>CM077083.1:14037505-16620005 GCA_039513925.1 Platanthera zijinensis
CGAATCGTGGGTTGTGGTTAGTAGTGGTGGTGGAAGGCTTTTAATAGGGGTTGTGTTGTGTGACTTAGCCGTGACCGCACTTTTTACCTTGACCCGAGTAGTTTCTGGGCAAGTGAGTGAGGTGTCCGCAGTGCTTTCACATGTCAACCCTTGAGCATTTTTGTCTTGGAAATAGTGGTCGGGGGTTGAGTACGCCTCCAATCCGGTTCCAAGTTTCTTTTTTTCTACTGCCATAACTCACAAATTAGGATGTTAGGTGTCTCTTCCTTAGTTGTTGCAGCACATTTTTTTTTGGCATGTTCGCCTTGTTGACTCTGCAGGTTTTTAGCAGGGTAGTTGCTGTTTTCTCGCACCTGGTGCAGGTTTGCTTTTACCTTGCCTTGAGCAGGGTTTGCTTCAGTTTTAGTTGTCTTTTCTTACATTCCCTTGTTTTCTTGTTTTACTGCACTTTCTTGTTAGCACTTGTATTCTTTTCCTTGCTGAGGTATTCTGCCTTCTGAATGCCTCAGGTTCTGGATAGTAGCCAGTAGGTGGCTAGTGCTGTGGTGCTGTTGGAGATCTCTCAGCCTTTGGAGATCCTCCTGTTCTTCTAGTGAGGTAGTTTTACTGCATTTTCTACAGACATACATACTTGCCAGTGGGTTCGTGTCAGCTGTTGGCGCCCCTGGTAGTTTTACCTTTTTGTACTGGATATGCTTTTCTTCTTACTGCTACCCTTTTTGGGAGATAGTCTATTTGCTCTGGGAATGTTTTATGCTAGGGTGATAGTTACTTTAAAACCTATAATAATTACTATATGTATTACATGATCAGTATGTTTTTATAAAAAGCTCAAACATTACTTTCCAAAAGCGTACAAAAAATCGTTTTCTTATAAGTACTATAAATTGAGTTTTAGGGTCTTGCATAGCGTAAGTTGTCCTCTTAGGACACTTATGCGCTCATTTAAGGACGTCAATATCAATGAAGTATTTTTCCGCTACGTATAGAAATAGTTTTCAAACCGTGGACTATCTGATCCACTGAGCCGAGGGATACGGCTAATTAATTGAACCAGTTTTATAATCATTCTAACTTATGATTTGAGGGTTTAGAGTGTTGCCTGAGCGTCGGCAGTTATCCCCTGCTCGACGTGGCATCACAGCTCGTAGTTTTCTCTTGCTCTGATTTATTTAAATGGTGAGAAAAATGCGGGTTGTGACAGTTGGTATCAGAGGGAGGTTGCTCGACAAATTGGTCGGGCGACCTTTCCTGGTTTGTATTAGATGTTTAGAGTCATATCATACACACACCGACATGTCATCAGCACGTCTTGGCTGAAGCACGAAC
The DNA here is from genome assembly GCA_039513925.1 of Platanthera zijinensis. Classification (NCBI taxonomy): domain Eukaryota; kingdom Viridiplantae; phylum Streptophyta; class Magnoliopsida; order Asparagales; family Orchidaceae; genus Platanthera; species Platanthera zijinensis. The sequence goes on from CM077083.1 coordinate 14,038,835, forward strand.
ACTGCACTACACTCATAGCATAACATGAAGTATACGGGGCATATTATGTAATATGAAATGCATAATATGTGTTTGTATATGGATCCACCATAGGGGCAACATGCGAGGGTTATGTATTATGGGGTGCATAACCTCACCGCATGGATGCGACTAGCACGTTTTCCTTTTCGTTGCATGAGAATGTTATGTATTATGGGATGCATAACATTTTCATGTGTACGCCGCCATGGCATGCATTAGGGCCTTTTTAGAATGCATAGCATAATCATGCATAGCATAACATTGCATAAGCACAACGCGCCAAGCTAAAGGCTTGCAGGATGACATGTGTACACGCATAATTTTTGAGTCAAAAAAAATATAAATTCATGCATTCCCGATCTAGGCACAAGAGTCAGAGTGATGGTGGTGAACCGTCTTAGGCCAAACATAACATTACTTTTGTATTTGATAAAATAAAATCCCAGAGCAAGTATAGCAATAGAAGATCATATTTATGTATGTATTGTCTGTACCTTTTGTCTAATCCTAGGAGTTTAGCTAAGTTCTAATCGTTTGTTCTGTTTTAATTTTCCTTATAGTATGCCGCCGAAGCGAAGAGTGACGAGGTCGACTCCCCAGTCTGAGGGTGAGTCCTCCGGTGCTCAAAGTGATGCGATGATGGAAAGTCTGAGGCAGAGCAACGAGGCCTTATCAAGGCAGGTGGTGGAGTTGCGGGCCCAGATGCAGTCCTTTTTATCCGGAGCGGCGGGTCAGACTCCGGGAGTTCAGGACCCCGCCGTGGGTACAGCTGTTCTAGCCCCTCCTGCCCCTCCTGCTCCTCTCATGCCTCCAGAGGTGGTGCCCCCCGGGATGGCTTTCATCTCCCAGTTCTAGAGGCTGAGCCCTCCCACTTACGATGGGAAGGCAGATTTCATGGTGTTGGACGACTGGCTGATCACTATGGAGGAGATGCTTCACTATTCAGGTATCTCAGATGATCAGAAGGTGATGCTGGGCGTTTATCAGCTGAAGGGTTTGGCGAAGACCTGGTGGTTAAGAGAGAAGGAAGGATGGTCGGAGGATGTTCCTGGAATTCTTTCAAGGAGATGCTGATGAGGAAGTTTCTACCGATAGTGGAGCGAGACAGGTTGATGAACAACTTTCTCCATCTGAAACAGCGTCAGCTCACCGTCAACGAGTACGAGATTGAGTTTAGCAAGCTCAGTCGATTTGCTCCGAGTTTGGTGGCTACCGAGGAGGACAGAGCAAAGCGTTTTCTGGGTGGCCTCAGGAGCGATGTCCAGCAGCTTGCGGTTGCTCACGGCGCAGTTACTTATGCGGGAGTAGTGGAAGCTGCTCTGAAGGTGGAGGCGATAGAGACTGCGAAGAACAGAGGCCAGTCAGTGCGGAATGAAAAGAGGAAGGCTGCTGAAGAGAAGAACTCCCTGGTACTTGGTGCTGCTGCTGGGAAGAAGAGCAATATGGTCTGTAGTTTCTGTGGCCAGTCGGGCCATACTGTGGAGAGGTGTTACAAGAGGGCAAAGGTTCAAAAGAAGGAACATGTGCATGCTATTCAGGGTGCTCCTAGGAGGGATGTTCCTTGCCCTATTTGCAAGCGACCCGGACATGATGCTGCTCAGTGCTGGTCCAAGGATCGAGCCTGCTTTCAGTGTGGTCAGAAGGGCCATATAAAGGCGAGATGTCCTCAGGTTCAGTCCGCTCTTCATGCAGTCCCACTTCAGGCGTTACCTCCGCCTCAGCCGGTGGACAAGGGTAGGGGGAAGCTTAATGTGGTATCTTCAGCGGAGGCCGAGACTTCGACGCAGGTCATTTCAGGTAAACCTTCTCGCTTGTCTCCTCAATTCGGTAGAAGTTTTGGTGTTGCTATTGTGTGGTTTTCTTAGTTTGCTGTGCAAATACATTTTATTTTTACTTTTCTGTGTATAGGGAGTTTTAAGGTAAGGAACCGCTGGGCGCGCGTTCTTTTTGACTCAGGTGCTACCCACTCCTTTGTGGCTAGGGCCTTTGTCGAGCGGTGCCAGTGGGATCTTGATCGTGTTGGTAATGCCTTTTGCGTCAAATTCCCCTCGGGCGATTCCGTGATATCGGATCAGGGCGTTCTGGACTGTCCTATTTTGTTGGGGGATTTTATGGCCAAGGCAGATCTGAAGGTTATAGACTTGGAGGATTTCGACGTCATCCTGGGTATGGACTGGTTGTCCCGATATGATGCAGTGATCCAGTGCAGGGGAAAGCGCTTGGATTTCAGGAAGGACAGCGGTCAGCCTGGGAGTATTTACGGCGATTCACGTCAGGGCTCTCCGGCGATTTCTGCGGTATGTGCTCAGAGGTTATTTCGTGCTGACTGTTTTGCTTGCTTAGTCTCGGTGCTGGGGACTGTTAGCAGTGAGCAGCTTTTGGATGAGATTCCTGTTGTGCGGGAGTTTTCCGACGTGTTTCCTAGCAATCTTCCCGGTCTTCCTCCAGACAGAGATGTTGAGTTCGTGATCGATTTGGAGCCCGGTACGCGTCCCATTGCCAAGGCGCCGTATCGGATGGCCCCGCAAGAGCTGGAGGAGCTTCGTACCCAGCTAGATGAGTTATTGGCGAAGGGCTTCATAAGGCCGAGCTCGTCGCCCTGGGGTGCTCCGGTTCTCTTTGTAAAGAAGAAGGATGGTTCGATGCGCCTTTGTATCGACTATAGAGAGTTGAACAAAGTCACCATCAAGAACAGGTATCCACTGCCCAGAATCGACGACTTATTCGATCAGTTGCGTGGGAGTGCAGTATTCTCCAAGATAGACCTTCGATCGGGCTATCATCAGCTCAGGATTCGGGAGTCGGACATTCCACGGACGGCTTTCCGATCGAGGCATGGGCATTTCGAATTCCTGGTCATGTCGTTTGGGCTGACCAATGCGCCTTCAGCATTCATGGACATGATGAACCGGGTGTTCAAGGACTTTCTGGACAAGTTTGTCGTCGTATTCATTGACGACGTGCTGATCTACTCTCGGAATGATGCGGAGCATGATCAGCACTTGCGGTTGGTGTTATCCGCATTGAGGGATCATCAGTTGTACGCCAAGCTGAGCAAATGTGAGTTCTGGTTGCCTCAGGTTTCCTTCCTGGGTCATGTAGTGAACAAGGATGGTATTTCAGTGGATCCGGAGAAGATTTCTGCAGTGATGGATTGGCATAGACCGAGCACACCCAAGGAGATCAGGAGCTTCTTGGGGTTGGCCGGCTATTATAGAAGGTTCGTGGAGGGCTTTTCTACCTTGGCAGTGCCCTTGACTAAGCTGACGCAGAAGCATTCAGCGTTCATTTGGAGTGATAAGTGTGAGGAGGCTTTTCTAGAGCTGAAGAGCAGGTTATGTTCTGCCCCTGTGTTGACATTGCCTGCGGAGGGCAAGGATTACGATGTTTATGTGGATGCCTCGCATGTCGGGCTCGGTGGCGTGTTGATGCAGGGGGGGAAGGTGATCGCGTATGGGTCACGGCAGTTGAAGACTCACGAGCGAAATTACCCTACGCACGACCTCGAGTTCGCGGCGGTGATTTTTGCCTTGAAGTTGTGGAGACACCTACTCTATGGAGCTCAGTGCAAGATTTTCACAGATCACAAGAGCCTGAAGTACGTGTTTACACAAAAGGAGCTGAACCTGCGTCAGCGGCGGTGGCTAGAGTATGTGGCTGATTATGACGTTGAGATCCAATATCATCCGGGCAAGGCCAATGTGGTGGCCGACGCCTTGAGCCGGAAGACGGGGAAGATCTTCAACCTCACCGCAGACTGTTTGGTGGAGGAGTTCTTATTGATGGATATCTCCGCAGGATGCTGTGATTTGCAGAGCAGTTTGTCAGTGACAGAACCGTCTTGGATTTCACTCACCAGGCTGCACCAGAAGGAGGATCCGGACTTGCTACACCTGTACCTCAGAGCTGAGAGAGGGGAGTTGCCAGATTTCTCTATCGATGACTCGGGTACTTTGAAGTACCGCGGCAGGTTTTGCATTCCTGCGGTTGGAGACATCAGGGTAATGGTATGCAAGGAGGCTCATGGATCTAGTGTTGCCTACCACCCAGGATCTACCAAGATGTATCATGATCTGAAGCAGATCGCCTGGTGGTATGGTATGAAGGGGGATATAGCCCGGTACGTTTCCGAGTGTTATACTTGCAAGCGGGTGAAGGCCGACCATGGGAGGCCGGGTGGCAAGTTGGCACCTTTGGAGATCCCGACTTGGAAGTGGGAAAGTATCTCGATGGATTTCATTACAGGCTTGCCGAGATCTCCAAGAGGGTTTGATTCAGTTTGGGTGATCGTGGACCGACTGACGAAGTGTGCGCACTTCGTGCCTTATAAGATCGATTACCCGATGAAGAAAATAGCGGAGTTATATTTGGATGAGGTCGTCAGATTGCACGGCGTGCCAGTTAGCATCATTTCGGATCGAGACTCGCGTTTTACATCTCGCTTCTGGAGGAGTTTGCAAGAGGGTCTGGGGACAGATTTGAGGTATTCTACTGCTTACCACCCGCAGACCAACGGGCAGACTGAGCGTGTGAACCAGATTGTGGAGGATATGATCCGGTGCTACATCCTAGACCACGGTGGAGCGTGGGATGAGCGCTTGCGGCTCATGGAGTTTGCCTACAACAACAGTTACCAAGAGAGCCTGCAGATGGCCCCTTCGAGGCGTTGTATGGGAGGCGCTGCAGAACTCCATTGTTTTGGACCGAGGCTGGGGAGAGACCTTTGTTGGGTCCTGATGCACTTGAAGAAATGGAGGTTTCCGTGAAGCTCATTCGAGAGAAACTTCGGGTGGCTCAAGAGAGGTATGAAAAGAACGCCAATCGGCGTAGGTCCGATTTGGAGTTTTCGGTGGAGGATTTGGTCTTCTTGAAGGTGTCTCCGATGGTAGGAGTGAAGAGGTTTGGCAAGAATCGAAAATTGGATCCGAGATATGTGGGCCCGTTCAAGATTTTGGAGCGTATTGGTGTGTCTGCATATAGGTTGGATCTACCAGCCAGCTTCCCTGGTGTCCATGATGTGTTTCATGTGAGCCAGTTGCGAAAGTGTGTGCGGAGCAGTGGGCAAGTCTTGGAGGATGTGCCCCAGTTGGAGCCTAACCTCTCGTATGTTGAGGTGCCGGTCCGCATCTTGGATACTCAAGATCGAGTGTTGCGGACAAAGTCTTTTCCGATGGTGAAGGTTCTTTGGAAAAATCAAGATTTGGAGAGCGCGACTTGGGAGCTAGAGTCGGCTATGAGGGAGGCTCACCCTCATTTGTTCCCCTGATTTGTCAGGTATGTTTCCTTTCGAGTAACTTGTACTTTGTTACTTTCCCTCTGTAGTAGAAGTAGCGTATGTAAAGTTTCGGGACGAAACTTTCTGTTAGGGGGAGTGACTGTAACGCCCCCGATTTTCTGCGATTATTTAAATTCTCGTTTGGCATTACGTTGGTTTCTTTTTTCGGCTCGTGCCGTTGTTAGAGTACCTCGTTAGGTGTTCTTAGAGGTTTAGCCTGTTTGCGGGGTTCCCCAGCTAGCCGGTGTCTGTTTTGGAGGCCCGGTTGAGCCTTTCAGGGAATCCTCGTGTTTGGCTTCGGGCGAGGTTAGCCCGAGTGTTTGATCGTCGGAGGTCGTTTTCGACTTCGCCGTTGTGTTCGTAGCACGGGTATTTAGCTACGGTGCGAGTTTGGCCGGATTCCGAGAACGTCACTTTTTTCGTCATTTCGACGGTCGCTCGTTAGCGAGTCGCCATTTTTTTTATGATAGCGTATATATTTATTTACGCATGTGTAGCGTGGCGCGTGATTTATGCGTGCCGATATTTATATACGTGTGCGGGCGCGCGTGTGCGTGCGTGCGGAGTTGAAATTGTGTGCGTGGAGGTATGCGTGTTCTTGCGTAAATCCGTGTATTTATATAGGTATGGGAGATACATGTATATGAGTGTGGTTAGTATATATATATATATATATATATATATATATATATATATATATATATATATATATATATATGGTTAGTACTTAGGATATGGTTTAATTATTAGTTTTAATTTAGGTTTTATAACTCCTCCCCCCCCTCTCCCGTGAACTAGCAGCCGCCCCCCCCCTTTATTCTTTTTTTTCCTGTGCGAAGCCGATCGGAAGAAAGAAGGGAAAACCGCCCTAGCCGCTGCCCTTCCGCCGCCCGCCGCCGGCGAGTCCCGCCTCCGATCACCCGTCCGAGGCCGGATCCGAACTCCTCTCGCTGCGATCTTCGTTCCGAGGTAACTTATTTGGGATTTCACCGTAGTTTTTTTTTCGTGCTTAGAGGTGTGCTCTTGATGGTTTTGTCCCCCATTGTGATGAGATGTTTCCTCTAGGAATTTGGAAGCTTTGCGTGCTTTTGGGCGTCCGCTATAGCGCCGTTGTGCTGGCGAAATTTTTTCGGTGTAGTAGCGAGGCAAGTGCTCCTTTCGCCCTTGCCATTTTGATCCCTTAATTTCTCTCATTTTCGTACTTTAAATTTCAGATTTTTGGTGATGCTATCCCCCTAACCAAACCTACCCGAAAATCTCTTGGGAAATCGTTTATTTTTTCCTTGTTCTCTTGTTGTAATCGCTCTCGTTAGGAATTCGTTGTGATAGGTTTAGTGGGTAGGATTTATGCAAATAAATTGTGGAAATTATGTTATAAATTAAGGATTTAGGATTAGTTGGGGATTTGGATCGTTGTCCAAATCTCTCGCTAATTTTTGTTTGGTGTCGTTGTATTTTGGGTGTAGGTGAGCACGCACGACCTATGGTCGTGCGTCTGAGATCGTGCGCCCTGGTGTTGGTGCTCGTACGTTAGCTTTCGTGTCGAGTGGGAGTACTCACTCGTTGTGGCGTTGCGAAATTGCAACAATGTTTTCCCCAGCTTTGCTTTCGTTTCCGAGTGAATGTCTCGTGATCAAAGGTCCTTGTCGGCTGTTGTTTTCCGAAGGCCGAATCGTGGGTTGTGGTTAGTAGTGGTGGTGGAAGGCTTTTAATAGGGGTTGTGTTGTGTGACTTAGCCGTGACCGCACTTTTTACCTTGACCCGAGTAGTTTCTGGGCAAGTGAGTGAGGTGTCCGCAGTGCTTTCACATGTCAACCCTTGAGCATTTTTGTCTTGGAAATAGTGGTCGGGGGTTGAGTACGCCTCCAATCCGGTTCCAAGTTTCTTTTTTTCTACTGCCATAACTCACAAATTAGGATGTTAGGTGTTTCTTCCTTAGTTGTTGCAGCACATTTTTTTTTGGCATGTTCGCCTTGTTGACTCTGCAGGTTTTTAGTAGGGTAGTTGCTGTTTTCTCGCACCTGGTGCAGGTTTGCTTTTACCTTGCCTTGAGCAGGGTTTGCTTCAGTTTTAGTTGTCTTTTCTTACATTCCCTTGTTTTCTTGTTTTACTGCACTTTCTTGTTAGCACTTGTATTCTTTTCCTTGCTGAGGTATTCTGCCTTCTGAATGCCTCAGGTTCTGGATAGTAGCCAGTAGGTGGCTAGTGCTGTGGTGCTGTTGGAGATCTCTCAGCCTTTGGAGATCCTCCTGTTCTTCTAGTGAGGTAGTTTTACTGCATTTTCTACAGACATACATACTTGCCAGTGGGTTCGTGTCAGCTGTTGGCGCCCCTGGTAGTTTTACCTTTTTGTACTGGATATGCTTTTCTTCTTACTGCTACCCTTTTTGGGAGATAGTCTATTTGCTCTGGGAATGTTTTATGCTAGGGTGATAGTTACTTTAAAACCTATAATAATTACTATATGTATTACATGATCAGTATGTTTTTATAAAAAGCTCAAACATTACTTTCCAAAAGCGTACAAAAAAATCGTTTTCTTATAAGTACTATAAATTGAGTTTTAGGGTCTTGCATAGCGTAAGTTGTCCTCTTAGGACACTTATGCGCTCATTTAAGGACGTCAATATCAATGAAGTATTTTTCCGCTACGTATAGAAATAGTTTTCAAACCGTGGACTATCTGATCCACTGAGCCGAGGGATACGGCTAATTAATTGAACCAGTTTTATAATCATTCTAACTTATGATTTGAGGGTTTAGAGTGTTGCCTGAGCGTCGGCAGTTATCCCCTGCTCGACGTGGCATCACAGCTCGTAGTTTTCTCTTGCTCTGATTTATTTAAATGGTGAGAAAAATGCGGGTTGTGACACCGCGGGCTTCGCCCGCACCCCCGCGGGCTTCGCCCGCACCCCCGCGGGCTTCGCCCGCACCCCCGCGGGCTTCGCCCGCACCCCCGCGGGCTTCGCCCGCACCCCCGCGGGCTTCGCCCGCACCCCCGCGGGCTTCGCCCGCACCCCCGCGGGCTTCGCCCGCACCCCCGCGGGCTTCGCCCGCACCCCCGCGGGCTTCGCCCGCACCCCCGCGGGCTTCGCCCGCACCCCCGCGGGCTTCGCCCGCACCCCGCGAGCTTATATTTATATATATATTTATATATTATATAAATATATCTATACTATATATACAAAAGAATATGGACAGTCGTTGCGATTGCACGGTGTAACAGGTGAGGCCCATCCAAACGATCCCAACCGTCCGTTCACTTCACGCTTCCACACTCTTTCGTGATATATAATTTCCGACATCCCCACTCCCAAACCCTATCTTCCTCTCCATCCCGCGCCGTCAACAACTCCTAAAATGCGATTTCTACCGCGTCTCGCCGGAGATAATCTCCAGTTGCTAGAATTTTGTCGCAAGCTCTAGGTAACTCTGCCAAGGTCTTTATGCCTCTTTCTTGCCTTCTTCTCCAGCCAACTCAACCCCAAAAGTCAGATCTGATACTGCAAGAACCTCTGGTAACAGTTTCTGAAAGCACGGATGGGCAACTCCGGTAATGTATCTATGCTTCTTCTCTCCTTATTCTCCAACTAACTCACAGCCCTTCCTCCCGCTTCATGCTTCCTACCGTACAAGGCCTACGACATCACGGAACACGCTGTGCCATTTCCTTCTCTTCCCGCACCTGATCGCACTCAAATCTGAACCTCCCTCCGATTGCACTTCTTTGGACTTCTTCCCCACAAGCCATAAGCTCGCCAAAGGCACGATCGGCCACTCCGGGAAGGTTCTTATGCCTTCTCCTTCCCTCTTCTCCAAACAGCTCGCCCCCAAATGTCAGATCTGAGGCTTACTCTTTCTGTCACAGGTACTGCAGTCACCTCCGATAGCAGCTTCTGCTCGCAGGTTCCACAAGCCCCTCCGGTAAGGACCTACTTTTGCTTCAGAACTTCATTCTATATTCACAGATGCTTTCCTATTTTCCACTAATTGCATTTATTGATTCTCCATGCTCTTCGTACTTCTTCATTTAAAATGATAGTGGGGTGCAACTTATTATCTGTCCACCATTGCTCAATTCAATTATTCAGGCGTTTTACTTCTTCATTTAAAATGATAGTGGGGTGCAACTTATTATCTGTCCACCATTGCTCAATTCAATTTGTATTCAGGCGTTTTACATTTTGTTGTGCAATTATTTGCACATGAACTGTTTGTTATTTTGTCTATGTGAGGCATTTTGCTTATGTGAGGCAGAAGTATTAATGTTTTTTAATACAGTCAGATTAATAGTTTTGCTATTAACTGTACACTATTTGTGCATTCTTTTGTCTACAATATCATAATATTAATACACTCAGATTAATATTACTCCAATATTGTGTACTTCTTCCATGTCATTATCTCACTGCAACTTTGATCCACGCCTTCAAGCTCTCAAACTTCCCTATCGGGCTGCAACAATATGAAAATGGACCGTCAACGGAACACCAACACCAGAAGACCATTAACCCAACAACAATCTTTTCACTAATGTGAAATACAGTTTTCTACAAGTCAGAATGCAACTTTTATTACTTATTTACAATGCAAACTCTATTCCTGCTGCTATTATTCACAATATTTAGATAATGGGTAAACGATGCACATGATGACAATCTACGACATATGCCGCCTCCATGCCAAATGTCAACAACCAAGACAAATCCTCCCCCCCCCCAACAACAATGGTGCCAACAACAAATGTCACTTCCCGCGACAATGATCGCCACACACGACAAATGTCTCCTCCCACGACAAATGTCGCCTTCCACGACAAATGTCGCCTCCGACGACAATTGTCGCCTCCCACGACAACTGTCACCTGTTACGACAGATGTCTCCTCCCACGACAGATGTTGCCTCTCACGACCGATGTCGTCTCCCACGACCGATGTCGCCTCCTACGACAGATGACGCCTCCCACGACAGATGACGCCTCCCACGACAGATGACGCCTCCCACGACAGATGACGCCTCCGACGACAATTGTCGCCTCCCACGACAACTGTCGCCAGTTACGACAGATGTCGCCTCCCACGATAGATGTTGCCTCCTACGACCGATATCGCCTCCCACGACCGATGTCGCCTCCCACGACAGATGACACCTCCCACGACAGATGACGCCTCCCACGACAGATGACGCCTCCCACGATATTTGTCGCCTCCCACGACAAATATCGCCTCCCACGACAAATGTCGCCTCCCACGACAAATGTCGCCTCCCACGACAAATTTCACCTCTATAGGGGGGCGGGCGGAGCCCGCCGCCATAGGCCAAGTACTGTCGCGCGGGGGCACGGGGGGCCCCCCGTGCACTGTCACTCGTATATATATATATATATCAATTAGTATTATATAAATATATATTATAATAAATTATTATTATTTATATAAATATATATTATAATATTATTTTATATCAGTAATAACTAGAGCTGTCACTTAAAACCGAAAACCGCTAATCGAACCGGAACCGAACCGGAACCGCAAAGAACCGGACCGAACTGTTCGCAAATTATTCGGGTTTCGGTTTGAATTTTGGAACCGTAAACAACATTGGTCCGAGTGTGGTTCTTACATTTTATAATCCGGACTGAAACCAGTACCGGAACCGCAACATACAAGTCTCACACGGTTTCAAGATTTTTAGACCCGATCCGAACCGGACCGAAGTAGAACCGGACCGGACCGAAGTAGAACCGAACCGCAACCTATTTATTATTATTATTATTTTATAATTTATCTATAATATTTATACTTACTATCACAAGTGAAGCTGGTGCAGTTTGAACTCAAACCGTAATCGCACTAAAGGGAGTCGATTTTGGACCGAACAAAACTTCACCGCATAAAAACCGTATGGTATGGTTTGACATTGGTATGATTTGGAGTCAATTTTTGCATTGTATTTTTGATTTTTATAGGTATATAATATATTTTCAATTTTACTTACATATTTTTTTGAAATATTTTATTTAAAAAATATAGAAGATATACAACTACTATTTATTAGTAACCATGAAAGACAGCTAATTGTAGGCGGTTGTTACGGTTGAGCATGCTGATGAGACGTGCACATGTCAACTAGAATTTGTGGCGAATCTACACGCGTAGAAAGACAATTGATACTATCCCGCCAATCGTGGAAAAGACTATCGAAAAGTGCGCAACATAATTATTTCTATTTCAATGTTGTTTTGAGTTTTACTATTTGTAGTCTGCTTTTATTTAATTCCGCAAAGTTTGATTTTAGTTTTAGTTGGAACCGATTGGAACCGGAACGAACCGCATGGAACCAGACCGAACCGATAGTGGACGGTTTGGTTTTGGTTCTTGTTGAACCGTAACCGGAACCGTTGACGCGACGGTTCCAAAAATAAAGCTGGAACCGAAACCAAAATCGGAACCGGTCAAACAAAATAAGGTTTTGGCTTTAATTTGAAGAACCGTTACCTTAGTGGTTCGGTTCATGGTTTTAGTAGAACCGGAACCGAACCGGAACCGTGACAGCTCTAGTAATAATAGTAGAGACAGGCGGGTGAACAGTGTTTCGTACTGTTCACCCGCCTGATTTATTTATATAAATATATATTATTATAGTATTTTATATTATTAAAAAAGCAGCAGGAACAGGCGGGTGAACAGTGCTCCGCACTGTTCACCCGCCTTTTAGTCCCACACTGCTTGTATAAAAGGTTTTCTTGGGTTTAAATATAGTTAGGTGTAATATGTCATTGAAGTTATTGTTAGCAGGCTGGTGGTCTTAGGCGGGGTGGCGGGCGGGCTGGCGTATTATTCGCGGGCTGGCCGGCTTGCGGGTCTGCCTAGCCTATTTTTAAAATTAATTCGTCTAGCTTTAGGACTCTCCTAGAGTAGGTTTAGGGCTGTCTTATAATAGGTTTAGGAGCCCTATAAAAAAATCTGGAGAGAGGGTTGATTTGATCGGACGGCGTATGAATTTCGCATGCATGATCCGACGGCTGAAATCACTCAAATGGCTTTTAAAAGCATAGTTTTAAAAACCATTTCATAAATCTTTATATATGGTAAAGATATATATATATATATATTAATATTAAAAGCCCATGGCCCATGCACATAAAATTTCCGCACACACATACAAGCACCCACACGTCTTCGAACGGGGCTGTACCAAAACATCGCTCATAGCGCGCCCCAAGTCCGCCACTTGGGGTGGATCCCGCTCGGCCGGATACGGGGTTGTACACCTGCCATATGTCAGCCGTATGTAATCTGAATTACATCCGTAAGTAAGAAAATCTGTTTCTGCTCAACCTAAATTTTTATCAATTTCTTGTCCATGTTTTTCGGAGGGCGACCTACCGATTGGTTATACGATCTAAAACTTTTTTTTCCAATATAACACAATAGATCCTCAGGAATATTTACTTTACGCGGCGTTACATCTCGACAAACCTGCTTCTCGCTAGTATCAGGGTATTCTTGTCGATCACCCAACCTTGACCTTCGATTTTTTCGTTAAAGCTATACTTCAACAATTTGGCCCTTGCGCTTACGAAAATCCTCAAGGCGCTTTAACAAAATTAACACAAACGACCACTGTTTTAAATTACAAAAAAGATTTTGAAGATTTTAAGAATAAACTCCCCGACTTAGACCCCACATTTCTGACTAACATGTTTATCTCCGAACTCCAACCGTACATCCAGAGCCAAGTTTTCATCTATGAGCCTACGAAACTCGATAGAGCATTTGCCATGGATAGGATGTTCGAAGCACAACACCTCAAAAACCAAAAACCTTTTCCACAAACGTATAAACCCACCACGGATTATCATACCAGACCAAATATGTGGCAACCGAATACGTCGCGTCAAAACCTTTTACCAACTACCACAAAATAGCAATTTATAAAAAAACTGTCATCTCAAGAACTTCAGAGTTGACGGGAGAAAGGACCGTGGTACAATTGCGACAAAAAATTTCAACCGGGTCATAAGTGTCGTGGTAAGGGAACACTATGCTACTTTCAAGGGACTAACGATGAGGAATTACCAGAATCCTTGGACCAACTAATTGATGTAGACGAAGAATCTCCTACATCAGCTGCAATAATTCAGACCCTAACAGACTCCTCACCAAGCCACTTCATTCATTTCACCGAACATATTTCACACACTCAAATTGAAATTCTAGTGGACAGTGGTAGCTCGCATAACTTTATTTATGTAATACCATAATTCGCAGTACGAATGAGAAACGGTTCTTCCATCAAATGTAAGGGCATTTGTAAGGATATTCAGTTGCCAATCCAGGTTAATCCTCTTAAGGTCCAGTTATATGTTTTAGACATTTCAGGAGCGGACATAATTTTGGGAGTCACTGGTTAAGGCCATTAGGCCCTATCACCACAAATTACTCAAACCTGAATATGTCCTATATAGACATAGATGGACCAATTTGTCTTATGGGACATCATAATTACCCTGATAGCCAAATTTCATCATTGCAACTATCCCGCTTGTTATCCTTATAACCCTCAGCCACTTGTTGGTTAATCGCTTCAGAACTAAAATTTCCCACCACACTGAAAACAAACAATGTACAATCCAACCTACCCCAGGAATTTAAGACTCTCCTTAAGAAAGACGAGCAATTATTCATTGAACCTTACTCATTACCACCAAAAAGGAACATCAATCATCACATTAATTTAGAAACAGGAGCTCAAGCCCCTAACATAAAATCCTACCATTTTCCCTATTATCAAAAAAATAAAATTGAAAGACTAATTGTCGAAATGCTACACAAAAATCATATTCGACCTAGCACCTCAAGTATTTCTTCACTGATTCTACTAGTAAAAAACAGCACTTGGAGGTTCTGTGTGAATTATAGAGCCTTAAATAAAATTACCATAAGAGATCGATTCTCAATCCCCACGATCGAAGAATTATTAGATGAACTACATGATGCCCGTTTCTTTTCAAAATTAGATCTTCGTTCTGGCTATCACCAGATACAAATTGCGGAATAAGATATTCACAAATCATCATTCAAAACACACCAAGGACACTACAAGTTAACTGTATTGCCCCTCAGATTGTCCAATGCTCCATCTACATTCCAGGTCTTAATGAATAAAATATTTCAGCCATATTTACAGAAGTTCATAGTAGTTTTTTGATGATATATTACTCTATAGTGCGTCTAGAACCGATCACTATAATCGTCTTCAAAAAACTTTAGAAATACTATATCAAAATACCATTTATCTTAAACTAAGTAAATGTTCATTTCTATCAACTTCAATTGAGTTTTTGGGAAACCAGATATCCCAGGGACAGGTTGGCCCAACACAATCTAATTTAGATGTTATAAAAAAAATCCCAGTGCCCAAGACACAAAAAGATATTAGAGCATTCATAGGATTAACTGGTTAATATAGAAAATTTATCAAAAATTATGCAACAATTGCTTATCCCTTAATAGAATTTCTCAAACAAATTCCTTTCAACTGGACCTCTCATACTCAAAATGCTTTTGATCTTTTAAAACAAAGTTTGCTTAACCCTCCTATTTTAACTCTACCCAACTTTAATTTACCATTTGAACTAGAGACAGATGCATTAGGACTAGGAGTTGGAGCAGTTTTATTACAACAACATAAACCAATAACATATTTTAGCAAAAAACTGTCGGTCCAAATGCAACAAAAATCCACTTACGTATGAGAAATGTACGCCATAATTACGGTAATAGCAAAATGACGTAATATCTCTTAGGACATAAATTCATAATTCACGTAGACCACCAGAGTCTCCACCATTTATTTACCCAAGATCTACATACACCCGAGCAACATGTTTTATTTTCAAAATTACTTGGGTAAGATTATACTAATAAATATAAGGCAGACAAAAATAACATCGTTGCTGATACGTTGTCCCGAGTAGATTCAACTCCAGAACAACCCCTGGGTGTGAACCTGAATGTTATGTCTGTCCTTATCTCCCATCTATTAAGTGGATTGGAACAAGACTATGTAGCAGATGATTATTCACAAAAGCTAATCCACAGAATTAGGACTACACCACATTTAGAGTCTAATTGGTCACTTAAAGAACCTTACATTTACAACAAGTACAAAATATTCATTCCAGAGAATTCAGAATTAAGACTAACACTAATAAAGGAGGCACATGATAGTCTATGGGGAGGTCATTCTGGAGTTAAGGGAATAACTTTTAGACTACATCTGTAACACCTCTACCCGTCAAGAGAAATATAATAGAGGGTCCGGCCGGGGCCCCACACCATATTCCACAAACAGGCGGAGACACTACGAAATAATATCAATACACCAACGCATCCTAACACAGAGCATTCTAGCGGAAGCTTCACGGTTGAAAACTTGAACTCAAGTACAACAAGAACTGTCCACTAAAAACATAGGAATGTATACAACCAAAGAGTCTGGCCTTAAGGCCTTACAAATTTCTCTTAACAAGGTGTGGTTTACAGACATCGGCACGCAGGCCGGCCACACATGAACAAGAAGAAATAAAACAAAGCCTTCGAGGGCAGCAACGCAGCTTGGGCTTCAGCCCGCTAAGTCCCGCTCGGACCACCAGCACCTCCAGCACCTGTAAGAAGCAATCCACCAAGCGGTGGCAAACAGGGCAACGGTCAGCATTCAGCTGACCAATTATAACGACCCTGCCCCTGGCACGGGGCAGCGGAATTCCATCCCTGCATAGCATTTTCCAATATGATATATATATAGCAAACCACGCAAGACGTGCACGATCGCACAGTCAATACATATCACAAACGTCGGCACGACGGCCCGACGCTCCGTGCACTCAGGGCACATTCGGGTGTACCGGAAACACCGGATCCCACCAATGAGCATTCTAGTCATGATCGGCACGCAAGCCGTCGACTCTCGCTATGTGATCCTAACAGGGCCTTAAGCACCCAAGGTTAGACAACCATAATGCGGGTACAGATCTGCCTATCCCGTTGCTCACATCGTCAGACTCAAGACTGGACTGACGCAGGTACAGCTTCACCTTGCCCGTCCTCCACAAGAGTTGAACCCAACTCGCACAATTTCCTGGACTTCCTCCAGTGCTTACTGCTGCACTAAGCAACAGGTATGCACCACAGATTGCACACAAACAATCAAAATCTCGGAGATTCCTCCAAATGCAAACAAGCATCACCAATCCAGACCAACATGTTCAGATAGGCTTCACACAGCATGCTTAGATCCGTACTCCAATTCCGGACTCTAACAAGGGGGACTTCACATATCTACCCCAAGGGACACCACAACCCACCACACACTCGCGGGGACGTATTTTCCCTATGCAAATGCAGGAAAGTAGGACTTCACATGTCCAAGACGGAAATCGTTACCCTTGGAATTCGCCTCGGAGCCATGGAGAGAATTGAGACGGATGAAAGCCTTCGTAGCAGCCTTGCCTTCGTAAATCCGAACTCGGCTCGTGATTTGGACCACCGCAGCACCACCGGCGGCCGGATTCCTCTTCTTCTTCCTTGCTTTGCTCTCCCCTCTCTCTTAACTTTAGAAAGAGAAGGATGAAACTCAAATGAGCTTTCTCCTCTTCAATCCCGACCTTATCAACCCAGGGAAGAGCCCAGACCATTGGATCTTGGTCAAAGAAAATGAACGGCTCTGATCAGCCCTGAATTTGATTTCCTGGGCCGAACACGGGTAGTGATACGCCCGTGTCACAGGCCGTGTTCCTGAAGCGGTGCACAACCGACTTAAAATAAACCAGAACACGGGTATTGACACGCCCATGTCAAGCCTGACACGCCCGTGTCACACAGTACACGACCGTGTCCCCTGCCGTGTTACCCCTGTAACACGACCTACAAAATTACCCGAGCATGACACAACTAAGGCACACGCACGTATCCCTAGCCGTGTGCCAAACATGCCCCTGTGACACGCCCGTGTCACAGGCCGTGTTTCACACTCGACGATTACGGCTCGACTACTCATCGAGAATAGGTACACGCCCTGGGACACGCCCGTGTAGACCTAACATGCCCTGAGACACGCCCGTGTCTCAGGCCGTGTCAGACAACCTGAATCCCACTTTGGCTTTTTTGATATTTCTGGGGTGTTACAATCCTCTCCTCCTTAATAAAATTTCGTCCCGAAATTTGAAGACAACAGGGCGATAACAACATAACACAAATAGAGACATATATGTTTCGCTCACATATACAAATGAGCGAACAGGTTACGAAAATAACTCGGGAAACTCGGCTCGCATGGTCTGCTCCCGCTCCCATATTAGCTCTTCTCGGCCATAATTGTCCCACCGGACTTTGACCACCCCGATCGTTTTGTTCCGCAACTGTTTCTTGGCTCGATCCTCGATCCGAATGGGCCTCACCTTTGTCGTTAGTCCATACTCAACCGGCACTCGATCATTCTCAATCACTTGAGTTGGATCCTTGACTGCTTTTCATAGTATCGATATGTGGAACACATCATGCAGTCCTCCCAATTCTGATGAAATAGCTAGCCGATAGGCAGCTTCCCCAACTTGCTCCACCACTTCAAACGGACCAAGGTATCGCGGACTTAGCCTTTTCAACCGCCGAATCCGAGATACGCCTTTGAAGGGTTTAATCTTTAAATAGACCCAGTCACCCACCGCGAACTCCACGTTCTAGTGCTAAGCATTATAATACTTGGCTTGACGATCCTGGGCTATTAATAGTCTCTCTCGAATAGAGCGTATTGTTGAGTTAGCATCCTCGACTGCCTTTTGTCCCAAAAGTTTGGATTCGCCAGTCTCTGCCCAAGCTAACGGTGTACGACACTTGCGACCATACAGAGCTTCAAATGGTGCCATGCCGATGCTCGCTTGGTAGCTATTATTGTAGGCAAATTCCACCATAACAAGATGATCTTCCCACTTCTTACCGAAGTCCAGGGCGCACATACAGAGCATATCCTCCATTGTTCTGTTGGTTCGTTCAGTTTGACCATCCTTTTGCGGATGAAAGGCCGTACTGAATGCTAACTTCGTGCCCAACAACTGATGAATTAGCCTCCAATCCTTTGAAGTAAATCGCCCATCACGGTCACTGACGATGCTTCGGGGAATACCGTGCAATTGAACAATCTGCTCCACATAGAGCTTTGCCAACGTTTCCACTGAATCGTCCTGTTTGTTCGGTAGAAAGTGAGCCACCTTTGTCAACCGGTCTACAATCACCCAAATTGAGTCATTCCCACGTTGCGATCTCGGCAACCCGTGCACGAAATCCATGGAAATATCCTCAAACTTCCACTGCGAAACTGGCAATGATTTCAGGAAACCACTCGGCCGTTGACATTCTGCCTTTACTAAAGCACAAGTACGACACTTAGCCACATACTCGACTATGTCCTTCTTTAAACCAGGCCACCAGAACAATTTCTTCATGTCCTTGTACATCTTTGTGCTCCCAGGGTGAATTGAGTACTTTGTAAAGTGTGCTTCATATAACAATTCTTCTCGCAATTTACCCGCACAAGGGACGCACAGACGACCATCCTTCCGTAATAACCCGTCATCCCAGGAGAATTGGTCACCAGACCCTTCCTTGGCATAGCGTTGGAGACTTTCATCAAGCTCCGTTGCCCGCCGAACCCTGTCCGCAAGGTCATATTGAACTTCCATCCAGTTCAAGCATGCATCGGCCGAAGAATCCCTCTCAACACAAGATATCTCCAATGCTTCCAATTCCTGGATTAGACGCTCGTCATGTCCGCAACCAACTTGCCCGCACCGGAGTCCGACGACTCAAGGCATCAACGACCATATTTCCTTTTCCGGGAACATAGTGAATGTCGAAGGTATAATCCCCTAGGAATTCCATCCACCTCCTTTGTCGCATATGTAAATCCTTTTGATCAAGCAGATATTTCAGGCTTTTATGATATGTATAAATATCTACCTTCACGCCATAAAGATAGTGCCGCCACAACTTTAGCGAAAAGATCACCGTAGCCAACTCCAAGTCGTGGACGGGGTAATTACGCTCATGCACCTTTAATTGACGTGAGCCATAAGCGATCACCTTGCCAAACTGCAGGAGAACGCAGCCTAAGCCGCTTCCTAACGCATCGCTGTATATCTCAAAACCGTCTGTACCACAAAGCGATGTCAAAACAGGCGTCGTGGTCAAACGACCTTTTAGCTCCTCAAAAGCTCGTGCGCACTCCGGCGTCCAAATGAACTTCTGATCTTTTCTCGTCAACGTTGTCAAAGGCAAAGCAATCCGGGAGAAGTTCTCTACAAATCGTCTATAGTAGCCTGCCAGTCCAAAAAAACTCCTGACTTCGGCCACCGAAGACATCACTTGCCAATCACGAATGTCACTTATCTTTGCCGGATCCACCGCTATGCCCTCTCCACTTACCACATGGCCCAGAAAAGCCACCGATGAGAGCCAGAACTCACACTTAGAGAACTTGGCATACAGCTTATTTCTCCGCAAGGTATGCAATATCAACCGCAAATGATTTGCATGATCTTCCTCTGACTGAGAGTATATGAGGATATCATCAATGAACACAATCACAAACAGATCCAAGTATTCGCGGAACGTTCGATGCATGAGATCCATGAATACCGAAGGCGCATTACATAAGCCGAACGACATCACTGTGAACTCATAATGACCGTAGCGTGTGCCAAACACTGTCTTGGGAATGTCACCTTCCCTAATCCGCAGTTGGTAATACCCGGATTTCAAATCCAACTTGGAATAGACGGTTGAGCCCACTAGCTAATCGAACAAGTCATCGATTCGAGGAATCGGATACCTGTTTTTCTCCGTCAGCTTATTCAGTTCGCGATAATCAATACATAACCGCAAACTACCGTCTTTCTTTTTCACAAAAAGAACAGGCGCGCTCCAAGGTGACATACTTGGGCATATGTATCCCTGCTCCAACAGTTCTTGCAACTGAACTTTTAGCTCGGCCATCTCTTTTGGCGCTACCCGATACGGCGAACGGGCCACAGGTTTCGCACCCAGCACCAACTCGATAGCGAAGTCAATTTCCCTTTTGGGAGGTAACCCCGGAAGGTCCTTTGAAAACACATCAGCATACTCCGACACAATCGGCACTTCACTCACACTGGCCTTCGGCGCCACCGCCTCTATGAGTGTGAAGAACAACTCCGCACCCTTCTGAACTGCCTTAATGACTTAGAGAGCAGATAATAACATCCCACTCATCCCTTGTATACCAATGAACTTGGTTTCTTGTTTGGTATTCTGCCCAAGTGTGACCTCTTTTGAAGTGCAATCTATACAGGCACGCTGCTCTGACAGCCAGTCCATACCAAAGATTATATCAAATTCCTTGATCGGCAATACTAGTGTTTCCACCTTGAACTCCCGACTCCCTATCTTGACCTCAAGACCGCAAGATTTATCCGCGCACATCAAACATCTGTTAGGTAACAACACCTTTACACTGTCTGTCGTAGTCCGGATAGGTATCCCAACATGAAAGACGAACTCTTCAGACAGAAACGAATGTGAAGCACCTGTGTCAAATAGTGCTCGCGCCGGATACTTTCGTATAAGGACAAATCCTAAAACATCACAATCAAAACAAGCACAGCACACAGTATAAAATAACATTAAAAACTGCGCGCACCTGTGACGACATCCGCCTGCTTAATGGCCTCCCGCTATCCAAGGTTGAAGACCCTGGGATGCGCGTGCGAGGCAGAATACTCCACCACAGTCTTCCCTTTCTCCGCATAAGATGCTCCCGTCTTCTTGTCACCCTTTGGAGGACCAACTCGGCAATCACGTGCGAAGTGCCCCAACTTCCCGCACGTAAAACAAGCGCGAGATCCATACCCAGATGTCTCTGTCACAGTCGCAGAAGGAGCTTGTCCAGTAGACTTGGACTTCTTTCCCCATCTCTTACGGTACCCAAACTTCTCCGGACGCGGCGGGTTAATTCGGGCTGAGTCACAGCCAAGGTCCCTTTTGCCTGCCCCCTTTTCATGTCCGTCTCCAAAGACCGAGCCGTACAGACTAAGTCTTGAAATCCCTGACTCACAGAACTCGAGAGCAAATACTGCAGCTCATCTCGCAGTCCCGCATAAAACCGACTAGTCTTACGCTCTTCTTCGGCAAAGATGGTACCCGCATATCTTCCCAAACGTGTGAATTCATGAAGGTAATCATCCACACTACGATCTCCTTGAGTTAACCATTTAAATTCCATTTCCATCGATATTCTTTGCTGTATTGGTAGATGTTGTGCCAAGAACAACCGATAAAATTCGTCCATCGAGACTTCTGCAAGTTGTCTACCGGCTAAGTGATGCAGTTCAACCTCATCCCACCATAAACGAGCCTCTCCTTCCAGTAGGAAAGTGACCGATATAACCTTCTGTCCCTCCTCAACCTTGATCGCTCTGATGATCCTCTTGATCCTTGCAAGCCAATCCTCTGCTTGGGCCGGTGACCCTGCCCCAGTAAATTGTGGAAGATTGAAGCTCAAGAATTGCTTCAATTGTTGATCTGCTGCCCGCAGATCAACTACAGCTTCTACCGGTTCTTGACGTACCCCAGCATTCGTTAGCACCACTGTAGGACGTGCCTGCCCAGCCTGCTGAGCATTCATTACAGCAAGTACCATTTCCGTGATGAAACGTACCGTTTCAGCAGATGGAGGAGGTGTGGGCACCTCAGCTAGTGCCGCACTTTCTACAGAATGTTGAGGTTCGGATTGACCCGCAACACTTTTAGTCACCTATATGTGTAAAACACACAATTTAGCGACCAAGTAAAACGGCAAACATACAAAAAGAACACACAAGTTCAACAAACAAGTGTATTTGCATTCCTAAGTGGACATTCTTGAGTTCAAGTCAAGTGTTATAACGATGGCACTGACACGTGCTCGCCACCCCTCAAAAGAATTCGTCCGCGAATTCGGAAGAGATTGACCAACAAGCTGATACCAAATTATAACACCTCTACCCGTCAAGAGAAATATAATAGAGGGTCCGGCCGGGGCCCCACACCATATTCCACAAACAGGCGGAGACGCTACGAAATAATATCAATACACCAACGTATCCTAACACAGAGCATTCTAGCGGAAGCTTCACGGTTGAAAACTTGAACTCAAGTACAACAAGAACTGTCCACTAAAAACATAGGAATGTATACAACCAAAGAGTCTGGCCTTAAGGCCTTACAAATTTCTCTTAACAAGGTGTGGTTTACAGACATCGGCACGCAGGCCGGCCACACATGAACAAGAAGAAACAAAACAAAGCCTTCGAGGGCAGCAACGCAGCTTGGGCTTCAGCTCGCTAAGTCCCGCTCGGACCAGCACCTGTAAGAAGCAATCCACCAAGCGGTGGCAAACAGGGCAACGGTCAGCATTCAGCTGACCAATTATAACGACCCTTCCCCTGGCACGGGGCAGCGGAATTCCATCTCTGCATAACATTTTCCAATATGATATATATATAGCAAACCACGCAAGACGTGCACAACCGCACAGTCAATACATATCACAAACGACGGCCCGACGCTCCGTGCACTCAGGGAACATTCGGGTGTACCAAAAACACCGAATCCCACCAATGAGCATTCTAGTCATGATCGGCACGCAAGCCGTCGACTCTCGCTATGTGATCCTAACAGGGCCTTAAGCACCCAAGGTTAGACAACCATAACGCGGGTACAGATCCGCCTATCCCGTTGCTCACATCGTCAGACTCAAGATTGGACTGACGCGGGTACAACTTCACCTTGCCTGTCCTCCACAAGAGTTGAACCCAACTCGCACAATTTCCTGGACTTCCTCCAGTACTTCCTGCTGCACCAAGCAACAGGAATGCACCACAGATTGCACACAAACAATCAAAATCTCGGAGATTCCTCCGAATGCAAACAAGCATCCCCAGTCCAGACCAGCATGTCCAGATAGGCTTCACACAACATGCCTAGATCCGTACTCCAATTCCGGACTCTAACAAGGGGGACTTCACATATCTACCCCAAGGGACACCACAACCCACCGCACACTCGCGGGGACGTATTCTCCCTATGCAAATGCAGGAAAGTAGGACTTCACATTTCCAAGACGGAAATCGTTACCCTTGGAATTCGCCTCGGAGCCATGGAGAGAATTGAGACGGATGAAAGCCTTCGTAGCAGCCTTGCCTTCGTAAATCCGAACTCGGCTCGCGATTTGGACCACCGCAGCACCACCGGTGGCTGGATTCCTCTTCTTCTTCCTTGCTTTGCTCTCCCCTCTCTCTTAACTTTAGAAAGAGAAGGATGAAACTCAAATGAGCTTTCTCCTCTTCAATCCCGACCTTATCAACCTAGGGAAGATCCCAGACCATTGGATCTTGGTCAAAGAAAATGAACGGCTCTGATCAGCCCTGAATTTGATTTCTTGGGCCGAACACGGGTAGTGACACGCCCGTGTCACAGGCCGTGTTCCTGAAGCGGTGCACAACCGACTTAAAATAAACCAGAACACGGGTATTGACATGCCCGTGTCAAGCCTGACATGCCCGTATCACACAGTACATGGCTGTGTCCCCTGCCGTGTCACCCCTGTAACACGACCTCCAAAATTACTCGAGCAGGACACGGCTAAAGCACATGCCCGTGTCCCTAGCCGTGTGCCAAACACGCCCTGTGACACGCCCGTGTCATAGGCCGTGTTTCACACTCGACGATCACGGCTCGACTACTCGCTGAGAATAGGGACACGCTCTGGGACACGCCCGTGTCCCAGGCCGTGTAGACCTGACACGCCCTGAGACACGCCCGTGTCTCAGGTCGTGTCAGCCAACCTGAATCCCACTTTGGCTTTTTTGATATTTCTTGGGTGTTACAACATCAATAATTTTATTGGCCAAACATGATTAAATAAGTAGAAAACTACGTTAAGCAATGTGACTTATGCCAGAGAGCTAAAACAAGCAACCATCTACCCTATGGACTATTACAACCTCTACAAACACCTGATAAATTATGGACGAATCTAACTATGGATTTTATAACTAACCTGCCTAACTCCAATTCGTATACAATTATTATGGTTGTGGTGGATCGCTTTTCAAAGGCGGTCCATTTTGCTCCAGTTAAAGCATTAACTGGACCTAAAATTGCTTCTTTGTTTTGGGAGAATGTAGGCAAAATTCACGGCATACCAGAATCAATAATTACGGATCGAGACACCATTTTAAAGTGATTTTTGGAAGGAATTGTTCCGATTACAGGGAACTCAATTGAAATATAGTTCAGCATACCACCCTCAAATAGATGGGCTGATTGAACGAATCAATCGGTCCCTGAAACAATATATGAGATTATTTTGTAATCATAACCCTAAGAAATGGTCTATATATCTTAGTTTTGCTGAATATTTTATCAATACATCATTTAAATCTTCGACCAGAATGACTCCATTGAGGTCATGTTCGGTCGAACTCCCCCTGGTTTACTATCTTACAGCCCATGGAGTACAACTAATGAAGCAGCTGCAACAACCTTGGAAAAGCGGGAAAAAATTATACAACAACTTAAACAACATCTAAAGATCTCATAACAACAAATGAAGACCTACAAAAAATAAGAAAAGAAAGGAACTACAACTGCAGTCAGGGGCGTGGGTGCTACTCAAATTGCACACCTATAGACAACTGTCAATAGTTCAAAAAGTTGGGCGTGAAATTTTATGGTCCATACAAAGTACTGGAGGTCATCGGGCAGACAACGTATCTACTAGACCTCCCTCCAGAAGCTAAAATCCACCCAGTTTTTCACATTTTTGTGCTCAAACGATACATAGGAGAACCAGGGCCTCAATCATTTGCCCTTCCAAATCACCAATGGAGAAACAACCCGCTTGATGAGCCAATGGCTATTGTGTCTACTCGAAAAATTTCACGATAAGGAAAAGAAATACAACAAGGATTAGCACAATGGAAAGGACTTCCACCGAAAGATAACACTTAGGAAGATTTATTTACCTTACAAGATTTTTCCCGTTTAAAACCACAAGCAGGAAATGAAGAAGAAAACACATGGAAACCAAAGGGCAACGAAGTAAGAGGAAACCACAAAATGGAAAAAACAGAGCAAAACAAAAAAAACAATAATGGACAAAGCAGTAACACCGCCACTCTAATACACAGATCTAGAAGAGAAATAAAAGGGGAAGGAGAAATACTTCTACAGCGTTAGCTCACCCAGCCGCAATAAGAGTAGCAAAATCAGTTTTCCTACTGGAAATATCTTTCAAATATCTGCTCTCACCAGAATCATCTTCTGCTTTCTACCATTATTAAGCTAGGTTGCTTCAAACCACCGGAGAAGACTTTCTTTCCCGCAGCTAGGGTTTTTAGAAGACCAATATTACAAAGACGCTTAGGACATCATCATTTTTAAAGGGAGCGGTAATGTAACACATCGACGATTTCTCTCATCAATACATCAACAATGGAGGATGAATTAGGATGAAGATTAATGACAGTAGCAGTTTCTTATATTCCTTCGCCGTTTTGAAAACCTGCATCAATAATCTACAGATGAGATCTAGTCAAATTTTAATGAGTCTGGGAGATGCCTCCACTTGGCACCATCAGCACATCCCATCTACATCAATTGACAGCTAAGAAGGAGCCCGTGTTTTATTAGAGCCGTGGAATAATTAACAGATATATTAGTTAAGCTGATGTAATTAGTATAAATAAGCGGATTAGGCTTTGTAATGGTTTTTAATAAATAAATGAAAGAAGTTATTCGTCTTTGTCTCTCTCTTTTTCTCTCTCTCTCTCTCTGTCTTCGATCTCCTCGGGCCTTTCCTCTAACCATTTCTCCATTCCTGCTCTGAAATAGTGTTACAGGTGTCATGCGGCTTTAGAGCTCTATTGTATTCGGGATGCTCGCCGCTCTCCTGCGTACAAATCCCCCACGCCTTCTGCGATCTCGCGGTTGCGACCTCCTTCTCCGGCGATTGATCACCACATACCTTTTTCCCAGTTCACGTAGGTGTCTTGCTGCTGCAGAGCTCTTCTGTTTTCTTCCCAGTCGCTCGCCCCTCTCCTACGTACCACAATCTCGCCGCTATGATCTCCTTCTCAGATGATCGATCCTGCTGCTGCAGAGCTCTCCTAGAAGGTATAAAACTACAATTCCTAAATTTTTTAGGTTATTCGGTTGTTTACTTTATGAACTGTTTGAAAAGCCCTAATTTTTTTTAGGTCTAATATTTGTATTCCATTGTTTAATTAAGAATGTTTCATTTTTAAAATAGTTTGAATTATGAGAAATCAAGAGTCATGGGAAAGAGAAATTTACATGGCATATGAAGTTTCGTTGTTCACTGTTAGAATGCATCATTCCATAATCTTTTTGGGTTCAAGCAGAATGTCTTATGTGCCTGATGTAGTCCATGTGTTTGACTATTGTTATTATAACGAGTTAGTATTGACTAATTTGCATGAAATGTCTACACTGGTTGGTCACTTGGGTTGGTTTAGGTTTTAAAGCAACTTATATGGACCACAAGATTGTACTAATATGATTTTACTTGATATTGACGAAAAAGTTAAAAATCTGATTAGGCATATCGATCGTGATAGAGTAGTCGATATTTATGTTGAGACTGTTGTTGCTCATCCTCAAAGTAACTTCGATTCACCGGTAGAAAATATATTTGAGCTTGATAATAAAAGTGAATCATTTTGCAACGAAGAGGACACCGATGAGAATGATTCTAGTTTTAGTGATGACTTCATAGATGATGATTTTGAGCATGATGATATGGAGTATGACGGAAATATTGATGAAGCCATTTAATGGGTTGGATTAAAGGAACAAAGTGAAACACATAAAAGTGAACAAACTCAAATGATAAAGCATTACAATGGTAAAAGTCCACTCATCTCTAACTCAATTAAAAACAAATCATTACGGTACCAAATTTATCACGGAAATGCTACCAAATCACATTTTGATTTTGAAGTTGGATTGTGTTTCACTGCAGATGATGGGAGAAACTGTTAGGACATATTCCAACATGCAAGGAACGTCAATAAAATTTAGCAAGAACTATAGTAATAAAAATCAAGTAACTTGTGATTGTGGTTGGCAGATGTACGCCTCTTTTATATCAAAAAGTGATAATACTTTTCAAGTGAAGACCATTAAAGGTGAACACACATGCTTTAGGACCGCAATCTCTAAACATTGTACTTCTGATTACATTGTAAACAAATATCAACACCACCTTAGAAGCAATCCTGAGTGGTCGGTGACTTCGATGCAAGAAATGATGCAAATGAAAAACATAACATCTCTCTCTATTTGGAAAATCTATAGAGCAAAAAACATGCAAATAAAATCAATCATGATGTACAACCCCATATTCGCTGAGTGGGACCCAGAAACACCAAAGTCTAGGTTTGGGATAGCTTTAGGCTAGCCTTGGGTGAGACTCGGAGAACTCTATAGGCGAGAACCTTCTCGCACGGTTAGGAGTAGGCGGGAGCGCTCGCGCTCCAGGTAAGCGGTTCGTCGAGCAGAACTCCGTAGGCGAGAAGTGTTCTCGCCCAGTCGGGATTAAGCTCGACGTTCGCTGTACAACCCGTATTCGACGAGGGGAGGCCCCACCATAGCCAGGTCATCAGAAGTCAAAGTCAACAATTCAAGACTGAAGTCAAGATCAAGCCGCGAGCCAACAGAAGGCATTGACGAGTATGACGAGCTCCCCACGCATACTCGCCAGGCTGGTGACTAAGGCGAGATACTCGCCTGTCCCGTGCGAGCTCCCCAGAAAGTCGCCCGATCGCCAGGGTGGGGGTATAAGTAAGCCCCCCTCTCTTTGGATTTCCCTATAAATAGAACCCCAGGGGTACGAAGGAGGGGACCGAAAAACTCTCCGATAGTTACTCGCGAATTCCAGCTCGTGCATCTCCTTCTTATCTAGCTCGGTCATTCTGGTTGAGAAGGGGTTGTTTCGTCTAAGCAACCGGGTATGTGGTGGGACCTTCCTGCCGCAGCGCCTGGGGTCTTGTTTCTTTAGATCGTCCTTTTCGCATCTAGGGGCCGTCCGACTTCACCGCGAGACCGGTAGCCTTAGGTTGCCTAGTCCGATTCTGAGGTCGGGATTTTCCTGACTTAGACACTTGGTGCGATGAGCGTGGATAGCAACCAAGGAGGAAAGTTTCGTGGTGGCGAAAGATGGTCAATGGTGGCGATCAAGGCGAGTTGGCGGAAAGATTGGCAGGAGTAGGCACCTCGGAGCGAGGTGGCAGGTTTGTGACGGTAGCAGCTTTCGAGGAGTTCGCGAAGAGAATGGAGAAGGTGATACTCATCGGATTAGCCAACCCCCCTGAGGTCACGGCGACTTCTCCCCGTCGCCTGACCCTGCCGGGCGAGGAGGAGCCAACCCGGCGAGAAGGAAAGGAGCCCGCCTGGGCAAAAGAGGAGCAACCGATGCCGCCGCGTCATCACCCAGCGAGCAGCCAGGGCATCCGGTTCCGAGATCCAGAACTCTCGGCAAGGTATGGGAATACTCGCCGATGGAGCGAGTGCGAGTACTCGAGTGAGGAGGATAATCGCCGCCGCCAGGAAGGGAGGAGCCCCTTCTGCGCTGAGATCCTCGCGGCCCCCGTCCCCGACAATTTCCGAGAGCCCGCCCTCACCTACTACTCCGGCAGAGATGACCCGTTAAGGAATCTTCAGTGGTTTGAGGATGTGATCTCGATCCGCAACATGTCTGACGCCTTCAAGTGCCGCTTCTTCTCCATCACCTTCAAGGAAAGTGCAAGAGACTGGTTCTACCAACTGTCGGCAGGTTCCGTCTACTGCATCTCCGACCTTCGTCGGGGTCTCATAGCGAGATTTGCGACATCCAAAAAGAGGAAGAAGGAGGCGACGGCCCTTTTTAAGATCGTGCAGGGGCAACACGAGAGTTTGTGTCATTACATCGACCGGTTCCAGGAAGAGGTTTTGGAGGTGGAGGAGGTGGATGGGTTTACCTTGATGGTTGCCCTCAAGTTTGGCCTGAAGCAGGGATTCTTCAACATGGAGCTGGGACACAGGCCACCGAGGTCATTCGAAGAGATTGTGGAGATGGCCAATGTCTTCATTCAGGAGGAGGAGAGGAACAAGGAGTTCCTTGCAAGGCTTGACGGGGATAAGCCACTAGGGTAGAACAGGGGAAGACTGTTGGAGAGGGAGATGCATCCAGAGAAACACAATGGAGAAAGGCAGGAGGAGCCAAAGAGAAAGAGGAAAGAGGAGCCCAGGAGGGCGGAAGAGTTGAGGCAAGAGAGGCCTCGAAGGCAAGAAAAAAGGAGGCCCGTCGAGGCCCCGGAAGGAAGAAGGGAATAAAGAAGGTTCTAGTATCCGAGAGATCGTCCCCAGTGGAGGCGACATATCCGCCAGGAAGAGAGGAGAAACAACAAACTTAGGGAGCAGGGAGGAGGAGGAAGGGATACGATGACCATAACGCAACGGGCCGCTAAACGCCGACGAAAGGAGAAGCGATAGGAGAGGCAGCAGGAAGCGGCAATTCTCCTCTACTGCGATATCCATCGAGTAGAGGGGCATGGGACCTTGGCCTGCCCCGAGTTTTGGGAGGCAAGGAGGAGGTTGGAGGCGATGGAGGCAGAGAGAGAGCAGCCAAGGCAGGAGGCCCCAGTCGGACAGGTAGCCTTCCAGGCTCCGCAGAGGAGGAGGAATGAGGACAGGGTTGACCAGGGGGGTTGGGGAAACATTATTCCCAGTCCGGGAGGCGGACACGTCGGGGTGATCAATGGGGGAGCAGGGCTTGGAGCTTCCCGCAAGGGTAGTCTCCACCAGATCTACAAGAGGAGCATCGCCTCGACGTCGTAGACTCCTCCGCTGCTGAACGAGATAACCTTCTCGGAGGAGGATATGCTGTGGAACGAGAACCCCTTCCACGACGCGTTGGTGATACAAGCGGCCATCGAAGACTTCACCGTCGACCGAATCCTCGCGGACAATGGGAGCTCGGTGAATGTCATTTTCAAAAGAACCTTTGTGGGGCTTCAGGTGAAAGCATCCAGGGTCCAGGCCGCGGATGGGCCTCTCTTTGGCTTCTCGGGAGAGAAGAAAGAGATGGAAGGGCGAGGGTACTTTAATCCGGTACCGGTTTGTCATCGTCGACGCGCCCAGCGGCTACAATGCCATTTTCGGACGGCCTCTCATCAACTACTTCAAGGCCATCCCGTCGTCGTACCATCAATGCCTGAAGTACTTCCGAGATGACGTCCAAGTCCGGATCAGGGGGGATCCGAAGGCCTCTAGGGAGTGTTACCTGAATGCTGTCAGCACCATCAGCTGGATGGGTGATGCAGAAAGGCTGGAGAAGATGATGGAGCAGGAGGAGGGCCTGCAAGCTGCCGAAGAGCTAGAGGAAGTGGAGGTGATCTCCCCGAGAGGGGGGCCTGAGCTGCTGAAGGTCGGAGGAGCCTTTCCCTAGGAAGGGAAGGCAGAGATAGCTGCTTGCCTGCAGGAGAATGCTGACATCTTCGCGTGGAGTGCCGCCGAGATGCCAGGAATTGATGCCGATGTTGCCTGTCATCGCCTCAACCTGGATCCCGCGGTAGCTCCGATTCGTCAAAGGCAGAGGAAGAGCGCCACCGCGGTGGCCGAGCCGATCAGGTAGGAAGTGAGGAAGCTGCTGGAGGTGGGGTTTGTCTCGGAGATCCAGTATCCAGGCTGGGTCTCCAATATTGTAATGGTAAAGAAGTCCGGATGGGGCTGGAGGTTGTGTATCGACTTTTCCATGTTGAATAAAGCTTGCCCAAAGGATTGTTATCCCTTGCCTCAGATCGACGCGCTGGTTGACTCCGCCGTCGGGTTTCCTGTGATGAGTTTCCTTGATGCTTTTTCAGGGTATCACCAGATCCGGATGCATCCCCCCGATTGCCGCGACGTCTCCTTCATCACCGGCGACGGGTGTTATAGCTACAAGATGATGCCCTTCGGGCTCAAAAATGCCGGCGCAACTTATCAAAGAATGATGGACCAGGTGTTCAAAGAGCAAAAGGGGCGGAATTTGGAGGTGTATGTGGACGACCTTCTCGTCAAAAGCAAGAGCATCACGGAGCACATAACGGATTTGGCAGAGACCTTCGCCACCCTGAGAAAGTACAAGATGCGGCTTAACCTGGCCAAATGTGTCTTCGGCGCGGGAAGGGGAAAGTTTCTGGGTCACCTCCTTACTCCTCGGGGGGTGGAGCCTAACCCCGACAAGGTGAAAGCCATCATGGAGATGGCCTCCCCAAGAGATTCCAAGGAGGTCCAGAGGCTGACTGGAAGGCTAGCAGGCCTTAGCCGTTTTCTCTCCAAGGCCGGATAAAAGTGCTCCCCATTTTTCAAAGCTCTTCAGGGTAACCAGAAATTCGAGTGGACCGCGGAGTGCGAGGAGGCCTTCGAAAAGCTTAAGCAACAACTAACCCGAGCTCCTTTCCTCCAAGGTCCGCAGGGCGGCGATGACCTCTTACTTTATCTGGGAGTGGGAGCTGAGGCGGTTAGTTCGGTGTTGGTTCGAGAAGAAGGAAGGAGACAGCTCCCCATCTATTATGTAAGCTGGGTGTTGCGGCAAGCAGAGACAAGGTACCCTATCCTGGAGAAGCTAGTTTTCGCGTTGGTAGTTTCGGCTCGGCGGCTCCGCCCATATTTTCAAGCTCATTCCTTCAAGGTGGTCTCCGATCATCCCTTATGGAGTATCTTGGATGGGGTGGAGCATTCTGGCTGGCTGGCCAAGTTGGCGGTAGAGCTAAGCGAGTTCGACATCTCGTACTCTCCAAGGGTAGCGATCAATGCCCAGGCGGTAGCAGACTTCCTCGCCGACTTATCGGCCGAGGTGGAAGTAGAAGTGGGCGCTTCCCGCCCGGTCTCTTGAAAGATGATTGTGGACGGGGCATCCGACAGGTATTTCGTGGGAGCCGGAGTTGTGTTGGTTAGCCCCCAGGGAACCAGGATCGAGCAGGCCGTCGAGATCATCTTCCCAGTTACGAATAATCAGGCGGAGTACGAAGCCATGGTGGTCAGCTTACGTCTCGCCAAGGAGCTGTCAATCAAGGATATCCGAGCTTTCACCGATTCGATGGTAGTCGCTTCCCAGATTCGGGGAGAGTTCGAGGTATATGACCCCATCCTGCAGCAATACCTGGTCAAGGTTAAGGGTCTGATCGGGGGGTTCCAGTCCTTCTTCGTCGAGCATGTGCCCCGAGAAGACAATGCCGAAGCTGACTACCTTGCCAAGTACGGTCCCCGGGCCGGAGGAATGGTCACCGAGATATTTCGACCATCCATCGAAGAAGGAGAAATGATGGAGATAGAGCAGCGGTCCTCGTGGAAGGATCCGTTCGTTACGTTCTTTACGACGGGTAAGCTGCCCTTGGACGGGACGGACCGAAGGAAATTCCGATACAATGTCGCGTACTACCTGCTGCAAGACGCCGAGCTTTATCGCAAGACCATCTCGGGCCCCTTGGCCAAATGCTTATCGAAAATCGAGGTCCCCCGAGTTCTCGAGGAGATTCACTCAGGGGAATATGGTAGCCATTCCGGGACTCACACTCTGGAGCAGAGAATCCTGAGGCATGACTACTTCTGGCCCACCATCCGAAAGGATGCGGAGGCTTTCTCCAAAAAGTGCTCCCAGTGCCAGCTCTTCGCGCCCCTCCAGCTTCAGCCGGCTCAACACCTCCGCTCGATCACCGCTCCGTGGCCCTTCGCCATCTAGGGGATGGACCTGGTCGGGCCGTTCCCTTAAGCTAGTGGACAGAGGAAGTTCATACTGGTGATGATCGACTACTTCTCCAAGTGGATCGAGGCCAAAGCCTTGTCCAAGACCACCTCCCAGATTGTCAAGAATTTTATCTGGGGGGAGATCACGTGCAGGTTTGGGATACCGCTGGCCATCGTCACCGAAAATGGGCCGCAGTTCGCCAGCTTGGAGCTGGAGGACTTCTGCAAGCAGTTGGGCACAGACCTTCGGTTCGCTTCAGTGCACCATCCTCGGAGCAACGGGCAAGTAGAAGCTGCCAACAAGCTCATCGTCAACCTACTGAAGAAGAAGGTCACCAATCTGAAAGGAAACTGGGCCGAACAGCTCCCGTCGGTCCTATGGACTCTGAGAACGACCCCAAACTCGGCCACGGGGGAAACGCCTTTCAAGTTATCCCACGGGTCTGAGGCACTCATCCCAGTGGAGTTCGAGGTGCGAAGTCCAAGAGTAGTTGCGGCCGAAGGCGGAAGCGAGGAATGACGACTGGAGAACGAGGATGCCCAGAGGCTCTCCTTGGATTACGTTGAAGAGCTTCAAGACTTGGCCTCAATACGCTAAGAGGAAGTCAAGAGGCGCATGGCGAGACACTTCAACAAGAACGTCCGCCTAAAAAACTTCCTCGCAGGAGACCTGGTTATGAAGAAGGTAGACGCCGCTAGGCGGGGAGTCACCGTGGGCAAGCTGCATCCCAACTGGGAAGGACCCTTCATTGTCCAAGAAGCCCTGGCCGTGTGGGGCTATTACCTACAAGATCAAGCGGGGGAACAGCTAAACGGAACCTGGAGTGGGGACGATCTGAAAAGATTCTACCCCTAGTTGTAACACTTGTATCTATTTTGTAAAAATGTTATTTGATATACAGTGGTGACTGGATTGTTCTTCCCTTTTGTGTTAAAAATGCCTCAAGGCTTCTGAGTGCTTCCAGGATCCGCCTCGCCGTCGACTCCGGGAACCAATGGTCGGTTTGTTCCTTGTACATAGCCCAGTATGGATGATAGGACGATGCTTCGGGATTTTAAGCGCTCTTATAAGACCGAACCTCTGCATTGTCGGCCGAGATCAGCTCCCCCCCTTGCATGTCGGCCTATGTCTCCCCGAGTGCATCTCTCTCCCAACTTGAGGAACTACGAGGAACAAATGTGCGCCCCAAAATCACCCGGACTCGAGGGGAGGCCGACTTCGTCAAGCACCCAGAAGAGGATCTCAAGAGATCGGCGAGGCTGGGAAACCAACCTAAGAAAGGGCAGGGACAAGCCCAGGGCGGTGTGTCGGCTCCGAGTGCGTCCGAAAAGACCCTCGACGAGCATCACCCCCCGTCCGGACGATGGCACTCGCGGCCATTAAGCGCGGCGGGGAGAGATCTTCACTAACAAATCGAGAGACGTGCCTTCGACCCGTTCTTATTGAACAGCCCAGTACGGACGATAGGACGATGCTTCGGGACTTTAAGCGCTCTTGTAAGACCGAGCCTCTGCACTGTTGGCCGAGATCAACTCCCCCCCTTGCATGTCGGCCTATGTCTCCCCGAGTGCATCTCTCTTCCGACTGGAGGAATTCTTAGGAGCGGGTCTGGACGCCCCTACCCCCGATTTGGCAGGTTCAAGAGCGTCTCCGAAAGGAAAAGATTGCTTTCTTACCGAGATGTCCATACTATTAATTCTCAAACGTCTCCCAAGTGACAGGATCTCCTAGATTAAAATCAAGACTTTGAGTTGAGCAGCATCGTAAGACCGGTATCCCCACGAGCTCCTCCCCTCGGGAATCGGCCGATCTCCTCGATTGAAATCAAGACTTCGAGTTGAGCAGTATCGTAAGACCGGTATCCCCATGGGCTCCTCCCCTCGGGAATCGGCCGATCTCCTCGATTGAAATCAAGACTTCGAGTTGAGCAGCATCGTAAGACCGGTATCCCCACGAGCTCCTCTCCTCGGGAATTGGCCGATCTCCTTAATTGAAATCAAGACTTCGAGTTGAGCAGCATCGTAAGACCGGTATCCCCACGAGCTCCTCTCCTCGGGAATCGGCCGATCTCCTCGATTGAAATCAAGACTTCGAGTTGAGCAGCGTCGTAAGACCGGTATCCCCACGAGCTCCTCTCCTCGGGAATCGGCCGATCTCCTCGATTGAAATCAAGACATCAAGTTGAGCAGCATCGTAAGACCGGTATCCCCACGAGCTCCTCTCCTCGGGAATCGGCTGATCTCCTCGATTGAAATCAAGACTTCGAGTTGATCAACAACATAAGCTCCGAGTTTACCAACCAGACGTCTGTACCTCGTAACATCTGAAAGCAGAGGAGAGTCATCCGTCCAGGTTTTATCTTCTCCAATCGCCATGGGGCATCGGGTAGGTTTAGCCCCAGTCAACCCTGCCTCTTTTAGCAAATCAAGAGCATACTTGCGTTGGGAGAGGACTAAGGAATTGAGCTTCCGAGAGATTTCTATTCCTAGAAAGTATTTTAGAGAGCCCATATCCTTTGTGACTAGGTGTTGACGAAGATGCTTCTTTGTCAAGGCTATCCCAGCCTGGTCATCTCTAGTGAGAAGAATATCATCCACATATACCGCTAGAACTACCAGACCCAGGGATGTTTTGCGAACGAATAAAGAGTGATCGGAAGAACTTCTCGTAAAACCCACAGCCACCACAATCCCGGTAAACTTGTTAAACCAAGCCCGATGGCGTTGCTTTAGGCCATAGATAGTCTTCTTTAGCCGACATACCTGTGTCTCTCCCTGAGCAACATACCCTAGAGGTTGCTCCATATAGACATCCTCCTGAAGATCCCCATATAGAAAAGCATTCTTGACATCCAGTTAGGAAATGGGCCAATCCATGTTGACAACCACAGAGAGGAGGACCCTGATAGTGCTGAGACGAGCAACTGGAGAGAAGATGTCAAAATAGTCCACACCATAAGTCTGGGTAAAGATTTTGGCCACAAGGCGGGCCTTGTAACGATCCACACTACCGTCCGGACTAAACTTCACCACAAAGACCCAGCAACAGCCAACAACATATGTGCCGAAGGGAGGAGGAATAATGGTCCACGTACCCCGTTCAGTGAGAGTAACAATCTCCTCATCCATGACACCCTTCCAATGAGGAACATTAAGGGCCTCCTGGTAGGAACGGGGGGGGGGGGGGGGGGGTGGTGGCAGTGGCAGAGATAGCCAGCGCAAAGGCCCTGCGAGAAGGGATAAGATGATCGTAGGAAACAACAACAGCAAGCGAATGTTGGGTACACGCCTGCACCCCTTTACGAAGAGCAATGGGAAGATCCAGGTCAGCGTGTTCCTCAGCTTCCAGAGCATCCGTGATGGAGAGAGTTGGCCCGGGAGTAGAGAGCGACGGCGGCGGAGAAGAGGGAGATAGCAGAGGGGAAGAGAGAAGAGGAGACGATGGAGACGGTGGAGGTGAAAAAACCTCGGTAGGGGTCGAAGGGATGGATGGAATAATGGGAGAATCAGAAGCCGCCAGAAGAAGAAAGGAGTCGTTAGAGAAATAAGAAGCATTCTCGAAGAAGGTTACGTCGGCGGAGACGAACTGCTTGCGAAGAATGGGGTCAAAACAACAATAGCCTTTCTGAGTGGCAGAGTATCCCAGAAAGACACATTTGGTAGAGTGAGGGGAGAGTTTGTCATGGGTGGCGGAGGGAGCGTGCACAAAAGTTGTGCACCTAAAGATACGTAGAGGGAGAGGAAAAGGATCCTTGCCCGGATAGAGAATGGAGAATGGTGTTTGACCGTGGAGAACCGTGGAGGGAATCCGATTGATGAGGTAGCAAGAAATGAGAATTGCATAGCCCCAATAGGATTGAGGGACATGCATCTGCATCATCAGAGTGCGAGCGACATCAATGAGGTGACGATTTTTGCGTTCTGCCACTCCATTTTATTGTGAGGTATAGATACAACTAGTTTGATGAATAATGTCATGTTGCATATAGAAAGATGAAAAATCTTGACTGATATACTCCTTAGCATTATCAGAGTGAAAGATTTTAATTGAAACACCAAACTGATTTTGAATTAAATGATAAAAAGATGTCCATACATTGAATAATTCAGAGCGATCTCGTAAGAGATACACCCAAGTACATCTAGAAAAGTCATCAATAAAGGTAACAAAATAAGAACCACCCCGGCCAACGGTGAGGGTAGGAGCAGAACCCCAGACATCAGAGTGAATGAGATCAAACAAACGGGTAGAGCCAAGACCTTGCTTCGACGGGAAGGAGGAACGGTGATGCTTGCCAAGCTGACAGGCGTCGTAGTTGAGAGTAGAACTGTGCAGGGGGAAGGTGGGGCAGAAGCTGACGAAGAAGCCGTGGAGGAGGATGACCAAGATGAAGATGCCACTGTAGAAGATCTTTAGAGGAGGAGGAGAAGGCGGACAAAGCAAAGATGTTGTCGAGGAAGTAGATGCCGCCGCTCTCAGTCCCAGTAGCAATCATCCGTTGGGAGCTCGTATCCTAAAAAGAACAAGAAGTTGGAGTGAATGTGACGGAGCACTGAAGTTGCTTGCATAAAGAGGTAACCGACAATAAATTACACGAAAACTTGGGAACATAGAGAGTGTCCGCCAAGCTAAGAGATGGAGTGATATGAACCACCCCCGTCCCATGGACTTGGGAGGGAGAGCCGTCTGCAACAAGGACCGGGGGCAACCGATCATGTGTTTCTAAGAGAGAAAAGCACGGAGGATTGCCCGTCATGTGATTAGTCGCACCAGAGTATCAACCATTTACCTTGAGTAACCACATGAGCACTACCTGATGACGTGACCACCGAGGCGGATGGCTTTGAGGAGGTGGAAGAGTCACCAGAGGGGAAAAGATGTGGATGTTTTCCAGCAGCAATCCACGGTATGCCCGGTGCGGCTACAGTGAGAGCAGAGGAAGCGGGAAGGGCCACGCCAATTAGACTTGTGGTTGGGGCTACTAGAGCCACTCTGTTGAGTCTGGTGAGCATAGTTGTCTGGTGGAGAAGGAGAGGACAAAAGAGGACGCTGTAGTAGAGAGGTAACTGCGACAATGCGAGCAGTCGTTGCATCTAAGGTGGGAGAGTCCTCCTCGCCCAGAATTTGCTGGCGAATCATGTCATAGGACTCAGGAAGTCGCAGAAGATAGCACACAACCAGAAGTTCCTGGAAGTGTTTGTGCTACTTGACCAAATCTGCAGAGAAGGGGCGATTCTGAAGAATCTCAGCCCCGAGAGCCTGAACCTGTTGATAAGCAATAGCAGAAGACATGGAAGGACATGCAAAGAGGTCTGCATATAGAGTATAGATGCGGGACGTCTGAGCCCCCTTCGAGTACAGAGCAACAAGATGAAGTTAGGCCGTCTTGACCGTCTCATCATGACGGATGACGGGAAGGCATTCATCCGAAAGGCTGCTAGCTAGCCAAGTGCGCATAAGTGCGTCGCTAGCATCCCAATCATCAAACTGAGCGGAAGTGGGAGGAGGGGGGTCATTAGTGAGATGGTGACGTTTGCGTTGTGAAGAAAGGTGAAGGGCACACTCCAATCCGGGTAGTTAGAACCGATGAGTTTGGAGACGGTGCCAAGGTTCCCGGAAGGAGTAGGAGGAGGCAGATTAGCCACATGACTAGTGGTGGTGGTAGAGGTACCAGAAAGAGCCATGGAAGATAAAAGACAAGAAGCCGCGCGAGTAGAGAAACAGTCTGCATGAACAGCAGGCAGCGGAGACCGCGCGAACAAAAAGGGAAGTTTGCGAGAACAAGAAGAGACCGCAACGGTCAAAGAAAAGAAGCAGCAGCAGACACAAGAAGTGGTTCTGCAGCAGTCACGGTGTCAACACACCAGCGACAAGGAAGGCCACGACCAAGAAGCAGAACAAAGCAGCGGGATAGAAGTCATGCGGCTAGAGAGAAGGCCGCGTGAACAGGAGATAGAGAAGATCGCGCGAACTGGAAGGAGTTCGCGAGAAGGGGAAGCAGGGCGTGCGAATATGGTAGAGATCGCACGAACAAAAATGGAGCCGCGTGAATCAAAGGAGATCGCGGGGAGAAAAGAGGCAATGAAACCACAAAAACAGGTCGCGGTTAGGAAGAAAGGCGGAGCAAGAAGAGAGGCCGCGCACACAAAGGGCAGCGACAAAGAAGGGAAGAGAGGCCGCATGAACAGACCACAAGAAGAAGACAAACCGCGCGGACAGAAGAAGACACCGAATCAGGCGGAAAAGATCGAGTCCTCTGATACCATGTGCGAACAGACAAGTAGAAATCGGAAATTGAAATAACAGAAATTTTTATTATCCAAAAAAAGTATCTATTACAAAGGTATGACCTCCCTTTTATAGAATGGAGGAGATAAAAGAGATTACAAATAGATAATGTGAGACTAAATAATTAGGTATAAGCGGTTTAACAAGAAACAAGCCAAACAGGCCGCACAGTTAGACGAATAGGCTAACCGCCCGGCAACCACCAGAAGGAGAGAACAAGCCGCCATAGGAGACCGCCAGAGTGCCCGGTATCCAAGTCGTCTGAGACAAACCGTCAGATCGCCCGGACACCAAACAACAGCAGTCCTGCTACCAAACTGCTGGAGAGAAACTGCCAGACCGCGCAGTTCCTAATCCGCAAGAGTCAGACCGCCAGACTGCGCGGTTCCTAATCCGCCAGAGTCAGACCGCCAGACCGCCCGATCTCAATACTGCAACACACTTGAACTTGAGTGTGAAACATGTGCACCCACTATAAACCCATATGCATTTTATCGATTATAGCTTATGTCGTTTCCTAAACAATTATGCTAAAACTTCGAAGTAGGCTAATAAATTTCAGATATTTCTGTTGACTCAGTTACTTGCATGTTTACTGACTTGCTAAAAGTTAAAGTGGTACTTCAATATTATCTGTTTACCTCTGTTCGTACATTAATTCTATAACATGCTTATTGTTTAAACTTATGTTGTGAGACATTTTTCTTCTTCATTTGGATCTTGTCTTAGATTCCGTGACTGCGCTGCTTGCTTCTTGAGATATTTAGCGCCGAGTTCCTGTGTTCCTGAAGGTTTATTTTACTATTGCATAGTCAGGTTCTATGTATTTTGTTCTTGTACTGTCAAATTTTATCATTATGTACTAGTTATGTTAACCATTTTCTGTGTATTAGACAACTATTAGGTTGTATTATTGTTCTAGAATTCAATATTAATTACATGTTCATTTCATTATTTTCTTCTCTCATTGCATTAATACTTTGTACCAGTATAGAGTGACATGAGATTTTAATAAAGTACATGTGCATCAACCTTTTTTTAAAAAAGTTTCTGCATAATCATAAATTAGTATTCCCTAATTTCTCAATTTAACTTTTTTTTAAAACTAATAACATTAAAACTGTTACCGTCTAACTCGCTTGAGATCAAAACTGCTCCCTCTACCTTGATTCCTCTTCAACGAACTCATTCGGTGAATACGAGGTCGTACAATAATAATACAGGGATGGTTGAAATAACATCTACTGAATTTAATGTAGTTGGAAAAAGAACTAAGATGACTTGGACATCTACAATGGAAGTAGAAATGAACTAAACTAGGCTAGTAGATAAATTTAGTTTCAAAGGATTAAAAAGGAAGATGATAGCAACTCATATATACAGTACTATCAGCAACTAATGATAATTGAAAATGATAGACTGCACTAAAAAAAAATTCTAACTTTGAACTACAAACTTAGAATGAAATCATGAATTAATAAGTGCGGCTTCTAATGATTTTAGTTACTAAGGCCCCGTTTGGCATGATGGTGGCGGTCATGAACATAAATGGTTAAATTGTCAGTTGTTAACGGTCACTTAAGGAACTTCATCCACTTTTATGTTCAAACGAATGATGTTCGTTAGGTGATCCTTAACAAATAACGGTTTAACTCATGCATTTACAACCGCCACCACTGTAACATCCCATTTTCCAATTAGACCCCCCTTAGGAGTGACTTGAGCATAACTAGGTCATATGAGTTAACCTAGGTGAGCCCAGGAGACCTAAAAACCTAGTTGAGACCCACTTGGTCTGCAAATAGTAATTTTCAAAACTCTGATTTTGGGTGGCCTAGTAGGTTCATTGTGACTCTAAAAATTCCCTTAGACCTAATGTGGGCCCAATGAGTCACCAAGGACCCACTTGGGTCAACCATAGTTGTTAATTTGACCAAGTCAACCCCAAGCCCAAATCAAGTCAAACTAGCCTATATGGGCTAACCCAACCTCAAACCACCCTCCCCCTTGGGCTAACTCTTGCATGATTATTTTTGTATGATATTTGGCTGCCTATATCCTAGGGAATTGACCAAGTCAACATTGGTGACTAGGAAAGAGAAGGTGAGCTCCATTTTCATGTTAATGGAGGAGAGAGAAAAATTCAAGAGAGAGGGAAGGAGGAATTCGGCCAAAGGGAGGCCAAAGGCCACCCTTAATGGCTGAATTCAACTCCCCTGGGGAAGGGGAGGAGTTTCCAGCCGTTTCCCGGCCTCCTAGGCTTTGGTTCAGCCCCCTCCTCCATGGCCGAACCCTCCTTTATTGGCCATTAATGGCTTCTTTCAAAACTGCCTTCCCCCTCCCCTCCTGGCCATATAGACCTCACCAACAAGCTAGGGCGACGGATTTCGAAGCATTAGAAGGAGGGAGAACCACTGCCGGAGCCACCAAAGGAGAAATCGCCGCCGCCGCCGCCGCCGCCATGAATTCCCGTCGCTCCACCCGCATCCAAGCCCGAGTTCAGGTCCTCCTCCTCTCCTTCTCTCATGCTTAGATCCTAGGAATGCTTAGAAACCGATTCCATGCTCAATCGAACCCGAGTTAGGTTTTTATTTTTCGGAAAATCACCATTTTTTGGGAGGTTTTTGAGCTCTCGGCTAGGGCGGCGCCGCCACCTCCGACCGCCCTAGCTCCGGCCAGGGATAGCCCCCACCACCGGGAACAATTAGGGGATGTTTCCCGGTGGTGGCGCCGCCTCAGGCCGCCAG
Organism: Platanthera zijinensis; assembly: GCA_039513925.1. Taxonomy (NCBI): domain Eukaryota; kingdom Viridiplantae; phylum Streptophyta; class Magnoliopsida; order Asparagales; family Orchidaceae; genus Platanthera; species Platanthera zijinensis. The sequence continues at coordinate 14,081,030 of CM077083.1, forward strand.
GAATCGACCCGTAAAAACCGCCTGCGCAAGCCTCTTTTAGGCTCCATCGGGGAAGATGAACAGGAGCCGCCTGATATGCTTCTAGATTCGTGCAGAGCAGATTCTATAATTTTAAATCCTATTTTCTAATTTTCTGCATTTTAAATAAAACAGTTTTACTGTAATTGGATTTTAGGCCCCTTATGGGCACCTACTGGAAAAGTGTTTAGCATGAAAGTTGTAGGTCCTTTTAATACCTACAATTTGATATGCTGTGGTGAAATTTTGGTAGAGTACCTAGACTTGTAGGGCCATTTGATTATGGGTATGTCCTAGGTTTAGGGCAGTTTTATTATAAAAATTATTTAGGCCCTTTGGAGGCTTGTTCATCAAAATTGATCAACATGAATGTTGTAGGATTTTTAATTGTCTACAGTTTGATATATTATGGAAAATTATAGGACAAGTCTTCTGACCTATAGGGCCATTATTTTAGGGTAGGTCCTACAAATAGGGCAGATCTTTGAAATATTCCCCACACCTAATCCTTGGTCCAAATGCTTTGAATTTTGGACAGGGGCTTAATATCACCTAGACCTAGCTCCTGTAAAAATTGGAATCCATTTAAAGAAGTGTAACCTAGGGTTTTGCCCTAAACCTAGAAAAGCTAGGGTAAGGTAGTTGAAGGGTCAAATAACCTCCAAACCCTCCCAAATTTTGGTGAGGTGTCCCTGGTATAGGTATCTAGGTCTGGTTCAAATTTCAACTCATTTGCTGGAGTTTTGATTAGGAATAATCTAAACCCTAGTTTTGACTTAGTAGAAGGAAGCTTAGTGAGAAGGTTCTCTACACTCTGGTATGATCATCTCACCTCAACAGAGGTTGAGATTTTGACCACTGGTTTATTTTGGTCCTAAGATTACCCTTAGAGAAGATGGGATGATTTAGGGTAAGTTTACCCTAGGGCCCAGGTTCAAACCCTAAATGTGGACTTTGGGGGTTTGTGAAGGACATAGGGGCAACTGCCCTTGTATGACCTTGAGATTTGGTGGAGAGGTTGTTAATGAGTTTGTAACTCTCTGGTTGTAATGTTAGAGAATTTTGGTGTAGGTAGCTACCTCAAAACTTAAACCCTAGTTTTAGGGTAGAAAGGATTTTAGGTCAAAACAGTATCTTAAACTCTTTTAAAAGCCATGAAATTGGGGTAGTGTGTTTCTAGGGTAGTTAGGACCCTTGGATAATTTTACTAGAATTTTTGGATTATTGTTTTTAGTATTTCATTCATGAATATGTGTATAGCCCTATTTGATGTTTTATTTATTAAAGATTTTTAATTCAAATAAGGCCCCCTTGAAACTCTGGAATTAGATGTTTTTGGCTAGTAGGAATGCCCATGAATTTTAGTTCAATTTTATGTTGATTAAATAGAATAGTTCCTTCACAAATATTATTAAAGGGCTCTATATTTTAAAAATATTTAATAGCATAAATAGTCTCTGGAAAATTATGGAAGTTGGTAAATAGTGTTTTTAAATCATTATGAATTAGTGGGATTTTTTCTATAGATTTTTGGAGTTATGGATTTAGTACTTGATTCACAAGCATGCTAGATTAGGATTTTAGAAAATGATTTATTATAAATTAATTTCCAGCAGGAAAATTATGAAACTTTTATAGTACTGTTTTCATGGTATTTTTAATATCCTGTAATTAATCTAATTTATTTGGAAGAGAATTTGATGTAGTTTATTCATTAGACATGAAGGAAATGGATTATTGCAAAAATATGTTTAGGCCCCTTAGACCTTAGTGAAAATTGCCAAACCTTGGATATATCATTTTTAGACATATTAGAATTTGTCTTAAATTTATTATGATTTATACATGACTGAAAAGTATACTCCTTGTTCAAATTTGGAAGACCTTGGATTTTAGTAAAATTAATTAATTAATAGATTAATTGAGAAAATTGTTATAACCGGGAATTGATTCAATTATGTCGTGACAGGCCCCCAGTAAATAACTTAGGCTGTTCGGATGAAAACACAAAGGACATCATATCATAGACATTACTTAGCATAAGGTGGTCTGTAGTTAGTAATTTTGGGAAATGAGTAACAGGATAAGGTTTGGGTTAGCGTAAGGACAGCTTGTGTTGGTTGGATTTAAAGAAAGAGAAAGGATCACCATAGGAGGTTTCAAGTGTGGTGAGGAATGAGTTGATGCGCTCTAAGGTGCGCGGGACCGACGAAAGATCGCCGTCCCCGTAAGAGTGAAGAGTCAAATCCACCCTAGGTTTAGTTTGATGCAATTTATAGAGGGAACGGGTAAGGGAAAAACAACACTTATATTGCTCCCCTGTCATAATTTGCTAGTTAGGTCCACCGTCATCTGCTTTTGACTACTCTCCACTTTCATGTCCTCCCCTTTCTTCCTCTCCGCCCGGTGCCTTAGAGCGTGGGGGAAGGGGTGTGAGATGATAGGGCTTAGTCTTTTAGACTAACGGTTTTCGAACCATATCATATTAGGGGATTGCGGAGCCCAGCGTGGAGGAGCAGCCCAGGAGGCCGGTACGCTTGGAGATGGGGCAGTCTAGCACTGGAGTCCAGACTGCAGGGACCGTGAGTCCTGACCTTTAGTAGAGTTTTAGTCTTGCTTCCGCATGGAGTGATTTTGTAGTGAGGACTTGATGTATAGGGCATGAGCCCTTATATTTCTAGTATCATTGTACTCAGATGTTTTCTGTGGACACTCCCTTCGTGGAGTTTTTATTTATATGTGATATTTTCTTCTGGTGGACTTGCTTACTTTTCTTGCTTGCTACTTATTGTGATCGAAAAGGCCGGCAGAATCGGCGCGTTGCAGTGACGACCTTCCCGGGTGCGAAGGTGTCACCTCAAAGCGGCGGTTCTGGGCATAAGACCCCGGGTTTCAAAAAAAAGGGTCTTACAAAGTGGTATCAGAGGAAACATCGATCGGATTAGTAACAGTCCACAAATCCCTGGGTCACCTCCGCACGAGTTTAGTTTGCGGACAAACTAAGCAGCGGAAGCAGTGGTGTGCCCATATGGGGAATCACATATAATTGTCCACCTTTAAGTTCTTATGAACCGATTTCTCATTGAAAAATTTTCTTTTCGCAGCCTTCAACACAGCCTACTCCACAGGGTGAGGTTCTGCAGACTCCGGATGCTGCACCACCTCCACCAGTTCCCGCTCCTTTCCTACAGACGGACATGGGGCAGACTCTGACAGCCATCCTAGAAGCCTTCAGGGCTCAACAGGCTCCGGCTCTGCAGCTGATTCCGGGAGCCAACTGGTTGAGTATCTTCCGTGGACTTTCTCCCCCGTCCTACTTAGGGACAGAGACGGCAGTTCGGACAGAGGAGTGGTTGGATATCATGCATGAGATGCTGACTGGGATACGATGCCCGGTGGAGGAGAGGGTGGCATTGGTGGTCTCTTGCCTAGAGTCCCATGCCAAGAGGTGGTGGAAGACGCTCCTGGACAAAACTTATGCCGACAGGGAGGTTACGGAGGTCACTTGGGGAGAATTCAGGGTCACGCTGTTGGAACATTTTGTTCCGCAGTCGGCCAGGGATGAACTTGAAGACCGGTTCTTACAGCTGAAGCAGGGCACCAGGTCGGTGGTGGAATACCATCAGGAGTTTGATCATCTGGCTCGATATGTAGATTCTTATCAGCTGGACGAAGCCGGGTACACCAAGAGGTTTTACAAGGGCTTGAAGGAGGATTTGAGGGAGGCTCTATTGTTCGTGTCCGATGGGCCTATCCCTCGGATTCTAGAGATGGCCAAGAGGATCGAGGCAGACTGGCACGTTACCCAAGGCCGGAAGAGGCCAACGGAGGATCAGAATCGTGGAGCAAGAAATGAGCAGCGACGAGGCCGTGCTACAGATATGGGCAGGATGGAGGATCAGCCTCGTCAGGAGGTGAGACAGGAGCCGAGGGAGCAAGTGGCTCTAGCTCCCCAGCCTCTCCAGATGCGGGAGATACCAAGACCACAGATGCAGGATGTGCAGAGACCAGGAGGGAGGGCTTACCCTCCACCAGAGTGCTTTCACTGCCGCCAGGTGGGGCATATCAAGAGGAACTGCCCTATGAGAAGGGGGCCCCCTCTAGCCCCGCAGATTGCCCCACCTGCTCAGCACTATGGAGGCCGAGGATGCGATCAAGGACGAGGATACCAGGGCGGAGACCGTAGGCAGGAAAGGGAGCAGGTATATGCACTGGACCTGGCCCAGCCCCGGCAACCTGGCAAGTGATCACAGGTACGACTATGTTTTGTTTGCTTTGTCTTAAATCTTTTTCCATCCTTTCCTAGGAAACAATTGTTTTTAGCATTAGGTAGTAAAAACCAAGAACAGAACCCTAAGTTAAGTCACAATCTCAGGCATTGTCTTCATTTGCGGCAAACCCGCACACACTCTCTTCGACACGGGTGCCTCGCACTCGTTTGTGTCGGAGACCTTTATCCAAGGGTTAGATGGCGTGGAGAAATTCACGGGGTCGATGATGAAGATACGGCTACCTGACGGGTCGGAGCTGTTCACCTCATCCCATTGCAATATGGAGGCATGGATAGGCGGGAAACCTTTCGAAGCGCCAGCGACGATCTTGCCACTGCCAGATTATGATCTGATTCTGGGTATGACATGGCTCCATTGGAACCATGCCCAGATTGACTGCTTGGCCAAGAAGATTACCCTTAGATATGGGGATTCTCTCATCGTGATGGAAGGTATTAGACCTGCGTCCTACATTTTCTTATCTTCTATTCAGGCCGTCAAGGCCCATCTGCAGGGAGACATGGTATATCAGGTGCTGTTCGAGATGACCGAGGAGAAGGACCGGATTGCCAATATACCGGTGGTTTGTGATTACGCCGACGTGTTTCCAGAGAAGCTGCCAGGATTGCCTCCCCACAGGGAGAAGGATTTCCAGATTCAGTTGGTGCCAGGGGCTAAGCCGATATCCAGGGCTCCCTATCGGATGGCCCCGAAGGAGTTGGCGGAGTTTCGGACTCAGTTGCAAGAGTTGGTGGAGGCGGGATTTGTTAGACCGAGTTCTTCGCCATGGGGAGCTCCGGTCTTATTCGTGAAGAAGAAGGATGTGACACTTCGCCTGTGCATCGATTATCGAGCACTAAACAGACTGACCATCCGGAATACCTATCCGCTCCCCCGGATAGACGAGTTGTTCGACCAGCTGGAGGGAGCCCACTATTTCTCGAAGCTGGACTTGAGGTCAGGATACTACCAGCTGCGGATCCAGGTGGAGGATATTCCGAAGACGGCCTTCAGTAACAGATATGGCTTGTATGAGTTCACCGTGATGCCCTTCGGGCTCACAAATGCACCGTCGGCATTCATGAGCCTCATGAACCGGGTTTTTGAGGCCTACTTGGATGTGTTCATTATAGTATTCATAGACGACATCCTGATCTACTCTAGGACGGAGGAGGAGCACACTCGGCATCTGGCACTGACTCTACAGAGGTTGCGGGAGCATCACCTTTATGCGAAATTCAGCAAGTGTCGGTTTTGGTTGAAGGAGGTGGCTTTCCTAGGCCATATTATCAGCGGAGCCGGGTTGGCAGTGGATCCGGCAAAGATTCAGGCAGTTCGAGATTGGCCGCCGTTGAAGACAGCCACCGATGTATGAAGTTTCTTGGGACTTGCCGGTTATTACCGGAAGTTCGTGGAAGGGTTCTCTCAAATTGCCCTCCCCCTCACATCTTTGATAAGGAAGGAGGCGCCTTTCGTTTGGACCGCGCAGTGCCAGACAGCTTTCCAGGAGCTAAAGGACTGACTCATCTCAGCCCCGATTCTGGCCCTTCCATCTGGAAAGGAAGGATTCCAGGTGTATACCGACGCATCATACCAAGGGATGGGAGCGGTGCTGATGCAGAACGGACATGTCATAACATATGCCTCCCGCCAGCTGAAGACCCATGAGAGGAACTACCCGATGCACGACCTCGAGATGGGAGCGGTCGTTTTTGCTCTGAAGGTCTGGCGCCATTATCTTTATGGAGTCCACTGCGACATCTTCTCCGATCACAAGAACTTGAAATACGTGGACACGCAGAAGGAGCTGAATATCAGGCAGAGGCGCTGGGTGGAGTTCTTAGCAGATTATCAGTATGAGATGCACTACCATCCAGGAAAGGCAAACGTGGTGGCCGACGCGTTGAGTCGGAGAGCGGCCACTTCCGAAGACGGGCCCCAGGTTATGTCCATGGAGCTAGTTCGGTCCTTCAGAGATATGCAGATATCCCTAGTGTCCGAGGATGATCCGGAGCTATATAGGGAGTATCTGGCATCGATGGTGCCCATAGATGATATTCGGGACCGCATCCGGGACGAACAAAGGACAGATGCATGGGCAGAGCCGATATTCCGAGCCTTGGAGGAGGGTTCGACAGGAGATTATTCCCTGAGAGACGGATTGCTACATTTCAGAGGCAGGGTTTATATACCCGCAGGAGGCCGGGTTCGGGAGGACATCATGGTGGAGGCGCATTGTAGTAGATATTCTATACACCCGGGGATCACGAAGATGACGGCAGATTTGAAGAAGATGATGTTTTGGCCAGGGATGAAGAAGGACATTACGTACTTCGTGACCCACTGCGAGATGTGCCAGTTAGTGAAGGAAGAGTGTAGACATCCCGCTGGTTTATTGCAGCCACTCCCGGTGCCGGAGTGGAAATTTGAGGACATCGCGATGGACTTCATCTATGGCCTACCTCGATCACGGACGGGAAACGATTCGATCTGGGTGATCGTGGACCGTCTGACGAAGGTGGCTAGGTTCATCCTGATCAGGAAGGATGACTCTGTTGGAGCGTTGGTTCGGAAGTTCGTGGAGCAGTATATTCGTTATCACGACGTGCCAAGGACGATCGTATCAGATTGAGATGGGCGGTTTACATCCAGAGAGTGGAGATCGGTGCAGGCTTACCTTGGCTCCCGACTGACTTTCAGCACGGCCTTCCACCCCCAGACTGACGGGCAGACGGAGCGTACCAATCGTACGCTGGAAGACCTCCTGAGACAATGTATTGTAGACCGCGGAGAACCCTGGGAGAAGATGCTGCCATTGGTGGAGTTCTCGTATAACAACAGTTATCAGTCCAGCATACGGATGGCTCCTTACGATGCCTTGTATGGGAGAAGGTGTAGGACACCGTTATCTTGGCTGCAGGACGTGGATTCGAAGGTTCTAGACTCAGAGTTTGTGGAAGACACCGAGGCTCAGGTGAGACTGATCCGGGACCGGATGTTAGAGGCGCAGAGCAGGCAAGCGAAGTATTATGACGCTCGGCATCGTCAGGTGGAGTTTCAGATCGGGGACCGGGTGTTCTTGAAGATCCGGCCGATGCATGAAGTTTCACGGGTGCGGGATCATCGGAAGAAGCTCAGCCCGAGATTCATGGGACCGTTCAGGATCCTGGAGCGGATCGGTCCTCTAGCTTACCGGCTGGAGCTACCACTGGAGCTGGCCGGCTTGCACGACGTTTTTCACGTATCTTCACTCAGGAGGGCTCTACTACGCCCAGAGTTACAGATTACGGCCACTGATGGGCCGGTAGCCTCAGATCGGTCTGTGCATTTGGAACCGATACGGATCGATGACCAGGGGATACGAGTCTTGCGCCGCAAGAAGATCCCGCTAGTCAAGGTCTTGTGGAGGAACCACAGGCGAGAGGAGCATACTTGGGAGCCTCAGGACCTGATGCAGGAAAAATATCCGGAGCTTTTTAGTCAGGTATACCTCGCAACTCCTCCGGTGTATTAGTGTTTTTCCTTATTTTTTTTGTACTAATAGAATTATTTAAAAAGGTAGAGTCTAATCCTTTTGTTTATTGGGGCTAGCCCTTATCTTGTTAACCTAGTAGGCTCTTCCACACTTCATGGGATGTTACAAGCTTAGGCTATCCCGGTAGAAATCCCCGTAGACTTAACCTTAATTTCGAGGACGAAATTTTTGTTTTGTTTATTGGGATTTGTAACATCCCATTTTCCAATTAGAACCCCCTTAGGAGTGACTTGAGCATAACTAGGTCATATGAGTTAACCTAGGTGAGCCTAGGAGACCAAGTGACCTAAAAACCTAGTTGAGACCCACTTGGTCTGCAAATAGTAATTTTCAAAACTCTGATTTTGGGTGGCCTAGTAGGTTCATTGTGACTCTAAAAATTCCCTTAGACCTAATGTGGGCCCAATGAGTCACCAAGGACCCACTTGGGTCAACCATAGTGGTCAATTTGACCAAGTCAACCCCAAGCCCAAATCAAGTCAAACCTAGCCTATATGGGCTAACCCAACCTCAAACCACCCTCCCCCTTGGGCTAACTCTTGCATGATTATTTTTGTATGATATTTGGCTGCCTATATCCTAGGGAATTGACCAAGTCAACATTGGTGACTAGGAAAGAGAAGGTGAGCTCCATTTTCATGTTAATGGAGGAGAGAGAAAAATTCAAGAGAGAGGGAAGGAGGAATTCGGCCAAAGGGAGGCCAAAGGCCACCCTTAATGGCTGAATTCAACTCCCCTGGGGAAGGGGAGGAGTTTCCAGCCGTTTCCCGGCCACCTAGGCTTTGGTTCAGCCCCCTCCTCCATGGTCGAACCCTCCTTTATTGGCCATTAATGGCTTCTTTCAAAACTGCCTTCCCCCTCCCCTCCTGGCCATATAGACCTCACCAACAAGCTAGGGCGACGGATTTCGAAGCATTAGAAGGAGGGAGAACCACTGCCGGAGCCACCAAAGGAGAAATCGCCGCCGCCGCCGCCGCCATGAATTCCCGTCGCTCCACCCGCATCCAAGCCCGAGTTCAGGTCCTCCTCCTCTCCTTCTCTCATGCTTAGATCCTAGGAATGCTTAGAAACCGATTCCATGCTCAATCGAACCCGAGTTAGGTTTTTATTTTTCGGAAAATCACCATTTTTTGGGAGGTTTTTGAGCTCTCGGCTAGGGCGGCGCCGCCACCTCCGGCCGCCCTAGCTCCGGCCAGGGATAGCCCCCACCACCGGGAACAATTAGGGGATGTTTCCCGGTGGTGGCGCCGCCTCAGGCCGCCGGGAATCGGCCCGCAAAAACCGCCTGCGCAAGCCTCTTTTCAGCTCCATCGGGGAAGATGAACAGGAGCCGCCTGATATGCTTCTAGATTCGTGCAGAGCAGATTCTATAATTTTAAATCCTATTTTCTAATTTTCTGCATTTTAAATAAAATAGTTTTACTGTAATTGGATTTTAGGCCCCTTATGGGCACCTACTGGAAAAGTGTTTAGCATGAAAGTTGTAGGTCCTTTTAATACCTACAATTTGATATGCTGTGGTGAAATTTTGGTAGAGTACCTAGACTTGTAGGGCCATTTGATTATGGGTATGTCCTAGGTTTAGGGCAGTTTTATTATAAAAATTATTTAGGCCCTTTGGAGGCTTGTTCATCAAAATTGATCAACATGAATGTTGTAGGCTTTTTAATTATCTACAGTTTGATATATTATGGAAAATTATAGGACAAGTCTTCTGACCTATAGGGCCATTATTCTAGGGTAGGTCCTACAAATAGGGCAGATCTTTGAAAAATTCCCCACACCTAATCCTTGGTCCAAATGCTTTGAATTTTGGACAGGGGCTTAATATCACCTAGACCTAGCTCCTGTAAAAATTGAAATCCATTTAAAGAAGTGTAACCTAGGATTTTGCCCTAAACCTAGAAAAGCTAGGGTAAGGTAGTTGAAGGGTCAAATGACCTCCAAACCCTCCCAAATTTTGGTGAGGTGTCCCTGGTATAGGTATCTAGGTCTGGTTCAAATTTCAACTCATTTGGTGGAGTTTTGATTAGGAATCCTCTAAACCCTAGTTTTGACCTAGTAGAAGGAAGCTTAGTGAGAAGGTTCTCTGCACTCTGGTATGATCATCTCACCTCAACAGAGGTTGAGATTTTGACCAATAGTTTATTTTGGTCCTAAGATTACCCTTAGGGAAGATGGGATGATTTAGGGTAAGTTTACCCTAGGGCCCAGGTTCAAACCCTAAATGTGGACTTTGGGGGTTTGTGAAGGACATAGGGGCAAATGCCCTTGTATGGTCTTGAGATTTGGTGGAGAGGTTGTTAATGAGTTTGTAACTCTCTGGTTGTAATGTTAGAGAATTTTGATGTAGGTAGCTATCTCAAAACTTAAACCCTAGTTTTAGGGTAGAAGGGATTTTAGGTCAAAACAGTATCTTAAACTCTTTTAAAAGCCATGAAATTGGGGTAGTGTGTTTCTAGGGTAGTTAGGACCCTTGGATAATTTTACTAGAATTTTTGGATTATTGTTTTTAGTACTTCATTCATGAATATGTGTATAGCCCTATTTGATATTTTATTTATTAAAGATTTTTAATTCAAATAAGACCCCCTTGAAACTCTGGAATTAGATGTTTTTGGCCAGTAGGAATGCCCATGAATTTTAGTTCAATTTTATGTTGATTAAATAGAATAGTTCCTTCACAAATATTATTAAAGGGCTCTATGTTTTAAAAATATTTTATGGCATAAATAGTCTCTGGAAAATTATGGAAGTTGGTAAATAGTGTTTTTAAATCATTATGAATCAGTGGGATTTTTTTTCTGGATTTTTGGAGTTATGAATTTAGTACTTGATTCACAAGCATGCTAGATTAAGATTTTAGAAAATGATTTATTATAAATTAATTTCCAGCAGGAAAATTATGAAACTTTTATAGTACTGTTTTCATGGTATTTCTAATATCCTGTAATTAATCCAATTTATTTGGAAGAGAATTTGATGTAGTTTATTCATTAGACATGAAGGAAATGGATTATTGCAAAAATATGTTTAGGCCCCTTAGACCTTAGTGAAAATTGCCAAACCTTGGATATATCATTTTTAGACATATTAGAATTTGTCTTAAATTTATTATAATTTATACATGACTGAAAAGTATACTCCTTGTTCAAATTTGGAAGACCTTGGATTTTAGTAAAATTAATTAATTAATAGATTAATTGAGAAAATTGTTATAACCGGGAATTGATTCAATTATGTCGTGACAGGCCCCCAGTAAATAACTTAGGCTGTTCGGATGAAAACACAAAGGACATCCTATCATAGACATTACTTAGTATAAGGTGGTCTGTAGTTAGTAATTTTGGGAAATGAGTAACAGGATAAGGTTTGGGTTAGCGTAAGGACAGCTTGTGTTGGTTGGATTTAAAGAAAGAGAAAGGATCACCATAGGAGGTTTCAAGTGTGGTGAGGAATGAGTTGATGCGCTCTAAGGTGCGCGGGACCGACGAAAGATCGCCGTCCCCGTAAGAGTGAAGAGTCAAATCCACCCTAGGTTTAGTTTGATGCAATTTATAGAGGGAACGGGTAAGGGAAAAACAACACTTATATTGCTCCCCTGTCATAACTTGCTAGTTAGGTCCACCGCCATCTGCTTTTGACTACTCTCCACTTTCATGTCCTCCCATTTCTTCCTCTCCGCCCGGTGTCTTAGAGCGTGGGGGAAGGGGTGGGGGATGATAGGGCTTAGTCTTTTAGACTAACGGTTTTCGAACCATATCATATTAGGGGATTGCGGAGCCCAGCGTGGAGGAGCAGCCCAGGAGGCCGGTACGCTTGGAGATGGGGCAGTCTAGCACTGGAGTCCAGACTGCAGGGACCGTGAGTCCTGACCTTTAGTAGTGTTTTAGTCTTGCTTCCGCATGGAGTGATTTTGTAGTGAGGACTTGATGTACCGGGCATGAGCCCTTATATTTCTAGTATCATTGTACTCTGATGTTTTCTGTGGACACTCCCTTCGTGGAGTTTTTATTTATATGTGATATTTTCTTCTTGTGGACTTGCTTACTTTTCTTGCTTGCTACTTATTATGATCGAAAAGGCCGGCAGAATCGGCGCGTTGCAGTGACGACCTTCCCGGGTGCAAAGGTGTCACCTCAAAGCGGCGGTTCTGGGCATAAGACCCCGGGTTTCAAAAAAAAAATGGGGTCTTACAACCACTGTGCCAAACGGAGCTTTATTGGGCCGATCATCTATTAGGGTCCGTTCGTTTGCACGGAATTGGAATTCAATGTTGGAATTTAATATTGGTGAATATTATGGAGTTGAATATTGGTCACTAATTTCAATTCTAGCGTTCGTCTAATAAACAATATTGATGAATATTGTGGAATTGATCAATTTTTTTGTCCGAACACGAATTTTTCGCCTAGACGATATTTATTCGCCTAACTGCAAATTTTTTTGCCAGGGGCGATTTTCTCGGCCGGAGGTGATTTTTTCGGTCGGGTGCGATTTTTTAGCCGGACGCGTTTTTTTCGCCTGGCCATGCTTATTTCGCCCGAGTGCGTTATTTTTGCCCCGACGCATTTTCTTCACCCAGACACGATTTCTTTGCTCTGATGCATTTTTTTGCCCACATGTGTATTTTTCGTCCGGACTGGATTTTTTTCCCGGACACGAATTTTTCGCCTAAACGTCATTTTTTCGCTCTGACGCGAAAAACGCGCGGCCGAGCGAAAAATGTTCACCGAGGCGAAAATCACTCAACCGGGCAAAAATCGTGTGGTCAGACGAAAAACGCGTGGCAGGCCGAAAAACGCGCGCCCCGGTGAAAAACACGCGCCCAGGCGAAAAACGCGCGCCGGGCGGAAAACGCGTGCATGGGCGAAAAAAAGCGCGTCCAGGAGAAAAAAACGCGAGAAGGGGCGAAAAACGAGCGTCCGAGCGAAATAACGCACGCCCGGGTGAAAAACGCGTGCCCGGGCGAAATACGAGCGTCCGGGTCGCGCGCCCGGGCGCAAAACGCATGCCCGGGCGAATAACGCAAGCCCGAGCAAATAACGCGCACCCTAACGAAAAAATGCCTGCCCGAAAAAACTCACGCACGCACAAAAAACGCTCGCCCGCGCAAAAAACACGCGCCCACGCGAAAAACGCGTGCCCCGACGAAAAACGCGCGCCCGGGCAAAAACGCGTGTCCGGGCCAAAAACGCGTGTCTGAGCGAAAAATGCGCGTTCGGGTGAAAAACGCGCTTCCGAGCGAAAAATGCGCGTTCGGGCGAAAAATGCGCTTCTGGGCGAAAAATGTGCGTCTGCGCGACAAAATGTGATCACGGGCGAAAAACACGCACTCAGAAGAAAAACGCGTCGCGGCCGAAATTATTCATTTCTTATATAGATTGGAAAAAATTGTGTTTAATTCAAACACAATTACACGGAATTCATTAAAATTCAAATTCAAATGTCAAGCGTGTAAGCGAACGACAAAATTAAAATTAGAGCTTCAATTCCAATTCCAAGTGCTCAATTCCGTGCAAACGAACGAACCCTTATTGTCCGTTCGGCCCCCTGGAATTGGAATTGGGAATTGGAATTGGGGTAACAGAATTCCAATTCCAGTGTTCGGATGTTAGGAATTCCCTTGGAATTGGAATTGGTCCAATTCCATGGAATTCAATTTTGTACTATGACCAATTCTTAGGGGTAAAGACAAATATTTCATGAAATTCAGTTTTTTACTATGTCCGTTGTTGCCCAATCTCATCGTCGTCGCTCGATCTCGCCGCCGCCGCCCGATCTCGTCGTCGCCGTCCGATCTCGCCGCCGCCGCCCGATGTGGCCATCGCCGCCGCCCGATGTTGCCACCGTCGCCCGATCTCGCCTCCGCCGCCCGATCTTGCCTCAGCCGCCTGATCTTGCCGTCGCCGCCCGATCTCACCGCCTCCTCCCTATCTCGCCACCGCTCACTCCCGATACTGCCACCACCGCCCGATCTCGCCGCCGACGACCGATCTCATTACCGTCGCTACCCGATCTCGCCGTCGCCGCTGCTCGATCTCGCCGTCGCCGCCGCCCGATCTCGCCTCCGCCGCCGCCCGATCTCGCCGCCGCCGCCGAGCGATCTCGCCGCAACCACCGCTCGATCTCGCCGCAACCACCGCTCGATCTTGCCGCCACCGCCCGATCTCATTGCAGTCGCCCGATCTCGCCGCCGCCACTGCCCGATCTCGTCGTCACCTCTTGATCACGACCCTGATCTCGTTGTCATCGCCCGATCTCGCCATCGTTGACCGATCTCATCGTCGTCACCTGATCTCGTCATCTCTGCCCGATCTCGCCGTCGTTGTCCGATCATACTTAATTGTTTGTACACTACTTTAAGTTGATTTCTCTGGTGTTGTGTTATTTTTTTTGCCAATTTATATATTTTCTTAGAGATTGTAAAAAGAATAATTCCCTCCATCACTTGATTTTGTTACAATAACTTCGTCCCGAGTGACACAAGATTCCAACTTCAAATTGTCATGTCGCTTGGTCTTGCAGGCATGAGAAAAAAAGAAATTCTAAATCAATTCCAATTTCAATTCTAGAAATCCATCATGCAACCGAACAACTGCATTGGAATTCATACCAATTCCATTTCTCACAGGAATTGGAATTAGATGAATTCCAATTATGCAATTCCAATTCCAGGGGGCCGAACGGACCGTTACAGATTTGATCCGAATCCAGACGATTATATGTTGAGGACTATAATTTAAGATAAAAATTTCTCCCTTCCTCCATCCTCTGGGCCCACAATAATGGTCCACATGCACAGTAGCGAATCCAAAAAATAAATAATGTAGGTGCACAAATTGATAATGAGGGTGCACAACATTATTTTTTTAAATGCGTCGTTGAGTTCTAAATATTTTAACATGAGGGGCCAACATTCAACTTCAATTTTTTTGACCATTTTCATTTTATCGAAGTTATTTCTCCCTCATCTGACCACCATTTTTGACGTATAAGTAATCAAAATTCATTGCCTCGACAAGAGAAATCCAAATACACTAACCATTTTGAAAAATAATGAGGGTGCCAGTATCCCTCGGGCCCCCCTCTAAATCCGCCCCTACACATGCATGCAAAACACATGTGAGGGGTTAATAAATCAGTCTCAAATTACTTTAGAGAGGATGGTGAATAGAGTTAATAAAATTTAGCACAACTAATCATAGCACATGTCACAAATTTTAATTATTAAGCAATGCAAATATAAAAATATGAAAGTAAAGAAAATTATGTAACTATAAGACATAAATTTATAGTAATTCCTCTAAATATTTAGATACTACACTCTTCTGCCTTCTTGACAACAATGACTTATTGAACCAATTTAGAATATCCACTAGTCAGTATTGAATATTTTGATAAAGAGACTCTTAACACAAGTACTAACTGTTTGAATTGTCTACACAAATTAGTGGTACACCACTCTCAAATTGTGGAGCCAAACAGACCCTTAATCTCTCACATCAATGACTTATTGAACCAATTTATAGGGCTGACCATCTATTTCAGATTTGATTACATGTTGAGGACTATAATTTAGCATAAAAGAATCTCCCTCGCTCCTTCCTCTACGTCCACAATGACAGGCCACATGCGTGCGCGCGACACATGCGCATTGGCAAGCAATAATTTCTCAACTCCCACTCCAGCCAACTATTCGAGGCTAGAGTTCAGGCTCTTTACTTGAGCCCCTCTATTCATTTCTTCCATAGTAGCTCAAATAAAAGTGAAGACAACAAACTAATCGATGAAAACCAAGCAATTATCGGTAAGGTCGCCCGCCGGCGACAACCGAAATAGCGGAGGAATCTACATAATTGTATATCCTGGGCCACCGCCTCCTTCAGGCACCGTCCACTCGATATTCTGCTTCGGGTCTTTGATGTCACAAGCCTACATAAATCAGAGGCACAGTTTAAGGAAACAATATTCAACGGCTCCGTTAACGCCGCAACACAAAACTAAACAAGCGAGAACACTGCCAATTTGTTTCTGCCAAAGCATATATCATCAAGGAAAACATCTTCGTTGCAATTTCGTGATGAATGTAATGTAACAAGTAAACAAGGTTCCCGGCGATACGATTCCGGCAAGGCCTTGTAACAGCAGCAAGAACTTCTAACAAACTAAGGCTCCGTTTAGGTCCGGTACATGAGGTCGTAACCGCTAGACCGGTGAAAATAAGGCTCCGTTTGGGAGGACTTATTTTCACCGGTCAAGCGGTTACGGCCGCATGAATCGGGCCTTAATTATGGTCCGGTTCATGCGGTCGTAACCGCTTGACCGGTGAAAATAAGTCCCCCCAAACCTAGCCTAAGTCCCCCGAACGGAGCCTAAATGGTTAAAAAATAGGAGTAATTTCATTGAATCAATTTGGATAACAATTGATAATGTTTTCCTTACATAACAATTTGGATAATGTATTCCGGCAAGGCTTGTAACAGCAGCAAGAACTTCTAACAAACTAAGGCTCCGTTTGGGGGGACTTATTTTCACCGGTCAAGCGGTCAAAACTGCATGAATCTGACCTTAATTGAGGTCCGGTTCATGCGGTCATGACCGCTTGACCGGTGAAAATAAGTCCCCCCAAACGGAGCCTAAGGCTCCGTTTAGGTCCGACACATGCGGTCGTAACCGCTAGATCAGTGAAAATAAGTCGCCTCAAACGGAGCCTAAATGGTTAAAAAAATAGGAGTAATTTCCTTACATAACAATATAACATTGCATTTAAAAGTGCTTCTAACGGTCCTTTTAAGAATACCGCCAGTTGTCAGTTTACCTATTTGATTAGAAAATATACAAATGAGTTGACTTCCAGCTGTCACAGTAATTAGGAATGAGCATGCTAATCGAAGGAATGAGCATGCTAATCGAAGGAATGAGCATGCTAATCGAAAATTGATGTTCGCTCAATAATCGCTTGATTTTTTAATCAGATCGAAACCAAAATTAAATAAATCGAATCTTGACGTCTCAAATCAAAATTGCTCAAAATCAATTTCAAGTCGATTTCGAGCCCACTCCAACTCTTCCACCAGCAGCAACAAAACCCCCTAATTACTCACTATCGAGCGTCGGCCTCCCCCATCCCGCATCCCAACTCCTCTCAACGCAGCCGGCTTACCCCAATTAGCATCCACACCATTGCCGACTACCCACCTCTCTTCTTGTCGTGGAACCATCTCCCTAACACCCTTCACACTAAGGCTCCATTTGACACGGTGGTGACGGTCATGAACATAGGGGGTTAAAGTGTCATTCGTTAAAGCCCACCTAAGAACCTTCATCCACTTTTATGTTCAAACGGATGAAGTTTTTTAGGTGGTCGGTAACGAATGACGGTTTAGCCCATGCATTTATTACCGCCACCGCTGTGCCAAACGAAGCCTAAAACTCCAAAACAGCCCCCATAAATTCATCTCTGGTGATCACCGAAAAACTTTTTCAGCCTCAACTTTTTCGGCCTCCCACTACCACCGCCACCTTCTCCATCAGTTTCCTCCATTTTCAATTTTGGTGACCACTGATTGGAAAAAAAATCTCTAGCAGTAGCCAGTTCGATGTTTTTGTAACTAAATATTTATTGTTTTTTTGGGAATTGTAGAATCATATTCTTGGGTCCGAGGAGAGTAAAGTGCAGCCGCTGCACTTTACCGTGCAGTACGGGATCCAACATATGTGGATATCCGCGGACATCTCAAAGCGAGCTTGCACACATCTCAAAGCGAGCTCGCAAACATCTCAAAGGAGAGTAAAGTGCGGACAGCCGTTGGATCCCGCACTACACAATAAAGTACAGTGGCTGCACTTTACTCTCCCCTGACCCAATATTCTTAGCTTTCGTCCCTGGCAGGTAGGCAATTTTTGTCAGTTTCCAATGCAACCGTCAATACTGGTGTTGCGGGTCGCCCGGTCTTTCCCCAGTATGGAGAAATCGGACTGCCTTAGCTCGGAATCGGACCGGGCACGCAAACCGTCAAAACGAAGCGTAACAAATGACAAGACACATTTTTTATGTGGAGAACCCGAAAAGGGTGAAAAACCACGTTGCTGGAACTGTGTCGAGCCAAAATCCACTATCTTCTTGGAGTTTTACAGAGTTTGGTTTGATCTCGGAGGGCGACAGACCGCTACTCCGTTACAGGTGTAGGAAATGAGGAAAAACTGCTAAATCCTCGGAGCCTCGATGGAAACGCTCTAACCTTGGAATGTTGTTGAGCTCGCGGAACCTGGGTGAGAGCGTCTGTAACGCCCATAGTTTACAAAGAAATAGCTCACTGAATGCTACCGCCCGGCGGTAGTGCTAGCGCCGGCGGTAGCATTGTGAATTTTTATTTGTCATAACTCTCTGTGAGCTAACGCTTGGCGGTAGTGAGCTAACGCCCGACGGTAGTGAGCTAACGCCCGACGGTAGTAAGATACCGTGTGGCGGTAGTGAACTGGAGTATGCTGAACTAGAGTAGACTACTACGAATTGGACATCCCGGGTCATTTCTTGGGAACTCCCCTAGGGTAACAGGGAGGGTGATCGTTCCCCGTACGGGTACGAGCGCGTTGTCGAAGCCATACAACGGACCGATTGCTTGTTCGAGCTGCTCTCGAGGGACCCCCATGCTGAGCAGTATGGATTCGAATATGATGTCCTCCGAGCTCGCACTGTCGACCAGTATCCGCCTGACCCTAAAGCAGGGATCGCCAATTCCCGCGTTGATGACGAGGGGATCTTGGTATGATGTGCGCACACCTTTCAGGTCTTCGTCCCCGAAGCTGATGGAGGTATCCTCTTGTGGCCTCGGGTCTTCTGGGCCCTCCTCGTGCTGGGCGATGAAGAAGATTTGGAAGGGCGAGCCGGCGATGGTTCCGACCTCCACGACCATTTGCCTGCCCCCTGCTCGCCTTGGCGTGGCGGGGGCTGACCTTGTCGTGGTTAGTGCGGTGGGGGATGATTGGCTACTTAATTTTGCAAGTACCTCCCTAGATGCCTCTGCTGGATGAGGCGCTCTATCTCCTCCTTTAGTCAGGTGCAGTACTCCGTACTGTGCTCATTCCCGCGGTGAAACTCGCATTACTGTGTTTGGTTTCCTCGGTTCGGGGGCAACGACTTCGGGCGTCAGAGCATGCCGGAATCTTGGATGGCCATGAGCACCTGCGTTCGGGCAGTATTCAGCGGGGTGAATTTGCGGTGCCGGCGGGGGCGTTGGTCTTGGCGAGAAGTGTCGCGACGGTCGTCATTCCGTCGGTGCGTTGGAGGCGCGGGTTCCGGCCCCCTCTTCCGCTTGGTAGACCCTTCAAATTGCTGGCGGTGGGCTTCGATGGCCTCATCGGCCGCGATTTGTGCTTCGACCCAATGAATGAGGTCGGCATAGCTGGGAACTGTTTCCCTCATCGTGGAAGAGTAGAATCCACTCGGGCGGAGTCCCCCAACGAAGATGCCGCGAAGAAGCTCCCGGTCGACCCCCGGGATCTGTCGTGCCTCGAAGGTGAACCGGCGGAAGAAATCTTTGAGCGATTCTCTTTCGTTCTGGCGGATGCCGGAGAGGTGCGAGGGATCTCTGGTGATCCGTCGGTTGGCTATGAACTGGTTGATGAAGAAACAGGTGAGCTCTCCAAAGTTATTGATTGCCCCCTCTCGCAGGGAGTGGAACCACGTGCGTGCCTGCCCCTTCAGAATTGTGGGGAACACTTGGCACAATAGCTGATCGGGCGCGCTGAAGAGGAGCATGATTGTCTCGAAGTAATTTACGCGCTCCAGGGGGTCCTCTATCCCATCGAAGGCCTCAAAGTGTGGTAGCTTGAACCCGTTCGATATGGGGTGCGCTAAAACATGAGGGGCGAGCGGGGACCCATGGTGGAATGGGCGTCGTACGCTCAAGGGGCGCCGCCACTCCTGGGCGTACCCTTCTTCGATCATGTCCTAGACCTCCTGGCAGGTGAGTCTACGGTCGCCTCGCTGGGCGTCCACTTCTATTAGCCGAGGGTTAGCCTGAACGTCGTCCTGGGGTTCCGGCCTTCAGACGACATGCATTGAGCTTGCTTCGTTGGAGAGTTCCTCGGTGAGGGAATCTTCTAGGCGAATTATGCCCCGACGAGGGACGTGCTCTGGCTACCACCGGTCATGCCTCGCGCGCGTTGCCTTGACGAGGAGGGTTGGACACCTCCATCCTCTGTAATAGGGTGAGCATTAAAGTTTGGCGCTCCTCCATCAGTCGGACACGCTCTTATACTACATTGGAGGGAACGACATCGACAGTTGTCCCGTTGGACATGGGAGCATTGCCCGCGAGTGAGTCGGCCGCGGTCGTTTCAGGGCGCTCTTCTGGGGCCGTCTCGTTTGTATTGCACACACACTTTGCCACCGCTGCTGGTCGGGTAATGCTGAGACTTGTCAGAGCTTCTGGGAACCCCTTCCCATAAACGACACCAAACTGTCGCGGGTCACCCGGTCTTTCCCCGGTCCGGAGAAATTGGACCGCCTTAGCTCGGAATCGGACCGGGCACGCAAACAGTCAAAATGAGCCGTAACAAACGACAAGAGACGTTTTTTACGTGGAAAACCCAGAAATGGTGAAAAACCAAGTGGTTGGAATTGTGCCGAGCCAAAATCCATTATCTTCTTGAAGTTTTACAGAGTTTGGTTTGATCGCGGAGGGCGATATGCCGCTACTCCGTTACAAGTGTAGGAAATGAGGAAAAACGGTTAAGTCCTCAGAGCCTCGATGGAAGCGCTTCAGTCTTGGAATGTTACTGAGCTCGGGGAAACTGGGTGGGAGCGTCCCGACTGGAAAATTCTCTAAGTCCACAGAGCTTCGGGAGGGGGCACTCTCGTTGATACGGAGCCTTGATGGGAGCGCTCTCGCGGAAGCGATTGACATGACTTGGAGCGTGCTGGTGCTTGAGCGCAAGGAGGAGAGCGGAGAGAATTCCTGAGGGGAAAATCGGTCTAAGTCCACGATCTCGTTGGAAAATCACAGAGCTCTCCCTTGCCTCTGGAGTTGCTCGTCTTCAAATGAAGGCCTGAGAGTCTATTTATAGTTTTCTGGAGGGTCATGGTGGTAATTGCGCCAGAGAGTGATTTGTGTTGAAGAATGACGTTGCTCCGTTTTGATCACCTGGATAACCATTTTTGTCAAAATGAAGAGAGTGCCCCCTTCCCTCTGGGTGGTTTGGGCGGCGACGGCAGTTGGAGGAGGCGACGGCGGTCAGAGGTGTCTGACGGCGAAGGAGGCGGCCAACGGCGAAGGAGGCGGCTGGGGAGTGGCAAGGGTCGCCGGCGGCGCCCACACGCGCGGGCGCGCTGCGTGCGCGGTTGCACGGCGTGCGGTTACGCGGGGCGCGACCGTGCCGTGCGGCCCTACAGTCGCGCGGGCCAGCGTGCCACGTGCGCGGTGCCGCGGAAGCGCTGTTGCGCGCGGGTTACTGTGCGTAGGCCGTCGCGCGCGGTGCTGCAGCATCGTCGCTGCGCGCGGTGCTGACAAGCGCATGCTGTTACGCGCGGTGCCGCAACAGCGCTGCCGCGCGCAGGGCCGCTTCTCGCGCAGTGTTGTGGAAGCCCTGCCGCGCGCATGGTGCCGCGGCAGCGCTGCTGCTCGCGGGCTGTCGTGCACAGGCCGTCATGTACGTGGTGCTCGCGTGCGGGCTTTCTTGGTCCCGTTGGCTCCTCCGTGTGTTTTAGGTCGAGCTCCGGTTTAACCTAGAAGGTTCAGGGGGAACCCCTTTCAACTGGAAATCATTTAAAGTTGGTAAACCGGCCAGAGGCTTCTTCACGTTTCCTTTTCAGCTATGTCTTGATATTAAGGTTGGTTGACAATGCTCATCTTCCTATGTATTGATATTGAAAATCTTCCACTTATCGATATTATTATTGTTTTTGCTCTTTACTGATCACAGCTCTATCGACTCTTACACAAAAAAGATCTCTATCCATGTGTTTTTTTATTCAGCATTTAAACAGTTAATGACAAAAATGTCATTGTCATACCAAAATCTTTTCCTTAACTATTTTTTTTTGGTAACATTAGTAACTGTAGAGAAAGATGTAAGTGAGAGAAAATCACCCAGTAATTTTATTAATTGTCAAATACATGAGTACATACACTTATATAGAGAGAAAGAGAGGGAGTGTCTTTTACATCTACAATGTGAGACTAAATAGACCATACATGGGCTTGTACACGAGTTTCTTCATTATATCTTAACACTCCCCCGCAAACTGGAGCGTACAAGTCGTAGGAACCAAGCTTGGATAAAAACTGATGATATAAAGTCCGAGAGAGAGCTTTGGTAAATATATCAGCAACTTGTCCTGATGCAGAGACATGCTCTAACTCCAACTTCTTTGATTGAACTTTTTTCTGAATGAAGTGACAGTCGACTTCAATATGCTTTGTTCGCTCATGAAATACATGATTCTTGGCGATATGTATGACGACTTGACTGTCACAGAACAGGGTTGCCGGAGAAGAGAGTTTGAGGCTCAAATCACTGAATAGACTCTCCAGCCAGGTGAGCTCAGATACAACTGCTTCCATGGCATGGTACTCAGCATCAGCAGATGAGCGAGCCACAACAGACTGTTTCTTGCTACGCCAGGTAATAAGGTGTCCACCAAGGTAGGTGCAAAAACCAGTCGTGGAACTCCTATCATCAAGGGAACCTGCGTAGTCAACATCAGAATATGCAACAAGAGATAGAAAGGAGGGCGGTTTATAAACGAGTCCTTGTCC
Organism: Platanthera zijinensis; assembly: GCA_039513925.1. Lineage (NCBI taxonomy): Eukaryota > Viridiplantae > Streptophyta > Magnoliopsida > Asparagales > Orchidaceae > Platanthera > Platanthera zijinensis. The sequence goes on from CM077083.1 coordinate 14,103,619, forward strand.
TGCAGCAATCTTCAAGTATCTGAGAATCCGTTCGACCGCTTGGAGATGGGACGTCCGAAGAGCATGCATAAATCGGCTCATAACCCCAACAAAAAAATGAAATATCGGGTCGTGTAACCGTGAGATAGATTAGTTTCCCTACCAATCGAAGGTAGTACTTTGGATTTGTAAGAACAGAATCAGTTCCAGAGTCATGTGAAGACAATTTGTGATTTACATCCATCGGAGTGTCCGCAGGTTTGCATCCTCAGTAGCATGCATCCTGCAGAAGATCAGTACAATACTTCCGTTGGGACAGAACAAGACCATCAAGTCTCCTTGCAACCTCGAGCCCAAGGAAGTATCGAAGATTGCCCAAGTCTTTTGTCTGAAATGATGAGTTTAAATGTTTCTTGATGTTTCGGATCCCGGTAATGTCGTCGTCCGTTATTAGGATATCATCAACATATATCAGAAGAATCACAATGTCTGTTGCTTGATGACGTATAAAGAGAGAGAAATCAATAGAGCTACGTATGAAGCCCACCTCGCGAACTACTTTACTGAATTTGACAAACCAAGCGTGAGGAGACTGATTGAGACCATATATAGACTTCCGCAGATGACATACACGAGACTCTCCCGTGGTCTCAAATCCTGGCGGTTGGTGCATATACACAGTCTCTTGGAGATCACCATTGAGAAATGCAATTTTGAAGTCTAGCTAATGTAGAGGCCACTGTCGATGCACAACAAGGGAAATCAAGACTCGAACAGTATTCAGCTTGGCGACCGGAGAGAATGTTTCGTCGTAATCAATGCCATGTTGTTGGGTGAAGCCCCTAGCCATAAGGCGGGCTTTGAGACGTTCAACAGTGCCATATGAAGCATGCTTGATAGCAAAAACCCATTTTCAAATAACACAAGACTGGACGGGAGGTAGAGGGACAAGGTCCCAAGTCTAGTTAGCCCAGAGAGCTGTCATTTCTTCGTCCATGGCCGCACACCACCCCGGGTGTTGGATAGTTTCCTGCGAGGAGTTAGGAAAGGAGATGGTGGAGAGAGAGAGGGAAAATTGGAGAAGAGGCGGAGAAAGGCGATGCAATGAGACATAATTCACCATTGGATGAGCCGTAAAGGATGTCGCCTGATCGTCAATCTGCGGGATATCATCAGTAGAAGGGAGCTACTGGAGGGCATTTATCTGGGATGGGCGACAGGTGTAGACACGGAGATGTGGAGGAGGGGGTTGAGGCAATGTTGGCACTAGGAGTGGAGTAGGAGGAGGTGCGGTGTGGGGCAACGTTGTAGAGAAAGATGGAGGCACTGGAGGCAACGTTGTGACGGGAACAGCCAAACGCGCAATAGTGGAAGGTGGAGGCAGTACGGATAAGGTGGAGTAGAAGAGCTGATCTTCAAGAAAGGTGACATCAGCGGAGATGAACACCTCATTTTCAGGAGAATAGCAAACATATCCTTTCTGAGTATGGGAGACCAACAAATATACATTTCGTGGCCCGGGGGGGGGGGCAAGTTTGTCGTTCGGCGGGCCAAGAGAGCGGACATAGCAGGTACATCCAAAGATACGGGGCGTGAGAGAGAATGGAGACTTGGTAGAAAAGAGGAGGCCAAACGGAGAAGCGAAGTCAAGAACGGAGGGCATGCGATTGATGAGATGACAAACAGTAGAAATAACGAAGTTCCAATATTTTGTGGGTACCTGCATTTGAAGCATGAGGGATCGAGTGACATCAAGAAGATGTCGATTTTTTCGCTCGGCCACACCGTTCTGCTGGGTGGGGGTGGGGGGTATAAAAACAGGATGTCTGATGAATAATCCAAAACTCGGTGCATAGATTTGAGAAGGTGCGACTAGTATATTCACGAGCATTATCGGTGCGGATTATCTTTAAGGTAACAAAGAATTGCATACGCATCTCAGTAATAAAAGTACGGAAAATAAATGTTAGATCAGTACGATCACGAAGTAGGTACAACCATGTAAGACGCGAATAATCATCGATAAAAGTAACAAATTACTGATAACCAAAAACACTGGGGACTTTATAGGGGTCCCATGTATCAGAATGTACTACAGAAAACGGAGAAGATCTCCGAGTATAAGTAGGCGAAAAAGAAACACGATGTTGTTTTCCAAAGATACATGATTCAAAGGAGAACTCATGCAGAGAGACATCAGGAAGAGCCTTTTTGTGAATCGGGAGGGCAGCATGGCCAAGACAACGATGCCAGTTGACAGAAGGGACTGCAGAGAGGATAGTAGGGGAGACATCCAAGAGATAAAGCCCATTTGACAGCCGTCCTTTACCAATGATATTCCGCGTTCGACGATCCTGCACAACAAAAGAGAAAGGAGAGAAGATTAGACAACAATTAAGGTCCTGAGTAAGCCTACTCACAGAGAGTAGATTGAAGGGGGATCCTGAAAAATGAAGGACCAAGGATAATGAGAGAGTAGGAGTAAGACGCAGGTCAGCAGCTCCAGACACCGGAGTTGTGTCACCATTTGCCACAGTGATGAACTTGGGATATTCAGAGTGCATGTATTGAGGTGGCTTCTGGGAGGTAGTGTGGAGAGTAGCACGAGATTCGACAATCCAATGAGAGCTATGAGAGAGGCAGAATATACCTTTGGTGGAGAAAGAAGCAACCGAACCAGAGGAGCAATTAAAAATGCCTTGGAGCTGCTGAAGCTGTAGGCGAAGGTCATTGATATCTGGGATTGCAGGGGCTGTGGGGGGTGGTTCAACAGTAGTAATAGCGGTAAGATGAGGAGGCAGTCCATGTTTGCAGTACCAGGTGATTTCAAGATGACTATCCCGACCACAGTGGGTACACTTGAGAGTAGAGCGCCCGACACGGCCTCGTCCTCGAGTCGTGAAGCGACCGCCCCGAGTAAAAGAGTTACGAGCCAGAGTAGGTAAGAGGGGCTGCTGGAGTAGAGCTGGAGAAAAGCTGGAGTGGGCCTCGGATGGTGGTGTGACCTTGAGCACCATGGAACAAACATCAGATACGGAGGGCGTAACAGAAGAGGAAAGAATCTGAGCCCTGACACTGTGAAGATGACTGGGAACTCGGGCCATCATTATCGCGATCCCAACAGCTTCTTTTTGTGCCCGCTGAATAGCCAGATCGGTGGAGGGGGACTGATGTTGTATCCAGGATTCTACCAGAGATTTAGCTTTTGCGACAAAGGAAGTTAAGTCGCCCGTGGGGCCAAGGTCCAGTGATTGAAGGGCAGAGATAATACCAAACAAGTGTTGTAAGTTTTCTTTGCCAGAGTAGAGAGAATGCAGCTCATCCCACATTTCCTTGACCGTTTCATAATACATGACCATTCGGTAGGGCTCGGTGTTCAAGGAGTTAAGCATCCATGATTGCACCCGTCCGTCATCACGGAGCAAGTCATTAGTGGGCTCAGCAGATTTCGCCCGAGTGAGATGGTGGAGAAGACCCTTGGTTTGTAGAACACGGCGGACTGAATGTACCCATTCAACAAAATTAGTCTTCCCGCTGAGAGAGATGGTGGTTATACGAAGCTCATCACGAACCTCAGACGGTGGGGTAGCACATGGAGAAGGGAGGGAGCTGCAGTGTCCATGGCGGCTGGGACAGGAGTCCGTGCAAGAGAAGACCGTAGAGACGAGGTCGCCGCGGGTAGGGAAGGAAGATCACCGCGACTAGACAGAACCCCTGCAAGGCCAGATCGCGCAACCAGAGAAGGAGAGGGCACATCGGCAAAGCCTGGCAGCCAACACAAGTCGCGCAGAAACAATCAACGAACAGGGAACAACGGGTAACGAACAGAGAAGAAGCTATCCGCAATAGCAAAGGCACAAGTCGCAGCGGCAATGAGAGGAGTCAGCAGCGAACAACAAAGACAAGTCGCGACGAGCAAAGAAGATTGTATACGTCGAATAGAGAAGAATCAAGCAGGCCACGACGAGCAGGAACCCAATCCGCAACAATCAGATAAGGCAGTCCGCGGAGAACAGAAGAAGCAGGCCGCGGTGAGCAGAGAAGGCACCTAGTCCGCAACGAATAGAAGCAAGTCGCAGCGAGCAGGAACCTAGTCCGCAACGAACAGAGAAGGCAGTCCGCGACGAACAGAGAAGATGATCCGCGACAAATAGAAGCAGTTACCGGAGAGCAGGAACTAAGTCCGCAACGAAAAGAGAATGCAGTCCGCGGCGAACAAAGAGAACAGTCCACGACAATCAGAGAAGATGGCCCGCGGCGAATAGAAGCAGGTCGTGGCGAGCAGAAATCCAGTCCGCGACGGTCAGAGTGGAAAATTCGGTGGGTCCCACAAAGAAGTATATAAAGGCCACGAGGAAGGGGGGGGGGGGGGGGTGGATCCACGGAAGAACAGGGCAAACTTGCAGGTAAGAAACGAGAAGTCGCGGTAGAGGAGCGCACTGACTACGGTTAAAAGGAGTTCGCAGCAGACCGCGGATAGACAGAGGAGACCGGTAGTTAGAAAAAGGCTATCCGCTGGGAGCAGAAAAAAACCGGATCGATCCCTCTGATACCATGTAGATAAAGATGTAAGTGAGAGAAAATCACCAAGCAATTTTATTAATTGTCAAATACATGAGTACATACACTTATATAGAGAGTAAGAGAGGGAGAGTCGTTTACATCTACAATGTGGGACTAAATAGACTATACATGGGCTTGTACATGAGCTTCTTCATTATATCTTAACAGTAACATTTGTTATACCAAACATACATTCTATGACAATGACGTTTTTGCCCAACCTCACCGAAGCAAATAAGCCACGCCAAACGCAGTCTAAGTTATGTCTTATTGTAATTTTCAAGGCCTAATTTTGTCTCGCATTATAATATTATTTAGATATAAAGTTTTTTTTACTTGTTATTACAATCCCTTCTAAAATAACTATTTCTTAATTCTAAAATTTGAAATATTTTAGTTCTTACTAAAAATTATTATTTTCAAGCCGACCGGCTCGGAATCGAGTTGAGCCGGCTCAACTAGAAATTGATTTCGATTTCGAGCTAACTTCGAGTCGAAAATTTCGATTTCGAGGCGGCATGCCACCTCTCCCACCTTCTAAAAAAATCAGTAAGGGTCAAAGTAGCGGATGGATATCTTGGGTTGTAGACCACCAACTAGTGAACTCTGGCGGTGGGGCCGAAATTTGGCAAACACCTTCTCGTTCGGCGAGAAGACCCCATCGCAGCGACTTCGGTTGGCCGGTTGGACCCTGAGCTCGGAGAAGATGATGTTGGAGCTGGTGGAGGTCCGGGTCGCGATCTTGGAGATCAGTGGCCAAGGACTGCATTTGACACTCCCAAGGCAGGCTAAACGATAGCTTCAGGGGTGGTCGCCCATATATCACCTGAAAGGCGGTCGAACCCGCGGAGAACTGGTATGAGGTGTTGCACCACCACTCTCTCAAGCGATCCACCGAGTCCAGTGGCGGGGCTGCTCTGTAGCAAAGCAGCGCAAGTATGTGCCGACAAAGCGGTTGAGGACCTCTATCTGCCCGTCAGTTTGGGGGCGGTAGGTCGTGCTGAACCGTAGCTTGGTGCCTTGTAGTCAAAATTTTCTTCCAAAAAGCACTCAAGAACACCAGATCAAGATTACTAACGATGGAACGGGAAAATCCCGTGCAAACGTACCACTTCCCCTATAAAGATCTGAGTGATAGAACTGGCAGTATTGAGCTGCTTGATGGGTATGAACACATACTTGGAGATACGGTCCACAACAACAAGGAGACAATCATAGCCCTGCGAGCGGGGTAGTCGAGTGATGAAGTTCATCGTGATGTCCTCCCAGACTATGTCAGGAACCGAAAGAGGTTGGAGCAACCCAACTAGAGTGAGAGTCTAGTATTTGGCTTTCTGGAATGTGAGACAATGGGCAACAAACTATTGCATTACCCGCATTATGCTCCACCAGTACATAGTGGCGGCATACAGCCGATAGGTAGGGTATGCGCCCAAGTGCCCTACTGTAAAGGTGGCATAAAACAAGTGAGGAGACGAGGAATCCACGACGATGAATCTGCTACCACTAGATGGTTGCGGTAATGGAGCCGGTCTCCAAGTAGGCGGGGGGGGGGGGGGGGGGGATGCGATACTGGGTCCCACTGTAGATCGTGGATCATGGAGTAATGGGAGTCCCTCCACACCCGGGCGGTGATGGCATCAGCATCACGCCACTGCGAGCGAGAGATCATCGACATGGTACCACTACTGACCTTTGGTGAGAGGGCGTTACCGCAGTGTTCACGATCCCCACCTTGTACTTAATGGAGAAGTGATAACACAGAAGATTGGAAATCCAGACTTTATTGTGCGAGAGTCGTGACCTTTTGCCCCCAAAAGAGCGCAGACTGCAGTGATCGATACAGAGAACAAGTAGCCGGCCCAAGAGGATGGGGGGACCAATGCTGAATGGCCAAAACTAGTGCCCGGAGTTTGTTGTCGTAGGCCGGGGATACCGCTCGTCGATTTGTAAAGGCCCCGCTGAAGTACGCTACAGGGAGACCCTCTTGCATGAGGACGACGCCCACCCCCTCCCCTAATGCATCACACTCAATCACGAAGGGTTTGTTGAAGTCGGGTATGTTGAGGATGGAGATCGAGGTCTGCTGTAGCTTGTAGGGCGTGGAAAGCTTCCTGGGTCGTCTGGCTCCATTCGAACGACACGCCCTTCTTAAGGAGGTTGGTAAGAGGACGCAACTTCACGTTGTAATTGCAGATAAAATGGCGGTAGTACCTTGTGAGGCACAAAAATCCTCGGACCACACACGTGCAGGATGGCGTCCCCCATTGAAGGACGACTATGACCATGGACGTTCCATGGCCAATACGACGACTAAAATGATATGGCCTAGGTATTCGATCTATGTCTGAACGTAAAATCACTTCATCTGATGTGTCCTCGAACTTGTGCTCCACGAGGAGCTACAGTACGATAGCCAAGTTGTCGAGGTGGAGCTGCCAGGAAGAGTTGTAGACTACGATGTAATCAAAGAAAACTAAAACGAACATACGTAGGTGTGTGCGGATCATGGTAGACTGGAACGTTGCGGGGGCGTTAGTCAGGTCAAAATGTATGATTATGAACTCATAGTAGTCATCATGTGTGCGAAAAGACGTCTTGGCACATTCGCAACTTGGGCTCCTATATTATTAAAGGCGTGCCTCAGGCGCGCCTAAGGCTTAAGGCTCACCTGACTCAGAGGTTTGCGCCTTCGTGCGCCTTATTTGCGCCTTTGGAATATAAAATGCACGTTTGAGCGATATTTTTGCTGTAAATTTTTTTCTTGAAAAATTAAGAAAAAAATGTAATAACTCAATAATTTTTTATTGATTTAGTGTTTGCGAAATATAATTGCGCGTTGAGACTTAAATATAATGCAAATGACCACATTGATTCTATTTTTAAGAGATATAAACGATAATAATGAATAATTACATAGTAGAGCAGATAAAGAATTTGATCGAGAAGTTGAAATGATGTTTGTTGTTGATTATTTAAAATGGATGTGGTTGCGTCTTGCCTTCATCAAGGGCGCGCATGCACCTTGAGCCTTGCGCCTAGGATCCAAGACCCTTTTGCGCATTTGTGCGTCTTGCGCCTTTAATAACTAAGCCTAACTCGAATCTGATTGTAGCCCGAACGGAGGTCCAATTTGGAGAAGGAGGTCGCGCCCTGCAGTTCATCCAAAAGCTCTTGAATAAGAGGAATCAGGTACTTATCGCGGTGCTTCACATTACGGCCGCTCCGCGGTGCTTTTGATCGATTAATAGCACCACAGAGTGGCCGTAATGTGAATCTGCCAGTTTCATTGCACAGGGACTAGTCATCCCGCCAACCGAGTAGCAAGAGACATCCAGGCGGCTGAGTTGAGCTAGAGGAGGGGAAAAAATCATCCTCATTTAACTCCAAGGCCTCAAAGTCGGCAACCAACCAGATTTCGCCGTGGTGTTGTGGAGACTCTGTATGGGGACGCGAGGCTGTAGAGAGAAGCACAAATAAAATGGGGGGGGGGGCACTGGAAGAGGCAGGCAAACCTAGTTGATAAGGTTGAAGGTAATTAGGGCTGAACACTGAGTTGTTCTCCCTCCTCTCTATTCAATCCAAGACAAGATACAAACATGCATAGGAAATAAAGATTAGACTCCTTTATATATAGGAGGGTCGTAAATAAAAGACAAATACATAAAATCCTAAGTAGGGTAAATCATTCCGCCACCATGAGGCGCGTGCCTGTCTTGTATAAACATGTTTGTATCATTGGTCAGAGATGGGATCGCTCGTGCTCGTATAATCTTATCCCCAATTATTTGAGGCTGGCTTTATGAATACTCATTTCTCATTTGTCTTGTTTAAAATCTGCAGTTTAATGATTCTCATCCTCTTAATGTTGATAGTTATTCGCCCTTCCCATATTTAATATTAATCACTCATTATGCAATTAAAATTACGTGTATTTATAGTTCTAAGGATTTGATTGTGCATACATGTGTTTATACAGTTCTGTTTGCCCATGAATGATATTAGAAAACTCTCTTCTTTCTTGATGGTATCAGAGCCTAACAAATTTCCTCTGCTGCTTTGCCATTTGTCCCTTTTTCCCCACAGTGAAGCCCTATGTTGCACAAGGAGAGCTTCCCTCTGTCCATTGAGCATGCATCTTCTACTCCGGTAGTTTGCTCCAGCCTTAAACCTTGATGTCTTAAATGATAGCTTGCCAATATGCTCTTGCTCCGTCTGTGCAATTCGGCTATGCACACCCACACAGCTCTGATTTTACTTTGATGATCTGAGCACACAACCCTACTTCAGCTGCCTTCTCTGTGCAGCATAATGCAAACAACCAAGCTTCCATGCCCACAACACAACAGAACTTGTTGGATCTTCACTAAGCCCGGACAAACCAACTCTAGCAGGAAACCTCCCAACCATGTACGAGAATGTGAGCTTGCAAAGGAGGAAGGCGGTCTGAGAGCACATAGGAGAAGGGCGCACACACAGACTGAGCGAGCGACAGAAGAGGTTGCACACACGCAGGAGAAAAGGGGACTAAGCGCACAGATCGGCCACGCCAAGAAAAGAAATAATACGGTGTGATATATTTATCCACAAAGGAGCTTTATATAGGACATACAATAACTCTTAAACTGGACTAAAATTTGAGACTAAACCCAAGCACTCCTGAAGGACTGTTCGATAATATTAATAACTTCAACACTTCCCCTCAAGCTGAAGGGGAAACCTCCAACTTGAAAACATCATAAAAAAGATAATTGTGATATGTTAAGTGGGAAAAATCAATAGACGAGTCATTGGGGAGGATCTGTCGAGGATACTCCGAACAATAGCGGTCCCACCGATCATGAACTCGCTGGAAAAAATCAACAGATGAGCCACCAGGGATATTTACCACCAACCATGAACTCGCCGTATAAAATCAACAAATGAGCGACCATGGATACTTCCACACGATACAACCCGTTGGATAAAATCAACAAAGACTATACCACCTACCCAACAACCAAGAAAATAGAGAGACACAATCAACACAAGAAATAAGCCTGGAGGCCACGTGAGACTAAGAAGAGGATCGAGAAATATCATCAGAGTCGTCTTCGTCTCAAACAACTTACCATACAACCTACCCAATAACAAAGACAAATGTGGAGACACAATCAACACAAGAAATAAGTCTGGAGGTCGAGTGGGACCAAGGCGAGAGTCAAGAAATATCATCTGAGCCATCTTCGTCTCAAACACTCCCCCTCACGCGAGACACACATACATGAAAACATGAAGACAATATCCAAAACAAACATTAACAACGACAATGCAAAGACTATTAAAGACACAAAAGACTACCAAATAATCAAAAAAATCATCATCGATGAGAGATGAACACCCCGGAAGGGGTAGCAGCAGTAGGTAGCATCAGAGACAGGAGGGCAACAACCGGAAGCGACTGAAATCATTTGACAAATGAAAGGGCAAGCGAGGAGTGGCTGGAATTGGAAGCTCCATATAGGGAGAGGAGTGGAGGCTCTAAAACAACAGCAGAGAACATACCATAGAGGCGTGGAAGCTCCGGATCAACAACAAGTGTCATCAACATAAGAAGCTCAAAGAGGGAAGATCAGTACAGCAGAACGACGTCTGGCTGGTTGAAATGTGGCAGGATCAACTAATCGACAAGAGATCATCGACGAAGATCAAACAGCTGGTCGATGACGAGAGCAGCAACGAGGAATCGATGAAGGCGTTAGCAAAGGGAAGCGTGGTTGAGCACGATGACGCCACTGAGAGGCTATGTCGACAGGATCGGCCAGCGATGGGCTTGACGAGATCGAAGACGAGGAGGTAGGGGATATGATGAACAATAATAGCCGGATGCAACGAAAAACGAAGAGCAACACGAAAACAAACGCAGAGCCATCCATCTGCGGGATCGTGGGGGATCAGAAGTCGCTACCGTAAATTAAATCAGAAGTCGGTCTCAGAGACGTACGAAAGAAGGATTATAGAAGAGGCTACGAAAAGAGAGCTGGGATGCATAGGACGAGCGGAGGCCACCTCAAAATTAGATCGCCAACATTTTTGGGCGCTGAATTTCAAGGACTAAATTCCTTCTTTGATACCAAGTCGGACAAAATAATAAGCTCAATTGCAATTTCAGGGGCAACACTCTATTTATACACAATGGTTGAAGACCCAAAAACAAGAAAAAGAATTGGCCTTTTATAACGGGCCTTTTTACAATTATGCTACAAATAATGATTTAATTCAACTATTTATTGATTATTTGCACTTTTATACTTGGTGATAATTCCCATCTACAATCCCTAATTTTTTGAAGCAATAAATGACAAGTGGAATGCCTAGAGCTGGCTTGAGTAACCGTGGGGATAGGGATTACATAATCTTAAATGCATCAACAACAAATAGAGGCAAGAACATGGGTCAAGAAGTTGGAGAACTTATAAGCGTCTTGACGAAGCAACTAACCATGCATCAAAAAATCCTTATGTAGAACATACTTCTCAAAAACAGAGAAAACTCTTTATAAAGCAAAACTAAGCCAATCATGTGTAACTAAGTATACATCTGAGCAGCATCCAACCAGAAAAAGAGCACAAACTGATGGGGATCCGAAGGAGAAAGGATATACTGAAATATTTGATTTTGATTAATAACAATGTTTTTCCATGCTATTTCCTGCATGATTAGATACAATATAAAGTACATGTACAACAAGTAGTAGAAAGAAGCACCTTACAGTGAAGGCAGTTTTGAGCATTGATTTGGAGCTTCGGACCATCATTTTCATCTTGAGCATATCTTAATCAAGAAAAAAACAATTTTAGAAGTTTGCCCTTGGAGTTAAAACTAAAATACTTGTCATAGTATCTGGGATTGGTGTTCTAAGTTAAAATTTTCCTAGCACTAAATTGACCAAAATGGTCCCCTGTTTATTTGGAGGTACAGACTCGACACCAAAAAAATCTTTTCTCCAATTCTAGTAGATGCACACACAGTCAACCACATGCTCTCTCTCTCCTTTCCTCTCCCTTTCTATAACTTTCTAGCTATAGGGGTAAAAGAAAATAAACTGGGGGGGGGGGGGAAAGGAAATCCAAAAGTATGTCACCAAAATAGAAGGTCTCAGATGCGGATCAAACTTCGAGCATTGGCCGTCGCACAATAAGTCCCGTGCGTGTCTATTATTGAAAAAAGCATTGATCGAATCATCATCTGGACAATCCAACTCCGCGGTGGCGATCGAAGCACAGTCTAGATATTTCTATGTATTGTTTTGTATTTTTTTAGTACTTTGTTTGATAATATCGAACACTTAATGTTTACGGACAATCATAGCCGTCCACAATGTGTGTGATGCAGGACAGACATCGCCTCCTGCCCGCCACCCTGACATCACCACCAGGGGATCCACCTTGACGTCTCACCAAAGCGGCTTTATCAGGGCTGCAACCCGTACACCCCAACCAACTCTCCTCCTGGAGTTACCACAAGGAAACAGTAGGTTGTTAAGGTCCGGGATCGAACACCCGACCTCCTAAATAAGGGCATGCCACCCTAGCATCACCACCACGGGGGCCTACCTTGGCGTCTCACCAAGGAGGCTTTATCACAGTTGCAACTCGTACACCCAAATCAGCTCTCCGCCTGAAGTCACCACAAGGAAACGGTAGGTTTTTGAGGCCCGGGACAGTCGCCCTTTACTAATAATATTCTGCGTCCGTCGATCTTGCACAACAAAAGAGGAGGAAGAGAAGGTTACATAGTAACAAAGGTCTTGAGCAAGATGAATGGCAGAAAGAAGGTTGAAAGTAGATCCTGGAACATGAAGAATCGGGCAAAGAGATAGAGAGAGAGAGATGAAGTGAGGGGCATATCGGCAGAACCAAAAACCAGGGTGGTGTCACCATTAGCAACTATGATGAACTTAGGATGCGCAAAATTTAAGTACTAAGACAGTTTCTGCGGAGTAATATGGTGTGTGACACCTAAGTCCACAATCCAAGATGAACTACGATAGAGACAGGAGATACCTTCATTGAATATCGATGCAACAGAGCAAGACGAATGACTGATCAAACCCTGAAGATGCTAGACCTGGGTGCGCAAGACACTATCAACAGAGCCAGATGTGGCTAGGAGTAGCGGAAAGGAGCGTTGGAACCTGGAAGGACGCGGAGGGCCTCCGGAAGGCGGGGAAGACGCGGGAGGCCGCTGGAAATTGTAGGGAAGAGACGATGTAAACGCCAGAAACTGTTGCCGGCGCCGGCTGGAGGCGTAGCAGGGGGAAGGCGCTGGCTGCGATTGACGGCGCAACATGCGGCGGAAACGTTACTGGAAGAGGCCGACGATGCTGGAAAGGTTGGAGTTGTCGGCGAAGAGGGGAGAGAAGACAATGACGGTGGTTTACGGGGCTGAACGCGGAGATGCGTCCTCGTCGTGCAGAACAGAAGTCACGGGGGTCCGACGGGGCTGGATCGGGATTGATCGAAATGGCGGAAACCGTCCACGCGAAAATGGAAGCAGCGAGCGGCGAAAATAGGGCTTGCGGGGAATTAGGGTTCACGGTAGAACCCTAATCAAGGCAGGTCGGACCAATTGATAGCAAAACGAGAAATTGCATTACATGAAACAATAAATAATACAATCGAGAACGAGTTGTCGCCAAACATCCGGAGGTTGGGTCCTCCTTGACACTCCACTCTCAAAGAGAGCCAAACCCTAAACTTCTAAAAAGTGTCTCCCTAAATAAACTACCACTTATATATAGGCGAGTGGGGGAAAATACAAATTACAAAATTTCCCATGGACTACATAAACTAAAATAACATGTGACGGTCGCTTCATATCATCTTTGGTCTGTAGAACACGGCGAACGGAGTGCACTCACTCAACAAAATTCTTCTTCCCACGAATTTCAAGCAGTGGTGTAGCAACATGGGTCGGAAGAGACGAGGCATCATTCACGTCCATGACACTAAGTGAGAAGCGCGATCACGTCGAGGTCGCGATCACACCGTGGAAATAAGCAGGAATTTGGTGAACGGGAGAGCTTGCAGAAAAAAGCTCGTGGGATAAGTCAGGGGATTAGGAGCAGCAAACAAAGGGTCTCTGTCAGATAGAATCTTTGGCAGTCAAGAGCGGTGGTCAAGAGTTCGGGCAAAGCCAAGACGATAAAAAAATGCGAACAGGAGGTCTGACGAGCATGGCTCTAAAGGGCAGGAGCTCTAGCGAGCGAGAGTGGTGAACAGGGGCTGTGATCAGACGCAACGAGCAAGAGTTGTGATCAGAAACAATGAGCGGGGACTCCGTTCAGAAGCTTAGCGAGACACCACCGATGATCACAAAGGAGCGAAGAGTGGGGGTTGCGAACAGACGCATCGAGCAGGAGTGGAGAACAAGAGCTCTAGCGAGCAAGAGCGGCAAATAGGAGTTCTGGCGAGCAAGGGTTGCGATTTGACGCAGCGACCAGGAGTTCTAGCGAGCAGGGGTTGCGATTAAACGCAACGAGCAGGAGTTGTGATTAGAAGCTTGGTACAAACAGAATGAGCTCAGTGAGAGGAGCTGGAACGCTGAGGCCACGAACAGGATGAGCTCGACGATCAAAGAGGTTAAAGATGAGAAGCCTCGAGAGACCTTAAAGCAAGTGAGTCCTCGTTGGTAGTGAGGTAAATCTATAAAAGGAGGAAGGGAGGGAGGCAATCAATTACAGAGAGTAGCAGAGAGAGAGAGAGGAGAGCTTGCGGTCAGACGAAGGGAGCTCGCAGTTAGGAAAGGAGAGCTGAGTAGAAAAAAAAAGGATTCGTTTTGGCTCCGATACCATGTAGAAAAACATGGAAATGAAAAATAAATAAAAAGAAATATTTTATTATATTCCTCACACACATACATACAAGTATTTGTGCACTTATATAGGAAGAGAGGAAGGAGCTACAATCTCATTTTAAGATGTGGGACTAAATCCTAAGAGTTAATGAGCTCAATCTGGGCCTTTGTACACATTCTATTCAGCACCCATGATTCTCCATAGGGAAAATCTTGAATTTGTCATACTTTATACAACAAACTATATATCATATCACTTGAGATAAGTACATAAAAATTTCCACAAGTGGTTTGTGACCTCAGAAATATGACTTCCACGGAAGAAGTGTAACGGTCCCAATTTATTAGGTTACCGTTGCCCTTTTTAATTCATTTGAATTTCTTTCTTTTTCATTCTCCTTTTTTTTTTCTTTTCTAAACATCAACGAAAACAGGTATATGAAAGATAGAAAATCTCAATATAATCTAAAAGCAACTCACGACCTTCCTTTATTTATGAAACATCTGATACAGTATCATACATATCTAATAGATGACTCAGTATATGAACACAAAAGCGGAGTCATCACAAAATCTGAGTTACATTTAAAGATTTACAACCTGATCATAATACCACTATATTTGTAACTCAGATCAAAACTATACTATCACACATTAGTAGACTACTTAAAATAAAACTGGAATTCATCGTGGGGGCAGTCAGAGTCGCGGCAAGCTTCCTTGTGGGCATCCAAGTAACCAAAGACAGCTGTGATGACCTCCATCCAGATCTTGTACATCTTTTCCTTACGAGAAGGGGCGCCAGGAGGATTAACGGGAGTAGCCTCCGTTTTTACCTGTTTTAGTTACATTTATATTAGTCAAAGACTAAATGAATTCCCTTTAATAAAATGTTTTAATTGTAAGGATTTTATAGTTTATTCTCATAATTGCGTCATATAGATATGTTTACATTATTTTCTTATTATTGAGCTTTTCTTCTTTCGTTCATCCTTTTTCTCATCCAGGTACGTTGCAAATCTCTTTTATGTGGATTTGTATTTGTTCATCACTATCTCTTTTGCTTTTCCTTTTATTATCGGGCAATGTTAAGGGAATATTAACAATCTATAACATTTGTATAGCGCGCTTATGTGCCTTTTCATATTCGCACATATTTATTAACGTGCCTTTTCATATTCGCACGTTAACTTTCATTACATAATGATTGGGAGGACATTCACCCCACCTCCACTGTTGGGTTAACCCTTAACTTAGCCCATGTTACTGCTTTATCTTTTTACTTTAACTGAGTGATTTTCTTTCCTTAAACGTGGTCTTTTATGTTATTCATTTTCTTTGTTATGCGATTTCTTTGCATATCCTTACAATACATATCCTAAACATAATATATAATTGAACCCTTAAGCAATTAAGAAATTATGTAAATGTGAGAACTCACATTAGCAATTCCTTTTCTCTTGTCCCTTCGACCACCGTCATCACCTTGTTTCCCACCACCTCTCGACGCCATTTCCTAGTAAAAAATAATTAAGAATAGGTATAAGTTGATGTTTTAATTGTAAATAAAACCTCAAAACATTCTTGACGACCCCACTTGGCCTAATTTGGTCAAGGGTCGTTTAGGGTTCCATGGTTAACGATTTTATTATGGAAATAAGGGTAGTGAAAGGCGCCTTAACCTCCAATAATTATTTAACCTAACTAGGGTTTAATCAATACCCATGAAATTCATGGATTTAGGTTACAAATCCCTTTCAGAAACTTTTTCATTCAAAACAAAGTAAAAGTTTAAGAAAACCCTAAACCCTAGGAATCATAATAACTTCCATCCGTGAAAAATCTTGGAAAAGGAAACAAGAGGACTCGAGAGGAAGAGATTACCTTTCAAATGGAAGAAGAATGAGGGAGAACGGAGGAGAAACGAGCTTCCGGTGAGGCTCGGCGGTTTCGGCGTCGTGCGGCTTCCGCTCGCCTTCTGCGGTAAGTGCGGGATCGGGGAAAGCTTGGAATGAACCACGGCTTCTCCGACTTAGATATTATCGGGCGCCGCTTAACGTAGGATCGCCACGATGCATATTAACCGGCATTTGCCGGTTCAAGCTTCTTTGAACCGGTTATTGTTCTTTTCACCCTTTTGCTATGGGCACCTCATTTATTTGGTGTTATCACAATTCTCCCCTTCTTAAAAATTTTCGTCCACGAAAATCTTCAGTCTGACTCTGCATTAAATATCTGAGGGAAGAGATCTCTCATGTCTTCTTCTTTTTCCCATGTTGCTTCGTGAATACCGTGCCCTTTCCACCAGATCTTGACAAATCGAACCTCTCGGTTTCGAAGTTGTTTGTTTTGCCAATCAATAATTTTGTATGGCTCAGTTGGGCTAGATAGATCTGACTCTATCTGAATCTGTTCAGAAGGAACTATTTTATCTGGATCCGCTATGTATTTTCTTAATGAAGATACATGGAATACATTATGAAGATTTTGAAGTGCATCAGATAATACTAGACGATACGCCACCGGTCCAATCTTTTCGGAGATGACGAACGGTCCTACGAATCTGGGACTAAGTTTCCCAAGTCGACGAATTCGTGAAATTCCTTTGAAGGGTTTTATTTTCAGACATACCATATCGCCTATTTTAAATTCCACTTGTCGATGTCTGGCATTGTAATATTTCTGTTGTCTATCTTGGGCTATTTTCAGTCGTTCTCGGACAAGTGTAAGCTTATTATTCATTTTATTTATTTGATCTCTCGGAAATAACTTATGTTCGCCATCTTCTGCCCAGCTTAGTGGGTTGCGACATCTTCTTCCATATAATGCTTCGAACGGTGCCATCTGAATACTTGATTGATAACTATTATTGTATGAAAATTCCACCAGTGATAAATATTTTTCCCATGAGCCCTTCAAATCAAGTACAACCATTCTCAACAAATCTTCCAACACTTGAATAGTTCGCTCAGACTGGCCATCCGTTTGTGGGTGGAACGCAGTACTGTATAGCAGTTTTGTTCCCAACCTTTTTTGTACAAGTTTCCAAGTATTGGATGTAAAGCGTCCATCTCTATCAGATATAATGGATCTGGGAATCCCATGATATTTTATAACACTGTCGATATACTGATCGACTAACTTCTGTACTGGACTATCATTTTTCATAGGGATGAAATGTGCAACTTTCGTCAGCCGATCAACAATTACCCATATACCGTTGTTTCCAGCTTTACTCCTTGGTAATCCCATGACAAAATCCATGGTTATGTCATCCCATTTCCATTCCGGAATCGGTAGTGATTGTAAGTATCCGCCAGGTTTTTGATGTTCTGCCTTCACAAGTTGACACGTGTGACATTTGACAATATATTGAATTACATCAGTCTTCATTCCTGGCCACCAGAAGTCCTTCTTGAGATCTTGATACATTTTTGTTCTTCCGGGGTGAATTGAATACGTTGTATTATGTACTTCATAAAGGATTTCTGATCGAAGTGCATCAACATGAGGAATACACAATCATCCATTCAGGAATAATAATCCATCATGCTCTGTAAAAGCAATTGATTGTCCATTTTTTACCTTTTCTAAGATTTTTAGAAACATAGGATCTTGGTTCATCGCCTTCCTTACCCTGTCATTAATATAATTTTCTGCTACTAGATGGAAAAATACACCTTGAGTTTGAGAAGTAGTAGTACATGTGAGCAACTCCAAGTTTTGTATCTCTCGTAACATTTCTTTTTGCTCGGTAAGTGGAACAATCATCGGTGCCAAATGTTTTCTACTAAGTGCATCCGCTACGATATTCGCTTTACCAGGATGGTATTTGATATCGACATCATAGTCTTTGATAAGTTCTAACCATCGTCTTTGACGCATGTTTATTTCTTTTTGGGAGAAAATATACTTTAAACTTTTATGATTAGTAAAGATCTCACATTGCGCGCCGTACAAGTAATGTCTCCAAATTTTTAGGGCAAATATGACAGCTGCCAATTCTAAATCATGAGTTGGGTAATTACGCTCCGAATCTTTTAATTGTCTCGATGCATAAGCTACGACTTTACCATTCTGCATCAAAACACAACCAAGGCCTTTCAAAGAGGCATCACTGTAAATTTGGAATCCTTCAATCCCGCATGGCATAACCAATACTGGTGCAGTAGTTAACCTTGTCTTTAATTCATCAAATGCCTCCTGACACTCTTTAGTCCAGAGAAATAGAACATTCTTTCGGGTCAGTTTTGTAAGCGGTAGTGCAATCGCTGAAAAGTCGTTTACAAATTTCCTGTAATAACTTGCCAAACCAAGAAAGCTTCGAATTTCTGTGACTGTAGTCGGTCTTGGCCAATTTATAATTGCCTCCACTTTTGCTGGATCTACTGATAATCCATGCCCTGTAATGACATGGCCTAAGAACGCAACTTCACGTAACCAAAACTCACATTTGGAAAACTTCGCATATAGGGCATGACATTTCAATGTCGTCAATACAATCTTTAAGTGTTCTATATGTTCATCTTTGTTCGTCGAATAAACTAGAATATCATCTATAAATACGATAACAAATCTGTCCAGGAATTCCTTGAATACTCGATTCATTAAATCCATAAAAACAGCTGGTGCGTTTGTTAATCCAAACGGCATGACGACGAACTCAAAGTGTCCATATCGCGTGCTAAAAGCAGTTTTATAAATATCATCTTCCTTTATGCGCATCTGATGATATCCTGACCTTAGGTCAATCTTGGAAAATACTTTTGCATTACTTAGTTGATCAAATAAATCGTCAATACGAGGTAATGGATATTGGTTTCGAATTGTTAACTTGTTTAATTCTCGATAGTCAACACATAATCGAAACGAGCCATCTTTCTTTTTCACGAATAGCACTGGAGCCCCCCATGGCGAAGTGCTTGGTCGTATAAAACCTTTATCAAGTAATTCCTGCAATTGACTTTTCAGTTCTGCTAATTCTTTAGGAGCCATACGATATGGTGTCCTTGCTATTGGTTTAGCTCCTTCCACCAAATCGATTGTGAATTCAACATCCCTTGATGGGGGTAGTCCTGGTAATTCTTCGGGAAATACTTCGAGGAAATCACACACTACAGGGACTGTTGTCGGCTCACCCGCCACTACATTGATTCCCTTGATCATGACTAAGGTTGCTTCATAACCTTTCCTTAGCTTCTTTATGGCCTTTAAGGAAGATATAATAACTTTTGATACTTCACTCAATCCTTTAAACGTGCACTGCGTATCATTTATTTTAAATGTAATTTCTTTCTCTTTACAGTTAATGATGGCTTCATTTTTCGTTAACCAGTCCATTCCTAAAATGATATCAAATTCAGATAAGGGTAGAACTGCAACATCTGCTTCTACTGAACTTGTATCCATTGTCAGCCACACTGTACATTGAAACTTTGTAATCATCTCGGTATTATTGGGCATTTTAACTCTCATTTCTTCAAGAGACGTATGGGGTTCCAACTTTAATTGTTTAATTGCTCTGGTAGATATGAAAGATTGACTAGCTCCTGTATCAAACAATACCTTTAAAAGGTGGTTGTGCACATAAATCATACCTGTGATAACAGTGTCATCGGCTTTAGCCCCTTGTTGGTTCATATTAAAGACTCTAGGTTGTACCTGTCTGTCCTCTCTAGTTTCTACCACAGGTCCTGCTGTTTCAATTCCTTTTCCTTTTTCGACTCTACTCATTGAACTGGTATCAAGATAGTGGAACGTTGGTGCCTGACTAGGACCACCTCTTTCAGACACTGTCTTCCATAACGGGCAATCTTGGCGGCGATGTCCCGGTTTCTGACATTTGAAACAAACGCCGGTACCTTTCAAACATTCGCCAAAGTGATTCTTTCCGCATTTCAGACATAAAGGCTTCATTGTGTTACTGCTAGCTGCGCTTTCACTTTGGGTTTGAACTGGAGGACCTCCTTTCTTCCTTTTCCAGTTATAACTTCCACTCTTTCGCGATAACTCCATACCATGTCCCTCTGGTAGCCTCTTTTTCTGAAACTCCATTCGCTTTTGCGAACTCTCCACATCCATCTCAATTAACCTAGCTGTCTCCACCAATTCATTGTAATTTTTAATTCTTTGTGAGATTAGATGTACCCGTACGTCTTCTCGTAGACCCAATTGAAATCGAAAACATCGATCGCCTTCCTTCGTGACCATGTCTCCAGCATAATAGGCTAATTGTGCAAACTCAGCCTCATATTGCAGAACTGTACGACTTCCTTGCATTAAACGGAGGAATTTCTCCTGCAGCATTTGTTTCTCAGACGGGGGGACAAACCAATTAACAAATTCTTTTAGGAATTCGGCCCAGGGAATCTCCGAATTTCTACGCCCAGCAAATTTACCTTGCCTCATACTGTCCCACCATCGATCAGCCTCTCCTTCCAGCAGGAAAACGACTAAATCGATTTTTTGATTGTCGGGGCACTTCAAGGCATTGAAGGTGAGTTCAATTCTTTTTATCCAACTTTCAGTTTCCATTGGAGATAACCCACCTCGAAATAAGGGTGGTCTCATTTCGAGAAATTGTTTCACATATGACTCACTTGATGTCGGTGGTTGCGGTATAGCTACAGTTCTATTACCCAGTTGAATGGCTTCTGCCAATGCTTGCATGATCTCCGATAGAGGAGGATTTGATCTCTCTCTATATCGCCCTTCAGCCATACGACTATTGTCCCCTTCAAGTTCTTCGCTTTATCGTCTACTCAAGTAGGTGCGAAAAGGTTCCTGAAACTAGAAAGATATCGATTTAGATATTTTAGGTTTGTTAAACTTAAGTTATCCCTATACAAATCATATACCCCAAAACCTCCCTCTGATACCATTATTTTGTAACGGTCCCAATTTATTAGGTTACCGTTGCCCTTTTTAATTCATTTGAATTTCTTTCTTTTTCATTCTCCTTTTTTTTCTTTTCTAAACATCAACGAAAACAGGTATATGAAAGATAGAAAATCTCAATATAATCTAAAAGCAACTCACGACCTTCCTTTATTTATGAAACATCTGATACAGTATCATACATATCTAATAGATGACTCAGTATATGAACACAAAAGCGGAGTCATCACAAAATCTGAGTTACATTTAAAGATTTACAACCTGATCATAATACACTATATTTGTAACTCAGATCAAAACTATACTATCACACATTAGTAGACTACTTAAAATAAAACTGGAATTCATCGTGGGGGCAGTCAGAGTCGCGACAAGCTTCCTTGTGGGCATCCATGTAACCAAAGACAGCTGTGATGACCTCCATCCAGATCTTGTACATCTTTTCCTTACGAGAAGGGGCGCCAGGAGGATTAACGGGAGTAGCCTCCGTTTTTACCTGTTTTAGTTACATTTATATTAGTCAAAAACTAAATGAATTCCCTTTAATAAAATGTTTTAATTGTAAGGATTTTATAGCTTATTCTCATAATTGCGTCATATAGATATGTTTACATTATTTTCTTATTATTGAGCTTTTCTTCTTTCGTTCATCCTTTTTCTCATCCAGGTACGTTGCAAATCTCTTTTATGTGGATTTGTATTTGTTCATCACTATCTCTTTTGCTTTTCCTTTTATTATCGGGCAATGTTAAGGGAATATTAACAATCTATAACATTTGTATAGCGCGCTTATGTGCCTTTTCATATTCGCACATATTTATTAACGTGTCTTTTCATATTCGCACGTTAACTTTCATTACATAATGATTGGGAGGACATTCACCCCACCTCCACTGTTGGGTTAACCCTTAACTTAGCCCATGTTACTGCTTTATCTTTTTACTTTAACTGAGTGATTTTCTTTCCTTAAACGTGGTCTTTTATGTTATTCATTTTCTTTGTTATGCGATTTCTTTGCATATCCTTACAATACATATCCTAAACATAATATATAATTGAACCCTTAAACAATTAAGAAATTATGTAAATGTGAGAACTCACATTAGCAATTCCTTTTCCCTTGTCCCTTCGACCACCGTCATCACCTTGTTTCCCACCACCTCTCGACGCTATTTCCTAGTAAAAAATAATTAAGAATAGGTATAAGTTGATGTTTTAATTGTAAATAAAACCTCAAAACATTCTTGACGACCCCACTTGGCCTAATTTGGTCAAGGGTCGTTTAGGGTTCCATGGTTAACGATTTTATTATGGAAATAAGGGTAGTGAAAGGCGCCTTAACCTCCAATAATTATTTAACCTAACTAGGGTTTAATCAATACCCATGAAATTCATGGATTTAGGTTACAAATCCCTTTCAGAAACTTTTTCATTCAAAACAAAGTAAAAGTTTAAGAAAACCCTAAACCCTAGGAATCATAATAACTTCCATCCGTGAAAAATCTTGGAAAAGGAAACAAGAGGACTCGAGAGGAAGAGATTACCTTTCAAATGGAAGAAGAATGAGGGAGAACGGAGGAGAAACGAGCTTCCGGTGAGGCTCGGCGGTTTCGGCGTCGTGCGGCTTCCGCTCGCCTTCTGCGGTAAGTGCGGGATCGGGGAAAGCTTGGAATGAACCACGGCTTCTCCGACTTAGATATTATCGGGCGCCGCTTAACGTAGGATCGCCACGATGCATATTAACCGGCATTTGCCGGTTCAAGCTTCTTTGAACCGGTTATTGTTCTTTTCACCCTTTTGCTATGGGCACCTCATTTATTTGGTGTTATCACAAGAAGCATCTCAACTAGTGCAAAATGTCAAGACAATAACTTATATAAGCTTGACTTCTAGCATTTATCACAGTGTAGATACTCATACAAGAAATCATAATTCTTAAGGAAAGCATTTGTCCTTTCTATAAGAGAATTCAACCCAATTCACTCTGATTATTTATTACTGCATCTTGTCAATTCCTTCTTTTCCGAATCATGTTCCATTCTTTATAGCATGGTCCCATCGCAACCGAATATGATAGGATCTTTTGCTGATAGTCGAGTTCAGAATCGTTTTAGTCGCATCGGTGTCGGGAGACTTCGTGTTGAATGACTCTCATGTTATCATATTGTTTGATCTGATTATAGGTATGAACTAATAATCTGCAAACAAAATTAGATCGCTTGTAGAAGCAAGTTTGGAATGACTGGGCCAGTCTAGTGCTACGTCTTGAGGCATGAAAGGAGTTTCCAATATAGTTGCCTCGTAGTTTAAGACAGTTATGAGTATCTGTATAAGTTATGATATGTTCTAATTGATGCACATCTAAATCAAAAACATTTTTAAGGATGTCGCACTAGTTTGAGAACCTTCAAATGTTTACCCCGAGGAGCTACTAGCATGACACTTAGAGTATTAGCGGGACTAATGGTTCAACTGCAGGAGCGTGCTTGAGTTGAAATTAAGCAAACCTAACATCATTTCCTTTAGAAGTTCCTCTGCTTCATATGACAAGTGTCTGTCGGGCATATGAACTGATGTTAAATTAGATAGGGGTATTACATAATAACTAATTTGCAAATGCCTTTGAGTTCAATTGGTGGTCAAAGGATGGCGCATCTAGTCTAAATCTACGAGTAACATAATCCTCATGATACATAAATGAGATCCATGATACCTATCATAGTAATCACCTATAGAAGGATCAATTTGTGTCAATAGGGTAAGATGATTTTTATAAAAGCGAGGGGGGGGGGGGGGAATGATGATCATCGTAATAGCACAAAGATCTCTCAGGAAAAGCGCTATGAGATCGAGCATGGATGGACTCTGGTTCCCAAAATAGAAGAGAAGAGTAACGACGACTACTATGATATGCTATGAATGATCTATAAACTCTAGTCCCGAGTATCATACACTAATCCCGAAACTGAGGCTCTGATACCAATTGTGTCTTAAGGAACTCTAATGAATATGTGTAAGTATTGCGTTGAGGGAATATAAATAATGTGATTTACATGCAATTGTTGAACGATTAATTACAAAAAATTATGAAATCATTAGTTTAGTTTACAAGCTTTCACACTAGAGATTAAGCATTAGAAACAAAAGCAAAATCAAATTAAATTTAAAGAGAGTGCTACAATTAAATACTAGGAGAATAAATTCCGCAAAAAGAACATGTGTTGGACGAACAAATACAAATTAATATGTAAAATAGTATGATTGTTCACAAAATATGAGTACTAAAAACTTTATGCTAGAATTTACACAAATAATAGGAGTCCAGAAGGGTAGAATGAGGCTGATTCGGTGGCTGGACAACAAAATTAATGTACTTGTGCACTGATTCCAAGTCTTTCCAGGGGCTGTTTGATGTATGAGGGGGTTCCACGTGGACTGCAGGGGTATTGTGGAGTGAAAAAGTGATGAGGGTGTTTGAAGAGGTAGTTGAGTAGTTGATAGGGTCAATTCGGGTGGGGGGGGGGGGGAGGACCTAGAACCAAATTCAGAAGAAAGCAATGAGTTGTGGACAATCCAGTTCACATGCTGATGCAGGATAAGGAGTCCACGTGCTCGCCACCCTGGAGCCCACCAGGGGCCCACCTTGGAGTCCACCAAAAAAGTTTATTAGGGAACACCCCAACCCATCCCCGGTACCACCACAAGACCGATAGGTTGTCGAGGCCGTGATTCAGTTGGTGATATTCCTTCCGCCGAAGGACGTTTATCAAGGAGGTCGGCGGATTGAGCCCCGACCTCAACTACCTATTGGCCCTGTGGTGGGACCGGGGATGGGTTGGGGTGTACGCAAGGTTATTAGGATCGCGATCTGGATCGTAGGATCACACGATCCTACGATCCAGAAAATGATATTCGATCCGGATTGTTAACCGGATCGCATTTGGGCTCGATTCGCACGTTGGGTCGTGGGATTGTTAGGATCACGATCCTTGAGCGATCCTAATGATCCGAAATGTCTTAAAAGAAATCACACTTGTTTTTATTTCACATCCCACATCCTCCTTCAAAAAACCCTAGACTTGCGCTCTGACGGCGAATGGGCGAATTCGTTCGTGCTATCTCCTGCTATCGTTCAACCCTCGACAAAAAAGTCTCAGGCGTGGCTCAACCATTTCCTGCTGTTGATCATCCTTTTTTTGTCGCCGTTCAAGTTCAACGGCATCAGACATCAGCCCTTCGACAATTTGCCGACGACTTCATGCTTGCAGCGTCGAAGCTTCTAGAGTCTAGCCGCCGGATCTAATTCTTCCTTCATCGATTACTCCATTGTTGATCCCTGGCTGGTTGGCTTCCTGCAAGGCTGCAACCTAGTTCAAGGAAATCTTAATTCTTGACCAGGTATG
This sequence comes from Platanthera zijinensis, assembly GCA_039513925.1. Lineage (NCBI taxonomy): Eukaryota > Viridiplantae > Streptophyta > Magnoliopsida > Asparagales > Orchidaceae > Platanthera > Platanthera zijinensis. Next base: position 14,129,298 of record CM077083.1, read on the forward strand.
GTGATGCAGGGCGACGCGTAGGGTTTACGCGTCTGTCGGCTTTTTCTAGGAAACCCTAAAATGCATGCAATGATTAACTTAATTTTATAAAGTTTTGAGCGAAATTTGCACGAACTTAAGAAATGAAGCAATTAAATTGTTTGTAAAGCACAAATTCGCTACTTTCTTTAAAATGAATTTTCTTAAATAAAATGGTTCAATTTTAAATTCGGGGACGGAAGTTCGCAACTTCGTTCCGTTCCCCTTGTCGTAGCAAAACGGAAATCGTGAACTCCAAATACGTTTCCGTTTGGAGTTTTCGACGTAGCGTTTGCTGACGAAATTCGGGCGAAAACCCAGCAAGAGTCTAATTATCCTAATGAGAAAACTTAGACACACACAAAGGAATAAGAAAGAAACAATTACCCACGGAAGAGGCGTCTTCCGTATTCCGAAGTCGATGGCGATCACGCGAGGAACTCCTCGTCACCTTCGTTCTTCGCTCCGAGTTCGGCCGCTATCGCACACGGGCACCAAGGAATTAATTCACTCCCTCACACGAGGTGGTTCCACGGAATCACTCAACAAGTAAGGAAGCCACACACTAACACGCCTAAAATTCACTCGCTCTTCACACTAGAGGAGGATCCACGAAATCTCAATCACGTAAGGTGGATCCACGAAATCTCATCAAGCACGCACAAACTTTCGTTCAACTGAACTCTAGCAACTAACGCCTAATTCTCATTCACTGAACTAAGTATAGGTAAACCAAGCAGCAATTCTCACCTATTCTAACACACGGCAGCATCATTGATAAGAACAATAAATTAATATTACTGTTCATCAATAAATCCACAGTACTTATGAATTACTGTTCATCTTCTCTTTAAGCCGAAAACAGCAGCCATCAAACAGCAATGTCATCTACTTCCTTGCTACAATACTCCTACCAGGAAATCTACAGCACACCCAACATCTACGGCTATCACTAGAGCTTCAATCGCGCCTAAGTTCTAACAGGAAGCACACAGCAACTCCATCGGAAAATCCGACAAGCACACAATCAATTTCAATATTCAACCATTCACCACCAGAAAAACGATTTACAGAGATCCCTATTTATAGGGTTTTGAACAGGAAACAAGAAGGAAAGAAAAGCTGCAAACGAACGGCCATTGAGGTTGTTGGATCGAGCGGCCATGGAAGAAGCTTGGCGTCTTAGAGGGATCGTGGGCTTCGCCAGTTGAGGGAGGTGTCGTGGGGGAGCGGCGTGCGTGAAACAGACCTCGAAAACGGCTGCAATCGTGGAGATCCTGCGCTGGAAATGGAGTGGAGTAACGTCGGTTCCGCCTTCCCTGGGAGAGATGAACAGTGCACGGTTTTTTTTCTTTCGCAAAAAGCTGAGCCGGCCTGCTGTGTTCTTAAAAGAATTAACCTGTATATATATATATATATAATAATCTATTTAAATATATATATATATGTATGTGTGTAGTTATATATATATATAGGGGGTATATATATATATAAATAAAGAGTAAAATAAAACTCCAAAACGGCTACGCGCGCAGGTGTGCAACAACAAAACTACGCACACAAGCGTGCGACAATTAAAATTGACAACAAAACATTTGCAAAATGTAATTAACATAAAATTAAAATGTGATCATTCAAGATCGGTAAAAATCCGGTCGAATGCGGCGTCGGGCAGTTTTCGGCGACCTGACCTAGGTTGGTCTCCACCAACTCTCCCACTCTCGAAATCACTCATCTCTGGTGAGTGGTCCGAGCGGCAGTACCAGAGAAGATCAACAACCATGCCAACAAATCAAGTATCTCTGAAAACCATCATCAGTAGTGGTCACGGTCCAATATGTGCTCGGGAACTGGAATAGAGTATTCTCCTGGTGTCGCATGCTCAACCTGAAACTGACAGTGAAAACAGAAGGAACTACAATGGAAATGTCAGTAGCGAAATGAATTTCGGTATGTCCTGAATGTGACTCCTCACTCTCACTCACCAACCCAGAAGAAACAAATGAAGGAGAAGGCAATGGAGATTCTAAAGACTCATGCGAGTAATCGTAGAATTATGTCAGATTGGCTACGTTAAAAACAGGATTTGCTCCCCAAACGGAAGGCATCTCAAGTTCATACGCGTTCGCCCAATCCGATTTACTACTCGAAAAGGTCCAGTTCTACAGTAGCTAGCTTCTTTACAGTACCAGAAGGTAACCGTTCCGGATTTAGCCGAACCATAATCAAGTCATTCATTTTAAAATTAGTAGCTCTTTTATACTTTTTAATTTGAGTTGCATAAAAATCAAAGTACTAGGCAATTTTCCGCTCAAAAATTTTATGCAAACCATGCAAATGCAATGAATGAACTACTAATATGTCTAACGCCACAAACTGATGGTTTCAGATACCAAGAGCAACTCCTGAAAGAGGCACATGATCAGGAGGCTCAGAGGGTGGATCATAAAAGAATTCATCGCGGGGGCGATGAACACTCATATGCAAATCAGAGACATCAGTGATCACATATGTCAACATTTTGTGCGAACCGTCTCTGAAAGTGCGGGTGACAAGATATAACATCAACGAATCAGTGAGTGCACCCTCAAACTCGACTGTGTCACTAACAATGGAAACATCCCAAATGTGTGGTGAACCCATAAGTTTTTCATCTGGGGGTTCACCAGGAGGGGTATAATAATATTCGTCGCAAATGCGACGCGTGCAAACGTAGACTCCAACAATAGATGGAGTGCTCTCAGATAAATGTGCACGAAGTGTGACAACCGTAATAAATGTGCTAAGGAAGAGTGAGGCATCTGGAGGCTCACCAGGTGGGACATATGAAAACTCATCGCGAAGACGATGGTCATCAGTAAGTGGTACGTCCCATAACTCATCTAGAGTGTGAGTCATCAGACGGCTATGCTCAAGCACTATCGACTTCAAGTGAGACAATGGAGCAGGTATCCATGTCTTAAAATTCGTAAGTGTACTACTCAAATAAAGTTTAACCACACATGGACGAGGGGGCTCATCTGGAGGCTCAATAGGAGGGTCATCAAATGACCTATCAGTCGAGTGATGATCCTCCAGAAATGAACCATCAGAAGGGGTCGTAGTCTCAGATAGGGTAGGGGTGACTACCTCGAGATCGTTACTAAGCTCTCGACTCTCTAACGTAATATCACTCGGTGCAACATCAGGTGTGGTGATGGGACTCAATGTGACATCGGGTGTAGTGATGTGACTCGGTGCGCCACTAGGTGAAGTGTGCAAGGAATCTACACTCAAAAGAGAGCTAGTAGATATAGAATCACAGACGGAGTCACTAAGTGGAGCAGACTCACATAGGGGTTGACTCCACACATCCTGTATTAGAACATCAGATAGAGTGGGTGATGTCTCCCTGGTGTGGGCAGTGGAATGCTCTTTCTGACCCTCAATGTCTATCATCATGTTCACCTTCGGAACACTAGGGGGATCACTAGGTGTGGGGTACTCTTGGTGATAGTGACCTCTATAGTAGTCGTGAGTGTAGTCGTGACGATCATCCATATCATAATCGTGTCGTGCTCGTGGATAATCGTGAGTCCTACGAACGTGTGGTGGTGGTCGCACATGTACAGACTCAGATTCCTCATATAAGGGTGACGTGTAGTATCGGTAACGAACGTCATACTGAACTCTACCCTCATAGTATGGTGTCGAAGAACCAATATGATCCACTCGAGGACGAGGGTAAAATCGATGATAATCATCGTAGTGATCGTCTCTATAGGAGTGAGTGTAAGTGTAATCGTGATCCTCATATAGTGGATTCCTCTTAAAGGTAGGTCTTTCCACGTAGTGATGAGGAACCTCGTAATGTGCACGGACAGAATGCTCATATCGAATTCGAGGCGGCATTGACGCTCGAGGGGGTCTTTCTAAACTATTCACCCTACCTCTAAGATTTTCTAACCTTTCATGCATTTGGCAGGTACTTTCAGTTAATACAATCATTTGGTGGGCGAATGGTAAAAACCACGGGGGTGGTTCATTCCCTTCGTTCCCACGACTCGGTTGATAAAGCTCAACTCGACGCATTCTATCACTACGCTGATGCATGCAAACACAAGTCAAATGCACAGATAATGCTAAAAAAATTCATTTTTTTTTGATTTTTTTTTTTAAAATGATATGTGGGTTCCTATTCTACGCAGGGCGGATCCCAAAACTTAGAAAAATTTCGGAACCTCCCCTCTGATACCAATTTGATGCAGGACGACGCGTAGGGTTTACGCGTCTGTCGGCTTTTTCTAGGAAACCCTAAAATGCATGCAATGATTAACTTAATTTTATAAAGTTTTGAGCGAAATTTGCACGAACTTAAGAAATGAAGCAATTAAATTATTTGTAAAGCACAAATTCGCTACTTTCTTTAAAATGAATTTTCTTAAATAAAATGGTTCAATTTTAAATTCGGGGACGGAAGTTCGCAACTTCGTTCCGTTCCCCTTGTCGTAGCAAAACGGAAATCGTGAACTCCAAATACGTTTCCGTTTGGAGTTTTCGACGTAGCGTTTGCTGACGAAATTCGGGCGAAAACCCAGCAAGAGTCTAATTATCCTAATGAGAAAACTTAGACACACACAAAGGAATAAGAAAGAAACAATTACCCACGGAAGAGGCGTCTTCCGTATTCCGAAGTCGATGGCGATCACGCGAGGAACTCCTCGTCACCTTCGTTCTTCGCTCCGAGGTCGGCCGCTATCGCACACGGGCACCAAGGAATTAATTCACTCCCTCACACGAGGTGGTTCCACGGAATCACTCAACAAGTAAGGAAGCCACACACTAACACGCCTAAAATTCACTCGCTCTTCACACTAGAGGAGGATCCACGAAATCTCAATCACGTAAGGTGGATCCACGAAATCTCATCAAGCACGCGCAAACTTTCGTTCAACTGAACTCTAGCAACTAACGCCTAATTCTCATTCACTGAACTAAGTATAGGTAAACCAAGCAGCAATTCTCACCTATTCTAACACACGACAGCATCATTGATAAGAACAGTAAATTAATATTACTGTTCATCAATAAATCCACAGTACTTATGAATTACTGTTCATCTTCTCTTTAAGCCGAAAACAGCAGCCATCAAACAGCAATGTCATCTACTTCCTTGCTACAATACTCCTACCAGGAAATCTACAGCACACCCAACATCTACGGCTATCACTAGAGCTTCAATCGCGCCTAAGTTCTAACAGGAAGCACACAGCAACTCCATCGGAAAATTCGACAAGCACACAATCAATTTCAATATTCAACCATTCACCACCGGAAAAACGATTTACAGAGATCCCTATTTATAGGGTTTTGAACAGGAAACAAGAAGGAAAGAAAAGCTGCAAACGAACGGCCATTGAGGTTGTTGGATCGAGCGGCCATGGAAGAAGCTTGGCGTCTTAGAGGGATCGTGGGCTTCGCCAGTTGAGGGAGGTGTCGTGGGGGAGCGGCGTGCGTGAAACAGACCTCGAAAACGGCTGCAATCGTGGAGATCCTGCGCTGGAAATGGAGTGGAGTAACGTCGGTTCCGCCTTCCCTGGGAGAGATGAACAGTGCACGGTTTTTTTTTTCTTTCGCAAAAAGCTGAGCCGGCCTGCTGTGTTCTTAAAAGAATTAACCTGTATATATATATATATAATAATCTATTTAAATATATATATATATGTATGTGTGTAGTTATATATATATATATAGGGGGTATATATATATATAAATAAATAGTAAAATAAAACTCCAACACGGCTACGCGCGCAGGCGTGCAACAACAAAACTACGCACACAAGCGTGCGACAATTAAAATTGACAACAAAACATTTGCAAAATGTAATTAACATAAAATTAAAATGTGATCATTCAAGATCGGTAAAAATCCGGTCGAATGCGGCGTCGGGCAGTTTTCGGCGACCTGACCTAGGTTGGTCTCCACCATATGGTGTCCTAAATTATTGATCTTACTTCTTCTTAGCAGTTAGCACTTAGCATATACACGAATCGTCCTTGAGTTCTTCTTCTAGGTACCATTGTACCAGTTACATATACACGAATCCTTTTTCCACCTGTGTTTTCCATTCGTGATTAATTATTGTTTCACAAAATTAATGATGATGTATCATGTTTGTAGTCTTTCAATTCCTTAAACTGTTGGATATTTTTTTTTCTATTTTTTAGAAATCATGGGTATGAATGCTGGTGTTGAGAGTTGAGACTTGAGACCTGAAATCATAAGCACTTAGTTGTATGCCTGTATGTTGATTCTTCTTTATCTTTTGCCATATTTCAATTTTCATATAAAGGATAAGTGATGGTAAGCAAATTAGTGAGAGTAGGAAATTAATCAAGTCTTATACTTGAGATCTGCTCGGGGCCCAATTATTTTAGGTGTTACTTTATGAATGTAGTAGGATCTTGCGATCTTTGATCCGATCCTATGATCCGATCCAACCCCCAAAACGATCCCACCTAGGATCTCGATCCTGACAACCTTGGGTGTACGGGCCACGGCCTTGATAAACCCTCTTGGCGGACTCCATGGCGGGCCCTTGGTGGACTCCAGGGCGGCGGACAGTTGAACTCCTAGTCCTGCATCACATGCACAGTAATTGGACAAGAATAAGCCACGCTTAAGAGTATACAAGGTTTAACTCATTGTTAAAGAGCAGTTTTGGAATAAGTAACCTTCGATTGGGCTGGTTGGAGAGTGTTTGATGTCTGTATATGGGTTTACATGGTTGGAAAGGCAGTTACAGTGGCTTTGATTGGAGGCCCGTAGACTGGAATGTGCAGGGAAGGAGAATCAAATGCGGCTATAGGTAGATTAGTGACAGAAATCATAATTATTAAGTGGCTATGAAGGTTATGGGTGGTTACAGGTAGTTATGTTGGAAGTTAGTGGTGAAGGAGGGTGGTGGTTGGCTGGTCAGTGCTCAAATGGTGGTTTCCGATGGTCCGAGAAGGTGGGGGAGAGGTGGTGATCAGCCAAGGAGAAAGGGAAGGGGGCTCTAGGCTTTGACCCCTAGAGTTCCACGGTATCGACGCCATGGAGAGATTGCAAAAACCCAAAAATCTGTCTAAATTTTTCAATATCTGAAAATCAGCCCCTAGACTCCTATTTATAGACTTAGAACCTATTACAAATGGTCACGATTATCCAAAACATAAAACCACAAATTTTACATAAAATAAAAATATAAAAAATACATAAATATATGTTATTGTCATTATAAATGTGACCACCAACTCGGATTATCGATCTGACGATCATAACTTCGCCTCTTGAGTAAGTAGTCTTGGGCGGGTTCCGATAAGGGTTGGCCCGCCCGTGAAATGTGATCCCGATCACCACCCCTACCAACCCTCATAACAGCAACCATCCACCTCCTAAAGCAACCACCAGCCACCTTAGGCTGCTCTAGCACCAAACTTCAACCCCAATATCCTTCCTCCAATAGCCAGCAACCCTCCACACATAAAAGCTCCTCATCCAGGCACTATTCCCTCCATTCCTATCCCTGGACAACAACCATACAACACTTCCCCGCCTACCAAATCGGCACCACAGCATCCTAATCAATGGATCTCCGCGCCCTAGCCACCGGTCCATTTATTTGTCAGCGTTTATTATTCTGTTTTAGCTTCTTTGTTGTTGTACGGATTTGGATATTTATACGATTACAAATGCTTTGCCCTAGTAATTATTTCTCCGTGACTACTGTTGTCTTGCATGACCTTTATTGTGTGCGCGTATTAGCTTTTGGCCCTCAAAATGGAGACAAACATATAGTGTTTGCGCTTGAATTAATTAGCATACTGCTTGCTGATGAGTGTTGTTTTATGATTTAATTCTAGTTGCAATAAATTGTTGGAATGTCCTTGCATCCTTGGATCATCTAGGGATAGATGGAGTTTTATTTCACCGGTAGCACATCTGTGGTTGCATTTGTTTAGATACACTCACACAGACTAACCTTTATCAACTTCCTTTTAATATACTATATATGTTTCCTACACTTACCCAAACATGGCCATCGTAGTCATTCCATTAGTCCAACTGTCAAAAACACAGAAAAACATTATGTGAAGCACATGCCAATAACATAATTGACCATTTATGAACAAAGGAAATGCCTACTATTCCTAAGGCTTGCCACATGGATTTACCCCAATGTATAACAAGAACATTGGAATGGTCAAGGATGATGGTCTAGGGTCCATATTGAAGGAAAAAAAAGGAAGTCTAGTGTCAAATTCAATGCATCCAACGTAGCCAGGGGACCATTTTGATCATTTCCTCTATTTTGTTATAATGCATGAGATTTTATTAATCTGTAACAGCCAGCCACCAACAAGGAGCATATAAATTACTTACTCGTATACACTAGCTGGGCAATAACGGGACTCTGGACCTGCAAATTTCGGTAAGTTTATAAGTTGAGGAATATCTTGGTCTCTCAATCTGAGATGGACAGGCTGATCATGATCATGGTTTGTGTTGCTCCTGCATAAGAAAATAGTTAATACATAGGATATTAATTTACACAAATTTTACTTTGAAGTTTTATGCACTTTCCTGAAATGCATATTGACATCTAACTTGCATTTACAATTGATATAAAAGGGCACATCTTAACATCCTCTCAAGATTCAGAATTAACAACACGTCCCCATAAATATCTATATAGAAAATAATTAAAATTGCTTCATGAGAATTGAAGAAGATCCAAGATCCAATAAAAAACAATGGAATGTCTGTCCTTAGTAAATCTTGGCAGGCAAGAACTTTTTAATTGAACAGGGAAAATTTCAAGAGTTCATGGTATCATGGTAATGAGAACTCTTTCATTTCTCGCTACAGGGTAAAATGTTCCTCGGAATAAGGCTAATGAGTAATATGATGATGAATATTATTGCGTTATTCTTTATACATCTCTAATTATTGACTTAATATAAAAAAACTTAACAACCTATCTTTCTTGTATACAAACCATATTGATTCTTCAATATCAATGCTACTTGTCTCAGCAATGCATGAAGTCAAATTACATTTTTATCCCTTTTTAGTTCTATTTTCACAATGAAGCAAACCAGAAGCACATCTGTTTTTATTATATATTAAGTGACACAATCTAACACAATTTTAAATTATTTTTATGATAATTATTCACTAAATTATTAGAACATAACAAAACCCTATCCCTAAATAATTAAAATAATAATATGTATAACTTTAACAATCTAACCAATTGGGCTACATTGTTGATGAGGACCAGTTTAGAGCTCCTTTATCTAGGAGGTTTAGAGTTCAAGCCCTAGCCTCAACAACCCGCCATTGGAATTAGAGGCTGCGGCCAAGAAGATCAGTGGAGATGGGTTGGGATCTCAGGTCCGCAGACCTGCAACAGACTCACACTAGACTTATGGGTTCTACATAATTTGTCGATTTAAGGGCTTTCTTTTAACTTCAAGTTTCGATTAAATGCTAGTTTCGATCGGAGAAAGGATCATGCGAGCAGTTCATACTATGACCACGTCTTGTGAGGAATTATGCCCCCGCGTTGTGTCTATGAACGTCGTAACACCGAGGTAAGAATTCCCTTCCTCGTAACGAGACATATCACCTAATATCTAGGTTGTAGATATCGAGTGTCAGCGACATGTCAAATTGAGTTTTTAAATGTCGGATGTCGAAAGTCGGAGACATGTCAGAGATATTTTAAAATATCGGATTTTCATATCTTATAATTAAAAAAATCATTTTCATGTATACTAATTATAATTATATATTATATATATATATATTTAATATAACAAATAGAAGAAGAATTGATTCATGCATATCCCAAAATAAATTCGAAGAGTGTCAAAGATAAAATATTATTAACAAATACAAAATAATGCATTGCAAAATATATTTAATATTATAAATTAATTTATTTTGATAACACTAAATTTATAGAAAATAAAGAAGATTTAGAAGTTAAATATCTTAAGTTGATTATAAATCTTTGCAATCTTATAAATTTAAACATACATAATATATATGTGATTTAAACATATACTGCTAGCCTGCAAAAAAAGTAAAATAGCAGACAATATGCTCAAAAGTCATGTCGGACGATATATCAGAAAAATTGGATAGGTTGGTCAATATTTTTCAAAAGGACTATCTATTTTTGTAAAATAAAGTGTCGTTTTGCCCTCAAAAATGATATGTCAGAGAACTTAGAAAATAGTGCCTAATATAAATGCATTGCCTAGGTTGCGTAAAAAGTATGTGAAATTGAATTACTCATAGTCATTAATTGCATGTTAACAACTAAATAAATCATTGCAAAATGCATATAAAATCAAATTACACATAGCAATTATATTGCATATAACAATCAATTGAACTATTATGATGCGTGACAAAGGTCAATGTATGAATATTTACATCCAATAGCAAGAACATAAATGACTAAAGAAGATGACTGCAATTACACTAAAAATAAAAGATTAAAACACATAATAAACCTCAGACTAGTAGCATCATGTGGGCGACATAATATAATGATCGTACAAACCACTAGGCGAGTAGTTGGGGGGGGGGGCGGAATAGGGACTTGCGCGGGTTAGAGACAGAGAGAGAGACCAGAGGAATTAAAACTTGCATGATCCACACCAAGGTCTAGCCGACCCCATAAACTGGTTCACAAAAAACGCCCCCACCAGTTGGGCTTAGACATGCGTGAACACAAATAACATAACGAATAAAAATACAAGCGCAACGGGATATATGAAAAACATAATGATAGCATTAATGCGTTCGCCGCATGTGGTCGACGCTGATACGTGCGGCCCCAACGTGGATCATAACATCACCTCCCCCGAGAGGCAGCTTGTCCTCAAGCTGGACCAGAATGTCTACAAGTGGAGAACACGACGGGGGCCCCACGAATGGCTAGAGGTAAGAAATGTAAAAAAACATCATGAATGCAAGCCTCTGGAGGAAGGCCAAGACGGTAGGGCACGTCTCCAATGTGGTACGTGATCGGAAAAGAGCCAAAAAAATTTGGTCCCAATTTGTTGGAGGTGGACTTTGTAGTTGTAGGCAACTCCCATGCATTGTTGAGCTTGTATAAGGTGGTTCTAGGCTGCCATCAAGAACTCATCCATGTCCCCCAATTCCCGGTCCGGCATCCAGCCGGGTACAACCTCCCATATAGGACAAGAGGCATGGCGATTTGAGGCCATAAATAAGGCGGAAAGGTGTGGTCCTGAGCATTGTATGGTATGCGGTGTTGTAGCAATGTTCGATCCAAGGAAGCCAACGAGTCCAATCCCGTGGTCGATCACCGGTGATACATCACAAATACATTTCTACGGTGCAGTTTACCACCTCTGTTTGGCCATCTCACTGAGGGTGGTAGGACGATGAAAATGCTAGCTTGGTGCCACTTAGAGCGAAGATTTCCTTCCAAAAAGTGCTAGTAAACACCTTGTAGCGATCCAAAGGCAGCCCGTGCTAGCAAAAGATCTCTTGAAAAAAGATCCAAGCGACATTCTCGGCGAGGAGCGGACATACCAATGCAATAAAATGGGTCCCTTTCGAGAAACGATCCACCACCACCATCAAGACTGATTTTCCCTAGGCGAAAGGCAGCCCTTCGACAAAATCTATGGATAAATTCGACCAAATTTGTGTAGGCACCAGAAGAGGTTGGAGCAGACCCACCAAAAGTAGATGATCTGCCTTGTTCCGTTGGCACACCGGCCCACTATGGAAGGCGTGTGCGTGCTAGCACATCCCTTTCCAAAAGAATTCCGGGTGGAGACGTTGGAGTGTATGGTGGATGCCTTCATGACTGTGTTAGTGAACATCCTCCAAAATGGCGGAAATGAGTGGTGATGATGCGTCCACATAAACATGATCCCGTTATAGAATAAGACGATGAAGGGCTGTCCACTGTGGATCAGTGAGACCTTCCGCACAATGGAGGAGCTCGGTCAGATTGGGGGAGAGTTGGATCTCCTGGTGGAGAAAGAGAGAATGTCGGTCGTCGGGAACGAGATCGCATGGAGGGAGGCCTTGGGGTGAGTATTACGTCGGAAGAGGGCATCGACGACACGATTAAGCAATCTAGCTTTATAATTGATGACTAATAGTTTAGTCATTATTTAGGACCAATATTTACTTAGATATTTTAATAGATTATTGCATTCATTCGTTGTTTTTATACATTTTCGTAACAATATTATTTTATATCATAAACTTATATTTGTTTGCATTTTGTAGAATTACGTCAGGCCTAGAGGAGATTTATAGGCAATATCCCGCTGTCGTGACCAGACCCAAGCTCGGCCACCACAATTGAAGCTCCGCCACCTCTGCGTACAGCAGCCCCGGCCACCAGCAGCTCACCCATGCAAGCAACCATATATATATATATATATTTAATATATATATATATGTTTGTGTATATATATATATATATGAATGTTTATATATATATGAATGTATGTATATATATATATATATATAAACTGCAGCTCGGCCACCACCCCTCCATGCAGCAAGCTCGGCCGCCACCTCCGCCTCCTCCATGCAAAGCTCCGGCCAGCTCCTCCAACAGCTCCAAACAGCAGCTCCACCTCCTCTTCCATACAACTCGGAGCCACCACCGTGCTCCGGCCAGCACCTCCGTGCAGATCCTTCAGCAACTCCTGTTAGAGCTGCTCCTCCATGCATGCAGCCCCGGCCACCTCCAACTCCTCCATGCGAGCTCTCGAAGCATCAGCCGGCTGACCTCTTCCTAGCAGCAGCTCCTCCACATTAATGGCGCCGACCTCCAGCTCATTCACCAAGTATGGCCGGCCACCACTCTGCCACGTCAGCCCAGCAAACCGGCCTCCTCCATGAAACGGCTCCACTAAACCCGCCAGCTGTGCATGAAAGAAAAGAAACTCCTCCGCCATCACTGCTCCCGCCTCCATAGATCCCGCCAAGAGCTGCCACCTCAACCTATAACACCTCCAGCTCATCACCCGATCCCCTCCTCCATGAAACGCACCCACTACTCCGGCCCCTCCAATAAATGCCACCTAGCTCTACTGTTCATGGCCGGGGGAATTTTTTATAAATAGGCTGCCATTGGGAAGAGGAGAGGAAGAAATTCTAAGGCATTCCACTTGAGAATAATTCGAGTCCAGCAATTTGTTTTGAGAGTTGTTCAATCCAAGGAAGAAATCATCGGAAGTTTTTGCCAAAGTTTGCGAGTAATTCAAAACTCAAAAGTTGTTCTTTTTTCTCTTGTTTAGTTTAGTCGTTCTTCAGTAATCTTGTACGTCTTTTTTTTTAACGCCGCGCATTTATCCCTTGTAATCTTTTTCAAATAGCAATAAAATCTCTCTCTATTTCACTTAATATTTTATTTCTTGTCAATTTCACATCTTTTTCATAATGTCGCATTTTTTCGATAATAATGATTCTTCCATCTCCATGAGCGGTTAATTCTCTATAGTGCTCGATCGAGATGATCCGAGGATGAGTTAATTTTTGTTATGATTGTAGTTTGCTTTTTCTCAATTTGTTGAACGCTTACGATTTACCGTTGATCAATTCATTGAGGCTATATATTTTATATAGTTTTCATAATGGTTTTCGCTCTTTAGTTGGCCGAGAGGCTCGCAAGGCGAATCGATCACTCATCGGTAAAAAGAGTAGAACGCAACCCTCGAAAGAGGACAACGTAACTCTTCCGGATTGGAGTGAAATCCAATAGTGAGGTTCACAACCTAAAGCAAGTCTTAGGCGATGCGATTTGAGAACGAAAGTTCGGTCGATACACCTAAGCTTAGTTGAACCTAATCCTCGAAAGAGGAGTGTTCATGCTTCGGGAACCTCCACGGTCAAAGCCTCTTCAACAAGAGAATTGCACTCTATCTTCATTCCGTTATTTTCTTTTTCCAAGGTGATTCAAGATCGGGCACTAACTTTTAACTCATCGATTTAATTCAACTACCATTGTTAGTTTTTGCTATTCGCAACTTCCAACCCAATTTTCTATTGATAAAATAATAACAATTTTCAAAGTAGAATTACTCAACCACCCCGAGTCTAATACGACCTTGTTTTTTTATAAACCTATACCACTCCCGATACGGTACACTTGCCGTTGTCGTTTGCGGATATAGTTTCGCGCAATCAAGTTTTTGGCGCCGTTGCCGGGGACATTGGTCGATAATTTGAAAAAGAAATAGTTATTAATTGTATCGCTTCTCTTTTTATTTTTTTCAGTTTATGACCCGAGTAAACTCTTCGAGTATTCTTGAATTTGGTTTTGATCCGGAAATCGAGCGCACCTTTCGGCGACGTCTCCGATTTAGTGATCTACCAATAATTTGCGAAGAGCCAATCGGAGAAACTAACGAGAGCATAATGGAAGTCCCTAACCTTAATGCGGCTCCGCTACGGACCATGTCCTATTATGCGAGACCAAATTTGGAGGGAACACAATCTAGTATTATTCGCCCAGCAGTAGCGAATAATAATTTCGAAATTAAAACGAGTATCATTCAGATGGTACAACAATCGGTTGTATTCGATGGCTTACCGGATGAAGATCCAAATTTACATCTGCTTAATTTTTTGGAAATTTGCGATACGTTTAAAATAAACGGCGTCACCGATGACGCCATCCGTTTGCGTTTATTTCCATTTTCTTTGCGGACTAAGGCCAAGCAGTGGTTGGGTTCTCTTCCTAGAGGTTCCATCACTACATGGGCCGAAATGACGGAGAAATTTTTAACGAAATATTTTCCTCCGGCAAAGTCCGCTAAATTACGTACGGACATTCTCTCGTTCACGCAAATAGACTCGGAGTCTCTCTATGACACATGGGAGTGCTTCAAGGAACTTTTGCGGAGATGTCCTCATCATGCCCTTCCTATGTGGCAACAAGTTCAAACTTTCTACAATGGTTTGAATCTCCAAACAAGGCAAATGATTGATGCAGCCGCAGGGGGAACTCTTAATAACAAAACCCCCGAGGCCGCTCAAGAGCTTTTCGAGGAGATGGCCATGAATGCTTATCAGTGGAATGCGCCACGGTCGCGCCCTAACAAGCCAACCGGACTCTTTGAAGTCGAGGCCACCCCGAATTTGGCACTTCAAGTAGAAATGCTCACAAAGCAAGTGGCGGAGATGTCTGCTTCCTCCGCCACAAATTGGGCTTATAATAATAATAATAATTTTAATAATAATTTTATTCAAGAGCAAGTAGATTATATGGGGAACTCCTATCGTCCTCCGTATAACCCGAATAATAATATTCCGTTCAATAATAGTTATAATCCGGGTTTGCGGAATCACCCAAATTTTTCATGGAGCAACCCTAATAATGCTCAACGACCACCACAAGTGAATCCTCCCGGATTTGCACCACCGCCACCACAAAAGTCCTCTTCACTTGAAGAGGTCTTCACTAAGTATGTAGCCTCCAACGAGTCCAATATCCGGAATCTTACCGGCTCTATTAAAAACTTAGAAAATCAAATTGGACAGCTAGCTAAATTATTCTCCGAACGCCAACAAGGAGCTCTGCCAGGCAATACCGAGCCAAATCCAAGGGAGAGCGCCAACGCAATAACCCTCCGCAGCGGAACGGAGGTAACTTCTACAAATTTGGCTGGACCCGAGGTAAACGTTTCATCTTCACCCCCGCAACTTACTTCTCCGCAAGTTAGTTCTTCTACTTTTCCGTCTTCTACTCTAGCTCCGCGTAATAATTTAAAACCTTCAATGCCTTATCCTTCAAAATTTAAAAACGAGCGCAATGAGGAGCAATACAAAAAATTTATTGAAATTTTAAAACAAATTCAAATAAACGTCCCATTCTGCGAAGCAATCTCCAATATGCCTAAATACGCGAAATACCTCAAAGAATTACTCTCTAATAAAAAGAAACTTGAGGATATTTCGCGTGTTTCTTTAAACGCAGAATGCTCGGCGGTTGTTTTAAATAAATTGCCGGAAAAACTTAACGATCCGGGACGGTTTTCCATCCCATGTTTATTCGGCAATTTGTTAATAAAACACGCTTTGGCCGATTTAGGAGCTAGTATAAATTTGATGCCGTTCTCTTTATTTAAAAAACTTGGTTTGGGCACCCCAAGCCCAACTAAAATGAGCATCCAACTAGCGGACCGGTCAATAAAATACCCGATTGGAGTCGTAGAGGATGTTTTAGTTAAAGTAGACAAATTTATTTTCCCAGTAGACTTTGTCATTCTAGACATCGAGGAAGACGCCGAAGTGCCCCTTATACTCGGTCGTCCATTCCTTGCAACCTCTAAGGCAATAATAGACGTAAGTAACGGAAAGTTTCTCCTACGAGTGGGGGATGAAGAAGTTACTTTTAGTATCGACGCTTCCATGAAAAATTCTTTTTCTAACGACGACTCTTGCTTTACCTTAGAAACAAATTTTGAAGAGGAAATAACGTCGTTTTCTGAAATTATCTCTCCTTCATCAGAAAATCCGGATATTGCAAACTCATTTTGTCTAAAAGAAATAACTCGGCCGCTTAAATTTGAAGAAATAAAATCAAATAATTTTAAAGTAAAAACATCTTATGAGGAGCCACCGAGTTTAGAATTAAAACAATTGCCGGAACATTTAAAATATTTATTTTTAGAAAAAGAGTCAAAATTGCCCGTGATTATTTCATCCGCGCTTAACGATTCAGAAATTTCTGAATTAACAAAAATTTTAAATAACCACCGCATAAAATAAATTTAGAAAATAATTCTCGTGCCACTATTCAGCATCAACGACGCCTTAATCCTAACATGAAGGACGTCGTTAAGGCCGAAATTATAAAATTATTAGACGCGGGGATTATTTACCCAATTTCTGATAGCACTTGGGTTAGCCCGGTGCAAGTCGTGCCTAAGAAGGGTGGGATAACAGTAGTTTCCAATGAAAATAATGAGTTGATCCCAACCCGTACTGTTACGGGTTGGCGGGTTTGCATCGATTATAGGAAATTAAATGATGTCACCCGTAAGGACCACTTCCCGTTACCCTTCATTGACCAAATCTTAGAACGTTTATCCGGTCACTCACATTATTGTTTTCTTGATGGTCTTTCGGGATACTTCCAAATCCCAATTGCACCCGAAGATCAAGAGAAAACCACGTTCACTTGTCCCTTTGGCACCTTCGCCTATCGGAGGATGCCGTTTGGCCTTTGCAACGCGCCGGCTACATTCCAAAGATGTATGTTGGCAATTTTTAACGAATTAGTAGAGGACGTCATGGAAGTTTTTATGTACGATTTTTCTGTATTCGGCAATTCTTTTCAAAATTGTTTAAATAATCTTGATCGTGTTCTTCAACGTTGTGAAGACACGAATTTGGCGCTCAATTGGGAAAAGTGCCACTTTATGGTCCGAGAAGGCTTAGTGCTCGGACATAAAGTTTCTAGTAAAGGGATCGAGGTCGATAGGGCCAAAATCGAGGTCATAGAAAAACTTCCCCCGCCTACCAACATAAAATCTATTAGAAGTTTTCTAGGACATGCGGGTTTCTATAGGCGGTTTATTAAGGATTTTTCAAAAATTACAAAACCGCTAACACATCTTTTAGAAAAAGAAACCGCATTCATATTTGATGAAGAATGTTCTAAAGCGTTTAATAAAATTAAAAATGAACTTATCAACTCGCCTATTTTAATTGCGCCTAATTGGTCTCTCCCGTTTGAAATTATGTGTGACGCGAGCGATTTTGCTGTAGGGGCTGTTTTAGGCCAACGGGTGGATAAATATTTTCACCCGATTTATTACGCAAGCAAAACGCTCACTTCCGCCCAAGCTAATTATACTACAACGGAAAAGGAGCTTTTGGCAATAATTTTTGCATTTGATAAATTTCGATCTTATATAACGCTATCAAAAATTATTGTTTTTACTGACTACTCTGCTCTCAGGTATCTAATGGAAAAAGGGGACGCCAAACCCCGATTATTAAGATGGATTCTCCTTCTACAAGAGTTCGATTTGGAGATTCGAGATAAGAAGGGAGCAGAAAATTTGGCGGCCGACCACCTCTCAAGGTTGGAGAATCCGGCTGCAGGAGCATTAGTGGAGTCCGAAATAGATGACAAATTCCCTGAAGAGCGCCTCCTCGCCATGAATAAGGTAATGATTTCCTCCACCCCTTGGTACGCAGATCTTGCCAATTACTTAGTGGCACGGGTCCTCCCAAAGAATTATTCAAGTCAACAAAAGAAGAGATTCTTTTCGGACTTGAAAAATTACTTTTGGGAAGACCCCTTTTTATTTCGTGTCTGCGCGGACCAAGTGGTAAGAAGGTGTGTTTCGGGCGAGGAAGACATCCAAATATTGCGGCATTGCCACGAAGGACCAACCGGTGGACATTATCAAGCAAACCGGACCGCTAGGAAGGTGCTAGAGGCGGGCTTCTACTGGCCCACCTTATTCAAAGACGCTCACACTTTTGTGAGTAAATGCGATAATTGTCAACGGTCAGGTAACATTTCTAACCGGGACGAAATGCCCCAAAATATATTTTTAGAATGTGAAATTTTTGATTTATGGGGTTTAGATTTCGTAGGTCCACTACCACATTCTCATAATAATAAGTACATCCTTGTTGCGGTTGACTACGTGTCAAGGTGGGTTGAGGCGCAAGCTTTCCCCACTAACGATGCGAGAGTCGTCGTAAATTTTTTGAAAAAATTATTTTCTAGATTTGGCACACCACGCGCACTGATTAGTGATAGGGGCTCTCATTTTTGTAATGGCCAACTTGCTAAAATTTTAGCTAAGTATGGCGTCACGCACAAATTATCCACCCCATATCACCCACAAGCAAATGGCCAAGTGGAGGTGGTAAACCGTGAGCTAAAAAGAATATTAGAAAAAACGGTGTCCGTTAATAGGAAGGATTGGTCGCTCAAGCTAGATGACGCTTTGTGGGCTTATCGGACGGCGTACAAGACCGTCATCGGTTGTACACCATATCGATTAGTTTACGGAAAGGTGTGTCATCTACCGGTTGAATTAGAGCACCGCGCATATTGGGCGCTTAAGTTTAAATCTAGATTTAAACTTAGCCTCCGAACAAAGAAAATTTCAACTAAATGAGTTAGATGAATGACGTGCAAACGCCTATGAAAACAATAAATTCTATAAGGAGAGAACTAAGTTTTATCACGATAAAAATATTAAAAATCCAAAATCTTTTTCACCGGGAGATCTAGTCCTTCTTTTTAATTCTAGGCTTAGGCTTTTTCCGGGAAAATTGAAGTCCCGATGGTCCGGCCCCTTTGTCGTAAAAGAGGTTTGGCCATATGGGACCGTGCTAATAGAACACCCGGAAAACGGCTCATTCAAAGTTAATGGACACCGATTAAAACTTTATCACCCCGGCGACCCCTCAACCGGAAAAATTGAATCACTAAATCTTCCAAACATTTAAAATCGTCACTTAGTCAAGCTACGCGACGGTAAACAAAGCGCTTGTGGGAGGCACCCCATAGTTATCCTTTCATTTCTATTGTTTTTTTTTTCTTCTTGTTTTCTTTCCTAACAACTTTTGCAGGTTTTGAGTCGATGTTATAAAGCGGCTGCCCCGACAACTAATCAGGAAAGATTCTTTATAACATTTAATTTTGATTTATTTTACTTTAAAATATATTTGTAAACTTCATACTTAGTTTGAAACATTGGGGACAATGTTTATCTTTAAGTATGGAGGGGTAGCATAAATTAGTTCAAATTTTTAACTTAGTTTGTTTTTTTTTATATATATAAAAAATAAACAAAAAAAAAATCTAGACTTATTTATGTAGTGGACTTAATTGGTTTTCGCCATAACTTTCCTAGTTTACTCAGTTGGTTAGTTCCAAGTAGACTTCATTTTTCATGTGGACTAAGAATTTTTGGTGCTAGAATAGTTTTTTTTTTTGAAACTTTTGAGTAAAATTGTTGACTCATGTAGTGTTTCTAGTCAAATGCATATGTTTGAGTAGTATTGGTGTAGAATTAAATTCTTGGCATAAATCTAAACTTATGATTTGTTAATTGTGTAGAAAGAATTTATTTTACTTCTAATTTGAATCCGGTTTTATCCAAAAGTAGTTTAGGTGAGTGTGTAGAAGATCGTTAGAAAGATATTACTCGACTCGAATGGAAGGGTGTTCCTTTTTCTGATGTCTAGAATTTGCTCTTAGCTATCTTTGAAACGTTTGCATTTTAGAATAATTAAACTTTATGGAAATGATTTAGGCCTCTCTTTGGATAGTTTGAGCTTTTGCACCCAACCCAAAATTAATTACTACCATTGTTCACACAAATTTGAGCCTTGTACCTTTATTTGACTCACCTCCACCATTTCGCCACCAAAATTAAAAAGTCCAACCCAGTGGTGCACTTAAATTTTGAGCTAAAATATTGAAAAATTGGTGTTTATTAAAAGAACAAAATTTTCATAGTGATATGCGGCCTAGGTATGCATATGCATACTTAGAATGATCCCAACTATGAAGAGAAAAATGATGTTTATTTTAAAAAGCTAAAATTTCATAGTGACATGTGGCCTAGGTATGCATACGCATACTTAGAATGATCCCAACTATGAAAAGCAGATTCTCATAATGATATGCGGCCTAAGTATGTGTATTCATGCTTGGAATGATTCCAATTATGAAGAAAATAAGAAAGAAAAAAATATTTAGCTCAAAATTCTTTGTTTAAGTGAAATGTGCATTTATGTTCATTATTGTTCACCTTTTCCTTAAACTCAAGCCTTAAGTACATCCTATTTAAGTCCTAAAGATCCACAGAGTTGATTTAGGAAAAAGTGTAGTGGAGAAGGTGCAACGGGCAAGTCTATAGATTTCTTTGGAGGTCTCCCCGAGCGTCAACATCTAGTAATTTAAATCTCAGCGATCACGCTATTTTCTCCCTTTACATAACTTTGAGATTAACCGTCGAATCGTCTTAAAAGTGATAATAAATAATTGAAACGCATTTTAATTATCTCATAAATTAGTATTTATGTCAAGAACGTCTTTCTATTAAAATGTCTATGCATGCCGGCATAAAACTTCGCATTTTACTCTCTAGCTTTCAAAATTTTATCTAGCATTATAATTTCCTACCATTATGAGAATAGTTTGCTCGGGACGAGCAAAACTCAAGTATGGAGGTGTTTGATGACTAATAGTTTAGTCATTATTTAGGACCAATATTTACTTAGATATTTTAATAGATTATTGCATTCATTCGTTGTTTTTATACATTTTCGTAACAATATTATTTTATATCATAAACTTATATTTGTTTGCATTTTGTAGAATTACGTCAGGCCTAGAGGAGATTTATAGGCAATATCCCGCTGTCGTGACCAGACCCAAGCTCGGCCACCACAATTGAAGCTCCGCCACCTCTGCGTACAGCAGCCCCGGCCACCAGCAGCTCACCCATGCAAGCAACCATATATATATATATATTTAATATATATATATATGTTTGTGTATATATATATATATATATATATGAATGTTTATATATATATGAATGTTTATATATATATGAATGTATGTATATATATATATGAATGTATGTATATATATATATGAATGTATGTATATATATATATGAATGTATGTATATATATATATGAATGTATGTATATATATATATGAATGTATGTATATATATATATGAATGTATATATATATATATATATATAAACTGCAGCTCGGCCACCACCCCTCCATGCAGCAAGCTCGGCCGCCACCTCCGCCTCCTCCATGCAAAGCTCCGGCCAGCTCCTCCAACAGCTCCAAACAACAGCTCCACCTCCTCTTCCATACAACTCGGAGCCACCACCGTGCTCCGGCCAGCACCTCCGTGCAGATCCTTCAGCAGCTCCTGTTAGAGCTGCTCCTCCATGCATGCAGCCCCGGCCACCTCCAACTCCTCCATGCGAGCTCTCGAAGCATCAGCCGGCTGACCTCTTCCTAGCAGCAGCTCCTCCACATTAATGGCGCCGACCTCCAGCTCATTCACCAAGTATGGCCGGCCACCACTCTGCCACGTCAGCCCAGCAAACCGGCCTCCTCCATGAAACGGCTCCACTAAACCCGCCAGCTGTGCATGAAAGAAAAGAAACTCCTCCGCCATCACTGCTCCCGCCTCCATAGATCCCGCCAAGAGCTGCCACCTCAACCTATAACACCTCCAGCTCATCACCCGATCCCCTCCTCCATGAAACGCACCCACTACTCCGGCCCCTCCAATAAATGCCACCTAGCTCTACTGTTCATGGCCGGGGGAATTTTTTATAAATAGGCTGCCATTGGGAAGAGGAGAGGAAGAAATTCTAAGGCATTCCACTTGAGAATAATTTGAGTCCAGCAATTTGTTTTGAGAGTTGTTCAATCCAAGGAAGAAATCATCGGAAGTTTTTGCCAAAGTTTGCGAGTAATTCAAAACTCAAAAGTTGTTCTTTTTTCTCTTGTTTAGTTTAGTCGTTCTTCAGTAATCTTGTACGTCTATTTTTTTTAACGCCGCGCATTTATCCCTTGTAATCTTTTTCAAATAGCAATAAAATCTCTCTCTATTTCACTTAATATTTTATTTCTTGTCAATTTCACATCTTTTTCATAATGTCGCATTTTTTCGATAATAATGATTCTTCCATCTCCATGAGCGGTTAATTCTCTATAGTGCTCGATCGAGATGATCCGAGGATGAGTTAATTTTTGTTATGATTGTAGTTTGCTTTTTCTCAATTTGTTGAACGCTTACGATTTACCGTTGATCAATTCATTGAGACTATATATTTTATATAGTTTTCATAATGGTTTTCGCTCTTTAGTTAGCCGAGAGGCTCGCAAGGCGAATCGATCACTCATCGGTAAAAAGAGTAGAACGCAACCCTCGAAAGAGGACAACGTAACTCTTCCGGATTGGAGTGAAATCCAATAGTGAGGTTCACAACCTAAAGCAAGTCTTAGGCGATGCGATTTGAGAACGAAAGTTCGGTCGATACACCTAAGCTTAGTTGAACCTAATCCTCGAAAGAGGAGTGTTCATGCTTCGGGAACCTCCACGGTCAAAGCCTCTTCAACAAGAGAATTGCACTCTATCTTCATTCCGTTATTTTCTTTTTCCAAGGTGATTCAAGATCGGACACTAACTTTTAACTCATCGATTTAATTCAACTACCATTGCTAGTTTTTGCTATTCGCAACTTCCAACCCAATTTTCTATTGATAAAATAATAACAATTTTCAAAGTAGAATTACTCAACCACCCCGAGTCTAATACGACCTTGTTTTTTTTATAAACCTATACCACTCCCGATACGGTACACTTGCCGTTGTCGTTTGCGGATATAGTTTCGCGCAATCAATAATCCACCTGATAGTCAAATCAGAGTAACTTACTCACCCACTATTGTTGTGGTACCATGGAAAGACGTTGCTCGAGTAAAGTACTTAATGCTATAGTGGTTCGTATGAATCATGAACGTGCGACACAACAAGTAAGGATGTCAATGTTGAACCGCTTTGGCGAGGCCGATGAGTTCTTATTCATAGGCCGACAATTTGCGATGGTTTAGGGCTACCCGACAATTGAAATACGCGATGGGATGCCCTTCATGCTGTAGCACGACTCCGTAGCCCAACCCCGATGTGTCGCATTCCACAAGGAATGACAAAGAAAAATCTGGAAGTCGGAGAACCAAAGTGGACATCAAGGCACCTTGCAAGGTGCAAAATGCCTGAGTAGCAGCATCCGTCCACGTGAAGGCATTCACGTGGAAGAGGCTCACCAATGATTCAACAAGTGAGTCGTGGTCGCGAATGAAGCGTCGGTAGTATCCCGCGAGACAAAGGAACCCACCTAGGTAGGTAGGTTTTGTGGCGTAGGCCACAACGCCATCCCTTGAGCTTGTCTGGGTCGGCCGAAACCTCAAACCGTGGACAACATGCCTCAGATACGTAATGGAGCCCTGTCCGAAAGAGCACTTTGATGGATTGAGAACCAACTGGTGAGCTTGAATCAACTGGAAAACAGTATGGACGTGTTGCATGTGCTCCGCCCAAGACTTAATGTAGACTAAAATATCATCAAGAATATAAGTACAAATTTGCGAAAGAGGGGGTGGAATACCTCGTTCATTAGCGCTTGAAAAGTGGAGGGAGCATTCGTGAGACCGAGCGACATGACCAAGAACTCAAAATGACCATGGTGGGTGCGAAACGTGGTCTTCTCCACGTCATCGGACGCCATGCAGGCTTGGTGATAGACCAAGAAAAATCCAGTTTGGAGAAAAAACATGCACCAATCAGTTCATCTTAGAGTTTTTCTACCACCGGAATAAGAAATTTTTCCTTCACCGCATGGGAGTTAAGTTTCCGATAGTCGACGCAAAGCTGCCAGGAGTTATCTGTTATGGTCCTCACCCCTTTGGTTATCTATTATTAGGGTATTTTTTATATTAAGTCAAATTGTATCGAGTTGAGTGCATTAGGTGTTTTATTATTGTATGGAGTCGAGTCTTATTATATTAGTGTTTTTGTATTTTAATATTTTATGTGTCTTGATGTAATTATGGGGTTTCCACCCGGAGTCCTATATAATAGACCCTTGTCATGTATTTGAAATCAATTAATGAATGAATGAAACATTTCATCTCTCTAACTTCCTCTCCCTCTCTCTTTAAGCCCTCTCCTCCTCTAGGGTTTCTTCTCATCCCCTCCTCAAGCTTCTTCTGCTAAATTTCTCTTCTACCTCCATTCTAGGGCTTTCCCTTGTATCCCCGCCTCCATCCTTTACCTACAAAACAAGCTCATAACACCATGGTATCAGAGCTAGATTATGAGCTTGTTTTGTAGGTGAAGGATGGAGGCGGGGATACAAGGGCAAGCCCAAGAATAAAGGTAGAGGAGGAGAAGTTTAGCAAAAGAAGCTTGGGGAGGGGTTGAGAGGTAACCCTAGAAGAGTAGAGGGATTAAATAGAGGGAGAGGAAGTTAGAGAGATAAAGAAAAGTTTCATTCATTCATTAATTGATTTCAAATACATGACAAAGGTTTATTATATGTGACCCCCGAGTGGAAACCTCGTAATTACATCAAAACGCATAAGATATTAAAATACAAAAACACTAATATAATAAGACTCGACTCCCTACATTAATAAAACACCTAATGCATTCGACTCGATAAAATTTGACTTAATATAAAAAAATACCCTAATAATAGATAACCAATGAGGTGAGGACCATAACATTATCTTTCTTGTGCACTAGCAAAACCGGGGAGAAAAAAGATGGCACCATGCGTCGGATGAAGCCTTGTTGAAGGATGTCACATTGTCGCTATATTTCATCCTTCTGATGGAATGGATAATGGTACGACTATAGGGGGCGTCCCCGGAAGGAGGCAGATGCGTGATCCTATCGGCAGCGGGGAAGAAGTCCTGACCGATAGGTCGGCAAATGAGTGGAGAAGCGCAGAGAGATCGGGTGGGTGGCTGTCCGCAGGTGCCAAAGGAGTGGGAAGAGGGTCGGTTTGCACCAAAAAGGAAGATGGAGACTGTCATGGGTCCTGGCCTTGCCACTGAACCAAACGGAAGCCCGCGTACCAAGACATGGTGAGACGGTCAAAATCCCACGTGAGGGGGCCCAAGGTGCACAACCAACAAACGCCCAAGACGACCTTGAATCTGCTGAGGCCCACCAGGAAAATGTCCGTGTGGGAGTGCTACACGTTCACTGAAAAGGCCATGTGACGACAAATTCCAGGGCACATCATCTGTTGTCCATTGGACACTTCCACCTTGATGTGGCTACAGGAGGAGAAAAGAAGGCGCAAACTGATGGCACTGCCATGGTGGATAAAACTGTGGGTGCTGCACGTATCCATGAGAGCTAGGAGCTGCGTCCCATCAACATCCACATACATCTGAATCGTGCGACCCTCCTGAGGTACCACCATGGTGTGGATAGAAAGTTGAGGCGTGTTGGTGTCCTCGGCCCCGTCGTCATCATCCTCTGATTGGTCATCTGCTTCAAGCCAGAATAACCGCATGCACCGGTGATTGGGGGTGAAGGGTTCATCACAGTTGAAACACAATCCTTTCTCACGACGGGCCGCCATTTCGGCGCGGGATAAACAACGACGGAAAGTGAGGCGTGGTTGCTCCTCTCTAGTGGTTGAATTGGAGTAGGTAGGCCCGAAGGATGAGCGGCTGGCGATGTGGTAACGAAGTCCCGAGAGCGGACGATCAAGCAGAAGGCGGCACTCACAAACCCGTGCGAGGCTCATTGCGGCTGTCAGATAATGCGGGTGTTGGAATTCCACATCCCAAAGTAAACGTTCATGAAGACCGACAGTGAAGAGAGGAACTCGTTGCTCCAGCAAAACGGAGGTAGTTTGCAAGAACAAAATCTAAAATTGCTCCAAGTACGCATCAATGGAGCCCGATTTTTTGTGGGTCCGACTCGTCACGTGTCACAATAGGGTGTTATAATTTATTCGATTGCAACGGCTTTGAGGGACATTTTGACAAACAACGGGGTGACATACCACACCTGACTTACAAATGAAAATGATATTTTTTTGTGTTTATTGAGCATCTCCTTCCTTGATAAAATTGTTGTTTTCAGATAGAATCTTGGTTGGAGGTGCCAATTTGGTGCTTGTTGAATTCGAATAAGTCCTCAAATGAGGAGTTAGAGAGAACTCAGCTAATTCTTTGAGTAGATTTTTGATGTTGTTGTTGTCGTGCTAGACACAGATCGTCTCAGTTCTTTAGCTTCTTCAATTGTGTGCTAGTGTGATTGTTACCACGCCTCTGCCTTCCATCTGTTGTGAACAAGAATGACTGTTGTCATGTCTCTGTATTTCGTTGACTACGACCTTGTGTAACTATCGTCACATCAATATCTTTTGTCAAATGCACACAAGGATGGTTGTCGTGAATCTTCATCTTCAATCCATTGTGTAACCCTTTGACATTTTTTGTCTTTCCATGATTGTGCATCTGTGTGACTGCTTTGCAACTTCATATTTCATGCTTGTGAGCTTGTTCATTTGCTACGTGTCTGTGTTTCACTGATTGAGCGCCTGCGCGGTTGTTGTGCTTCTTCACATTCCATTGATTGTGGACCTGCATAACAATTGTGCACGTATAATTGTTGCACGTTTGCACGACTGATGCACATATGCATGACATCTACGTGCATGTCTACCATGCGTCTTCATCTTCGGCTATTTGAGCCCATGCGAGTATTGCACGTCTACTTCTTCCATCGGCTATGGTTGGTGCTTGAATTCTCAAAGCATGAGAGCACGCTGAGGAGTTGTTGTTTTGGGGGAAAGACCGACAACTTTTTGTTAGAGTTTGGATTATTAGGTCCCTCAAATGAGACATAAATGCCCCATTTATAGGGTTTTAAGAAGTGGTTCATTGGTTTCACTGAAATATTTAATTTAGATATGAATAAAATTGAACAACTTCAATCATCAGATTGCCGTCATTGCATAGATGGTAATTGTCCCTTGGAAAAATCTAGGATGATCTTCTCAGCAGGATAGAGGAGGGTTCTTGTTGTTGGAGGTTGGCATGCCGAAAATATTAAAGTTCCCAGATATGGATGACTTTATAGCGAAGTATCACCTCGACATCACAAGGAGATTGGCGGCAATGGATGGTCGATCGGACCTCTGCATCTCCTACAATGAACCTCCCCAAAATCTCCATTGAACCATTTACTTATCCTAAGCTACTCTAAGGGAGGAAAAGTTTGTCGCGCTTGAATTGAGATTTCGTCGAACATGCACTAAGAATGGGATCCCAAAAGTTCTTATATTCAATGGAGTTTCTAGACCAAAGGAGACGAAGTGGGAGATGAAGGACAAAGAAGGCTTACCAACAGCTTAGAGGAGTCGTTGGTGCCCCTACTATCATAGGACACCAATTTCCATTGGCCTGAACAGGGTGGAGGAAAGTAGGTGTTGCCTAAGGTCATATACGTGGGTCGCATAAGATCGAGAGCACTGATTGGTTTGACTAGAAGCTAGTAAGGTTCGGTCGGTCCGAGTCGAGCTAATCACAAATGTTTTTTCTTGGTCAAACAGGTTCTAATCCGTGAGTTAGTGGTGTCGGCGGAATAATCTTAATGAGTTGGACGTCTCATTATACTTTGAATGAATGGAAGAAAAATAAACGCCATTAGAAAAAAGATAACCATTATAAAAAAGGATAGGAATTACACGGGCCAATTAACCTGTATAGTGAAGTTGGCACATCAAAAGATAACACTCCATCTGCCTTTGGGTACTGAATGGGAGTATGTAGACTTGCAATCTATACATGAAAATGCAATCAGCTTGATATTTCTGAAATTCCAAAAAAATGCCCTTTTGGGGTATTTTATGTTATCAATGAATGATAATAAAGGAAAAGTTACGCTCACTTCTGTTGCTTCATGATCAGGTTTCCCATGCTTCAGTGTCAAAGGCAAGTTTCCTCTGAAAACATAACTAATAGAAGATAAAACACAATCAGACATCAAAGAAAAGCCCGGCGATAGAGGTAATTAGGGCCTCAGTATGTAGAAAATTTAATCTTACCGTTCTAGTGCAGAGAAGGCTAAACCAGGCAGTAAACCATACTCAAATGCCTGAAAGAAATGGATTGAACATGAATAATTCGAGATTTTGTCTCAAAAACATATGAAACAATAGTGCTAGTAATAAAATGAATATTACTGGACGATAATTTCGAGCTCTGTAAAGCTCCTCCCATATCCAGGACTTCTTCAAACTATCCCAGTATGTTTCCATTTGGGCACCTTCAACGAGGGTATTGAATGCTGCTTCTGCCGCTAACATTCCTAGAGAACATGTTACAGTTTACTTTCAGAATTTGGTAGCCGCTAACACAAATATGAGTAGTACTGCTATTTTATATGAGATTTCAAATAAATTAGTGAGCGTTACAAATTCAATCCGTCAAGGCAATCAAGTAAATATTTTCGAAGAAGATACATAAATTAAATATAGAACACCTGATTTCATTGCTGTATGTGTACCCTTTATCTTAGGAACATTTATGAAGCCAACAGAGCATCCAATAATAGCCCCTCCAGGGAAAACAGGATATGGAATAGACTGAAATTCACAAGTTGCACTATAAATATCATATATGAGCTGGTTAAAAAGAAACTGCCAACAGAAACATATTAGTAACAGTATGTCACAATCACATCAAGCAAAAAACATCTTAAAATAAATTTTCAGTATAACTATCATTGCATCTTTTGTAACATCCATATTTTGATACAAAAGTTAATGTGATTTCAGGGCGCGATCGCGAGAGAATTTGATCGAGCATTTAGCATGTCGAGGTATGATGCTATACTTATTTGACGTGCGTTAATGAATAAATAGTTGTAACTACTGTAATGTTATGGACGTGTGATAGTGCGAGGGCGTAACAAAAACATTCTATGTAATGGCATGTTATGACATTTGGGTAATTAAATTGAAAACTCTATTTTAGTCTCAATTGGTAATGCCGGTTTGATTTTTTCCCCTCCTGCGGTTTACGTAACCGTTGTTGCACGCCGCTGGATTTTAAAGCCGCACCCCCCACATTTTGCATAAAACCTAAACTTCCTCCCTTCTAACTGAGTGCACGACGGAAGAAATCAACCGCTCCTATCCTTTCTTTGAGGCATCTCTTCTCGTCGATTCCTTCAGCAGACGCACAGGAAGCCCTTGGCGCACCAGCCGCCGGCGCCAGGCGGCGTTGCTTCGGCCCTTTTCCCCTCTAGAAGCGTTCAACAACACACCAACCCATTTCAGAAGCCTTCGACGTGTTCTTCCAGGGGTATGTTGGTATTCGAGATCCCATACTCTTATTTATGTGCAGGTATTAAGTCTACCCCTAGCAAGAACTTTAAGATTTTTAGTTTTATGAGTTCGGTGAAACTTATCCCCACCATCTAAGTTCAGAAATGTTTTGGCCCTTGCAGTGAACTTTGTTCTTGTCGTGAGCCTTAGCCGAATCCAGCATTTTTCAAGTCGTACAATCCCTTAGGGCTTTGACATTTCTAAATCTGAGCTTTCCTCCTCTTGTAGCATCCAGGTATCTTGGTTATTCTCCTTCTTATGCAAGCGTTACCCTTCTTTTGACAAGTATTTCTCAGATGATAATAATACTTTTCATATTTTCCCCTAGGGTTTGCGGGGTGAAGTAGGAAAGCACACCCCCGGGAATATTAGTGGAGACTTCATTGTGTCCTCCAAGATAACTAGACAATCCTGCCGCCCCGTCTTGTGTACGAGCGCCGCAATACCACGGTAAGAAACTCTCATTCTTTCTGGATAGACATATCAAATAATTTACATAAAAATGTTTGTATAATGCAGTAAAATTATTATAGTTACACATAATTGTTATTATCATTAGGGATTTGTAATCCAGTAATCACCCGATTATTATATCAAGAATATCAATAATTTCTAAAAATTTTAAGTAGTTAGACCACCATTAATAGTGCATTGTATGGAACTTTTACACCCGTATAGATTTACGAGCATGAAATATTAAATTCATGAATATGATTTCTAGTCGATTAAATCCATATGATGAACTGCATAAATTACGTAAATATGTTCGCAAGTATAGTAACACTAGATAAAAGATGTTTAGTATGCACGTTTGAGACCTCTTCTCGTGCTAAATAGAGGCACACTATCTTTCTTATAGGGCATAGTGTACCTTATGAGTTTCTAAGTTTAGGAGACGTTATCCCGATTTTAAAATGTTACTAGATTCGAGTTTGTGTCCGTGAGACACTAAAACACCTGAGTTCGTTAGTAGGACTCAGTTCGCTAGATTAAAATTGCACGGTAGAAGCTACTCTGCCTAGAGCTTTAAAGAAGGACAGACGTAAGTTATTTAGTACTCAAGAATTGACCGAATTTTCGGAACTTGAGTAACTGTGCGTAACATGACTAACTAGAATAGACATTTACCTTGCCAATATTATTTTAGAAAATCATGCATAATATAGCAACACTTAATTTTTTGTAGTATAAAAACTTTACTTTTTGAAAAACATGCATTCGTATTTTCAACATATTTTTAGTATCACTAGAAAGAATAGTTTTTCTTACTCTCCCTTTGGGCTGACCCATTTTAGACATGTTTTTTACAAGGGACTCAGGTAGGAGATTGCGCTTAGGATAAGCGTTTTATGTGAAGTTCGTCATATAGTTGGTTTCTTTTCAGTTGTTTTCTTTCAGTACTATACTATTTAGTTCAAGTGCACTTGTAATGTTAATGTCTAAGAGTTTTCTTTGTACCAGACATGTTATAGTATTTCAGATATTCAGTTGTTGGGTTCTTTATCTTTTCTAGTGGCTCTGTGAACTCAGCTTGTTGAGGTACATTCTTTTTTACCCTTAATTACACTTTCCACTTTCGCTCTAAGTTTACTTTCAGTATTTTTCTTTTATATCTGTTATGTACCAGTTTTAATATTGTTTTTTACTTTACTGCTTATCGCTGGACCCGGTCGAACTGCTGATTTGTTGTTAAACTAGAATGGGGTGTTACAATTGGTATCAGAGCTAGGTTTAGGATCTCATGATCCAGTAAATTCACAGAGTCATAGGATTGCATCTGAGTCATTGTTTCGACGATATAATCTTCATGTTTTATCTAGCTCTTTGTTGTGCATGTGTTTAAGAGTATCCTTTATAGTAGATCATTTATTTAAGACACGGGCATCAATAACTCCATTCCTTACATCTTATAGGCACCGCGTACCAGTGAGGCGGGTGAACCTTCTAGGAATAATACAACTCCTGAAATAGCCATGGATGACAATAATACACGAGCAGCGCCTCCAGCATTAACAACACCTGCATTACCCGCAGCATCAGCAACACTAGCAGTGTCAGACCCAGCAGATATGACCACTATTATCGCCAGGGAGGTGGCCTTAACCATGGTGAAATTCAGAAATGCAATGCATACTACAGATCCAACAACACTTCATGTTCCAGCTGGCGGGGATTTAGGGATGGAGCATTATCTGAGGAATTTTCGTGATTTTCATCCCTCCAATTACATTGGAGAAGAGACGTCGATGAAGACTGATGATTGGCTGATAAAGACCCGAGAATTGCTCGAGGTGATGGAGTGCCCAGAGAACAAGAAGATTTTGTTAGTGGGGTTTCTCCTGAAAGGGGAGGCCCATCAGTGATGGACCAGACACTTAGTGGACGACCCCGCTCGTAAGTGACTTAGTTTTAAAATTCTCTTTCTCTAGTATTCATTATTCTTTTAGCGTAATGACATGTGATTTCCAACGTTGTCATGTCGCACCACAGACATGTTCACCTGGAATGACTTCTCGACAACACTAGCTAGCTGGTTTGTTCCCCCGTCCGAGCGCTACAGTCTTCAGGAGAAATACCTTAGGCTTATTCAGGGGGGGGAAATAGTAGTGGTTTATGAGCGGGAGCTGACCCACTTGTCTCGATATGCGGGCACAATGCAAGGGGACGAGAACGAGAATTGTTGCCATTTTGTGGATAGACTGTGTGATTCTCTGAGGCAGCCTTTGATGACGATGGTGAATGCTGATTACAAGAGTTTAGTAAACACTGTAAGGAAGTTGGAAGCTGACCAGCAAAAGGTTCAGAAGCGCAACAACTTCCGATCAAAGTGACCTCAGGATGCTCCTCAGCAGCAGCAAAGCAAGAATATCCAAGGCAGAAACTGGAACAAGAAGCAGAGGGTGGATATTAAGAGAGGTGATCAGTCCGGGGCCAGGATCAAGGATTACCCCCTCTGTCCTAAGTGTTACCGCCACTATCTGGGCGAGTGTTTAACTAGTGCAGGAGTATGTTATACGTATTAGCAACCTAGACACACATCCCGCTATTATCAGGGAGCTTCAGTGAACCAGGTAATCCAACCTTAAGTGTTTGATCATTATTTATGTTTATACCTTTTCCACCTTACTCTGATTAAACATAACACACTCTTGTAGTCGAAGTTTGAGATTGGTGGGCCTAGTAGAGCTAACAAGGGAAAAACACCAATGCGTGCTAACGTGAGGCCAACTCCTGTACGAGGCCCGATGCAGCCTAGAGCATATATCTTGGCCAACAGGAAGTTAAGGAGCAGGAGGATGTGGTGACAGGTATGAGTTTGTCATATAGATAATTTAATTCTCCTTACTGACCCTGCTAATTTCATTATTCAAACATTCATGTAGGCATACTTATGATTTATAAAATACTCTCCAAGATTCTCTTTGACACGAACGCTTCACACTTATTCATAGCAGAATCTCTAGTGCGTGGGCTGGGTTTGGAATTTTTTCCAGAAACAGTATCGTTAGAGGTTATGATGCTTAATGGATCCATCCTTCAGAGAAGAGATAAGTGTATGGTACCAGAGCAATTCGAAGAAGCGGAAATCGTTATAGAAGCCTTGCTACTTCCTATTGCGGGTTTCAATTTGATTGTGGGTATGGACTGGTTATCGGCAGTAAACGTCAAGATAGACTGCAAGGATAAGCTGATACAGTTTGAAGGACCCAACCAGATCGTCGTTACCTTCCAGGGCATGAAGGTAGTTGCTAAATTAATTATCTCCTTCGTCAAGACTGTCAGATACATTAACAAAGGTTGTGAAACCTTCTTAATGTTGTTGAATGCTGAAGCCAAGGCTGAACTGCTAGAAGTCCCCGTGGTGCAGGAATTTCCTGATGTTCTCCCAAAGGAATTACCTGGTGTCCCTCTATCTAGAGAGATTGACTTCCAAATAGACTTTCTACCTAGAGCTACATTAGTGGTCAAGTCTACTTACCGCATGACCCCTAGAGAACTTGCAGAATTGAAGGTTCAATTGCAGGAGTTGCTCGACTTGGGTTTTATTCGCCCCAGCACTTCGCCTTGGAGTGCGCCAATTTTGTTTGTAAGGAAGAAGGATGGCAGTCTGAGATTGTGCATAAACTACCGCGAGCTGAACAAGTTGACAGTTAAGAATAAGTATCATATTCCTAGGATTGACGACTTGTTTGACCAGCTTGAGGAATCTTGCACTTTCTCCAAGTTAGATTTGCGGTCAGACTACCACCAGTTGAAGATTCGGGATGTGGACATTCAGAAGATGACGTTCAGTATCAGATACAGACACTATGAGTTTGTGGTCATGTGTTCAGGCTGACCAATGCCCCATCCACATTTATGGACTTGAAGAATAAGGTGTTTCGGGAATTCCTGGATCGTTTTGTTATCATCTTGATAGATGATATTTTGGTGTATTCTAAGAGTATAGAAGATCACGTGTCTCACCTAAAGACTGTTTGGTACGCTCAGGAAAAATTAATTATATGCCAAATTTTTTAATTGCAAGTTTTGACTATCATAGGTTGCATTTTAGGGGCACGTTATCAGTCAGAGAGGTCTCTTCGTCGACCCGAAGAAGATAGAAACAATAAAGGATTGGCCGAGACCGAAGGCAGTTACGGAGGTCCGCAGTTTTCTGGGTTTAGAAGGATAATACAGAGGGTTCATTAATGACTTCTCGAAGATAGCTTTACCGCTAACTTCGTTCACCAGGAAGAGTAAAACCTTTAGTTGGATAGTTGAGTGTGAGCTGGCTTTTAAAGAGCTGAAAACCAAGTTGATGACCACCCCGATTCTGAGTTTACCGTCAGGGTCAGATGGATTCAAGATTTATAGTGATGCCCCAGGTCAGGGTTTGGGTTATGTGCTTATGCATCATAGAAAGGTCATTGTCTTTGCCTCCAGACAGTTAAAGGTTTATGAGAAGAACTATCATGTGCATGACATGGAGTTAGCATTAGTCATCCATGCTTTGAAGAATTGAAGGCATTATCTCTATGAAGTTCGTTGTGAGATTTTCACTGATCACAAAAGTCTCAAGTACATCTTTGATCAGCAAGAGCTCAATATGAGACAACGTAAATGGTTAGAGTTTTTGTTAGACTATGATATGGATATTCAGTACCACTCGGGGAAAGCAAACGTAGTGGCTGATGCGCTTAGCCGAAGTGGTTCGAGTTATTTCCTCCTTACTCAACAGGAGCTAGTGCAAGCCTTGGAGAGACTAGAGATCAATGTTGTGATGCACTCCAGTTTTGGATCTGTAGGTTAAGTTGGATGGAAATCACTTGTGACATCAAGGATATAATCAGAATAGCTCTACCTTTAGATCTGAAGATGGCAAAAATTTGGGATTTGACTCAGGCAGGTCAGAAGGAGAAGTTCATTACTCAAGAGGATCTTTTGTTGTATGATGGAAGGGTATGCATTCTAGATGTTAGTCATCTCCGAAAGGACGTACTATTTGAGGCTCATAATTCCAGATATTCGATACATCCGGGTAGCTCAAAGATGTATGTTGATCTTAAGAGATAGTTTGGTGGTCAGGCTTGAAGGGCGATGTCGCAAAGTATGTAGAAAATTGTGAGACATGTAAATTAGTTAAAGCTGAGTGACAAAGGCCAGGAAGAAAATTGCAGCCACTACCCATCCCTGAGTGGAACTTTGATGATATATCGATGGATTTTGTCAGTGGCCTTCCCAGATCAAAGAGTGAGAATGATTCTCTATGAGTAATAGATGACCATCTCTCTAAGGTTGCTCATAAGAGGGCGGATCAGGGTCCGAGATTGGCGCAGTTATATGTAGTTGAGATTGTCTGACTCCGCGGTGTTTCCAAGAGTATAATATTAGATAGAGATGACAGATTAATTCTAAGGAGTGGAGATACGTCAGGAGCATTTGGGCACTAAGCTACACTTCAGTACCGTCTTTC
This sequence comes from Platanthera zijinensis, assembly GCA_039513925.1. Lineage (NCBI taxonomy): Eukaryota > Viridiplantae > Streptophyta > Magnoliopsida > Asparagales > Orchidaceae > Platanthera > Platanthera zijinensis. The sequence goes on from CM077083.1 coordinate 14,165,248, forward strand.
ATCCCAAGGCAGATGAACAGACTGAACGCACAAATAGAACCTTGGAAAATATGCTTCAGATGTGTATTCTGTACTTTGGAGGTAAGTGGGAGAAGTATGTCACTCTTGTTGAGTTCTCCTACAATAACAGTTTTCAGGAAAGTATTGGAATGTCACCTTTTGAGGCACTTATGACAAACGCTGCTGGACGCCGTTATGTTGGGCTGAGAGTGAAGAAAGATCTTCAATCAGATAAGCTTGGATTGATAAGACCACAGATCGAATCAAGCTCATCCGGGAGCGTATAAAAATAGTTCAGGATCGTCAGGACAAATACTATGACTAGAGATTACTTTTACCTGAAGGTCAGACCAGTTAGAGGAGTCTCTCGAATCAAGCGGATGAAGAAATTGAGTCCTAGGTTCGTTGGCCCGTTCGAGGTACTGGAGCGTATTGGTGAGGTTGCTTATAGATTGGCCTTACCCGAGGAAATGGGTGATCTACATGATGTATTTCATGTCTCCTATCTGAGGAGAGCAGTTAGAGATCCTAGCAAGATAATCAGTACTGAGGATGCACCAATCTAATCCAATCTTAGTATCGGTGTTAAACAAGTCAGAAAAGTGTACTCAAGGATTCAAAAACTCAGGAGCAGGGAGATCATGTGTGTAAAAGCTCTTTGGATGAACTGTGGCCGTCCAAAGTATTCTTGGGAATGAGAGGATGAACTTTGTAACATCCGTATTTTGATAGGAAAATTAATGTGATTTCAGGGCACAATTGCGAGGGAATTTGATGGAGCATTTAACATGTCGAGGTATGACACTATACTTATTTGACGCGCATTAATGAAAAAATAGTTGTCACTAATATAATGTTATGAGTGGAATGCAAAAATTGAATAATAGATTAAGAGAGAGCTCCCTTACTCTTATATACTTGAGGAAGGGAAACCTAAACACAAAGAAAAATTACCATACTACCCCGACTTGAACATAACATATTACAACTCTCCCCCTTAAGTCGGACGGAAGATCAGTCATCCCAATTTTCTGGATATCATCGGTAAACACATCACACCCCAAGCTTTTGGTGAATACATCGGCCAGCTGATCCCTGGAGTGAACAAACGGAGTAACAACTGTTTTCTTATCCAAGTGATCCTTAATAAAGTGCCGATCCACTTCGACGTGTTTTGTCCTGTCGTGCTGGACCGGGTTATGAGCAATACTAATTGCAGCCTTATTGTCACAAAATAAGGAGAAAGAAGTTGTTACAGGAAGGCCTAAATCCTGTAACACGATACACAACCATAATCCCTCGCATAAGCCTTGAGCCATGACACGATATTCTGCCTCAGCACTTGACCTGGCCACCACATTCTGCTTCTTGCTCCGTCATGTTACGAGGTTACCACCAACAAAGGAGCAGTATCATGTTGTGGACTTCCTGTCATCCTGGCAACCGGCCCAATTAGCGTCAGTAAAAACCTCAATCTCCAAATTGTTGTTCCTAGAGAAATAGGAGGCCACGATCAGGAGATTTATTCAAATACCGTAGTAGACGATACACCGCTTCTTGATGCCTGATTCTAGGAGAATGCATATATCTGCTAAGAATACCAACTGCATATGTAATGTCGGGACGAGTATGAGATAGATATATAAGTTTTCCGACCAATCTTTGGTAACGTGATACATCCGCATGATCACCATCACCATCTTCATCAATCCTGTGATTTTCCTCCATAGGAGTGTTCGATGGAACACAACTAAGCATACCAGTTTCCTTTAGGAGATCCAATATGTACTTCCGTTGGGAAGTAAAGATACCCCGCTCCGATCTAATCACTTTGATGCCTAGGAAGTATCGCAATCGTCTCAAATCCTTCACTTCAAATTCAGCCGATAGGAGGGTCTGGAGGTTGACGATCTCCTCTGTATCATTTCCAGTAATCAAAATGTCATCCACGTAGACAATCAGAACCACAACACGTTGTTCATGTCTCCGGATGAACATGGTATGACCTGATTGGGCTTGCTTTTACCCAAACTTGAGCATTGTTGTGAGGAATCTTCCAAACCAGGCCCTTAGAGATTGTTTCAGGTCATATAATGATTTCCTTAGGCGGCAGACGAGCCCTTCAGATCTTTTCTTCACAAAACCAGAAGGGAATTTCATGTACACCTCCTCAAGCTCACCGTGCAGAAACGCATTTTTCACGTCCAGTTGATGAAATTCTCAGTCCAGACAGGCTGCACATGATAACAAGACCCGAATAGTCCATTTTTGCTACATGAGCAAAAGTCTCCTGGTAATCAACTCCTTGAGTCTGGGTGTATCCTTGAGCGACAAGACGCGCTTTGTATCGTTCCACATTGCCATCTTGTTTCTGCTTAACCGAGAAGACCCACCTGGAACCTATAGCTTTCTTTCCTGGAGGGAGAGCGGAGATGTCCCACGTATGATTTTTGTCCAAGGCGGACATCTCATAACGCATAGCCTGTCCAAATCGGTATAGCCAATGCTTCCTGCCATGTCTTGGGAATAACAACTAGAGAGAGAGAGATGAGACAAAGGTCTGATGAATCAGAGTAAGATGACTATAAGCCACATGATTAAAAATCGGATGTTGCGTGGAAGTAGCTTTACCCTTTTTCAGCGAGGCAAGAGGCATATGCAGGTCGGCATCATCAGAATCTGAGTCCGAAGTCGACACTGGTAGAAGCGGAGCGGCGGTGACCTGTATACCTGAACGACGGTGGTATACATGGAGAAAATGAGAGATCATAGTAGAGGAGTCCGGTATTGAGATAGGAGGAGCTTTGGGAACATCCGGAGAAGGAGGTGAAGGAATAGAGGAGAAGGACGAGAGAAGAGGCAGAGGGACAGTATCATCCGTAGTAGATGTACTCTCCCCCTGACGAAGAACATGAGTCGAGGATGGAAAGGACTCCCCCTCACGGAAAGTAACATCCATGATGCAGAACATACGCTGGGAAGGAGGGTGATAACAGCGATCCCTTTGGTCGTGGAGGAATAGCCAAGGAAGACACAACATTGAGCCCGAGGGTCAAGTTTGTCACGTTGAGATTGGTGCACATGCACGTAACATATGCACCCAAAAACACGGGGTGGCAAATGGGAAGTATGAACCATGTCAGAAGTAGAGAGACGAGCTAGAGGAGTAGTAAAGGAGAGAACGCGAGAAGGAAGACGATTAATAAGATGTGCAGCAGTAAGCACAGCATCTCCCCAATATGGTTTAGGAAGATGCATCGTCAAGAGGAGACAACGGGCAACCTTAAGGAGATGTCGATTCTTTCGTTCGGCCACACCGTTCTGAGTAGATGTGTAAGCACAAGTTTTCTAGTGGATGATACCGTGAGAGGTAAGGTACGCGCCAAATGAACCACGATCGTCATACTCCTCCCGTTATCATTTCGAAGAACACGGATAGTGACATTAAATTGATTTTTCACCATGTTATGAAAGACTTGAAAACATGAAAAAACTTCACTTTTCTTTTTTAATAGATAAACCCATGTAGTACGCGAGAAACAATCAATAAAGGTGATGAACCATTGAAAACCAGTCAACGATACAACGGGGGACGGCCCCCAAACATCAGAATGTATAACATCAAAAGGGGTGCTACAAGGAAAAGAAAGATGTGAAGAGGTCTGTCGCACATGTTTAGGCCGATCACAAATGTCATAAGAAAAATTCTAAAGGAAAGGTGAAAAAAAGAAATAATTTTTGCAGGTAGACGGAGGACGGGTGTCCCAAACGCAAATGCCAACGGTGGACATCCTCAGCAGTAACAGTAGAACTGGAAAGAGCCTGAGAACGAGGAGTGTCCAGGTAGTACAAGCCGCCACTGCACCTACTACTGTCAATGTTCCGTTTCGTACCCAGTTCCTGAAAAACACAAGAATCAGGAAAGAATGTTACGGAGCAGTTAAGAGATTTTGTAAGATTGCTGATGGAAAGTAAATTGCGAGGAAAAGAGGGAACATGAAGAACAGAGGTAAGAGAAATGGACGGTGAACAAGAAATGTTGTCTTGCCCGCAATAGAGGACAACGAGCCGTTAGCTGAAATAACTTTCTCCTTACCAGACAAAGAAGTATAAGAGAGAAAACCTGAGGAGGAACCAGTCATATGGTGGGTGGCGCCAGAGTGGAGCACCCATTCAAAAGGAGAGGTGGTGGCCGCATGAGCACTAGGCATAACAACGGTGGCAAGAGAAGTCGAGCTTCCAGTGACCGGATCAGACTGAAAATGAAGCAAACGGCGAAAGACATCCAACTCATGAGCAGTAAGAGAGGAGGAAGCCGAAGACTGGGACTCGTCATAGACATCAATAGTGTAAGAAGCGTCATAAGAACGGTAGCCACTATGCCTATGGCCCCCCACGGCCAGGTCCACGACCGCGACCGCGACCAGGAGGAGCCAAATGCGGATGAAGTTTGAAGCATGCCTCCCGAGAGTGTCCCCGTGGACCGCATTAATCGCAGATAGGCACTGAAGATGCAGGAGTAGGGATGAGGCCACGACCAACACTCGTCAAGGCAGAACGATCTGGAGGAGCCATAACACTGAGGGACTTGCGGCGATCTTCATCACCCAGGATCATGTTGAACGCCTCACGGAGGGAGGGAAGAGGAGAACAGTGTAGAACATGTGTCCGGACCACATCAAATTCCATATTCAACCCAATTAAGAAGATATGAAGACGGAAATGGTCCTCCCGTTGCTTCAACAGGACGGCATCCGCTGTGCACGCTGGAGTGAAATGAGCAAAGTAGTCCAGTTCTTGCTACAAGCGCTCGAACTCTGAGAAGAATGATGAGACAGTCATTGACCCTTGACGCAGCTCCAAAATGCGGCGAGTGAGCTCATAAACCTGGGTGGAGCTACCAATCTGAGAGTAAGTTTCACGAGCACGAGTCCAGATCTCGAACGCAGAGTCCATCAGCATATAGCTCCGATAGACTTTGGGCGACATCGAATGAAGGAGCCAAGACACAACCAGAGAGTTTTCAGAATCCCAGCGCTTCCAGGAGGGATCAAACACAGGAGACTCCGTAATCGACTCATCGATATAGCCGAACATCTGTTGACTACAGATGACATGTTGAGCAGCACGAGACCATTACAAGTAATTCGTGTCATCCAGAGAAACCGTGGTAATCTTCAAGGAGCTAGAGTGGCCATGGGGCCGCTGAGGCTCAACCATCGGAGGCTGGATCACTCCCGGAATAGAGACAGATGACTCGGGTTCACCCATACCGACCAAAGAGACACAATAGATCAGCAGCCCCTAATTCCAGCACAAGATCAGCAGGACATGCCGACACGGAGGACAACTGTCACAGCCATGGTAAGCTTTGAAGTCAATCTGCAGAAACTAACATCAGGCAGCAGGGCAGCAACAGCAACAGGGGAGCAGCAGCAGGGCAGCAGCAGGGCAGCAACAGGGACGTAGGTTTCACGGGCAGCAAATTTCACGGGATCGGCAGCAGCAGGGTCGGATCGGCGGCCTGGATCTGGATTTGGACCGGCAGCAGGCCGCATGCAACAGGCTCATGAAGAAGAAGAAGAGGCGGCGGGCTGCTTCATGGAGGAACGGCGGCGGCGTTCCTCTCAACAGCCGGCTGGAGTGCCGCCCGGCATGAACGATCCGAGCGACAGGAGAGGACGATCGACGCGACGGGTTTCGCCTTCACGATCGACGAGGGAGCCGACGGGAATAGGGCACAATTAGTCGACAGGAATAGGGCATGATTTTTTCTCCTCCTCTGATACCAAGTGGAATGCAAAAACTGAATAATAGATTAAGAGAGAGGTCTCTTACTCTTATATACTTGAGCAAGGGAAACCTAAACACAGTAAAATTACAATACTACCCCAACTTGAACATAACATATTACAACTTTATGGACATGCGATAGTTCGATGGCGCAACAAAAACATTCTATGTAATGACATGTTATGCATTTGGGTAATTAAATTGAAAACTCTTTTAATCTCAATTGGTAATGTCGGTTTGATTTTTCCCCTCCTGCGGTTTACGTAACCGCTGTTGCACGCCGCTCGGTTTTAAAGCCGCACCCTCCACGTTTTGCGTAAAATCTAAACTTCATCCTTTTCTAACTGAGCGCATGACGGAAAAAATCAGTCGCTCCTCTCCTTTCTTTGCGGCATCTCTTCTCGTCGATTCCTTCAACAGACACACTGGAGGTCCTAGCCGCACAAGTCCCCGGTGCCAGAGGCGTTACTTCGGCCCTTTTCCCCTCTGGAAGCGTTCGATGACACACCAACCCATTTCAGAAGCCTTCGATGTGTTCTTTCGGTTGGATGAAAAACTCTCACATCTCCAAATGAGGAGAGGAATCAAATATATAGACAAATCAATATTACAAGCTAAATACAGACCATACAGACCAATATACAGATAATAACAATAATAACGCCAATACTCCCCCTCAAGGTGGAGCAAAGATGTCAATCATGCCCAGCTTGGAAGATAGCAAATCTGAACGCGTAGGACCAAGGGCCTTAGTGAAGGCATCAGCAAGTTGGTCGATCGAAGGAACATAGGTCGGAAGGACAGTCCCAGTACGAACGTGGTCACGAAGAAAATGAACATCCATTTCGATATGCTTGGTACGCTCATGAAGCACTGAATCCTGAGTGAGAAGGAGAGCTGACTTATTGTCACAGTAGAGAGTCGAGCCAGTGGTCAGAGATAGACCAAGTTCAGTCAGCAGCGATCGCAACCAGATTAACTCAGTGACACCGTGTGCCATGGCCCGGTATTCGGACTCAGCGGACGAGCGTGATACAATGTGTTGTTTCTTACTCCGCCATGAAACAAGATGATCCCCATGAAACACACAGAGGCCGGTAGTAGAGCGCCGATCAGTCAAAGAACCGGCAAAATCAGCATCAGTGAAGCAGGAGAGACTGGAAACACTGTCAGCCCGATAGAATAGACCAAGTCCCGGGGCATGCTTGAGATAGCGAAGAACACGTCGAGCGGCCTCAAGATGAGCAGTCGTAGGAGAATGCATAAACTGACTCAGAACACCTACTGAGAAGCTGATGTCTGGCCTCGTATTTGTCAAGTATATCAGGCGGCCAACCAGACGCTGGTACTGAGAAGGGTCTGGTAGAGGATCACCAGATTCCGCATGAAGACGATGATTGGTATCCATAGGCGTACGCGCAGGACGACATCCCAGGAGACCAGAATCCCGGAGGAGATCTAAGGTGTACTTTCGCTGGGATATGGAGATGCCCTGTCGGGAGCGAGCCACTTCAATCCCAAGGAAATAACGGAGAGATCCAAGATCTTTCACCTCAAAGGCGGCCCGGAGAGTAGCTTTCACCTCAGAAATACCGGCAGAGTCATCCCCAGTAAGAATAATGTCGTCAACATAGACCAGGACAATGGCACGACGGTCATCTGTCGCGGCGCGAACAAAGCAAGTGTGATCTGCGTGACACTGAGTGAAGCCTATCTGAAGGATAACAGTGCTGAACCGGTCAAACCAGGCACGCGGAGATTGCTTCAGGCCGTACAGGGATTTGTGCAGACGACAAACCCTGCCCGAATACTCCCCCTTAAGGGCAAATCCCGGTGGAGGAGCCATATAAACCTCTTCCTGTAAGGTGCCATGAAGAAAAGCATTCTTGACGTCGAGCTGGTAGAGAGGCCATGCCCGAGAGGCGGCAAGAGAGAGCAGAAGACGAACACTAGTCAGCTTGGCCACGGGAGCAAACGTGGCACCAAACTCATCCGGAGCCTGAGTAAACCCCTTAGCCACCAAAGGAGCCTTGTAGCGGTCAATTGAACCATCAGCACCATATTTCACAGTATAGACCCATTTGCACCCAACGGTGCGTTTCCCAGGAGGTAGAGGAACAAGGGACCACGTCCCGGTATGACGAAGAGCAGACATCTCCTCCTCCATGGCCCGAACCCACCGCGAGTCAAGGAGAGCCTCAGCAGGCGAAGCAGGAATTCGAACCGAATCAGCAGCGGCCACAAAAACCTGGTAAGAAGGAGAGAACCGCTGGTAGGAAACAACACTAGCCAGCGGGTGCTTAGTAACAGAGGAGTGAACACAAGCACGTTGGCCCTTGCGCAAGGCAATGGGCAAGTCATCAGAAGTAGTAGAGGGAGAAGGCTCAAGAGAAGTACCTGCAACCGGAAGGAGCAATGGATCCGGAACTGAGGGAGAAATGGGAGTAACAGCTGGTGTGGGCGCGCGGCGGCGAGTGTAAGTAAGTAGAACGGGTGGAGACGATGGAGGGGAGACGGTGGGGACGACCGGGACAGGTTGGACAATAGTAGGAGGGTCCGGGGTAGTCGAGGAAGAGACAAAGAAGGGTACTTCCTCGTGAAACGTTACATCACGAGAGTGAATGATACGACGGGAACGGGGATCAAAACAGCGATACCCCTTAGTGGTAGTCGAGTAGCCGAGAAAGAGGCAACGGACAGCCCGATCGTCGAGTTTTGTCCGGGAAGGACGCCGATCCTGGACAAAACACACACAGCCAAAGACCCGAAGAGGGATGGGAAAAACAGAGGCGGAAGGGTGGAGAAGACTATAGGGAGCAATACCGCCAAGAGGGCGGGACGGAGTTCGATTGATAAGAAAGGCCGCGGTAAGAAGAGCAGCACTCCAGTAGGACTTAGGAACATGCATGCCCCGAAGAAGGCATCGAACAGTGTCCAACAGGTGACGGTTTTTGCGTTCGGCCACGCCATTTTGCTCGGGGGTGGCCGGACACGAAAACTGATGGAGGGTGCCTTCCGAGCAAAGAAACTCGTCAAAGGAGCGGGAGGTGTATTCACCGCCACTGTCAGAGCGAAGAATGTGAACAGACTTGCCATGTTGTGTCTGTATCATAGCCGTAAAGTGAGTGTAAACAGATAGAACGTCAGACTTACGTTTCAGAAGGTAAACCCATAAACAGCGAGAATAGTCATCAATGAAAGTGACAAAATATGAGAATCCATCAAAAGAAACAATAGGGGCCGGACCCCAAACATCAGAATGTATCAACTCAAAACAAGAAGTAGCACGACTAGTAGAAGATACATAGGTACTGCGAGTGTGTTTTGACAATTCGCAGACATCACAATAAAAAGGAAAAGAAAAAGGTACATCAGGACAAACAGATAACATCCGAGGGGGGCTAGCATGACCGAGGCGGGCATGCCAAAGCAAACTCGATGGCGAAGCAAGAACAGCAGTGGTGGTGGTAGCAGCAGTAGGTGGAGGCAGCACCAGATGGTACATCCCATTCTTCTCAATCCCCGTACCAAAAGTCCTCCTGGATTGCAGGTCCTGAAAAACACAATGATCAGAGTAGAAAGTGACTGAGCAATTCAAAGCACGAGTAATGCTACTAACAGATAAAAGGTTGAGAGCCATGTGAGGTACATGAAGAACGGAGTCAAGAGAAAGAGAGGAAGAGAGAGAGACAGTGCCCTGGCTGAGGACATGAGTAAACGAGCCATCAGCAAGGCGCACATCCCGGTGTGAGCAAGGGGCAACCTGGCGCAGGAGGGAAGACGTACCAGTCATATGGTCGGTGGCACCAGAATCAATCACCCAGGGTGACGAACCCTGATCAACCATGGTCGCAGTGCAAGCAAACGGAGTACCTGAGGATGAAGACCGAGGAGAGGCAGAGGTAGTAGTGGAGGACTGAGATTGCTGGAACTGCTGAAACTGGGCCAATAGGTGACTGAAATCCGACGCAGTGATTCCGGAGGGACGCTCGACGGTATCAACAGACTCGGCAGCAGCAACGGTAGAGCGCGGAGCAGCACCAGACGAAGTACGATCAGAACCCCGAAGGTGTGGGTAGAGCTGATAACAACGGCTCCGGTCATGATAGAGATGCCCACAATGAGAGCAAGGGCCAGGCGGACCTGTAGAGCCACGGCCACCGGAGGAGCCACGTCCCCCAGACTGAGGAGATGACCCGCGACCACCACGGCTCCGGGAGGCAGAAGTGGGAGGACGAGAGGAAGCTGCAAGAGCCATCTGCTCAGTAGGGAGCAAGGAAGTAGTACGCGCGCCGGAGAGGCATGATTGACGCAGCAGGCGTTTTTCATGCTCAGAGATAATGGAGTAGGCCTCAAGCAGGTCGGGCAAGGGAGACATGCCCACAATCTGAGCACGTGTCCTCTGGAGATTTCAGGGCACTAAGCGGCTCCAGATCGTTGAGTTCCAGAAAACGATCCTGGAGGTAGGTAAAGTACTCCTGAACAGACCGCTCCCCCTGAGTGGCGGAAGCAATATCCTGAAAGACACCAAAAATCTGGGCGTCAACATGAGTATGCCCGAAGGTGCGCTGAAGAGCAGACCAAAGTTCGGTGATGTCTTCAAATCGCATGAACTGGCCGAAGATACGAGGTTCCATCGAGCACTGAATCCAGCCAAGAACCATGAATTTCTCCGTGGACCACTTGACCAAATCATCTTTCTTGTCATCAGGAGGCTTGGGAGGTCCTCCAGTCAACCAAGAAAGTTTGTTTCGGCCTGCAAGGGCCACCTTCATCGATGTAGCCCAAGAAGAATAGTTCCGCTCATCCAGAAGAATGCTAGTGATCCTCCTCGAGGAGGATTCGTAGGTGTCTGTAGAAGCCATAAATCAACAGGAGATCCCTCCCACAAAGGAGATCGAGGATCAAGAACAAAAGAAAATCAGCGGGAAGGCCAAACTGGAACAGGGCAGAGCGGGAGAAGCCGGTCACTGAAACAGAGAGAGGATCCGCGATCCGATCAGTAGCGGGAGAGGCCGATCGATGCGGGCCGATCGATGCGGCTGAAGCAGACGAAGCCGATCGCGATCGATGCAGGAGAAACGATCCAGTCGCGATCGATGCAGGAGACGAAGCCGATCGATGCAGGAGAAACGATCCACGGAGAAGCCGATCCAGTCGCCGGGAGAGACGATCCAGTCGCGATATGCCCGAGAGGCCGGGAGATCGCGATCGACGAGCGGGAGGAAGAGCGACCCCGGAGCGGAAACGAAAACCCTAGAATTCCTCTGATACCATGTTGGATGAAAAACTCTCACATCTCCAAATGAGGAGAGGAATCAAATATATAGACAAATCAATATTACAAGCTAAATACAGACCATACAGACCAATATACAGATAATAACAATAATAACGCCAATACTTTCCAGGGGTGTGTTGGTAGTCGAGATCCCATACTCTCGTTTCTGTGCAAGTATTAAGTCTACCCCTAGTAAGAACAATTGGATTTTTAATTTTATGAGTTCGGTGAAACTTATTCCCTCCATCTAAGTTCAGAAATGTTTTGGCCCTTGCAGTGAACTCTGTTCTTATCATGAGCCTTAGCCGAATCCAACATTTTTCAAGCCGAACAATCTCTTAGGGCTTTGTCATTTCTAAATCTGAGCTTTCCTCCTCTTGTAGCATCCAGGTATCCTAGTTATTCTCCTTATGCAAGCGTTACCCTTCTTTCGACATGTATTTCTCAGATGATAGTAATACTTCTCATATTTTCCGCTAGGGTTTGCGAGGTGAAGTAGGGAAGCACAACCCCGGGGCATATTAGTGGAGACTTCATTGTGTCCTCCAGGATAACCAGACAATCATGCCACCGCGTCTTATGTATGAGCGTCACAATAACACGATAAGAAATCTCATTCTTTCTAGCTATACATATCAGATAATTGGTATAAAAATTCGTATAACGCAATAAAATTATTATAGTTACACATAATTGTTATTACCATTAGGGATATGTAATCCAGTAATCACTCAGTTATTATATGTAGAATATCAACAATTTCTAAATTTTTCAAGTAGTTAGACCACCAGTAATAGTGCATCGTATGGAACTTTTACACTCATATATATTTACGAGCATGAAATATTAAATTCATAATATGATTTCTAGTCGATTAAATCCATATGATGAACTGCATAAATTACACAAATATGTTCACAAGCAGAGTAGCACTAGATAAAAGATGTTTAATAGGCACGTTTGAGACCTCTTCTTGTGCTAGATAGACGTGCACTATCTTTCTCATAGGGCAAAGTGTACCCTATAAGTCTCTAAGTTTGGAAGATGTTATCCCGATTTTAAAAGGTTGGTAGATTCGAGTCTGTGTCCGTGAGACACTAGAACACCTGAGTTCGTTAGTAGGACTCGGATCGTTAGACTAGAATTATGCAGTAGAAGCTACTCTGCCTAGAGCATTAAAGAAGGACAAACATAAGTTATTTAGTACTCAAGAATTGGCCGAATGTTAGAAACCTTAGTCAACTAAAATTTTGAAACTTGAGTAACTGTGCGTAACATGACTAACTAGAATAGACATTTATCATGTCACTATTATTTTATAAAATCATGCATAATATACCAGCACGCAGTTTTTCGTAGTATAAAAACTTTACTTTTTTAAAAGCATGCATTCATAATTTCAACATATTTTTATTGTCACTATGATGAATAATTTTTCTTACTCTCCCTTCGGGCTGACCCATTTTTGGGCATGTTTTTACAGGGGACTCGGGAGGGAGATTGCGCTTAGGATGAGCGTTTTATGTGGAGGTCGTCATATAGTAAGTTTCCTTTTAGTTGTTTTCTTTCAAAACTATACTGTTTAGTTCATGTGCACTTGTAATGTTAATGTCTAAGAGTTTTCTTTGTACTAGACATGTTATAGTATTTCAGATATTCAGTTGTTGGGTTCTTTATCTTTTCTAGTGGCTTTATGAATTCAGCTTGTCGAGGTACATTCTTTTTTACCCTTAGTTATATTTTCCACTTCCGATGTAAGTTTACTTTCAGTACTTTTCTTTTATGTCTGCTATGTATCAGTTTTAAAATAGTTTCATAGTTTACTGCTTATCACTAGACTCGACCGAACTGCTGATTTGTTGTTAAACTGGGATGAGGTGTCACATCTTTTAGTGAAAGCCATCTTCATTGTATCCATAAGAGTGAAAATAATGTTAGATTATGAAGGGTACTGCTCATGGTATTTAGTTTTTGGTGCAGGAAAGAAGAAAGGCAAATGAAGATAACAAAACAAGACAGAAACTAATTTAGCTCTTTATTTCCCGATAATACTTAGTATTGCATTTATACTTTCTTAACTAACATTTCAGATATAGAACATTAATGGAGGTTTATGGAAGAGAATAGAAGAGATTGAGAAGCTGACCAAGGTGGGGAAGGAGGAAGTGGTGGAGGCTTGCTATGGCTATGGAGGGGAGATATAAGGGGTCGACCAAAGAGGAGAGGGGAAGGTTCTAGCAGTTGCACTCAGATTATCGGCTTCGGCACCGGTGATCAAAAGGAGTGATTTCTCTCAAACTTTCAATACTCATGATATTCTACATTTATGTATAGAGTGAGAGGGCGTGCACGGTCATGCTTCTTTGATCATGATAGCCTTAAAAATATACCAAAGAAAAACAAAACAAATAAATAAAATAAAATTCTTAGATCGACAATCCGCTTGAAATTAAGAATCTCGATCATCACTGGCAGTTCTATGGTCGGAAGGTCTACCCTTATGAGTTGCGTAACATGATCCCCATCACCTTGCAAGTTGGAACAAACATGTCATATGAATCAAGTTTGGAAAGAAACTAAAGGTACAATGGGTAAGGTAGTGATTTAGCGAGAAGATTTGCACTTTGGGAATCAACAGAAACACAATTAAGAAGATATTTTATGCCACAAAAGTATCATCAGCAAGCGAGCATCCAAATGACAAGGACCACAACAAACGAACTATTTTTGAGGTGGCCGAGGTGGTGGTTGAACTAGTGGAGCTTGAGGAACTGGTGGCACTGAAGGAGCTGGATTAGCCAGAGGAGTAGAATGAACTGGAGGAGTTGGAGTGGAAGGATTAACAATATGGGATATAAGACGAGGTTTATGAGAAGTTGTGAGGGTGTAGGAAAGAATGACTAATACTCAAGAAAGTGGCATCAACAGAGGTTACAAGTTAAAATCTTACGGGATGTAGAGAATAAAACACAACCCTTTTGAATCCTATAGTATTCACAAAGATATAATTGGTTGCACGTGGTGCTAATTTGTCACAGTAAGATCGAACTATAAATATAATACATGTAACATTTGAAATTCTAACAAATTTATAATTTTAATTTCAGAGTCCGATCAAAGTTAGTATCGACGTTGCTGCAGCCGATTAAGGTAATTACGCTCGTTTCTCCTAATTTTACACATAATGAATGAATAAAAGTTTCAGCAAGTGGGAATTTTGTCAGTTGAATTTAGACACGATTTAGAGGTTCGCGAGACTGTTTAGCGGTACAATAACAAATTACCTTAAGTGGTAGGGATTTTTATGGTTAAGAGAAGGCTAGACTTGTTACTTAGAATATATTAAAGCCCAACCACTCGGTCCAACCATTTCTTTCCCGCCAAGCGCCCTGTGTAGGATTTTGTAACAGCTCCTCATCCCTCTCACCAAAATCTCCCAGCAAGTTGACGGAACTATGCGCAACTTTCGCAACCCCTCATCTTTGGAGGAATAGAAACCACAACGTAGGGATCTCATTCTTTTTATTCACGATGCCTGAAACATAGTAGGGACTGCATGACATTCCCTCCCACTCGGCTCCCAAGTTTTGGAGGAAAAAACCTCTGATCCCTCCTTTCAAAAACAACTGTGTAACCGTCAAAGGCCTTTATCCATAAGCCTCAAATAAGAGGATGCAAGTTCATGTCCCGTTCTAGGGAGTGCGGGAAGCAACATAGCACTTTTAGTTGCCAATAGAGACTCAAATCCCAGAATGTGCCTAATAAGATAAAAACCTAAAATTTAGAAGAATTTTAATCTTCTCTGTATTATGTAAAAACCAAGAACCTTAAATTATGACACAAAATTAAAGTTAAGACTGAGGCCGAAGATATGATTAATACATAAAATATGGTTTATGTTATTATGTTTTATTTCATGTTAAAGCATTTATATTTATCTCGTTGAAAAGTCATTTTCCCTATTTCAGTAATGGTTTGTAAAAAATCATACATGTTTACCTATGTTAACTTAGTGTCACTAAGAGGAAAAATATTTCTTATTCTCCAGTGGGCAGACCTCATCATCAAACTTTTCTTTACAGGGACCACCGGCAAAAAGATTCGCTTAGGATGATCCTCTGAGGGTTTTTATGTAGTCTTAGTTTACGTCATGCCTTTTGTGTTAGAACATTTATCTAGTATTTCAGTTTTTATTGTTTAGTCTTATGAACTAAGGTATGTATCAGACATTGTTTTAATTCAGGCTTTGAGGTTGACTTTCAGTTCCTTTTAGTTGGCTCTGTAATTCAAATATTTAGGTATTATGCTTAATCCTAGCTCCAGTATTACATTTTTGTTGTATAATTTAGTTAATTTTACTGTCATATTATTATTGTACAATTTTTTATATTGTTGTTTAGTTTGCTCCATAACATTGATATCGGATTTTGAAATGTTGCTAAACTAGAAAGGGCCTTGCCGTACGTGTAGCTGAAGAGCTGAGAAGTCACAAGAAAGGGATGGGTGGGGGGAAATGAAAAAAAGAAGAATTCATGAACGGAGTTAGGAAAACAAATGATGAGGCAACGTGCGTCATAACAACAAAATTTCAATGTGGTAGAAGCATTCATTTGGAACGTGAGAGAGCATGCTACCTTAGAAGATGACAATTATTTCTCTCTACGACACCATTTTGTCATGGTGTGCAGAAAATGTTGAGAAAACCTAGTATATACTTCTTGAATGTCAAATTACAAGTGTGAGTACAAATATATATATATATATATAGAGAGAGAGAGAGAGAGAAATCCCTATTACAAGATGTGGGACTAAACATCCAGGTTAAGAGGCTAAATGGGCCTTTAGTAATGGGTCTTTACATATATCATTCAACACTCCCCCGCAAGCTCGAGCGTACAAATCGTAGGCACCGAGCTTGGACAAGAACTGATAGTACAGAGGTCATGGTAAAGCCTTGGTGAGGATGTCAGCAACTTGCTCGGTAGCTGGAACATGCATTAACTCTACCTTCTTTAATTTAACCATTTCTAGAAAGAAATAACAATCAACCTCAATGTGCTTCGTCTGTTCATGGAAAACAGGATTTTTGGCAATGTGTATAGCAAACTGACTGTCGCAAAATAAAGTGGCCGGTGCGGAAAGCTTGATTCCTAAATCATCAAGAAGACCCTCAAGTCAAGTGAGCTCAGACACAACAGCTTCCATTGAACGATACTCGGCCTCAGCGGAAGAACGGGTAACAACAGACTGTTTCTTGCTACGCGAAGTAATGAGATGTCCTCCAAAATAAGTGCAGTAACCACTTGTGGAACGTCGATCATCCAATGAAACAACATAATCAGCGTCACAATACACACTTAGAGATAAGGGAGACGAAGGGAGCATGCATACAAGTCCTTGTACAGGAGCAATCTTCAAGTATCGAAGAATGCGCTCAACTGCCTGGAGATGAGAGATACGTGGCTCATGCATGAATCGACTGACAACCCCAACAACAAATGATATATCAGGTCTCATAACAGTGAGATATATCAATTTTCCCACAAGACGATGAAAATACTCAGGGTTTGGAAGAAGTAGATCAGAATCTGAGGCATGAGCGCAGAGCTTGTGATTACTATCCATGGGAGTGTCGGCAGGTTTGAATCCAGAGTAGCCTGCATCATGCAGCAAGTCAAGACAGTACTTCCTTTGAGATAATACCAATCTGAGACGACAGTTTGAGACCATAAAGTGACTTCTTCAGACAATAGACAAGAGACTCCCCATAGTCTCAAACCCGGGAGGTTGTTGCATATAGACGGTCTCCTGCAAATCACCATTAAGAAAAATATTTTTGACATCCAAATGGTACAACTGACAGTGCCGATGAACAGCGAGGGAGATCAACACACGAACAGTATTTAGTTTGGCAACTGGAGAAAAGGTCTCATCATAATCTAGACCTTGTTGTTGAGTAAAGCCACGAGCCACCAAACGAGCTTTCAAACGTTGAACCGTCCCATCTGGGCCATCTTTGAAGGCAAACACCCACTTACATCCCACGCAAGTCTGTCTAGAAGGAAGAGGGACAAGATCCCAAGTGTGTTTGCCCAAAGAGCGGACATTTCCTCATCCATAGCCGCTCGTCATCCCGGATGTTGAAGAGCCTCCTGCACAGAAGTAGGGATGGTAATAGAGGATAAAGAAAGAGCAAACTGGTGAAGTTCCGGAGAGAGGCGGTGGAAGGAGACATAATTCGCCATTGGGTGTGCAGTAGAAGTAGTTGTCGGATCTGCAGGCTGCAAAATATCATCAGAGGAGGGCATCTCCCGTATGGTAGTGGATGAAGGAAGACGACAAGTATACACACGAGTAATAGGTGGTTTGTGAGAAAGAGGAGTAGTAAGAGGATGTGGGTTTGGTGGGAGTGGTGTAGGAAGGAGAGGCGGAAGGTTAGAAGTAACGGGGACATCAGGCCACGGAAGGAGTGGTGGAAGGAGAGAACCAGTTGGTTGAGAATGATATGACAGATCTTTGAGAAAGGTGACATCAGCAGAAGTAACAACCTTGTGATCTTTAGGAGAGAAACAGACATAACCCTTCTGAGTACGGGAGTAACCCACAAACATATATTTTGTGGCACGAGGAGCGAGCTTGTCTGTAGACGGGCCAAGATTATGAACATAACACACACAGCCAAACACACGAGGGGTGACTGAAAAAGGAGGTGTGGAGGGAAAGAGAAGGTTGAAGGTAACCGCAAAGTTGAGAACAGAGGAAGACGTGCGGTTAATAAGAGAACATGTAGTAGAGACCGCAAAATTCCAGTATTGCTTGGGAACATTCATTTGAAACATAAGAGAGCGGTTAGCCTCAAGGAGGTGGCGATTCTTGCGTTCAACAACGCCATTTTGTTGGGGGATATAGACACATGAGGTTTGGTGGATGATGTCAAACTCAACACATAGGTTGGTAAACGATGACTAGTGTATTCACGAGCATTGTCAGAACGAAGAGTTTTCATTGTAATGGAGATCTGGTTGTGAGTTTCAGTGATAAAGGCACGAAAAACACCCGGCAGTTCAGAACGATCACAAAGGAGATACAACCATGTCACTTGAGAGTAATGAGTAATCATCTACAAAGGTAGTAAAGTAACGATAACCAAAAACATTGGTGATTTTTTATGGTCCCCAGATATCAGAGTGAACAAGATCAAAAGGAGCAACACTCCAAGTTGGATGAGGCGAGAACATAGACCGATGATGTTTTCAATAGATACAAGAATCACAAGTGAATTCCGGGATGGAGACATCGGGAAGAGCTTTGCGGAGTATGTTTAGAGGAGGGTGTCCAAGACGGCGATGCCACTCAGAAGAGGTAACAAAGGACAAAACCGTCGAAGGAGAGGGGTCAAGGATGTAGAGACCATTCGAGAGATTCCCTTTTCCAATGATAGACTACGTCTTGCGATCCTGCACAATATAAGAGGTGGAGGAGAATGTTACGTAGCAATCAAGGTCTTGAGTAAGATGACTAATAGAGAGATGGTTGAAAGGAAAGCCCAAAACATGAAGAACAGAGCGAAAAATGATGGAGGGAGCAATTTGAATGTCGGCGGAGCCAGAGATAGGAATGGTGTCCCCACTTGCAACAGTAATAGACTTGGGATGCACCGAGTCCAAGTAGCGAGATGTTTGTTGTGAGGTAATATGGTGGGAGTCCCCCGAATCCAAGATTCAGGACGAACTATGGGCAAGACAAGAAAACACACCACTAGAGATGGAGACAACAGAGCTCGAAAAATGGTCGATCCTCCCTTGAAGTTGTTGGATTTGGAGTCGCAAGTCAGTAATGTCATACGAAAGGCTTTGTGAAGTAGAATGGGCATCCATGGGTAAAGATGTTGCAGCGGCTAAGAAGCAAACCAGCGGTGAAGAAGCAATCTGTGCGGCAGGGCGAAGTCGCAGCAGCTAGTGACAGCAAAGAGACTCCAGGAAGACCCAGCGGCCAAGTAGATAGTATCCAGCGGCAAGGGCAAACCGCGGAGAGCAACTGCAGGACAAGTGGCCAATTCGTAGCAAAACCCAGGGGGCAAAGCAGAGCCAGGCCGCAGCGGGAATTAAAGCCCGCAAATAGGCGGGAGCAGCGAAGAAGCAGCGGTTAGGGAAGGAGGCCGCGCCAGAGAGGGCTGCAGTTTAGGAGAGTGGAGATCGTAGCGGCAAGGAATCCGCAGCAGAGAAGCCAGCGACAAGAAGGTCGTCGCGAGAAGAAGAGAAGAGATCGCCGCGAATACAAGAGATCGGCAAGACTGGCCACGACCAGAAACGGAGCCCGCAACGGTCACGGTGGCAACACACCAGCGGCAAGGGCCACGGCTAGAAATGGAGCCCGCAGCGGTTAGAGAAGGTCGCAGCGGACAAAAGCAGTACCCAGCACAAGAGAGGCCAAAGAACAGTCCACAAAGGAGTAAGTCCAGACCGCTCTATGAAGGGAGAAGGCCGAAGGAATGAGGAGACCGCACATTTAGGGAGAGACGACCGCAGCGACAAGAGAAACCAGTCTGCGTGGTTGGGGAGAGAAGACCGGACGAACAGTCTGCGTGGTTAGGGAGAGAAGACAAACCCAGCGGCAAGAGAACAATCCTCAGCGGCAAGGAGAAGTAATCCGTGGCCAGATCGCGCGGCAAGGAGAGTGGACCATGCGGCAAGAGTAGAGGATCGCACGGCAAGGTGGTCCACGGACCAAACTTGAGAGGGTATAAAAGAAGGGTGAGAGGGAGGGAAGGGAGGAAAGAGGGGGAAGTGGATTCATGGAGAGGGAAAGATGCGGGTAGGAAAGAAGAGACCGCAGCACGGTGCGGTTAAGGAAGGTAGAGACCGTCGGGCAGACCGGTAAGGTGGTGGGAGGTTAGAAAAAAAACAGGTCGGATCTTTGCCTTTGATACCATGTAGAAAATGTTGAGAAAACTTGTATATACTTCTTGAATGTCAAATTACAAGTGTGAGTACAAATATATAGGGAGAGAGAGAGAGAGAGAAATCTCTATTACAAGATGTGGGACTAAACATCCTAGTTTAGAGGCTAAATGGGTCTTTACTAATGGGTCTTTACATATATCATTCAACATGGTGTATGGGAGCAGAAAGTTTGGTGGAGGAGATACGAGACTCCTAAAACTCATGACTCGGGTACTCTCAGGTACTATCAATCCTCATTACCTAAATAGTGGAAAATTGAAGGCAAATTTCAACAATGAAAAAAGCTATAACTTCGAAGGATCATGGAGAATATATAACTAGGTGAGTCTGAAATGATCGTCTATAAAGGTGACAAAGTAACAAAACAAGTTTTATAAGAGCCCTAAATATTATAATAAACAAAAGAAAAATAAATCACTTCTACAAAGGTGAAAAAAAAACTAAAGTAATGCTTTCCATTAATGCATGATTCGCAACTAAAATTAGAAAATTGAAGGCCAAAGAGTGTCCACTAAAGGATAAGGAGGCATGCCCAAGAAGACTACCAATGTATAGCAAAAATGGACGTGTGAATTGGACGAGAAACAACAAGAATATAAAAGCCATTCACCGGTAGTCCCTTACCAATAATGTAATACATCTAAAAATCTTGTATCACAAAAATGAGATGAAAAGATTATTAATCATTTATCGTAATGAGTATGTTAAGTAAACAAAAGTGAGAACGAGAAACAAGAGAATGGACTAAAGCTAAATGGTATGAGTAGGAGACATTATTCTTGACCCAGTAACTGTGGTGGAGCCGTGGAGGCTCCATGATGCAGGACGACGCATAGGGTTTAGGAGAATGTCGGTTTTTTTTAAGAAATCCAAATGCATACGATGATTAATGGAGTTTGCAAAAAAGAATTTCGAGCGGGTATTGTACGAACTTTTTTTAAAAAAAACTTTGAAAATCTTGAACTCCAAATTATGCTTTCGAATGGAGTTTTTAACATAGCGTTCATTGACAAAATCCAGGCGAAAATCTAGCAATGAGTTTATTATCCTAAAGAGAAAATTTAGACGCTCACAAAGGAGGGGGAAGAAACAAAATACCCACGGAAAGAGTCGTCTTTCCACAATCAAAGTCGGCGGAGATCCCGCGAGGCTTTTCTTGTCACCCCCAACCCACGGAAAGAGTCGTCCTCCTGATTATTTGCCCACATTAGTTGACTTTTTAGGACGTGGAATCGGTAGTCCGAGTATGAGTTTTTCTATGACGCCCACTTTATTAGTTCCTACATTGACGTTGTCTCAGCGTATAGATATTAGTAGGTTGAGCGCATTAGTATTTGTAATTTTCACCGCACCTTGTAGATCTGACTACGCGTCACCTTTGACAGTTTATTTTTTAGCGTGTTCGTCTACGGTTCTGTCATCGACTACGACTGATTCTGATTCTTTGGCAATTGTGCCTCTGGATGTGGTGTCCTATATACATACTTATATACCACAACCGGTCGCACACATTTACCCAACGCCTTTTGATGACCCTCATTTCCACACGTTAGTGACAGAAAGGCCCTTTGAGTTGTATCGCTCGCACATCCTGTCACATCCGGGAGCGTCCAACTCTATTTTTCATGATGAACGGTTCTCCTTGGCATATCTTCATGTCAAGCGTGAGTATTTGAAATATAAAATTAAAATTGCGAATTTGGAGCCCATTAAAATCATCTCTGATTATAAGGCTCCTGTGCCACCTGACTTAACCCCTTTATCCTCCGCGTTTGGGTCTAGTCATGTAGCACATGGATTCTCTCCTCATGTATCTCGGACGTTAGTGTTTCATTTTAAGTTATGTTGCACGCACTTCCCCCCTTTCCGAGACCGTCCGACGCTATATTTAGTGATTTGTGTTTAGTCTGGTCAGTCCCCGAGCGGATGCCTTCTGGCTCCGTTAATAAATTAATACGTAGGAATGCCGACCCATCCATGATTATAAAGAACGTCGGATTTCATGCTTTTATTTCAGATTTTTATATAGCATAGGGTGTTTCCCTTTATTTCAAGTTTCCGGACTTTTTACTGTACGTCTTTGTTTCACCTAAATGGCTTTCTCCTTCGTTTCTTCCTCCCAATAAATGTTCTCTTGAGTTGGGGAGTGTTAGTGTTGGGAAGATCAGGGTCGGCGGAACTACGACAGGCAGGAGCAGCGACAAGGTAACTGGTAAGGGTGGCGTAGCAGGGGCCGACAAGAGCGGGGCCGACGGCACTGATGCCGGCATGATGGTCGTAGCAAGCGGCGCCGGGGTAAGCGGAGTAATGACGGGCCGTAGTGGTGGAGACAGTAACGGTGGTGAAATTTGCTGAGTGGGCACCCTGGCGGGGGCTGGCATTGGCGGTGGCCCGCAGCTGCAGTGAAACCGGCGGAGTTGCGGCGGGTGGCGGATGCGGTGGCGGAATACTGGAGGAGCCACCCGCAGTTGATGGATGTGTCCCCGAAGAGTGGGAGGAATCGTCGGCGGAGCATAGCG
Source organism: Platanthera zijinensis (assembly GCA_039513925.1). Classification (NCBI taxonomy): domain Eukaryota; kingdom Viridiplantae; phylum Streptophyta; class Magnoliopsida; order Asparagales; family Orchidaceae; genus Platanthera; species Platanthera zijinensis. Next base: position 14,187,804 of record CM077083.1, read on the forward strand.
GAAGTTTAGCTTCAAGAGCCTCGATCAAGGCGCCATTGCACGCGACCTGGGCTTTAATATTGGTGAGCAAAGTGAACATTCGTTCCCACCGCTAGTCGTTAACAGTCATTCAGGTTGAAGAGAGGATTAGAACTAATTAATTAGAAGGATTAATTAATTCTGATTTCTGACAAAAGAGGAGATGACGTGAGAATTCAATTGGAGCAGTGAGTGGAGAGAGGTAGTTAAAAGTCAAAAAAGTATGGTGGGGTGCTTGAGGCAGGCAGTGAGTGAAAAAGTAACAACTTGAGCTGCTATGGAATTAATTTGGAGATTTGGGGCAAGATTTGATTGGAAAAGTCAGGAAGAGAGAATTGAAAAGATAATATAAGAAGGCGTGGAGTGTCAGGCTGTCAACAGAAATGGAGAGAGAGGGGTAAACTCATAAAAGGAAGAAAAAAATACGAGAGTTAAAATATAATAAAAGATGGGGGGAGCAGAATGGTAGAGGGTTGGGGCTCCCAAAAAATTAACTAAAAGATAAAATGATCAATAAAGCAAGCTTTGGTTGGAGCTCCGGAGGAAAGAAGCAGGTCTGCGGTGCTCGAGGAAGAAGAAAACCGAGTGGCTTGAAAGGTCACCGGAGGGAAAGGGATGCACAAGAAGCGGTGGAGGTGGAGCGCCTTCAGGGATGGCCAGGTCAAACCGCGACTGGGAAGAGGGAAGGCTCGGCGTCGAGGAGGTAAGGAACGGTGGCGACCAGTGAGTGAGATGGGTTCTTGTGCGGGGATGCAGAGCAGATGCAGCGGTGGTTAACTGGGTGTGCTAGCCGTAGGACAGAGTAGGAGGATGAACTTGCAGGCGGAAGGAAGGAAGCAACGAGGACGTTTTGGAGGAGGACCGGTTGTGGCAGCAGATGTGGTCGAGGGAACGACTTGTACAGGTGAAATGATGGAATGACTCTGATACCTTTGATATTATCCAAATCAATCTAAGGAGAAAACACAGAAATTGGATCGTAATATTGATGGAAATGATTACAAGATAACTGATCTCACTTAAGGGCAGCAGCCCTAAAGAGTTCGATCTTCTGGCGAGGGGAGACTCTCCCGATTCAGCCGCACAAATCCACAAAACACACAAATCATGGTATCAGGATCGCGATCTGGATCGTAGGATCGTCCTACGATCCAGATTTTGTAAATCGATCTGTATCTTACCTAGGATCTAAATCGGCACATCTACGACGGGGATCGCGATCCGGATCTTAGGATCTTTAGGATCGCGATCCTGACCCGATTCTACCGGTATGACCAAAGGTAACTAGAAACATGTCAAACTCTATCCTGACCCCATTCAATCGATCCAACGCCCATAACCCATTATTTAACCATATCCCAATCCCGCCCTCATACCCCATCACAGAATCATATCATGCTTCTTTACCGTATCCCAAGTGTCGATTGCCGACTGCAAATAGAGGTCAAGAACGACTTCTTCGATCGCTTCCAGTCCAAATTTGTTTTTATTGTTAGTAAATATTGGGTGACTTATCTGCAACTGAAATTGAACTTAATATGATATTATCTTTTTGATTTAGTTATTCAAAAAAATTTAATATAATTATTCACATACTACTCAATTTATTGATTTTTTTTATTAATTGAGCATATAATTTAATGATACAAAAATTCAATTTTATTTTTTTAGTCTTAATTTATGAATGTTGTAGGATCTTGCGATGCTCGATCCGATCCTACGATCCGATCCGATCCAACCTCAAAACGATCTCATTTAGGATCTCGATCCTAACAACCTTGCATTCAACATATATAATAAGACATAACAACCACTATAAATATATATAGTGGCACATGATATTACCAAACTGCCCCTGAATATAAAATAAGGACGCATCAATCACTAGGCTGGGAGCCCTAACGTGCGCATCCAGCTCATCGGGAGAACACTAGCAGCTCACATGCGACTTCAGCCGATTGGGGAGTGGACCGAAAATAACAGGCTGATTTTCTTTTTTGTACGGGAAATAATAAAACAAACAAATAAAATAAAATAAAGGCTTTGTCCACGCATGCGTGCAGAAAACAATGACCCAACATAAAAAAATTACAAATAACAGAAAATGCAAAATAACATAAATTATAAAATGCAATAACTAAGAGCTGGTAGGGTTCCGGTCGGGCTTGGCGCGGGGTACTTCTTCGTCGACCTGATATAGGCTGGTCTCCACCACTCCATTTTCAACCGTAACATATTTTGGAGTTGTAGATTTGATGTATTGTGATGGTAGAATAAGCGTGATAAGAATGTAGCACTATAATCAACTATCCAAAAGTCATTGTAAGAGACAAAAACATACCTTGGGAGAGAGACGAGACATACCTTTCACTGAGGTAGAAGGAAAGAAAACCTAAAGTGGTTGGCAAGTAGAAACGACCATCATGCAGGAAACTGTTGAGTGAGAATCTTTACAAGAACATGCAAGCGAAGCCTAAGGCAATGATAATGTAATAATGAGACACGCTCAAGTTAAGCATAAAGCACTGAATAATTACATCAAGAGTTCAAACAAGAAAGTGCAAAATCGGTATGATTCAATGATTGGAGTGGTGAAAACTCAACGAACGGGTGGTGCTTATTGGGAGACCGTATACACTATCGGAAAACAAATTGGACAAGGACACCAGAACAATGAAAGAGGGCACATCAGGGGTCCCGAAATGTCTTAATAGGATCATACAGACAAAGTGGGCCGCATTGATAAAGGAATTTATCGGAGTTCAAAAAACCCAATGAATAGTTTGATTTGTACATAAACAGGGATTTCGATGAAAGTTTTACCTATCAATGCACAAAAAGATCCTAGCGGGATCCTGATAACATAAGGGTTGCTCTCACCGATATCAAAATTGAAGACAATGATAGTGGAGGATGGCTGCTTGGGAGACCCCCAAATCGATAACATAGGCCGTTCACGGAATTGAAAGTCAAACGTCCACTCGAGCAGCCAAAAGATTCAAACTCGACGTAGAAAACAACACGTAAATGCCTCCACTGAAATTGTGGCAGCAGGAACATCTCAACCTCAATGCATTAAGGTGAGGGAGGATAGCCCCACCCCAGCGCAAGTAGTTGAAAGAGCATGAATGACATTTGGTGACTTAAGCAAGAACCAAACTACTTTGATACCATGTAGAGCAATAGGGAAGAAAGCCAGTTAAAAATTTGGTCATGAAAATCTCAACTTATAACTAAGAGGGGTTCCTACTGAAGAACAGTTCCTCCTTCCACATAAGGGAACTACATAACTCTTTCTACAATAATAAAAAAATATTAGTTACCTGAAAACCACCTTCATTTAAAGTGCGGGCACCATACTGAAGAACAGTTCCTCCTTCCAGAAGTGATTTAATTGAAGGATGATGCTTGAATTTCTGTGATAGACAAAAGTAGCTAAGAAGAGGTTAGTTTCAATCTATAATAATAATTTGATTTTTGCAAGTAAATACTCGTAGATTTGGATGTTAGGAAGTACTTCCTCTTATATTTCATAAAGGGAAATGGCAAATACAATTACTAGGTAGAAACAAAATAACCAAAGGAAAGGGTATAATGCATTTTTTCTATTTGAAAGGGAAATTGGGGTGGATCCATGATATATAGAACTTCTATAATTGTCTACAAATGAATCATTAAGAATAATTAGAACAAATTTAAATAAAAAATCATATTCAATACGAGATCATGCAAGTATATTTTAATGGCAATTTTAATCAGAGGCAAAGGGTTGATATCAGGATCAAGAAGATAGTCATCCTTTATTGTTAACAGTAAGCAAGAGATATTTGTGCAGGTTGTGATGGAAACCAAGTACTACTTCTATCATCGTGTCAGAATCCTTACTACCTCTTACACCTAAGTAATTTATGTGTCTGATTGTCATTTTCATGATTTGATGATCTGGAACACAAATTAAGAGAGTCCTAGTTTATCTAATGATATTCCTGATATTATAAATTTTAAAGTTTTTCATGAGATTATACCAGATTTTTGAATTTTTAGAGAATAAATTTACAAATCCAAGTATTTGAGACTTTTATACCTTGTAATTAGGACCAAGTGTTATCTAAAACCTATAGATAGACCTTAAACCTGAAGTTATTCAATAGATAAAATTGTGACTGCCAAAGATTTTTGTCATTGCCTGATATGTTGCTCAGACATTTCTATATTCTAACCTATCAGATGATAAGTGTCATAGATGCGTTCATATGCTACTATTATGACAGGAGGTAATATGACAGGACGGTGTGGACATGCCGGAGACATTTTTTTATTCTAGCATTTATATCAGTTTCAATATTTTTGTTATTTACTTATATTGCATTTATTATGGGGTTCTGGACGGTCAGGACTACATGTTATTTCTTCAATTTTAACTCGTCTATTTATACCCTACTTGGTTTGAGCCGGATATTTTTAAATTTTAATAGTCTTTAGCATCAAAGAGGAACTAGGGCTCCCTCTAATTTTTCCACAAAATTCCCTCCTCTTTCACCCAAGGGGACGGCTACAACCTCGGTGTGCAATCCCCTTCCGTTCCTAGTAGCCACTAAGATACGCAGCAAGTTCATCTACTCGACCATGCTTGCATAAGATCATTGCAGATGTGACGACACCTGCTCGTCGATCAACCACACGGGCTCCACTTGCACCTTCTCTTAGTCTCCAGGTTTCCGTAGGGGCAGGCAACGCCTGCTATGCCATCTCGGGGTATTCCAACTCCCCTGCATCACTATTCCACTTTGCTCATCACCAAATCCCCAGCCTAGAACGACCCAATAAGGCTCCAAATCCTTGTTCCACCATAGGTCAACCCAGGCTCCAACAATCAACCCAGGCTCCAACGCCTGCTATGCCATCTCGGGGATCTAAGGCAAACAATCAACCCAGGCTCCCAACCATATCGGCCTCCGTCGCATCCTGCACGATAACTCAATCCTTCACATGGGATTGTGACAAATTGGTATCAATACCGACATGATGGGAACAAACGACCCCATGGAGGGGATGTTTTAACGGACGCATAAATTGATGATGGATTGACTCATTGTATATGAAAGTCAGTAACAAGCCGCCTGATGACCCCTCGGCCCGCATGGAGATCCTTGTCACCCCATGTCAATAACGTTGACTTCCGCTGCGACATGATCTGAAGCAGTTTTCACGGAGAGACACCTTCTCATGGCAACGGGGACAGCTTCGACGGAGAGTTCTACAAGAACAACGCTTTGCCACATTATGTCAAACTAGGGTTCCCGACATATGATGACAATAGTGACCTGCTTGGTTGGTTAATCTGATGCAATCAGTTCTTCACGAACTAGCAGACATCAGCCATGGATTTGATTTCACTGGTAGCTTACCATTTGGTGGAGGCGGCCTAAATGTAGAGCAATCCCTTTGGAGAGTTGATCTCCCTTAAAAATACTAGAGCTATACATGACTAACTGGAAAAATTCAAGACATTATTGGCGCATGTGCTGAACATCGGGCCGGAGTTGCATGTCACCATAATCACTGTCGGGCTTCAGGAGCGCCTACACTTGGATGCTGAGTTTTGTAGACCCGACGTCATCACTTCCTTGAGTCTAGCTAGGATTTGAGACTGTCACCTTTTGTACGATGAAACACAATGAATTCCACCTCTTCTCAGGCACAAACCCCAAAACTAGAGTCACTATCCAGGAGGCAGAGACCAAGGCCTATTGCATCCCTACCCCCTTTAATTCATCGTCTATTCCAAATGGAGATGGAGTTGTAATATGTTATTTTTCAAGTCATCGTAGTCCGTTTCTGTATTAACCTCGGGTTGGGGTAGATTGGTCTTTTCCTTGTTTTAGGTTTTCCCTTACTCAAGTATATGTATGAGTAAGGGACCTCCTTGATAATCAATTACGTATTATTTCCTTTCCACTTGGTATCAGAGGCGGAAAACTTCTCGTGCCCTAGTCTCCCGTTTTTGCCCCCCCTCCGACCGCATCCGCACCTTCCCGCTCTGATCGATCCGCCGCCAACTCCTGCTCGCTCGTCAGGGATGATGGGCAGGCTCCATTCCACTGTCGGCTGCTGAGAGGAACGTTACCTCCGTTCCTCCATGACACAGTTCGCCTACTCCACCGCATAGTCCGCTTCGTTCCTCCTTCTGCCCGTCCGTGCCGTCAGCCACTGATTTCTCCTTCTCTTGCGCCAGATCGGTCGTGCCACCGTCCTGTTGCTGTCGTGCGGCTGTCCCGTGCTGCCGTCCTGTTGAGACAGATCGGCCTTGTCGTGCTGCTGTCCTGTCACTGCTGTCTACCTTGCGGATTAACAGCCAGCTGTTGCTGTCATCTTCTCGTGTTGTCTTCTTCTCGTGATACCGACCTCCCGTGTTGTCATCTTCTCCAGTGAATCTGTCGCACCTAGATGGTTGGTACTGCTGTGGTTGCATTCCGTTGCCCCTCTCGTGACTCATATATGAGGAATTGGTGTGTTTGCCGCTAATCACTCCCTCTGGTTTTTTTGGTTCCTTTTTTTCGTCAATATGGGTTATCCTGATTCTTCGGTATCCTCTCCGGGTGTGATCAAGCCTCAGATGGCTGAGCCTCAGTGGCCCCAGGACCACTCCAGCTCCTTGAAGATTACCACGGTCCCCTTGGATGGCACGATTTATCTTGAATTGTCTCGTGCTGCCCAACATGTCATCCGTAGCCAACAGATGTTTGGATATATCAATGAGACGATTAAGGAGCCCCCTGTGACTGATCCCTCCTGGAAGCGTTGGGATTCTGACAACTTCTAGTTGTTTTCTGGCTCCTGCATTCGATTTCTCCTAAGGTCTATCGGAGTTATATGCTGATGGACTCAACTTTCGAGATCTGGACTCGTGCTCGCGAAACATACTCTCAGATTGGCAGTTCCACCCAGGTTTATGAGCTCACTCGCCGCATTTTGGAGTTGCGCCAAGGGTCGATGACTGTTTCATCATTCTTCTAAGAGTTTGAGCGTCTGTATCAAGAACTGGACTACTTTGCACATTTCACTCCAGCATGTACAACTGATGTCGTCCAGTTAAACCAAAGGGAGAACCGCTTCCGTCTTCATGTCTTCTTGATGGGATTGAATATGGAATTTGACATGGTTCGCACACATGTTCTCCACCACTCTCCTCTTTCCTCTCTTCGGGAGGCGTTCAATATGGTTCTGGGTGATGAAGATCGCCGCAAGTCTCTCAGTGTTATGGCTCCTCCAGATCATTCTACCCTGAGAAGTGTTGGTCGTGGTCTCCTTCCTACTCCTGGATCTTTTGTGCCTACCTGTGATTATTGTGGTCGAAGGGGACACTCTCGGGAGGCTTGTTTCAAACTTCATCCTCATCTTGCACCTTCTGGACGTGGTCGTGGTCGGAGTCGTGGATCAGGCCACGGGGGTCATAGACACAGTGGCTATCGTTCTCATGATGTTGCTTACACTACTGATGTCTATGATGAGTCCCAGTCTCCTGTTTCTTCCTCTCTTACAGCACAGGAATTAGATGCTTTTTGCCGCCTGCTTCACTCTCAGCCCGATCTGGTCACTGGAGGCTCTTCTTTTCTTGTCACCATTGTTATGCATAGTGCTCATGCTGCCACCACCTCACCTTCTGACTGGGTGCTCGACTCCGGTGCCACTCACCACATGACTGGGTCTTCCTCAGGTTTTCTCTCTTATACTCCTTTGTCTGGTAATGAGAAAGTAATTTCTGCTAACGGATCGTTGTCCTCCATTGCGGGCAAAGGCAAAATCTCTTGTTCTCCGTCCATATCTCTTCCCTCTGTTCTTCATGTTCCCTTCTTTCCTCCAAGGTTGTCAGGATCGAGATCCTAGATGGGATCGTTTTGAGGTTGGATCGGATCGGATCGTAGGATCGGATCGAGGATCGCAAGATCCTACAACATTCATAAATTAAGACTAAAATAAAATAAAATTGAATTTTGTATCATTAAATTGCATGCTCAATTAATAAAAAAAATCAATAAATTGAGTAGTATGTGAGTAACTATATTAAAATTTTTGAATAACTAAATCAAAACTATAATATCATATTAAGTTCAATTTCAGTTTCAGATAAGACACTCAATGTTTACTAACAATAAAAACAAATCTTGACTGGAAGCGATCGAAGAAATTGTTTTTGGCCTCTGTTTGCAGTCGACAATCAACACTTGGGATATGATAAAGCAGCATGATATGATTATGTGATGGGATATGAGAGCGGGATTGGTATAAGGCTAAACAGTGGGTTATGGACGTTGGACCAATTGAATGGGGTCAGGATAGGGTTGCACATGTTTTTAGTTACCTTTGGACATACCGATAGAATCGGGTCAGGATCGCGATCCTAAAGATCCTAAGATCCGGATCGCGATACCAATCGTAGATGTGCCGATTTAGATCCTAGGTAAGATCCGGATCGATTTACAAAATATGGATCGTAGGATCGTAAGATCCTAAGATCCGGATCGCGATCCTGATAACTCAGCTTTCCTCGCAATTTACTTTTCATCAGCAATATTACGAAATCTCTTAACTGCTCTGTAACTTTCTTTCTTGATTCTTGTGTTTTTTAGGAACTGGGTACGAAGCGGAACATTGGTAGTGGTAGGTGCAGTGGCAGCTTGTACTACCTGGACACTCATCCACTCTCTCAGGCTCTTTCCAATTCCACTGTTACTGCAGAGGATGTTCGTCGCTGGCATCTGCGTCTAGGACATCCGTCCTCCTTTTATCTGCAAAAATTATTTCCTGTTTTTTACCTTTTCTTCAGACCTTTTTCTTGTGATGTATGCGATTGATCTAAACATGTGTGACAGACTTCTTCATATCTTTCTTTCCCTAGTAGCGTTTCCTTTGATGTTATACATTTTGATGTTTGGGGACCGTCCCCCGTTGTATCATTAACTAGTTTTCGATAGTTTGTCACTTTTATTGATTGCTTCTCGCATACTACATAGGTTTACCTGTTGAAAAAGAAAAGTGAAGTTTTTCCTTGTTTTCAAGCTTTTCATAAAATGGTGCAAACACAATTTAATGTCTCTATCCGTGTTCTTCGAATTACCAATGGGGGGAGTATGAGAATCGTGGTACCTTTGGCTCTTACCTCACCTCTCACGGTATCATCCACCAGAAAACTGTGTTTACACCTCTACTCAGAACGGAGTAGCCGAACGAAAAAATCGGCACCTCCTCGAGGTTGCTCATTGTCTCCTATTAACGATGCACCTCCCTAAACCCTATTGGGGTGAAGCGGTACTTACAGTTGTTCACCTTATCAACCGTCTTCCTTCTCATGTCCTTTCCTTTACTACTCCTCTAGCTCCTCTCTCCACCTCTGGCGTGGTCCATACTTCCCATTTGTCACCCCGTATCTTTGGGCGTGTCTGCTTCGTGCATGTGCGCCAACCCCATCGTGACAAACTTGACCCTCGGGCTTAACGTTGTGTCTTCCTTGGTTATTCTTCCACGACCAAAAGATATCGTTGTTATCACCCCCCTTCCCGGTGTATATTCTGTATCATGGATGTCACCTTCCGTGAGGGGGAGCCCTATTTTTTGTCCTTGACTCATTGTTTTCGTCAGGGGGAGAGTAGAAGTGATAAAGATGTTACTCATGTCCCTCTTCATCTTCTCCCTTCCATATCCTCCATTCCTTCCCCTCATTCCACTCCGGTACCCATAGCTCCTATCCCGGTACCAGACTCCTCTACTACGATTTCTTCTTTTCCCCATGTATACTACCATCGTTCAGGTACACAGGCCACCACAGCTCCACCTCTACCAGTGCCGACTTGAGACACAGATTCTAATGATGTTGATCTGCATATTCCTCTTGCTTTGCTAAAGAAGAGTAAAGCTACTTGTACGCAACATCCGATTTCTAATCATGTGGCTTATCATCATCTTACTCCGATTCATCAGACTTTTGTTTCATCTCTTTCCCTAGTTGTTATTCTTAAGACATGACAGGAAGCTTTGGAGATACCTGCTTGGACACAGGCTATGCCAGATGACATGTCCGCCTTGGACAAAAATCACACGTGGGATATCTCCGCTCTCCCTTCAGGAAAGAAAGCTATAGGTTCCCGGTGGGTCTTCTCTGTTAAGCAGAACCAAGATGGCAAGGTGGAATGGTACAAAGCACGTCTGGTCGCTCAAGGATACACCCAGACTCAAGAAGTTGATTATTAGGAGATTTTTGCTCCTGTAAAAAAGATGGACTCTATTCGGGTATTGTTATCGTGTGCTGCTTGCCTGGACTGGAACCTACATCAACTGGACGTGAAAAATGTGTTCCTCCATGGTGAGCTGGAGGAGGAGGTGTACATGAAATTTCTTCCTGGTTTTATGAAGAAAGGAGCTGAAGGGCTTGTTTGTCGCCTAAGGAAATCCTTATATGGCCTGAAGCAATCACATAAGGTCTGGTTCGGGGGATTTCTCATGGCGATGCTCAAGTTTGGGTATAAGCAAGCCCAATCTGATCATATCATGATTTTCCGGAGACATGAACAGCATGTTGAGGTCCTCATTGTCTATGTGGATTACATCGTGATTATTGAAAATGACAGAGGAGATTGCCAATCTCAAGACCCTCTTGTTTGCTGAATTTGAAGTGAAAGAATTAGGAAGATTACAGTACTTCTTGGATATCGAAGTGGTCATATCTGAGCAGGGTATCTTTATATCCCAACGAAAGTACATATTGGATCTCCTAAAGGAAACTGGTATGCTTGGTTGTGTTCCTGCGAACACCCTTATGGAGGAAAATACAGAATTGATGAAGATGGTGTTGGTGATCACATGGATGTATCACGCTATCAAAGATTGGTCGAAAAATTTATATATCTATCCCACACACGCCCTGTCATTACGTATGCAGTTGGTATCCTTACCAGATATATGCATTCTCCTAGAATCAGACATCAAGAAGCGGCGTATCGTTTGCTGTGATATTTAAAGAAAGCTCCTGGTCGCGGTCTCTTATTCTCCAGGAACAACAACTTGAAGATCGAGGTTTTCACCAATGTTGATTGGGCTGGTTGTCGTGATGACAGATGTCCAAAACAGGATACTGCTCCTTTGTTGGTGGAAACATTGTAACGTGACGTAGCTATTGACGTGTTATTTATTTCAAGTTTATGTGCCCCTTGTATCTCCTATATATATATATATATATATATATATATATATATATATATATATATATATATATATATATATATATACCTATTTCCCCCCTTGGTATATTAATACAATTCTTTTCCTCATTTAATTTGGTATCAGAGGAGGAAAACGAACCCCTACCCCGGCCCTTCGCCCTAACTTCCCTCATCGTGCCGTCTTCGCCGATCTTCGACGCGATTTCTTCCTGTATCGTTCGACGCGGTCTCCACGCGATGTGAGGGCATCGCGGATCTCGCTGTTGTCGTCGTCCTCCTGCTGCTGCCGCCGATCATGTTGCTGTCGTGGTGTTCTTCTCCCGCCGTTTTCTTCTGCTACAACCGGCTTCTTCTGTTGCCGCCGTTTTCTTTTGTTGACGACGATCCTGCTACAGCCGACTTCCTTTTTCTTTTTTTTCTCCTTCGATTGTTTCTTCCACCGCCGATTTGGTTGGTGTTTACCGCCCCTTCCCTCACTTCTTTTCTTCTCATGACCTAGATCTGTGATCTACGGTCTTCCTTTTTTGGGATGGGTTTTTCCTCTTATATTTAAGGGTTTCACTGCTTTCCTCCCTTGGGATTTTTTAGGAGGGCTCTCGTATTCCCATCTCATGGATTCCTCCCTCTTCGGTTCAAATGATGGATTTCTCGGAGCATTTCTACCGCCATTCTCAATAAAAAAAAACTTTATCGCTTGGTCCGACTCCGTGCGAGTCCATCTTTCCAGACATGAAAAACTTGATTGGCTTGAACCTAATGGTGTTCCCAAGCCTTCCGACGAAAAGGCTATCCGTCAATGGCACACGGAAAATTTCAAAATTCTCGGGTGGCTTCAGTGCTCCATGGAGCCCCGCATTTACGAGCAGTTCATGCGATTCGATTCAGTGTCGTCTCTTTGGGCTACCTTGACGTGTACCTACAGTCACACACGCGTTGATACGCAGATTTATTCTGTCTTCCAGGAGATTTCTACTGCTCGTCAGGGGGACCGTTCTGTGCGCGAGTATTTTACCTTTCTCTCAGGGATATTCCAGAAGCTTTCTGACCTTGAGCCGCTCAGTATTTTTCCACATCCAGAGGATCTACTTGTTGCCAAGCGGAGGCAGGAGAAGCAGGAACCTATCAGTTCCTGATGGGCTTGAGGCCCGAGTTTGAGCAGATTAGGGTTCAGATTGTCATGAACCCTTTTCCTGATATCTTGGATGCTTATTCCATGGTGGAGGAGGATGAGCGTTGTGCCCGCCTGACTGTTGTTTCGCCCGTTCCAGCTTCTGTTCCTATTCCAGACCAAATGGCCCTGGCTTCAGGTCGTCCTTCTTCTGCGCGCGGCAACTCATTTGCCTTTGTTCAGTGCCAGCACTGCCTCCGGACTGGTCATGAGAAGGCACGATGCTGGCTGCTCTTTCCTCACTTATGCCAGCAGTCCCCCGCCACGCGTGCTGTCGCCGCTACTTCTTCCGACTTTGGGGGCCAACCTGATTCCAGTACCTCTTACAGGGCTCCTTCCGCCGACTGGAGTCAGCTTATGACTCAAGTGCAGCAGCTTCAGTCTCAGCTTCAGCTGCACTCTCCGTTTCAGACTTCACACCAGCCTCTTCCTGCTCAGTCGTTACCTGCCTCCTCGTCGTTATTGTTGACTTCAGCGTCGACATCTGTAACAACCCGATTATTGTTATAAACTAATAATAATAATATATATTAAAATAAAACCTGATGTTTCCTACCTAACCCGAGCAGCCCCCCCCCCCCCTCTTTTATTTCCGCAAACCCGCAGCCCCGTCTCCTGCATCCCGCTATTTCGCAAGACGCAAGACGCAGCGTCGATGCTCCCGATTCCCGTCTCCAGCCAACCGCACGCAGGTCGCCGCCTCCTGCTCCAGGCGCCGACTCCTCCGGCTTCTCCTCCTCTTGCTCTGGTCTGCAACACCCCCCCCCCCTCCGATGCTAGGGCTGGCGGCCTCCTGCTCCTCCAGAGGCCGACTGCTCCCTTCCCTCTTTCTCCTAGGGTCGGCAAGGCCTCCTCTTCGTCGATTAGCGAGGGAAGCCGCCTCTTCTCCCTCCAGCAACCCTAATTTCGCCTCTTATTCTTCGTCTTGGCCGGGATTTGTGGAGAGAAATGCCTAGGGTTTGGTTCCCTCTCCTCCGTGAGCCCGGATTTGTTCTCCTATGGTAAGATTCTCCCTACAATCTCCTCTATTCAGATTTTCTTGCTTTACTTTGGGATTTGTTCACATAATTGTCTAACTAGGATATGTTCGTGTCTTCCGGCACCGCTGCTCGTCTCAGTTGGTGGGAATCTTATGCAGTCCTCTCCGAATTAGGGTTTACCCTAACCCAAACATTGTCAAGTCTCCGATTCTGCGTGGTATATCTCGTCCCCTCACTCATGAGGGAGGTAAATTTCTTAGCCCTCTCTTGATTTAGTTATGTATCGTTTAATTGCTTGTGCTAGCATTTTGGATCTCTGTCATGTCTATTTATCAAATATTGTTTGTGATTGTTCCTAAAAAGGTCCAGTCAGGATTTCTGTTTTCTCTTACGCGCTTAGCCGCCGTTAGTTTAAGCCTCTTTCAGGCAAGTAGAGATCTCTCTCCCTTGCAATCATTGAATTTCAATTATTTGGTTTGATCTTATGATGATACGAATTTTCTTGTTTGATGTATAAACCGAAGTATGTTGGATTTTTTTTGGAATGATTAACGATTATCCTAAAGAGAATTATTAGGAATTGTAAGAATTGTAGCATTTGGATTCGCACTTACATGAATTGGATCCCATTTGATGGATGGTTAGGAGACCTGTAGATTATGTGAACATCCGCAATAATTATTTTGAAGGATACAGTTAAGATTCCTTATTACGATTAAATGATTGGTGATTTGTGTCATGCTCGTATATACATATATACAGTTTATTTAGAGGATATTTATGTCTGAGAATTGATTAATCTAAAAGAATATTTAGTGTCCAGAAAAGTAGTGTATGACGACCGTATCACTCGTACATACTTAAACCCGCTAAATATATTGCACCTTACTCGATTTTGCTCGTGTCGTCGAATCTTGTGACGACGAACATTGTGTCATCGAATTTGCTGTCATCGAATTTGCTGTCATCGAATCCGGTTTCTGATGTCTGTCTGGTTTCTTAGGTCTGTTCTAAGAATTGAGCGAATGTGGCTCCATAACTCAAGTCCTCTCTTGACGCGTTCATGAACTCTAATCTTGTACGGTTGTATCGCTAAATTTGCATCCGGTCTCGACATGTTACGAATCCCATAAATCATGAATCTTTGAAGTCATTAATGTCATACACAATTAGTGAAGGGTAGTGTTCAATTGATGCGTCGCCTTGACTCGAGTTTCTGCTTGACTGCCAACGGAAACCAACAAATGGTCATAGCAAGCTCAACTATTTTGATAATCCTTGCGTTCAGACTTGCATAAAATCACGTGCATCAAATAAAACACTTTCACTTTCCACTGGTTACCGCTAATGACATCTCTTGATCCGTCTAAATATTATACTTCAGAGTAGTATAATAAACTAACTTGTTCTGTTTAGCTCTTTTATTTGCTTGTTTCGAATAGCATAGCTTCACGAGAAACTGGTACACTCATATAATTATGCTTCTCTTACTTCACTTTACTCTTACTATACTCCTGTTTATTTCAATGTTCTGAGACTTTTCCTTTCTGTTTTGGAATTGCCTTAGAGTTCGTGTAGCGCCGCCAGGTGCTCGAGCCCGATCTGCTTCAAGTTTCAGGTTCTATGTTTACATTTCTTTTACTGTCAATTAATTCTTTTTTGTAATAATTGCAATCAGCCATTTTCTCTTGTATCATGGACAACTGCTAGGCTATTTAAATATTTATGTACTAGAATTTAAAATTAACGCATGTGCACCCTTTGTTGAATCATAACTGCATGAGAACTATAGTAGTAGCCTGAAAAAACATGAATTTTACAAAGTACATGTGCATCAAAACTCTTTTCACAGATGAATTTAAAAGTTTCAGCATAAAAATCAAGCTATTTTACTCAATAGTAACTATTTTCAGTATTCTCTGCATCCGCCTTAGCAAACATGAATTTCCTTCCGCCCATGCCTGTGGCATCACGGCCCGCCCGAAGCACACTCTAACTTCTGTCGAGACGGGTCGTGATAGCATCAGGTACCCTGATGGCCTTTCATGTCACTCAAGAGGGGTCCTCTTCTCCCTGGGTGATTGACTCTGGGGTCACTGATCACATGACTGGTGAGACACGCTTGTTCTCTTCTCTCGAGTCTTCGAGCGTCCATCGGCAGGTTCGTCTTGATGATGGCTCTGTGACCCCCATCCTTCACCGGGGCACAGTTCCTCTGACTCCCTTCTTCTCATTGGGTTCAGTTCTTCATGTTCCCAAACTTGCTTTAAATCTTCGTTCTGTTAGTCAATTGACTCGTTCGTTGCACTGCTCGGTGACATTTTTTTCCTTCTGGCTGTGTTTTTTAGGACCTGACCACGAGGACTTTTGGCTACGGCCGTGAGCGCGACAGGCTATACCAGCTGGATCTTCCACCTCCTTCGCCCTTTCTCTCACATTCATCCATCGTTGCTGTTACTACTTCACCTGCTCTTTGACATGCTAGACTGGGGCATGCAAGTACTCAGATCGTATCGTCTTTTTTACGAGTGTCTCGTTTGAGAACTCTTTTCAGTGTGATATGTGTCAGCTTAGTAAACATACACGCACTACCTATCCTGTTTTTGTTTCTCGTAGTTCTGCACCGTTTGATATTATTCATTCAGATGTTTGGGGACCTGCCCCGGTTGTTTCTTATGATGATTTTTTGTATTTTGTTACTTTTATAGATGATTTTACTCGTTGTTGTTGGGTCTATCTTATGCGTGCCAAATCTGATGTCTTTGATTTATATACCCAGTTTACTAATATGGTTACGACTCAGTTTTCCTCTCGTATTCGGGTCTTTCGCTCCGATAACGGGGAGGGGGGAGTATACTTCTTCCTCTTTCACTGCTTTCCTTGATACCCAAGGAACCCTTCATCAATTCTCCTGTCCATATACACCAGAACAGAATGGCGCGGCGGAGCGCAAGAATCGTCATCTCTTGAATGTGACCCGGTCTCTTCTTCGTGAGTCTCATGTCCCCAAGTCGTTTTGGAGTGCCTCCCTTCTTACGGGGGCCTTCTTGGTCAACCGTTTGCCTCGTCAGCCTTTAGCAGGTCGGGTACCCCTTAGTCTTTTATCTCCCCACCGCCCTCTGTTTCCTGTTCCTCTCTGGGTGTTTGGGTGTGTGTGTTTTGTCTAGGACCGTCATTTGACTTGGACAAAGCTTGATGACAAAGCTATCCGGTGCTTATTTTTGGGATATTCCTCCTCTTCCAAGGGCTATAGGTGTTTTCACCCCTCTTCTCGCAGGAATTTTCACTCCCTGGATGTTACGTTCTTTGAGGATGTCCCCTTCTATGGTATATCCTCTGTCCATGTTGCTCTTTCTGCTCCGCCACAGCCGGCTCCGGTTTCCCTTGCTCCGCTGCATGACTCTCTTTTGTTGCAGACATACACTAGTGGCCCACGCGAGCCCACATATGTCCACCTCATTCTTCGGGATCCACTGGTTACGCCCAGCTCACAGGACCTTGTGCCACATCCTCTGGCAGGTGATATTCTTCCCTCCTCTGACTTACTCATTGCACTTCGCAAGGGTAAGCGTTCTTGTGTTACTGACCATCCTGTGGAAAGCTATGTGTCCTACCAGCGTCTTTCTCAGGGTTACCAGGCTTTCCTGGTTGCTACCGACCAGATCAGAGTTCCGAGTTCGATGACTGAGGCATTCCAGCACACTGAGTGGGTGGCGGCCATGGAGGATGAGATGTTCGCACTATAGAAGGCGGGCACCTGGCATTTGGTCCCTCTTCCTGCAGGTCGGAAAACTGTTGGTTGTTGTTGGGTTTACACTGTCAAGTATAATGCCGATGGTTCTCTTGACCGCTACAAGGCCCGTCTTGTCGCGAAGGGCTTCACTCAGACTCCTGGGGATTACGGCTTGACCTTTGCCTCGGTGACCCAGCTATCTACTGTCCGTCTGCTTGTCTCTCTCGCTGTCTGCCATGGGTGGCCTCTTCATCAGATGGACGTGAAGAATGTCTTACTCAATGGCGACCTTGCTGAGGAAGTTTATATGAATCCGCCCCCCGCCCCCTCCCCCCCCCCCCCCCCGCGGTTACAAGCTTTAGGGGGAGTATTTGAGTCGTGTTTGCCTTTTGCAGAAGTCCTTGTATGGATTGAAGCAGTCTCCTCGTGCGTGGTTTGAGCGGTTTGGTACTATTGTGCTTCACAGTGGGTTCACCAGATGTCATGCCGACCACACATGCTTTGTTCAGACTGTTGTGGATGGACGTAGGGTCATTATTCTTGTCTATGTGAATGATATCATTCTTACCGGTGACGATAGCTTGGGGATACTTCAGATCAAGGGGGTTCTTCAGAAGGCATTTGAAGTGAAAAATTTGGGGCATCTGAAGTACTTTCTCGGGATTGAGGTTGTCAGATCTCAGCATGGGATCTCTTTGTCTCAATGCAAGTATACACTCGATCTCTTAAGTGATATTGGCCTTCTTGAGTGCTCTCCTGTGTCTACACTCATGGATCTGAACCACCGTTTTCATGTCGAGTCTGGCGATCCTCTCCCTGAACCGGGCAGATATCAGCGTCTTGTTGGCAGACTTATCTACTTGACCAACACTCGCCCTGACATTAACTTTATTGTGAGTGTGGTCAGTCAGTTCATGTATACTCCCCGGACTTCTCACCTAGATGCAGCATTTAAGATCCTCCACTACTTGAAGGGTTCTCCTGGCCTAGGGCTCTTCTACCGTTCATCTCCGGCCCTGGATCTCACTTGTTACACAGATTTTAACTATGATGGTTCTCTTACTGATCGACGTTCTACCTCGGGGATGTGCACTTTCTATGGTGGCAATCTTATTTCCTGAAAGAGCAAGAAGAAAAATGTTGTCTCTCGCTCGTCTGCTGAGGCTGACTACCGGGCTATGACCCACGGCGCTAGTGATCTCCTTTGGATGCGTACTCTCTTAACCGAGCTTGACTCTCCTCCCTCTGGTTCTTCGACTCTTGTGTGCGACAACCAGTCCGCTCTCATGCTTGCCTCTGACTTAGTTCTGCACGAGCGGACTAACCATATTGAGGTTGATATTCACTTTCTAAGGGAGCACATCTGTTCAGGGACACTTGAAGCGTCGTATGTTCCCTTCGCAGAGCAGATTGTCGATGTCTTCACCAAGGCGGTTGGGCCTGTTGGGTACATTAGAAAATGTGTACTAAATTTGGAGAAGCCACAACTTAGTCAATGATATGCATCAATGTGTATTTGATAGAAGTTTGAGTTTCATTGTGCAGGTTTAAAAATTTGAAGGAAAATTTTCTAAGTACAAGTGTCGACACTTGTGAAGAAACTGTGTCGACACTTGTGAAGAAACTGTGTCGACACTCAAGGAGACTGTGTCGACACTCAGGCAAGCTGTGTCGACACACTGGCAAAATGTGTCGACACTTATAAAGAAGATGTGTCGACACTCAAAGCTATGTCAACACCTAAAGAAACAGTTGGGTCGACATCTAGAATTGTGTCGACAACTTAAAACAGAATTGTGTCGACACTTAAAACAGAAGATGAGTCGACACTCAGGAGCTATGTCGACACCTGAAGCAATTGTGTCGACACACAGGACTTGTGTCGACACACCAACTCTCAAGAGGCTGTGTCGAGTTCAGAAGTAATTGTGTCGACACACAGGACTTGTGTCGACACACACTCAACGCCATTTGACAAACACTCAATGCCAACTGTCTACAACAGAAATGTCGAGACAAGAAGCTGTTGTGTCGACACACAAGACTTGTGTCGACACATACAACAAAAAGCAGTGTCGAGGAGCAGAAGTATAACTGTGTCGACACTTGGAATAATTGTATCGACACCATGAAGACTTGTGTCGATACTTAGTCTATATGTGTCGACACATGTGAAGCAGTCTGCTGAGTGTTGTATGCTGAGTGGAAAAGACATTGAAGAACCTGGTGACGTGACTGGTGACTTGACAGTTGTCATAACTAGCCGGTCTGACACCACTGTCAGAACTGTCAGAAGTTTGTTACGAACCGGATCAGCCGGTAACCATGAAGCAAGCTCTATATAAGAGATAGATCGGAAACGACAAAGAAGAACAACAACGTGAGGCATCAATAAGAAGAATTCTGACAGATCAAGAGTTGTCTGCAAGAAAGATTAAGAGTTCAATCTGAATCTAAAGAAGAAGCTGACTGAAGATCAACTTCAACTTCAAGAGAAGATCCACCTTATTTGTCCTAATTAAGAAGCTTGAAAAGCTAAGTTAGGTTGAATCAGAAGGATCAGTTTATACAAGAACTGATCAAGAAGACAACATCAACAGAGAAATCTAGCTAGTGAAGTTTTCAAATACTTATTACTCACAAATTCTTGTATAATCTATTGTTAGATCTGAGATTGTAAGCCTAAAATTATAAAGGCTGAGGTAGGGCTGTGTGCCTGAGGTAAGACTTGTGGAAAGTCTGAGTTGTAAGCCTAATTATAAAGGTTGAGGTAGGGCTGAGGCCTGAAGTAGGATTCAGGGAAGAATCTGAGGTAGGACTTGTGTAAAGTCTGAGGTGTAAGAACTATTTTGGGTTCTGATTTTGTAAGATCTGCGGATCCGAGCCAGTGGAAGGAAGTTAGGCTGAATCCAATTATCTGCTGGATAGACGAAGGGGGAAAGTGGATGTACCCATATCTTGGGGAACAACTATAGATCTGGTGTTTGCTGTGTTGTATTTAATTTCTGTAGATAGAATTATTCTGTGCTAAAAGAAGTTACAAATATCTGTTTGCCTTAAAATCGAAAAGACTCAAAAAGATTAGAACATATTCACCCCCCCTCTAGGTGTTTAGGCTCTTGAAACAAAGTCTTTTAAGTGGTATCAGAGGGAGGTTCCTCAAAATTTGACCTAACAGTCAAAGGATTTCTCCAAGGCTAATAACAAACAACAAGAATGGGTTCAAGTGAAAATAAAAAGGAGTTTGGTTCTATGAAATTGCCCATATGCAGGAAAGAATCTTTTGACATTTGAAAAGAAAGGGTCAGACTATTTATGGAAGCATCTGATCCAAGAATTTATATCACAGTACATGAAGGCCCCTTCATCCAAATGAAGGTTTCAGTTCTTGATGCAAACATTCAAACTCCAAAAAGTTATTCAGAGATGACTAAGGATGAAATCATCTTGGCTACATTAGATAAAATAGCTCAGAATATAATTGTAAGTGTCATAGATGATGCAACATTCCAGAATCTTGTGCACTGTAAAACTTCCAAAGAAATGGGGGATACATTGATTGTCTATATGGAAGGCACAGAAGAAGTCAGAGAGGACAAAAAGTCTATGCTAAATCAGGAATATAAGAGCTTTAGGCAGAATAAAACTGACAGCATAGCTGAATGCTATAAAATTTTTTTCAGAATAGTGAATGAACTAATGACATATGGAAGAGTCTTCAGTACTTATGAACTGAATGACAAATTTCTTAGGTCCCTAACAAAGGATTGGGACACTAAGATATGCGTCATCAGGGAAGTGGCCAAACTGGCTGACACACCTCCACCTACACTTTTTGGAAAACTGCTTTCATATGAAATGCAGCTTACTGCTAGGAAAGAGGAAGAGAAGGGCAGCAGATCTGAACATAAAGAAAAGACAGTAGCCTTCAAGGCTGAGGGCTCAAGGAAGGGTAGGAGAAAATCTCCTTCTCCACCTGGAAGGAGTACTAAAGCAGAAGAAGAATATCCTGAAACAAGTACATCAGATAGTCACACATCTGATGAAGACTTTGCTGCCTTCACTAGATAATTTCAAAGGTTCATGAAGAAAAAGAAATGGAGAACCAGACCTTCATCAACATCCTATTTCAAGGATGAATACTACAGGAAGAAGAAAACACCTAAGGAGGACAGGTATGCTTTTAAACTTGGTAAACAATCTAATTCTAAGATTGTGTGTTATTGCAGCAACAGGTCTGGGCATGTCATAGTTGACTGTCCTGACAAAAAAAAGGAATCAAAGGACAAGAAGAAGCAGCAAATCAAAGGCAAGAAGGAGAAGTCTCTAGTGGCTCAGAAAGAGAAGAGTTGGACAGACTCTTCATCTTCAGAATCTGGAGAAGAAGAGACTGAAGCATATGTTGGACTTTTCTCAACAGAAGAGGATTCTAGGGAACTAGAATTCCTACAGATGCTGGACTCCATAAATGGAGTGGAAGAGTATTGTTGTAAAGGGTTGATGGCTCTATCTGAAAAAGAAAAGTGTCAGGATCAGCCTGGACCAAGTAAGGTAAACAATTCTTCCCCGGTCTCAGATTACTTTACTAGATCAGATTCAGAAGCATCTGCTTCAAAAGAAGTGGATGGATCTGAGTCTGAGGGGGATGTTCACTAACTCATTGATGAGTATGGTGGGCTGTTGCATGCTCTAAAGAAGAGCAAGTTTCTTGTTAAAGAGCAGGCTAAGGAGATTGAGTTTCTCAAACTGGCTGCAGCAGATTCAACAAAACTGCTGGATCAAAAACTGAATGAGGTTGTCAAATTGAAAAACATTACAGTTATTCAGATGGGTACAATCTCATCTAAAGAGAATCACATCAAGAAACTGAGGGTAAAACTCCAGCAAGAGAGAGAGCTAGTGGCTAAATTCTCCAAGCCAAAATCAGTTTTACCCTTGATAGATAATTTTATTTCACATAAAGGGAAGACTGGTCTAGGCTTCAAGGGAAGAACTAGGGTTACCAATTCTCATAGAAAAGGTAAAGTCTCAGTTAAGCCTCAAGCTGTGAATCCCCCTATTTTCTTTAAGAAAGTAGTGAATCCTACTAACAGGTATGATCATGACATTACACATGGTCACTGTGAGCATGAAAATCTCATGTGCAAGAGTGCAAATGTCAATAGACCAATCTATAGGTATGCCCATCATATTCAAGAGGAGTTCTTGAAGAATGTTGTTTCAGCACCAACACTTAATAAGTCTACTGACAACAAAGTAAGAAGGTGTGTACCTAAGAATAGGTATAATAGGTTTGAGTGTTGGTGTTGTGGCAAAGTGGGTCACTTTGCCATGGATTGCTGGTTTAACTTAAGTGTTAAAACCAAAAGTAGGTTTCCTATTAGATCAATCACAGGGTTTCAAACTAACAAGGACCTAGGACCCACTAGCAAGTTGGGTTCTAAGGGTAAGTGATTCTTTATTTGTTGTAGGTAAATCCAAGTGACCATACCCCTATATGGTACTTGGATAGTGGCTGTTCCAGAAATATGACTAGAACAAGGAGAATGTTGAAGGACTACGTGCCCATAAAGAATGGACCAAAAGTTATCTTTGGTGGATCAGAAAAGGGAATCATCAAAGGATTTGATAACATTTCTTGTGATTCAATTACTATCACTAAAGTGGCTTATGTAAAGGATTTAAAACATAACCTGATTAGCATAAGACAACTTAGTGACCTAGGTTATGATATTTCTTTCCTCAAAGAGGAGTGCCTAGTAAAAAGGTCAAGTGATCAAGAGATCATTTTGACTGGCACTAGGAAAGGAAATGTGTATTGCCTTAACCTAGAGTGTGAGTCTAACAACTCACCTATTTGTTTGGTTGCAGGAGAGAAAGCTTCTCTGTGTGTCAAATAGCACAAGAGGCTAGCTCATCTGAACTATAAGTCAATTGGACTGCTGTTCAGCATAGGATTAGTGAGGAATGGTCCTCAAGTTCAGTGCATAAAAGAGGGTGTGTGTTCAGCTTGCCAAAAAGACAAGCAGACTAAGTCCTCTTTTCAGTCACTTGACATCAAAGATTCAAAGAGATGTTTGTATCTCATGCATATGGATTTGTTTGGTCCTATGTAAGTCCATAGTCTTGGTAGGAAAGCATACACACTTGTTGTTGTGGATGACTATTCTAAATTTACATGGGTTTTCTTCTTGAGACAGAAATCTGAAACCCCAACTATTTTCCAGACTTTTGTCAGACAAATACAGAATGAATACAACAGCTCAGTGGTCAAAATCAGATAGGAATTCTCTTCACCTATAACTCCTCAGCAAAATGGTGTTGCTTAAAAAAAGAATAGAACTCTAATTGAAGTCAATAGAACTATACTGAATGACACTACTCTCCCTGAATACTTCTGGGATGAGACAGTAAATACTGCATGTCATGTGCTCAATAGGGTCTCCATCAACAAGAAACACAAGATGCCCTACCAGATTTTAAAAGACAGAAAACCAAACATATCTTATTTCAGAATCTTTGGTAGTAAGTGTTTTGTACTAGTCAATGGTAAACACTACCAAACTAAGTTTGCTGCCAAATCCCTAAAAGGGATATTTGTTGGGTACAACAACCATAGTAGAGCATACAGAATCTACAACTTGACTACTCAAGTTGTAGAAGAATCTGTGCATGTTGTATTTGATGAGTCAATGTTTATTAACAGTGAATTGTTAGTTCTTCAGTTAGTTCTACAGGTCTAACAGATAAGCTGGACAAGCTGACCATCAATGAAGATGTTCCTGCTAAACTGGATGAGGATAAAGATGTCAGCTATCCAGGGGGAGATCAAGTCCCTCTGGGTGAAGAAGAAAATGTGGAGCATCAAGATGAGGAAACTGGAGATAGCCATAATGCTGACAGAATTCCTCCAGCAAGGAGATACCTGAAGGATCATCCAGCTCGTCAGATCATTGGTGATGCAAGTCAGGGTGTTCTAACAAGGAGCAGGAGCATGAACACAGTTTTATGTTCTAGCTTCCTGTCTCAGATAGAACCCAGGAAGATTGAAGAGGCCATGCAAGACACCAACTGGATTGATGCAATGCAAGAAGAACTCAGTCAGTTCAAAAGGTGTAAGGTCTGGGAACTGGTGTCAAAACCTAAGGATCACAACATAATAGGAACTAAGTGGATCTACAGGAACAAGCTTGATGAGAATGACACTATAGTCAAGAACAAGGCTAGACTGGTAGCAAAAGGCTACAGGCAAGAGGAAGGTATTGATTTTAATTAAACCTTTGCTCCAGTGGCAAGGATGGAGGCAATAAGGCTGTTCTTAGCCTATGCTGTCTATCAAGGGTTCAAAGTATATCAAATGGATGTGAAATCAGCATTTCTGAATGGTGATTTAAAAGAAGAAGTCTATGTAGAACAACCCTCAGGTTTTGTAAACTCTCACTTTCTTGATTATGTATATAGGCTTAGGAAAGCTCTATATGGTTTGAAACAAGCTCCAAGGACTTGGTATGAAACATTGTCTGCATTCCTCATTGAGAATAAATTCTCTAGAGGAAAGATAGACAAAACTCTATTCAATAAAGAATCAAAAGGCAAGATAATACTAGTCTAGATATATGTGGATGACAATATCTTTGGTTCTACTGAAAACAGCTTTTGTAGGAAATTTGTCAAACTTATGCAAGGGAAGTTTGAGATGAGCAGTATGGGTGAGCTGAATTTCTTTTTGGGACTTCAAGTTAGACAGACTGAGAGTAGGTTGTCCATATCCCAGTCGAAGTTCACCAAGGAGTTGATTAAGAAGTATGGTTTGAACTCAGCTTCTACAATGAAAACACCAATGAGAACAAGTATGCCTATATGCAAAGATGAAGCAGGAAAACCTGTTGATGAGTCTTTGTATATAGGGATAATTGGCTCCCTACTATACTTGACTGCTAGTAGACCTGACATCATGTATACAACATGTGTCTGTGCTAGGTATCAAGCATGCCCTAAGGAATCTCATTATACCGCAGTTAAAAGAATTTTGAGATATCTTAAGGGCACACCTAATCTAGGTCTTTGATACCCTAAGAATAGAGATTTTCTATTAACAGGTTTCTCAGATACAGATTTTGCTGGATGCAAAGAAGACAGAAAAAGTACCACAGGAACCTGTCAGTTCCTTGGTGGGAGGCTGTTGTCATGGAGCAGTAAGAAGCAAACCAGTGTAGTTATATCAACAGCTGAATCAGAATATATAGCTGCAGGTAGCTGTTGTGCACAATTAATGTGGATAAATCATCAACTAGAAGATTATGACATCCAGGTAAGTAGAATTCCACTATTTTGTGATTCTACAAGTGTTATTTCTATTGCTAAGAATCATGTATCACACAGTAGGACATAACATATAGAAATAAAGTTTCATTTTATCAGAGAACATGTTGAAAAGGAAAATATTAGTCTAGAGTTTGTAAAAACAGATAATCAAATAGCTGATATTTTCACAAAACCACTGGATGAAACTAAATTCAATAATTTCAAAATTGAATTAGGTATGTTGAATCTAGAATAGGTTAACATAAGTTTCCATGAGTAGCATCAGTAAACATCAAATTTCTCTTGAAATTTGTCTAAGTACAAAGTTTGTGTCGATACAAGCAAGTTGTGTCGACACACTCAGTATGTTGTGTCAACACAGGAAAAGGATGTGTCGACACAGAAACAGTATCTGTGTCGACAGGAGAATAGGTGTCGACACAACCTTGTCGAGACTATAAGTCGTGAGGATATTTGTGTCGACACAAAAAGTTGGTGTCGACACAACTCTGTCGAGACTTAAGTTGTCAGTGTCGACACAGACGCAAGTATGTCGACACAGACTCAAGTGTGTCAACACATAAATGTGTCGACTTAAAATACGTTTTGTCGACTTAGATATTAGTATGTCGACACATAGTCATGTCGACTTAACTTAAGTTCTGTCAAGACCTAAGTCATTTTTGTCGACACAAAAACTGATTTGTCGACTTAAGCCCGACTTTTGATCTGCCCCTGACTAAAGTACTATAAAAAGGTGAATCAAAAATCTAGTCGACTACGCTATCAGAATTTTTGACTCTACACCTTCTGTCGACATAGACCTTCTCTTCTCTTCTCCTCTAGTACTTACGTCAATGGCGTCAAACCAAGAAGATAAGATTAATGAAGGTTACGAACTGGTTCGCGAAGGTTTCACAACTGCTTCTGATGAAATTCAGGGAGTCATTGCCCTAATTTCTGAAAATGGACTAGAATTTTTGGTCTCAGAACCGACCAAAATTTGGAAGAAGGAAGTCATGGAGTTCTACACAACCGCTTCAGTGGACACTAAAGGAAAGAAAATCAAGGCATCTATTCAAGGTACCCAGGTGAAGCTCACTTTGAAATCAATCAGGAAAACACTACATCTGCCATTGATTAAGGATACAGACGAAATTACTCCATCCCAAATAACCGAAGCATTAAGCTGGTGTGGACTGAATCTCAGTATTAAGATTGGTTCATCTATCAATAGAAAATGGATGAATTCCCAAGAAAAATTTCTTTAAGAAGTAGTGGGCAAAGTGATTATCTGCAAAACAGTGGACATGATCGGATTTCTGCCCACATGTTCAATCTGATGGTGAGAATCATATTCAAGATAAACACTGACTGGGCAGCAGTAGTGTTTGATAAACTACAAGAAGAAATAAAGAAACCTAACCTGGGAAGGATCCTCAGTCTATGCTTAACATCAGTAATTCCAGATGTTCTGAAACAAGCAAATGGCTTTAAAATAAATCATATGAGAAAAATAGATGTAAGGATACTGTCAAGGTGGGACAGAGTTCTAACCAAGGAAGTCTCTGCTCCTAAGGAGCAAACTAACAAAGACAAGAAGAAAAAGAAGGTGGTTGTACAGGCTGACTCCTCAAATGATTCTGGGGAGGAAGTGGTCTTCAGTTCTGATGAAGACCAGCAACAACAAGATGTTCATGCTCAAGCAAAGGACTCTGAGCCCCAAGAGCAACAATTTGACTCTACTCTAGGGGAGAAAACATAGAAAAAGAAACTGAGTTGCCTGCCCAAGGGGGAGGTATTGATGATGTTGTCCTGGATAGTGACTTAGCTGCAGACACAATAATGGATGTTGTATCTGAAATCAACACTGCAGCTGAAGTAACTGATAAGAATGATGCTCAAAATGAGCCAGTAAGTATCTTCTCCACAGACTAGTGATGTATTACAGTATTCTCCTCAAAAAATTGTTAAAAGGGACACTTTTGTTTACACAACAAAAGAGGTCTTTCAAGTGGTATTAGTCTTTTAAGTAGTTTTTTTTTTAAAAAAACTAATCTTATTCCTTCTAAACAGATACAGCAGGAATTTACAATGGAAGAATTGTTTCCTGATCCTCTTACTGATAGGACTGAGGGGAAGGAAATTGAAAAAGAAAATGAAATTCCAAGGACTGAGGGGGAGTTATTCAAGGATACCCCAACTGAAAAGAAAACTGTTGATATTAAAAGTACATCTGAATCTTCTAAAGATAAAGAAGCCACATTGGCTAAGAAAAGAAAGCTGTCTGTGTTAAAGAAGAAGAGTTCTGGACATAAGAAAGCTTTACAATTGGGAACTGCACCATCTACATCAAGCATGGACTTCAGTTCTTTACTGGTCCAGATGCAGATAAAATTAGATAATCAAAGACAGACTATAGAAAAATATATGGATGAAACTCATAAGGAGTTACAGTTTCAGTTGGCCCAGGACATCAAATCCATTAGATTTGAAGTGAACCAACATAAGAAGGAGATGACAGATTGCTTCCATAAAGGAGGTAATGTTGTGGTGTTCCTGGCCAAGCAACAACAAGATATCCAAGATAAAGTGGATGAAATTGAAGTGAAGCAGGGATATGTACTGGAGAATCAGTTAAGGATGAATGAAAATCTCAAGGATTCACATCATGAAATATTGACAAAGTTCATTGATTCTAGCACTACTCTGAAGGATGAAATCTCCAAGCAAATCCAGGAAGATATATCAGCTATAAAAGCCACATTTCAAGAATCACAGGAGAAAATTAAATCTTTCCTGACAAAATTAAGAGCTTATTTTAAAGAGGGAACTGAATATATAGTTGATCAAGTCAGATTCCAGAAAGAAGATATAAGAGATCATGTTGCAAGAGAAGTCATAAAGGGGGAGAAATTACTAGTCAAAGCCAGCTCTGACCATGTTAAATGGACTACCAATAGCATCAGAGCTACTCTTGGATATCCTCCTCTTTGTGATGATGCTAATGTAGCTGAGTCTGGGATACAACCTGAATATTTTGAAGGAGATCAGCCTGAAGTTGCTCAAGTGATCTACCCCCCAGCTGATTTTGAGATGGTTCAAGAAGAAGTGCTGAAAATGTATAGTCCTCCACCAGAGGCACAAAATGTAATTCTGGAAAAGGTTGAAATGTCAGAAGCTGCATTAGAAGCTCAGAAGAAAGCTCAACTTTCCAAGAAGAGATTCAGAGAGCAGGCTGAGCTGAAGCCAGATTTTGAGCAGTGGAGCCCAACTTCTAGAAACATCATACTTACTGCCTGGAAAGCTGTAAAAGATAAAATACATGACAGGGGTAAGTGATATTCTGAACAAGAGTGGAATAAATATCAAGCAGGACAAGAAGCAATTCTTCAACATAGAAGAAGTGCTAAGGCTGGGAAGCTACCTGCTAATGCTCAAGAGCCAAGCAAGTACTTCCCCAAACCTTTCCACTATTTTGAAAGACAGAAGATCAAGGTTGAAGCATTAAAAAAGGAAGCTCTAAAAGGGAAAAAGCCAGCTGAGGTTGCTGAACCTTCTGTGCAGGCTAAAATCAAGTCTGGCAAAGGAATAATTATTAAGGAGCCTAGTCAGTAATAAGATTGCTAGGTTTATGTAATAGAACAATGTACAAATTTGTTTCTTTTGTTCTATAAGAAATTCATGTAAACCAAAGTTTTTCTGATTAATGAAATCTGTTTCAGTATTAAGTGTTTGTTGTTTACAATGATTATGTAATAACCTGCTCTGAAATTTTTTTACTTCTATTACAATTTTGTTTTATCTTAAGAGATGTATATCTTTGACTAAGGGTTATGACTTCTCCAAATAGGGGGAGATTGTTGGGTACATTGGAAAATGTGTACTAGATTTGGAGAAGCCACAACTTAGTCAATGATATGCATCAATGTGTATTTGATAGAAGTTTGAGTTTCATTGTGAAGGTTTAAAAATTTAAAGGAAAATTTTCTAAGTACAAGTGTCGACACTTGTGAAGAAACTGTGTCGACGCTAAAGGAGACTGTGTCGACACTCAGGCAAGCTGTGTCGACACACAGGCGAAATGTGTCGACACTTATGAAGAAGCTATGTCGACACCCAGCTGCTATGTCGACACTCAGGAAAGCTGTGTCGACACACTGGCAAAATGTGTCGACACTTATAAAGAAGTTGTGTCGACACTCAAAGCTATGTCGACACCTAAAGAAACAGTTGGGTCGACATCCAGAATTGTGTCGACAACTTAAAACAGAATTGTGTCGACACTTAAAACAGAAGATGAGTCGACACTCAGGAGCTATGTCGACACCTGAAGCAATTGTGTCGACACACAGGACTTGTGTCGACACATGAACTCTCAAGAGGCTGTGTTGAGTTCAGAAGTAATTGTGTCGACACACAGGACTTGTGTCGACACACACTCAACTCCATTTAACAAACACTCAACGTCAACTGTCTGCAACAGAAATGTCGAGACAAGAAGCTGTTGTATCGACACACAGGACTTGTGTTGACACATACAACAAAAAGCAGTGTCGAGGATCAGAAGTATGACTGTGTCGACACTTGGAATAATTGTGTTGACACCATGAAGACTTGTGTCGACACTTAGTCTATATGTGTCGACACATGTGAAGCAGTCTGCTGAGTGTTGTATGCTGAGTTGAAAAGACATTGAAGAACCTGGTGACGTGACTGGTGACTTGACAGTTGTCATAACTAGCCGGTCTGACACCACTGTCAGAATTGTCAGAAGTTTGTTATGAACCAGATAAGCCGGTAACCATGAAGCAAGCTCTATATAAGAGACAGATCGGAAACGACAAAGAAGAACAACAACGTGAGACATCAATAAGAAGAATTCTGACAGATCAAAGGCTATCTGCAAGAAATATTCAAAGTTCAATCTGAATCTAAGGAAGAAGCTGACTGAAGATCAACTTCAACTTCAAGAGAAGATCCACCTTATTTGTCCTAATCAAGAAGCTTTGAAAAGCTAAGTTAGGTTGGATCAGAAGGATCAGTCTATACAAGAACTGATCAAGAAGACAACATCAACAGAGAAATCTAGCTGGTGAAGTTTTCAGATACTTATAACTCACAAATTCTTGTAGGATCTATTGTTAGATCTGAGATTGTAAGCCTAAAATTATAAAGGCTGAGGTAGGGCTGTGTGCCTGAGGTAGGACTTGTGGAAAGTCTGAGTTGTAAACCTAATTATAAAGGCTGAGGTAGGGCTGAGGCCTGAGGTAGGATTCAGGGAAGAATCTGAGGTAGGACTTGTGTAAAGTCTGAGGTGTAGGAACCATTTTGGGTTCTAAGTTTGTAAGATCTGCGGATCCGAGCCAGTGGAAGGAAGTTAGGCTGAATCGAGTTATCTGCTGGATAGGCAAAGGGGGAAAGTGGATGTACTCATATCTTGGGGAACCACTATAGATCTGGTGTTTGCTGTGTTGTATTTAATTTCTGTAGATAGAATTATTCTGTACTAAAAGAAGTTACAAATATCTGTTTGCCTTAAAATCAAAAAGACTCAAAAAGATTAGAACCTATTCACCACCCCCCCCTCTAGGTGTTTAGGCTCTTGAAACAAAGTCTTTCAGGGCCTTCCAGACTTCTCTCTACATGTGGCAAGTTGGGCTTGCTTGAACTTTTCACGCCAGCTTGAGAGGGAGTATTGACGTGTTATTTATTTTCAGTTTATGTGCCCCTTGTATCTCCTATATATATATACATATTTCCCCCCTTGGTGGATGAATATAATTCTTTTCCTCTCACTTAATTGTAGCAAGAAGAAGAATGTGGTGGCTAGATCAAGTGCAGAGGCAGAATATCGTGTCATGTCCCAAGGCTTATGTGAGGGGCTATGACTGCATACTGTGTTACAGGATCTGGGTTTCTCTGTGACAACCCATTTCTCCTTGTTATGTGACAATAAGGCAGCCATTAATATTATTCATAATTTGGTCCAACATGACAAGACAAAGCATGTTGAGATTGATCGGCACTTTATCAAAGATCACTTGCATAAAAAAACAGTTGTTACTCTGTTTATTCATTCTAAAGAACAGCTGGCCGATGTGTTTACCAAAAGTTTGGGTTGTGACGTGTTTACCGACGATATTCAAAAGCTTGGGATGACCGACATCTTCTGTCCGACTTGAGGGGGAGAGTTGTAATATGTTATTTTTCAAGTCGTCGTAGCCCGTTTTTGTATTTACCCCAGGTTGGGGTAGTTTGGTATTTTTCTTATTTTAGGTTTTCCCTTACTCAAGTATATGTACGAGTAAGGGACCTCCTTGATAATCAATTACGTATTATTTCTTTTCCACGGATGGCAGAGTGCCGCACAAAAAGAGCTTTGTTCAACCTAAGAAGTGCACAACAAAGCCAACTACCCAATCGATGCCAGAATAAGGGCACAACCATCGTCGAGGGAGAGTAGATCCAACGCAGGAACAGTCAAAGAAGAAAGAGAGAAGAATTGAAAGCTCCAGTAGAGAGATCTCGTCGAGCGAGAGAGAGAGAGATCAACTATCATGCATGCGGCTCAAGGAAGAAGGAAAGACAGAGATGCTTCTCGATTTATCGAGGAAGAGCTTTAAAAGTAAACCTAGCCTTAATATTAAACCGACCATATAGTCCAGCAAACCACAAAGCTCGTCCAGATATGCCACAATTATAATCCATTAATTCAATCACATAAATATTTCAGACCAGCCGCTATGCACATATATGTAAATATATATAATCCGGCCATAATAACCTGGTGATGTGCTTATATATCTATATCTATATTTATACTATTCAAAAAAGATTTATGCGATGGTCATGAAATAATGGATTTTAAAAGCCATCCAGTTAATCTAAGCAGTTCTTTCATCCATATCGATTCTCTGTTCCGCCTAAAATTCAAAATTCTCTTTGATTACCGGCGCAGGGGTTTTAAAATCCCACAACACTCCCAATATCCACGCTCGCCCCAGACTTCCCTCTTCCCCGCAGCCAACAACTTTCGTCTTCTGCGCAACCCTTTACTTCTCTCTTCCGTACATCTCTCATTTGATGATTAGGGCTAGGTACTACTATCGGCCTACCCCTCCACGAAGACACTCCAGATCTCATGCGCAGCTCATCGCTCTCTCGCCTCTTCAACCACTCTCGCCAAGGTATAAGCCGTGTACTTAGGGTTTCCTCCTCAACTTCCTTCCATCGACAACATCCCTTTGAATCACTCTTCCTTCAAATGCTATGCTTATTTCCTCACTTAACGTATGTTACTTTTTGCAGATCTTGATTTCTACTGCAATTATCTTCCTCGTAAGTTGCTCGGACATCCTCCTCAACCATCATTGCACTGCTAACCCCTAACCATCTCGCGCATCTACCTCTCGGTGTCGCTGGTTTCGCTACTTTGATCAAGAAACTCTACCGGTTGAGCTTCCGTGAACCACACATCTTTTGTTAGATCATTCAAGAGGTATAAAATTTCTACCGCAATTTTTCCAGTATTTTGGTTTCCATTTCTATACATTTGCAAGGTCTTCTTTTTTATATATTTTCACAGTTCAATATATAATGTTACCTGTTTCAGTATTCGTTTCATTTTGATCTCTAAATGTTCCATAAACTCAGACATGTGCAGTGTTGCTGAACAATTACATTTTAGGAAATCAAAAAATGCTTCAAGGTTTCTCTGTTATTTAATTAAATTTTAGAGTTAATAAGATAATCACTAATTAGATATATTCAATAGTCTTCATAATTCTAAGGCCTCTTATGCAAAATAAAGAAACTATCTCCTTTGATCAAGAATAAAAAAAAATTCTGAATATAATTTATTTAACTCTTTTCAAGCCTCTTTGATTTCAGTTCCAATTCAAATGTTCATGCATGTAATTGGTTCCTATTGGAAAAGCTCATGTAAAGAGATCCATGTTGGAGCCCATTTATTTAGTTTTCTTCTTCTCTCCTCTTTAGTCCCACATCATGTATAGGGATCTCTTCTCTCTTTCGCCCTCCTATAAATGTGTATTCATACCTTGTAATTGAGTATTGAGAAAGTATATACAAGTTTGAGGTTTTCTCCGCATGGTATCAGAGGGAACAGGTCCTCCGTGCAGTTAACTCCTTTCTAATCGTTGCTTCCCGTGCGGTTAACTCCTTTTTCTAACCGTTGCTTCCCGTGCGGTTTACTCCTTTTTCTAACCGCTCCTCCTGCTCTCTCTCTCTCGTGGCTATCACCTCCTCTTCTTCTTCTTTCTTGGCCCTTTTATAACTCTCTCTCTGTCAAGTGGGGCCTTTTTCCCTTTTTCCTCTAACCGCGTGGTTTCTTCCCGTTTACTCGCTTCCTGTCTACTCGTTGCGGTCTCCTTGTCTACCCGCCTAGTTCTCGCCTTCTCGTCGCGTGCTTCTTCTACCCACCTTCTCGCTGCTCTCCTCTCTTCTCGCCGTGACTTCTCTTAGTCGTTGCGGCTTCCCTAACCGTTGCGAGCTCCGCATCTAGATCGCGACATCTTTCCTTGCCGCTGGTGTGCCCACCGTGACCGTGCGGACTTCTTGCGCGGTTTCTTCTTTGCTTAGTCACTGCGGCTTCTCTAACCGTCGCGGGATCCGCATCTTGGTCGCGGCTTCTTTCCTTGTCGTTGGTGTGTTGTCACCGTGACCGTGTGGTGTTCTCGCGCGGTTTCTTCGTCGCTTGGTCGCTACGACTTCTCTAATCGCAGCGGCTTCTCCTATCTAACCGCTCCGCATTTTGGTCGCGACCTCTTCTTTCCTTGCCGCTGGTGCGTTGTCACCGAGACCATGCGGCTTCTCCTGTTCTCTAGTCGAGGCGGCTTCTCCTCGCTAACCGCTTCGCATTTTAGTCGCTGCCTCTTCTTTCCTTGCCGCTGGTGTGTTGTCACCAAGACCGTGCGGTCTTCTTGCGCGGTTTACTGTGCGGCCTCTTTCTGCTCGCGGTTCTGATCGTCTGATATGCTTGTGTGGTCTCCTCTCTAACTGTTGGTCTTCTTGTCGCCGGTCTAGCCTCCTGATCGCCTGGAAATGGGGTCTTCTCTTGATTCTACCGGACAGGCGGCTTCCTCTTCTGCAGACCGCCCGGCCCTTACCCCTGAACTCCGGGATCAATTGTGGATCACTACTATTTCTTTAGCCGGGAAGAACTTTGTGGAGTGGGTGCACTCTGTTCGTCGTGTTCTTCAGTCCAAAGACTTTCTACATCACTTGACCCAAGTTGTTCCCGATGCTCCTACTGAAGACTGGTTGCGCAATGATAGTCGAGTTCAAACGTGGCTGCTCAACTCCCTTGATGGCGAACCTTATCGCATGGTCATGTATCACAAAACGGCTAAGGCGATGTGGGATGAGCTCCATTCTCTCTATTCTGACAAAGATAGTCTCCAGCACCTGTCTAACATCATAATTGATCTTCAGACTCTTGACGTTAGCGGGGCCACCGACCTAACTTCCTTTATTGCTCGGGCCAAGACTCTGGTTGAAGCCTGGATTCAACATCAACCTCCTACGATGGATCATGTTGCACAACGTGCTCAAAAAGAAGTCGTCGGTGTTGTCATGATGATGGATCGTGTCCCGCCTCATCTTCAGAGCATTCGGGCTCAAATCCTCTCCTGTGCTGCTACTCTGTCACTATCAGATGTGTGTTCCATGTTGCTCAAGGTCTCACCACCTCCTGACAGTTCTGGACCTCCGTCACCGGCCCTCCTTCAGCAGACTTTTGCTCCCTTACTGCTTCTCCCTCCTCTTGCTCATGGGGAACGTTCAGGTTCTCGGGGCAGAGGTCGGGGAAGCCGGCCACGACCTAAGTGCTCCTTCTGCGGAAAGGACGGCCACCTTGAGGCCACTTGCTACCGCAAGCATGAGATTCCTCCTCGTCCACAAGCCGTTGTTGCTGTCAACGACTCATCTGTCACTCGTACTGACCTTGAAGAGGTCCGGCTTCAGCTCCAACAACTTCATGGTCTGCTCAGTCGCCCACCTGCCTCCGCTGCCTCCATCTCACTTGAAGGTAACGCTCGTCTCTTCACTGGTCCGCGCTGGATAGTGGATTCAAGCGCCACTCACCACATCACCTCCCTGCGGCCACATCAGTACCTGGATTCTCCTCATCCTAAGTGCATCGCAGTGGCCAACTGGGAACACTGTTCCGGTCTCCGGCTCTGCCGATATCCCTCTCACTTCATCTCTATCTCTACGCTTGGCTCTTCATGTTCCGGACTCTCCGTTTAATTTATTTTTTGTTGGTCGTCTCACTGCTGATTTAAATTGCTCTGTAACCTTTACATCTTCTTCTTTTCTAATACAGGATCGACAGACGTGGAATATCATTGGTAACGGACGAATGCAGAACGGGCTCTATACCTTCTTGATGACTCTCATACTATCCTCTCTTCCGTCTCCTCTGTCGATTGACATCGGCGTCTTGGGCATGCCCCTTTACCAGTCTTCCAAAAGGCTCTACCAGAAGTATCTCTTCCTGTTTTTCAGTGTGAATCTTGTATTTTCGGCAAACAACCATGTTCATCTTTTTCATCTCATTGTACTCGGAGCTCTGCTCCTTTTATTTTAGTACACTCCAATATTTGGGGACCGTACAAAGTCACTAGCATTTCTGGGTATCGTTATTTTTTAACTTTTATTGATGATTATTCTCGGATGACGTGGTTATATTTACATCATGATTGCTCTGAGCTTCCCCGTGTCTTTCGGGTATTCCTCCTTGAGACCCGCACGCAATTCTCCACGAACATCATCTTCTTCGCACTGATAATGCTCGCGAATACACTAGCCATGAATTTGCAAACCTTTGCTCTGAATTTGGGGTCATTCACCAAACATCGTGTGCTTATACCCCCAACAAACGGAGTCGCCTAACGTAAGAATCGACACATGCTCGATGTTGCTCGCTCTCTCATGCTTCACACGCAGGTTCCCAAAGCTTATTGGATCTTTGCGCTTTCGACGGTCTGTCATCTGATTAATCGTCTCTCTTCCCCCATACTCCACAATATCACTCTGTTCAGCCACTTGGTCCCCTCTACTCCGGCATTCTCTCTCATACCCCGCATCTTTGGTTGTACTTGCTACGTGCACATTCTTGGTCCATCCACGGACAAGTTGGATCCCCGGGAGGCCAAACACATCTTCGTTGGCTATTCACGAACTCAGAAAGGCTACGTATGCTACTCTCCTGCTAACCGCAAGGTGTCTGTTTTTGCTGATGTTACCTTTCGGGAGGATCTTCCTTTCTTCTCTGCTCCAGATCCAAAACCTCTACCACCACCCGTCCTACGACCTATCATTCTTGTTACCACTCCACCACCAAAAATTCCTGACCAGGCACCCACTCTTTCCAAGCCGCCTCTTATACATGTTTACACTCGTCGCCATCCTGGCTCTGTTGCCCCAATGCAGTCAGCTTCGACCTCTGACGCTCCGCATCCTGTAGGTCCGGCACAAGAATCCACCGCTCATCCCATGACGAATTATGTATCCTTATATCGCTTATCCCCACAACTTCAAACTTTTGCCACTTCATTATCCTCGATTTTTGTACCTAACTCTATGCAAGAGGCTCTCCAACATCCTGCCTGGCGGGCGGCCATGGAAAAAGAAATGACTGCTCTCTGGGCTAACCAGACCTGGAACCTGGTATCTCTACCTACCGGCCAGACACTTGTTGGGTGTAAATGGGTCTTTGTCATCAAACATGTTCCTGATAGGACAATTGACCGTCTGAAGTCCCACGTGGTGGCTCGTGGCTTCACCCAACAGCAAGGTCTCGATTATGAAGAAACGTTCTCTCCAGCAGCCAAACTCAACACCGTTCGTGCCCTCCTCTCCGTGCTTGTGCATCGTCAATGGCCCTTATATCAACTGGATATCAAGAATGCGTTTCTGAACGGAGACCTCCAGGAAACAGTCTACATGCAACAACCTCTCGGGTTTTAGACAATGAGGGAGTCCCGAGTTTGTCATCTTAAGAAGTCCATCTATGGTCTCAAACAGTCCCCTCGGGCATGATACGACAGGTTCAGTAAGGCAGTTCGGGAAGTCGGCTTTACTCGGAGCTCAGCAGACTTCTCTCTGTTCACTCGACATCGGTCAACAGGAACGGTTCTTCTGTTATGATAGGAACTACTAGAGAGAGAGGGAGAAAACTAGAGAGAAGAAGAAAGGAGGCTAGGGTTTAGAAGAATAAGGAGAAATACCTTGGGTTTTGCTTGCCTCCAAAAGATGACATCCCCGGGTATAAATACCTGGGCCAAGGAGGGAGCCGGCCGGCCCCTCCACATAGGGCTGAACCGGTTGGTTCAGCCCTTGGCCGGCCGGTTCTACTGAGTGGGGGCTGAACCGGATGGTTCAGCCCCTTCGTTGCTCGTCATCTCCTTGCTCCTGCGAGCATAATAATGCCCCGAGAAGCGGGCCGCGGTCGGGGGCGTAACATTCCCCTCCCCATCAAGACCCAGCTTGTCCTCAAGATGGAAATCTGGGTACAGCTCCTTGAAGTCCAACAGATCAACCCAGGAGTTATGTGCTTCCGATAAGTGCTTCCACTTGTCCAAGAGTTCGGCCCGAAACTCGGCGCCTCGCTGCTTCCACCTGAGTAATAGAATATTCTCCGGCATCGGCCGAAGTTCACCTGCAACGGTAGCTTCTGGCAAGAAAGGGCTCGGTTGGGCACTGTCACCAATCTTCTCCTTGATCAAAGAGACATGAAATGTCGGATGGATGCGGGAGCCCGCGGGAAGCTCTAACGTGTAAGCGACCGGCCCCGCCCTTTTGAGAACACGAAAGGGGTCATAATATCGAGGAGTCAGCTTCTGATTTGTATGACGAGCCACTGAGAGTTGTCGGTAGGGTTGGAGCTTAAGGAATACTTCATCGCCCACGACAAAATCCCACTCCTTGCGGTGCTTGTCCGTCTGGGCCTTCATGCGATTCTGGGCAAGGCGAAGATTCGCCCGCAATGTCACTAAGGTGTGGTTGCAGTCGCGGAGGGCCTGATCAACCGCCGGTAACTCCGTGCTTCCCGGCTCATAACTGCTCAAAGAAGGTGGTGGATGGCCGTAGACCACCTCAAATGGCGTCATCTTGCTGGCGGAGTGGTAAGCAGTGTTGTAACAATACTCGGCCCAGTGTAGCCAACTGGTCCAAGACCGAGGCTCGTCCATGACGAAACACCAGAGGTATGTCTCCACACTGCGATTAAGAACCTCTGTTTGGTCGTCGGTCTGGGGGTGATTTGCGGTGCTGAAACTCAAGCAAGTCCCTTGAACCCTGAAAAGCTCTCGCCAGAACTGGTTCATAAAAGTGGGATCACGATCAGAAATGATTGCGCGTGGGAGGCCGTGCAAGCGGACGACTTCCCGAGTAAAGAGTTTGGCGACCGACTCCGCCGTATAAGGGTGACTGAGAGCGAGGAAGTGACCATACTTGGAGAGCTTGTCGACCACTACGAGAATGACCGACTTGCCCTGAGACTTGGGCAATCCATCAATAAAATCCATCGACACAGTATCCCAGATGTGCTGCGGAATCTCAAGTGGGTGGAGCAACCCGGCAGGTGTGGTGGTCTCGTAATTTTGTCGTTGACATGTCTCACACTGTCGTACAAACTGTTGCACATCCCGGCGCATCCCCGACAAAAATACATTTGCTCTCGCCCTTTGGAGGGTACGGAGCACTCCTGCATGACCCCCACTGGAGAGGAATGAAACTCGTGGAGCATAACTGTCTTCCATGCTGAGCCTGGAGGTATGACTACTCTGTTGTGGTAATGTAGTCGCCCATTCTGTAGATGATAACCTGGCGTCACAGTCTCCCCACGCTGGAGGGCCTCCACGAGGGCGCGTAAAGAGGGATCCTGCAAGACCTCCTCATGTATGTAATCGAACGAGTCGAGGACCGGCCCCGAAATCTAGGTGAGTGCACCATCAGGTAAGCGGGACACGGCGTCCGCCACCACATTCTCTTTGCCCTTGCGGTAAACGATCTCATAATCGTAGCCCAAAAGTTTGGTGACCCACTTTTGCTGAAGAGGAGAGGAGACTCGCTGATCCAACAAATGCTTCAAACTTTGGTGATACGTACGAATCTTGAAGTGTCGCCCCAAAAGATATGGCCGCCAAAGGGCCACTGCCTGAACCACTGCCAACAACTCTTTTTCATAGGTGGACAGTCCCAACGTTTTAGGCGCCAACACCTTACTATAAAAAGTCAGTGGGCGGCCCTCCTGCATCAATACTGCACCCAGCCCCACCCCTGAGGCGTCCGTCTCCACAACGAAATCCTTAGTGAAATCCGGGAGGGCTAACACTGGGGTGGTCGTCACCGCCTGTTTGAGCGCCTGAAAAGCCGCTTCAGAACCATCCTGCCACGAGAAGGCATCCTTCTGCAGTATTTGGGTCAGTGGTCGAGCAATCTTTCCATAATCCCACACAAACCGTCGGTAGTAGCCGGTGAGGCCCAAGAATCCCCGCAGAGCCCGAACAGTCTGGGGCCGCGGCCAAGAAACCATGCTCTCAATCTTCTGAGGGTCAGCTTTGACCCCTTCAGCTGATACCAAGTTTCCCAAGTACTCGACCTCCTCCTGCCCAAAAGAACACTTGGAGCGCTTAGCATAGAGCTGATGCTTGCGTAGAATAGAGAAGACCTGTTCAACATGACATAAGTGATCTTCCCAATTAGCACTGTATATCAAGATGTCATCAAAGAAAATCAGCACAAAAAGGCGAAGTAGTGGGCGAAAGATCTTGTTCATATTGGCTTGGAAGGTGGATGGCCCGCCAGTCAGCCCGTTGGCCATCACCAGAAACTCGTAGTGGCCGTCGTGGGTCCTGAAAACCGTCTTATGGACGTCCTCTTCCCGCATAAGGATCTGGTAGTTACCCGACTGTAGGTCAAGCTTTGTGAATCGAATCGCCCCGTGTAGCTCATCCAAGAGCTCTTCAACCAATGGAATTGGAAACTTGTCATTCAAAGTGATGTCGTTCAAAGCTCGATAGTCGACACAGAATCGCCACGAGCCATCTTTTTTTCTTGACGAGAATAATCGGGGCCGAAAAGGAGCTCGTGCTGGGTCGGATGATCCCGGCGTCGAGCATCTCCCGAACGCTGCGCTCGATCTCTGCCTTCTGCATGTGTGGATATCGGTAAGGCCGGATATTGGTAGGCTCCGCTCCGGCCTTGAGTACAATCTGGTGATCCCGAAGCCGCGATGGTGGTAGTGTACGTGGCTCCTGAAAGACGTTAGAATACTGGTCGACTAAGGACTGCAACTGTATGGGTACCTCAGACGACCCGGCCTCATCAGACCGCACCCCCAAAAGGACTGCCATCAAGCTCCCTTCCTCTCCGAGCTGTTGCATGCTCCGAAGAGAGACTTCCTTTACTGGCGAAGCTGTAAGACCCTTCAAACAGAACTGTCGGCCACGTTGTAGGAACTCCATCGTCATGAGCTCCCAATCAAAAGTGACCCGCTTCAGCTGCTGCTGCCACTGAACTCCAAGTACCATGTCTGATCCCCGGATGGGTAGAAGGTATACATCCGTGCTCCCAACGTATCCCTGAATCCTCAACTCCACTCCCTTCATGACCCCTTCGCACTGCAACTTGCTGCCGTCAGCCACCATAACCTGGAATGCAGCTCCCCTATCAATGTCATGCCCAACCCGCTGAGTGACGACCGGGTGTATGAAATTGTGGGTGCTCCCGCTGTCCACTAATATCGTCACTTTCTCCTGTCTAACCCGTCCGGCAACCCGCATCGTGAGGGACGGATTTCACCCTTCCATGGCTTGGATGGAGACCCCAAACTCCGTCACATCCACATCCCCCTCCAATAGCGCCTCCTCGACTGCTACCTCGGGCAAAGACTCGTCGGCCACCTCTTCATGCAGCATGAAAACCTGTAGCTTCTGACATTTATGCCCGAGCACAAACTTCTTGTCACAGTTGAAGCAGAGGCCCTTCTCCTTGCAGGCCTGGAGCTCGCCCCACGACAAACGAGTCACCGTAGGCTTGGCAACCGCTTGTGGCTCTCTCCTGGCTATGGCGGGTGTGGCAAGAGGCTTCCCCGTGGCTCGTGACCGTTGCCGGTTGAATCGCTCCTCCTGAATGTGTGCTAGGGTGATAGCGTGATTCAAGCTCCGTGGCATATAAGCATGAACCTCATCCCGCAATTGCTCCTTCAAGCCCGACACAAAACAACTCAGCAGTGTCTTCTCTTCCCAGCGTACCCGGTTGGCCAACTTCTCGAACTCTGTCCGGTACTCAGTCACTGTCCCCTTCTGTCGTAACTTCTGCAGCAGCGCCTCAAAGTCCTCATATTCCAGTGGCCCGAACCGGGCCGTGAACCCCTCCGCAAAATCAGTCCACGGTACATCATCTCTACCTCTCAGGAACCACTGAGTCTACTGAAACGCGTCGTCTTCCAGATGGAACGACGCTAGTTGCACCCATTGCCCCTCCGGGACCTCCTGATAGCTGAAGAACAACTCCACCTTATGAACCCACTCCAACGCATCCCCCCCTTTGAATTTGGGGAAGTTCATGCGTGTCAACTTTGGTGGCATGTACGCACGCGGCCCGGCCTGCCCTTGCCAGCCCTGTCCTTGCCCATTCTGTCATCCCACATGCCCATCGTGTCCACCCGGGTAGCCTTGAGGTGGCTGACCTTGATGAGGAACGTGCTGCCCGACCCACGGAACGTGGCCTACAAATCCGCCGGGAAGAATGTCGTCTCGCGGGTGAGGAAGAAGCCCCGTTGCATCTCCTGGAGCCCGCACAGCAGCCCCCTGCCTTCCATCAACCTGTAGCCACGGCTGCCGCCCGCAATACACTGGTCCAGCAATACCGTAGCCGCCTCCTCGATGTCTAGACGGCCCGCACTCAGCCGGCCCAGCAAAACTGGGGTCGCCGCCTCCTGCTGCTGCCGCCGGCCACGCCTTCGCTCCCCCGCCTTCACCGGTGATCCCCCAGGGTCGGGAGAACCCGACGCCGCTGTTCCGGCCCAGTCCGGGTGCTCCATTGCTCGCCAGTCCAGCAAAACTGGGGCTGACGCCCCCCGCTGCAGCCACCGACCATGCCGCTGCCCTGTGGCCTTCGTCGGTGGTCCCCTAGGGTCGGGAGAGGTTGATGCCCCCGTTTCCGCCCAAGGCCGATGCTCCCGTGCCCAAACGCCCCAGATCAGGCGTTCCGGACGCTTCGGCGGACCGATCGGGTCTTCCGCCGATCGGTTCATCCTCGCTCGTGCTTTTTCCTTTCAACAGAGCTTTAAGCTCCTCCATACGCACGTCTATGCGCTCCTCCAACCGCTGTGTAGATGTGCGTATCTCTTGCTCGATTGCGGCTACCGAATCCATCAATCCACCATAGTTCTCCTCCAAGATCTCCAAACGGGTGACCTCCTCTTGCGTGCGAGTGGTGACCATCGTCGGAGAATGACCGCCTCTGATACCAAATGATAGGAACTATTAGAGAGAGAGAGGGAGAAAACTAGAGAGAAGAAGGTAGGAGGCTAGGGTTTAGAAGAAGAAAGAGAAATACCTTAGGGTTAATTGCTTGCCTCCAAAAGATGACATCCCCGGGTATAAATACCCGGGCCAAGAGCCGGCCGGCCCCTCCACATAGGGCTTAACCGGTTGGTTCAGCCCTTGGCCGGCCGGTTCTACTGAGTGGGGGCTGAACCGGATCTAGGGTTTCGGTGGGAATTTACTCAAAATGATATCAAATGACTAATTATAGAAGAAAAGACCGCAAATGAATGTGTTACCTCAATCTAACAATGGTTAGACCCCAAAATATATGACTGATTTCTGACTGAGGAAGACCGAGTACTCCGATTCTTAAATTATGGCAAGAGAAACAAAGGGTAATCAAAGTTGGCGTCAACCTCTAATGATTTTCACTAGAAAATGAAAAAAAAACGAGGAACGATACTCACCGAAACCAAAAACAATGAAATAGGGAACTCCCTCCACCGGCTAGGGTTGGAAACAGGAACTTCCACTGTGCTAGGAAAGAAGGAGGGGCCGTCGGAGTCTGTGGGGGAGAGAGGAGAGGTCGGCGCTGGTTTCTGGCGAGGAAGGAGTGGTTAATTAGGGCTTCCGTCTTCTTCTCTGCGTGCGGTTACAGGAGACGGAGCGGCAGGCGGCTGCTGGAGTGCGGAAAAGTTTCGCTCGGCTGGGGGATTAAGTGAGAGGAATTATCGGGAGAGGGAGCGGGTTTTTTTATTAACTGAACTGTGAGTGGGGGGAAGTGAACCGGCGTTAAAATAATAGATGGGCGTAAGTTTTGGTCTTTCTTCTAATTGATAATATTCCATTGAAACCGAACAACGTAAATATCTCAGCACATAAAATTCCCCGCAGACCTCTAAATAGCGTCGATCGCTAAAATAAAAATTTTGAGCATATGCTGACTCTTCATTTTCACTTCTTTATCAAGCTTAATAAATTAATTAAAAATAGATTATTACCTCCACAAATTGTCGGCTTGATTAATTTTGCTCGCGGTCGGATCCTGAAATTTTAAATTGATCGCGACGGTAAAATTTAGGCCGTTACACATTGGTTGTAAGAAGTAAATGTCAAAATAGACTGCAGGAGCAAAGAGATACAGTTAGAAAAACCCAACTAGTCCACCATCATCTTCCAGGGCATGAAGGGAGTTTCCAAACTAATTATCTCTTCGGTCAAGGCTTTCAGGAACATCAACAAGGGTTGTGTTACCTTTCTAGTGTTGATGCATACAGAAGGCGAAAGTAATTTGCAAGAAGTATCAATAGATTGTTAATTTTCTGATGTCTTTCCAGAAGAGCTATATGGTGCTCCTCATGCGAGAGAAGTTGATTTCCAAATCGACTTTATACTTGGATCCACGCCAGTAACCAAGGCTCCTTACTGTATGACTCCCAAAGAATTAGCCAAATTAAAGATCTAGTTGCAAAAGTTACTCGAACTGGGCTTTAACAGACCCAACACATCCCCTTGGAGTGCACCAATTCTATTTGCAATGAAAAAGGATAGCATTTTGAGATTGTGTATTGATTACCGCGAGCTGAACAAGTTGACAATTAAGAATAAATATCCCCTTCCGAGAACAGATGATTTGCTCGATCAACTCGAAGTGTCTTGCACATTCTTTAAGTTAAATTTGAGATCGGGATATCACCAGTTGAGGACCCACGATGGGGATGCACAAAAGACAACATTCAGTACAAAATACGGGCACTCCTAGTTTATAGTCATGTTGTTCAGCCTGACTAATGCCACGTTGGCCTTTATGAAC
This sequence comes from Platanthera zijinensis, assembly GCA_039513925.1. Taxonomy (NCBI): domain Eukaryota; kingdom Viridiplantae; phylum Streptophyta; class Magnoliopsida; order Asparagales; family Orchidaceae; genus Platanthera; species Platanthera zijinensis. The sequence continues at coordinate 14,232,558 of CM077083.1, forward strand.
TTGATGAACAAAGTGTTTTGGGAATTTTTAGATCGGTTTGTTATCGTCTTCATTGGCGATATACTGGTTTATTTAAAGAGTTAAGAAGAACATGTTGCGCGCCTCAGGACAATTTTGAGTACTCTCAGAGAGAATCAGTTATATGCAATTTTCTAAATGTGAGTTCTGGCTTTCAGAGGTGTCTTCTTGGGACATATTTTCAGTCAAAGAGGTCTCACAGTGGATCCAAAGAAAATAGAAACAATCTTAGATTGTCCAAGGCCGAACGCAATCACTAAAGTTTGCAGTTTTCTTGGCTTGGCGGGTTACTACAGAGATTTATTAAAGATCTCTCAAAGATAGCTTTATCAATGACCACTCACCAGAAAAGGAAAAGCCTGTTGTTGGACAGTTGAATATGAGTTACTTTTGAGGACCTGAAAACCATACTGATGACTGCGCCAATATTATATTTACCTTTCAGGTATTGATGACTTTTAGATTTATATTATGCGTATGGTCAATGTCTGGATTGTGTGCTTATGCAGTATAGAAAAGTCATAAAGAATTCTAGGCTTATGGTCAATGTTTGGGTTGTGTGCTTATGCAACAGAGCGATCAAAAGAAAGCCAGTAAACTTTCAAATGCATTGAAGTCCCAGAAAAAGATTTAAACTCAACACAACATAAAGAATTCTAGGCTCTTAATATTTAAGCTGCTTACATGATAAAGCGTAAGAGGAAACTCTATGAACTACCGTGAGTACTAAAAGATGAAGATAGTTAACATTAATGAAGACAAACTAGTTACCTGAAATTCATCAAAAGGGCTCAAGTATGGATTGCGATAATTTAAGGCAACAACTAACCCAAGTGCAACCTACACATTAAGGAAAAGAAAACACTTAAATAATGTCATTAAAGCAAATATTCTAACAATTTAATGAAACAAAACAGAAGAAAATTCCCAATAACTGAGAACCACTAAAAATTACTGTAAAAAGTGATATTTAAGAATTTGACAGCAATGGTTGCAAAAATTGGTCTAGAACTACTACTTTCTAATTTGACTGATTGAGTAATATACTTGGCCATAAACAGTAAGAACCCTCATTCAATCAAAACCAATGTTCCAGTTTATTCTTGAGCACCAAATGGACCGATATAAGAAGTAATGGGCTACTGTCCTACATAGGAACTGTGCTTTAAGTTTGGTCAAGATAATGGTATAATTGGAAAGGAAAAAATAACTGGATATCATAGGAAAGAATAAAGGTGATGCGGTAAATTGCTATATCCCAGTCCAACAGACCTTCAAATTGGTTTTTGCTACATACTTACCTGTCTGTCTTTCATGTGGTACAAGAACGTTCCACCATATGTACTTCTATCTAAGGGCCATCCGATAGTATGCAGAACTGCACCAGGATCATGTTTCTCTTCTTCGATTTCCCAAACCTAAATCAACAAATTATCTGTTCTTAGATGTAGCTAAAAACACTAATATTTAATAAATATAGGCATAAGTATTGAAAGCGAAGACTTCAGTTATTAAAAAATTGAGGTAATTGGCTAAAAAAAGTTATTACAATGCATGGCATTGAGGATGATATTGCCGCAAGTTGATAGTCATGCAAAATCTGAAAATTATCAAAAACATAAATGGACGGAAAATTAATTGAATGAAACTAACATATTCAAGAAGTTTGACTTACTAGATACAGTCTAACTTGTTTTACTACTTCCAATCTAACTATCAAATACACTATGCAAAAGTGCATACGAGCACAATGCAGAAAATAACAGGCAACAATTGTTTTGGACACGTCTAATTGAATTGGTTATCACTATTCCTAACACTGCTACAAGTACTACATGCATTGAGTCTGATGAGAGGTGTGTTATCATCAAACCAAACACGTGTAGATTAATAGAAGATGGGATACAATATATCGAGGTATATTCAATATCCAACTCTTGAGGACAAGATCCTTCTAAGAGTTTTTCTCTCTTATGAGAGCCTAAACAATTCAATGAACCGAGATGAAGTAAATAACTCGCCTCCACTACCATATATAGGAAGGAGTGGGTATACATGAAATGATGAAAATGGCACTAGGGCTATGCAGACTGATAGAAAGATGAAAGTCGGGCCTGGAGTCACCTTCGTATCAACTCTTGCCTCGGAAAACCGACCTCCTAAAGGTCGAGTCCAGTAGGAGTCATCCACGAGCATTAAAGAATTCAAGTCAAGGAAGTCAGGATCGTCGTCTTCAGTGCCGAGCAGTAACACATGTGAAAACCCTAACGCGGGTCTTCCCCAAATGATAGGAGGCATACTCAGAAGTTTTCAAAATATGAGTCATCGTCGTACACAATCAGAAATGAACCATGTTTTATTTATTTATTGACATCAGTTACATTTACAAATCTAGGAATAATAATAGATACAATAGTCGCACTCGCAGTTTGGGTTTGCAATTCGATGATTCTCTTGGCATTCCCCGATACCGACAAAGATCTTCAACCATACCTTCGCCAGTTCTTCTGGCGGAATCCTCTGTGGTGCGCTGGGACTTGCTCCTGCTGCCTAAAAACATGTAATTCAACTGGATTAGTCATACAAATATGACTATGTGAGACAACATCTCGTGAAATTATGCAGCAAGGAGTTATATCAATATGCATACATGAACTAAAATGCAAGTAAATATTAATATATCTTATTTTCTTGAAATCCCCTTCTTTAGATTACATTTACTGGGAAATACTTAGGTCATGCAAATCTTGAATTGGCCATACCCCCGAAGGGCATAATTGTAGGCTCACCCCTACTGGTGAATCCTCAGTGGATGCCTCCACGTCACTGGATTCAAAGCCCTCGTATTTCCCCATGCCAGTTTTTAAAATGATTTGTTATTTAAAAATTTTCCCCTCAGAAAATATATATATCCATCATGTGTTACTTAATGCACAGGTAGTATCAAAATGAAAGTTTTCAAAGTTACTTGAAATTCCAAGAGATAGAATACTCACCATTTCTTTGTCTTTCCTCTTATCCTTTCCTGTATTATTACCCTGATTATCACGGGACGCCATCCTCGCTTGTCCTAGTCTGGGAAACCACTGAAATAAGATGCACAAGTCGGGTTGCGTCTCGCTTTACTCATAATTATTGGTTACTAACACTTGAAATCGTTAAACTCAATAAATCGCAAAATGAAAAAGAAAGAGGCTTTGAAATCACCAAAATCAACTCTTAATTAGTACTGGACAGCCAAAACATTGCTTGAATGGGCTATACCAGCCCCCAAAATGGACTCCCTGTCCTCTTACTTGCTGTCCAGCTACTAATCATCACATTCGGAGAAAATAACGCAAAAGTAATACACGAAACGGCTCGTAAATGATCACCGAAAATAGTCCCAAAAGCTGTACCAAAAACAGCCCAAACATAAGAAAATCCATATGCTGCTTGCTTACAGCGGGAGAAGGAGGAAGGGGAATGTTACGTAACCGATCTGATGGATCGATGGAGTAGCAAATTCCTTCCTCAACCTCCATAGAAGCAGCAGCCCTAAGCAGCAGTCCAACCGAAGGTGCAGGGAGGGCAGCAGCGGCAAAAAGAACAAGGCACAGCAGTTATGAGAGAAATAAGAGAGAAGAGGAAGCTTGAGAAGAGAAGAATAAGAGAAGCCATCCAGAGAATAATAGCAGTGGCAAGGCACAATTCATACCGATACTCAAACAGCGACGGCTCCGGCAGCTTAAAGAATAAAACTGGAGGAGCGGCAGCCCGAATCAGCCTGGCAGCACCGTCGACCTAGCAGGATCGGTGTCGCAAAGGCAACGCAAGACCGAGCACAGCACCGAGAAGGGGTAAAGAAGAAGAGAGTTCTCTATCGACTGGAGCAGCCAGAGGGAGAAGGCGACGGAGAAGAAATACGCGCAGGAGCAGGAGATCGACGAAAGCAGTGCGGGAGAAGCAACAGCCCGATTCGATATAAATAGCAGCGACTAAGCGGCTAAGCGGCAGGGTTAAGACAAGCACCGCTCCAGGTGTGCTGAACCGAACCCATAAGTTAAAAACAAGCAGCCAGCTCAACTCAAAACAGCCAGCACACAACCAAGATAGCCAGCCAGCAATGCCACAAGTGTCCAGCCATCAAATTTTAATTAGTTACAGCAAGCCCATATAAGAAACAAATCAACTTCAGCCCAACAAGAGAAAAGGGCCAAATGAATAAAAATCACCCAAAACGTTTGCGTACAATGCGCACTGCCTGAACCTTTATCATCATCGGGGATTTAAAAACATAAATCAAACTTTATTTATTATACAAAATTTTTGACTCGTTACAACACAGGTCCTTGAGCGGGTACGGCTCGTGGCAATGAAAATAGAGGTCCTTACGACAACACTCGAGGTACCGTTGGTGAGATAAGTGGTGGGGTGGCGGGCGAACCAGCGGAGATAAAATTGGAAGAACAAGCGTCGGCGGACCAATCGGCGTTGATCTAGGTAGAGACGGGTGATTCGGGCAATGGAGAGGTGGGTGAAATTTTGGTGGAAACGGCTAGTAGAGTGGCCAAACAGAGGTGGGCGGCTGGGCTAGGTAGAGTTCCTCGTCGAGGTAATGAGCTTTCTCTATGGAATGGGCAAGAGTAATAGGGTTATGGACGCAAAGGCGCACCTGAATGAGGGACTACATGCCAGCGAGAAAATAACTAGGATAATGGTCAAGGGATAGTCTAGTGACAGGCGTGGCGACCTTAATGAACTTAGTGATGTCGGTGGCGACGGTGTCGGACTGGCAAGAAGATGAGGTGCTCATATGCATTACCCTCTTGGCATGTGCCGAAGGAGTTTATCCTTCAGTGGCCAAGAGATATTAGGGATGTGTTTGCACGTCCAACGCACCCAGTGGAGCGCAAAGCCCTCCATGTAGATAGACTTCATGAAAACATTTTTGTTGGCGGGGGTAAACTAGAGATCAAAAAATTATTTGGCACGGGCGATCTAGCTGAGGGGTCGATGTCTTTGAACACCAGAATCACAATCTGGTGGAGGTAGGCCGAGTAAATGTTCATAACACGGTTGAAAAACCTCATGTAGTATGTGAACGAACGAGGGGGCGATGATGGTGTCGGAGGTGACGGTGGGCGGTTGGACGTCGTGTCGCGAGCTCTAGAAGGAGGAAAGTGAGATCTTCAAGTCAATCCAAGCGAGTGGAATCGGTGGAGGCCAAAGCGAAGGCGTCCTTGTCGGCATGAAGGGTTATATAGAATGAGTGCAAGGCAAGTAACAGAGGCTATGGAAAAGAGAATGGAGGCCGGATTGCTTGAGGAGGTCGTAAGCAGCAAGGGCGAGTAGAGCGTTGTTGGGAACCGATGGAAAAGGTAGAACGGCGAGAAATGGCGTCAGAGAGGTAACAACGTCTATCGTGGCTACTGGAAACGAGAATGGAGTGATGAGTGCGGCTTGGACATGGATGGAGTGGTGGGGGGCATTGACGACGACTAACAGTGCACTGCTGGGCCGGCGGTGGGGGCGAGAGTGACGTTGATGCGGGCTGGAAATGGAGTAGCTAATGGGTCGAGTGTGTGAGGCGTGGGAGAGACTATATGTTGATTGCGAGCGGTGTTTGAACGTAGTTCAGTCAAGAGCGATGATGGGACCGTCAACGCATGGGTGTTGGGGGGACGACACGAGATTGCATGACGACAGTAGGAGAAGTATGCACAGAGTGGATCTCAACGACAATGGGAAATGGAGAATTGACAGAAATTTAGGGTTCTAAAGGGAACACAAGTTGGTGGCAAGACAGAATAGATGATAAATGAGCGCTATCATCAAACCAATCACAATGTAGATTAATAAAAATCGGAATACAATATATGGAGGTATACTTGATATACAACTTTTGAGGGCAGGATCCCTCTAAGAACCAAGATGAAAAAAATAATTCTTTTCTCCTATGAGAGCCTAAACAACTCAATGAACCAAGATGAAGAAAATAACTATCCTCCACTCTCTTATGTAGGCGGGAGTATGTATACATATACTGACAAAAATGTTTGTAGGGCAACATAGACCGATTGATAGAGAAACATGTCTCAGAACGGGGAGTCGTCTTCATATCAGAGTCCATCCGTTTAAGTTGTTACAACATTGTTCTGGACATGTTTAATTGAATTAGTTATCACTCTTCCTAACAACGCTGCAAGTAATGCATTAACACAGGCCATCTGCATTTAACTTTTTGAATCTTCTACGGTCCATAGAACAACTTCAATTCGCATGGAGCTTTTTAATAATTTTACTCCATTTATGAATACTCCATGACTCTAGAATACAGCCTATGGATAAACTTTACTAGATAGACGCCTTGGACATGATTTACTATTTGAGACTTCTCTGTTGATACACTGTCTACTAAACCCCCATAGTTCGTTACTGCGTATTAAGAAAATTCAAATTCAAGGGCCCGTTCGTTTCGCAAGATTTGGGAGAAAGGAATTCATTTTAGCCGAAAGCCTTTGACGCGTAGGTTTTGGAATTGGGCAAAACTAATTTCTTTGTTCGTTTGTAGGAAGATTTTTAGGCACGGGAATTGAATCTGTCAATTTTTTTGTTCGGTTGCGGGATGAAATTTAAAAACAGTAATTGATATTTTATAAAGCGGTCATTCCCTGTTTGCACTTGCGTGTTTACAGAGCCAATGTATCTAACAATGCCTGATGTAGAGAGAACCTAAAAATGATGGTTACCCTTTTGAATAAAGATTGGACTTTTTAAAAACAATTCGAGTAGAAAAAATGGTAAGTTTTACTAAAGCTCTTAAGTTAAAATGCATACCTTGGAAAGAAAAGACTGAGAAAATCCACTGCACAACCCAAAATAATTATCAGAAACGTTGGGTTTATCCCATTCACACAACACACACAAACATTCACACAAAACAAACACACGCATACAAACACACAAATACACAAACATTCACGCACACATACATACAAACACACAAACATACACATAACCACACGCATACACGCGCAAATACAAAATACAAACACAAACACACACACATACATAATCATACACATATATAAACGCAAACACATACACAAACATTCACAAACAATACACACACATACAACACAAACATAAACATACACACACAAACATACACATACATAGACACATAAATATAAAATACACAGTCATACACAACCATGCATACACATACACGCACAGATCTACATATATAAAATCCAAAAAAAATTAAACCACCTATTGCACAAGAATCTAAACCATCTACATATATAAAATAAAAATCTTTTTTAAAACTTCAACAAGAGCTTCACAAGAATGCTACCACAAGAATAAAAACACATAATCATGCTACCAATATCTTTTAAAACTACAAGAGCTATCAAAAAAAGAAAATTGTTATACTTAACCAGAAGGAGGCGGGGCGAAGAGGAGGAAAAAGGCCTTGTAGATGTTGGAGGAAGAAGCTCCTCGTTGTCGTTGCCGGAGAGGAGGAAGGAGCGGCAATTTGCTCGATTAGGCTGCCAAATGCAATGTTAAGCCGAAATTGAGCAAGAGAACTTGACTACGGGAGAAGAGGAGGACCACGTTGCCGACACTTGAGGAGGAGGAGAAGCTGAACTCCGTCTCCGGAGAGGAGAAGCTGAACTCCGTCGCCGAAGAGGAGAAGCTGAACTCCGTTGTCGGAGAGAAGAAGTTGGACGCTCGCTGGAGAGGAGAAGAGAGAAACAATCACAAGTAACAAATGGGCAAGCAGTGGGATTTCTCGCTGTCAAGGGATCCCCAAAACCGACCAATAGTACTCAGGTTTGGAGGTAGGGCTATTTTTTTAAACTCCAAACCGGCTAAAGACAATTACATCAGAAAATAACATCAAACGAACAACGGAATTGGAATTGGAATTGGAATTGGGTCCGTTCTCCCAATTCTTGTGAAACGAATGGGCCCTAAAAGTATGATGTAGGCTAAGCACATCTTCAGGAGTCACATGTACTAATTCAAGTATATCCTCATATTCTTTGTGCATAAAAAAACAAATCTCATATTTTGCACTTTCTGAGTAACAGCATAATGACAATAAATACACCACGTAGGGAGAATTCTTACAATCAATAACAAATGAACCAATAGCCAGCAGAACTACCATTTTTGGAATGCAATAATAAAGAAAAATAACAAAGTATATCATTCTCCCTTCTAACATAACCATGTGATGATAAGACAGGTGACATAGGTAAACAATGAACTACCTCTTTAATGCCCAATGCATAAGTTTGATGTTGTCCTTGCCCCTTTTCTCGAAGTTTAAAGTTTCTTATTAGCTTCTATAAAAAGAAAAGATGAGCAGAAAGGTAAAATGTGAGTTTTCGCTAAAATAATTTGACTTTAGTAATGAAATTGTAGCTAGATATCGTTGAATTCAACAATTACAACACATATCTTTAAGCTGACCTCGGACAATGAACCTCTACATCCTTCAGCGAAAAATGTAAGCCTCCCTGGACAGAAAAATTCAATTATTGACTACAACAGTAATTGGTTAATGGATAGTCCATGCAGTGAAGAAAAAAAGTCAATTTTATAAATTGTCAAACCACTGATGGTCAGTGGCCTAAGAGAGCACTATATAAACAAGAAGTAAAGGGGGGCAATAGCACTCCAAATTTTCACTCATCAGAGTTACCATCAAAACATACAACTCCTAAACATAAAATTATGGTTTGGGGAGGAAATTACAAAAATATCCCATAAAAAAGGAATTACAAAAATTATGGTTTGGGATCGCGATTTAGATCTTAGGATCTTTAGGATCGCGATCCCGACCCGATTATACCGGTTTGGCCAAAGGTAACTAGAAACATGCACAACCTTATCCCGATCCCATTCAACCGGTCCAATGCCCAAAACCCATCGCTTAACCTTATCCCAACCTCGCCCCATACCCCATCACAGAATCATATCATTCTACTTTACCGTATCCCAAGTGTCAATTGTCGACTGCAAACGGAGGTCAAGAGCGACGTCTTCAGTCGCTTATAGTCTAAGCAATGTCTTACTTCTTCTTCCTTAAAGGGTTCTATTTCAAGTGGTGTCTGTGTCTTATCTTATATTTCTACGTATGAGCAATCTAGTGGTTGGTAATCTCGTGACTTCATGCTTCCTACTTTCAGTCTGACATCTTCTCTTCCTTTCTAGCGTACGAGTAATCTAGCAGTTATAAATTCAGTATACGTGCAATTCAAGCTTCCAGCATACGAGCAATTCAAGCTTTCAAATTCCAGAATACGAGCAATTCAGCAGTCTGGGTTCGTTTTCCTGCCTCTAGGCTTCCACCAATCCATCAGTCAAATTTGTTTTTATTGTTAGTAAACATTGGGTGTCCTACTTGAAACTGAAAGTAAACTTAGTATGATATTATTTTTTTGATTTAGTTATTCAAAAAAATTAATATAATTATTCACATACTACTCAATTTATTTATTTTTTTGTTATTTGAGCATGTAGTTGGATGATACAAAATTCAATTTTCTATTTTTAGTCTTAATTTATGAATGTAGTAGGATCTTGCGATCCTCAATCCGGTCCGATCCAACCTCAAAATGATCTCACCTAGAATCTCGATCTTGGCAACCTTGGGATGATCAACATAATAGTTTTAGGATCTCTCTGGAGTAATTCTATGTGGTTGACGGGCTCTAATTCCTCGAATAGCGAAAAGGTGTAACCATGATGACACAAATGATACTCAGCCATATCACCCTAAAATCGTGTCGAGCAATCAATAAGGATAACCTATTAAATATACATGGCCTACCACTAAATAAATAAATTTGGCAAAAAATCTTGAGATCTGATACCAACTAATGTAGAGTAGGCTACGTGGGTGCGAGGCTATAATGTAATCTTAATGTGAAGTGCGAGGGACGATAACTCTACTTTCCCTAATCCTAAATACGACAGATGCAATGACCAACAGCGATTTCACAAGATAGTAAGAAAGAGATAAATCACATGTTTATACTCTAAAGCAAGGTAAAATAATTTCTTTAAGCAGACTTTTGGTTTTCCTCTGCATGGAGGGGCGAAGTGTGAACACGCGGTGAATAGTTCCTGCAAATCACAGGTTAATCCAAACAAAGTTAACAAAATTCCAAAAGTGCAAGAGATTCAAATAGCAAGAGTTCACAATCATATATATAAATGTAGAAAATAAAGATCCACACAACAAAAATAATACTCATAAAGCAAGCGGATGATATCGTTTTGGTTGATGAGACTCGCAAGGGTGTTAACGCAAAACTTGAATCTTGGCGAGATACTTTAGAAAAGAAGGGTTTTAGGTTGAGCGGGGCAAAGACGGAGTATATGGAGCTTAAATTTAGCAGTACAAGAAGGACGGATGATTACGTTATTAAGTTGGGTGATTAAGATATTTCTCGTAGCGAATGGTTTAAATATCTTGGATCGATAGTTAAAAGACGGAGGTATTGATAAAGATGTGACACAGAATCCAAGCGGGTTGGTTGAAGTGGAGAGGCGTGTCAGGGATCTTATGTGATCGTAAAGTATCACTAAAACTTAAGGGCAAGCACAATCCATCAATGCAAACTATTGTAAAGGGGGGCAATCGCACTCCAAATTTTCACTCATCAGAGTTACCATCAAAACATACAACTCCTAAACATAAAATTATGGTTTGGGGAGGAAATTACAAAAATATCCCATAAAAAAGGAATTACAAAAATTATGGTTTGGGATCGCGATTCAGATCTTAGGATCTTTAGGATCGCGATCCCGACCCGATTATACCGGTTTGGCCAAAGGTAACTAGAAACATGCACAACCTTATCCCGATCCCATTCAACCGGTCCAATGCCCAAAACCCATCGCTTAACCTTATCCCAACCTCATCCCATACCCCATCACAGAATCATATCATTCTACTTTACCGTATCCCAAGTGTCAATTGTCGACTGCAAACGGAGGTCAAGAGCGACGTCTTCAGTCGCTTATAGTCTAAGCAATGTCTTACTTCTTCTTCCTTAACAGGTTCTATTTCAAGTGGTGTCTGTGTCTTATCTTATATTTCTACGTATGAGCAATCTAGTGGTTGGTAATCTCGTGACTTCATGCTTCCTACTTTCAGTCTGACATCTTCTCTTCCTTTCTAGCGTACGAGTAATCTAGCAGTTATAAATTCAGTATACGTGCAATTCAAGCTTCCAGCATACGAGCAATTCAAGCTTTCAAATTCCAGAATACGAGCAATTCAGCAGTCTGGGTTCGTTTTCCTGCCTCTAGGCTTCCACCAATCCATCAGTCAAATTTGTTTTTATTGTTAGTAAACATTGGGTGTCCTACTTGAAACTGAAAGTAAACTTAGTATGATATTAACTTTTTGATTTAGTTATTCAAAAAAATTAATATAATTATTCACATACTACTCAATTTATTTATTTTTTTGTTATTTGAGCATGTAGTTGGATGATACAAAATTCAATTTTCTATTTTTAGTCTTAATTTATGAATGTAGTAGGATCTTGCGATCCTCAATCCGGTCCGATCCGGTCCGATCCAACCTCAAAATGATCTCACCTAGAATCTCGATCTTGGCAACCTTGGGATGATCAACATAATAGTTTTAGGATCTCTCTGGAGTAATTCTATGTGGTTGACGGGCTCTAATTCCTCGAATAGCGAAAAGGTGTAACCATGATGACACAAATGATACTCAGCCATATCACCCTAAAATCGTGTCGAGCAATCAATAAGGATAACCTATTAAATATACATGGCCTACCACTAAATAAATAAATTTGGCAAAAAATCTTGAGATCTGATACCAACTAATGTAGAGTAGGCTACGTGGGTGCGAGGCTATAATGTAATCTTAATGTGAAGTGCGAGGGACGATAACTCTACTTTCCCTAATCCTAAATACGACAGATGCAATGACCAACAGCAATTTCACAAGATAGTAAGAAAGAGATAAATCACATGTTTATACTCTAAAGCAAGGTAAAATAATTTCTTTAAGTAGACTTTTGGTTTTCCTCTGCATGGAGGGGCGAAGTGTGAACACGCGGTGAATAGTTCCTGCAAATCACGGGTTAATCCAAACAAAGTTAACAAAATTCCAAAAGTGCAAGAGATTCAAATAGCAAGAGTTCACAATCATATATATAAATGTAGAAAATAAAGATCCACACAACAAAAATAATACTCATAAAGCAAGCGGATGATATTGTTTTGGTTGATGAGACTCGCAAGGGTGTTAACGCAAAACTTGAATCTTGGCGAGATACTTTAGAAAAGAAGGGTTTTAGGTTGAGCGGGGCAAAGACGGAGTATATGGAGCTTAAATTTAGCAGTACAAGAAGGACGGATGATTTCGTTATTAAGTTGGGTGATTAAGATATTTCTCGTAGCGAATGTTTTAAATATCTTGGATCGATAGTTAAAAGACGGAGGTATTGATAAAGATGTGACACAGAATCCAAGCGGGTTGGTTGAAGTGGAGAGGCGTGTCAGGGATCTTATGTGATCGTAAAGTATCACTAAAACTTAAGGGCAAGCACAATCCATCAATGCAAACTATTGTAAAGGGGGGCAATCGCACTCCAAATTTTCACTCATCAGAGTTACCATCAAAACATACAACTCCTAAACATAAAATTATGGTTTGGGGAGGAAATTACAAAAATATCCCATAAAAAAGGAATTACAAAAATTATGGTTTGGGATCGCGATTCAGATCTTAGGATCTTTAGGATCGCGATCCCGACCCGATTATACCGGTTTGGCCAAAGGTAACTAGAAACATGCACAACCTTATCCCGATCCCATTCAACCGGTCCAATGCCCAAAACCCATCGCTTAACCTTATCCCAACCTCGTCCCATACCCCATCACAGAATCATATCATTCTACTTTACCGTATCCCAAGTGTCAATTGTCGACTGCAAACGGAGGTCAAGAGCGACGTCTTCAGTCGCTTATAGTCTAAGCAATGTCTTACTTCTTCTTCCTTAACAGGTTCTATTTCAAGTGGTGTCTGTGTCTTATCTTATATTCCTACGTATGAGCAATCTAATGGTTGGTAATCTCGTGACTTCATGCTTCCTACTTTCAGTCTGACATCTTCTCTTCCTTTCTAGCGTACGAGTAATCTAGCAGTTATAAATTCAGTATACGTGCAATTCAAGCTTCCAGCATACGAGCAATTCAAGCTTTCAAATTCCAGAATACGAGCAATTCAGCAGTCTGGGTTCGTTTTCCTGCCTCTAGGCTTCCACCAATCCATCAGTCAAATTTGTTTTTATTGTTAGTAAACATTGGGTGTCCTACTTGAAACTAAAAGTAAACTTAGTATGATATTATCTTTTTGATTTAGTTATTCAAAAAAATTAATATAATTATTCACATACTACTCAATTTATTTATTTTTTTGTTATTTGAGCATGTAGTTGGATGATACAAAATTCAATTTTCTATTTTTAGTCTTAATTTATGAATGTAGTAGGATCTTGCGATCCTCAATCCGGTCCGATCCGGTCCGATCCAACCTCAAAATGATCTCACCTAGAATCTCGATCTTGGCAACCTTGGGATGATCAACATAATAGTTTTAGGATCTCTCTGGAGTAATTCTATGTGGTTGACGGGCTCTAATTCCTCGAATAGCGAAAAGGTGTAACCATGATGACACAAATGATACTCAGCCATATCACCCTAAAATCGTGTCGAGCAATCAATAAGGATAACCTATTAAATATACATGGCCTACCACTAAATAAATAAATTTGGCAAAAAATCTTGAGATCTGATACCAACTAATGTAGAGTAGGCTACGTGGGTGCGAGGCTATAATGTAATCTTAATGTGAAGTGCGAGGGACGATAACTCTACTTTCCCTAATCCTAAATACGACAGATGCAATGACCAACAGCGATTTCACAAGATAGTAAGAAAGAGATAAATCACATGTTTATACTCTAAAGCAAGGTAAAATAATTTCTTTAAGCAGACTTTTGGTTTTCCTCTGCATGGAGGGGCGAAGTGTGAACACGCGGTGAATAGTTCCTGCAAATCACGGGTTAATCCAAACAAAGTTAACAAAATTCCAAAAGTGCAAGAGATTCAAATAGCAAGAATTCACAATCATATATATAAATGTAGAAAATAAAGATCCACACAACAAAAATAATACTCATAAAGCAAGGGGAGACCATGAAGTGGAGATCCGATAATTCCAAGTGAGCGAGTGGCTGTCCGGAGGTGGCAATGATGGTGACTGCTGAGGAAGACTTGGTGGGGGCGGCAGTTGAAAGGAGGAAAATCTGGAGGTTTAGAGATTTTTGGAGGGTGATAAGCTATGGATCGGGTGGCAGGATTGGGAGAGTTTAATAGGAAAAGGCGGGTTGTTGTGACGGTCTCGTGAGTTTCCTGGGAGGTGGAAACTATTTCCAGGGAAGTTTGTAGGGGTTTGTTTGGAGGGGTGAAGGTAGGGTTGGTTGATGAGCGAGTGGGGCTTAAGATGGAGGAGGAATGATCTTTTCCTGAGAGAGTCGAAGGCTATCGATCGACTATACGCGGGGATTTATCTTCTGGCACAGAGTTTTAGAGAGTTAACTGTTGGACCGTGTGGCCAACCTTAGAGGGGGTGAATAAGGTTTTACGAGTTAATTAAAAATCGAATTATTTTGTCCAGAAAAAACTAGTTCTGGAAGCTACCGCGGGGCGCTAGCTTGCTAGCGCGCGGCGGTAGATCACAGTCCTCGTTTTCCTGAACAAATTTCTCCTTGTAGATGCACACACCCTTCAGAGATCTACCGGCAAACAATCACAACGTCACACGCAGAATGAAGAGCAATAAATAATTAGTGCAGTTGTTGTTACATACAGTTAGTGCATTGTGCAGGGAGTGTTTTGTGCAGGTGGTGGCTCCGGATCCCGAACCAAGGTGGTGGTTTGTTGGATTTCGGATTTGGTTTGGATCCGGTATGGGGATATTTATCCCATGCTTGGTCTAGGGTTTGGATCATCCCCGATCCTTTGCCGCCTATAAAAAATCCCGAGCGAAAGATCCGTCGGAGCCAGCCCGACAGAAATCGCGAGGAGCCACCCTTCCCGTTCGCATAAGAGGTCGTCGCCGCCGCCCAGTGCGCGAGGAGTCGCCGGATCCTGTGAAGGCTAGGAGGTGTCACCTCCTTCTACTCCGTGAAGGAGGTAGGGCTGACTGGAGCCTCCATTTCGAAGGGGCAGTAATGTCGTGGGGAAGGAAGAAGAGCCAACCGGCTCATGGGCTTGCTCTAGGGTTTGTGGAGGGTGGAAGTGGGCTGTCACCGGTGGTGCAGCAATAAGAGCTTGGTGTCGGAGGTGTGCGCACGTGCAGTTAGCCTCGACAGAGTTTTTCTCCAGTGGTGGCTGCAGGTTGGTCGTCGTCCGACAACGAAGATTCGTGTGTGAACCTTGTGCATCCGTTGTTCAACGGATTGCAGTAAGTATTGTTCTGCCTCAGCACGTGGAGGTGTTTGATTCCACACGTGGTGCCCTTTATCGGATCTTGTATTTCTCCTACTGTTGTTTGTATTGATATATATATATACTGCGTGGTTGGTTGTTCATCGGCGTGTTTGTCGTTTATTATTATTTGTGTTCTTGTTACTCTGTGTTTGATTATAGCAGCGTCTGTTGGTGCCGTACTCCAGCCCCTAACAATGTTTTGGGAGGAAATTGCAAATATATCCCATAAAAAGAAATTGAGGATCTAGAAATGCGTTAAAAAATTATAATGCATAGAGAAAATACGGCTTCGTTTGGTTCTGCGTTTTCGGGCGCCGTTTGGAGCAAACGCCGCCGGCCGGCGGGTAACCAAATGACCCGTTGTCCCCGTTTGCTTCGTTCCCATCGGCAGCAAGGAGAAAACGGCCCCGATCCGCTCCGTTTCGACCCCCGTCTCTCCCCCTCCGGTTTCAAAGCCCGGTTTCAACCCGCCAGGTGCTCCCGCCACCGCCAAACCAAACGAAGTCTAAACTCATTGGACTCGATTAATTTGCTCGCTCATAGTCTCATTGAGTTGATCCATGAATTGGAAACCACATCAGTAAAATAATAAAACAACTAAAGTGTTGTAACTTGGCATGGCTAACAAAGTAAACAACTGATCTATAAAACAACAAAAGGTTTAGTTTCCATTTGATTTTAAAAAGAGAAACAAATCTGGGACATGCATAAAAAATGTGGTTTATCAAGTAGAGACGGCTCAACATGTTCAAAATATTCGATCACAAAAGTCAAATTACGCATACTCAAACCTGCATTTCCAGAATATGTATTGTAAGTACTACAAATTAACCAATGTCCAAACTACATCTTTCTCTGCGATGGAAATAGAGCAAGAAAAGTAAAAAAAATTATGCTTTGATTTCTCCAAATAAAAGAGGTCTTATGATGCCATACCTTTTAGCTCGACACCATTTTGAAAAGTATCCTTTCTCAACCCATCTTTCGCAACACCCATATCATTAGTTCCAATCCCAGCAACCCTGTGATTTTCATCATATAGAATCTGCCCAATTATAAAGCTTAGAACAAAAACATAAAAAAGACCTGACCCATGTATCAGGAACAAAATCAAGAGAAATACCTCACTCGCAGCAAAACCTGGATAAATTTCTACACCTAATTCTTCCGCTTTAACTGCCATCCAGCGAACCAGCTGGCTCAAGCTGCATAAAGAGAAATGACCATAGATGGTTATTTATCAACAAATACTAGATCACCAGAAAAAGTAAAGCAAAACAAAAAAACAGAGGTTCATGTTTAGAGCTACCATAGATCAGCTATCTAATACCTAAATTTAATCACGGATTAAAATATAAATATAAATAATTATATCCCCCATGATGATAAAGAAAATCAGTGCCGAATGCTACCGCGAAATTTTCGGAAATTTTTGGTGGAACTTTTACGACAGAATTTGACGGAATTTTTACGATTATATTTTATGTTGGTTGGCTTGTTATCTGTAGGCCCGGTGAATGTGATAGTGCAAATGGGCTTAATATTTATATGGTGGTTGGATTGATATTTTATGTTAAGGGATTGAGTTAATTCTTAATCTAGCTCTAAGTGAATCTAAGTGGCTCGGTTTAAGTTGTGGATGACTGCCGATCGGTTAATGTTGAGGGATAAGGTTGGAAATATTAATGATATGCTTATTATCAAGATTGCAAATAATGGATGTTGGCAACATATCGCATTGAGTTTTTAAATGTCGGATGTCGAAAGTCGGAGACATGTCGGGAATTTTTTAAAATATCGTATTTTCTTATCTTATAAATAAAATTTAAATTTTTATGTATACTAACTATAATTATATGTTATAAAAGAAAAATAAAAATATAAAAAATAGATGAAGAATGGGTCATGTATATTACAAAAAAAATTTGAAAAGTATGGAATTGAGTAAAAGCGGACAAAATAAATCACAAATTGATTATTTTATGACTCGCAAAATGGATAGAATGATTTGTAAGGATTGCAAAGTCATACCAGGAGAAAGTTTGACAACACAACATAGGTTAGTGATGTTAGATGTACAAATTAAATATAATAAATTTAAGACAAGAACAAAAATGTTGCAAAAAATTCGGTGGTGAAACTGGAAGATGGAAAAGCAAGTTGATTTCAAGAAGGCAAGTATGGAACGACTAGTTGATGACCATTATGTTGATCATAATGTCTTATGGGAAGTTATGACTTCACATTTAAGGATAAGTGTAAAAAAACATACTTGAAGTATCAAAAGGTCATGCGTCCCCAAATAAAGAATCTTGGTGGTGAAAAAAGGAAGTGCAAGACAAAGTGAGGGCAAAGAGTGTAAGCTATAAATCACTCTACACTTGTAGGAATGATGAAAATTTAGTCAGGTATAAAGTCACCAAAAAAAAGCTAAGCAGACAGTAAGTAAAGCAAGAAGTCAAGCTTATGAAGAATTTTATAAGCGACTAGATACCAAAATGGAGAGCGTGACATATATAAAATTGCTCGAGCTAGAGAAAGGAAGGCAAGAGATTTAAGTCAAGTAAAATGCATAAAAGGATGATACAGATTTAGTTTTGACCGATGATGTGGATATTAAAGAGCGATGGAAAAAATACTTTTATCAACTCTATAATAAAATAAAGGACAATGAATTGAACTTGGAAGAGTTAAGTAAATCAGAGGAATATAAGAACATAACATTTTATCGTAAAATTTAGGTATCAGAGGTAAAAGATGCTCTAAATAAGATAAAAAATGGAAAGGTTGTTGGGTCAGACGATATACTTATCGAAGTATGGAAATGTCTAGGAAATGAAGGAATTTTGTGACTTACATTTTTTTCAATAAGATACTGAAGTCAAAGAAAATGTCAGACCAATGGAGAGAAAGTATCTTAGTACCTTTGTATAAGAATAAAGGAAATATACAAAATTGTGTTAATTACAGAGGAATTAAATTGATGAGTCATACCATAAAATTATGGGAATGAGTAATAGAAAGAAGAGTAAGACAGGAGACTAACATCTCGGAGAATCAATTTGGATTCATGCCAGGGAGGTCGACTATGGAAGCTATACATCTCTTGAGGAGACTCATTGACAACTATAGAGAAAGAAAACAAGATTTGCATATGTTATTTATTGATCTTGAGAAGGCTTATGATAGAGTTCCAAAAGAGATCTTATGGAGAGTCTTAGAAAAGAAAGGTGTAAATGTTTCATATATTGACATAATCAAAGATATGTATACAAATTTAGTGACAAGGGTGAGGACATCTGAAGGTTTAACATAGGAATTCCCTATCACTGTTGTCTTACATCAAGGTTCAGCTTTAAGCCCTTATCTCTTTGACCTTATCTTAGATGAGCTCACCAGACATATGCAACAAGCAATACCTTGGTGTTTATTATTTGCGGATGATATCGTTTTGGTTGATGAGACTCGCAAGGGTGTTAACGCAAAACTTGAATCTTGGCGAGATACTTTAGAAAAGAAGGGTTTTAGGTTGAGCGGGGCAAAGACGGAGTATATGGAGCTTAAATTTAGCAGTACAAGAAGGACGGATGATTTCGTTATTAAGTTGGGTGATTAAGATATTTCTCGTAGCGAATGTTTTAAATATCTTGGATCGATAGTTAAAAGACGGAGGTATTGATAAAGATGTGACACAGAATCCAAGCGGGTTGGTTGAAGTGGAGAGGCGTGTCAGGGATCTTATGTGATCGTAAAGTATCACTAAAACTTAAGGCAAGCTTCACCGTACTGCAATTAGACCAGCAATGCTTTATGGTTCTGAGTGTTGGGCAGTGAATTGTGTACATGAGCAAAAAATGGGAGTTGCGGAGATGAGAATGCTTAGATGGATGTGCGGACACAAGAGATTGGATAAAATTAGGAATGAAAGTATCAAGGATAAGACAGGAGTAGCACCAATTGCAGAGAAGATGCAAGAAACTCGTCTAAGATGGTTTGGACACGTAGAAAGGAGACCATTAGAGGCACCTATTAGGCGTTGTGAGAGTCTAGTCACTAGGCATGTTAAACGGGGGAGGGGTAGACCAATAAAGACTTGGAATGAAACTGTAAGGAAATGCATGATGTACTTAGGCATTAGTGAGATTATGACAAAAGATATGGCACAATGGCGACAAAGGATCCATATAGCCGACCCCACTATAGTGGGATAAAGGCTTGAATGTTGTTGTTGTTGTAGTATTTAAGATAAAAAATTATTAATTGTAGAGAAGTACACGATCAGAAAAGGAAAAACAGTAAAACCTTGTATATCCTTTTTCAGTATAAAATTACATGTGTTAGTACAAATATATAGGAAGAGAGAGAGAGAGAGAAAACTCTATTACATTATGTGGGACTAAACAACCTAGTTATTTAAGAGGCTACACGGACCTTTACTAATGGGCCTTTACATATATCATTCAACACTCCCCCGCAAGCTGGAGCGTACAAATCGTAGGCACCGAGCTTGGACAAAAACTGATAGTATAGAGGTCGTGGTAAGACCTTGGTGAGGATGTCAGCAACTTGCACAGTAGCTGGAACATGCATTAAATCTACCTTCTTTAATTTAACATTTTCTCAAATGAAATGACAATCAACCTCAATGTGCTTCGTCTGTTCATGGAAAACGGGTTTTTTGGCAATGTGTATGGCAGCCTGAATGTCACAACATAGAGTGGCCGGTGCGGAAAGCTTGACTCCTAAATAATCAAGGAGACCCTCAAGCCAAGTGAGCTCAGATACAACAGCTGTCATTGAACGATACTCGGCCTCAGCGGATGAACGGGCAACAATAGACTGTTTCTTGTTACGCCAAGTAATGAGATGTCCTCCAAAATAAGTGCAGTATCCACTTGTGGAGCGACGATCATTCAATGAACCAGCATAATCAGCGTCACAATAATCACTTAGAGATAAGGGAGAAGAAGAGGGCTTGTATACAAGAGGGCTTGCTACGACCTACTCTTCGTGTCGCGGCTTGCTAGTGTTGCGGACTCTGTCCCTTGCCGCTGTGGATTCTCCATCGTTGCTGCCACTCTAGCTGCCGGTATCCTCCTCGTCTTCTCGCCTCGGATTTGTCTTGTCAAGCAGACTCGGCGCCTTCTGCTCTTCCACTTGCGTCTCTTTCTAGTCGTGTGTTCTGGGCACATTGAGCGACTAGTATGGCGCTCCTGCTTTGTCGTGCAGTCTGTCTGCTTATTTGCCTTGCTGCTCTGATACCACGGGGGAGAGGTTCCGCGGAAGGAGAAGAGAGAGCGGATAGACAAGAGAAAACCGCGAGAAGCAGCAAAGGAGACCGCGCGGATAGGAGGAGAAGCCGCGCGGGAAACCGCAGACACTTGCGGTTAAAAAAAACTTAGCCGTCAGAAGTAGGATCGTATGCCTTTGATGCCATATAGAAAAGTACATGATCAGAAAAGGAAAACCAGTAGAACCTTTTATATTCTTTTTCAGTATAAATTACATGTGTGAGTACAAATATATAGGGAAGGAGAGAAAAAAAACTCGATTACATGATGTGGGACTAAACAACCTAGTTAGTTAAGAGGCTAAACAGGCCTTTACTAATGAGCCTTTACTAATGAGCCTTTACTAATGAGCCTTTACATATATCATTCAACATTAACAAATACAAAATGATACATAAATATATTATACAATAATTTTATTTTGATAATAATAAATTTATTGCAAATAAAAATTATTCAAATGTTAAATATCTTTGATTGATCATAAGTTTTTTCAAACTTATAAATTTATATTAAAAATATATAAATAATCAACAAAAAATTGTGTTAAATATTTTCAAATTTTTTGTAATATGAAATTAAAAAAATGAAATAATTATACAAAATTGGTTGTAAGAATAAAATGTTAAAAATAAAAAAATGTCTAATCAATTTAAACATACATAATATAATGCATATATGTGATTTAAACATATATTGCTAGTTTGCTAATATAATACAAAATAAAATAGCGAACGTTATATTTAAAAGTCATGTCGGACGATATATCGGAAAAAATCGAATATGTCGGCATGTATTTTACAAAAGAACATAATCTATTTTTTTAGAAAAAATATCGTTTTGCCATAAAAACGACATGTCGAGAGGCAAGTCGGAGGACATTAAAAACAATGCTTATTATAATACACTCTTGTGGTTTCGAGATCCTTCACACTCCCCGAGCCGACTCTCTCTCTCTCTCTCGCGCGCGCTCTGTTCTTTTGCGTTGGTGCTTCGATGAGAGGATAGGGTTTAGAATTCCCTCTTCTTTTGGGGCATTGATTAAAACTGATTGTGGCGCTTTGATATGATTTTGGCTGATTTTTAGCTTGGGGGCAAGTTTTTTATTAAAAGAGTTGCTGATATTTGGGATCCTCAACTTATATTTATTTTTACTTCTATTTCTTCCTTTCTTTAAAGATATTTGAAAAACTTGTAAGAAGAAATAAAATTTTTATATAATGTGTTTTACTTTGTACTCTTTATGCATCTTGATGCACTGTGCTGCGACGAATGAATTGAAACTACGCCCAGATATTTAATACATTGTGGAGACCAAAAAAAAGGTCACCACACTTCTTTCCCTCCACCGATCAACGTCGTTGAAGCATGAAGCTCTTTTCCTCCTAGAGGAGGACCACGGTCCTGGTTTTCGATATCGATCTGATTCTGCGGCTTTGACCTGTGATGGGATTAAGAATCTCTTCTTCTTAACTCCACTGTAAGCATTTCCCTTCTCCTCCTAATATGAGACAGAATGGTATTATTGGTTGGTAGTTTCCTCTCTATCATACTCAACTGTTCCTAGATTTTCTGTAGCATGGTGTGTTTTTGTTTTTGTTAGTTTGATGATTTCTCGTCTTCTTAATGAATTATTCTAGTGATTTTTCCTTCTGAGTTTCGGTTGGTACTTAGCTCTGAAATCATGAATGCATTAGTGTGGTAATTCCTTTATGAGGTTCAGCAAACAGTGGTATAGCTTATGGCATGGATGTTTCCTATGATTCCAGATTGGTTCTACAATTCCCCTATTCACGGTGAAGGTTATTTTTATGATTCTTTTAATTTTCATGCAATCGACTGTTAATGGCATATGTTGAGGTTTTGTTCCATGTGAATTTTGTCTATTCTTTAATTGGCTATTCTTTAATCATGTAAGTGGTGTTTTGGAATCCGTTTTTGATTTAATGAACTTAAATGCATATTATTTGTGTGGGGTTTGAAAAGAGAATTTTTCTAAATATATGTAGAATCATCATCACCTAATCGTTTCTCCTTCGACAGCTCCTGAAAAATCAAATTATCATCCTCATGTATCAATGTCGATTTCTATTTTAAGTTGCAACCCGTATAATGTAATTAAAGAGAGCTACAATTACACATACTGCGGATAAATCCCTAGCAATTTGTACCAAATTTCATCATACGTGGGATGCCGTCAAAGGATAAATGTGATGATGACCCTAAGAATGATAAAGGCTAAGAAAATATTATGGTAAGTTTTACCTCTTTAACTTATGCTTTACTTCTCTATACTTTCAATATTACATTCAATGTTATTTTTAATATAAAAAATTATTTCTTGCATGTGCATAAAGCACGATTTCATTAAATTGAATAAGTTCGTTGTTTAAAAACCCGACTGAAGCACTAACAAATCTAATGATTTGACGGATGCAGATGATCCTAATAAATGCCTCAGATGTCCTTTGACTTAAGTCAGATAGTGACGACAGGGAAACCAGAAAAAGATCATAAATCTGAGGGCGTAAATATTAAATAATACCTTTAATTACATAAACGGTGAATATAACAACTGAACGAAAGAAAATATGAATGACTGAAATAATTGAATGGATCAATACATAGACATGTCGGGTTTACCCCGGTAGGGGGTGTGAATTACCTAAAATAATTGAATGGATTGATCCATAGGTATGTTAACGATTAACCCCAGTAGGGGGCTGTGAATTACCTACCAACATATTGATTTTCCAATTCAGGGGCTGAAAAGTTTAGCACTTGTTCGATAGCGTGGAATTGGAATATGATGTCTATTCTAGGGGACCGAAAATTAACGCTTGTTCAATAGCGATGGAATAGAATATGATGACCCAGTGGGGTCGGGCCCAAATATACTGATTGATGTTGATCTCTGTTACGCCCCCGCTACGCTTTGCCGGGCGTCATTATGTTCGGAGAACCAGGGGCGCGCTAAACAACGGGGCTGAACCTTCGGGTTCAGCCCCAACTCAGTGAACCGGCCGGCCAGGGGCTGAACCAGGCGGGTTCAGCCCCCCTTGGAGGGGCCGGCCGGCCCTTCCAGGCCCGGATATATTTATATCCGGGCAGCCCCCCTTTGGGGGTTATGAAGATTGTTATCAGGTAGCCTCCTTCTTCCTCCCTAACCCTAAACTCC
Source organism: Platanthera zijinensis (assembly GCA_039513925.1). Lineage (NCBI taxonomy): Eukaryota > Viridiplantae > Streptophyta > Magnoliopsida > Asparagales > Orchidaceae > Platanthera > Platanthera zijinensis. Next base: position 14,256,585 of record CM077083.1, read on the forward strand.
CTTAGTTTTCTCTAGATCTCTCTCGTAGTTGCTCTCCCGTAGTTTTGCCCTAACATTTGGTATCAGAGGCGTTCGATTCTCTCAAATGGTGAACACTCGCACTCAAGAGAAGTCCTCGCGGATTGAAACCCTAGAGGAGAACGTTGTTGGCCTAACCGATTCGATGGCGGCCTTGGAGGGGCGATTGGAGGCTCGGTTGGATGAGTTGAAGACCCTATTGAAAGGGAAAGCCCCGTCCAGCGACGATTCGGCCGGATCAGGGGCCGATCCTGTGGCTTCGGCCGCCGCGCGGCTTGCGGAAGGCTTCGCGGGCGTGCGGCTTACGGGAGGGGTTCCGCCGGGCGCGGCGTGGCCCGGGACAGCGGGGGGTTCGGCGTCGGCGGCCTACGTACCTTCGGCGGGAGTAGCAGCGGCGTATTGGGGTCCGGGGGGCCGTTTCCGCCAGGATCCGCAGCAGCAGGCCTCGGCGACTTCGGATCGGGCCAGGAACAGTGGCGCCGAGGTGGGGATGACCCTTTTGGGCTCCGGCGGCCACCCGATATGGCGGGACAGCCAAGGGGGGGACTCCTTCCTCCTCCACGCAGGTTTGGGCCACCAGGAATGGCCGGTTTTGGCCCAGGGTGGGGTGGACAGCCGCAACCTCCGCCTTGGGGAGCGGGACAGCAGCACGGCTACGGCGGATTTGAGCATGGGGAACACGCAAGGCGGGACGGAGGTCCAGGGACACAATGTTTGACCCCCGGATTAACCCGCATGTACTTTTCGGAGTTCGAGGGCGGTGACGCCTTGGAATGGATTCATAAGGCGGAACTTTTCTTTTAGTACCAGGAGGTGTCTGAAGGGCAGTGGGTGCAGCTAGCGTCCTTCCATTTGAAGGACGACGCCTTCCAGTGGACACAGTGGTTCCTGCGGGGACGGGAGTACGTGCCTTGGGGGGAGTTTGCGGATGGATTTACGGCCCGATTTGGTCCACTGGAGTATGAGAACTTTGAGGCCCTCCTTCAGAAGCTTCGTCAAAAAGGGTCGGTGATGGAGTATCGCACGGAGTTCGAAAAGTTGGCGAATCGGGTTCAGTGGCCGGAGAGGACACTCTACAGCTGTTTCATATCTGGTCTCAAGGAGCACATTCGCGACGAGGTGCAGGCACTCATGCCCCGTTCCTTGAACCACGCCATTACCTTGGCACGGATTCAGGAGGAGAGGTTCAACAGGCAGCGGGCGCGCCTCACGAGTAGGCCGCCTTCGACCCCGGCCACAGCGGCACGCCGGGAGCAGCCTGCGGGTAACAAACCGACAGTGACTCGATTGTCTTGGAGCGAGTTGGCCGCTCGGAAGGAGAAGGGCCTATGCTTTAATTGCGACGAGAAGTTTGTGCGGGGCATAAATGCCAGAAGCTACAGGTTTTCATGCTGCAGCCAGATGGAGACGAGCCGGCGTCGGTTGAGGAGTTGGAGGTGGACGTGGACTTGGACGAGACGGAGTTCGGGGTCTCTTTACATGCTCTCGAGGGTTGTGCTCCCCCGCTTACTATGCGGTTGGCGGGCCGGATTGCCCAAGAGAAGGTTACTATCCTGGTGGACAGTGGGAGAACCCACAACTTCATACATCCCGACGTGGCACAGCGAGTTGGGCACCTGGTTGACAAGGGAGCGGCTTTTCACGTTATGGTGGCGGATGGCAGCAAGCTGCAGTGTGAGGGGGTGCTGAAAGGAGTGGAGATGCGGATACATGGTTATGTGGGACGGACTGACGTCTACATGCTGCCTATTCGAGGTTCCGACATGGTGTTGGGAGTTCAGTGGTTGCGCCAGCTACAGCGTGTGACTTTTGATTGGAAACACATGACCATGGAGTTTGTACATGGCGAGAAACAGTTTTGCCTGAAGGGTATGATGTCATCCCCTGTTAAAGAGGTTTCTCTTCGCAGCATGCAGCGGTTGAGCGGGGGGGCATGCGGGGGTGCTTCGAACCCTTCAGAGGGCACGTGCAAATGTTTTTTGGGCCGGCATGCGACGGGACATTCAGCAGTTTGTTCGGCACTGTGACATCTGCCAACTGCAGAAATATGAGACTTCTTCTCCTGCAGGGCTGCTCGTGCCATTGGACATCCCGCAGCTTGTTTGGGACACGGTGTCCATGGACTTTATTGATGGGCTGCCTAAGTCTAAAGGCAAGTCCGTGATTCTGGTCGTGGTGGATAAGCTCTCCAAGTATGGCCATTTCCTGGCCCTCAGTCATCCGTATACTGGGGAATCTGTGGCGGCACTCTTCGCTCGGGAAATCGTTCGTCTGCATGGTCTTCCTCGTGCCATTATTTCTGATCGAGACCCCACCTTCGTCAGTGGGTTTTGGAGGGAGATTTTCCGTTTGCAGGGCACTCGCTTACACTTCAGCACGGCACATCACCCGCAGTCGAATGGCCAGACCGAGGTGCTCAATCGGGGTGTCGAGACGTACCTTCGTTGCTTTGTTATGGATGAGCCTCGGAGTTGGCCGGATTGATTACACTGGGCTGAGTACTGTTACAACATGTCATATCATTCAGCCAGCAGAATGACGCCATTTGAGGTGGTTTACGGGCGGCCGCCGCCGTCTTTGGCTAGCTATAAGCCGGGTAGCACAGCTCTTCCGGCCGTGGATCGTGCTCTTCTGGATCGGGATCGCATGTTGGTCACTCTTCGGGAGAATCCCCGCCTGGCACAGGAACGCATGAAGACTCAGGCGGACAAGCACCGTACGGAGCGGGAGTTCGCCGTGGGTGACGAAGTTTTTCTCAAGCTCCAGCCGTACCGCCAGTTGTCCGTGGCTCGTCGTGGCAACCAGAAGCTGTCCCCGCGCTACTACGGCCCCTTTCAGATCATCAGCAGGGTGGGGCCGGTAGCCTACACTTTAGCTTTGCCGGAGGGGTCCCTCATTCATCCTACGTTCCATGTCTCCTTGCTCAAGCGGAAGTTGGGTCCGCATGTCCAGCCCAGTACTGACCTGCCCGAGGCTACTTCTCTGGGGGAGCTGCGGCCGCTGCCCGAGGATATTTTGGGGCACCGGTGGAAGAGTCGGGGCACGGAATACCGGCCCGAGCTCTTGGTCAAATGGCAGAACCTATCGCCAGCACACAACTCTTGGGTGGACTTCTTCGACTTCAAGGAGCTCTACCCGCACTACCACCTTGAGGACAAGTTGGCACTTGATGGGGAGGGGAATGTTACGCCCCCGCTACGCTTTGCCGGGCGTCATTATGTTCGGAGAACCAGGGGCACGCTAAAAAACGGGGCTGAACCTTCGGGTTCAACCCCCACTCAGTGAACCGGCCGGCCAGGGGCTGAACCAGGCGGGTTCAGCCCCCCTTGGAGGGGCCGGCCGGCCCTTCCAGGCCCGGATATATTTATATCCGGGCAGCCCCCCTTTGGGGGTTATGAAGATTGTTATCAGGTAGCCTCCTTCTTCCTCCCTATCCCTAAACTCCCTTAGTTTTCTCTATATCTCTCTCTCGTAGTTGCTCTCCCGTAGTTTTGCCCTAACAATCTCTGAGGCAGCTATCCTAGCAGCACATATATACTATAAACGACAAATTGAATAAAGAATGACAAGTGTAAATATAAATGAAATGAATGACTGACAAGAACACTAACATTCCCTAGTATAAGCTCACGAAGAAATCTTATATCTACTCATTGTACTATTTACTGTTTACGGCTTACTATTTATCTGCCGCACAATAAATTTAAATATATATATATATATATATATATGCATGTTGCTACTAACCCTTTGTGTTTGCATGTACAACGGTTAAGGAGGTATATCAGGATTACTGAGGTGACTAACGAGCATGGAAAATGGTGCAAGGATCCACATGGTCCTGGGTATAGAAGGACAGGATAGAAGTTTCATGTTTTTTCATGTTTATGTAGTAGCTTGTCGTGTGTAGTATATTATAGCATAGTAGTTGGGTATAAATGGTATCTATGTTATCGAATTATATTTATGGAACACTGGGCATGAAATTTTAAACTTTAAATTTAATGAGAAGTTTTAATTCTGTCCATTTTTTTTGGCACTCATTGTGCTTACATTTTATTGTTATTGCTGAGGTGAAATAAAAAGTTCGGAATTATGTTGCTATATGATATAAAATGAAAACTTTGGCAGACTGCAAGCCATTACAAGCTCTCTCTTAATTATGCCATGGGCATGAGTATTAAAAATGGAAGGAATGGGAACGTCATTTTCATCCTTGCCATTTTCTTTTCAGCATATCTACACTAAGATATAAGCCAATTGTTGGGGTACAATTCCTAGATTCGTGCGAACAAGATAACTTTGGTTTGCCAAAATTACCCCTTCCACCTTGGCATCTCATATGTTCCGTCAAAAAGTCGCAACCCCGAGACCACGCACAGCTAAGGTATTTTCAATGATCATTGAGGGATTGGCTATGTTCATTCAAGCTGGTTGTTGACTCCTCTGACTAGATCTGTCGTCGCGATTGATTCCACTCCATCTTCCAAGGAGGAAGACTCGCTCTGATGTATCAAGATTGGTTTCTCTACTACCTCTTGCTCTTCACTAAGCTTTGCTTTGCATTGTTTCATGTATAGTCTCTTTTAAAGGAAATTTCAGTTCCCTAAATTGGAAGTTGCATTGTTGGACAGCACTCAGAGTTTCTGCTCCACATTTCATGAAGAAAGTCTGAGTCCGTTGTGCCTCCGTGATAGAATCCGCTCTAGCTTTCACGAAGGAAGTCAGGCGTGTCATCATCAAGGTTGGTTTCTCTTTCTCCCTCGACCGGTAGACCTCTTCCAATCTACTAAGTGGTTACCCTAAATTTTTTTTCTATTTTTTTTCTAATCTGGCAGTAATATGTAGAAATCCATGACAACAGCGTGTGGACAAACTTGCTAAGGATGTGTGCTATAACCTGAGAACGAGCATATTGTGCACACCCTTTTAGTAACACTGTAGTGAGTAGCGTCATTGCCAAATACAGGGTAAGACATTGTACAAAAACCCCGACCTACACCCGACATTAGCAGGAGCAACATGTTTTGGGCACGCCCTTTTAGTAGCTTGACAAATACCGAGTCTATGGCGCATAAATGTTTCAAAAATGTACTTGATAAAATCATCTCATAACGATATCAGTTTACTTAAAGATTGCAGATAAATATTAAAGTGTACAAGCTATAAAAAGTAAACCCTTCTTGCCATGTGAAAATGTACATTTAGGGGAAGGCATGTCAACCAAAAGCATGCAACTAATTCATGTGGCTTCCTACCTTTTAAGAACAATGTAGACAATTATTAATGTGCAAAAGTAATCAAAATGCAAACCTTTCGTACCATGTTTAAATGATATTCAAGGAGAAAGCGTGAAACAAAATTACTTGGCTCTCTATGAGAAATAAGTTGAAGATAAACATACACTAAGGGTGTGATAAAATAGGCTGCTAACTAGCGCATTACACATACTGCTATAAAAAAACATACACCTACTGCTATAAAAAAAAGTAATGCGCAAGTTAGTAGTTGTCAAGATCCCTCGCCCAATGTCAACTATGGGATCTTCATCTTGCAAGGATGACATGAAGTGGTGCCAAATGATCAACATATACTTCCAGTCCTAACAAAAAGGACACTTCATGTCGCAAATGCAAAGTAATATGTGAAACACGCACAATATAATAATTCGAAGTCCATCATGACCCCAAGTCGAAATAATTAAGGTTAAAGATTTTCGAGCTCATCTCTTCGCGGATCACCATCGGTAAAAATTTGGGGTCATTTGATGGAGTCCCGCCAAAAATTTCTAAGTCAAACATATAGGACTTCGACCGAAATGGTCAAGCAATCCAACCTAATCGAGTGAGCTGAGCGCACTGACTACAATCTCTTAAAGGGACCCAAAAACCATCCTGAAGGCACATGCATGCACGATACGCATGATAAAAAGAGACCTCGCATATGCAGCGCGTGCTTAAGCAACGACTTTAAAGAAGATAAAGCAACTGTGTTCCTTAACTTGTTTTTCTCCCTCGGTGTCTTGCACTCTAAGTGCAAGCAACTGATGCATGTGAATGCCGATTATAGATATGACAGGGTACTGTAACAAAGAATACTTTCAGGTAACTACTTTTACCTGATTACATAGTTTCCTTCATTACGAAAGGGAGATGGAAGTGAGAAATGATTATTCTTTGTTAGCAGCCAAAACTTGTCAGAAGATACTGCAACTTCAACTGGAGCCTAAAGAAAATAGAAGTAAATATCCAAAAAAATCAGAAAATTGATTCGTGTTAAATAATTGCATGCTGGGAATAAATAAAAGTGAATTCAACAAGTGCAAGTAGACTGCATTATGAATGTATAAAAGTTCTCCCCAACATTTTATATCATTTTTACAATATGCGGATTCTGATGAGTGTGGGGAGTGATTTTGGGGAAGAGAAACTCAGAGAAAGGCAGCTCGTAGCAAGCTTCTAGGATGACAGACTCTAGGTGAATGGAGATACATGAATGATTTGAATCTCACATTGGAATTGGAGGGAAAGATCATTGGGCTTAAGTAATAATTTGGACACTCAAATATCAAAGGCGCCTTTTTAGAGTAGGTGATGGAACTGTACAAGGAACAACAAAGCTAAGTGTGGTCTTGTGGGAGTAATTGATGAAGGACACCCGGCGGACGGCCACTCGGCGGATGGAGAAAGTGGCGACGTAGGGATCATGTGGCTGGAGTGCATCGACCCACTGTGGAAGCCGCGGGCCATTTATCTACGGTGTGCGGATAGCCTGTAATATTTATTTGGACTCTTTATGTTTAGTGTGCTGATAGCCCTCCTCATAGTATAAGAGGAGGGATGTTATGTTGTTTTGGGATATTGAATGAATTGTGTTTTCCTGGAAACCCTACTGCTGCCGCCTCCCACCTTCTCCGCGAGAGAGGAATCAGACCGGAAAGTCCTCTCATCGGCTCCTAAGCCAGTTGGTATCAGAGGCGAGCACTCGACTCCTACGCTCGACCGCCGATCTCCGACCCTCTTCCGCACCGCCCTTGTTCGCACATATGGTGGAGAATCCACGGGATGATGCCGATTTATGGGCAGCCATCCACGCCATCGCTGCCCAGTTAGCCACGCTCACCACCACTATCGGGGAGTTGTAGCCCGGCCGCAACCAGCAGCCGCATCCCGCCGAACCAGCCGCACGCGCCGACCGTTTCTACGGCCGCCAATACCGTCGTGGTCGCTTGCCGCAGCTGGTGCCCCCTCGACCGCCTGGACCTCACCACGCCCTGTTCTCGTCCGATTCGAGCTCGGAGGACGAACCACCTAACGACGTCGCTCCGCCTCGGTGGAGGAACAACAACCCTACCACCATTAGGGATACCGCCTGCGGGCCGACATTCCCCACTTCCACGGCAATCTGGGTATTGAAGAGTTCCTTGATTGGCTCTCGGAGGTGGAACGCTTCTTCGAAATGGCCGAAATCGACGAGCATCGTCAGGTGAAGATGATCGCCTATCGCCTCAAATCCGGCGCCGCGGTTTGGTGGGACCAACTCCAACTCAACCGCAACCGCCAAGGCAAGGTCGTCGTGCGTACATGGTCCAAGATGAAGAAGTTGTTGCGGAATAGGTTCCTCCCGCCCGATTACGACCATCATTTATTTCAATATTATCAGAGTTGCTCTCAAGGCACTCGTACTGTGACGGAGTACCTAGCGGAGATAAGTCGCCTCGCAGCAACGGCCTAACCGAGACGGATGTCCAACGCGTCACACGATTTCTCCATGGGTTGCGGCCGACTTTACCTGAGAAGATTGGACTGCATGTTCTGCGTACCGTCGAGGAGGCCTTTAACATGGCTCTCAAGGCTGAGCAGATGGAAAAAGTGGCGACGCCTCCGAGCCGTGCGACCTCCCGCCGTCCGTGGACAGACGTCGCGGGATCCAGCAACCGGGACTCTATGGTCAAGGAAGTTTCAGACCAGGTGTTGGTCTCCTCCTCCGCACCAAAGGGTCGGGCGCCCAATCGTGTACCGGCGGGCACCTGTTTCAAATACCAACAGCCGGGCCATTTCGCCTCCCGATGTCCGCAGCTGCGCCAGTCCGTCCACGTTGTCACACAGGACGAGGAAGGCACAGACGACTTGGGGGAGACCGACGAGGTCATCGACGGGTATGACGACGAGGGTGATTTTGCCGCTTGCGTGGTCCATCGCCTACTGCTTGCACCGCGCCTCGACGAACACGTCTAACGTAGCAACGCCTTCAGAAGCTACTGCAACGTCAAGGGCAAAATTTGTGATGTCTTGATCGACAACGGCAGCTGCGAGAATTTCGTCGCATCACGACTGGTCTCCTACTAGCAACTGCCGACCGAACCACATCCGCACCCCTACTCCATTTGGTGGATTCAGCGCGGCCCCTCAGTTCGGGTCACGCACCGCTCTCACGTCCCTGTCGCCATTGAGAAACACTACCGAGCTAACGTTTGGTGCGATGTCATGGAGATGGACGCGAGCCACCTACTCTTGGGCCGACCGTGGCAATATGATACGGATGTCTCGTACAAGGGCCACGAGAACGTGCATTCTTTCACGTGGGTCGGCAAGAAGATTCAAATTATTGCACGGGTCGGCACCAAACCGAACACCAGCCCGCCCTCGGATAAGGGGCGTAGCCTGTTGGTGATACACGAAGGCACAACTCTGTTCGAGCGAGACATTGCGGAGGCAAAGGAAGTGGTGGCCCTCGTTTCTTACGGGCTATATGCCACTAGAGAGCAGGTGGCGGAAGCCGTATCCCCGGATGTGCGGGAGCTGTTGCATGAGTTTTGAGCCATCACCACGGAGGATCTACCCGACCACCACCACCCCACCTTTTCGGGATATCCAGCACCAGATTGACCTCATACCAGGGGGTAGCCTCCCGAACTTGTCTCACTACCGCATGAACCCCAAGGAGCATGACATCCTGCGCGGGAAGGTCGAGGAGCCATCACCACGAAGACACAACTCTGTTCGAGCGAGACATTGCGGAGGCAAAGGAAGTGGTGGCCCTCGTTTCTTACGGGCTATACGCCACTAGCGAGCAGGTGGCGGAAGCCGTATCCCCGGATGTGTGGGAGATGCTGCACGAGTTTTGAGCCATCACCACAGAGGATCTACCCGACCCCCCCCCCCACCTTTTCGGGATATCCAGCACCAGATTGACCACATACCGGGGGGTAGCCTCCCGAACTTGTCTCACTACCGCATGAACCCCAAGGAGCATGACATCCTGCGCGGGAAGGTCGAGGAGCTTTTGAAGAAGGGCTTCATCTCGGAAAACCTCAGTCCCTGTGGGGTCCTGACGCTCCTAGTTCCCAAGAAGGACGACTCATGGAGGATGTGTGTGGACAGTCGTGCCATCAACCGCATCTCCATCAAGTATTCATTTCCTATCCCTCGCCTTGATGATATGTTAGACATGTTAGATGGGTCGCAGTTCTTTTCCAAGATAGACCTCCGCAGCGGGTACCACCAAATCTGCATCAAGTCGGGTGATGCGTGGAAGACGGCTTTCAAAACCCCGGACGGCCTTTTCGAGTGGAAGGTAATGCTTTTTGGATTATCTAACGCTCTGAGTACTTTTATGCGTCTCATGACACAGGTGTTGCGCTCATTCCTGGGAAAATCTGTTGTGGTTTACTTTGACGACATCATGGTCTTCAACAAGAGTAGGGCGGACAATCTGTCCCATTTGCGTGTTGCGTTGAAGTTGTTGGAGGACAACAAGCTCTTTGTTCACCTCAAGAAATGCATCTTCCTCGCCTCGCGGCTGAACTTTTTGGGTTTCATTGTTGGCGCGGAGGGGATCCAGGTGGATGAGGAGAAGATACAGGCAATTCGCGATTGGCCGACTCCTACGACTCTCTCAGAATTGCGATCGTTCCACGGTTTGGCTACGTTCTACCATCGGTTCATCCGAGATTTTAGCACCATCACGGCACCGATGACTGATTGTCAAAAGAAGGGGCGGTTCATATGGGGTGAGGAGGCCGGCTGCGCCTTCGACTTAATTAAACTGAAGCTCAGCTCTGTTCCTGTTTTGGCTCTACCCAGCTTTGACAAGCTTTTTGAGGTGAATTGCGATGCCAACGGCATTGATATAGGAGTTGTCCTCTCTCAAGACAAGCGCCTGGTCTCGTTCTTTAGCGAGAAGTTGTGTGATTCTAGGCGGAAATGGGCCGCTTATGATCAAGAGTTCTATGTCATCGTTCGGTCCCTCAAGCATTGGGAGCACTATCTACTTCACAAGGAGTTCATCTTGTTCACCGATCACCAGGCCCTCAAGTACATTAACAGTCAGAAGCGCATGGATGGCATGCACCTTCGTTGGACCACTTATCTCCATAGATTCCCATACATCATTCATCACAAGCCCGGGGCTCGCAATGTGGTCGCCGAAGTGCTCAGCCGGCGCAGTTGTTTATTGGCAACTATGCACCAGGACATCATCGGATTTGATACTCTCGTTGACTCATATGCCGAAGACGTTGACTTCAAGGAGGTTTGGCGCGCTTGTTCGTTAGGCGGCTCGCATAATGGTTTCCTCCTACTTGATGGGTTCTTGCTAAAGGATAACCGCTTGTGTATTCCCCGCACCTCCTTGCGGGAAAAGCTTATTTGAGATTTGCATGGAGGCGGTTTGAGTGGCCACCTGGGCCGGGACAAGACGCTTGCCAGTTTGAAGGAGCCTACTTTTGGCCACAGCTAACAAAGGATGTTCGGAATTTCGTTCGGAAGTGTTTCGTGTGCCAGCAATACAAGGGTCAAGCACACAATACGGGGCTTTATACACTGCTCCCGGTTCCCGCCGGCATTTGGTAGGATTTATCCATGGACTGTCTTGGGGCTCCCACGCACCAAACGCGGGGTGGATTCGGTGTTCGTCGTGGTGGATCGTTTTTCAAAGATGACACATTTTCTCCCTTGCCACAAGACGTCAGACGCTTCTCATATTGCGCGGCTCTTTTTCCGGGAAATAGTTCGTTTGCATGGCGTTCCGACATCTATTACCTCTGACCGTGATCCCAAGTTTCTCAGCCACTTTTGGCAGATGTTGTGGAAGATGTTTGACACCTCTCTCAAGTTCAGTAGCATCGTTCATCCTCAAACGGACTGCTAAACCGAAGTCGTGAATAAAACGTTGGGGAACCTCGTTCGTTGCATATGTCAGGACCGCCCGAAGCAATGGGATCACGCGCTGGCTCAGGCTGAATTTGCCTATAACAATGCAGTGCACAGCTCGACCGGCCGCACGCCCTTCTCCATTGTGCACACGAAGGCTCCCCGGCATGCACTCGATCTGGCTCGCCTACCCGCGGACCCCCCTTCGGCGGCCCAACTGGCGGAAGACGCTCGCGACATCCAGACCGACACTCGACTCAAATTTCTTGAGTCAAATGCCAAGTACAAAGCCATGCCCGATAAGCACCGGCACGAGAAGATATTTGAAGTGGAAGATTTGTTATGGTTTTCCTCCACAAAGAACGGTTCCCCGCGGGACATCATCACAAGATCATGCCGAAGAAGTATGGCCCGTTCCCCATCACCCACAAGATCAACGACAACGCCTATGTGGTCGACCTCCCGCCGGAACTCAATATCTCCAAGACATTCAATGTGAGTGACTTGTCTACCTACTACCCGGATGTGCCCCTTTATCCCGCGCACTCAGGGCTGAGTGCCTCTCAAGGAGAGGCGAATGATGAAGAACACTCGGCGGACGACCACTCGGCGGATGGAGAAAGTGGTGACGTCGGGATCATGTGGCTGGAGCGCATCGACCCACTGTGGAAGCAGCGGGCCATTTAACTACCTTTATTTTATCTTGTGTTGTTTTATTTCGGTGTGCGGATAGCCTGTAATATTTATTTAGACTCTTTATGTTTGGTGTGCTGATATCCCTCCTCATAGTATAAGAGGAGGGATGTTATGTTGTTTTGGGATATTGAATGAATTTTGTTTTCCTGGAAACCCTACTGCTGCTGCCTCCCACCTTCTCCGCGAGAGAGGAATCGGACCGGAAGGTCCCCACCGCCACTTCTACCTCCTTCCCGTGAGGAAGATCGTTGGACCGGAAGGTCCTCTCATCGGCTCCTACGCCAGTAATTCTAGGATAGATGACCTCCAAGAGATTACTCATAGGCCACATGAAAAAAAAATCTAAAACTGTGTGATTCATCTTAGTGTGGGATAAGCTGAACCAAAGCGGCAATACAACAGATATTATGAACTGGGTCGTTGTAAAATGTATCAAAGTTGAACCTTCTGCAATACGATGTGCAATTCGTTGACAAACCAAGCATTAGTTGGTGGCTCAGTGATATCATGAATTTGATGAGGTCAGTCCGATGAGGGCGGGAAATGTCTTTGGGGCAGAGAAAGGCAGCTTCCATCAGACTTCCACGTGATAGACTTCGAGTTGAAAGAGTAGAAATAAACTAAATCTCACATTAGAATTGAATGAAAGTTATTTACTTAAATAATGGGAAACTAAATATCAGAATTTCCTTTTCAAAGTAAGTGGGATTGTTGTGTTAGGAACAAAACAGTAAACCATGCTAAGGTGAAAGCAATTTTAAGATGGTTGACCTTGTTGCAGTATGGAGACCGGGCGGTCTGGCGATCTGACTCTGGCGTATTGAAGACCGCGCGGTCTGGCGGTTTCTCCTAGCGGTTTGGTAGTCGGGTTGTTGTTGTTTGGTGTCCGAGCGGTCTGATGGTTTGACTCAGGAGACTTGGAGACCGGCGGTTTAGCGGTTTCCTATGGCGGCTTGTTCTCTTCTTCTGGTGGTTGTCGAGCGGTTAACTTATTCGTCTAACCGCGCGGCTTGTTCGATCTGTTTTTTGTAAAGCCGCTTATACCTGTAATTATTTAGTCTCACATTGCTTATTTGTAATCTCTCACATCTCCTTCATTCTATAAAAGGGGGGTCATACCTTTGTAATACCTTACCTTTTTTGGATAATAAAAATTTCTGTTATTCCAAATTCCGATTTACTTTTTTTTCGCACATGGTATCAGAGGAAACGATCTTTTCCACTTGATTCTGTGAGCCTCTTCTAACCGCGCGGTTTGCCCTTTCTTCTTGCGGCCTGTTCGCGCGTATTTCCTGTCTTCTTTGTCGTTGCCCTCTGTGTGTGCGGCCTCTCTGCTTTCCCTCTCTTTCTATTCGCGACTTGTTTCTCGCAGTCTCTCTTCTCCCTTTCTTCCCGCGATCTCTCTTTAGTCGCGCGGTTTCGTCTCTGTCCGCACGGACTCTGTTTGTTCGCGCGACCTCCTTGCTTGTTTTGCTTCATGCGATCTCCTTTGTTCGCACGACTTCTTTCCCTCTGTTTTGCTCTGCTTCTTGGTCGTGGCTTTTCTGCCCGCTGATGTGTTGACACCGTAACCGCTACAGTTCTCCTTTTTTTGTCCGCTGCGGTCTTCCTCGTGTCCGATGCGGTCTCCCTTGTTCTCGCGGCCTCCTTCTGGTTCGCGCGGTCTCTTCTGCCTGCTGTTCGCGCGGCCTAACTTTTATTCACGCGACTTCCGTTTTCTCTCTTCTCTTCTATGGCTCTCTCCGACACCACGACTCTCGTGGCCCACCCGCCTCCTCCTCCTCCTACTCCTTCGAGGAACCTTGGAATCGTCTCTGAACTTATCGGTTCCAAGTATCCGGACTGGAGTGTCTCCTTCACATTTCTTCTTCGTTCTCAACGCAAGCGTAATCATCTCACTGATGACCCTCCACCTCCCGAGTCTGATCTGTTTGATGACTGGGATGCTAGTGATGCGTTTGTCCGCACTTGGCTGACAAAAAGCCTTTCTGATGAATGTCTTTCCGTCATCCGTCATGATAAGACGGTCAAGGCAGCTTGGCTTCACCTAGCCGCTCTCTACTCCAACGGGGCTCAGACGTCACGCATCTATACTCTGTATGCGGACCTCTATGTTCGTCCCTCCATGTCTCCTGCTGCTTACCAACAGGTTCAGGCTCTCGGCGCCGAGATCCTCCAGAATCGCCCCTCCTCTATGGACTTGGCCGAGCAGCACAAGCACTTCCAGGAACTTCTGGTTGTGTGCTACCTTCTTCCTGAGTCCTATGATATGATCCGTCAGCAAATTCTTGGCGAGGCGGACTCTCCCACCTTAGATGTCACTGCTGCTCGCATCGCCGCGGTTACCTCTCTGCTCCAACGTCCTCTGTTGTCCTTCCCTCCTCCACAGGACACCTATGCTCACCAGACTCAGCGGAGTGGCTCTGGTGGTCGCGGCCACCAATCCGCCGGGCGCGGTCCTTCCTGCTTTCTCTGCTCTCACGGTGGCCCACTGGCCACACTGTTGATCGTTTCTGGATGACACAACCACATCTTCGCCCCTCTGGTGACGCTTCCACCTCCTCCTCGAGGTCGTCTGCCTCCGTGGTCACGACTTCAGGTAGTGCCCACGTGGTTACTCGAGGTAAATGGTTGATAGACTCTGGAGTTATTAATCACATGACCGACAATCCTCAGTGCTTTTCGCTCCTAGAAACAGATGATCGGATGCCCCCGGTCCTCGTTTTGGACGACTCTCCCTCCCCGGTCCATGGGACGGACGTGGTTCAAGTCACTCTGTCTCTTCGCTTGGCGGACACTCTTTATGTGCCCAAGTTCCCTTGCAATTTATTATTTGTTACTTCTCTATGCAATCAACTTCAGTGCTCTGTCACATTCACTCCTACTTCTTGTTCTTTTCAGGATCCGGGCTCCCAACGAACGATTGCTACTGGGACTGAGAGCGGCGGCCTCTACTTCCTCGATAATGTTTCCGCTTTGTCCGCCTTCTCCTCCTCTTCTACAGATCCTCTTCAATGGCATCTTCGTCATGGTCATCCTCCACCCCGGCTTCTTCGTCAGCTTCTGCCCCACCTACCTCTGCGCAGTCCTCCTCTCAACTGTGACGCATGTCAGCTTGGCAAGCATCACCGCTCCTCCTTCCCGCCGAAGCAAGGTCGTGGATCTTCCCGCCCGTCTGATCTCATTCACTCTGATGTATGGGGTCCTGCTCCTACCCTCACCATAGGTCGGGGTAGTTCATATTTTGTAACCTTTATTGGTGATTTCTCTAGGTGTGCGTGGGTGTATCTTTTAAAGGATCGCTCCAAACTGTTTTCTGTATGGACATCGTTTTATTATATGATTAAGAATCAGTTTGATATGTCTATTAAAATCTTTCGCTCTGACAATGCTAAGAAATATATTAGTAATGATTTCTCTTCTTTCTGTATGCAACATGATATTATTCATCAAACTAGCTGTGTTTATATCTCACAGCAAAATGGGGTGGCGGAACGCAAAAACCGTCACCTCCTCGATGTCGCTCGCACTCTGATGATACAGATGCAGGTTCCTCGCTCCTATTGGGGCTATGTTGTCCTCATCTCCTGTTATCTCATCAATCGCATTCCCTCCACGGTTCTCCACGGTAAAACCTCATTCTCCATTCTCTATCCAGGCAATGATCAGTTTCCTCTCCCTCTGCGTATCTTTGGGTACACGGATTTTGTGTACGCTCCTTCCGTCATTCGTGACAAACTCGCCCCACGTGCAACCAAGTGTGTCTTTCTGGGTTACTCTACTACTCAGAAAAGTTATTGTTGTTTTGACCCTGTTCTTCGTAAGCAATTCGTATCCGCGGGCATGACCTTCTTCGAGAATGCGTCCTATTTCACTTCTGACTCCTCTCTTCCTCCTGATGTTTCTGCTTCCCCTACCATCCCCTCCACCACGTCTACTCCCATCGAGATTTCTCCACCGCCGTCTCCACCGTCTCCTCCTTCTCTCTCTCTCTCAACCTCTGCTGTCTCCCTCCTCTCCGTGGCCGTCTCTCTCCGCTTCCGGGTCAGCTCTCTCCGCTTCCGGGCCAGCTCTCTCCGCTTCCGGGCCAGCTCTCTCCGCAACGGATGCTCCGGCTACTGAAGAACACGCCGACCTAGATCTTCCCATTGCTCTTCGCAAAGGGGTGCGGACGTGTACCCAGCACTCGTTGGCTGTTGTTGTTTCCTATGATCATCTAACTCCTTCTCGCAGGGCGTTTGTATTGGCTATCTTTGTCACTGCCACTCCCCACACCTACTAGGAAGCTCTTGTTATTCCTCATTGGAAGACTGACATGGATGAGGAAATTGCTACCCTCACTGAAAAGGGTACATAGACCCTTGTTCCTCCCCCTTTGGGCACTAATGTGGTTGGCTGTCGCTGGGTATTTGTTGTGAAGTTCCGTCCGGACGGCAACGTGGATCGATACAAGGCCCGCCTGGTCGCCAAAGGCTTTACTCAGACTTATGGTGTTGATTACTTTGAGACCTTCTCTCTCGTTGCTCGTCTCAGCACCATTCGGGTTCTTCTCTCTGTGGCTGTCAACAGGGATTGGCTCATCTCTCAGCTGGATGTCAAGAATGCCTTTCTCTATGGTGATCTTCAGGAGGATGTTTACATGAAGCAACCTCTTGGGTATGTTGCTCAGGGGGAGACACGAGTATGTCGGCTGAAGAAGGTCATCTATGGCCTAAAGCAAAGCCCTCGGACTTGGTTTGACAAGTTTAGCGACATTATTGCGGCCATCGATTTTGCAAGAAGTTCTGATGATCACTCCTTATTCATTCGCAAAACCTCCTCGGGTCTGGTGGTTCTTGTTGTATATGTGGATGATATTCTTCTTACTGGAGATGACCAAGCTGAGGTAGCTTTGACAAAGAAATACCTCCGTCAACACCTGGTCACGAAAGATATGGGCTCCCCAAAATACTTTCTGGGGATTGAAATCTCTCGGAAGCCAAACTCATTGGTCCTCTCCCAACGGAAGTATGCTCTTGATTTACTAAAAGAGGCAGGGTTGACTGGTGTTAAACCTGTCTGATGTCCTATGGCTACTAGAGAAGACAAAACATGGACAGATGACTCGTCTCCTCTATCCGATATTACGAGTTACCAGCGTCTGGTTGGCAAACTCATTTATCTCACGGTGACCAGACCCGACATCTCCTATGTTGTAAGCAAGGTTAGTCAATTCATGCAAGCTCCTAGGGAGTGTCATCTACACTCTGTCCTGAGGATATTGCAGTATGTTAAAGCAGCGCCAGGGAAAAGACTGTTTTTTCAGAAGAATGGTCACTTGAGGGTTGAAGCGTACTCAGATTCGAGCTATGTTGATGACAAAGGAGACCGAAAGTCAACATCGGGCTTTTGCACGTTTGTTGGAGGAAATCTTGTGAGCTGGAAGAGCAAGAAACAGTCTGTTGTCTCCAGGTCTAGTGCAGAAGCAGAATATCGTAGTATGGCGTCGACCACATGTGAGTTAAAGTGATTACGGGCTCTCATGCTTGACTTAGGAGAGGTCTACAACTATCATCTTCCTATATTCTGCAACAACAAGGTCGCGATATACATCTCCAAAAATCCGGTCTTTCATGAGAGAACAAAACACATAGAAGTCGACTGTCATTTTATTCGGGAAGAGATTTTGAAGAAACAAATTTGTACTCTGTTCGTCACTTCCGACAACGAGTTGGCGGATATCTTCACCAAGCAGGTGTCTGCTTCCTTTTTTCACATTTGCGACAAGCTGGGCATGATTGATATCTATGCTCCAGCTTGAGGGGGAGTGTTGCAGTATGGAGACAGGGCGGTCTGGCGATCTGACTCTGGCGGATTGAAGACCGCGCGGTCTGGCGGTTTCTCCCAGCGGTTTGGTAGCCGGGCTGTTGCTGTTTGGTGTCTGAGCAGTCTGGTGGTTTGTCTCAGGCGACTTGGAGACCGGCGGTCTAGCGGTTTCCTATGGCGGCTTGTTCTCTCCTTCTAGTGGTTGTCGAGCGGTTAGCCTATTCGTCTAACCACGCGGCTTGTTCAGTCTGTTTTTTATAAAGTCGCTTATACCTGTAATTATTTAGTCGCACATTGCTTATTTGTAATCTCTCTCATCTCCTCCATTCTATAAAAGGGAGGTCATACCTTTGTAATACCTTACCTTTTTTGGATAATAAAAATTTCTGTTATTCCAAATTCTGATTTACTTTTTCTGTTCGCACAGACCTCTTAACAAATACACGTAGATACCCTATTGAGTGAGAAGAAGATACAAGCATGTTGTTCAACTTAGTATGAGATAAAATGAACTAAGACGGACAATACCTCAATAACAAAAATGAAGATTCTTCCTATTTTAAACTCATTCATAGCACGACTTCCATACAAAACACTGAACATAAAATTTCTTTCATAATGACAATAACATTGTATATAGAAGAAGTGATTTCCATAGATACTTATCCCACATTCCCACCATGATATTATATCATCAAACCAATTGTGTTAAGAGTTTTGCATATAATGGGGTTGTCGCGAGAAAAATAAACACCTCGAGATAGCTTGTTTGCTATATTTTACTGTGCATTTCCAAGAAAATTATTGGGAGAAGCCATTCTCACATTCACTTATTTCATAAATTTTGATGCTTTTTATTGTTCTTAATTTATCCTCTCCTGCTATAGGAGTTAAGGAACTTGCATACTCATGTTGATGAGGATCATCCACCAAGTGTCAGATCCAGAAATTTACAAATGGTGGTGCACAAAAAAATATCTAAATATAATAATGCATATATTATTTCATTACGTGATAGGCTCTGCCCTAATTCCTGAAACCATTACCTATTTTGCAACTGGGCGGGGGTGAGTAGGCGGGTCGCGAGTTCGAAATAAAATTTGCGCGTGCAATTAGCTAAGCTTGATTTGCGAATAATCAAAGTTGGCCTTCCAAAAGCAAAATTTAGTCTGTGAATAGCCAAATTTTGGTTTGCTTATAACAAAACTCAAAAAATAAGGATGTCAGTGTCCCTTTAGCCCCCCTCTAGATCCGTCCATGCACCCAAGGAGATGGCACACCGCACGGCGAGACCCACAATCGTGTACTCTTGCAGGAGACTTGACTGGATCGGCGATCTGACTCTACAGATGCGTATAAATTTTCATTTACATGATTTTTCATACATTACATTAAAATTCTCAAATTTTATTTATTGTAATTGGGTTCGTTGCATTAACGTTCAATCAAACTCATTGTTGTAAGCAAGGTTGTCAGAATCGAGATACTGGATGAGATCGTTTCGAGGTAGGATCAGAGCTGATAGTAGGGTCGGATCGAGGATAGCTTTACAAAATCAGGATCGATTTACAAAATCTGGATCGTAAGAGCCTATGATCTGGATCGCGATCCTAACAACCTTGGTTGTAAGGGATGCCTCAAGTAGTTTTCTTTTAAATAGAAGTAAGGGGCAACCACCTTTCTTCATTGCTGAATTATGGAGAATTTCTCTTCCCGGATTCCGGTGATCCACTCGCGGTGACAACTCTATAAGGCCCTAGGTGACAACTCTATAAGGCCCTAGGTGACGATTCCTGAGGAAATCTGACGCTGGACGGATCTATAGGCGGCGGAAAATCGACGATCTAACCCTACATGATATGCAACAGTCTGACGGTTAGATCACAATTAGATAATAAATTTAACATCCCACGTAAATAATTCAAAAGCAAGACAGAATAATTTATTTGGACAAAAGCAAGCTTAGACTTTCCTCTGCGTGGAGGGTCAAAGCAAGAGCGCGCGGCGAATAAACCTTTTCTGCAGTTAAAGATTTTCAAAGAGCAAATAGCATAATAAACATTAATCTCAAGCAAACATCAAATAACCATACCATAAGAATGTTTTACAACTGAATACCAACACAAAAACACCACAAAAATATTAGGGCTGCTATCAATCATTCTTGTCACGGCGTGAAGGCGAACCAAGGCGAGCGCCAGGCGCCTTGACGCTTAGGCGACAAGGCGGACGCCTAGGCGAGCACAAGGCGAGCAAGTCGCAAGGCGCCAATTTCCTTCTATTTAAATTTTTTTTTATAAAAAATACTATAGACTGCGGTTATTATAATAACCGCAGTCTATAGTCTTCAGTCTAAAGACTGCGGTTACTATAGACTGCGTTTATTATAATAACTGCAGTCTATAGTCTGCAGTATATATATAGACTGCATTTATTATAATAACCGCAATCTATAATAACTGCAGTATATAGTCTGCAGTATATATATAGACTGCGGTTATTATAATAACCGCAATCTATATACTGCCAGCAACACTTTATACTGCGGTTATTATAATAACCGCAGTCTAAAGCTCTTTTTTTAAAATTATGACAGAAGTAAAAAATAAAAAAAAATTAAAAAATAAAAAAAAATGACTTTAGACTGCGGTTTTTATAAAAACCGCAGTCTAAAGTCATTAAAAAAATTTTAATTTTTAAAAAAAAATATTTAAAAATTTAATGATTTTAGACTGCGTTTTTTATAAAAACCGCAGTCTAAAGTCATTAAAAAAATAAAATAAAAAAAAATTAAAAATTTAATGACTTTAGACTACGGTTTTTATAAAAACCGCAGTCTAAAGTCATTAAAAAAATAAAAAAAAAATTGAATTTTTTCTTTACGTACAATTATTATATATATATATATTTTTTAATGACTTTTGACTGCGGTTTTTATAAAAATAGCAGTCTATTCAAAAATTTTAAAAAAAAAAAATTATTACAAGACGTCCAACGCCTTATACACATTCGAGCGTCTTGACGCTTAGGCGTCGCCTAGGCGACGCCATGACTAGCATGCTATCAATGAAATAAATCTGAATGTTGGAGGGCACAAAGAGGGATTTCGGTGGTTGGTGGGCCGGACCGGGCAAGGGAGGGGCTGGTTGGGGATTAAGAGGGTTGGATCGAGGTGTTGTTTTGGGTTGTGGAGGGAGGGGAGGGGGCGGTGGTGGCTCTGGGAGGCAGGGGAGAAGCCGATGGGGCTCTGGGGAGAGGTGGTGGACTGCTGGATCGGAGGGAGGCGGACGGGAGAAGGAACAGCCGGCTGAGAACCTTACTGATGAATTGTATTTTTAATTAATGAACAGTATCATTTAATAGAAATAGGATTTCTGATTTACAGCAGCAGTGGGTTGCTTTGGGCGGTGGAAATGGGGTTACGGGGAAGGGAGAAGAAGGCTATGGTTGGGAAGAAGGTATCGGCTGTGCGGAGCTGTGGTTGGGGCGGCTGGATGGAATCCAAATGGTGGTCGGTGGCTTGTAGGAGGCTGGACAGCAGGCTTGTAGGAGGCTGGACAGCAGGCTTGTAGGAGGCTGGACAGCAGGCTTGTAGGAGGCTAGACAGCAGGCTGAAGGGTTGGTGGCTGTTTGCAGAGGCTGGATAGCAAAAAAAAGGAAAGAAGGAGGGTGGGGGAGGAGGAAAAATACCAAGATACAAAATCTTACCCAAGAGGTTCCACGGAGTCGACACCGCGGAGAGATCACCGGAAATGAGGAAGAGAAGTCTCCAAATTTCAGCAATGAGAAATGACGGCAGCCCTAAACCATCTATTTATAAGAAATAAAAATTATGGCACCCGAAATCAACGGCTATGATTAGTCGTTGGTCTCGGGACCAAAACTACATGAAATAGAATCCGAAAAGTACTAAGCTATATATGATATTGATTCGCAATGCGAATCCAGACGCATCCACGGAGTCGGATCGTCGATCCGGGCACGTCATATATGGTAAGTCTCCAAATCAGCCCTGAATGGGCTCAAAGCTCATCCTCGTCTCTGCTCCGCATCAAAATCCCCTTAGATCCCTTTGTATTTCCTACCTCTCGTACCCCACCTTCTCCCACCTTCCCCCCCCCCCCACACACGCGTAAATCCCACCTTTAACCAATAGCACCAACATTCCTAAGCTACCGCAAAACCCACTAAACCCTTCCCTGATTTGCCAAGTCCCACTAACTATTTTTCTCTGTCGCAACTTCTGAAACCCCTGTCACGACCCCAAACCCTCCACCGTCCATCAATCCCATTCCTGAAACCATACGTGGCATCTCTTGTGCCAATCCACTCCCAAGTTCGGTTTCACCCAGCAAGTTACTGTCATACCCCTTCCAGCCGAAGCCCCATACACTCCCCAATTGTTGAACCCTACCAGGTCCAAAAAAATTATCCCTAAATCCACTCCTCTCCACCTCCAATGTCAGATTATAGCCATCATGCAACAGTTGTTTTCTCCTGGATAGCCACCAAGCATCTGTGAATAACCAGATCTCCACGTTATGCCTCCCCTTACTTAGTGAGTATTATCTTTATTGGGTGGATCTTGCACTCTACAACTATTTATGTGATTGTATACTCTTTCTCTATGGATTTTTTTTTGTGAAACTTGGTCTTTAGATCTTCATCATGATGTCGCAGAGATGAACACATGTATTGAAAATCTAGAGAACTCGAGGGAGACGCCGACACAATAGGGTGACCATCCTGAGGGGAACCCCGACATTCATCCTCCACCCGAGCTTCGGCCTAGGGGTACCCCCCCTGGAGGCTCCTCATCGGGGGGCCGCATCACTTATAAGGCGGAACCATGATCACACCCATGAGCGACAATAGGGCCCCACCTATATTATGCATCCTTCGCCACCAAGTTAGAGGGATCGTGGACCCCCATCCAGTCACCACGAACATGATTGTGAGAACTACTATAATCTATGTCGTAGAGAGTGTGGTCCCCCACCAGCTCGACATGCCTATGATCATGATGATTATTATAAGGATTATCAAGAGCCCCGTCAAGGCGGCCCTCCCTAGGAGGACAACATCATCCGACGTATCTACATCGGCGCTCCATCCTTCGATGGTCAATTGAACCCTAAGGCCTTTGGTGACTGCTCTTAGATATGGACCACTATTTCGAGTGGTACGAGATAAGTGACAAGCGTCGAGTCTGCTTCGTAAAAATGAAGCTTGGCAGCCAGGCGAAGATGTTCTGGACGAATCTTGAGAGAAATTTAGACCGTGATGGCTATTACCCCCAGCACTAGATGGGTGTACATGAAGCAAAGGCCGAAGGATAAATATTTACCTGCATCTTACCAGGACCAGCTCCTGGACCACTTATATGTTCTGCAGCAGGGGACCCTCTCCGTTGTTGATTACATGTCCCACTTCGATGAATTGATCGTGCGGAGTGACATATTAGAGGAGCACATAGCGACAACATCCCGCATTTGAGCTGGGTTGAGGACTAATATCCTTAAGGAGCTCATTCCCCACCTTCTTAAGATGGTCGAGCGAATTTTTCAGTTAGCTTTGGAGTATGAGATGTACCTCCGCTCATCTGGACCGAGACAGACACCCGCACACGCGGACGGTTCTAGGTTTAGGATACCACCTCCAGCCGCACTTACTTCCTCTCTTGCGCTTGTCGATGCAAAAGGCAAGGCGATTATCACGAGTTCTCCCGAGCCTGGGGGCATCCAGTGTTTTAGATGCTCTGATAGATACCATGTGCCCCATGCGGAATCTACTAATTGAGGACAGCGATCCCAGCACTGCGGTTGAGGATACCGCCGAGGACGAGATTATAGTCAAGGTAGAGGATGGTTGGAATAGTGAAGCAGAGAGATCACTAGAGATGAGAGTAGTTATATTCATATTGCATACCCCACGTGCAGATGAGGACTGGCGACACACCATCTTTTATACCTTTTCCCTCGTGCAGGAGGTCCCTGCAAATTAGTTATAGATTATGGGAGTTTTGTGAACATCGTGGCCCAAAAGGTTCTTGCGTATGCAGGTGAAGATTGAGCTTCACCCCCACCATTATCGTGTAATTTGGGTCAATAAGACTGCGATCTAAGTCACCAAGTGGTGTCTTGTTCTGATCAGTTTTGTTGCATTTGAGGATCGAGTGTGGAGTGAAGTCAAACCCATGGATGTCGCCCACGTACTGCTCGGGAGGCTCTGGCTATATGATCGCGATGCCTGAAGAATGATGTGGTTCATGTCATCTGGCATTATCGTTCATGTCAAACGGCCAAAGGGCCCAAACAAAACACTAGCATGTACACTCCCCTGCCTATCCCACACCAGCCCTGAACAGATATTAGTATGGATTTTGTTCTTAGGCTACCTCGTACCTTGAGGAAGCATGATTCTATTTATATCGTCGTCGATCGATTTTCGAAGATGTTTGAATTCATTGCATGCAATAAGACCGCAAATGCATCTCATGTTGCATCTCTATTCGTGTGGGACGACTTTAGGTTGCACTGTTTGTCGAAATCCATACTGTCTGGCAAAGATGTAAGGTTCATAAGTTACTTCTAGAAGACACTATGGCACAAGACTGGCGCAACCTTGAAATTATTATCATCTTACGACCCTCAGATGGATGGGAAGACTGAGGCATTTAAAAGGTTTCTGGTGGGTGAGCATGCGTGTAGTTGGAATTCGGTCCTCCCTAATGCGGAGTACGCCTACAATAGTTCTGTGAATAGGACTATCGGGTTTAGTCCATTTCATGTAGTGTTAGGTCACGAGCCTAGGAAGCTTGTCAACCATATACCCGTCCCACTAGAGTCCCGCCCTAGCGAATCAGTTGAGTTCTTTACGCGTCATTTGCATGAGTTGCAAGAGTCGGTCAGACAGCGGATCATTACTAATAATGACTATTATAAATCGCATGTAGATGTTCACAGGCGAGAGCAGGTATTTTTAAAAGGTGAGTGGATGATGGTGTGAATCCGTACTGAGAGGCTCCCTCAGGGGCCTGTTAAAAAATTGAGTGTCAAGCAAATGGGACCTTTCATAGTCTTGAGGCGGATCGAAACAAAAGCTTACGAATTTGATATCCCCACGAGTATGGGTATTCATCCTATATTTAATGTTGAGGACCTGACACCATACTACGAGCCTCACAAGTATACGGACCCGTATAGTGCCAAGCCACATTATCCTTCACCTCACCATCCTCAGTCCCACACCCAGTCCGCTCCTGACCCTTACCCGCCTCTGAGTCGGTCCTATATGGCCTCATCATTTGCACCGCCGATCGCTTTGGGTCAACCAGCATGTGAGTTGAGAGCAGAGAGCATCACAAAAATTGTATCACATGAGTACGTCCCCTCTTGGACGGTCTAATATACTAAAACTTAGTATGTTGGTGAGAGCGACCCTTCACCGACGACACTTGGATAGCGCCCGCAGAGCTTGCCCAACTCACCCTTGAACTTCAACTACAGATGTTCATCTCCATTCATAAGAAATAAAGGAATTTCATTCAGAGGGAGTTAATGTCGATCACCGATCGGAGATGGCGTGTTGCAAGGCGAGACCCGCAATCGTGTACTCTCGCAGGAGGACCTGACCAGATCAACGATCTGACTCCACGGATGAGTCCAGATTTTTGTTTACATGTTTTTTCATATGCTACATTGTAATTTACAATTTTTATTATTGTAATTGGGTCTGTTACATTAACGGTCAATCACAGTTGTTGATATAAAGGATGACCAAGGTAGTTTTCTTTTAAATAGAATTAGGGCATCCACTTTTTTCATTGCTAAATTTTTGAGAATTCCTCTTCCCGGATTCTGGCGATCCACTGACGGTGACGACTTTATGATGCTCTAGGCGACGAATCGCAGGTAATCCTCTGATACCTTTATACTTCCTATCTCACACATTCCCACCTTCCCAAAAGTCCCCCCCATGTAAATCACACACGTAACCTACAACACCACCATTCCTAATCTACCGTAAAAGCCATCAAAACCTTTCGCAATCTATCGAGTCCCGCTCGGCATTTTCCTCTACCGCAACTTCTCAAACCCCTATCTCGACCTCAGTCCCTCCACCATTCCCTGATCTCATTCCTAAAACTAAATGTCGCATCTCTTGTGCTAACCCCCTCCCAAGACCGCTTGCATTCACCTAGTTGGTCGGATGTAAGCTTCACCCGCCAGGTTGTTGCCATACTTCTCCTCCCTTCCATTCGAAGCCTCATAAACTCCCTTGTTGTTGAACCCTATCAGATCCAGAAAACTGTCCCTAGATCCATCCCTCTCCACCTTGAGTGTCATATTCCAGCCACCATACAACATTTGATTTCTCCCAGACATCCACCAAGCACCTGTGAATCAACGAGTCTCCACGCTACGCCCCCTACTTCGCAAGTATTATTTTTTTGTGTGGATCTTCTACTTTGGAGTTACTTATGTTATTGGCTTATACTCTACGAATCTCTTGTTTTGCGGAACTTTATTTTTGGATTAATCCTTGGCTAGCAGAAATCATTTGTCAGGCATTCATGCTTTGACCCTCCACGTGGAGGGAAACCAAAGTTCACTTCCATACAGAAATTACTTTGCTTCGCTTAAAGTATTTACATGTCATTTATTTTTTATTACTATATATGAAAACCGCCGTAAGTCATTACATGTGTATCGCATTTAATGTTGAGGACCTTATGCCATATTACGAGCTTCACGAGTATGCGGACCCATATAGTGCAGACCCACCAGATCCTTCACCTCTTCATCCTCAGTCCTACACGTAGCCGCTCCCGACCCACACCCACATTTTGTTGGTCCTCTATTGTAACACTGTTAGCACCATCGATCGCTCTGAGCCCACCAGTATGTCAGTTGCGCGCAGAGAGCATCACATAAATAGTATCGCATAAGTACATCCCCTCTTTAGACGTTCTTGTATACCGATACTTAGTATGTTGGTGAGGGTGACACTTCACCGACGACACTTGGAAAGCGCCCGCAGAGCTTGACCAACACACCTCTGGACTTTAATTATAGATGATCATCTCCATTCATAAGAGATAAAGGATTTTCATGGGGGGGAGTTGATGGGTATATCCATAGGAGATGGCACGTCGCAAGGCGAGACCCACGATCGTGTACTCTCGCGGGAGAACTTCACAGAATCAGCGATCTGACTCCACAGATGCATCCGGACTTTTGTTTACATGTTTGTTAATATATTACAATGTAATTTCTAGTTTTTATTCATTGCAATTGGTCGGTTACATTAATGGCCAAACACAGTTATTGATGTAAGATATGACCTAGGTAGTTTCCTTTTAAATAGAAGTAGGGAACACACCTTTCTTCATTGCTGAATTTTGGAAAATTTCTCGTCCCATATTCTGGCGATCCACTCCCGGTGATGACTCTATGAGGCTCTAGGTGACGAATCCTAGGCACTATTTTAAATGTCCTCCGACATGTTTGTTGTCATGTCATTTTTTAGGGCAAAACGATATTTTTTTCTAAAAATATATATTGTCTTTTTGTAAAATATAGGAAGACATATCCAACTTTTTTGGTATATCGGCCAATATGACTTTTGAACATATCGTCTCATATTTTATTTTATATTATGTTAACAGTATATGTATAAATCATTTGTATGTATTTATTATATATGCCTAAATCTAGGACATATTGCTTCATTCTCATTAATATGTTGTTCTTCTAAGAAAAAATTCACTATTATCTTTCATATTTTATATTTCAAAAATATTAAAACTTTTAAATATTTATTAGTTGATTATTTTATATTAACTTATATTTGTTAAGCATGAAAAATTATAATTAATCAAAAAATATTTAGCTTTTATTTTTTTTTTGCAATCACTTGATATGATGTAAACATGTATAATATTTAATATATTTTACAAAGTATTTATTTATAATTTTAATAGTAGGCATAGTGTGCTACTAATATTTTACTTTTGATATTCTTCGAATTTATTTTGGGATATGGATGGCTCAGTCTTCATAAGCTGATGGTTTTTTTAGATCATATAATTATACTTGCAACTTACTATACATAAAAAAAATTGTATTTATGTGAAATAAAAATATAATATTTAAAATATGTCTGATATAACTCCAACTTCCGATATCAGACATTTAAAAACTCAATCTGACATGTATCCGACATTCGATATTTACAACTTTGCTCCTAGATAATCCTCATAAAATCGCCAAGAAAGAAGCTAAACATGCAGTAAATAAAGCAAGAAATCAAGCTTATGAAAATTTTTATCAGTAACTAGATATCAAAGATGGAGAGCATAATATATATAGAATTGCTCAAGCTAGAGAGAGGAAGACAAGAAATTTAAGCCAAGTTAAATGCATAAAGAATAAAACAGATACAGTTTTAACGGATGATGTGGCTATTAAAGAGCAATAGAAAAGAGACTTTTATCAATTTTACAATAAAGCGGAAGGCAATAAGCTGAATATGGAAGAGTTAAGTAAATTAGAGTGTGTGAACATAACATTTTATCGTAAAATTTATGTATCTAAGATAACTGATGCTCTATGAATGATGAAAAATGGAAAGGCGGTTGGACCAAATGATATACTCATCGAAGTATATAAATTTCTAGAGAAAAAAAGAAATTTTGCAGCTTACATATTTCTTCAATAAGATACTGAAGACAAAGAGGATGTTGAACTAATAAAAAGAAAGTATCTTGGTACTTTTGTATAAAAAAAAGAGATATACAAATTTATGTTAATGGCAGAGGAACAAAATTAATGAGTCATACCATAAAACTATGGGAACAAGTAATAGAAAGAATAGTAAGATGGGAGACTAGCATCTTGGATAATCAATTTGGATTCATGCCAAGGAGGTCGACCATGAAAGCTATATATCTCTTGAGGTGACTCATTGACAACTATCGAGAAAGAAATCAAGATTCGTATATGTTGTTTATCGATCTTGAGAAGGCTTATGATAGAGTTCCAAGAGAGATGTTATGGAGACTCTTAGAAAAGAAAGGTGTAAAAGTATCATACATTGACATAATCAAAGATATGTATGCAAGTTCAGTAACGAGGTTGAGGACATCTGGAGGATTAACACAGACATTCATTATCACTATTGGATTATATCAAGGGTCAGCTTTAAGCTCTTATCTCTTTACCCTTATCTTAGATGAGCTTACCGGACATATACAACAAGCAATACCTTAGTGTTTATTGTTTTTGGATGATATTGTTTTGGTCGACAAGGCGCATGAAGGTGTAAACAAAAAACTTGAATTTTGGCGAGACGTTTTAGAAAAGAAGGGTTTTAGGTTTAGTAGTGCAAAGACAGAGTATAAAGAGCTTAATTTCAGATGTGTCCTAGTAATTGCCGAGATAAATTGAGAACCATCCATATCCTTTTCATTTTATCTCATTTGGAGACTTTCTTTCTCTTTCTCATTCTCACTTACGGAGTTAGGGTTGGTTGTACCGACTCCCTCTCTCTCTCTCTCCCACTTGAGGTTTTTTGTTGTCGATTGCCAGGGATTCCTCAATACCGACAATTGCAGTGCCGATTCTGAGCTGACGAGGGGTGCTGGCAGTGATTTTGGATTTCAGCTGTGTCCTAGTCTCTTCTACTTGTTGTAAGCACTCACTCTCTCTCCTCCCCTTTTGCCCCTCTTTTCAACTCTTGACCAGAAATTTCAGCTTTATGAAGCCATAACAACAGTTTTCATTTTACTAAGTCCAAACAAT
Source organism: Platanthera zijinensis (assembly GCA_039513925.1). NCBI lineage: Eukaryota > Viridiplantae > Streptophyta > Magnoliopsida > Asparagales > Orchidaceae > Platanthera > Platanthera zijinensis. Next base: position 14,286,061 of record CM077083.1, read on the forward strand.
CCTTGCAATATCATTATAAAAACATGAAAACCAGCTCCAAAGTCAAGAAAAGCAACTGATATAATTAACAGAAAAGAAAAAGGATACGCAACCCCTTCATGTCTCCAATTTGGTAAAAGTTCATCCAATGACCGAGTCTCAAAAACATTCCCTGAAATTATATGTGCACCTGCAGATATTGCTCTTTTCATGAGAAGAAATGAAAGAAGTTTGAGTTATGCGAAGGTGGCATGTAAGCAAGGCCTCAGTTTTACTCAGCCGTAACAAATTAACAAGAAAACATATGAGAGAATAGTGTATGAGGTCCTCAGTGTACATGTTTTCAATACAAAATGTAAAGTCTAAATATGAATTCACAATTGAGTTTCAATTTTATAAAAAAAGGACAGCTATGATTAGTTTGATGGTGTCAAAGTTAAGAATTGACTTTGGAGATACTTTTTAGTATGATTTGTATAACTCTATGTATAAATTCATTATATATATATATACATATATATATACATATATACATATATATATATATGTATGTATGTATGTATATGTGAACAACGCACATATTGAGATTCTATGAAGATTCTAAATAGAGAATACCAAACAGAAGAGCTTGAAACTAACACCCTCGATGAAAATGGCATGAAGCAGATCGAGCTTAACCATTAAGGTGAAGTAAGACAGACTCAACTAAAAGGCTCCGACTATATCACCTCCCTGAGAGTATGTATGGAAGGTTGGCAAGGACAATGAGGAGTGATGATGATCATATTAATCCATGCAGATCAAATTCCAAATGTAATTGAATTCCAGGCAATTCTGATAAGACAACTCTCAACCATGATTTAGTATCCAGAATATTATGATAAAATATTTGTTCTATTGCAGAGGCAGGTGCCAAAGTGATCTCTGAGAAAGGCAGGTCATAAGAGATGCAAGCTAGATCAAAATCTTTTAAGCTATCGATGTGTTGGACATGTGTGGACTGTCATTGATGAATGGTGAGCCAATAGGGTTAGAACTGCATTACTAAACTTCAAATCTAAACGACCCAAGTGGACTAAAATTGATACAGGTTGAAGTAGAAAGACCTTCATGATGAAGCAAAAAGACGAGTGTTTGCCCCCATCAAAATAGGGGACTAAGATCTCACTTAGTGAATCCCGTAAAGAGATGCCTCAAACCTTGTATATACTTCTTGAAATAATAATTACAAGTATGAATACATTTATATAGGAAGAGAGGAAAGAGAGAAATCCCAATTCAAGATGTGGGACTAATACAAAGAAAGAGAAAGAGAAAATTGGGCCCCTAAATGGGCCTTTAAGTAGGCTTTTCTAACACTCCCCCGCAAGCTGGAGCGTACAAGTCGTAGGCACCAAGCTTGGATAAAAACTGGTAGTATAGCGGCCGGGAGAGAGCTTTAGTCAGGATGTCAGCAACTTGGTTTGTAGCAGGAACATGCTCCAAATCTATCTTCTTTGACTGTACATTTCCCCGGATAAAGTGACAGTCAACTTAAATATGTTTTGTGCGTTCGTGAAAGACCGGATTTTTGGCAATATGTATTGCTGCTTGACTGTCACAAAATAGAGTCGTCGGTGATGAAATACGAACACCTAAGCCTCCCAGAAAGGCTCTCAAGCCAGGTTAACTCGGAAACAACAGCAGTCATAGCCCGGTACTCGGCTTCAGCAGAAGAGCGAGCAACCACAGTCTGTTTCTTGCTACGCCAGGTTATGAGATGTCCACCGAAGTAGGTACAGAAACCAGTTGTGGAACGCCTGTCATCAATGGATCCTACATAGTCAGCGTTAGAGTACGCGACAAGAGATAGAGATGTGGATGGATCGTACACAAGCCCTTGTCCTGGAACGATCTTGAGATATCGAAGAATGTGCTCGACAGCTTGAAGATGAGATGTCTGAGGCGCATGCATAAAACGACTCACGACCCCCACGGCAAAAGAGATGTCTGGTCGAGTAACTGTAAGATAGATCAGCTTCCCAACCAAACGTCTATAGTATTCCGGATTTGTAAGCAGGTTGTCGGAGTCAGAGCTGTGGGTCGAGAGCTTGTGATTGGCGTCCATAGGAGTATCTGCAGGTTTGCATCCAGAATAGCCGACATCATGAAGGAGGTCCATACAATACTTCCTTTGGGATAACACAAGACCATCAGGGCAACGTGCAACCTCAAGACCAAGAAAATACCGAAGGTTGCCAAGATCTTTGGTTTGAAAGGCGGAGTTTAACTGTTGCTTGATATGTTGTATCCCTGTAGTATCGTCACCAGTAATGAGGATATCGTTAACATATACAAGTAGGATCACACTTTCGGTTGACCGGTGTCGGGTGAAGAGAGAAAAGTCAGTCGAGCTCCGAATGAAACCAATATCACAGACAACCTTGCTGAATTTGTCAAACCAAGTGCGCGGGAACTGTTTGAGACCATAAATAGATTTCCGAAGATGACAGACCTGAGACTCCCCCGTGGTCTCAAACCCGGGAGGTTGGTGCATATAAACAATCTCCTGTAGATCGTCGTTGAAGAAGGCGTTCTTAACATCCAGCTGATAAAGGGGTCAATGACGATGAACAGCCAAGGAGAGAAGAACGCGGACCGTGTTCAATTTGGCCACTGGAGAGAAGGTCTCCTCATAATCAAGGTCATGTTGCTGAGTAAAACCCTGGGCCACGAGGCGGTCCTTTAGACGCTCAACGGTGTCATCCGCCGCATGTTTAACAACGAAGACTCATTTGCAGCTAACACAGTGTTGACCTGCAGGAAGAGGAACCAGGTCCCAAGTCTGGTTAGCCCAGAGAGTCTGCATTTCATCGTCCATGGCCGCCTGCCACCCTGGGTGTTGAAGCGCCTCCTGCACAGTGTTAGGAATAGAAATAAAGGAAAGAGAGGTGGCAAAGGCGTAGAGAAGTGGAGTCCGCCGATGGAGAGAAACGTAGTTGGCCAAGGGATGAGCTGTAGAGGCGGGAGATGGATCTGACGTTGTCGGGGTCTCGCTGGGAGCAGGGAGCTGGTGCAGGGAACCATCCTGGGAGCGACAACGAGTGTAGACACGGATAACGGGCGGAGGAACCCGAGGGGGGGGGGGTAGGGAGAGAGGAGGAAGGAGATGGCAGAGAAGAGGGCGTGACCGGTACGGTAGGCCGGGGAAGAGGAGGAGAGGAAGACGGGGTGGGGGAAGGTAAGTGGAAGGGCTGGTCTTCGCAGAAGGTGACATCCGCCGAGACAACCAGCTTGTCATCAGAAGGAAAGTAGCAAACATACCCCTTTTGAGTACAGGAGTAGCCACCAAACATATATTTTGTCGCCCGAGGAGCAAGTTTGTCGGTAGGGGGCCAAGAAGATGAACATAACAAACACACCCGAAGACCCGCAGGGGTGAGAGAGATGGGGTTGGTGGAATGATAGAGGAATTGGATAGGTGAGGCAAAGTCAAGAACAGACGATGGTAGACGGTTGATAAGATGACAGGCTGTGGAGACGGCACAATTCCAATATTCGATCGGAACCTGCATTTCATGAGGGACCGAGCAACATCGAGAAGATGACGATTCTTCCGTTCGGCCATCCCGTTCTGCTGAGGGGTATACGCACATGAAGTTTGATGGATGACGCCAAATTCGGTGCAGAGATTGGAGAAGGTGAGACCAGTATACTCGCGAGCATTATCGGTGCGGATGACTTTAAAAAATGTGGCGAACTGGGTACGCATCTCAGTTAAAAAAATACGAAACACAGAGGTAAGTTCAGTACGATCATGCAGTAAATATAGCCACGTAACACGCGGGTAATCATCAATAAAAGTTACAAAATAGCAAAATTCAAAGATATTGGGGACTTTATAAGGACCCCATACATCAGAATGAACCAAAGATAAAGGAGTACTACTCCTGGTACAGGCAGAGGGGAAGGAAGAACGATGTTATTTGTCGTAGATACAAGATTCACAAGAGAACTCCCATAAAGGAACATCAGGAAGAGCCCGCTTGAGAATCGAAAGGGGAGCATGCCCAAGGCGGCGATGCCAATCGACAGTGGAGACGGCGAAGAGAAGAGTGGGTGGGATATCCAAGATGTAGAGCCCATTCAACAACTGCCCCTTACCAATAATACTCCGGGTGCGGCGATCCTGCATAAGAAAAGAAGAAGGAGAAAAGGTTATGCAACAATCAAGGTCGTGCGTCAGGAGACTAACAGAAAGTAAATTGAAAGGAGACTCCGGTACGTGAAGAATCGGGGAAAGAGAAAGGGTTGGGGTAAGTTGGAGAGTAGCGGCGCCATAGACCGGTAGGGTGTCACCATTGGCCGCAGTGATATACGGAGGATGAGCCGTCTGGAGATACTGGGGGGCTTCTGGGAGGTAATATGGTGAGAAGCCCCGGAATCGACGATCCAGCGGGGGCTATGATGAGAGAGACAGGTTATACCTTCCGCATAGAAAGACGCAACCGAGCCGGAGGAGCGGTCGAGGGCACCCTGCAGCTGTTGGAGTTGGGTGTGGAGCTCATCTATATCTTGGCGGGTAGTGGACGTCGGATCTTGGGCAGAAGCCCCAGTGGGAGCAGGAGCAGCAAGGTGGGGAGGTAAACCATGTTTGCGGTAACAGGTAGCCTCAAGATGACCATCTCGGCCACAATATGTGCATTTCATAAAAGAACGACCACCACGTCCTCGTCCCCGAGACGGAGGTCGGCCCCCTCGGGTGGAAGATCCACGAGCAGGAGGAGGGGTCGGAAGGAGAGGCTGTTGAAGAAGAGCTTGTGCAAATCCGGGAGGAGCATCGGTAGGAGGCGTAACTTTAAGCAGCATTGAGCAGACATCAGACAACGAAGGAGTCGTTGTGGAAGAGAGGATCTAAGCCCGAACACTATGCAGGTGGGAAGGAACACGGGACATCATCATCGCGATGGTGACAGCATCTTTCTGGGCCAGTTGAGTAGCTAGATCAGTAGTGGGAGGTTGATGTTGAATCCAAGCCTCGGACAGTGTCTTGGCCTGGGCAACGAAAGAGATCATATCGCCGGAAGCACCAGGAGCAAGGTTCTGAAGGTCGGAGAGAATATCATAAAAGTGCTGAAAACTGTTATGCCCAGAGTAAAAGGAGTAGAGCTCCTCCCACATGGTCTTGGCCATGTCATGATGCATGGCCATCCTGTAGGGATCGGTGTCCATAGAATTGAGGAGTCAGGACTGGACCCGACCATCATCGCGAAGCCAGTCATCGAAGGGAGAAGCAGGGGTAGCTCAAGTCAAGTGGTGAAGAAGACCTTTTGTCTGCAGAACACGACGAACAGAGTGAACCCATTCGACGAAATTCCGTTTCCCGGTAAGAGAAATGGTAGTAATCCATAGCTCATCACGAAGTTCAGGAGCCGCAGCAGGCGCGAACGGGAGGAGAAGATGTAGCAGCGAAAAGTTCGGAAGCCATGCGGCTAGCAAAATAGGTTGGGCGGCGCGCAAAGGAAGTCGGGCGGTTAAGCAGAGAGAGGTCGGGCGGCTCGAGAGGGAGGACGGGAGGCTAAGCAGAGAGAGGGGCCGGGCGGCTAGAGAAGGAGGTCGGGCGGCAGAGAGAGAGGTCGGGCGGCTAGAGAAGAAGGCCGGGCGGCTAAGCAGGGAGAGGTCGGGCGGATAGAGAAGGAGGTCGGGCGGCTAAGCAGAAGAGGTCGGGCGATTAGATAAGGAGTCTGGTTGGCTAAGAAGAGGAGGTCGATCGGCTAAGAAGAGGAGGTCGGGCGGCTAGAGAGAGAATGAGGCCGAAGAGAGAAGCCGGTCGGGCGGCTAGCAAAAGAAGCCCGAGCGGCTAAGCAGAGAAAGAAGGCACATGGTCTCGGCGGACACACCAGCGACCAAAAATGTCGCGACCAGGATGTGGCTAAGAGAGGGAGAAGCAACACGGCTAGATAGAAGGCAAAGCCGACAGCGAAGAGAAGAAGGAAACCGCATGGTCACGATGAGGCACACCAGCGACTTGAGAGGTCGCGGCCAAAGATGCGAAGAGAGGAAATAAGCCGCGACGATCAAAAAGGCAGACCACGTGACGAGCAAGCCGCGGTTAAGGAAACAAATCGGGCGGGAAGGGAAACAGACTGGGCGACTAGCAAGCCGCGGTGAAGGAAACAAACCGCGCGACTAGATAGGCCGCGGTTTAGGGGAGCAGGCCGCACAAACCGCAGCGAGCAGAACCAAACCGGGGCCCACGGTGGTGAGAGGGAAGGCTATAAAAGGAGAGGGGAAGGAGGTGGGTGGATCCACGGAGCGAAATGCGGGTAGGGAGAGAGAGACCGCGGAAAGGCAGCGAGTAGGACGGGAGACCGCCAGAGGAAGTCGGGCGGCCAGAGAGGAGCTCGAAGCGGTTAGAAAAAAAAAGGAGAGACCGCGGGTCGGGGCGGTAAGAAAGCAGAAACCGCGGACAGGCTGGGATACCCAAGGAGAGGACTGGTGCCTCTGATACCATGTAAAGAGAGGCCTCAAACCTTGTATATACTTCTTGAAATAATAATTACAAGTATGAATACATTTATATATGAAGAGAGGAAGGAGAGAAATCTCAATTCAAGATGTGGGACTAATACAAAGAAAGAGAAAGAGAAAATTGGGCCCCTAAATGGGCCCTTAAGTAAGCTTTTCTAACAAATCCCAATCATATTTCCACTACAAGCCATTCGTCTTTGACCAAAACCATGACCTAAAATTTGTTTGGGGAATTGCAGTGCTCCTGGAGCCATCCTTCAAGGTTTCTCCTCCAATTCCACTGTGATAGGAAGCAACCCGCCCACTCTGTTTGGGTCTACTCATGACGACCATGAGCACAGTGGCGATCGGGACCGCTCATATTGAGTGGATCGTCGATCGTAGCATTAGTTGTTCTTTCGATTTTTTATTTCGTAGTATTAGTTGTATTTTTATTTATTTTTGAGTCGCAACGATCGGCCAATTATAGTCGTCCGTTGTCCACCCTAGTGTTTATATATTAAGAATGAGGGCTCTCATTTTGGGCATGGAAAGATTGAGTATTGAAGCTCATCCTTTGATCAATTTAGTGTTGAAGCAGATCCCTGAGTGCGAAGCCTGAGGTTCCTCCATATCCCTAGCCGTGAGCATCATTCCCCCTCCCATTTCCTCCTCTATCCACCCCACTCCACTACCCCTCCAACCAAGCAGCTGTCATCTACCTTTTCTCCCTTTTCGTATCCACTTCCGCCCCTCATTCACCCCAACATCCCCACAACAGCAGCCATTCCATTGCTGCCCCTCACTCATCCTCAACACAACCCCCTATCTATCTCATTCACCCCCCTACAGTAGCCTTTGTCGCCTCCTCTTGGCCCCCATCTATCTCATAGACAGCCCCCAATACCCCGCCCCTACTACCATCTACAAACTCCTCGCAATCATCCCCAATCTTCCCCTCTCATCCACCTCAGCTGATCACCGGAGAAAGTTTCCAACCAGCCCCGGTGGTCCACCATCCTATCCCCTTTAATTTCCATCATTATAATTTTTCCGACGATCGCCGGAAAATTTCTCCGACCACCACCACCACCACCCCCCCCCCCCCGGAAACCATCTCTGGACAGCCACCTCCACCACCCATAATCACCTCCTAACTTCCCCGCTACCCCCACTTTTCTTAATTTTAGGAATTTCTCATAAAATAAAGCTAAACCACCCCTCCACTACTCTGGCAGTCGCCTCCCCCCCCCCCCCCCTCATCTCCTAGCCACGCGTGGAGCCACTAATTTACCCTTAACTGAACCCCCACCTCACATTCACTCCAAACCGATCCAACCTCATCAGCCAGCCCATGCCAACTCCCAACACCCCCCCCCCCCTTCTTCCATCCCTCTCCCCCCACATGAAACCACCTCCCATCGGATCCCCAACCACCTCTGCTAGCCCCTTCTCACTTCAGCTGCCCTACCTCCTCTTCCACCCCCTCTCCCCACGAGGAACCACCTCCCAACTGGCTACCCGCAATTTCCCGGGCCTCGAAAACTGCTACCAGGCAGCCTCAGCAGTTCGGCCAGCTAGTTATCACTACAAAGAATATTGAATTCAGCCCCGGGAGGCTCTCCCAGCCATTACACAGCCCTGCAGAATCACCCAAGCCCTCCCTTTTCAGTCTTGTACAAGTTCAAGGTGTGTTGTTATTTCTTTACAGTTGGGTCTTGTGTTTATTCTACACTTGAGGAGATATTCGTTCGTAAGTCTTATTTACAGTTGTTTTAGTCTTTGTATTTGGTCATTCAATTGGTAGTTTGATATCGCACACTCTCGCGCATATACTCCTCTAGTGTTACCACTCTTTAATATCTTTATTCAGTTTGTGGGAAAAAATCAAGACATATTATATTATCAAATATTGTTTGCATGTTTGATTTCGTCGGAAATTGCATTTGCATAGAACGTTAGTTTCCTTAGGACCTTACCCTGTGTCAGTTTGGTATCAGAGCAAGGTTAGGGTCATATTGCATGTTATGTAAAGGTAAGACATTTAGACATTCGAAGTTAAAGTCAAACCCTCAAAATAGTCAAGCCACTACCAGTTCCAACACTGATATTTCCATGTCCAATCTCCAAAAAATATTGGAAGATCAATTCGTTCAAGTGGGCACGCAATTACACAACCTTAGGGAGCAATTCCAAAACCTCCACTAGAGTCGGAGATCTAGAGCCCAGTATGTCTATCAGTCCATTAGAGCCATTAAGTCGCGAGTTGTTCAACGTGAGGATCTTCGTGAAAGGGAGAGAACTCCTAAGCCTGCGTACACCCCAGATCGCATAATTCACAACCCAATTGCACAGGCTCCCTTGCCCATCCAAGAGGGACTGGGTTTAGCCAACGAGCGATAGGAACCTCATTAGTGATAGGAATCTTCCCCCACCAGAGGGACGACCTCAACCTCAATATCCATCACATGGAGGTCGTCGCGTTCAAGACGCACGTTACGATTACGATGGCTATATGGGTCACTATGAGGCCCCTAGAGGTTATGTAGATGACTATGACATTGCCCGCCGTATTTGAATGTTGCTCCATTCTATGATGGGCATTAGATCCTAAGGTGTTTAGTGATTGGTCATTTGATATGAATAACTACTTCAATTGGTACGAGAAAACGAATGAGAGGTGAGTAAGGTTTGCCAAGATGAAACTAATTGGGCAATCCAAGATTTATTGGATGAGTTTGGAGCGCTCTTTAGATAGAGAGGGTCTCAACCCCATCACTCGATGGGTCGATATAAAGCAAAAGCTTAGAGAGAATATCTCCCCGCTTCGTACCGTAGTCAGGTCCGAGATCATCTCTCCTTACGACAAGGCACAATTTTGGTAGCCGAGTACATGACTCGTTTTGATGAGCTTGTCATGAGGAGTGATGTTATGGAGGATCACATCATGACGGCCTCCCTCTTTAGGGACAGACTGGAGACAGATATCCGCATGGAGCTCATTCCCCATTGTCTAGAGATAGTCGAGCAGATATTCCAGCTCGCATTAGAGTACGAGCAGTACTTGTGCATAAAGGTCTGAAGTGACCCACTTCAAAGAGTGATAGCTTTGCCGCTAGGAGGCCCCCTCAGCCGGTAACCACCCTGTTCATGCCTCCTCGTGCTCCCATAGATACGAGGGCCTTCCCCACTACTACCAAGCCCCGGAAGCCCGAAACCTTGTGTTATTGTTGTCAGGGTAGAGGCCATGTGGCAGCGTAGTGCCCCACACGGAATCTACTTATTGAGGAGGATCCCGACCTTATATCTGATCATGTAGAACCAACTGAAGAGGAAATCATCGTGGTCGTAGAAGTAGGTTGGGAAGACGAGGTCGACCGAGCACTTGAGATGGGCGTTATCTGCCGCTTACTACACACCCTCTGTATAGATGAGGGTTGGAAGCGGACCACTATCCTTACACTTATTTCCCGAGTGCAGGCACCCAGCAAGCTTGTTATTGATGGTGGAAATTGTATGAACAACATAACCCAAAAGAGGCTTGAGTGTATGAAAATTAAGACAGAGCCCCATCCACACCCATATCGAGTCGTCTGGGTAAATAAGACAGCTATCCATGTCACCCAAAGGCATGGGGTACCAATTAGGCTAGCCTCCTTTGAGGATATAGTTTTGTGTGACGTCATCCCCATGGATGAGGGACATGTATTACTAGGCAAACCCTGGCTTTATGATAGGGATGTGACTTGTTATGGACGGTCCAACACGTGTATTCTTTGATATGGGTCACAAGATCACATTATCACCGACCCAACCTAAAGATTCCCCAAAGGGGAGGGTCGAGCCTTCAGCTATCACGGTTGACCCAAGACCTATCCATATCCTATGATGTAGTGAGTTCGCTCAGGAGAGTCATGATACCAGCATTATTTACGTCGTTGCTGCATCTCAGACTACGGAGGAAATTATGGACATAGAGCCCACCCATCCTGATATTTGATGCCTCCTAGATGAGTACAGTGATATCATGCCAGAGGAACTTCCTGATGAGCTATTCCCGCTACGGTATATACAACAGGCGATCGATCTCATACCAAAGTCATCTCTGCCAAATCTTCCACACTACCGAATAAACCCCGACAAGCACGAAGAGCTCCAGACTCAGATTGCCGACCTCCAACGAAAGCAATTTATTAGAGGAGCTTGAGTCCCTGTGTCGTACGTGCACTTATTACCCCTAAGAAGGATGATAGCAGGCGAATGTGCGTAGACAGCAGGGCAATTAATAAGATCACGATCAAATATCGGTCTCCCATCACTTGACTTGAAGACCTCCTTAACACCATGTCAGGTGCCCAGATCTTTTCCAAACTTAATTTACGAAGCAGGTTACCACCGGATCAGAGTCAGAGAGGGTGATGAATGGATGACTGCATTCAAAAGGGGCGTTGCTCAAGTCGTCTGGCATTGTTACATCTTCCAGACAGCTATGAGATCACGACAAAACATGGGTCTCTATACACCACTCCCAGTACCACACCATCTTTGGGTGGACATTAGTATAGACTTTGTGTTCATATTACCTCACACCATGCGCAAACACGATTCTATTCTTGTCTTAGTCGATCGGTTTTCCAAAATGACTCACTTCATCGCATGCAACAAGGCTATTGACGCATCTCACATTGTGCCACTATTCGTTCAGGACATTTTTAGACAACACGGTCTTTCTAAGACCATTGTCTTCGATCGATATGTCTGATTCATGAGTTATTTCTAGAAGACCCTCTGGAAGAAGACAACACGGTCTATCTTTTAGGAAAAAGGAGTTTAGGAAAAAAAATTCTAATATCTTGTTAGTAACCACGCGGTCCACGCCACCTCTTGGGATTCAGTGTTACTCATAGCCAAGTTTGCATTCAATAGTTCGGTGAATCGGACAACATGATTGTGTCAATTTCAGGTAGTATTAGGTCATGAACCTAGGAAACTCATAGACTTCATTCCCCTTTCTATAGAGTCCCGTCCTAGCGAGTCAGTTGAGTCTTTTATTAGGCACATACATAGCATGCATGAGTCGGTCAGACAAAGGATATCTTACAGTAATGATATTTATAAATCATATGTTGATAGTCATAGGAGAATGCAAACCTTTAATGAAGACATGTGATAGTTTGTATACGGGCTAAGAGGTTCCTTACTTAAATTAAATGCAAAGCTTTAATTTAATGCTAAGTGAATGAGTCATTACACTGTGCTTAAACAAATTGGAGAAAATACTTATGAGTTGGATATCTCGCGGAGTATGGGAATTTCAGGTGTATTCAACATTGAAGATCTGACATCATTCTTTGAGTCGCATGACTACATGTACCCTTCGCCCTCTACCACTACATCTTCTCAGCTTCTGTTTTCTTCCGCCACTCCACCACAGTCCCGGTTATCACCACTTTCTCTGACCACTTCAGCGCATTTGCAGCAGCCTTCGTCTACCACCCATCTTCCTGCTCAACCCAAGTTCTCAGCATGGTTTGATCCTTATACTTCCCCAATTTTTGCACCACATTCGACATTACCAGTTCCACCGTCCTCAGTCGCCAGCCCGTTTGACATCGTCACAGAGATCGTGGCCCAAAAGCTAATGCTCGCGCCATACAGAATATGCTATTTGGTCCATTAGCAAGACCGCCCTTTTACTAATGATACATGGATTTCAGCAGCAGAGACTCGTCCCCGTCTTACGACGACATTATGATCATCTTTATTCTACAGAGATGAATGATTCTGAGATGGGGGAGTTGATGGGGAGCAGCCCGCCCATCTCGTTTGGGTCACTCACGATGACCATGGGTATATTAACGATCAGGACCGCTCATCTTGAGCGGATTGCCGATCGAAGTATTAGTTGTTCTTTCAATTTTTTATTTTGAGTCGTATTTCTATTTATTTATGAGTGGCGATGATCAGCCAATCATATTCGTTCAATGTCCTCCGAGTGTCCATATATTAAAGGAAAGGGCTCTCATTTTCAGCATGGAAGGATTAACTATTGAAGCCTATGCTTTGGTTAATTCGGTGCCGAAGCTGATCCCCGGGTGCAAAGCCTGGGGTTCCTCCATATCTCTTGTCGTGAGCAGCATTCCCCCTCCCATTTCCTCCTCTATCCACCCACTCCACCTCCCCTCCCACCAAGAAGTCGGCTCCTCTACCTCTTCCCCCTTCCTTATCCACTACCGCCCCTCGTTCACCCTAACATCCCCACTACAGCAGCTATTCCACTGCCTTCCCTCACTCATCCTCAACACCACCCATTATAGGAGTCTTCACCTCCTCATTTCGTCCCACATCAATCTCACAGCCAACCCGCAATACCCCACCCCTCCTACCTTCTACAAACTCCAAACAATCAACCCCAATTCCCCCCTCTCATCCACCTCTGGCGATCACCGAAGAACGTTTCCGGCCACCCCCTAGTGATCCACCAACCTATCCCCCTTATTTTCCACCATTATAGTTTTTCCAGTGATCGTCAAAAAACTTCTCCGGCCACCACCACCACCCCCGGCCACCACCGTCCGGCCAGCCACCTCCATAATCACCTCCTAACTTCCCCACTTCCCAACTATCCTTAATTTTAGAAATTTCTCCTAAAATAAAGCCAAACCATAACTCCACTACTCCCACAATAGCTGGCCCCCCTCCCTCATCTCCTAGACACATGTGGAGCTATCAGTTCTCCCTTAACTAAACCCCCACCTCACATTCACTCCCAAAAAATCCAACCTCAACTGCCAGACCATGCCAACTCCCAGCCCCCCTCCCCCTCTTCTTCCAGCCCATCTCCCCCCACGTGGAACCATCTCCCATCTGATCTCCAACCACCTCTTCCAGTCCCCTCTATAACAATCCATATTAATATGAAGAGTACAACAACAACAACAGAACACGTATAGTCCCCAATCATTGGGGGTATGGGCGGGGGAAGATTGGACACAAACCTAACATTTGGCGTTATGCACAAAGTTGCTTCTCTCAGAGGAGAAAGACTTAACATTTGACAATAAATGCACAAAATGACTGCTCACAGATACCACTGAAATAGTGGCCCCCTATACAGTCACGTTTGCTGCGGAATCATGCCCTCAAATCAAAGCCAAGTACATCAGAGAGGACAAACCCAAGAATCCATTTTGATTTATGTGCACATAATCATGCTTACTTCATTCAGCATCTAGAGCATTGGCATTGGCCAATGCACATATTAATATGAAGAGTAAAAACAAAAAACATGATAATAATAATTGTAATAATATTACAATGGTAAACTTGTAATATTGTTGGTAGGGTTCTCCCCCTTCTAAATATCTAGCCCGAACCAGACCCTGATATTTTTTCCACCGGTTCAGGGTTTTTCCCACATCCCACGCCTGTTGTCGTTCCGACGCCCCCCCCCCCCCCCCCCTCCCCCCGCTGCTCTCACAACTAGCACGCCCGTCAGCCCTTCCTGCGCCTTATCCTCCTTTAGCCGCCGCCTCCGCTGGTTTCCCCGCCTCCTCCTGCTCCTCTTCACTTCCTCTGGTCGGCAGCTCCCAGAACCAGCGACCCTAGGGCCGACAACCTCCTCCTCAGACCGTGGAGAGTTTTTTCCTCTCTCCTTCTGTTTCGATCAGCAAAGGCAGCCCCCTTCTTCCACCTCCAAGTGGACGGCAACCCTGATTTTTGCCTCTTCTTCTTCGGCTTTGCCGAGATTTTCGAGAGGGTCACCTAGGGTTTCCTCCTCCACTTAAATTTTGAGCTCGGATTTGGTTTCCTTGGTAAGATTTTCCCTCTAATCTCCTTTGTTTAGATTTTTGACATTTTCGCTGCAAATTTGTGCTCCCAATTGTGTATGATTGGTGATTCAGATTTTTGTCCCTCTTATAATCATCTAACGACGTTGTATTTACGACTTTCGGCGCCCTTCGTTGAACCTATCAGCAGAAACTCTCGAAGGCCCTCTCCGATTTAGGGTTTTCGTCACCCAAGCGCCGTCAAATCCCCGATCGTTCGTGGTATCTCCTCTCCCCTCACCTCTGAGGGAGGTAAATTTCTAAACCCCCTCTCTTGTTAAGTTATACGATAAGCAAAAGTCTGTATAAGCGTAGAAAACTTCGTTAAGTCGAATATTATATATTGATCTTGAGCAGGTTCAAATAGAGTCTTGGTCTTTGCTTGCGCCGCTTAGCTGTCGTCAACGGTTTTGGCTTCACCTTAAGGCAAGTAGAGAATTTCCTCTCGCTTGCAAATATTGAATATAGATTTCTCGTACATGTTCCTTAATTATAAACTGTATCTGACAATGCATGAATCGTTACTCATTAGCATGTCATTATATGATAGAAGTCTCTAACAATTTTGAATCATTTAAATTATAAATGTCATAAGAAATCTTGAAAGGTAGTGTGTAATTGGTGTAATTTCTTGTTTGCATAGTCACGGTAAGCTGGAATTTTTCTAAATAGGCTTGCACCTGACCTTGAGTGTGAACCACGTGCACCCACTATAAACACCTATAATTTTCAGTGATTACAGTTTATGTCATTACAAGAGCGATTATATGTTATACTCCGGAGTAGGTTAATAAATTTTGAATATTTTTGCTTGACTCAGTTACTTGTCTTACTAGCTTTGTCTCATGATAAATTTGGTACACATTCATCTTAGATTTTCTGATTCATATTATGTTTTACTTGCTCACTTATTATTTCAATATTTACCTAGCGTTCGTGACTACGTCGTATGCTACCTGAGCCCGAGCTGCGTCAAGTTTTTGGATTCCTGAAGGTTTATTTTGTTGTTATTTCGTCAGGTTCTATGTATTTTGTTTCCAGTACTGTCGGATTTGACTATTATGTACTAGTTATAGTCAGACATTTTCTTTTTGTGTTATGGACAACTGCTAGGTCATGTATTGCACTGGATTTCAAAGCATGCGTATTTCTTTGATATATTGCATTAATATTTTGTATCAGCACTGTGTGGGATGAGATTTTATTAAATTACATGTGCATCAACTTTTCACAACTTTACACTAAAGTTTTCGCATATAAAACAAACTAATTTTTCCCAAAGTAATTATATTAAATCTATTAATATTTAATCAGCTTCCGCCTAACAGACATGGATCTTCTCTCGCTCATGCATGTGGCATCACGACCTGCCAGAAGCGCACTTTGATCTTTGTTTTTAGACGGGTCGTGACAGCTGGTATCAGAGCTAGGTTTAGCATCTAAAGATAGAGTATTTTATAATTTCTACATATTTTGAATTTCATTATATAAATATATAAGCATGCATCATTTCTTCACTCACCTGGTCAATGTCAGTTGTTCAAGGCTGAACCACTCACACTACACTCATAAGCATGAGTAGTATACACACGAATGTTAAGTTGTTATGGACAAACATAACATTTATGTGCATATGAATTTCCACTATGATATATAGCGCTTACGAATATTAAATAGATATTGGCAGTTTAATATTTTCAAGTGCGATGACATTAGTATCATAATATGCATGATATGTTAAACGATATGGGCACTTAACATGGCATGTTTATCCATTCATAAACATTCTTAGGAATGCATTTTAGGCACAATTCCATTGCATACATAGCATAAATCATTGCACAGGTGTTAAGCAAAGAACAACAGATGATGATTGTACACACATGGACTTTACAAATCATTTCCTATCGCACGCGATTTATTGTTGCATTTGCATGGTCATTATCTAGAGTTGTCCAATGAAAATGCTGTGACTATTGCATGATTTACGCATTCGATAGTATTAGAATGCTAGAACCTCTAGTCTCAATCCTTACTGTTCAACTTGATTGTTTCTCTTACATGTTTCTCTTATGACTCCTTCTAGATGGCTCATAAGCAATCGCAACGCAAGCAGGCTACCTCTTTTGCGGGAGGAGCTTCTGGAGATATTATTGCCCAACTATTGGCGCGGATTCTAGAACATCTCACACACCTGGAAAAGGATCGCCAAACTCTTGATCCAGCTCTTGGCTCCAGCAGAGCTGGAACAGCTGGAGTAGTTATCACCACTGCCTTGTTATATGAATGGCTCTCTCAGATGGAGAAACATTTCGAGTATGTTGGAGTTCCGGAAGTTCAAAAGGTGTATCTTGCGGCCTACCAGTTAACCGAGGATGCGTACACCTGGTGGCTTCAGCGTCGCAGTCTCCCCAATTCTGTCACCATGACCTGGGGCCAATTCAAGGATGTTCTTATGGAGAAGTTCCTCTCTTCTGTGGAGCGGGACAAGTTAGCTGAGAAGTTCTTGTCCCTTCAGCAGCCCGACAGGATAGTTACCGAGTATGAGAAAGAGTTCTCTCGTCTATCCCTCCTTGTCGTAGAGTTCGTGTCGGATAAAGCCAAGAAGATCAGTCGTTTTGTGAAAGGACTCAGACATGAACTCCATCAGCATGTGGTAGTTCATGGCGCCACCACCTTCGTCGAGACAGTGGGAGCCGCCTTACAGGAGGAAGCTATTGAGCTGGACCGCACTGCTAAGAAAGTTCAGCATGGTACAAGCAATGTCGTTGCATCTAACCACAAGCACAAGGGCGCTCCATCTCAGGAGTAAGACCCCAAGTTCAAGAAGGTGTGTGCCTTTTGCCACAAGGTGGTTTATGCCTCCCAAGTCTACTATCAGCTCCTAAAGAAGCAGAAGATGATTATTCTTGCACAACAACCTCAGATGACGCTTGCATCTGCCTCATTCGTCTGTGCTTACCGCAAGAGATCGGGCCACTTGGTAAAAGACTGTCACCGCAAGAAGAATTCTTGTTATAGATATGGGCAGGTTGGGACCCACATCCAAGACTGTCTCATGAAGGAAAGTCTGATTCCCACTCAGCCTCTGCAAGCTATTTATGGAGCTCAGGAGAAAGGCAAAGCTGTGTTGAACGTCATCTCTCAAGGCGAGGCGCTTGCATCTGTCGTCGTCACTAGTATGTAATGTGTAGAATTTAAATTTTTCTGCATTAATATATTTGCCTTAGGACCGAATAATCATGAATTGCATCTGTAACTTCCATTTTTATGGAGATTTAAAGTCAAGAATAAGTAGATCAGATTCTCTTTGACTCAGGTGCATCTCATTCCTTCATTGCGCGTCATATTGTGGACCTTCATTGTTGGCCTACTTCCCCACTTGAAGTCCCTTATGAAATTTCTGTGTCTGGTCATCTGCACTTTTCGAATAGGGGCATTCTCAATTGTCCGATCTTGCTTGACGAATTGCGAGTCTCAGCCAACCTCATAGTTCTGAAAATGTCAGAGTTTGATGTAATCTTAGGCATGAATTGGTTGGTAGCGTACAGAGCAAAGTTGTACTATGTGGCAAAGAGGGTCAATCTCAGCATCGATGGCAAGGACTTCAGCATTTATGTTCAGACCCGCGGTCACCTGAAGATAATTTCTGTTGTGCGCGTCACTCGTCTTCTTAGCCAAGGATGTTCTACTTGTTTTGTTTATGTTTCGCAATCGGATGTTGCATATCCCCAACTTGAATTCATCCTGATTGCCTCTGAGTTTCCTGATGTTTTCCCCGCCGAATTGCCTGGAATGTCCCATGATCGAGAGGTGGATTTCTCTATTGATGTAGAGCCTGGAACGCGCCCCATATATAAGGCTCCGTATCACATTGCCCCGCGCGAACTAGAGGAGCTTAGATCGCAATTGGGTGAACTACTTGAGCGTGGATACATTCGTCTTAGCTCTTCGTCATCGGGAGCCCTCGTTCTCTTCGTGAAAAAGAAAGGATGGTTCCATGCGACTGTGCATCGATTATCGGTATCTGAACAAGGTAACAATCAAGAATAAGTACGCTCTTTCGCGCGTGGATCTCTTTGATCAGCTCAAGGGTAGTACCGTCTTTTTCAAGATAGATCTCAGATCGGGTTACCATCAACTGAAGATCAAGAAAGCTGACATTCCCAGGACTGTCATCCGGACTCGGTATGGACATTTTGATTTCTTGGTAATGTCTTTTGGTTTGACAAATGCTCCTTCTGCTTTTATGGATATGAGGAACTGTGTCATCCGCGAATATCTGAATAAGCTCGTCATCGTGTTCATTGATGATATTCTGGACTTTTCCAAGACCCATGAGGAGCATGCTGCACATCTTAAACTCACTCTCTCCACTTTTTGTCATCACCAACTCTATGTCAAGTTGGCGAAGTGTGAGTTCTTGTTGCATCGTGTTGCTTTCTTGGGGCATGTTATTTCAGGAGATGGACTTTTCGTTGATTCTACCAAGATTTTCGCAGTTATGGACTGAAAGTGAGCTTCTACCCCTACTAAAATTCGCAGTTTTCTTGGTTTGGGTGGCTACTACTGACATTTTGTCAAGGTTTTTTCCTCTCTTGCTGCTCCTCTGACAAAGCTAACTCAAAAGCCTGCTAGATTCGAGTGGTCAGATCAGTGTGAACAGACCTTCTTGGAATAGAAGCAACGTCTGTGTTCAGCGCCAGTTTTAGCTTTTCCTTCAGAGGGGGAAGATTTTTCAGTTTACACTGAAGCTTCTGGAGTTGGTTTGGGTTGTGTCTTGAGGCAGGATGACCGTTTTATCGCTTATGAGTCGAGGTCATTGAAAGTTCATGAACGCAGCTACCCCACTCATGATTTGGAATTCGCTGTGGTAGTGTTTGCGTTGAAGCTTTGGCGACATTATCTCTATACCGTGAAGTGTCATTTTTTTCACTGACCATCAGAGCTTGAAGTATATCTTTGTTCAAAAGGATCTCAATTTTTGTTAAAGGCATTGGCTTGAATTCATAGCAGATTATGACTTACAAGTTGCAACTCACGTATGTTCCCGGTAAAGCCAATTCAGTGGCGGATGCATTGAGCCGACAGGCTTCTGTTGTCGCTTGTACACCCATGTCAACTACTCTTAAAGCCTTAATTGATGACCTCGATCGGATGGATATATCCATCTCACCCGAGGGTCAAGGAGAAGTCTATGGTCCGTTATGAGTAAAACAAGTGAAGGATTTGCAGCCATCTGATCTCGTACTCCAGTGCATTCGCCAGCAGGTTGAACTTGGAACTCTTCTGGATTTCTCCATCTCTGACGATGTTCTGCGTTTCTGAGGTCATCTTTGTATCCCTGATGTTCCTGAATTGCTTGATAGTATTTGTCGAGAAGCACATGAATCCCGCACATCTGGTCATCCGGGCAATAATAAGATGTATCATGACTTGAAGCAGATTGTGTGGTGGCTCGGCATGAAGAATTACATAGCTCGCTTCATCTCTCGATGTATGACGTGTAAGAAGGTGAAAGCTCAGCGTCAGCGTCTTGGTGGTCTTTTGCAACCTCTATCTATCCCAGAATGGAAGTGGGAAAACATCTCTATGTACTTCATCACCGATTTGCACCGTACTCTGAGAGGGCATGATGCGATTTGGGTCATAGTAGATCGCATGACTAAAGTGGCACACTTCATCACGTAAAAATAAGATCATTCCACCGAGAGAATGGCTCGGATCTATGTTTCAGAGATTGTTATACTCCATGGGATTCCTCTGCGGATTGTGTCAGATCGTGACTCGAGATTTGTATCTCATTTTTGGAAGGGCTTCCAGCAAGCTTTGGGCACCGATCTCAACCTGAGCACTGCTTACCATCCGACCACTGATAGCTAGACCGAAAGAGTTAATCAGATTCTTGAATACATGTTTTGATGTTATATTTTGGACTACAAGGGAGCTTGGGATGAGCACCTACCATTAGTCGAGTTCGCCTATAACAATAGTTATCAAGAAAGCCTCAAGAATACCCCCTTCGAAGCATTGTATGGGCGTCATTGTAGGACCACTCTCTATTGGTCAGAAGTTGATGAAAAGGTTGTTTTGGGACCTGAGTTACTTCAAGAAATGGAAGAAGGCACAAGGAAAACTCGACTTCAACTCAGTTGTACCATCGAAAGACAGAAAAAGTATGTCAATCAGCATCGTCGTCCGTTAGAATTTGTTATGGGTGATCAAGTGTTCCTGAAGGTTTCCCCTACTCCTGGGGTGAAACGGTTTGGTCTCCATCATAATCTCAGTCCGAGGTTCGTGGGACCGTATTCCATTTCAGAGCGTATCGGAGGATCTGCATATCGTCTTAAGCTACCTGCTTATTTGGTCGGTGTTCACGATATCTTCTATGTTAGCCAGCTTCGGAAATACATTCGTGATACTACCCGGGTCATTGAAGAAATTCCAGTGATTCTTGAAGTCAATTTATCTTATCTGGTCGAGCCCACTAAGATCGTAGAGTATCAAAAACGCAAGCTTCAAAAGAGAACCATTCATATGGTCAGAGTGCTTTGGATGCATGGCAAGTCTGAGGAGTACACTTGAAAACTTGAATCTGACATGCGCAGTAAGTATCTGTAACTCTTTTTTTTATCTTGGTATGTCTTCGCTCTTGTTCATCTTTTTATTTGAAGTATATTCATAGTTTGCTTCCATGTCTTGACTTGTAAATCTTGTCGAAATGGGTGTCATCTGAATCTTCGTCATAAAAGATCCCTTTCGGAGAATCCTCAAAAGTTTCAGGACGAAACTTCCTAAGTGGGGGAGATTGTAAAAAACAATATTAATATGAAGAGTAATAACAAAAAAAAACATGATAATAATAATTGTAATAATATTACAATGGCAAACTTGTAATATTATTGGTAGGGTTCTCCCCCTTCTAAATATCTAGCCTGAACCAGCCCCCCCCCCGATATTTTTCCCCTGGCTCAGGGTTTTCCCGCATCCCGCGCCAGCTCCCGTTACTTCAGGAAATGGAAGAAGCCACAAGGAAGACTCGACTTCAACTCAGTCGTACCATCGAGAGACAGAGAAAGTATATCAATCAGCGTCGTCGTCCATTAGAATTTGTTATGGGTGATCAAGTGTTCCTGAAGGTTTCCCCTACTCCTGGGGTGAAACGGTTTGGTCTCCATCATAATCTCAGCCCGAGGTTCGTGGGACCGTATTCCATTTCAGAGCGTATCGGAGGATCTGCATATCGTTTTAAGCTACCTGCTTATTTGGTCGGTGTTCACGATATCTTCTATGTTAGCCAGCTTCGGAAATACATTCGTGATACTACCCGGGTCATTGAAGAAATTCCAGTGATTCTTGAAGTCAATTTATCTTATCTGGTCGAGCCCACTAAGATCGTAGAGTATCAAAAACGCAAGCTTCAAAAGAGAACCATTCATATGGTCAGAGTGCTTTGGATGTATGGCAAGTCTGAGGAGTACACTTGAAAACTTGAATCTGACATGCGCAGCAAGTATCTGTAACTCTTTTTTTTATCTTGGTATGTCTTCACTCGTGTTCATCTTTTTATTTGCAGTATATTCATAGTTTGCTTCCATGTCTTGACTTGTAAATCTTGTCGAAATGGGTGTCATCTGAATCTTCGTCATAAAAGATCCCTTTCGGAGAATCCTCAAAAGTTTCGGGACAAAACTTTCTAAGTGGGGGAGATTGTAAAAATCCATATTAATATGAAGAGTAATAACAAAAAAAACATGATAATAATAATTGTAATAATATTACAATGGCAAACTTGTAATATTGTTGGTAGGGTTCTCCCCCTTCTAAATATCTAGCCTGAACCATCCCCCCGATATTTTTCCCCCGGTTCAGGGTTTTCCCACATCCCGCGCCTGCTCTCATTACTTCAGGAAATGGAAGAAGCCACAAGGAAGACTCGACTTCAACTCAGTCGTACCATCGAGAGACAGAGAAAGTATGTCAATCAGCGTCGTCGTCCATTAGAATTTGTTATGGGTGATCAAGTGTTCCTGAAGGTTTCCCCTACTCCTGGGGTGAAACGGTTTTGTCGTCATCATAAGCTCAGCCCGAGGTTCGTGGGACCGTATTCCATTTCAGAGCGTATCGGAGGATCTGCATATTGTCTTGAGCTACCTGCTTTTTTGATTGGTGTTCACGATATCTTCCATGTTAGCCAACTTCGGAAATACATTCGTGATCATACCTGGGTCATTGAAGAAATTCCAGTGATTTCTGAAGCCAATTTGTCTTATCTGGTCGAGCCCACTAAGATCGTAGAGTATCAAAAACGCAAGCTTCAAAAGAGAACCATTCATATGGTCAGAGTGCTTTGGATGTATGGCAAGTCTGAGGAGTACACTTGAAAACTTGAATCTGACATGCGCAGCAAGTATCTGTAACTCTTTTTTTTATCTTGGTATGTCTTCACTCGTGTTCATCTTTTTATTTGCAGTATATTCATAGTTTGCTTCCATGTCTTGACTTGTAAATCTTGTCGAAATGGGTGTCATCTGAATCTTCGTCATAAAAGATCCCTTTCGGAGAATCCTCAAAAGTTTCGGGACAAAACTTTCTAAGTGGGGGAGATTGTAAAAATCCATATTAATATGAAGAGTAATAACAAAAAAAACATGATAATAATAATTGTAATAATATTACAATGGCAAACTTGTAATATTGTTGGTAGGGTTCTCCCCCCTTCTAAATATCTAGCCTGAACCATCCCCCCGATATTTTTCCCCCGGTTCAGGGTTTTCCCACATCCCGCGCCTGCTCTCGTTACTTCAGGAAATGGAAGAAGCCACAAGGAAGACTCGACTTCAACTCAGTTGTACCATCGAGAGACAGAGAAAGTATGTCAATCAGCGTCGTCGTCCATTAGAATTTGTTATGGGTGATCAAGTGTTCCTGAAGGTTTCCCCTACTCCTGGGGTGAAACGGTTTTGTCGTCATCATAAGCTCAGCCCGAGGTTCGTGGGACCGTATTCCATTTCAGAGCGTATCGGAGGATCTGCATATTGTCTTGAGCTACCTGCTTTTTTGGTTGGTGTTCACGATATCTTCCATGTTAGCCAACTTCGGAAATACATTCGTGATCATACCTGGGTCATTGAAGAAATTCCAGTGATTTCTGAAGCCAATTTGTCTTATCTGGTCGAGCCCACTAAGATCGTAGAGTATCAAGAACGCAAGCTTCAAAAGAGAACCATTCATATGGTCAGAGTGTTTTGGATGCATGGCAAGTCTGAGGAGTACACTTAGGAACTTGAATCTGACATGCGTAGTAAGTATCCGCAACTTTTCTCTTTATCTTGGTATGTCTTCTCTTTTGTTCTTCTTTTTATTTTCAATATATTCATAGTTTGTTTACATGTCTTGACTTGTAAATCTTGTTGAAATGAGTGTCATCTGAATCTGACATGCGTAGTAAGTATCCGCAAAATTTCTCTTGATCTTGGTATGTCTTCGCTTTTGTTCTTCTTTTTATTTTCAATATATTCATAGTTTGTTTACATGTCTTAACTTGTAAATCTTGTTGAAATGAGTGTCATCTGAATCTTCATCATAAGAGATCCCTTTCGGAGAATTCTCAAAAGTTTCAGGACGAAACTTTCTAAGTGGGGGAAATTGTAACAATTCATATTAATATGAAGAGTAATAAAAAAAACATGATGATAATAATTGTAATATGCCAAACTTGTAATATTATTGGTAGGGTTCTCTCCCTTCTAAATATCTAGCCCAAACTAGCCCCCCGATATTTTTCCCCCGGTTCAGGGTTTTTCCCGCATCCCGCGCCTGCTCCCGTTCCACCCCCCCCCCCCACCCCACCCCCCTGTCGTTGTTCCCGCATCCACTACTTACATTGTTTTTCTCGTTAGCGAACTTATATTCCAGCCTTCGAACATATATCGGTCATAAATCATACAATATATTTTCCTAAGACATCTAATATGTGAGTACTTTTGCTTATTTAATAATACACTCAAGTCTTTTTAGAGGTGCAGCGGGCTTTGCCAAGATGTTGCATTCTGACCATACGATGACGACTCTTGCATATTTAACACTACAGCTGAGTCCTGAAGATGTAACAGTCTGCGGTCCTTGTCAAGATGTTGCATTCAAACTATATGACGCGTTCCTTAGGGGGAACAACTTACTTTTTGCATAATTTCCCAAATGATCCAAATTCATAATAATGATTAAATTTTACACTGGTCATCTACCTAACACAACCCTCACTATTTTTCATTCAGACTTCAGACCAGCATAGGTTGGTTTGTACATATAGGTATAATAAAATGTATTTACTAATTGTTATCGACTTCTTTGTAGGCTTTATTGGATATTTGCATCCTTGCTCACAAGGTAAGGTTTTTTCCACTTCCATGATTATCATGTGTTGGCATCGTCATCTTGGCCACCACTCGATTGAGTTCCATTGAGTTTATGAGACAACTTTATCCTTTTATTTTGACTTTTATTGCTAAAAAAATTCATTATAATGTATCTAAGCTTGCTAAGCACAAACGCTTCTCATCTAGTCGTGTATATTTATCTCATATAGAACCATTCGATTTGATTAATATTGATTTTGAGGACCTCCCATCCCTTCTTTACATGGTCATCATTAGTTTGTTAAACTTATAAATTTTTATTCTCGTACTACTTATGTTTATCTTATGACTATTAAAAAAAATTTTCATTCTTTGAATTTCTCTATACTATGATTGTTATTGTTTAATGTCAAGGTTAAAATCATGTCCAGTGATAGTGGACTATCCCTTCAATCGATCGCAATAAATACTGAATGCATTGACAAGTAATTGGTTGAACCGACCCTCCTATGAACTAGTAAAAGTTAAAACCTGGTGACTTCTAAAAATCATCACTAGGACCCTAACAGAGACCTATATGTACAAAAATGGAAGAACACGAGTACCAATACATTTTTTATCGCACAATCTCTATGGTTTATACATACAAGAATCAATCAGACTTCAGTATACCTATAATCAAGAAGAATCATAAAAGTCAATCTGCACCTATATGATAGCTCATCAGTTTATGCTGGTTTTTTGGCATCATGCATCCCCAAAGTACGGGGTTTTGGCACTTTGCACCCCGAATCCCAAAAATTGGCACTTTGCACCCCCAAGTCAAAATTTAAGGGCATTTAGGTCCGGGCAGTACAAAAAATACTCATTCAAGAGTATTTAAGTCCGGGCAGCACCAATAGTACAAAGTGCCAAAATGAGTATTTTTTATGTTGCTCAAACCTAAATACTCTTGAAATTTCGGTGTGGGGGATGCAAAGTGCAAGAAATCAATAATTGAGGGGGGTGGTGCAAAGTACCAATTTTAAAGATTTGAGGTCCAAAGTGCCACAAAAAAACCGTATTTTGGGGATGCATAATGCCAAAAAGACGTTTATACTCAAAACATTACATCAAAAAAGATGGCATATAAACCAAAAGTAACAGGCAAATGCTTCAAAAACAAAGGGACAAATGTATTGAGAGAGCATACCCACTTCTGATCCTTTCTCCAGGACGCAAACCGATAGGTCGACGTTCCTCTCCAAGCACAACTGCTTCATCCGTATGGCCGCCGACAGCCCTGCAGGCCCGGCTCCGACGATGACAACATCGTACTGCAGAGACTCCCTCGCGCCGGAATCGCTGCAGAATCCTTTCCAACCGCCGATCGAGTAGCTGCTAATCGAATTCCCCAAATTCGTGCAGGTTGAAGAGACCTCGGGGAGACGGAGAGGGTTCGGAGAGGTCGAGAGAGATGATAGCCATGGGAGTATTGTAGAGGGTTTGGATATGGTTTTTATGAAGGAATTTGCTCTGGAAAGAAATCGATACATGGCGGCTGCTGGAAGCGGAGCAGCAGAGAGTAGGGAGAAAAGATGGAGAAGAGTGTTGAGAAATGGGATCCTCTCGTCAAAACCGGAGCAGCAGAATGTTTTATTTTTTATTTTTTATAAAAGAAAGAGATTAGTGAATCGATTGTATCACCAACCAAATAATTTGGGCCTTAAATTTTATACTTTCTATGAAACCATACACCGATTTAGAACCAAACCCGAATGGCAAAAACTGGAGTGAACTGTTTGCAAATTATTAAGGTTTCAGTTTTGATGGGATTATCACTACATTTATAGAGAATTTGGGGAAATTTTTTGGGTGAGCAAGGCTCACCGTGAGCAGCGAGATCTTGACCGTGCACTCGCACATCAAATCACAGGCACGATTTTTGATGTGCGGGTGCACGGTCAGGATCTCGCGCTCACCGTGAGTCACGTCCACCCAAAAAATTTTGGGGTGCGTATAGCCCCCTCCCCATGATCCCCCACTAATTTGGTGGGATCATGGGTTTGACCGCCACACACGCGATCGACACACGGGATTTGCGTGCAGCATCTGATTCACCACCGTGACAGAGCCTCTCGCGGCCGCGGGGTTTCGCTCGCAAGGGGCGGTCGTGTCCGGCCACACCTCCCCGACAGCCACCTCCCACGGCCGAGGCCCGAGGGGCGCCACCCGCATGGAGCGACCTTTCCCGGCCTCCCCTCCCCGCAGTCACGAGGCGCCCCCCGCAAGGGGTGGCTGTGTCCGGCCTCCCCTCCCCCCGGCCGAGGGACGCCCCACGCGAGTCGTGGCCGCCTCCCGCGGCCGAGGGACGCCACACGCGAGTCGTGGCCGCCTCCTGTGGCCGCGAGACACCTCCCGCAAGGGGAGGCCCAGTCCGGTCGCCCCACCACGCGGCCGCTGCCCGCAAGGGGCTGTTGCGCCCAATCGCCCCTTTCGGCGGTCCCCCCACCCCCACGGTCGGCCGTCCCGCCAGTCGCGGTCCCCCCTGCCGGCACCGTCGACCGGTGAGGTGGTCGCTTTATGTTAGGATATTTGGTGTATATGTCCGCGCGTGTCTGGACCAACTCGGAACGACCCAATGGGTTTCGTGTCACTAGGGTGTAACGGCTCTACGCTGGAGATACTATATAAGGCCATTCCACATTTGATGAGCCTTAGTGGACTATCTTGAGCGGAGCCTCAACATTCTCAAGATAATTTCTAGGGTTCCGCTCCGGTCATCCGCTGAACTGCTCCGTCATTCGCGATTTTCTTCGCCGATCCCATCGCCGGATTACTGCGCCGTTCGCGAGTTTTCTATCGCCGTCCAAGATTGCAAGCAAAAACTCTGGCGATTCTTCATCCAGTGGCCATTCTCCGGAGGAAAGGAGATCAGATCTGTACAGATTTTGTGGCAGCCCTCTCTACTAGATCGAGATCTTGATTGTGATCTGCCCGCCTCTGTGTAGATCCGGCCGCCTCCGTGTAGATCCGGCCGCCTCCGTGTAGATCCGGCCGCCTCCGTGTAGATCCGGCCGCCTCCGTGTAGATCCGGCCGCCTCCGTGTAGATCCGGCCGCCTCCGTGTAGATCCGGCCACCTCCGTGTAGATCGGCCACCTACCGTGCGATTTCCTTCCGTTACCACCGCAGCTTCGTGTAGAACTGCTGCCGATCGGCACCTCTCCGTTCCGCTGCTGGTGGATCTGCAAAAATAAAATAAAAATCCTGCTCTTGAAATTTCTTGCGCAGCTCTTGCAATTCTTCAGTCTCTGTCACAGATCTGGAAGGAGTGGATGAAAACCCACAGATATTAAAATAAAGGGGCGCTTGTTGTTCTTCTCTATCTTGGCATAAATCATAAGATCTCTGCCCTTCTTCTTCGTGTTAAAGAACAGTAAGGGTGTGTTCGTTTCGCAAGAATTGAGATGTAAGAATTGGTTTTGGCCGAAAACCTACGGCGCAGAGGAATTGGTTTTGGCTGAAAACCAATTCCTTTGTTCGTTTGCAGGAAGGTTTTCAGTTACAGGAATTGAAGTTTTCATTATTTCTGTTCGTTTGCAGGATGGAATTTGGAGACAAGAATTGCTCAAGATCTCTATACTATGATGACTTTACAACCATATAGGATTGCTTCAAACATTTAATACAAGAAATGCTTCAAACATTGCAAACAGTTAATACAAATAATCATTACAACATTCCGAACGGATTAAATAAAAAACACAGCTACATAAAACATGTGTTCAGGTCTGAAAATATGAATACATAAAGATACAACCTCCCTAAATAGGGTCCAAAAACATATAGATCCAAACATGACTAATATAAAAACATATAGGTCCAAACATGACAAATATAAAAACATATAAGGTACACACTACTCGGATATATGGATGTGCAACCATCGCCTCCTAGCAATCTCCGGTAAAACCAAGAAGACCTCACACTTTGTCGCGTCAACACTGAGCAAATCTATGGCTTTTATAAGGTCATCTTCAGAAAGATCAGTTATAACAGATAATGCCTTGTACACCGCTTCAATCATAGACCTTGATGGTTTACCGATCGGGACAATTTCAATTGGATTATCCATGTTCTTTGCAATATATGTGACAGCATCGGCAATCGTATCAACTGATGTTGTAGTTTTAGATTTCTTCTTCATTTGACCACTTTGCTCTGACGGAACATCCTCTTCAGGAATTTCTTCCACCCCAAAATCATTCGATGACTCCACTCCCGTTGAGGTGTTACCACCATTTGCTCGATCAGTCCCACAGAGAGTTCCCAAATCTCCCCAATTTACAATTACTTTATCTTTGTAGTGTTTCAAAGACGGATGTGCCTGCATTTAATGTAACCAATTCAGTATCATGTAATAAATAAAATAAAAAATTAATTTTTACAACATTAATCATAATTTTTTTAAAAATCAAAAAATTCAATACCTTGATATAATCGGTACATACTTGTTCGCTATCAACTTGCACCACATGTCGTTCCCAATCCCATCCAAATCCACTTGTATCCAGCATTGCGGATATTTCTTGATAGTATTTATTCCACGTTTTCAGCCGTGCCGCTATTTTCTCCTTGCTAATATGGACGCGACACTCATCCCAAAGAGCGGATATAGCAGCCGTGAATGCTACTCCTTTCCATCCATTTGAACCCTTGTTACCAAGATGTAGTTGCTCTAAAAGAGATGCAGATAGAGCATAATCCATTTCATTGGTCCATACTATGTACAACTTCTCCTTCTCTTTTGGTACCTGAGTCTTATTCTTGTCCATTTCCACACTGTAAAATTTAATAGCATAAATCTTGTACATATTAAAAATAAGAGTGGTACAAAATGATAGTGCTACAAAATGAGAGTACAAAAATTAAAGTAGCAATAAAACGTTGTTATGCAAAACATGTGATGGAGACAAAAAATGGTAAGTACAAAAACTACGGTGTTGGTATATTGGTAATTCGATCTTGATACTCATTAAACATTGCTAGAGCTAGGTTATCCCTGAATGCGGTCCATTCATTTGTTGCCTGAATGGGTTCAGCTGTGTCAGCGTACTCAAAACTAGCCCCAGTATTATGTGCTGTTAAAATATCCGCATCAACTTCCTCCAACAACCTGGCATCAGTTACAAGTCTCTTGTCTACCAAGAAATTATGCAGCACGCAACAAGCATTAATTATTTGAACCTGGGCCATAAGCATAAACAATTTAAATATTTGATATTGCATAATATAATCAAACATATATAGCACGAACGTGTTCATTGTCACACCTGTTGCTTAATATTAAAGAAAGATGCTTGACGTAAGATAGCTCATCTTTTTTTTTTAATAAACCAAATGTCCTTTCGATAACGTTTCTTTTCTTCGAATGTCGGAGATTAAACAACTCTTTATATGTAGTTGGATTGTTGCCCTGAGTTGCCCATTCCTGAAGATGATAACGAGTCGACCGATAAGGAGCTAGGTATCCTGGTCCATTTGTGTAACCGGCATCGACAAGATAGTACTTACCTACAATGTTAACTTGTATGTTACTAGCCCGGAAATACTTACCTACAATGTTAACTTGTATGTTACACTTTGAAAAATTCTTACCTATGGGAACTTCAAAACAATCCTCTCTCTCCAATGCATTACGAAGCACCCTTGAATCTGATGCGGAACCTTCCCAACCGGGTAAAACATATACGAATTTCATATCTGCGTCGCAAACTCCAAGAACATTGGTTGTAATAGCTTGTTTTCTATTGCG
The DNA here is from genome assembly GCA_039513925.1 of Platanthera zijinensis. Taxonomy (NCBI): domain Eukaryota; kingdom Viridiplantae; phylum Streptophyta; class Magnoliopsida; order Asparagales; family Orchidaceae; genus Platanthera; species Platanthera zijinensis. Next base: position 14,316,511 of record CM077083.1, read on the forward strand.
ATATCTTCCTTGTTCAGCCCGTGGTACAGTGACATCAATGTGTGTGCCATCAATAGCACCAACACAATCTGTAAAATACCCCCACCTATGTGCTTGCGATGTTGCGGGACGTTTGATATACGTTGAAGTCATCTTCAAGATTGCTCTCAACACAAGGTTGAAATGACGGCTTATGGTATCGATGGAACGTATGTACGTACCACCTAAAACCCTAAATTTTGTGTTATGTGCAAGGACATGTAGGAACAAAGCTACTGATTCCTTCACCGGTACATTTTGTGTTTCAATTAAGAAACCTCCATCCACTAATATCCTACACAAGCTAAAGAATGCACTCTTGTTCATCCGCAATTGATTATAACAGTTGATATCCGTGCCATTATATAACATATTTAAAATCGCTGATTTGAGAGTATCATGATGTTCTCTACTACTTGGCAAACTTAATCGACTATTTCTCACCAAAAGAACAGCGGCAACCGAAGATAAAGCGGCTACAATCGCTCTCTTTCTCATGATCATTTTTTGTCTTATGTAAACCTCGATATCGACATCCATCTATTAACATGAAAATTAAATAATTAAATACACGCACACATTCATACATTTACACACAAACTCATACATTTGTACACACACATACATTTACATGTACACCTACATTTACACACACACACCTACATTTGCACACACAAATACACATGCATTTAAATTTATACACACACAAACAAACACATACCTACATTTACGCACACACACACCTACATTTATACACAACTACATTTGCACACACACATACATTTACATACACCTACATTTACACGCACACATACACATGCATTTACATGTACACACACACACACAAACACATACCTACATTAAGACACAAACATACACATGCATTTACACTTATACACACACAAACACATACATTTACACACACACAAACACATACATTTACATACACACACATTTACATACCAACAAAAAATCAGGGCATTCTAAAGAAACAAAAACTCCAACAAGTGGCCCTAAGAGGAGTAAAACGCATCATACCAAACCTAAACCTACATTCTTGAAGAGGAGGAAGACATACCTCACAGCTGGCCGGAGTAGGGAAGCTGCACTAGAGGAGTTTTTTGGAGTTGAGGGAGTCGGCCGGAGCACGTACACTGCTCGTGGAAGGAGAAAAGGAAGGAAATGAGAAAGCCGGAGAAGCTAGGGCTGCGTACACTGCACGATGACCGGCGTTGGCCGGAGGAGGTGCACTGCACGATGATCTGCGTTGGCCGGAGAAGGCCGGAGAAGGCCGAAGAAGGCGAGCACCGGGCGGAAAGGCGATGTGCGGAAGCTAGGGCTGCGAGCGACGGATGTGCGGAAGCCGGCTCTGTTCTGAAAATCGCCAAAACCGATGGGGGGGGGGTAAGTTTTGAGCCCAGGCTGTTTTATTAATTTTGAAAACCCATGGGTTTTCAAACGAATTCCAATTCCGCTGTTAACATTACGAAACGAACGCTGGAATTGGAATTGGGACCTTGAATTCCAATTCCATCCGCCAATACCTACCAAACGAACACTGCCTAAGAAAAATTGATTCACTATGTTGCCATGCTGATGCTCTTCTGGTTGACATTAATTAATCATAGACACCGTTCACCGATCAAAGAATTTTCAAGTGAAGTTCTGCAAGTTTTTTTTGCTAATACAACAAGGAAGATCTGTTGCAAGATCTTTAGCAGATTCCAATCCCACTTATGTGAAATTTTGATTAGATCCAGTTTTTTTGGTGACTGTGTTCAGCCGAAAGGAGGAGTAAATTAAATTATTTCTCTGGATTGGATCCGAAGATTTTCTGACGTCTTCGCACGGCTCAGGTGACCTCGTTCTAGCATTTTTTTTATTTCTGTTTAAATCTAGAACGATGTCGAAGAAAAGCGCGCTCGACACCATTAAATTGCAATCGTTCGGCGCCTCCGACTTTCTCAGTTAGAAAATTCAAGTCCAACTAGGAATGAAGGAACGTGAGATCTTCTATACTGTTCAGAGCGATTTTGCTTCTACCGTCGAGGACGTGGACGAGTACCAGTGGAACAAGGATGAGGATTTCTGCAGGGATTACTTGTTGAATTCCCTGAATCCCCGTCTCGCGCTGACCTATCATGCCTACAAAACTGCAAAAGAAATTTGGGATCGACTGAACGCGCATTTTCAGAAGGAGGAAGGATTGTCGAAGTCGCTCATTGGAGAGAAGTTCTTCAACTTCAGATTCAAGGCGAACGTGTCTATCACTTCTCAACTCTTGGAGCTGGTCAACCTGCGTCAGAAGCTGGACGATGATCATTCGAAGATGGACGACAGCCTCTTTGTGTACATGATTCTGAGCAAGCTGCCTCCTGAGTGGCTCTTTTTCAAGACCGAGATGCATCGACTGAAAGAGAAGATAAGTTTGGATGAACTCAAAAGGTTCATTCATATTGAGGACCAGAACATTGCTGGGAAAAGCATGGAGCAGGTTGTGCAGCCCTCACAGGCTGTCAACTTCGTTTCACGTCCTAGTAAGCCTTCTCGGAAGCCCCCGACACCTAAGGGTGATACCCACGCACCGTTGGCGGTCAAAAAGCCTTCTCTCAAAAGGAAGAAGGGCAAGTGCCACAACTGCGGCAAATGGGGTCACTGGGCCGCTGAATGCAAGGGTCCGAAAAGACAAAAGGAGGAAGCCCCACAAAATGTGGCGAACATGGTGGTATAGCCCCCTCCCCATGATCCCCCACTAATTTGGTGGGATCATGGGTTTGACCGCCACACACGCGTTCGACACACGGGATTTGCGTGCAGCATCTGATTCACCACCGTGATAGAGCCTCTCGCGGCCGCGGGGTTTCGCTCGCAAGGGGCGGCCATCTCCGGTCGCACCTCCCCGACAGCCACCTCTCGCGGCCGAGGTGCTCCACCCGCAAGGAGCGACCTTTCCCGGCCTCCCCTCCCCGCAGTCGCAAGGCGTCGCCCGCAAGGGGCAGCTGTGTCCGGCCTCCCCTCCCCCCGGCCGAGGGACGCCCCACGCGAGTCGTGGCCGCCTCCCGCGGCCGAGGGACGCCACACGCAAGTCATGGCCGCCTCCCGTGGCCGCGAGACACCGCCCGCAAGGGGAGGCCCAGTCCGGCCGCCCCACCACGCGGTCGCCGCCCGCAAGGGGCTGCTGCGCCCAATCGCCCCTTTCGGCGGTCCCCCCACCACCACGGTCGGTCGTCCCGCCAGCCGCGGTCCCCCCTACCGGCACCGTCGACCGGTGAGGTGGTCGCTTTATCGTAACAGACATTTTTCATCGTCTGATCATTCCGCCGCGATCGCCGCCGACCATTTCGTTGGTAACCACCGACTAACCGTCATGATTAGTGGGGGTTATCGTTAATTAAGAATTGGCTTGCATTTAGTAAGTATTATGCACATTATATAAATACAAAACTATATTAAATATGGTTTACCAATATTGATTGTGGATAGTTATGGTGTGTGGAAAGCCGCATAACCACCTCCTTGAGCCTATAAAAAGGCTCAGGACCTCCCTTCATTTCTAATTTTTCCTCTCTCAGTCTTCTTTTTCCTCAGGTTGGAGCTCCGCTGAAATACTCCTACGAGCCTCCTCCACTAACCGGCCTGCCCGAAAATCTGTTCAAGTTCACGACGCTCCCAAGAAGAAGATGTTTTGCGCGACTTTACGCTAAGCCTCCTACGTGCATAGCGCTACTCAAGTCTTCTCCCCCGCATCTCTGCGTGCTCCGCCATGAAGTTGTTCAAGCAGCATCCTAAAACGCTCCAGTATAGAGAAGTACCAACCTCGCGTGAGGCGACCTGTCGCCTACTGAGCACTCTCAATCTTTCACCTTATTTTTGTAACGAGGAGCGACCTGTCGCCCTCAATTCTCCACCCAATCTGTAAACAGCCGCCAATAGTGAAGTTTGATCGGCACCATACCAGCCACATGGTTTTTTACTCATTTAAGGGGTTTTTCCACGTTAAAATTGCATTGTGTGCTTCTGCTTATTCTGTGACTGCATGCGTGCTCGATCGCTCCACGGGCTAAGGCGGTCTAGTTTAGTCCGGTCTATCAGGAGGGTTGAGTTGACTGCAATAGTTTGGCGTCGTCTGTGGGAACACGTTCCCCCAAAGCCCGACAAAGATTTTTGAAGATTTTGAAGACTGTGTCCCCTACCCACCGACACTCATGATCATGACTAGGAGAAAGGCCAACGCCATCCGAAAAACGGTCAGAAGGGGCCCAGGAATCCCCATCCCATCCCCCCTTCGTATTGCAAACCTAGCCAGAAAGAACCTATTGACATGTGTGTAAGCATGCTCGGCAAATGCATCGCCCAGATAAACAAGCTGCAAGACTGTTGCAGTATGGAGACCGGGCAGTCTGGCGGTCTGGCTTTGACGACTTGGAGACCGGGCGGTCTGGTGGTTTCTCTCTAGTAGGTTGGTAGTCGGACTGTTGTTGATTGGTGTCCGGGCGGTCTGGCGGTTTTTCTTAGGCGTCTTGGAGACCGGGCGGTCTTGCGGTCTCCTATAGCGGCTTGATCTCTCCTTCTGGTAGTTGTCGGGCGGTTAGCCTATTCGTCTAACTGCGCGGCCTGTGCGGCTTGTACCTGTAATTATTTAGTCTCACATTGTCTATTTGTAATCTCTCTCATCTCCTCCATTCTATAAAAGAGAGGTTATACCTTTATAATACTTACTTTTTTGATAATAAAAATTTCTATTATTCCAATTTCCAGTTTTTACTTGTCTGTTCGCACATGGTATCAGAGTACTCGATCTTTTCCGCCTGACTCGGTGTCTTCTTCTGTCCGAGCGGTTTTCCTTCCTCTTGTGGTCTGTTTGCGCGGCCTCCCTTCTCTTCTCTTCTTTGTCGCTGCCCTTTGTGTGCGCGGCCTCTCAGCCTCTCTTCTCTCGCTCCGTCTTTCTTTCTATCCGCGACCCATTTTCGCGGTTTGTCTGCCTCTTGTCTGTTCGTGCGGTCTCTGCCCTGTTCGCACGGCCTGCTTGCCCTTCTTGCGAACTCCTTCCAGTTCGCACGGTTTATTCTATCTTCTGTTCGCGCGGCCTTCTCTCTAGTCGCACGACTTCTATCCCTTTGATGTGTTCTGCTTCTTGGTCATGTCCTTCCTTGTCGCTGGTTTATTGACACCGTGATCGCTGCAGAACCTCATCTTGTGTCCGCTGCATCTTTTATTCTTTAACCGTTGCGTCCTCTTCTTGTTTTCGCGGACTTCTTTTTGTTCGCGCAGTCTCTGCTGCTTCCTGTTCGCGCGGCTTGTTCTTCTACTCATGCAGCTTCTTGTCTCTTCTCTTCCATGGCTCTTTCTGATACCTCTACCACCACCACTACTCCCATGGCCAATCCGCATCCTCCTACTCCTATTGGGAACCTTGACACCATCTCCAAACTCATTGGTTCACCCTACCCGGATTGGAGGGTCTCCTTCACCTTTCTTCTTCGCTCACAACGCAAACACCACCATCTCACTGATGACCCTCCTCCTGCCTCTTCCGCTCAGTTTGACGACTGGGATGCTAGCGACGCGCTTGTGCGCACTTGACTAGCTAACAGCCTTTCGGATGAATGTCTTCCCGTCATCCGTCATGATGAGACGGTCAAGATGGCTTGGCTTTATCTTGCTGCTCTGTACTCAAAGGGGGCTCAGACGTGTTGCATATATACTCTGTATGCGGACCTCTTTGCTTATCCTTCCATGTCTCATGCTGCTGCTTATCAACAGGTTCAAACCCTCGAGGCTGAGATTCTTCAGAATCGCCCCTTCTCTGCGGTTTTGGCCGAGCAGCACAAGCACTTCCAGGAGCTTCTGGTTGTGTGTTATCTTCTGCGACTTCCTGAGTCCTATGATATAATCCGCCAGCAAATTCTGGGCGAGGCGGACTCTCCCACCTTGGATACCACTGCTGCACGCATTGCCTTCGTTACCTCTCTACTTCAGCATCCTCTTCTGTCCTCTCCTTCTCCACCAGACAACTATGCTCACCAGACTCAACGGAGTGACTCTGGTAGCCACAACCACCATTCCGGCGGGCGTGGTCCTTCCCGCTTCCTCTGCTCTCACTGTGGCTGCACCGGGCATATCGTGGATTGCTGCTGGATGAAACATCCACATCTTCGCCCCTCTGGTGACTCTTCCACCTCCTCCTCAAAGCCGTCGATCTCGGTGGTCATGTCATCAGGTAGTGCCCACGTGGTTACTCAAGGTAAATGGTTAATAGACTCTGGTGCGACAAATCACATGACGGGCAATACTTAGTGCTTTTCTCTCCTAGAAACACATGATCGGTTGCCCCCGGTCCTCGTTGCAGACGGTTCTCCCTCCCCGGTTCATGGGATAGGATTGGTTCATGTCACTCTGTCTCTTAGCTTGATGGACACTCTCTATGTGCCCAAGTTTCCCTGCAATTTATAATTTTTTATAAAAGAAACAGATTAGTGAATCGATTGTATCACCAACGAAATAATTTGGGCCTTAAAATGAATACTTTATAAGAAAACATACACCAATTTATAACCAAATCGGAATTGCAAAAAACTGGACTGAACTGTTTGCAAATTATTAGGGTTTCAGTTTTGATGAGATCATCACTAAATTTATAGAGATTTTGGAATGTGTATAGCCCCCTCCCCATGATCCCCCATTAACTTGGTGGGATCATGGGTTTGACCGCGACACATGCTATTTGCGTGCAACATTCGATTCACCACCGTGACTGACCACCCGCGCCGCCATCAACAGCATCCGGCGGCCCATGACCGGTCGCGCCGCGACCGGCCACCCCTCCCCGCGACCGCCTCTCGCGGCCGTGGGATTTCTCTCGCAAGGGGCGGCCATGTCCGGCCGCACCTCCCCAATATCCACCTCCTGCGACCGAGGGGCGCCACCCGCAAGGGGGGACCGTTCCCGACCTCCCCTCCCCGCGGTCGCAAGGCACCGCCCGTAAGGGGCGGCTGTGTCCGACCTCCCCTCCCCCCGGCCGAGGGACGCCCCACGCAAGTCGTGGCCGCCTCCCGCGGCCGAGGGACGCCACACGCCAGTCGTGGCCGCCTCCCATGGCCACGAGACTCCGCCCTCAAGGGGTGGCCGAGTCCGGCCGCCCCACCACGCGGCCGCCGTCCGCAAGGGGCTACTGCGCCCAGTTGTCCCATCCCGCGGTCCCCCCCCCCCTCGTCGATGACCGTCCACCAGTGAGGCGATCGCTTTATCGTAACAGACATTTTTCATCGTCCGATCATTCCGCCGCGATCGCCGCCGACCATTTCGTGGGTAACCACCCACTAACCGTCATGATTAGTGGGGGTTATCGTTAATTAAGAATTGACTTGCATTTAGTAAGTATTATGCACATTATATACATACGAAACTATATTAAATATGGTTTACCAATAGTGATTGTGGATAGTTATGGTGTGTGGATAGCGGCGTAACCACCTCCTTGAGCCTATAAAAAGGTCTCAGGACCCCCCTTCATTTCTAATTTTTCCTCTCTCAGTCTTCTTTTTCCTCAGGTCGGAGCCCGCTGAAATTCTCCTACGAGCCTCCTCCACCAACCGGCCCGCCCGAAAATCCATTCAAGTTCACGACGCTCCCAAGAAGAAGACGTTCTGCGCGACTTTGAGCTAAGTCTCCTACGTGCACAACGCTACTCAAGTCGCCCCCCCCCCCGCATCTCTGTGTGCTCCGTCATGAAGTTCGTCAAGCAGCATCCTAAAATGCTCCATCATAGCATAGAGAAGTACCAACCTCATGTGAGGTGGCCTGTCGCCTACTGAGCACTCTCAATCTTTCACCTTATTGTTGTAATGAGGAGCAGTCTGTCTCCCTCAATTCTCCACCCAATCTGTAAACAGCCGTCAATAGTGAAGTTTGACCGGCACCGTACCGGTCACGTGGTTTTTTACACATTTAAGGGGTTTTTCCACGTTAAAATTGCATTGTGTGCTTCTGCTTATTTTGTGACTGCATGCGCCCTTGATTGCTCCACGGGAACACGTTCCCCCAAAGCCCGACAAAGCTTTCTGAAGATTTTGAAGACTGTGTCCCCTACCCACCGACACTCATGATCATGGCTAGGAGAAAGGCCAACGTCATCCGGAAAACGGTCAGAAGGGGCCCAGGAATCACCATCCCCTCCCCCTTCACATTGACAGACCTTGCCAGAAAGAACCTGTTGACATGTGTGTAAGCATGCTCGGCAAATGCATCGCCCAGATAAACAAGCTGCAAAACCAAATTCTCTCCCTCTACCAGGAATTAGGACAAAGCTCTGCGGTGATCCAGCAACTCGCTAATCTGTCACAGCAGCGGGCACTTTCTACTTCGATTAAACACTTGTTACAAAGAATGTATGACATAGAAAAGGAGTTATCAGAGTAAAGTAGTTGACCGAGTCCAGAAGAGTCGATTCAGGATACAGGAAATAATTACCTTCAAAAAAAAACCAAGATACTAGACAAAATGGATTCGGATACGAAGAAGTTCAGGCGGTTTTAGGGGGGCCCGTGGGCCCCCCCTAAAAATAATTGTTTAAGAAAAGTTAAATACTTTATAATATGTTATTACATATAGGTTTAAAAGCACAGACGGTGATTAATTCCTGAACAGCTGAACTCCTCACGCGACTCACACCTAGGGTTTCTGTTGTAGTCCCGAGCTCGTCTGCCTTGCCAAGTCACCGCCACTGCCAGCCGTCGCCCGTCACTCCGTCAAGGCGTCAAGGTCAATCTTCATCTTCTTCACGCAGGACGCAGCTGCTGATGCCCGACGGCCCGAGTCCCGACTCCCGACGGTCGATCTGCTTCCCAGCTCCCAGCTTCAAACCCTCAACAACTCGATTTGACTTCTTTTAAGGTAAATAATTTTTCCTCTTGAGATCTCCTCTCCTCTCTATAACCCTAATTTTCTCCAGATCTCATTTATCCCTCATTTTCTCCAGTTCTCCTCTTTCCCTAATTCACCTATTCCACAATCTTACTCTGATGAGTGATTTCAAGTTTTTTTACTTAGATTCTAGATTCCATATTATTTTGTCTTGCATCTGGTATAAATCTCTATAGTCTATACAACTCCGAACTGTAGATGAATGTATGTTAGGAATCACTTTTTTGTCATAATCAATGCTTGATAAGTTTGGTTGAAAATGGACTCAACAATGCTCTGATTGTTTGAGATTAGAGAGACTCCAATAATAAGTAGTTTAGTGTCAAATTATTGTTTATACTATAACATATATTTTTTATATAATTAGTGTCACATTTTAAATCAATGGTCTGATTGTTTGAGATTTTTTTGGTTCAGTAGAAGAGTAGAAACATAGATCTTTTTTTCATTTATGATTTTGGTGAAACTGGAATCAGTAGAAAGTATAATCTTGAATTTTTTTTAGTATTTTCTCTTTTTTTGGTGATCACTTGGTTTCATGGTTAGAGAAGTTATGATCTGCTTCTTTGGTTTACACTTGTTAGGAATCATATTTAATTTTTGTTGCCAATTGTGAATACATAGGTTATCATGAAGAAATTGAAAACAATCAACTCATTTTTCAACAAAAAATCATCAACTGAATCTGGTACACCTTCGTCATCCGAACCAGTTAATGTTCAATCCCCTTTAGTTACTGTTAATTCTTCCCTAGTTGAGAATCGTTCACTAGCTTTTGAGCGTGATCCTGGACTACGTCCTCAAATTTGGCAATATCTTATAAATCAACAAGATGAAATGCGGCGAGCATATGTTAAAGCTGGGCCTTATCAACACATACTTCAAGACTATCCATCATCGGGTGAACATAATCTAAGATTTCAAAGTTCTTGGTTTGAGAGATTCTCATGGTTGGAGTATTCTCCTGCAAAAGATGCTGCATATTGTTTGCCATGCTTTGCCTTCAATAAACAAATTCCTGGCCGATTTGGAACGAACTCATTCACTACTGAAGGATTTCAGAGCTGGAAGAAAGTTAATGGGAAGAATTGTGCTTTTTTGACTCATGTTGGGAAGGATCACTGTTCTCCACACAACATTATAGTCAAAAGTTGTGCAGATTTAATGTCTCAATATCAACATATAGAAACAGTGATGGAAAGACAATCTTCTCAGCAAATCGCAATAAACCAGTTGCGGGTCGGAACTTCAATTGATGCTTTACGATTTTGTGTATTTCATGGTATTGCTTTTCGAGGTCATGATGAAAGCGCAGGATCAATTAATCGTGGCAATTTTGTCCAAGTTATTAAATTACTCAGAACATATAATAAAGATGTTGAAGATGTTGTATTAGAAAATGCCCCAGGAAATGCTATGCACATATCGCATATTATTCAGAAGGATCTTCTTTCTGTTATGTCAAGACTGGTGCAAGATATTATTCGTAGAGAAATTGGTGATTCTAAATATTGCATAATAATTGATGAATCCAGAGATGAATCAAAAAGAAAGTAAATGGCTATCATGATTCGATTTGTGGATGTTTGTGGCTTTGTGAAAGAAAGATTCTTAGATCTCGTTCATGTTACAGATACTAGTGCACTAACTCTTAAGAATGAAATTTCTGCAGTTCTCTCTCATCATAATTTGAGTATTCAGGATATGTGGGGTCAATGATACGATGGTGCAAGTAACATGCGAGGTGAATGGAAAGGTCTACAAACTTTATTCCTTAATGAAAATTCACAAGTTTATTATGTTCACTGTTTTGCACATAAACTTCAACTTGTTCTTGTTGCAACATCAAGGAAAGTGAAGTCTGTGCATAATTTTTTCAATGAATTGATTTATATTGTTAATATTGTTGGTGCTTCCTCCAAATGCAATAATCAATTACGAGCTGCGCAAAAAGAGTATTTCGATCACATGATTATTTTAGGTGAAATTGAGACAGGAACGAGAGCCAATCAAATTGGTTCACTACAATGACACGGTGATACTAAATGGTCGTCACATCTGAACTCTATTTGTAGTGTTATAAATATGTACAATGCTACGTGCTCTGTGTTGCTTGATATTCGCGAAAATGGAGGAACATCTGCTCAACGAGGAGATGTTGAAGCAGCGTTTAGAAAACTTGGAGTATTTGAATTTGTATTTACCTTGCATTTGATGAAAGAAGTTTTGAGAATCATTGACGTATTATGCAAAGCACTACAACATCAATCTCAGGATATATTAAATGTTATAAATTTAGTTTCAACAGCAAAAACATGAATTCAGAAATTGCGGGAATCTGGTTGGGAAAAGTTCTTTAAGATTGTGACCATATTTTTTGAGACCAATGAAGTCGAAGTTCCAGACATGAAGGCTCGATTTACTGATCGTCGGTTCCGAAGTCCACGTGATATCATAACAATGGAACATCATTTTTCGAGTGGACATTTTCAATTCCACAATAGATTTTGTGTTGCAGGAGCTCAATCAAAGATTCAGTGAAAATTCTATGGAATTACTTCGTCTAAGTATGACTTTAGATCCAAGTGATGATTACAAATCGTTCGATATTGATGATATATGTGCCCTCGCAAAGAATTTTTATTCTAAAGATTTCATGGAGAATGAAATTTATGTGTTGAATGCTCAGTTACAATATTATCAGCTTGATATTTCTTCTCACAAAGACTTCAAGATTTGCCTACAATTTCCAAGCTTTATCAGAAGTTGGTGGAAACGAAAAAAGCGAAGACATATTATCTTATTGACAGATTGATTCGAATCATTTTAACTCTTCCAGTATCAACACCAACCATAGAAAGGTCATTTTCTGCTATGAAACTTGTTAAAACGAGACTTTGCAATTAGATGGAGGTTGAATTTTTTGCAAATTGCATGACTTTATACATTGAGCGAGAAATAACGATAACATGTATGCGATTGTTTGTATCTTTTTTGCTTATTGAAGATATATATTATATTTTTATTATATTTAATATTGTATTTTAAAAAAAATTGCTTCGCTTGATAGCTGGGCCCCCTAGCCAAAATTCCTGGATCCGCCACTGCATAACTCGCATATCAGGAGACAAGATTACGACAAACATCACACCTCAAAGAACCCCAGCCTTTCTTACCGGTATTTGCCCTTCACACCATCCGTCCTGGCATGTCCCATCCCAAAGGATTTCAAGTGTCCGAATATCAAAATATTTGACGAAGCAGGCAATCCGCTCATGCATATAAGGCATTATGTGGCCGACATGCACGTTTGCCAAGTCTCGGACGAGATATTATGTCAAGTATTCCCTGCTACAATAAGAGCACAAGCCCTCGTTTGGTTTTGCTCACTGTAGGAGGGGAGAATTGACACCTTTGTATAATTAACACACCTTTTTGCTAACTAGTTCTCCTTAAATAACAACAAAAGGGCCGTCTTTGATGAGTGAAGTAAGCCACAATCAGGGAAATGGAAGCAAGAGGACAATCGTCATATAGAGCCCATGAAGAATAACGAAGGTCACAAAGATGTTGGTCCTCCGAAAAGACATCGCCAACGTCAGAAACGTGTACCGCTCAACGCTACCCGAGAGGAAATCTTTTAGGTCATTCGTAATCACCCTACTTTACGAAGACCCAGACCACTAGCTCCGAGTTGAGGAGATTTCTCAAAATACTGTGAATACCATCAGGAACCTGGTCACAATATGGAGGAATGCAACCACTCAAAGGAAGAGATACAACGATTTGCTCACATGGGGGCAATAGATCAATTTTTACAAAGAAAAAAAAGGAGAAAGACCCCCATCAAAACCTAAACAGTATTACCGTAATTATAGGAGAACCATCAACCAAAATAGCCAGGGTCCTAGTGGATGAAGGGATCGGAGTAAACATATTATTGCTTTCAACATTGCTCCAACTTAAGCAGACAAGTGAGAACCTCGAACTTAAATCAACAAGCGCACGCATCCCAGGAAGCACTCCAGTTCCAATCCTCGACACCATTACTCTTCCGAAACCTTAGGCGAAGGACCTCTGCAAGCAACATATGATGTCCAATTTGTTGTCATTCAGGTAGACTCCGACTATACCGCAACACTTCAACAGTCACTCTTGGACGTATTTTATGCTCACTCACACTGACATTTCACCAGCTGAAATGATCAAAACGAGTGCTCGAAGTCATAAATACAACGCTATACTGCATTCCAGTCTCACAGTTTCACCCTTGTTTTCCGAACTCTCAAACTCAGCAAGATATGTTTGTTCAAACTTTGATTCACATTTCGTTCTAATGCAATATCTCTCTTTGTTCCCTGACTTTATTGTTAGGAGTATGGTCAAAGTTCTTCTGCTCAGCCGCCAACAATCAGCATCATAGTAGTCCCTACTTGCGACGGATCGAAGGTGCGCCCTTCTCCCCCGCGGTAAGGACAAGCTGCAGGGCCACACCCTGAATGACCTCGCACAGTCCCAGGTCAAAGGTGTGCCCTCCCCCCCCCCCTCGCGTATGCCAAAATGGCTAGTAGGGTCTACCCCTCGCCGTCTCCAAGTGGCCTCGCACCGCCCAGATCAAAGGTTTACCCTTATCCCCCGAGGTAGGTCATGACACTGTTAGGGCCTGCCCCCTCGAGGTTGCCTCGGTCGAAGGTTGGTGCTTCACTGTCACAATCAACAAATGGTTGGTAGGGTCTACCCCTCGTCGTCATCAACTGACCTCGCACCGCCCAGGATTGAAGGTGTGCCCTTCTTCCCCACGGTAGGTCACTACAATCAGCGGTACCCCCCAGTCAGGATATCTTAATCTTCGTCTAGCCAGCAAGTTAAGATGTCATCGGGTCTCGTCCTTCAACAGACAACCAGTCAGCGACGTCAATACGTCCAAAATCATCACACAAGCTAAGATCAATGTTGAAAGGGAATTGCAAAGGCAATCTAAAAGAGTGATCCCAAGCAGCATACACATATCGTCAAAAGATGATACAAAGTACAAGAACAAAAGTATAGATGAATACAAATCCCCCACATGGTAGCAACATCATACAAGACTCAGCTAACAAAACAAGTATAAACAGACAAAGGCCAAGAGACTACTGGTCGACTACATTCACGTCATAATCAGAATCTAAACCATCATCATCAAAAATATCATCGAAGCCAAGGCCTGAGACATCACACCCAAGCCTTCTGGTTGCCATCCAAAGCATCTGCGATACTCCACGCCTGAGAGAAACCTCTCAGATATCCTCCATCTGGGGTTCTACCTCTCTAGTCTAGACCTCTTCGCGGATCTCCTTGTCAATCAAGCAACGATCGTGCATATAGTCCAAGGAGTCCATGTACTTGGCAAGCCCGACAGCCTTCAGCGCAGCCACTCGATCCTTTGAGAAAAGTTGCTCCGCCTCCAGATGAGAAGCTTCCTCCTGGGTAGTCTTCAGTAACTGCGCAGAGCTATCCACTAAGGACTTTTCCTTCAGCAACATTGCCCGAGCCCCCTCAAGCTCTGCCTTCATCTCAGAACCGATCCACCAGAATCGAGTTATATCTCGATCATGCTCCTCCTTCAAGTCAGTTAATGAACTCTTCGCCACTCAGAGCTTCTTCTGAAGGGCCAAATATTCGTCTTTCAAGCTCACATAATGGTCATTTCACGTGAACACTATATGTTCTTGAGCATCAATCTGCAACCAAAGAAGAGGGAAATGTCAGAACTACACAAAACAGTCAAACTAAAAGCCAGAAATAATGGGGCTCACTTACCTCATCACCCTTCACCTTCAAAGAGGACTACACTTGGGGGTGGGGACAGACATCTCCGAGCAAAGGACTCGGGGGGTAGAAGACTCCAACACTTCAACATCAAGAGCAACCTCATCTCGAGGAACCTTCTCAATCGGGCAATCCCTCTGCCTCGATAAAGGCTGAGGCACCTCATCCCCTCTGCCAACATCTATCGAGGCAAGCTTACTATTCCGATCACAAGCCGAAGGCACCTCCGCAATACGCTCAAAATAAGCCAAAAGTCCACATAGTCGCTTTTGCTTCTCCTCCACAAATAGAGAGATGCTAAACATTCGATTCACCAGCTCCCGAGACTCTGTGAATCCTAGCACAGGAGAGAAGTCCGCTCTCGTCCCTTCCGACGACGACAACGACTAGGCAAAGAATTCCAAAGCTCTGCCAGACCCCAGGAATTTCAAACATAGCCAAACAAGGTGTTCCCGTGGCGGCGATCTGTCCAACTCTCAAAATCAAGCCAACTCTTGGTATTGTAAATCTCAACACGGCCGCCATCGTCAACACAGGCCTTGCACCAATCTCTAAACAACTCTAAGGAGAACTTTGAGTCATGCTCTCTGAAGAACGCAACCAGACACATGATGCATGTCATCCCAAGAGGAGTAAATTGAGACATAGGGACGCCGCAAAACTTCAAGATGTCTATCATCTCTTCGCATGATGAAAATCGAAATCCAGACTTACCATCAGTCAGCCCTTCGACGGGTTCTGAACTCTTTCCTCAGCATGGGAATCCTTACTTCAAGATCGGCAGGTAACACGTATCTTTTTGTCCAAATTACAACTTGCTTGCTGGTAAGTGTGGAGCACAATCACCTCGCGCGAACTTGCGCATTACGCTTCGAGACTTGAAAACCGAAGCAAATGAGAATTGTGAAAAATTGCACTAGAAATAAACAACAATGACAATAGTAGTTCGATGGTGTAGTAATCGCGCCTGGGGTGCTCAAAAGATCCCCCGCGCACGAACACATATAGTTTGAAAAGCGCACACGAAAAGACGTGTCCGACAATGCATGAGTGCACGTGCCCGAGTGGTCCAAAATCCACGCCCCCCGCCCAAGTACGCGCACACACCCACACACGCGCACACATGCACGCACGTGCACAGGTGTACGCGCCCGTGCGTATACCACTGTACATGGATGCGTGCGCTGAATACATGCGCAACTCGCACGCGGGTGCACACGCACCACCGTGGGAGCCCAGGTGCCTGCACAGGCGCGCGCGCGACCCTGCGCGCGTGTTTTCTTTTACTCTGATACATTATTAAATGTTGAGAAAATGCGGGTTGTGACAGTTGGTATCAGAGGGAGGTTTGTTTGATAAATTGGTCGAACGACTATCTGACTGTGTCCGTTCTTCTCCCCATCCTAACAATGTATGTTCTTGCAGTGTTCATCTGGCCTTTTTTGGTAGTGCTTCGAATCTATGTACAGAATCGACGACTTCCTCGGGTGGCTTCTCCTAGACAATCTTCTAGTAGTGTTTGTTTTCTCCCTCGTTGTTAGGGTTTCAAATTTAAGGGCCTCCAACGACTGTCTGGCGAGATTATTTTTCTGATTTTTTTTTGATCAGGTTTATTGTAATCATACAATATTGCTCATTTTTTCTATTCAGCGTGTCAAATCAAATATTATTATATGCATATTTTTATTAGTTCAATTTTAACATATTTAGACTTAAGAAATTATAAAATTATTGCTCCAATAAGTTGAGTTTTAATTTCTTTTCAAATATGCATTTTTAAATATGTAATATTTTTTGTAAATGCGTGTAATGACTCAAATTTAGAGTTATAAAATTATTAATGCAAAAACACGTAGAACCAATTGGAATCGGACCAAACCGTACCAAACCGTTTGTGACAGGTTCGATTTTAGTTCCCGTTGAACCGGAACAGGAACTGTTGACACGACGATTCCAAAACTTATGCTAGAACTAAAATCAAAATCAGAATCGAAACGAGACAAACAAAATAAGATTTTGATTCTAATTTGAATAACTGTTACCATAGTAGCTTGGTTCACAATTTTAGTAGAATCAAAACCGAACCGGAGTTGGAACAACTCTGATCCTGATACGATAAGGTGGAGAATGACAAAGTTTGGGAGAAAGTTTGGGACAAAGTTTGGCAGCGTACCTTTCTTTAGGTGCTCACCAATGAGAATGAGGAGAACTTTGTAATTTTGTGGGGTCCGTAATACACATTAAAACTTTGCACAGTGGCCCCACCTGCTCACAGCTTTTTATTGGCCGAGCGGACCTTCTTTTAGGTCCGCTCGGCAGACCAAATTTTTTTTCCAAGTTAGGACACCGTGGGTATACTTTATAATCACAGAATGTTTACATAGATAAGTATATAACTAATGAAAATTGGTCTCACGGAATAACTAATCAATTACATTACCAAAACATTAAATATATTGCACTAATTGCAATATAATCCAACAATTATATTGCACTAATTGCTACAATGTACTTCAGGTGTGTTGCATTGATTATAATTAATATAGTGTATTAATTATTGTTGCGTTCTAACTTGACGTCCCGCTCGGACCGGAATAACCTACACTGTCTTAGCTCTCGGAACGATCGAGCGCGCACACAGTCAATAAAAGTAGGTCGATTGTACACACGCAGTTTTAACGTGGAAAAACCTCTCAACCGGGTAAAAAATCACGTGACCGGATCTGTGCTGGTCAAAGTATACTATTTCCTGGCTGTTACAACTTGTTTATGAAGTCGAGGGTGACATGCCACCTCTCGTTACAGCTTTGGGATGAGAGAACACTTAACACACGACGGACGACAAATCGTCGCGCCGAGAGTTGTTACAAATTGCACTTTGCGTTGGTGGGCTTCACTTAGCGCCTTGCTGATTCTGAAGGTGGGAGCGGAGCGCCTGAACTTGTGGCTACGAGGACCACTTGGGACTTGAGAGATTTGGCCTCGTCGGGTGGCTTTAACTTGGCTCGTTTGTGGCTCGGGTGCGGCTCGAGTGCGGCTTGAGTGCGGCTCGGGTAGGAGGAATTCGACAGAGCTTCGACATGAGGAAGAAGAAGACTCGGAGGAAAAAGTGAGAAATGAGGAGGCATGTGACTCCTTTTATAGGCTCCAGGGGGAGGTTACAGTTGTTATGCGGCTATCCGCACACCGTAACCACTCAATATTAATATTTTTCCATAGTTTAGGGGTGCATATTAATACCGATATTTGCACTCAAAAATAAATAATTTAATTTACTAATTAAATTCCCCCACTAACCTGGTGGTTAGTGGGTGGTTACATGCGAATCGGACGGCCAGGAATGTCCCCAACCGATCGGACGACGGGAGCGGAACTCCACGGGCGGGTAGCAATCTCGCCGCCAGGTTCGCCGGCGAGGGGAGGACCCTCGAAGGCGGCCGAGGAGGAGGCCATCCGCCCGCCGCCGACAAGGTGGGGCTCGCACTGGTTTGCCTACTACGCGTGATGGGATCAGCAAGCAGGGGATCAGGTACGGTGATCGCGCGTGCGATCAACCCTATGATCCCAATACTTTTGAGGTGGAGATCATGAGTGTGTGGTTATGTGCACACCTATCTTATAAAATAGGTCTCATCCCCAACTATTATAATTATATACTAGCATTAAATATGATTAATGCCAGACATTCTAACACTCCTTCCTCAAGGATGACGTAGGGAGTGAAAGCTGAGCATACATATCCCGAAGACAATCCTTAGATAAAGGCTTGGCGAAGATATCAATAAGCTGATTCCAAGATGAAACATATGATATGGTGATTGCCCCACGAGCATTGAGTTCGCTTATAAAATGATAATCGACATCAATATGACGAGTTCTGGACTTGGACATTATGTTGTAAGCCATCTGAATTGCGGACTGCTTATCACATTGGATGTTTGGGGCAATTGAAAGTCGGGCACCCAAGTCCTCTTAGAAGAAAATAATAATGTCGTAGATTAGCTGTAACATGAGCTTGTGTTCGGTATTCGGCTTCAGCCCTGGAGTGTGAGACGGTAGGTTACTTCTTAACCGCCCATGAAACAATATTGTCGGGGATAAAAACACATGCTTTTGGTTCTTTCAATTCATCTGATGGATGGGCAACCAATGAAGTAGGTAATGAGAATTTTGCAGTGTGCATCAAGCCAGGGATTAGGTGATATCCACGCGGGGAAGGCGTCGAGTGAGATGATGAGGCACTTGAAGGAAATGATGACTAGTTGGGAGAGAGAATAGGCGTGGTATAGGGAATATATCCTTATTAGTATAGTTTGAAGTAGGAGAGGTAATTGGTGATTTTTGTGTTTGTGAGGAAGTTATTGAGTTTAAGCTATTTGTTGGTGGATTTGAGTTATTTGAAGGGAGTTTGGGTGGTGGTAGATAGTGGCGGATCCATAAAATTAATAATGGGGTGCACAAATTGATAATGGGGGTGCACAATTTTTTTTTAAAATGCGTTTTTGGGTTCTAAAAATTTTAACATGAGGGGTCAGCCATCAACTACCTTCAAATTTTTTTTTAAACATTTCCATCTTATCGGAATTATTTCTCCCTCATCTGACCACCGTTTTTGACGTATAAGTAGTCAAAATCCATTGCCTCGACGAAAGGAATCCAAATACACTAATCATTTTGAAAAATAATGGGGGTGCCAGTGTCTCTCGGGCCCCCCTCTAGAGCCACCCCCGGTGGTAGGGTAAACGAGATTGAATAGGTCGTAATTGGTGGAGTAACTAGTGTTGGAGATAATATGGGTGATGATAAAGAGAGGAAGGGAAAAGTTGATTCATCAAATGATACATGTCATGAAACATAAACCCTTCCTTGAAGATGGCTATAATCTAATATTTTATTAATAATAAATGAAAAATAGGCTACAAGTAGTTGGCGTCATGCATCAAAAGATGAGAAAAATGTGGTTAGAGGCATACCTCTTTTCCACCGGAATTCAAGATGACAAGCATTCTTTGCGAGATGATCAGCCGCAGAGTTTGCCTTGCGGTTGACAAGAGAGAGTACCAATCTTGGGAAGTCCATCAATAGCTATGACATGGAGGTTTCACAATCTCCCATATAGTAGCTTGATAGTGTACAGTTGATTCTTGAGCATGCGTCAGCCGAGCCCCTTTCTAGGATGACTCCAAGAAGCCCGACAGTGTGTTATGTTGCGAGAACAAGACCATCATTTGCAACCAAAAATTCTGTCATGCCGTCTGACCTGCTTCGGTGCGGAACACTAACAACCGCAATCAAATATCCCATATAATCCCTAATAGTGCATCCCAGCCCGACAATGTTAATCTCCAAAACCAAACATAAACCCTTCCTATAGGGACATAAAGACATCGATAGCCTTTGTGGGAGTTGGATAACCAATAAAGACACAATGTATAGAAGTTGGCATAAGTTTGGTACAAGTGTGTGGTGGAAGGGGAAAACATGAGCATCCAAAAACACGTAGGGATAAGTAATCATGAGGGAAAACAATTTGATAAGGGGACATGAATTTTAACAAAGGAGAGGGTAGACGATTGATTAGATATACAACTGTAGAGAAACCTTCGACCCAGTACATGTGCGGTAAGCCAGAATGGATAAGAAGACTTTTTCCCATGGTAACCATATGAGTATATGACGATGTTTTCGTTCCGCAATACCATTTTGAGCGGGTGTGTAAGGACATAATATCTTATGAGTAATACCATGAGAGGTCAAATGAGACTGAAGATGATTATTGATGAACTCCCCGCCACCATCATATTGAATAATTTTGATTTTAGTGGAGTAAAGATTCTCCACAAATTTTTTGAAAATTCATAAATGTAATGAATACATCAAATTTGTATTTTAAGGAAAACATCCAAACATAATTATTAAACTCATCAAAAATAGAGAGATAATATAATGCCCCTGGTGGGGAGATAATTGAGGATGGTCCCCATACATCTAAATAAAGTAAATGCAAAAGACAAGTAGGAGTAATGCTTGAACTAAATGGTAAACAAGTGGCTTTCAAGAGTGGACATATGTGGCATAAGGTGGCATCTCATTTTGTTGAGATAGATGCAGATGTCAGGGCTTTGCTGAGAACTGGTGCTTATGGTTGACTAAAACGAGAGTGTTAGAGATGATTAGGCAAATGAGAGCCCACTAGAGCTTGCCATTGAGCAGGCGAGGAGTGATAACTCTTATTTTATCTTATTTTTAGTATAGATTGTATTTAAAAAATATCGAATTTTATTTATATTTTTTCAATTTGAGTCCCTAATTGACTTCTTTCTGAAATCTAGGTAATTCTGGACTGCTAATATAAATTTGAAGCTCACTGGTAAAAACATGGCAAAGTTTTGAAGATTTTATAGAAAATCAATTATTACGCGCCCTGGTCACGGGCGTGACTAGGAGCGTGACCTCAGTTACAGACCGCGTCCCGCCTCCGCTGCCAGAAAGCTGTTTCCACGTCAGATTAATATTACATGCCCTGATCACGGGCATGACTAGGGAGCGTGTCCGCTGATCAGATTGAGTTGCCATGTCAGTTTAATATTACACGCCCCTGCCACTAGTGTGACAAAGAGGGTGTGCAATCCAGATCACAGGCGTGCTTCAGAGTTATGAAAGTTAGTTTCCGCAGTCAACTGTTTCAAACAGTCACGCCCTGGTTACGTGCATGACCCCATGGCATGCTTTAACAATTGCCGCAATCACTCCAAATCGAGCTATTTTCTCGTTCTTTTCAGATCCGTTTGCTACACGCCTCGGTCACGGGCGTGACCTAGGGACGTGAACTATAATGAAATAACTTTTGGCAGTTTGGTTTCCCAACATTTCCCGGGATTTCAAGTCGCTAGTTCCGTACCTTACATGCCCTGATCACGAGCATGACCATGGGGCTTGACTCCCATGCAAAAATTCCTATAAATAGCAGTCTTCTCCTTGAGCTGAGGAGGGAGATTTTGGTGGAGAAATTTTATAATTTGGTATTGTTTTTCCTTTTATTTTCCGTTTCAATTTCATAGCTTAGCTTAGTTGATTTCCTTTCCTAGTTGTAGTTTAACTTTGTATATTGGTAATTGAAGCTTTCTTATTGCTAGTAATCATGTCTTTCTCTATCACTTTATGTAATTTTCCCATCATGATGAGTAGCTAAATTTCCATTAACACTTGATCATGATGAACTTTGAAATGAAATGAACTTTGGTTTTCCTTTTAAAAATCTAGCAAGCTTTCTATTTTAATTTGCTACGAGTTATCTTTAATTCTTATTTGTATGAATTCTAGTGTTGCAAGTTCGATCCAAGATCCGTATTCTAGATTTTATCGAGAGGTTGTGGATACAAGGATATCATTTAAACATACCACTAACATAGTTTTCGATCATAGAGTCGTATCATAGAATTTACCGAGTGGTTGTGTATACGAGGAGATCACCTAAAGATAAAAGGAGTGGTCATGCAATCCTCAATTGAGGATAGCCCAAATCTTCCAGATTGGGGTCAATCCAATAGTGGGGTTCACTGCCTAAAGTAAACTTATAGGGTTTGACTGGCCGAGGGGTCTTAATCGTTCCGCCTAAGATTAGATGTTAACGTATTCTTGGAAGAGCGCTAACATAATTTGGGAGCCTCCACGAGCGAAGACAAATTTTGCAATTCAACCAATCTTTTGTTCATATAAAATAATAGCTCTTCCTTTTGAGTACAAGTACTCGACAAACCTTGAAAAATACGACACTTGATTCTAAACTCTATAATGATAGGTGCACTTGTCTTTACAAAGCGTAATCAATCACATCTACAGTTACACACAACAACGTACACATCATGTTTTAGGCATCGTTGCCAGGAAACTTTTTGTTAATATTTTGAAAACAAGTTTCTATTACTTGTCATCTTTATTAAAAATTAAAAAGTAAAAAAAACAAAAAATATTAATTTTTCTTTTTTCTGTTTTGTCTTAATTTTGTTTTCTTTGGTGTATGACCCGAAGGAATACGTCAAGTCTATTTGACTTGGATCCAAAAATTAAGCAAACCTTACGACGATGCTTACGAATTTGTGATCTCAATTCTCAAGATTTGATTGTAGATTTTATTTAATAATATATCAAATTTTATTTATATTTTTCCATTTTGAGTCCCTAATTGACTTTTTTCAAAAATTCAGATAATTTTGGTCTGCTAATATAAATTTGGAGCTCACTAGTGAAAACAGAGAAGTTTTGAAGATTTTCTAGAAAATCAATTATTATACGCCCTGGTCACGGGTGTGACCAGGGGGTGTGATCTCAGTCTCGGACTGTCTTCTGCCTCCATTGCCAGAAAGTTATTTCCATGTCAGATTAATATTACACGCTCCGATCACAGGCATGACTAGGGGTGTCCGCTGTTCAGATTGAGTTGCCACGTCAGTTTAATATTACATGCCCCTATTACGGGCGTGACAGGGAGGGTGTGTCATCTAAATCCAAGGCGTGCTTCAGAGTTATGAAAGTCAGTTTCTGCCGTCAACAGTTTCAAACAGTTATGCCCTGATCACGGACGTGACCCCATAGCGTGGCCTCTTCAACAATTGTTGCCATCACTCCTAATGGAGCCGTTTTCCCTCCGTTTTCAGATCCATTCGCTGCACGCCCCATTCACGGGCGTGACCCATAATTAAATGACTTTTGGCGGTTTGGTTTCCCAATGTTTCCCGAGCTTTCGAGTCGTCGGTTCTGTACCTTACACGCCCTGGTCACAGGCATGACCAGGGGGCGTGACTCCCATGCAAAAAAGACTATTAATAACAGTCTTCTTCTTGAGCTGAGGAGGGAGAATTTGGTGGAGAAATTCTATAATTTGATATCGTTTTTCCTTTTTTTCCATTTCAATTTCATAGCTTAGCTTAGTTGATTTACTTTCTTAGTTGTAGTTTAACTTTATATTTTGATATTTGAAGCTTTCTTATTGTTGGTAATCATGTTTTTCTCTATAACTTTATGTAATTTCTCCAGATGAGTAGCTAAATATTTATTAGCACTTGATCATGATGAACTTTGGAATAAAATGAATTTTTGTTTTTTTCCTGTTAATATCTAGAAAGCTTTCAATTTTAATTTGCTTCAGGTTATCTTTGATTCTTATTTGTTCAAATTGTAGTGTTGCGAGTCCGATCCAAGTTCTGTATCCTAGAATTTACATAGAGGCTGTCGATACGAGGAGATCATTTAAACGTATCGCTAACATTGTTTTTGATCCTAGATCCATATCCTTGATTTTACCGAGAAATTGTGGATACGAGGAGATCACTCAAAGATAAAAGGAGTTATGCAATCCTCAAAAGAGGACATCCTAAATATTCCTGATTGTGGTCAAACCCAATAGTCAGGTTCACCGCCTAAAACAATCTTAGAGAGTTTGTCTGACCGAGCGGTATTAATCGTTCCGCCTAAGATTAGACGTTAGTGCATTCTCAAGAGAGGCACTAACATAATTTGAGAGTCTCCACGATCGAAGACAAATTCTTTAGAAACTTGCACTTTAATATTGTAATCAAGGTTCATTTTATCCAAAGAGATTCTAGATCGAGTGTTACCTTTTCTCTCATCGAATATCTCTCAATAGTTTAATCACATTTTTTCTCCTTTTGCAATTCAACAACTCTTTTGTTAAGATAAAATAATAGCTCTTTCTTGTGAGTACAAGTATTCAACAGACCTGAAAAAGTACGACACTTGATTCTATACTCTGTAACAATAAGCTCACTTGGCTTTCCAAAGCGTAATCAATCACAGCTACAGTTACACACAACCACATACGCATCATAGAGATATGATATAACGCATTATGGCTTTGGCCAGAGAGGAGTATTTGTCCCATTATTTTTCCTTCACAAGGAAATCATCAACATCAAGAATAAAGAAACAATGATTATCTTTTGTATATTGATGGACAAAAAAAGATTTTTGTGAAGTGAGGGAATACATAATACATTAGAGAGTTTGATATCACCAATATGAATGTCCCCAATACAAGAAATAGGCAGGATATCGTCGTTACCAACAATGATGTCACTATTAGTTGTGAAGCTTCTGATATCTATAAGGGTCCGTTCGTTTGCACGGAATTGGAATTCGATATTGGAATTGAATATTGATGAATATTGTGGAATTAAATATTGGTGACGAATTCCAATTTCAATGTTCGTCTAATAAAGAATACTGGTGACTATTGTGAAATCGGAATTCGATTTTTTTGCCCGGGCGCGATTTTTTTGTCCGGGCAAGATTTTTTTCACCTAGTCGTGATTTTTTCTCACGGGTGGGATTTTTTTACGTGGCCGCGATTTTTTTTCCGCTCGGGCGCGATTATGTCGCTCGGACGTGATTTTTTTGGCTGGGGGCAAAAAACGCGCACGAGCAAAAATCGCGCCCGGGCGAAAAAAAACTTGCCCGAGCGAAAAAATCGCGCTCGGACGAAAAAATCGCGCACGGGCGATAAAAGCGCGCCCAGGAGAAAAAATCGTGTTCGGGCGATAAAATCGCGCCGGGCAAAAAAATAGTGCCCGGGCAAAAAAAATCCCGCCCGGGCGAAAAAATCGTGCCCGTGCAAAAAATACGCGCGCGGGTGAAAAAAATGCCCCAGGCAAAAAATCGCGCCCGGACGAAAAAATCGCGTCCAGGCAAAAATAACGCGCCCGGCTGAAAAAAATGCGCCCGGGCGAAAAAATGTGTCTGACGAGAAAAAATGTGCCCGTGCGCAAAAAATGCGCCCGGCGAAAAATAATGTGCCCGGGCGAAAAAATCGCGCCCGACGAAAAAAAATGTGCCCGTGCGCAAAAAACGCGCCCGGGCGAAAAAAACTCCCGGGCGAAAAAAACGCGCCCGGGCGAAAAAACGCGCCCGGGCGAAAAAAACGCGCCCGGGAGAAAAAATCGCGCCCGGGAGAAAAAATCGCGCCCGGGCAAAAAAATTGCGTCCGGCGAAAAAATATGTGCCCGAGAGAAAAAATTCGCGCCCGGGCGAAAAGATCGCGCCCGGACGAAAAGATCGCGCCCGGGCGAAAAGATCGCGCCCGGGTGAAAAAAATCGCGCCCGGGCGAAGAAAACCCCCCAGGAGATTTTTTTAGCGTCCGGGCGAAGAAAACGGCCCAGGAGATTTTTTTTGAGCCCAGGCGAAAAAACACTCCGGGAGATTTTTTTCGCTCCCGTTTGAGGAAATCGCGCCCGGGCGAAAAAAAACGCGTCTGGGCAAAAAAATCGCGTCTGGGCGAAAAAAACGCGCCCGTGCTAAAAAATCGCTGCCGAACGAAAAAATCGCGCACGGGCGAAAAAATCGCGCCCGGGCGAAAACAACGTGCCCGAGCGAAAAGAATGTTCCCGTGCCAAAAAAATGCGTCAGTGCCAAAAACACATGCCCTGGCCCAAAAATTGCGTCCGGGCCGAAAAAATTGCGCCCGGGCGAAAAAATTGCTCCCGGGCGCGAAAAATCGCGCCCGAGCGAAAAAATCGAGCCCGTGCGAAAAAATCTCGCCCGGGCGAAAAAATCGCGCCCGAGCGAAAAAAATTCTTCCGGGTGAAAAAAATCACATCCGAGAGAAAAAATTCGCGCCCGGGCGAAAAATTCACGTCTGGGCTTAAAAATGTGTCTCGATCAGAATTGTCCAATTCTTATATAGATTGTAAGAAATTGTCTTTAGTTCAAAATGAATTTTACCGAATTCATTAAAATTTAAATTCCAACGTCAAGCGTGTAGACGAACGATGGAATTGAAATTAGACCTTCAATTCCAATTCCAAGGACTCAATTCCGTGCAACGAACGGACCCTAAAAGAGTCTGCGATGGAGTCATACGGTGGCTGGCTCCTGAATCGAACACCCAAGCATTGTCACCTTGATCCGTTATGGTCGTAGCGCTTTGGCCGATTCGCCGATAACAGTTAATGCATGGACGGTTCGTTTGACTCCCAATAAATAATCAGTCATAGAGGTTGTGGGCTTCTTTTCGAGCTTGCCAAGTTGCTTGAGAAGTTAGTATGGGTTTTAGGCTGCGTTTGGCGCAGCTTATCGCGGCTTATTTGCTCCGGTAAAATTGGACAAAAATGTCATTGTCATACCAAGATCTTATGCCCCAAACTAGTTTCTTTTTTTTGATAACTATAATAACATTTTTCATACCAAACATACATTGACGTTTTTGTCCAACCTCACCGGAGCAAATAAGCTGCGATAAGTCGCGACAGACGCAACCTTAGTCACAGGAGCCGATCTGCGTTCAAGGAGGTCCCAGGCTTCAAATGTCGTGGTGCATGGAAGGAACAAAAATTGGGTTTCATTAGAAAGGGTGGAACTTAACCAGCTAAAAACAAG
Source organism: Platanthera zijinensis (assembly GCA_039513925.1). Lineage (NCBI taxonomy): Eukaryota > Viridiplantae > Streptophyta > Magnoliopsida > Asparagales > Orchidaceae > Platanthera > Platanthera zijinensis. The sequence continues at coordinate 14,343,653 of CM077083.1, forward strand.
ACGATTGAGATGGTTCTAAGTAGAGAAATTAGGAGGAGCACCATTGACAAAGTTTGGCGGCGGGGGAAGAAATTCAGGTTCGTTAACATATGAGATTTCGTGGACGGCGAGTACATCAAGAAATTGAGATCTCCAAATGCGATCGGTATCGCGAGTCATTTTTAAGGAGATAGAGGTAATAATATTGAGAGACCCGACCGTCTTTGGGAAAACCAGTCCTGTAAGAGGAGTCTGGTGACGAGTCCCTCCCATCACCGAATGCGAGACGTTAGATGGAGAATCGGCCAAAGCATCAACAGAAGACGTGCTTGTCGAATCTCGCTCTAATACCATGTAAAAAAAGCAATCGAATAGGATAAGGCGGAGAATTACAAAGCCAAATTAGAACATCTTGGGTATACTATTTATAATCACACAATGTTTACATGCATAGATAATTACATAACCAATGAGAATTGGTCCGATGGATTAACCAATTTATTACATTACCAAAAAATTAAATATATTGCATTACTTGCATTATATTCCAACGGTTATATTGTAGTAATTGTTGTAATATATTCCAGGTGTATTGTGTTGATTATAATTAATATATTGTATTAATTATAATTATATGCTAGTATTAATGTTATGTTTGGGGGGACTTATTTTCACCGGTCAAGCGGTTACGACCGCATGAACCGGCCCTTAATTGAAGTCCGGTTCATGTGGTCGTAACCGCTTGACCGGTGAAAATAAGTTCCTTCAAACAGAGCCTAAATATGATTAACTCCAAACATTCTAACATATGTTTGAGAAAATATCATTTTGTTGGCGGTTAAAATTAACATAAAAAAAAATCAAAATTTAAATGTAGGTTAAAGTCTATTAATCGAATTGTTATAAACATTAGGCAACATTTCAGATTTATTATAAGAAATGTCAAAAATATAAAATTATGTTGAGCAAAATTTATAAATATATTATTTTTATTTCTCTCTTCGTCTTAGACTACTAATAAAATTTGGAATAATTTTTTTTTCTTTTTAGGAAGAAACCATAACAGGAGAAAAGATCAAGCTCTGCAATCAAAAACAGGAGGGGAAAGCTCACCACTAGAAAACATGAATTGCTCATCTCCAGAGAGGAGGGTTGTATTGCGACTCCGTGACACTCTTGTGACACGCAGCCTCACATATGACACTCCCCTCTTCTCTCTTTTCTTTTTTATCATTTTTCTTTTCAAAATCATGTTTATTTATTTGATTTGACTATCAGCTCGAGGCTCTGGTAAACCGGTCTAAAATCGAATCATCTTAGCTTAGGAGCGGTCGAGCGCGTAAACAATCAATGTAAGTGAGATGACTTGCAAAGAGATTTTTTTAACATGGAAAACCCCGAAAAAGGGTAAAAAACCACGTGGTCGGAACTGTGCCGACCAAACTTCCACTATATTCTCTGTGTTGTTATAAGTCTTGGTAGAGATGCGAGGGCGACAGGTCGTCTCTTGTTACAGTTGTTGAGAGAGAGATAATGAGAGAGGATCTGAGGGTAACAAGCCACCGCTTGTGGAGCTAAGTATTTTCTTCTTGTTCAGTTGCAAGCGCTGCGCACTGGGCGTTTTGAAGACTTCTGTTGGTGCTTGGAAGCTGAAGTGGCGTGTTCTGCATGTCCAGGAGTATGCAGTTTGTCTCATGTTGCAAGCAAAGGAGTTTGGTGTGAAGGGCTTGCTGCTAAATGGAGGGCTCAATGTGCGCAGAGCGTGCTAGGCGCGTATCTAAGTGTGTGCAGGGTGAAACGTTTGCAGGGTGGACCGTGCGCAGGATGGAACGTGTGTGGAGGAGTGGAACATACATGGCAGAGCCTCCTAGGGGATCTTGAAGGAGATCAGAGATCTTCAAAGGATCTTTGAAGGCATTCAAAGATCTTCGAATGATTTTTCAAAGGCATAAAGAGATAATAGAGGGATTCCTTAAAGAACTATCTCGTTCATAAGAGAGGAAGTGGGAGGAGGAAAAATTGAAATGAAAGAAGGGTCTCGAGCCCCTTTTATAGTTTTTGTGGGTGACATTTTCGTAAATAAGTGATGGTTACGATAGTTATACGGTCATCTGCACACGGTACTCAATTTATGCTCCTATAATGGTTGGTTTTGTGGTTCTTCGTAGACCACAATCAAATTATGTGATATAAGCACACCGGTTATGAACATGATTATGCGCACATCATAATTATATTATTTTCTATACACGGACTATCATGCGTATTTTCACTATACGTAGACTAATTACTTAAAATTTATAAAGCGTATAATTATGTCATTTACTACGTGCACACCCATAACAGGTGGTTATGCAGATGTGGTTATACGGTAATTACGCAACAATTGAACGGCGGCAACTAGGCGGTGGCCGAGGGATCGACCGGTGGTGGCCACCTAGGCGTCCGATGACGGGACATGCCAGCGAGGGTCGTGCGACCGCGAGGGCCTTGCGCGTGCAACCCCATATTTGTCGAGTGGCCCAGACCAACCCGAGGCCCGTGGCGAGAGTTGAGCTCTCAGCTTCACTAGACATCCACTACCCGCCTTATGAGGGGATTTTAGCAAGTGCAGCAGGCGAGCTCCCGTTCACTCGTGTCTAGGAAGCGAGTGGCGTGTAACATCCCATTTCCGACAAGACTCCTAGAAGAGGTTTTGTCATGACAAAATCCTAAGAAGCCCAAGGAGGCCAAGTGACCCGGGCTCAAGGTGAAAATCACCTTGGTCTGCAAATAGTAGGTCAGAATTTACTTAAAAATAGAATTTGGGCTCGGGCGTTGAATGCGTCGAGTGCACTCAACGCCAAAGGCTTGCTGGCGTTGAGTGCATCGAGTGCACTCAACTCCATAAGCTGAATGACGTTGAGTGCACTGACTGCACTCAACGCCATCTCACATGATGGGTGGCGTTGAGTGCGTCGAGTGCACTCAACGCCATAAGCTGAACGGCGTTGAGTGCACTGACTGCACTCAACGTCGTAGTGTTGGAACACCCTATTACTATTTGGACCAGGATGACTATACTTCTATAGGGATTTTGGTTTGTGACCTCCTTGTTGTTATAAAGGTCACATAGGCTAGTTAGAATAATCTTCAGCTCGACGTAGAGTCGATCTCAGCTCGACGTAGAGTCGATCTCAGCTCGACGCTGAGTCGATCTCAGCTCGACGCAGAGTCGACCTCAGCTCGACGCAGAGTCGACCTCAGCTCGACGTGGAGTCGTCCTCCGCTCGACGTTCCGTCGAACCCAGTTCTACTTACAGAAAACACTCTCTGGCCGACGTGTGTCGTGCTCAGATCGACGTTTTATTGTGAGCTCGACGCTTTTCAGTCCTCCGTCAGTCTTGAATAGGAATTCAAATTCCTTCTGTCAGACAATTAATGCTGAAGATTTATTGGCCGTTACAGCATATCTGGTGCATGGCTCAAGGAATTTTCTAAGGAATGTCTGCCTGTCATTTCCTTGGAGACATGGACATTTAAGGAAAGCAATTATTGCTGACTTCCAACGGCTATCAAAGAAAAGGAAGAAGAAGACTCAGATATATAATTCATTCTTTCAATTCTTCAGAATACAGAGAATATACAGAACAAAAAGAGAACAACAATACAGGACTTCAGCTTCTTTCTCTGTGTGATATTGTTTTGAAAGACTCACTCATAGGAATTCTGATTGCTTCAGACACAACCATCCAACCTTCTTGGATCATCTCTTGCTGGAGCAAATCAGATCTTTGAAGACCTGTCACCCTTGTGCAGAGCTCTCCTTCCTGAACTTCTTCTTGATCTCAGGGGGAGTTTTGACAACAACTTCAGATCCACCTTTGCTTCTCTCTACTTGTTGATAGAGAAGACAACATCATTCTTTTTCTTTTTCTTTCTGTACAGGGTTTTAACTCCCTTCAAAAGTTACTTTTGGTTTTGCTGAAACCTGGTCAAAATCAGCTTCTTTGGTTTGTGAGAACCTGGTCAAAAACTCTCTGGTGCTCAAGACACCTGATCAACTCATCTTGAAGTGGATTCCTATCAAGGGTGATAGAAGAGTGGATGTACCCAGATTTGGGGAACCACTATAGCTCCTTGTGTCGTCTGGATTGCTTGTCTCTTTGTGTTTTGCTTTGTGCTGTGAATTTCTTTTTACTCTGATTATTTGCTATAGCACCTTACACTAAGTAAAGTAAAATTTTCTCTGCACACAAGTTTTATTTGCAAAATTATTTTAAATAACTCTATTCACCCCCCTCTAGAGTTAGGATTGATCTTATCCTGCACTTTCAATTGGTATCAGAGGCAGGTTGATCATTCATACAGGCTAACACCTGGATCAAAAGATCCCTGATAAGATCATTTCTCTCAAAGGGTTATTTTCCTTAGTTTTTCTTATCTTTAAAACTCATGGCACAAAACAAGGACTTTGCTAGTACCAGACCTCCTATGTGCAATCTATCTAAGTTTGCACTATGGAAGGCAAGGATTAGACTTTACATGAACTCTTTTGATGAAGACATTTTTAATTCTGTGTTGACAGATTGTCCAAAACCTCCCACAGGAATAAGTACATCAGCTGTTCCTCCTCCTTCAGGAACTGATGCTGACATAAAGAAGTGGAAGGCAGCAGATGCTAAAGCCATGAACATTTTGGCTCAAACCATGTCAGATGACATTTTCCAGAAAGTAGCTGATTGCAATACTGCTAAAGAGATCTGGGAAAAACTTTCAGAAATTGTATCAGGTTCTGCAGATGAAAGAAAGGATAGGAGATCCTACCTCATCACCCAGTATGAGAACTTCAAAAAGGCAGAGTCTGAGTCAGTTGCTGACATGTACAACAGACTGAGTCTAATCATCAGTGAGCTTAGATCACTAGAGAAGGACATATCTCTCACTGAGATAAATGACAAGATACTGACTTGTTTCCCTAGCTCTTGGGACTCAAGAATCTGGTCAATTAAAGATGGAAGAAATGTCTGTGAGTTATCCACAGAAGCTCTTCTAGGAAAGCTCAAGAGCTATGAGCAATATATTAAGAAGAGAGAAGAAGAGTAGAAGACATCCACACCAACAGAGAAGGCTGAGAAAACTATTGCCTTCAAAGCACAGGAAGAAGAACCTAAAGAAAAGGTGTTGGGAAATGAAGAGCTTATGAGCCTACTGGTCAAAAGGTTCAATAAGCTAAATAAAAGGAACTTCAGAAGATGGTCATCCAAAGACAAAGACAAGCCAAGGTATGACAGATCTAATAATAAAGATATTATCTGCTTTGGCTGCAGGAAACCAGGACACATTTTCCCCAACTGTCCAGAAAATCAAGACAAGGACAGAAGGGACAAGAAGGAAAGAAAGGATAAAAGGAAGGACAAGGAGTCAAGGAAATACCATGACAAGCCTTCCTCCAGCAACAGCAAGCACACCAGAAAAGGATTTGTGGCTGAATCCTGGAGTGACTCTGATGAGTCTGATTCATCATCCAGCTCCAGTGATGATGAGGATGATGCAGAAGAAAAGGGATTCTGCATGATGGCCATCAGTGCATCTCAAAAGAACACTGATTCAGAGCCTGATGCTGACTACCCATCTGATCAGGAACTTACTGAGGATCAGGTAATAGATTCATTTGACTTTATTTCTGATGATTTCAAATCTGAGTTTAAATCTATGTGCATTGACTTGATTGAGTCTCAAAAGTTGATTAAAACTCTAAGTGAACAATTAATTGAATGCAAATCCATTAACTCAGATAATCTTTGACTCTTAGAAGAGTTGAAGCAGTGTGGGGAGGAGATAGCTTCACTGAAAAGTGAGCTATCTAAGGCCAGACAATTTGAAGAAACCCTTAATGGGAGAAGTATCAAATTGATGGACATCACAAGTACAGTGAACTCAAGATTGAATGGTTCACTGGGCTTGGGTGCTTCATCCAGCCAACCCATAGTGCTGACAACTCCAATCAAATTTACCAGTGAAAAAGGTAAAGGAGTCTTGATAGTGGCTAGGAAGAATGCTGACTTAACCCAGGAAACTGGACAAGAAGCGTCGAACGAAGCTCGACGGACGTCGACCAGAGCTCGACGTAATCGCAAGAAAACGTCGAACTCAGGTCGACGTCTTCTACCCTCTGAACAAAGCAAGCCTTCGCCGTCGAATGGAGCTCGACGCACTCACCAGAGTCCGTCGACCGAAGCTCGACGTGGGTCGAGCCAAGCTCAGAGCAAAAATCAGTTCTCAGGGGTTAACTCAAGATTTAATTCCAGCTCCACATCTCATCACTTTAACCCTTATGCTGAATGGATAATACCTCCTAGGAGATATCATCTTGTAGGCTATAAGAGTCAACCTGAGATGTCTTTTATTTCAGAATTTAAAGGATATCAAGAAAGGCCCAAGGTAAACTGGGTCAAAAACAAATAATTTGTTATATGTGCAGGTAAAGACCTATCCAAGTGAGAACCAGCAGTGGTACTTGGATAGTGGGTGCTCAAAGCACATGACTGGCAACAAGGAGAACCTTGTGTCCTTCAAAGCCAAACATGGACCCAAAGTAATATTTGGAGATTCAAACTTTGGACAAACAAAAGGCTATGACCAAGTCAAGATAGGGTCAATCACATTTAAGAAAGTGGCCTATGTGGAAGGACTAAAGCACAACTTAATCAGCATCAGCCAGCTATGTGATGCTGGTTATCAGGTTTGGTTTACCAACTCAGCATGCAATATTGCATTAAATAACAATATTGTTTTAATTGGTAATAGACAAGATAACATATATCTAGTTGATTTCAATTCATCTAAAGTAGATATTTGCTTATTTAACTCCCTTAGCAAACCAAATGAATTTTGGCATAAAAGACTAGGACATGTGAACCTTAGAACCATTGCTAAGTTATCCCAAGACAACCTTGTTAGAGGACTACCTTCTGGTCCCTACAAGAAGGAAGGACTTTGCAAGGCCTGTCAGTTAGGCAAACAAACTAAAAACAGTTTCAAGTCACTTAATAAGAGTGACTCACCTAGAATCTTGTACTTATTGCACATGGACCTTTTTGGACCAATTAATGTACAAAGCCTAGGAGGGAAATCTTATGCTTTAGTAGTTGTAGATGACTTCTCAAGATTCACTTGGGTGTTCTTTCTGAGGAAGAAGTCTGATAACTTCAAGATTTTGACAGATTTTCTCAAAGGCATACAGATTGAGTTCAATACTCACATTGCCCTGATCAGAAGTGATCATGGGACAGAGTTTGATTCTCTTCTCATGCTAGAGTTCTGTCAGAAGGAAGGTATCAGGCACACCTTCTCAGCTCCAAGAACTCCTCAACAAAATGGGGTAGTTGAAAGGAAAAACAGAACCCTTATTGAATCTGCCACAACATTGTTGACAGATGCTCACCTTCCTCTAACCTTTTGGGCAGAGGCAGTGAACACCTCCAACTATGTTTTGAATAGAAGCCTGATACATAAACTAAAGGGTAAGACTCCCTATGAGTTACTCAAAGGGAAGAAACCTAAAGTGAATTATTTCAAAAATTTTGGTTGCATTTGCTTCATTCACAATAATGACAAGAAATACCTAGCTAAATTTGAAGCCAAAGCTGATGAAGGAGTGTTTCTGGGATACTCCATGACTAGCAAGGCTTATAGGGTCTTTAACAAGTGCTCAAATAAAATTGAAGAATCCATGCATGTTACATTTGATGAAACTAACATGTCTTATAAGGAGAAGGAGACTTCTACCATAAGCAATTTGCAGGAACATTCAATTTCAGAAAATCTGAAGCAGCTTACCATCACAGATAAAGGGTCATCACCTTCACCAATTCAGCAAGAAACTGAACTCAGTGACAATGAAGAGGAATTTAAGGTTTTGGAAAGTTCAAAAGGCCAACAAATTGAAGAACCAGTTGTTGTTCCACAAGAGGAAACAACAACACAGGTTGGTGCATCATCAACACCCCTTGTTGATCTTGCAACAACAAGAGATCACCCAATCTCACAAGTAATTGGAGATATCTCAGTGGGTGTGCAAACAAGGAATCAAGTTAATCAAAATATTATGCACACCTGCTTTCTTTCTCAAATTGAGCCTCAAACCATACAAGATGCAGAGCAAGATCCAAACTGGATCATTGCAATGCAGGAAGAGTTGAATCAATTTGAAAGGAATAAAGTTTGGGAATTAGTACCAAGACCAAGGAACCAGCAAATTGTTGGAACCAAATGGGTATTCAGAAACAAGTTGGATGATCAAGGAATAATTGTGAGAAACAAGGCAAGACTTGTTGCACAAGGATATTGCCAAGAAGAAGGAATTGATTATGACCAAACCTTTGCACCAGTTGCAAGGTTGGAGGCCATAAGAATCTTCCTTGCATATGCAGCTCACAAGAGATTCAAGGTATATCAGATGGATGTCAAGAGTGCTTTTCTCAATGGAGACATCAAGGAAGAAGTCTATGTAAAGCAACCTCCAGGTTTTATCTCTCCAACCTTTCCTGATCATGTTTTTAAACTGCATAAAACTTTATATGGTCTCAAACAAGCTCCTAGAGCATGGTATGAGACCTTAGCTTGTTTTTTGTTGGACAATGATTTTAAAAGGGGTAGAGTAGACCAAACTCTTTTTGTTAGAACCCATAGGTCCCATACCCTACTAGTACAAGTTTATGTAGACGACATCATATTTGGGTCTACTGATTCAAACTTATGCAAAAAGTTCTCACAACTTATGCACTCAAAGTTTGAAATGAGTAGCATGGGTGAGCTTGCTTTCTTTCTGGGATTGCAAGTTAAACAACATGTGGATGGCATTTTCATTTCTCAAACCAAGTATGCTAGAGAATTGGTTAAGAAATTTGGAATGTCTGAAGCATCCTCTATGAAAACACCTATGCCTACAAATGCTGTTTTAGATGCTGATGAATCAGGAAAACCAGTTGATCAGACAAGCTATAGAGCAATCATTGGCTCATTACTTTATCTAACAGCTACTAGACCAGATATAATGTTTGCCACATGCATTTGTGCTAGATTCCAAGTAAGCCCTAGAGAGTCCCACCTCACATTAGTTAAGAGGATTCTTAGGTATGTAAAAGGTTGTCCTAATCTAGGTCTCTGGTATCCACATGACTCAGGATTTGATCTAACTGGATTTTCAGATTCTGATTATGCTGGATGTAGAGTAGACAGGAAAAGCACCAGTGGAACTTGTCAATTCCTTGGTGATAGACTTGTCTCCTGGTTCTGTAAGAAACAAACCTCTGTGTCCACATCAACTGCTGAAGCTGAATACATGGCTGCAGGAAGTTGTTGCTCACAGATTTTGTGGATTCAAAACCAGCTCCTAGACTATGGGTACAACTTAGAGATGTCTAAAATCTTTTGTGATAATACCAGTGCAATATCTATTGCTCAAAATCCAGTTCTCCATAGTAGGACCAAGCACATAGAGATCAGACATCACTTCTTAAGGGATAATGTAGAAAAGAAGAAAATTGCACTAGAATACATTTCCACTGAACTACAGAGAGGAGATATCTTCACCAAGCCCTTGGATGAAAAGAAGCACCTCTTTTTCCTCAATCAGTTGGGAATGCTAGATGGAGACAGCATAAATTAAAACTCCAAGATTTTGAAACCCATAATTAACAGGAATAGGAAAAATTTCATTTTAAAGTTCCTCTGTCTGAGTGGTTTCTCTGAGCTCTGAACTAAGCTCGACGCTGCGTCGAACGGAGATCGACGGTCCGTCGCCCTCAAAAGCGTCGAACGTCGAACTCAGCTTCTAGCGTCGAACTGAGTTCACAGCTCCCTGGCTTCTTGAGTTTCTCTCTCCCCGGTCGACGTCTTCGTTCAACGTCGACCTGAGATCAACGTATAGCTTCAGCCAAAGCGTCGAACGTCGACCTAAGCTGGACGCTGTTGAGTCGTTTCAGTTCTCCTAGAGCCTTAGAGCGTCGAACTGAGCTCGACGTTCTTTCCTTTTCTGCGTCGAACCCTAAGTATAAAATCATTTTCTCATCGTCGTTCGCAGTTTCGCTTTCATATCTTTCTGCTCAAGCTTTCTCCCTCCAAATTCCTTACTCTTGATCTTGGAAGGTATTCTTTTTGCAGGAAAATGGCGATCACAGCAGGAGCTCTGGCGGCCATGAAGTTCGATTCTGGATTTGATATCGACTTCGATTCTTTTGATGGATCTCCACAATACTTTTTGGATATACTGGACCTCTTCAAGGAGCAGCAACTGGTTAACTTTATGTCAACCAGGATCCCTCTCCCAGAGTCAGAAATCAAAGAGTGGAGTCTTACAGCAGTTATTTCAGATAACAATACATTGACTGGGAAAGTTTCAGGAAATGAGGTAGTCATCTCACCTCAAATAATTTCAGAAGTTTTCAACTTTGCTGCTGGAGATGATGGCATAGAACTATCTGTGGAAGAGTATGCCTTGATGCTAGACAGGATGGGGCATGCTGCTGGTAACCCCTCTAAACTCCTCAAAGTTAACCTAGCTATTGAATATAGGTTATTAGCAGACATTACAGGCAAAGTGATCTGTGCAAAGAGGACTGCACATGATGCAATCACTAGGCATCAGTTCTGCCTTATGGCTGCACTTATAGATAAGAAACATCCCAACTGGGGATTAATTGTGTTTGAATTGATTAAGAAAAGATTGGATAAAAACTCTGTCTACTTTGGAAGAGTTCTTGGGTTGATTCTCAACCATTGCTGCCCCCAACTGCTTGTGTCCTCCAAGAAGCACATCAATGCTTCCAAGAGGCTCACATGTGCCCTAATTGGCAAGTGGGACAGAAGAATTGTGAATCCCAGGGCAGCAGCAGCAATGAAGTCCTCTGCAGACACCAGGACTATAGAGGTCACTTCCCCTCAGTCCACTGGTCCAGAAGCAGGGACTGTGCCTTCTGACTCTCTCACCCTCCCATCCTCTTTCATCCCCTCAACCATAGTTCTCTCATCCTCTCAACCTCTACCTTCCTCCATCTCTACCATTGCCTCCTCCCTTCCACCTCTCACTACTTTCCTTCCCATAAGCTTGGTTTCCTCCCCTCATGAGGATCTCTTCTCCTTTGACATGCATGAAGACTCCTTCATGGATGCCTCTACCTCCTCTCCTCATGAATTCCCCCATTCATCTACTTTTTCAGAGCTACTCTTTTCCTCCATCCATGAGCCAGTTACACCTCCTCTGTCTGCACCACCCTCAACATCTTCCTCATTTACAGTTTCTGCTACTCCATCTACCTCTACTCAAGATCCCCTTGAGCAAGTAGCTCTCCTGCCCCTAGCCAATCAAATTTTTGACCTTCTGTCCCCTAGGCTCTCCTCCCTCCTGGATGCCAAGCTGGCTCCTCTTATTCTTTCCCTAAGAACTCTCTCTGACTCTGTCTCCTCCCTCTCCTCTCAGTTGGCATGCCCTTCTTCTGGGGGCCTAGAGTCAGCTGCCACTGATTCTAGGCAGGGGGAGATGTCAGCAGAAGAAGAGCTGCCTCCTTCTTCAGTTCAGTTTGTTCAGACATGTTCAGAGACAGTATCAGTTGCAGAAGTTCAGATAGTATCTGAGGCTCCTCCTCCAGCTTCTGTTCAGAGCTTCCCCCCTCCAGCTCAGATTCAAGAAGATCTGTCCAGGGCTATTGTCCCTTTTCTGAAGATCCCTGATGTAGCAGTGGTAGCAGTGGCTCCTGCTAATAATGAAATTGAAATATTAGCAGCTGTTGAAACCTCAGGTGAAGAAATTGAGACACCTGATGCAGTTGAGACCCATGTCTCTCAAGCCCCTCAGGAACCAGCCTCTTTAGTCTCTATGGCTCCTGAGGCTGTGCCCTCTCCTGCAGTGGTAGACTCCTCCTCCCCACTGACAGCAGTTCTTCCTTCAGTTTCCTCCTCAGCAGCTCCAGATTCCATCAGTTTTCCTATCTCTAAAAGGAAGTACATAGATCCATATGAAGAATCTCAAAGTTCTGAAGATGAGTTTGCTACAGATTCTGATGACTCCTCTGCAACAATTGCAAGGAAGAGGAAAGCTAGGTCAAAAGCTTTGAAAAGAGTCCCAATTGCCAGAGCTACAGACCATGACATTCCCTACTATATCAAATACAATTGTGAAATCACAGAGCCATGGATGCAGTACTCCCAAAATCAGAGAAAAGCAATGAAGAAGAAAAGAAAGTTTAATGAAGGACCATCCAAACCTGTCCATCCACCTCCACCTCCTCCAGATGCAGGTGCAGGTGCTAGTCTTTCTTCAAATCCAGCCCCTTCAGCTCTACATGGAAAAACATATCAAGCAAGAAGATATCAAGGAGACAGTCAGCAAAGGGGAGGTCAGCAAAGAGAAAACTACAAAGGCAGGCAGTCTAGAGGAAGATCAGGTTCTCAACCTTATCAAAGGGGAGGAGCCTATGATCCAACCTCTGGCCCCTATCCCTATAGACCTAGAGCTGACCTCACCCCATCTACCTCTCAAGAACTCTCCTCTAACAGATTTGAACCAGCTGTACCCTTTGAAGATCCTACCAAAACTCTTGCCTACTGGAAAGCTAGAATGGCAGAAATGGCTGCTTTAAATGAGATTAATAAAGCTAGAGAAAAAGGTCTGGACACCTCTCATATCAGTACAATGTCAGACCAAAGAAAAGAGGAATTGGAGAAATATAAGTCTAAGAAATTCTTTGATTCAGACAGATATATGCAACTCCATCCTGCAGCTGTACCACCCAGTGCAAGAGATCAAAAGTCTTTAGGTGCAGCTGATGATTACAGATCTAAAAAGGAAGCTTCAAATCCAAACAGAGAAATCATCTTCAAAAAGAGTGATCAAGACAAAGCCTCAAAGGGAAAGTAAAGTAAGATGCTTTAATTCTTTCTATATATGCTGGACTCAGGACATTTGAACATTTGTGCTGCTATATAATGTTATATATGCTGCTTTTTATTCTGTCATGTCTGGTTGTATTGTAATGTATTGTATCTGCTTTATCTTTCTTTGAATCCCTAAATTCATGTAAATAGTAATCCTAATCCAAATAGGGGGAGATTGTTGGAACACCCTATTACTATTTGGACCAGGATGACTATACTTCTATAGGGATTTTGGTTTGTGACCTCCTTGTTGTTATAAAGGTCACATAGGCTAGTTAGAATAATCTTCAGCTCGACGTAGAGTCGATCTCAGCTCGACGTAGAGTCGATCTCAGCTCGACGCTGAGTCGATCTCAGCTCGACGCAGAGTCGACCTCAGCTCGACGTGGAGTCGTCCTCCGCTCGACGTTCCGTCGAACCCAGTTCTACTTACAGAAAACACTCTCTGGCCGACGTGTGTCGTGCTCAGATCGACGTTTTATTGTGAGCTCGACGCTTTTCAGTCCTCCGTCAGTCTTGAATAGGAATTCAAATTCCTTCTGTCAGACAATTAATGCTGAAGATTTATTGGCCGTTACAGCATATCTGGTGCATGGCTCAAGGAATTTTCTAAGGAATGTCTGCCTGTCATTTCCTTGGAGACATGGACATTTAAGGAAAGCAATTAATGCTGACTTCCAACGGCTATCAAAGAAAAGGAAGAAGAAGACTCAGATATATAATTCATTCTTTCAATTCTTCAGAATACAGAGAATATACAGAACAAAAAGAGAACAACAATACAGGACTTCAGCTTCTTTCTCTGTGTGATATTGTTTTGAAAGACTCACTCATAGGAATTCTGATTGCTTCAGACACAACCATCCAACCTTCTTGGATCATCTCTTGCTGGAGCAAATCAGATCTTTGAAGACCTGTCACCCTTGTGCAGAGCTCTCCTTCCTGAACTTCTTCTTGATCTCAGGGGGAGTTTTGACAACAACTTCAGATCTACCTTTGCTTCTCTCTACTTGTTGATAGAGAAGACAACATCATTCTTTTTCTTTTTCTTTCTGTACAGGGTTTTAACTCCCTTCAAAAGTTACTTTTGGTTTTGCTGAAACCTGGTCAAAATCAGCTTCTTTGGTTTGTGAGAACCTGGTCAAAAACTCTCTGGTGCTCAAGACACCTGATCAACTCATCTTGAAGTGGATTCCTATCAAGGGTGATAGAAGAGTGGATGTACCCAGATTTGGGGAACCACTATAGCTCCTTGTGTCGTCTGGATTGCTTGTCTCTTTGTGTTTTGCTTTGTGCTGTGAATTTCTTTTTACTCTGATTATTTGTTATAGCACCTTACACTAAGTAAAGTAAAATTTTCTCTGCACACAAGTTTTATTTGCAAAATTATTTTAAATAACTCTATTCACCCCCCCTCTAGAGTTAGGATTGATCTTATCCTGCACTTTCACGTAGTCTGGATGGCGTTGAGTGAGCTGAGCTCACTCAACGCCGTAGTCTAGATGGCGTTGAGTGAGCTGAGCTCACTCAACGCCGTAGGCGGGATGGCTTTGAGTGAGCTGAGCTCACTCAACGCCGTAGGCTGGATGGAGTTGAGTGAGCTGAGCTCACTCAACGCCATTTTACTTAGAATTCTTCTGAAAGTTTTGGCTTGGTTGCTGGTTCAGCTGAACCGGACCGTTTCGAGAAGCGGGCCAGGATGTCTTAAATTAGTCGTTTTCTTTTATTAAGACTTAATTAAGTCTTATTTAAATAAAGTTTGACCGGTCAAGTGGAGGAAATGCCACGTGGCCGTCAGTTTTGAAAACAGAGAGTGAATAGCCACGACCATGGTCATGAACCAGCTTTCACGGCCATTGATGACACTTAATGCCATGGCCCCTTCCCCTCCTCTTTAATGACTGAATTCAACTCCTCTAGGGAAGAGGAGGAGTTTACAGCCGTTACTTGGCTGGATTAAGCCGTGTTCAGCCCCCCTCCACCATGGCCGAAATTGCCTTTATGGACAATTAATGGCCACCATCGGTTAGGCCTTCCCCCTCCCCCTTTTACTGGTTTAAAAGCTTCCCTAGACCTCAAGCATTCGTTTCCACGCCTTGCCCGAAGGAGACGAGAGAATTCTGCGTGTTGTTGAAGAGCGCCGACGACACCTCCACCACTAATGGCTTTCCGTCGATCTGCACGCCTCCAGCCCGCGAACAAGGTCCTCCTCTACCTCTTCTTCTATGGATAGATCTTAGGAATTATTAAGAGAGATATCGGGCTCAAAAGAGCTGGATCGGGTGAGCGTTTTCATGGTTTTTCCGAAATTCATGGTGGTCGGGTTCGCCGGAAACCGCCTCTCTGGCGGCCGTGTCGCCCCCTAACGGTAGCCCTCACCTCAACGGAGGTGGTGGTGGTGGTGGCCGGCCAGGGAGATGGCTGGGTGGACGGGAAATCCACTTGGAAAGCTACAGGTTTTATGCATTTTTTGGGTTGCTGGGTTCGGGTTTTTGAGAAGATGAACAGTGTCATGCTGTTTTATTATATTTAAGTATATTATATAGTGTATTGTTTTCACTAGTATTTTTATCCTTTTAAATTAAATAAATAAGGCCCTTATAGGCTATTTTAGGAAAAATGACCAGTCACATAAGTTGTATCCCTTCGAGTCTAGATTATTTTAAAATTTATTTCAACTCGTTTGGGTAAGTGGTTTGACCACATCACCCATTTTGGTGGGACCTATTACTAGGGCTATCCTGAGATTCAAATGGATGCCCACCCTTCATCCCTTGTCCAAATGATCTGAAATTTGGGCAGGGGGTCTACCCTAGCTATACCTAAAGCCTGTACAAAAATGAGAATTTTTGGAGAATATTTTTCTATAGTTTTTAGAAAAATTTAATAATCCTTATATAAATTAATTAGGTGGCCTAATGACTTCCAAACCCTCCCAAATTTTGGTGAGTGGTCTCTGGGTTCATCATAAGGCTCTGTATAATGTTTCATCTCATTTGGAGATGTTTTAGATTGTAAATGAACAAACCTAAGCTTTGCCCTATTAAGGGGTTTTTAGGTCAAAAGTGCACTTTGTGATTTGAGTGGTCAAATCACCTCAACAAAGGCTGAGATTGTGACCATTGACTTGGAATGACCTCTAACACTCTCCCATGAGAGATGGGGAGGATTGGGGTAGATTTTCCCAAGGACCCAAGACCAAACCCTAAGGATGTTCTTGGTGGTTTGTGAAGGGCAGGTGGCAGAAATCTAAATAGATTTTAAAGTAAATAAGTCCCTAAAAACCCTAACCCTAGATTAGGGCACAAATCTTGTAGTGATAGAAAATGTCACTAAAACTCACTGAATAGTAATGAGATTTGGGTAGAGTTGTGTTTAAAGTTAGTACAAGCTCTGAAGATTTTGTTATGAATTTAGGACTATTATTTTGGATACTTCATTAACAATTTAGTAATTTGTATTATTTACTTAGAAATTTATTATGGAGTAACTACTTTCTGGAAATTGATGAACTTTAGCCAGAGGACTTTTTATTATGTTTTAAAACTCTGTGAATTTTATGGGATTTTTGGAAGATTATTTCTAAGGGTTGGTTCATTAAGTATTGTTTCCCATGAAAACTTAATTAAATTTATTTTGGTGTCTAGCAAGCCTGTAAAATTATGATTTTAGCACAATGACCCTTTCTGTACCATATTAAGATTCTGTAACTTTTATATAAGTTTCTGATGAATAATTTTGGTACTTCCTTCTTTACATATGATTAAGGGAATTATTTTGGATAAATTAATTAGAGGTCAAATAGTTTTTGAAAAATTATGGAAATTAGTAGCTAATAATATATCTCTGTTATTTAGTGATCAAAATTTTTGGGTGGCCATTACTTGAGTAAATCATATAGTTCATGTTTAAAATTGCCCATGGCCAAACATTTAGGAAAATTCAATAAATATCAAATTAATTAGAAAAATTATGAATCTCTGATTTTAGACTAAACTTATCATGATAGACCTACAGTAAATTTTATAGGAATTTTGGAAGATAATTTGGAGTATCTTCCTTTGTATACCTCATATAGCTTAGGATGGTCTGCGTTTAGTAAAAACTTCGGAAATCATATTAAGCTGCAGGATGAACTTAGAGGATTTGGATATTGGAATAATGGTTTGGAAATGTGTATGAATGCATCCTCAGTAGCCAAGATGAGGATAGGTGGGTAGGTTGTCTAGTCATAAGAGGTGCTCGGGACCGACGAAAGATCGTCCTCCCCAGTAGGAGAGGAAGAGTCTTAATACACTAAGATTAGATCCAAAGTAATTTAAAAGGGATCGGGTAATGTGTAATAACCAATAAAAGTAAGTGCCTTGTGAAAGAGAACGATGACCTTCAGTTACCATCATAGTTCCTAGTGCCCATTGAGAACCCTTCACGGTGTATACCGGGGGTAGTCCTAGGCTAACGTAAACCGTAGGAATAATAAACCAAAAAAGCAACTAGTATAACTAGAGTTTCACATTCACACACCCCGATAGTTAGGGAGGTTGAGTAGGTTGGTTTAATTGTCTTTCAGTCGGTAGCTTCTGAAGGTAGATGCACGGACAAGACAGTCCGGGGAGCCGAGGGCTCGAGGGTTTAAATACAGAATAAGGTGGTGGGTCTTCGGTATTTGACTGTCGTTCACACTGACGTCGGTACGTAGACTCGGCGGTGTGGGACACTTAGCCAAAGAAAGTCTGGTGGATACAGCCAACACTAGTACGCGGATACTCTAGGTTGTGTTCTTCTAGGGGCATACGGAAGGGCTAGGCCCGGTAGTGTGGATACCCGCCTAGGAGTGGGGGGCCCGACCCACTGTCTCCGTTTGCCACTACAGAGGTTCCTAGGAGTGAAGCTAACTGCCCGAATAGGGGGAACTAAAGGTCTGTGTGCATAGAGTCGTGTGCGTGAGTTGCACTTGCATGAATCATGACATAGCATATCACTACACTCATATTTGCACACAACCGACACCCTAACGTATAAATCAGTATGAGACTTTTTATACAATGGGAGCCTTATAGAAGACCCCTTAACTTATAAGTTTGTATGAGCATTCATATAAGTTAAGGTTACATATTTAATTTCTACTTGTCCTCTTATATATATATATATTGATTTACTACAGGTTTACCTTACTGCTCACTATTTTAGAACTGCTAGATATACCTTTCATACTTAGCTGCTTATACAATATATATTTACTACTAGACTAGTTCCGCTGTCACCCGCCTTGCTTATTCTCCACCAGTATAGCTTCCCTTTCCTCCTCTCCGCTCGGTGCTTAGAAGCCATGGGGGGAGGGGTAGGGGATGATAGGACTTAGTCTTTATGACTAATGGTCTTCGAACCACAACATTACATGAGCTCTAGATGGGAGACAGGGACCAGCAGTCTAGAGACCAGCACCAGCGGAGTATGGTGCGCATGGAGGTGGGCCAGTCTAGTTCCGGAGTACCTGTGACCAGCTCCGTGAGTGATTAGTCTTTCTTATAGCTTCCGCGATGAGTGATTTGTAGTGAGAACTCTGATGTACCGGGCTTGAGCCCGTTTATATATTTCATCTGTACTGTTCTTTCGTAGTACTCTACTTTCTATATATTGATGGACTTGCTGTGATTTTTATTCATATATGATTATGTGGACATGTTGCATTTACTTCTCTCTTTGTGATCGAAAAAGGCCGGCAGAATTGGCGTTTTGTAGTGGCGGTCTTCCCGAGTGTCGGTGCCACTGCAAAGCGGCAATTCTGGGCATAAGACCCCGGTGGTGAAAAAGACAAAAAAGGGGTATTACATGGCGTGTGCCTCCAATTTCATCGAGCACTCGCCGCCCGAGCAAGGGACGAGTAACGAGTGTTCGATCCAGCCCCGCACTCGCCGTCTGAGCGAGTGAGCCAGGTCAGCCTGACTCGCATGTCAAGAGGAGTGATCCGTATTTTCTTGTAATCCCATTTTGTCATGCTAATATCCCCTCCAAACAATGAAGTTACACTATTGGCAGATCACTTTGGGCTGCATTTTAGTAGAACCAAAAGACAGAGTTTTACTGTTGACAGACCATTCTCAAAAAACTATAAATAGACCCCCAAAGGTACTTTTTAGAGGACTTCTTGGTTTTTCTCTCTATTGGCTAGCTTTGGTTGGCAAGAGCATTAACTCATCATTCACCATGATTTCCGGGTGGGTGGTTGAGAGCTCTCGTGATCCTCCAAAGGTGTCCAGTCCAGCATTGGATTTGGAGGGAAAGTAATCTAAGATCTTCAGGGTGCGTGGTGAGACCTCCTCGCTGCGACTCGGGGTCTGTTTGGGATTGCTCTGGCGAATAAGTCTCCAAACTCTTAATTCCTCGGCCAAGACACCGGCTTGGGAGAAGTAAAGGCTAGCTACACCTCCGGTCTGAACTTCTCGTGAGTCGTGGTTTCCGGTTTCAACATTGCGGTCGCGCGAACAAGGGACCGTGCGACGGCGGGCGGCTATCCGCTTGGCCTCGCGGTTGCGCTCGCAGGGCCCGCCAGTCGCGCGGCCGCAAGGCCAAGGGGCCGTGCGGTCGTGGCCGACGACCGTGCGGCGGTCGGCCGACTAGTGTTACAGTTTTGTCGTGCGCGGTGCACCTGCAACGGTTTTGGGTGGTTCCATCATGGGGATAGTGAGATTGACTTTGGTCAACCCCACCTAGCCTCATGACACCCACTAAATTAGTGGGGGTGTATGAAATTCTTGCTATTTGCAACCCAAAATTTATATAAATTGAGGATGCTCATGTCAATTAGGAATTGAAAATTTTGTTTTGACAGCTTGCTTTTGACAACTTTATTTCAACAACATGTATAATTATTTAGACAATATATTTTAAATTATTTTGAAATGAATAAGAGAATTGGATGATATTAAATTAAAAGGTAAAGACAATACTGACATTATTAATGTTCATGAAAGAGGAATTTATTTCCTTTTAATATAATATAGATAAAGATACATCATTCTTCAAGTTATATCATACTTTCAAAAAGAACCCAACGACTACCTCTTGTTGAAATAGCAATTGTTCAATTAATGAGGATTAACACATGCACCACACCTCGGAGATGAGACTACTCAAAATCCCGCAAGCCCTCCCCCCCAGTCCCCGGCCCCCAGCCTTTCTCCTTTCTCTCTATCATGTCGACCCTATCGGCCAGAAATCAGGAAACCAACTCTCAAATCACCCAGGCATCACAAACACACCCTCCATTTAGGCTGTGTTTGGCGCGGCTTATCGTGACTTATTTGCTCCGGCGAGATTGGACAAAAATGTCATTGTCATACCAAAATCTTATGCCCCAAACTAATTTCTTTTTTTGATAACGGTAGTAACATTTGTCATACCAAACAAACATTCTATGACAATGACGTTTTTGTCGAAGCTCACCAGAGCAAATAAGCTGCGATAAGCCGCACCAAACGCAGCATTAATCTTGCATGACAATGGAACCCTTCCTACTCTCAACTCACTTGTCTATCAAGGTATCTTCTCCTCAATATCAACAACTAGGCATCCTTTGTCTCTTCAATAACCATGGCCAAGCGACTACTCACATCTTTGATCTTCAGGGCATTCCAAACGTCGCAGATTCGCGGGCATCTTCCTTTTCGTCACTTGGCCATGCACTTTTATGATAGGCACCATTCCGGGCTGCCCGTTGCTCCACGCTTTTATGAATTGCGGTTGCTGTTCGAAGGTTTTGAACATTTTGCGCCGCCCCTAGCGCCAAACAATGTTTCGTCGGCATTGTCTTCACCTCTTAACGGTTGTTGCTATGGATTTTCTATTTTCCTATTGATTAGAATTTAGAACCATCCACAACCGTAATTCCGACTTCTTGTTGGCTGGTCGTCGACGTAGCGAGCTCCTAGAACGATTACCAAAACGGTCCTCACAATCCAGTGTGAGGCTACATAGTAAAATTATTGCAAAGAAGAATAAGTGGAGAAATAAATCAAATTGGGAGAGAAAATTGAAATTCATAATATCTTATGATTCATATTATTTTACGGCTCAGATTAATT
The DNA here is from genome assembly GCA_039513925.1 of Platanthera zijinensis. Lineage (NCBI taxonomy): Eukaryota > Viridiplantae > Streptophyta > Magnoliopsida > Asparagales > Orchidaceae > Platanthera > Platanthera zijinensis. The sequence continues at coordinate 14,364,631 of CM077083.1, forward strand.
CATCGCTGATTCGACAAATTCACTAATCTCATCTTTTATATATATATATATATAGGGGGCACTGTATTTCCGCGCAGCGCTTTTTGGACAAAAAAACGCGCTTCTCGGAAAAATGAAATAAACACCCCCTAAACAGCATTTTTAGAAAAAGTGGTCAACATGAAAGTTGTAGATCTCGACGAGATCTACAACTTTCATGTTGACCACTTTTTCTAAAAATGCTGTTTAGGGGGTCTATTTTCAAAAGGCGCGAAGGGAGGTCCGCGCAAAAAAAAAAAATCGTAATATTTACCGGGCGGAACCCCCTTCGCGCCTTTTGAAAATAGACCCCCTAAACAGCATTTTTAGAAAAAGTGGTCAACATGAAAGTTGTAGATCTCGTCGAGATCTACAACTTTCATGTTGACCACTTTTTCTAAAAATGCTGTTTAGGGGGTGCTTTTTCCATATTTCCGGGGAGCGCGTTTTTTAGAGCAAAACGCGCTGCGCGTTTTTGCATTAATCTATATATCTATATATATATATATATATATATATATATATATATATATATATATATATTTCTTTTAATCAAAAAATTATACACTTTTAAATAAAATGTAAATCAATCATGAACATAAAATAAACCTCCATTTGAGGTCCCAAATGGAGAGAATACCAATATGATTTATGATTTATGATTTATGGCTGATTCGACAGATTCACTAATCTCATCTTTTTCATATATATTTCTTTTAATCAAAAAATTATGCACTTTTAAATAAAATGAGAATCAATCATGAACATAAAATAAGCCTCCATTTGAGGTCCCAAATGGAGAGAATACCAATATGATTTATGCGCTTCTCCTTCATTGTACACTTAGATTCCTTATTATTTGAAATTCTAATTACAAACTTATCTTATGGATTAATCTTACTCAATTTTAAATTGTTTTTATAAAAAATTACAAGTATAATACAATTTAAGAAAATACTCATATTTGAAGCTAAAATCCATCAATATCACCCCCCCCCCCCCCCTTTAAATTATATAAAAATAAAATTTATTATTCTATCAGTTTTATATCAAAAAATACGTGGTAGAAAAAGAAAGTGCTCTTTAAATATAAAGTTCTAGAAGAGCTCAGTTGGCACATTAAGGCTATATTTGGCACGGCTTATCGTTGCTTATTTGTTCCGGTGAAGTTGGTCAAAATTGTCACTGTCATACCAAAATCTTATGCCTCAAACTAGTTTCATTTTTGTAATATTTGTCATACCAAACATACATTATATGGCAATGACATTTTTGTCCAATCCCACCGGAACAAATAAGCTACGATAAGCCATGCCAAACGCAGCCTAAATTTTCCACCACTTTAAGAGTTTAGATCAGAATTTATATATTATTAAAATAATAAGAGAGCTCTCTTTTTGTTGTGCACATAAGGCCAAGCAGGACCAAGTTAAGCCCGGGCTTTTACCAGTCCAGGCTCAGGTGTGGGCCTTAGGGCCTGTTTGGGAGGGCTTTTTAGCTCCTTTTCGTTTTCTGGAAAACGCTACCACACTTAATAGACCGTTTGGATTGTCTATCGGTGGGAAAAGCTACCGCAAAAAACTCCATTTGCTCATCTTTTGGAAAAGTCACATGTCACCTACTTTTCAACCTTTTCGAAAAGCACTTTCTCATCCAAAAACATTTATCTCTTAAAAAAATCTACAACTTGATTTTTTTGTCTTGACGCGATTTTTTTCCCGAGCGTAATTTTTTTGTCCTGGTGTTTTTATTGCCCGGCGCGAATTTTTCGTCCGGGCGCGAATTTTTCGCCCGTGGGCAAATTTTTTGCGCGGGCGCGAATTTTTCGCCCAGGCGCGGATTTTTCGCCTGAGCTAGCATTTTTCGCTCTGGTTGGCATTTTTCGCCCGGGCTGGAATTTTTTGCCCGGGCGCGCGGTTTTTCGCCCGGGTGAGTTTTTTTCACCGGAGTGCGGTTTTTTGCCCGTGCATGATTTTTTTTTTCGCCCGAGCGTGTATTTTTCGCCCGAGCCGGTTTTTCGTCCGACGTGATTTTTTCGCTCGGGTGCGTTTTTTTCATCCGGGTGCCATTTTTTGTCGTTGCACGGTTTTTTTTCGCCCGAGCCGATATTTTTGCCCGGGGGCGATTTTTTTGCCCAGAAGCGCTTTTTTCGCCCGGGCGTGATTTTTTTCACCGGCGCGATTTTTTTGCTCGGGCGCGTTTTTTTTACACCGGCGCAATTTTTTCGCCATCAGGTGATTTTTCTCCCGCGGACGATTTTTGCGCCCGCACGCGTCTTTTTTTCGCCCGGTCGCGATTTTTTCGCCCGGTCGCGATTTTTTCGCCCGGTCGCGATATTTTCGCCCGGGCGCGATATTTTTGCCCATTCGCGATATTTTCGCCCGGGCGCGATTTTTTCGCCCGGGGGCGATATTTTCACCCGGGGGAGATAATTTCGCCCGGGCTCGATTTTTTCGCCCGGACGCGATATTTTTGCCCGGGCGCGATATTTTTCTCCCGGGCGCGATTTTTTTGATCGGGCGCGATTTCTTTCGCCCGGGAGCGAATTTTTCGCCTCGACGTGATTTTTTGCCCGTTCGTGATTTTTTTGCCCAGTTGTGTATTTTTTTAGCTTGTAAACTATTTTTTTCGCTTTCGAGCGGAAATATCGCGTCCGTGCAAAAAATTCGCGTCTGGGCGAAATTTTCCCGCCTAGTCGAAAAATTAGTGCCCGTCCGCGCGCCCGTCCGAAAAATTTGTCGTCATCCAAAAAAATTCGTGCTCATCCGGAAAATTCACGCTCGTTCAAAAAATTCGCGTCCGTCCGAAAAATTGGCACCCGGCCGAAAATATAGGGTTTGGCCGAAAAATTTGCGCCCAGGCGAAAATATCGCCCCCGGGCGAAAATATCGCGCACAGGCGAAAAATTCACGCCCGGGCGAAAAATTCACGCCCGGGCGAGAAAAACCGTCACCCGGTGAAAAATTCGCTGGGCGAAAAAAACCTGCCCCGGCGAAATAATTGCGTCTTTTTCCCCGGACGCACATTTTTAATAAAAAAAGTTACCGCAATGGAGATTTGTCAAACGATTTATAAAGTGTCTCATTTTTGAAAAGCTCTGTAAAAGAAGTTCAAACAAACAGTTCTCCTTTTCTAATAGACATTTTCAAAAAGTTCATTTTCCTACCATCCTTTTGCCACCGCTCCTTCTCCTTTCTGAAAAGCCTTCCCAAACAGGCCCTTACTTTTGCTAGGCCCAGGCCAGTCCCAAACTCTCCAAAAAGAGGGTCTGGGAGGATCTACCGGCCAGGCCCATGCATAAGCCTGAGGCAACGCCTTTATTAATTAGAGACGTCGCCTGGTAGTTTGGCAACATCTCTAATTAGAGACATTGCGCAATGTCGGGCTGCCCTGCCTCCAGGCCCAGGCAAGGCATGGGACTGGGCCAGGCGACGCCTAGGACCAGGCCTAGCCTAGGCGTGGTTCGGGCTCGGCAAAATATTATTTTGAGGGCCTTTTTAGGCCCCCTAGGACTGGCCTGGGCCTGGATCATACTTGCTCAGGCCCATGCTTAATCCGATTTTTGCCACCCTAAACCCAGATAGGCTTTCCATGCCCAGACCAGTCTTTTTGTGCACCCCATAACAATCAACAATTTCATTTTAATAATAAATAACACTAAAAATATATCAAAAATCATTTAATAAATTGAATGTACTGGATATTTATGCCACATCCACCAGTAAAAAATTGTACTGGTTAGATTTGCCTTGAGGCACTGAAAAAATGCATGATAAAATTTGCCTATATTTTTCATCCTTGTGATGAGACCCTTCCCCAGATCCTCACTGCTCGAGATGCTTTGTGCACCAGGCTGCCAGAGTTTATCCACTGGTAAAAAAATTTATAATAAATGAATACCAACTACAAAACCCTTAAAAGGGCTAAAGATTACTTTTTGTGTTCTATAAAACAAAATTCTTGAAGAGCAGATACTTTAACAGAGCCTTTAATCCTTTGTAATCAAACATTCTGCACTGCCTGGTTCTCTTTCCCCATCAGAACTTCAAAGCTTCAATAACATGGAATTATCTCATCTTCAAAGCACAGTTGAAGACTCATCGCGAGGTTCATCATATTCTGCGCCATCAACAAGATTCTCGAGGGTCTCGACATCACCGGACTCAGAGAGCGTGTTCAGACGGAGAGAGTCTGCATCATCGCTGTACCAAAAAGATGACGTCAGTCGAGATATCACGGAATTTACGGGGCGGAAAGAGCAGAGAAGCGAGTTGTCTTTTATCGTACTCTGTTACGCCGAAAATTTCTTTGACGACTAGAGAACTGTCCCTCGAACAGAATTCTGGAATCTGGCGCAAAAGTGTAGGTGGCATGCAAGAATTGAGTAATCCATAACATGTTGCAAATTTTAAATCATTTCATTGGCTTATGTAGAAAATTTTATATTTTCTTTTGCGCATTTAAGAGCTGTTTGGTAATGATTTCTTCCATCTGCTTCTTTTTCCCAATAGAAAAAGTGGCAGATTTAGGCTCCGTTTGGCACGGTGGTAGCTGTCATGAACACGGGGATAAATTGTCATTTGTTAACGCCCATTTGAGGAACTTCATCCACTTTTATGTTCAAACGGATGATATTTGTTAGGTGATCCTTAATGAATGACGTTCTAACCCATGCGTTTACGACCGCCACCACCGTGCCACACGGAGCCTTAATGAATTCTAATCATCTAACTTTATATATCAATAAAAGATTAATTACACTAACCTCCCCTTTGAGTGTATAATTTCCGAGATGTCCTCTCCGCTCCTTAAGGCTTTGTTTGGCGCTCAGGTGGCGGGACGAAGCGGCGGGTCTAGACGCCGTATTCGAACTGGAGGGGCGGAGGACCGGATCGAAACGGGGCTTTCTGCCCCTTTTTTCATGGCGTGCGGGTCCAGCCGGAGCAAACGCCGCCGGAGGGCATTTGTTTACCCGCCGTCCGACGGCGTTTGCCCCAAACGGCCAGCCGAAATGCCGCGCCAAACAAACCCTAAAACTACCAAAACATCCAATTGGAGTTTATATTGCTAAATTTTATTACAATTAGAGGAGTGCACTCCTAATGCATGTTAAGTTCTGAATGAGCGTCTTGTAAATGTGCAACTCAGATGGAGATTTAGGTAATTATAATTCCACAAACTAAGACAGGTCAGTATAATTAACCTGTATAAATTACACATTATATTTAATAACATATGAATTATGATGTATTTAGCATGTTATAATAACATACAACAACACACAAGCCTTTATCCCACTATAGTGGGGTCAGTTATATGGATCCTTTGTCGCCATTGTGCTCTATCTTTAGTCATAATCTCACTAACGCCTAAAGGGGGGCTTGAAGAGGGATGGAGGAGTAGGGTTCATGGGTGGCTCTAGCGGTGGGGAAGAGGTACGTGTCCTTGGGAATAAGGGCCTTCTTCATCCATGAAGGACACAAACCATAGTACAAAGCGTAGCAGCCAACATCGTCTCAAGTTACTTGAGGCAAGCATCCATCAAAGTGAAAAGGGGGTGATCAGCTATGGAAGAGCTGGACGACAGATGCTAAGCCGCGGGCGGCAGGTCGTATTAATATAATTTTCTCCTAAGTGTGAAAGAGGCTAGTCAACTTTGACCATGTTTTTCAAGCATGTGTTTCATGACAAGTATGCAAAGGATTAACCATCTTTGACCTGGAAATCAACATGTATGCTCTTAAAGGAAGCTTCTAGAAAATTGTCCAAAGTAAACTTCATGCCAAATGACGTGTTTTTGACCGAAGGAAGCTTCATGGAAGCTTCATCCACATGTCATCTACCACCTCTACCTCCTTGTTTTGGCCCTATAAATAGGTATGAAGGAGGAGGGATAAGACATCCACTTCTCTTCAAACTCAAGCATTGAAAGATTTCTAGGGAGGCTTTGGCGGCGATCATCTTAGTTTGGGGGAGCTTTCAGACGTCGTTGTACGACGTTGACGAGGAGTACTTCGCCTACACGGATTGGATCTGGAGTAGATTCAAGGATTCGAAGACACATCTTGGGGAGAATTTGTGTAATCCATCTCGTCCGCCGCTGTCGGTAACTTGCAATTTTTCTGTTACTATTTATTGTATTATGTAGTGTGAAGCTGGTGAAGATCCTATAAGAATCGAGGAGGGAAAGTCTTGTAATTGCATATTGTTTCATACATTTTAGTGACGGCTTTCCGAGTTGCACTCTGATCGTCCCGTGGTTTTCACCCTATTGGGTTTCCACGTTAAATCTCTGTGTCACTTTTTATTATTCTTGTTTTGTGCTGTGTCTGTGTATCGGCATACCGCTAAGTGGTCGTGCAGGTACTTGCTCTAACTAATTTGAAGGTGCTCTGGTCGGGCTTGTGTGCTCTCTAGCCCAACAAGTGGTATCAAAGCGAGGTTCATTATCAGGGCAGTTATCGGGCTGACTTGTCTGAGTTTCGAGACGAGTTGATCGGATATTTCAGGCTAGTGATCGGGTGCGGTAGGTGACGATCATTGGTTCGCTCCCTATCCTCTTTGATTCCTTTCTTTGAAATAGTCGGCTGAGAGAACTGAGGTTAGTTCGATCAGTGACAGAGCACGATGGAGTCTACTTCGGGTTCAGGCTCCGAGCAAATGTTGAAACTAAACGGTGCAAACTACCACAGTAGCACTTATTGATGGAGGATCTTATCCATGTGAAGGGCTGACATGCTCCTATATTTGAGGAGATGCCTAGAGACACAGATCCAAATAAGTGGAACGTGGAGCACTGGAAACTATGTGGATTCGTCAGACGGTTCGTAGAGCCGAACGTCTATAATCATGTTGCGAGCATCGTTGATGCAAAAATCATTTGGAAAACTCTTGAGACATTGTATGTCAAGAGTACTAACATCAATAAACTATATCTACTGAAGAAGCTGTGGGAGTTCAGCTACAAAAAAGGATCCCCTATCCTAGATCATGTGAATGAGTTCCACGGTATCATTGACCGCCTCACTGCAATGAAGGTGACCTTCGAGGACGAGGTCAATGCATTGTGGCTATTAAAGTCTTTTCCAGACTCTTGGGAGATGGTAAGAGTTTTTCTGATCAACTCCTCTCCGGGTGACATCATTATTATGAAAATTGTCAAAAGTATCATCCTGAATGAGGAGGTAAGAAGGAAGTCTCAAGGACATTCAGACTCTTCTTCGCGAGCTGATGTCTTCTATATTGAGCCCAGGAAGAGAGGTAGAAGCAAAAACAAAGAAATGAAGTATGAGAGAAGCCAAAGCAGAGGAAAGTCTAGGTCCTGCTATTAGAATGTGGAGTGTCACTACTGCCACAAGAAGGGTCATATTCAGAAGTTTTGTTATACTCTGAAAAATGACCAGAAGAAGAAGGGAGAGTTCTCAAATGATAAGACGGATACGCATACGACTGCCACCGTCTCTACAGAGGAGGACGATGTCGTCATTGTTGGAGATGACGTCACAGCTGCACTCTCGTGCGATGACAGGAGCTGGATTATGGACTCAAGTGCTTCTGCGCATGTCTCTCACAACATAGAGTTGTTTGCCAATTACACGACTCACGAATGTGGAGTGCTTAGAATGGGCAACGGTGACACGTCTAAAGTCATCGGGAGGGGAGACATGCACCTGAAGACGAGCACGAGAGGTTTGCTGATTCTGAAGGATTTGCGACATGTACCCGACATTCGCTTCAACCTAGTTTCAGTTGAAAAGATAGTGATGAGCGACACTTAAGTGTCTTTGGTAGAGATTTTTTGAAGCTTATCAAGGGGTCGCTAGTAGTAGCCAGAAGTTATAGAGATACTGGTCTATACTACATGGAGTGGAGACCTAAAGCTGCACAGACCAACACTGTCAGAGATGGTGTACTCACATCTTTATGACATAGGAGGCTGAGTCACATTAGCCAGAAGGGCCTAGGATGTCTGGCCAAGGAGAAGATTATATCTGATCTATCTATGGATCAGTTAAAGAGATGCGACCACTGCATGATTAAAAAACAAAATAGAGTATCTTTCCAGAGCCATACTTCCACCAGGAGATTCGAGCCACTAGAGCTCGTACATACTGATGTTTGCGGACCACTAAAGGTCCAGACAAGAGGAGGAGCGTCTTACTTTGTGACGTTCATTGATGATTATTCAAGAAAACTTTGAGTCTACGTTATTAAGACCAAAGATGAGGTCCTTGACACCTTTTGGAGATTCCACGCTGAAGTGGAAAGACAATCTGGGAGGAAACTGAAGTGCATCAAGTCCGACAATGGGGGAGAGTATATTAACGCCTTTGATGAATACTGTAAAGAGCAAGGGATCAGACATGAAAAGACTCCGCCCAAGACGTCGCAGCTAAATAGCATAGCTGAAATAATGAATAGGACATTAATGGAGAGGATGGGGTGCTTTGCTGTCTGAGTCAAAGCTACCTGACATGGTTTGGGGTGAGGCTTTATACACAGCTGCACACGTCATCAACCTATCTCCCAATTATGCATTACAAGAGGATGTTCCTGATAAGGTCTGGTAAGGGAAGGACCCTTCATGGGATATGAACGTAGAGTCCTTGTGCACGTCCCTCGGGATGAAAGATCAAAGTTAGATTCCAAGACCAGACAATGCATTTTTCTAGGATATGAACGTAGCGGCGAGTTTGGCTATAGGTTCTTTGATCCAGTTGAGAAGAAACTTGTACGTAGTCGTGATGTATTTTGTGAGAATCAGACTATTGTTGATCCTAAGAAGACGGAGAAGGCCGACTCTCACACTGATACAGAGTCTCCTATGATTGGAAGTGACGATACTGAGGAGGCTGCAGAGCATGAGACGATACAGGGCACTGAGCCACTTCCAGATCATGAGGACGTTATTGATGACGACCCTACAGAGAACATCACTGATGATGTGCCTATACCAGCAGCTGAGCTCGCTCCACGGAGGTCTGATAGAGTCAGACACCCATCTTTGAGATACTTCACTAATGAGTATATTTTGTTGACTGATGCGGGGGAGCCCGAGTACTTTGAAGAGGTGATGCAGAGCTCGAAGAAAAAAGAATGGATGGTTGCTATGTAGGAGGAGATACAGTCTCTGCAAGAGAATCACACTTATGATTTGGAGAAATTGCATAAGGGCAAGAAGGCTCTGAAGAATCGGTGGATTTTCAGAGTAAAACAGGGAGACCCCTCAACACCACTCAGATATAAGGGCAAATTAGTGGTGAAGGGTTTCAGTCAAAAACAAAGAGTTGATTTCGATGAGATCTTCTCTCCTGTTGTGAAGATGTCGACTATTCGGGTTGTTCTTAGCCTTGCTGCGAGGCTAAACCTGGAGATCGAACAAATGGATGTCAAGATCGTCTTTCTGTATGATGATCTTGAGGATGAGCTTTATATGGAGCAGCCTGAAGGTTTTAGGGTGAAAGGAAAGGAGAACCTAGTTTGTCGCCTGAAGAAGAGTTTGTATGACCTGAAGCAGACCCCGCGACAGTGGTATAAGAAGTTCGATGTTTTTATGGGAGAGATCGACTTCAGGAGGAGCACCCATGATCACTGCATGTTTATAAAGCAGTATACTCCAGAGGATTTCATCATCTTAATCCTCTATGTTGACGACATGCTGATAGTTGGGAAGAGCACTGCGCGCATTGCCGAGCTGAAGCGGCAGTTGAGCTCCACGTTTGCGATAAAGGACTTGGGAGCTGCGAAGACCATCCTAGGGTTGCATATTCGGAGAGATAGAGGCTCTAAGTTACTTTGGTTATTGCAAGAGAAATACATCAGGAATGTGCTACAGAGATTCAGTATGGATCAAGCGAAGAAGGTGAGCACGCCGCTTGCAGGTCACTTTAGACTTACTGCTGACCAATGCCCAATCAAACCTGAGGAGAAAGAAGAGATGCAGAAGGCCCCTTATGTTTCTGCAGTTGGCAGTCTTATGTACGTGATGGTGCGCACCCGCCCTGATATAACACACGCGGTTGGCACTGTTAGTAGGTTTCTCTCTAACCCTGGGAGAGAGCATTGGAACGCTATGAAGTGGATTCTAAGGTACCTACATAGGACGTCAGACTTGAAGTTAAAGTTCAGAGGTAGTGAGCCAGAGCTACTGGGTTATACTGATGTTGATATGGTTGGAGATTTGGACTCCAAAAGATCGATTTCTAGGTACTTGATCCTGTTTGCAGGGGGAGCTGTGTCGTGGTAGTCTAGAGTGCAGAAGTGCGTCACACTGTCTACTACGGAGGCAGAGTTTATAACAGTCACTGAGGAAGGGAAAAAAGTTCTTTGGATGAAGCATTTCATCAAGGATTTGAGTTTCACTTAGGAGCGTTACACACTCCTATGCGATAGTCAGAGTGCAATTCATTTGGGAAGAACCCCGTCTTCCACTCGAGATTCAAGCATATTGACACGCGGTATCATTGAATACGCGATACTCTAGAGCAGAAAGAGTTGGATTTGCAGAAGGTGCACACGGATGACAATGGAGCAGATATGCTTACGAAGACCGTGTCGAGAGGGAAGTTCGAGTACTGCGTGAGGATCACCGGCATGGCGGTTCCCTCCACGTAAAGGTAAATGGGGAGAATAAGTTGTTGGGTACAGTTCCCGTCCTTTGTGGAAAAAACTATTGAGTTCGAGTCTCATTAACTCGAATTTGGTGTTGTTGATCGAATGTGGAGACATGTTGATGGAGGACCTGGCGGGAGACAGATTGAAGACTTTGAGGAAGATTGTCAGAATGATAGGTTAAGGTCCGGTTCATGCGGTCGTAGCCGCTTGACCGGTGAAAATAAGTCCTCCCAAACGGAGCCTTAGTCGAAAAGGGAGAGATTTGTTAAGATAATTTCCTCCTAAGTGTGAAAGAAGCTAGCCAACTTTAACCATGCTTTTCAAGCATGTGTTTCATGACAAGTATGAAAAGGATTAGCCGTCTTTGACCTGGAAATCAACATGTGCTCTTAAAGGAAGCTTATAGAAAATTATCCAAAGGAAACTTGATGTCAAATGACACGTGTTTTTGACCGAAGGAAACTTCATGGAAGCTTCATCTACATGTCATCTACCACCTCTACCTCCTTGGTTTTGGCCCTATAAATAGGCATGAAGGAGGAGGGGTAAGACACTCACTTCTCTCCAAACTCAAGCATTGAAAGATTTCTAGGAAGGCCATTGCGCCGATCGTCTTAGTTTGGGGGAGTTTTCGGACGTCGTTGTACGACGTTGACAAGGAGCACTTTGCCTACACGGATTGGATCTGGAGCAGATTTGGGCAAGGATTCGAAGAGGCATCTTGAAGAGGATTTGAGCAATCCGCCTCGTCTGCCGTTGTCGGTAACTTGCAGTTTTTCTGTTACTATTTATTGTATTGTGTAGTGTGAAACCGGTGAAGATCCTATAAGGATCGAGGAGAAAAAGCCTTGTAATTGTCTATTATTTCGTACATTTTAGTGGCGGTTTTCCGGGTTTGACTTCGATCGTCCCGTGGTTTTCACCCTATTGGATTTCCACGTTAAATCCATGTGTCACTTTTTATTATTTTTGTTTTGTGTTGTGTTTGTGTATCGGCATACCGCTAAGCGGTCGTACAGGTATTTGCTCGAACTAATTTGCAGGTGCTCTGATCGGGCTTGTGTGCTCTCTAGCCCAACAGGTCGGACCAAATTGCTGCAAGCAATAATGGACAAGACAAACATGATATGAAATTGCACAAATAAAGCAAGAAAAAGGGATACAACTCCAGAGATATGTCAGTGCCAAATTCCGAATGATTGGCTCCCCCTAGGCATTCCTCTCCAAAAAAAAGAGACTACAATGATACAAAATACACTCACCACTCACTCTCTTTTACAGAGAGTGGAATCCCCCCATCCTCTAAATATTACAATCATATCATTAAAAGAAATACATACAACGTAAAAAATACATACAATTATACTCAGGCGTGCAAACGTATCAAACTACATAAATCTTCGTGAATAGTTCAATCTAGATGACTCAAAACCTTTTCAAGTAAATAAAAATAAAAATAATTGTACAAATAAATAAATAAACATAAAAAAAATCAAAAAATAATTCAAACTACTATGATAGACCATATCCCCCTCTTAAGATGTTAAGTAGAAGCACTTTAAAAAAATTCCAACAAAATTCTAGATTTAGCCACATTTTAAGCATAACATGTGAGCGAAAATATTAGTTGCTAGAAAAAAAAACTAAGTCCTAACACAATAACATACAAAACACCTATTTTTATTAAGTGAATTTGTACAAAGGCCAGTAGTATAGGCCCAGTTAGAGCCCAATACCTCTTTAATATTTAGTCTCACACCTTAGGTTCGAGTTTAGGCTTTGCTCTCTCTTCCTATATAAATGTGCAAACACTAGTAACTCGTAATGAACTTCTATGAGAAATAATAAAATATTTACTATTTTTTCTTTCTTCCGGTGTTCTCTACATGGTATAAGAGCCAGCGAATTCTATTTTTTTAAAACAAAAAATCCAATCGCTTTTATTTTTTGGCTTGAGATCGGGCTCGCCATTCCTGTCCACGGCTGCTCGCTCTTTGTTCATAAACACCACACTTGTGACCCCCTCTGCCCGTCATGTCCGACGGCTTCTTCAGTGACCACTCCAAACGCTAGCAAGGTACACATTGCGGCCTCCACTACAATTGCCTCCAAGCGCTCTTGTCGCGTCCTTAGTTATTAAAGGCGCAAGGCGCACCAAGGCGCAAAAGGGTCTTGGAGCCTAGGCGCAAGGCTCAAGGAGCAGGCGCGCGCCTGAGCAAGGCAAAACGCAACCACATTTATTTTAAATAATCAGCATCAAATATCATTTTAGTTTCTTGATCAAATTCTTCATCTAATCTACTAATTAATCATTCATTATTATCGTTTATACCTTTTAAAAAATAGAATCAATGTGGTCACTTATATTATATCTAAGGCTCAACGCACAATTATCTATTACAAACACTAAATCTATAAAAAATTATTGAGTTTTTGCATTATTTTTTCTTAATTTTTTAAGAAAAAAAATTACAATAAAAATTTCACTCAGACGCACCTTTTATATTCTAAAGGCGCAAATAAGGCGCACAGATGCGCAAACCTCTGAGTCTGGTGAGCCTGGAGCCTTAGACGCTCCTGAGGCGCGCCTTTAATAACATAGGTCGCGTCTGACTGATCTTTGTGTCCGCCAAGACCTCCACCTGTTTCCTGACTGCACCTGGAACTCGCTCGGACTACACTGCGGTCTCCCTTGTTGCTGGTTTGCTGAAACCTTCGCCTGTTGCCTGACTGCACCTGGAGCTCGCTCGAACTACACTACGATCTCCCTTGTTTTTGTGTCCGCCAAGAGCTCGCTATCCCTCCACCTGTTACCTGACCGCACCTGCCGCTCACAGGGTTCCCTCTCTGATCATTCACGTGTTCGCCGAGACCGCCATTCTTCTTCTCTGCGGCCTCTCTTTTGTGATTGCGACAATTCACTATAACCACCGCCTGCTGTCTGCCGCTCCGAGGTTTTCCCTCCGATCTTTGTCGACCATGAACTCGACTGTCGCCCCGTCTCTTCTTTCACGTTTCACGACTCCTCTCCCTAAAGTTTGGGATGAGCATTCAATCACCACTATCTCTCTTAGTGGAAAGAAGAACATCGAGTTGGTGCACTCCGTATGCCGCGTTCTCCATACCAAACGTCTCCTTCACCATCTCTCTAAGGCGCAACCTGCTGAGCCCACCGAGGAATGGCTTCGCGATGATGACCGCATCCAATCATGGATTATGAAATCCATGGGCAGTGAACTGTACCATATGGCCATGCATCATGAGATGTCCAAAGCAATGTGGGATGAACTTTACTCCTTATAATCTGATAAGGACAGTTTGCAACACCTGTTCGATATATTCAGAGACCTCCAATCTCGGGGGTTGATGACAACTTGACCTCCTTTGTTGCGAGGTTCAAAACATTGGCCGAGGCCTGAATTAAACATCAGCCTCCCACGATCGATCTTGCCGCTCAACGTGCCTGAAAAGAAGCTGTTGGTATCGCCATGATGATGGCTCGTGTCCCGTCTCATCTACACAATGTTTGTGCCAATATCCACTCTTCCTCAACCATTCCCTCTCTCTCAGATGTGTGCTCCATGTTTTTAAATGTGACACCACACCCTAAAGCTCACAGGACTGTCTCTCCGACCCTTCCTCCAACACCCTTTTGCAACTTACCCCGCTCCTCCACCGAGTCGTAGGGGGTCACACAGTCTTTCAGGGCAGGGGTCGCGCAGGTCAGAATCGTCCTAAGTGTACTTATTGTGGCTGGGATGGTAATCTTGAGGTAACGTGCTATCGTAAGCATGGTGCGCCTCGACCACAACATGCCTCCATTGCGGTTGAAGCACCTTACACCACTCGCACTAGCATTGATACCTTGCGCACCCAACTCAAGTATCTTCAGGGGTTGATCGGTCGTTCTTCTGGCTTTGTTGGGTCTATCTCTAATGAAAGTATCTCATATCTTTCACATAGTCCAATTTGGATTGTGGTCCCCGAAGCCACAAATCTTATCCGCAGAAGCCTCTTCAATACTTTGTCTCTGTGTATCCTAAGTTGATCACAGTTGCAAATGGTGATACCACCCCAGTTTGCGGCTCTGGTGATGCGTCCCTCTATCTCTCATCAATCTCTCTTCGTTCGGTTCTTCATGTTCTAGGCTCACATTTCAATCTTCTCCGTTAATCGACTTACTTAAGACCTTGATTGCTTCGTAACATTCTCTTCCTCTTCTTAGTTGTGCAGGATTGACGTACATATAATATCATTGGTAAAGAACGACTTTCTAACGGAATTTACACTCCGGACGTTCCCCCTACAGTTCTCTCGTCTGTTACTTCTGTTGATTGACACTTGCGTCTTGGGCATACTCTGCTCCCTATTCATAAGAAAGCTCTTACCGATCTATCTCTCACTGACCTCACATGCAAGTCTTATATCTTCACCAAACAACATCGTCTTTCTCCTCTTATTATACTGAGTGCTTCTGATCTTCACTATTTTCTAACATTTATTGATGATTACTCACGCATGAGATGGTTATATTTACTTCGCGATTGCTCTGAACTCCCTCGTGTATTTTGTGCTTATATTGCTGAGACTTATACTCAATTCTCCAGCTCTATTAAAGCCCTTCAGACCGACAATGCGTGCAAATATACGAGCCATGAGTTTCAAAATCTATGTACTGAGTTCGGGATCATCCAGACTTCATGCGCTTATACCCCCTAATAGAATGGTGTAGCTGAGTGCAAAAATCGTAACCTTCTTGAGTTTGCTCGCTCACTTATGTTTCAGATGAAGGTTCCCGAGATTTATTGGCATTCATGTTGTTTATGACTCCCTTCAACCTCCAATTCCCATCCACAACCACCTTTCCCAAATTGCTTCGCGTGTTTGGCTACATGTTTACTTCCTTGGTCCATCAACAGACAAGCAACAGAAGTAGTAAAGCAGCCGAATGGAACATCGGAAACGGAAGGCGACCGAGAACCCATGAATTTGAAGAGGGTATATTCAAGCTCTAGCTCTAATACCATGCTAAATGGTAGAATTCTCATTACATGAAATAAGGATACTACATCTACTTAATGGGGGACATACTACAATATGGATACAACCAATGTGGGACATACATAACAAACTAACTTATTTATTCTAACAATCCGCAATTAAGATGAAATATTATCAGAACAAAGGTTGAATCTATGACCTCTTTGAAAAAGGTAACCAAACTTTAACAAATGGACTAATACAGGTAAACCATTTTTTTAGTTGAATCAAACTTTTGTAAAGGAATAAAAAAATCTAAATCAATTCAAAGTGGGCTTAGAATCAATGGTGCTTAGAATAAAAAAAAATCTAAATCATTGCGAATATTTTGATTTGACTTAAAAATCAAGTGAATTTCTATATTAATTGGAGCAATGCATTTTATTTTATAAATGCCGTGGTGCAAAAACCTACAAAAGAACTAATGTGCTCTCCTAAGAGGTAGAGAAGTAAGAAAGTCATCAAACAACAGCCAATTTTCGTATAGTTCCACATACTTCTTGCATAATAACAATAACAGAGTTCAATCATTAAGTATC
The DNA here is from genome assembly GCA_039513925.1 of Platanthera zijinensis. Taxonomy (NCBI): domain Eukaryota; kingdom Viridiplantae; phylum Streptophyta; class Magnoliopsida; order Asparagales; family Orchidaceae; genus Platanthera; species Platanthera zijinensis. The sequence goes on from CM077083.1 coordinate 14,380,842, forward strand.
ATGTTTATCATGTCCTGATGGGAGAAGAATGAAAGGGTTACCTCAGATAGATAGAAAACCTTCCCAAAAAGAGCCTGTACAGCAAGTTTTCTTTTGAATCCTTTTTCTGTAAATCCTGAAATATCCATGACAACTGGGCCTGGAAAAGAGATAAAAGTTCCAAATGAGAAAGAAGACTAAAGTGACTTTTATTTACATCATGGCAACAAGATTGAATCTACATTGTTGACTGTAGTTCTATTTAATAATATAAAGGGAGAAAGTAGGTACGACGGTACGTGTAAACCCTACAGGTGGTATGCTCCATGGTCTGCTCATTTTTTTAGTTAAGGTTGCAATTTTTCAAGAATCTACCTTGCTCACGAGGAATTACTTAATCGACATGAAGAATTTAAATTGCTAGATGCAAATGCAGACACAAGGTAAGATGACACTAGAATCAAGTTCAACCTAGGAAGCATCGATAAGGGTACGGGTACCGGGTACGATACGTATCCAGTACGTCGGTACGACAAAATTTAAAAAATAAAATACGAGTACGGCGGGATACATTGCATTAAATATAATAAATATATATGTATATATCACAAATGCAATTATAAATTCTCATAACAATAAAACATAAAAAATAAATAATCAATTGAGGTACAAATCCACAGCTAATATAGTATAACATGAAGTTTTTAAACATAAAAATATTCATAATCATTACAAATTTAAGGATGTTCGTCACTCATTTTCTTCATCTTTTTTCGTATTGTTAGAGATCAAGACATCTTTAATTTCTGGTTCATCTAAAGAAAAGTTTGCAACTATGAAGCACCGGTTCGGGTACGAGTACCGGGTACGATAATAAAATTTAAATCAAATTCTTTATAATTTTAATAAAAAAAGTCATTTAAATCTAAAACACATTTTGTTACTATAATAAACAAACATTAGTTATATTTATGGGTCACAATTTTTTTTTCCTAAAAGGCAAGCATAAGTCTTTTGTTTACTTTAGAAAAACATACTCATATCACAATATGCAGAACGATCTGCCAAGTTCAAGTGTATCTGCAAACTAGAATAATAAGTGTACCCGCCGAGTATCGGGTACGTACCGGTACCAGATATGTATTCGGTACAGGTACGTGACCCTCAAGGAAGTATCAGTGGTTCCATGGGTTCAACTCATGTTGCACAAACATGGATATCAAATAATGTTTGATATAAATTCTCAAAACAATAAAACATAAAACATAAATAATCAATTGAGGTACAAATCCACAGCTAATATAGTATAACATGAAGTTTTTAAACATAAAAATATTCATAATCATTACAAATTTAAGGATGTTCGTCACTCATTTTCTTCATCTTTTTTCGTATTGTTGGAGATCAAGACATCTTTAATTTCTGGTTCATCTAAAGAAAAGTTGGTAACTATGAAGCACCGGTTCGGGTATGAGTACCAGGTACGATAATAAAATTTAAATCAAATTCTTTATAGTTTTAATAAAAAAAAGTCATTTAAATCTAAAACACATTTTGTTACTATAATAAACAAACAATATTAGTTATATTGTCACAAAAAAAAATTTCCTGAAAGGCAAGCATAAGTCTTTTGTTTACTTTAGAAAAGCATACTCATATCACAATATGCAGAACGATCTGTCAAGTTCAAGTGTATCTGCAAACTAGAATAATAAGTGTACCCGCCGAGTATCGGGTACGTACCGGTACCAGATACGTATTCGGTACAGGTACGTGACCCTCAAGGAAGTATCAATGGTTCCATGGGTTCAACTCATGTTGCACAAACATGGATATCAAATAATGATTCTTATCTTTCCAAAATGTATTCATAAACAAATACCTGATAGGATAAACCTAACATAGCCTAACCTTTATTTATTTAAACCAACCACCTCATTTATAAAAGGTTTACAATTTCTCGTAGGTTTATTAAATGGAATGCAACCTAATTATATTTGGGATTGATCTAATCCACTTGTCTAAGAGAATGAGGTTGACGATTAAGCCAAAATATTACATAAAATCTGGATTCTAATAGCTATTTTGCACCGACACGCGACGCGACACGACACGTGACTCGTCAATTCTCAAAAAATATCATTTTCTGACATGCTAGGACACGTATATTAAATATTTATTTTTTATAATTATGAAAATCCTAAAACAGTTAACAAATAATAAAAAATGAACAATTAAGAAATATTCAAATAAATTAAGTCATGTTTAAATAGTACTCATCAAATATTCAAATGCAAAATTTAAGAAAATGTCAAAAAATGACAGAACATTAACACATTACCATTACATATCATCAGTAAAAATAATGGATTCTTAAACAAACTTTTTCGCTCACTTTCAATCTTCTTTTTCTAGAGAAGATATTCACCTCACTAGTAGATCCACATTCACTACTTGAAATGTTATAAGGGAGCAAAGACACTTTTTTTGGAGCAAGACTCGCTAATCTAGCATTCACCTTTTCTTCTAGTTTTTCCACCTCAGATAGGTCACTCATTGAGACTTTTGCACACTTTTCAATTCCTTTTCTACCAATCATTAACAAATGTGCTCTCACTCTTGTATATAAACTTATAAAATATTTTTCACAAACATTGCACTTCCAAGACAAATTGCTTCCCGCCTCACCATGAGTAGTTAACTTAGGGATATGCGTGTCAGATTGAGTGAGACACGCGAGTCCCGCATGAGCCAGCGTGCCGGACTTCCGACACGAGTGTCGGAGAGTGTCAGAGAGTCGGATGAGTGTCGAAGAGTCTGACACCGACATATTGGACATTTTGAAGTGTCGGAGCTTCATAGTCTAATAGTCCCTCCGATCTCTTATTATGTGTTTTACAGCCTCGTTGTAGAACGTCGATAGAGTAGCTAGAGGATGGTCGGAGGCAAGGATGACGGTGCCGGCAAATACTATGGAGCCGGAACCCCGGATGCCTCGGCGGTGAGTGCTCAGAAGGAAAGAGCTACCATACATAATCTTTTAACAAGACAAGGGAAATAAAATGAACTTCTTTGATACCTCCGTACAAACAACACATTTCTTTAAATAGGCTTGCATGACTCATAATGACAAGTTGACAACCACTAACTCTTAACTAATATAATCTTAATGACTAGAGATAAAATACCTAAAAGGCAATTGGGCTTAAATAAACAATAATTGGGCGTGGCGCCCTAAACAACAACTAGATTTGATAAATATAAAAAAGTCGGGTACGCCATTAATAAAATAACACTTAGGGTGACTAGCATATCCTCATAACATATCATCCACCTTTTATGATAGCGTGTCCTCAAGTTCGGAACCACAGTAAGGACTCTGAGCGTGAAGTTATGACTGGGCAGCGGGTGCCTGAAATTCTCGTAAAAGCAATGTCGTGAAGAAGTGTCTTATCAAAGATGTCGTCATTGAACCTGATGAGGGAGGCGAATAATTAGTAGATGCTTGATGATTGTTCAGAACCTCATCGATTTGTGTGTGCGCGAAAGTGTCATCGACAATCTTCACATAAAGATGTATGGTAGAGGGGCATCCTTCTAAATGATCATAACACTAGGTGACGGTTGTTGTGAGACCGCTAGACTGGTCGGAATGTCAATGTCTTGCACTTAGTTGTGTAGAATCGTCGGTCATGCGATGAGAAGTTCTTACTTTTGTGTGCAGCGATCATGTCGTCAAGTTTGTCAATGACGGTGGTGTTGAGCAATGTCGACTTGTGAGTGACCATCGTGATCTCCAAATCATTTTGACGGGTTGTCTCAGATGTCATTTGTTAGAATGAAAAGTGCAATTAAATAATATTTTTTAATAAATTAATGAAATTAAGTAATTGATTAATCAATTAAAAATAAAATTCATTAATATATTAGGATGCAGGTGGCTAAAAGGACGGTTCAAAAAGCACAGGTCTTAAAAAGTAGGCGGTTTTTAAGGCGGAGAGGGCGAAGGGCTCGACGGGGTCCCGATTGCTGGTGTGGGGTTTGATAAAACCGTTACATTGGGCTCAAGAGAAGGGAGCTGCACTGAATGGCCATTATCATTTCGAGGAAAGGATTGGCAGCTCGATGAAAGGAGTATACTCGTGGCTTTGACCCAGACCTTCAGGTGTAGCGAATCAATTATTCTAAATTTCTAATAGAGAGAGAGCTAGCGTCACTTAAATTTTATACTTCAATATTTATATTTTAATATTCTAATATTCTACTTTAATACCGGAAGATGGCCGAAAGCGGGGATGACGAAAGCGAGGATGCTGAGTTGAAATCAAGTCAGTTTATATATGTATGCGTTGTTTGTATTTTAACACTCATAAGGGTGTTTTAGTCTTGTATGTGTTGTTTCCCTTACTCTATATATGAGTATAGGGTTGTTTAATGTTATTACCATTCGATTGCATCTCTCAACTTGGTATTAGAGCAAAAAACGCGAGTCGACCTAATCCCACGTATATCTCTCTCGTTCGACCCCGTCGCCGCTCCCCGCATCGATCGACGCTCCGCTCGACACCGCTCTGCCTGACGCCTCCTTCTGTCATTTTGTCTCCCAGTTCATGGTGAGTTGTGACTCTCCCACCGGCATATGAGCACGCTGAAGGAGTCGGCCGCCCCTCCTCATGATGTGTGTTCTGTTTGATCTGGTGGTTTCAGCGCCGGCAGATCCAGCGAAGGCCGTTCATGCTCTTTCAGATCCGGTAGATCCAACGACTGCTCTTTCAGATCCGGTAGCTCCTGTGACGGGCATGTCGTCCTGGAGGCTCCTGCTGCTCCGTCTTCCTGGACCTCTAGCAGTGCCCTGTTGTTGTTCTGTGTCCTGCTTCTGGTCTTGATGATGCCTCAACTTGGTTCTGTGCCCTGCTGTTGTATGTCTTTTCGTCCTTTCGGTGCCAAGTCCAGATCGAGATCCATTGTGATGGTGTTCTTCTAATCCTGTAATCGTCTGGTATTTTTTTGTTCCTATTTTTTCTCATGGATGATTCTTCGACTACGGTTGATTCTTCATCGCCGAGTGTTGTGGCTTCCTGGATGGGTGACCCCTAGCGGCCCTCTGGCCATGCTGGCTCTTTGAAGATCACCATTGTTCCCTTAGATGGGGCAAATTATCTGGAATGGTCTCGTGCGGCTCAACATGTCATTCACAGTCATCAACTGTTTGGATACATTGATGGAACTAAGGTGGCACCCTCTCTGGGTGATCCTACATGACAGCGTTGGGACTCAGAAAATTCCCTAGTGGTCTCCTGGCTTCTTCATTCCATGTCCCCAAAGGTGTACCAGAGATATATGTTAATAGACTATGCCTATGAGATCTGGACTTGAGCGCGCGAGACGTACTCTCAGATTGGAAATTCCACTCAGATATATTAGCCGACGCTTCGTATGTTGGAGTTACGACAGGGATCCATGACGGTGTCTACCTACTTCTTTGAGTTCGAGCGTATCTCTCAAGAATTGGATTATTTCGATCAGATTACTCCCGCCTGTACTGCTGATGTAGTCCCATTGCAGAAGAGGGACGAACGATTTTGTCTACACGTGTTTCAGATGGGTTTGAGCAGGGACATGGATATGGTCCGAACAAATATTCTACATTGGTCTCCCCTCCCATCTCTTCGGGAGGCCTTTAACATGGTTCTTGGCAATGAAGACCGTCAGAGGTCCCTTAACACGTCTGCCCCTCCTCCTTTTGATCGCTCTGCCTTGTCCGTGGTCACTATTCCTAAGACATGGCAGGAGGCGGTTTGCATTCCGGCATGGGTTCAAGCAATGAAGGAGGAAATGTCTGTCTTAGATAAAAATCATACATGAGACGTCTCTTCCCTTCCTCCTGACAAGAAGGTCATCGGCTCTAGGTGGATCTTCTCCGTTAAGCAAAATCAGGATGGTAAAGTCGAGCGATATAAAGCCGGTCTGGTGGCTCGTGGTTATGCCCAAACTCAGGGAGTTGACTACCAGGAGACCTTTGCCCCGGTAGCAAAGATGGACTCTGTTCGTGTGATTCTATTTTGTGTTGCGTGCTTGGGCTGAAATCTGCATCAACTGGACGTCAAAAATGCATTTTTGCATGGTGACCTCGATGAAGAGGTGTACATGACCTTTCCCCCCAGGCTTTGTGAAGAGGGGACAAGAAGGTCTGGTCTGTCGCTTAAGGAAGTCATTGTACGGGCTGAAGCAGTCTCCAAGGGCTTGGTTTGGCAGATTCTACAAGGCCATGATCAAGTTTGGCTACAAACAGGGACATTCTGATCATACCTTGTTCGTCAGGAAGAATGAGGGAAAATTTGTCATTCTTATTGTCTATGTTGATGACATTGTGATTACCGGAGATGACTCAGATGAAATCTCAAAGCTGAAGGCTCTTCTGCCAGCTGAGTTTGAAGTAAAGGACTTGAGAAGGCTTCGTTACTTCCTAGAAATTGAAGTGACACATTCTGATCAGGGTATCTTCATCTCGCAACGAAAGTATATGCTACATTTGTTATCAGAGACTGGGATGCTTGGGTGTGCTCCCGCTAACACCCCTATGGAGGAGAATCATAGGCTCGATGAAGACACTTATGGTGATTGCACAGATGCTTCAAGTTATCAGAGATTAGTGGGAAAGCATTTATACCTCTCACAAACTCGTCCCGACATCACATATGTTGTTGGAATCTTGAGTAGGTATATGCATGCCCCCAGGATCAGACATCAGGATGCGGCATACCGCGTTCTTCGGTACTTAAAAGAAGGCTCTAGGACGGGGGCTGATGTTTTCAAAGAACAATCATTTAAAGATTGACATTTTTACTGATGCGGATTGGGCCGGAAGTCGTGATGACAGGAAATCTACAACAGGATATTGCACTTTCATTGGTGAAAATTTGGTCACATGGCGTAGCAAGAAGCAAAATGTGGTGGCCAGATCTAGTGTTGAAGCCGAGTATCAGTCAATGTCTCAAGGCCTCTGTGAAGGTTTATGGTTGCACATCTTATTGCAAGACCTGGACGTTCAGGAGGATGCACCCATCTCTCTGTTCGGTGACAACAAAGCTGCTATCAGCATAGCTCATAATCCGGCCAAACATAACAGAACAAAACATGTCGAGGTTGATCGTCATTTCATTAAAGACCATCTAGAAAAAAGAAAATTTAGTCACTCCTTTCGTTCACTCCAGAGATCAGTTGGCTGATGTCTTCACTAAGAGCTTAGGATGCAATGTTTTTATTGATGATATTCGTACACTCGGAATGACAGATATCTACCGTTCGACTTGAGGGAGAGAGTTGAAATCAAGTCAATTTATATGTGTATGCATTGTTTGTATTTTAACACTCATAAGGGTGTTTTAGTCTTGTATGTGTTTTTCCCTTACTCTATATATAAGAGCATAGAGCCGAAACTGCGGCTGCCTAAGCGGGGTGGGGTGTGCTCGGAAGGAGAGAGCTACCATAATCTCTTAACAAGACAAGAGAAATAAAAAGAACTTCTTTGATACCTTTATGCCATCAACACATGCACTTAAATAAACTTACAAGACGCATAATGATAACAACTAACTTTTAACTAATAACATATTAATGATTTGCCATAAAATACCTAAAAGACGATTGGGCTAAAATAAAAGATAACTAAGCGTGACGCCCCGAATGACAACAAGACTCGATACATATAAAAAGATGGGTACAACATTAATAAAACAACACTTAGGGTGACTAGCCTATGCCCATAACATTATGACCACTCAAATCTCAAGATCAACTCCCTCTTCCCACCTAAATCTCAGCTTCACTTCATCGGTCCTCATAATCGAACTCCTATAAATTTCAATCATTCTTGCCTCTCCTTCAATTTCTTTACAACAGGGGAAGGCAAGGACCATCAACCTTCTCTACAGTATCTTCTGTGGCAACATCTCTACTAGTGGACCATTTTTACATCTCTAATAGTGGCCCATTTCAACATTTCTAATAGCGGCCCATTTAATAAAACATGATCAAATCCTAGCCAACTATATCCCATAACAAGACTAACCAAATATAGCTTATAATAAAAAAGTGTGGGGTAAACAATAAAAAATACCAAACTTGTTCAAGTTAAATAGAAATTTCTACTTAGTATTAAAGGCACCAATGTATGTCTACACAATTGTACAGTAATAAAAATAGGTAATTTCATAACCCTCTTAACAAAAAAAATTTCCATCACTATTATTGAGAAAAAGAACTTGATGAATTCTCAATAATAACCTCTATTATATAAATTAGAGGGTAAAATACAAGTGATATAAGAGCGAAAAAAATGCTACAACATATTAACCAATGTTAACACTCCCCCTCGAGTTGGACGTGTAATATTCATCCTGCCCAACTTAAAAATAATTTTCCCAAGGGCTAACATCAACAAGTTGTCAACTGGATGGGACAAATGACATACAAACAATTCCTCTCTGATGCAGCCCGAAGACTAGCGGTTAACTCGAACCGAACTAAGTTCTCTAGTAACGGCCTCTCCGAGAGAGTGGGGACGTCGTTAGTTATTACTCCACTCAGGGTGATTTCCTTCGTATTATCTAGTAACGGCTCCAAGCGCGGGAATAATTAATCCGCAAGCGTTCAGCTCTAACAAGAGGTAAATCTCGCGAAATTTTGGTGGATAAACGGTAGAGAAAACAGTTTAAGATTGCTAGTGCTAACAATACGATCACCTAATTTAATTGCATGAGAAAAATGCTAACAGTAGGGGAGCTGAGAGGTATACCTGCAGAGTTTTCCCAGGGCGACGGACTTTCCTCGGGAGCAGAGGGGCTGGTTGCGGGTGAGGGGTGGCTCGGTTCAGGATGGGAAGGCTCGGGCTTTGGGGGAGAGTGGTGGACTTTGGACGGGCTGGGGAAAGCTGGGTATGGGGAAGGCTGCGGTGGGGTGGAATCGGGAAGGGGAGTAAGCGGGTTAGGGGGTTGGAGCAGGAGGAGAGCGGATCTGGATGTTGGTAGCTTCAGGCGACAGGTTCGCCAAAGATCGGTGGTGGCGTTGAAGGTCGGGAAGGTTGGTTGGCGTCGACTGACCGTCGGAGGAAGCAGGGCTTGCTGGTCGCCGCTAGAAGGGGCGGCGGCGGCCTTGGATCTGGAGGCGGAAAGGGCTATCGGTCACGTTCGGGTTCCGGCTGGCGTCGCCGGAGTTGAGATGCGGGCGAAGGGAAATCGACGAGTTCGGTGGTCGGGACCTCTGCTGGACGGAACCGGGGTGAAGACGTTCTGTCTCACCCTGATTTTTTCTCCCCTGATTTCAAAGGGTCGGCCGATGGTTTTATAAAAGAGGTTTTAATGGGGAGTTTCCCAGCCAGCAGAGGATTTATTGGCAGTGAAAAAAAAGGTTGTAATTTTAAAGGAAGGGGGTTTCAAAGCTGTGAAGTTAAGAGGGAGGTTTTGGGAAAACTCAAAAGACTTTATGAGAAATCAAGAAGAAACTAAATTTCATAACTCCCCAAATCAATGCTGAATTTTCTTAAATTCGGATTTTGAGTGATTTTTTCATGCAATTAAGGTATAGTTGCGTAAAATATTGTCGCACCTACATCCTAACATCTTCTTCTACCAGACCTATTTATTAATGGTCATGCTGGCCGGTCAAACCAACAAGCCTTAACATAAAATAAAAAGTGCGATACAACGACAAATGAAGACAACACTCATAAGACAATAAGACAACGAACGACGACAACATACATGATAAAAAAACACACATTCGAGCATAGCTCATCCGGATGCGACCACGGATGCATCAATTCCCTCGGGGTTGAAAGGTCTCGACCCCGTCGAGAATTGGCAAAAACCTGCAATAGCAAGATCAGGCCGGAGACGACGACGCTTATCCATGAACTGTCTGATATATTCCTGCCCTTCCATGAAACGAGGTAACGCTGATATGTACCGGCACGCGTCTGAAACTCACGAACATCCAACACCTGTTCAATCACCTCAAGGGTGGGTGTAGATGGGGCTAAGGTTGGCTGTGGAGTGGAAGATGGTACGGGAGTGGGTGGTTCAAGGATGGTATCAGGAGGTTCACCAAAAAATGACACAAGGTCAACAATATTAAAGATAGGGTAAGTTCCAAACTCAACGGGTAAGTCTAAAAGATAAGCATTAGTGCCAAGACACCTTTTAACCTGAAATGGGCAAAGACGCCTTTGTTGTAGCTTGTGATAGGTGCCCACGGGAAACCTTCCCTTCCTGAAAAAAAGCAAGAACTCAATCTCCGTCTGAGAAATACATCTCGCGGCGATGTTTATCCGCCGCTACCTTGTATTTCACAGAAGATGCTTGCAAACTGTTAGCAATCAACTTATGAAAAAATTTTAAATGATCAATCTATGTTAGCGCATAAAAAGAAGTTTGTTCAAAAGAAGGAAAAGAATGACGATCGAGTAATAACGGGACAGGATGGCCATAGACTACTTCAAAAGGAGATTTAGTAGTGGTACGATTCTTTGAGCTGTTATAAGCAAATTCCGTTTGCGGAATAACTAAGTCTCATTGCTTTGGATGCTCTCCCGCTATACATCTAAGAAAATCGCCCAAGCTTCGATTCACTACCTCAGTCTGCTCATCCGTATACAAGTGATAGGCGCTACTAAATTCGAGCTTAGTCCAAAATTTACCCCATAAAGTTTTCAAAAAATAACTCAAAAATCGAGTGTCACGGTCGGAAGTGAAAGAGCGGGAAATCCCGTGTAAACGTACGATCTCCCGAAAAAAGAGATCGGCAACATGCGTGGCATCGGTCGTTTTCCTACAAGGAATAAAATGTGCAATTTTCGAAAAACGATTAACCACGACAAAGATTGAATCCACTTTTCGTTTGGTTCAGGGTAATCCTATGACAAAATCCATATAGACTTCATCCCAAGGCCGCTCAGGAACGGAGAGGGGTGTACAGACCGGTATTTTGGGCGTGTCCTTTAAACAATTGACAGGTCGTGCAGATCCTAATGAATTTGGCAACATCCTCCTTCATCTTAGGCCAATAAAATCAGGAGTTAGCGAGGTCCAGAAGTTTGTTTTGACCAACATGACCTCCTAACCCAGAAGAATGAAGCTCCCTTAGTATGATCTCCTTGAGTGGCCCCTCACAAAGACAAAGACGAGTACCTTTGAATAAAAAACCCTCACTCAAAATATATTCTGTGGTGGGATCGGTTCCACTAAGTTGACGCGTCCCAAATCTTACCGAAATATGGATCGGGCGGATAGAGACCCTTTTGCTTATCTAGGTCGAGGATATGCGGCTGAAGGGTGACTAAGACATGCAACCTACGGCTAAGTGCGTCCACTACTCTATTTGAAACGCCTGGCTTATGCTTCAAATGGAAGGTGTACTCCTGAAGAAAGGCTGCCCATTTGGCATGCCTACGCACCTCCTTCTGGGAGTTCAAGTGTCAAAGTGCATCATGATCGGTATTAAGGATGAACTCATGTTGGATCAAATAGTGATGCCAGTGTCGAAGGGCTTGGACGATGGCGTAGAATTCTAGATCATAGGTGGAATAACGAGTCTTGGCCTCATTTAGCTTCTCACTAAAAAACGTGACGGGTCGCCCCTCTTGACTCAAGTTAGCTCCTATTCCAATAATCAAAGCGTCACAATCCACCTCAAAGATATTCTCGAAGTCTGGAAGTGCTAGCACGGGAGCACTAGTCAACTTTTCCTTGATAAGGGAAAAGGCGCGCTCTGCTTCGGCCATCCAAATAAAATGACCCTTTTTAAGACAGTCGGTCACAGGCGAAATGAGAGTGCTGAAATTTCTAATAAACCAACGATAAAACGAAGCTAATCCATGAAAATCGCGGGCTTCAGTGGTAGTCTTTGGACTCGGCCACGCTCTAACGACTTGGATCTTTTCTGGATCAACCTTAATTCTGTTGACTGACATACCCTAAGAAGGTCAAACTATCGGTCAAAAATACGAATTCTTAAGGTTCACGTAAAGCTTGTTCTCCAAAAGAATCTGAAGGACCTAACACAAGAGCACAAGATGCTGGTCGGAGTCGTTGCTATAAATTAAGATGTCATCGAAATAAACAACCACACATATTCTCATTAAAGGGCGGAGAATTTGATGCACGAGCCGCATAAAGGTACTAGGGGCGTTGGAGAGGCCGAAAGGCATCACAAGCCACTCGTAGAGTCCTTCCCTGGTCTTGAAAGCAGTCTTCCATTCATTCCTGGGTCGGATCCGGATTTGATGGTAGCCGCTTTTGAGATCAATCTTGAAAAAAATCTTGGACCCACTGAGCATGTCGAGCATGTCGTCCAGTCGAGGGATCGAAAAACGATACTTAATGGTAATCTTGTTGATGGCTCGACTATCCACACACATACGCCAAGTTCCATCCTTCTTAGGGACGAGGAGTGCAGGAACTGGCAGACTCATACTCTCCCTAACATGACCCTTTTTGATTAGATCAGTAACTTGACGGTGGAGCTCCTCGTGCTCTTTAGGACACATACGATAATGTAGTAAGTGAGGTAGGCTAGCACCAGGTATAAGATCGATACAATGTTGTATATCTCGCATGGGAGGAAGATGATCTGGTAGCTCATCAGGCATAATAGAAGAAAACTCTGAAATAAGGGGCGAACTAAATTGGGAATCTTTGTGGGCTCTCGACTGGAATCTAGGACGGCTAAAATATAGACAATTTCACTCGCCTTCATCTCCTCCTAAAATCGGGGACCAGAAAGTAACATGTGGGCTAAAGGAAAGGAAATTGCTGCAATAGGAGAAGTCGAGGTGCCACTAGGTGGGGAATGATCCAAGGGCTTAGGCAAGGGCCCATTCTTCTGGGGAAGAAGAACGATCTTGCGCCCACTACGTTCAAAAGTGTAAGAATTCTTTGCTCCGTCATGAACTACGCACTTATCAAACTGCCACGAACGCCCTAACAAGATGTGACAAACCTTCATGGTCGCAATGTGACACCAAACAGAATCCTGGTAGGATGCCCCTATGGAAAACTCTACTAAACACTGATGTGTGACTGGAATAGTCACGAAACTAGTGACCCAAGACAAACTGTAGGGTTTTCCTAGAAGTTCGGTTCTGAGTTTAAGCTTTTCTACCATACGCTGCGACACAAAATTTTCCATGCTCCCGCTATCAATAATGATGGAGCAAAATTGCTCATGTATGCGCGCGGTCATACGAAAATTGTTGTCTCAACCACTCGCCCTCTGTGGAAATTTTGGGGGTGAGGAGACTATGCTACATGACACATACTAGGTGCTCTGCATGCTCTCCTTCTACTTCGATTTCGTCTACGACGCTCGCGTCCGGTTGGAAGTCCGTAAGGAAAACCCCATACTCAGGCTCCTGATCTTCCTCAGATTCAGCCAAAACTACAAACTGCCTACGAGGGCACTTTGAGGACTTGTGTCCTGGTTCCATGCACTTAAAACACCGAAAGGTTCCCGAGTTGGGTCGGGAACCCACAACCTCTTTGCCTTTATTATAGGCAGGGAGCGGAGTAGGGCCACTAGTGGACCCGGGAGGGTGACTCTGGCTGAGAGGCTTGGGTGAGTTCGTGTTAGGGAGTCTCTCAGAAATCCGAGGGCCGAAAGCTTTTTTCTGTAGTGATGCTTCTACGCGTCGGGCCCTATTGGAGATCTCCCCTAGGTCTCGAAAGTCATGAAGCTCTACTTGCTCCCAGATGGCATACCGTAAACCATTTAGACAGCGAGACACAGTCATATCGTCATCCACTTGAATGTCTAACCTGGACTGGAGAATAAAGAACTTGTTGGTATAGTCATCAACCTAGAGTTTATCATGTCGTAGGTTGTGGAATTTGCGATGTAAGTTTTGGAGATAATCCGGGGGGACATATCGATTTCGCAACTGGTTTTTAAATTCGACCCAGGTCGTGATCGGGGCCAAACCTAAGGTGAAACGGGTACGCTCTAATTGGACCCACCAGACTAGTGTGGGGCCCTTAAGCCGAAGGGTGGCATACTCGACTTGGCGATTCAACGACATTCGTTTCCAAGCCATGAATCGCTCCATACGCTCGCACCAATCTAGGCATCCTTCGGGTTCTACACGACCCTCAAAATATCCTACATCCAACTTAACACCCGTATCCCATCGTGGTTGGTTCTGGGGGTCAAGTGGCGGCGGCAAAGGTTCATCCTCCCTAGGATTTGGTGGTTGTTCCTTATTTAGTCCTAGGTGTTGAGCGGCTTCTAAGTTATTGACGGAAGTTCGTAATCCATTTACGACTTGGGTAACATCTCCCACTTGGAGGGTGAGTGTTTCCATCATCTGCATGAGGTTGCTCATGCGTTGATTTAAGTCATCGATGCTCGATTCGAGTTTGTCCGCTCTACCCTCCATTTTTTTTAGAAAAAGTTGAGAGTTTTTTTTTAAGAAAATAATTTAGGAAAACACCGGATTGTTCGATTCACAATAGGAGTGAATCGAACCTATTTGATACCAAATTGATGCAGCCCAAAGACTAGCGGTTTACTCGAACCGAGCTAAGTTCTCTAGTAACGGCCTCTCCGAGAGAGTGGGGACGTCGTTAGTTATTACTCCACTCAGGGCGATTTCCTTCGTATTATCTAGCAACGGCTCCAAGCGCAGGATTAATTAATCTGCAAGCGTTCAGCTCTAACAAGCGGTAAATCTCGCGAAATTTTGGTGGATAAACGGTAGAGAAAACAGTTTAAGATTGCAAGCGCTAACAATACGATCACCGAATTTAATTGCATGAGAAAAATGCTAACAACAGGGGAGCTGAGAGGAATACCTGCAGAGTTTTCCCAGAGCGAAGGACTTTCATCGGGAGCAGAGGGGATGGTTGCGGGTGAGGGGTGGCTCGGTTCAAGATGGGAAGGCTCGGGCTTTGGGGGAGAGTGGTGGCCTTTGGACGGGCTGGGGAAAGCTGGGTATGGGGAAGGCTGCGGCGGGGTGGAATCGGGAAGGGGAGTAAGCGGGTCGGGGGTTGGAGCGGGAGGAGAGCGGGTCTGGATGTTGGTAGCTTCAGGCAACAGGTTCGCCGGAGATCGGTGGTGGCGTTGAAGGTCGAGAAGGTTGGTTGGCGTCGACCGACCGTCGGAGGAAGCAGGGCTTGCTGGTCGCCGCTAGAAGGGGCGGCGGCGACCTTGGATCTGGAGGCGGAAAGGGCTATCGGTCACGCTCGGGTTCCGGCTGGCGTCGCCGGAGTTGAGGGGCGGACAAAGGGAAATCGGCGAGTTTGGCGGCCGGAACCTCTGCTGGACGGAACCGGGGTGAAGACGTTTCTGTCTCACCTCGATTTTTTATCCCCTGATTTCAAAGGGCCGACCGATGGTTTTATAAAAGAGGTTTTAATGGGGGGATTTCCCAGCCGGCAGAGGATTTATTGGCAGTAAAAAAAGGTTGTAATTTTAAAGGAAGGGGGTTTCAAAGTTGTGAAGTTAAGAGGAAGGTTTGGGGAAACTCAAAAGACTTTATGAGAAATCAAGAAGGAACTAAATTTCATAACTCCCCAAATCAATGCTGAATTTTCTTAAATTCAGATTTTGAGTGATTTTTTCATGCAATTAAGGTATAGCTGCGTAAAATATTGTCGCACCTACATCCTAACACCTTCTACCGGACCTATTTATTAATGGTCATGCTGGTCGGTCAAACCAACAAGCCTTAACAAAAAATAAAAAGTGCGATACAACGACAGATGAAGACAACACTCATAAGACAATAAGACAACGAACGACGACAACGTACATGATAAAACACACACAAACACACATTCGAGCATAGCTCATCCGGATGCGACCATGGATGCATCATTCTCTCAATGTGTTACGTGCCTCTGACTGTGACTGTGTGCTCCGGCGATCCTTCGGGGGTTCCTCCAGTGTGGGCGGCGGAAGAGTGGGGCTCCTTGTGCAGCGGTCGGCTAGGGTAGAAAGGGGATGAGAGGGAGAGAGAGAAACGGAAGGGGGATAAGAAGTTTTAGAGAGAGAGAGCTGAGAAAATACTTCTTTTCTTCCCTCCCAAGCTATCCCCCCAAGGGAATATAAAATAAGTCCCCAAAGTAGCATGCCCCCCACTTGGGCTTACACACGTGGGATCAAAATAAAGGATCAAAATTACCATTGCAATAAAAATACGAATTAAAAGGAATGAAATAGAAAATACGGGATTTTCATGTCGGAATGTCCTTCGACGCGCTCGTCTTCGTGCCACGTTGGCGGTATATGTGCCCCTAGTGTGGGTCCGACTCTGTGGCTGGCGATAGCTTCGTAACATCTCCTTCCTCGTCTGAAGATAGCTTGTCCTCAAACTGAGGGGGTAGGGTCACGATGGGCGCCTCGGGGCGTTCGCCACATAAACGTTTGAGCTGAGAAACGTGGAATACGTCGTGGATGTGCGCATCGGAAGGCAGGCGGAGCAAATAGGCGACCTCGCCAATTTGCTGAAGAATCTGGAACGGGCCGTAGAAACACGGGCTCAGTTTGTTGTAGATCGTCGTTGTGCGCAACGTGTGTTGGTGGTAAGGGCGGCATTTGAGCCACACCCATTCATTGATGCCAAAAGAAACATTGTGTTGGCCCGGTTGTAAGCCGTCCCCATCCAATGTTGGGCCCGACATAGATGGTCGCGGGCCGTGGCGAGGAGCTGGTCACGGTCCATGAGCTCCCGGCCCACCATAGCTAAAGAGGCGAGACTGTGCCCGTAAGTAAGCAGCTTGGGCGGTTCCCGCCCGTAAATCAACTTGAATGGCATGGTCTGAAGGGCCGAATGATAGGAGGTGTTGTAGCAGTGCTCAATCCATGGGAGCCATTTCACCCAATCTATGGGGTGATCCCCTGTTAAGCAGCAAAGGTACATATCCACGGTCCGGTTAACTACTTCTGTTTGACCGTCCGATTGGGGGTGATAGGCCGAGGAAAAGGCCAATGTTGTCTCGCTCAAGGTGAAAAGCTTCTTTCAAAAGCGACTAGTGAAAACCTTGTCGCGATCGGAGACGATACTCTCCGGCAAGCCATGCAATCAGAAGATGTCGGTAAAGAAGAGGTGTGCCACTCGTTCGGCGACGAGAGGTCGAGTTAATGGAATAAAATGCGCTCATTTGGAGAATCTGTTCACCACAACCATTAATACGGATTTCCCTTTGTTTCGGGGAAGCCCTTCCACGAAATCCATGGACACGTCGGCCCATATTTGTGTTGGTACTGGTAAGGGTTGTAGGAGCCCGACGGAAAGGAGGTTGGCCGCCTTCTGTTGTTGGCATGTATTGCACTGGGCGATGAAATCTTGAACGGCGTGACGCAGCCCCTTCCAATAAAATTCCACACGGACGCGGTGGAGTGTCTTGTGGATCCCCTCGTGAGCCCGATCATGCATATCCTTCAGAATAGTGGGAATGTGAGGCGAGTCCGGCGGGAGATAGACATGTCCCCGATAGAGGATAAGTCCTTGGTGGGCAGTCCACGTGGCCGATAGAAGGCCATCCCGAGCCCGTTGTAGCAGTTCGGCAAGTGAGGGAGAGGTGTTGATGTCCCCCCGGATTGCGTACAACAGAGGTGCGGTTGGGGTGGAGATAGCACAAATAACGGCTGAGTTATCGGCATGGCGGCGGGACCGAGCGTCCGAGGCGCGATTCAAGGCTCCGGCCTTGTATTCGACAGTGAAGTCAAACCCCAAGAGCTTGCTCACCCATTGCTGTTGTGGCACGGTAGTCAGGCGCTGTTCCAGGAGGTATTTCAAGTTGTAGTGGTCTGTTCGCACGACGAAAGAACGACCCCATAAATACGGCCGTCAGTGTTGAACGGCCTTGGCGAGGCTGATTAATTCCTGCTCATAGGCGGTTAGTTTCCGATGATGGAGGGCAGTTCGGCAGCTAAAATATGCAATTGGATGGCCATGTTGTTGTAAAATTGCCCCACATCCCTGTGTCGAAGCGTCACATTCAATGAGAAAGGGCTCCCGGAAGTCAGGAAGCTGCAGTACCGACACAGAGAAAAGGGATGTTTGGAGCGCCAAGAACGCCCGCTGAGCGTCTTCGTCCCATAGGAATGTCGTGCGTCGCAGTAGGGCCGGGAGGGGCTCGACTATAGTGTTGTATCCACGGATGAACCTATGGTAGTAGCCTGTGAGCCCCCAAAAAACTCGGAGATCACGTCATGATTGCGACGCCGGCAAAGAGGCGACGCTCTGAAGCTTCTCTGGATCGGCGGACACGCCCTGGGGTGCACCACGTGGCTGATGTATGTGACGCTTGTTTGACCCAAAGAACACTAGGCCTCCTTGAGGGCGAGGTGATGGTGGCGGAGTAAGGTAAACACCTCCATGATGTGACGGAGATGCTCAGCCCATGACTTGTTATAGATCAAGATATCATCAAAAAACACAAGCACGAACTTGCAGAGAAGGGAGTGGAATACCTCATTCATAAGTGATTGGAAGGTGGATGGCGTGTTCATCAATCCGAAAGGCATGACGAGAAATTCGAAATGCTCATGATGCGTCCGGAAGGCCGTCTTTTCCACGTCCGCGACCGCTAAGCGAACTTGGTGGTAGCCGAAATATAAGTCGAGTTTCGAGAAGAAACACGCCCCAAGCAGCTCGTCAAGGAGTTCCTCGACCATGGGAATATGAAACTTATCTTTAACCGCTTTGGCGTTTAGTTCCCGGTAGTCGACGCAGAAACGCCAAGCTTTATCCTTTTTATGGACCAGGAGGGCGGTGAAGAGAATGGAGAGACGCTATGTTGGATGAGACCTTGCCTGAGCATGACGGTACACTGCCTTTCAATTTCATCTTTTTGAAGGAATGGGTAGCGGTAGGGTCGCACCACGACGGGGGCCGCACCCAATATGAGACATATGTGGTGATCTTGGGAACGGTGTGGCGGCAAGGTGGTCGGGACAGTGAAGGTGTCCTCAAATTGCTGTAGAAGGAGTTGGAGGTCTTCGGAGGGGCTGGCCAGGATGGATGGTCCCTGGAGGAGGAATGATTGTGGGTTGGCGGGTGGAGAGATGCACAGCCATTTCACTTGACGGGGACCGACGTGCCACTGAATCGTTAGATTGTTGAAGTCCCAGGTAATGGGTCCCAAAGTTCGGAGTCAACGTACCCCCAAAATGAGATCAAAGCCTTCGAGATACACGACCAAGAGGTCTACCTCAAAAGGTTGCTTGTGGATGGTGAGGGGAACCCGACAGCACAATCCCGGGCACGCCATGTTGTGCCCATTTGCCACCGACACTTGAATTTGGCAGCGTTTTGTGAGGGGGCACTCGGAGGTGTACGACCGTGATGTGGCGGATGAAGTTATGTGTGCTTCCCGAATCCAGAAGGGCGACGAGTGTTGTGCGGAAAGTGTGACGGGAAGTTGGAGCATGTGACCTCCCGGGGGGGCCAAAAATAGCATGGACGGAGATTTTTGATGCCTCCGTATCCGGGTTCTCATCATCGTCGTCTGAGGGGTCGTACACTTAGATATAAAAGAGGCGCTTACAACGATGGTTGGGGATGAACTGTTCCTCGCAATTGAAGCAGAGTACTTTTGCTCGACGGTCTGCCATTTCCGCGTTGGACAGACGGCGGCAGAAAGGCGGTTTCGTTTTGTTGGCCGATCGAGGTGGTGGTGTCGTTGGTGTTGAGTGAGAAGGGGGCCCACATAAGGGCGTCCCATGATCCCGAGGGTGGGGATAAGGCCGATCGAGGAGGATACGACGTCCGCATGTCCGAGCGATACTCATGGTTGTACTGAGGTCGGGAGGGTCTTGGAACTCGACATCGAGGCGGAGGTGTTCATGGAGGCCTGCCGTAAAGATGGGGATCTGTTGATCCATCTGCACGGTTGGTGCGCGAGCGAGTAGATGTTGAAAACAGTTGAGGTAGTCTTCCAATGTCCCCGTTTGGCGGAGCGCAATGAGGTCGCAGAGGGGGTTGGCCCGGTACGACGTCCTGAAACGCAGCGTGCAAGCAGCTTTGAACTCATCCCACTGGAGGTAAGGACGCTCGCGCTGGAGTTACGAGAACCATAGCTGAGCGGCTCCATTGAGGTGGAAAGAGGCGAGGCTCAGTTGATCCTCGTCGGTGGTACGTCGGTTGGAGAAGAAGATTTTGCACTTATTAAGCCAGGAGAGAGGATCGTCTTGTCCATCAAACACCGAAAAGTCCAGCCGGGTGTATCGGGGAAACGCAGAGCCGTCGGAACGGTGGCCGAAGTGGCCATCGTGGTACATGTGTTCCGGTGCTGACTGCTAGCCCGCCAGTCTGTCGAGCGGTGCAACTCCAGCGGAGAGTTAAATAATGTGGTTGTCGAAATCCCCAAAGCGGGCGTCCATGAGGTCGAGCCGGTCGAGGAGTTGTTGGAACTGTTCGCGATCTACCATCAACGGTATGGAGGGGGTCGGCAGGAGGTCGATTGGTGGAGACCAGCCCAGATCAAGACGTCGCAAAAATACCCGACGCCGTACCCGACCGGACCGCTATCGTCCTTAAGATTTGCAAATTTTTATGTGTCATTTTACAATTTTTGTAATTTTACAAATTAATGAATTTGTGTAATATTCAATTTGGATATATATATACAAATATATATATATATATATATATATATATATATATATATATATATATATATATATATATATATATATATGTGTGTGTGTGTGTGTGTAAAGTTATGTTAACCTAAAACCCGGTTCAGTGGGTTTTCCTCCCAGCCGACCGAGCCGTTGTTCTTCTTCCCAGCGAGCCCACACCATGCGGATTACCAACCTAAAACTAGGCGGGATTCACGCTCAATCGCACCCAACGCCGCATTTTGACGTCATCAGAGACCACGATGGCCACTCCCACACGTCTCGCTGCCACACCCCCTCATTCCCAGCGGTTGCAGCTCCATGACCATCATTCTGCCATGGCCGCACCTTCAGGCTCCGCCGGTTCCAAATCTCATAGAGGTTACCTGTTTTCTTTTTTCATTTTTGAAACCCTATAAAAGGGGATTTGCTGTAATGTTAGATGGTGGTGATTGATTATGATGAATGCTTGAATATTGCTGCCGTGAGGTTAATGTCTATTGATGTTTGCTGCTTCCATTTTAGGAGCCCTGTTAGAGTAGGTTGTGATTGAATATTGAAAGAGATGAATGCTTTTGTTTCGATTAATGCCTGTAAAAGCTTCCTGTTAGAGTTGTTGAAAATTAAGAGTTTGCCTTGCTTTCGTAAGTGTTGATGATGATGAACAATTAACATTTGATGTTACTGTAGAATTTTTGGGATTGAATTATGATTGTGGTCGGTTTTCAGTAGAGGGAAACTTTTGTGTTCTGGCTTGATGTTTACGATTTGAAGTTAGGCCTGAAGATAGTGTTTGTTAATGAAACTTTGATGCCAATGTTTGGCTTCCAACGAGTCCAGTTATAAAGTGATGAGATTGTTGTGAGGTTATTTCAGTGAATAGTTCTGTGAAGAACTTGCCCTGTTGTTTCCGTTGGTTTAGTGTAAAGTTGAGTGGAATTTGTTTTCTTGAGCGATTGAGATTTCGTGGAACCACTCTTGTGTGCGAGTGAGTGAACTATGTTCGTGGTGCCCGTGTACGATAACGGCTGACTACGGAGCGGGAGATCGAAGGTGACGAGAAATCCCACGTGTAATCGTCGTCGACTTCGATTACGGAAAGACGTCTCTTTCCGTGGTAACTTGCTTCTTTCTCTTCCTTTGTAAGCGTCTAAATTTTTCTTAGGTTAATTAGATTCATTGTTGGGTTTTAGCCCAAATTTTGTCAGCGAACACTACGCCAAAAACTCCAAATGGAAACGTATTTGGAGTTCGTGATTACTGTTTTGCTACGACAAGGGGAACAGAACGAAAACTGCAAGTTTCCTTCCCGAATTTAGAATTGAGCCATTTTTTTCAAAAAAAATCATTTTAAACAAAATAGTGATTTTGTGCTTTTAAAAAAAATCTAGTTGTTTCATTTCTTAAAGTTCGTGCAATGCCCACTCAAATTCTATTTTCTTTGTATGCATTTAGGGTTTCTAGAAATAGTCGACAGGCGCACAAACCCTACGCACCATCCTACATCAATATGGTATCAGAGCTAGGTTCTGAAATATTTTAAGTTTCGGAATCCGCCCTGCGTAAAATGGGAACCCCACATAGCCTTTATTTTTCAAAAAAAAAAGAATTTTTTAAAGCAAAATCATACATTTGCATTTTACTTTTCTGTCTTGCATGCATCTGCGCAGTGGTAGGTTAGTGAGTATGAGTTCACCTCATCACAATTCACCACCTGAACACCCTCATGAGGTAAAACTTTGAGATGCGTCGAGTTGAACGTGATCAACCGAGTCATGTGAACGAAGGGAATGAACCACCCCTATGATTTCTACCTTTCGCCCACCAAATGGCAGTGTTAGCCGAAAGTATACACCAAGTGCGAGAAGTTTTTGAAAACCTTAGTGTTAGGTTGAATAGTCTAGAAGTACCCCCTCGAGGTTTAATGTCACCTTCAATTCGAGATGAGCATTCCGTTAGACCTCATCACGAAACTCCACGCCACTACTTAGAAATGTCTACACTTAGGAGGAATCCTCTATTTGAGGATTACGAATCCACCTACACTCATTCCCATAGAGACCCATCAGGGAGATCTTTACGATACTTCGATGACTATCCTCCATCACAGTACATAACTTCCAGAGAACGTGTTGATCCATCAATACAATCACATTATGCTAGAGACGATCAATATGATGATTGTCGTCGTTCTTATCCTCACACTCGAATAGATCTTATTGGTCTTTTGATACAATATTATGATGATAAAGTTCAGTATCACTCCAATCATCGACACTACACGTCTCCTCTATATGAAGAACCTGAGTCTGTATATGTGCGACCACCACAATACGATAGTAGGACTCACGTCCACCCACGAGCACGATATGATTATCGTCACGATTACCCTCAAGAATCTTGTAGAGGTCACTCTCATCAAGATTACATCACACTTTGTGACCCTCATAGTGTTCAGAAAACGAAAATGACGATGGTCATTAAGGGTTGGCGAGAGCACTCCTCTTCCCAAAGCAGGAAAACTTCACCCACTCTGTCTGATATTCTAATACAGGATGTGTGGAGTCAACCCCCACGAGTGTCTGCTCCACTTAGTGAACCTGCCCTCGATTTTAATTTTATTAGCACTCTATTGAGTGAAGACTTCTCGCACACTTCACCCGATGGCGCGTCGAGTCACATTGCGATCGGGAGCCAAGAGCTTTGTAGTGATCTCGAGGTTGCCACATCTTCCCTTTCCGGGAGCACGACCCCTTCTGATGGTTTGTTTCTGGAGGACCATCACTCTACTGATGGGTTCTTTGACGACCCTCCTATTGAGCCTCCAGATGAGTCACCTTGTCCTTGTGTGGATGAGATTCATGTGAGTAAAACAATTATGAAGTTTAATACATTGACAACTTTTCCATTACCTCCCCTGATGTCGATAGTGTTCAAGAGAGAGGATTTTGAGTGTGACATCCATATAGTAGGGCTTGATCGTAGCCGTCTGGTCACTCACAAACTAGATGAGTTATGAGACGTACCACCTGCTGACCCATCAAATGCGTTCTTTCTTATTATGGGTACTCACCTCATTCTAAAGTCGTGTTTTATTATCAGTGAATATGGACATCACTTTGAAGACCATCGTATTAGAGATGAGTTTTATATGCCCCACCCGGAGAGCCTCTTGATGCCTCACACTCCCTTTGTAAATTTATCACGATTGTCACACTTTACGTGATTTATTGTTTATATGAGAACACTTCATAAGTTTTTGGAGCCTCCATCGGTAATCGTCGCATTTGGGACGAATTTTATTATACCCCTCCCGGTGAACCCCCGGATGAACCACATATGGGTTCACCGCACATTTGGAATGTCTCTATCCTTCGTAACACAGTCGAGTTTGAGGATGCACTCACTAATTCGTTGATATTAAATCCTATCACCCACACTTGCAGAGATAGTTCGCACACCATGATGACATATCTTATCACTGATGTCTCTGATTGTCACTTGAGTGTTCATCGCCCCCGCGATGAATTTTTTTATGATCAACCTTCCGAGCTTCCTGATCATATACCCATCTCAGGAATTGCTTTTAGTATCTAAAACCACTGATTTGTGCAGTTAGTCATGTTAGTAGTTCATCTTTTGCATTTGCATGATTTGCACAAAGAAATTGAGCGGAAATTGCATGGTACTTATGACCTATATGCAACTCAAGCTAACAAGCATAAAAGAGCTACTAGTTTCAAAGTGGATGACTTGGTGATGGTTCGGCTAAATCCAGAACGGTTACCGTCGGGTACCGTAAAGAAGCTAGCTGACCGTAGAACTAGACACTTTCGAGTAGTGAAGCGAATTGGGCAAAATGCGTATGAACTTGAGATGTCTTTCGTTTGGGGAGCAAATCATGTTTTTAACGTAGCCGATCTGACTTTATTCCACGATTATCCGCATGAGTCTTTAGATTTTCCCTTACCTTCTCCTCCATTTGATTCTTCTAGGTTGGCGAGTGCTAGTGAGGAGCCACATTCAGGACACACCGATTCTCATTCAGTTGATGACACGGCACCTGCAGTTCTTCAATTTTCCACTGACAGTTTTAAAACTGAGCATGAGACACCAGGTGATTATACTATACCAATTCCCAGAGCTGCCGAGAGACTTCCGCGACAAATCTTGGTTCCCGAGGTGATATTGGATGAGGAGACAGTGACCACTACTGATGGTAGTTTTCAGAGATACTTGGTTCGTTGACATGGCAGAACAGAGACCGAGACCAGCTGGGTCTTGGCCGAGAAGTTACAGCGGATGGATGTTGATTTTCTACAACACTACCGCTCGGAACATTCACCAGAGATGAGTGATTTCGAGAAGGGGAGAGTTGATGGAGACCAGCCCAGATCAGGACGTCGCAAAAATATCTGACGTCGTACCCGACCGGACTGCTATTGACCCTAAGATTTGCAAATTTTTATTTGTGACATTTTACAATTTTTGTAGTTTTGCAAATTAATGTATTTGGGTAATTTTCAATTTGGATATATATACATACACACATATATATATATATATAAAGTTATGTAAACCTAAAACCCGGTTCAGTGGGTTTTCCTCCCAGCCAACCAAGCCGTTGTTCTTTCTTCCCAGCGAGCCCGCACCCCGCAGATTACCAACCTAAAACCAAGCAGGATTCACGCTCAATCTCACTTGACGCCGCATTTCGACGCCAACAGAGACCACAATAGCCACTCCCACACGTCCCGTTGTCACGCCCCCCTCATTCCCAGCGGTTGTAGCTCTATGGCCACCGTCATTCTGCCATGGCCGCACCTTCAAGCTCTGCCGGTTCCAAATCTCATAGAGGTTACCTGTTTTCTTTTTCATTTTTGAAACCCTATAGAAGGGGATTTGATGTAATGTTAGATGGTGGTGATTAACGATGATGAATGCATGAATATTGCTGTCGTGAGGTTGATGTCTATTGATGTTTGCTGCTTCCATTTTAGGAGTCCTGCTAGAGTAGGTTGTGATTGAATATTGAAAGAGATGAAAGCTTCTGTTTTGATTGATGCCTGTAAAACCTTCCTGCTAGAGTTGTTGAAAATTAAGAGTTTGCCTTGCTTTCGTAAGTGTTGATGATGATGAACAGTTACCATTTGATGTTACTGTAGAATTTTTGGGATTGATTTATGATTGTGGTCGGTTTTCAGTAGAGGGAAACTTTTGTGTTCTGGCTTGATGTTTACGATTTGAAGTTAGGAGTTAGGATTGAAGATAGTGTTTGTTAATGAAACTTTGATGCCACTGTTTGGCTTCCCATGAGTCCAGTTAAAAAGTGATGAGATTGCTGTGAGGTTATTTTTGTGAATAGTTATGTGAAGAACTTGCCCTGTTGTTTCCATTGCTTCAGTGTAAAGTTGAGTGTAATTTGTTTTTTTGAGCGATTGAGATTTCGTGGAACCACTCTTGTGTGGGAGTGAGCGAACTACGTCCGTGGTGCCCGTGTGCGATAGCGGCCGACTACAGAGCGGGAGACTCGAAGGTGACGAGGAATCCCTCGCGTGATCGCCATCGACTTCGATTAGGGAAAGACGTTTCTTTCCGTTGGTAACTTGCTTCTTTCTCTTCCTTTGTGCGCGTCTAAATTTTTCTCTTAGGTTAATTAGATTCATTGTTGGGTTTTCGCCCAAATTTTGTCGTTGAACGCTATGTCGAAAACTCCAAACGGAAACGTATTTGGAGTTCACGATTTTTGTTTTGCTACGACAAGGGAAACAGAACAAAAGTTGCAAGCTTCCTTCCCGAATTTAGAATTGAACCATTTTTTTCAAGAAAATTCATTTTAAACAAAATAGTGATTTTGTGGTTTAAAAAAAAATCTAGTTGTTTCATTTCTTAAAGTTCGTGCAATGTCCACTAAAATTCAATTTTTCTTTGCATGCATTTAGGGTTTCCTGGAAATAGCCTACAGGCGCGCAAACCCTACGCGTCGTCCTGCATCACTGATACTAGCGGGTGCGGCGAGGTGGGGTGTATTGCTCGGAAACGGACGGGCGGATGATTCCGCGCTCGGGTTCGCGGCCGGAGGTGGCTCTGATACCAATATGTTACGTGCGACTGACTGTGACCGTGTGCTCCGGCGATCCTTTGGCGGAAGAGAGGGGCTCCTTGTGCAACGGTCGGCTAGGGTAGAAAGGGGATGATAGGGAGAGAGATACGAAAGGGGGATGAGAAGTTTTAGAGAGAGATGAGGAAATACTTCTTTTCTTCCCTCCCAAGCTATCCCCCCAAGGGAATATAAAACAAGTCACCAAAGTAGCATACCCCCCCCCCACTTGGGCTTACATATGTGGGATCAAAATAAAGGAGTGAAATTACCATTGCAATAAAAATACGAATTAAAAGGAACGAAATAGAAAATACGGGATCTTCATGTCGGAATGTCCTTCGACGTGCTCGTCTCCGCGCCGCGTCGGCGGTATATGCCCCCCAGTGTGGGTCTGGCTCCGTGGCCGGCGGTAGCTCCGTGGCCGGCGGTAGCTCCGTAACACAATGTTATATTTAATAAAGCATTCGTTCACTTCAATTTGTTGTGCGGTTATGCTAGATAGGATTATGTATGATGTTGATGGCAGTTTTGTTGTCAAATAATAATCTGATAGGTTCTTTATGTTCACTCATAAGGAGTAAAGCATTAAACCTTCACAAATTTCATGTGACATGGTTTTAAACTCTACATCAGCACTTGATCTGATAACGACGTGTTGATTTTTGCTCCTCCATGTGATAAGATTCTCACCAACCAGAGAACAATATCATGTAGTGGATCTTCGGTCCTCAACCGGATCAGTTCAATATGCATCTGCATAAGCTTTAAATTTTAATTAACCAATGAGGAAGAATAGAACAAGGCTTCCTAGAGAAGTCTTGAGATATTTTAGAATTCTATGGACGACATTCAAATGACGGGTTTTCTGGTGAATGTTGGCATAGGAGATACTTAGGCATGTATGAGATAGGTAAATAAGCCTCCTAACTGATGTAGGGTAGGATGCGTACCGTGCAATCTAGGCTAACTCGAGTGAGTGGACACGTGAACACTATATGTAGATGCACAGAATCCGTTCGGCAATTAATTCAAATAAAATTCACAACTCACGCATTCAATAATATAAGCGAAAACAAGTTCAGTTAGGGCGATTAAGCAAGGCTTTCCTCCAAACGGAGGGCCAAATTAAGCACGTCACGGATGACTCCTTGCAATCACAATTCTTTACGGGACAAAATTCCACATATAAATATCCAAGCAAATATGAGTAATCCAAACAACGTTCAAGTGCTGAAAATTAAAGGTCCATACAACAAAACAACTCACAAACAAGGGAATGTCCGAGGCGGGAAAGATCCGGCGGCTTTGAAGGTAGATCCGGGTGAGCGTGTCGGGACGGTGGCTGTCCGCGGTGGAGAAGGGTTGCGGCGGGCTGAAAATGGGTAGATCCGATCAAATATGGAAGGATCCGGTCAAGGGGAGGGTAGATCCGGTGGTGGAGAGCAGATCCGGGCTAGGAATGGTGAAGGGGTTATAGGGAATTGTAGATCGGGGTTGGATCTCCTGGATCAGGACTGATCCGAGAGAGGGGAGGCCGATTGAGGGTGGATCCACAGAGGAGGGGTGTGAGGAGGTGGCGACGGGGCTGCAGGGAGGCTGCGGGGAAGAGGGGGAAGGCGGCGGCTGTAGGGAGGCTGGCGGACGGGGCTGCAGGGGGTTGCAGGCCGGCGGGTTGCTACAGCAGGCCGGCGGGTTTGCCCAGGAATGGGGCGGAGACGGGGCTGCTACGGGGTGGTTTGAGGGAGGAAAAAGAGGGGGAAGGATAGGGGATACCTTGGGGGTGAAGTTCCACCGCTAGGAATCGGCACCTAGGGCTCCACGGCGTCGGCACCGTGGCTTGATCGCGGAGTTCCGGGAATGTCTTCCTCCAAAACCAGCAATGATCTTTCCAAGCCTCTAACACTCCTATTTATAACATTCTAAGCATTAAGGCAACCCGAAATCTACGGCTATGATTGGTCGAAAAATCCAAGTGCCAAATATATGAAAATAAAGCCAAAAATAACAAAGTTATACATTAAAAAAGTTTGCGACGCGCATCCGCGGGATCGGATCGCCACCCCGATCAAGTCTTCCAGCGAGAATAGAGGAAAGTGGGCCCCGCTTTGTTATGGGCCGATGGTCCCCAATCAACTCCTCCCGACTGAAAAGAATTCATCTCCGATGAATGGAGATGATCATACTGTCGTCGAAGTCCAGGGGCGAGTCGATCCAGCTCAGTAGGTAGAATCCACGAGTCATAAGAGGCGGAGCAGCCTCTCCAACGAACCAGGTAGCGACATGAAAGTCCAGTGGTGGTAGGGTTGTACTCATGGGCGACGATGTCTGTAATGCTTTCAGTACGCTGCTCTCGTGAAGTGGATCCCAGAGCGATCAGGGGTGGTGCAGGCGGTGTCACCGTAGGTGAGGGACTCCCAGTGGTGCGTACAGCTGGGGGCAGGGCAAGTGGTGGTAAAGGTGAGTGGGAGGAAGCTGCAGCTGGTGATGAGGTGGAGAGGTGGTGATCATCCCGACTCGGGTCTGAATATTCGCGAGGTTCGTAATACGGAGTTAAGTTCTCAACATTGAACACCAGATGGATTCCCAAACTAGCGGGGATATTCAGCTCGTAGGCATTTGTCCCGATCCTTCTAATGATCGAGTAGGGACCCATTCGTTTAGCGCTTAATTTTTTGGCAGGCCCAGGTGGGGCCTCTCCGCCCGAATTCGGACCATTACCTGCTCGCCATCGTGGAAAAATTGTTCACGTCTGCTTAAATCTGCATGGGTTTTATAGTTTTCGTTACTTGAAATAATTTGTCGACGGACTGACTCATGTAATTCATGCAAATAGCGTGCAAATGACTCGGCGGACTCACTTGGACGGGACTCTAATGGACAAGGAATGAGGTCGATGAGTTTCTTGGGTTCATATTCTAATACTATGTGAAATAGGCTCAACCCGGTGGACCTGTTGATCGAACTATTGTAGGCGAATTCAGTGACGGGAAGGACGGAGTCCCAGCTCGCCACATGTTCGCCGACAAGACATCTAAGCAAATTCCCTAGATTGCGGTTCACAACCTCAGTCTGCCCGTCTGTCTGGGGGTGGTATGCAGATGAAAACTTCAGGGTGGTGCCCGTTTTGTACCATAGGGTCTTCCAAAAATAACTCACGAATCTAACATCCTTGTCGGAGACTATGGACTTTGGTAGGCCATGTAACCTAAAGACGTCCCGAATGAAAATGGATGCAACACGTGATGCATCAGCAGTCCTAGATCAGGCTATGAAGTGTGCAATTTTGGAAAAGCGATAAACGACTACAAAGATGGAGTCGTGCTTCCGAACCGTGCGCGGCAGTCCAAGTACAAAGTCCATACTAATGTCCTCTCAGGGTCTAAGTGGGACTGGTAAGGGCGTATATAATCCTGTGTTCTGTTTAGTTCCCTTCGCAGTCTGACATGTGCGACAATGTCGGACAACTCTGGCCACATCCCTCTTCAGGTCGGGCCAATAAAATTGATCCTCGACGATAGCTATGGACTTATCCCTACCAAAATGCCCAGCGGCTCCGCCCGCATGAAACTCCCAAATCAAATAGTCACGGTACGATGTGCTTGGGATGCACATGTGGGAACCCCGGTAAAGGTAACCTTCCCAAATCTGGAAGCCATCGACAGGTTCGGGTGGGTCTCGAGATAATGTTGTGTATATCTCGCCGAAGTCCGAACAACCTGGGTAATCGGCAATAATCTGCTCAAGTCCGTCCACGTGGGCTCTAAGGGTCTGTAGAAGGGTGACCCGCCGACTCAACGCATCAGCGGGTTTGTTCTTAACACCAGCGCGATGTTTGAGAACATAGTGGAAATCCTGGAGGTACTCAACCCACTTCGCATGCCTATGTCCCAACTTCTTCTGGGAATCTAAGTACCGAAGCGCCTGGTGGTCCGAATAGAGGACGAACTCCCGGGGAAGGAGGTAGTGTCTCCAGTATCGTAATGACTGAACGATCGCATAAAACTCCCTATCATAATTGAAGTATTTTTGCTTGGCCTCATTTAACTTCTCGCTGAAGTAGGAGACCGGGTGTCCCTCCTGGCTCAGCACACCACCGATTCCTACCCCAGAGGCGTCACACGCAACCTCAAATGCCTTGCCGAAATTTGGAAGTCGTAAGACCGGTGCCGTAGTCAATCTCTCTTTAATCTCCTCAAACGCTCGAGTGGCCGCGGGGGTCCACTGAAACTCACCCTCTTCAAACAGCTAGTGAACGGGGTCATGATCGTACTAAATCCCCGAACGAACCTCCTATAGAAGGTAGCTAGACCATGGAAGCTGCGGGCCTCGTGAATGGTGGTAGGCAAGGGCCACTCGCGAATGGACTTGACCTTCTCAGGGTCGACTGACACTCCTGTGGACGATACAATAAACCCCAAGAACTGAACCGACTCGGCATAAAACGAACACTTCTTTAAATTCACGAATAACTTCTCACCACGAAGGGTCTCGAAAAGGAGTCTCAAGTGGTCTAGGTGGTTTTCATGGGTCTGACTATAAATCAGGATGTCATCAAAATACACAACTAAAAACTTGCCCATGTAGGGCCGCAATATCTGTGTCATGATCCTCATGAACGTGCTCGGGGCGTTGTACAACCCAAATGGCATGACCAACCACTCGTACATGCCATCTTTAGTCTTAAAGGCTGTTTTCCATTCATCACCCTCTCGTACCCGAATCTGGTGGTACCCACTCCGTAGATCAATCTTAGAAAAGAGCTGGGCAGCTGACATGGTATCTAACAAATCGTCGAGTCGAGGAATGGGGAACTTGTACTTCACCGTAATCTTATTGATGGCACGATTATCGATGCACATGCGCCAGCTACCATCCTTCTTAGGGGTAAGAAGGGCGGGGACGACACAGGGACTCAGGCTCTCTCGAATGAACTGCTTCCGGAGAAGCTCGTCAACCTACCGTTTGAGCTCGGCGTGCTCATCTAGATTCATACGATAGTGAGGAAGGTTAGGGAGAGAAGCTCCCGGGACTAGATCAATGGCATACTGGATATCTCGCAACGGTGGGAGCTCATCGGGTAACTCCTCAGGCATGATGTCAACAAACTCCTCTAGTAAAGTCTGAATCTCCGGGGGAAGATCTGGGGTCACCATCGGACTCTCAGAAGTTATGGTGGCAGCAACAATGTAAAATATGCCAGCGTCATTGCTCTCCCGCAGGAACTCACTACACCGTAGGAGATGCAGTGGCCTCGATGACATGGTGCTCATGGAGGGTTCAATCGGACCCTTGGATTTCTCCTTAGGTCGGGTGGGTGACAACGTGATCTTCTTACTTTTATCGTAGAATGTGTACGTGTTCGACCGGCCGTAGCACGTGGCGTCGCGGTAGTACAACCAAGGTCGTCCCAATAATACGTGGGCAACATCCATAGGAATTACGTCACACCACACGTGATCCTCAAATGTAGCAAGCCGAATGGGAACGAGGCATCGCTGTGTCACCTGGATGGCGGTCTTGTCTACCCAAATGACCCGATAAGGATGAGGGTGGGGCTCGTCTTTCACTTGCATACGCTCTAAACCTCTCTGGGTCACGATATTGACACAACTCCCACTATAAATGGCTAGCTTACAGGGTCTGCCTGCACTAGGAAAATACGTGTAGAAGATAGTGGTGCGGCGCCAATCCTCGTCAGCGCGGGGGGTATATAGGAGGCGTCGCACTATACCCATCTCTAGGGATCTCTCAGCCTTGCTCTCCCATCCCTCCTCGATCGTAGCCTCGACCTCCTCAGTAACATCCTCGACTCCCTCTAGGCTCGGCTCCTCTTCCTCAACTAGCAGACTTCGTGTGGGGCAATGTGCCGCCACATGTCCTCTGCTGGAACATCTAAAACACTGGATACCCCCAGGTCTCTGACCCTCGGTGGCGATGGCCTTGCCCTTCATGTCAGCGGTGACCCGTGGGGGCGGGGTAGCCGTGGTAGTCTGGAAAGGGGTGGGCTTCTTGAATGTCGAAGAATCAGTCCGCGAGGGGAACTGTTTCGTACCCGATGTACGGAGATACTGCTCGTACTCTAGGGCGGGCTGGAATATCTGGTCAACAGTCTCGAGGCGATGGGGAATCAACTCTCTCCGGAGCTCCGACAAATACCAGCTTTAAATCGAGACGCGATGACAATGGGCTCCTCCGAAATATCGCTCCTAACGACCAACTCATCGAATCGAGCCATATACTCGGCTACCGAAAGCGTCCCCTGACGTAGGTTATGTAGCTGATCAAGCAACTGATCACGGTAAGAGGCGGGGAGATATTTATCCTTCAGTCTCTCCTTCATTTCATCCCAACGAGTGATGGGATAATAGCCTTCTCTCTCGACAGCTCTCTCCACGCTAATCCAAAATACCTTGGCTTGTCCAAAAAAACTTCATCTTCGCGAAACGGACGCAACGCACATCTCTCATATCGTACCAGTCAAAATAGTGATCCATGTCTAGGATCCAATCACTAAAGGCCTTCGGATCCAAGCGGTCGTCGAACGATGGGGCGTCGAGGCGAATCCGGCGAGTGATGTCGAAGGCATGGCCACCTCTCCGGGGGTCAGGGTAGTCCCCCGAATAGTCATCATAGTCGTAATCAAATCTTCGTCGATCTGGCGGGTAATACTCATCTCGGTGCTGGTCGCGGCGACCGGGTGGAGGCACACGGTCCTTAAGGTCAGGTTGCGGCTGACGGGGAATACGATAATCTTCACGCGGAGGTGGGGGTCTATCACGTGCTGGCTCAGGGTTTTGCCTTGCCGGCGAGGCTGGGGCCCGGTAGGGAATGTCACGGCGATGACGTTCCACAGGTGGCTGGCCCACTCACGGGCGCTGGTCAGGACGTGGGGGAGCATCAGGGTCGTCCTCCAAAGAATCGTCACGATGTGTTGGCATGTCCCTGACATTCTCTAAGTGGTCCAATCGTAGGTTTACCTCGGCAAGATCTTGCCGCACGTCATTAAACTGGGTGCCTAAGGTGTCAAAACGATCTAGGATGAGGCGCTGGAACTCAGCAAACGCGGTGCCCGAATTCGAGCTTCCCGCTCGGTCGTCGGTTACTTGTGGTTTTGTCATGCTAGTCCTAAATGTCCTACCACTACGGAGCATGCAAATGGCCTAACCTTGACCTATGATACCAATTTGATGTAGGGTAGAATGCGTACCGTGCAATCTAGGCTAACTCGAGTGAGTGGACACGTGAACACTATATGTAGATGCACAGAATCTGTTCGGCAATTAATTCAAAAAAAATTCACAACCCACGCATTCGATAATATAAGCGAAAACAAGTTCAGTTAGGGCGATTAAGCAAGGCTTTCCTCCAAACAGAGGGCCAAATTAAGCACGTCACGGATGGCTCCTTCCTGCAATCACAATTCTTTACGGGGCAAAATTCCACATATAAATATCCAAGCAAATATGAGTAATCCAAACAACGTTCAAGTGCTGAAAATTAAAGGTCCATACAACAAAACAACTCACAAACAAGGGAATGTCTGAGGCGGGAAAGATCCGGGGCTTTGAAGGTAGATCCGGGTGAGCGTGTCGGGACGGTGGCTGTCCGCGGTGGAGAAGGGTTGCGGTGGGATGAAAACGGGTAGATCCGGCCAAATATGGAAGGATCCGGTCAAGGGGAGGGTAGATCCGGTGGTGGAGAGCGGATCCGGGCTAGGAATGGTGAAGGGGTTATAGGGAATTGTAGATCGGGGTTGGATCTCCCGGATCGGGACGGATCCGAGAGAGGGGAGTCCGGTTGAGGGTGGATCCACGAAGGAGGGGTGTGAAGAGGTGGTGACGGGGCTGCAGGGAGGCTGCAGGGAAGAGGGGGGAAGCCGGCGGCTGTAGGGAGGCTGTCGGGCGGGGCTGCAGGGGGTTGCAGGCCGGCGGGTTGCTACAGCAGACCGGCGGGTTTGCCCAGGAATGGGGCTGAGACGGGGCTGCTACGGGGTGGTTTGAGGGAGGAAAAAGAGGGGGAAGGATAGGGGATACCTTGGGGGTGAAGTTCCACCGCTAGGAATCGGCACCTAGGGCTCCACGACGTCGGCACCGTTGCTTGATCGCGGAGTTCCGGGAATGTCTTCCTCCAAAACCAGCAATGATCTTTTCAAGCCTCTAACACTCCTATTTATAACATTCTAAGCATTAGGGCAACCCGAAATCTACGGCTATGATTGGTCGAAGAATCCAAGTGCCAAATATATGAAAATAAAGCCAAAAATAACAAAGTTATATATTAAAAAAGTTCGCGGCGAGCATCCGGACGCATCCGCGGGATCGGATCGTCACTCCGATCAAATCTTCCGGCAAGAATAGACGAAAGTGGGCCCCTCTTTGTTATGGGCCGATGGTCCCCCATCACTAACCAGTCTATCAAATTTAGTGACATCTTCAATGTCTTCTCCATCATCCATTCCTAATTTATGGTTGGCTTCGATAGGGGTGTCAACGGGTCTAAGCCAGCTCGTCCAAGATATCTCAAGCAAGCCAATGATGTACTTCCTCTATAAGATGGAAATCCTATGTTTTAGTTTGGCAACTTCAATGCCCAAGAAGTACATGAATTTTCTCAGGTTTTTCTAGGGGTGCAAACGAGTCGAGCTTGGCAAAATTTCCAAGCTCGAGTCGAGCTTGGCAAAATTTCCAAGCTCGAGCTCGAGCAAATCATTTCGAGCTCGAGCTCGTCGAACTCATTTTGTTCTGGCTCGAGCTCGACCTCAATGCCTGCTTATAGAGCTCGAGCTTCGAGCTCGCGAGCTCGAGTCGAGCTCAAGCTACTCACGAGCTTTTTAGCACATGAGCCTGATTTTCTTTATATTTTTAATTTTTTTTTAAAAAAAAATTGGAATAAAAAGCTCACGAGCCAGCTCGCAAGCTCATGAACAATAATATTCGAGCTCGAGCTGACTCGTCGAGCCCGACTCATAATCGAGTTTGTCGAGCTCGAGTCGAGCTTTTTTCGAGTCGGCTCATCGAGCTTTCGAGCCGACTCAACTCAACTTGCACCCCTAGATTTTTCACCTCAAACTCCTTGGCCAACCATTTCTTCAAGGTTTGGATCTCATCAACATCATTCTCTGTTATAATAATATTATCCACGCAAAAAATATGAGCTATCATTTTACCTGCTTTGTGCTTGATGAACAAAGTATGAGCAGCATTGGTCTGATTATAACCAAAAGATGTCATATCTCTGTGAAATATCTCAAACTAAGCTCTAAGAGATTGTTCATCATATAATATTTTCTACAACCTGCAGATTGTTCCTTCTAATCCCTTAGTACTAAGCCTAGATGGTATAGAAATACATACCCCCTCTTATAAGTCCCCATGAAAAATGCATTCTTCACATCTATCTAGCTAAAGTGTCATCCTTTAGAAATAACAAGGGAGGGAAGGCCTCTCATTGAATTCATCTTTGTCACGGGAGCAAAGATTTTATGATAGTAAATTCTATAGATTTGACTATATCCACTTAGACACCAGTCTACCCATGTATCTTTCAGCAATTCCTTAGGAATTCCACTTGACAAAGAAGAGTCACTTATATTGAACAATTGTCTTACCTTGCGGAGGATGCACTAGATGCCTTGGGCACTTTTTTTTCAAGAGCTAGCATTTTCTCGAACATTGCTTCTTGCCACTTACGGTTACCAAGTGCTTTTTCCCATGATGAGGGGATAGAGATAGAAGTTAAGTGGGTAAAAAAGGTTGTGAATCAATAGAAGAATCATAAGAAAAATTGGGAAAGGATATGTTGAATAGAAGATCAAATACCTTTCCTAAGATTAATAGGGAGATCAATATGCAGCGAGGATGGATGTGGTGCCAACCCTGGTATCATAGAATAAACATGTATGTTTATCCCCTTATTTCTACGAGTATAAACATGTGAGTAGTTTTCTACTCACCATTGAGTACAGTAGGAGAAGTGGTAGGGAATGATATGATAGAGGAATAGGCAAAGAAATGGATGGGTAATTTGCTTCCAGCAAGGTACAAATTCCCCCTGAAGTGAGGGCTCATAGTAGGCTTCAGATTCTAAAAAAGTGATAGTCATGGTGATAAAGGTCTTTTCGGTCACGAGATGAAAGCATTTGTAGCCCTTTTGAGTGGGAGAATGCCCAATGAAGACACTTTTTAGGGCCATATAATTAAGTTTAGATTTGCGACGTACATGAACAAAGCACAAACATCCAAAGACTCATGGATGTAGCTATGCAGGAGTCACATGAAGAATACTAAGGGGTGCTTTGTTCCCAAAGATATGGGTAGGCATATAGTTAATGAGATCACTTGCGGTAAAGATAGCATCCACCAATAATATCTAGTAAGGTGCATCTTGAACAAGAGATATGTGTCACATCAAGAAAGTGATGATTTTTTGCTCAGCAACCTCACTATGGGCTGGAGAACATATGTGACGAACCAAAATATTTTTCGCGTACTTATTTTGTTATTCACTTTCTCTCCCCGATGATGAAAAAGGTACTTATGTTTTTGGATTTATTTTTATTTCATTTGATATATTTTCTTGATTTTTTAGTGTTAATATTTGGGTTGCCCTTTCGCTTATTTGGGCTTGCTGACTTTGGGTGTGAGTTGGTTCTTTTATTAACTGTTTATGTGGGTTGGTTGGGTTTTGGGTTGCTGGTTGCCTGTCTCATGTTTTTTTTTAGCTGTTGTTATGCTGGAAGCTGTTCATGTGCTGGATAAAGTGGCTATGTATGATGACACATGGCTAGCCAAGTGTTAACTATTTGAGAATTGGGATTGTGATCTGGACTCAGTGCTGTTTGGCTGGACTGAACCGCTTACCGCTGTTTCTTCTTATAAAATAAAACCCCGTCAGGCTCTTCTCATTTCACTCCCATCTCGACTTCTTCTCCCGTCGCCCGTCGCTGTGCGCTGCTGTTGCCGCCAATACATCTCCTTCCTCCAGAACTCCTCTGGCCGGCTACTCCTCATTCCTCGATTGCTGCCTGAGCCGCTGCTGTTCTATTCTCGGTATTTTTGTGCCCTTGTCGTGCCTTGCCGCTGCTATCGAACATCTCTCTGGATGACTTCTCCTTCTTCCCGAGCTTCCTCTCCTCTCTTATTTACCTCTCTCATTTTTTTGTAGCCGCTGCTTCTGCTGTGCCGTTTTGCCGCTGCTGCTTCCCTCCCTGTGCCTTCGACTGGACTGTGCCGAGCTATTAGGGCATAGCCGCTGCTGCTACTTTGGAGTTCTAGGAAGGAGTTTGTTACACTCTGGCGATCCGTAAGGATCGGTTGCGTAACATCCTTCTCCCTCCCTCTCCCGCTATAAGCATGATTCTCCCCCTCTTCTAATTCCTGTTTTAGAGGTTTGTGCTACATTGCTGAGATTACTTTCAGAGTTTTCTGCTATGTTTGTTACTGGATATGGCTGATTTGTGTTGTGCATGTGGCTGGTTTATGTACAGTTGAAGTCAGATATTTTTACGTAGTTTGAACAAATTTTTGGGTTGTTTACACACAGATTTTGGGGCTGTTTTCTATAGCTGTTAGTGGTTGTTTCGTGGTCATTTTATACAAATTTTGAGCTATTTTTGCTGCTGGTTGTGCTGGTTAGTTGCTGGACAGCGGGTTAAGAGGACGGGAAGTCCATTTGGGGGCTGGTTTGGCCCATTCGAGTTATTTTTTGGCTGTCCAGCACTAGTTGAGGGATGTTTTTGTGATTTACACGTCTTTTTCCTCTTACTTTTACGGTTAATCGATTTTGACTTTCCAAATTTGTTAGTAAACAGTGATTATCCTTACGTATTATACTATGAGTAAAACGAGACGCAACCCGAACTATATGCATCTTATTTAAGTGGTTTCCAAGACTAGGACAAACGAGGATGGCGTCCCGCGATAATCATGGTAATAATACAGCAAAGGATAAGGGTAAAGGCAAAGCGTTGGTGAGTATTCTATCTCTTGGAGTTTTACATATTCAAGTAATTTCGATAATTTTAACTTTTTTGAATACTGCCTGTGCATTTGAGTTACAAATGATGAAATCGCTAATCGATTGTGGGCAAGGGAAAACTGATAGCGATGGATATATATATTCTGAGGGGAATGTTTTATAAATAACAAATCATTTTAAAAAGCTGGCATGGGGAAATACGAGGGCTTCGAATCCGGTGACGTGGAGGCATCCACTGAGGATTCACCAGTATGGGTGAGCCTACAATTACGCCCTTCGGGGGTGTGGCCAATTCAAGATTTGCATTACCCAAGTATTTCCCAATAAATGTAACCTAAAAAGAGGGGATTTCAAGAAAATAAGGTATATATATTTACCTGCATTTTTTGTTCCATGTATGCATATTGATATAAATCCTTGTTGCACGTATAAATAGTTTCATGAGATGTTATCTCACATAGTCATATTAGTATGACTAATCCAGTTGAATTACATGTTTTTAGGCAACAGGAGCAAGTCCCAGCGCACCACAGAGAATTCTGCCGGAAGAGCTGGCGAAAGTATGGTTGAAGATCTTTATCGGTATCGGGGAATGCCAGTAGAATCATCGAATCACAAATCCAAACTGCGAGTGCGAATATTTTATCTATTACTATTCTTAGATTTGTTATCGTACGTTGTGTAAATAAATAACAGAAAGTAATAAACTGGTGTGTTCATTTCTGTGATGTGTACTACTGTGACTCAATTTTTGAAAACTCCTGATTGTTCCTCATATCATTTGGGGGAAACCTGCTTTAGGGTTTTCACAACATACACAGGAGGTTTGGTGGATAATGTCAAGGTCACTCAGATACATCTCAAACTGAGAATCAATACTCACGACCATTGTCACTACGTAAGATTTTAATAACATATTGAACTGAGTGGATATCATCCTTTGACATCATTTACAAAGACGAAACACTGCATTTTTGTTTTTCATCAAAAAAACTCATGTATTATGAGAAAAATAATTTATGAAGGTAACAAACCAAAAGCATCCAAAAAGAGAAGCCACAGAACAAGGTCTTCATCCATTTATATCAATAATAGCAAACCTAGTACAGCTAGGCAAGAAAACATGAATGAACGAAGTATGGTGATGTTTACTAAGTCCACATATATCACATTTAAAGATTTCAACAAGAAGAGCAAACATAATAGGAAATAATGTTTCATAGTATATATGTAAGAAGTCCTAATGCGATGGTGCCAGAAGTCCTAATGCGATGGTGCCAGGAATCCAAGACAGAAGACTAAGTCGCAAGTAAAGTATGTGGAGATGAATTAGAGCTAGAAGTATCAAACACGTAGAGGTTATTGCATAATCTATAGGAGTCAATCACCTTTCTCATCTTCTATCTTGAAACACATAAGAATAGGGAAAAAGGTTACAAAATCGTTCATATAATTGGTTAAGTGACTAATGGAAAGAAGGTTACAAGTTAAGTTTAGGGCAGAGAGTAGGTGATAGAGATATGAGGAACAAGGGATGGATCCTTCTCCTGCAATAGAGGAAAAAGATTCATCTGCAATGCTCATTTTGTTTATACCATACAATGGTAGGTAGGACGCAAAACTCGAGGCAAAGTTAGTCATCTAGTCAATGCCTCCGGAGTCTATGATCTAGAGAGTGGATGAGCGGGTGGACGCAGAATGAGCACACGGTATTACCATGTGAGCATGAGAAGACGATGATGAAGCAATCAACTCAATAGGATGACCATGCATCAGGCCTTGGAAAACCAAAACGATTAGGCAAACAATGTTGGGTGATGTAACCTCCGAGATCTCAGATAGATGAGCATGACAGGATGAGGGTGGTCTTCCTTAAGATCGACTATATCCACTGCTAACCCACAAAGCTGTGATGGAAAGACATGAAGCTTGAAGCGCGTGTCTCAAGTGTGGCGTGTCTTCCTGCAATAATCAAACCAAATGGTCTTTATCCATAGATTTTTGCTTGAAGTTGCGATCTGGCCAACTTTTAGAACTGCACTGAGCAACAGTAAGAGCAGATCCTTTTGGAACAGAGTCTGGAAGCCAAGTTTGTTGTCGATCAAATTACTATTGCACAAAGTTGTAAACTTTTGAAAAAGATGGTGTAGGAGTGTGCCTAAGAATCTGAACAATGGTCTGATCAAAATCACGATGGAGTGCATGAAGGAACCCAAAGACCCGTAGCGCTCTTCCGGGCTCTAATAAAAACTTCGTCTTTGAGAGACACAAGGATAAGTAAGTCAAAGTGATTATATTCCTGATAGAGTTGAGTAAACTTTAGATTGTAAACATAAGGAGGGCAGCCCCCCTGACGCAAAAGAAATATCTTTTGTATCAGCTAGAAAATTTTAGTAGCATTTCCACAACGAGAGTATGTGGCCTCAACTCTCTTCCAGATATCAACAACCGTATCCAAGAACAGATAGTTGCAGGAAATGAATTCCTGCATAGAATTCATGAGGAATGACATGATTAGGAAGTTCTCTGACTCTCAATGCATCCAATCTGATGAAGTAATCATGGGTTTAGTGGTGGCACCACTAACATATCCAAATATTCAACAGCTTTTCGGACCAAGGGTGATAAAATGAGACCATGGTAGTTAGTTGGAGCCATCTAATCATATAGTAGTAATTTGAGGGTGTTATGATCATGGCTAGCTTGTATAGATCCATTAAAATCCAAGAGAGGAGAAATGGCACCAACTCCAAACAATATAATAGGTGAATTAATATTTCTGAACATGATGACTAGAGAATAAAAATTGGAGATCACCCAAAGATAGATGACAAAGGAAACAATAAACTAGGATTTTATTATGCAAAGAGAGAAACTCTAGATTTGACAAAAGTCACGATCCAAAGTCGGATCCAAAAATAAATCAAGATATATGATCGAGGAAAGGAAGAAGAAGTATCTCCTCAAACATGGTGGAGATTGGGTGCTGAAATGGTGGTTACGCACCTATCCCAAAGGATTCAGAGTTTGGTTGCTTTGATCGACAATATGTCATGTAAGAGGTACTGGAGGAGGTCGAAGAGGGCATAGTGTCGAAGAGAAGTTAAGGATTCGGAGAGAGAAGGGTGTGGATGATGATCAATGGTAATAGGGACGATCGACAGTCAAAAATGGTGAGGTGAAAGTGTGTGGTGTGTATACGAGCAGGAGACGGGTTCCAACGTAGCTCTGATACCATATTGGGAAAAAGAACTTGATTAATTATCATTACTAACCCCTCCTATATACATAGGAGGGGTGGAATAAAATTGATATAAGAACGGAAAAATTACAACAAAATAACTAATGCTAACACCTATAAATATTTAAAAGAATATTGCTCAAGTGAATTGCTCGGCATAAGTGGATACTGCAGGGACTTTTGTGTACAAGTAAATGAAACTTTGCAAAGGATCAAACATTGAAAGGGATGGTTTTTTTCATCATTTGTCTCATTTGAGGAAGTAAATTAGTAAGCATTTTGGTATATGATAGTATGATACTGAGAAGTGACTATCGTGAGAACACCTAGAAGAATATTTTGCTCGTGTAAATAACTAAAATAAAATATGAACTTGAAGTGATAACATGCAACCACAGGCCTAATAGTACATATTTAGTGGGGGCACGTAATATAGGATATGGGTGGAAAAAATGTTAAGTATACTATCATATTGCCAAACTACTTTTTTGCAAGTTATTTTTTAAAATTCATGTCAAAGACACCCAAGAAGAAAATAGTCAATAATATGGGAAAATATATTACCTTTTTCTTTAACTATTCGCTTTGAAAGTTCATTCAAAACTTCAGCTACTTGATGATCTTCCAGCATCGATGCTTTCCTAATATGTATTAGATCTGCTACAGTATCTGGACTGAAGGGCCTCTCATTCAGTGCATATCGGATGTACTTTCTCAAAATATCATCCATATTAAAACCAGTCTGAATAGTCACAAAAGGCATCAATTACTAGGTCAAACAGATAAATTTTCCAGTAGATCATTGTGAGCGCACATATACAAGAGGGAAAAAATATAAACTAGTTTTAGCTATAAAAACTTCAATTGTGTGATTGTAGTTTTGCAAGAAAGTACTGAGAACAGAGAGCAAATTATTTAAATTTCAAGTGCAAAGAATAAAAAAGTGTTATGTTGAAATATGACGGGCTAGAAGTAATTTCCCATTTGAGGTCCTTAGTGTATCAGCAACATGCAAAGTTTACTATCAAAGTCAAAGGCGGGTTATGTAGGAATGGAAAAAAATAAAGAAACACAACTAGCTGTGTTTTAATTTGTGTATCCGTACATCTTTTCGTTATAAAATTATTACGTATACGATTGTTACACATGCATATGCCATAACCCAAACAATGAGGGTATTAGTCCAGTTGGGCTCTTATAGGCAAGCGGGGGTATTTTGGTAATTTGTGTGCTAGTTGTATCTCTATACAAGGGAAGGGTGTGTTTGTGTTTTGTTTATCTAATGTTTACGGTTTACAGTAAGTAATAGCAGTAGTGAGGGAACCAACCCTTAAATGTATCTTGGTCGGAACACGTCTCTCAAGGTTCAGTGTTAGTTCATTTTCTATGTGCAATCTCCTTAGCAAGTTGACAA
Organism: Platanthera zijinensis; assembly: GCA_039513925.1. NCBI lineage: Eukaryota > Viridiplantae > Streptophyta > Magnoliopsida > Asparagales > Orchidaceae > Platanthera > Platanthera zijinensis. The sequence continues at coordinate 14,424,174 of CM077083.1, forward strand.
TTTGGTTCCTTCTTGCCTATTTTCACAAGTCGTGCGATCATCTGATCAGCTTTTTTTCTCTTGTGATATCGCTTCCTCACGCGATCGTCTTCAAACATGTGTGCATTTGATGCTTCTTCTTCCATCACTGCAATGATCACGCCTCTGCATCAGCACAATGAGCACTATCATCATCGTCAAACATTATTCTTTGTACTTCATCAATGTGGTAACCAAAGTCATTCAGCATCGTGGCTCCACATGCAGCTCTTGTACTAGTGACTCCTCCTGACGACCACTTATATTAACTCACAGGGGTTGGATGATGGTCTTCAACAGTCATAGTATATTCTCTCTTCCACAATATTGGGGGTAAGTTCAGTTTTTTTCAGAGGGATATATATTGCTATACATGTGAGTCTCACGTGTTACTTACACTTGTGTCATAACCTGAATAGCATGTGTATTAGTAATCCAGGTGGGCTCTTAGGGACTAATATGGGTATTTTGAAAGTTTTGTGCGAGTTGAATCACAATATAAGGGAAGAGTGAATATGTGTTTTGCTCATCTTATGTCTGGATTTTGGGATCGATCAAAGCATCGGAGAATGAACCATCCATTCTGTTAGAAAAGCTCAATTAAGGGCCCATGTTTTCTCTCTTTTCTCTCTCCATGTATTAGTCCCACATCTTGTATTTAGGATTTCTCTTCTCATTCTTCTCCTATATAAGTGTATTCATACTTGTAACTATTGATTCAAGAAGTATATACAAGGTTTGAGGCCTCTCTTTACATGGTATCAGAGGGAACCGGTCTCCTCCTTGGGTTTCCGGCCTAGCCAATTTCTAGCCGCCTCTCTTCCTTCCCAGTCCGCGCGGCTTCCCTTAGCCGCGGACTCTTGCGGCCTCTCTTCTTCTACCCGCCTCAAATTCTGCCTCTCTCGTGGCTTCCACCTCCTCCTCTTCCCCCTCCCCCCCCTCCTTTTATAATCATCTCTCACGTGGGTCCACCTTCTCCTTTCCTTCTCTACCCGCGCGGGCTCTTTCTGTCCGCTGCGACCTCTCCTTTCTGCTGTCCGCTGCGGGCTCTCTCTTTCCTACTCGCGGCTTCCTCTCTCCGCCTAATCCGCTCGAGTTCTCTAACTCGCGGATTCTTCTTCTGACCGCTCGAGTTCTCTACTCGCGGCCACTTCCTGCTCGCTGATCTCAGCTCGCCGCGCTCTGCTCTCCTACTCGCCGCGACCTGCCTCCTGTTCGCCGCGACCTGCCTCCTGCTCGTCGCGACCTGCTCTCCTGCTCGTCGTGACCTGCCCTTCTTTTCTGCTTGGTGCTCTCTCGCCTTCTCCGCTGCGGCTTGCGGCAACTTCCGCGCGGTCTCTCTCTCCGCCGCGGTCTCTCCCTGCTCGCTAACCGCTACTCGCGGCCACTTACCTCTTCTGTTTGCCGCGACCTGCTTCTCGCTCGCTGCGGCCTCGCCTATCCGCTGCTGTCCTCCACTCTTGCTACTCGCCTGCGGCCTGCCTTGTCGCTTGGAATCTACCTTTGCTAGTCGCTTTTTGGTCGCGATCTCCTGGTCGCTGGAGTGTCCGTCGAGACCGTGCGACTACCTCTTCTCACCCTTCTAACCGCCCGACCTCTTCTGCTGGCCGCGCATGGCTTCCGATACTTCTGCTGCTACTTCTGCTCCGCCAGCCCGTGCGGCTGCCTCGGCTTCCGAACTTCGTGACGAATTACGGATTACGACTATCTCCCTCACTGGAAAAAGGAACTTTGTTGAATGAGTTCACTCGGTTCGCCGTGTTCTGCAGACGAAGGGTCTTCTTCACCACTTGACCCGGGCCCCTCCGACTGCTCCCTCCGATGACTGGATTCGCGATGATGGTCGGGTCCAGTCCTGGCTTCTCAACTCCATGGACACCAGGCCCTACCGCATGGCCATGTATCATGACACGGCCAAGACCACGTGGGAGGAGCTTCACTCCTTTTACTCCGGGCATGACAGCCTACAGCACCTCTATGATATCATTTCTGATCTTCAGAATCTTGCCCCCGGTGCTCCTGGCGATATGCTCTCCTTTGTGGCTAAAGCAAAGAGTTTGGCCGAGGCTTGGATTCAACATCAGCCTCCTACTACTGATCTCGCCATTCAACGGTACCAGAAAGAAGCTGTCGCCATCGCCATGATGATGTCTCGTGTTCCTCCCCACTTGCATAGTGTTCGAGCACAGATCCTATCATCCGCCACAACTCCGTCCCTGTCCGATGTTTGTTCCATGCTGCTCAAGGTCACGCCTCCTTCCGAGGCTCCTCATGATTTTTCCCCCGCTCTTCTTCATCAACCTCTTCTTTCGAACCCTCCTACTCGTGGATCTTCCACTCGGGGGGGGGGGGGGGGGCGGTCTCCGTCTCGAGGACGAGGACGTGGTGGTCGTTCTTCTATGAAATGCATTTACTGTGGCCGCGATAATCATCTCGAAGCTACTTGTTACCACAAGCACGGTCTGCCTCCTCACCTTACTGCTACTACCTTTGCTGCCCCTATTCCCACTGGGCCTTCTGCCCTCGATCTGGCTTCCACTACCCGTCAAGATATCGATGAGCTTCGTACCCAACTCCAACAGCTTCAAGGTGCCCTCAGCCGCTCCTCCGGCTCCGTCGCGTCCTTTTCTGCGGAAGGTATAACCTGTCTCTCTCATAGTACCTGTTGGATCGTTGATTCCGGGGCTACTCATCATATTACCTCCCAGAAGCCCACCAAGTACCAACGGACGCCTCATCCCCTTTGCATCACTGTGGCCAACGGTGATACACTTCCTGTCTCTGGCACCGCTGCTCTTCAGCTTACTCCGACTCTCTCTCTTTCCTCGGTTCTTCATATTCCGGGATCCCCTTTCAATTTACTTTCTGTTAGTCGTCTCACTCACGACCTTGACTGTTGCATAACTTTTTCACCTTCTTCTTTTCTTATGCAGGATCGTCGCACCCGGAGTACCATTGGTAAGGGGCAGCTGTTAAACGGGCTTTATCTCTTGGACATCCCACCTACTACTCTATCTGCTATCTCCACGGTTGATTGACATCGCCGCCTTGGGCATGCCCCCCTACCGATTCTCAAGCGGGCTCTTCCTGATGTACCTCTACAGGAGTTCTCTTGTGAATCCTGTATCTACGGCAAACAACATCGCTCTTCCTTTCCCCCTGCTTGTACCAGGAGTAGTACTCCTCTCTCGTTAGTTCACTCTGATGTATGGGGTCATTATCGTGTCCCCAGTATTTTTGGTTATCGTTATTTTCTCACATTTATTGATGACTACTCGCGTACTACATGGCTTTATTTATTGCATGATCGTACTGAACTTCCTTCTGTGTTTCGTGCCTTTTTGACTGAGATGCGTACGCAATTCGCCACCCCCCTCCAAGTCATCCGCACCGATAATGCTCGCGAATATACCGGGCGTGCCTTCTCTACTATTTGCACCGAGTTCGGTATCATCCATCAAACTTCCTGTGTCTATACCCCTCAGCAAAACGAGGTCGCCGAACGGAAAAATCGTCATCTTCTCGATGTTGCCCGCTCCATTATGTTCCAAATGCAGGTTCCGGTCGAATATTGGAATTTTATCGTCTCCACCGCGTGTCATCTTATTAACCGCCTCCCCTCATCTGTGCTAAATTTTGCCTCACCGCTCCAACTTCTCTATCCCTCCACCAACCCCACCTCTCTCCCACCACGAGTCTTCGGGTGTGTGTGCTATGTCCACCATCTTGGCCCTCCTTCCGACAAGCTTGCTCCTCGGGCTGCAAAATATATGTTTGTTGGCTACTCCCGAACTCAAAAGGGATATGTCTGCTACTCTCCTTCTGATGGTCGGCTGGTTGTTTCTGCAGATGTCACCTTCTGCGAACACCAGCCCTTCCACGTACCTTGCCCCACCTCGTCTTCTGCTCCACTTCTTCCCCGGCCTGCCGTACCAGTCACGCCATCGTCTCTACCCTCTTCTTCCTCCTCTCAACCAGCTCTTCCTCGGGTTCCTCCACCACTCATTCGGGTCTACTCTCGACGTCCATCCAGGGATACTCCGGTGAACCAGCTCCCCACTACCAGCGATACCTCGGCTACGGCAGATCCGACTCCCGTCTCTACTGCTCATCCCTTGGCCAACTACGTCTCTCTCCATCGGCTGACACCACCTCTCTACGTCTTTGCCACCTCTATTTCCTCTATTTCTATTCCTAACTCTGTGCAGGAGGAGCTTACACATCCAGGGTGGCGGGCAGCCATGGAAGATGAAATGCGGGCTCTTTGGGCTAACCAGACCTGGGATCTGGTCCCTCTTCCTACTGGTCATACCTCTGTGAGCTACAAATGGGTCTTTGTTGTCAAGCATGCGGCGGATGGCACTGTTGACCGTTTGAAGGTTCGCCTCGTGGCACGGGGCTTTACTCAGCAACATGGACTTGATTATGAGGAAACTTTCTCTCCAGTGGCCAAATTGAACACGGTCCGCGTTCTTCTTTCCTTGGCTGTTCATCGTCACTGGCCGCTTTATCAGTTGGACATTAAGAATGATTTCCTCAACGGCGATCTGCAGGAGACAGTTTATATGCAGCAACCTCCCGGGTTTGAGACCACGGGGGAGTCTTTGGTATGTCACCTTCAGAAATCCATTTATGGTCTCAAAGAGTCTCCGCGTGCGTGGTTTTAAAAATTCAGTAAGGTAGTCTGTGCTAGTGGCTTCACTCGGAGCTCGGCTGATTTTTCTCTCTTCACCCGCCACCGGTCAACCGGGACTGTGATTCTTCTGGTCTACGTTGACGATATCCTGATTACTGGCAACGACACGGCAGGAATACAACAGATCAAGGAACAGTTAAATTCCGCCTTCCAGACCAAAGATCTGGGCAACCTTCGGTACTTTCTTGGGCTCGAGGTCGAACGACGCTCTGATGGTCTTGTGTTATCTCAAAGAAAGTACTGTATAGACCTCCTTCATGATGCAGGTTATTCTGGGTGCAAACCTGCGGAGACCCCTATGGACACAAATTACAAGCTCTCGGCCCATAGTTCTGACTCTGACAAGCTGCTTACAAATCCGGAATATTATAGACGCTTGGTTGGGAAGCTGATCTACCTTACGGTGAATCGACCAGATATCTCGTTTGTTGTAGGAGTTGTAAGTCGGTTCATGCACGCTCCTCGGACATCTCATCTTCAAGCAGTCGAGTGCATCCTTCGATATCTCAAGATCGCCCCCGGACAAGGACTTGTGTATAAGCCATCCACATCTCTATCACTCGTCGCTTACTCTGACGCTGACTACGCAGGATCTATCGATGATAGGCGCTCCACTACGGGGTTCTGCACTTACTTTGGTGGACATCTCATAACATGGCGTAGCAAGAAACAATCTGTGGTTGCACGCTCTTCTGCTGAAGCCGAGTACCGAGCTATGGCTGCGGTTGCTTCCGAGCTAACCTGGCTTGAGAGCCTTCTGGGAGACTTGGGTGTTCGCCTCTCATCACCGGCTACCTTATTTTGTGATAGTCAGGCAGCAATACATATTGCCAAGAATCCGGTGTTTCACGAACACACAAAGCATATCGAAGTTGATTGTCACTTTATCCGAGAAAAGGTACAGTCAAAGAAGATAGATTTGGAGCATGTTCCTGCTAAAGACCAAGTTGCGGATATCCTGACAAAAGCTCTCTCCAGGCCTCTATACTATCAGTTTTTATCCAAGCTTGGTGCCTACGACTTGTACGCTCCAGCTTGCGGGGGAGTGTTAGAAAAGCCCAATTAAGGGCCCAATTAAAGCCTCTGATACCATGTAGAAAAAGATGCAAGAAACTTTGTAGGTTGTATTTCTTGTATAAACAGTAAGTATGAATACACTTATATAGGAGGAGAGGAGGAGAAAAATCTCAAGACTAACAATGTGGGACCAAACCTAAGACAAATGTGGGCTCATAAATGGGCCACATTACAATGGGCTTTAACACAGTTTTTCAGTATCTTCTAACACACTTAAATAGGAGAGGAAAGGGGATAGGAAATCCTATTGTACAATGTGGGACTAATAACATGAAATGGGCTTAAACATGGGCCTTATCATTGGGCTCTTTTACATATTTCTTCAACACTCCCCCACAAGTTGGAGCATACAAGTCATAGGCATCAAGCTTGGACATAAACTGATAGTATAGGGATCTTGGTAGTGCATTTGTGAGAATGTCAGCAACTTGCCCTATAGCAGGAACATGTTGTAACTCCAATTTCTTTTATTGAGCCTTCTCCCGAACAAAGTGACAATCAACCTCAATATGTGTGGTTCGCTCATGGAACACAGAATTCTTGGTAATATGTATAGCTGCTTGACTATCACACAATAGAGTTGCAGGTGAGGGAAGTTTGTCCCCTAAATCATGAAGAAGACTTTCAAGCCAGGTGAGTTCCGATACAACAGCGGCCATTGCATGATACTCTGCCTCAGCAGACGAACGCGCAACAACAGATTGCTTCTTACTACGCCGGGTAATCAGGTGTCCACCAAAGTAAGTGCAAAAACCAGTTGTGGGGAGCCGATCATCCAGCGAACTAGCATAATCAGCATTAGAATAGGCAATCAGAGAGAGGGATGAGGAAGAAGCTGGTTTGTATACGAGCCCTTGTCCAGGCGTTGTCTTCAAGTATCTGAGTATGCGCTCAACAGCCTGAAGGTGAGAAGTCTGTAGAGTATGCATAAAACGACTTACAACTCCAACAGCAAAGAAAATATCAGGTCATGTCACAGTAAGATAAATCAGTTTCCCAACAAGTCGACGATAATACTCGGGGTTTGGAAGTAGCAGATCTGAATCAGAGCCCTGAGTATAGAGTTTGTAGTTGACGTTCATGGGAGTGGCAACAGGCTTACATCCTGAGTAGCCAGCATCCTGAAGAAGATCAAGGCAGTATTTCGGTTGCGAGAGGACAAGACCATCAGAGCGACGTGCTACCCCGAGACCAAAGAAATACCGAATATTCCCCAGATCTTTAGTTTGAAAAGCAGAGTTTAAGTGTCGCTTAATCATCTTTATTCCCGCTGATTCATTTCCTGTGATTAGGAAATCGTCAATGTAAACCAAGAGAATAACAATGTCGGTCGGTCGATGACGAGTGAAGAGAGAGAAGTCAGCCGAGCTTCGAGTGAATCCAACATCCTGAACAATATTGTTAAATTTGTCAAACCACGCACTAGGAGATTGTTTGAGACCATAGATAGATTTTTTTAAGGTGAAAAACACGTCTCCCCTGTGGTCTCAAACCAGCGAGGTTGATGCATGTAGACATTCGTGAAGATCGTCATTGAGAAATGCATTCTTGACATCCAACTGATAGAGGGGCCAGTGACGATGAATAGCCAAAGAGATCACGACCTGAATAGTATTCATCTTGGCAATAGGTGAGAAGGTTTCATCGTAGTCGAGGCCCTATTGCTGGTGAAGCTTCGGGCAACGAGCCGTGCTTTGAGGCGGTCAACAATCCCATCAAGAGCATGTTTGATGGTATAAACCCACTTACATCCGACACAGGTCTTGCCGGGAGGAAGTGAGAAAAGATCTCGTCTGGTTAGCCCAGAGGGCGGCCATTTCCTCATCCATAGCAGCACGCCACCCAAGATGTTGAAGAGTCTCCTGCAAAGAGTTAGGTAGCGAAATGGAGGAAAGAGACAACGCCAATTTGAAAAGAGGCAAAGAGAGGCGATGCAAGGAGACACTGTTCTCAAGGGGATGAGCCGTGGAGGAGGAGGCTGGATCAGCTGGCCGCACGAGAGCATCGGTAGAGGACACCTGCTGATGGGCGTCAGATTTGGGAGGACGGCGAGTGTACACACAAAGAGGTGGTTTAGATGGTGGTGGTGGTGTTGGTGATGGTAGGGGAAGACGCGGTGGAAGAGATGTAGCGGGGACGGTAGGACGGGGCAAGGGGGAGGTAGAGGAGTAGCTGGAGGAGAGGAGTGGAAAGGCAGGTCCTCGATGAAGGTGACATCCACCGTAACGACCATTTTGCGGGTGTCAGGAGAGTAACACACATAGCCTTTCTGAGTGCGGGAATTCCAAACAAACATATATTTGGTCACCCGAGGAGCCAATTTGTCGACGGAGGATCCAAGATTGTGGACATAACAGGTACAGCCAAAGACACGAGACACAAGAGCAAATGGTTGTTTGGAAGGAAAAAGAAGACTAAATGGTGTTGCAAAGTTGAGGGAGGAGGACATTCGATTGATGAGGTGACAAGTAGTAGAGATCGCGAAATTTCAATAGAGAGAAAGAACCTGCATTTGAAGCATGAGAGATCGAGCGACGTCAAGAAGATGATGATTTTTTCGCTCAGCCACACCATTCTGTTGAGGAGTATACGGGCACGAAGTTTGATGAATGATTCCAAACTCAGTACACATTGTAGAGAAGGTACGGCTTATGTATTTGTGCACATTATATGTACGAAGAACTTTAATATTTGCGAAAAACTGAGTGCGAGTCTCAGTATTGAAAGCACGAAAAATAGAGACAATTTCAGCACGATCACGAAGTAAATATAATCAGGTCATGCACGAGTAATTATCAATAAATGTAACAAAATAACGATAGTCATAAACACTTGAGACCTTATATAGTCCCCAAACATCTGAGTGGATTAAAGCAAAAGGAGTATCACTCAGAGTACAATGAGGTAAAAAAGATATACGGTGTTGTTTACCATAGATACATGATTCACAAGTAAACTCTTGAAGAGATATATCAGGAAGAGCCTTCTTGAGAATCGGAAGGGGGCATGCCCAAGACGACGATGCCAATCAACAGACGTAAAGGAGGAGAGAACAGAAGGAGGAACATCCAAAAGATATAGCTCATTAGATAGTCGTCCTTTACCAATGATACTTTGCGCCTGTCGATCCTACACAACAAAGGCGGTAGATGAGAAAGTGATGTTGCAATCCAGATCGTTAGTAAGGCAACTAACAGAAAGCAGATTAAAAGGCGAGCCCGGAACATGCAAAATCGAGGAGAGAGTAAGAGTCGAAGTCAGAGGCAAATTAGCAGCGCCAGAGACCGGGGTGGTATCACCATTGATCACGGTGATGAACTTAGGATAAGCAGAGGTCAAGTAGTGAGATGATTGCTGCGGAGTAATGTGGTGGGTAGCACCAGAGTTCACAATCCATTGGGAGGGTGGGAGAGACAAGAAATACCTTCATTGGATATCGACGCAACAGAACCAGAGGAACGAGCGACCACCCCTTGGAGATGTTGGAGCTGGGTGCAGAGAGTAGTGATGTCATCACGGTTGGAGGAGGTAGGCTCGATAGCAGTAGATACATTGAGATGAGGAGGCAAACCATGCTTACGATAGCGTGAGGCCTCGAAGTGACCATCCCGACCACAATGCGAGCATTTAGGGCGAGGTCGCCCAGTACGGCCCCATCCCTGGGTGTTGGTGCGACCCTCACGAGCCGGAGCAGAAGGAGCGGTGAAGAGCTGCTGGAGAAGAGCCGGAGCAGGAGGCCTAGGTGCATCAGGTGGCGGAGTGACATTCAAGATCATCGAGCAAACATCTGAGAGAGAATGAGTGGTAGATGAAGAGAGAACATGAGCCCGAATGCTGTGGAGATGAGGTGGCACCCGGGCCATCATCATGGCGATCCCAACAGCCTCTTTTTGGGCCCGTTGCACAGCTAAATCCATCGTAGGAGGCTGATGTTGTATCCAGGCTTCGACAAGCGTCTTGGAGCGCACAACAAAAGAAATTAAGTCGCCTGTCGCACCAGGGTCAAGAGTCTGAAGATCAGTGATAATATCAAACAAGTGTTTGAGGATGTTCTGAACAGAACAGAGAGTGCATTTCCATCCACAACCTTTGTCGTCTAATGATACATGGTCATGTGGTAGGGCTCAGTGTCCATAGAATTGAGGAGCCATGATTGGACACGGTCATCGTCACGAAGCCACTCGTCAGTAGGAACAGCAGGAGTGATCATCGTCAGATGGTGGAGGAGCCCTTTAGTCTGCATGACGCGGCGCACAGAGAGCACCCACTCAACAAAGTTGTGATTGCCGCTAAGAGAGATGACAGTGCTCTGAAGCTCATCACGGACATCCGAGAGAGGAGCAGCCTGAGCAAGAAGCGAGGACGCAGCGATAGAATCCATGAGGCGGACTGGGGTGAAGGAAAAAAGAGGAGCGGCAAGAACCCCGTGACTGGCGGACTGGTGGACTGGCAAGAGGAACCCGACGGGCTGGCAAGAGGAACCCGGCGGACTGGCAAGAGGAACCCGACGGACTGGCGGCAAGGAGCTGAGCAGCTGCAGTCGGAAGAGAAACAGCGAGGCTGCGGGCAGGAGAAAGTTGCAAAGAGAACTGGCGACCAGGAGCTCAGCAGGAAAACAACGGGAGGCCGTAGAGAGAACTGGCGATCAGGGGAAGCCCGGAGCAGCAAGACTAGCCGCAAGCCGGAGTTGCGACCTGGAGCTGAAAACGGCAGCCTGGAGCAGAAAGCGACGGCTTGGAGTAAAAAGCGGCGGCCTGGAGCGAGAAGGGAACGAGGATGCAACCTGGAGTTGCGACCTGGAGCAAAGGAGTGGCGCAGACGACCTGAGAGAGACGGCTTGGGGCAGAGAGGTGGCGGCCTAAGGAGAGCTGACGGTCTGAGGAGAGCTGGCGGCCTGGAGTAAAAACCGCGGCGAGCAGAGCGCGATAAGAGTCAGATGGGAAGCCCGCAGCGAGCAGAGCTGGCGGCAAGGTCCGGAGACCGCAGCAAAAAGGAGGGATTGGTGGACCCCACTAGGTCAAGGAGGGAAGCTATAAAAAAATAGGGGGGGAGGGAAGGATGAAGGTGGAACCACGGAAGAAGGGCGGGCGGACGGGAGAAGGAGTTTGCAAAGCAGCGGATAGAGAGGATGTGCGGGTAGGAGAAGAGAGGTCGCAGAATATGTCAATCCAAAGACTGCAAAAAGGAGTCCGCAAAGGGCAGTTAGAATATGTCGAACAAGGGAAGGACCGCTACCTCTGATACAATGTAGAGAAATGCACAAAATAGAACGAAATAACTAGAAATCTTTATAAACCTTTTTTCTATATCAAAATACATGACTTTGTACACTTAAATAGGAGAGGAAAGGGATTAGGAAATCTTATTGTACAATGTGGGACTAAAAACATGAAATGGGCCTAAACATGGGCCTTATCATTGGGCTCTTTTACATATTTCTTCAACACATCAACTATTTTCCTTTCTTATTTCCTAATATTTTGTTATTAGGGTCGCCTAGTTTTCACGCACAAATTTTTACACTTTCATGGCCCCAGCACCCATGCCCCCCACAACCATGACCCCACCCCCACAACCATTCTAGCCCCAGTTTTAACTGTATCTTCATTTAAACTTGAACCTTGATTTTTCATTTCAACCAAATCTTAATGACAGGAAATGGACATTTCATAATAAATGAATTCATTCAATATGTGAACAACTTTTATTTGCTCTAAAATCATATATGCATTATAATAATTTGGTGTCTTATATATGCCTAATGTTGTCGTACCTACAGATCTAAAATCATATATGCATTATAATAATTTGGTGTCGATCATCGTTATGCCATTTCTATTACACGTGCCTAATGTTGTCGTACCTACAGCACTTAGTAAACTCTGCCCAAAACAATTCTTACTGAAGAAGGCACTGAAGTCCATACTAGCAGTTCCTAGAAGAACTTCCTGCTGCAGTTTTCCAAAAACTGCAGCAGGAAGTTCTTCCTCCGAGAGCTGCCTGCAGAAGGCACTGAAGTGCATGCTACTGGTTGTTCCTAAAAGAACTGTCTGCAGCAGGCAGTTCTTCCAAAACTGCAGCAGGCAGTTCTTCCTCTAAAAACTTCCTGCAGCAGTCCAATTCAACTTCTCTATATTCGCTTTGCTCAGTGCTATATCCCCACACCCCAGTTAATGAAATAAGATATTTTGCAAACATTTACGCTGCTTACAATGTTATTTCAAGTAGAACTCCCTTGCAAAACATTTTCGTGCTAGATTTACATGAGAACATACAATTTTTGTCTATAAAATCGGATGGGAATCTATCAGATCATGCACCAGGAGGAGTTCGCCGCAAGGCAGGACCCACGTTCGTGTACTTGCGCCGGAGGGCTTGATCGGATCGCCGATCCGACTCCGCGGATGCGTCCGGATCCGCGTCGCAAATTGTTTTCATATATTACTTTATTATTTTTGCATTTTATTTGATGTATTTAAGTGACGCCACCTCCGGCCAATCATAGTTGTCGATGATGGGATGTCTTAGTTGTCTTGTTATTATAAATAGGATGTTAGTGGGTTGTTTTAGGGCATTGTAGGTTTTGGAGATTTCAATATCGGAATTCCGCGATCACCCCAAGATGCCGACTCCGTGGAACCCTAGGTGACGAATCCTAGGCGCTCATCCTTCCACCCAAAGTACTGCCCAACCATAGCCCTCTCATCCCCACCTCTAATCCCCCTTTCGCCACCTCCATAGCCCCCCTTGACAGCCGCCGGTCTCCTGTAGCCGCCCGCTGATTTCTGCCACCCGCCGCCCCTAGCGTTCCCTCCCATGGAGCCACAACTTAGCCCGCCACTCGCCCATTCCCTGTTGCCGGCCACCCCTACTTCCCCCTCCCGTGGAACATCCTATGATCCTAACAGCCCCTCTTGATTTCCTCCCTGTTGTCGCCGCCCCTTCCAGGGCCCGTGTTGTTGTTGTCCCACCTCCCCACTACAAATCCAGCCCTACCCTTGCAACCTCATTACAGCCAGCCATCCGCAGCCATCCGCAGCCCTCCTTCCTCTTTCGTGGAGCCACCAGCAGTCCCCCCCTTCCGTATCTACTCCCACACAGCCCGGATCCGCTCCAAAACATCGGATCCATCCTTCCTACACCCGGATCCACCTATATATAGCCGGATCTACTCATTTCCGGCCCGATCCCGCCTTCCACCGGCGGATTCAGCCGCCTCCATTGCCCCCTCCCCCCCCCCCCCGCCTCCGGTTCCACCTCGGATCATCGTCAATGCATTTCCGGCTCCGAAATCTCTGTTGCCTTGGACAGCTCACTACTTGGTGAGTCTTTGTTGTATTGGACTATAATTTTCAGTAATATTTTTATTGAATTGGATGTTATATTTGCTTGGAAATTTTGTCTGCGAAAAGATTGTCTCGGAACGCTTGTGATTTGCAGGTGGGACTCATTCGCCGCGCGCTTTGCCTTAGCCCTCAGAGCGGAGGAACGACATTAACTGCTTGTTTACTAAATGCTTTGTTTTAAAATAATTTGCGTGGGTTAAAATATTTATTGCTCGTATTAATTTGTCTCCGTCATCGACGGACGCATTGCATATAGGTTAGGGATTAGCGGGTCGAGTCCACATTCCCCTCCCTATTAGTCTTGGATTTGCGCAACCCTTAGCCTACCCACATCAATTTCTAACATATATCAATCATAAAAACATAGTCATCTAATAAAACAATAATCAATTTGCTCTGTATTAGAATATAAGTGTATAAGTTTTTTTGTGCATTCGGGATAGAAATTGATGGGCCGATCTCCCTCTGGTGGCAAACCACGGCCATGGAAGTTTGCCACATTATAAAATGAAGTTATGTTACATTCTTTCATTCACCAGGAAATATGGGAAAACATAAAACGCCTCTCTCAATGAGTTAAGAAACCCCGTTCATATACATCTTAATCAGGCGGAAATTCCATATAAACGTTTTGTATACATAGTGATTACCATGTTTATTATTTTCTTCTCCTCTGTTATGGCACCTTCTCATTGAGCCTTTCATATTTCTATATATAGCCACAACACACTCATATTTTGCTCTGTAATTTGCAGATTCTTCCTGAAAGTGATCATGTCCTAGGAGATAAAACTTCTGAAATAATATTAATTTAACGTATGTAAATTTCATTTCAATATATAATAATCATATATGAATATGAGTGGCAGTGCACGGAAGCCTCCCGTGTGGCCACGACAGTATCCCTATCCGCGGGAGTGCCCCGGCCACGACAGTCCCTCCACCGTGGAAGCCTGCTCAAGAACGCAGTCGGTTGCCCTATGCACAACGGTAATCCGGCCGCTCACTCCCACAGAGAACAGTACTTCAATTGTCACTCAATCTTCTATCATGCTCGGTGGGAGTGCATGCGGTCGAACTACTGTTGTGCGCGGTCCAACCGTGTCCGCCCGCGAGCAGGCGTCCATGGTGGAGGGACTGACGTGGACGGGACACTGTTGTGGATAGGGGTATCGTGGTCGGGGAACTATCGCAGATAGGGATGTCGTGGCTAGGGTACTATTGCGTCTGCACATGGGGCCCCCGTGCACTGTCACTCGTACATATATAAATACTAAAAACACTCTAATAGGCAGCTAAGGCCTTAGGTGGAACCAAAACATCAACTAAAATCACAGAGGAGCAAGCTTCAAGGGGAACCAAAAAACATCACAAATTAAATCGCACCAATGCAGCTAATGCCTCAAGTGGGGAACAAAAAAGAGGAAATTTAGGTTATACCTTCCCGGAAGGAGGACGTTGGATGGAGAAGTAACTTGGAGCAAAAAAATCGAGATGAAAAAGATCACAAAGGAACAAAATTTTGAAAGGAACAACAATGCACAAGGAAACCTAGGTCGCTTCACACGAGAAAGGCGCGTGGTTCACCTTGGTCGTCGGTAGCTGCAGCTTGGCTTGTCGATGCTGGATGAAGAAGTTCCCTCGTTGTCGTCGCCGGAGAGTTGGAAGGAGAGGGGATTTCGCCTACAACAACTCTTGATGGTCTCGCCTCTTTCTCGAGCCCCAAAACCAACCAAATGAGGTCGTCGACAGTTGCATCTTGGCTTGTCGACGCTAGAGGAAGAAGTTCCCTCACGGTCGTCTTCGGAGGGGAGAAGGTGTGGTGTTTAGGTTTACGAAAGGAACTTCTGTGCGTCCCGAAGGTCTCCCGCATCACGCCGCTGAAGCTCTCTACGTCGAAGTTCTTCGGCATCTCTATGTCGAAGTTCTTTGGCATCTCTGCGTCGAAGCTCTTCGGCATCTCTACGTCGAAAGCCTCTGATATCTCTCGTATCACGCCCGTCCCGAAGTTCTCCTCTCTCTGCGTCGAAAGCCACTTGCATCTCCAGCATCACACTGCAACCCTCCTCTCTGGTGAGTTGACTGAGTTCTCTGCATTTTATTTCTTCTTCTGTTGCGTACTATCTACTGCCAGTTGAGTGATTTCTGCTACATTTGTTACTATTTTCTTGTTATTGTTTGAGATGTTTTTCTTGTTACTGATTGGCCTTAATATCAACCGATGTATTGATGATTACAGCTTTCTATACTGTTGTTTTTTTATTGCTGTTTGGGATATGTATTGATGCGGACCTTATGGTTTTTGCTTGAGAAGTTCATATGTTTTCCTTGGATCTTCCATTCACGGTGACTTGGTTTGAATATTTGTGAGGCTTAACACTAAGTAATTTTTCCTCTACTTAAATCTATGTACGAATTAAGATTATTTTGAGTCTGAAGTTTTTTTAATATGATATTATTTCTTTGGGCTCCTATTTACTTGCATCTCTAAATAGTTTATTAGTTGTCTTATTTTTATATTAATTAATTCTTATATTAAAATAATTTAAAACTAAAACATTTCCCATATCCTTTTTTTAAATCATGTTTCACGTATCCATCTCATATCGTATCTCGTTTCCGTCTCTGTGCTACATAGGGTCTTGCCTATTTCTCAAGCCCCAAAACTGCGATTTTGGGGAAAGCCTACAACAACAACACTAGAGCCTTTATCCCACTATAGTGGGGTCGGCTATATGGATCTTTTGTCGCCATTGTCCACTATCTTGTGTCATAATCTCACTAATGCCTAAGTACATCATGTCTTTCCTTATAGTTTCATTCCAGGTCTTTATTGGTCTACCCCTCCCTCGTTTAACATGCCTAGTCACTAGACTCTCACAACGCCTAACAGGTGCCTCTAATGGTCTCATTTGCACGTGTCCAAACCATCTTAAACCCAAAACTCATGGGTTTTGGGATAAAAAAAAAATCATCCTTGAAAAGGCTTAAACAAACAAAAGAATTGGAATTGGGCCCAATACCCAATTCCAATTCTTTTCTCTGAATTTATGAAAAAAATGGAGAGCTCGGATAGTTCTCTAAAAGGTATACCTCTAGAGTAATCATAATAAAAGTAACACAATATATATTTCCTCCACCAATAGATTTAGAGAGACTTGGATCTCATATATCCGAATGGACAAGTTTAAAAGGACGTACAGAACTCTTACACAATTTGCCAAGAAAACTAGTACGGTGATGTTTACCATATTGGCATGCTTCACATTCTAAAACAGCTCAACCACAAAGGATGGAAGAAGCTAAGGAAGAAGATGAAGAGGAGGATAACCAAGAAGTTGATGTTATTGAAGTAGAGACGCTTTTACAAAAAATGCTGAGAAAGTGAGATAATTGTCTAGATAGTAGAGCCCTCGGTTCAATTTCAATAGCAATAGTCAAGGTCTAGAAAAATAATAATGAGTTGGAAAGATTGAAACATGGAAAGATTAAGACACATCATTGTAAGTGTTTTGAAAGTGCACTGACAGATAATAAATTACAAGGAAAATTGAGCATATATAAAATGTTGTCCATTTGGAGAAAGGAAGTTGTGGTAGCAACTTCAGTTCCACAAACTGGAGCAAGAGAGTCATCAGCCATAATCACCCATGGTAATCAAGTGTGCCTTTCGAGGTGAGTGAAGGCAAGAGAATTCACAGTCATATGATTGTTGACACTGGAATCGATAAATCACTTACCCTGAGTAGCAACACACATGTTACCAGGAGAACTGGCAATTGAGGAGAACCATCTAGTTGACACGAATGATTGAGTGGAGCTATGGATTTGGTTTGGGAAGAAGTCTTAGACTTTGCTGCATTGACATGAGCTTGAGGTCGGGCATGATGATGTTTAGCAACGGCCGACAAAATGACCAAATTTGTCACAATGAAAGCTATTTGATAAAGGCACGCCTCAGGCACGCCCAAGGCTCCAAGCTCAACAGGCTCAGAGTCTTGCGCCTTTTTTTACGTCTTTGGAACATAAAAGGTGAGCATGAGTGTGATTTTTGTTGCAAATTTTTTTTCCAAAAGAAAGAAAGAAATAATGTAAGAACTCAAAATTGTTTGCATGATTTAGTGTTTGTCAAACATGTTTGAGTGTTAAGACTTAGATATGGTGCAAGTGTCCACAATAATTTTATATTTAAAGAGATATAAATGATAGTAATGAATGATTAATGAGTAAAATAGATGAAAATCTGATCAAGAAGAAGAACAGATGTTTAATGCTTATTTTTTTAAATGGATGTAGTTGCGTCTTGCCTTCGTCAGGCGCGCGCCTGTGCCTTGAGCCTTGCGCCTAGGTTTCAAGACCCTTTTACGCCTTGGTGCGCCTTGGTGCGCTTTGCGCCTTTAATAACTATGAGTGAGAGCATGAAAGACGACCCCCCCCCCCCGCACTGGCCTTTACGTCCACAAAGTGCTCCACAGCCAACAAAATGAGAATAATTCTTGGAGAGTGGAGATGGAACTATCTGAGGTCGACTCAGGAGGTGTGTTATAGTGGAGACATGAGTAGCATTGCATCTATTGTGGGAATGTCAAGTTCTCCAAATATTTGTTAATGCATCATCTATTAGGATTTCGGAAGCAAAAGAGGATAACATACAATGCCATACATCAATAAGCACCTGAAACTGCTTTTGTTGAGTTGCAAGATCGATAGAGAAACGATGATATTGGAGAAGTTATGCACCGAGAGACTGAACTTCCTGGTAGACAACGTCGGACGAGAAGATCTGTTTAGCAAAGAAATTCGAATGAAAGGTGTAGATTCAAGATATTTTTGCCCGTAAAGAGCAGCAAGATAATCTCAAGCAACCATCACATTCATCACGTAGAATAATAGGCAAACAAGTATCAGAAAGACTATTTGCAAACCACGTGCAAACAAGAGCATCAATGGCATCCCAGTCCTCATAGGCTGGAAAGTTAGACTCATGAGGAGCATTATTGAGGTCGTGTCGCTTTCGCTGAAATTGCAAAGGAAAGGGGAAGGAAACACTCCAATCAGAGTAATTGGGATCAATTAATTTGGATGGCGTGCATAGATTTCCAGAGGTATTTGAAATGGAAGCAGGAGCAGTTATAATGATGGCAAGAGACGAATTGGGTGTTCCCATTGTTCAACATGAGTACTCACTTGTGAGACTATTATACGCGAGAAGCCGAGAACGACAGAGCAAGAGCTAGAACTTACGACATTGTTGTGTGTGAAACATAATTGCTAAAGAGAGCAAAAGTCACATGAACTCTAACCAACAGAAATCGTGCGAGGAGAGCTCTGGTTAGCACGAGAAGAAAAACTTTAAAAGTGCAAAAGCTTTAAAAGAACAAAAGAAGAAGTCGCGTAAGCTATGGAAACATGGGGTGCTTAAGAAGGAAAGCTTGGGTGAATGCAAGAAAGAAAATGTGGGCGAGCGCGAGAAGGAAAGTGTGGGTGGGAGTGAGAAGGAAAGTGTGGGCAAGCGCGAGAAGGAAAGTGTGGGAGAGGGCGAGAAGGAAAATGTGGGCGAGTACGGGCAGTGTGGGCAAGCGCGAGAAGGAAAGCACAAGCGAGATCAAGAAGGAAAGATGTGCAAGGAAAGCTCGGGCAAGTTCGAGAAGAAAAGCTCAGGTAAGCTCAATAGTTTTGTGCTCAAGAATCGAATGGGGTGCGAAAGCTGGATTACGAGAACGAAAGCTCGGGTGAGCTCAAGAAGGAAATGTGTGAGGAGAGCTCAGGCAAGCTCGAGAAGAAAAGCTCGGGTGAGCTCAATAGTTCTGTGCTCGAGAATCAAATAGGCAGCAAGAGCTAGATTACGCTGAGTAAAGGAACTCTCTTGGTCGCTGGAGAACCTGCGAGACAGAGAAAATGGTAAAAGAGGAACTACGAGTTGTCGGTTACTAGCGGTTAAATGAAAAGTTGACAAAAGGGTGCCGCTAATAGCGGAGACATCGGAGTTCGCCCGTTGCGAATAAAATGTGCACTAAGCATCCCCACACGGAGAGGGTCCGGGAAACACACCACAAGGGTGAAATGTAGGCAAACCTTACCCTACATTTTTGCAAGAAGCTGCTTCCAGGACTCCATGACCTCAAGGTCACACGGCAACTCCTCAACTGGTGCGCCAAGGCTCCCCTTCCCCAGCACTCAAATGTATCCCAAGTTTAATCACAATGCGCAAGTCAGTTTCCCGATTTACCAAATAAATGTAAGAGGAAAGGTGAAAGATCGACAATAAATTTTACCTTATGCATAAGCCCCTCAAGAGCTGAATGGTTCACCTCATCCCTACCCTTCTGAAACAATTCGTCTATTGACCTCAACAAAACAGCATTTTTGTTCACCTGCAACGCAGTAGTAATTACTTTCAAGCACACAAAATGAAACAGAAACATTTCAGTATATAGATTGCATGAGAAATACCAGCCGCTTGCGCTGCGCGCGAGGAGAAGTCATCTTTTTCACAGTCTTAAAGACTGCGAAAACGAATGTGAGCCCGACGTAGGCCAGGGGAACGGCGAGGATCCACGGGAGCGGGCTCTGGCCGACCCGCGGGCCAGGAATGGCATGGGTCACCGTCCCGGTGAACTCGACGAGGTCGAGGGCCTTCTCCTGGATCCATGGAAGGTCCTCCTCGACTTCCTCTACTTCCTCGGTCGTGCTTTGGACAGAATCCTTGGAGTTCTTGGACTGGATATCGTCGCCGGCAGCTCTTGGTCTTGCCCTAGCGATAAGAAGTGGAGAACGCAGGGAAGGTGCACGGAGTGGGGTGAGAAAGCAGAACCGCAGTTCATAGGAGCGAACAGTCCCGTCGAGGCCTCCGGGGCACCAATTTGCGCCGGAGGGAAGATTATTCAGAGCGGAAGCCATGGAGTGCTGGATGTGACTTGTGTCTCATGGGAGCTCTTCTAAAACTAGGAGAAAGAGATGAATAATAGGGCGAAATTTTTGGCGGTTGAATATCTCTATATGGAGCAACTTTTGTGCAGGGTGAGTAGAACCGAAAATCATAAATCGAATGGGTATCCAACTTAAATCGAAAAAACCGGACCAACAGTAAGCGATTAATTCAGGTTTCGTTTTGAATTTTGAAATCGTAAATATCATTGGTCCGATTGTGATTCTTTCATTTTATTATCCGGACTGGAACTGGAACCGGAACCGGAACCGCAACATGCAAGTCTGGGACAGTTTTAGGATTTTTAGACCCGACCCGAACCGGGTCGAAGCAAAACCGAAGTGCGCTCCATTTATTATTATTGGCATAATGCGAAATTCCTGAGCTCGGACCCGGACTTCGAAGTCTCTCTTGCAAAAAAAGACAAACGAGTTTATTTTGCCCTCGAGTGTTTTATTTTTGATCTCTATCATTTATTCCGCCAAGTTTGATTTTGGCTCTGCTTGGAATCCATTGAAACCGGACCAAACCACATATAATCGGACTGAACCGTTTAGTGGTCGGTTTGATTTTGGTTCTTGTTGAACCGGAACCAGACTCGTTAATACGACAATTCTAAAAACTCTGTTGGAATCGGAACCAGAACCGAACCGGAACCAGCTAAACAAAAAAAGGTTTTGGTTCTAACTTTAATAATCGTTACCTTAGCGGTTGGGTTTACAATTTTAGTAGAACTGGAGCCGAACCGGAACTCTGACAGCTCTAAGGGTGAGTGAATATTAGGAGA
Source organism: Platanthera zijinensis (assembly GCA_039513925.1). Classification (NCBI taxonomy): domain Eukaryota; kingdom Viridiplantae; phylum Streptophyta; class Magnoliopsida; order Asparagales; family Orchidaceae; genus Platanthera; species Platanthera zijinensis. The sequence goes on from CM077083.1 coordinate 14,445,026, forward strand.
AATAATTTGGAACGTTTAATGAATTTGTGGGAGAAGATACAGTCGTATGACTGTGATTTTAACGGTGTATGATCATTTTTCAAATATAATTGGGTCCGAAAATATGACCGTATCTTTTAGTGAAGGCTCTACGCCGTTGAAAACAGGGATCATACAGCTAGATTTGCTCTGCGCACCTATTAAAATATGTGTGTGTATACGCACCAAATTATTTTTTGTATATTAGATAGGTGCGGAATTCAGTCGGAAATCTACAATGCTGTTAAAATCCAATCGGAAATCTTTTTTTAAAAATAACTTTTCAGCTCGATGTCTGATCAGCTGATCGAACAACTGAAATTTCACTCGCACCTATCTATTATACCCTCCCCCAACCTAAAAAAAATTCATGCGTGTGAGGGTGAAATGTTATGATTAAAGTTGAGGAGAATTTTTTTTTTTAAAAGGAATTGTTAACCACATATTCAATTTGGCTAAATGCACACCAGTCTTAAAAAATCAACCACATTTTCCGTTGTTTTTTTACTACCCAAACTCTAAGCAACCGCTAATTCGCAAACCTTCTCGCTCAGCTTTGTCGAATGGAGAAGACTCTGGAGTCCCTATCATCGCCGCCTCTCCCGTCGTTTGTTGTTTGCTAGGCTTCCGACGAGCCACTAGGCACACAGACGTCAACATTGGAGGATTTTGAAGGTATTACATCTTCGCTTGCTGGAACCAAAAAACTTGAGCCTTTAAGTGACAGGGGGCAATACTTTGGCCTATATTGGGTTTTCTTCGCTTAGTAAGTTTCTTGCCGGAGCACTAGCTTTAGCAGTAGTTTTTTCGGAAATTATTGGGTACGTATGTGTACCGTGCGCGAGGTCAAAATGCGGTCGTAATACATGTGTATTTACAATCGTATTTTGACAGATCCGACGGTGAGATTTTCTCGCGAACGGTACGCATACGTACCTAAAAAATACTCTAGTTTTTTAGCTGGGTTCTAGAAATGTTATCAAGTGGGAAAACCCTGTTTCACTTACATGTCTTATAGACTGCAGCGATGATTCCCTCTCTTTGATCCTTTGTCAGAGGAGTTAGGCTGCGGTTATGACCGCATGAACCGCTTGACCGGTGAAAATAAGTCCTCCCAAACAGAACCTAAATATTAATTTTGTAGGATACCAGCAATTGCCAGGTTGTTTTTATATGGTTTTAAGTATCTAATTTTAGTTTTCTATATGATTTTCAATTTCTAATTTTAGACTTCTATGGCTCTGTTTGGCGCGGCATTTTAGAAGTGGGGTGCCACGGTTTTTCAAAATGCCGCGCCAAATAATTTTTTGGAGCTCCCCAATGACATCAGCCACCGCTAAAATTAGCGGTGGCCCGTTATTTCTGAGTCGTGGAAATCTTCCGTGACTCAGAAAAAGCAGCAGCGCAGCCAAAAGGCTGTAGCGCTGCTGCTTTTTTTAAAAAAAATTTATTAAATTATTATTATTAACTTATATATATTATTAATATTACATAATAACTTATTAACTTATATGTATTATTAATATTATTATTATAGATATGTTATTAACTTATTAACTTATACTGAATAACTTATTATAAGTTATATATTATTATTAACATAGTTATATATATTATTAATCAATTTTTTTATTAGGTATAAATGTATATAAATGTTATAAGTTGTTTATTTATAATGTTTTATTTATATAATATTTATAAAATAATGTATTATTAATAAATATAGTATTATTTATATAATATTTATAAAATAAAATTACTTAAACAGTACTGCAAACGCTATTCTTCCAAACAGATTCACAAATTCTGTCACTATTCTGCAAAATAGTTGATTATTTCATCACTGTTTCTCACCACTGCTTCTTCAGTCGCTGCAGTCGCGGCAAACAGAGCCTATATGGTTTTCAGTTTCTAAATTAAATTTTATATTTTCTTTTCTCAGAATCAAATTTGGCGGGGGAGAATGCATTGCATACAAATCTATCTTAAAGGTTCTACTGTCAAGCCATTTTCCTAGCATTGCTTACATATGTGCATTAAAATGCCTTTACCATATTAATCTTCAAAATTATCTTTTATGTTTACAGGTTTTTGATTAAGTGGATATATGACGATTACCAGCTATAAAATGTCTTATCTAATTTTGTATTTTAGTATTGTCTAATGAAAAAATTAATTAGTTGTTAAGAATTTTGTTTTCATGTTTTCAATCTAAATTTTCATTTTTCATTTTGATATTGTTTCTATGTTGAAAAAGTGTTATTTTGTTGAAATATTATGCTAGAAAACCTAATTAATTGTTATGAATTTAGTTTTTAATCTAGAAAATTTGATTATGTAGTTTGTAATATTAATTTGTTGTTAACAATATTTGTTTGTAGTTAACAAAAAAACAACAACAACACTCGAGCCTTCTATCCCACTATAACGGGGTCGGTTTATGAATCCTTTGTCGTCATTGTGCTCTATCTTTTGTCATAAAATTTGTAGTTAATAATGCCCTAAAAATGATTGTGTGACATCAAATTTGATTTTGGTGGAGATCAAATTGATCCCCGCGGAAATCCAATTTGATCTCCGTGGAAATCAATTTGATCTTCAGAGACTAAATTCTATCAAGAAAAAAATTCTCTCTCTAACTTCTCTCTTAGTTTTGCCCCATTGTCATTTTTGTTTCCGACAAGTGTTGCTTCCACGTCGTAGTCACATCTAAGGAGTGTTGAGTAAAACGAGTGCAAAACAAGGACGAAAAATGCAGATCACAACACAAGATATTAACGTGGAAAAACCCCAAGTCCGAGGAAAAAACCACAACCATCCGCACCACAGAAATCCACTATAAAGAACGTTCAAAGAAACTTACACCGCTTCTATCTTCCGGTCGCCCTCCTTCTTTGGTTTCTGAATTCAGTTACTCGAGAACCCTAAGCCGAAAAATTAGGCTTAAATACACACCAAAAAAGATGTGCCGAGTTGGTGATGAGAAGTGGTTTGAAGACTCTTTATCAATGAGGTTGCGGGATCGAGACCCGACCTCAACAAAGCGCCGCGGCCGAGAAACATGCGCAGAGAGGCTTTGGGGTGAATGGTCTGCAGACCGGTTGAGGCTGAACCCTTTCAAGTTGGATGTTGGGGGTGTTAGCGGTCGTCCTTTCGAGTCATGAGCTGGGGAGGCCGTTACAAAAAGTGCACTTTTTGAAGACACACAATTGTAATCTCAATTAAACAACATTTAACAATTTTTTTTCATGCTTCTATATGCCCTAAAATGTTCTCTGGCTAAGTATCACAATATTCCAGCAAGCCATTGTATTTATTTCCTATTTATCAAGGTAAGGTGCACTAATTTACTTTACAAATGAAGTACTATAAATAAAGCTTCAATCACCACAAATAAATTACTAGTGCAACTACATGAGATCTTATTAGCTTTTCCATAGTTTCAAACCATTCTAAGACACATAAATCATAATTACATCATTATCATCAAAAAGGGCATTATGAAAACTATAACTCCAAGGGTGAGCTACTAATATCTAAACAACCTAAGATAAATCCCAGAGGCTAATAATACTATGAAATTGACCTTACCAAAAGTACCACTAAGATTCAAGGCCATATGACCCATTAAATAATTTCTAGGGTTTAAGAACTTAAATACTTACTAAGTGATTTAAGTGGGGTGCATGTGTCCAATTATCACCATATCTCTCCCTAGGGAATTTCATCACCCTAGGATCACATGGACTAAATCCCAAGTCCATCCAAGGACATAACACCCTATGTCCCTCAAAAGTCCCCAAAGTTCAACCTTAAGGTTTGAACTTGGGTCCTAAGGCAAATCCATCCTAATCCACCCTATAATCCATATGAGGGAGCTTACTGACATAACAAATCAGTGGCCCAATTTTCAACCTCTGTTGAGGTGAATTGGTCACTTAAACCCACAAGGGACACTTTGACCTAAATACCCCTTTTTGATCCAACTTAGGGTTGGCTTATTTCCAAACTAAATCATCTCCAAAGGGGATGAAAATTTATACAGTGACCTATATTGACCCCAATAACTTTTCACCAAAATTTGGGGGAATTTGGAAGTCATTAGGCCCCCTAATTAAATTATTTTAGGATTATTAAATAATTACAAAAACTATAAAAAAGTATCTCCAAAAATTCCCATATTTGGATATGTTCTATGTATAGGTAAGAGTGACCCCCATATAAAATTTCAAGTCATTTTGATGGTTGGATTGATGGGGGCACTCAAAATAATGTCTGATCTAGCCTAGGTATAGACCTCGTCAAAAATGAGTGTTGTGGTCTAACCACTTACCCAAATTGATTTAAATTAATTTTAAATTAAAGTAGACTTCAAGGGCTACAACTTTGATGTTTATCACTTTTTCTATAGGTGACCTAGGTATTTTTAATATTTAATTTAAAACTGACTAGTAAAGAAGATAGAAATTGAAATAATAGGATTTAATAAAATCAGATCCAACACGGATCTTAAAGCAAATCATGGGCCTCCTGGTCATCATCTTCCTCCAGGCAAGAACCATGATTGTTCGAACTTGGAGCTTATTCCAAGCCCATTTCCTGGCCACCCGGCCTCCTCCCTGGCTGGCCGTCACCGCCACCACCTTCGTTGAGGTGGGGGCTATCGCCGGGCGGCGACACGGCCGCCGGCGCGGCGGTTTCCGGCAATCCCATAAGGTTGAAAATCCATGGAAAAATCTGAAATTTCTCTCACCCGATCGGGCTCAATTGAGCCCGATTTCTCTCCTAAAAGATTTAAAGATTTAGTCTACGAAGAGATGAGTAGAAAAGGACCTTCAACCCTGTTTGCCGACGGGTTTGGTGGTGGTGCGCCATGGCCGGATTTTGGAGCTTCGGACATTTTGCAACAAACTACCAAATGGCTCGAAATATTCAGGAAAGATGTGGAATCGACTCCTCTGGTCCTAAGGAAGCTTTTAAAACCATCAAATGGGGGAGGGGATGGGTGTAGCATCAATGACCATTAATGGCCATGAATGAAAAATTTCGGCCTATGGAGTGTTCACTGAATTCAGCCCCTATGTGGCTGGGGCTGTTGATCTTCTCAAAACTGAAGGGAGAATGAATCCAGCATGAAGAGAGGAGCTCTTGGCCTCCCTATGCCATGAATGACCTTTATTCCCCCTTTCTCTCTCCTCCATTAAAGGGGAAAATGGAGCTTTCACTCTCCTGCCCATCAAGGCTGGATTTGATCTCTCCTCTAGCCTATTGGCACCCCACTAACTCATATTAATAATAAAAATGAGGTTAGCCAAAGTGAGGGAAATGGGTTTGAGCTTGGGTTAGCCCATTTGGGCTAATTTGACTTATTTCAAGGATTGAGTTTACCTTGGTCAAATTGACCATTTGGGTTGACCCCAATGGGTCCTTGGTGACCCATTGGTCTCCCCTAAAGTCTAGAAAGGCTTGGGTAGGGTTGGTTGGGCATCTTGGGGGTCATTTGACCCTTAGTTAGGGCACTTTGACCAAGTTAGAGCTAGAGTTGATTTTGATCAACATGACCATTTGGGTTGACTCCAAGGGGTTGAGAGCTCGCAAAGGAGGAATGAGGTTCAATAGAAGAGGTTGCGAGAAGAGCAGAGTAAGACCTTCTCGAAAAAAGTTGAGGCTTGAAATGGAAGAAGTATAAAAGGGGCATCCCCACTAAGAGAAGTCGAGTTTACTATTAATTTGGTGGAAGGAGCTGCACATGTAGCAAAAACACCATATCGTATGGCTCCTAAGGAAATGACACAAATGAAAAGCCAATTACAAGAGTTATTTGATAAAGATTTTATACGTCCAAGTACATCATCATGTGAAACTCTAGTACTTTTTGTTAAAAAGAAAGACGATTTGTTACGATTATGTGTAGATTATCGCGAACTAAATTAGTTTACAATTCGAAATCAGTATCAACTACCACGCATTGACGATTTATTCAATCAGTTAGTGAATGCAAAAAATTTCTCAAAAATTGACCTCAGGTCGGGTTATCACCAACTGAGAATTAAGAAAGAAGATGTCGACAAAACTACTTTTAGTATTAAATGTGGACATTTTGAGTTTTTGTCATGTCATTTGAACTAACAAATGCGTCAGCTATTTTTAAGGATTTAATGAACTAGCTGTTCAACGAATTCCTAGATAAATTTTTTATTATCTTTATTGATGACATTCTAATATATTCAAAAGGCAAGGAGGAGCATGCATGATATTTAAATAATGTGTTGCAAACACTAAAAAAATCACGCATTATATGCGAAGTTCTCAAAATGTCATTTTTGGTTGAATTAAGTCTCCTTCTTAGGTCATGTTATGACTGAGTTTGGATTATCTATAAACCCAGCCAAAATAAAAGCAATTATGAAGTGGGCAAGACCGACTACTATAACAGAAATTCGAAGTTTCCTTGGTTTATCGAGTTATTACATGAAATTTGTAAAAGATTTTTCAAAGATTGCATTATCACTAACGAAATTAACCAGAAAGAATATTCTTTTCATTTGGACTAATGAATGTCAGGAGACATTTGAAAGGTTAAAAGAAAGGTTGACAATAACAACAATGTTTGTCATGCCGTGTGACAGTGAAAGTTTTCAAATTTATAGTGACGCATCTTTGAAAGGCCTTGGATGCATATTAATGCAAAAAAGGTAAATTTATCGCTTATGTTTCAAGACAATTAAAAAATGCTGAGCGTAATTATCTGACTCATGATTTGAAGTTGACAACAGTTATTTTTGAACTAAAAATCTGGCGACATTATTTATATGGTGCTCAATGTGAGATTTTTACGGATCATAAAAACTTGAAATACATCTTCTCACAGAAGGAAATAAACATTGCATAAAGGCGATGGTTAGAACTGATTAAAGATTACAATGTTGACATCAAGTATAATCTTGATAAAGCTAATGTAGTAGTTGATGCACTCATTAGAAAGAATTTAGCGTCCGCAAACATCAGATACTTGTAAGTTAGTGCAGAAAAAATTGAGAACAAAATTATTATACAGTACTGCTTTTCAACCGCAAACTTATGTTCAGTCCAAACGAATCATTCAGATGTCAGAAGACTACATAAGGATGGTCGTGCTCGATTTACGAGGGTCATGGGAAAAGTACTTGTTACTAGTAGAATTTTCTTATAATAATAACTATCAATCAAGTATTCAGATGACATCATTCGAAGCGTTATATGGGCGGAAGTGCCGCACCCCGCTAAGCTGCGTAGAGGATGATGGAAAAAAATATTCAAAAAGGAACAAGTGGACAAAATGAAAGATAAGTTTGCACTTGTGCGAGAAAGGTTAAAAGTAGCGCAAGATAGACAACCAAAATATTTTAACGTCAGTCATCAAAAGGTGGAATTTAATGTGGGCGATATGGTGTGCCTTAAAATAAAACCTTTCAAAGGAGTTGTACGAATTTATCGACTTGAGAAACTTAGTCCAAGATATATAGGACCATTCCCAATAATTAAAAAGATTGGAGAGGTACTATATCGTTTAGCATTATCGATGCTCTTCGGAATCTTCATGATGTATTTCATGTGTCTTCCTTGAGAAAGTACGTAGCAGATCAAGAAATGATTGTCCCTTCTGAACAGATTTGAATTGAAACCGACTTATCAAGTCCAAAGAGCCATACAAAAGAGTGGATTAGTAAAATAAACGACTACAAAACAAGAAAATTTGATTTGTTAAAGTTTGGTGAAAAGTACAAGTTTGCACGAAGCTACTTGGGAAAAAGAAGAAGTAATGTATGATCTTTTCCCCTCTTATTTGATGAAGATGTAGGTGAAGATTTTTGCGGAAAAAATTCAATAAGGAGGGGAGAATTGTGATGTCGCATGAATTGTTACATGTATTTTTCATCTATATGTTTATGCTAATGTGTTCACCACAACATAATAATAAAGTTAGGCTTAAATAGAAACCTTGACCAGTCCACTATGTGTAGAAGGTTTGAAATGCTGGACCGACTGGAATATTTTACTAGTTGGGGAAACTTATAACCTGTTCCAGGAGGTCATTTTGGTGTGTGTTACAATATTCAGAAGCGACGTGTGTTAAAAGACATATGTTGAACCCGTAACTCATCTCTCCCAGTTACGCCTGATGGAAGACAAGCAGATGGAACCCACAGAACTGTCGTTCAATGCCGCTCGCTCTAGCTGCCCCAAATCTCCTCCAATTTCTGTGATTTTTCTTCCTAGAACAAGGTAATTCATTGCTCTCGACTCCTCTTGAGTTTTGTTTGGATTGGAGACTTTGTTTGTTAGGATTGAAATTGTTAAGTTAACATAAAACTTCTCCCGTTCATGTAATCTTTCTCCTCTTGAGTTTCATAGGATTTTTAGACCTTAAGTTGTTATGTTCTTACATGATTTCGAAAACCCTAGATGGAGAAATATTATGTACACCCTAATTCTAGTTATTTGGTTCCTTTAAAGCGTTGATTTGGGTGGAATCTTGGTGTAATATAAAATTAGACCAAAAACCATTTGCCTCCATATTAGGGCAGCCGACAATAGTGCATGATTGAGGTCGAAGTTCGACTTTATGAACCCTAATTTGTTTCCCTATGTATTTAGAACATGATATAAGGGTAGTTGTTATGATTGCACCGTAGGGATTACCAATTGATCAACTCATAGTAGTATTTTTCCTTTGGTCATGAATTCTCAAGATACATAAAGAAGGAATGAGCCGCGCAATGAGAAGGACAAAGAGAAAGTAGGAGGAAATGAGCTGCGCAAGGAAAAAAGATAAGAAGAAAGTTAAGATGAGCTCATATTTCCTATTATTTGCAAGTTATTTTGTTTTTCATATGACTCACATTGTGCTCATATATTAGGTTCAAATAAGAAATGAATAAAACGACAATGCACTAACGTGTTAAATCAAAATAATGAATCAAATTAAGACAATCAATTAAGGTATGCATTGAAGGACAAATATATGAGTAACCCTCCTAGAAAATTGTAGAAATAAAAGAAGAAGAAACACCTTAATTCAATGGGCAATATGAAGAGTTAACCTAAATCAGAAGATAAGGAGAATAAACTTCCAACATGAATCTTAATCATGTGACTTAAAAACACTAATGGTAATATATACGTGCGAGACAAGGACATAAGAAAAATATTACTTCATAAACGTGTGAGACAAGGACACGTAATAAATTCATGAAACATTAATTTACACTTCATATGATTCATGCTTCAAGGTGAATTGGAAGGAATATAACAAGGAACTATGCAAAACAATAAGAATTTCTACGATTAAAAGATTTGATATGAGGAAAAGTAAGAATTCACATAGTTTTTTTTATTAATTAGAAAATAAAACTAATCAGGTCAAGGAAGAGACGGTTCCAGAAACCAATAGTCAGCATCATCAATGTACTCCTTGCCAGGAGAAGAGGCATCGTCTATGGGTTGAAGTTTCCACAATAGTGTTCGGCGTCCTGGATGACCACAAGTCGAGGTGTAGTGACCCAGAGTGTCCTCATGAAGAGTTTCAGTTTTATTTTATGTAGTGTCTATAGTGCTACTTCTGACACATGTTAGTCATCTGTTTTCACTCAATCATGTTGATATATATAGTTTTGGTAAGCCCTTTTGAAGTATGTATAGGGCTGCCAGTTGTATGTACATTATTGGTAAGCCTTTATGTTGTATGTAAAAACACTATCCGTTTCATCGTTATAAAACTTTAATGAAATGAAATGATTTTATTTTGTTATGATATTTTATATCTCGTACTTTATCATATATTGTTAGTAAACAAATTATAGCAAATGATGAGAAGGCTAATAGTGAGAGACCTTGTTGGTCAATTTCTGACCAATGGGTACACAATCATCTTCAAATCAAATGTCTGCTCCATTTATGATTCCTCTAACAATCAAATAGTTGAAGGTGAAATGTCTAAGAACCGGATTTTTCCTCTCCATCTGGAACCATCAATTCAGGCTGCCCTCTCCATTGTGGGTTGTAGCACGGACCTAGTTACCATTTGGCACAACAGATTGGGACACTTAAATTTCAGCTCTTTGAAGCATTTGATAGAAGATAACCATGCACTTGGAATACCACAACTTGAAGATTATCATCACCAATGTGAGACATGTACTCTAGGAAAGTCTCATAAACTTCCTTTCCAGCAAGCACAAGAACAAAGTTCACAACCCCTGGAGCTTATTCACTGTGATTTATGGGGGTCTGCCACTATTACATCACAAGGAGGAATGAGGTATTTTGTCTTACTTATTGATGACTATACAAGATACTCTTGGATCTACTTCCTAACTCAAAATCAGAAACTTTCTCACTGTTCTATAATTTCAAAAGAGAAGTAGAAAAGAAGTTTGAGAAGCACATTAAAACAGTGATAAGTGATAATAGAAGAGAATTCTCCTTACACTCATTTAATCATTTCTGTCAAATGAATGGTATACTGCATGAATTCACTGTTGCTGGAACACCACAATAGAATTGAGTGGTTGAAAGAAGAAACTGAAGTATTGCTGAGATGGCCAGGTCACTTCTCATTCACAAAAAATGCATAAAAGCCTTTGGGCAAAGGCTGTAAGCACTGCAATCTACCTTCTAAATAGAGTACCAACCAAAGTCTTGAAGAATACTACTCCATATGAGAAACTGTATGCAAAAAACCCTAAGCTGGATCATATGAAGACTTTTAGTGCATATCATTTGCCCACATACTTAAAGAGAAAAAAAAAAGCTGGATCCCACAAGTGAGAAATGCATCTTTATCGGATATAGTGAAAATAGAAAAGCTTATAGACTGTGGAATCCAATCACCTCTCAAATGATTATCTCCAGAGATGAGGTGTTCTATGAAAATGATACATGTGAATGGGCATCCGACATTGAAGGTAAACCTATTTCTTCAAGTTCTCCAGTTGAGCTAATTATAAAACCTTTCCAGGAGACATCAGAATAAACAAGTGAGGCATATCTGTAGCCAGAAGGTGAACTGTGACAGAAGAAGAAAATGAAGATGCCTCTAATGAGTAATCATTGCCCAGAAAAACAAGGTCTCTCACTAACATATATGAAAATACTAATGCGATTTTATTTCACAACACACCCACATGTTATGCTGAAGCAGCTCTTTCGGAAGAATGGTAAAATGCAATGACAGAAGAAATAAACTTAGTAGAGAAGAATGGTACTTCGAGTGTGGTTCAAAGACTCATAAAGCTGGAATTGGTTTGAAATGGGTATTTAAATTAAAATACAATGAAGTGGGAGAAGTAATTAAACAAAAGGCCTGAATAATTGCAAAGGGGTACAACCAACACCTGGGAAAGACTTCATTAAGACATTTGCTCCAGTGACCCGTATAAAGACAATACGGTTGGTCCTGTCAATTGCTGCCAACAACCATTATCCAATCCACCACCTTGATGTTAAATCAGCATTTTTAAATATGAAACTTGATTAGGAGATCTATGTTGAGCAGTCAGAGGGGTTCAAAACGAAAGGTAAAGAGTGTCATGTTTACCGTTTGCACAAGGCCTTGTACGGGCTAAAACAAGCCCCACAGGCTTAGCATTGCAATATCACATCATACTTATATCAAGAAGGTTTCATTGCCAGTAAGAATAAGCCCTCATTGTTTATCAGAATGGAACCTGGCGGAATTGATCTCATCATATGCCTCTACGTCTATGACCTACTCATAACAGGAGGATTAAAGATTTCAATTGCTGAATTTAAGAAGAAGATGCAAACAAAGTATGAGATGACTGACTTGGGCACTTTAAAATTTTTTCAGGGAATGCAGGTAAAGCAAAATGTTGGACATATTTTGTAAGATCCGACTCCCCTTTTTGGGAGCTCTCCCGGATCTTATGCCCAGAACTGTCGCCTTGCGGTGACACTAACTCACGGGTAAGTCGACACCGCAAGTCGCCGATTCTGCCAGCTATTACGATCATAAACCTGTCGGCCAATTTGAGAAACAGAAGTATATAAGCAGAACATAGCGCAATAGTCCACAGTCACAGTACTAATCATATATATGTAAAATGAAAAATACACAACATATACAGTCTATAATGAGTACAAAAGTAAAAAGGGCTTATGCCCAATATATCAGATCAAAATATCTCTCTAACAAATCTAACAACGGAAGCTAACTATCATCACTAACTCATCCCACCTGAGGTCGTGCTGCTGCAGTAGTAGGTGGTATCAACTCCTCACGTCCTAGCACCGCGTCCTGTTGGTCCATCTCCTCGAGCTCCTAAAATGATGTGATCACCGACCATTAGTTAAAAAGACTAATTCGTTTCCTCCGCACCTTGCCCTGCAGCTCCTAGGCACCGAGCGGGAGGATGAAGCGGAGGACAACAAAAGGATAACAAATGGAAGCAGGTGACATGAGCTAACTATCAAGTATGTGTGTTAGTTCTACTCTAGCATTTCTATATATAAGTACAAGTAAGATAAGAAAGTACTGTACAAATAAAGAAAGAACTGAAAGTAAGAGCAGGTAGGTAAAACTGAAAGTAAGAGCAGGTAGGTAAAACTAGCTTACATTATAGCACGTATCTTAACTTATAAAAATGTTCATACAAATTTATAAGTTAAGGTTTCTAGGTAATATAAACTTATCATATAAAATAGCTCATACTAATTTATGTGATAAGTATCTATGAAGTGTATGCCCTAATATGAATGAATGTTATGATGCAAATTATGCAACAGACAAATGCAACTCACACACAATGACTCCGTGATCACAGATCTTTAGTTCCCGCTTTTCGGAGCTAGCATCACTCTCTGGTACTACCGTTATGGCTACGGTAGCAGTGGAGCAAACATCTCCACTCCTAGGCAAGGCATGCACACTACCAAACCTAGACCTCTCGTACGCCTCTGTATACGTCCTAGGTGCACTCTAGAGTCTCTACGTACTAATTGCTGACTACCCGTCAGTCTTGTTGGGTCGGGTGCGCGTTATCGGGGATTGTCCTCCAGACTGTAGTATAAACAACCAACTGACCCCTCTAACCCTTACACCCGCCTAAGTCACCGTACTGCCATCGGTGTGACGATTGGTCCAGTACCGCATGACCCGCCACTAATTTATGCACATGCAAGTATTCAATCTGAGCCTTCAGCTCGCAGGACCAACCCGTCCTGAATTCTCCAACCCATCGCAGGTGAGCATGAACTATAAGTACCTCAAACCCATAATGGGTGAGCATGTAGATATATCAACTCCCTCCAACCCTATACGGGTGAGCATGTAGTCAATAGACTACAAGTCCCTCCAACCTAGCATGAGTGAGAATGAAGACATATCAACTCCCTCCAACCCTGCACGGTTTATCTTAGCCTATTAAACTACTCTTGCCTAAGGATTTATAAGCTTAATGACTTAGGGTTAATCCTAGGACTGCCCACATCATACCCGGTGAAGGGCTCTCAATGGGCACTAGGAACCAAGATGGGTTAAATCTCAAGGTTCCCTTTCGCAAGGATAATTACTTTTGTTGATGTCTACCCCATGATCCCCCTTGCTCTCATTATTACTCTTGAGCGATCCTAATGACTTAAGATGTTATTAGAAGGGCGGCGGTCTTCCGTCGGCCTCCACTCTAGTTGCTATCCAAAGACTTGCACTTTTACTTTCGTCACTAGGACATAACTACCAATCAGGGTTATATTCCAAATACGACCTTATCCCGACCGTTGATCTATCCCCTGATAGTCCTTATAGTATAACCTATTTATACTATACGCAACCCATGGCCTAATACCACCCCAGAGTATGACTTCCAATTTCGTTGGGCTACATGCACTTAACTATTTATCTTAGGATGGTATAGACTATTATGATGAGTATGTTGAATTTCATTATTTTCCTAAGTCATTAAGACCCTTAATTAAATCCTGAAATTAATTCCCTAGACCATTTAATACATGAAGTGTCACAAATTATAATCTCACTGAACTAAGGAATTTTCCTGAGTTGTAATTTGGTAAAACATTACTGTCTGCCAAGAACTATAATTTTCCCTTCAATAATTCTATTTATCCCTTAATTTATACAAAATTCACAAAATAATCATTTTTCCAAAGAAAGTATAAGGATTTCATTACTAAAAATTCTAGGAAAATTAAAGAATACATATACTGGTAAAATAATGCTAAAGGCATAATTTCATAAACTTCTATGGATCAAGGGCTACAAAAATTCATTTCTAAATATATTACACAATTGCTACTATGTGGTTTTGAAAATTACTGAGTCATCCAAAAAATTTTGAGAAAATTTTACAAGTTATTCATACTCAGATATATCACCAGGGATTTTCCCAAAATTTTCTACTGAATATTTTCTTCAATTTTCCAATTAAGTACAGTAAGGGTAAAATGGTAATTTATACATAACTCCTATTAAAATTCATCAAACAGAGACATAAAACTTTTCAAGAGTTAAACATGACATTATTTTGACCTTGACAAAGATTGGGGATTTTATCTCAATGATAAGACTATTTTCACTTTTTTTTTCAAAAGTCTAATTATTTCAAAAATTCAAAATAATGGGATTTTTGCTTCCAAAAATCCCATTATTGAAATGAGGGGTATAATTCACCCTAATGAGCTTCTAAAATAAATATAATGATTTTTGGATGTTCCAAATAGGCTTAATACACAATATTTCAAAATTGGCTATTTGCACCCCAAGCCTATGTATTGCCAACACATGCAAGTGGGTCACCCAACATGCAGTGGTCCAAATGTGCTGAAATTTTCACCGTGCACATGTATAGTCCCCAAGGACATGCCACCAAAATTTGGGGCCATTTGGAGTCATAATACTCCAAATATCTCATTTATTTACTTTTGTGTATTATGATAAAAACTATAGAAAAACTTTTCCCAAAAATTCTCAATTTTTGTCAGGGGCTAGATATACCCTAGTTAAACACATGCCCAAAATCTTGGGTCATGTGAACATCTGGTTTGGCATGGGCATTAGTTTTGGTTTCTACCCTAGCCTAGGACCAGTCCTAGCAAAACAGCCCTGCAGGACAGTATACTGCACCAAATTATAAGTTTAGGGTGGAAAATTATAGTTAATAGGAAGGGCTACAATTATCTTTTAATGTTCAAGTTCTGTAAATGCCTCTAGGAGACCTAAATTTTGCATGCAATGTTACTGTGAAAGTGTGACATTTAATACACTATTCATACATTATTATAACATTATGAATTTAATTTAAAATACGAAAAATGAATGGCATCCGTTCATCGTCCCCGATAATGGACGACAGAGATCGAGACGTCCTGGGCGTTTTGCTTGCCGATTTCCGGCCACCTGAGCCACCACCACCGCCGGCGGTTGTCCCCACCACCTTCACTGAAGTGGTGGCTAGCGATTCCCGGCGGTGAGGCCGCCGGACATGGCTCCTCCGGCGAACCCGAGCAAGAAGAAAAACTCGAGATTTCCCACATTTGCTCACATGGTATCAGGCTCAATTGAGCCCAATATCTCTCCTAGGTGAGCTAAGATTCTAGTACGAGTAGAGGGGCGGCGAAACGAACCCGAATGGCGGCGTGGCGGCGAGTTTGGCGGCGGTTGGCCATGCCCGAGCTTTATCCGGCGACTCCTGCTCAAAATCTTGATTCTCCACCGAATCCTTTTCTCCAGGAGTCGTTCTCCACTCCTTTCCTCTCTCTAAAGCTACTGGTGGGGTTGGTTTTTGCTCGAGGTGGCTGTATATGGAGATACAACCAAGGTGAGCTCGGTTCAAACCTTGGTTGCTTCACTGGCCCCTCTGCATTCAAAATCCCTGAAAATTCTCTTAGGTGGCCAAACAGCCACTTTGGGCAGAAGGAGCATGGCCACATGGCCTTCCTTCCATATTCCACCTCTTTCTCTCTCCTCTTTTCCCATTTTGCCCCCATGCATGCACTCTCTCTCCATAAACTGAGGGGCATGGCTTGTCTTTGACCATATGGGCTGGTCATGGGCCAAATTTGGTGGGCTTGGCCCTAGGGGAAGTGACTTGGGCTCATTTTCACTCTTTAGCTCAATTTGTTGACTAAGTTGACTTTTGAGTTGACTTGGTCAACCATGATGAGTGGGTAGACCCCACTTGATGGTCATGAGTCTAATGGCACAACCCAACTTGGGTTGGGTCAATGTGGTGCCCTACTTAGGCTAATTGGGTCTATAGGTATAGGTTTGACCAACTTAGGGCTAAGGATGACTTTGGTCAACTAGGGTCAAAGGGTTGATCTAATGACATGCCCTAGTGTCCGCTTAGATTATTTTAGGGTTAGGGCAATGTGGTGGGGTCATGGTGTGGCTAGGGTTCCTATTTAGGCTAGTTTGACCTAGTTTGACTTTGGCCCCTTAGTGGGCCCCACATGACTACAACCCACTCCCTAGGGTCAAACCTAGCTAAATTCCCTATCACCCACCCCATGCCTAACCCAAACTAAGTTAAGGGGTCTAGGAGTAACATGAGATGTTACATATTTTTCTTTCTCAAGAATCTTATGCTAAGGAACTCCTGAAAAGGTTTAACATGAGTGATTGCAATCCTTGCTTGACACCCATGTATACTGGGGACAATCTCTGCAAAGCTCAAGATGAAGATGAACCAATTGATGATGAACATTATAGGAGTTTGGTGGGATCGTTGATTTATCTCACCCATATCAGGTCTGACATGGAGCATGCTGTCAACATGGTGTCTAGGTTTGTTAATAAACCTAACAAACAACATCTAAACACAACAAAAAGAATCCTCAGATTATATAAGGGACAAAGAATTATGGCCTCCATTTTACCAAGGACCTCAATCCAGTTCTTAATGGATTTACTGATTCCGACTGGGGAGGCTAAATTGATGATAGAAGAAGCACAGGAGGTTATGTTTTCTTTTATGGAACAAGCTCTATTGTCTAGAGCTCTCGCAAATAATAGACAGTGACACTCTCAACTACAGAGGCTGAATATATGGCCCTAAGTTCAGCTGTCTGTGAAGGAATCTAGTTGAAAGGAATGTTAGAAGAACTAACTAAAGAGAAGAGTAGTGCAATCCTACTTAAGTGCGACAGTGTCTTAGCAATCGCCTTATCGAAGAATCCTGTATTTCACAATAAGAGAAACACATCAGAATCAGGTACCATTTTATCCGCGAGAGGATAGAGGAAGGAGAAGTAAAGGTCGAATATTGCCCAACTGAAGTCCGGCTTGCTGACCTACTTACCAAGCCGCTGCACAAAAGTCGCTTCTCAGAAATCTTTCCCCGCCTCAGGTTCAAGATGGGGTATTAGGAAATTGAACCTTATGGCTGGTGTAATTGCTTTATTTATGTTCTGTTGTAGAATCCAAAGCATCAACCTTTATTGAAATTGTAAGGACATTGAATGTAAGTATTCCGGCACTAGAAAAGTTATAGGTTTGCTTATTATTGTAATAGATGTGACTATGGATGAATGAAGGAAATCTACTTATCTTCTCCAATGCTCTTTGTTCATCTTCACTCTTGTGTCTTCATTTTCTTCCTTGTTATCACCAAAACAAAAATGTTAAGATTGTTTTAAGCCATCAGACAGAACATATAAATCAAAGATCAAATATCAGAGAAATATTTTCAACAGGTTTTTATCTATTGGTATTGGGTATACCTCTAATCTACACATATAGCATATAGGCAGAGGTATGCAAGCGAACAATTCAAGGGGGTTGAAAGCACATCTCAGAGACAGATATTGGAATTCAACCAAAGGTCTTCGCCCTGACATTTTGTATATTTGATTGGCAATGCGAATCAGACTGGGTCCTACATATATACTGAAGGGTCGGCCAACTCGGTGTCTCAGATAGCCAGTGGAGGTGGTTGTATCAGAAATAAAGATGGCAAGCTCTTACCAGATTTGCACATTTCTACGGAGAGGTCGATGTGTTGGAGGCGGAATGGATCGCATTGCGGGATGGCATTCCATTGTACTCTCATTTCATTGTTAACAATCTTCATATCTTGAGTGACTCCAAGGCTCCGTTTGCTTAGGCGTTTTGGCCGGCCGTTTGGGGCAAATGTCGCCGGACGGCGGGTAAACAAACGCCATCCGGCGGCGTTTGCTCCGAGTGGACCCGCCGCGTCGTGAGAAACGGGGCAAAAAGCCCCGTTTCGATTAGCAGCTCCACCCCTCCAGTTCGAGCAGCAGCCCGTCTCCTCCCGCCCCGGTCTCCTCCCGCCCCGGTCTCCTCCCGCCCCGGTCTCCTCCCGCCCCGGTCTCCTCCCGCCCCGGTCTCCTCCCGCCCCGGTCTCCACCCGCTGCCCCAAATGAACCCTAAGATACTCATAAAGTGCTTGCAACTTAGGAATTTCAGTTAATGATGGTTGTGGGACTATGGGGAGAAAATCGCCTCTATGATGTTGAACTTACAATCTAAACATGTGTCTATTTATAGGGAAGGGAACTCTGTGGTGGATGTGATCACTATGACTCCGTTTGGGAGGACTTATTTTTAATGGTCAAGCGATTACGACCACATGAATCAGGTCTTAATTAAGGCCCCGTTCATGCGGTCGTAACCGCTTGACCAGTGAAAACAAATCCATCCAAACGAAGCCTAAGTATGCTAGGGATCATAAACCAAGTGGTGGTTTCTCCAAGGAGTTTATTCCTGTTTCAATAAAAAATCTCATTTTACATGAAGCAATAGGCGACAAATTCTTAGGAGTTTTACCATTATGTACGGATTATAGCTAAATGTTTTTGTTGTAGGTTGTGGTTTGGGATTTTCCAAACACTTTTGTATCTTTGCATTACAGTTATTATCAACAATATTGGTGCTATTAGCATTGCTCATAGTTCTAAAAAAAGATACAAGTCCATTTTGATAAAAATTGTTGAAGGACTATTTAGATATTTTGCCTAAAATTTTTTAGCCTAAAATGATACTATTTTGACATTTTGTACATCAAAATTGTTGTGTTGGTTTGATTTTCAAACTCATGTGATTCATCTTTCACAACCACCGGCTGTTAATGAAGACTTTCCTCAAATCGGCTCATGTGCTTTGACTACACACATGGAAGGTAAGCTTATAAAAAAAGAGATTAAGGCTCCGTTTGGGGGGACTTATTTTCACCGGTCAAGCGGTCACGACCGCATGTACCGGACCTTAATTAAGTCCCGATTCATACGATCGTGATCACGTGACCGGTGAAAATAAGTCCCACCAAACGGAGCCTAAAACATTTGAAATGACTATAACCAAGAGATGGATTGTCGTTTAGAATCACACAACTAGTTTATCATCTTGGAAAAAGAAGCACATCAAGGCGATCCACGATGAAGAAGAAGGCGAGATTGCAGTGGGCGGAAATGAGTGCAGTGAGACTGTAATGGGGAAGTGACAAAGTGAGTAGCGGATTTACACAGTGTGTTTAGTGTTATTCCGCGTCGACTTCTCCGATGACTGCGGTGATTGGTCGTCTGGTGACGACAAAAGTTTGTACTGGTACGAATCTTATGCGCCAATTTTTTAGATTGCAGTCAAGTTCATTTTAATCTTATGTGGATTTTTATATTTTCAATTTTTTGCAATATATTTTTTAAACATATATTTATTAATTTGAGCACTGTAATTTTATAGTTGAAATAAATTTGTGCACGATATTTGTTTTCTTGCTATCCTGTATTTAACTGTCTATGATTACACTTTCACGACCCGTAATCCCAACAAAAATATATTATCATTAATTCATGATATCACTATATATATAAATATTAATGCAAATATACTGTATTGTTGTCTTGTTGGCATCTATCTAAGAACTCAAAGTTTTTTTTGAATATAGATGTGATCTTATGTAGCTATAGTTCATTTTCATTCACTCCCTATGAACTATATGATAATTTTGAAGTAACCTGAATTTTGGGAGAAATCATTGCGACCGGAGCCTTTTCCGAAATCTCTGTCCAGGGACCATAGTTTTTTGTCGCGTTGAAGAAGTAATGATGGCGATCAAAAACTAAAAAAATATTGGGATTTATGAACCCGTTCATACCGTCGGAAAGAGGAAACTGGAGTCCGGGCTCCGGACAGAATATTTTTCGGAATTTTGGGGGTTGTGCTATTTTATATGAACTCTCTAGGCCATTTTTTAGGAGCGGCTGACCATGAAATTGTAAATCATAGAATCTAAAAATGTTTATTTGAAAATCAATTTGTTATTAGCAAATCATCAGTTATTTTTTAAAAACCCTCCTTTTATTAGCAGCTCATGACCGTTGGCAGCAATTGCGTTTTCAAGAAGGGTTTGCTAGTAGCTATTTTTTAGAAGAGGAAAAATGTCAAAAAAAATTAACTCTATTTTTTCCCTAGCATTCATAAACGATTTGCTAATAACAACACCCAAAAAAATGACATATGACACAATTAGGCTTTGTTTGGCACGGTGGTGGCGATCGTAAACGCATGGGTTAAAACGTCATTTGTTAAGGATCACCTAATAAACATCATCTGTTTGAACATAAAAATGGATGAAGTTCCTTAGGTGGACATTAACAAATGACAATTTAACCCATGTATTCATGACCGTCACCACCATGTCGAACGTGTTATAAGGGGCGTGCGGTGGTTCAACTCACCTTGCAAGGTATCCGGGTTGTCTTTCCTTAAACTCCCTTAGAGGGATGCAGCCCAACCGACGCAACCCATCTTCATGCCCACAGGAGATTTTTGGAGGCCACATCCTCCCTTAGATGAGCGAAACTCGTTAGTCAAGCGCACACCACGGGGACTGTAACGCCCCTGATTTTTCGATGTTTATTTTAATTCCTTTAGTGACGTATTTTTTTTGACGTCAGAGCGTTACGTTGATACGTAGTTGACGGGTACCGTTGCTGGAGCATGACTTTTGCTCATTGGTATCTGAGGTTTTGACTTAGAATATTAGCTTGCCTAAATTCTAGTGTGTTTTTGAGATTTTCCTCGCGAGCTGGGTTTGTTTTGGAACTCGGTGGAGCTTTTTTGGGATATTTGGTGTTTTGACTTCGGAGAGTTTTTATCCGAGTTTGGTTTGTCGGATTTTAATTTCGATTTTGCCGTTGGATTCGTAGCATCGATATTTAGTTTTGATGTAAATTTCGTGAAAATCCGAGATGATTTGAAATTTTCGATCATTTGGACGTTTAATGTAATAATAATATATTATATTATTTATGTATTATAAGTATAAATACTCTTACGATTTAGATGAAACCCTATTCATTGTCTTCTTTCCTAGCCGTCAGACCGATTCGCGGAAGAGGGAGAGCGGCAGTCTTCGCAAGCTTTCGACCGTCGATTGTAGGAGCTCCGGTGCACGAAATTGTCATCGGAGGGTAGATTCGGAAAGCTCTCGCCGAGATCTACGTGTGAGCGGTGAGTTTTTCCTGTTTCTTGGATTTTTGAACGATAGGTTATTCGTTTTTGACCCTTGTTTATCCCGAAAAGTTTCAGAAATCGTCGCTAGGTGTTCTTGCGGTCAGATCCTTGAGGAGGAGCGCTGGCGTGGCCGAATTTCGGGCGATTAGAGGCAAGTGGTGATTTCTGCCCCTTGCTTTGTCCTTTTGTGTGTGTTTACTGTATCATTTCTTCCCTCCTTAGAGTTAGGAGTACTGTATGGTTCAGCCAAGCTTGATCTGCTGCCTAGTGTAGGATTTTCGATTCAGTTTAATCCATTGTATATAATAGTTAACCTAAGTTTAAATCTGTCGATTATATGACAGTTAGTCTAAGCAGGATTTGTCGTATATGACAATTAGCCTAAGATAATTTCGCCATATATGACAATCTAAGTAAAGATAACTTCGCCTGTGAGTAAAATTCGTCAAATATGAGTTTTGAGCTAAGGCAAATTCGTCGAGTATTCTCGACGAATTCGTCGAGTATCGGACTTGGCGATGAGTGAATTTGTCTGGGTGTCGAGAGCGTCGAGTGATCTGTGAGTCAAATTCAGATTCGTCGAGTAATCTCGACGGATTCTTCGAGTAATCTCGACGAATTCGTCGAGTAATCTCGACAAATTCGTCGAGTATCAGTCTCGACGTTGGATGATTCTGCATTAGTTAAGTTTTAGGCATCGAGTTCGTCGAGTATCAGCCTTGGCGTTGAGTGATTTGGCCTGGGTGTCGAGAGTGTCGAGTGCCAGTGAGGCTAAGTCTAATTCGTCGTGTAATCTCGATGAATTCATCAAGTATTGTCAGTTTGACGTCGAGAGCATCGAGTGAACCATATGACGTTGAGTGCATTGAGTGTTACTGTCTTTGACGTCGAGTGCGCTGAGTGAACTCAGCGCGTCGAGTGAAGTAAATTTCGTTGAGTTAAGTCCAGGCGTCGAGTGAGACTACTTTGGCGTTGAGTGAACTCCAGATTCGTCGAGTATATCGACGAATTTCCCGTGAACTTGGGTAAATTACGCTGATTCGTCGAGTATCAAGGTAATGTTAGCTGAATCGTCGAGTATTGTTAAGATAGTCAATTTTGCTAATTATAATTCGTCGAGTGTCTACTGTATTCGTCGGGTATACTCGATGAATCAGTAAGGACTTAGTATTTTATCGCCGAATTGAGCCAATTCGTCGAGTATGGGCCTTAGAGTAAATTTCAAAATTTTTTCTTCCTTCTTGTCATTGGAGAAGCCCGGTGTTTTGCTTGAGGTTTTATATGTGTTTATGGATGTTTAGGTGTGACCCATGGTTGACAGTGGATAAAGAACCATCAACCTAGTGCCGACTCGTGAATCATTGCACTTTGTTGGTTTTTTTTGATGTTTTCTCTTGAACTGTTGAGTTGTGTTGGACATTGTGGTCACCACCACAGTGCCTTTTGAGATTTTTGGATTGTTGAGTTGTGTTGGACATTATGGCCATCACCGCAGTGTCTTTTGGAGATGTTTGGGTCTATTAGTTCGTGTTGGACATTGTGGCCACCGACTCAGATCCATTTTTTTTACGTGTTAATGATTCACGTGTTTAGAGCAGTTCAATCTCTTCATTCTTATTATTTAGACAGAAGTCTTTATGTTTACTCTTGCAGATATTCTCGAAGCATGACTTCCTTTCGCACTTGGTGCAATTTTCTTACTCTTGGACTTTACAAGTTAATAATTTATTATTATTTATTTCTCATTTGCTATGGTTTGCCGGCCTTTCCTGTTTGGGTTAGTAACCCTTAAACTCCTTTGTTTTCATCTACTGATGATATTTTTGTCACTTGTATTTTCTTGCTGAGCTATTCTTTTCTTTTGAATGCCTCAGGTTTGGAGCAGTATCCGGTTGAGCGGTTATGGTTGGTTGTGCCTAGTGTTCTGCAACTATTGCAATCATCTTTTTCTCATCGTCGTGAGGTAGTTTTGTTGTTTGTTTTTAGTTCAGACATACATGCCTTTCAGTAGGTTCGTGTCAGGTTGTTGACGCCTACTAGAGATTTGTTGTATAATGTTAAATACTTGTTAGCTGTCAAGTCAATTTCTGACTGAATTGTTGGTTTTACTTACTTTTTGGGAAGGTTTTATGCTAGGACTGTATGTTGGTTATTTTAAAGCATAAAAGTTGTAAGGAATCCGGAGCGCCGAGAAGCAGAAATCCGAATAAAAGTACAAGACAAATGTAAACAGAGCAAGCACACAAACACACAGATGTACAGAGGTTCACCCAAACCGGGTTACGTCCTCTCTCTCCTTCTCTTCTCAGTTCTTGTAATCACCAAAAGAAAATACAGATTACACAAGATTACAAGGATCTAAACCGATCCTACCTCAACTCCTTCTGGACAAGAAACAAAAGAGAATAACCCCCTTCTGGATCGCCGCCAACAATCCTCTCGTATGCGCCTTCAAAAGGTATACCAGCCGTAAGCCGACGTTTCGTCCGTATCCCTAAAAAGAACCGGAATACGCCTTAAATAGGATTCAGCATGACAGCATCGTCGAACGCCGGACGGCGTTCGACGATCGTCGAACTCGGCCCGAACGGCGTTCGACGATCGTCGAACTCGTCCCGAACGTCGAACTCGTCCCGAACGGCGTTCGACGATCGTCGAACTCGGCCCGAACGTCGAACGTCGAGCTGCGTTAGACGCGTCGAGCGTCGAGCTGCGTTCGACGTTCGACGTCGAACCTAGTTCGACGTTCGACGTCGAACCTAGTTCGACGTCGAACCTAGTTCGACGATCGTCGAGCTGGGTTCGACGATCGTCGAGCTGGGTTCGACGAACGTCGAACCCAGTTCGACGATTGTCGAGCTAACATCTCCCCCAGGAGGTGGCTGCCCCCGGACCCCCACTGTCGTCGGCGCCAGATATGTCGGAGGGGGATCACACTTCGATTCCTCTAAGCTCACGTGGGCTAACCCGGTGTGAGAAACAAGAGGACCGGAAGTGTTCCACAACCCCAACAAAAGTATCATTTTGGATAACTCATGCATAACATCTTTTAACCCAAGTCATTATATTTTAACGAACGTAAAATTATTTCTATACTTATATTAAATCTAGAGGTATGCATATCATGAGTTGTCCTATTTGGATGTTTATACTCATGCAAGATGCTAATCAATATAAACAAAGTATTTTCCGCAGCGTATATTCATGTTTTCACTTGTACACTAGTTGATCCACTAAGCAGAGAGATACAACTATCAAAACTTAACTTAAATTGCAGTTTCTTCATAATAACTTGAGGATTTCATATAAAGCGTTAGGTTCGGGTTTTTGCCGGAGCGTATGCAGTTATCCCATGTACGGCGTGACATCACGACACGTGTTTTCTCTTACTCTGATATATCGTTTAAATGAGAAGAAAATGCGGGTTGTGACAGAGACTTTCCAGGAGGTCACCCATCTCGTGACTACTCCAGCCCGAACACGCTTAACTATGAAGTTTTTCCACGCTGCCCAACGTGCTCTTTGATTCTGCATGTATAAGCGGGGTGACCACTCCTCCCCTAACTGCGTGATTTTGGGGAGTGATACCACAATTCTTTACAAAACATAGCCTTAGCTTAGGGAGAGATAGCATTATCATCTCATCCAATTACTGTGCTGGTTCATAAAAGCACGAGTCTTAGGGCCCATTTGGCGTGGCTTTTTTATTCGGGTGAGCGGGCTCTTAGTAGTCTTATGCGATCCCCAAGACTAATGATGAGCTGAACAAATGATATGCTTTGCACGATCCAAAAATAATACAAGTCAAATATATATTTTTCATATAATACACACAACTTGTGTAATTTAATACAAGTCAAATATTTGTTTTTCTGATGGTGGCTCGAGGGTTGAGTAGAAGCAATGATTGGAGAGATTGCTTCACCTAATTTAGCATTCCGTAAAGTGGGAGCGGATAAAATCCAAAATATTTATTTTTTTTGATTCAGTGGTTGCGAAAAAACAAAGCAAACAGAAAAGAAAAGGTACTCGCAATGAACGATATACAAAGCTCCATCGTAGGGCTCCTGTGCTACCGCGCTCCTTCCTCTGGGAGCGAGTACCATAGAAAAAAAATAGTCCATAAGTGGCCATCAATTCTCAATTTCTTTAATTTATATGCTTTTTTAAAAATATGCTCTTACCTGCCATAAAAATGTGTTCTCCCCGTCGCTCGCAAACCCCCGTGCAGAAGGAAAAAATGAGCAATGAGGGCACTCGGGGGTTTGTGAGTGACGGGTGCATCATCGCGTCAGGGCAATGTCGTGACTGAAGATTACTATCGTGTGGGATACCTGAGGAGGAGCCCCTTGACTCTCACTCGTATTAAATAAAAGTAACAAATTATATGCCTGATATTATTAGTAGGAGCCATGAAGACTCAGAAGCACATCAAAATGAACCGATGGGTTTATTAGAGTTATTTAAGCGTGCTTGAATATGAAATTTCAAGTCGGATTTCAAATTCGGGTTCATTTATTAGAGCTGATCTCATCAATTTTGATTTCAAAATCACAGAAAGTTTAGGCTGCTTAATTGCTGGGCTTTTTAGCTTCATATCTTGAAGCTGTACAAATTTGAACCATTTCAGTGGGAGAAAAAGGATATCTAAAGCTAGTCATGCATTTAATAAACTAAATGATTCTATTTCTCACCGCTAAGGCTTTGTTTGGCACGACGTTTTTAGAGCAGGGTGACGCTGTTTTTAACAATGCAGTGCCAAATAGCAAATTCACGCGCTGCGGTGGGAGAAGCCCCCTCCGCCAAATCGCGAAAAACCAGGGATACAGAGTCATGAAAATTTTTCGCGACTTCAGAAATCTCGACCCGCTTCTCCGCACAGGCGCACAAATTCACTTCTCCGCCCGATGCAAAATCCCTCCCCGCTGCGAGACAGAACGGCGGCTTCCTCTGTGCTCGCCCCGCAAGGTCGGGCAGCACCTTCCTCGTCATTCAACCTGACGCTTGATCACACCTTGAGCTGCTGTTTTTCGATTCTCCTCACCCTCTTCTCCCACGGAGTTCCGTTGGCTTCGAACTATGAAAAACGCTGCCTTTTTCTCATCGGAGTTAGCCGTCGATACCAAAGGAGATTCAGGACAGTTCTGGGACTTTGGTTGACATCATGAAAAGGAAAGGCTTTGTGAATCAGAGGAGTTCTTGAAAGCGATTGCAAGGGGAATTATTTTGGCACATGTTTGAAAGAAGCTTATCTTCAGAATTCAGATCTACACATTCTGGCAGCGGCGTGATTTCCCCGATGTTATTGCTACTTGATTTTTTGCGATTAGGGTTGTGGAGGAACAAGATGATGCAAACGTTATTTTTTCAAATAGTTTCACAGATTCTGTTATCAATTTGTAAAACAACTGATTATTCTATCACTGCTTCCCCAGTCGCCCCCACAGTGCCAAACAAAGCCTAAAACAAATAGAGGATGCATTTGTTTCTCCAGTCCAGCTCCGATGCATGCTCCAGCGCAATAGCGTTCCAAGCTGAGGACCTGAGCTTTGACCCAGCATTCCGATGCGCCTCTACGTATGGCCTCCTCGTCTTAGACCATGTTTGTTTGAGTGTTTTTCTCAGTCACATTTTTAATAAAAATCAAACACTATTTTTTGTGTTTGAATAGCCTCCAGTTGGAACTATAACTCTAGCTCTCCATTTAAAAACATCATCTATTTCCATCTTCAACCGTCGTCACCCATGCAAACAGACCTTATAGCCTAATACATTCCACGAGATTGCATTAGGCCAAAGCTAGCTCGATCTACTATTTGTAACGCCTCAATTCTCCTTCGTCATCTTTGTGCCAACACCTTGGCTTCGTTTGGCACAGTGGTGGCAGTCGTGAATGCGGTGGTCATGTGTTGCATATGACGTCCCTTTCCGCCTGAACCGGCCCCACCAGTAGGGCCTGAACAGGAGCTGATAAAGGAAACATATACCACCGACAGTATCATCTTTGAAAACCTTCCAATCTGCTATTAATGGAGGAGCACAAATGAAAGGATCTTGATCTCATGCCATAACTGGATACTGTCGACGCCAATACTCATTGTTGTTTAGGGTTTTTCACATGCTTTTATATATTGGTGTTGGGATCCATCGCAGATGTGTGAGTGTGCGTCGGCCGAAGGTCTCGCGAAAAATCAGGGAAGCGCAGGTCCCTCTTCACACGGTTTCTTCTTTCTTGACCGTAGCGATGCTTATCCGACTTCCTATTTGTTGTAGCCACTCTCGGTTGAATCCTAGAGGAGTAAGATTGCCAACATCTTTGGCGAATTAGACATTGTCGACAGAGTTGAGGAAGAACAGTGGTGCACTAGAGGATTCTTGTGCTATCTTTCGTCTTCCTCTTAAGGCAATACCGATCTCTCACTTTCTTTCTCTTTTTATAGTCGTGTGGTATTTTTAAGATAGAAAATCAGGTATGAGTATTTGCTAAACTTGAGATTTGCTCACAACCATGTGTTTATCATTATCATTAAAGGAGGAATTTGTCTGCGCAGTGGACATACCCAAATTTGAGAAATCACTATAAAATTTATGTGTTTGTTGATTGTGCTTTTCTTATTTTTTTTGTTTGTGGGTTTTCAGTCGTTTTTCGTGACCGTACTAATTTTTCTTCCGTTAGATTATTAATCGAATCTGGAAGTCATCTGTCTGCCTGTTTTCATAACAGTCATGAACCGTCATTCCTGAATCTTTGTCTTGCCATGTTAGGATCGTGACACCTCACACGCGCACGGATCGTCCGGATCGCACCATGTCACCGATCCGTGGGAGTTTTTCATTCCTATTTTAGGATTATCTCAATATAGGAATATCATTTAGAAGAGAATTTATTTTGGAGCTCCTCATTCCTAATCCGGGCAAATCATTTTTGGGCAATCCTAATTTATTTGGGAAGTTATTTGATGGCCGGTTATTCTTCATTCCTATATTAGATTATCTCCTAATTGAGAGGGGTTTTTTGTTGCTATTTATAGGGGAGCTGTCATGACCGATTATGAGAGGAAAAATCCGTGAGATCCAATTTGTGAACAGAGAGCTTCAGGCGGCGCAATTCCGGCGGCTTTGACTTCGTCTCAGGCAGCGGCGGCGGGTTTTGGGCCCGGTGGCAGAGCAGCAACGAGACAGGCATCAGGCGCGGCGGCGAAGGAGCACGGTGGTCTGGAGGGAGTTCCGGCCGAGCTTGGCGCGCGCACTTTGGTTGCTCAGGAGGAGCAACGTTCCGGGCGATAGCGCTGTCGGAAATCCGACAGCTCCAGTTTCAGTTTTCTTTGTGTTGTTTTTTGTTTCCTTCTCTGTTCGACCCATTGAGGTCTATTGTAATCGGTAACTTTCTGACTTTAGTGGATCTTTCTGGCGCGCTCTCCCCGTGGACGTAGGAGCCCATCTCCGAACCACGTAATCTTTTGTGTCGTCTGTGTATGCTAGAATCTCGTTCCGTATTTTATTTTGCGCGATATTGGTTCTTGCTCATTCGTGAAATTCCGTTGCGCTACCGCGACTTAACTCGATCCGATTTCACAACAATTGGTATCAGAGGCAGGTTCCGCGGGGGTGATCGTCTGGACGTTCCAGTTTTCTGATTTGGGTCAACGGTGGGTGACGACATTGGTCCGCTCCCTATTTTCCCAGATCGGTTCCGCGAATATCATCTTGATCGCCCAGTAGCTCTGCGAGCAAGACAATGTCGGCAAAATTCGAGATTTCTAGATACGACGGCAAGATTGATTTTGGCCTTTGGCAGAAGCGCATAAAGGTCGTCCTCGTCCAGGAAGGTCTTCATAAGGCTCTCCTCAGAAAGGAGAAGTCCGGGAAGAAGAGCAGGGTGTTGTCTCAGAATTGCCCAGGCACCGCAAGGGGAGTCATCTGTCTCAGGAGTGCCACCAGGGAACTCATGATCACTCAGGAGAAGGTGGAGTCGCACAGTGAGAGGTTGAGTGTGAGTCGTCTTGCAAAAGACTCGGTCTATAGGGCAAGGGCGAAGCACGTCGGGGTGCGCCACCGAGAGTTGAGGGAGTTCGATAGAGGTAGAGGCAGGAAGTTGCGGGAGATATCCTGGAGGGATACTAGTACGGACTTGCGAGGAAGTCCAGTGACTGGAGTCAAGTTCAAGAGCGGTCTTGACTTGACTCATTCTGATGCGCGTTGATCGCGGTTAGGCCCCAGGGAGAGGGGGCTCGTAGTCGCCAGTAGTGGAGATTTAAGCTGAAGGTTGAGTTACGTTCGTCAAGGTGGAGTTTCGTTTGCGTGAGGTGTCAAGGTGGAGATTGTTAGGATCGTGACACCTCACACGCGCACGGATCGTCCGGATCGCACCATGTCACCGATCCGTGGGAGTTTTTCATTCCTATTTTAGGATTATCTCAATATAGGAATATCATTTAGATGAGAATTTATTTTGGGGCTCCTCATTCCTAATCCGGGCAAATCATTTTTGGGCAATCCTAATTTATTTGGAAAGTTATTTGATGGCCGGTTATTCTTCATTCCTATATTAGATTATCTCCTAATTGAGAGGGATTTTTTGTTGCTATTTATAGGGGAGCTGTCATGACCGATTATGAGAGGAAAAATCCGTGAGATCCAATTTGTGAACAGAGAGCTTCAGGCGGCGCAATTCCGGCGGCTTCGACTTCGTCTCAGGCAGCGGCGGCGGGTTTTGGGCCCGGTGGCAGAGCAGCAACGAGACAGGCATCAGGCGCGGCGGCGAAGGAGCACGGTGGTTGTAGGAAATCTGGGGTGCCGAGAAGCAGAAATCCGAATATCGAATAACAAACACGGAACAAAAAACAGAGCAATCACAAACACAAGATGTTACAGAGGTTCACCCAAAACCGGGCTACGTCCTCTCTCCCCTTCTTCTTCCTTCTTGTATTCACCAAAAAGAAAACAGATTACAAAGGTTGCAAGGATCAAATCCGATCCTACCTCTTCTCCTCACTTCTGGACAAGAAAACCATAGAAGAATACCTTCTTGATCGATCTCAACGAGATACCTCGTATCGCCTCCAAAAGAATACGCCGCCGCAGACTGCAATGAATACATATCCCTAAATCGGGAAAAACAACGTATATATGCACCCAGCAGCATCGTCGACCTGCGCTCGACGCTCGACGATGTCGAACGTCGAACGCCGACGATCGTCGAACGGCGCTCGACGAGTCGTCGAGCTCAGCCCGTTCGACCGATCGTCGAACGGCGGTCGACGTTCGTCGAGCTGCGCTCGACGTTCGTTGAACTTGGCCCGTTCGACGAACGTCGAGCTGAGTTCGACGAACGTCGAACCCAGTTCGACGCTTGGGGAAAAAACACCCCCCAAAAATTTGGGCCGGGGGCGTTGCCCCCGCACCCCCACCGGGGACGCTGTCCCCTGGACCCCTGCCCGCTGTCCGGTCAGCGGGACCTCCGCCGGGGGCGGCTGCCCCCGGACCCCCGCTGTCGTCGGCGCCAGATATGTCGAAGGGGGATCACACTTCGATTCCTCTAAGCTCACGTGGGCTAACCCGGTGTGAGAAACAAGAGGACCGGAAGTGTTCCACAACCCCAACAGTGGTCTGGAGGGAGTTCCGGCCGAGCTTGGCGCGCGCACTTTGGTTGCTCAGGAGGAGCAACGTTCCGGGCGATAGCGCTGTCGGAAATCCGACAGCTCCAGTTTCAGTTTTCTTTGTGTTGTTTTTTGTTTCCTTCTCTGTTCGACCCATTGAGGTCTATTGTAATCGGTAACTTTCTGACTTTAGTGGATCTTTCTGGCGCGCTCTCCCCGTGGACGTAGGAGCCCATCTCCGAACCACGTAATCTTTTGTGTCGTCTGTGTATGCTAGAATCTCGTTCCGTATTTTATTTTGCGCGATATTGGTTCTTGCTCATTCGTGAAATTCCGTTGCGCTACCGCGGCTTAACTCGATCCGATTTCACAACATTGCCAAACATACATTCTATAATAATGTCGTTTTTGCAGAACTCATGGGAGCAAATTAATAAACTGCGCCAAACGAAGCCCTTAATATATTCTAGTTGGTTGACGACCACACCTTCATGCCAGGAAGTTGCTCTCCAACCACCCCTAAAGATAAGTAAAGACCTATTCCTAATTCCTATATATATATATAACTAACCTGGGAAGTAAATACAATTAAATAGTATCCAAAACTTATATATAACACCCTCAGTTCCTCATCCTCCAGTGCATTTCCAGAGCAGAAAATCAATGGCTCCTACAAAGCAAACTGCTCCTCCTCAAACGGCCACCGGTTACCCCGCCGGTGCTCCCCCGGGGATGGCCGGATTCCAACTACAACCTCCTCAAGATTCCGTGCAGTGGTCGACCGGACTCTGTGACTGCGGCGATGACGTCGGCAACTGTAAGCTCTCGCATATCTAATTATGACCGGCGTTCACGAGACTCCACTCACATGTATATATCAGGGATGGAACTAGGATTCAAACTTAGTCCGGGCACCAAGTAAATGAATTAAATTTTCGATGTATGACTATTGCATTCAGTACATAGAGAGAGTCATCATCTCAAATCAACACTCAATTAAAAAAATGTCAATAATATTTTTAATATGAAAAAGTTATAAATTGGAAAATAAATAAATGAATAGACTCCTTATTGAAAAATATTAAGTTTCATTACATCGCTCTCTAAGGCTTCGTTTTGCACGGTGATGACTGTCATAAACATGGAGGTTAAATTGTCATTCATTGACGCTCACCTAAGAAACTTCATCCACTTTTATGTTCAAAGGGATGATGTTAGTTAGGCGATCCTTAACGAAGGACGGTTTAACTCATACGTTTACGACTGCCACCACAATGTCAAACGGAGTCTAAGACTCCGTTTGGGCGGACTACTTTTCACCGGTCAAGCGATTGCGATCGCATGAACCAGACTTTACTTAACCGGTGAAAAAAAGTCCTCCCAAACAGAGCCTAAGTCAGTTTATATGTAAACATATTAGAAAACTTCTTATAAACCTGATCAGAGTTTTTGAAAATATCACTTTTAAAAATTGTTGATCGGAACAAATTTTTTTGAAAACGTTCGACTAGTTTTCAGTCTAATAATGACGATGATAGTTAATCTAATTAATAGATTTTTTTTGACAATTAGTTAAAGAATTTCAATTTTATAAAATTTATAGTTTTGCTAAATCTCCATAAAAATATTTGATTGAAAGACCTATCTTGTGTAATTTTTCGATACGAACCCAAAGTTGCTTTCAGATTTAATTCCCGTTTGGGAGGGATTTTTTCCTCCTTTTTGTTTTCTGAAAAACGTCACCGTTCATAATATTGTGTCTAATTTCCCTATAGTGGAATAAACAGCTCATCAAAAGGGAATTATTTTGTCTTTTTGAAAGTCATTCGTTCTTAAAACAGACATAATATTATGAACGGTGACGTTTTTCAGAAAACAAAAAAGAGAAAAAAGAACTCTCCCAGACGAGATAAAATTCTGCACCTCTAATAATATATGTATTAACATATGCGTGCATGTATGTATGTACGTACGCAGGTTGCCTGACTTGCTGGTGCCCATGCATTACTTTCGGCCGGATAGCGGAGATAACTGACCGCGGATCAACCTGTAATTATATATTTATATATAATTAGTGAGCAATTTTTTTTTAATGGTGGATTAATTTTGAAGGGCTGATGATGTGGTTGCAGCGTGCGGGACGAGCGGAGCATTGTACGTTTTGATAGCGGCGGTGACGGGATGCCAGTGCTTGTACTCGTGCGCATACCGGTCGAAGCTGCGGGCAATCTATGGGCTCCAAGAAAGTCCATGCAACGATTTCTTGGTTCACTGCTGCTGCGAGAGCTGTGCCCTCTGCCAAGCTCACCGCGAGCTTCAGGGACGCGGCTTCGACATGGCCCTAGGTCTCTCTCTTTAGCTCTCTCTCGTTGACAATATATAGAAGGTGTTGAGATATAACGCGAAAACTATCTCTTAAGCACAACCAATTTAATACAGGGTATACAAGCGTATAAATCTGAACAAATCTCTGCATACATAAATAATATAACTGTCGGGGGATGCGTCGAGGATTTCACATGGGAGGAAGAAACAAGACGCGTACGGCGAGATGGTCTCAGATAAATAATCGTAGGATGTGATCACAAAAAATCCTAGGTTATTTTGATAGCGCGGTGCTAAAAATTAACGCAACAAGGCTATATAATAATCGACAAATTCAGAGAAGTTTAATTGCGTCTACTTGAATTTGAAGAAGCGAGCGATAAAAATGGTATAAGACAAAGGGAAGAGCTACGTGATGAACCGGGTGCATGAATGGTGGAGAGATCTTTGGACCACTAGAAATTCTTATGACTGGAAGTTGTGAGTGGTTCATATTGGATTGGTACAAGTTCTTGTGAATGTGATGAGCTAAACCAATTAGATTGAGGATATTTTATTTTACCATGTCTCTACCAATATTGCTTAATAAATCTCAAATGTTATAACAATTGTTACTCCCCATCTCCCAATGTGAATGCCCCTATAATCTGCATTAGAGAAATTAAGGAGGTCATGACAATGGTCCTCTTGTTACTTCAGATAAGTATGCAACAAAGATGAACACACATATGTTAAGAACTATACAAATATAGCACACCACCCAAGCCTTTATCACACCATAATGGGGTTGGCTATATGGATCATTTGCTCCTTATCCTTAGTCATAATCTCACTAATGCCTAAGTATATCATGTCTTTCCTTATAGTTTCATGATTTCAAGCAAAAATTTGCTCTACCCCTCCCCTGTTTAACATGTCTAGTGGTAAACCATCACAACTCCTAATAAGTGCCTCTAATGGTCTCCTTTGTACGTGTTCGAATCATTTTAATCAAGTTTCTTGTATCTTCATTACAATTTATCTGTCGCACCATTTGTAGAGAAGATGCGAGAAGCTCGATTAAAATGGTTCGAACACGTACAAAGGAGACCATTAAATGCACATGTTAGGCGTTGCGAGGGTTGAGCCACTAGGCATGTTAAATAAGGGAGAGGTAGACCAAAAATGACCTGAAATCATGAAACTATAAGGAAAGACGATATGACGTAGTTCGGCATTAGTGAGATTATGACTAAGAGTGGGGAGTAAATGATCCATATAGCCGATCTCGCTAGAGAAATAATTGTTCTTTGTACCCTCATCTCGCTTCTTTAGCACTCTTTCTCGTCTCTATCATTCTTTGAAAATTCTAATATATATATAAAGGGGATCACCCTTTAATACAATAAAAGATATGCACCTGTGACTCATAAGCTCAGTTGTTTATTTACAACTCGTGCACACCTAGGTAGCACACAAGCGAGATCAAATTTTTCGCAGTTATGTATTGTGCGCATTTAAGGTCGTCTAGAGACCCACAGAACTCTCTACGCATAACCCTAACCCCAAAACAAGAAAAGAATATGATCGGGAACATTGTGAAGAAGAACAATAAAACTTCACAAACAAAATGAAAGGTTGTGTTGCGATGGAAGTCGTTCTTTAACCTATAGGATAAATTATCGAGACCTCCCCAGAGAGTTCGCATAATTACAGGATGTACTCCTCTATCTTTCAAAATTAGATTTCCCCCCTCCCGTCACCTAAATTTTCCCAATTTTCCCAATTTACAAAAATGCCCTTATGTTTGAAATATGATGTACAAAGGCCAAATCATTTTATGATATTCAAATCTTACTCTTTTCTCTACCGGACGGGGCTTGCCTGAAACCCTCGCATGTCATGCTCCTTTTCTCGCCAGATCCCACCACTTTCTCGCTTGACTCCAGCGCCGAAACCTCTCCAGGGTGTCGGTGACTCCTGCGGCTTCCAAGGATGACTCTGATGGGCTAACGACCTTTCCTTGAAAATATACACGAAAAGTGATAAAATATGTCAAATTATTTTATGATATTCCAATTTTACCCTTTGTAATAACTCTACAGTCTACATTGAAAGAGTTGCATTACATGTTACCCTTTGTCATGGGATTTATTAGGGCTGAGACTTTTGCAGGTTGGCATGGCAACATGCAAAGGATGCAAGGAGGAGGAATGGTCCAGCCACCATCAATTCAAGGAGCCATGCTGCGCTGATCGCGATCAACACGCACCAACACTATTCATAGTCTTCTGAGTTTAAGCCTCCGTTTGGCACAGTGTTGCGATCACGAACATGGTGGTTATGAACCGTCGTTCGTGAACGTCCGACCTCACCTAAGCATCTTCATTCATTTTTATGTTCAAAACTAGTTATCCTTTCTTGTTAACAATCATAATTTTTATCCAAACTCACGGGAATAAAAAAATCAGCACTAAACCGAGCCTATGTGTGCTAATAATGTCAGCAGATGACTAGTGAGAGAAGGAATTTTTATGTGTTCAAATAATTTTTACAAATATTTTGGCTTTATTATTGTGTCCTATACTATTTAGAATGGATATTGTTTTTTTTTTTCTTTGCAATGTATACCAAAAGTTTCTTAAATACAGATATTCGGAATATAATAAAAATGGATTCTTTACTTTAGCCACTCCCAAATATATAATAAGCCAGATTAATTTTCATACATTTATAATGGCTATTCCTACTCATTTTAAAAATATAAAAATTATTAAATGTACCCCCAATAAAAAATCGAATTCTCTCCCCCCCTCCCCACCTAGCCGTGGCTTGCGAAGTTCTCGCCCGACAGTTCCCGCGCCGCCTCCACGTCCATTTCCGTGCGCCGAAGGTGTGAGACTTGCACGGACATGGAGTTGTGACTGGGGCAGGCGGTGGCGGCAGAGGATCATTGCTTGAATAAATCACAAGCATCTTAGCTCACAAATCATTAGACTTTTTTTATTATTCGCCGATCAGTGATCCTCTGCCTCCACCACCGCCTCCGTCGCCGCTCCCATCTCCATGCCCGTGCAAGTCTCCGCCGAAGTGGGGTCATGTGCCACCACCTATAGAGGACAAGTCATTCCCGCTACTACCATCTCCTCTGCTGGGGGTTGTAAATTCACCACCTTTGGCGCACGGAAATGGACGCGGAGGCGGCACGGGGCTGTCGGGCGAGAACTTCACAAGCCACGGTGGGACGAGAACCAGAGTGGAGAGTTCAGTTTTTTGTAGGGTACATTTAGTATTTTTTTTATTATTTGAAATGGAGGGTATGAACAGTCTTTATCGGTGCATGAATAGGTCCAAATTGAATGTTTTTTTCCTCAAATTTACAGTTACCTTGCATTCAAACCAAAAAGATTGTAAAATGCCAAAAATACAAATTTTAGCACATTTTTCCCTAAACATACCTGATATTCGTACCCAACACAAACTTTGTTTTTGTTTCTCTCAAGCCCTAAACTCCCACAGTCGAACATTTGCCTCTCCGCTCACAATCTCTTGCCGACGGTCCGATAATATCTCGCCGCCCGTGGTGCACTCCATTCAGTCGGGCCTTTCGCTCATCTCCTCGCCGGCGCTTCCTTTCTCCTTCGAAGTCTGACACCCCTTATATTTCACCACAACCCTCCGGTCATTCCGAACTCCCGATGAACATGTGAAAATAGTTTTCTTAATATGAGAGAAATACATACATCAGAGAAATACAAAACACCGGCGTTTGACATGAAAGAGTGCAGTGATTATTGTCACGAAAACAAGCAAACAGTTCTCGAGTGTGCTAAAATAGTTATTTTGACCACCACAATGGTCTGAGAATAGTCGCACGACGAGCAACTCATATGACCCTGTGTGATGAATATAGAACTTGGTCGGTGATGGCGGTTGACGCGGCGGCGGCGGTTGGCACGGAGGCGGCGGCGGCGGTTTCGGTGCAGCGTCGGCGATGGCGGTTTGCGGCGACGACGATGGCAGTTTGCAGCGATGGCGGTTTGCGCAGCTGCGGCGATGATGGTTGTTGGCACGGTGCGGCGATGACGATTTGTGGCGACGGAGATTTTGGTTACGTCAGGGGAGGTTCGGATATCCGCACCTCACACATGGTGTGCGGGCACGGCTAACGCCTCTCAGGAGACCCCATCGGTTTTTTGTTTTAATTATGTATGAATACAAATATCAATTATGGGCACAAATATCCATTTTGAGTACAAATATTCATTTATGAGATACCAATAACAATTTTCTTGAACTAACATTGCTATAATGAATCAATGAATCAAGAAACAATCTGAATTCTCTAATTGCAACATCCATGCACCATTTGAAAATATGCAGCCATAATATGAAAGACAAATATCTGAAAGAAGTATCGTATGTTTGAAGAAAAAGAGTCTCCAAAAATTAGAGTCTCCAAAAATTTGACAAATGAAAGACCAACATACAAATCAAGGCTCCGTTTGGGGGCTTATTTTCACCGGTCAAGCGGTTACGACCGCATGTATCGGACCATAATTAAGGTCCGATTCATGCGATCGTAACCGCTTGACCGGTGAAAATAAGTTCTCCCAAACGGAGC
Organism: Platanthera zijinensis; assembly: GCA_039513925.1. Classification (NCBI taxonomy): domain Eukaryota; kingdom Viridiplantae; phylum Streptophyta; class Magnoliopsida; order Asparagales; family Orchidaceae; genus Platanthera; species Platanthera zijinensis. Next base: position 14,483,061 of record CM077083.1, read on the forward strand.
CCAAATCAACATTACAAGCCTAAATAAGCAGATGCAATGCTCAAAATCCTTTAATGCATTGAAGCAGAGAATGCATTGAATAACGATGAAGAGAGCGAGTTTGATGTTGATTTTTTGCACACGAGTAAAAAATGGGAGTTGTGGAGATGAGAATGCTTAGGTAGATGTGTGGACACATAAGACTGGATAAAATTAAGAATGAATGTATCAGAGATAAGACATGAGTAGCACCAATTGCAGAGAAGATGCAAGAAGCTCGACTAAGATGGTTTGGACACGTGCAAAGGAGACTTATTAGAGGCACCTGCTAGGCATTATGAGAGTCTAGTCACTAGGCGTGTTAAACGAGGGAGGGGTAGACCAACAAAGACTTAGAATGAAACTATAAGGAACGACATGATGTACTTGGGCATTAGTGAGATTATGACAAAAGATAGGGCACAATGACGACAAAGGATCCATACAGCCGACCCCACTATAGTGGGATAAAGGCTTGAGTGTTGTTGTTTGTTGTTGTTGTTTTGTCATCACATAAGATCCCTGACGCGTCTCTCCACTTCAACCAACCTGCTTGAATTCTATGTATCACATCTTTATCAACACCTCCATCGTTCTAAACTATCGATCCAAAATATTTAAAGCACTCACCACGAAAAATATCTTTATCACCTGAAAGTTGCATTGGAGAAAAATATTGAATGAGAACTTTTGACATTTTGCAAACATGTTATGCTATGTATGCAATTTTTTTCAAAATGATATTTCAGGACAAAATAACGACAATCTCCGGATGTGATCAACCGCTAATGATCGCCAAAACCTCGGTTTGGAAAAGAAACGGAAGCATTTGAAACGCGGATAAAATGTCAGGGATCCCTCTACTACATTGTTTCACACCGACCTTCAATTCCAAAGCAACATGTTTGTCCATTCAAACAGACATTTAAGCTTATGTTTGGAAGAGACTTGGGCTAGAAAGGATGTCACATTGCAGATTTATTTACAACTAATTTCATATTAGCACTGCTCAAACACAGCTACTACCACAAACATAGCCTAAGACTTGCCCAACCAAAGTTACAATTATCATGCCAAATAAGTGAACTCCCCACCAAGCCATTAAGCCAACATGCAAATAAAGAAATCCTTCTCAATAAACAATGCAAAACTCGCACGAGAATGTCGGATTCATCTTATATTCTATTTTTCCGAAAAAAATTGCGTTTGTGGTGAGAACCTTTACATAATACAACTACATCGACGGAAGTCAAGTGGCGGCAACAATCCTACTCTCCTCTCAAATATAATGAAACACACTCATGAATGCAATGCTATTCTTGAGCAAGCCACATGAAATTTGTGTTCTTGTGTGTGAAATCATGAACCCATCCTATCTAATTGCGGTTTAAAACGATTTCTTATGCCAGTCCATAGTTAAAAACTATGAAAAATGATGATTTCATAGGCCTTGTTTTTTATCAAAAAGTGCCCAAGATTGATTCCAGTACTGTATTTTCCATCTGAATTGTCTGGTATTTATAGTTTATTTAATACTGTATATGTCTACTTAACATTTTGGAGTAGTTTTCTCCATTGCTGTTCCCGGACTCCAGTTGTAATAGGCTTATAATGCACAACCATGGTAACCTTGAAAAGAAAGCAAGGGAATAGCTAAGATAGGGCTATTTCAAAACAAACCTCCAAGAAATTCGAGCTAATTTGAGATGGATTTGAACTCAAATAGATTTGAGCTGGCTCAAAAGGTTTTATTTTCAATTTCAACCTTGATTGAAATTGCTATGAGGGGAGACCAAAGAAGTCGAGAGAGAAAATACAGCACAAAATTTTTAGTAATCAGAGATCGAAAGCAAAGAAGAGAAAAAACAAGAAAGAAACTCAGAAAACACAATTTTACGTGGTTCGGCAACCTTGCCTACATCCACGGCCGCACTAGGGTTTCTCACTTTTTTTCTTTTGGTTTTTTGATTACAGAAACGAGAAGCAAGGAAGCCCTTTATATTTGAATTCTAGGGCTACCGTAATGATAAAATTATATAAATATCTCTACCCAAAAAACGAAATGGATCCGCGAAAAACAGTGGTTGAATACTTGAATCGACCGTATGATCAAACTCTCCAACAAAAATAAGGATAAAACATAAAGGAGAAAGGGGAACTTACCGACAATCTAGTATCAATTGAAGGATCCACAACATTGTGACATTGAGCAATACCGAGGAGACGACAAGCCCTCAGAATCCTATAAGAGTGATTAAAGATCGATTCAAGAACAATTTAAAGGGACAATCGACCAGTAACACAACAGCACAGAGCATTAAATATAACAAATGACAGCCAGAATGGTATATTAACATTTATTTATTTATTTTTATTCAATTTATATTTTAGAGGAAATTCAAGAAGGCTTAATTGACTTAGATGAGTTTTGGCTTGTGGCTCGGATCATTGGGGTTAGACTGAGCACAATCAGAGAACCAATTTTTTATCGATCTTCGGGCCATTGTAACATCACTACTTAAATGAGACCCGAATTCTAATTAATGACAATTGCAGGCGAAAAAAAACTTTGGTTGTAGAAGAAATTACAAAGTATGAAATTAGAGGTATATAAGCTCACATGTTGAAGATTTCAGCGAATGGAGGGGGCTAATCACCTGTCAGTGCACGAGGCCGATGTTCGATGGTTAACAACGACATTCCAGTTTGGGCGATGGCTCTTACAAAGCCCATATTCGCTGTTAGGGTGGGAGCATGCCAATGATCCCCAGTTCCAAATATGATCTTATTCTTTTCTGCAATTTTTCTAGTTGTGGGAAGGCCACAGATGCGCGCCGAGGGAGAGTCTCGGACGATCCTGCGCAATTCAGCCGATTAGTTTGCTTAATAATTGGTGGTTTTAAGGGGAACACGGATGTTGAAACAGAATAGTTGAGAGATTAAAGTCATGCTTGAAATAGATTGCTAGTGCAAAAATTTAAGCACCAACAACATAAATGCCACCGAAATCATGCTTGCCACCACACACACAAACACGAGTGACAGGTATGGGGCTCCGCCCGTATACCCAATCATAACAGTACCCTGACAGTGCACGGGGGACCTAGTGCCCTATGAGACAATACCCCGGCCACAACATTGTTCGGGCGCGACGGCACTCCCGCCGCTCGCAAAACCCCAAACGTTGTACTCCGCCCATTGCTCGTTTCCGTCGTGTGCACGGGGTTTGTGAGAGGCGGGGAGAGCACATTTTTTATTATAGGTTGGGAACTATGCCTATATGAGAGCACATTTTTTAAAAATTAAAGAAATTGAAAATTTTGTAATAAAGGGGGTAAAATCAAAAGGTTGAATATTTCATCAAAGGGTATTTTTCGCTTTTAATATAGTATAGATATAACAAAGATTTTAGGAAAATAGAGATAATTTTAGCGCTACTTAGTATTTGATACAAATCCATCATTCAAAATGTGATAGTTTAGCAAATGTAAAAATGAATTCAGTAGTACATAAATAAAATGAAAATATTGCGTTAGGCATCCAAACAAATTTCTCAGAATAAGAAATGTATGCAATATATTCTCATAAATAAATAACAAGATTTGGGTGTTAAAAAAATAGACATGCATAAAAATTCATTGATCCTTAATCTTTGTATCTATGGCAGAAAAAAAAGGAAATGTCAGCTTGTTAAATTGATAAGCAGGCTAAGCGATAAGAACATGAAGCTCAAATTTTTTTTTAATTAACACTTATTGTTATCATGACTACTACTACATGCTGAAGCAGAGCGCTGAGCCACAGGGGCAATTTTAAGGGTGCATGAGTCATTACCCTTGAGATGAGGATTTTAAGGAAAACTTGTGAAAAATGAACTTCTATATCAAAGATAAGTTAATGAAGAAAAATAAAGATTCAGTAGGACAAAAACGAGTGGGTAAATCAGAACAGATACTTTACATTTGCAACTAAGGGTAGTTTGGTTAGAATACCATCACTGTGATTAGAGGCACTTTGAGATTTTGGATTTAGGGATTTGAAATGACACCACGCATTACACATAATATCTAAAACGTTTCAGAGTTCAGAAACTCTAGAACTCGTCCTCTCCAAAACCCTAAAAAACTCTCAAAAGTCCATGCCTCAAGCTCTAAAAAAAACCCTTTTTAATACTAAATAAAAAAATCTTGAATACTCTGCACACCCAATAATGCTGAAAAATACTCAGTTTTTGTACATTGTAATGATGAAATAGAGAATCATGTGAAAGAAAAAGTGTTGGATTATAAGTGGGAGGAGTCGACAGATCACATACTTCCATCCACAACTCCTATATGTGATAGGATATGATTTTTTAAGACGGGTAAACTTCGTTGAAAATTAGGCTCTGTTTATCTTGGTTGCAGCGCTGGGATAATCAATGATCGGAAATAGTAATGAAAAAATGAGATGTTCGGCACAATGGTGGGGAAAATGATGAAACTATTTGAACAAACTATGTCTGCAGTGCAGTTTGGAACATAGAAACAATTTTAACCCTTTGGGAGAACAACTATGCAATGGGTGTATGTTAAAATTAAACAATTTTAAATAGTAAGAGACTTGCATCTCATGATTCAACCTACACAATAATCTTTAACAAATGTAAAAGAGAACAATCATTAACCTATATCAATGATCGGGTAGGATTAGTTCTATAAGAACATAGATGGAGCATACAGATCTGAGGTAATCACAGGAATTGGAGATAATCAGCATTAACCTAAACAATATATAATCAATAGTAACATATATCATAGATAATCAATAGTAACGTAATCATACAGATCCATCCTAACAAGACAAATTCTGTCCAATGCCCCCAAATGAACCGGCCAAGATGGGAAAAGGAACAATAGCCGGAATAAATGTCAGAGTAGCTGGAATAAATGGTTGGCCGGGCGGAGATTAGGAACGTTGCCAGAATAAAGTGCAAAGTTGCCGGAATAAAGGGCAAAGTTGCCGGAATAAAGGACGAAGTCCCGGAATAAATGGTCAGCCGGTCCTAGAAATAGATGGATAGAAATAATGGCCGAGCCGCCGCACAAATGTTGAAATCACCGATATTCACTCGAGGAGCCTGTAACAACCCTGACCTGCAAATACAATATAACATGTGTCCGGCCGGGCCCCCATGGTATAAAATACTCACAAGCACGAACGTTAATAATTGATACAGGAATAAAACACGTTAAACATCTCAGAGATAAAAACTTCGGTGGAAACTTAAACAAAAGTCCAACAAAAAGAAATTCTACAGCTAGATAGGAAAAAAATACTGAAATAAACATCGGTCTTAAGTCCTTACATCGCTTTCAAATAAAAGTGTACTCGAAATAGAAGAAAACGGGAACGTCAAACATCTCGGTACAACCTGGGCTCCGGCCCACTAAGCTCCACTATGAGATACTCCACCTAAAACCAGAAACACACGAGTGGAAAACGAAGGTCAGCATGGGGCTAACCAGCACAACGTAACGACCACTCCCCCCGGCCATCACAGCAGAATACGGGGCGAGTACATCGCTCCCCTACAAGTACGCGCGTAAATAAATCATGCAAATAAAAGAACAAAGTGTTGCTTAGCGTATGCGACCATCACACGTGTCGGAGGCACTCAAAGCCACACGACCAAAGCGAGTGCACATATAAGACATGCACATAAAAGAACACACCAAGTGTCGCATAACACATAAGACCAACACACACTTCGTGAGCAACCAAAATTGTACAACCTAATCTCCAGAAGCAACCAAACAATACCACTCACGACGGGAGGCGTGAAATCGCCTTTCGCCCTCAATCGCCTTTCGCCCTCAATCGTAGAGACAGAAGGAACCAAATCTACAACTGTCCAATCAAAAGTGACGGGGACCAGTTTGACCCGTGTCCTCATATATAGTGACGGGAGGAGGGTGCTCACCCTTCGTCCTAAGTCGTGCAAAAGTAAACGTGTCATCTATCCTACAACGAAAAGACGAGAAGTGTAGCTTAACCTCCGGTCCCGAAACGTAATGACAGGAGATTTAAGTTCAACTCCAGTCCTCAAACGATAAATTCCTAACGCATCCCTACGCAGCTCTAGCCTACACAGACAACATGTCATAAGCTAAAAAGCTTGCATACGTAACTACAAGGTGTCAGAAAATTCACCCGTCCTACGAAAGCCCAGTTTCTTCAAAGAAGAAAATATCAAAAAACCAAGGGAAACACCTCAGCGCTGCAACCAAGATAATCAGAGCTGCAAACAAGATGTTATGTTTATTCCGAACAAAGGGAAAATTCACCCGTCCTATGAAATCCCAGTCACTTCATCAAAGAAGAAAATATTAAAAAATAGAATTAATGTGGTCATTTGCATCATATTTAAGTCTCAACGCACAATTATCTTTCACAAACACCAAATCAATCAAAAATCATTGAGTTTTTAATGTATTTTTTTCTTTATTTTTGAAAAAAAAAATTACAACAAAAATCTCACTCATGCATGTCTTTTATGTTCTAAAGGCACAAATAAGGCACACGAAGACGCAAACGTCTGAGTCTGATAAGCCTTGAGCTTGAGGCGCGTCTGTGGCGAACCTTTAACAACATAGTTTGAAAAGGAGAGTATAACCAAGACCATTCTTCCAAAACGCTAATATTTCACAAATCCGAGGGATAGGGAAGAGATAAGATGGAGTTGGGGGACGAGGTCGTTGGAAATGAAATATTCATAGTTATCCCCATTGTCAATCATAACCATGATGGGTTATGATGGAGCATCCCACAAATCCGGGGTTGGATGGAAAGCCGAACACGGATATGGGGTTTGAGGTCATGTGTGAAGTAGTTAAGGTAATGGTAGGCCATGATTGTGAGTTATATGCTAGATGAAGTGGTCAGCATACTCTTTAGCAAATTCCAGACCTCTGGAATGTACAAAAACATTCAAAGGCACTGCACAAGTAATGGTGAACATATTGTTGCACACAGACACTTAAAGGCATTTCCCAACTACAGAAAGGCATCATGGGAAGCATTTGCCATGATGAGTGTTGGGCGTACACCTTATGGAAAGGCATGAGACCATGTCGAAACAATGTTTAGATGGCAGGCCAAGAACGTGTTGGAGATCGAAAAAAAGTGGAGAGAGGCATGCAACACTAGGAGTGGGGAGAAGAACTAAATTTTCAGCCTTCGGTTCAAAACTTCAATTCAAATACTGAATACAAAAAACTATTACAAATATGATATATATAAGGGAAACAAATTCAATATAGGCCGAACATTTTATACACTCAGCAAATTTAATACATTGTCAAAGAAATATGATCCGAACTTGACCCCTCGGACCATCCCTAGTAGCATTTCTATAATTATATTGTACGCCCACTTCTGCCGATATAAGGGAGCGGAGGGGAGTCTTTTAGAGAAACTTAGATCATTGTCTTGTTTAGGCTATTATAGGAGAAAAGAGCTCTTAGAGGAACCGTGACCTAAAATGTTGGGTATCGAGCATGTCTTGATATGTTGTATCTTACATTGTATTTGTTGAAAACAATATTAATCAATTGGATTTGGTCGACGAAAACGAGTATCTATCAACTGATCCAACTTGCCACCCAAATCGGGATCAATTATGAACCTTAATTGGCTTCAACGCCCATTCCCAGCACCTCCGTCCTAACCTCGTGTGTTCGCAACGCCTTCGCCCCAATTACTCCAAGTGTAGCAACTCGATATCCCTGTTTTGCCTCCAGTGAGTTCATCATATCCTTTCTTCTGCACGCGATCCATCACTTTTGCCGCTCTTTGGGTGATGGGAATTAGGGGGAAGACCGGCTGAGGGCGGGGGGAGCGGCGGTAGAGGGGGGGGGGGGGGGGAGAGAGAGAAGAGAGATTAGGGTTAGAGGAGAGAATTCAAAATAGCATTCATCCAGGTTCCCTCCCAAACAACGAATAACACTCCCCCTTTATATTAGTGGGGGTGTAAATAGCGACACAAATTTTCCACGAAATTAAAATACAAAAAGTTGAAATTAAGAAATTATAAAATATAACTACTAAGCCACGATCCCCTCCGCGGGCTCGTTTGGGGCATGCGTCGCCTGCGCTCGGCACGTGTAGACTCGCCAAGGCGTCTTTGGGTCGTCCTCATCGGTCCAAACCGCTCCCGATACACCTGGTTCATCTTCGTCGGTCCGCGTCCGCCGCCAATATCCGTAACAATGTCGCCGTCTGGAAAATATGTCTTGTCCCCAAGGCAGTAGTCGGCGTGGTGGCGACAACAGTGATCCTGGAACAGCCTCGTGGCTTCAAACTCCAAACGGTAAGTCCCATCAACCGCGCCCTCCTACGGGCCAGAGTCCCCCTAAAGGTGGTAGCAGCGAGCAAGTAGCTTGGCTGGGTAGTTCGGCACCAGTTGCCGTCTTTCTTCCGGACCAAAGCCAGTTGGGCTGGTGGCACCCCTGTCGGGGGTTGTAGGAGGGCGGAGTCACCGTCGAGGCGACATGGTTGTCCCTCATGTAGGAACTGCATGGACATAGTCTCCCAATTGACGCATACATCGCCAAGCGTGCGGAGCCAATCCACTCCCAGCACAGCGTCGAGGCCGCCTAAGCCAAATGTGTAGAAGTCCGTGGTCACGAAATATGGCTCTATAGAGAGAGAGACGGCAGTGCAACACGCCTGAGTCGGGCGGTGGCACCCATCGCCCAAGCGGACCGCAACATCCGCGGAGGGAACCAAGGGAAGACGGAGCTGCTGCACCAGGTGCTCAGAGATGAGGTTCATCTTCGTCGGTCCGCGCCGCGTCCGCCGCGAATATCCGTAACAATGCCGCCATCTGGAAAATATGTCTTGTCCTCAAGGCAGTAGTCGGCGTGGTGGCGATAACAGTGATCCTGAAACAGCCCCGTGGCTTCGAACTCCAGACGGTAAGTCCCAGCAACCGGGCCCTCCTACGGTCCAGAGTCCCCCTAAAGGTGGTAGCAGCGAGCAAGTAGCTTGGCTGGTTAGTTCGGCGTCAGTTGTCATCTTTCTTCCTGACCAAAGCTAGTTGGGTTGGTGTCACCCCTGTCGGTGGCTGTAGGAAGGCGGAGTCACCGTCGAGGCGATACAGTTGTCCCTCGTGTAGAAACTGCATGGACATAGTCTCCCAATTGACGCATACCACGCTAACCGTGCGGAGCCAAGCCACTCCCAGTACGACGTCGAGGCCGCCTAAGACAAATGTGTAGAAGTCCGCGGTCACGGAATAGGGCCCTATAGAGAGAGAGAGAGAAGGCAGTGAAACACGCCTTAGTCGGGCGGTAGCGCCCATCGCCCAAGCGGGCCGCAACATCCGGGGAGGGAACCAAGGGAATACGGAGCTGCTGCACCAGGTGCTCAGAGATGAGGTTGTGGCTTGCACAGCTGTCCACCATGATGATGATCGGGCGATCCCGCGGTATGCCCGAGAGCTGCATGGTCTGCTGGCAGAGATCCGGTCTGACGAGGCGCAGGACAACTCCAACCGGAGGAACGTAGCTGCGGTGGAGTAGAGATGTGTGTCCTCCGGTGAGAGCTCCAGAGCCTCAAAGTCGGTCAAGGTAACCTCTGGGTCGACGTCGCCGGTGATGGCACGGAACTCCTTGACTGCGCAGACGTGGGTAGGAGAATAGAGTTGACGACAGCGGAAAGACAACCCCTTTCGACGGAGGTCGTCCAACTCGCGGTTGGAGAACCGTTGAGCAGGGGGCCGGCCGGCCTGGCTGAGCGACTTGAGGTCGTGGGGCTGGTGTCCCTGGAGTAGCGGTCCACCACGGACGGCCCACCGACAAAGTTTCGCCTGACGGCAGAGGTGGTCGAGGAGACAAATCTGCCTCCACGAGGCGGGCCATGTTGAGGGCATCGGAGACCGTCCGGGGGTGGTGAGTGCGGAGCCGAAAGCAGATGTGGGGCAAGAGGCCACACATGAAAAAGTCAAGATAATGATCCGACAGTAAGCCCGAAACATGGGTGACGAGGGCCACAAACGAGCCCGCGGTTGTCATAGCGGCGGATCATCTCCTGTTTGACGAGGGCCACAAACGCGTAGACTATCCATAACACTTGGCCTACGTTCTTACTCGGACGTCACAACCAGATGAAACTTGCAATACCGGACAATATGCATGCCCCGTGTGATCCACGACCCAGGCTCAACCCATCCCAACGATAATCCATTTGCTCGATCGACTGTTCTGGCGTCTACTCCACTTGATCCCACTCGATCAATATTACTGCACACAACCTGCCGTCAATTTGTCGTTAACAGTAGCTCGACATTTCCTTATTCAACTTCCAGCAACATTTTCGAGTATGGATTTAGTCTAGCAGTCCACTTATCTCCCTTCTCACTATTTGTTGGGTGCTCAATTTTATGCCCCAGACTTGATCAATGGTCCTACGAGCAGATGAGGATGTTTCAGCCTCGACCTCAACCAATTCCTCTCGATTGGATCAGCTCGAAACTTGATTAGAAAATCTTAATCTCCCCCGCGACAAGTTCACGGCCACAGTCATTGTCCATCAACCGTCAATCGACACTTCCGCCCCCTCCGCCGCCGCCTCCCCTCGATGTGCAGACCGTTGATGAGATTGCTACACTGCACAATGGGCATTCACCGAGTCAGCCTCCGCCGAATTGAGATTCTAACATTCGACGACACCGACAACCTTAGTTAGATTGCTTGCGCCGAACAATTTTTTGATCTTCAGTGCACCCTTAGTTATTAAAGGCGCAAAGCGTACCAAGGCGTAAATGGGTCTTGGAGCCTAGGCTCAAGGCACAGACACGCGCCTGATGAAAGCAAGGTGCAACCAGATTCATTTTAAATAATCAGCATCAAATATCACTTCATCTTCTTGATCAGATTCTTCATCTATTTTACTCATTAATAATTAATTACTATCATTTATCTCACTTAAAAAATAGAATCAATTTAGTCACTTGTATCATATCTAAGTCTCAAAGCTCGATTATGTCTCACAAACACCAAATCATGCAAAAAAATTATTGAGTTCTTACATTATTTCTTTATTTTGAAAATAAAATTTACAACAAAAATAGCACTCAGACACGTCATTTATGCTCCAATGGTGCAATAAAAATGCACGAAGGCACAAACCTCTGAGCAGGGTGAGCATTTAGCCTTAGGCGTGCCAACCAAAAGGCCCCCATGACAACTATCTACATGGAGGTCCCTGTGCTCCACTGGGTGCGTTGGACACGCCAAAATGTCTCTGATCTCACCTAGTCCGCGCTAAAGGAGGAACTTCGCTGCAACTACAACACGCGTTAAGAGGACAATGCATATGAGTGCTCAACATCGTTCACCAGTATGACATCGTCGCGTCCCATATTGATGAGTTCATCGAAGACGACAAGAAAGTCGCTGGGCTCTCCCTGGACCATCACGTAAGGTGCTTCATAACAAAGACCTACAAACCAACCACCGTGCACATCTTCATATCTATGACCCATCTACACTCCCGCGATATAGAGCAAGTTTGTTGCCTCAATGAAAAACTATATGTATCCCAGCAGTTGCTGCCACCACCAAAACCTCAGCCACCATTCCATCAACAGGATCCCCCGCCTGCTCTAAGACCTCCATTGATCGGCCCTCCACTGTCTCTAACGCTTCCGCCACAGACGATGGTACCACCACCACCCAAGCAGTTATCCTACCAAGAATACTTTGAGATTCGTCGGCATGGCTTCTGTTTTCGTTGCAAGAATCTGTATTCTCCATCACACAAGTGTGTTCGCAGGTAATTGTGCTTGCTACTCGGTGCAGAAGATGACGGCCCCGACTTCGCGGTCTTAGGTCCACTTATGCTAGTTGGCGACTCTACGGATGTCAACATTGATAACAAAGTAAATTTTCGGGAGGGAAGTATTGATACAAACATGACCCCCCTGATCATCCATGTGTTATACTTTCCAATGTAATCCTAGTGGCATTTCCATAATTACAATGTATGTCCACTTCCGCCTATATAAAGGAATGGGGGAGAGTCTTTTAGAGATTCTTGGATCATTGTCATGTTTAGTCTCTCATAGGAAAAAAGAGCTCTTAGAGGGATCCTGTCCTCGCGAGTTGAGTATCGAGCATACCTCGATATATTGATATTGCATTGTATTAATCAACTGAATTTGGTTCGACGATAGCGAGTATCTATCACAAAAATGTAACCAAGAATTTTGTAGACGTGATGCAGCTAGCTTTAGCAACTTGCTTTAAGCACCGAATAAAAAGAACAGTTTATGGACACCAACTAAATGAATACTCTAGGAGATTACTCAAATAAAATTTTTGTACATAACTCTGAACGGCCAGTAATATTTCCCTTACAAAAGAAAACTGAAGATGATCTTCTAAAGAATGTGAGATGGGTTTGAGGCAAGAAACTAGCTGAATGGAAGAGAATAATGTAAACATGCTGCTGAACCTACTTTTGTGTTCTTTCAATAACTGTCATGTAACGTCTAAAGCCTGAAAATGGCATGACTAATGAAAAAACTTAAGAAGATAATCACTAGATACGCTTCATAATTTAAGATAATGATAAAAGGGTACACGTTTGGTACAAAACTAAATGTCAATCTAGTTGCATTAATAATAATAATACAGATAAGCTAATTAGAAAATCGGTTAAAATACTCACAAAAGGTGCTTTAGCAATCGAGCTGCTCTTAACTTCTCGTTAGCACCTCCACACATGGAAATTAGCTCCTTGAATTCCGAGTGAACACTCTCACAGATAATGCCTTTCTTCCCTTCTAATACAACTTTAAGTTCTATCAAAATTGGTTGCTCGAGTTCAGAAGTTACCTGAAGTTAAGGATTTGCAGAGGAGATGACTAAGATATAAAAGGTGAACAAGTCGAACCATAAACCACTGAAAAAATGGCGAGAAAAACATTGGCATAAAAAATAAGCAAAACCAGCTACATATTAACAGCTAGCACCGTAAAGTAATCAAATCTAGAAGTAGGAAGCAGAAAGTATGTCATGCCGCATCTGAGTTGGCAAAATAGAAAGATATGAATCGATATGGAATTCGTCCTCTGGGTAGGGCCAGGAATCCGCTCTAAAGACTCTGAACAGCTCACCTACTTTTCAATCCTCTTCACTTCGCTCGAGCTACTTCTTGTATCATTCGCCTAGCGGCTCACCGACCCTATCGGGTCTCCTCTTCGCTTAACAGCCCAAATAAGTCCTTCCAAGAAAGTCAAACAAAAAGATAAGGAAGAAATAAGAGTGTTTGATCGAAATTAACCACAACTCCAGTGATAATGAAAGTAAGAAAGATCCAAAGAATTACTCGTATATGTTCTTTATTCTCTCTCTCAAGTTGGGCATGTAATAATCAACATGCCCAATTTGGCAGTTATCTTCCCAAAGGCATCCCTCTTACGGAGAACATCAGCAACTTGTCTATTAGGTGGAACAAACGATATACAAACAACTCCTTTCTCAACCGAGTCGTCCCTCTATTAGAGCTCACAAATTGAAAATTTCCTTCTGAAGAACAAAGTTTTCCAATCGCGGTTCGCCGGCCAAGTACTCAGTGATCGCTGACTGAAACTTGAATTTGTCTAGATTCAAATAGAGTTATTGCTATTCAAGAAAAAGGTGTCTACTTTAGCCATCATTTTTTAGATTTGTGCAGAATTAATAGACTATAAAAGAGAGCCTTCCACTACAGAAGACACTCTTTTTCCTCCTCTAAGTCTTGTATTCTCTCTCCATTCTTTTGCCCTATAATCTGAGTTCTCTCTCTAAGACTCAAATAGAATCACCCATTCTCTGATGATATTCTCCCTCTCTAGTACACTTCAACTGTGGTAAAGCATTATGAATCTCCCTCCAAAGGATTCAGAGATGTTCTTTCCCCAGTATAAAGAGCTCAGATTGGGTTCTTGAGTCTCTAGGTGGAAAAGATTATGACTGGCTTTGCTGCATAAGCAATGCTATCCCACAGAGTGTGGAATAATAGACTACCTCGATTTATCGGAGAATCACTATAAAAATACCATGTATGCCTCTCTATAGTTAGATTTATCTTCTGTCAGTTTTATTTTAAAGATGAATCTCCCTCCAAAGGATTCAGAGATGTTCTTTCCCCCAGTATAAAGAGCTCAGATTGGGTTCTTGAGTCTCTAGTACACTTCAACTGTTGTAAATTATTTCATTAATGAGCTAGGGATGCTACACAATATAGATTAAAAGATCTAGTAATTACCTAGTGTCTGGATTGCATTAATTCCTGTACATGTGTGTGCATGCACTTTACAACTATATGAATGTTATATTAGTGATGCGCCCTGCGATGCATCATAGTCTTTATGCATTCATTTTTTTTATTCATGCACTATGTTTCCTGCATTTCTTTGGGTTGTTTTCCGGCTCATTGGCATGACCGACCGTTGGGACTTCAATAAAGAGGTCCGGTATTACTAGTAGTAGAACGATAGCGGCAAGCCCAAAATTAATTACATAAGCATAGTTTCAAATTCAAATTTCAAAATTCAAATCTCGTCCATTATTGGGAAAGAGCATTTAAAGGAGAATATTTTCAAAAGAAATCAAATTTATGAGATTTCATGTGTTATAGAGGGAAAAAAATAGAGGAAATTTAGTCTATTAAACACCTCATTAAGTGGAGAAAAGGGGGACCGGATAGAACAAGAACGAGACCTCTCTCGTTCTCTGTTCATTGTCGGCGATTCTCGCAAGCCAGACGTCGAACCCTCCTTCCAGCAGCAGCGGCGTGACCTCCAGCCTCGCGCGCGTCCCGCTCCGTCCAAACGCCGACCGCCAACCCTCGCGCGGCCCACCGCTCCGTCCGACGCGCCATCTGGAGGCGTAGCCCGGCCTCCGTCGACATCGAAGCCCTATTCCGGCGACCGGGAGCGGACATCAGGCCGTCGACTTCAACTCCACTTCCGGTCGTGTCTTGTTCGCCAGTTTTGGGGCCGCCCGCTAGCTTTCAACCCGATCGCGGAAGAATAAGGGAATAACCATTGCTTGTGCTCTGATTTGGGTAAACTCGTTCCCTCCTCGTGTGTTAGTATTCAATTTATGCTTTTCTTAATTAATTTATGGGCTTGCCGTTACGTTCACACTGTTAATAATATCGCTATTTCATAAGTAATTGAGATTCAGATTTTGCTTGTGGCCGTGTAGGTCCCGTGGAAGGTTCGACTCGCGAACGCGTGAGAGAACCACTCAAGCGAGATTAACGAACTTCCCAAAGCTCAGAGCGACGTCGTTGAATTACGCGTACGAAAATTTAATTTGGTCACTCGGCCCTCGTGTTTGTTTCAAATTCGAAACCCTACTTTCTATTATCATTAAGAGTAGTTTAAAAAAAACTAATTATTTTCCACACCCTAAAATTGGGGCTACATCAGTTTGGTATCAGAGGTTTCGATTCACTTCTACCGTGAATCGGTCGATCCGGCGAATTTAATTTTTCTATATTTAAAAAAAAATTATTGTCTTTCTAAATTTTTTTAAAAAAAAAAAATATAATACAAAAAAATTTCTTAAATATTTTTTTTCTCCCACTCGGGAAAGCTCTCTTTAAAAAATAAAAATAATAATAATAATAAATTTATTTCAATCTATTGTCAAATTTTTCGATGGAAAAATGGGTCGATCAGTTAAAAAACAGCGTAGGAGATTTGGCCCGACGCATGAGTGATTTGATGAAAACCGTCGAGACGCTCACCACCGATATGGGTAGTGTCACACATCATGAACGGACTGCGCACTTCAGTTAATAATATTGAAGGCACCTTGCACGCCAACCGCACACCTGCCCCGTTGGCCGAAAACGACCCTGACCACAAGCCTTGGGAACTTGCACACCCCGATCCGGAAGCACACAACGAACCACGCCACCAACCCCGTTGGGATGTGGGAATCAAGCTGGATGTGGGTGATTTCGAAGGGTGAATAGAGCCCGAGAGTTGCCTAGAATGGTGTGAACAGATGGATCGTTTCCTGGCTTGGAAGCAATTTCCCCAAGCTAGGCAAGTTTAGTATGTCACGCTTAGACTTAAAGGATTCGCATTAGTTTGGTGGGGACAATTAGAACGGTCTAGGTTCAATTTAGGTATGCCCCCGATCACAACATGGAACGACTTCAAAACTCAACTGCGTAAGAGATACGTTCCTTCTGATTACATGCAAACCCTGTATCGTAGGTTCTATAATTTACGTCAGGACAAATTATCTGTTGATGAGTACACAAACGAGTTCCTAGTCTTGCAGTCTCGCCTCGACCTCCGAGAGGACGATGACATGACCGTTTCCCGTTATCTGAACGGATTACGCTACTCCATTCGAGATCAGTTGAAACTCCTTGATTACAAGGATTAAGGCGAGGCTACGAGTCGCGCACGTAGAGTAGAGGCACTGCAGAAACGAACATCTGAGAATAAGACTACTGACAAGTCCCACCCGACTCACACTTTCACTCCTGTCGGGTCCTCTTGACCGGTAGCGTCCACGAACACGCCAACGCTCCATGCCCCTCCCAACAAGGGCAAGGAGATTGTAGGCACCAGACCTCAGCCTGTGGGACGTTTAGATGCTTTAAGTGCATGGAGCCGGGACATAAGTCTTTTGAGTGTCCGCGACGCCACTTCGTCGCCATCGTCGATTCTGAGAGTGGATTAGAACCTGAGTATGGGGTCTTTCTTAGTGACTCCCAGACTGACCCGACCCCTGAAGCTGAGTTAGAGAGTGAGTACGAAGTTGAGGGAGAACAACCTGAGCAGTTAGTGTGTGTTCTCCAACATAATCTCCTAACTTCCAAGACCCCTATTGACGACAAGTGGTTGAGAATTAACATCTTTCGTACCACCGCACGCATACAGGGGCAGTTCTGCTCCATCATTATAGACAGCGGTAGTATGGAGAACTTTGTTTCTCAACGCATGGTGGATAAACTGAAATTAAAAACGCAGCCCTTAGGAAAATCCTATAGTCTGTCATGGGTCACTAGTAGCACTACCATTCCTATCACGCACCCGTGTCTCATAGAGTTTTCCATAGGCAGTACGTATTAGGACGTTGTATGGTGTCATGTAGCTACTATCGAGGTATGTCACATCTTGCTGGGACGACCTTGGCAGTACGATATGCACGTAGTTCATGATGGTGTGAAGAACTCTCACTCCTTCGAGCGCAATGGTCGCAAGATCGTTCTTCTCCCCCAGAAGAATGGTCTTGTTCCCAGAGCCCCAGAGAGGACTTCACCCCCTTCTACCACTGTCTCCGCGATATCCTTCCCCTCCGCCACCATGTTACTGACTGGGCCCAATTCCAGGAGGAGATGACGGATAGCGAGGTCGTCTATATGTTATCTGGTATCGACACCACCCCCGCTTCATTAGACATCCCTAGTACGGTGTGACCTCACATTGACGAATTCTCTGAGATCATGCCGGAGGAGCTGCCCGATCAGTTACCCCCGATGAGAGACATACAGCACTGCATAAACCTCATTCCAGGAGTTAGCTTACCTCATTTGCCTCACTATCGCATGAGTCTGAAAGAGCATGAGGAGCTACATAGGCAGGTGACCGATCTGATTTCAAAGGATCACGTTAGGGAGAGTATGAGTCTGTGCGCCGTCCCCGCACTTCTGATTCCTAAGAAAGATAGGACGTGGCTTATGTGTATGGATAGTCGAGCGATTAATAAAATCACGATCAAGTATCGCTTTCTGATTCCCCGATTGGATGACATGCTAGATATGCTCAGTGGATCCCGTGTATTTTCAAAGATTGACTTAAAGAGTGGATACCACCAGATTAGGATTCGACCTGGGGACGAATGGAAGGCCGCATTTAAAACTAAGGAAGGACTTTACGAGTGGCTGGTGATGCCTTTTGGGCTATCCAACGCTCCCAGTATGTTTATGCGAGTGATGAATCAAGTGCTTAGGCCACTCATAGGAGTTTGGGTAGCGGTATACTTTGACGATATCTTGATTTATAGCTTTGATCAAGATCAGCACATGACTCATCTTAGACAAGTCTTGGAGATCCTACGAGAAAATAAACTATATATAAATTTGAAGAAATGTACGTTTTTGACGGATAGTCTGACCTTCTTAGGATATATCGTTTCTTCTGAGGGCATTAGAGTTGATAGAGACAAGGTCAAGGTGATAGAATCATGGCCTAGCCCTAGGACAATTACTGAAGCTCGAGGATTTCATGGGCTAGCATCTTTTTATCGGCGGTTCATTCGAAACTTTAGCACCATTATAACACCGGTAACTGATTTGCTTAAAGAAAGGAGTATTTATTTGGACTGAGGAAGCCGAGCGAGCGTTTCTTTTGGTTAAAAAGAGACTCACGAGTGCACCTGTGTTAGCGCTGCCTGATTTTGAGAAAAATTTTGAGGTTGACTGTGACTAATCGATCGTAGGCATTGACGCAGTTTTGAGTCAGGAGGGTCGACCCATCGCATTCTTTAGTGAGAAGTTGATCGAGGCGAAGACTAGATATTTCACATACGACTTAGAGTTTTACGCTATCGTTCAGGCTCTCCGACATTGGAGACACTACCTGATTCAGCGTGAGTTTGTGGTGAACACTTATCACGAGGCTCTGAAGCATCTGAACTCCCAGAAAGAGATCAGACGTCATGCCAAGTGGGCTGCTTACCTGCAGGAGTTCACGTTTCACTTAAAGCACAAACCCGGTGTCACAAATCGAGTTGCTGACACAATTAGTCGACGCACTCATCTACTAGTCACGCTGCGGCTGTGCATCACTGACTTAGACTCTCAGTGAGACTTATACTCCACAGATCATTTTTTCGCGACATTTGGATTTCATGTCAGCACAGTGGGACAGATCCCACCACACAGTACGTCGTGAGTGAGGGTTATTTATTTAGGGGCACTCGCCTTTGTATTTGCGAAGGACCACTTCGAGAGACGTTGCTTAGGGAGCTTCACTCGTCTGGATTAGGTGGACATGTAGGCCAGTCCAAATTATTAGATCTCGCCAGCACTCGTTACTATTGTCCACATATGAAGCGTGATGTCACTGAGTACGCCAGACACTGCACCACGTGTCAGTTGTATAAGGGGCATGCTCAAAACACAGGATTATACATCCCCTTACCGATACCTGAGCGGTCATGAGATGACATCTCGATGGACTTCGTGGTAGGACTTCCTCGCACTCAGAGGAAGGTCGATTTTATTTTTGTATTTGTAGACCGATTTTCGAAGATGACACATTTCATTATGTGTAGAAAAACTTCTAGTGTTGTACACGTCGCCGAACTTTTGTTTAAAGAAATCGTTAGACTGCACGGAATTCCTAAATCGATCACCTCTGATACCAAACTGATGTAGCCCCAATTTTAGGGTGTGGAAAATACTTAAATTTTCTTTTAAACTACTCTTAACGATAATAGAAAGCAGGGTTTCGAATTTGAAACAAACACGAGGGCTGAGTGGTCAAATCAAATTTTCACACGTGTAATTCAACGACGTCGCTCTGAGCTTTGGGAAGTTCGTTAACCTCGCTTGAGTGGTTCTTTCACGCGTTCACGAGTCGAACCTTCCACGGGACCTACACGGCCACAAGCAAAATCTAAATCTCAATTACTTATGAAATAACGATATTATTAGCAGTGCGAACGTAACGACAAGCCCATAAATTAATTAAGAAAAACATAAATTGAATACTAACACACGAGGAGGGAACGAGTTTACCCAAATCAGAGCACAAGCAATGGTTATTCCCTTATTCTTCCGCGATCAGGTTGAAAGCTAGCGGGCGGCCCCAAAACTGGCGAACAGGACACGGCCGGAAGTGGAGTTGAAGTCGACGGCTTGATGTCCATTGATAGGGACACTCGTTTTATGAGATATTTTTGGAAGACGCTATGGGCCCGATTAGGTACCAAACTCGAATTTAGAAGCGCATATCACCCTTAGACCGATGGGCAGACTGAGGTCGTTAATAGAAGCTTGGGGGACCTTCTTAGGTGTTTGACTGAGGAGAATCCGAAACAATGGGATTTCATACTGCCACAAACTGAATTTGCATTCAATAACTCTACTAATCGATCCACTACTAAATCTCCTTTCAAGATTGTTTACGGATTCCCTATACCACATTTACTCGATCGTCACTCCCTCCCGAATTATGAACGTATTTCTTTTGATGCGCAAACCCATGTTGATTATCTTAAGGAACTGCATAAATCTATTACTAATACATTGCGAGCGACTTCTGAAAAAAAAACCATGGCCGATCGACATCGCCGAGAGTTATACTTTTCAGAAGGAGATTGGGTTTTTGCTTATTTCAGGAAGCAGAGATTCACTTCGGGTACAATACCACAAGTTACAGCAGAGGAAGTTTGGTCCTTTCCAAATCCGGAAGCGCATCGGGGAGAATGCCTATCTCCTAGATTTGCCCGCTGAATTCGGTACTTCGCCGATATTTAACGTGGCAGATCTGACACCTTTCTCAGCCCAAGTCCGCCAACGACAGCTCAAGAGATTCCACCAGACTTAGCTCCAGTGCAAACACCCACTACTGAGAAGATAGACCAGGTTCTGGATGTACGCGAGTTTCGCACTCGCCACGGGACATACCAACGTTACTTAGTCTCATGGGGAGGACGAGACATCATAGATAGTTCTCGGATCAGCACTGATGAGCTACGCCGGCGCCGCCCAGATCATTCTATCGCTAGCTTTTGCGAAGTCTCGCCGGGGTCGAGCCCTTTCAACCCCGGGGGAATTGATGCGCCCTGCGACGCATCATAGTCTTTATGCATTCATTTTTTTTTTTCATGCACTCCATTTCTTGCATTTTTTTGAGTTGTTTTCCGGCTCATCGACATGACCGACTGTTGAGAATTCAATAAAAGGGTCTGGTATTATTAGTAGTAGAACGATAGCGGCAAGCCCAAAATTAATTACATAAGCATAGTTTCAATTTCAAATTTCAAAATTCAAATCTCAGCTATTATTGGGAAAGAGCATTTAAAGGAGAATATTTTCAAAAGGAATCAAATTTATGAGATTTCATGTGTTATAGAGGGAAAGAAATAGAGGAAATTTAGTCTATTTAAAAACCTCATTAAGTGGAGAAAAGGGGGACCGGATAGAACAAGAACGAGACCTCTCTCGTTCTCTGTTCATTGTCGGCGATTCTCGCAAGCCAAACGCCGAACCCTCCTTACAGCAGCAGCAGCGTGACCTCCAGCCTCGCGCGCGTCCCGCTCCGTCCAAACGCCGACCGCCAACCCTCGCGCGGCCCACTGCTCCGTCCGACGCGCCATCTGGAGGCGTAGCCCGGCCGCCGTCGACCTCAGAGCCCTATTTCGGCGACCGGGAGTCGACATCAGGCCGTCGACTTCAACTCCACTTCCGGCCGTGTCCTGCTCGCCTGTTTTGGGGCCGCCCACTAGCTTTCAACTCGATCGCGGAAGAATAAGGGAATAACTATTGCTTGTGCTCTGATTTGGGTAAACTCGTTCCCTCCTCGAGTGTTAATATTCAATTTATGTTTTTCTTAATTAATTTATGGGCTTGCTGTTACGTTCGCACTGCTAATAATATCGTTATTTCATAAGTAATTGAGATTCAAAATTTGCTTGTGGCCGTGTAGGTCCCGTGGAAGGTTCGAATCAGAACGTGTGAGAAAACAACTCAAGCGAGGTTAACAAACTTCCCAAAGCTCAAAGCGACGTCGTTGAATTACGCGTGCGAAAATTTGATTTGGCCGCTCGACCCTCGTGTTTGTTTCAAATTCGAAACCCTACTTTCTATTATCATTAAGAGTAGTTTTTAAAAAAAAAAATTGAAGTATTTTCCACACACTAAAATTAGGGCTACATCAATTAGTAAAGCACTTGCTACCTGATGAACCAACACTATGGTAAAACTATATGACGAGCAAAATAAAAAAAATCTCATTTAGGTAGAAAACTCCAAGTTCTGTGGATTTTCCTCGATCACCAATCGTCGACCATCTCTCGGTAATCGATCCTCCCCCGAATATCTGATCACCAACCGTGGATCCCAGTGTTGATCGCCGATCTCTTATCATTCTGTTGTTACGAGCTCCCTCTAATTTCTAAAATCCCTCTCTCTAATTTCTTCTCTCTCTCTCTTCCCCTCAAAATCCCGTCGTGCCCTAATAAAACATCAAGCCCCAGTCGCATGTCGTACCCTGCAGTCCGCTCGACCCTCACTCTCTCGCCAGACTCCTCCAAGCCTCTAAATAGGTTCCCGCAGATCTAAGAAAGGGAACTCCTACATCCTCGATTTCCATCTATCACGGTCACGAATGAGGTCCCAATCCGGGTCTCCAATCATCTTGGTATCAGATCATCGCGTCGTCGCCGCGTCCTCTTCTTCCCATCCGCGCCAAACCCCCATTCTGTCTGCCAGTTCCGCGTCTGCAGCGGAATGGTCGACCAACCAGTAGGCCCGGTCGATGACACTGCGCCAACAAGGTTCATCCAGTCAACCGACTTTTCGCTCCTGCGCCCAACTATGCACGACTTCCTCTTGGGAACCATTTCAAAGGACTGTCCTCTTCTTCCAGGCAGCATCAACCTCCTCCCTACACCCACACAGTGCATTCTGAGTGCCACTATCTCCATCGACGAAAGATCACCACGTCTCCACGGCCCAAATAATGGACATGTTTGACAAATTGATGACAAAACATTCTATTGCCTTTGAGGCCCTCACGGCCTGCAACGACCGAGATCGTTCCTCTACACAACTGCCAAGAGTACCCTCGGACTACTCTCATGTCGAAGTACCAGACAATCACCAGCAAGCCTACCCTCCACCTCGCCATGAAAGTAGCGACGTTCCTCGCTACGTCAAGATGAACATCCCAGTTTTGACGGTCACGAAGAACCCTTGACTGGCTAACCCGATGTGAACAATTTTTTATGGATCAACGCACACCATGGGAAGACTGACTCAATGTCGCCTCCTTTTATTTGATGGATTATGCTCAGCTCTGGTATTCGCAATTGCAACGGGAAAACCCCTTCTAACCTGGGAAAAGTTCAAAAGTTGCTACAACCTTCGCTTTGGATCCTCTATGTGTGGTAACCCCATTGGCGACCTGATCTCCTTCAAACAGACGGGCCCCCTCGATGATTACCTAGAGCAGTTTCAGGTTCTCCTAGCCCATGCTCCTTTTGTGTCCCCGGCCCATCAGGTGCCCATCTTTACAGTGGGCCTCCATGAGCGTCTGCGCCTCAATGTGGAGTTTCAAACACTTGCCGACCATACCACTGCTACGAGTATCGCCCACCTTTGCAAGAAACGATGGATCGACCTTATAACAGTTGATGGGGCGGAGAGCCCCTCCTATGGCTTTGGCCCGCCTTCATAGCCTGTGGTTTTCCCACCTCCTAAAGAGAAGGAAAGTTCCCCCCACCCACCTATTTGCGTTCTTCGTCCCAAGAGATGGACCATGCTAAGGGTCCGTGTTAGAACTGCAATGCGACATAAAATAGCGACCACAAGTTCAAGCATCTGATCTTTTTGGAGGTGAACAACCCATCCGAGAAAGAGAAAGACTTTTGGGACCCTAAAATTTCCCTTCATGCAATTTACGGGCCCCGCATTGGGGAGACTCTTCATCTTCTAGTTCTCGTTGCTGATCATCTCTTGGTCGCCTTACTGGACATCGGGAGCAAGCACAGCTTCATCGGCGTGGAGACTGCCAGCTGGCTCAACCTAACAATAACGAGCCGCTCCCGCTTGAGTGCGGTTGTGGCCAATGAGAGCACTATGGAGTGCCCTGGTATCTGTCGAGAGGTGCCACTCGTCGTGGAAGAGCACCGTTCCAAGGTGGACCCCATGGTGATTTCTCTTCGGAACTTCGAGGTGGTCTTGAGCATCCATTGGTTGTGCACCCTCAATCCCCTAACGTGAGATTTTGACCTCATCACCGTGATTTGGCATCAGGGAGGCGAGTGAACAGTCTGGCATGGTTGTTTGACGGGGAATTCAAGTCGAGCTTTCTGCCTATCTTCCGATCGAGAATCACACGATAGCCTCGATCACCAGCTCTAGGAGTTTAGAGACATCTTGGTCCCTCCTCAGGACCTCCCTTCGCCGCATCGCCATGATCACCGCATCTAACTCATCCCAGACACCGACCCTGTCATGGTGAGGCCATATCGCTATCCCTTCTGACAGAACCACAAGATCGTGCGACAACATGGCATCATCCGTCATACAATCTCACAAATTTCTTCCTTGTTCTTTTGGTTCAACGAAGGACACCACTTGGCAATTTTGCATGAATTATAAGGAGTTGAACGCCAAGACTGTGAAGAACAAACACTTGATTCCCATGATGGAGGAACTGTTGGATGAGCACTATGGAACCCGAATTTTCTCCAAGCTCGACCATTGTTCGGGTTACCAAAAAGTGTGCATGGCCCAGCTAACGTGGATAAGGCTGCCTTTCACACTCATCACGAGCACTTTGAGTTTTTGGTAATGCCCTTCAGGCTTACCAATGCCATGTCAACCTTCCACGCCATGATGGGCGAGATATTCCACGAGTTGCTTCGTCATTATGTTTTTAATTTCTTTGACAATATTTTGTTGTATAGCAAGAACCGGGAAGAACGCTTGTGAGATCTGCAGGCCGTTTCTGGCCTTCTTCGACAACATCATCTATTTTTGAAGCGAGCTACGTGCTCATTCGGGAAGATAGAGTTGATTACCAGTGCTATGTAATCCACAATATGAGCGTTTCGGCAAACCCAGAATAGATCCACGGGTGACAGCCTGGCCAGTACACCAATCCAAAGGTCGGCGCCTTAGGATTGGTAATCAAACTTTTGGGCTTCGACTTCCATGTAGAGTACAAGGCTAGCGCCTTGAACCGTGCAGTCGATGCTCTCTCTCGCTAGACTACTTTGTTCCATATCTCTGACCACCCTACCGATCCTCATTCGGCTGCGTCAGGAGTCCCAAGACTCCATGTTATCGTAAAGCTCAGTTGGCGGATTGCTGAAGGGCTCCTTCCAGCCCGCTGGACAGTACAAGCGGGCATAATGTGCTACAAGGGGCGTGTGTACCTGCTCTCTTCCCCCTTATTTCTGAAATAATGGAGACAACGCGCACCTTAGGTCACAAAGGAGTCTGAAAAACTCTTCATAGATTCACGTTGATTTCTTTTTGATGGACCTACGGTGCAGTTTCCAGGATTTTGTTGCAGCTTGCGCATTCTGTCAACGCAACAAGTCAGAGCATCTACTTCCGGTCGGCCGTCTTCAACTACAGCAGATCCCCACCCAAATTTGAGTCAACATCTCGTTGGACTTCATCAGGGCTTGCCTACCTCGTGCGGGAAGTCTATCCTCATGATCTTGGTTGACCATTTTTCAAAAAGAGCACACTTCATTGCTCTACGCAATCACTGACAGCGGAAGGCGTTGCTTATGACTTCTTCGTGGTGGTTTTCCATCTCCATAGCTTTTCCGATAGCATCGTCTCGGACTGGGACAAAGTGTTTACGAGCAACTTCTGGAAGAAACTGTTTACTCAATGCAGTACTAAGCTTTCATTTTCATCTACCTACCATTCGAAGTCTGATGGTCAGACGAAGGTCGTCAATCGCACAATTTAGATGTACTTGTGTTGGATCACCAGGGATCGACCCAAGGATTGGGCCGATTGGCTTCCATAGGTGGAATATTATTACAATACCTCTGACCATACCTCATTGCAGACAACGCCCTTTCACTTGATTTACGGGTGGGATCCCCCTCGCCTATTGTACTATGAGTGCAGCACAGCCTGTATGGATGTCATCGACCCTGGGCTTCAGAACCGGGACCGGATTCTTTACTTAGCACGAGTGCGCCTTCTTCAAGCCTAGGCGTGCATGGAGACTGCTTACAATCGGGGCCATCACGAGCTAGCCTTTGCCCCAGGAGAGTGGGTATGGCTTAGACGCCACCCTTACCGCCAGACCTCAGTCGCTCAAACCTCATACCACAAGTTGAGACCAAAGTTCTATGGCCCCTTCGAGATCCTCTGGTGTATTGGAGAGGTTGTGTGCCGCCTCCATCTTCCACCGAACGCCAACATTCATGACGTCTTCCACGTCTCCCATCTGAAACAGTTTCACGACCCACCCCACCCCCACTCCTTTTCCCCCTTAGTGCACCTCTCACCACAGCTGGATGACAAGCTTGAGGATCAGCTTGGTCTCAACAAATAGGGGGATATTATGGACCCGCATGTTACAGACACGCATGTTACAGACACGCATGTTACAGACACGCATATTACAGATCCACATGTTACAGACTCACACTGGGACGTCACCAACCACCGCAGTCACGGGACGACACACGCAGACTAGGTGAGGGAAACATCATCTTACCGGTTGTGGAATATCTGTTGATGTTATTTTATTGTCATGTTTATTTCATGTAGCACTTTTATTTCATGCCATGCTTTTTATTTTGGGAACCTAAATAGACTTGTATATTTTGATCCTTCCTGCTGAGGAAGGGATGTGACGCAGGGCAAATCTATAGGCGGCGTCAAATCTGCGACCTAACTCTACATGCTATGCAAAAGTCCGACGGTTAGATCACAAATTGGATAATAAATAAAAATCATCCCACGCAGTTAATTCATAGCAAGACAAAGATAATTTATTTAGGACAAGGCAAGCTTAGGCGTTCCTCCGCGTGAAGGGCCAAAGCACGAGCGCGCGGCGAATAAAGTCCTGCAAATCACAATATTTATCTAATAAACTACTATCATACGAGATATCCAAACAAATATAATGTTCAATCCGATAAATAAATGCTGAAAAATAATAATCCAATACAACAATACTTACTAAATAGCGGGCTAACCAAGACAATGAAGATTTTGGAGCTGAAAATGCATGGATCGACGATCAAATGCGGAACTGGAGGCACAACGATGATGGTGGTGGCTGTCCTCGGCGGAAAGTGGGGAGATCGGGTCGGAAATGGATAGATCCGACCACTAGGAGGGGGATCCGTGTGGGGAAGGGTAGATCCGATATTTTGGGATCAGATACGGGAGAGGGGAGGATGAACGGGTGGTGAAAATAACGGATCGGGACGCTAAAACTCTAGATCTGGACTGATCTAAAATTTGGGGTTGCTTGGAAGGTGGACTCACGGAGGGGAGTTGGCGGCGAAGAGGAGAGGCTAGGGTATTAGGGGTGGCAAAGAGGAGCCTCAAGGGGGGTGGCTGGGAAAGTGAGGGTGGCGGCTGGGAGGTCGGCGGACGGAGGGGGCTGCTGCAGAGCTGACGGCTAAAGGGAGGCAGCGGCTGTAGAAGGGAAGCCTAGAGGCGGCGGCAGGCAGGGGGGTTGGGTTCACTGTTGAAACTATAGCCTTGGAATAGTATATTTCATTTATGCACAGTGCAATGAAGAAAAGAATAGGAAGTAAATAGTGGCTGTTTGTGGCTGATTGAGCGGCTGAAAGGGAGGGTTTGGAGTGGGGGGACGAGGGCTATGGATGGACAATACTTTGGGGAGGAAGATAGACACCTAGGAGTCGTCACCTAGGGTTCTACGGAGTCGGCACTGTGGCTTGATCGCTAAATCCGGGATTTCTCTTCACCAAATTCTGCAATCCCTTAGATCAGCCCCTAAGAGGTCTATTTATAATAAAAAGAAGATTAGGGCATCCCCCATGAACGGCTATGATTGGCCGGAGGTGAGGTTACCCAAATACAACAAAATAAATGCAAACATAGTGAAATAATATATCAAATTGATTCGCAACGCGAATCCGGACACATCTGCGGAGTCCGATCATCGGTCCGGGCACGCCATATATGGTAAGTCGTCAAATAAGCCCCAAATGGGCCCAAAACTTGTCCTCGTCTCTGCTCTGCATCAATCTCCCCGACTTAAAAGAATTCATCTCCAGATGAATTAGGGTCGAAATTCTCTCGATGAATGTCATGTATAACTCAAAGAGGTCCACCAAAAGTCGTCCAAGTGTCGTCGACGGAAGAGATTTCTCGACAATCAATTCCCCCTTACTGAAAAGCTGTCATCTCCGATGAATGGAGACGGTCGTACTGAACTCGAAGTCCGGGGGTGAATCGATCATGCTCTGCTGCAAGTACCCATGTGTCACCAGCGTCTGTAGTAGGAATGCACTGGTGGAGTCTGGTCTCCATGAAGCTCTCAACGCTCAACACACGAGTGGTGGATCCCGGTGCGATCGACGACGCCGTATGCAGAACCAAAAAAAATGAGTCTCCAGGTGGGTAGGTGTCAGAAGTGGGTGAGTAGTGGTGGCCATCAAACGTATGTGAGCTATGAAGGTGGCAAGGTAACGAAAATGGAGGCGCGGGCGGCTGGAATTCCCCACAGCTTGGGTCCACATACTGGCGAGGCGCATAATATGGCGTCATATCCTCAACACTAAATACCAGGTGGATACTCATACTTGCAAGGATATCAAGATCATAGGTGTTTGCTTCGATCCGTCTCATGATTATATAGGGATCCATTCGCCTAACACTCAAGCTTTTAGCAAACCTCGCACGGAGCCTCACAACGCAGATTCTCACCATCACCTGCTCGCCTTCTTGAAGTACCTGCACTTGCCAATGAACATCCACATATGATTTACAAGTTTTATTACCAATATGGATTATTTGTCGGACCGACTCATGACACACATGCAAATGATGAACAAACAACACAACAGACTCATGCAAATGATGATGAAATGACTCAACAAACTCATGCAAATGATGTCAATGACACATGACCCACACAACATGCTCTCTATGAGAAAAATCTAATAATGACCTGAAAATCTATCAAGGGAGGTGGCCTATCAGGAGGCTCTCTAGGTGGCGTGTAGAAAAAATCATCTCGTGTGAAACGAGTCCTCAGATGACCGTGAGAGACATCTATACTCAAACGTGAGTTCCTAAAGAGTAAAATGTCTCTCAGGGAACGTAGTACATCAGGGGGCTCACTAGGAGGTGTGTAAGAAAAATCTTCGCGAATGAGACGACCACCTAGGTGAATATCGTGTACACAGACCAGAAGGAGTGACTCTATAGTGCGAGGAGTATCCCCGAAAATAAAGAACTCGTCTGGTTGGTCAGCAGGTGGTACGTCCCAAAACTCATCTAGAGTGTGGTGCGTCAACCGACGGTGCCCTAGACATCAATGCTCCACACAATATTCATTCTCTAGGGCAAGGCCAGAAACGATAATGGAAGAGGCGTCAATAACTCAGGACTCGTAAACAAGCGGCTCACCTGAATCGCATCCTTACCCGGATGTGGCGAATCATCCGGGGGCTCAACTGGGGGCTTGTGATAGAACTCGTCACTAGGGTCGTGGTCCTCCAGATGAGTACTATCACGAGGGATAGTGCCCCCGTAAATGGGTGGCATAGCCACTACGAGATCAGTACCAGGCTCTGGGCTCTCGGTCTTGATGTGCCTCAGGGCAATGGCCATGGCAAAGCGACATAGGCCTACACTCAAGAATGGATCCGTGGGTGGGGTGCTAACTAACCCGGTGCATGGCAAAAGAAGAGGTGTAGGTGAGGAACACAACACTACAGACTCAATAGACCGCTCTCAGTCGGGGTCACAAGAAACGGGCCAGAAACAAGAGATAGGTCACTCACTGGGCGAAGCACCTCACTGGGGTGAGAGTAATCTGCATCAGTTATCACTTTTGTCGTGGATGACAGGACAGTGGTAGGCGTCGTGGTGACCTCGGTATGGGAGGGACTCGTACTGCGGAGGTCAAAGTGAGAATCTCATCGACCAGCTCTTGCGAATCTCAATGATTGTTCATAATGAAAGGCGAGTTGATATGCCTGCTGGAGGGACTTCGAGTTATAATAAACTACCTTATTACGAATGTCAGATCGAAGCCCAAACCGAAATCTGGCAGTGGCCATGGTTAGGTCCTCTCGGATATCGCTTCTTACAACTAACTTATCAAAGCGATCCCTGAACTCAGCGACAGACATGGATCCTTGCTGAAGGAAAAATAATTGGTCGAACAAGCAACTTCGATACGACGAAGGCAGATACCTCTGACACAATATACGTTTCATGTCCACCCAACTAGTAATGCGACGAAGACGGTCTCGCTCGCGGGTCCTCTCAATGCTAGCTCAATATGCCCTCGCCTGATCTAAAAGTCTTAGTTTCGCAAACTTGACGTGACGCTCACCGAACACCTCAAAATGATCAAGATAATACTCCATATCCACGAGTCAATAACTGAAATACTCAGGACTCGATGAGTCGTCAAAGGAAGGGGCGGCAGTACGAAACTGACTCTCAAAATTTCTTTCGGAACGACAATCCTCATAATAGTCATCCCTAAGATAATCGGGTCGTGTCGAAGGGTCAACACGATCCTCTCACGTGCAAAGATATGAACGTCGACAATCATTATACTGATCGTCAGTAGTGTAGTGGGGTCGTGTCGGTGGATCAACACGATCTCTAAAAGTGGTGTACTGTGATGGCGAATAATCGTCGTAGTAATTTGAGGGTCTCTCTGAAAAGCTCCTATGGGAGAGTGTGTAAGTGGACTCGGAATAACAGTGATACATAGATATGACTAAAGAAAAAAAAAATCCTATAGAATCTACTACTGCGTATCAAAAAGTGTGCACAACCTCGCTGCGCGCAACCTGACTGCGTGCAACCTGGCTGCGCAAAACCTCCCTCTGATACCAATTGATGCAGGGTGAATCTATAGGCGGCAGGTAATCTGCGACCTAACCCTACATGCTATGCAAAAGTCCGACGATTAGATCACAAATTGGATAATAAATATAAATCATCCCACGCAGTTAATTCACAGCAAGACAACGATAATTTATTTAGGGCAAAGCAAGGTTAGGCGTTCCTCCGCGTGGAGGGTCAAAGCACGAGTGTGCGGCGAATAAAGCCCTGCAAATTACAATATTTATCTAACAAACTACTACCATACGAGATATCCAAACAAATATAATGTCTAATCCGATAAATAAATGCTAAAAAATAATAATCCAATACAACAATCCTCACTAAATAGCAAGACAAAGATAATTTACAGCAAGACAAAGATAATTTATTTAGGGCAAGACAAGCTTAGGCGTTCCTCCGCGTGGAGGGCCAAAGCACGAGCGCGCGGCGAATAAAGTCCTGCAAATCACAATATTTATCTAACAAACTACTACCATACGAGATATCCAAACAAATATGATGTCTAATCCGATAAATAAACGCTCAAAAATAATAATCCAATACAACAATACTCACTAAATAGCAGGCTAACCAAGACAATGAAGATTCCAGAGCCGAAAATGCATGGATCAGCGATCAAATGTGGAACCGGAGGCACAATGATGATGGTGGTGGCTGTCCTCGGCGAAAAGTGGGGAGATCGGGTCGGAAATGGATAGATCCGACCACTATGAGGGGGATCCGTGCGGGGAAGGGTAGATCCGATATTTTGAGATCGGATCCTGGTGAGGGGAGGATGAACGGGTGGTGGATATAACGGATCGGGGCGCTAAAACTCAAGATCTGGACTGATCTAAAATTTGGGGTTGTTTGGAAGGTGGACCCACAGAGGGGAGTTGGCGGCAAAGAGGAGGGGCTAGGGCATTAGGGGTGGTGAAGAGGAGGAGCCTCAAGGGGGGGTGGCTGGGAAAGTGAGGGTGGCGGCTGGGAGGTCTGCGGACGGTGGGGGTTGCTGCAGGGCTGGCGGCTAAAGGGAGGCAGTGGCTGTAGAAGGGAAGCCTGAAGGCGGCGACAGGTAGGGGGGTTGGGTTCACTGTTGAAACTATAGCCTTGGAATAGTATATTTCATTTATGCACAGTGCAATGAAGAAAAGAATATGAAGTAAACAGTGGCTGTTTGTGGCTGCTTGAGCAGCTGAAAGGAAGGGTTTGGAGTGGGGGGGGAAGAGGGCTATGAACGGACAATACCTTGGGGAGAAAGATAGGCACCTAGGAGTCGTCACCTTGGGTTCCACGGAGTCGGCACCGTGGCTTGATCGCTGGAATCCGGGATTTCTCTTCACCAAATTCTGCAATCCCTTAAATCGGCCCCTAAGAGGTTTATTTATAATAAAGAGAAGATTAGGGCATCCCCATGAACGGCTACGATTGGCCGGAGGTGAGCCTACCCAAATACAACAAAATAAATGCAAACATAGTGAAATAATATATCAAATTGATTCGCAACGCGAATCCGGACACATCTGTGGGAGTCCGATCGTCGATCCGGGCACGCCATACGGTAAGTCGCCAAATCAACCTCAAATGAGCCCAAAAATCATCCTCGTCTCTGCTCTGCATCAGGATGGGGAAAAATGAAAAGGCGAGCAATTAATATTCAAAATTCTCTCTCTAATTTCTTCTCTCTCTCCCTCTCTTCACCTCAAAATCTCGTCATGCCCAAAGGAAACCGCAAGCCCCAATCGCACATCGCGCCCTGTAGTCCGCCCGACGCTCAATCTCTTGCCAGACTCCTCCCCCTCCAAGCATCTACGATAGGTCCCACGAATCTAAGAAGATGAACTCCAACCTATTCCTCGATTTCCATCTCTCATGGCCATGAAAGAGGTCTGAATCTGGGGCTCTTATCACTATGCAGTGATGTAATGTGGTTTCTCTCTTCTTCAATATCATGTAAACGAAGAAGCCAAGTATCTCGTCTTGCAGGCTTGCGGCCTGGAGGCGATCACCAACAGAGAATTAGAGGCTAGGGCAAAATTGCAAAGGTTCCTTCTCTTCGGTGAAAATGTGGAGGATGAGATCGTAGCCTCCATCAAACTGAAGAAAGAAAGAGATCATCACACACAAGAAGGTTGTTGTTTGATTTAGGACGAAATCCTAGATAGTGGCTATAGTTTCGCTTTCACAAAGAAGAAAAGGTGACAGTTACCTTTGTTCACGTCCGGGGCATATGAAAATGAAGACAATCGTGAATCATTTTATAATGATTGGTTCCAAATCCCTTTAATGGGACAAAGATTAAAGGATTAAAATGAGAAATACCGAAACATCGCCCCCCCCCCTTCTCAATCCCTTTTTAATGCTAAATTTGCCCGCCCAAGAAATTAAATTGGGCATACAAATTGAAACTGATCGGTCTGAATGTGTCAGGGATAAGACCAAGCTCGCATAATGAAGATTTAAATACGTCTCGCCCACCTATCATGAGTTTTGACAATTTACGTGAACTATATTGACTCACATTCGTGGGAGATTCTCATGGACTCGTATCAATGCGAGAATTCGATCGGGTTGACTTGATTAGTCTAGTCCACTTAATTGGGGAAAATGCTTACAACCCAATCTATATGATTTTATTCCTTTGATCTTTTAAACAATTTCTCAATCCCTTTTAATGTTAATCATGAAATTCATGCCTAATCTAATCCAATATGTGATTCCTTCAACTAATGACAACAAAATATTAACTATGGAGACCAAGTCATGTGGTGAGAATATCAAGTGGACTCGCACTACTCTTCACCGACAAGATGACTGCATTGTACCATGACCAATAAATACTCTAATCAGACTCTTGTGCCTCACAATATGACCTCTTCAGGCGCTTTGTTGCGAAGTTGAATAGGTCGCCTTGACGACTTAACTTTTATCGAGCTCTTCTATCTTAATGATGCCAATTCTCAAGGACGGTTTCTTTATTGATGAGCCAATGACTTCTCAAGGTAGTATCTGAAATGATTCTTTGATGTCGACTAAGTTGTTTGTTGACTTTACCCTTATATCAGCGATTCTGGGCACCTTGATGCTCAAATTCGCTCATAGATTAATTTCTAATCAGATTGGCTGAATTTTTCTTTTCTTCTCGACCATCGATATCAAGTGCTTAATTTTTTTTTTGGTGTTGAGTTTTTGTTCTTCTTCACAAGTTGGTGGAACTTCACTTTAACCTCCATAATTCTGATGAGTATTTATGGTCAAATATGTTTATCCCAAGTAACGAGAGAGTAAAGAAGAAAGTGAAAAGTAACAAAGGATGGTATATTCAGTTCTGAGGAGCCAGTACAAAATGACAAGAAAAATGGTTGCATCTAGGATTGCAAATATATTTCTGATCTCATGTGAACAGTCTAAATATGATAAACGAAACAGACTTCAACATGAGTACATTGAAGACAAACACATAAACAAACAACAACACTAAGCCTTTATCCCACTATAGTGGGGTAGGCTATATGGATCCCTTGTCGCCATTGTGCCCTATCTTTTGTCATAATCTCACTAATCCCCAAGTACATCATGTCTTTCCTTATAGTTTCATTCCAAAGTCTTTATTGGTCTACCCCTCCCTCGTTTAGCATGCATAGTGACTAGACTCTCACAACACCTAACAGGTGTCTCTAATGGTCTCCTTTGAACGTGTCCAAACCATCTTGGTCGAGCTTCTCGCATCTTCTCTGCAATTGGTGCTATTCATGTCTTATCCCTGATACATTCATTCCTAATTTTATCCAGTCTCGTGTGTCCACACATCCACCTAAGCATTCTCATCTCCGCAACTCTCATTTTTTGCTCATGTACACAATTCACTGCCCAACACTCAGAACCATAGAGTATCGCGGGTCTAATTGCAGTACGGGCGTAGGGTAAAACTTGCCCTTAAGTTTTAGTGGTACTTTATGATCATATAAGATCTCGGACGCGCCTCTCCACTTAAACCAACACGCTTGGATTCTCTGTGTCACATCTTTATCAATATCTCCGTCTTTTTGAACTATCAATACAAGATATTTAAAACACTCACTACAGAAAATAATTTGATCACCCAACTTAATAACGAAGTCAATCGTCCTTCTTGTACTGCTAAATTTAAGCTCCATATACTTCGTCTTTGCCCTGCTCAACCTAAAACCCTTCTTTTCTACAGTATCTCGCCAAGATTCAAGTTTTGTGTTTACACCCTCGCGCGTCTCATCAATCAAAATGATATCATCCGCAAACAATAAACACCAAGGTATTGTTTGTTGGATATGTCTGGTGAGCTCATCTAAGATAAGGGTAAATAGATAAGGGCTTAAAGTTGAACCTTGATGTAAGCCAACAGTGATAGGGAATTCTTGTGTTAATCCTCCAGATGTCCTCACCATTGTCACTGAATTTGTATATATATCTTTGATTATATCAATATATGATACATTTACACCTTTCTTTTCTAAGACTCTCCATAAGATCTCTCTTGCAACCCTATCATAAGCCTTCTCAAGATCAATAAACAGCATATCCAAATCTTGTTTTCTTTCTCGATAGTTGTCAATGAGGCTCCTCAAGAGATGTATAGCTTCCATGGTCGGCCGCCCTGCCATGAATCCAAATTAATTCTCCGAGATGTTAATCACTCGTCTTACTCTTCTTTTTATTACTCGTTCTTATAATTTCATGGTATGACTCATCAATTTAATTCCCCTGTAATTAACACAATTTTGTATATCTTCTTTATTCTAGTACAAAGGTACCAAGATACTTTTTTCCATTGGTCTGACACTCTCTTTAACTTCAGTATCTTATGAAAAAACATGTAAGCCACAAAATTCCTTCATTTTCTAGACATTTTCATACTTCTATGAATATATCGTCCGACTCAACCGCATTTCATTTTTTATCTTATTTAGAACATCTTGTTTCATTATAAAGTTGATAAAAGTATTTTTTTCATCATTTTTTAATATCCACATCATCTATCAAAACTGTATCTGTCTCATCATTTATGCATTTCACTTGACTTAAATCTCTTGTCTTCTTTCTTTAGCTCGAGCAATTTTATATATGTCACGCTCGTCATTTTTGTTATCTAGTCGCTTATAAAATTCTTCATAAGTTTAACTTATTGCTAGTACAATGGAAAAATCTAGTACAATGGAAAAATCTAGTACAATTGACAAGATATACATTTTAAAAAAACAAAAACAAAAAGTTTGCAAATCATTGCTTCACATCAATTAGAACAGTTAACAACAATACAATATGATTTCTAGTGATACTGCCACATGGGAGAACATATTGCAGCAATCTCATAAATTGAGCAAAAAATCATCAAAATAACTAAGCGTCCGTTCGTTTCGGGGGTTTTGAGAGAAATAAATTGGTTTTGGGTACATCAAAATCATTTTTGGTGTTCTTTTCATGTTTTTAAATGATAGAATTAATCTGATCGGTTTTGGGACGAAGGTTTTGGACAAAAACCAATTATGGTGTTCATTTGGGGCTTTTTATGGACGGGATTGGCTTTCACATAAAACTCATAGGTTTTGAGTCTTTAAAAATCAGCCTATCCCACAAAACCTAGCGATTTTTGTGGGTTTTGCTACAGGTGTGATCATCTTAATCGCTCGCCCGATCATCTCCTTCGTCATTCTGCCATCTTTGTTTTTGCGAAGAGGAGCTCCGTCGATCTTCGACTCCAGCAATCTTCGGCTCCAGCGATCCCTAGAGATTCGAAGGGGGAGGCTTCAAGAAGAAACCCGCTTTTGTTGCTCGGGTTCTAAGATTCCCAAACTTGCGCCTGGCAAGATCGCATCTGAAACAATAGAAGAATGACGACTGCTAGAGGCGCGGAATGAGCCTCGCATACTCCCTTCCTCTCCGTATCCATCTCTCGTCTACATCTTTCTCGTCATCTATCAACCCTGGTGAACAGTCGATTTCCCTCCCCCCCCCCCAAAAAAATCAATTTAGAATTCTTTATATCTCAAAACCTTCTCCAAACGAACAAAAACAATTAGTTTTTGCCCCATTTCCAAAACCCACAAATTTTTTATTTTGGACAAAATCAATTCCCTCCAAGTAAAACCTTGAAGTGAAGGAAGTAGCGTGTACCTGTGCTATCACAAACATATAGTTCCCCTTAAACCGCTGCCTCATCTCGCCTTCAGGCGCCCTAAGCAGCCTCTCCGAATGGCCATTGCTTATTCCTGAAACCATAGCAATCAGAGCAGTCGTGTCAAAATTTATCAAGTCTACTTTGTCATCCCTCCCCAGCCTCAAACACGCTATCAAATCACAAAACGCATTCTTCCCCAAATTCACTTCGTCTTCTTCATCCTTCGCACTCGCTGAGATGGGAAATTCGTCACGACATTCATGATTCTCACTTTCGATCTTGACCTCAAACCACCGGGATCCCTCCATTACCCATGAGCTCACCCCAATCCACCCTTCCTCCAAATTTTCGATCTCGGCATCGATCTCGAGGGCGCCGAGATGGCGTCTGATCGTTGATGCAGCTTCATCGGAGACCCCGCGGGAGAAAACGAGGAAGACAGAATCCGGCCTGATAGTGATGGGGGCTGACCGCGCGGCGAGGAGAGTACGCTCGGCGGCGGACAAGAGAAGTCCGCTGGTCCGGCGGCTGCCGGCGGGGTTGCGAGCGGAGACGATGAACCAAGAAGGGGAGGAGCGGAACGTGCAGACGATGTCGACGTGGGCGGAGGAGGAGGGAACGGGCTTGCAGAGGCGGGAGGCGTGGGTGAGTTCGGGGTGGAGGAGGACGCGGACGATGGATTCGAAGTAGGCGATGTTTGAGGTGATGGGAGTGGATGGGGAAGGGAGGCGGAGGAGGAAGCGGAGCTCGGCGCGAAGGAGACGGAGGAGGGTGAGCTTGGCGGCGCCGGCGAGCTTGGATGGCGGGAGGGAGTTGAGGATTTCGTCTTGCAAGGTCAGACAGCGACGCTTCGCCTGCTCGACTTTTAAGGAGACGAAGGGTTGAGCAATGGATGGGTCCATGAAGTAATCCTTCAATTCATCCGCGATTACTCGGCTCCATCAGATTTCTCCATTCCCGCAGACGATTTATCATTGCTGTGGATTTTTTTTTGATGTTGTTATTAGCAAATTCATTTCTGCTGCTAATAAATCATTACTGATAGCAAATCATTGCAATTGAAATTGGTTATTTGAAAATCATTTTGTCATTAGCAAATCATCAAATAATTTTAAAAAAAATCTCAATTATATAATAAGTTGTTTCATTTGTTCTTAAATATTAAATATACTAAATAATTTTTTGTTAACATTAACATATCATTTATGTAACCAAAACTTCTCAAAATGTTCCAAATGTTCTTTAAATGTCTCATAATATCTTCAAAAATATCAAATATTTTGATGCGCCACAATTTTTTGACCATATTCTGCAAAAAACAAACATGCAATTTCATGAGTCTTCAAATTAGTGAACATTATACTTAACATAACATCAATTCATGTGACATAAATTGCATAAATTCACCTTTGTTCTTCCTTCAAGAATATGTATACGTGCAATGAAAAATTCACAAATGACATGTTCCATCTACCACTGCATAAAGAAATAATCAAACAAATTTAAACATTAGTAGGTAATAGACCATTGAAAATAAATAGTAAGTAATCTAACCTTTCATTCTTTTGAATTGATTATGCATTCTCATGTAGTTGCCAATTGTGTATGATATCGCCTCCATGGGAAGTAAAGCGGTGGTAGTGGACTCCCTTCTTTTATGCACAATCCCACGAAATGGTTACCATTTATTAAGCCGATGAAGATGACTTTCAGACTTTGCGGAAGCGGTGAATCCAATGGCAAAAATGTTAGACTTTGATTTCTTGAAATATGAGTCACCCTAACATTGTAGCAAGTTGAAATTACCTACCTCATATCTGTTATGGACATCCACTTATCATATGGTGCGGATGAGCTCTTGCAATCAAGATTGCTAATTAATTCCTTTCTTTTTGTGGTTCCATATATTGCATCAAACAAAGTTTCTCTTCTTACTAATTCATTCATCAAATCAGCTCTAATTTTTTGCCAATTTTCACCAAGGCCGAGTGATTCACTAATCACACGAAAACCACAATGTCCATCTGCGATGACATTGAACACATCCACCAAGTAATCTGAAATGCAAGACGGTAGTTGTCAGCGAACGCTATCATATAATCTATTGCTTTGCATGCCTTGTTCCCTTGATAACTTTGACAATTTTTTGTGTGTACTTATGTCTTCCTTCAAAATGTGCTCAAAAAGAGAGGGATTGCGCTTTGTAGTTTTAAAGTCTTGGGTGAACCTCTTCGTACTCCCTTTTGGTCTACCTTTTAATTTTGTTGGCAAAAGTGGCTCTTTTGTTCGGGTTGATGTTGGATCCATGATTTCACGCAATTTATTTTTGATCTCCTTTTGTTGATGTTCATTAGTTTTTGCATACATTGTTATGATTCCCTCCAAGTCAACTACTATATCTATGTCTTTGGTGTTCATAGATTCTTGTGTATTTGGAATTGTATCACTGTCTAAGGGGAAAGATAATTGCTTCCAATGTTTATGTATTAACCATATCAGACATGCTTTATTTTGTGAGATATAAGGTGCCAATTCGTGACTGCAAGGTAAGTGTTGAACGGCTTGTATGTGGACAATCTTCACCAACACCAAGCTTCGATTTCTGATATTTATCGTCCTCCACCTTTATCAATTGCAAAGCTTGTAATGATACATGCCCAACAAGGTTCGAGTACAAAGAGACCTTAAATTCATTACTAACTTGAATGGAGCTATGCTCAAATGATCTTTTAATTTCAGTATGTTGAAGACATAACATTTGATCGAATGCTTTCCATATGGTAGCTAAGTTTCCAATTGAAACTTTCAAAAATTTCTTCAACTTGTTATGTCCCCCTTCGACACGATTTGTTGTGGAATTGCCTAGGTGCATGTATTTATCAATCCAAGCGCAAACAAAATACTCTTTGAAAGGTTCAAGTCATGTTTGAAATAGGTAAGAGATAACATCCGGATATGCAGTAGAATAAACACTCAAGATATTGTTATATCTCATATTATACTCAATTTCATTTCTTGCGTCCATCAACCGTTGACAAACACCAAGAAAGATCTCGAACTCTCTCCCATCTTTGAAATATTTCTTGCAATTGGATAAAATATTCCTGTGTACATGTACTTGACATAAAATATGCTTCGCATTTGGAAAAGTACTCTTTATGGCTTTCATCAATGCCAAGTCCCTATCAGTAACGATTACATTAGGCAAAGATGTTTCATCCAAAGTAGACTTGAAGTGCTCTAGAGCCCATATATAACTTGACTCGGATTCATCAGCCAAAAAAACAAAGGCCGAGAAAAAAGTTAGCTGAGTAGATGTAACACCGACTATAGAAAGTAATGGCAACCGATATCTATTTGTCTTGTAGGTACAATTCATTAAAAACACGGTTGAAAATATCTTACTTAGTTTAATAGACACCGAATGAGCAAAGAATAAGCTAATCAATTTTTTCCCCTCCATAACACGATTAAAACTCAAATACCCACAATCAGTTAAACATTTTATATAGGTACTGTATTTGAGTTGCTCAATTCAATTCTTCTTTTTGCAACTTGTATCTCTCATTATAAATAGTTCGCATGATAGTACGATTGTTTGCATTTCGCTTTTTTAATGTTGATAATATGCATCTAGGCTTAACATTTGATGCATACATGTCGTGAACTATCTTCTTCTCAAGACAATCCAACCTTCCAACCATAGCATGTGCTTCTAAGTGAACCATTTCATGGTTGTGACCCACATTTCACTTCCATTGTCCATTCATCAGAGAAAACATTTTTTTTCCCAATTAAAGTAAATGGGCAACCACAATGCTTACTTGTAGATTTTCTTAAATTTTGTTTAGTTCAACCTTTTTTACATTGCTTCTCACGGTAAAATCCATCTCTATCGCAACCCAAAAATGACAC
Source organism: Platanthera zijinensis (assembly GCA_039513925.1). Taxonomy (NCBI): domain Eukaryota; kingdom Viridiplantae; phylum Streptophyta; class Magnoliopsida; order Asparagales; family Orchidaceae; genus Platanthera; species Platanthera zijinensis. The sequence goes on from CM077083.1 coordinate 14,523,970, forward strand.
GTGGTCGTGCTCTCCCACCTTCTAATTTGTTTGAACCTTTCACTGTGACAGCAAAACTACATGACTTGCCAACATTACGAGCCCAATCAATCAACACATCTTGAGATGGAAACTGAATGTTTGTTTCAAAATGACTACCTACATCAACCTTCACACACGATCCACTAATCAACAATGAAAAGAATAGAATACATAAATCAATACAACCATATCTATCAATAACTACATTACACTATCACAATAAGTTAAGGTTGTGAAGGATACCTTTCGGTTGATGGGTTACAAACAACACTCTCCATTGAGAAATCAACATTCTCCATCATTATACCTACAATAAGAGATGAGCATATTAATTACAGTGAAGAAATAGCATATCAATAACACTCTCCCAATACAGATAGAGAAGGACAAGTTTTAATTTTGGATAGCTGGCGCGGGATGATGATCACCATTTTACATTAAGTTGTTGTGTAGAGCATCAGAAGATGCATAAGATTTAATCAAAAACAAAATCTGTTTATTTCCATGACCTAAGAAGAAGCATGACCTAAGAAGAGCAGCAGGGGAAAAGAAAAAAAGCTCGGAAGATCAACTCTGATGCATCGACACTGACTGAGAAAAGAAAAAAAGCTCGGAGAAAATAAGATATCACGAGCGAACCTGGAAAACGAATCGCAAGCCTGGAAGAAGAAGGGTATCTCGGTTGCCACATGAGGATAAATCCAATAGGAATCACAAGCTAATCGCTGGCTGCGGTGGCGTGGAGGAAGAATCACAAACCTGGAAGAAGCTAATCGCTGGCTGCGATGGCGTGGAGGAAGAATCACAAACCTGGAAGAAAGGGATCGTGGTTGCCGCGTGAGGAGGAATCCCGACCGAACCCTAATGGTTTGCTAGCAGGAAATTTCTAGGATAGAAAAAATAAGTAAACAATCCTGAACCCGATTTATTTTGGTTTATTAATAACCAAAGTGGATTTGTTAATAACAACATTCTTTTTTTCCCCTTAAATTGCTCTCCCCTGTGAAATTTTAAGGTGGGGTGATTTAAACGAAAAAAAATTTAGAAGGAAGGTAGGAAAGCGTTATGGGTCATATCAGGGGCGGATTCAGAGGGGGGCCCGAGGGACACTGACACCCCCATTATTTTTCAAAATAGTTAGTGTATTTGAGTTCCTCTCATTGAGGCAATGGATTTTGACTACTTATACGTCAAAAACGGTGGCCAGATGAGGGAGATACAACTCCGATAAGATTGAAACGTTCAAATTTTTTTTTTGAAGAAAGTTGATGATTGGCCTCCCATATTAAAATTTTTAGAACACAATGACACATTCAAAAAAAATTGTGTGCACCCCCATTATTAATTTTCTGGATCCGCCACTGGGTCATATGATTGCATGATTGAATGATTCTTGATTTTTCAGATACGTTGTTTTTTTCTTCGATTTTTCTTTTTTTTTTCTTAGTAAATACGGTCGGATTTTTGTGAGTTGTCTGATCGTTGATCGGACAGCTCACGGTTCTCCTCTACCTTCCTCTAGGTGGGTAGGCCTCTCCGTTTTGCAGATTAAATAAAGTTGTATGATCTGCTATCATATAGCGGAGTTGTTTTCGCGGAATACTATAGTATTATCAAAAAAATTGTCAATATTGTCAAATTTGAAAGTATTTTGATATATCATGTTTTTTCTGTTAAATATAATTAAAAATTAAGGGTTATTTGGGAATTAAAATTTTGACTTAATTTAATTATGATGAAATAATAACGCTAATTTTAGGATCGTCAAGAACAATATTAATTAACTTCTACCTGAGTAAAATCGAGATTTTAGAAATTATGAAACACTAATTAAAATTTAAGAATACAAAATGAAGTGATACAAATAATAGTACGCGCAATTAAAAATTAAGTGCGGAATATTTATTGCATATCATTCTTAGTTTCAGTCTCATATCGCATGATCGTCGTCATTCCTAAAAGCGATCCAGTATTTATCCGAATGAAATTTGCGGCAACGGTGGAAGTCCATAACATACAAATGATTTCCTAAAAGACTTGATGTTTGTATATAAACTCAAATTAGAGTATTAAATATTAGTGCATATAATATAAATAAAAAAACAAAAGATACATTTAATTAACAAAAAATTAAATTTAATTAATTTAATTAACATAACAGATGTTGATGGGGTCCCCATGAAATTTTTGAGCTAAGACGATTCAAGTAGATGTGAGTCCAACCAGTCCAGCGACATGCAGAGAATCATAAGCACCCGGGAAGCCAAGCGAACGCGCCAGGCACGTGCCCGGGCACCCATTACCAGTGCGTGCACCCGCGTGGCCAGCGTGCGCTGGCGCGGCCAGTGTGTGCACGCGGCCTGAGCGCGCTCGTGCGGCCCGAGTGCGCTCGCGTGGCCTGCGTGCGCGCACAAGGCGCGCGCGCGGCCGGCCCGCTCGGTCGCGTACACCCCGCGCCCGCGTCCAGCGCCCGCGCGCCGCCGGCAGACCCTACCGCTGGCGGCCCTTGACCCCGCCAACGACCTCCGCCACCTCCGGTCGTCGTCGCTGCCTCTGAGCACCTTGCTCAGGCCGCTCGAAATACCCAGGGGAATGAGGCATTACTGTCATTTCACAAAGATGGTGATCCGCGTGATCAGAACAGAGTAACGTCATTCGCCAACACAAATTACTTTTCGGTGCAATTACTAACATGTCCCTCCAAAAAACTATAAATAGGCTCTCGGGCCTTCATTTCAAACGAAGCAACTCCACAGGCAAGAGAGAGCTCTGAGTTTTTCCGGCGAGATCGTGGACTTAGGCTGATTCTCCGCTCAGGAATTCGCTCTCTCTTCTCCTTGCTCTACAGTTCCCTCACGCCTCAAGTGACATCAACCGCCTCCGCGAGAGCGCTCCCATCTATGATTCGCATCAACAAGATCTCTACCTCCAGACTTCTCCTTGCACTACGACTCCATCACTCCTCAAGTGACGCCAATCGCCCTCGCGAGAGTGCTCCCATCTAGGCTCCACGTATTTTCCAATCAGAACGCTCTCACCAAGGTCCCACGAGCTCAGTGTCGGCTCAAGACCGGAGCGTTTCCATCGAGGCTCCGAAGACTTAGCTATTTTTCCTCATTTATCGTACTTGTAACAGAGTAACAACCTGTCGCCCTCCGAGATCAAAACAATCTTTGTAACACTCCAAGAAGCTAGTGGATTTTGTCTCAGCACAGTTCCAACCACGTGATTTTTCACCCTTTCAGGATTTTCCACGTCAAAAACATTTCTTGTCCATTGTCGCGGTTTCTTTAACTGATTGCGCGCCCGACTCAACTCCGAGCTAAGGCAGTCTGATTCTACGGATTGGGGAAAAAGCCAGGTGACCCGCAACATATCAATTTCATTTTATGTGAATCAAACACCAAAAATTTAAAATAAATTAAACTTTAATATAATTTTGAAGCCTAGTCCAAGATATACAAATATTCTCTAAAATACTTCAAGTTTTAGATCAAAATTGATAGGTCTAAGAGCTAAATAGTATGTTTAATCATATAAGATTAGATCTGATGAGACCTATATAAACATAAAATAAATCTGTTGCTTTTTCAATAGATCTAGACTTCGTTTGGTGGGACTTATTTTCACCGGTCAAGCAGTTACGACCGCATGAACCAAGCCTTAATTAAGGACCGGTTCATGTGATCGTAACCGCTTGACCGGTGAAAATAAGTCCCCCCAAACGGAGCTCTTGTCTAATGTCTTAAATTTACTCAATCTATCATACATACACACACATAAAACAAGCACATGAATTATAAAAGATGTTATCTGGAGGAGATTAAATAAATCAAGTGCTCTAAAAGGTGGATAACTTTTCCAACACAAAGAAAAACGACATGTTGCTTTCACAAAAGTTGTAATTTGTAGGTCTTCTCGCTAAGGTGATCTGAAACTTTTTCGAGAGATGGATTGCAGTTTTTCCAATACCAAAGAGAAAAACTTGAATGTCAGGCGGTTTCAACAATGTGAAGAAGAATCGAATGATTTTCACCTTGTTCACCCAATAAAATTATGCAGTTTTGGAATGGAATACATTGGCTTTAATAGGATGAGCTCAAAATAGGAGTTACCAAAAGAAACATTTAATTTCATTAAACCGCTATATTAAAATTAATTAATATATGAAACTCATAAATAATTAATTGGATTTCTTATCATTCCAAAATATGGTGTCAATAAGAGACCAAATTCACGTCATAAAGTAACGAGACGATCTAGCCCATCTATCGTGGGTTTCGAACATTCGCGCAACTAAATTAACTCACATTTGTGGGAGCCCGAACGGCCTTAAATAATTGCATACGAAATAACTGGACGTCTCAATATAAATATGTTCATATTAATTATTAGAATATAAAATATTTTAACATTCTCTCACTTGGACTTGTTCCTTTCGTAACTAATAATGCTTCCGGAAAATCTTCACAAGACTTAAGGGTACTATACAATTAGTGAACACAACATTAAGAGCACACTACACACGTTAATCCGGTCCAACCAAACCCTTCACTCTTAATCATGGCGACAACCGCATCATTGGGTGACACGAGACCTTCCATGGTCACAGTAGCTTACGGACTTGGTCGACATTGACACAATGTGGCTATTATGAGTTTGAACAACGTACTTTATTTGTGACCACATTGTTGTCTTACTCTTCGGTTAATGATTTCTCTAATGAATGCACTAAACCGTGCTAGCGAGAAACTCTTTAGGTGTTCAAAAAACACATATGTCTCAAACTATATTAATAGCATATGATGCACTTAATGTGTTGTCGAGACATATTTTAGGCTTTATCAATAAAATAAAGTTGTCTTAAACCTTCTACATGAAACTAATACTAATTTCAAGTATATTAATTGAAGTATGACTGATCATAAAAAAATGTATACATATCTAAACTTAACGATATTATACATAAAATTTAATGTTTGCAAACCACGAAGGATGAAAATTCATCATAAAATGTTTTTCTGAATTGACGGATGAATCAAATGAAGTGAAACACAATAGCCTCCTACTAATCAAAAATATCAAACGACCATTTAAGGCTCATACTACAAGCATGCTTATTGAATATATTGGGGTGGAGTGCTTTAGTAAGTTAATCGGCTATCATATCATCCGTCCTTATATGCTCCACTGTAAGGTCACCTTAATTAACTTTTTAACGGTCAAGAACTTTATTTTCATATTCTTAGACTCTGTTATACTTTTATTGTTCTTGAAGAACATTACTTCAAAAAAATTATCACAATACATCTAAATGGGTCACACAATAAAATCAACGACTTTTAATTCATTAATGAAGTTTTTAAGGCACATCGCATGAGTCAAAGCTCCAATAAAGCTACAAATTCAGCATGCACAGTGGATGAAGTGTTAAGTGTCAGTTTGACAATCTTCCAAGATATGACACCTCCAATTAACTTAAATATGTAATCAGATATAGACTTTTTATCATCCTCACACTCAGCAAAATCAGAGTCCCAAAACCCTATTAACTCCAGTTTTTTTCTTATGGTAGATCAACTTAAAATCTTTTGTTCTCTTAAGATACTTTAACACCTTTTTGGCAGTCACCCAATGTTTAAGACCTGGGTTTTATAGATATCTGCCTAGAAGTCCAACAGCAAAGTCAATGCCTGGTCTGATACAAACCTGAGCATATATCAAACTTCCTAAAATACTAGCATATGGTATATCATTCATAGAATCTTTCTCAATGTCATTCATGGGGCAATGCGACAAGCTTAATTTATCACTCTTAAGCGCATGCACTTCACCAGCTTTACACTCAAGTAATTAAATCTGTCAAGCACACGCTCAATATAAGCTTTCTAAGAGAGTCTTAATGAATAACGAGATCTATCCCTAATAATCTCGATATCTAGAACAAAAGATGTTTCACCAAGATATTTCATATCAAAGTGTTTGGACAAGAACTGCTTACATTCATGTAAAAGTCCTAAATCACTGTTTGCAAGCAAAATATCATCATTATAAAGGATTACGAAGATGAATTTGCTCTCACTAGTCTTGAGATATATACAATGATCTACCTTATTTTCAATAAAAATCAAATAAAGTGATAACCTCGTCAAATTTCAAATACCATTGTTTAGAGGCTTGTTTTAACCATATATAGATTTATTGAGCTCGCATATAAGTTGATCAGAATAACCAGAATTGAATCCATCTGGTTGTACCATATAGAACTCTTCATCGAGATTGCCATCCAGGAATATGATCTTAACATCCATCTGGTGTACCTCCAAATTGTAATGAACTACTAGCGTCATTACTACTCTGAAAAAGTTTTTAGAAGAAATATGAGAAAAATTTTCATTATAACCAATCCCTTCTCTCTGTGTATATTTCTTGGCTATCAGTCTGAGCTTAAACCGCTCTACCTTTCCTTTAGAGTCCTTCTTGGTCTTAAACACCCATTTAGAACCAATGTTTTGCAACCTTTGAGTAACTCAACTCAATTCCAAACTTTATTCAACTTCATAGACTTCATCTCATCTTTCATTGTATCCAACCATAAATCACTCTAAGGTCTAGAAACAACTTAGTTAAATATCACTGAGTCAACTACATGACTGATGTCAAAATTTCTCTCACCCAAGCAAACTTCATGGTCTGAGGAAATCACAGGTCTCCTCTCCCTAGTAGATCTCCTAAAAGGTGGATGAACCTCCTGAATCTGTGGAGGAATCTAAATTTGAATCGGTGGTAATACCGGTTCCACTTCCACTACAAACTCTATCTTAGGTTCAGGCACTATTGGATTTCCCAACACAGGTACTAAAAAACCAACAGCCATAGATTCCTCGACTTCATCAATAATATGAGAGCAACTCGGTCCCTAAGTAATATCTAATTTTTAAAATTTAGTTATTTGTGATTCTACAATTCTGGGTCCTCTGAAAGAGGAATAAAATTTATATCTCATGGAGTGATTTATGTAGCATATAAAGTAGCAACGATAAGATCTAGAGACAATCTTACTTTCTAACAAATTATATAAGCGAATTTCCGCAAGACAACTCCAAACACGCAAATGATTAAGTTTGGGTCGCCTACCGACCCACAACTCAAAAGGAGTTTTGGGCACAGATTTAGACGGAACTTTATTAAGTATGTATATTATCTTTTAAAAGCTTCTCCCCAAAAAAATTCAGAAAGATAACTCATGCTCATCATACTCCTCGTTACTTCCTTAAGAGTGCGATTACGCCTTTAAGCTACACCATTTTGTTTAGGACTACCTGACATGAAGTATTGGGCTATAATGCCACAACTCTCTAAGTATCTAACAAGCGGACCTTTATGTTACCCGGAGTTATCATATCTGTCAAAATACTCGTCTCCTCTATTAGACCTAACAATCTTAATGATTTTTCCTAATTGTTTCTCAACTTCAGACCTAAAAATCTTAAACTTTTTGAGAGATTCAGGTTTCTCCTTAATTAAAAACAAATATCCAAATCAAAATTAGTCATCAATGAATGTAATAAAGTAAGAATTCTTACAAAGTGTAGTAGAATAAGGACCGCTAATATCTGTATAAATGACCTCTAATAAATCTGAACAATGAGTTATGCCTTTCTTTTTAATTTTGATTATTTTTTCTATATAACAGTCTACACATGTCTCTAGATCGCTGAAGTCAAGAGTATGAAGAATATTTTTCTTAATTAATCTTTCTAGTCTTTCTCTAGAGATATAACATAATCATTTTTGTCATAACATGTAGGACTGTTCTTTAATAAGAAGTCTTTTAGTAGCAATGTTAAGATAACTGTTGCAGTATGAAGACCAGGCGGTCCGACGACTTGACTCTAGCAGTTTGGAGACCGGGCAATCTGGCGGTTTCACTCTGGCGGCTTGATAGAAGGGCGGTCTGGCGGCTTCTCTCCAGCGGCTTGGTAGCCAGGCGGTCTAGCGTTCTCCTCTGGCGGCTTGTCATGGTCGGGCGGTTAGCTTTCTCGTCTAATCGCGTGACTTGTGCGGTCTGGTTTTGTCTGGCCGCTAGTCACCATAAATGTATTTAGTCTCACATTGCTTATTTGTAATCTCTTTCTTCTCCTTCATTCTATAAAAGGGAGGTCATACCTTTGTAATATACATAATTTTTGGAAATAAAAACTCTGTTATTGTCCAAATTTTGGTTTCTCTTTTTTTGTTCGCACATGGTATCAGAGGGATGCTCGATCTTTTCTGCTTGATTCTGTGAGCGCTTCTGTCCGCGCGGTTTGTCCTCTCCTTCTTGCGCCCAGACTACGCGATTTCCTTCTCTTCCTTGTCGTTGCCCTCTGTGTGCGCGACCTCTCTGTTTTCTCTCTCTCTCTTGTTCGCGACCTGTCTTCACGACCACCTTTTCTCTCTGCTCTTTTGCTTTCGCACGACCTTGTCTTTGTTCGCGCGGCTTTTCACTTTCTGCTCGCGACCTGTTTTTGCGGGCTCCCTTTCGCTCTGCGACCTCTTCCTTTCGCGCGGTCTCTTTTCTGTTCGCGCAGTTTCCTCTTTTCCTGTTTGCGCGAATCCTTGTCTGCCTCTTTTTGTTTTCTACTCGCGCCTGTTTTCGCGACCTCCCAGTCACCCGCGAACTGTTGCTTTCGTGCGGCCTCTTGTCTATCCACGCGACTTCTTTTTCCCTGTTCGCGCGACTTTCTTTCTGTCCGCTCTATTCTTCTCTATGGCTCTCTCTGATACCTCTATTACTTCTACTACTCCCATGGAACACCCTCCTCCTCCTACTCCATCGAGCAATCTTGAAACCGTTTCCAAACTTATCGGTTCTAACTACAAGGACTGGAGTGTTTCCTTCACCTTTCTACTTTGCTCACAACGCAAGCGTCATCATCTCGCTGATGACCCTCCTCCTCCCGGTTCCGATCTCTTTTATGACTGGGATGCTAGCGATGCTCTGGTTCACACTTGGCTGGCTAATAGTCTTTCTGATGAGTGCCTCCTCATCATCCGCCATGATGAAACAGTAAAGGCTGCTTGGCTTCATCTTGTCGCTCTTTACTCCAAGGGGGCTCAGACGTCTTGCATCTATACTCTCTATGCGGACCTCTTTACCCATCCCTCCATGTCTCCTGTTGCTGCCTACCAACAAGTTCAGGCTCTTGGAGCTGAAATTCTTCAGAACTGTCCATTCTCTGCGGATCTGGCCGAGCAACACAAGCACTTCCAGGAGCTTCTAGTTGTGTGATATCTTCTACGTCTTCCGGAGTCCTATGACATGATCCGTCAACAGATCCTTGGCGAGGCGGATTCTCCCACCTTGGATGTCACTACTGCCCGCATCGCTGTTATTACCTCTCTGCTTCAGCGTCCGTTGCTATCCTCCCCACCGCTCCCCAACACCTATGCTCATCATACTCAGCGGGGTGACTCTGGTGGCCGCGACCATCAATCCGGCGGACGTGGACCTTCCCGCTTTCTCTGCTCTCACTGTGGCCTCCCCGACCATACAGTTGATCGTTGATGAATAAAGCATCCGCATCTTTGCCCATCTGGTAACGCTTCCACCTCCTCTTCTAAGCAGTCCGCCTCGGTGGTCATGTCTTCAGGTAGTGCCCTTTTGATGACTCAAGGTAAATGATTGATTGACTCCGGTGCTACTAATCATATGACTGACAATCCTCAGTGTTTTTCTCTCCTAGAAAAACATGATTGGTTGCCCCCGGTCTTCATTACGGAAGGCTCTCCCTTACCGGTCAATGGGACGGGAGTGGTTCAAGTCACTCGGTCTCATCGCCTGGTGGACACTCTCTACGTGCCCCAGTTTCCATACAATTTGTTATCTGTTACTTCTCTTTGCAAGAAACTACAGTGCTTCGTCAAATTCACTCCTACTTCTTGTTCTTTTCAAGATCCGAGCTCCTAAAGGAAGATCGCTACTAGGACTGAGAGCGGCGACCTCTACTTCCTAGACAACGTATCTGCTTTGTCTATTTTTTCTTATTCTACGGATCTTCTGCAATGGCATCTTCGCCTTGGTCATCCCCCTCCACGGCTTCCTCGTCAGCTTTTGCCCCACCTACCTCCACACAGTCCTCGTCTCAACTGTGATGCCTGTCAGCTTGGCAAGCATCACTGCACCTCCTTCTCGCTGAAGCAAGGCCGTGACTCTTCCCGTCCTTTTGATCTCGTTCACTCTAATGTCTGGGGTCCTGCTCTTACCCTAACTATAGGTCGGTATAGTTTGTATTTTGAAAATTTTATTGATGATTTCTCTCAGTGTACGTGGGTGTATCTCTTTGTAATACCCATATCTGTCACATAACATATAGCAGTAGGTCTGGCCGGGGCCCGACACCATATACCACGGATAGACCGATGGGTTACTCATTGAAACCAATCAACCAATCACAACGTCCTACACAGAGCACTTAGCAGAAGCAAATTATTAAGTTGCACTGATAAAAGAACTCAGCCAAGCATTAATGTCCACTACAATAAACTCATAGGAATGTATACTACACAAATATTGGCCTTATGGCCTTACAAAAGTTTGCTCAATAGAAGTGTCTTCCAAACCTCGGCACGCAGACCGGTCACACATGAGTAAATAAGAAAAACACTCAAAATTAGGCCTTCGAGGGCCGGCACAGCAACTTGGGCTTTAGCCCTCTATTTACCGCTCGGCTCCGCGGCACCTGCAAGCAACAATCCACCGCACGGTTAGCTGCTTATACGACTCGGCGCTGTCGCGGCCGTAGAGGCCGAAGGCGAAGGCGAAGGCATGGCCAGTGGGAGGCCGACGAGCTCCCCAGGAGGGGGCACGAGTAGAAACGGAGACTCGATGGGCCCCCTCATCCCACTTCAGGATAGGCTCGCCAGCCGTATCTTTGCTTCTTCCCCCCTTGCCGAAGTGGGGGTGATCCTTTGGCAGGCCGGGCTCGCGAAGGACGACCTCCTCGACAGAATCTGAGGGGGAAGGCCCATCCTTCTTCTTCTTCTCCCTTCGGGGGGAGGACGCTTCTTTCAGCGGACTCATCGGGGGCTCGTCGGAGGAAACCTCCGACGAGCTCATGAACTTGACGGGCGACGAAGGGAGATGCAGCCGCCCGCGCGAGACCACCTTAGCCTTTTTTTTCTTCGGGGCTGAAGGATCTGGGCGCGAGCTTGGCCCCCCGAGCTCCAAGCGCTTCTTGCTGAGGGGTTGACCCCGCGCTTGTTCATCTCGGCAGGCCTCCGCCGCTGCCCGGGCCAGCTCCAGGGGATCAGAGAATATCCCCGGGTCGGCAAACGGCGGGTGCTCCGGCAGAAGCCGCTCCCCTGCAGAAAAAAGCTTGATCAGAAAAGTTGAGGTTCACTTTGACAGAGCTCGCGAGAAGACAGGGCGAGGTATACCTTCACCAGGGAGAACGGGTTGAAGCGAGTCGAGGCCGTGGCAGAGGTAAGCGACCTCGAAGTCCTTGTGAAGGAAAAATTTGTGGAGGTCGGCGTCACCGTCGGACAGGGAAGGAGGACGGTAAATGTCCTCGCTTTTCTGCAGGGGCCGGAAGGGGATGTTGCCGAGCTCGCCCTTGATAAAGACGAGCCGGGTCATCCAGTTATGGTTCTTGTTCGCGAGTTCGCGAACTTTGATGAGGGATCCGCCGAAGTAGGCGACCCCATCGGGGGTGGCCTTGTAGGAGAACAACTTACGGAAGACCATAAGATTGAACTCAATCCGCTCTCGGCGGAGAAAAAAGGCGAACGCCACCATTATAGCGATGGCGTTAGAGTTCAGCTGCGCGGGCACCGCGCCGTAGTACTTCAAAATTTGGCGGATCTCTGGCCAGAGGGGGAGGCGCAGCCCTACCTCAAAGTGCGAGATAGGGAAGGCGAGCTCCCCCTCAGGGAAGGAGTTGATAGCTTCGTGCTCAGCGTGCCTGCGAGCCTGGAAGCCGGGAGGGACGAACTCGGCCGTGAACTCGGCAAGCTCCTCCTCGGTGACATGCCCCTCGAAGAAGCAGTGGTCGATGAAGTGCCGGGCGCACTTGGACCGGCCATCCGCGTCAGGGTTAGTTTTGACCATTCTCGCAAACGAGGTAAAGGCGCGAGCTCGGGATGACGGAGAGGAGGCAAGGGTTCGAAAGCAATAAAAGCGTACCCAGGGGGTAGGTGAGAGGGCCTATTTATAGAAAAAGAAAGTAAGGCAGGGAAGGGCGAGGGCGAGCCGACCGATCAGCCCAGCCCCTCCACGCCGCCTCGCCACCCTCTGCTCACCAAATCCCGCGAGCTAGCCCGGTCCCAGAAGGGGGAATTCGAAAGGACACTTACTAGGATATTGAAAATGCATCTACATATATACAAGGTCACATAAAATTTGTTTAAATTATTACAGACAGGTGAATTGTTCAAAGCAAGAAAAAATAAAGGCGCGAGGACCATGCGAGGGCGAGCGCGAGTACCGGTCGGCTGACAAAGGAGCCGTCTTATTCTCCCCGGTCTCGCCGGTCCACCGTCGCAGATCGCTGCGCGTGGAGCTCGCGAAGCCGCCCCATGTTCCTATTCACCACCCGCACGTTCTCATCAATCTCATCCATCAGCACTAAGGAAGACGCCTCCTCGAACGCCAAGCTGACCCCCGCCCCGTCCGCAAGCCGCGAGCACTCCCACTGCAGCCTGTTGTTGTCCTTCCGCGGGTTGTGGAGCTCGCGCACCAGTTTCTTGAGAACCTCCCGCTCCCGTTTTGCACGCTCAGGGCTGCTCAGTTCGGGGTCCAGGAAGGCGTCCAGGGCGCGTGGAGAGGGGAGAGGCGAGTAAGGGGGTCGATCCATGGACTCGCCGTCTTCAGTCCGGCCGAGAAGGTCTATATGAAGAATTGAAACAGTTTGAAGAGCGGGCACCACCAGAGCAGGAAAGTATAGAGCTGAAGACTTACCGCGCGAGCCTGGCTCCTCCGAGTTGACGTGAGGAGAGAAGTGGCGCAGGTCCTTGCCACTCCCATGCATTAATTCCTGATGGATGGGTTGATAGCCGAGGACGGAGATATGCCCGGCGCCTTCCCCCACGACTATAGAATCCGGGGATGGTTGCCGAGAAGGGAGGCGACTCGGCGACGCTAACTTCTGCGAGTCCGGTTCCTTGGCCTCGGAACCCCTTTTCTACGAGCTGTCAAAAGTACTCTTAGCCCGCGGAGTGGATGCCTCGCCACCATCCACCCGGTCGGAGGAGAGCGTCATAAGGTTTTTATGAGGGGAACCGGAAGCCGGCTGATTGGAGGAGTCAGCCCCGTCCCCCAGGGCCACCGTAAGATCGGCTAGAATAGGTTCGGCCCCCGGAGGAACCTCTAGGCTGGTTAAGCCCGCAGCTTGAGCTGCGATCTCCTCGCGGGAGCGTGCGAGTCGCTCTAGGACTTCTTTGGGAAGCGGCATCTTAACAGAACTCAAGGAAGGGCAAAGGTCAGTCAGGAGCGCAGGGGTGCATATATATAGCTATCCGTGGGACCTACCAGAAGATTCCTTTTCAATGAATGCCCCCCCACTCGCCGAATCCTGCGGGGTTGGATGTATCTTTCCGAGGTTGTCCCAACCTCACAAAGAGCGGGGATTGTGTACAACCCCGTATCCGCCGAGTGGGTCCGCAGAAGCCAGACCGGCCGGTCCAGACCGCCTCACGGCCGGGCAGGGTTCTCTGCCGAGCTCGAGCTCGGCAAATCGTCGTACCGAGCTCGTAGATCGTCGGGGCGAGCTCAGGGTTTTTGGAGCTGAGCCTAGTCGCTTACTTGTCAGGGGGCAAGGGTCGAGCCCGCACTCGCCGAAGCGGAGGTACTCGACAGCCGAGCCCGCACTCGCTGAAGCGGAGTTGCTCGCTAGGCGAGCTCGCACTCGCCATTGGCCGAGCAGAATCGGCGAGTGACAGCCCCATCGAGCTCTCGCCGCCCTGGCCGAGTAGGGGATCCAGTGGCCATCCCGCCCCCAGTGGTCTGCCCCTAGCCTCTCGTAACAACGGAGTTTGGCTGTTGGCAGGCCAGCCCAAGGGGCTTTCAGTAATTTCAGACCAGCAGAGATAGGCTATTTGCAGGCCGTTTTCAGTTTTCTATAAATAGGACCCAAGGGGTACCTCAGAATGGTATGCTTACTAATTCTCAGGTCTCCTAGCGCTTTCTGAGGTACCTTAGCCCGACAATTGGCTAAGGAGGGGAAACGCTCTAAGATCTTCCGGGTGTGTGGTGGGACCTCCGTGCCGGGCCCTTGGTCTAGTCCGTTATTCTTCACTTTCTTGTCATTTTCTTGCAGGAGCAGAGTAGGTGCGCGACCACCCCTTCCCCCAAAGGTCGAACTCCACAGAGACCGATTTTCCGGTTTCAACAGCGACTAGGCAACCTTGCGGTCAGGCGGCTTGCAGATCAGCGGACAGAGTTCTTTTTCAGCTTTGGAATAACGGGTTGTCCGTGCGCCTAGGTTGTAGTCCGGCAACTTGACGGCTTAAGCGGACTCCTCAGGCAGCTCGGCAAGGTCAGCGGCTTCTCATTGAGACTGCGCGGTTTGTTTGCTACTTGTTCTTTTTGCTTTCTTTGGGTATATCAGCAAATCATATCTCGCCATGCATGCCTCACTCTGTAAAGAATTTTTGATAGTACAAGATTCTTGCTCTTCTATTTGCATCTGTTTTACATGGTTTCAGATAGGTTGAGTGTTCCTGCGCTTGGTTTCCCGTTTTTTCGCTATTCACAAATTTTTACAGAGTCGGCTCAAAATTGAGTAATTTTTCACATTTTTCCTCATTGGCTCAAAATTAAATTGAGCAGCCTATAAATTTAACAAATAAAATATTTAAAGTCTTTATTATTTTTATTTAGAGTAATGTCGGGCGATCAGTCCAACATTAATAATGATGGGCGGCCAGGCCAGCATTAAGGCTCTGTTTGAGAGGGCTTTTCGGAAAGGAAAAGTAGTGGTAGCAAAAGGAAGGTGAGAAAATGAGCTTTTGGAAAATGTATATTGCAAAAGGAGATCCGTTTGGGTGAACTTCTTTTGCAGAGATTTTCAGAAAGGAGCATTTTATAAACTGATTGACAAATCTCCGTTGCAGTGACTTTTTTATTAATATTACACACATTTTTCGCCCGAGCGTGAATTTTCCGGACGGACAAAAATTTCGCGCCAGGGCGAAAACATCGTTCAAAAACTGCGCGCCCGGGCAAAATATTGGCGCCCGGGCGAATATTCGCGCCCGGAAGAAATATTCGCGCCCGAACGATAATTTCGCGCCCGGGCGATAATTTCGCGCCCGGGCGAAAATTTCACGCCCGGGCGAAAATTTCGCGCCGGGGCGAAAACATCGTGCACGGGTGAAAAAATTGCGATCGGGTGAAAAAATTATGCTCGGGCGAAAAAACTGCGTCCAGAGGAAAAAAAATCGCTCCCGGGCGAAAAAACTGCGCCCGGGGAAAAAACTGCTCTCGGGCGAAAAAATTCGCGCCCGGGCGAAAAAATTTGCGTAAGGGCGAAAAATTCGCGCCGGGAGAAAAAATTCTCGCTCGGGTGAAAAAATTTGCGCCCAGGTGAAAAATTCGCGCCCGGGCGAAAGAATGTCGCCCGAGCAAAACATTCCGCGCCCGGGCGAAAAATTCGCGCCCGGGCGAAAAATTCGCGCCCGGGCGAAAAATTCGCGCCCGGGCGAAAAATTCGCGTCCGGGTGAAAAATTCGCCATCAGGCCAAAAATTCGCGCCACGACATAAAATTCGCGCCCGGGCGAAAAATTCGCGCCGGGAGAAAAAATTCACGCCCGGGTGTAAAAATTCGCGCTGGGAGAAAAAATTTGCGCCCGGGTGAAAAAATTTGCGCCCGGGTGGAAAATTCACGCAAGGGCGAAAGAAAGTCGCCCGGGCGAAAAATTCCCCGCCCGGGCGAAATATTCGCGTCCGGGCGAAAAATTCGTGAACGGGCCAAAAATTCACCCCCCGACAGAAAATTCGCGCCCGGGAGAAAAATTCATGCACGGGCGAAAAATTCCGCGCCCGGGTGAAAAATTCGCGTCAGGGCGAAAAAATCGCCCCGTGCGAAAAAATCGCGCCCGAGTGAAATATTCATCTAGAGAAAGGCTAGTGTTTTCGCAGTGTTGTCGAACTGGATTCAGAGGAGTAAAATATTTTCATAGCATCAACTGTATATCGGGATGAGAAATTACTTTTCGAAAAGTTGAAAAGTAGGAGGCTAGTGACTTTTCAAATAGAGGAGAAAAATGAGTTTTTGGTGGCAGCTTTTTCCACCGGTAGACATTCCAAACAATTTATTATATGCGGTGACGTTTTCTAGAAAATGAAAAGGAGCTAGAAAGCTCTCCCAAACAGGCCCTAATATTGATGGATGGCCACGCCAAACATTAAATGTTGAGCTGCCCGCCCAACATTAAATGTTGGGCAGATAACCCATCATTTAATTATTGGGCTACTGCTCCACGGTTTTGAAATTAGCAGATTGTTCCACTGTATTCCTGGTTACAACTATCACAAACAATAATGATGCAATCAAACAAAAACACTGTTAAAATTCAAGCACTCAATTATTTCCTATTGTTTTGCAAACACAGAAGCAGTAGAAATTGATGCTTCAGAATTGAAATGGAAAGTTAAATTCAATTGAAAATGATCTTCAATTCTAATTCCGTCCAAACAACGAACAGATCATAATCAAGAAGAGACTGGGGCGAGCTGCACCTCAATGACCTTCTTCCACGAAGGGCGGGACGAGATCTCGCCCCACCATCTCGCCACATTGGTCCCCGTTGTGAACAGGTGCGCGCTTTCCGCCGCGTTCGCGAGGAATTGGCCATTGGGGAGGTGAGTGAGGTCGGCGAGAGAGAACTCGTCGCCGGCGAGGAATCTGCTCTCTTCGAGGCGGCGTTCGTAGACATCCACCACTTTGGCGAGCTTGCCGACGTTCTCCTTGATGGCCTCCGGGTCCTGCTTCAGGCCCATTCGAGGGGCGAAGGCGAGCTGAAACACCAGGACGGAGCTGGGCGGGTTGAAGTTCTGAGACTCGGCCTCCAGCCACTGATCGATCCGAGCTCGCTCCAGTATGCTGTTGCCGAAAAGAGCCTTGTAGCCCTGATCGGCGTACTTGTCGCAGATGTATCGGCTTATGGCTCGTGATTCTGCACTGTACGTGCTTGATGAAATGCCAAAGAGAAAAATATGCGATCAAACAAGGGGGTTACTGGGTTACCTACCAAATAGGCTTGTGGTTTCGTCTTTGTAGACGGGGACTTTCCCGAATGGCTGTAGAGAGAGAGATATATCAGTTAGAGAGGAGAGAGAAAAAAAAAGAGACCTGGGCTTTGTGTGGGGGACTTCGGCTCTTTTTGACGATCCAGCCCGGTGGCATGCCGGGAGGAGAGAGGAAATGGCCGGCGTGAACGGTGAAACGTTGCTCGTCCGGCCAGCGACAAAACGCCGGGCTCTCACCCTTTCACGCCGGCCGTTTTCAAAGGAAGCATGCGAATAGCATCCCAAACAAGTTCCCGCCATCCCGTTCCCGCCGGAACGGCGTCCCGCCGGTTTGTCAAACAGAGCCTTATTTTCACTGGTCCAGTTCATGCGGTTCGTTTAAGGTCCGGTTCATGCGGTCATAACCGCTTGATCGGTGAAAATAAGTCCCCCAAACGAAGCCCTATGTTTCGTTTGACGGGGCAGATACGCGCTGGTCGGGCGGACCTCACCGCGAAAATCAACAGCACTGCAGGAAGCACGGTGGCTGTCGGGCGGTGTGGTGATTTCTGCCTAAGGCTATATTTGGTACGGCGGTAGCGGGTGCATCCGGTGGGTTGAAACGCTACTTTGAAACCGGAGGGGGAGGGGTGGGGGTCCAAACAGAACAGATTGAGACCATTTCCTCCTTGCTGCGGGTGCAAACGGAGCAAACGCCGTCGCCGGTCGTTTGTTTACCTGCCGTCCGACGGCGTTTGCTCCAAACGGATGCCGCGAAACGCCGAACCAAACGAAAATCCCACCTGCCAGCCAAACTAAGCCTTATAGAGAGAGAGATCTAGAGACAGAGAGAGGACCTGAAGTTTGAGGAAGTCGGGGGCTTTGTGCTGGCCTTTGGCCATGTCGACGGCGGCGAGCTGGAAAGAGACCTCCTTTTCGAAAAGGCAGGCGAGGACTCTCGAAACCGCCGTCGACAGCGGGGGTCCGTACACCGTGACGGCGGCCATCTGAGCAGAAAGATGGGGAAAGTGTTTGGGCTTGTGGGGAAGGAGTGGCCGACAATTTTGGCTCTGGGATTTGGATATTTACAGGATATTGAAGAGCCAGATCCTCTGAAATTAGACTTCTGTGGATAAATAGAATTATTTTCAGAATAATTTCATTACAATCCATTTATTTAATAATTTAATTTTAATATATGGGACATTTACGTGATAGGGTAGAATGCAACGTTTTAAAAACAGGACCGGAGCCGGTCCGACCGGTTGAACCGCTAACCGGTCCTCCGGGTGGTCCGTTCAGACTCCTAAAACCGTCCTGACCAAGAACTGGCCAGGAACCGAAAAACCGGCCGGTTGAACCGGATAACCGGAAACCGGGCCGGTTTTTGGCTGACCGGGCGGTTCACAAAATCAACATTAATTTTAGATCCAATGATTTAGATTAACTATTAGAGTTCTCTGGGACTTGGGTTAACTTATTTGGTTTCTCCAAAACAAGTATTCGGCCATATAATCCAATTGTCTTCGTGAAACTATCGTTAGCCGATACCTTCTCCAGTTCTTCGTCTTCCTCGTGTGATTTGACTCATTAGATTATGATCTAAATTAAATATTAGTAATTTAGTAGCTCAATACTATTTTGAGATAATAATAATTATTATTTCGTATTTGTGTGAGAAAATATAACACAACATTAGCATTTAATGTTGTGGTTTATGATATATTGATTTGCAATATAATTTGACAATATGTCATAATTTTTGCTCTAATGATTATATATTTTATTTTATAATTTCACAGGCCAGTTCGACCCCGGTTCGACCGATCCAACCGATCGGACCTTGAACCTTTGAACTCACTGATTCGATCTCCGGTTCGGTTCTCAAAACCTTGGTAGAATGGCCATAAAGGTTCCATATAGCCGACCCCACTATAGATAAAGGCTTGAGTATTGTTGTTTGTTGTATAGGTGCATTTACCTAAGGCCCCGTTTGGCATAAAGACATGGATTAAATCGTCATTCGTTAAGGAACACCTAACAAACATCATCTGTCTGACCATAAAAGTGAATGAAATTCTTTAGGCGAGTGTTAACGAATGATCATTTAACCCTCATGTTGACGACCTCCACCACCATGCCAAACAGAGCCTAAAATACCGGAGCCTGTTCTCTAAGTTTAAAAAGTTATAGATTGCACCTCTCTTATTATTGAAATTATAAAAACCTTCTTTGAATGTTACACAACATAATATTTACTTGAGAAAATTGCTTCACTTTCTTCCCTTACCCCTCATTCTCCATTCGACATGGCTATAGCTAGACATTCTTTCTTGAACGTAGGGCAGTTTGTTTTCTCTTTTTAAGATGGAAAGATAAGAAGACAGTCTTCTATCCGGTGAAAACTACACTTCGCTACCGCTCGCTCATTGATGTGATCTCGGGAATCAGGTGCGATGGAACCCATTTTCAATTCGCTGACGCTTTCATGAAATTTCACTCATAAAGTTCACATTTCATAACATATATGCACAAAAATACTCCTCTCGAAATACATTTTCAAAAAAGATATTTTGTGGATGAATGTTATGATTTGTGAATTTTGTGCAATCAGTAATTATTCTAACTTTCAGGAGAAATTTTGATAATTATTCCTATAAATTTTCGTTAAAATTTATATTATATTCTTTTATCTTTCCAATCTGCATGATTTCATTCTGCTTTATTTTTTCTTCCTCCAAATTTTGATCTTTTATTTGTACAATTATATTATATTTTAAAGGCAATCAATTATTAAGGCACCAACTTAATTCCACAATCTCAAGCTATTTGCTACTGTTAGGGATTCAGCTTAGCCCTGAGATCGTGTAGGAAATATTTTGGTGCGTCCAATGGTGTGTCATAGTCAATTTTATGCACTAAATTATAATTTTTAATTTTTAAAAATATTTATACAAAAAAATACAAAATATTAATGTTAGTATTTTTACAATCATTTTAAGTATCAAATTATCCATATTTTGATTATTATAGAAAAAATACGATCGTAAAATCATGCATTACGATCGTAAAATGACAGTACGATCAAAAAATGAAATACGATCGCAGTCTCATTTTATGATCGTAATACAGACTATGTATATTATGCAAAAAATAGACT
Organism: Platanthera zijinensis; assembly: GCA_039513925.1. Taxonomy (NCBI): domain Eukaryota; kingdom Viridiplantae; phylum Streptophyta; class Magnoliopsida; order Asparagales; family Orchidaceae; genus Platanthera; species Platanthera zijinensis. The sequence goes on from CM077083.1 coordinate 14,544,361, forward strand.
ATGTATATTATGCAAAAAATAAATCAATAAAGATCAAATCATTGAAACTACTTGATTATCTCTCTACTTGTTAGACTAATCTCTCTTAAATCAATTCATTATTACAGAATACTATAAAGATTTGGAGAGTCAATATTACAAAAAATAATTGTGAAGAGCGTGAATATTATTTATCTAAAATATTTCACAATTTAATGCAAAAAACTAATAGTCATCATTTCGAGAATTATCTTTCTCACACTTTGATTCATCTAACTTTTATAACTTTTTTCATATACTAATTAATTTATTTGATCATATGTTTTATTCTTTTAGATATAGAAAATTAAAGTAAAAAATTGTTAGGTTCAAGGGATTCCAAGGAGTCTTTTATTTTGTGTATTAAAATATCTTTTACAATAAGTTTTGATGCACTTATGATGCTCTTGGAAGTGAATGTACGATCAATCTTATTCTTCTTTTGCTGGAGAAAGTTCGACTAACGTAAGCTTTATCGACTATTAGCAGTGTCAGAAGGACCAGTGGAGATACCCTTTAAGGTCCTGAAACTGAAAGTGATAGCCTTGAGGCTGAAGCTAGGCAGCTTGAATGTCGGATATGGACTTGCTTTATAATAAAGCTCTACAGCTCACCGACCTGGAATACGGGAGTACAACAGGATACCCAGCCAGACCGCCTTGTCATCAAGGAAAAATAAGATTGCCAAACAGACGGACACTGCGGAAACCGCGACAGTCCGCACACCTGCGGACAAACTCCAGTCCGAACATAAACGGACTCAGCTCCAGTTTGCACACGCCTGCGGATACAACTCCAGTCCGCATACCCCGAGCCTGCAATCAAGGTACATGACTATCTGCCGAACTCGGCGGACAAAAAAACAGACCGCGCGATATCCCTGACTGAGCCAACCTGGACTTGGAACAAATCAGACCAAGTTCACACCACCAGCCATCCCTGGTGCAAACACTGCACCAGCAGATATAAGAAGCAATCCGCACAAAACCGGCGGACTCTAGAACCAGTCTGCACAAACTGGCAAACTGTGTGGATAACCACCTAACTCCTGGCTTCCTCAGGGAACAGACTACCAGCCACACCAAGCCGACCTGTCAGGCCGCCACCATCTGTTCACATAGGACGCGCGGAAAGACCACCCAAGCCGCCCGGACCACCCACTTTCACTTCAAAAAATTCAACACTCCACCTTGAAGTAAGAAGTGGAAACTAGTCCTAGCAATCCCCGTAGTCGAGTAAATGGTCCCTTTGACAGCGCCTTCATGAAGATGTCTGTGATGTTGTCATCGCTCTGCACATGTCCAACCATAAGAGACCCCTCCAACACCTTCTCTCGAATGAAATGGTGCTCAATCTCAATGTGCTTGGTCCGCGCATGACAAACTGGATTATTAACCAGTTTCAGGACACTTTCATTGTCACCGCGTAGCATAGTAGGACCACACATCTCGTCATGGACGTCCTCTACTAGCCTCATAAGCTAGATGGATTCTCGAGCTACCAAGGCCGAAGCCTTGTACTCCGCTTCGTAGTAGAGGCGGACACTGAATCCTTCTTCTTGGTGCACCACAAGATTCCCACTGATTCACATATGAAGATATAACTGAATGTTAAATTACGGTCGCTTGAATCTCCCTCATAATCAACATCTGTATAACCGTACAAGTTGAAGCCCGTGTCTCTCCCATAAAGGAGACTCATATCAGAAGTGGACTTCACGTACTTCAGAATGCTCCTTGCCGCCATCAGATGAAGCTTCCGAGGTTCCGCCATATACCGACTTACTCATCCTATAACATATGCAATGTTTGGCCTCATAATCATCAAGTAGATAAGGCTCCCCACCAGAGCACGAAATACTAAATGATCTGGAAGTATCCTCCCCTCATCTCGTCGAAGCTTGATGCCAAAATCAAGTGGAGTAGAGCTACTCTTCTCTTCCCGCATGCTGATCAGCTGAACAATCTGATCCGCATAGCCCCTTTGGGAAACGAGTATGCCACCCTCTTTCCTCTCCACCTCGAGTTCAAGTAAGTGATGGAGCTCACCCAAGTCCTTCATCTCGAACCGAATGGCTAGATCTGCCCTGAGCGTAGCCACCTCCTCCTCGGAAATTCCCGTGACGATCATATAATATAATCCACGTACAATAACACCTAGACATGAAGCTCCCCCTTCTTCTTGATGAACAAGGTAGAATCCGAATCGGTGGCAAAATAATCACATAATTGGAGGTATTCTGCGATCTTCCCATATCATGCCCGCAGAGCCTGCTTCAAGCCGTAAAGGGCCTTCCTGAGCTTGCAGACGTATCCTAGATGATCTTCAAACATATATCCAAGCGGCTAAATCATGAAGATGTTTTTATCAATTTCCTCGTAAAAAAGCAATCTTTACGTATAGCTGCCACATCTTCCAGCCTTGGCGAGACGCCAAGGCCATCACTACCCGAACTAAAGTCATCTTTGCCACATGACTAAAAATTTCTTTATAGTCTTCTCCGTACTGCTGAGAAAATCCTCGTGCAACAAGGTGAGCCTTAAACCGCTCCATGCTCCCATCCGCCTTCTTCTTTAGCTTATACACCCACTTGCATGCCATAGGAGTAATTTCATCAACCTTGGGCACAAGGTCTCAGGTCTCATTCTTTCTGAGAGCAACCATCTCCTCATCCATGACATTTTCCCACTCCTTGACTCCAGTGGCGTCTTCAAAGCTAGAAGTCTCTCGCTCGTCCAGAGGGCCTGCAAAAAAACAAGAGACCAAACTCACTGCATTTCCTTCACTATAATGAGTCGGTGGTCTGATGGTCCTCTTCAATCTCCGATGAGTCTGACCCTTGCTTACCACCTCTGTTGCCTCTTTTGAATCAGTTCCGTTTCCGGGCAAACTAGGAGCATCACTCCCCCTGCTTCCTAAACCAGAAGCCTCTGCCTCGGAGCTATAAACACCTGGAGCTCTTGGTGACACAAGAAGCTCCACCAAAAGATCCTTAGCAGCCTCCTCCTGCCCGCCATCCGATCTGCTATCTTGCAGCTCCACAGAGGAGCCACCTCCATATGATGTCAGCTCGTCGAAGACCATGTCTCTCGAGACAACAAACTTCTTCGTCACTGGATCCATACACTTCCATCCCTTCTTCCTCTCGTCATAGCCCACAAAATGTCAGCCTTTACCGTTGACACGCTACTGAGAGATTTCACTACTATTAGACCGAATAGAACGTGATAACCTGCGTCCATCGCATTGGTCACAGAGAAGAGGTTCTTCTTCATACCCGGTACATGATAGAAACTCCTTAAAGTGAGTGGACCATTACCACTACCTAACGAAATGAAACCCTCCTTCTCAACTGCATGATTTGTATCATCAGCAGTAATGATAACTTCGTTACCTTAGAACGTGTGCAGAGAGGAGAACTTTGACTCATCCCCGGTGAGGTGGTGACAACACCCGGAGTCCACAATCCAGTCATCATTGTAGTCGATGATGGACAATGCACGGGCACACATGCCCGTCATGAACACATTTCCCCATCCGGTTTCCTCAGTACTGGAACCAGCCTCCTCTTTCTCTGTAGCATGCCCTAGATGTAGCTTGACCTTGCAGTCCTTCATGAAGTGACCTGGCTGGTTGCACCTGTAGCACTTAAGCCAATCATTCTTCTTCTTCCAATCACGTTGAGGAGCATCACTCTCCTCTTACTGATAAGAAGTTGAAGGACCATCACCAGCATCTGTCTTCTTTTTCTTCTCCCATCTCTTCTTCTTCCAAGAGAAGAGCGCCTCACTGCATCCTTCAGAGATAGTGACTCTAACCATCTGTCTAGCTAAGCCCTCTTGCGAAGCCAGCAGATTCTCTAGCTCCAGCAAAAATGGCTGAGTGGCCCAGCCTTGAACAGAAGTGACAAAGGCCACTTACTCCTTCCGCAAACCACAGATTATGTGGCTCTTAGGCTTTGCCTCATAAATAGGCTCATCAGGGTCCAACGCTGAAATCTCAGCGCACAAGTTCTTCATCTTCAGGAAGAACATCGAGATGGACAAATCTCCTTGAGTGGCTCTCGCCAACTCATTCTCCAAGAATTATAGCCGAGCTACATTCTTCCTATTGAACAACCCATCGAGGGAAGTCCAAATCTCCGCAGCAGACCGACATCCTATTATGTGGTCGAAGAGTTCTAGTGAGATATCTCCCTTAAGAGTAAACTCTACTTTCACGTTAGTCTTCCTCCAAGCTCTTACCACTTCAGCACTTATAACAGTAACCTCTTGCCTTTTGTCTTTGCAAATGACCTCCCAAAGGTCCTCGCCTAGAAGTTAGCTTTCCATACATAATTTCCACTTCTTGAAGTTGGTCGATGTAAGCAGCTCAATTCCAAGACATCTTGCAAAACCACCTTCCGTTGCACACTCCCTGGTTACTTTAACTCTCAGAAGCAATAAGGCAACTAATGGTAGATCATTGCACAGCCTCTGAATCCCCTGATACCATGTAAAAAAATCGTGAACCGCGGTAACTAGCAAACCAGGCGCAAAAACACTAAACCTATCTGATCCCAAGTAACCAAATGCAAATAGAAGAACAAGAATCTTGTTTTATCAAAAACTTTACAAGACGAGGCATATATGGCGGGAAATGATTCGCCGATGTACCCGAGTGAAGTAGAAAAAATACAATACAAGAACCTAGCCGCGCGATCTCAAAGAGAAGCCGCCGACTCTACTGCTAACTGCTATGAAGTCCTCTAAAACCGCTAAGTCGCCAAACTACAACCTAGCCGTGCGGACTGTCCGTTATTCCAAAGCTGAAGACTCTGTCCACTAATCTGCAAGTCGCCTAACCGCACGGTTTCCTAGCCTCCAGATCACACAAACTTCTTCTGCCAAACTAAACAAACCGTCAGAAGTGGACAACTTATTGAACTGAGAAAGAAGAGATAAGACCGCCAGGTCACAAGCCACGACCTGCTGTTAACCGTCGATTACAAACTGCAAAGTCCGCACTATCCCTGACTGAAGTCAGGACCAAGTCCCTGGCTTCTCAGCGCTATCCGCACAACCTGTACAGCATAAACCGGTCAAGCACTTCAAACTACGCGGATAAAAAATCTTGTCCGCAATAACTGACCAAGTTCACTTACTGTTCACTCGATGTGTCATTGATGTGATAGGGGGGGGGGTCCTATTTATATACACGGAGAAGAGTGTGATACCCGCCCTATATGATAGGAACACCGCCCTATCTCGCAGCGAGCACCAAGTATATTCGCATAGCTGCGGATACAAATTAGACCACCGTGACTAGGACAGATAGCCAGATTACCGAGGTTGCATCACTACAGTAAGATACCCAGCCAAACCGCCTTGTCATCAAGGTAAAATAAGAATGCCAAATAGGCAGACACTGTGAAAACCGCGACAGTCCGCACACCTGCAGACAAACTCTAGTTCGCACACAAACGAACTCAGATTCAGTTCGCACGCACCTGCGGACAAAACTCCAGTCCGCATACCACGAGCCCGTAGTCAAGGTACACTACTATCTGCCGAACTCGGCGGACAGAAAAAACAGACCGCGCGATATCCCAGGCTGAGCCAACCTGTACTTGGTACAAAGTCAGACCAAGTCTACACCACCAACCATCCCTAGTATGAACACAACAACAGTGGCTACAAGATGCAGTCCACACAAAATCGGCGGACTCCAGAACCAGTCTGCACAAACCGACAAACTGTGCGGATAACCACCTAATCTCCCAGAGTCCTTAGGGAACAGACCGCCAGGCACACCAAGCTGACCTGTCAGGCCACCATCATCTGTCCACACAGGCTGCACGAACAAACCACCCAAGCCGCCCAGACCACCCACTTTCACTTCAAAAAATTCAACAATCGAGTGCCCCTGATACTTGCTCCTAGCCATGAATGCTCCTTTGTCATGTTTTGCTGACATTGACTTGTCCTTGGCTTTGAACCTATCTTATGTGCCACAACTAGACCTACCCTTGAATAATATGAGTTGTACACAATACTCACACTTTGCAAGCGATCATGGAGCTTGAAAAGAAACATCCAACCTGTATTCGGCAAGGGCTTCTAATGACCAAATGATGTACTCGAAATATCCTAGAGGTTAGCCCACTGCTCTCTATTAATAGAAAAGGCATCCGCACTGACACCCTCTCTGGAAACTAGCGAGATGGCTAGGATATCCAAAAGATTGGAAGAAAACATAAGTGTTCTATGGAACTTACTCATCCTGGGCTCCTCGAAACGTAGCTGCCTAGAGGACGACACTGTCAACAATCAAATGAAGAAGAAAAAAATTTGTAAAGCCTAGGACTGAAACACTTGCCCCTGCCGACAATCCCTCAAATCCAGTGGAGCACATTTCAATGTCTCATGGTATCCAGGAGCTCTAGAACAAGATATAATTGGACGAGGGTATCGAAACCCCTGTAAAAAAATGTGAATCGCGGAAAACGGGAAACCAGGCACAGGAACACTCAACCTATCTGAAGTCAAATAAACCAGATACACTAGAAGAGAAAAAAAACCTTGTACTATCAACAATCTTTACAAGGCGAGATATACATGATGAGACATGATTCGCCGATGTACCCGAAAAAAAGCAAAAACAAGAAATACAAAGCTAGCTGCGCGGTCTCAATGAGACGTCGCTGAATCTACCGAGCTGCCTACGAAATCCGCTTAACCCTTCTGTTGAAGCCGAGAAATTCTCAACCTCAGAAATCGGATTAGGCGACCTGAAGCTACTGGTCGACCGGTCAGGAAGACGATCTCTGGTTAGGAAACAAGGACGAATTGTACGAACAAGACCCCAGGTCGCTGCGGCAGGAAGGTCCCACCACGTACCCAGTTGCTTAGGAGAAGCAACCCCTTCTCAACCAGATTGGCCGAGCTAGGTACGAAGGAGGCGAGCTGAACGATAGCGAGTCAAGGGTAGTTGCTGGAACTCGCGAGGGTTCAGGCCGAGAATTGCTTGTCTCTCCTTCGTACCCCTGGGGTCCTATTTATAGGCAAAACCAAAGAGAGGGGGGGTCTTACTTATACCCCCCCCCTGGCGAGTTGGCGACCTCCTTAAGGAACTCGCCTGGGAGAGGCGAGCATCTGGCCATAGTCGCCACCTGGCGAGTTGACCTGGGGAGCTCGCCCTACTCGCCCAAACCTTCCGCGGCCCGGGATGCTGGTCTGGATCCCCACCCTGCTTTGTTGACTTTGACCTCTGATGACCTGGCGGTGGTAGGGCCCACCCTCGTCGAATATGGGTTGTACACAATCCCCGCTCTTTTTGGGCGACGTAGGAACCCGGAAAGATTCATCCAACGCTTATTCGGCGAGGACCTCTGCCGAGTATCTGGACCGCTCGCATCATCGCCTGCTGGTTGAGTAGTCTATAAATAGGGGGGGGGGGCTTCGTTTTTTGAGACAATCCCTGGAGCTCGCCGAAGATGTCGGATGCCGAACAGTTTTTGAAGGACAATCTCGCTGCTCTGTCGGGCCTCCTCGGCATAGCTAGGTCGAAAAGACCGCGCGAGGATGATCCCACTGCCTTGCCCCCGTCGAAGAAGAAGAAGAAGACGAAGAAGGACAAGCAGCCCGCCACTACGGTGGTCGGCTCGCCTCCACTGGCGCACCAGGTCGCCGCGGCGACCGACAATCCCGTAGTGTCATCCACCACCCAGAGGGTGTTGAACGACCTAGGGCTTGACGACCTCCCTGAGTCGACCCGGGGCAGCCCGCCGGAGAACGCAGGAGCGACCGAGGAGCCCGCGGTCGTGAAGGAACCTGCGGTGTCCCAGGCCGACGTCGTCACCCTGTCAGGTCGCTACCTCGAACTCTTCTCTGCTGGGTTGTCGCCACCACTTTGCTGACTTCTTTCCTTATGCAGATTCTCCGATTGCCGCGGACGCGGCACTTGATGTCGTCCCCCTCAACTCGGCGCCCCTACTCGCCCTGGCGGCTGACAGGCCGTTCAAGGTCGCCCGCTCGGTCAGGATAGGCCTCAGCTCGGGGAAGGCGTCTGGGGCGGTGTTGGTGAAGGACCCCCCTCCCGCGAGCAAGGATCTGCCGGCGAAGGCCACCCCAGCCGGGTCATCTGGGCTGGTGCGCGAGGTCCCTCCAGCGAGTACGGCGGCTGGTGTTGTCGCGAGCGGCGGGAAAATACCCTCGGTGAGCGCTCCATTGCCGCCGCCGCCGCCGCCGCCCGCGGTCGTCACTACTGGCCAGGCGCCGAGCACCGGCTTGCCCCCTCCGCCGCCTCTGTCCGCCCTGCCGAAGGATCATCCGCGACCTCCTTCTTCTGCGCCGAGGGCTCCGCACCACTCGGCGAGCTCTCCTCAAGCTTCGCCGCCGGTGAAGAAGCCGGTGAGGCCGCGGCCTCCCTACTTTCCTCCGCGGGTTGGAGACCCTGACTACGTCGGCCAAGGGTCTGGAGGGCGCGGGCAGGGCAGGCCTGCCGACCTTCCGAGTAGCTCTTCGGGGAGGCGAGATACCTCCGGGCGACCTTCTTCGCCGCGCCGATCCCGATCTCCTCGCCGTGGTGAGCCTCCTTCCACTGACTACCGCTCTGCTTATTGCTTTTTCACTCCTGACGATCTGTCTTCCTGCCGTGTCAGATCGCCCGGCGACCTCTGGGGCGACTTTCCTCGACGCTATCGGGCTGTCCGGGAGCGAGTATCGCCAGGCCGCCATTCGCGCCCACATGGAGCTGGAGAGCAAGTTTGACCAGCTCGCCATCTGTGATTCTCACCGGCGCATCTCGGCACTGGAGGCGAGGATGGCCAAGGTCGAAGGGCTCCAGTCGACCTTGGAAAGCTATGAAGCTCGCTTTCACGTGGTCAAAGAGAACGACCGCCAGCTGCAACTGAACAACCACCGCCTGCAGCTGGTGCTCGACGAGCTGGCCGGCATCCGGGCGAGCATGAGATCTGCTGGACGCCTGGCGAGGATGGAGGAGCAGCTCAGGCTCGGCGATGATGCGACAGCGCTGGCGACGGAGCATTACCGACGTGCGCGCGAGATCGGCTGGGCTGGGCGACATCCGCACCCTCCTGAGCGGCCGAGGGCGCCATAATCTTTTTTTTGTTCTTCGAATGTAATCGCCTGTAATCGCCTCGCGCGACTTTGTAATCCCCGGACATCTATTTTTAATTTGATTAATTCGTGTGCGCGAATATTCCCGCTTCCGTGTGCGCGCTTTCATTCTTTGATGTACCGAGCTTTAGTTCACTTTGATAATGTCGCAGGTTTTTCTTCATCGCGCGAGTTTGTCAGATACTCGCCGGGGTGGCTGACCCCCCCCCCCTCCTTGGACTTGTCGTTCCTATAAATAGGGGGGGTAGGTGGGTCATAAAGTGTATTGCTGTAGCGACCTTCTTTCCTCCTGCCGAGTATCTGAACAGTCAACTCGCCGCTCACGCTGCTTTCTGATCTCGCCATCATGGTCGGTGACGACGCCAGCGCTCGCCGACAGGCCCATGCAATTAATTTTGCCGATGCGGCTTTTAAGAAATCCATCACCACCGAGAAGGAACTGGCGACCTTCAAGGAACGCTCCCTCCCTGACGGATACTCGGCAAGACTCCCTACTCGCAGCGAGCGCCTCAATACCCATATTGAGGGCTCGCTTGTAATGTCGCTGCGTCACTTCGACGCGGGTCTGCGGCTGCCCTTCTGGCCGGAGTTTTGCGAGATTCTACGCTACTTTGGGATTGTTCCCGCGCAGATCAATCCCAACGGCGTGGCGATCATTATGGGATTCCTATGCTTCCTTCGGGAAGAGAGGATCTCTTTCGACCTCTCCGTCTTCCGCCGCATCTTCGCCTTCGCGGCGACCTCGGAGGGGGTCATCTTCTTTAGCAGCCATGTCTGCACTCTGGTCGGGACGGCGAACAAGGTCCATCGCTGGAGCGAGCAGCTGGTTGTCGTCCATGGCGACTTCGGCGGCGTTCCCGGCAGGCCGCACCAACCAGCCGATGTCGCCTTCCTTCCCCCCATCCTCGAGGGAGCTCGCGAGCAGCTCTTCGACTACTTCCGCGGTCGGCGTTTTGACGTCATTTTCTGGCGACTAAACGTCAGCGTGCTCGAGCCAGTCCTCCCCATCGAAAGTATGTTGAACTCGCCGTGCGCCCTGGTTACTCGCTCGCCATTTTGCCGCTGAAGCTAACTTTGTCACGTGTTTTGCAGTCGCCAACGAGCTTCCGGAGAAGCCGCTTCCCTTGGCGAAGGAAGTCGCCGCCACGCAGTCGGATGCTCGCCCTCCTGCCGACGTCGGGGAGAAGAAGACGGCTAAGGGGAAGTCGCGGGCCAGCTCGCAGGGTCCCGCGAGGAAGAAGGTGAAGACCTCGTCGCCGCGATCCGTCGATTGCCGGTCGCCGACGCCCGCGCGGTCACCCCATTTCCACCCCAACTACGGCCTTGGACAGGGGGTGGTGGACGCCTTCGGTCGCCCGCTCGTGACCTGGTCGGCGGGGGAGAACTCGGTGTCGCTGAGCACCAACCTCCCGTCCTGGTCGACTGACTGGGAGGATAAGGGGGAGGCGTTCGCCGTCCTTCATGCCATCTATGGTCGGGCCGACGCGGAGTCCGTCATGGAGCTGACCCCGACGGAGCTTGCCCATCAGTCGGCCTGCGCGCTCGCGCGGTCTGCCGAGCTGGGGCATTACTCGGCGAGGAAAATGCTGGAAATGACCGACGCCCTCAAAATCGTCTCCAAGAAGGCCATTGACCTTGGCATGCAGTCCGCCCGCTGGAGGGACTTCGAGGTGAGTTATCCTTGGGTAGGTTGCTTGACTTGTATCGCTGCCAGGCTCTGACATTGGTCATCTCGCAGGCTGCCGAGATAGAAGCGGCGAAGAAGCTTTCCGAGTGCGAGGAGAAGCTCGCCGCCTCCCAGGCCGAGTTGGAGGCGGCTCAAACTCGCGCTGCGGTGATGGAGACCAGGCTGATCGCTGCTGAAGGGCGGCCGAGCTCCTCAACCTCGCTGCCCGAGGACCCGGCGCGAGTGGTGAAGCAATCGCGCGTCCTCTGGGAGGAGAGATCCTCCGTTCGCCGCGAGATCGCGCGGGCGGCGGGGAATGTCATTCTCGCGCGCCTTAGGCTCGGGGGCCAGCTCGTCGAGGGGGAGAAGCCGCTCACTGTTGACGAGCTCATCCCCGAGCTGCTCGCCGAGGGGACTGTCCCGCCGTACGACGCGTCGTTGCCGACCAGCTCCGGTGATTCTGACAGCAGCGGCAGCGGAAGCAGCAGTGGCAGCGGAAGCAGCAGCGGCAGCGGAAGCAGCAGCGGCGAGACCGCAGAGAGCGACGACTTTGCGGATATCGGCGATGTTGGGGATGATGAATATCGGCCTGATACTGGCGACGACGAGTCCTAGTTGCTCGCCGATATTCTTTTTGTTCCTTTTGTAAACCACATTTTGACTTAGTGATTTATACAAAGTTTTGTCTTTTCCTCTGACTGGAGGTTACTCGCTAGGCTCATAGGCTCGGAGAGGGATGCTCGCTAGGTCGCAGGGGATGGCCCCAACGTCGACCATCCGCTCGCCGGGACCTACTCGCCCCTGCGCCCGGATACTCGTGAACCTGCTGTGATAACCGCGCGGGTGGCGTGTGGGACGTACTCGCATGTCCCCCGGGGCTCGCTTACTCGCGCGGTTTCAGCTCGCTTCCCCGCATGGAATCAGCTCGCCTACTCGCGCGAGATCAGCTCGCCTGCTCGCGTGAGTTTTGCTTTCCTACTCGCGCGAGGCCTGCTTGCGCGTGACGAAAATTGGGCCGGGCATAGTCGTCGAACATAGCCCGTGGGCCCCTCCTTGTTATCGAGGAGATCGGCCGATTCCCGAGGAGAGGAGCTCGTGGGGATACCGGTCTTACGACGCTGCTCAACTCGAAGTCTTGGATTACAATCGAGGAGATCGGCCGATTCCCGAGGAGAGGAGCTCGTGGGGATACCGGTCTTACGACGCTGCTCAACTCGAAGTCTTGGATTACAATCGAGGAGATCGGCCGATTCCCGAGGAGAGGAGCTCGTGGGGATACCGGTCTTACGACGCTGCTCAACTCGAAGTCTTGGATTACAATCGAGGAGATCGGCCGATTCCCGAGGAGAGGAGCTCGTGGGGATACCGGTCTTACGACGCTGCTCAACTCGAAGTCTTGGATTACAATCGAGGAGATCGGCCGATTCCCGAGGAGAGGAGCTCGTGGGGATACCGGTCTTACGACGCTGCTCAACTCGAAGTCTTGGATTACAATCGAGGAGATCGGCCGATTCCCGAGGAGAGGAGCTCGTGGGGATACCGGTCTTACGACGCTGCTCAACTCGAAGTCTTGGATTACAATCGAGGAGATCGGCCGATTCCCGAGGAGAGGAGCTCGTGGGGATACCGGTCTTACGACGCTGCTCAACTCGAAGTCTTGGATTACAATCGAGGAGATCGGCCGATTCCCGAGGAGAGGAGCTCGTGGGGATACCGGTCTTACGACGCTGCTCAACTCGAAGTCTTGGATTACAATCGAGGAGATCGGCCGATTCCCGAGGAGAGGAGCTCGTGGGGATACCGGTCTTACGACGCTGCTCAACTCGAAGTCTTGGATTACAATCGAGGAGATCGGCCGATTCCCGAGGAGAGGAGCTCGTGGGGATACCGGTCTTACGACGCTGCTCAACTCGAAGTCTTGGATTACAATCGAGGAGATCGGCCGATTCCCGAGGAGAGGAGCTCGTGGGGATACCGGTCTTACGACGCTGCTCAACTCGAAGTCTTGGATTACAATCGAGGAGATCGGCCGATTCCCGAGGAGAGGAGCTCGTGGGGATACCGGTCTTACGACGCTGCTCAACTCGAAGTCTTGGATTACAATCGAGGAGATCGGCCGATTCCCGAGGAGAGGAGCTCGTGGGGATACCGGTCTTACGACGCTGCTCAACTCGAAGTCTTGGATTACAATCGAGGAGATCGGCCGATTCCCGAGGAGAGGAGCTCGTGGGGATACCGGTCTTACGACGCTGCTCAACTCGAAGTCTTGGATTTCAATCGAGGAGATCGGCCGATTCCCGAGGAGAGGAGCTCGTGGGGATACCGGTCTTACGACGCTGCTCAACTCGAAGTCTTGGATTACAATCGAGGAGATCGGCCGATTCCCGAGGAGAGGAGCTCGTGGGGATACCGGTCTTACGACGCTGCTCAACTCGAAGTCTTGGATTACAATCGAGGAGATCGGCCGATTCCCGAGGAGAGGAGCTCGTGGGGATACGGTCTTACGACGCTGCTCAACTCGAAGTCTTGGATTACAATCGAGGAGATCGGCCGATTCCCGAGGAGAGGAGCTCGTGGGGATACCGGTCTTACGACGCTGCTCACTCGAAGTCTTGGATTACAATCGAGGAGATCGGCCGATTCCCGAGGAGAGGAGCTCGTGGGGATACCGGTCTTACGACACTGCTCACCTCGAAGTCTTGGATTACAATCGAGGAGATCGGCCGATTCCCGAGGAGAGGAGCTCGTGGGGATACCGGTCTTACGACGCTGCTCAACTCGAAGTCTTGGATCAAAATCCAAGGCATCTTTGACAAAACTCTCTCCGGAGAGGCGCTCTTGACCCTGCCAAATCGGGGGGTCGGCGTCCAGACCCGTTCCTAAGAATTCCTCTAGTCGGAAGAGAGATGCACTCGGGGAGACCTAGGCCGACATGCAAGGGGGGAGCTGATCTCGGCCGACAATGCAGAGGTTCGGTCTTACAAGAGCGCTTAAAGTCCCGAAGCCTCGTCCCATCGTCCGAACTAGGCTATTCAGTGAGAACGGGTTGAAGGCACGTATCTCGATTTGATAGTGAAGATCGCTTCCAGTTACGATTCGAATGGGGGTGGTGTTCATCGAGGGTCCTCCCCGGACGCACTCGGAATCAACACACACCCCTGGGCTCATTCTTGCCCTTTTCAGCAGGTTATCCTGCCTTGCTGCTCGTTTGAGGTTTTTCCTTCTGGGTGCTTTACGAGGCCGGCCTCTCCTCGAGTCCGGGGATCAGGGTGCGGATCTGTTCCTCGTAGTTCCTCCAGACGGAAGAGAGATGCACTCGGGGAGACCTAGGCCGACATGCAAGGGGGAGCTGATCTCGGCCGACAGTGCAGAGGCCCGGTCTTACAAGAGCGCTTAAGATCCCGAAGCATCGTCCCATCATCCGTACTGGGCTATGTATGAGGAACAAACCGACCACTGCCTTCCGAAGTCGACTACGAGGCGGGCCATGGAAACACTCAGAAGCCTCGAGGCACCTTCAACACAAAAGGGATGAAAATCCGCATCCTTTGTTCATTTAAGAAAGTTTTACAGAAATAGATACATGGGTTACCGCTATGGGTAAAATCTTTTCAAATCATCTCCGCTCCAGGTTCCAGACAGCTGCTCTCCCGCTTGGTCTTGTAGGTAATAGCCTCCTGTGGCCAAAGCCTCTTGGATGATGAAAGGTCCTTCCCAGTTGGGAAGGAGCTTGCCTATGACGGCTCCCCGCCCGGCGGCGTCCACTTTCTTCATGACCAAGTCCCCTGCGAGGAAGTTCTTCAAGCGGACGTTTTTGTCGAAATGCCTCGCCATGCGCCTCTTGGTTTCCTCCTGGCGCATGGAGGCTAAGTCCCGAAGCTCCTCCACATAATCTAGGGAGAGCCTCTGAGCCTCTTCATTCTCTAACCGCCATTCCTCGCTTCCGTCTTCGGCCGCGATGACCCTCGGACTATGCACCTCAAATTCGACCGGGATGAGCGCCTCGGACCCGTGTGATAGCTTGAAGGGTGTTTCCCCTGTAGCCGAGTTCGGGGTGGTCCTGAGAGCCCACAGGACAGAGGGGAGTTGTTCGGCCCAATTCCCCTTGAGATTGGTGATCTTCTTCTTCAGCAAGTTGATGATGAGCTTGTTTGCGGCTTCTACTTGCCCGTTGCTACGAGGATGATGTACCGAGGCGAACCGAAGGTCGGTTCCCAATTGTTTACAAAAGTCTCCCAGTTCCAGGCTGGCGAACTGCGGCCCATTGTCGGTGATGATGGCCAGAGGGATCCCGAATCTGCATGCGATCTCCCCCCAAATGAAGTTCTTGACGATTTGGGACGTGGTCCTGGCCAGAGCCTTAGCCTCGATCCACTTCGTGAAGTAGTCAACCATTACCAGAACAAACTTCCTTTGCCCGCTAGCTTGAGGGAATGGGCCGATCAAATCCATCCCCCAAATTGCGAAGGGCCATGGAGCGGTAATCGAGCGAAGTTGCTGAGCAGGCTGGAGCGCAAGGGGCACAAAGAGTTGACATTGGGAGCATTTTCTGGAATAGGCCTCTGCGTCCTTTCGGATGGTCGGCCAGAAGTAACCGTGCCTCAGAATCCTTTGCTCCAGGGTGCGGGTCCCGGAGTGACTGCCGCACTCTCCTGAGTGTATCTCTTCGAGGACCCGGGGAATCTCGAGCTCTGACAAGCACCGGGCCAGAGGGCCTGAAATGGTCTTGCGATAGAGTTCGCCGCCCTGCAGCAAGTAGTACGCGGCCTTGTACCGAAACTTTCTTTGGTCTTGCCCGTCAGATGGTGGTCGGCCTGTCGCCAGGAATGTGATGAACGGATCTCTCCACGAGGCCCGCTGATCGATCTCCATCAATTCGCCTTCTTCGATGGATGGTCGAAATAACTCGATGGCGGTTCCCCCGGCCCGAGGGCCGTGTTTCGCAAGATTGTCTGCCTCGGAGTTGTGCTTTCGGGGCACATGCTCAACGTGAAAGGATCGGAACCCCCCGATAAGGCCTTTGACCTTGACCAGATATTGCTGCAGGATGGGATCTCGGACTTCGAACTCTCCCCGAATCTGGGATGCCGCCACCATGGAATCGGAAAAGGCCCTGATATCTCTGATTGCCAGTTCCTTGGCGAGTCGCAAGCCAGCCACCATGGCTTCGTACTCCGCCTGGTTGTTAGTAACCGGAAAATTGATCTTGACAGCTTGCTCAATCCTGGTCCCCTGAGGACTAACCAGCACCACCCCGGCTCCCTCGGAGTGTCTCCCTGACGCGCCATCCACGAACATCTTCCAAGGGACCGACCGAGAGACATCCGTGTCCGCCTCGACCTCGGCCGAGAAGTCGGCCAGGAAATCCGCCACGGCTTGTGCTTTGATCGCGACCCTTGGGGGATAGGAGATGTCGAACTCGCTCAGCTCCACAGCCCATTTGGCGAGCCTGCCGGAGTGCTCCACTCCGTCCAAGATACTCCTCAAGGGATGGTCTGAGACTACTTTGATAGAGTGGGCTTGGAAATATGGACGGAGTCGCCTGGCCGAAACTACCAGGGCAAAGACCAACTTCTCCAGGATGGGGTACCGCGTCTCGGCTTGCCTTAGCACCCGGCTTACGTAATAGATCGGAAGCTGCTTCTTTCCCTCCTCTCGGACCAACACCGAGCTGACTGCTTCGGCCCCTACCCCTAGGTAGAGCAAGAGGTCTTCGCCGCCCTGCGGACCCTGAAGGAGGGGAGCTCGAGTCAGCTGTTGCTTGAGCTTCATGAAGGCCTCCTCGCACTCCGGGGTCCACTCGAATTTCTGATTTCCCCGAAGGGCTTTGAAGAAAGGGGAGCACTTTTCTCCGGCCTTGGAGAGAAACCGGCTAAGACCTGCCAGCCTTCCGGTCAACCTTTGAACTTCCTTGGAGTCCCTTGGGGACGCCATCTCCACGATGGCTTTCACCTTGTCGGGGTTGGGCTCCACCCCTAGGGGAGTAAGGAGGTGCCCTAGAAACTTCCCCCTTCCTGCGCCGAAAACACACTTGGCCGGGTTGAGCCGCATCTTGTACCTCCTCAGGGTGGCGAAAGTCTCCGTCAGATCCGCTACGTGCTCTGCGGCGCTCTTACTCTTAACGAGCAAGTCATCGACGTAGACTTCCAGATTCCGCCCCTTCTGCTCTCTGAAGACGTGATCCATCATTCTTTGATATGTCGCGCCGGCGTTCTTGAGCCCAAAGGGCATCATCTTGTAGCTATAGCACCCGTCGCTGGTGATGAAGGAAACGTCGCGGCAATCGGGGGATGCATCCGGATCTGATGGTATCCTGAAAAGGCATCAAGGAAACTCATCACAGGAAATCCGACGGCGGAATCAACCAGCGCGTCGATCTGAGGCAGGGGATAACAATCCTTCGGGCAGGCTTTATTCAATAATGAAAAGTCGATACATAACCTCCAGCCCCCTCCAGACTTCTTCACCATTACAACATTGGAGACCCAGCCTGGATACTGGATCTCCGAAACAAAACCTGCTTCCAGCAGCTTCCCTACTTCCTCCCGGATGGGTCCCGCTAGAGTGGCGGCGCTCTTCCTTTGCTTTTGACGGACGGGGGCCGTCGCCGGATCCAGGTTGAGGCGATGACAGGCAACATCAGCATCGATCCCTGGCATCTCGGCGGCGCTCCATGCGAAGACGTCCGCGTTTTCCTGTAGGCAGGCCGCTATCTCCACCTTCCCTTCCGGGGGCAAGGCTCCTCCGATCTTCAGCAGCTCCGGCTTTCCTCTCAGGGAGATCACCTCCACTTCCTCCAGCTCCTCGGCAGCTTGCAGGCCCTCTTCTTGCTCCATCATCCTTTCCAACCTTTCTGCGTCGCCCATCCAGCTGATGGTGCTGACCGCATTCAGGTAGCATTCCCTGGAGGCCTTGGGATCTCCCCTGATCCTGACTTGGACGTCATCCCTGCAGTACTTCAGGCATTGGTGATAAGATGAAGGGACGGCCTTGAAGTAGTTGATGAGGGGCCGTCCGAAGATGGCGTTGTAGCCGCTCGGTGCGTCGACGATGACGAAGCGGCATCGGATCGAAGTCCCCCCGAGAGTAACCAGCAACTCCACTCCTCCTTCCACCTCTTTCTTCTCCCGGAGAAGCCGAAGAGAGGCCCATCCGCTGCCTGAACCCGGGACGCTTCCACCTGAAGGCCGACGAAGGTTCTCTTGAAGATGACATTCACCGAGCTCCCGTTATCCGCGAGGATTCGGTCGACGGTGAAGTCCTCGATTGCTGCTTGAATCACCAGGGCGTCATGGAAGGGGTTCTCGTTCCAGAGCATGTCTTCCTCCGAGAAGGTGATCTCGTTCAAGGGAGGGGGGTCTGAGACGTCGAAGCGACGCTCCTTTTGTAGATTTGGTGGAGACTTCCCTTGCGGGAAGCTCCTAGCCCCGCCCCTCCGTTGATCACTCCAACGTGCCCGCCTCCCGGACCGGGAATGACATTTCCCCTTCCTCCCTGATCGATCCTGTCTTCGTTCCTCCTCCTCTGCGGTGCCTGGTAAGCCACCTGCCCAACCTGGGCCTCCTGTTGCGGCTGCTCCCTCTCGGCCGCCGTCGCTTCCATCCTCCTCCTTGTTTCCCAGAACTCTGGGCAAGCCAAGGTCCCGTGCCCCTCCACTCGATGGATATCGCAGTAGAGGGGAATCGCCGCTTCCTGCTGCCTTTCCTGCCTCCTCTCCTGTTGCCTCTCCTTCCGCCGGCGCTTGGCGGCTCGCTGCGTGATGGACATGGTCTCCCTTCTTCCTCCTCCCTGCTCCCGAGGGTTGTAAGCCCTCCTTTCCTCCTGACGGGTGGGCTGCCTCCACTGAGGGCGATCCCTCGGGTACTGGAACCTTCTTTCCTCGCTCCTCGCTTCTCGCCCTCCGACAGGCCTCCTGTCCTCCTGCCTTCGAGGCCTCTCCCGCCACTCCTGCTTCTCCGCCTTTCTGATCTCCCTTCCTCTCTCTTTCTTCTCCTCTTTCTCCCGCGGCCTTTCCTGCTTCCTGTCACTGCGCCCTTCCGGCGCCCTCTCCCTCTCCAGCAGCCTCCCTTTGTCTTGCCCAAGCGGTCGATCTCCGTCGAGCCGTGCCAGGAACTCCTTGTTCCTCTCCTCTCCCTGGATGAACACATTGGCTCTCTCCACCATCTCCTCGAACGACTTGGGTGGCCTGTGCCCCAACTCCATGTTGAACAGACCCTGCTTCAGCCCGAACTTGAGGGCCACCATCAAGGTGAACCCGTCTACCTCTTCCACCTCCAGCACCTCCTCCTGGAATCGATCGATGTACCGGCCCAAACTCTCGTGCTGCCCCTGCACGATCTTGAAGAGAGCGGTCGCCTCCTTCTTCCTCCGCTTGGACGTCGCGAACCTTGCTAGCAGGCCCCTTCGCAGATCCGAGAAGCAGTAAACGGACCCGGCCGGCAGCTGGTGGAACCAATCTCTCGCGCTACCTTTGAAGGTAATGGAGAAGAGCCGGCACTTGAGAGCATCGGACATGTTGCGAATGGAGACCACATCCTCAAACCACTGAAGATGCCCCACCGGGTCGTCCTTGCCGGAGTAGTACGAGAGGACTGGCACTCTGAAGTTGTCGGGGACAAGGGCTGCGAGGATCTCGTCGCAGAAGGGGCTCCTCCCTTCCTGGCGGCGGCGAGTATCCTCTCCGCTCGAGCAGTCATACTCGCTCCATCGGCGAGTATCTCCATGCCTCGCCGAGAGTTCTGGTTCTCGGAACCGGATCCCCTGACTACTCGCCGGGTGATGTCGCGGGGGGATCACCTGCTCTCCACTCGCCCAAGCGGGCTCCTTCCCTGCTCGCCGAGTTGGTATCTCCTCGCCCGGGGGTGTCTGGCGACGGGGGGAAGTCGCCGTCACCTCAGGCGGATTTGACAACCCGACGAGTATCGCCTTCTCCATTCTCCTTGCGAACTCTGCAAAAGCCGCCATCGTCACATACTCGCCACCTTGCCCCGGGATTCCAGCTCCCGCCGAGTTACCTCCCAACTCGCCCCGGTCTCCATCATCGGCCATCTTCCAACCACGACTTTCTTCTTCGGTCGCTATCCACGCTCACCGCACCAAGTGTTGAAGCCGAGAAATTCTCAACCTCAGAAATCGGATTAGGCGACCTGAAGCTACTGGTCGACCGGTCAGGAAGACGATCTCTGGTTAGGAAACAAGGACGAATTGTACGAACAAGACCCCAGGTCGCTGCGGCAGGAAGGTCCCACCACGTACCCAATTGCTTAGGAGAAGCAACCCCTTCTCAACCAGATTGGCCGAGCTAGGTACGAAGGAGGCGAGCTGAACGATAGCGAGTCAAGGGTAGTTGCTGGAACTCGCGAGGGTTCAGGCCGAGAATTGCTTGTCTCTCCTTCGTACCCCTGGGGTCCTATTTATAGGCAAAACCAAAGAGAGGGGGGGGGGGTCTTACTTATACCCCCCCCCTGGCGAGTTGGCGACCTCCTTAAGGAACTCGCCTGGGAGAGGCGAGCATCTGGACATAGTCGCCACCTGGCGAGTTGACCTGGGGAGCTCGCCCTACTCGCCCAAACCTTCCGCGGCCCGGGATGCTGGTCTGGATCCCCACCCTGCTTTGTTGACTTTGACCTCTGATGACCTGGCGGTGGTAGGGCCCACCCTCGTCGAATATGGGTTGTACACCTTCAAGTCGCCAGACCGTAACATAGCCGCACGAATAACCCGTTATTCAAATGCTGAATAAGAACTCTGTCCCCAGATCTACAAGCTGCCTAACTGCAAGGTCGCCTAAACACCAGATCGCTGTGAACACTGCTGCTGAACTGTACAAGCCGCTAGAAGCGGACAACTTATTGACTCGAAAAGAGTTGCAGAAGAGAAGACCGTCTGGTCGCAAGCCGCGACCTGCTGCTAACCGCTGGTTGTTAACCGCAGAGTCTGCGCTGTCCCTGATTGAAGTCAGAACCAAGTCCTTGGATTTACAGCGCTATCTGCATGTCCTGAACAATACAAACTGGTCAACTCTCCAAACTACGCGAATAGAAAATCCTATCCGCAGCAACTATGCAAGCTCACTTATTGTTCATTCAGATGTACTGTTGATGTGATCGGGGGTCCTATTTATAGGCACGAAAAGAAGTGTGATCACCACTCTAGCCAATAGGATCACCACCCTATCTCGCGGTGAGCACTGAGAGAATCCACCAAGCCGTAAACACAAGAACAGACCTCCTTGTCGCCACAAAGCCAAGCCAAGACGAAATCGCCACCAGCAGACCCTGCGAAAACACCACCAGTCCGCACATAAGAGAACACAGCTTCAGTCCGCACACACCTGCAGACACTACCGCCGGCCGGGGCTCAGCGCCGGCCGCCTGCCAGCGCCGGGCGCCAGCCAGGGCCGAGTGCCGGCCGCCGAGCTCCTTTTGGCCTGTTATCAGCCCCATTCGACGATTTGTCTAAAAATGAGGATATGTGCGAGTAGTGACTCGTGTCAGATGACTGGTGAGCGGCCAGTAAGCAGTGGGTAACTTTTCAGCCTAAAACCTAGCCGTTGCTGTGTTTTGATGAGTTTATCGTGTGGCTGGGGTGAAACCAGAGACCACTTATGTAGAGGGGTTGGAATTTGGAAATCATTATTTCCTTCTCTCTCTCTCTCTCTCTCTCTCTCTTCCTTGTGTTCCTGTTCTGGAGCAGAGAACTCTTGGCTGGAGCTAGGGCTTGCTAAAATTGTTGGAGTAGATCTTGTGAATGGAATCAAGATCTGAAGCTAGATTCGCAAAATGGAAAGTGAGGCGCTCATTTCCATCCACATAGAAAAGCTGTATCATGGCTCTGAAGAGAACTCCAAGGGTAACGATCTTCTTCCTTGGACATGTGAAGTCCTAATTTTGGCATGTGCATGGATTTCCCTACCAAAAGGTGGAATGTTGAGGGATTTCCGTTGAGTTGATTCTTGAAATCCCCAAGAAGTCTTGCATATAGATCCGAAAATGTGTAGTACGGAATAAACATGCTGTGTGAAGCCCATCTGGACAGGTTGGTATGGATTGGTGATGCCTTATTTTGCTCACTGAAGAAGACTTCACGTATAAACGAGTAGTTTGTGGAGTCGGTGGGTTGTGCCTGTGAAGTGGAGTAACAGGAAGTACTGGAATGGAGTTCCAGGAAAATACTCTCAAATTTTGTGTGCTATATGCTGGCACTGCAGGATACTGCAGGGTTTGGGTTGAGTTTGGGCGCAGAAAGAGAGCTTCTATTGTCCCCGCCAAGTGATCGTGACAAATGTTGGCATTGACTCCCGCTTTGATTGTGAAGCCAGTCCTTCTGGGACATTGTGGCTATTGTGAGCTATGCGCTCTTAAAAATCGGTGATCCGAACAGACAAGGTGATGCTGACCCGCATCAGTCTTGAAATTGAACTGACAATTTGAGCAACAAGCAAGGGATGAACTATATCCGCGTTATGGTTGTCTAACTTGAGTGCCTAAGTTATTGGCTTTGTTAGGATCACATAATGAGAGTCTTGGGTTGTTCGCCATCAAGACTAAAGTCTCCGGCCCTGGGCCGTGGAGCATGAATGCTCAAAGTTTATCATTGGGTTTGAGACCTGAGAATGGTTGTGGGACCCTGGTTTTCAGGTACACCGATAATGTGCCCTGAGTGTACGGAGCGTCGGGCTGCGTGATAGACATTTGTGATATATTGATTGTGAGTGAGTGCACATCTTGTGATATATCTGCTTGTGAAATGTTATGCCTGTAGGGAAGGAATACCACTGTCCCAGAAAAGGGGTAGGGTCGTCATAAATTGGTCAGCTGAATGCTGACCGTTGCCTTGTTTGCCACCGTTGTGGTGGACTGTCCTTGTGCAGGTGCTGGAGAGCCGAGCGAGAAATAGCGGGCTGAAGCGCTTGCTGTTGCTACTGGCCCTCGAAGGCCGACTGAAGAATTTTACTATTTTCATGTGTGGCTGGCATGTGTGCCGATGTTTGTAATCCACAGTGATGAAATGTAACTGTATGGCTTTGAGACCATAACTTTTGTGTAAAGTGATATTCCTGTGCTTTTATATATAAATGGTGGTTTATATATTCTGGACATTCAAATAAGTTTGAGTTCAAATAACCTTAAAGCTTCCGTTAGCATGCTCTGAGTTAGGATGCGAATAATTTTTGATATTAACTTGTAATCTTTCCGCCTATTTGTGAACTATAGTGTGGGGCCCTGACTGGACCCTCTATTATATTTCATTTAACGGATAAAGGCGTTACAATTTGGTATTAGCTTGTCTTGGTCTTTCTCTTTCGAATTTGTGGTCGAAGTATTTTGTGGGGTGGCGAACACGTGTAAGTACGACCTGCTATAACATAAATGAACTCAAGAATGTCCACTAAGGAATGCAAATACACCTGTTTGAGGAACCTGCACGTTCCTATAAAGTTGTTGTTGCTTTTGCAAAGTCGCTAAAGTGTGTCTTTTACACGTATAGGTGACTTGAAGTGGTGTGGGGCAGTATGAGCCCTAGCGTTCTGATGAGAGTGTGGCACCAGCTGAGGTTCCTACACCTCCTCCGTCTGAGGAGACAGTACGTTTAGTTGCCGAGGCAATATTTGCAATGATTCATGCACAACCTACGTGGCAGGCGCAGCCTGCAATGGTGCCAGAACAGGGTTGTGTGAGGCCAGAACCTATTGAGGCTATTATTGATCCTTGAGCCGCTGAACGACAACTGAAGCAGTTTATGAGCTTCAATCCTCCTACGTTTATGGGTATGGGATCCCCAATGCAGGCGGAGGATTGGTTGTTGTATGTTAAAAAAATATTGACGACAATAAGGACGGAGGAAGAACAGAAAGTCATCTTGGCCACCTTCTTGATGGAAGGAGAGGCTCGGCTATGGTGGGATGAAATAGAGTTGCACCACTTAGCGGGCAGACAACTAATAGAAGTTTCGATAGAGGATTTTTCGAGACTGTTCTTGGCAAAGCAATTGCCATCAACACAACGCATCGCCATTGAAAATAAGTTCCAACATCTAACTCAGGGAGAAAGTAGTGTCGATACCTACTTGCATGAGTTTACATGGTTAGGACGCTATGCGGGGTCTATCTTCGCTGATGAACAACGTAAAACCAATAGGTTCTACGAAGGGATGCGGGATGAGTTGAGATTCCTGCTCTCGAGTTCGGTGAACCAAGGGTTTTAAGAGTTGGTAGATACGGCTTGTGCGCTGGAAAAAGATATGAAGTGAGTACAGGGCAAAAGAGACTTGGCTGTGACAAAGTCCGAGTTCAAAGCACCGCATCCTGAAAAATCGAACTACCAAAGGAAATGGGGTAAGAGATCCAAGTCTTCTAGACAGGCTCCTTCTATAGTTGCGTTAGGAGCAACTTCGAGGCAAGATCCTCGTGCCTGCTATACATAGGCCTGCAAACGAGTCGAGCTCGAGTCGAGCTCATCAAAAAAAGCTGGCTCGAGCTCGAGCTCGACGAGCCTGTTTTAAAAGGCTCGAGCTCGTCGAGCTCGGTTCGAGCTCGACGAGCTCGAGCTCGACGATATCGAGCTCGACGAGCTCGAGCTCGACGATATCGAGCTCGACGATATCGAGCTCGACGATATCGAGCTCGACGATATCGAGCTCGACGAGCTCGAGCTCGACGAGCTCGGCTCGAACTTACACGTCATGTAAGTTCTGCTTATTATATTATTAATTTTTTATTAATAATATAATATAATATTTGATTTTAAAAAAAGCTCGCGAGCCGGCTCGCGAGCTCGTGAACAAGGCTAACTAGGCTCGAGCTCGGCTCGAAAGCAGGCTCGAGCTCGTCGAGCTCGAGCTCGAGCTCAAAATGCTCGAGCTCGAGTCGAGATTTTTTCGAGCCGACTCATCGAGCTTTCGAGCCGGCTCAACTCAACTTGCACCCCTAGCTATACATGTGGTAGGGTGGGGCATCTAGCACGTGAATGTCGGGTTGGTCCGCCAAAGATTGAAAAGAAGACAGGAGCGTCTTATATTGATAAGGGAAAGGCAGTGGTAGAGTCCTCTGCATCCCAGGTGCAACCCCGAGTATATAACCTTGGCCATCAGGAGGCCATAAAGCAAAGTGACGTCGTCATAGGTACGAACTAAGATATTGGTTTATTACTTTTCATACTTCATACCTTGTGTGTAGCTTGTGTATGATGTGTTTGTCTTAGGATTTGTCCTGATTTGGGACTGTCCGGCGAGAGCACTATTTAATATGGGTGCTTCGCATTCATCTCTATCTGAGGACTTCGTAGCACGAATCAGACTACCTAGTCGTATAAATGCAAATAATGTGAAAGTGTTGTTTCCTAACGGATGCGTGATGCATGCGGTTAGGTCTTGCTATGTGAAGGTGCAGATAGGAAGTCAGGATTTTGGGTTAGATGCATCCTTGTTGTCGATATCTGAGTTTGATATGATCTTATGTATGGATTGGCTTTCGGAGCAACGTGCCTGTATTGATTGCAACTCAAAGGAAGTCACACTGGGTGAGAATACCGAGCTTGAGACTAAATTTGCCGGTATGCAAGGAGCGAGTAGGATCTTGATGTCTGCTCTCCAAGTCGTCAATGCTGTTTGGAAGGGCGCGAAGTTATTCTTCACGCTTATTCAGGCTGTTGAGCCGAAGGCTAGTGTGAGTGACGTTCTGATTGTATCAGAGTTTGTTGATGTGTTTCCTAAAGATTTTCCTGGGTTACCGCCCTAGCGGGATATTGACTTTGCTATTAAGCTGGTGCCAGGTGCAAAACCTGTGGCCCGCTCGCCATATTGTGTAGCGCCAAAGGAAATGACGAAACTGAAAGTTCAACTACAAGAGTTGCTTGAATAGGGATATATACGCCCAAGTATGTCACCTTGGAGCGCACCTGTTCTCTTTGTGAAAAAGAAGGACAGTAGTCTGTAGTTGTTTATCGACTATCGTGAATTGAACAAGCTGATGGAGAAAACAAGTATCCGATTCCACGGATAGATGACTTATTCGATCAACTGGCTGGGTCAATGGTATACTTAAAGCTTGATTTGAAGTCTGGCTACTACCAGTTGCGGATTCGGGAATGTGACATTCCCAAGACAGCATTTGGAACACGTTACGATCATTACGAGTTCACTGTAATGTCGTTTAGGTTATGTAATACGCCATCAGTGTTCATGGACTTAATGCACCGCACTTTTAGAGAGTACTTGGATTTATTTGTGATCGCCTTCAATGATGACATCTTGGTGTACTCTCAATCTGAAGAAGACCACGCAAACCATTTACGGATGGTGTTGCACACCCTGAGGAGAAACAAACTCTACGCCAAGTTCTCCAAGTGTGAATTTTGGCTGTCGTCAGTGGCTTTTCTTGGACATATGGTTAGTAGTGAAGGTATAACAGTGGATCCAATGAAAGTCACTGTAGTGCAGGAGTGGCCAATTCTGTCTACCGTAGCTGAAGTAAGGAGTTTCCTTAGACTTGCGGGCTACTACAGACGCTTTGTAGAGAACTTTTCCCGGATAGCTTTATCCCTCACCACACTGACGCAAAAAGATCAGAAGTTTATTTGGAAGCCGAAGTGCGTGCGAGCTTTTGAAGAGTTGAAGAGTCGTCTGACCACTTCGCCTGTTTTGACGTCACCATGTGGTACAGACGGCTATGAGATGTATATTGATACATTAGGGAGCGTCTTAGGCTGCGTTCTTCTTTAATTTGGAAAAGTGATAGCGTATGGCTCGCGATAGTTGAAAGTGCATGAGCGAAAATATCCCGTCCATGACTTGGAGTTGGCGGCGGTGATTTTTTCACTTAAATTGTGACGTCACTATTTATATGGCGTGAAAGTGGATATATTCACGGGTCATAAGAGCCTGAAGTACCTATTGGATCAGAAGGATCTAAATATGTTACAACGAAGGTGGATGGATTTTCTCGGGGACTATACCTTTGATATTCATTACATCCCTGGGAAGGGAAATGTTGTCGCAGATGCCTTGAGTCGTAGGACTCCGACAAGGGAAAACTGGTTGCAAATGCATGATGAGCGCCTGATCCAGGAGCTGGAAGCATTAGAGATTTCTTGTGTTGAGAAGAATTCCACTATAAATGCGTGCCTAAATTGGACGAAGGTACAGTATGACCTTGCGGACAGGGTTCGGCGAGCAACAGAACTGGATAAAAGTCTACAATGCTATGCAGCGGATGGCTCAAATGCCCAATTCTCCTGGGATGATGGCCTTTTGCGAAAAGATGGTCATTTGTGCGACCCAATTATGGGTAAGCTAAGAGAAGAATTGATGTATGAGGCTCACTTTACGTAATACTCAATTCACCGAGGGAGTACAAAGATGTACAAAGACATGAAAAAGCTGTTCTGGTGGCCGGGTTTGAAGAAAGACATAGCATATTACGTGGCTAAATATTAGACTTGTGCCTTAGTGAAAGCTGAATGCCAGAAGCCTTGAGGTTTCCTGAAGTCGCTACCTATTTTGGAATGAAAGTTTGATGATATTTCGATGGATTTCGTTCACGGTTTGCCGAGATCTCAACGCGGTAACGATTCGGTTTGGGTGATCGCCGACCAGTTGACTAAAGTGGCTCACTTTATTCCGAACAAGAGGGACGATTCAGTGGAAGTATTGGCTAAGCTTTATGTTGAGCAAATAGTACGATTGCACGATGTTTCCCATAGCATCGTAAGTGATCGAGACGGGCGTTTCACTTCGAATGATTGGAGACTAATCCATCAATTGTTGGGGACAAAGTTAACATTCAGTACAACCTTTCATCCGCAAATGGATGTCCAGACTGAGAGGACCAACAGAACGATGGAGGACATGCTCCGAATGTGCACCTTGGATTTCAGGAAGAGATGGGAAGATCATCTCTATATGGTAGAATTCGCCTATAATAATAGCTATCAAGCTAGTATCAATATGATGCCTTTTAAAGCTTTGTATGGTAGAAAGTGTCGTACACCATTAGCTTGGGCGGAAACAGGTGAGTCAAATGCCAGGCTAAGGTACCTCAAAAAGCGCTAGAATATTGGGTGGCAAGTGAGCATGCCCTCTGAGGTACCCTTTGGGTCCTATTTATAGATTCCTGAAAGTGGTCTGCTAAAAGCCAACTTCCGTTGTTCTGAACAGCTATGCACAACCCAACGACGTCTGCCAACAGCGTAACTCCGCTGTTCTAGAAGGATATTTGCACCCACGTCAAGGTCATCCTGGTCATTTGGCCTTTGGGCCCCAGGGAGACGGGGTTCTAAACCTCTGAGCCAGCTCGCAGCCCTACTGGGCGGGAGCGAGATGACGCCCGGGCCGCCTGGGCGGGCCAGCTCGCCGCCCTTGAAACTTGAACTGGGGCTGACCCCCCTAGGCGGGCGCGGGCTGGGGCTGGCTCGCCTAGAGGTGCGGGATGAGGCTGGCTCGCCTAGAGGTGCGGGTCGAGGCTAGCTCTCCTGGAGGTGCGGGCTAAGGCTGGCTTGCTTAGAGGTGCGGGCTGAGGCTGACTCGCCTAGAGGTGCAGGCCGATCGTCTTGGCTTGCTTGCTCGGTTGGGATCTGAATTCGGCGAACACGGGGTTGTACATAATCCCCGCTCTTTGTGAGCTTTGCAAAAGCTCGGAAAGAAACATCCAACCTGACTTGTTCAGTTAAAGCCCTGCTGAGCTTGAGAGAATCTTTTGGTGGGGGCCCACCTTTATGCTATAAATATGTCGTCGGTCCTTTGGGAAAATCTCTCCTTTCCCTATGCTTCTCCGCGATCTGTAGCTGAATGATTCCTATATATGAGGAGATGCAAGCTCGCTTGGAGGCTGCGAGGGAGGGTACTTGGGAGGTAGCCCTCGGTGCTGCCCCATGGTTGGCGCGCAGGTCGCCGGGACCCCTCTTCAAGCCAAAGAAAGGAAAGATCATCAGACGGTCTCCTGTACGTGATGACCCCGCATCCTGTTCGGCCGGTGGTACCGAGGTCACCCCTGAGGTATGTGATTCTTCTATCTGAGTCGTCGTTCGGCTTTCTGATTTCGATTTCTGCAGGAGACGCCTCATAATGATGGAGAGGATGGGGAAGAGCCGGGGCATTCCACCCTGTTGATAGCTGATCGGGTCACGATTCCCTCGGCCTAGAGGCACGTTCCTCCCACGACGCCTCCACCGCCGATGCCCCTGGTCTGGGGAAGACTTTTATTAATCTTGGAGGAGAAACTTTCCAGGGGCGGCCGGGTACCTCTCGATTAGCTGCTGATGCGGGCGAGATGCCGACCCCGGGTGAGCTCTTCACTTTTGCCTGCTTACCACTGCCTGCTCCCTCTGAATTATCCCTGCAGGTTATAATGCGATCTCTTCTTCCGACGTCGAGATGAGCGAGGGGTACTCGCCTCCCCCTGATATGGATCACATTTCGGAGTACCTGGAGGACCCACTGGATGCCGAGAAGATGAAGAAGTAGGTGACGCGGCTGTTCCAGAAGGACACGCTATTGTTGCACGAGGCTTCAGCAGAGTAGAGAAGGACAAAGCCAAGACGACGGGGTGGCTTGCGGCGTTGGAGGAGGCGAGGCATCCAGATGATGGGGACAGAGTGAACTCTCCGGGCACACATCACACGAGTCGAGGAGCGACTCAGACATGCCTCCGAGCAGGTCGATCTGCCGTAACAGGAGCAGACGGCGGTCCGCGAGTATCACTATCCTCGCGTACCGCCCCAATCTGGCATGGGGAGGTGAGGCAGGTGGAAGTGGATTCAATACTGAGCCGCCTGCCTCCTTCCCGCTGCTAACTGCCGGGCCCGGATCGTCTCCGTATGCAGGGACCGAAAAGCGTAGTAGGGTGAACTTTTATTCGGGACACTTGAATCTATAATAATTCAGGACCACCCTCGCCCGCCAATGGGGATTATTCGCTGTATTTTTCTTTCACTGCACTGATGTTACGTTTTATCTGGGGGGTGTGGGTGAGACGTTCCGGTTCGCCCGGCTCTTCCTCAAGCGGGCTCGGTATTGCCGAGCCGACTTGCCTAGCCCGCATACATGGCTTTGGCGGGAGCGAGCCGGTCGCCCGCGAGTCGCATATCTGGGCGACTCGTGAGCTGATCCTGGCGGGTCTGCATCGCGGCCGCTCGCCTCTTATGCGAACGTGGTTGAGAACAGCTCTCGGCCGCGGACTTGCGGCCTGTTGGCGAACTGATATGAATTCGAGTCGGGTTCGGAAGTCGAAATGTCAGGGCTAATTTTGCTATACGTACTTTTCCCGCCGGCGGAACGTTTTCCCTCCCTTTCCGATTCTATAAATAGGTGCAGCCGAACTTCTCACCTACCGCATTTAAGGTTTTCTCTCCCTCTTCATCCCTTGCGAGAACCTCTTTGTCTCGCTCGTCGAAATTTTTGCGAGATGGGTGGTGACAGCGGCGAGGCGGATGGGAGGAGCAAGTGTGCTTGGACCTTTTCCGAGCACGATTTCCCCACCGCTGTGATCACCGAGCGCGAGTTCCTGAACGCCTTAGGCAACTTCGTTCCGCCGAGTTTTGTGGAGAGGCGACCCGGGACGGGTGAGCAGAAAACAACCTTTCCGCAGATGAACTTGCATTCCCTACTGCTCACTTCGAGGCGGGCCTCCGGTTACCTTTATGGCCGGAAGTCCACCAAATCTTCAAGTACTTCGGGGTCATCCCCGGGCAGATGACCCCCCAGCTTAGTTGTGGTAGTGGTCGGGTTCGCCTCCTTCCTGCGGGAAGAGAGGATCGAGTTCAGCCTTGCGGTCTTCCGCAAGTTGTTCTCCTTCCTAGCGAACAAAGACGGGACCACCTACTTCGCTAGCAGCCAGGTGAAGGTGCGGGAGACCGTCAATATGAGCCACAACTGGCTCACGAAATTCATCTTCGTCAAGGGGACTTCTGCAACGTCCCCTTCTCGCCAATCCAACTCAGCGAGGCGAGCTACCGCCCACTAGCCTGGGGGGCCATGAAGCGGAGCTATTCGGGTTCTTTGCCGGGAAGAACTTTGAAGTTGCTTTCCTCCATAGGAATCTGGACGACCTCGTCCCCGTCCCGCCCGAGGAATGTAAGTGGTTCGCTCTTCTTCCTTTCTATACGCTCTATACATGCTCTAATCCTTATTCATCTTGCAGGCGAGCGCAACATTACCTTACACCCCCCTAATGAGAGCGTGTGGCTCGTTCCTCGCGAGCTTGCATGGGCCGAGGCGGCGGCCTCTGCTCACCCGAGATCACGGTCCCTGCAGCCCCGAAGCGACCCAGTCGCGAGCAGCCTCAGGCTTCGCCACCGCCCAAGAAACCGGAGAAAGCGGGTGGCGTGCCTCCCTCAGCTCGCGAGAAAGGCAAGGCCCCCATGGACCAACCATCTGGGGATCTCGCCCCCGTGGCCCCTCCGGCCGACAGCTCTCTCACCGGGGAGGCCGGCACCTCGGAGCCATGAGAAGGGGCTCAGCCCGCTGCGAAGCCAGTGCCAAGAGGGCACCGAAATTTCGGCTACGACGAGCGACCTCCAGATGAGCTCGGCGTCACACTCCTTCAATGGGATAAGGAGACAAATCGGGTCTTCATCTCCTCGCTACTTCCGAGTTTGGTGGAGCAGGACACCATTGGAGGAGAGGCTTACAACCTCTCGTTTGGCCTATACGCACGGGAGGACATCTCCATCTATGACGAGGAGGCCACGCGTGTGCTGATTCACGAAAGCGCTCGGGCCTAGTTCCACAGTCTTGAGCTGGCCCACATGGTCAGCCGGCGGTGCCTTTGGATGGAGAAGAATGCCCCCTCTCTCAAGAAACTAATCGATGAGAAGGAAGCAGCTTGCAAGCTTGCCCAAGAGGAGGCGGACGACCAGCGAAGGCGAGCCGACGCAGCCGAAGACGCCCTCGCTCAGTACCTGGGGGGTGGGGGGTGGTAAGTTTCTAAACTCGCACTAGTCTTCAGTTGTTTTCCTTTAAGCTTATCGCAGTAACCCTCCTTCTCATAGGACGCGGCGATGGCTAGCCAACTAGGCATCGAGATTGCTACCCTTAAGAAGGAGAAGCAAACGATACAGACGCGGGTGGGCGAGTTGGAGACTGCAGTGGCTGCTCCACCGCCATCCACCAGCGGTTGTCAGCTCGCGCACTACAACGTGTTCAAGCTTGAAGTTATGATGTAGAAGAACGCCGCCGGTGCCACGAAGTACACCCTGCAGACGCTGCGAAAGGCCGACCTGATCAAATGCGAGGGAGAAAAGCTTTCAGCGAGCGACGTGGTACCAGAATTATTCCTTCCGGTACCGAAACTGGGCGGCGGGTCCTACCATCGCATATAGTGGGGCTCGCCTCGCCGGAAGCCAAAGCCTCGCCCATCATTATTTTTGCTGTAGCAAGGATGCAGGAGAGGCCCGGGATTTGTAATAACCATAATTTTCGATCGATCCAATGTACTTAAAAACTGTTTATGTATTTCATCTTTATAATGTAAATGTTCTCCCTTTATCGTACTCGCGATTTGTTTTGTATCTTCTGATCCGTTATTGCTTGCGAGCTAGGTCGCTTGTTCATTCCAGTTCCAGACTTAGACTTAGGAGTGATTGGTACAATTGTTAGCCGCACCGCGAGTCGGCGACCCACGTCCTCCGCCCGGGCTCGTCACGCCATTCGTGGTGTAGAGCAGGCGAGATGACTTGGCTCGCACCCATACCTACTGACTTCGCGCAAGCCGGCTCCCCACCGGGGGACTGGGCATGGCCGAGCTCTCGCCGCCTGGACCCCTTCCCCGGGGCTCGTTGAACCATAGGCCGGAGTTGGCGTTTCTAGCCCGCTAGCCCGCTAATGTCATCTCGGCGACCCTGCGACTCTCGTCTTCGTAATGCGGGTGTCTGGTTCCTTACCTTAGGCGCCGCGTTCACCAAGACTTCCCGCTCTTTTCGGACAGCGGGGGGTCTGGGTGAATTCCCGGAGTGACATCCAGCACCTGCCAGCTTGGTGAGAGCCTGACAGCTGAATCCGCTCAGTGTCGGGGTAGACTCCTCCAAGTGACATCCAACCCTGCCAACTTGATGGGAGCCTGGCAGCAGGATCTGCTCGGGGTCTGAGTAGACTCCTCCGAGTGACATCCAACCCTGCCAGCTTGATGGGAGCTTGGAAGTTGGATATGCTCGGGGTCTGGGTTGACTCCTTCGAGTGACATCCAGCCCTGCCATCTTGATGGGAGCCTGACAATGGGATCTACTCGGGGTCTGGGTAGACTCCTCCGAGTGACATCAAGCCCTGCCAGCTTGATGGGAGCCTAGCAGCGGGATCTGCTCGGGGTCTGGGTAGACTCCTCCGAGTGACATCCAACCCTGCCAGCTTGATGGGAGCCTGGCAGTGGGATCTGCTCGGGGTCTGAGTAGACTCCTCCGAGTGACATCCATCCCTGCCATCTTGATGGGAGCCTGTCAGCGGGATCTGCTCGAGGTTTAGGTAGACTCCTCTGAGTGACATCCAGCCCTGCCAGCTTGATGGGAGCCTAACAGCGAGATCTTCTTGGGGTCTGGGTAGACTCCTCCGAGTGATATCCAGCCCTGCCAGCTTGATGGTGGCCTGGCAGCAGGATCTGCTCGGGGTCTGGGTAGACTCCTCTGAGTGACATCCAGCCCTGCCAGCTTGATGGGAGTCTGGCAGCGGGATCTGGGTAGACTCCTCCGAATGACATCCATCCCTGCTAGCTTGATGGGAGCCTGACAACGGGATCTGCTTGGGGTCTGAGTAGACTCCTCCGAGTGACATCCAGACCTACCAGCTTGATGGAAGCCTGACAGCGGGATCTGCTCGGGGTCTGGGTAGACTCCTCCGAGTGACATCCAACCCTGCCAGCTTGATGTGAGTCTGGCAGCGGGATTTGCTCGGGGTATGGATAGACTCCTCCGAGTGACATCCAACCTGCCAGCTTGATGGGAGCCTGGCAGCAGGATCTGCTCGGGGTCTAGGTAGACTCCTCCGAGTGATATCTAGTTCTGCCATCTTGATTAGTGCCTGGCAGCGGGATCTGCTCGGGGTCTGGGTAGACTCCTCGAAGTGACATCCAGCCCTGCCAGCTTGATGGGAGCCTGGCAGCGGAATTTTCTCGGGGTCGGGGTAGACTTACTTTTGCACTACTCATGGCAGGGGCACAAGTTCATCAAAAGAAGCTTTATTAGAAAATGGAACGCCACTTTCATTACTCAGGGGAAAAATGTTTTAAGTCGTCACCACTCTAAGTGAGACTTAGGGTCTCGCCCTCCACATTCCAGAGGCGGTACCCTCCTGATCTCAGCTCTTCCTGTACTATGTATGGCCCTTCCTAGTTGGGGTTGAGCTTCCCCACAGCGGCTGACCTCCCTATGACATCCACCTTTCTCAGAACCAAGTCCCCTTCCGCGAACTACTTGATCTTGACATATTTGTCAAAGTACTTGGCCATCCTCCTCTTCACCTCTTCCTATCGGACGGCGGAGAGGTCGCACAATTCTTCTACCATGTCGAGGGAGAGCCACAGTTCCTCCTCATTCTCGGCTCTCCATTCCTCCTTATCTTCCCCTGCCTCGACCACCTAAGGCGTCCGAACTTAGAACTCTACTGGGAGTACCACCTCACAACCATGTGAGAGTTTGAAGGGAGTCTCTCCTGTGGCAGTGTTGGGTGTGGTCCTAAGAGCCTAGAGGACCGAAGGGAGTTGCTACACCCAGCTGCCCCTCAAGTTCTCCACCTTATTCTTGAGGGTGATGGCAAAGAGCCTGCATTTAAATCCATCCGACATCTTTCGGATCGAGACCACGACCTCAAACCATTGGACGTACTGGACCGGGTCTCCCTTCCCGGTGTAATAGGACATCTCGGGCTCCCTAAACCCCTCTGGAACCGGAGCAGAAGAAACCAGCTCGCTAAAGGGGCTGCCTCCCCCTACCGGGCGAGCTGGGGGGGGGGGGGGGGGGGTCTCGCGCCCCCATCTCACTGAACCTGTCGCCGCTTGCCGAGCCGACGAATATCACCCGCCTGGGGAGCTCTCCGCCTCTCCCTTCCTCGGCGACCTCCTTCCCATCTCGCCTGTCGGGAGCGTCCTCGCCAAGGGCAAGAGCCGCGAGAACAGGGATCGCTGGAGTGGAGTACTTGGCACGCGCGCCGAGTGCGAATCTGACCAAGCCGAGTAATTCCTGCCTGAATTCCTCGAACATCCCCACCGTGGCAAGAGGGGGAGGGGTGGCGAGTCGGACCTGTCAGATCCTTGTCCTAATCCTCCCGTCATCAAGCCTGCTGAAGATTTTCTGTGTTGACCACGCTCCACGCTCACCGCACCAGAATGTTGAAGCCGAAAATTCGGTCTCGATGGAGCCCACCCTTGGGGAAGGGGTGATCGCGCACCAACTTCGCTCCTGCAAGAAAAACAACAAGGGAAAAAAGAACAAGGGACTGGACCAAGGGCCCGGCGAGGAGGACCCACCATACGCCCGAAAGATCACTGAGAGCTTCCCCTCCTTAGCAAAATGTCGGGCTAAGGTACCTCAGAAAGCACTAGAATACTAGGAGTCAAGTGAGCATGCCCTCTGAGGTACCCCTTGGGTCATATTTATAGATTCCTAAAAGTGGTCTGCTAAAAGCCAACCTCCACTATTCTGAAAAGCTATGCGCAACCCAACGGGATCTGCCAACAGTGTAACTACACTGTTATAGAAGGATATTTGTACCCACGTCAAGGTCATCCTGGTCATTTGGCCTTTGGGCCCCATGGAGACGAGGTTCTAAACCTTTGAGCCAGCTCGCAGCCCTACTAGGTGGGAGCGAGCTGGCGCTCGGGCCGCCTAGGCGGGCTAGCTTGCCGCCCCTGAAACTTGAACTAGGGCTGACCCGCCTAGGAGGGCGTGGGCTGGGGCTGGCTCGCCTAGAGGTGCGGGCCGAGGCTGGCTCGCCTAGAGGTACGGGTCGAGGATGGCTCGCCTAGAGGTGCGAGCCGATCGTCTTGGCTTGCTCGCTCAATTGGGGTCTGAATTCGGCGAATACGGGGTTGTACAAGGCCCATTCAGATCGAGGATACGACAGTTAAGCTGCTACGGAACAAGACAATCATGATGGTTTAGGTCCGGTGGGACAACTGTGTCCGTCAGGAACCAACATGAGAGCGGGAGCAAGCCATGCGTGCTGAATTCCCGAATTGTTTGTTTAAAATGTTATAACATTTTTTTATTGAAGAAACTATATATGTTATAACATATTGGTTACTATATTCTGAGTGCTGTATGCAAATTTCCGGATGAAATTTCTGTAAGGAGGAGAGGATTGTAACATCCCAAAAAGGAGTTGGAGAGAATAGGATTAAAGTTGACCAGGCTCGACGAAGATCGTCGAGCGGAGCTCGACAAATATCGTCAAGCCGAGTTCGACAATTTTGGCCTGTTATCAGCCCCGTTCGACAATTTGTCGAAAAATGAGGATATAGTCGAGCGGTGACTCATGTCAAATGACTGGTGAGCGGCCAATAGGCGGTGGGTAACTTTTCAGTCTAAACCTGAGCCGTTGCTGTGTTTTGATGGGTTTATCGTGTGGTTTGGGTGAAACTAGAGACCACTTATGCAGAGGGGTTGGAATTTGGAAATCATTATTTCCTTTTCTCTCTCTCTCTTCCTTATGTTCCAGTTTTGGAGTAGAGAACTCACGACTGGAGCTAGGGCTTGCTGAAGTTACTGGAGTAGATCTTGTGATTAGAATCAAGATCTAAAGCTAGATTTGCGAAAGGGAAAGTGAGACGCTCATTTCCATCCGCATAGAAAAGCTGTATCATGGCTCTAAAGAGAACTTCAAGGGTAACGATCTTCTTCTATGGACATGTGATCTCCTTATTTTGGCATGTGTATGGATTTCTCCCACCAAAAGGTGGAATGTTGAGGGATTTTCGTTAGGTTGATTCTTGAAATCCCCATAAAGTCTTGCATATAGATCCAGAAATATGTAGCATGGAATGGGCATGCTATGTGAAGCCCATCTGGACAGATTGGTCTGAATTAGTGATGCTTTATTTTTCATACCGGAGAAGACTCCGCGTTTTAACGAGTAGTTTGTGGAGTTGGTGGGTTTTCCCTGTGAAGTGGAGTAACATGAAGTACTAGAAGGGAGTTCCAGGAAAATACCCTCGAAGTTTGTGTGCTATATGTTGGCACTACAGGATGCTGCAGGGTTTGGGTTGAGTTTGGGCGCAGAAAGAGAGCTTTTGTTGACCCCGCCAAGCAATCGTGATGAATGCTGACATTGACTCCTGATATCACATTCAGCTCACAGAGGCTGACTGATTCTGTCATTAGGGCTGATTCGAGTATCTCAAAAGCCACTAGACAGATCAATTCTTCAATAATAAGAGAAGCATCTAGCTCAACCTGTTCTGATATAACAGAATTAGGTTAACAAGCCATAGGAGATGGCATCACTGCATCTGCAAGGAAAACATGCTAAACTAAAGAACTTTCTGCACATTCTGAATCCACAACTCTGGGCTCAATAACACTCTGCAAAAGCTGTTTCACATCTTGAGGACTCATGGGTCTGGTATAACAGACCATGACCTTAGAGAAACTTATCTCAATAGGAGACAAAATTCTTCTAAGCAAAGAAAATGACTTTAATAAAATCTGCAAATCTACTGTAGGATTTATAAAGCAATCACCACTATATATTATCTCAGGAATAGGTAGATCAACATCCTCTATTGAATCTAAGAAATCAAACAACTCTTCTTCAGAAAAAACTTCTTCTGATATTCTATCCGAACAAGACATTTCAATGTATGCTACTACTGAAACTACTGTTGTTGGAGGAGTCAAAACTGGAAGATCTGTTGAGGTTGAACCTGGAGCATCTTCATTGAACATCTCCCCCTGCCTAGTTTCAGCAGGAGCTGGGACTAGGCCCCTTGATGAAGAAGGGACAGAAGAGGTAGCAAGAGAGGCAGCAAGAGCTGAGATGGACTGGACAAGAGGAGTAATTACCTATACAATCAAATTTTTGATGGTAGGGGTGATGAGCTCCAAGAGGGTGGCAAGGGATGGATAATCCATTTGCATGAATTCAAGAGGGGTCTGAGTTAAGATAGATGAATGAGAAACTAGAGAAATGGAGTCATGCATGATTTCATCTTGAACTGGAGAATTATGAGTAGAGTTGGTTGGTGTGGCATCAGGGTGAATAGGGGAATTTTGATGAATGGTAGGTGATGAATGAGGTGAGAGAAGGTTGAAATTTGGTAGGGACATGATGTTGAAGGTTTGGGTTTCAACAAGATGTGAAGGAGTAGGAGAGAGAGGAGGGGTAAGATGAGGTGCTGGAGATGATGGAGGTGTTGGAATGACACTAGATGATAGAGGGGCAGCTGGAGGAATGGTTTGGGAAGGAAGATGGAGAATTTCTTCAGCAGGGTGAGAAGTGGTTGATACAACCCTTGTGTCCTCAGATGTTTTGGAAACAATGGATGGCTTTTAGATTGACCTTTCCCACTTCTCAAACAGAGATGAGTTCAACCTCTTGCTAGCATTGATAGCTTCAGGCATAGAGACTAAAAGCTCAGGAGCCTTCTCCTGGAGGAAGATTCCCAGAATCCTTCCCAAGCATATCTCCTTCTTGGAGTTTTTCCTCCAAATCAAATCAAATAACAGACCAGCCCAATTTATGGTCTTCTTATTAACTAAGGCAGACATAATCGAGAATTGCTGCCTATTAATATTAGCATGGGCTGAATGCTTGCCCAGTAGGACTTTACCCAGGACATCTGCTAAGAATTTGTATGCAATTGGCAAATTCTTCTTCAGTAACTTAGCTGGGATACCCTCAGCATGACCCATTACAGTCAGCATTCTGCTATATTCCGAACTATCTTGTTCTATTTCCTCTTCTCCATTTACCAAATTGAAAATTTCAGATAGAATAACAGGTGTTAGAAAAACCTGTTGTCCGGAGATGGTTCCAACCATTGACAGATCATCAGGCGATGATGATGAATAAACCCATTCTTTAATTTCTGAAACTGGTAACTTGATCCTGGTTGACATAAACTTCTTCAATCCCTGGTCTTCACATAACTACAGTATATTCTTGAAGATTTGATCACAGTGATTGAATGAGTCGAAATCAATATCAAAACCTGCGTCAAACTTCATGCTAGAGAAGAGTGCTGCTGAAATCGCCATTGGTTTTTTGTGGACACGTAAGAAGAAAGATCAAGTGCAAAGGAATTTGGAAAGCGCGGGAAAGAACTCGAAGAAAAACCTACATATAGGTTTTTGGAATATGAAAAGACGAGCTCTGTCCGACGACCTAAACAAAATCTTCGATCTTAGGTCGACGATTAATTCATAAGTAAATAATATCATCGGCCTCTGATTAAAGAGGCGAAAATCGATCGTCGATCTTAGGTCGACGATTTATTTTATAAAGCAAAGTCATCGTTCTCCGATCGACAATTTTTGTCTTCACACGCAGAGCTGTCGTTGATCTCAGGTCAACAATAGAGCTCAAGACGAGTTCGCAGATCTTCTAACTCCTTTTGACGATTCTGGAACAAATCTTCAACCTTAGACAAAATTCAATTTAACCTATTCCATTTATCTTTCCAAGCTGATTTAGAAAGAATAGATGTTTCTTCTCATCCAAAGGCTTGGTGAAAATATCTCCTCTTTGAAAATATGTGGGGATAATTTTGAGATTAATTTTGATTTTATCTACACAATATCTAAGGAAATGATGCCTTATCTCTATATGCTTGGTCTTAGAATGATGAACTGGATTGTGTGCAATGGAAATTGCACTGGTACTATCACAAAATTTAGTGGTATCTTTGAGAGAGTAACCATAATCCACTAATTGAGTTTGAATCCATAATATCTGTGAACAACAACTGCCAGCTGCTATATATTCAGCCTCTGCAGTTGAAGTAGACACAGAACATTACTTCTTACAAAACCAAGACACTAACCTATCACCCAAGAACTGACATGTTCCTGTAGTACTCTTTCTGTCAATTCTGCATCCAGCATATTCAGCATTTGAATAGTCAGTTAAATCAAATTCTGACTCTGTGGGATACCAAAGTCCTATATTAGGGCAACCCTTTAAATATCTTAAAATTCTTTTAAGAAGAATTAGATGAGATTCTTTAGGGTTGACTTGAAACCTAGCACAAAGACATATTGCAAACATTATATTAGGTCTACTTGCAGTGAGATATAATAGGGACCCAACAATGGCCCTATAATTTTTCTGATCAACAGGCTTACCCTTTTCATCAGAATCAATCACTGCATTGGAAGCCATGAGTGTTTTCATAGCTGAGGCATCAGCCATCCCAAACCTTTTAACTAATTCCTTAGCATATTTGGACTGGGATATGAAGATGCCATCAGTTGCTTGTTTCACTTGGAGACCAAGGAAATAAGATAGTTCACCCATGCTACTCATTTCAAACTTAGAATGCATGAGATCAGAAAACCTTTTGCATAGTTTAGAATCAGTAGAGCCAAATATAATGTCATCTACATATACTTGAACTAACAGAATCCTAACATAATGATGTCTGATAAATAAGGTCCTATCTATAATGCCTCTAGAAAACTTATGCTCTAAAATAAAGCTAGCTAGGATCTCATACCAAGCTCTTGGAGCTTGCTTTAGACCATAGAGAGCCTTATGTAATTTGAAAACATAAGAGGGGTGAGTTAAAGAGATAAAACCTGGTGGTTGTTCTACATACTCTTCTTCTTTGAGTTCACCATTGAGGAAGGCACTTTTGAAATCCATTTGATAGACTTTAAATTTCTTGAAAGTAGCATAAGCAAGAAATATTCTGATAGCTCCAGTCTTGCAACAGGTGCAAAAGTCTGGTCATAGTCAATTCCTTCTTCTTGCCTATATCCCTGAGCTACTAGCCTTGCCTAGTTCTTGACAATTATACCTTGAACATCCAACTTATTCCTGAAGATCCACTTTGTTCCAAAAATTAAGTGGCCTTTGGGTCTAGGCACAAAGTTCCAAACTCTGCATCTCTCAAACTGATTGAGCTCCTCTTGCATTGCAATAATCCAGTGTGGATCTTGTTCAGCATCTTTAATAGTTAGGGGCTCAATTTGAGATAAGAAGCAGGCATGCATCAAATCTTGGTTGAGTTTATGCCTTGTCTGCACACCAGCTGACATGTCTCCAATCACTTGAGATGTTGGGTGATCTCTAAGTGTGACAGGTTCAGGTGGTGGAGTTGGTTTAACAACAACTTGGGGAAATAATTCCTCTTGTGGAATTAAATTTGCTGTTGGAGGAAATTCAGTCACTTCGAGAGATTCTTCTTCATTATCTTCATCAGCTTGTGGAGAAGGATGTGATATCACCTTTTGGGTAAGGTTTAAGTCATCCAACTTATCACACAAGTTAGGTACCTGCAAAAGATTGTTGGTAGAAACTTCTTTCTCCTTATAAAACATGTTAGCTTCATCAAAAGTAATATGGACAGATTCTTCAATTTTCAAAGATGATTTATTGAAAACCCTATATGCCTTGCTGACTTGGGAATATCCTAGAAAAATTCCCATTGCAGATTTGGCTTCAAACTTTATAAGATAAGTTTTGTTGTTATTATGAATGTAACAGATGCAACCAAATATTCTAAAGTAATCTATTTTAGGTTTCTTCCCTTTGAGTAGTTCATAAGAAGTCTTGCCCTTAAGTTTATGTATCAAGCTTCTGTTCAGGACATACTTTGCTGTGCTTACAGCTTCTACCCAATAGGATAGAGACATGTGAGAATCTGCAAGTAATGTGCCTGCAGCTTCAATGAGTGTTCTATTTTTCCTTTCTACTACCCCATTTTATTGAGGAGTTCTAGGAGAAGAGAAACAGTGCCTGATACCTTCTCTCTCACAGAATTCTTGAATGGAAAGAGATTCAAACTCAGTACCATGATCACTTCTGATCAAAATAACTGGAGTAGAATACTCAATCCTTATGCATTTCAGAAAGTCTGTAAGAACTTTAAAGTTATCAGACTTGTGTCTCAAGAAGAAAACCCAAGTGAATCTGGAGAAGTCATCTACAATCACTAAAGTATAGAACTTCCCTCATAAGCTCTGTACAACAATTGGTCCAAAAAGGTCCAAATGAAGCAAGTATAGGTTTCTAGGTGAATCACTCTTATTTACTGATTTAAAACTATTTTTAGTCTGCTTGCCTAACTGACAAGCCCTGCAAAGGCTTTCCTTCTTGTAGGGGCAAGAGGGAAATCCTCTAACAAGGTTGTCTTTAGATAACCTAGCAATGTTTCTAAGATTTACATGGCCTAGTCTTTTATGTCAAAGGGTGTTGTTATTGCTAACTTGATTAAATAAATAAATTTCTGAACTAGTAGAATTAAAGTTAACCAAATATATATTACCTTGTCTAAAACCAGATAAAACAATATTGCTATTTAAAGAGATATTACATTTGAATTCAGTGAAGCATACCTGATAACCAACATCACATAACTGACTTATGGATATCAGATTATGTTTCAGACCATTTACATAAGCTACTTTGCTGAATGTGATAGCTCCAATAGTAAAATTTCCATAGCCTTCTGTTTGACCAAAGCATGAATCTCCAAAGATCACCTTTGGACCTAGCTTAAACTTGAAATTAGTTAGGTTATCCCTATTCCCTATCATGTGCTTTGAGTACCCACTATCCAAATACCACTTATCCTGTGTGGTAGGATAGGTCTTCACCTGTAAGATAACAGACTAAATATTCTGGACCCAGGTGACCTTGGGTCCTTAACTCTTTTCATACTTGAAACTGGAAATAAAGGAACATATAGGTTGGCATTTATAACCTAAGGGATGAAATTTTCTAGGCGGGATTATCCAGTTAGAAAGAGGGTTAACAGGTTTAGGGTTTTTATTTAAGTTTCTGTTGTAGTTAGAGTTTTTATAAAACTGATCTGGGTTCGACGATTTATGTTGAGATCGTCGATCTGCGTTCGACGACCAGTATTGTTATCGTTGATCTCGGTTCACAGAATAGTATTGATTGTTATCTGTGTTCCACGATCGTCGATCTCTTGTCGACGGCACATAATAACATCATCGATCCCCTTCTGCTGAGTGTTTAATCCCAACCTCTGGGTTCAGAGACCGTCGATGGACCTTTGACGAATAATACTGAGATCGTTGATCTTGGTTCGATGATTTTGGTTGAGACTTAGCTTTTTGTTTCTTTTTGTTAAGTTCAACTTGCTCTAATACTTTGTTCACTTTTTCAATGTGTTCAGTGTTTTTCTTACCTTTTTCTGAAATGAAATTTACAGGTTTAAATAAGATATTTTTCTGAATTAGAGGAGGTTCACTAGGTGATGCACCTAATCCTAGTTTACTTTTGTTTAACCTAACATTTAGTGTACTAGTGATTTCTACCATCTGTAGGTTTCTGCCATTTAAAGTTTCTTCTAATTATTTTGCTTTACTTAGTTCAGTTTTCAGAAATGTGATTTGTTCACTATACATATTCAATTTGATATTTTCTGATACTAAGTTATCATATTCAAGTTGTTTATCTTTGAGAAGTTTAATTTCCTTCTCAGATCTTATACGATCATTACACATAGATTTAAAATCATTTTTAAAGTCTTCAGAGGTAAAATCAAAAGATTTTATTACCTGATCACAGTCTGAATATTCTTCAGATTCTTCTACTTCTAATACATGACCTGAAGCATTTATAGCCATTAAGCATATTTCTTTGGCATTTGCTTCTTCGTCATCTTCACTAGAGCGGGAGGAGGATAGTTCTTTAGTTTCACTCCAGGTTTCAGCAACGAAACCTTTCTCTTTCCTCTTGTGCTTGTGGGAGGATGGTTTGCTATGGTGTTTCCTAGAGTCCTTCTCCTTTCTTCTTTCTTTGTGTTTATTCTCTAGACATTCTGGTAGGATGTGTCCAGGTTTCCTGCAGCCAAAACAAATAATCTCTTTAGTTGAAGTTTTGTCATACCTTGGTTTATCTTCATTTCTTGAAGACTTCTTTCTGAAATCTTTTCTTCCCATCTTGAAGAATCTCTTTGCAAAGAGACTCATCAGTTCTTCATTGGAAGGAGTTGCTTCTGATTCTTCAGAGGCTTTGAATGCTTTATTTTGATCCTTCCTTGGAGGGGTAGAAATCTTCTGTTCTTCTTCTTCTCTTGTCTTGAGGAGCTGATCATAGCGCTAGAGCTTGACCAACAATGATTCAGTTATGATCTCATTGATGCTTCTGCCTTCTTTGATAGGCCAGATTCTGGAATCCCATGACTTGGGAAAGCACACGAGTATCTTGTCATTTAGCTCAGTCAGTGAGATGTCTTTGTCCAATGTTTTCAGCTCATTAACAATGATGCCGAGTCTATTATACATCTCACCTATTGGTTCAGTTTCCAACTTCTTGAAGTTTTCATAAAGAGATAGAAGATGGGCTCTTCTATCCTTTCCCTCATCTATAGATCCAGCAACCGTTTGGTTTAGTTAGTCCAAATGGATTTTGCTGAGTTGCATTCAGCAACTTTATGAAAGATGTCATCAGACATTGTTTGAGCCAAGATGTTAATAACTCTGGCATCAGCAATATTAGCCTTTTTCTGAGCATCATTGTAGTCTGGTGGAGAGACTGCATTCAGGCTTGTTGATGCAACAACTGGAGTTGGTGGTCCTGTCAAAATAGAGGAATATATATCTTCATCAATAGAGTTCATATAAAGCTTGATTCTTGCCTTCTAGATGCCAAACTTATTTAAGTTGCAAACTGGAGGTCTAGTGCTTGCATAATCCTTGTTCTGTGCCATTGCAAAAGAGATTAGAGAAAATATAATCTATCAAGGATCTTTGGTTCAGGTGTTAGCCAGTACAACCAGAAGAACGACTCTCTGATACCAATTGAAAGTGAGGGGATAGATGTGATTGACTCTAGAGGGGGGGGGGGTGAATAGAGTATTAAAAACTTTTAATTAATTTTTATTGCAGAATTAAAATAATAATACTAATATGTATGAGAGAGGTAAAATAAGACTAAAGACATCACATCACAACAAAGCAAGTAAAACACAAGCAACCAGACAACACAAGAAGATTTATAGTGGTT
This sequence comes from Platanthera zijinensis, assembly GCA_039513925.1. Taxonomy (NCBI): domain Eukaryota; kingdom Viridiplantae; phylum Streptophyta; class Magnoliopsida; order Asparagales; family Orchidaceae; genus Platanthera; species Platanthera zijinensis. The sequence goes on from CM077083.1 coordinate 14,589,277, forward strand.
CTCCAAATCTGGGTACATCCACTCTTCTACCACCCAGGTAGGAATCAACTTAGGTTTTTGATCAGGTGCCCTATCACCACAAGATCTTATTCAGGTAGATCTAGAAATCCTTCAGGCTTTTGATCAGGTGCCTAAAAACCAATAGGTTTTTGATCAGGTGCCCTATCACCAAGGAGTATACTTTTGAAGGGAGTAAGAACCCTATACAGAGGAGGTGAAAGTAAAAGATGATGAGAGTCTTCTTTTCTCAAGCAAGTGAGAAGACTAAGTAGATTGCTGTAAAAGGCCCAAGCTCCCTCTGAGATGTTGAGAGGATTCAGGAAGAGGAAAAACTTGGTCATGGGTGTAGGTCTTCAAACAGACTTTTAGAGAATCATTCAGAATCCTTAGATTGATGTGTATTGTTTGTCTCTGTAGAATCCTGAAGATGAAAGCTGAAGAAGACTTCAGATGAAAGAAAATTGTTCTTCTTTAGTTTTCCTGAGAGCAACTTGTTCAGTGAGAGAGAGATTTCTTGTTGTTCTCTGAGTGTATATCTTTCTTTTTCTCCCTATCTGTTCTTGTGTAGAAAAACAGTCTGCTGAGTCCGAATGATAATCAAACTTTTGAAATAAAGATGGAACTTAATTCACTACTGGAATCGAGGAATACAAACGGCTAGAATGTCTGGCATTTAATTTACTTCCCAACTGTCTTCATCAAATAAGACAATTGTTTATTCTGTGAATACCATAGTTAATGCTTTTAAAATACGGCTATAAGTCTTGAGAATATCAGCATTAACTACCAGAAATTAATTGCCAATAATAGAATTGGTAAGATGGAAAATAAATCTTCAGACATAAATGCTGAGAACTGATAACTTAATGCAGAAAATAGACGTCGACCTGAGTTCAGAGACCGTCGAGCTCAGTTAAGAGATCGTCGACCTGAGAAAGACTATCGTCGACCAGAGATAACTGCGAAGAGATAAAAATATTGTCAATGGGAGACCGACGATCGTCGAGCTGAGTTCGATGAAAGTCGAGCTGAGTTCGATAAAAGTCGAACTGATTAGGAGATCTTCTTGAAATCTTCTAAGTCCTGAATTCAGAGTACTTCAAGGCTGGTCCAGATTAATCCTGACCTAATAGAACTAAACTTAGAACTAAACAATGACCCTGACTATACAGGTTGATCAAGCAATCCTAGAAGTGAACCTAGCCCAAATCCAAATAAGGGTTCCAACAATCTCCTCCTATTTGGGTGAGGTCACTCAAAAAAAAATAAAAATACAATAACTATTGATATCTGATAGGATGAAATAACATCAACAGATATGATATAGCAAAGTATTATATACATGGTTCAAATAAGCAGTCAAAACAATAAAAAACAACATAAGCTACAAATTATCAGAAGAAGGGGAAGAAGAAGGTTTAGAGAATACTATCTTTCTTTTGGGATCTATGGCCTCCTTCTTTGATAACTTCAAATCTTTCTCTCCAAGAGTTTTCTGAGATCCAATCCTTGGCACAACTGCTTCATGATGCAGTGACATGTAATCTGCTGGATTGAAAACCTTTTTACTTACCTGAAGTCTTTCAAGTTCCTTTTCTCTATATGAAGACATACTTGAAAACTGAGAGCGATCTTGACCTTCTGCTCTGGCCTTATTCATGAGAGATAAGCCAATGAGTTCATTGAGCCTGGCCATTCTGAAATTAGGATAAAGTTCCTGATCAACAAAAGAAAGATCATCCTGAGGAGGCAACTGAGTGACATATCTGAATTGAGTTGATTGAGCTTGAAAGTTTATCATTGAGGGATTATCTTGCTCTTGCTAAGAATATAGAGACCTGGGAGGAGGAGCTTCACTGAATTTTCCTTTAGGATTATGTGAATCATCGTGCCTTTTAGATTAGTAAAAAGTTGTCTTCTGAGACTTAGGTGGAGCTTGCTTCTGAGGAGGAGAGAATGTTGGCTTCAGAGAATCAACTTACTTTCCTTGATCAATTGAAATCTGAGGAGAAATACTAATGGAGCTATGATGGCTTTGCTGCTGTCTAATCCCTTAGTGTTGAGACCTTGAGGATCTATCCTGCCTTTGATAGGTTCTGGTATAAGATGTAGACTTTGAAGGTACATTTAAACTTTGAGAAATATTTCCTAAGGCACCTGTAGGAGGAGGAGGAGAAGGAGGAGGACCTCTTTGAGACCTATGGGGTGGAGGAGAGTATTTCCTGTTCTTCTTCCTAACTTTCTGCTCATTCTTTGACAACCACATCCATTGTGGCATACCAGGATAGGGAGTGACCTTTTGCAGAATATAATATAAAGTATCATTATGAGGATTTGGCTTTGGAACTGCCTTAGGAGGGGATTTCCTTTTCTTAGACAATTTATTTTTCTTATAACTGGAATCATCTTAATCATCATCTTCATCATCATCATATGAGTCAGGATGGTTGATATAGATGTCATCAATTTCCTTGAACTGACTTTCAGACAATTTCTGAGCAGCTTTAATCTTAGCTTCTTCTTGTATATCAAGAGCCATCAGCTCATCCAAAGAAGGGTAAGGAGTCTCATCCAAAATGTAGGATGGCCCAACTGGGCTTGCGACTGGATCCACATCTAGCACAACCCGTTCTGGTATAACAGACACATGATCAACATCCATAGAAGATGGAAAAACAGAATCAGAAGAAATCTATAACTCACAGAGGCTGACTGATTCTGTCACTAGGGCTGATTCGAGTATCTCAGAAGACACTAGATAGATCAATTCTTCAACAATAAGAGAAGCATCTAGCTCAACCTGTTCTGATATAATAGAATCAGGTTCACAAGCTATAAGAGATGACATCACTGCATCTGTAGGGCAAACAAGCTGAACTAAAGAACTTTCTACACATTCTGAATCCACAACTCTGGACTCAACAACACTCTGCAAAAGCTGTTTCACAGCTTGAGGACTCATGGGTCTGGTATAACATACCATGGCCTTAGAGAAACTTATCTCAACGGGAGACAAAATTCTTCTAAGCAAAGAAAAAGACTTTAATAAAATCTGCAAATCTACTATGGGATTTATAAAGCAATCAACACTATATATTATCTCAGGAAAAGGTAGATTAACATCCTCTGTTGAATCTAAGAAATCAAACAACTCTTCTTCAGAAAAAACTTCTTCTGATATTCTATCTGAACAAGACATTTCAATGTCTGGTGCTACTGGAACTACTGCTGCTGGAGGAGTAAAAATTGGAAGATCTGCTGAGGCTAAACCTGGAGCATCTTCATTGAACATCTCCCCCTCCCTGGTTTCAGCAGGAGCTGAGACCAGACCCCTTGATGAAGAAGGGACAAAAGAGGTTGAAAGAGAGGCATCAAGAGCTGAGATATACTGGATCAGAAGAGTAATGGCTTCTACAATCAAATTTTTGATGGTAGGGGTGATGAGCTCCAAGCGGGTGGCAAGGGATGGTGAATCCATTTGCATGAATTCAAGAGGGGGGAGTTGAGATAGATGAATGAGAAACTAGAGAAATGGAGTCATGCATGATTTCATCCTGAACTGGAGAATTATGAGTAGAGTTGGTTGGTGTGGCATCAGGGTGAATATGGGAATTTTGATGAATGGTAGGTGATGAATGAGGTGAGAGAAGGTTGAAATTTGGTAGGGACATGATGTTGAAGGTTTGGGTTTCAACAAGATGTGAAGGAGTAGGAGAGAGAGGAGGGGTAAGATGAGGTGCTGGAGATGATGGAGGTGTTGGAATGACACTAGATGATAGAGGGGTAGCAGGAGGAATGGTTTGGGAAGGAAGATGGAGAATTTCTTCAGCAGGGTGAGAAGTGGTTGATACAACCCTTGTGTCCTCAGATGTTTTGGAAACCCAAGATGGCTTTTGGATTGACCTTTCCCACTTCTCAAACAGAGATGAGTTCAACCTCTTGCTAGCATTCATAGCTTCAGGCTTAGAGACTAAAAGCTCAGGAGCCTTCTCCTGGAGGAAGATTCCCAGAATCCTTCCTAAGCATATATCCTTCTTGGAGTTTTTCCTCTTAATCAAATCAAAAAACAGACCAGCCCAATTTATGGGCTACTTATTGACTAAGGCAGACATAATCGATAATTGCTGCCTATTAATATTATCATGGGCTGAATGCTTGCCCAGCAGGACTTTACCCACGACATCTGCTAAGAATTTGTACGCAACTGACAAATTCTTCTTCAGTAACTTAGCTGGGATACCCTCAGCATGACCCATTACAGTCAGCATTCTGTTATATTCCGAACTATCTTGTTGTATTTCCTCTTCTCCATTTACCAAATTGAAAATTTTAGATAGAATAACAGGTGTTAGAAAAATCTGTTGTCCGGAGATGGTTCCAACCATAGACAGATCATCAGGCGATGATGATGAATAAACCAATTCTTTAATTTCTGAAACTAGTAACTTGATCCTGATTGACAAAGACTTCTTCAATCCCTGGTCTTCACATAACTGCAGTATATTCTTGAAGATTTGATTGCAGTGATTGAATGAGTCAAAATTAATATCAAAACCTGCGTCAAACTTCATGCTAAAGAAGAGTGCTGCTGAAATCGCCATTGGTTTTATGTAGACACGAGAGAAGAAAGATCAATTGTAAAGGAATTTGGAAAGTGTGGGATAGAACTCGAAGAAAAACCTACATATAGGTTTTTGGGATATGAAAAGACGAGCTCTGTCCGATGACCTAAACAAAATCTTCGATCTTAGATCGATGATTAATTCATAAGTAAATAATATCGTCGGCCTCTGATTAAAGAGGCGAAAATCGATCGTCGATCTTAGGTCGACGATTTACTTTCTGAAGCAAAGTCGTCGTTCTCTGGTCGACGATTTTTATCTTCACACACAGAGCTGTCGTCGATCTCAGGTCAACGATAGAGCTCAAGACGAGTTCACAGATCATCTAACTCCGTTCGACGATTCTGGAACAGATCTTTAACCTTAGACAAAATTCAATTTAATCTCTTCCATTTATCATTCTAAGCTGATTTAGGAAGAATTGATGTTTCTTCTCATCCAAAGGCTTGGTGAAAATATCTCCTCTTTGAAAATCAGTGAGGATAAATTTGAGATTAATTTTGTTTTTGTCTACACAATTTCTAAGGAAATGATGCCTCATCTCTATATGCTTGGTCCTAAACTGATGAACTGGATTGTGTATAATGGAAATTGCACTGGTACTGTTGTAAAATATAGTGGTATCTTTGAGAGAGTAACCATAATCAACTAATTGATTTTGAATCCACAATATCTATGAACAGCAACTGCCAGCTGCTATATATTCAGCCTCTGCAGTTGAAGTAGAGACAGAACATTGCTTCTTGCAAAACCAAGACACTAACCTATCACCCAGGAACTGACATGTTCCTGTAGTGCTCTTTCTGTCTATTCTGTATCCAGCATAGTCAGCATCTGAATAGCCAGTTAAATCAAATTCTGACTCTGTGGGATACCAAAGTCTTAGATTAGGGCAACCCTTTAAATATCTTAAAATTCTTTTAAGTAGAATTAGATGAGATTCTTTAGGGTTGACTTGAAACCTAGCACGAAGACATATTGCAAACATTATATCAGGTCTACTTGCAGTGAGATATAATAGGGACCCAACAATGACCCTATAATTTTTCTGATCAACATGCTTACCCTTTTCATCAGAGTCAATCACTGCATTGGAAGCCATGAGTGTTTTCATAGTTGTGACATCAGCCATCCCAAACCTTTTAACTAATTCCTTAGCATATTTGGACTGGGATATGAAGATGTCATTAGTTGCTTGTTTCACTTGGAGACCAAGGAAATAAGATAGTTCACCCATGCTACTCATTTCAAACTTAGAATGCATGAGATCAGAAAACCTTTTGCATAGTTTAGAATCAGTAGAGCCAAATATAATGTAATCTACATATACTTGAACTAACAGAATCCTATCATGATGATGTCTGATAAATAAGGTCCTATCTACAATGCCTCTAAAAAACTTATGCTCTAAAAAAGCTAGCTAGGGTCTCATACCAAGATCTTGGAGCTTGCTTTAGACCATAAAGAGCCTTATGCAATTTGAAAACATAAGAGGTGAGTTGAAGAGATAAAACCTGGTGGTTTTTCTACATACACTTCTTATTTGAGTTCACCATTGAGGAAGACACTTTTGACATCCATTTGATAGACTTTAAATTTCTTAAAAGCAGCATAAGCAAGAAATATTCTGATATCTTCCAGTCTTGCAACAGGTGCAAAAATCTGGTCATAGTCAATTCCTTCTTCTTGCCTATATCCCTTAGCTACTAGCCTTGCCTTGTTCCTGACAATTATACCTTGAGCATCTAACTTGTTCCTGAAGATCTACTTTGTTACAATAATCAAGTGGCCTTTGGGTCTAGGCACTAAGTTCCAAACTCTGCATCTCTCAAACTGATTGAGCTCCTCTTGCATTGCAATAATCCAGTGTAGATCTTGCTCAACATCTTTAATAGTTATGGGCTCAATTTGAGATAAGAAGCAGGCATGCATCAAATCTTGGTTGAGTTGATGCCTTGTCTGCACACCAGCTGACATGTCTCCTATCACTTGAGATGTAGGGTGATCTCTAAGTATGACAGGTTTAGGTGGTTGAGTTGGTTCAGCAACAGCTTGGGGAAATAATTCGTCTTGTGGAATTAAATTTGCTGTTGGAGGAAATTCAGTCACTTCCAGAGATTCTTCTTCACTATCTTCATCAGCTTGTAGAGAAGGATGTGATATCACCTTTTGGGTAAGGTTTAAGTCATCCAACTTGTCACATAAGTTAGGTACCTACAAACGATTGTTGGTAGAAACTTCTTTCTCCTTATAAAACATGTTAGCTTCATCAAAAGTAATATGGACAGATTCTTCAATTTTCAAAGATGATTTATTGAAAACCCTATATGCCCTGCTGACTTGGGAATATCCTATAAAAATTCCCATTGCAGCTTTGGCTTCAAACTTTATAAGATAAGTTTTGTTGTTATTATGAATATAACAGATGCAACCAAATATTCTAAAGTAATCTATTTTAGGTTTCTTCCCTTTGAGTAGTTCATAGGAAGTCTTGCCCTTAAGTTTATGTATCAAGCTTCTGTTCAGGACATAATTTGCTGTGCTTATAGCTTCTGCCCAATAGGATAGAGGCATGTGAGAATCTGCAAGTAATGTGCCTGCAGCTTCAATGAGTGTTCTATTTTTCCTTTCTACTACCCCATTTTATTGAGGAGTTCTAGGAGAAATAGTGCCTGATACCTTCTCTCTCACAGAATTCTTGCATGGGAAGAGATTCAAACTCAGTACCATGATCACTTCTGATCAAAATAAATGGAGTAGAATACTCAATCCTTATGCATTTCAGAAAGTCTATAAGAACTTTAAAGTTATCAGACTTGTGTCTCAAGAAGAAAACCCAAGTGAATCTGGAGAAGTCATCTACAATCACTAAAGTATAGAACTTCCCTCATAAGCTCTGTACAATAATTGGTCCAAAAAGGTCCAAATGAAGCAAGTATAGGATCCTAGGTGAATCACTCTTATTTACTGATTTAAAACTATTTTTAGTCTGCTTGCCTAACTGACAAGCCCTGCAAATGCTTTCCTTCTTATATGGTCAAGAGGGCAATCCTCTAACAAGGTTGTTTTAGGTAACCTAACAATATTTATAAGATTTACATGGCCTAGTCTTTTATGTCAAAGGGTGTTGTTATTGCTAACTTTATTAAATAAATAAATTTCTGAACTAGTAGAATTAAAGTTAACTAAATATATATTACCTTGTCTAAAACCAGATAAAACAATATTGCTATTTAAAGAGATATTGTATTTTGATTCAGTGAAGCATACCTGATAACCTGCATCACATAACTTACTTATGGATATCAGATTATGTTTCAGACCATTTACATAAGCTACTTTGCTGAATGTGACAGCTCCAATAGTAAAATTTCCATAGCCTTCTATCTGACTAAAGCTTGAATCTCCAAAGATCACCTTTGGACCTAGCTTAAACTTGAAATTAGTTAGGTTGTCCCTATTCCCTGTCATGTGCTTTGAGCACCCTCTATCCAAATACCACTTATCCTGTGTGGTAGGATAGGTATTCATCTGCAAGAGAAAAGACTAAATATTCTGGACCCAGGTGACCTTGCGTCCTTGTCTCTTTTCATACTTGAAACTGGAAATAAAGGAACATACAGGATGACATTTATAACCTAAGTGATGAAATTTTCTAGGTGGGATTATCCAGTTAGAAAGAGGGTTAACAGGTTTAGGGTTTTTATTTAAGTTTATGTTATAGTCAGAGTTTTTATAAAACTGATCTGGGTTAGACGATTTATGTATAGATCGTCGATCTGTGTTCGACGACCAGTATTGATATCGTCGATCTCGGTTCACAGAATAGTATTGATTATTATCGGTGTTCCACAATCGTCAATCTCTGGTCGACGACACATAATGATGTCGTCGATCCCCTTTTGCTGAGTGTTTAAGCCCAACCTTCTGGTACAGAGATCGTCGATGGATCTTCGATGAATAATACTGAGATCATTGATCTTGGTTCGATGATTTTGGTTGAGACTTAGCTTTTTGTTTCTTTTTGTTAAGTTCAACTTACTCTAATACTTTGTTCACTTTTTCAATGTGTTCAGTGTTTTTCTTATCTTTTTCTGAAATGAAATTTACAGGTTTAGATAAGATATTTTTCTGAATTGGAGGAGATGCACTAGGTGATGCACCTAATCCTAGTTTACTTTTGTTTAACCTAGCATTTATTGTACTAGTGATTTCTACCATCTGTAGGCTTCTGCCATTTAAAGTTTCTTCTAATTGTTTTGCTTTACTTAGTTCAGTTTTCAGAAATGTGATTTGTTCACTATACATATTCAATTCATTATTTAATTTGATATTTTTTAATACTAAGTTATCATATTCAAGTTGTCTATCTCTGAGAAGTTTAATTTCCTTCTCAAATCTTATAAGATCATTACACATAGATTTAAAATCATTTTTAAAGTCTTCAGAGGTAAAATCAAAAGATTCTATTACCTGATCACAGTCTGAATATTCTTCAAATTCTTCTACTTCTAATACATGACCTGAAGCATTGATATCCATTAAACATATTTCTTTGGCATTTGCTTCTTTGTCATCTTCACTAGAGCTGGAGGAGGATGATTCTTCAGTTTTACTCCAGGTTTCAGCAACAAAACCTTTCTCTTTCCTCTTATGCTTGTGGGAGAATTGTTTGCTATGGTGTTTCCTAGAGTCCTTCTCCTTTCTTATTTCTTTGTGTTTATTCTCTGGACATTCTGGTAGGATGTGTCCAGGTTTCCTACAGCCAAAGTAAATAATCTACTTAGTGGGAGTTTTGTCATACCTTGGTTTATCTTCATTTCTTGAAAACTTCCTTCTGAAATCTTTTCTTCCCATCTTGAAGAATCTCTTTGCAAAGAGACTCATCAGTTCTTCATTGAAAGGAGTTGCTTCTGATTCTTCAGAGGCATTGAATGCTATATTTGGATCCTTCCTTGGAGGGGTAGAAATCTTCTGTTCTTCTTCTTCTCTTGTCTTGAGGAGCTGCTCATAGATCTTGAGCTTGCCCAACAGAGATTCAGTTGTGATCTCATTGATGCTTCTGCCTTCTTTGATAGGCCAGATTCTGGAATCCCATGACTTGGGAAAGCACATGAGTATCTTGTCATTTAGCTCAATCAGTGAGATGTCTTTGTCCAATTTTTTCAGCTCATTAACAATGATGCTTAGTCTATTATACATCTCAGCTACTGGTTCAGTTTCCACCTTCTTGAAGTTTTCATAAAGAGATAGAAGATGGGCTCTTCTATCCTTTCTCTCATCTGCAGATCCAACAACCGTTTGGTTTAGTGAGTCCCAAATGGATTTTGCTGAGTTGCATTCAGCAACTTTCTGAAAGATGTCATCATACATAGTTTGAGCCAAGATGTTCATGGCTCTGGCATCAATAATCTTAGCCTTTTTCTGAGCATCATTGTAGTCTGGTGAAGAGACTACATTCAAGCTTGTTGATGCAACAATTGGAGTTGGTGGTCCTGTCAAAATAGAGGAATAGATATCTTCATCAATAAAGTTCATATAAAGCTTGATTCTTGCCTTCCAGATGCCAAACTTATTTAAGTTGCAAACTGGAGATCTAGTGCTTGCATAATCCTTGTTCTGTGCCATTGAAAAATAGATTAGAGAAAATATAATCTATCAAGGATCTTTGGTTCAGGTGTTAGCTTGTATAACCAGAAGAACGACCCTCTGATACCAATTGAAAGTGAGGGGATAGATGTGATTGACTCTAGAGGGGGGGGGGGTGAATAGAGTATTAAAAACTTTTAGTTAATTTTTATTGCAGAATTAAAATAGTAATACTAATATGTATGAGAGAGGTAAAATAAGACTAAAGACAACACATCACAACTAAGCAAGTAAAACACAAGAAGATTTATTGTGGTTCCCCAAATCTGGGTACATCCACTCTTCTACCACCCAGGTAGGAATCCACTTAGATTTTTGATCAGGTGCCCTATCACCATAAGATCTTATTCAGGTAGATCTAGAAACCCTTCAGGCTTTTGATCAGATGCCTAAAAACAAATAGCTTTTTGATCAGATGCCCTATCACCAAGGAGTATACTTTTGAAGGGAGTAAGAACCCTGTACAGAGGAGGTGAAAGTAAAAGATGATGAGAGTCCTCTCTTTCTCAAGCAAGTGATAAGACTAAGTGGATTGCTGTAAAAGGCCCAAGCTCCCCTTGAGATGTTGAGAGGATTCAGGAAGAGGAAAAAATTGGTCCTGGGTGTAGGTCTTCAAACAGAATTTTAGAGAATCGTTCAGAATCCTTAAACTTATGTGTATTGTTTGTCTCTGTATAATCCTGAAGATGAAAGCTGAAGAAGACTTGAGATGAAAGAAAATTGTTCTTCTTCAGTTTTCCTGAGAGCAACTTGTTCAGTGAGAGAGAGATTTCTTGTTGTTCTCTGAGTGTATATCTTTCTTTTCTCTATCCGTTCTTGTGTAGAAAAACAGTCTGCTGAGTCCGAATGATAATCAAACTTTTGAAATCAAGATGGAACTTAATTCACTGCTGGAATCGAGGAATACAAACGGCTAGAATGTCTGGCATTTAATTAGCTTCCCAACTGTCTTCATCAAATAAGACAATTATTTATTCTGTGAATACCATAGTTAATTCTTTTGAAATACGACTATAAGCCTTGAGAATATCAGCATTAACTATCAGAAATTAATTGCCAATAATAGAATTGGTAAGATGGAAAATAAATCTTCAGACATAAATGCTGAGAACTGATAACTGAATGCAGGAAAAAGACGTCGACCTGAGTTCAGAGATCGTCGAGCTCAGTTAAGAGATCGTCGACCTAAGAAAACTATCGTTGACCTGAGATAACTCCGAAGAGATAAAAATATCGTCGATGGGAGACCGACGATCGTCGAGCTGAGTTCGACGAAAGTCGAACTGATTAGCAGATCTTCTTGAAATATTTTAAGTCCTGAATTCAGAGTACTTCAAGGCTGGTCCAGATAAATCCTGACCTAATAGAACTAAACTTAGAACTAAACAATGACCCTGACTATACAGGTGGATCAAGCAATCCTAGAAGTGAACCTAGCTCAAATCCAAAATAAGGATTCCAACATATCGATTCGTCTTACGAGCCTCTCAGCTAACTAAAGAACGAAAACAAACTGAGAATTATATATCAACAAAATAGTCCCATGATAATTTTGATCAAAGGTAAATCATAGACGTTCAACATTTAGAGAAAAGCAAACTTAAAATCATAAGAATATTATCTCACCCTCGGATCATCTCGATCGAGCACTATAACGATTAGTTACTCATGGAGATGGGGGAATCATTTTCATAAAATTGCGTCATGATAAAAAAAGAGAAATGGAGGTGACAAGAGATAAAAATTGAAATAGAATTATTTTTAAGTGCAAATAAAAATTAAACTTTTATTTCTAGGGAGAAACGGGGAACAAAAGCAAAGTTACAAAAAACCGTACAAAATTTACGATACAAAATAAAGACAAAAAAGACAACTTAACGTGCGATTCCGAATTGAAACTTCTCCAATCTTAATTTAAAAATTCTTCAAAATGAAATGACAGCCCTGTTTAATGAATTCTCTTCCAAAATCTCCACTCTGATACTGTTCCCGAGGACAACCCTTTTTATAGGCTGAGATGAGTCATGGTGGGTGAATTAAAGTGGAGGCGAGTTTCATGCATGGAGGAGGGATTACTATGCTTTCTCCGAGTTGAAACCGCAGCCTAGCTATTGGAGTGCCATGTCAGCAATCTAGGTGACTGGATTCCTTGTGAAGGTTATGGCCGAGCTGCTGCAATGTTGTACTAAAATTGGCGGGACTAATGGTGGCAGGATTCTTGCATGGTGGCAGGATTCGGGCTGCATGGAGGATGAGCTGGAGCGAAATAGCAACATTGAATGGTGGCGGGATTTAGCCTAGCTATTGAAGATTGTTGTTGACGAATTTTGCTATCCACATGGCTGCAGTACTGTTGGTGGCTGAGATACTATGGTGGCCGAGCTGTTGTTGAGGTGGCTACATGGAGGAGGTCAGCTGGACTTGCTGAGGTGGAGTTGCTGGATGTTGAAGTGGCAGTGGGCTTGCCATATGGAGGAGCTGCTGCAGGATGGTTGAGCTGTTGGTCGATGGTTGAGCTGCTGGCCAGAGCTTGCAGGGCCTATTGAAGTGGCTGCATGGAGGAGCCCGTCTGGACTTGCTGAGGTGTTGGAGGTGTTGGCCGGAGGTTGTTCGGGCTGTAACGCCCCAAGGTTCAGGATACATTTTCTAGAAGGTACCGCCCGGTGGTAGAGCTACCGCAGGCGGTAGCTCAGATTACTCAACGCCTTTGGACTCGACGCTCTTGATGCCTCCGTGCTTGTTAGCACGCGACGGTAGTGAATACCGCGCAGCGGTAGCTCACTCAACGCTTTGGGGTAACTCAACGCTCTTGCTAGCGCGTGGCGGTAGGTTTCGCGCTGGCGGTAGCTTTGGCGATTTATTTGACCGAGTTCTCGGGTAGGTACCGCGCAACGTTAGCCTTACCGGGGAGCGGTAGCAGGATATTTATGACGCATCCACGTGTCAATGATCGATTCGAATTCTGAGCGGTGGCGTTAAGGTACCGCATGGCGATAACTTCTTACCGCGCGGCGGTAGCCCTCGTAAACTAAATTCTTGAGTGACTCGTGATCATCCTCTAGTTTTATTAAGGTATCTTATAGCTGGCGGTTACCCCTGCGGGTATATGGCCAAGAGTTTAGGGTTCTATCTCATTTTTACTTTGGATCTTCTCTTTCTAAGTGTTAGAGAGAAGAGAGAGTGGAGATGGAAGAAGAGGAAGGAGATCTTTCCACCATTGGAGTTCCGAAGCTCCGATTCGCAGGACGAGTCCAGATCTGTGGAGGCAAGATCGTTAGGGTCGCATTCATCCGTCTAGATCTTTGGCATGACGCCGAAGAGAGCGCAAAGGGTAACAATTATCTGCTTGGACATGTGAAATCCTTTTCCTTTTGCATAGGAAACCCTCTCCCGCGAGTGTGCAGTGAGCGTGAGGTTCTCCTTCGGGTAGATACAGTATATCCCTGTAGTTTAGCATTTCGAGTTATGAATCGAAGTACGAACGTAGACATGGTGTGTGAAGCCCATCCAGACAAGTTGATATAGATTGGTGATGTTTTTTATTATGCTTGTATTGCCGGAATAGACTCTGTGCTGTATATTTTTCGGGTTTCTACGCGGTAGATTATAGTAGGAAACTTTGGGGACTAACTCCAAGGAGCACCCGGAAATCTGGGTAGAATCATGTTTCTGCCAGGTACCGCTTGGCGGTAGTGTTACCACCGGCGGTAGCTCTGTGAGAGAGATGTTGTGAGGTCTGTCTCGTCGAGACCTGGGGGCCAGAGTCGTGGAGCTGAGTGCTTGGAGAGCCTAGCTTGGTGGCCTGAGAGCCAGCCAGTGAACATAACGTGGTTATGTGTGTTGGAATGGGAAAGGGGAGGTCGACCCGCGTCGTGGCTTGTTGTGCCCGGCGGTTTGAGCAACGGGATATGACCAAACTGTACATAGTTGCTATACCGATCGACCGTTGGGTAGTGTTACCTGTCATAGCCATAGTTACGATTCTTAGGCCTTGAGCAGATAGACTATTTAATGCTCATGTATGTTGGCTGTCACTGAGTACGGTGGTGGGACCCTGGTTTTTGTCCGGTACACCGAGAATGTGCCCTGAGTGCACAGGGCGTATGGTCGTTGCACCCGCGTCTGTGGTGAAGTGTGCTTAAATTGCACTTTCGTAGCCATGTTTGGTTTTGCTAATGCTATGCAGGGAAGGAGCACCGCCGCCCCGAGTTAGGGGTGGGGTCATTATAATTTGGTCAGCTTTATCTGACCGTTGCCTTGTTTTGCCACTGTTCAGTGGATTGTTCTTATGTAGGAACAAGTGAGTCAAGTGTCAAGTAGCAGGCTGAAGCCCTTGATGCTGTACTGGCCCTTGAAGGCCAGAGCGAAGTGCTTTCTTTTATTTATTTTTTTCGTGGGTGGTCGGTCTTCGTGCCGAAGTTTGTAAAATACTTATTGTTTAAGTAAACAATTATAAGGTCATAACTCCAAGACTCTTTGTGTATTTTTACTTTCATTCTTGTTGTGGACTATAGTTGACATTCATATTTTATGATGAGTTCTTTCAACTTATTTAAAAGCTTTCGCTAGAATGCTCTGTGTTAGGATTCAAAATTTTATAATAGTATGTTGGTATTAATATGTAACTCCACTGACTGTCCGTGGAATATGGCGTGGGGCCATGGCCGAACCTTCTGTTATATTCCATGTGACGGATGTGGGTGTTATAATTTGGTATCATACTACGATATCGGTCTTTCTTATATGAATTCATGGGTGAATTCTTTTAAGGGGTGGTGAGCACATGTATGTGCGTCATCGTTATAACATGAAAAGAACCCATGAATGTCCACTTAGGAATGAAAATACACATGTTTGAGGAACCTGCGTGTTCCTATGATTGCTTTTTGTAATTTTTTGGTCACTTAATGGTGTGCTCTACTATTATAGATGGCCATGAGTGGTGCAGGACAGTCAGAATGTCCGCACTCTGCGGAAAGCAGTGCACCTAATGACGTGCATGCAACCCCTCCTTTGGCAGAGAGGATAAGACTTGTGGCTGAGGCGATGTTTACAATGTTAAACGCCCATCTAGGGAGGCAAGAACAACCTTTTGCCCCTGTTGTGGAGTAGGTGCCGCTTCGTGCGGCAGAACCTAGATTGGTGGAATGAGTGGCTGCAGAGCCTTTGGTGCCAAGAAGAGCGATAGAGAAGTAACTCAAACATGTGATGAGCTTCAATCCTCCAGTGTTTAACGGGACTAGAACCCCAACCCAGGCTGAAGATTGACTCTCTCAGGTTAAGAGAGTCTTTACGTCAGTTGAAACGGAGGAATGACAGAAGACCACCATAGCCTTTTTCCTGTTGGATGGAGAGGCGAGATTGTGGTGGGAAGAGTTGGAGCTGCATCACTTGGTTGGAAGACAACTCACTGATGTCTCGATGGAGGATGTCTCGAGGTTATTCTTGGCCAGATACCTCCCCTCGACACAGAGGATCGACATGGAGAATGTGTTCCAGAGACTGACGTAGGGAGAAAGTAGCGTGGATGAGTATCTCCACGAGTTCACGAGGTTGGGACGTTATGCTGGCTCTACTATTGTTGATGAGGAGCGTAAAACCAATCGGTTATACGAGGGTTTGCGTGATGAACTAAGGCTACTGCTCTCTGGGCCTATGATGCAGGGTTTTCTAACTCTGGTCAATACCGCCCGATCTCTGGAGAAATATTTGAAGAGAGTTCAAGAGAATAAGGACTCAAGCTTGAAGAAGTCAGAGTTCAAGGTGTCGAGCTCTTCAAAGCCTGGTTTCCGTAAGTGGAACAAGAAGACGAGGACTTCGGCTCCAACCCCACCTTCGGGTGCGTCTAGAGTTACTATAGTGCGAGGCCCGATTACTTGCTATAATTGTGGCAAGCAGGGACATATCGCCCGAGACGGTTGGAGTGGGCGCCCGAAGTCAGAGAAGAAGCCTAGAGCATCTTACACGGAGAAGGGAAAGGCGGTGGAGTCAACTGTATCCCACTACACTCCAGCCCAGCCTAAAGTTTACAATCTTGGCGAACAGGAGGCCATAAAGCAGGTTGATGTGCTGACAGGTATGAGATATTACATGTTTAGCTTTATATACTTGTTGCCTTATGCGTGTTAGCATATGACTTGTTGTGATAGGCTTTATCTTGATCTTTAATTGTCCAGCAAGAGAACTGTTCGATATTGGAGCTTCACACTCCTTTTTGTCTGAGGAATTTGTATCGCGCATCAGAGTGCCTTCTTCGATGATAAGGGATAAATTGGATGTGCTGCTGCCAAACGGGTGTTCTATGCGCGCGGATAGAGTTTGCTGCGTGGAGGTACGGATCGGGAGTCAAGAGTTTGACTTGCAAGCATCACTACTACTGATAGTGGAGTTTGATGTGATTTTGGGAATGGACTGGCTCTCAGAGCAACGTGCATACATCGATTGCAACCGCAAGGTAGTCAGACTGGGAGTGGATACAGAGTGTGAGACGACATTCTCTAGCATGAAGGGGTCGAGCAAGACTTTGATGTTTGCTCTCTAGGTGGTTAAGGCAGTTAGTAGTGGTGCAGAGCTATTTTTCATAATAGTGGAGGCTTCAAAGCCCAAACCAGGTCTGGATAGTCTCCCAGTTATATAAGTGTTTCCTAATGTTTTTCCTGAAAATATCCCTGGAGCTCCACCTCAGCGAGAGATTGACTTCACCATTGAGATAGTGCCAGGTGCCAAGCCTATGTCATACTCCATGTACCGCCTAGCGCCTAAGGAGATGGCAGAATTGAAGGTACAAATTCAAGAGCTGTTATATCAAGGGTATATGCGTCCAAGTTCGTCTCCTTGGAGCGCGCCATTCCTTTTTGTTAAGAAGAAGGATGAAATTTTATGAATGTGTATTGATTACCGAGAGTTGAATAAGCTGACAGAGAAGAACAAATATCTGATCCCGAGGATTGATGATCTGTTCGATCAGCTGGTCGGGTCGACTGTATACTCGAAGCTAGACTTGAAATCCGGGTACTATGAGCTGAGAATAAGGGAAAGTGACATTCCCAAGATGACTTTCAGCACATGTTATGGGCATTATGAGTTCATCGTCATGCCGTTTGGGCTAACGAATGCGCCATCCGTGTTTATAGATTTGATGAACAAGACGTTCAGAGAGTACTTGGACCAGTTCGTGATAGTCTTCATCCATGATATACTGGTGTACTCACAGTGCGAGGATGATCATTTCAAGCATCTATATATGGTATTGGAGACCCTGAGGAGGAACTAACTGTATGCCAAGTTCTCCAAATGTGAGTTTTGGCGGTCATCGATAACATTCCTTTGTCACGTAGTTAGTGGAGAGGGAATTGCGGTAGATCTGGCGAAGATAGTTGCGATGAGGGAGTGGCCTGTGTTGTCTATTATGGCGGAAGTCCGGAGTTTTCTAGGGCTTGCCGGCTATTACAGGGTCTTCGTGGAGAACTTCTCGCGGATAGCATTGCCCCTCACTACCCTAACAAGGAAAGATCAGAAGTTTTTTTGATCGCCAGAGTGCGCACAAGCTTTGGAAGAACTAAAGTGTCGTCTGACCACGACGCTTATCTTATGTTTGCCATGTGGATCGAAGGCCTACGAGATTTATAGTGATGCCTCTAGGAGTGGATTAGGCTATGTTCTTCTTCAGTACGGGAAGGTGATAGCCTATGGATCGCGCCAGTTGAAAGTGCATGCGAGGAATTACCCGGTCCATGATTTGGAGTTGGCGGGCGTGGTATTCGCTCTCAAGCTTTGGATGCATTATCTATATTGATTTAAGGTCGATATTTATTCAGATCACAAGATCCTGAAGTACCTGATAGATCAGAAGGACCTGAACATGCGTCAGCTAAGATGGATGGAGTTCCTTGGGGACTACACCTACAAGATTCAATATATTCCCGGGAAGGGGAATGTTATGGCAGATGCTTTGAGCCGTAGGACTCCTGTACAAGCCAACTGGTTACAGATGCACAACGAGCGGATTATTTGGGATTTGGAGGCCTTGGAGATCTCTTGTGTTGACAAGGGATCTAGTACAAATGCATGTTTGAGTTGGACGGAGGTTCAATATGACCTCGCAGACAGGATTCAACAGGCCTTGGAGTTTGACGTGGGCTTGAAATGTCACTGGGCGGAGGAAGTTGATGGGTCTAACGACCAGTTCTCTATCGACGATAAACTTTTATGGAAGGGAAGTTGATTGTGCGTCCCTAATATGGGAAAGTTACGAGAATAATTGTTGTACAAGGCACATTCTCAAAGTACTCAATTCACCCCAATGTGGGGAAGTTACAAGAAGAATTGTTGTACAAGGCACATTTTTCAAAGTACTCGATTCACCCCGGGAGCACAAAGATGTTCAAGTACATGAAGAAACTATTATGGTGACCAGGTTTGAAGAAAGACATAAAGTTATATGTGGCGAAGTGTCAGATATGTGCCTTGGTGAAGGCCGAATGCCAGAAGCCTGGCGGATTCCTGAAGTCCTTGCCTATACCGGAGTGGAAATTTGATGACATCTCCATGGATTTCATGCACGGTTTTGCCGAGATCGCACAAGGGGAACGACGCCATTTGGGTGGTTGTTGATCGTTTAATGAAGGTATCACATTTCATACCTAATAGGAAGGATAATTCAGTGGAGAAGCTGGCAAAGCTTTATGTGGACAACATAGTCCGTTTGCACGGCGTACCCAGGAGCATCATTAGTGACCAAGGTTGTAGATATCGGATATCGGGGACACGTCGGTTTAGGTTTTTCATGTCAGTTTTAATATGTCGGGGGATATATCGGGGATATTTCATACATCGGGTTTTAATATTTAATTATTTATGTGTAATTATTTATAAATTTAATCATTTTTTTCTTTTATATATATTAATATATTAATAATTTGATATTTATTGAACTTCTAAATTTATTAAACTAATATAAGTATTTTGTGGTATACAAGTAATAATGCTATAATGCGTGAAATAAAACAAGAGAAAGTAGAATGTCAGGAAGTTGTCCATAACAATGGAAGATAAGAAATTTTTAGTTCATAATTTAAAGACCATACATAATTGACGCCGATGATGCACTTGGGCAAGGAAGAAAGCCAAAGAGAAAAAACAACCTAAACAATGAAATAATTTTGGACACTAATTAAAATAAGTTGAAAAAAAACCGATCGATAAAATATTGGGATATATCGGCCGATATATCGGCAAATATATCGGTCAATAATAGACATATCGGAGGATATATTTTAAAAGGATATTTTGCAAAATAATATCGAAAACGTGTCGTTTTGTCCATAAAACCTTTATATCGGCCGACATGTCGGTCATGTCGGAGGATATCCACAACACTGTTAGTGACCGAGATGGTCGGTTCATATCTAACGATTGGAGGCTCATTCATCAGTTGTTGGGTACCAAGTTAAACTTCAGCACAACTTTTCACCCACAGACAGATGGTTAGATTGAAAGGGTGAACATGATAATGGAAGATATGCTTAGTATATGTGCTTTGGATTTTGGGAAAAGGTGAGAGGACCATCTTTTTATGATTGAGTTCACGTACAATAACAGCTACCAAGCCAACATTCAGATGGCGCCTTTTGAGGCTCTATACAAAAGGAGGTGTCGCACACCATTGGCTTGGGTAGAAACGGGAGAATTGAAGCTGTACAAGCGAAGGGGCGTTGAAGATGCTACTTCAATAATACGATTGATTTGAGAACGACAACTGATTACTCAAGATAGGCAGGCCAAGTACTACAATGCCAAGCATCAGAACGTGGAGTTTGCGGTGGGCGATTGGGTATACCTCAAGATAAAGCCGTTTAAAGGCATATCAAGGATTCAACACTTAAAGAAGCTTAGTTCGAAGTATGTTGGGCCTTTTGAGATCATGGAGCGGGTTGGCGAAGCCGCCTATCATTTGGCTCTTTCAGTAGAGTTGAGCGGTTTGCATGATGTATTTCACATCTCAGTGCTGCGGAAGGCTATTCAAGAGCCTACTCAAGTGGCTGCTGCGAAACAAATGCCAGTAGATAGTGGGTTGACGACGAAGGTAAAGCCCATTCGGATCGAGGACATATAGGTCAAGCAGTTGTGGAAAAAATCTATTAAAATGGTCAAGGTCCTTTGGGACAACTGTGGCCGAGAAGAGCTGTCTTGAGAGTGCGAGCAAACTATGAGGGAGCAGTTCCCTGAGCTTTTTCACTGAGGTAATCAGATGTACTATTTACTTTTTATATTTTCCTGTAACGTCAAATTTTGTGACAAAATTTCTTTAAGTGGGGGAGAATTGTGATGCCCCAAGGTTCAGGATAAGTTTTCTAGAAGGTACCGCCCAGTGGTAGAGCTACTACCGGCAGTAACTCGGATTACTCAATGGATTTGGACTCGACGCTCTTGACACCTCAGCACTTGTTAGCGCATGGCGATAGTGACTACCGTGTAGCGGTAGCTCACTCAACGCTTTGGGGTGACTCGATGCTCTTGCTAGCGCGTGGAGGTAGGTTTAGCGCTGGCGGTAGCTTTGGCGATTTATTTGGCCAAGTTCTCGAGTAGGTACCACGCAGTGTTAGCCTTACCGCGGAGCGGTAGTAGAATTTTTATGACGTGTCCACGTGTCAATGCCCGATTCGAATTCTGAGCGGTGGCGTTGAGGTATCGCGCGGCGATAACTTCTTACCGCGCGGCGGTAGCCCTCATAAACTGAATTCTTGAGTGAATCGTGACCATCCACTGGTTTTATTAAGGGATCTGATAGTTGGCGGTTACCCCTGCAGGCATATGGCCGAGAGTTTAGGGTTCCATCTTATTTTTCTTTTAGATCTTCTCTTTCTAAGTGTTAGAGAGAAGAGAGAGTGAAGAAGGAATAAGAGGAAGGAGATCATGCCACCATTGGAGTTCCGAAGCTCTGATTCGCAGGACGAGTCCGGATCTGTGGAGGCAAGATCATTGCGGTCGCATTCATCAATCTAGATCTTTGGCATGGCACCGAAGAGAGCATAAAGGGTAACGATTCTCTGCTTGGACATGTGAAGTCCTCTTCCTTTTGCATAGGAAACCCTCTCCCGCGAGTGTGCGGTGAGCGTGAGGTTCTCCTTCTGGTAGATACGGTATATACCCGTAGTTTTGCATTTAGAGTTCTGAATCGAAGTATGAACGTAGGCATGGTGTGTGAAGCCCATCCGGACAAGTTAGGTCTAGATTGGTGATGTTTTTCATTATGCTTGTATTGTCAGAGAAGACTCTGTGATGTATGTTTTTTGGGTTTCTACGCGGTAGATTGCAGTAGGGAACTTTGGGGACTAACTCCAAGGAGCACTCGGAAATCTGGGCAGAATCGTGTTTCTGCCAGGTACCAGCTCAACGGTAGTGTTACCGTCGACGATAGCTTTATGAGAGAGCTGTTGTGAAGCCTATCTTGCCGAGACTTGGGGGCCAGCGTTGTGGAGTTGAGTGCTTGGAGAGCCCAACTTAGTGGCTTGAGAGCCAGCCAGTGAACATAACACAGTTATGTGTGTTGGAATGGGAAAGGGGAGGTCGACCCGCGTCGTGTCTTGTAACGCCTGGTGATTTGAGCAACGAGATATGACCTAATTATACCCAGTAGCTATGCCAACCGACTGTTAGGTAGTGTTACATGTCGTAGCCATAGTTACGAGTCTTAGGCCTTGAGCCGAAAAGACTATTTAATGCTCATGTGTGTTGGCCGTCACTGAGTACGGTGGTGGGACCCTGGTTTTTTGTCTGGTACACCGAGAATGTGCCCTGAGTGCATGAGGCGTGTGGTCGTAGCACCAGCGTCTGTGGTGAAGTGTGCTTAAATTGCACTTTCGTAGCCATGTTTGGTTTTGCTAATACTCTGCAGGGAAGGAGCACCGCCGCCCTGAGTTAGGGGTGTGGTCGTTATAATTTGGTCAGCTTTAGCTGACCGTTGCCTTGTTTTGCCACCGTTCGGTGGATTGTTATTATGCATGAATAGGTGAGCCAAGTGGCAAGTATCGAGCTGAAGCCCTTGATGCTATGCTGACCATTGAAGGCCAGAGCGAAGTGCTTTCCTTCTTTTTTTCATGTGTGGCCGGCCTGCGTGCCGTAGTCTGTAAAACACTTATTGTTTAAATAAATAATTATAAGGCCATAAGGCCAAAACTCTGTGTATTTTTACTTTCATTCCTATTGTGGAATATAGTGGATATTCATGTTTTATGATGGATTCTTTCAACTTATTTAAAAGCTTCTGCTAGAATGCTCTGTGTCAGGATTCAAAATTTTATAATAATATGTTGGTATTAATATGTAACTCCACTGACTGTCCGTGGAATATGGCGTGGGGCCCCGGCCGGACCTTCTGTTATATTGCATATGATAGATGTGGGTGATACACATGCTACATGGAGGAGGCCGATTGATGGTGGAGGAAGTTGCTGCATGGTTGCTCGGGCAGCATGCTGGCCGGAGCTGCTTATATATACATATATATATATCTATATTATATAAATATATATATACATTCGTATACATATATATAAATATAATGAATGTAGCTTGCATGGGTGGCCAGAGGAGCTCGAGTTTGCATCCATGGAGGGTGGTGGCGTTGAATATATCCGACCGAGCCCCAAGTTGACAAGTTGGACTCGCATGTGATCCCTTGGATGTGGCAGCGAGACATTGCACGTAAATTTCCCCCACGCCTGCCGTATTCCTACAAAAATTAAAATATATATGTTTAGAACATAAAATATTAATTTTATGAAAAATTCTTTAAAACAACGAATAAATACAATAATTTATTTAAATATCAAATAACAAATTTGGCTAAAATGATAACTAAATTACTAGTCATCAAACACCTCCATACTTACTCGTTGCTCGTCCCGAGCAAACAATTTATTCAAAAGGTTAGGAACATCTAATGCTAGCTAGTGGTTCGAAAATGAGAGAGTAAGCTGCTAAGTCTTGCACCAGCGTGTATATAGATCTTTAGTAGAAAAACGTTCTTGGCATATATTCTATTTTATGCTATTTCAAAAAAAATGCTTTTGAATCATTTATCTCTACTTATAAATTCAGTCAGCGGGAAATCTTAAAGTTATATAGAGGAAGAAAATAGTATGATTGTCGAGAATTAAATTACTAGATGTTGACGCTCTGGGTGGCCTCCATAGAAATTCATAGGCATGCTTGCATCTTCTCTACTCCACTTCATACTAAATCAACTCTATGGATCTTTAGGACTTAAACTTAAGGCTTGGGTTTAAGGATGCGGTAAACAGTGATAAGAAGGCGCGTTCCACTTAAACAAAGAGTTTTTTGAGCTAGATTTTATTTCTCATTTTCTTCATAATTGGGATCATTCCGAGTATGCATGTGCATACTCAAGCCGCATATCATTATGAGAGATTGATTTTCATAGTTGAGATCATTCCAAGTATGCATGTGAATACCTAGGTCACATGTCACTATGCATTTTTTTGGTTTTTGAATAAACACCATTTTTCTCTTTATAGTTGGGATCATTCCAACTATGTATATGCATACTTAGGCCGCATATCACTATGAAAATTTTGCTCTTTTAATAAACACCCATTTTTTCAATAATTTAGCTCAAAATTTATGTGTATAATTGGGTTGGGCTTTTTAGTTTTGGTGATGAAATGGTGTGGGTGAATCGATAAAAAGGATAAAGGCTCAAAAGTGTGTAACCAAGGGTAGTCATTTTGGCATGGAAGCATAAGCTCAAACTATCCAAAGAAGAGCCTAAATCATTTCCATAAAGTTAATTTGACTAGAGTGCACATGTTTCGAAAGTAGCATGAGGCAAGTTCTAAACATCGAGAAAGAACACCCTTGGTATTGAATCAAGTAATAGCTTTCTAACAATCTTCTACACACTTGCTTAAACTACTTTTTGATTATACCGGATTCATTTTAGAAGTAAAATAAAAAAAATTACGCAAATTGAAAAATTCATAATTTTAGATTTATGAGAAGAAATTAGTTCTACACAAATCCTATTTAAACGTATGTGTTTGATTAGGGACACTACATGAGTCAACGTGTTTACTCAAACGATTCATAGGCTATTTTAGCACAAAAAATTTCTAGCATACATGAAAAATTTAATTCACTTGTAACTTACAATTAAATAAACATGAAGATTTTGATAAACTAAACAAAAAAATTTATTCCTAATTTTTTTGCTAATTCCTAGACTTCTCGAGGTCTACCCTGTGAGGGGTTCGCACCAGTACTAGGAGATATGATAGGTTGACAAGCCCAAACCTCCCTTTCTAGGAAATTATATTTCGATTTTCAAAATTTTTTGTAGTTTTCTTTTTAGGTGCTAAAATGTTATTAAAATAAATAAATGAATGAAAGCAATAAGACTAGATTTTTTTTAAAAACAAATTAAGTTAAAAATTAGAACTAATTTATGCTACCTCTCCATACTTAAAGATAAACATTGTCCCCAATGTTTCAAACTAAGTATGAAGTTTACAAATCTATTTTAAAAGAAAAACAAAATAAATCAAAATTAAATATTATAAGGAAGCTTCCCTGATTATTTGTCGGGGCGGTCGCTTTATATCATCGACCCAAAACCTGCAAAAATTGTTAGGAAAGAAAACAAGAAAAAAACAATAGAAATGAAAAGAGTATGGGGTGCCTCCTACAAACGCTTTATTTACCGTCACGTAGCTTGACTAGGTGACGATTTTAAAAGTTTGGGAGGTTAAGCGATTCAATTTTTCCGGTTGAAGGGTCGCCGGGGTGATATAATTTTAGACGGTGCCCATTAACTTTGAATGAGTCATTTTCTAGATGTTCTATTAGCACGGTCCCATATGACCAAACCTCTTTTACTACAAAAGGGTCAGATCATTGGGACTTCAATTTTCCAGAAAATAGCCTTAAACGTGAGTTATACAGAAGGACTAGATCCCCGGTGAAAAGATTTTTGATTTGTTTATCGTGATAATACTTAGTACGCTCCTTATAAAATTTATTATTTTCATAGACGTTTGCACGTCATTCGTCTAATTCATTTAATTGGAACTTTCTTTGTTCGGAGGCTAAGTTTAAATATAAATTTAAAAATTTGAGAGCCCAAAGTGCGCGGTGCTCTAATTCCACCGGTAAATGACACGCTTTTCCGCAGACTAACCGGTACAGTGTACAACTGATGGCGGTCTTGTACGCTATCCGATAAGCCCATAAAGCGTCGTCTAATTTTAACGACCAATCCTTTCTATTATTAGACACCGTTTTTCTAGAATTCTTTTTAATTCGCGATTTACCACCTCCACTTGGCCATTTGCTTGTGGGTGATAGGGGGTGGAGAGTTTGTGGGTGACACCATACTTAGCTGAAATTTAGTAATTTGGTCGTTATAAAAGTGGGTGCCCCTATCAGTTATTAGTGCGCGGGGTGTGCCAAATCATGAAAATAATTTTTTCAAAAATTTTACGACGACTCTCGCGTCGTTGGTGAGGAGGGTTTGTGCTTCCACCCACCTTGACACATAGTCGACCGCAACAATAATATATTTATTATTAAAAGAAGAGGGTAACGGACCTACGAAATCTATTCCCCATAAATAAAAAATTTCACATTCTAAAAATATGTTTTGGAGCATTTCGTCCCGGTTAGAAATGTTACTTGACCGTTGGCAACTATTGCATTTACTCACAAAAGTATGAGCATCTTTGAATAAGGTGGGCTAGTAAAAGCCCACTTCTAGCACCTTCCTTGCGTTCAGTTTGCTTGATAATATCCACCGGTTGTTCCTTTGTGGCAGTGCCGCAAAATTTGGATGTCTTCCTCGCCCGAGATACACCTTACCACTTGGTCCGCGTAGAGACGAAATAAAAAGGGATCCTCCAAAAAATAATTTTTTATGTCCAAAAAAATTTTCTTCTTTTGTTGACTTGAATAATTCTTTGGGAGAACCCGTGCCACTAAATAATTGGCCAAATCTGCGTACCAAGGGGTGGTAGAAGTTGTTACCTTATCGATGGCGAGTAGGCGTTCTTTAGGGAATTTATCATCAATTTTGGCTTCCGCTAGTGCTCCTGCCGTCGGATTCTCCAATCTTGAGAGGTGATCAGCCGCCAAGTTCTCCACTCCCTTCTTGTCTCGAATTTCCAAGTTGAATTCCTATAAGAGTAGAACCCATCTCTAAAGTCGGGACTTGGCATCCCCTTTGTTCAATAAGTATCAGAGCGTGGAGTGATCTGAAAAAATAATACTTTTGAAAGTGTTAAATAAGTACGGAATTTATTAAATGCAAAAACAATCGCCAAAGTTCCTTCTCCATCGTTGTATAATTAGCTTGAACAGATGTGAGCGTTTTGCTTGGGTAATAAATCGGGTGAAAATACTTATTGACCCATTGGCCTAAAACAACCCCTACAACAAAATCACTCGCATCGCACATGATTTCGAACGGTAAAGTACAATTCGGCGCAATTAAAATTGGCGAGTTTATCAGTTCTTTTTTAATTTTTTTCAAAAGCTTTCAAACATTCTTTGTCAAAAATAAACGCGGATTCTTTTTCTAAAAGATGTGTTAAAGGTTTTGTAATTTTAGAAAAATCTCAAATGAATCGTCTATAGAATCTCGCGTGTCCTAGAAAACTCATAATAGATTTAATATTAGTGGGCGGAGGAAGTTTTTCTATGACTTCGATCTTAGCTCGATTGACCTCGATCCCCTTACTAGATACTTTATGTCCGAGGATCAACCCCTCTCGGACCATAAAGTGACACTTCTCGAAGTTGAGTGTCAAATTTGTGTCTTCGCAGCGTTGAAGAACACGATCAAGATTATTAAGACAAATTTTAAACAAATCGCCGAATACAAAAAAATCATCCATAAAAACCTCCATGACATCTCTACTAATTCTTCGAAAATAGCCAACATACATCTTTGAAATATAGCCGGAGCGTCACAAAGGCTAAAAGGCATCCTCCGATAGGCGAAGGTGCCGAATGAGCAAGTAAAAGTGGTTTTCTCTTGATCCTCGGACGAAATTGGGATTTGAAAATATCCCGAAAGACCATCAAGAAAACAATAATGAGAATGTCCAGAGAGACGTTCTAAAATTTGAACGATGAAGGGTAACGGGAAGTGATCCTTACAGGTGACATCATTTAATTTTCTTTAATCTATGCACATCCGCCAACCCGTAACAGTACGGGTTGGGATTAACTCGTTATTTTTTTTAGAAACTACTGTAAATCTCCCCTTCTTTGGCACGACTTGCACCGGGCTAACCCAAGTGTTATCCAAAATTGGGTAAATAATGCCCGCGTCTAATAATTTTATAATTTCAGCCTTAATGATGTCATTCATATTTGAGTTTAGACGTCGTTGCGGCTGAATTGTGCTGCGAGAATTACTTTCTAGCAGAAACTTGTGCGTGCAGAAAGATGGGCTAATCCCCTTCATATCAGAAATTTGTCATGCAATTGCATGACGATGATTATTTAGAATTTCCGTTAATTCGGAAATTTCTGAATCGTTAAGTGCAGATGAAATAATCACAGACAATTTTGACTCTTTTTCTAAAAATATATATTTTAAATGTTCCGGCAATTGTTTTAATTCTAAACTCGGCGCCTCCTCATAAGTTGTTTTATTTTAAAATTATTCAATTTTATTTCTTCAAATTTAAGCGGCAAGAGTCGTTATTAGAAAAAGAGTTTTTCATGGAAGATTCAATACTAAAAGTAACTTCTTCATCCCCCACTCGTAGGAGAAGCTTTCCGTTACTTACGTCTATTATTGTTTTAGAGGTGGCAAGGAAGGGACGTCCGAGTATAAGGGAAACTTCGGCGTCTTCCTCGATATCTAGAATGACAAAGTCTACCGAAAAGATAAACTTGTCTACTTTAACTAATACATCATTTACGACCCCCATTGGGTATTTTATTGACATATCCGCTAGTTAGATGCTCATTTAAGTTGGGGTTAGGGTGCGCAACCCAAGCTTTTTAAATAAAGAGAACGACATCAAATTTATACAAGCTCCTAAATCGGTCAAGACGTGTTTTATTAACAAATTTCCGAACAAACATGAGATGGAAAACCGTCCCGGATCATTAAGTTTTTCAGGCAATTTATTTAATACAACCGCCGGGCATTCTGCGTTTTAAGAAACACGCAAAATATCCTCAAGTTTTTTTTATTAGGGAGTAACTCTTTAAAGTATTTCGCTTATTTTGATATATTAGAGATTGCTTCGCAGAATGAAACGTTTAATTGAATTTATTTTAAAATTTCAATAAATTTCTTGTATTGCTCATCATTGCGCACATTTTTAAAATTTGAAAGATAAGACATTGAAGGTTTTAAATTATTACGCGGAGCTAAAGTAGAAGTCAGTAAGGAAGAAGAACTAACTTACAGAGAAGTAAATTGCTGGGGTGAAGGTGAAACGTTTATCTTGGGTCCAGCCAAATTTGTAGAAGTTACCTCTGTTCCGTTGTGGAGGGTTATTGCGTTGGCGCTCTCCCTTGGATTTTGCTCGGTGTTGCCGAGCAAAGTTCCTTGTTGACGCTCGGAGAACAATTTAGCTAGTTGTACCAATTTGATTTTCTAAGTTTTTAATAGGTCCGGTAAGATTCTGGATATTGGACTCATTGGAAGCTACGTATTTAGTGAAGACCTCTTCAAGTGAAAAGGACTTTTGTGGTGGTGGTGGTGCAAATCCGAGAGGATTCACTTATGATGGTCGTTGAACATTATTGGGGTTGCTCTATGAAAAATTTGGGTGACTCCTCAAACCCAGATTATTACTATTATTAAACGGAAGATTATTATTCGAGTTATGAGGAGGATGATAGGAGTTCCCCATATAGTCTACTTGCTCTTGAATAAAATTATTATTAAAATTATTATTATTATTATTATTGTAAGTCCAATTGGTGGCGGAGGAAGCAGACATCTCCGCCACTTGCTTTGTGAGCATTTCTACTTGACGTGCTAAGCTCGAGGTGGTCTCGACTTCAAAGAGTCTGGTCGGCTTGGTAGAACGCGACCGTAGCGCATTCCACTTATAAACATTCATGGTCATCTCCTCAAAAAGCTCTTGAGCGGGCTCGAGGGTTTTGTTATTAAGTGCCCCCTTGCTGCCGCATCAATCATTTGCCTCATTTGGAGATTCAAACCATTGTAGAAAGTTTGAACTTGTTGCCACACTGGGAGGGCATGATGATGACATATCCTCAAAAGTTCCTTGAAGCGCTCCCAAGTGTCGTAGAGAGTCTTCATGTCTATTTGTGTAAACGAGAGAATGTCCACATGTAATTTAGCGGACTTTGCCGGAGGAAAATATTTCATTAAAAATTTCTCCTTCATTTCGGCCCACGTAGTGATAAAACCTCTAGGAAGAGTACCCAACCACTTCTTGGCCATAATCCGTACATAGAAATGAAATAAACACAGACAGATGACGTCATCAGTGAAGCCATTTATTTTAAACGTATCGCAAATTTCCAAAAAATTAAGCAAATGTAAATTTGGATTTTCATCCGGTAAGCTATCGAATACAACCGATTGTTATTCCATCTTAATGGTACTCGTTTTAATTTCAAAATTATTATTCGCTACTGCCAGACGAATAATACTAGATTGTTCCCTCAAAATTCGGTCTCGCATAGTAGGACATGGTCCGTAGCGGGGCCGCATTAAGGTTGAGAACTTCTATTATGCCCTCTTTAGTTTCTCCGATTGATTCTTCGCTAATTATTGGTAGATCACTGAATCGCAGACGTCGCCGAAATGTGTGATCGATTTCTAGATCAAAATTGAATTCAAAATTATTTGAAGAGTTTACTCAGATCATAAACTAAAAAGAAGAGAGGAAAGGGGCAAAAAGAACTAAACGATGAAGAAGAAAAATTATTAAATTATTATAACATTATAGTTAAATATATAAATATATTTTTTTTTTTCAAAAAATGGGTTAAGTTAGTCCTGGACTTCCCGAGGTCTACCCCGTGAAAGGTTCGCAGCGGTACTAGAAGGTGTGCTCGGATGACAAGCCCAAACCTCCCGTTCCGAGAATTTAAGTTTTGCTTTTTTTTAAATTCTTGAGAGAAAATGGGGTGAGAAGAAGAGAAACGATAAAATAAATAACTATTTCTTTTTCAAATTATCGACCAAAAAGTCCCCGACAACGGCGCCAAAAACTTGATGCGCAAAACTATGCCTGCAAACGAAAACGACAAGTGTACTGTATCAGCAGTAGTATATGTTTATAAAAATCAAGGTCGTATTAGACACGGGGTGGTTGATTAATTCTACTTTGAAAAAAGTTATTATCTTATCAATTAAAACTTGGAATTGAGGTTGCAAATAGTAAAACTAGAAATGCTAACAGAATTAATTTGATGGTTTAAAAGCTAGTACTCGATTTTCGAATCACCTCAAAAATAAACAATAACAGAGTGAAAATAGAAATGCAGTTCTCTTGTTGAAGATGATTTGACTGTGGAGGTTCCCAAATCATGAACAACCCTCTTTCGAGGATTAAGTTCAACTAAGCATAGATGTATCGACCAAACTTTTGTTCTCAAATCGCATTGCCTAAGACTTGCTTTAGGTAGTGAACCTCGCTATTGAATTTTACTCTAATCTGGAAGAGTCACGTCGTCCTCTCTCGAGAGTTGCGTTCTACTCTTTTTTACCTATGAGCGATTGATTCGTCTTACGAGCCTCTCGGCTAACTAAAGAACGAAAACAAACTGAGAATTATATATCTACAAAATAGTCCCATGACAATTTTGATCAAAGGTAAATCGTAGGCGTTCAACATTTAGAGAAAAACAAACTTAAAATCATAAGAATATTGTCTCACCATTGGATCACCTCGATCGAGCATTATAACGATTAGTTACTCATGGAGATGGGGGGAATAATTTTTATAAAATTGCGCCACGATAAAAAAAAAGAGAAATGAATGTGACAAGAGATAAAAATTGAAATAGAATTTTTTTTAAGTGCAGATAAAAACTAAACTTTTATTTCTACGGAGAAACGGGAAATAAAAGCAAAGTTACAAGAAATCATACAAGATTTACGATTTAAAATAAAGACAGAAAAAAAAGACAACTTGACGTGCGATTCTGAATTGAAACTTCTCCAATCTTAATCTAAAAATTCTTCAAAATGAAATGACAAAACCACTTAATGAATTCTCTTCCAAAATCTCCACCCTCCTACTATTCTAGAGGACAACCCTTTTTATAGGCTGAGATGAGTCATGGTGGGTCAATTAAAGTGGAGGCGGGTTTCATGTATGGACGAGGGATTACTGTGCTTTTACCGGGTTGAAACCGTAGCCTAGCTATTGGAGTGCCATGTCAGCAATCCAGGTGGCCGGATTCCTTGTGAAGGTTGTGGACGAGCTGCTGCAACGTTGTACTAAAATTGGCGGGACTAATGGTGGTGGGATTTGTAACACCCCAAAAATGAGAAGCGATCATTGGAGGTTACCGCGTGACGGTAGGATTATCGCCAACGATAGATTAGTGAATTAAAAGACCAAGGGCTCAGGTTTTTACCGCCTGGCGATAGGAAACTATCGCGCCTCGGTAGTAAATGCCTTTGGCGAGAACATTCAACGGTTTTGAGGAATCGTCGAGAGCGCTACCGCCAGGCGATAAGAGTTACCGCGCCACGTTAGTCTTTCGACGAATGTTGAAAAGGATTTCTCGAGTAACCAATCTACCGCTAGGCGCTAGAGAGTTATCGCGGGGCGATAACTATGGATAGCGACGTTGGCTGGTCAAAGCGGTCACCGCCTGGGTTACCGTGCGATGCTAGGAGTTACCGCACGGTGGTAGCTTTTGTATATAGGCTGGACTTGAGATTTTATTCTCATTTTCTCTCATACACTCTTTTCTTTACTTCTAGAGAGGGAAGAGGAGGAAACTTCCAGGTTTTCTAGAGGAGTCGATCCAAGGTGTGCTTGTGATCGGAATCACGAGTCGACGCTAGATCCGCGGAGAGGAAGTTGTGAAGATAAATTCCATCCGGATCAAAGATCACAGTCATGGCTCCAAAGAGAATTACAAGGGTAACGATTTTCTCCTTAGACAAGTAAAGTCCTCAATATGCATACTTGCATGGAACCCCTCACCAAAAGGTGAAGAAAAGGTAGTTTCCAATGGGTAGATCGGTATGATCCCCGTTTAATATTGCATATAGATCTGGAAATGTAGAGTACAGAATTGGCATGCTGTGTGTAACGTCCCAATTCGCGCTAGGTACCTCGTGCATGCTTTTGAGTCAGGAGAAACGATTTGGGCTCAGGGAGTGCTGACAGCTAGGCTTACACTTGTGTAAGGGAAGAGAAGTCTGTCCAGAAAAGGACAAGGGTAGTGACACGAGTGTGTTCCTACCAGTGTGGTGCTCTGGTACTTGGGTTGGAAATTCATGGAGTTTCCAGAGAAGGACACGAGTAGTGATACAGGCGTATCCCTACCCGTGTATATGTGGACACGAGTAGAGGCACAGGCGTGTCCCCTACCCGTGTGTGTAACTGCCATCGTCGATCGAGTTTCCCGAGCAGGATACGGGTAGAGATACGGGCATGTCTCTGCCCGTGTACATATCTCCAGGAAGCCGACCTGTTGAAATTTGTCAAGTAAAAGTGGGTGATCGGACAGTCCGGGCGGCCTGGGCAGACTGACCGCGCGGCCTGATGATGCAGTCTGGAAGTCTGGTGTTGGCGACCTGTGGAGTTCTGGTCGCTGTTGAGCAGGTTGAAATCCGCGGACTGTGCGGACTGAGTATGAGTTCGGTAGTTGGCTGTTATTGGCGGTTTGCAGGTTGGAGTCCACGGTCTTCGCGGACTGCGCGGAGTGTTGTTGTGGAGTCCGCGAGCTTGGCAATGGTCTTGTCTCAAGTTGCGGTGGCGAGCCACATTCTTTGTGGCGGACTGGCCTTTGAGCTGGCGATCTGACTTTGTGTCCGTTGAGCTAACGCCATATGTTTGGCGGGTTGCTGGACTTGGTCACTCACAGTGACAAGTCTAGGGTATCCGCATAGTCCGCAGTTGACCGGGCGATTTGCCTGTTGGTCGTGGACTTGTGCTGCGGGCTGATGTTGTGTTCGGGGTGTCTGTATGGTACGTTGTGACCGGGCGGTCTGCCTGTTGGTAGTGGACAGATTGCGGGCTACTTTGGTGTTCACAGAGTCCTCGAAGTCCGTTGTGACCGGGCGGTTTGCCTATTGGTCGTGGACTTGTGCTTGCAGATTGATGCAGTGTCTGCTACTCTGTGCGGACTTTAATATCGCCTTGGTACTTGACAGTTTCGGCTGGTGTCCGACCTTCTCCTTGTGGACTGGGCGGACTGCCTTGTGCAGATTAGACTCTGGCTAGCAGGTCTGCTATGGCGGCGATCTTGCACTTGGCGGTTAGCGGACTGTTTGCGAGTCCGATATTGGTAATGCGGATAATGCAGACTCGGCAGACTGGTTGTGCTAGCTGCGATCAAGGGGAGGTTAGCCTATCTCATAGGGCGATGACCACACTCCTCACCCCGCCTATAAATAAGACCCCCAACACTTCAATTGTAACTGAGTGAACAGTAAGTTGAACTTGGATTAAGTGCTGCGGACTCTGTTTTCCTATCCGCGCGGTTTGAGCAGACTTAACCGATTACTGTTTGCAGGTGGTGCGGCTAGCACTGTGGAGCCAAGAGTTTGGTTTTGACTTCCGTCAGGCTCAGTGAATTTTGCGGACTGCATTCAACGGTTTACCAGTTCTCTCTCTGCTTCAATTTTCCAAGTTCAATAACCTGTCCGCCGGACTCGACGGTTAGGCAGTCTATTCTCCAGTTCGATAGCAGCAATAGTTCAGCGAATAACGGTGTGTCCGCGCGACCTCGCGGTCTCGGCAGACTCCGTTGTTCAGTTCGTCTTCAGCAGCAATTCGGACAATCTCTGCGAATTCTGCGGACAGGCGGTCTCGGCGTTTTCAGTGTTCTGTCCGCCCGAATTGATACTTGTATTTTTTTTTCTTCTTTCCCCAGTGTACTGGCAAAATCATGTCTCGCCATGTATAACTCGCTCTGTAAAGAACATTGATATATACATGATTTGCTTTTCTTTGTCTTTGCATCTAGTTGATTGAGTTACTTCCTATTTTCCACATGGTAAAGTTGTGATCAAGATAGTTTTGAAGATATTAATTTGGTGTTTAGAGTATTTTGCTGAGCTTCTTGAGAAAATTCAACATGGTATCAAAGGAAGGTTCAGTTGCTTGAGTGGTGATCAACGTTTGATTGTGCTCTGTACTTTTGGGAACTTAATCAGATTTACTACAATGGACGAAGGTTATGCAAGGGGTCTGGAATTGAGCTTTTGACGCCGACTAACTTCAAGAAGTGGAAGTCGTGCATAAAAAGCTATCTTCTGGGCGAGGAGCTGTGGGAGGTCGTCGGTGGTGATGACCAGGTGGAAATTATAGTTGAGTTTGGAACTGCTGAGCATGTGAGAGTTTGGAGGAAGACTAATGCAAAAGCAGAGTTTACTCTCGAATGGGCTGTCTCACCGGAGCTGTTTGATCACATCATTGGATGTGAATCTGTTGCTGAAATTTAGACTTCTCTTGATGGGTTGTTTAATAGGAAGAATGTAGCTAGGCTACAGTTCCTGGAGAATGAGTTGGCTAAAGCAACTCAAGGAGACCTCTCCATCTCAAAGTACTTCTTGAAAATGAAAAGCTTGTGTGCTGAGCAATCAACACTTCATCCTGATGAGCCTATCTCTGAGGCTAAGCTGAAAAGGCACATAATCTGCGGCTTGCGGAAGGAGTATGTGACCTTTATTTCTTCAGTTCAAGGCTGGGCAACTCAGCCATCTTTGCTGGAACTTGAGAACCTGCTTGCTTCGCAGGAAAGTTTGGCCAGGCAGATGGTTGGAGTTACTATTTCTGATGGTGGCAGTGAAGCTATGTTTACTGGGAAGAAGAAGAGATGGGAAGGGAAGAAGAAGAATACCGCGGCTGATGATGTGCCTTCAACCTCTAAGCAGCAAGAGAGGAGCTCTTCTCCTAAGAAGGATTGGAAGAATAATTTGAAGTGCTACAGGTGTCATCAGCCGGGTCACTTCAAGCATGACTGTAAGGTCAAGGTGCAACCTGGGCATGCTGCAGGCAAGGAGGAAGCTTGCTCTAATACTGAGGAAGCTGGCTGGGGTGGAGCCTTCATGACGAGCACTTGTGTCTGTGCCTTATCATCCATCGACTTTGAAGAGGACTGGATCGTGGACTCCGGGTGTGGTAATCCCCTCACTGAAGACAAGTTGAAGTTCTCCTCACTGCAAACTTACTCAGGTAACGAATCAATCATTACTGCTGATAATACTGTTCATACTGTAGAGAAGGACGGTGTAGTGTCTGTGGGTAGTGATCAGGGTCCACTCATATTAATGAGTGTCTATCACGTACCGGGCATGAAGAAGAATCTCTTCTCAGTAACCAACGCAGTAGATGCAAGATATCAGGTTCTGTTTGATAAAACAGAAGTGAAGTTTCTCCGTAACGTATCAACGGTTAAAGCTGATGTTGCTCATGTTGGAAGGAGAGTAAAAGACTTGTTTGTTCTTGCAACAAGCTCCTATGTTGATCGGATGAGGGCTAACGATAGCGCTGCCATTTGGCATGAGAGGTTGGGGTATGTAGGGATGGATAAGCTGAAAGATATGACAAGCAGGAGTCTTGTGAAAGGCTTTCCTAAGCTGTCATCCTTTGGTGATGGTCACGTTTATGCAGGTTTTCAGTTCGGCAAGGCACATCGTCTTCCGTTTGATAAATCTCAAACAAGGAGCAAGAAACCACTAGAGTGTATCCATGGTGACTTGATGAGACCAACCGCTACTGCTAGCCTTAGTGGGAGCAGATACATGCTGGTTTTGATTGATGACTACTCAAGGTACACTTGGGGTGTATTTTATGAAGGAGAAGTCAGTTTCTTTCTAGTTTTTTA
Source organism: Platanthera zijinensis (assembly GCA_039513925.1). Classification (NCBI taxonomy): domain Eukaryota; kingdom Viridiplantae; phylum Streptophyta; class Magnoliopsida; order Asparagales; family Orchidaceae; genus Platanthera; species Platanthera zijinensis. Next base: position 14,625,579 of record CM077083.1, read on the forward strand.
TGGAGTTAAGGGAGCTAGTAGAGGGCCGGCTTAACCTGCGGATCAAGAAGTTTAGAACTGACAATGGCGGAGAATTTCTCTCCTCCAAGTTTTCTAATTTTTGCAGGAAGCACGGGATTCAGAGAGAGCTTACTTGTGCTCACACTCCACAATAAAATGGAGTAGCAGAGAGGAAGATCCATCATTTGACGGAGACCTGCAAATGTTGGCTTCATGCCAAGAGTATCCCAATGTCATTTTGGGCGGAGGGAATGTCTTGTGCAGCTTATGTCATCAATCAGATGCCTCTCAGGCCGATCAACATTAAGTCTCCTGTCTAGATGATGTTCAAGGAGAAGCCAAGCGTGGAACACCTTCGGGTGTTTGGTTCAACTTGCTATGTGCATATCCCAGATACCTTAAGGACAAAGCTTGATGCAAAGGCAAGGAAGCTTGCCTTTGTAGGCTATGATGAGCGGAAGATGGGATGGAAGTGCATGGATCCAGCGACGAAGAAGTTTGTTGTATCAAGAGAAATGGTCTTTGATGAACTGACGTCATATGGAGGAAACTCGGTTGATCTACCAGAGAGCAAGGTTAATGAAGAGAAGGTGGTTGCTGACGTTATTCAAGAGGAGCTTGATGTTTCACTAGCAGCTCCTGTTGCTTCAAGCTCTGCAGCAAAAGCTTCTAGGTCAGGAAATAGGGGGAGCATTGCTAAGGTTCTGTCTGAGAATGAAGCTGAGCCTGAAGAAGCAGGGGAGGTGGTGAGCAAGGAGTAGCCTATTCGGAGATCAAAGAGGGTTATCAAGCCTCCAGCTCGCTACTGCGAAGGGAATGAAGTGAGCTATGTATCATGTTTCTTTGCAGGTCCTCTTGATGAGAGAGAACCTTCAAGCTTCAATGAGGCCACTGGAGTCAAAGGGTGGGAATATTCCATGGGAGAGGAGATAGCTGCTCTTAAGAAGAATGAAGCCTGGGACCTTGATCCCAGGGTTGATGGCATTACTCCATTGACTTACAAGTGGGTGTACAAGTTGAAGAAGAAGGCTGATGGGAGCATTGAAAGGTACAAGGCTCGTCTTGTTGATCGAGGATTCTCACAGCAGTATGGAGAGGACTATGAGGAGATGTTTAGTCCAGCTGCAAAGATGACTTCGGTTCGGGTGGTGATCGCTTTGGCTACTTGCCAAGGTTGGAAGATGTGACAGCTAGACGTAAAGAATGCCTTTCTTTACGGGGAGATTGACAAGGACATCTTCATGGATCAGCCACTCGGTTACATATCTGAAGAACATCCAGACTACGTTTGCAAGCTCTGGAAGGCTCTTTATGGCTTGAAGCAGGCTCCTTGAGCCTGGTATGAGAAGATTGCAGAATACCTTCAGTTCTGCGGATATTTGGCTTCAAATTCAGACTCAAGCCTGTTTGTCAAGAAGAAAGGGGAGCTTCTAGTCCTGGTGCTATTGTACGTGGATGATATGATCATCATGAGAAATTCCAAGGAGGAAGTAGCTAGGCTCAGGACAGAGCTAGCTATCAGATTCGAGATGAAGGATCTGGGCGAACTCCACCATTTCCTTGGACTTGAGGTGGAGAGGAGGGAGAGCGGCATACTCGTGTTCCATAAGGGCTATGCGGAATGGATCGTTTAGCGATTTGGCATGCAGGAGGGGAAGAGTAGCTCTACTCCATTTGATTCGGGCATCAAACTTCGGCGAGATGAGGGAAGGATTTTACCAGATCCTTTGGTGTTTCGAGCTCTAGTTGGGAGTCTTATCTACTTGACGATTACAAGGCCAGACATTAATTATGCAGTTGGTCGAGTAAGTCGGTATATGGCGGAACCCAGGAAGCCTCATCTAATGGCGGCATGGAATATTCTGAAGTATGTGAGGGATACTTCTGACATGGGTCTCCTTTATAGGAGAGGTGCAGAGTTTGTTCTTCAAGGATACTCAGATGTTGATTACGTGGGAGATTCAGATGACCGGAAGTCAACATCTAGTTACGTATTCTCTTGTGGGCCTGGGAGTATTTCTTGGTGCAACAAGAAGCAAGACTCAGTGTCCGTCTCTACCACGGAAGCGGAATACAAGGCTTCGGCCTTGGCAGCTCGGGAAGCCATCTGGCTTAGGAGATTAGTAGAGGAAGTCTATGAAGAAGTGTGCGGACCAACTCTGTTATGCGGTGAAAATGAGAGTGCCCTAAAACAGGTAAATAATCTAGTTTGTCACGCACGAACTAAGCACATCGAGATTGAACACCACTTCATTCGGGAGAAGGTGTTGGAGGGATCTCTGATGGTGGAGCATGTGTAGAGTGCGGACAACATCACAGATATCTTCACAAAGTCGTTGCCGAAGGTGCCATTTACTCAGTTATGGGGACTGCTTGGCTTGATCACCACTTCTCACTTCAAGGGGGAGTGTTGAAATTTGTGAAGTGATAGTGGGTGATCGGGCAGTCCGGGCAGTCTAGGCAGTATGGCCGCGCAGACTGATGATGTAGTCTGGCGGTCTGGTGTTGGCGACCTGTGGAGTTCTTATGGCTGTTGAGCGGGTTGAAATCCGCGGACTGTGCGTACTGTGTATGAGTTCGGCAGTTGGCTGCTATTGGCGGTTTGCAGGTTGGAGTCCACGGACTTCGTGGACTGCGCGGACTGTTGTTGTGGAGTCCGCTAGCTTGGCAATGGTCTTGTCTCGAGTTGCGGTGGTGAGCCAATTCTTTGTGGTGGACTGGCCTTTGAGCTGGCTATCTAACTCGGTGTCCGCTGAGCTCGCGCCATATGTTTAGCGGGTTGCTGGACTTGGTCACTCATAGTGACAAGTCCAGGGTGTCCGTATAGTCCGCTGTTGATCGGGCGATTTGCCTGTTGGTCATGGACTTGTGCTGCGGGATGATGCTGTGTTCGGGGTGTTCGCATTGTCCGCTGTGACCGGGCGGTCTGCCTGTTGGTCGTGGACAAGTTGCAGGCTGCTTTGGTGTTCATAAAGTCCGCGAAGTCCGCTGTGACCGGGCGGTTTACCTGTTGGTCGTGGACTTGTTCTTGCGGATTGATGCAGCGTCCGCTACTTTGTGCAGACTATCATCTCGCCTTGGTACTTGACGGTTTCGGCTAGTGTCCGACCTTGTCCTTGCAGACTAGGCAGACTGCCTTGTGCGGACTGGCCTCTGGCTAGAAGGTCTGCTATGGCGGCGATCTAGTACTTGGCGGTTAGCAGACTGTTTGCGAGTCTGACATTGGTAATGCGAACAATGCGGACTCAGCGGACTGGTTATGCTAGTTGCGATCAAGGGGCGGTTAGCCTATCTCACAGGGAGGTGACCACACTACTCACCCCGCCTATAAATAGGACCCCCCGACACTTCAATTGTAACTGAGTGAACAATAAGTTGAACTTGGATTAAGTGTTGCGGACTCGGTTTTCCTATTCGCGCGGTTTGAGTAGACTTAACCGGTTACTGTTTTCAGGTGGCGCGGCTAGCACTGTGGAGCCAGGAGTTTGGTTTTGACTTCAGTCTGGCTCAGCGAAGTTTGCGGATTGCATTCAGCGGTTTACCAGTTTTCTCTCTACTTCACATTTTCAAGTTCAATAACCTGTCCGCCGTACTCGACGGTTAGGCGGTCTATTCTCCAGTTTGACAACAGCAGTATTTCAGCGAATAACGGTGTATCCGTGCAACCTCACGGTCTCGGCAGACTCCGTTGTTCTGTTCGGCTTCAGCAGCAGTTCGGGCAGTCTCTGCGACTTCTGCGGACAGGCGGTCTCGATGGTTTCCAGTGTTCTGTCCGCCCGAATTGATACTTGTATTTTTTGCTGCTTTCCCTAGTGTACTGGCGAAATCATGTCTCGCCAGGTATACCTCGCTCTGTAAAGAATATTGATATATACATGATCTGCTTGTCTCTGTCTTTGCATCTGGTTGATTGAGTTACTTCTAGTTTTTCGCTTGGTCAAGTTGTGATCTGGATAGTTCTGAAGATATTAATTTGGTGTTTAGACTATCTTGCTGAGCTTCTTGAGAAAATTCAACATGGACGTGTCTCCCGAGCAGGACACTGGTAGAACACGGGCATGAATACGGTCGTGTCGCGTGACATGAGTAGTTGACACGGGCGTGCCCTTACCCGTATTGGTGTCCAAACAACACTCTAACTGTCGACGACGCTTCACCCGAGCAGGATATGGGTAGGGACATGGGCGTGTCCCTACCCATATTGGTCCTATATATATAGGATTTCTGAAACTTGGCTGTTTTTCATCCTCTTCCTAAGCCTTTTCTGTGGAGAGACTGGTGCTCGAGCAACTTTCTTCTAGTAGAGAACCGACTCTGTCGAGGAGAAGAAGATGCGGCCGCGAAGGGTGACGAGATCCATGGCCGAAAATGGTGGAAACGCCGGAATCGAGGTGAGCTTCCTCCCCTCTCCCTTGGTGCTAGATCTCTAGTTATTCCTAGGCGAGATATCGACTCAAAAGAGTCTTGATGTGTGAGATGAAGATTTCTAGGAAGAGGCCATGCTAGAACTTGTGTTCTAGGGTTTAATCATCTTCAACCTCTCCTTCCTTCAATGTGATGATGGGGGATGGTCTCGTGAAGAGAAATGGCCTTATGAGGGTGAATAAGGGTGGAGGAATTTCTGGTTATGATTTGGGAAGATCGGCTAGAGGAGGAAGACAGACCGATGTCGTTCGTTCCGCCTTAAGATGCGCACAGAAATCTGCTTTCTGCGCGCAACGATTTTCGTAGCCATTTTCCAATATGAAACAACCAGATCTGGGCTTTTGACAAAACACGAAATTCATAACCCATGGAAATACCTTTCGAACGAGTGGTTGCATGTCTTCGTGTGAAGTCTGTAGTCATGAGAAGGTCTGATCGAATTTGACGGCCAATAGTGTAAATGTGCATAATCTGTAATATGTACGTAGCAGACTTTGAAGTCGATTTCAAGCATGAAATGGCCAGATTTGGCCCTCTGGCTAAACATGAAATTCATAGCTCTTGGAAATTCCTTTCCAACGAGGGGTTAAACACATTCATCGGATTCCTATAGCATCAGGAATCCCCGTTTGAAGTTCTGCACTCTATACAATTCCTGCATGCTTTGTTCTTTTGGTTATGTAAACCTAATTTAGAACTATTAGAGAGATTATGGATAGTTAGCGTGAAGTTTGTTGTGATTAGTTGGATTGATCCTTTGTAATCAAATGACGAAGTGAAACCTAATATTTTGAGATTATTTGGTTGATAGATCCCTAGGTGAACTAGTGGATATGTGAGTTGGATTGTATAAACAAACTAGATATGTGAATCAGTAAGATGAGCTAAATACTAACAAGGTGATAAATATTGTGTGGAAGAGGATTGAATAAGATTAGTGCATGAATATGTGGAAGGGTTGATAGTGCGTGAGTGTTTGCCACACTTGATCGATTGAGTTTATAAGGGACTCAGTAAGGAGCCCTTGTGTGATGTTAAGCTCGAGATGTGAAATTGGCATGCGGTGTGAGTCGACACGTGGTATCGTAATCCTTGTTAAGGATAGTGTGGCAGGTCTATGGGCTCGCCAGTCGTCAGACTGACGGGATTCGATGGTTATAACTTGGGCGGTTGGGCTTGGTCCTCGATGCTCATTCCTGGGGCTCCTTCCGTGCCAGGTGAACAGTTGGGCTTGGTCCTTGTGCTTTTTCCGAGGCTCCTTCTCGGTCACATATTGGCCAGTTCAGGGCTTGGTTCTCGGTGCACATCTACCCGAGACTCCCGCTGAGCCGTAGTACGCGTGTGAGCTCCGTTGTTGTGTTCTTAACATTGAGGCGTATGGAGGCCTAGACCAGGTAGTGTGGAGATCAGCCTAGTAGTGGAGATGCCCGCTCCACTGTCACCGTCTGGCCACGACGGATGATGCCTGAGAGGTTAGCTACCAACTCAAAAAGTGGGAACTAAGAGTCTGTGTCGACACAATAATTGCTTGTGCGTAATCATGGGTGAGTCATTGAATAGCATTCATGGCATTGCATTACATCGCATACACAAGATCCTCATCGTATAAGTTTGTATGGGCACTCTTATACGATGAGTTACTTTACTGTTAAGCCGAACCTCAACTTATATGTCTGTATGGACATTCATATAAGTTGAGTTACTTTCTGTTGTAGATTTACACTTTCATTTACTGCTGTAGATGTTAGAGCTGTTTGGGCAATGTATTTGCTCATTTACTATGCTGCTATATATATACATTGTTTACGGATCACTTCATTCCACCTGTTTGTACTATAGATTTATATACATATATTGTACCATGTTCCTTTCTCTGCCCGGTGCCAAGGAGTCGCCGGGGGAGCGGATGTGATAGCTACCTAGTCTTTATGACTAACGGATGCTACGTATTACTTTTTAGGAGGAAACCCCGCAGACAGAGAAACAATAGGTTATGCAGCAGGACAGCTAGGCCAGGACGACGGGGCCTGAGGGGATGATAGGATCACTACCGTTAGTGACTGATGTGAGTCTTCGAGAGACTCTTATTGTAGCCCTTTTGGGCGAGTTTTAACTCGTACTCTGATTATGTAGAAGCTTGTTGTAGTTTATTTTATATGTTGTATTTTTGGACTATTATATGTTTGTGTGGATTTGACTTCTCATTTTATTTGTTTGGTTGGGTTGGCAATGTTTGATATTGGTGAAGGCCGACATAATAGGCGTCTTGTAGTACAGGCTAGCCCGAGTGCTAGTGCTACCGCAAGGCGGCTGTTCTGGGCATAAGACTCCCCTCGAGCCGTGTTTTGTGTTTCGGGAGGGGGGGGGGTCATACAAATGGTATCAGCTTGCTACGATCCTTAACTAATGAGGTCATTCAACAATGGTGCCACCCCCATTCGATTAGTCAGTTTGGGGACAAACTGACTTAGCGGAAGCAGTGGTGTGCCTATATGTAATTCACACTAAGTATGTCCAATTTTGAACTTAAGATTATCCAACCTGACCTTAAGCTTGTATTCTACGTGTAGATCCCAGTGCACGTTGATCCAGTGGAGGGCACCCCCACCCCGTCCATACCCACACAATTTCAACAATCAGAGCTAGGGCAGACGCTCACAGCTATCCTGGATGCCTTCAGATCCCAACAAGCCCTTGTACAACAACAAGGTCCGGGCTCCAATTGTGTGAGCACTTTCCGAGCTCTCTCCCCTCCTGCTTGCCTTGGGACAGAGTCGGTAGTGCGTACTGAGGACTGGCTCGACACCGTGCAAGAACTACTGGCAGGAATTAGATGCCCAAGCAATATGGCGGTTACCCTGGTAGTCCTAGAACAACATGCCAAGAGTTGGTGGAAGTCCCTCATGGGCTCCACCTTTCAAAGGTGAGTGTATACGGAGATCAGCAGGAACGAGTTCTAGGGAGCCTTTTTGGAGCACTTCATTCCCTCATCTGCTCGAGATGAACTCAAAGAGAGATTCTTACAGCTAAAGCAAGGATCCATGTCAGTGATGGAGTACCACCGGGAGTTTTAGCATCTGTCTAGATTTGCTGACTCCTATGAGTTGGATGATAGAGGATATGCAAAAAGGTTCTACAAAGGCTTGTGAGACCCACTGAGGCAAACCCTTTTGTTTATAGCGGACTCCAGCCTGGCGAAAATTATTGACATGACAAAGAGGCTAGAAGCAGACCACTTGGGAAGTGGTAAAAGACCTACTGCGGGTATGATGGAAGTTGGCCCTAGCAACAAAAGGAGACACGACTTCGGAGGAGAAAGAGGACAACATAGAGGTGGCATGCATTTCCACCAGAATTATAGAGTGGAGCACCCGGTTCCACAACCGCCAGCATTGCCTCCATCACCACAGCCTCAACAGTTTCAGCAACACGGTGGGAGGCAGGAGCGAGTGTGCTTCGAATGCAACCAACCGGGCCACATTCGACGCTACTGCCCACAACTGTTTGGAAATGCGCCTCTTGCTCTCCCTTCAACAACTCCTCGAGGGTGGGGGCACATGCATGGTCTAGGACGAGGACCACAAGGATTAAACCCCAGACCTGCTCAGAATCAGGTGTTCGCGCTGGATATGACACAGGAGCGGAACCCTCGGGAGGTGATTGCATGTATGTTATAGTTAGTTATCACATTTTCATTGTTAATCTTAAGTTGCTTAAGACATACTAGATATCTAGCTTTGAGTATTGTTATTGGTACTTAGGCACCGTGGTGGTCGGCGGGAAACTGGCCTATACGTTATTTGATACCGGTGCCTCACACTCATTTGTGTCTGCGGACTTCATTAAAGACCTGGAAGAAGTGCAATCCTTCACTAGTATTGCTCGAAGAGTACGCCTCCCAGACGGCTCTGAGATGACTGCAACTGCCAAGTCTGAATTGGAGATACTCATTGGGGGAAAGACCTTTGATACCCCTGCCACAGTTTTGAGAATGCCGGAGTTCGACCTCATTCTAGGCATGGCATGGCTGGATTGGCACTACACAAGAATTGACTGTGCGGAGAAGCGAATCTACTTGAGACATGGGGATACCGATGTAATCTTCTAAGGTATAAAATTTGCACCACTTTTATTATTATCTTCGATCCAATCCCTGAAAGCTCACATAAGAGGGGATGAAGTTTACATGATATGTTTCGAACTGAAGGAGATGAAAATTGATATGAAGGACGTGCGGGTGGTGCGAGATTTTCCCGAGGTATTTCCTGAGAAATTGCCAGGTTTACCCCCGCATAGAGAGGTGGATTTTCAAATTAAGCTAGTACTAGGAGCCAAGCCCGTCTCCAAGACCCCTTACCGGATGGCCCCGAAGGAACTCACAGAGTTTAGAGTACAGTTGCAAGAACTGGTGGAATCAGGGTTTGTTCTCCCCAGCTCATCATCTTGGGGAGCCCCTGTTCTATTTGTTAAGAAGAAGGATGGAACATTGCGATTATGTATAGACTATCGGGAGCTCAACCGACTGACGGTACGGAACACCTATCTACTACCTCAGATCGATGAGTTGTTTGACCAATTAGTAGGAGCGCATTGGTTTTCCAAATTGGATTTACGTTCGGGGTATTATCAGTTGAGAATACAGGAGCAGGACATTCAGAAAATGGCCTTTAGCTAAAGGTACGGCTGTACGAGTTCACTGTAATGTCGTTTGAGCTCACAAATGCCCCTTCAGCCTTCATGAGCTTGATGAACAAAGTGTTCGAACCTTATCTAGATGTCTTTGTCATCATTTTCATCGATGACATTTTGGTTACTCTAAGATGGAGGAAAAGCATGTCGAACATCTGACCTTGGTACTGAAGGAGCTAAAAGAGCACGCCTTGTTTGCCAAGTTCAGCAAGTGCGAATTTTGGCTCCAAGAGATTGCCTTCTTGGGCCATGTGATCAGTGGGGCTGGATTAGATGTGGATCCGGCCAAAGTGCGTGCCGTGAAGGAGTGGTCCCCCTTAAAGTCAGCGCCCGATGTGCAGAGCTTCCTTGTACTTGTCGGATACTATCGCAAGTTTGTAAAAGGCTTCTCAAAGATTGTCCTTCCTCTTACTACGCTGACAAAGAAAGGTGTGTCGTATGAGTGGACACTCCAGTGTGAAGCCGCGTTTTAGGAACTGAAAGACCGACTTATATCCGCACCCATCCTATCCCTTCCATCTGGGAAGGAAGGATTTCAAGTTTACACTGACGCGTTGTATCAAGGAATGGGAGCGGTACTGATGCAGCACAGACATGTGATTGCATATGCTTCAAGACAGCTGAAGAAGCATGAAATCAATTACCCGATACATAATCTAGAATTGGGAGCAGTGGTGTTTTCCTTGAAGATTTTGAGACACTATCTATATGGCGTCCACTGCGAATCTTTTTAGACCACAAGAATCTAAAGTACGTCCATTCACAGAAGGAATTGAATTTGAGACAGTGACGGTGGATAGAGTTTTTATGCGATTATGAATTCACTTTGAACTACCACCCCGGAAAAGCAAATTCTGTGGCTGATGCTTTGAGCATAAAGTTACCGGAATCGAACTCGGAGTCCCGATTGATGAGAATGGAGTTAACCCGGTTGCTCGAAGAGATGGAGATCACCCTGGTATATAAAGACCAATCATAAGGGTATACAAAGTACTTAACCACGATGAGCATAGTCTGTGATTTTCGAGACCGAACCCGGGCGGAGCAAGGAAAAGATGCGGCTCTAGCCCCGACAATCAAGTTAATTGAAGATGGGACTACTGACGACTATTCCCTAAAAGACGGCCTCTTTCATCTCCATGGCCGGCTTTACATTCCCAAAGGCAGTAAAATTCGGGAAGATATCCTGAGAGAAGCACATTGCACACAGTATTCTGTGCATCCTGGGATTGCCAAGATGTACGCCAACATGCGGATGACCATGTGTTGGCCGGGAATGAAGAGGGACGTCCGATATTTTGTTACGCACTGCGAGGCATGCTAAAGGGTGAAGGCAGAATGCAGGAGCCCCGACAGATTATTACAGTCATTGCCCATCCCCGAGTGGAAGTTCGAGGATGTCTCCATGGGCTTCGTCCACGGATTGCCTCGCTCACGCTCAGGGAATGATTCAGTATGGGTGATTGTTGACCGCCTGACGAAGGTAGCCCGGTTTATTCCTATGAAGAAAGAAGCTCATGTGAATGTTTTGGTACGCCTCTTTGTGCAACAGTTCGTACGGTATCATGGCGTGCCAAAGACAATTGTTTCTGATCAGGATGGTCAGTTTACCTCTAAATAATGGAAGGCGGTGCAGGCGTATTTGGGTTCACGTCTTACCTTTAGCACAACATTTCATCCTCAGACGGACGGGAAATCTGAGAGGACCATCAGAACATTGGAGGATCTATTGAGGCCGTGCGTATTGGATAGAGGAGAGCCATGGGAAAGGCTCTTACCCCTGGTGGAATTTTCATATAACAATAGTCACCATGCCAGTATCGAAACGGCACCCCATGAAGCCCTTTACGAAAGAAGGTGTAGAACCCCCTTGTCATGGGTACAAGATGAAGACCCGAAGGTTTTGGGTATTGAATACATTGATGATACTGATGCGCTGGTTAGGCTAATATGGGACCGCATGCTTGAGGCTCAAAGTCGGCATGCTAAATACTATAATGCAAAGCACCAGGTGGTAGAATTTCAAGTGGGTGATAAAGTGTTTCTGAAGATCCGGCCGATGAATGGAGTATCACGGGTACGTGGTATGAAGAAGCTCAACCCAAGGTATGTCGGGCCTTACACTATATTGGAGAAGATTGGCCCTTTGGCCTACCGGTTGGAGTTACCACCAGAGATGGAGAATCCTCATGACGTATTCCATGTGTCGTCTCTCCGGAAGGCGCTGTTGCGGTCCGATCAACATATTCTCACCATTGATGGAGCAGTAGCGACCGATAGATCTGTACGACTAAAGCCAGTGCGGATAGTAGACAACGAGACAAGGATTTTGCGCCGCAAGAGGGTTCCTTTGGTAAAAGTGTTGTGGTCTAATCATGGGAAGGAGGAGTATACCTGGGAGCCGGTGGACTTGATGCAAAAGCGCTACCCGGAGTTATTTCCTTCAGGTAAAATTTGAAAGCATGTTTTAATTTATTATTCACGCTTTTCTCTCCCCATAGCCTTAGCTTGATTTCGGGGACGAAATCTTTTATTTTGATTATAGGATTTGTAACGTCCCAATTTGCGCTAGGCCCCTCGTGCGTGCTTTTGAGTCAGGAGAAATGATTTGGGCTCAGGGATTGCTGGCAGCTAGGCTTACACTTGTGTAAGGGAGGAGAAGTCTGTCCAGAAAAGGACAAGGGTAACGATACAGGCGTGTCCCTACCCGTGTGGTGCTCTGGTACCTGGGTTAGAAATTCGTGGAGTTTCCAGAGAAGGACACGGCTAGTGACACGGGCATGTCCCTACCCGTGTGTATGTGGACACGTGTAGAGGCACGGGCGTGTCCCCTACCCGTCTGTGTAACTTCTATCGTCGATCGAGTTTTCCGAGTAGGACACGGGTAGAGACACGGGCGTGTCCTACCTGTGTGCATATCTCCAGGAAGCCGGCCGTGTCTCCCAAGCAGGACACGGGTAGAACACGGGCATGAACACGGCCGTATCGCGTGATACGGGTAGTTGACACGGGCGTGTCCCTACCCGTGTTGGTGTCCAAACGACACTCTAACCGTCGACGATGCTTCACCCGAGCAGGACACGGGTAGGGACACGGGCGTGTACCTACCCGTGTTGGTCCTATATATATAGGATTTCTGAAACTTGGCTATTTTTCATCCACTTCCCAAGCCTTTTCTGTGGAGAGACTGGTGTTGGAGCAACTTTCTTCCAGTGGAGAACTGACGTCGTCGAGGAGAATAAGATGCCACCGTGAAGGGTGACGAGATCCATGGCAAGAAATGGTTGAAACGCCGGAATCGAGGTGAGCTTCCTACCCTCTCCCTTAGTGCTAGATCTCTAGTTATTCCTAGATGAGATATCGACTCAAAAGAGTCTTGATGTGTGAGATGAAGATTTCTAGGAAGAGGCCATGCTAGAACTTGTGTTCTAGGGTTTAATCATCTTCAACCTCTCCTTCCTTCAATGTAATGATGGGGGATGGTCTCATGAAGAGAAATGGCCTTATGAGGGTGAATAAGGGTGGAAGAATTTCTGGTTGTGATTTGGGAAGATTGGCTAGAGGAGGAAGACGGGCCGATGCCGTTCGTTCGCCGTAAGATGCGCGCAGAAATCTGCTTTCTGCGAGCATCGATCTTCATGGCCATTTTCAGATAAGAAAATGGCCAGATCCGGGCTTTCTACTAAACACAAAAGTAGTAGCCCATGGAAATACCTTTCCTATGAGTGGTTGCACGTCTTCGTGCGAAGTATGTAGCCACGGGAAGTCCTGATCGAATTTGATGGCTGATAATATAAAAGTGCATAATCTGTAATATGTACGTAGCAGACTTTGAAGTCGATTTCAAGCATGAAATGGCCAGATTTGGCCCTCCGACTAAACATGAATTTCGTAGCTCTTAGAAACACCTTTCCAACGAGGGGTTAAACACTTTCACCGAATTCATGTAGCATCAAGAATCCCAGTTTGAAGTTCTGCAATATATACAATTCTTTCATGCTTTGTTCTTTTGGTTATGTAAACCTAATTTAGAACTATTGGAGAGATTGTGGATAGTTAGCGTGAAGTTTGTTATGAGTAGTTGGATTAATCCTTTGTAATCAAATGAAGAAGTGAAATGTACTAGTTTGAGATGATTTGGTTGATAGATCCCTAGGTGAACTAGTGGGTATGCGAGTTGGATTGTATAAACAAACTAGATATGTGAATCGGTAAGATGAGCTAAATACTAACAAGGTGATGAATATTGTGTGGAAGAGGATTGAATAAGGTTAGTGCATGGATATGTGGAAGGGTTGATAGTGCGTGAGTGTTTGCCGCACTTGATTGATTGAGTTGATAAGGGACTCGGTGAGGAGCCCTTGTGTATTGTTAAGCTTGAGATGTGAAATTGGCATGCGGTGTGAGTCGATACGTGGTGTCGTAATCCTGATTAAGGATAGTATGGCAAGTCTACGGGCTCGCCAGTCATCACACCGACGGGTGATGACGGTTAGACCTTGGGCAGTTGGGCTTGGTCCTCGGTTCTCATTCCCGGGGATCCTTCCGTGCCAAGTGAACTGTTGGTCTTGTCCTCGTGCTTTTTCTGAGGCTCCTTTCGGGTCACATCTTGGCCAGTTCGGGGCTTCGTTCCCGGTGCACATCTTCCCAAGACTCCCGCTAAGCCGTAGTACGTGGGTGAGCTCTGTTGTTATGTTCTTAGTGTTGAGGCGTATAGAGGCCTAGGTCAGGTAGTGTGGAAACCAGCCTAGTAGTGGAGATGCCCGCTCTACTGTCACTGTCTAGCCACGACGGATGATGCTTGAGAGGTTAGCTACCTACTCGAAAAGTGGGAACTAAGAGTCTGTGTCGACACAGCAATTACTTGTGCGTGATCATGGGTGAGTCATTGTATAGCATTAATGGCATTGCATTACATCGTATACACAAGATCCTCATCGTATAAGTTTGTATGGGCACTCTTATATGATGAGTTACTTTACTATTGAGCCGAACCTCAACTTATATGTCTGTATGGGTATTCATATAAGTTGAGTTACTTTCTATTGTAGGTTTACACTTTCATTTTCTGCTGTAGATGTTAGAGCTTTTAGGGCAATATGTTTGCTCATTTACTATGCTGCTATATATATACATTGTTTACGGATCACTTCATTCCACCTGTTTGTATTATAACTTTATATACATATATTGTACCCTGTTTCTTTCTCCGCCCGGTGCCGAGGAGTTGTCGGGGGAGCGGATGTGATAGCCGCTTACTCTTTATGATTAACGAATGCTACGTCTTCCTTTTTAGGAGGAAACCCCACAGACAGAGCAGCAGCAGGTTATACAGCAGGATAGCCAGGCCAGGACGACATGGCCTAAAGGGACGGTACCGTCGCTACCGTTAGTGACTGATGTGAGTCTTTGAGAGACTCTTGTTGTAGCCCTTTTGGGCGAGTTTTAACTCGTACTCTGATTATGTAAAAGCTTGTTGTAGCTTCTTTTATATGTTGTATTTTTGGACTATTATATGCTTGTGTGGATATGACTTCTCATTTTATATGTTTGGTTGGGTTGGCAATGTTTGATATTGGTGAATGCCGGCAGAATAGGAGTCTTGTAGTACAGGCTAACCTGAGTGCTAGTGCTATCACAAGATGGCTTTTCTTGGGCATAAGACTCCCCTCGAGCCGTGTTTTGTGTTCCGGGAGTGGGTGGGGGGGGGGGAGGGGGGGGGGGTCTTACACTGTGTGACCATCTGGACGGGTTGGTCTGGATTGGTGATGTTTATTTTGCGTGCAGGAGAAGACTCTGAGTATAAACGTGAGGTTGTACGGAGCCTGAGGGTTGTACCGGTGAAACGAGAGTAATAGGAAGTACGGAGTTCAGCTCCAGGAAAATACCCAGGAAAGATCACAGTTCGGGGAACTATTGATGTCGTTAGGGGACAGTGAATGTCGCCAGGAGATAGCTCCCTGTGAGCTAAAACTTTGTATGGCCTTTCTCTAAGAGACCTGGAGGCCAGTTCTTGTGGAGTTGTGAGCTTAAATATCCCAGCAATGGTAGGTGCCAGCCTGAAATGGTACAAAGCCGTTTAGCTTATGTTTGGGTTGAGCTGTGGAGGTCAACGACTGTGTCATCAAGTTAAGTACCTCTAAACGATTGGGTCTTAAAGTTAAGTACCTCTGAATGGGCAGTCAGTCGTTAAGTTAAGTATCTCTGAACGACATGGTCGTCAAGTTAAGAACCTCTGATGACAAAGGTTACTATTAAGTTAAGTACCTCTGAACGACATAGTCGTCAAGTTAAGTATCTCTGAATGGTGGTAATACACGGGAAATCCCGTACCTCTGAACGACATGGTCGTCAAGTTAAGTACACCAAAAATGTGCCCTGAGTGCACGAGGCGTGTGGCCGTTGAGCCTACGTCTGTGGTGAATGGTTCTTAAATGCACATTGCTATTGCCACTATATATATACTACTGTTTGCAGGGAAGGAGAACCGCCTCCCCGAGTAAGGGGTGGGGTTGTTATAAATTGGTCAGCAAAATGCTGACCGTTGCTTTGTTTGCCGCATTTGTGTGGGCTGTTTGTGCAGGTGTTGGAGTGCCAAGTGAGAAATAGCGGGCTGAAGCCCTTATGCTGCGATTGGCTGTCCCTTGAAGGCCCAAAGGCAAACTTTTTACTGTTTTCATGCGTGGCCGACCTGCGTGCCAATGTATGAAGTCACTTGTTGTAAATGAAACAGTTGTAAGGCTGAAAGGCCAAAACATGTGTTGGATTTGTATATATATGTCATTCATGTACAAGCTTTTGTACTGGACATTCCTATTGTTATGGGTTCTTAACTTAAACTGCTTCCACTAGAATGCTCTGAGTTAGGGCGCATTCATAATTGAATTTGGATTTGGGAACAATATGTAATCTCCTTACCTATCTGTGGTATATGGCGTTAGTTCCTGGCCGGACCTTCTGTCATATGCTATACGACGGATGAGGGCGTTACAAAATTGGTATTAGAGCCTGGTTATGGTCTTCCTTCTTCGAATTCATAGTCGAATTCTTTTAAGGGGTGGTGAGCACGTACATGTGCGCTACCTTGATAACATAACTGAACCCATTAATGTCCACTTAGGAATGAAAATACACATGTTTGACGAAAATAATACAGTTGGTTGCTGAAGTCGTGTTCGCCATATTTAATGTGCAACCAGGGGGTCAGAGATAACCTCCTTTTCCTGTGATGGTTCAGGAACCGGTTGGCATGGGTGAGCGCGTAGCGGTGACGTAAGTGGCTATTGAGCCAGTGGATGCTAGGCGAGCGATGGAGAAGCAACTGAAACACGTTCTGAGTTTTAATCCCCCTGTGT
Source organism: Platanthera zijinensis (assembly GCA_039513925.1). Lineage (NCBI taxonomy): Eukaryota > Viridiplantae > Streptophyta > Magnoliopsida > Asparagales > Orchidaceae > Platanthera > Platanthera zijinensis. The sequence continues at coordinate 14,642,048 of CM077083.1, forward strand.
TTATGGGTACTGGAACCCCAACACAAGTCGAAGATTGGCTCCCAAGAATAAAGAGGGTCCTGACGGAAACTGAAACAAAAGAGTGGGAAAAAGTCGCTATGACTACCTTATTGTTGGATGGTGAGGCAAGATTATGGTGGGATGAGCTGGAGCTGCACCAGTTTGCTGATCGGCCGTTGATTGAGATCTCAATGGAGGAGTTCTCAAGGTGATTCTTAGCAAGATACATTCCATCAGCGTAGCAGATTGCGATGGAGAACCAATTTTAAAGGTTAACTCAAGGCGAGAGGTCGGTGGATGACTACTTGCAGGTGTTTACGAGATTGGGAAGATATGCAGGCTTTACGTTTATAGATGAGGAGAGAAAAACAAATCGGTTCTATGAAGGGCTGAGAGATGACCTGCGGTTGCTTCTCTCAGGACCGATGACGCAGGGTTTTCTTACCTTGGTCAATACAACCCGCTCCCTAGAGCTAGACATAAAGCGCGTGCAGCGTAAGAATGATTGGGCAGGGAAGAAACCACAGTTCAAGGTACCTAGTCCTTCAAAGCCTGAGTATCAACGGTAGAAAAAGAAGCTTAAAACTTCTACGTTGGCTCCTTCTTCTCCTCCGTCTAGAGCAACATCTGGGAGAGGTCTGCTCACATGTTATACATGTGGCAAAGTGGGGCATAAGGCTCTAGATTGCTGGAGTGGCCTTCCAAAAGAGGAGAAAAAGACGGGTGCATCTTATGCTGAAAAGGGAAAGACAGTGGTGGAATCAACTGCGTCTTAAGCGCAACCCCGAGTCTATAATCTTGGCCAACATGAGGCCATAAAACAAAGTGACGTCGTAACAGGTATGAGTTAAGATATAGTTTTTTCTGCTTTCCATACTTAGTGCCTTGTGCGTTGCTTATGCATGATTGGTTTGAATTAGGCTTTGTTCTGATTTCGGAGTATCGGGCGAGAGCACTGTTCGATATAGGAGCTTCTCATTCCTTTTTGTCTGAAGACTTTGTGGGGCGTATCAGAGTCCTTCGTTTACGTCGACAGATCGAGTGAATGTGTTGATACCTAATGGGTGCTTGATGCACGCGGATCGATCCTACTGTGTTGTAGTGTGAATAAGAAGTTGGGATTTTTTACTAGAAGTATCTGTGCTACCAATAACGGAGTTTGATGTAATCTTTGGTATGGACTGGCTCTCAGAGCAGCGTGCCTATATAAATTGCAACTCTAAGGAAGTCACACTAGGACAGAACACTGAACGAGAGACTAAATTCGCTGGTATGCGAGGATCAAGCAAGATAATGATGTCTGCTATCCAAGTAGTCAAGGCAATTCGGAAGGGTGCGGAGTTGTTCTTCATGCTGTTGGAGGCTGTTGAGCTGAGGCCTAGTGTGAGTGATGTTCCTATCATAACGGAGTACGCTGATGTGTTTCCTAAGGATCTTTCGGGGTTACCGCCCCAACGGGATATTGACTTCGCTATTGAGTTGGTGCTAGGTGCGAAACCTGTGGCCCGCTCTCCTTATCGAGTTGCGCAAAAGGAGATAGCGGAACTAAAGGTTCATTTACAAGAGCTGTTGGAGCAAGGCTTTATACACCAAAGTATGTCACCTTGGAGCGCTCTGGTCCTATTTGTGAAAAAGAAGGACAAAAGCTTGCGGCTATGCATTGACTATCGAGAGCTGAACAAGTTGACAAAAAAGAACAAGTATCCGATTCCATGGATTGATAACTTGTTCGATCAGCTAGTGGGATCAACTATCTACTCGAAGTTGGATTTAAAATCTAGCCATTATCATTTGAGGATTCGAGAATGTGACATTCCCAAGACAACATTTGGTACACACTATGGTCATTAAGAGTTCACTATAATGCCGTTTGGGCTAAAAAACGCGCCATCGATATTCATGGACCTAATGCACTGAATGTTTTGAGAGTACTTGAACTTGTTTGTAATCGTCTTTACTGACGACATATTAGTGTACTCGCAATCTGAAGAAGACCATGCGAATCATTTACGAATGGTGTAGCACACCCTTAGAAGGAACACGCTCAATGACAAGTTCTCAAAGTGTGAGTTCTGGCTATCGTCAGTGGCCTTTCTTGGCCACGTGATAGGTGGAGACGACATTGCGGTGGATCCGACGAAGATAGTTGCGATACGGGAGTGGCCAGTTTTGTGTTATGTGGCTGAAGTCCGGAGTTTTCTTGGACTTGCGGGCTATTATAGGCGCTTCGTAGAGAACTTCTCGCGGATAGCCTTGCCTCTCACCACATTGAGGAAAGATCAAAAGTTCGTTTAGATGTTGGAGTGCGCCCGAGCTTTTGAGGAGCTGAAAATTTGTTTGACTACGACGCCAATCTTGATAATGCCATGTGGTTCAGACGGCTATGAAATTTATAGTGATAAATCAGGGAGCGTCTTAGGTTGCGTTCTTCTACAGTTTGGTAAAGTGATAGCTTATGGCTCATGCCAGTTGAAAGTGCATGAGCGGAACTATCCCATGCACGACTTGGAGTTGGTGGCCATGATATTTGCACTTAAACTATGACGTCGCTACTTATATGGCGTGAAAGTTGATATCTTCATGAATCATAAGAGCCTTAAGTATCTGCTGGACCAGAAGGATCTAAATATGTGACAACAGAGGTGTATGGAGTTCTTCGGGGACTACACCTTCCAAATTCATTACATTCCCGGAAAGGGAAATGTAATCGCAAATGCTTTGGGTCGTAGGACTCTGGTAAGGGCAAATTGGTTGCGGATGCATGATGAGCATCTAATACAGGAGTTTGAGAACTTAGACATCTCTTGTATGGACAATAATGCTACTGCAAGTGCGTGCCTGAACTGGATGGAAGTACAGTATGACCTTGCGGATAGGGTTCGACAAGCAACAGAACTCGATAAGAGTCTACAACACTATGCAGCGGACCGGTCAAATGCCTAATTCTCCTGGGATGACGGCCTTTTGCGAAAAGCTGGTCATGTGTGCATCCCAAATACAGGTAAACTATGAGAGGAATTGAAGAACGAAGCACATTTTACAAAGTACTCAATTCACCCGGGGAGCTGAAAAATGTACAAGGACATGAAGAAACTATTCTGGTGGCCAGGTTTGAAGAAAGACATCACATTATGTGGCAAAATGTCAGACCTATGCCTTGGTGAAAGTTGAATTCCAGAAACCTGGAGGTTTCCTGAAGTCGTTGCCAATTCCGGTATGGAAGTTCGATGACATTTCTACAATGGAGGATATGCTCCGTATGTGCGCCCTGGATTTCGGGAAGAGGTGGGAAGATCACCTCTATATGATTGAGTTCGCCTACAATAATAGCTATCAAACTAGTATACATATAACGCCCTTTGAAGCTATATATGTGTAACGTCCCAATTCGCGCTAGGCCCCATCGCACGAGTTCTGAGTTAAGAGACTTGACTCGGGCTCGGGGCGCACTGGCAAAAGGTGTCAAGTGTGTTGAACGGAGTGATGGGTTGAGTGATATCCGATGAGTTCGTCGAGAATGCCCGGCTATACTCACCGATCGTCGAGAATGATGACCGATCGTCGAGTATCGTTGACTGATACTTGTGCATTTTTTCGCCCAGGCAGATTCGCTGGCTTGTACAGGCGGACTGAACTGGACTTCAGGATTCGTGCTGGATGATCCCATGGACCGGTCATTTTAAATAAGACCTAATTTGGGCGGTCCAATTAGAAATTGACACATGACGAAGTGACATAACCCTAATGCGCTAATATAAATAAGAAGGAAACTAAACCCTAGCCGTCACTTCCACCACTGTCGAGCCCTTACCCGCGCAAAACCCTCGAGAGAGAAGCGGATCATCAGAGTTGGAGTTCTGGAGGAGGAAAGGCTTGCTGGAGCCAGCCAAACTTTGGAGGAAGAGAAACGCCATCGCCGTCAAGGAGGAAATGATGCCGCGGAGGAGGATGACTAGATCCATGGGCGGGAATGACGGTACCGCTGGAAATGAGGTGAGCTTCCTCCCCTCTCCCTTGGTGCTAGATCTGTAGATATCTAGATGAGATGTCGACTCAAGAGAGTCTAGACATGGGAGATGGTGATTTCTCAAGGAAAGGCCTTGTTAGAACGTATGTTCTAATGACTAGTCATCTTCAACCTCCCCCTCTTCAAAGTGATGATGGGGGTGGCTTCGTGAAGAGGAAATGGCCTCGAGAGGGAGAATAAGGGTGGAGGAACTGCTGATTGCTCATGGGTGTGTCATTGCATTGCATACATAGCATTGCACTTCATTACATACACAAGACCCTTATCGTATAAGTTTGTATGGGCACTCCTATACGATGAGTTACTTACTGCTGAACGACCCTCAACTTATATGCTTGTATGGGCATCCATATTAGTTGAGTTACTTACTGTTATAACATTATACTCTCTTGCTGCTGTAGATGGTAAAATTGTAGAATAAGAGGTTGCTCATTTATACACTACTTCGATTGCTACTTATGACATGTATACTTACTTCACCTGCCTGTACTACTGTTTTATATATTGTACTTGTTCCTTTCTCCGCCCGGTGCCGAGGAGTCGCCGGGGGAGCGGATGTGAAGCCACTTAGTCTTTATGACTAACGGTTGCTACGTCTTCCTTTTTAATAGGAAACCCCGTAGGTGGAGCAGCAGGTCATGCAGCTGGACAGCCAAGCCAAGACGACAGGGCCTGAGGGGACGGTACCGTCGCTACCGTCAGTTACAGATGTAAGTGAGAGAGATTTTATTGTAGCCCTTTGGGACAATTCTATTTACGTACTCTGATTATGTAGAAGCTTGTTTAGCTTCTCTTTTGCTGTACTTATGGACTTATGCTTAGTGTGGATTGACTTCTTTATATTATTATGGTTGGGTTGGCATTTAATGTTGATATTGGTTGTAGCCGGCAGGATAGGCGTCTTGTGGTATAGGCTAGCCCGAGTGCTAGTGCTACTGCAAAGCAGCTGTTCTGGGCATTAGACCCCTCTCGTGCCGTGTTTTGTGTTCCGAGAGGGGGGGTCTTACAAATGGTATAAGCTTGCTACGATCCTCCAAGTAGAAAGTCACTTAACAATGGTGCCACCCCCGTTTGATTAGTCAGTTGGGGACAAACTGACTTAGCGGAAGCAGTGGTGTGCCCATATGTAATTCACACTAAGTTTGTCCATCTTTGGACTTAGATTAGCCAACCTAACCTTAGGTTTGTACCCTATGTGTAGATCCCAGTACATGCTGAGCCAGTGAGGGGCACCCCCGCCCCGTCCGTACCTACACAATTACACAATCAGAGCTGGGGCAGACGCTCACAGCTATTTTTGATGCCTTTAGGTCCCAGTCTCAGCAGGCACCTACACAACAACAGGGTCCGGGATCTAGTTGGTTAAGCATTTTCCGAGCTCTCTCCCCTCCCGCTTATATTGGGACAGAGTCGGCGGTGCGTACAGAAGAGATGCTCGACACTGTACAAGAATTGTTGGCAGGAATAAGATGCCCAAACAACATGACGGTGACCCTTGTGGTGACACTCTTAGAGCTGCACGCCAAAAGGTGGTGGAAGTCCCTCATGGGCTCCACTTTTCAGGGAAGAGTGTACACGGACATTAGTTGGAGCGAATTCTCGGAAGCCTTCTTAAAGCATTTCATCCCCTCGGCCGCTCGGGATGATCTTGAAGAGAGATTTTTGCAACTAAAGCAAGGGTCCAAGTCGGTGACAGAGTACTAACGGGAGTTTCAGCACTTGGCTAGATTCGCTGACTCCTATGAGTTGGATGATAGAGGGTACGCTAAACGATTCTACAAAGGCTTGCGAGATCCCCTAAGGCAAGCCCTTTTGTTTATAGTGGACTCTAGTCTGGCGGAGATTATCGATATGGCAAAGAGATTGGAAGCGGACCACTTGAGAAGTGGTAAGAGGCCAGCGGAGGGCGTGATGGAAGCCGACCCCAGCAAAAGAAGGAGATTTTACAATAGAAGAGGAAGAGGATATCAGAGAGGTGGCGGGCGTTTCCCCCAAAATTTTTGAGAGGAGCGCCCGGTTCCGCAACCGCCAGTATTACCTCCACCTCAACAATTTCAGCAACACGGCGAAAGGCAGGAACGGGTGTGCTTTGAATGCAACCAACCGGGCCACATTCGACGTTACTATCCGCAACTGTTTGGAGATGCGCCTTTTGCTTTTCCTCCAGCAGCCCCTCGGGAGCAAGGGTATGCGCGTGGTTGAGGACGTGGACCACGAGGAAGAAACCCCGGACCCGCTCGGGATCAGATATATGCCTTGGATATGACTCAAGAGCGGAATCCTCAGGAGATGATTGCAGGTACGAATTGAATTAGCCATTTTGCTTCCATTAATATCCTCTAGTGGCTTAAGATATACTAGACGTCTAGCTTGAGTATCATTAATGACACTTAGGCACCGTGATGGTCGGCGGGAAACCGGCTTGTACGTTATTTGACACCGGTGCCTCACATTCTTTCGTGTCTGAAGACTTCATCAAGGATATACATGGAGTGCAATATTTCACTGGTATTGCTTGAAGAGTACGCCTCCCAGACGGATCTGAGACGACGGCAACCGCGAAGTGTGAGTTGGAGATAACCATTGGGGGAAAGACCTTTGATACCCCCACCACAATTTTGAGAATACCAGAATTCGACCTCATTCTGGGCATGGCATGGCTGGATTGGCACCATGCAAGAATCGACTGTGCGGAGAAGCAAATCTATTTGAGACATGGAGATACTGATGTAATCTTCCAAGGTATAAATTTCGCACCATGATTATTGTTATCCTCAATCAAGACCTTGAAAGCTCATATGAGAGGGGATGACGTCTACATGATATATTTCGAACTGAAGAAGGTGAGGGTAGATGTGAAGGATGTGCGGGTAGCACGGGATTTCCCTAAGGTATTTCCTGAGAAATTGCAAGGGTTACCCCCGCATAGAGAAGTAGATTTTCAGATTAAGCTTGTATCAGGAGCTAAGCCTGTCTCCAGGACCTCTTATCGAATGGCCCCAAAATAACTCACAGAGTTTAGAGTTCAACTGCAGGAGTTGGTAGAATCAGGGTTTGTTCGCCCCAGCTCATAACCTTGGGGAGCCCCTATTCTATTCGTTAAGAAGAAAGATGGAACCCTACGTTTGTGTATAGACTATCGGGAGCTCAACCGACTGATGGTACGGAACACCTATCCATTACCTCGGATCGATGAGTTGTTCGATCAACTGGTGGGAGCGCATTGGTTCTCCAAGCTGGATTTGCGCTCGGGATATTATCAATTGAGAATACAAGAGGATGATATCCAGAAAACGGCTTTCAGCTCAAGGTACGGCTTATATGAGTTTACGGTGATGCTGTTTGGGCTCACAAATGCACCCATTAGCTTTCATGAGCTTGATGAATAAAGTGTTTGAGACCTATCTAGATGTCTTCGTCATTGTGTTTATTAATGACATCTTAGTCTACTCTAAGACAAAGGAAGAGCATGCCGGGCATCTGGCTTTAGTTCTGGAGAAGCTAAAAAAGCACGCCCTGTTCGCCAAGTTTAACAAGTGTGAATTCTTGCTTAGGGAAGTGGCTTTCTTGGGTCATGTAATCAGTGAGGCTGGACTAGCTGTGGATCCGGCCAAGGTGCGTGCCGTGAAGGAGTGGTCGCCCTTGAAGTCGGCGGCCGATGTGAGGAGTTTTCTTGGACTTGCCGGATACTACCGCAAGTTCGTAAAAGGATTCTCCAAGATTGCCCTCCCGCTTACTTCTTTGACAAAGAAAGGTGTGCCATTTGAGTGGACACCCCAATGTGAAGCGACATTCCAGGAATTGAAGGATAGACTCACCTCCACCCCCATCCTTGTCCTGCCGTCTGGGAAGGAAGGATTTCAAGTTTACACGGACGCGTCTTATCAAGGGTTGGGAGCGGGGTTGATGCAGCACGGGCACATGATTGCTTATGCTTCAAGACAATTGAAGAAGCATGAAATCAATTACCCGGTGCATGATTTGGAGCTAGGAGCAGTGGTGTTCGCCTTGAAGGTATGGAGACATTATCTATACGGCGTCCACTGCGAAATCTTCTCGGATCATAAAAACTTGAAGTACGTTTATACCCAGAAGGAGTTGAACCTAAGACAACGGCGGTGGTTAGAGTTTCTATGCGATTTTGAGTTCACCTTGAACTACCACCCCGAAAAAGCAAACTCTGTAGCCGATGCGTTGAGCAGAAAAGTACTCGGCTCGAGCCCAGAGTCTCGGTTGATGAGCATGGAGTTGGCGCGGATGATTGAGGAGATGGATATTACATTGATATTTAAGGCTCCTTCAGCAGAATATACAGAGTACTTGTCCAGCATGAGCATAGTTTGTGATATCCGGGACCGGATCCGAGTAGAGCAAGGATTGTATGCGGCTCTGGCCCCGACACTCAAGTTAATCGAAGACGGGGCTACCGACGAGTACACACTAAAGGACGGCCTCGTTTACTTTCGCGGCCTGCTCTACATTCCCAAAGGCGGTAAAATCCGGGAGGATATCTTGAGAGAGGCACATTGCTCTCAATATTCAGTGCACCCGGAAATTTCAAAGATGTACGCCGGCTTACGGAAGACGATGTGTTGGCCAGGAATGAAGAAGGATGTCTGATACTTTGTCACGCATTGTGAAGCCTGCCAAAGAGTGAAGGCGGAGTGCAGGAGTCCCGGTGGCCTGTTGCAGCCATTGCCAATCCCCGAGTGGAAGTTCGAGGATATTTCCGTGGACTTCGTACATGGGCTACCTCGCTCCCGCTCAGGAAATGATTCAGTATGGGTGATCGTTGATCGCCTGACGAAAGTTGCCCAGTTCATTCCTATGAATAAGGAGGCTCATGTGGATGTCTTAGTACGCCTTTTCGTGGAGCAGTTTGTACGGTATCACGGCGTACCTAAGACGATAGTTTTGGACCGTGATGGTTGCTTTACCTCCAAGGAGTGGAGGGCGGTACAGGCGTATTTGGGCTCGCGCCTACCTTCAGCACCACATTTCATCCTCAGACGGACGGGCAGTCTGAGCGGACCATCCGAACATTGGAGGATCTGTTGAGGTTGTGTGTGATAGATAGGGGAGAGCCGTAGGAAATACTCTTGCCCTTAGTGGAATTATCCTACAACAACATCCATCAAGCTAGCATTGGCATGGCACCCCATGAAGCCCTATATGGAAGGAGGTGTAGAACCCCCTTGTCTTGGGTGCAAGATGAAGACCCGAAGACTTTGGGTGTTGAATATATAGATGACACGGATGCGGTGGTTAGGTTGATACGGGATCGTATGTTAGAGGTTCAAAGTCGGCAGGCGAAGTATTATAACGCAAGGCACCGTATGGTGTAATTTCAAGTGGGTGATAAAGTGTTCCTGAAAATCTGGCCAATGCATGGAGTTTTACGGGTGCGGGGAGTGAAGAAGCTCAGCCCACGGTATGTTGGGACCAATATCATATTGGAAAGGATTGGCCCGTTGGCCTATCGGCTGGAGCTACCGCCCGAGCTAGAGAATCTCCACGACGTGTTCCATGTATCGTCGCTTTGGAAGGCACTATTGCGGCCCGAAAAATACATCCCCACAACTGATGGTACTGTGGCATCTGACAGATCTGTGCGACTGGAGCCGGTACGGATCGTTGATAATGAGATAAGAGCCTTGCGCCGCAAAAGTGTTCCATTGGTAAAAGTGCTATGGTCTAATCATGGGAAGGAGGAATTCGCATGGGAGCCAATGGATTTGATGCAAGGACGCTACCCGGAGTTGTTTGCTTCAGGTAGTTTTATTTAAAAGCATATGTTATTTTTGTATGCTTTACTCCCCATAGCCTCAGCCTGATTTCGGGGACGAAATCTTTTATTTTGTTTATAGGATTTGTAACGTCCCAATTCGCGCTAGGCCCCCTCGCACGAGTTCCTAGTCAAGAGACTTGACTCGGGCTCAGGGCGCACTGGCAAAAGGTGTTAAGTGTGTTGAACTGAGTGATGGGTTGAGTGATATCTGATGAGTTCGTCGAGAATGCCCGACTATACTCACCGATCGTCGAGAATGATGACCGATCATCGAGTATCGTTGACTGATACTCAACGCACTCAATGCCAGGATTTTCGATAAAATGGTCAAGGGAAATTCGTCGGGAATCATTGTTGATACCCGACGAATTCATCGAGAATGCCCAACTATACTCACCGATCGTCGAGAATGATGAACGATCGCCGAGTGTCGTTGACTGATACTCAACGCACTCAACACCAGGATTTCCGATAAACTGGTTAAGGGAAATTCGTCGGGAATCATTGTTGATACCCGACGAGTTCGTCGAGAATACTCGTCTATACTCGCCGATTGTCGAGAATGGAAGCTGATTCCCGCCGAATTTGACTTGTGCGTTTTTCCGCCCAGGCAGATTCGCTGGCTTGTACAGGCAGACTGAACCGGACTTCGAGATTCGTGCTGGATGATCCCGTGGACCGGTCATTTCAAATAAGACCTAATTTGGGCGGTCCAATCAGAAATTGACACATGGCGAAGTGACATAACCCTAATGCGCTAATATAAATAAGAAGGAAACTAAACCCTAGCCGTCACTTCCACCACTTTCGAGCCCTTACCCGCGCAAAACCCTCAAGAGAGAAGTGGATCATCGGAGTTGGAGTTCTGGAGGAGGAAAGGCTTGCTGGAGCCAGCCAAACTTTGGAGGAAGAGAAACGCCATCGCCGTCAAGGAGGAAATGATGCCGCGGAGGAGGATGACTAGATCCATGGGCGGGAATGACGGTACCGCTGGAAATGAGGTGAGCTTCCTCCCCTCTCCCTTGGTGCTAGATCTGTAGATATCTAGGTGAGATGTCGACTCAAGAGAGTCTAGACATGGGAGATGGTGATTTCTCTAGGAAAGGCCTTGCTAGAATGTTTGTTCTAATGACTAGTCATCTTCAAACTCCCCCTCTTCAAAGTGATGATGGGGGTGGCTTCGTGAAGAGGAAATGGCTTCGAGAGGGAGAATAAGGGTGGAGGAACTGCTGATTGCGATTTGGGGAAAATTGCTTAAGGAGGAAGACGAACGGATTCCGTTCACTCCGCTTCAAGATGCGTGCAGAATCTGTGTTCTACACGCAGCGACATTCTTGGCTGTTTTCAAGCAAGAAGAGGTCAGATCTGGGCTTTTGCCTAAACACGAAAGTTGTATCCCTTGAAATTATCTTTCCAACGAGTGGTTACACACACTCGCCGGATTTTTGTAGCCACGGGAATCCTTGGTCAAAGTTGCTGCCCGGATTAATGCTGCACCTCAATTCTGGGATGTGTAATGTGGAATTCGATTTGGTGGAATTTAATGTTGCGATCCAACTCGAGGTTTGGGTGAACTCTTTTGACATAATCATCATAGTGATATGATAAGTTGATGTTATAAATCTGAATTCGTATAACGAGTTGTGGACAAGCTTAATTTAAGAAAAGAGCCTGATATAAATTGGTAGATATATATTGATGCCCATTATCTATATCATGTTGAATTCATTTGGAAGAGCATATAAAAGATTTAACTATGGCCATGATGTATGTTGAATGGATAGAAGGGAATTAGTAATCCAATGCTTAGAGTGTCGTCTCCCTACGGGTAGCATTGTGGAAGTTAACAAGTGCGGTGTTGACCGTCACTAGTTGGAATGAGGTTGCGATGAGTAAAGTTGGACGGTTGGGCTTGGTCCTCGGTGTTCACGTCCCGAGGCTCCTTCCGTATTTGATGGATGGTTGGGCTTGGTCCTCGGTGTTCACGTCCCGAGGCTCCTTCCATGCCACGATATTGTGGAATTGCATGTGGTGTGAGTCGACACACGTGTCGTAATCCCGGGTTAAGGATAGTGTGGCAGGTCTACGGGCTCGCCAATCATCACACCGATGGGAGTTGATAGTTTGACCTTGGGCGGTTGGGCTTGGTCCTCGGTGTTCACGTCCTGAGGCTCCTTCCGTGCAAAGTGAATGGTTGGGCTTGGTCCTCGTGCTCAATTCCGGGGCTCCTTCCGTGTCATGCCTTAGGCCAGTTCGGGGCAGGGATCTTGGTGCACATTTACCCAAGAGAACCCGCTGAGTCATAGTACGCATGTGAGCTCCGCTATTGTGTTCTTAGCGTTGAGGCATACGGAGGCCTAGGCCAGGTAGTGTGGAGACCAGCCTTGTAGTGGAGATGCCCGTTCTACTGTCACTGTTTGGCCACGACGGTTGACGCCTGAGAGGTTAGCTACCTGCTCGAATAGTGGGAACTATAAGTCTGTGTCGACATAGCGATTACATGTGCTTGATAATGGGTGTGTCATTGCATTGCATACATAGCATTGCACTTCATTACATACACAAGACCCTCATCATATAAGTTTGTATGGGCACTCCTATACGATGAGTTACTTACTGCTGAACGACCCTCAACTTATATGCTTGTATGGACATCCATATAAGTTGAGTTACTTACTGTTATAACATTATACTCTCTTGCTGCTGTAGATGGTAGAATTATAGAATAAGAGGTTGCTCATTTATACACTACTTCTATTGCTACTTATGACATGTATACTTACTTCACCTGCCTGTACTACTGTTTTATATATTGTACTTGTTCCTTTCTCCGCCCGGTGCCGAGGAGTCGCCGGGGGAGCGGATGTGAAGCCACTTAGTCTTTATGACTAACGATTGCTACGTCTTCCTTTTTAGGAGGAAACCCCGCAGGTGGAGCAGCAAGTCATGCAGCTGGACAGCCAGGCCAGGATGACAGGGCCTGAGGGGATGGTACCGTCGCTACCGTCGGTTACAGATGTGAGTGAGAGAGATTTTATTGTAGCCCTTCGGGGCAATTCTATTTACGTACTCTGATTATGTAGAAGCTTGTTTAGCTTCTCTTTTGCTGTACTTATGGACTTATGCTTAGTATGGATTTACTTTTTTATATTATTATGGTTGGGTTGACATTTAATGTTGATATTGATTGTAGCCGGCAGGATAGGCGTCTTGTGGTATAGGCTAGCCCGAGTGCTAGTGCTACTGCAAGACGACTGTTCTGGGCATAAGACCCCTCTCGTGTCGTGTTTTGTGTTTCGGGAGGGGGGGGTCTTACAATATGGTAGGAAGTGTTGTACACCGTTAGCTTGAGCAAAAACAGGCGAGTCAAAGCTCTATAAATGTAAGGAGGTCGAAGATGCAATTTCAACCATACCTGACATTAGAGAACGGCTATTGATAGCCCAAGATAGGCAGGAAAAATACTACAACACCAAACACTGAAATGTGGAGTTTGCGGTGGGCGATTGGGTATACTTAAAGATCAAGCCATTCAAAGGCGTATCCAGGATTCAGCACTTGAAAAAGCTAAGCCCAAGGTATCTTGGACCGTTTGAAGTGGTGGAACGAGTTGGAGAGGCCGCCTATCGATTGGCTCTATCAACGGAGCTAAGTGGCTTGCACGATGTGTTTCACATATCGGTGCTGCGTAAAGCTGTGAAAGAGCTAGCTCAAGTGATTACAAATGATTAAGTACTGCTCGATAGTAAGCTAATGACCAAGATTAGGCCTATTCAGATCGAGGATACGGAGATCAAGCAACTGCGGAACAAGTATGGTTGATATCGAGTCGAGTTCGAGTGATTTTGGCTCAGCTCGAAATCGAATTTTTCGACTCGAAATCGAAATTGATTTCGAGTTGAGTCGTCTCGACTCGAAATGACTCGATTATGAGTCGGCTCGAAATCGAATCGAGCTGGCTCGAAACCGAATCGAGTCGGCTCGAAATTGAGTTTTTTTGTTTTTTTCCTAGTTTTCTCAAAATTAAATTGAGCAATCTATAAATTTATCAAATGAAACACTGCCTTCATTCTTTTTATTTATGTTTAAATTTTGTTATTTTAAATATTAAAATAAGAATATATTAATAAACACATAAATTTTTTTAATTAATTCGAGTTGATTCGAATTATATTTCGAGTGATTCAGGGCTGGCTCAAAATCAGATTCGAGTCAAATTGAATCGACTCAAATTGAATCGAATCAATTTTAACCGATTCTGATTTGACTCAATTTTTGAACGATTTTCGAGCAAATTTCGAGTTTCGAATAATATGTTTAGCCCTAGGGACAAGACAATCGGGATGGTCAAAGTCTGTTAGGACAACTGTGGTCGTAAGGAGCTGATATGGGAGCGAGAGAAAACCATGCGCGAAGAATATCCCGAGTTATTTGTAAAATGAAGTTGTAACTTTATTTTGTGAAAATAAAAATATGTTTTAACATATTAATTGTTGGTTGTCCATATAGACGCGCACAATTTCAGGAAGAAATTTTTGTAAGGAGGGGAGTGTTGTAACACACCAAAAATGAGAAACGATCATTGGAGGTTACCGCGCGGCGGTAGGATTATTGTCGGCGATAGCTTAGTGAATTAAAAGACCAAGGGCTCAGGTTTTTATCGCCTGGCGATAGGAAACTATCGCGCTGCGGTAGTAAATGCCTTTGGCAAGAACATTCAATGCTTTCGAGGAATCGTCGAGAGCGCTACCGCCATGCGATAGGAGTTACCGCGCCGCGTTAGTCTCTTGACTAATGTCAAAAAGGATTTCTCGAGTAACCAATCTACCGCCAGACGTTAGAGAGTTATCGCAAGGCGACAGCTATGGATAGCGGCGCCGGCTGGTCAAAGCGATCATCGTCTAGGTTACCGCGCGGCAGTAGGATTTACTGCGCTACGGTAGCTTTTGTATATAGGCTGGACTTGAGATTTTATTCTCATTTTCTCTCATACACTCTCTTCTTTACTTCTGGAGAGGGAAGAGAAGGAAACGTCTAGGATCTCTAGAAGAGTCGATCCAAGGTGTGTTTGTGATCAAAATCACGAGTCAATGCTAGATCCGTAGAGAGGATGTTGTGAAGATCAATTCCATCCGGATCAAAGATCATGATCATGGCCCCGAAGAGAATTACAAGGGTAATGATTTTCTCCTTGGACAAGTGAAGTCCACAATATGCATACTTGCATGGAACCCCTCACCAAAAGGTGAAGAAAAGGTGGTTTCCAATAGGTAGATTAGTATGATCCCCGTTTAATATTGCATATAGATCCAAAAATGTAGAGTACGGAATAGACATGTTGTGTGAATCCCATCCGGACGGGTTGGTTTGAATTAGTGATGTTTATTTTGCGTGTCGGAGAAGACTCTGAGTATAAAGATGAGGTTGTATGGAGTCTGAGGGTTGTACCTGTGAAACAAGAGTAACCGGAAGTACAGAGTTCAGCTCCAGGAAAATACCCAGGAAAGATCACAGTTCGGGGAACTGTTGATATCGTTAGACGATAGTGAATGTCGTCAGGCGATAGCTCCCTATGAGCTAAATTTTTGTGTGGCTTGTCTCGAAGAGACCTGGGGGGCCAGTGCTTGTGGAGCTGCGAGCTTAAATTGCCCAGTAATGGTAGGTGCCAACCTGAAATGGTACAAAGCTGTTTGGCTTATGTTTAGGTTGAGCCGTGGAGGCCAATGACTGTGCCATCAAGTTAAGTACCTCTGAACGACTGGGTCGTTAAGTTAAGTACCTCTGAATGAGCAGTCAGTCGTTAAGTTAAGTACCTCTGAATGACATGGCCGTCAAGTTAAGAACCTCTGAACGGCAAAGGTTACTGTTAAGTTAAGTACCTCTGAACGACATAGTCGTCAAGTTTAAGTACCTCTGAAAGGTGGTGATACACGGGAAATCCCATACCTATGAACGACATGGTCGTCAAGTTAAGTACACCGAAAATGTGCCCTGAGTGCACGAGGTGTATAGCCGTTGAGCCTACGTCTGTGGTGAATGGTGCTTAAATGCACATTGCTATTGTCACTATATATACTGCTGTTTGCATGGAAGGAGAACCGCCACCTCGAGTAAGGGGTGAGGTCGTTATAAATTGGTCAACAAAATGCTGACCGTTGCTTTGTTTGCCGCATTTGTGTGGGTCATTTGTGCAGGTGCTGGAGAGCCAAGTGAGAAATAGCGGGCTGAAGCTCTTATGTTGCGATTAGTTGGGCCTTGAAGGCCCAAAGGCAAACTTTTTACTATTTTCATGTGTGGCCGGCCTGCATGCCGATATATGAAGTCACTTATTGTAAATGAAATAGTTGTAAGGCTGAAAGTCCAACACATGTGTTGGATTTGTATATATATCATTCATGTACAAACTTTTGTAGTGGACATTCCTGCTGTTATGGGTTCTTAACTTAAACTACTTCTGCTAGAATGCTCTGAGTTAGGATGCATTCATAATTGAATTTGGATTTGGGAACAATATGTAATCTTCTTACCTATCCGTGGTATATGGCGTCGGGCCCCGGTAGGACCTTCTATAATATGTTATACGATGGATGGGGGCGTTACAGGATTCCTGCATGGTTGCGGGATTCGGGCTGCATGGAGGATGAACTGGATTGAAACGACAACATTTAATGGTGGTGAGATTCGGGCTGCATGGAGGATGAGCTGGAGCAAAACGACAACATTGAATGGTGTAGGGATTCAGCCTAGCTATTGAAGATTGTTGTAGCCGAATTCTACTATCCACGTGGCTGTAGTACTGTTGGTGGTCGAGATGTTGTGGCAGCCGAGCTATTGTTGAGGTGTCTGCATAGAGGAGGCCGGCTGGACTTGTTGAGGTGGAGTTGCTGGATGTTGAAGTGTTAGTGGCCTGGACATATGGAGGAGCTGCTGCAGGATGGTTGAGTCGCTGGCCGATGGTTGAGCTGTTGGCCGGAGCTTGCAGTTACTCTTGAAGTAGCTGCATGGAGGAGCCCGGCTGGACATGTTAAGGTGTTGGAGGTGTTGGCCGGAGGTTGTTCGGGCTACATGGAGGAGTCCAACTGGTGGTGGAGGAAGTCGCTTCATGGTTGCTCGGGAAGCATGCTAGCCGGAGCTGTTTATATATATATATATATATATATCTTTATTACTTAAATATATATGTATATATATACATACATTCATATACATATATGTACATATAATGAATGTAGCTTGCCTGGGTGGACAGAGGAGCTCAGGTTTGCATCCATGGAGGGTGGTGGTGGCGTTGAATATATCCGACCGAGCCCCATGTTGACAAGTTGGACTCGCATGTGATCCCTTGAACGTAGCAGCGGGACATTGCACGTAAATTTCCTACAGGCCTGCCGTATTCCTACAAAAATCAAAATATATATGTTTAGAACATAAAATATTAATTTTATGAAAAGTTCTTAAAAACAACTGTTAAATATTGGATAGACCGGGCAGATTGGTGGCTAACCGAAGCGGTCTGATTATTCCTGCAGGCTTGCTGTCTGGTCCGGCGGTCTGGTGATAAACCTCAGCTTGTTGTCTGGTGGACAGCAGTAGTGGCGGTCTGGAGGTTAGTCGCTGCGAACAGATTGGTGCAGTAGTGGTTTGGACGAAAGCTGCGATGACGGGCTATTGGTTAGCCGCTGCGGTCTGAATGAAGCCACAACGGCTTGGCAGAGAGTAGTGACAACCGTCAATCTGAGGGCCACAACAGCAGTGTGGATAAAGTTGCAGTGGTCTGGTTGAGGCCACGGTTGCAGTACGATAGCTTACACAGATGCGGTCTGGTGGAAAGCCGTAACTGCAGTCTGGGGTCTACCCGCAGTTGCGATCAGGCGGTCTATTCGTGCGGTCTACTCTGGGGGAATGCGGCTTTGTATCCGACTGTTTTTTATTTTGTATAGTTGGCGGTTTGACCATTTCAAACCGCGTAGACCGCCCAGTTTGTATTTAGTCTCACATCGTGTGTTGTATTCTCTTATCTCCCTCAATTTCTATAAATAATTGGGCATACCTATGTAATCTTTATCTTTTTGAAGCAATAAAGTTTGCGGTTTATTTAGCTCTTTGTTCATTTTTCATATGGTATCAGAGCGAACCGATCCTTTGCTTCAATAAGATCGCAGCTTGTTGCTTTAACCGCGCAGCCTCTTCATCGGGCTTCATCTGGCTTCCCTCCCTTGCTTCTCGCTGTGCTTGCGTCTTACTTCTTACCAGGCTTTTCTGTTCGCCCGGTTTTCTCTGCTACCCGTGCTCCTTTTGCGCGTTTCGCCTTTGGTCGCGGCTTCTTCCTGGCCGCTGGTGTGTTGTCACCTTGATTGGGTGGGCTCTTGCTCTTCTCTTTCTTCTTATTGGCGCGGCTTCTTTGCTGGTCACTTGTCTCTTCGACTTGTGGTGTTCACACGGTTTGTTGTACGGCTTCTTTTGCTCTTGGCTCCTTTGTTAGTCGCTCTTTCCTGTCGCTTGTTTGTTCTTTTTTGCGAGTCCCGCATTTTTGGTCGCGCCATGTTCCTTGCCGTTGGTGTGTTTACACCGAGACCGTGCGGTCTCTGCTTCTTTCTATGACCTGTTGTTGGTCAGTTTGTTCTCGTGGTTTCTTCGCTGCGTTGTTGCTTCCGGCTTCTCCTCAATCCGCGCAACTTCCTTTTTCTATTGGCCTCTTGGTTGTGGTCGGTTTCTCTTTCCGACCTGTTTGCCGTATTGTTCTTGTCCGGTTTGTTTTTAACCGTGCGGTTATCCTTTTCTGCTTTCCAGTTTCTTCTTTAATATGGCTTCACTTCTCTCTTCTACTACTCGTGCTCTTGTGGCCTCATTTGAAAAGTGGCTTATTGACTCTGGTTCCACTTGTCACATGACTGGCAACTCTCGTTTGTTTATCTCTTTGCTTGAACATCACAAAATGTCCTCTGTTGTTATTGTTGATGGGACTTTTTCTCCCATGCGTGGTACTGGCACTTTACGCCTCTCTTCATCTTTGTTGATCAAAGACACTCTCTATATCCCTGCTTTCCCGTGAAATTTACTCTCTGTTCATGCTCTTTGTATTAAGCTAAATTACACGGTTACTTTTTTGAATACCACTTGCTCCTTCTTGGATTCTGTTTCCAAAGCTATGATTGTTACTGGGACTACCAGTAGTGGCCTCTTCTTTCTTGACCATGACGCTGCTCTTTTTGCTTCTTCATCTCTTCAGCAGTGGCATCGTCTTCTTGGCCACCCTCCTTCTCTTCTCATCCACCAGCTTCTTCCCGATCTTCCTCCGGAGGATTATCCTTTGAATTGCGAAGCCTGTTAGTTTGACAAACATCATCGCTCTTCTTTTCCTGCACGAACGGGATGTGGTTCTTTACGTCCTTTTGAACCTGTTCATTCTGACATCTGGGGTCTTGATCATGTTGCCACTGTTGGTAGAGGTAGTTTATACTTTGTAACTTTCATTGATGATTTCTCCATGTGTACTTGGCTCTATCTCCTGAACGATCGTTCTGAACTTTACACTGTGTTTACCACCTTATATCATGAGATCTTGACACAATTTCAGGTGCCTACTCAAGTTTTTCATACTGATAATGCTAGGGAATATGTCAGCCGACAATTTTCTGATTTTTGTGCGAACCATGGTTTGGTTCATCAAACCTCTTGCCCCTATACCTCTCAATAGAATGGCATTGCTGAACACAAGAATCGTCATCTCTTGGATGTTGCTCGCAGCCTTCTGTTGCAAATGGACGTCTCTCGGTCCTATTGGGGTCATGTCATTCTTCTCTCATGCTATCTCATTAATTGGATACCCTCATTTGTTCTTCATTGCGAGACTCTCTTTTCCATTTTGTATCACACGGCCGAGCCATTTCCTTTACCTCTTAAGGTTTTTGGGGGTACAATGTTTGTTCACATACCTTCTCCTGGTCGTGGCAAACTTTCTCCCTGATCTATTAAATGCATATTCCTTGGTTATTGTCCTACCCATAAGGGCTATCGCTGTTTTGATCCTCTTCTACGCAAACAGTATGTTTCTGCAGATGTTACCTTTTTTGAATATACACCGTATATTTCTCCTATTTCTTCTCTCTTACCTTCTCATGCTTCTTCTTTCGTCCCTGTTGACTTGGCCCCTCTGTCGGAACCCATTATTTCTACACCTGTACCTGTTGGGTTGTCTATTCCTCTCACCACTGATTCTTTGCACTTGGAGCCTGCTTTGTATTCTTCCTCTCCTATCTCTAATTCTTCTTCTCCTCTACCGCTGCAACCAACTCCCAACCAAGTCCTCTCTTCTTTGGATGAGGCTAATCCGGTGGACAGGTCCTCTTTGGATCTTCCAATTGCTCTTCGTAAAGGTGTTCGCTCCTGCACCCAGCTTCCTCTTAAGGCTATGGTATCTTATGTTAAGCTCTCTCCTTCCTCTAGGTGCTTTACTATGGCTCTCTCAGCTCATGGTGTTCATGCCTCATATCAAGATGCTCTTTCTATCCCTCATTGGAAGGCTGTTATGGATGAAGAGATGTGTACTCTTACTGAACGGGGTACTTGGAATCTTGTTTGTCCTCCTCTAGGTGTTAATGTGGTTGGCTATCGTTGGGTCTATATTATTAAATTTCTCCTTGATGGCTCCATTGATCGATACAAGGCCCGACTTATTGCCAAAGGTTTTACGCAGACTTATAGGGTGGATTTCTTTGATACCTTCTCTCCTGTGGCAAAGATTACTACTATTTGTGTGCTCTTTTCAGTTTCCGTCAATCGAGACGGGGACATGTCTTAGCTGGATGTAAAGAATGCCTTTCATTATGGGGATTTACAAGTAACTGTTTATATGGAGCAACCTCCTGGGTATGTTGCTCAGGGGGAGTCTCAGGTCTGTAAGCTGCGAAAGGCAATCTATGGTCTTAAGCAAAGTCCCAGGGCCTGGTTTGACAAGTTCAATGAGGTCATTTCGCTGGTTGGGTTTGCTCGAAGTACAGCGGATCACTCATTATTTGTTCGCAAAACATCAGCTGGTCTTGTTATTCTTGCTGTTTACGTTGATGATATTCTTCTCATAGGAGATGATAAAGAAGGTATGGATATAACAAAGAAGCATCTTCTTAAGCATTTTGTCACTAAAGATATGGGACTCCAAATTATTTCTTGGGAAATTAAATATCTAGAAAGTCGGGATCTGTTGTTCTTCCACAGAGTAAATATGCCTTGGATCTCTTAAAAGAGACAGGCCTCCTTGGGGCTAAACCAACTCTTTCTCCAATGTCGATTAGAGATGACAAGTGTTGGAGTAAGGACTCACCTCTTCTTGAAGATGTCACCAGGTACAAATGGCTTATGGGGAAACTCATTTATCTCACAGTCAGAAGACCGAATATTTGCTATGTAGTGGGAAAAGTGATTCAGTTTATACAAGCTCCTAAGGAGTGTCATCTACAGTCAGCTATAAAGATTCTGGAGTATGTGAAAGGTGTTCCAGGAAAGGACTTCTATTTTAGAAGCAAGGTAACTTGAATATTGAGGCATATTCTGATGCGAACTATGCAGATGATAAGGAAGATAAGAAGTCCACATCTGATTTCTGTACGTTTTTATGGAAATTTGATAAGCTGGAAGAGCAAGAAACAAGTTGTTATTTCCAAGTCAAGCACAGAAGCTGAGTATAAAAGCATGACTCTAACTACTTGTGAGCTGAAGTGGTTACAGAAACTCATGCTTGATTTTGAGAATGTTATGATCATCCTTTACCAATGTTCTGCAATAACAAGGCAGCCAAATATATTTCAAGGAATCCTGTCTTTCATGAGAGGACGAAGCATGTAATGCCCCGAAACTCAAAAGGGTGACGGGTGGCATTTTGAGCCAAATCTGAGTTTTAGTAGTGGTGACACGGCCTGGGACACGGGCGTGTCCCAGGGCATGTCATGTTTGGGTTCGGCATTGGTCGCGTGGTCAACGATTTTGGAGTCAGCGATCGTCGGGGGGGGGGGGGGGGGGGCGGGGTGAACACGGCCTGGGACATGGGCGTGTCCGAGGGCGTGTCAGTCACTCGTAGCCTTATACTCAACGATCATTGAGTGAGGGGCGCACGGCCTGAGCCCAGGAGTGTTCGGGTTCGACACGGGCGTGTCGAATGCCCGTGTCCTCCTCGGGTCGTGCGACATTTTGTGCTAAGGCAGTTACACAGCCTGGGACACAGGCGTGTCCCAGGGCGTGTCTAGCATACGGCATGTGACACAGGCGTGTCACATGGCCGTGTTGTGCTCGGGTTGTTTTGGACCTGTGTCGTTGGGGGAACACGCGCAACGACACGGGCGTGTACTGGCTTACACGGGCGTGTCAAGCCTGACACAGGCGTGTCGGGTGCCCGTGTTCTTTTCGGGACGCGTCGGTTTCGACGGTGAATGGGTGACGCGGCCCTGAACACGGCCGTGTTGCAATACGTGTTCGGCCCAGGAATTCTAATTTTGGGCTTAATCGTGGCCGTCTGTTTCCTCATTTTGGGATCCAACAGCTGGGGGCTGTTCTTGTTGAGATATACCCGGGAATAGGGCTTGAAAACCCTCATTTTCATTTGGGTTGCCTCTTTTTAAAAGCTAGAGAGAAGGGAGAGGAAGGAGGAAGAAGGAGAGCTAGATCCGGTCACCAGTGGAGCTTCGGAGCTCCAAATCGCGAGCCGACTTTGAATCCGCGGAGGCAAGGAGATTGCGGTGCTTTCCATCCGTATAGATTTCCATGGCGCCAAGGAAAAACGCTAGGGTAATGATTCTCATCTTGAGCATGTGAAGCTCTTCTTCTTTTGCATGGGAAAACCCTCTCCCGCGAGTGTGCGGTGAGTTTGTTGTATTCCTTGGGGTAGATATGTAAAGTCTCCCTTGTTAGTGTCCGGAATTGTAGTACGGACATAGGCATGGTGTGTGAAGCCTACCCGGACATGTTGGTCTGGATCGGTGATGTTTTGCTATGCATATTGTGCCGGAGAAGACTCCGTGCGTATTATTTGTTTTAGGGTTGCTATGCGTTAAAATGCATCAGGGAATCTTGGGGTATAACCCCAAGGTGTACCCAAAAATCTGGGCGAAAACGCATTTCTGCCATTTCGGTGGCCTGGGAGCCAGCCGGGTATATAGCGGGGCTATGTACCATGTTTTATCGATAGTTGGGACTGGGGGAAGCTTGGCCTGCGTCAAAGGCCAAATGTCCATGGCGGGGTGAGCAACGGGATGGTGGAACCCTACCCACTCCATCTGTTTTAGTTAAAGAGACCTAAAGTGAACGTGGCACTTACCGATGATTTGGAGATCGAGTCTAGGCTACGACTGAAAGGACTAAATGCTCACGAGATTGTCGCCCTGGGGGTGGTTGTGGAGTCGAGGACCGGACTTGGTTCGGACTGGCTTCGCCGAGTAAGTGCCCTGAGAGCACGGGGTGTACGGTCGTGTGAGCGTACACCTGTGATGTGATGTTTATTCACTATGTTGCTTGCTTTTCTAATAAGTATAGGGAAGAAGATTTGTCGCCCCGGTTTGGGGGCGGAATCGTTATAATTTGGTCAGCTTTTGCTGACCGTTATTCTTGTTTGCCACCATTACGGTGATTTGTGCTTGCATATGCTGCGGAGCCGAGCAGCAAATAACGGGCCAAAGCCCAAGTTGCTGATCCAGCCCTCTAAGGCCTTGTTTGTTTACTTATTTAAATCATGTGTGG
Organism: Platanthera zijinensis; assembly: GCA_039513925.1. Lineage (NCBI taxonomy): Eukaryota > Viridiplantae > Streptophyta > Magnoliopsida > Asparagales > Orchidaceae > Platanthera > Platanthera zijinensis. The sequence goes on from CM077083.1 coordinate 14,665,588, forward strand.
CCGGCCTGCGAGCCGAAGTTTGTAAGACACTGTTTAATTATTGTAAACTCTTGTAAGGCCATAAGGCCAGTACTTTTGTGTATTTTGTACTTCATTCCTACTGGGTTTTCTGTTAGTGTACATTCACGCTTGTTGGCAGGATTCTTATTGTTGCAACTTAATAAACTGCTTCCGCTAGATACTCTGTGTAGGATGTGCGTATTGGTTGAATGGTTTCATTGAGTTAACCCCCGGTATGTCCGTGGTATATAGCGTCGGGCCCCGGCCGGACCTAATGCTATATGCTATGTGATGAATAGGGGTGTTACAATTTGGTATCAGACTACCGGTTTCGGTCAAGCTTAAATAGATTCGTGGACGAATTTACTTTATGGGGTGGTGAGCACATGTGTGTGCGTCATCGTTATAACATGAAAAGAACCCATGAATGAAAATACACATGTTTGAGGAACCTACGTGTTCCTATAATTGCGTTTTGCAATGTTGTTTGGTCGCTTATCGGTGTTTTGTATGACTATAGGTGTCCGGGGTGGTGCGTGGCAGCCTGAACGCACAATTTATGAGAAAAGTACTGCACCAAGCATCATGCCTAAGACTCCTACTCCTTTTGAAACCATAAGAAGGGTAGTTGAAGTGGTTTTCGCTGTGACCAATGCACAACATGTAAGAAATGTGCAACCCTCTGTCCCTGAGATGGCCCCAACTCCGGGCGATGTGAGGGAGAAAATGGCATGTAGAGGCCCTTTAGGGCAGCAGATGAACATGATTGTGTAGTAGGGAGCGCACTTAGTTGACGATTATTTGCAGACGTTCCTTATGATAAGGCGCTACCCAGGCTTTGAATGGGAAAGCAAGCAGTCTATAGTCGATAGATTTTACAATGGTCTGTGCAGCGAGTTGCACATCCTACTGCTAGGACCAAAACTATTGGGATTCCGAGCTTTGGTGGAGTCGGCCAGAACTTTTGAAGTAGAGTTGGGGAAAACTCACCAAATGCCTGTGAATAGGGTACCAAACCCTGCAGATCCTATAAGGACTGCCTACCGCAGGATGCTGAGAAAAGAGGCTAGATCATCTACTAGCAAGGCTACTTACAGTTGCCATTCTTGTGGAAAGAAAGGGAACTTTGCCCGAGGTTTTCAGGAGGGTGCTCAGAAGACATTGAAAGCTATGGCAGGAGCAGTCGAAGACTCTAGTGCAAAGGATACAGTGTTCAAAATGCCAACCTCAAAATCTGGGTACCGTTGATGGTATAAGAAGGCTAGGATGTCGAGTCTAGTCCCTTCCTCTAGCGCATCCAGAGCGACTACAGGCCAAACCCCGGGTGCATGCTATAACTGTGGAAAGCCGGAACACTATGCCCGGGATTGTCGGAGTGGATGCCCAATGTCCGAGAAGAAGTCAGAGGGGGGGGGGGCAACATTTGAGGAGAAGGGCAAGGCGGTGGAGTCCACCGCATCACTGTATACTTCGTCCCAACCGAGGGTGGACATCCTTGGTCAGCAGGAGGTCTTGTGGCCGACCGTCGGGTTGTCAGGTGTGGTTTAATTGATAGCAATTTAACTTATTATACCTATTACCTTATGCGAGCTAGCTTAGGACTTGAAGTTCTAGGCTTTGTTTTGGACTTTTGGTCACCCGACGAGGGCATAGTTTCGATACGGGCTCTTCGCACTCCTTTTGCCCGAAGGTGTAGTATTGCACATCGGAGTATCTCCTTTGATGGTAAAGGGAAATTTAGATGTGTTGTTGCCTAATGGCCGTTCTATGCGCGGAGAGAGAGAGAGTGTCTGTGTCGCAAGGTTACGGTTTTGGAGTCAGGGGTTCGACTTGCAAGCGTCGTTACTGCCATAATGGGAGGCTTCGAATCCTAAGCCTACATCAGATAGTATCTCGGGTGTATCCAAATATCCTGATGTGTTTCCCTAATGATCTCCCAGGAGTCCCACCGTAGTGAGAGTTTGTCTTTACGATGGAGCTAGTGCCAGGTGCCAAACCTGTGCCACGCTCTCCATATCGGTTAACGCATAAGGAGAAGTTGGAGCTAAAGGCTTAACTGGAAGAGTTGATGGAGCAAGGTTATGCGCGTCCAAGTTCGTCGCCTTGGAGCGTGCTGATCCTTGTTGTTAAGAAGAAGGATGGAAGGTTGCGACTCGGTATCGATTATGGGAAACTGAACAAGTTAACGAAAAAGAGCAAGTACGGGATTCCAAAGGTGGATGACCTTTTGATCAGTTGGTCGGGTCATCGGTATACTTAAAAGTGGACCTTAAGTCTGGTTACCATCAACAGAGGATAAGGGAAAGCGATGTCCCAAAGACAGCGTTCAGCACAACGTATGGACATTTCGAGTTTACCGTCGTGCCGTTCGGGCAGACTAATGTGCCGTCAGTGTTCATGTATTTGATGAACAGATCGTTCAGGGCATACCTAGAACATTTTGTGGTCACCTTCATTGACGACGTATTGGTGTACTCACAAAGCAAGAGGATCACTTCAAGCATCTGCTTTCGGTGGTGGAAATACTAAAGAGGAACCAACTCTATACCTAGTTCTCCAAACGCGAGTTTTGGGGTTATCTTAGGTAGCGTCCCTCGATCATAAAGCTTGTAGAGTGGGTGTTGCAGTGGATCCAGCGATGATAGTTATGATACGCGAGTGGCCTGTGTTGAGTTCGGAAGCGGAAGACCAGAGTTCTCTGGGGCTGACCGGCTACTATAGGAGCTTCGTAGAGAACTTCTTGCGGATGGCGCTACCTCTCACGAAGTTGACAAGGAAGGATCAGAAGTTCTTATGGATGCAGGAGTGCGTGCAAGCGTTTGAGGAGTTGAAGAGTCGGTTGACCACGTCGCCAGTGCTAAGTTCGCCAAGTGGGACTGCGGGCTTCGTGCCTTATAGTGATGCCTCAGGTAGTGGTTTGGGCTTTGTGCTGCTGCAACATGGAAGTGTGATAGCGTATGGCTCGAGTCAGCTCTAAGTGCACGAAAGGAATTATCCGGCCCACGACTTGGAGTTGGCGACCGTGATATTTGCGCTTAAGCTATGGAGACACTACTTGTACGGCATGAGGGTCGATATTTATACGGACTACAAGAGCCTGAAGTACCTGTTGGATCAGAAGGATCTCAACATGAGGCAACGGAGATGGATGGAGTTCCTGGGGGACTACACGTTCAAGATTCATTATGTACCCGGGAAGGGCAATGCAGTTGCGGATATGTTGAGTCGCAGGGCTCTCGCCCAAGCCAACTGGTTGTCGGTTCATGATGAGAGGCTAGTTCAGGACTTGGATGCGTTGGAGATTTGTTGCGTGGATAAGCAGACTAGCGCTAAAGCATTGTTAAACTAGACGGAAGTTCAGTATGACCTGGCTGATCGCGTTCGGCAGGCAATGGAGTTGGATGGTAGCATGGAGGAGCTTATGGATGCAGCGTTGGATGGGTCAAATTCCCAGTTTTCAGTTGAGGATGGGATGTTAAGGAAGGACCATCGTTTGTGCGTCCCAAGCGGGGGAAATCTACGGGCAGAGTTGATGTACGAGGCTCATAATACCAAGTACTCAATCCACCCAGGGAGCACGAAGATGTACTGGGACCTAAAGAAGCTATTTTGGTGGCCAGGGCTCAAGAAGGACGTGGCACTATTTGTGGCTAAGTGTCAAACATGCGCCTTGGTAAAGGTGGAGTGCCAAAAGCCTGGAGGATTCTCGAAATCCTTGCCTATTCCGGAATGGAAGTTCGACGACATATCAATGGACTTTGTGCATGGCTTGCCATGGTCGCAGAAGGGGAACGATGTCATTTGGGTGATCGTAGATCGGTTAACAAAAGTGTCGCACTTCATTCCGCATATGAAGGATGATTCTGTGGAGAAACTGGCAAAGCTATGTGTGGATATGATTGTGCGGCTTCACGGTGTGCCCCGCAGCATCGTGAGTGACCGAGTTGGGCGGGTCACGTCCAAAGGCTGGAGGTTGGTGCAACAAATGTTGGGGACTAAGTTGAAGTTCAGCACAGTCTTCCATCCGCAGACGGATGAGCAAACCGAGAGGGTCAAGAGAACTATGGATGACATGATCCGCATGTGCGTTCTGGACTTCAGAAAGCAGTGGGAAGACCATCTATATTTGGTGGAGTTTGCGTACAACAATAGCTACCAAGCGAGCATATAAATGGTTTCCTTCGAGGCCTTTTATGCTAGAAAGTGTTGCACGCCGATGTCGTGGCTAGAAATGAGTGGGGCAAGGTTGTACAAAAGCAAGAGGTGGAAACACTACTTCATTGGTGTACACCAGTTCGGGAGCGTTTGTTGATCGCTCAGGATAGTCAAGCTAAATACTACAATGCCAGACATCAGAACGTGGAGTTCGCGGTTGGCGGTTGGGTGTATTTGAAGTTAAAGCCGTTCAAGGGTGTTTCACGGGTACGACGCTTGAGAAGTTGAGCCCAAAATACCTTGGACCATTTGAGAGTCTGGAGCGGATCGGCGAAGCGGCTTATCGTCTAAAGCTATCGGTGGAGTAAGTGGTCTACACGGCGTATTCCGCATACCAGTGTTGCGGAAGGCAGTGCAAGAGCCTTCGCAGGTGATCGCAGTTGATCAAGTACTGGTGGACGAAGGGTTGACGAATAAGGTCAAGCCCGTTCGTTTTGAGGACTTTGAGGTTAAGCGACTCCGTAACAAGGAGATCAGGATGGTCAAGGTCCGTTGGGACAATTGCGGTCATGAGGAGCTCTCTTGGGATCGGGAGCAGACCATGTTGGAGGAGTACCCTAAGCTATTCCACTCAGGTATCGCGTTTGGTTTTGTTTATCTTTTCCTTTGGTAATTTCGTGGACGAAATTCTTTTAAGAGGGAGAGAGTTGTAACGCCCCGAAACTCAAAAGGGTGACGGGTGGCGTTTTGAGCCAAATCTGAGTTTTGGTAGTGGTGACATGGCCTTGGACATGGGCGTGTCCCAGGGCGTGTCGTGCTCGGGTTCAGCGTTGGTCATGTGGTCGACGATTTTGGAGTCAACGATCGTCGGGGGGGGGGGGTGAACTTGGCCTGGGACACGGGCGTGTCAGTCACTCGGAGCCTTACACTCAACGATCGTTGAGTGAGGGGCGCACTGCCTGAGCCCAGGCGTGTTCGGGTTCGACACGGGCGTGTCAATTCGACACGGGCGTGTCGAATGCCCGTGTCCTCCTCGGGTCATGCGACGTTTTGTGCTAAGGAAGTTACACGGCTTGGGACACGGGCGTATCCCTGGGCGTGTCTAGCACACGGCATGTGATACGGGCGTGTCACATGGCCGTGTTGTGCTCGGGTTATTTTGGACCTGTGTCGTTGGGGGAACACGCCCAGTGACACGGGCGTGTACTGGCTGACACGGGCGTGTCGGGTTCCCGTGTTTTTTTTGGGACGCGTCGGTTTCGACGACGAATGGGTGACACGGCCCTGAACACGGCCGTGTTGCAACCCGTGTTCAGCCCAGGAATTCTAATTTTGGGCTGAATCGTGGACGTTCGTTTCCTCATTTTGGGATCCAACGGCTGGGGGCTGTTCTTGTTGACATATACCCGGGAATAAGGCTTGACAACCCTCATTTCCATTTAGGTTCTCTCTTTCTAAAAGCTAGAGAGAAGGGAGAGCAAGGAGGAAAAAGGAGAGCTAGATCCGGTCACCGGCGGAGCTTCGTAGCTCTAAATTGTGAGCCGACTTCGGATCCGCGGAGGCAAGGAGATTGCGGTGCTTTCCATCAGCATAGTTTTCCATGTTGTCAAGGAAAAATGCTAGGGTAACGATTGTCATCTTGAGCATGTGAAGCTCTTCTTCTTTTGCATGGGAAAACCCTCTCCCGCGAGTGTGCGGTATTCCTTGGGGTAGATATATAAAGTCCCCCTTGTTAGAGTCCAGAATCATAATACGGACATAGACATGGTGTGTGAAGCCTACCCGGACATGTTGGTCTGGATCGGTGATGTTTTGCTATGCATATTGTGCCCGAGAAGACTCCGTGTGTATTGTTTGTTTTCGGGTTGCTATGCGTTAGAATGCATCAGGGAATCTTGGGGTGTAACCCAAAGGTGCACCCGGAAATCTGGGCGGAGATGCATTTCTGCCATTTCGGTGGCCTGAGAGCCAGCCAGGTATATTGCGGGGCTATGTACCATGTTTTATCGATAGTTGGGACTGGGGGAAGCTTGGCACGCGTCAAAGGCCAAATGGCCATGGCGGGGTGAGCAATGGGATGGTGGAACACTACCCGCTCCATCTGTTTCGGTTAAAGAGACCTAAAGTGAACGTGGCACTTACCGATGATTTGGATATCAAGTCTATACTACGGCTGAAAGGACTAAATGCTCACGAGATTACCGCCCTGGGGGTGGTGGTGGAGTCGAGGACCGGACTGGGTTCGGACTGGCTTCGCTGAGTAAGTGCCCTGAGAGCACGGGGTGTACGGCTGTGTGAGAGTACACCTGTGATGTGATGTTTATTCGCTATGTTGCTTGCTTTGCTAACAAGTGCAGGTAAGAAGCTTTGCCGCCCCAGTTTGGGGGCAGAATCGTTATAATTTGGCCAGCTTTTGCTGACCGTTATTCTTGTTTGCCACCGTTGCGGTGATTTGTGCTTGCAGGTGCTGCGGAGCCAAGCGGCAAATAGCAGGCCAAAGCCCAAGTTGCTAAGCCGGCCCTCGAAGGCCTTGTTTGTTTACTTATTTAAATCATGTGTGGCCGGCCTGCGAGCCGAAGTTTGTAAGACACTATTTAATTATTGTAAACTCTTGTAAGGCCATAAGGCCAGTACTTTTGTGTATTTTGTACTTCATTCCTACTGGGTTTTCTGTTAGTGGACATTTACGCTTATTGGCAGGGTTCTTATTGTTGCAACTTAATAAACTGCTTCCGCTAGATGCTCTGTGTAGGACGTGCGTATTGGTTGAATGGTTTCATTGAATAACCCACCGGTCTGTCCGTGGTATATGGCGTCGGGCCCCGACCAGACCTACTGTTATATGCTATGTGACGGATAGGGGTGTTAAAAAGCATATTGAGGTTGATTGTCATTTCATTAGAGAGGAGATTTTGAAGAATCAGGTTTGTACTCCATTTGTTACCTCAGTTGGAGAACTAGCTGATTTCTTCACCAAGCCAGTAAATCCTTCTGAGGAGGTTTGTAGCAAGTTGAGCATGATCGATATATATGCTCCAGCTTGAGGGGGAGTATTAATGATTGGAGAGACCGGGTAGACTTGTGGCTAACCGAAGCGGTCTGATTGTTCCAGTAGGCTTGCGGTCTGGTCCAGCGGTCTGGTGATAAACCTCGGCTTGTGGTCTGGTAGATAGCAGTAGTGGCGGTCTGGAGGTTAGTCGTAGCGGACAGATTGGTGCAGTAGTGGTCTGGCCGAAAGTCGCGATGAAGGGATGTTGGTTAGCCGGTGTGGTCTGAATGAAGTCGCAGCGGCCTGGCAGAGAGTAGCGATAACAGTCAATCTGAGGGCCACAATAGCAGTCTGGATAAAGTCGCAGCGGTCTGGTTAAGGCTGCGGTTGCAGTCCGATAGCTTGCACAGATGTGGTCTGGTGGGTAGCCTCAACTGCGGTATGGTGTATACCCGCAGTTTCGGTCAGGCGGTCTGTTCATGCGGTCTACTCTAGGGGAATTCGGCTTTGTAGCCGGCTGTTTTTTATTTTGCATAGTTGGCAGTTTGACTATATCAAACCGCGTAGACCGCCTAGTTTGTATTTGGTCCCACATCGTGTATTATATTCTTTCACCTCCCCCGATTTCTATAAATAAGGGGCATACCTATGTAATCTTTATCTTTTTGGAGCATTTTATTTAGCTCTTTATCCATTTTCACAACAACAAATAAATATAATAATTTATTTAAATATCAAATAACAAATTGGCTAAAATGATGACTAAATTACTAGTCATCAGCAACACACCATCTATGTCCATTGACCCCGCCGTTTTTAGAGGATCTTCAACATCAGGGCAACACAAGAAGACGCCATCTTCTTCTGCAATCACACATGCATAATAGTCGGCACAGTGAACTAGGTGCATCATTGGATGGAGCACTTCCTCATCACCTACAAACCCTTCGACAATGTTACCTTCGCCCCTCAACAGCTGACGGAGTACGTATTAGCTTCCCAAATCTGAGCGATGACTTAGAGGAGCTGCAGAAGACCTTCCGCAGGAGGAAGTTCGATGTCACTTACTAGCAGCGCGAACTTGACAAGATCACCTTTTTCTTCCCCGGAACAAGTATACCTTTGGCGAGCATCTGATTTCCTAACTACTTTATTACATTTAACTTTTACGATCCCCTTTCACGATATCCTGCATCGTCCCGCGAGAGCCACTTCCAATGGCGAAGGACCTGAATCCATCTCCGCCAAGTATAGAATCCCAGCCATGCGAGGATGGGATGTATTTTGTCCTTCCCGCAGGGATGGCGACTATTCCGGAGTACCCTATAGAGGATCGCGCTGCGTAGCCCTCAAACATCATCGCGTAAAGAAGCCCGAGTGTGGATAGCCATCTAGGTAAAAGCACAATGCAAGGAGTGCGTGAATAAGCATAATTTTGATGACAACGAGGGCGAAGCCAGGGTCCCCTCCTCGCACCCCAAATTCGATCGCATAACTAATAGGGTGGACCACTTTGGTCGTCAAATAGTCTCCTGGTAGGATGAGGAGAATGTCGTCCACCCGAGCACAAACTTACCCCCTAGTCAGAGCATTGGGAGGATGAGGGTGAGTGTTTCCAAGTTGTCTTCGCTCCTTACGGGCGTGAGGAAACAGCCGTGATGCAGGAGTATTCTCCCAACTCCCTGATGAATCAGAATTCGCACTCGACACTATGAATGCTGGATCTTGTGCTCTAGACAGCGAGGCAGTTGGTGGAGGTCGATGCAAGGAACAAGCTCCTTAGAGACCAGAACGAGTAAATCCAAAAGTCGTTGAAGGAATTTGAGACAAATGTCGAATGTAGGGCCTACGAGGTGATATTTGTTGAAGCTGGAAAAATTCCCTACTTAAAAATTCAGATCAATACAACCTAAGGTTACTGGTCCTTTGGTCAGGCTTGATGGATTGACCGGCAAGGACACAAAGTAGAGGGAACACTAAAGGACCCCAGGTGCTGCAGCAAGGAGGTCCCGCCATGTACCCAGATGTTTAGAAAAGCTTCCCCTCCACAACCAAGAATGGTCGAGCAGGGTACAAGGGGACACTAGCTTGGTGACTATCTTAAGATGTAGACGAAAGGGAATGATCTCTGTCTCACAACCCAAGTCTTCGATAGCAGGATCCAAAAGCTCAACCAAACGTCTAAATCCTTGTACCCATAGGGTCCTATTTATAGGAAAATCTAAGCGGTATGGGGTCTTATTTATAACATAAACCCCACCTGGCAACCATGCAAATACTGATGGAGCTTGCCTGGCTTGAGCGTGTATTTGCCTTGGTCACCTACCTGGCGAGTATATGAGGGGTACTCGTCATACTCACCCAGGCCTTCTTCTGTTCTTGAATGCTAATTTTGACTTCTGCTTTGATCTGTTGACTTTGACTTCTACCTCAAGTGGGCCCACCCTCGATGAATATGGGTTGTACACAATCCCCGATCTTTGCTAGTGACTTTAAGAGCTCGGAAAGAAACATCCAACCCTTATTCGATGAGCTTTCTTGGACGAGTATATGGAGTACTCGAGACCCTCACCGGCTCCTGACCTCTATAAATAGAGGGGGGCTCTTTCATGAGCTACACCTTTTGAACTCGTATGGGATGTCGTCGACTACTGAGGAAGAACTTGAGGCAAATATGGCTGAGTTGGTGGGATTCCTGAAGCCTAAGGCTTCAGAGAAGCCCTGAGAGAGCGACGATGCTGCCGAGCTCCCTCCATCATAAAAGATGAAGTCGCTGAAAAAGAAAAAGACACTTGCTTCTAAGAAGGACAACCTGTCGCCTATCATTGGGGATGTTGCCGCGTTGACCAATGAGCTTGAAGTCCCTTCGAGCACCCAGAGAGTGCTTGACCAAATGGGTCTTGGCAATGAAGTGGAGCGAACTGCTCCACCTTGCCCTCCGATTGAGAAGGCTGCCTCTGCGGAGGACCTTACTGGGTCCTAGGCCCAGGTTTAATCATATCTCGCCTCTACGCGAGGTAGGATCCTTACTGCCACGAACTCCTCATTGTTGTTATTCTGACTCGCTTGCTAACAGTCTTCCTTGATCTCGTAGATAATCCACCCACAATGGGGGAACCTCTATTAGCCTCTTCCTTACGATTAGCCCCCGTGGTTGCCTTTGAAGCTCAACACCCTCAACGATCTCGCTAACAAGTCTAACTCAACTTTGGATCCTTGACGATGTCGTGGGGGGGGGGGGGGGGGTTAAGTTCCTACGCGTGGTGAGCTGTCGACAACGATTGCGGCACTTGCGATGAGTTACCCAAATACCCCTTGCCTCTGCCAATAAATAGAAGTGGTGGGCACGCATTTATTATGCTATCAGCTATTTTCTCCTGCTTGTGAGTATCTCCGACATTCTTCTTTCTCGCCACCTATACTCACGTTCTTTCAACTTGCAATTCTCTGAGATGAGTGATGATGTTACTGCTCGGCACAATGGGCGCGTGGAACTTTATAAATCCTATCTTCAAGAAGTCGGCCACTAATCGGAAGGATCTAGATGACTTTATCAAGCAATTTCTATCAGATGGATACACGACACGACTTCCTTAGCGAGGGGAGCGACTGAATACTGTGCTAGAGGACGAGCTCATCCTCCCTATTTTCCACTTCGAAGTCGGCCTGCGAATTTTGTTGTGGCCGAAGTACTGTCGAATACTCTGGTATTTTAGCATAGTCCTCTCCGAAAAATATCCCAATGGAGGGGGAGGCGACATTCAGTGTGAGCAAGGACATTTTGAGGGGTAGGCGACATTCAGCATGGGCGGCGACAATCGGTGGGGGCGGAAACATTCGACTTCGGTGGCAGCATTCACTGTGGGGAAGAGACATTAGATGAGGGTGGCGACATTTATCGGGGGATGCAATATTCGATTTGGGCGGAGAAATTCTACGGGGGAGGCGGTAATCGGCGTGGGCGGCGACATTTAGTGTAGAAGGTGACATTCGGCATGGGCGACGTCATTCATCCTGGGCAATATCATTCGGCCTAAGTGGCGTCATTCGGTGTGGGGCATCGACGTTCGACGGGGTAGAGACATATAACTTTGGTGGCAACTCATGCTGGCGTGATATTTGTTGAAATTTGTGAAGTGGAAGTAGTTATCGGGCAATCCGGGCGGCCTGGGTGGCCTGGGCGGACTATCCGCGCGGACTGGTGTTCGGCCGGCTAGTGTTGGTTGTCTTTTCGGTCGGCTGCGCGGACTGCACGGACTGGTTGAGTCCGGCAGTGGCTGGCTGAGTTGTGCGGGATGTTGTTCGCGGTCTGTGCGGACTGTGGTTTGTATCCGCGCGATTATCTTTTGGTCTGTAGTTGCGGTGAGCCGTAATCTGGTTGCAATCTGGCCTTGGAGAAGGCGGATTGTATTGGTGTTTGCCGAGCTCGCACGAGCTTGTGTCTTGACTTATCTTTTGTGAAGTCCAGGGTTTTTGCTTTGTCCGCTGTGACCGGGCTGTTGGCCCGTTGATCGCGGGCTTTGCGAGCTGAGTTGGTGTCCGCATAGTCCGTTGTGACCAGGAGGTTATGCATGTGGTCGTGTACTTGAGCGTGCGGATAGTTGTTGTGTCATCTCTCCTTGCGGACTGACTTGGTGCTCATCTAGTGGAGCTCTTGCGGGTTGGCGATCTGTTCGCGAGTCCGGCTTGTCGGTGTGGACTCGGCAGGCTGGCGAGCTAGCTGCGATCAAGGGGCGGTTAGCCTATCTCTTAGGGTGGTGATTACACTCCTCACCCCGCCTATAAATAGGACCCCCGGCTCGTCATTTAATAACAGAGTGAACAGTAAGTTGGACTTAGGTTTAGGCTGCGAACTCATTTTTGTTATTCGCACGGGTTGTTTGCTTAACCGGTTGTTGTGTGTATGTGACGCGGCTAGCTCTGTGAAACCAGGAGTTTGGTTTTGATCTCAGTCAGGCTCAGTAAGTTAGCGGACTGCTTTCAGCGATTATCAGTTTCTGCATCAACCTTCCCAGTTCAATAACCTGTCCGCGAGACCTCGCGGTCTCGGCGGATAGGCGGTCTATTCCTCAGTTCAGCAGCAGCAGGCAGCTCTATGAAAAATGGCATGTCCGCGCGACCTCGCGGTCTCGGCGGAATCCGTGTTCAGTTCGGCTTCTGTTCAGTTCGGGCGATCTTTGCCGGCAGGCGGCCTCGGCGGTCTCAGAGTTTCTGTCCGCCCGAATTGTTGTAATTTCTGGTTTTTTCATGTACTGGCGAAATCATGTCTCGCCATGTATACCTCGCATTGTAAAGAAGATTAATAAGATTTTGATCTGCTTGTTTCTGTCAATGCACTTGGTTGCCTGAGTATTCTTCCTGTTTTCCGCGTGAACAAGTTGTGATCTGGGTAGTTCCAAAGATATTGATTTAGCGTTTGGGCTATCTTGCTGAGCATCTTGTGAAAATTCAACATGGTATCAGAGCCAGGTTCAGTTGCTTGAGCGGTGATCAACAAGTTCTGTTGTTGCTCTATGCTTCTGAAAGGTTAACCAGGATAATGCAATGGATGGAGGTTTTGCAAGAGGTCTTGGAATAGATCTTTTAACGCCGACTAACTTTAAGAAGTGGAAGTCATGCATGAAGAGCTATCGTCTGGGCGAGGAGTTGTGAGAGGTCGTCGGTGGTGATTACCAGGTTGAAATTACAGCTGCTTTTGGAACTGCCAAGCAGGTGAGAGTGTGGAGGAAGATAAATGGCAAGGCTGAGTTTGCTCTCAAGCGGGCGGTGTCACCTGAGCTCTTCGATCACATCTTAGGATGTGAATCTATTGCTGAGATTTGGACTTCCCTTGATGGTTTGTTCAACAGGAAGAATGTAGTTAGGCTACAGTTCTTGGAAAATGAGTTGGCTAAGGCAACTCAAGGAGATCTTTCTGTCTCTAGATACTTCTTGAAGATGAAGAGATTATGTGCTGAGCTTTCAGCACTTGATCCTGATGAGCCGATCTTCGAGGCTAAGCTGAAGAGGCACATAATTCGCAGTCTGTGGAAGGAGTATGTGGCCTTTGTCACTTATGTTCAAGGCTGGGCGACTCAGCCTTCTCTTCTGGAGCTAGAGAACCTACTTGCATTGCAGGAGAGCTTGGCTAGACAGATGGCTGGGGTAACTGTCTCTGAAGGAGGAAGTGAAGCTCTGTTCACTGAGAAGAAGAAGAAGAGATGGGAAGGGAAGAAGAAGAAGACTGCGGCTTGAGATGAACCTTCAACTTCTAATCAGCAAGAGGGGAGCTTTACTCCAAAGATGGATTGGAAGAAGAACTTGAAGTGCTACAGGTGTCATCAGCCGGGTTACTTCAAGCGTGACTGCAAAGTCAAGCTGCAGCCTGGGCATGCTGCAGGCAAGGAGGAAGCTTCCTCTAGCCATGAGGAAGCTGGTTGGGGTGGAGCTTTCATGACGGGTACTTGCGTTCGTGCTTTGTCCACCGTTGACTTCGAGGAAGACTGGATCGTGGACTCCGGGTGTGGTCATCATCTCACCGAAGATAAGTCGAAGTTTTCCTCATTGTAGTCTTACTCAGGAAACGAAGCCATCATCACTGCTGACAATACTGTTCATAGTGAAGATAAGGAAGGTGTAGTGTCCGTAGGTAGTGATCAGGGTCCACTCACATTAAGGAGTGTCTATCACGTACCGGGCATGAAGAAAAATCTCTTCTCGGTTACCAACGCAGTAGATACAGGTTACCAGGTTCTGTTTGATAGAACAGGGGTGAAGTTTCTCCGCAACGTATCAGCGGTTAAGGCTGATGTTGCTCACGTTGGAAGAAGAGTGAAGAACTTGTTTGTTTTATCAACAAGCTCCTATGTTGATTGCATGAGGGTAAACGATAGCGCTGCTATGTGGCATGATAGGCTAGGGCACGTAGGGATGGATAAGCTGAAAGCTATGGCAAATAGGAGCCTGGTGAGAGGCTTGCCTAAGCTATCATCCTTCGGTGATGGTCACGTTTGTTCTGGATGTCAGTATGGCAAGTCTCACCGTCTTCCATTTGATAAGTCACAAACGAGAAGCAAAGCACCACTGGATGTTATCCATGGTGATCTGATGGGACCAACCGTTACTGCTAGCCTTCGTGGGAGCAGGTACATGCTAGTCTTGATTGATGACTACTCAAGATACATTTGAGTGTTTTCCTTGAAGGAGAAGTCTGAAGCCTTCCGTTTGTGGAGTTCAAGGAGCTGGTGGAGGGCCGGCTTAAACTGCGGATCAAAAAATTTAGAACTAATAACGGCAGAGAGTTTGTCTCCTCCGAGTTTTCTGTTTTTTGCAGGAAGCACGGGATCCAGAGAGAGCTTAATTGTGCTCATACTCCACAACAAAATTGAGTTACAGAAAGGAAGATCCGTCATCTGACGGAGACTTGCAAATGTTGTCTTCATGCCAAGAATATCCCAAGGTCCTTTTGGGTGAAGGGAATGTCTTGTGTAGCTTACGTCATCAATCGGATTCCCCTCAGTCTGATAAACATGAAGTCTCCCTTCGAGATGTTGCTGAAGGAGAAGCCAAGTGTTGAACATCTTCGGGTATTTGGGTCAACTTGTTATGTGCATGTCCCGGATGCTCTGAGGACCAAGCTTGATGCAAAGGCAAGGAAGCTTGTCTTTGTTGGCTATGATGAGCGGAAGAAAGGATGGAGGTGCATGGATCCTACGACAAAGAAGTTCGTTGTGTCAAGAGACGTTGTCTTTGACAAACTAACATCGTATGGAGGAAACTCGGTTGAGCTACCAGAGGGCAAGGTTGATGAAGGGCAGGAGGTGGCTGCTGAAGTTCTTCAAGAGGAGTTAGCTGTTTCACCAACGGCTCCTGTTACTTCTAGTTCAAGGGGAGAGGCTTCTGGTTCAGGAAGCAAGGAGAGCACTGCTCCATGTTTGCTTGAAGAAGGAGTTGATCTTGAAGAAGTAGTGGAGGTGGTGAACAATAAGAAGCAGCCTCTTAGGAGATCAAAGAGGACCATCAAGCCTCCGGCTCGGTATTGTGATGGGAATACAATGAGTTTTATCTCATGTTTCTTTGCAGGCCCTCTGGATGAGCGAGAGCCTTCAAAGTTTGAAGAATCCACTGGAGCAAAGGAGTGGGACAATGCCATGGATGAGGAGATGGTTGCCCTCAGGAAGAATAAGACTTGGGACTTGGTGCCCAAGGTGGATGGCGTTACTCTTGTTACTTGCAAGTGGGTCTATAAGCTGAAGAAGAAGGCGGATGGAAGCATCGAGCGGTACAAGGCTCGCCTTGTTGCTCGAGGATTCTCTCAACAGTATAGCGAGGACTATGAAGATACGTTTAGTTCGATGGCAAAGATGACTTCAGTTCGAGTGGTGATAGCTTTGGCATCCTGCCAGGACTGGAAGATGTGGCAGCTGGACGTAAAGAATGCTTTTCTCTACAGGGAGATAGACAAATACATCTTCATGGATCAGCCACTCGGTTATATTTCTGAAGAACATCCAGACTACGTTTGCAAGCTCAGGAAGGCCCTTTATGGGTTGAAGCAGGCTCCGAGGGCATGTTATGGGAAGATTACAGAATATCTTCAATTATGCGGCTATCTTGCCTCCAACTCAGACTCGAGCTTGTTCTAAAAGAAGAAGAGAGAGCTTCAAGTCCTGGTTCTGTTATATGTTGATGACATGATCATCACAGGGAATTCAGAAGAGGAGGTTGCTAGACTCAGGTCTGAGCTTGCTATTCACTTCGAGATGAAAGACTTGGGGGGAGCTTCATCACTTTCTTGGTATCGAGGTAGAGAGGAAGGAGAGCGGGATTCTTATTTCCCAGAAAGTTTATGCAGATCGGATTGTTAGACGATTCGGTATGGAAATGTGAAAGAGTTGCTCTACTCCGTTGGATTCTGGCTTGAAGCTTCGGCGAGATGAGGTAAGAATTCTTCCTAATCCCCTAGTGTTCCGAGATCTGGTGGGGAGCTTGATCTACCTGATGATTATAAGGCCAGACATTGCTTATGTTGAAGCCAGAGCGGCCTGCGGCCGGGCTCTCGCCCCGAGCGGCCTGCTCGCACAGGCGAGAGCGGCCTGCGACCGGGCTCTCTCCCCGAGCGGCCTGCTCGCGCGGGCGAGAGCGGCCTGCGGCCGGGCTCTCGCCCCGAGCGGCCTGCTCGCGCGGGCAAGAGCGGCCTGCGACCGGGCTCTCGCCCGAGTGGCCAGCTCGCGCGGGCAAGAGCGGCCTGCGACCGGGCTCTCACCGCGAGCGGCCTGATCGCGCACTTTTGGTAGCCAATTTTGGCCTAACTCTTGTAATATACTAGTAGGGGGAGGAAAAATCTACCTCTCCCCCCGGCCCCTTTTGGAGGGAGGGTGCGACAAGTTTGCCGACACCCGCCCCGGCTTGTTAGGCGTGAGGTCAGAGCGGCCTGCGGCCAGTCTCTTACCTCGAGCGGCCTGCTCGAGCGGGCGAGAGCAGCCTGCGGCCGGGTTCTTGCCCCAAGCGGCCTGCTCGCGCGGGCGAGAGCGGCCTGCGGCCGGTCTCTCTCCCCGAGCGTCATGCTCACGCGGGCGAGAGCGGCCTGCGGCCGGGCTCTCGCCCCGAACGGCCAGCTCGCGCGGGCGAGAGTGGCCTGCGGCCGGGCTCTTGCCCGGAGCAGCCTGCTCGCGCGGGCAAGAGCGGCCTGCGGTCAGGCTCTCGCCCCGAGCGGCCTGCTCGCGCGGTGAAAGCGGCCTGCGACCAGGTGAGGGGATGACTTAGCCTCCATTCCCCCTAGGCCTCTTTGGGTCGTGCTTTTACCTTTTTGCCCCCCAGTGTGTAGGTTTTCTATTGGCTCGAGGCATATTTGCCTTAGGGGCAATTTTGGTCATTTTTAGCCCAAGACTTGGAAAAACTATAAATAGACCCCCTTGGGTGCCTTTGGAGGAGATGAATCTTTTGGCCTCCTCCTCCCTTAGCTTCTTCTTGGTAGAGTAGAGAGAGCTCTCCAAGGCGCCCAGCCTAGCCCTTTGGTGAGGGAGGGGAAGAGTTCTCGTGACTTTCCGGGTGTGTGGTGGGACCTCCGCGCTAGAGCCGAGAGTCTGTTCATAGTCTCCTAAGTCTTCGGTCTGTGACGTTCTCTCGAGTGTAGTAGGTGTGAGGTCACCCCTCTTTTGGGACCCCGAACTTCACAGAGGTCATTTTTGGCTTCAACATTTTGGTGCGGTGAGCGTGGAGAGTGACCAACATTGAAGATCTCGGGAGAGTGTCATGGCTGGAGATCAGGGAGGTGGTGACGATCTCGGCGAGCTCCCCAAACCCGGACCCTTCGTGGGAAGGGAAGAGTTAATGGCTTCAATCCAAGGCATCATGGGGATGCTCCGAGGTTTGGCTCCTCGGGGTGGCAGCTCCACTCCAACCCCTCAGGAGCTAGCTCCTCCCCCTCTCAATGTGTCAGCTCCCAGGGGCCCAAGCGAGATGATCCCAGCAGGGGGAGAAGGAAGTGCATCAGGTAAGCGACCTGGGAAAGAAAGGATGGGAGAAGGGGTCGAGCGAGACCTCACCGGCCGGGAGTTGTTCCCCAGCCTAGCGAGTGCTAATCCTCCAGGCGAGCAGGTCGCGCGAGTGGAGGTACCTAGAACCCCCCCTCAGGGGGTCACCCTTCAACGAGTTGATCATCTCAGCCCCCATTCCCGAGGGGTTCAGAGAGCCAGACATGGCTTACTATACCGGGAAGGATGATCCCGTCCAGCACCTGCAGTGGTTCGAGGATGTCGTCTCCATCAGGCCAATGACGGATGCCTTCAAGTGTCGTCTATTTATGATCACCTTGAAAGAGAAGGAGAGGGACTGGTTCCATTAACTCCCTCCAAGGTCCATCTTCGGGTTCGAAGACTTGAGCCGGAGTTTTCAGCTTTGCTTCTCCACCTCCAAGAAGAGGAAGAAAGGTCCTGAGTCCCTCTTCCTGATAAAGTAAAGGGCCGAGGAGTCACTGGCCCACTATGTTGACAGATTCCAGGAGGAGGTCCTTGACATGCAAGAGGTGCCAGGGTATGCCCTCCAGATGGAGTTCACAGTGGGGTTGCGTGAAGGATTCTTCAAGATGAGCTTGACCCGAAAGACCCCCTTTCCTTCGAGGAGCTGATGGAAAGGGCGGCAGAGGAGATAGCCATGGAGGCAGCCAACCCGGCCTTTGTGAAGAAGTTGGAAAATTTGACGGAGGTGGAGTCAAAAGAGCAAGGTGGCTCAAAGCACCAGGAAGGAAGGCGGAGAGAGGAGCAGAGAGCCCAGGGGTTCCAGAGATAGGAGGGTCCGGAGCCAGGCTGGAGACAGCAGGGAGGACCTGCCCATGGTCCAGGAAGAGCTCTCATCCAGGATGGGGGGAACTTTCATGGGGGCCAAGGGAGGTTCAACTTCCATAGGCAAGCCCCAAGACAGCTCCTTCCCCCACCCCAGTCGGCAATGGCGATTGGTCGAAGGGAGGAGTAATCGCAAGGGGAGAGGGGGAGGCAGAGTAGAGTTACCATACTGCATCTTCCACCAGTTGGAGGGTCACTCTACGGCTACCTGCCCCGAGTTCCTGGAAGTGAGGAGGACGAGAGCTCCAGCCCAGCAGCAGCTGGAGCGGATCGAAGCTCCGCTCCAAGGAGGTGGAGGTGATGATGTATGTAAGGACCGGGTCGACGTAGGACTCCGAGGTGGTATATCTGTGATCCACCGGGTGGGGGATCGAAGCCGCTCGGAAGGCAAGTCTCCATGTGATGTACTGACGGAGCATTGCCTCGACATCCTAGACCCCTCCCCCTGAAGAAAAGATCACCTTCTCGTCAAAATACATGCCGGAGCATGAGGATCCATTCTGTGACGCCCTGGTCATCCAGGAATCCGTCGAAGGCTTCACCGTCTCCCAGATCTTGGTTGACAACGGAAGCTCTGTCAACGTCATTTTCAAAAAATCGTTCGATGGGATGAAGGTGGAGCCAAGGAGGGTGGTGGCTTCGGATGGACCTCTGTTTGGATTCTCAGGAGAGAGAAAGGAGGTGGAAGGTGGAGTCGGACTCCAGGTGAAGTTAAGGGGGACCTCAAGAAACTGCAGGTTCGTTATTGTCGACGCTCCAAGCAGCTACAATGCCATCTTCGGAAGGCCCCTCATCAGCGCCTTTCGGTGTGTGCCATCATCCTTCCACCAGTGCCTCAAGTTCAACTCAGAAGGGATTCAGGTTAGGATCAAGGGAGACTCCAGGATGGCGAGCCAGTGCTACGTCACCGCTATTAACACCATCTCTTGGTTGGTTAAGGCAGAGGAGATGGAGAAGATCATGGAGAACCTGAGCGGGATGGAGGTATCCAGTGGAAAGTAATCGTATGGCGACCACCATGCCCGGACCCCCTGAAGAAGCCTCTCCTCGGCGGAATCAAGTATCTTTTTTTATGTTGTTGTAAGGAGTCAAGCCCCAGACCGGTAGAGTCGGGGGGGGGGGTCATATAACCCATCGTTTTTTCCCCTTTGGAGGATGTTGGATTTTGGTAGAATTCAGGTGATATGCCCTATCCCCAAGCCCCCCGAGAGGATCTCCTCATGTCAGGCTCTCACTAGCTGGATGGGTCGATGGTATCTCGGGGAGGCCAAGTTCCTTAGCTCCGAGATGATTCCGCTGCCAGGCTCTCACTACCTGGCAGGGCAGGTTGATCTCTCGTAGAGTCAAGTTCTTTAGCTCCGAGATGGTTCCGCTGACAGGCTCTCACTAGCTGGCAGGGCAGGTTGATCTCTCGTGGAGCCCAAGTTCTTTTAGCTCTGAGATGATTCTGCTATCAGGCTCTCACTAGCTGGCAGGGCAGGTAGATCTCTCGTAGAGCCCAAGTCTTTTAGCTCCGAGATGATTCTGCTGCCAGGCTCTCACTAGCTGGCAGGGCAGGTTGATCTCTTGTAAGAGCCAAGCTTCTTTTAGCTCCGAGATGATTCCGCTGTCAGGCTCTCACTAGCTGGCAGGGCAGGTTGATCTCTCGTGGGAGCCAAGTTCCTTAGCTCCGAGATGATTCCGCTGTCAGGCTCTCACTAGCTGGCAGGGCAGGTTGATCTCTCGTGGGAGCTAAGTTCCTTAGCTCCGAGATGATTCCGCTGCCAGACTCTCACTAGCTGGCATGACAGGTTGATCTCTCGTGGGAGCCAAGCTTCTTTTAGCTCCGAGATGATTCCGCTGCCAGGATCTCACTAGTTGGCAGGTCAGGTTGATCTCTCGTGGGAGCCAAGCTTCTTTTAGCTCCGAGATGATTCTGCTGCCAGGCTCTCACTAGCTGGCAGGGCAGGTTGATCTCTCGTGGGAGCTAAGCTTCCTTAGCTCCGAGATGATTCCGCTGCGAGGCTCTCACTAGCTGGCAGGGCAGGTTGATCTCTCGTGGGAGCCAAGCTTCCTTAGATCCGAGATGATTCCGCTGTCAGGCTCTCACTAGCTGGCAGGGCAAGTTGATCTCTCGTGGGAGCCAAGCTTCCTTAGCTCCGAGATGATTCCGCTGCCAGGCTATCACTAGTTGGCAGGGCAGGTTGATCTCTCGTGGGAGCCAAGCTTCTTTTAGCTCCGAGATGATTCCGCTGTCAGGCTCTCACTAGCTGGCATGACAGGTTGATCTCTCGTGAGAGCCAAGGTTCTTTTAGCTCCGAGATGATTCCGCTGTCAGGCTCTCACTAGCTGGCAGGGAAGGTTGATCTCCCGTGGAGCCCAAGTCTTTTAGCTCCGAGATGATTCCGCTTCCAGGCTCTCACTAGCTGGCAGGGCAGGTTGATCTCTCATGGAAGCCAAGTTCTTTTAGCTCCGAGAAGATTCCGCTGCCAAGCTTTCATTAGCTGACAGGGCAGGTTGATCTCTCGTGGGAGCCAAGCTTCTTTTAGCTCCGAGATGATTCCGCTGTCAGGCTCTCACTAGCTGGCAGCGCAGGTTGATCTCTCGTGGAGCCCAAGTTCTTTTAGCTCTGAGATGCTGTCAGACCCTCACTAGCTGGCAGGGAAGGTTGATCTCTCGTGGAAGTCAAGTCCTTAGCTCCGAGATGATTCCGCTGTCAGGCTCTCACTAGCTGGCAGGGCAAGTTGATCTATCGTGGAGGTTGACCTTTTACCCTGAGGGGGCCTCGTCACCCAGGCTCTCATCAGCTGGCATGACAGGTTGCCCCCCAGGAGGTTAAGTGCTTTTTACCCTGAAGCTGTCTCGTCACCCAGGCTCTCATTAGCTGACATGACAATTTGACCCCTCAGGAGGCTTAGTTTTCTCACCCAGAGGCTGTCTCGTCACCCAGGATCCCATTAGCTGGCAAGATAGGTTGACCCCTCGGGAAGCTAAGTGTTTTTATCCCGAGACTGTCTCGTCACCCAGGCTCCCATTAGCTGACATGACAGGTTGACACCTCGTGAGGCTAAGTGTTTTCATCCCGAGGCTGTCTCGTCACCCAGGCTCCCATTAGCTGGCATGACAGGTTGACCCCTCGGGAGGCTAAGTGTTTTCACCCCGAGGCTGTCTCGTCACCTAGGCTCCCATTAGCTGGCATGACAGTTTGACCCCTCGGGAAGCAAAGTGTTTTCATCCCGAGGCTGTCTCGTCACCCAGGCTCCCATTAGCTGGCATGACAGGTTGACCACTCGGGAGGCTAAGTGTTTTCATCCCGAGGCTGTCTCGTCACCCAGGCTCCCATTAGCTGGCATGACAGGTTGACCCCTCGGGAGGCTAAGTGTTTTTATCCCGAGGCTGTCTCATCATCCAGGCTCCCATTAGCGGGCATGATAGGTTGATCTCTCGGGAGGCTAAGTGTTTTCATCCCGAGGCTGTCTCGTCACCCAGGCTCCTATTAGCTGGCATGACAGGTTGACCCCTCGGGAGGCTAAGTTGGATGTCTGTCTCGTCACCCAGGCTCCCATTAGCGGCATGACAGGTTGACCCCTCAGGAAGCTAAGTGTTTTCACCCTGAGGCTGTCTCGTCACCCAAGCTCCCATTAGCTAGCGTGACAGGATGACCCCTCGGGGAGGCCAAGTGTTTTTTCGCTCCCAAGAAGGCCACTCAGTGAATACGTTGGGTTGGATGTTTCTTTCCGAGCTTGTGCTAACCTCAAAAAGAGTAGGGATTGTGTATAACCCTGTATTCACCGAGTAGGGTCCGTTTGGCAAGCGCAGGACCAGCTTTGGGTTTTTAAGCTTTTTGAGAGTTTTGCACTCTTAGTAGCCAATTTTGGCCTAACTCTTGTAATATACTAGTAGGGGGAGGAAAAATCTACCTCTCCCCCCGGCCCCTTTTGGAGGGAGGGTGCGACAAGTTTGCCGACACCCGCCCCGGCTTGTTAGGCGTGAGGTCAGAGCGGCCTGCGGCCAGTCTCTTACCTCGAGCGGCCTGCTCATGCGGGCGAGAGCAGCCTGCGGCCGGGTTCTTGCCCCGAGCGGCCTGCTCGCGCGGGCGAGAGCGGCCTGCGGCCGGTCTCTCGCCCCGAGCGTCCTGCTCGTGCGGGCGAGAGCGGCCTGCGGCTGGGCTCTTGTCCCGAGCGGCCAGCTCGCGCGGGCGAGAGCGGCCTACAGCCAGGCTCTTGCCCCGAGCGGCCTGCACACGCGGGCGAGAGCGGCCTGCGGTCGGGCTCTCGCCCCGAGCGGCCTGCGGTCGGGCTCTCGCCCCGAGCGGCCTGCTCGCGCGGCGAGAGCGGCCTGCGACCAGGTGGGGGAGTGACTTAGCCTCCATTCCCCCTATGCCTCTTTGGGTCGTGATTTTACCTTTTTGCCCCCCAGTGTGGAGGTTTTCTATTGGCTCGAGGCATATTTGCCTTAGGGGCAATTTTGGTCATTTTTACCCCAAGACTTGGAAAAACTATAAATAGACCCCCTTAGGTGCCTTTGGAGGGGATGAATCTTTTGGCCTCCTCCTCCCTTAGCTTCTTCTTGGTAGAGTAGAGAGAGCTCTCCAAGGCGCCCATCCTAGCCCTTTGGTGAGGGAGGGGAAGAGTTCTCGTGACTTTCCGCGTGTGTGGTGGGACCTCTGCGCTAGAGCCGAGGGTCTGTTCATAGTCTCCTAAGTCTTCGGTCTGTGACGTTCTCCCGAGTGTAGTAGGTGTGAGGTCACCCCTCTTTTGGGACCCCGAACTCCACAGAGGTCATTTTTGGCTTCAATAATTGGGGGCTTGAGTTGTAAGAAATACAATCAACAATAAAACCGTAATCAAAGGATGCATATAATTATACTTCTCAACATAGAGAGAATTACAAATTAGAAATGTAGACACAAGTAAAACATACTACATGAACTTGATTTTGCAAAGCAACATAGAATGATAAAGCAATTCCCCTCGTAAAACTCATATATGAACGCCAATGATCATTCTTTTTTAGTATACACGACAATTGGGCTTCTGACATTGTAAACACCATCACTCCAAATCAAAGATGCTGAAAGGATGCTCGTTTCAACAACTCCTTCAATTTTGACAAGGAATGATTTTTTCTCCAAAAGTGCTTCGAAAGATAAGATATCTGGCTCAACACTTATCTTTATAGAAGCATGTGCACATATAGTAGCCTTGTAAATGGAATTCGACTTTCCCACATTGGTGACTGTTCTTTGGAAGGAATTTGATAATGATATTCCATGTTTAACTAGCAAAGCAACAGAGGGATAATTGAGACCTAAAACAGTTGCATTTGTCACGGAGGTGCAAGCGCTACTATCTCCGGCGATGGCTCTGAGATTTGTGGTGTTGTATCCTTCAGCGCATAACATCTTTATGTAATCTTTCTCATCCACATCATAGACAAGGCCAGGCTTCACAGCTGCGAGTGGGTTTAATTGCCCTGCTCCGTATGCAAATTCCGCATCGACATTCTTAGTGGGAATCATCACTTGAGCTGCAGAAGATAAAAAATTTAGAGTTTCCTAAAAAGGAGGGAAAACATAAACTTGAGAGGGTATAATTAATGACCAAGATTGCAAATTGTGAAGAGTATACTGCGAAGAATATTACCGGTGGTAATTAGAGCAGATTTTATAGCAGCAGGAGACCAAGTTGGATTAAATGACTTTACATAAGCTGCCGCTCCGCTTGCATGAGGGCAAGCCATGGATGTACCTGATATAATCCTATAATCTTCACCCGAGCTTGGGGTCCATGCTGCCAAAATATTAACTCCCGGTGCAGCCAAATCCGGCTAAATCATGTATGTCATAGTAATAATATTTATGTCAAATTAACAAAATTCATTCAAATATTTGGTGGAGGTAAATAAAATGAATTTATTAATCATATAGCTAGCTAATTACCTTAAGTATATTGGAGGTTACAGGATTTGGTCCCCGAGATGAAAAGGATATCACGTATGGCGCCTCTGAGTCGAACACTCCCACACTCTTTGAAATACTTGCCGTAGGATTGCTGTAATACAACAAAAGAATTAGTAATCCACCAGCTATATATTTGTCTTCTTTAAATGATTATGAGCTTCATCGAAGCACTTATATATATAAATAATATAAACCTAGATTTCTTCACGTAATTGAGTATATGTGTGGTGTCGTTTGATCCCAGCACTACAACAGGAAGCCAGAAATGGTGAGCTTGACCATATGGACCATCATCTGTTTGCATGATTGCTCCAAATGCGCCGGCATGTTGTGGGCCTAAACCGCTTCTAACCTCACTACAAAGAACTACTTTTCCCTTCACCAATTCGCCGTCCAAAGTCCCGAAAGCGCAAGTGCTGCAAGCATGCGTGCCAAATTAAAGTAATCTTTCAAATGTTGGTTTTAAATTTTTACATGTATGGCTTCTATGCATCATAAAAGATTAATAGCAAATTAAGGCTCCGTTTGGGGGGACTTATTTTCACCGGTCAAGCGGTCGCGACCGCCCGGTTCATGCGGTCGCGACCGCTTGACCGGTGAAAATAACTCCCCCCAAATGGAGCCTAAGTGTGCTTCACCTTGAGTTGGATGGGGAAACACCTGCCGACGCATTAGGCGCATCTCCGCCGTATATCAGAGGATACATCACACCATTCAAGCCAACGGTGTTGATTGCCAAACCCTATAATACCATTTATAAAGATTATTTTTAGTGTTTGCAATGCTTCCTAACAGTCTGGAAATTAATAAATCTATAAAAAATTGGGTTTTTATATACCTTATAGTTTAGCCCATCACCAAGTTGGGTTTGCGCAATGAATTTACGGTCAATGGTGCTGGCTGCCACAGTCAGCATCCATGGCGCATAATTCTGAATTGTGGAGCTGTTGGGACCCGAGTTACCGGCCGAGCTCGAAGTGAGGATGTTTTTCTTCATCGCATGGAAGGATCCGATTGCAATGCTGTCCTCAAAGTAGTCTAAGACGTCATGACGGCCAAGGGAAATTGAGATTATGTCGACACCGTCAGCAATGGCGTCATCGAAGGCGGAAAGTATGTCTGCGTCATTACATCCTTGCCAACAGACTTTGTAGACTGCGATTCGTGCAGACGGTGCCCCTCCGCGAGCGGTGCCCCCGGCAAGGCTAGAATAATTGGCATGGGGGACATAAATGCCCGCCGCCGTGGAGGATGTGTGAGTTCCGTGGCCAAAACTGTCTCGCGGTGAGGGTATTTCTCCTTCGCCAGTGTCAACTGTTATATTGAAGTGGTAATATCGTGCTCCAATGATCTTGCTGCACTAGGATATTATCTAATTAATTATAACATTTTAGTACCAATAATATATATAAATATATAGTTTTTTAAAAACAGAATTTATCATTACGCACACCCGGTAATTGTACATTTAATTTTTTAATTTTAAAAAAATACATTTTTAAAAATTAATTATTATTTAAATATTTAAACAAATTTATAAAAATGATATTTTTTTTTACCAATGTGACAATACAGGATTTGTACGTTGAACAAAAGTGTTTTACTATTATTTTTTACATACACAACACACGGGTTATGGTTGGGCTGCTGCTGTTTGGGAATAGGCAAATCCCACCACCCGCTCCGATTTTTTGACCACACGACACTCGATCGAAAAAGGAGCCCGTCGCCCTCCTTTATTATAGTTTCCGTCCGGTGTTGCCGGTGTTCCCTATGCGGTGTTTCTTCCTCCGAACTGCCGCTGCCGCTGTTTTAGTAGGGAGATTCTCGCCGCCGCTGCTGTGAAGCAGATCTGTCGCCATCCCACTCAAGTGCTCTTTTGCGCAGGGGCGGACCTAGAGGGGGGCCTAGGGGACTCTGGCCCCCCCAAATTTTTGTCTGAGTTAGAATACGCAGCAAAAATTTGATTATTTACTCCTAAAAAAATTGACTATTCGCACTGCAGTGCCCCCCCCCTCCCCAATTTTTTTACGGAACATGTGCCCCGCCTAATTTCGCGAGTCGCACGCTGCTTTCTCTCGCGTTCTACATTAGGTTAGGGCAAGTGTTGAAAGGGTATTCTCGGGCATGAATTATGTGAAGAATAGATTTCGCAATAGCATGGGTGATCAAATATTGAATGATTGTTTGGTTACCTTCATTGAAAGAGATCGAAGCATTTCTGAAAGTTAGCGATGATGATGTGATCGATCGTTTCCATAAAATGAAGACTCGTTGTGGGCAATTGTAGATTTCTCATGTATTTCATATTTTGCAATTAGATCATTGATATGTAATTTTGTACGTCTTTTTATTGTCAAGGTATTTTCAATTTCTATATATTGTTACTTAGAAAGTTTTATTTGTGCCCCCCCATTACAAAATTTCTGGATCCGCCACTGCTCTGCGGCAAATCGTTGCGCAATGCTGCTTTTTTGTGGATCCAGACACACATCTGCAAGCCGCCTGGATTTCTTTTAGATCTTGCCAACTGGACTATTTTTTTGTTGTCGCCGATCAAGGGCAGCTGACCGTCCCCGTCGCTATTGGTAAGAAGGAAGTAACCTTAATTCTGGTGTTGGAGTTGCAGACAGTCCTTCGTTGGGGAATCTTTTCGATCTCTTTGTTGTTGTTGGTTGAGGACATCTTCTCTCAGTTCATGCCCTTCTTGCACGAGTTTTGCTCGCTATGATTTTGTTTGATCAAAAATCAGGAGGATCTGGGATCCCTTTCTCCTCGGGCCAGAAGGGGCTTTCTTTGTGCTGTTATTGTTTGCTTTTTTGCTGGAGAGGACTCCTCACTCCACAATGATGAAGGAGAACAGTTTCTCATCAACGGTTCCAATGATTAAATTGGGAAAGTTCATTGCAACAGAGTTCAATGACTAGAAGTTGAACACCCAGTTTGGGATGAAGTACCTGAACGTGTTCTACACCGTTTAGTTTGATTGTGCTGATGTTATCGGGATTGACGATGAGGCTCAGTGGATAGCTAATGAGGAATTCTATCGAGACTATTTATTGAACTGTCTACCCTCCAGCCTGACAAAGACTTACATCAAGATACAGGTTGCCAAGGAGATCTAGGAGGCATTGGAGGAGCACTTCAAGTAGGAGGAGGATTTGTCCAAAGCTCACTTGGTGGACAAGTTTCATTCCTTCACATTCGATGAAGAAAAAATGATTCTCCCTCAAGTATCTGATTTTGAGCACCTAATAGATTTTTTGCATAGTGAGAATATTTTCCTACCAGATAGTTTTATTGTTGACCTCGTTAGTTATATAAAATCTCTTCCACGTGGTACATTTTTAAAACTAAAATATACCACAAGAAGATGCAGGTTGGTGTGAATGAACTCAAGCATTTTATACACATTGATGATGAAAATAGGACTGGACACACGTTAGATGCTGTTAGCAAACAAAAAGTCATTGCTAACATGATTTCCAGTTCTAAACGCATGTCTAACCCTAAGAAGACCAAACATTCTTATAGTAGCTCCCAAGTTGCAGGACCAAATAAAAAGATAAAATTTTATGTGCAAAAGTTTTAACTGTAACAAGTGGGGGAACAATGCATCTGATTGCAGACTTCTTAAGAAGGAAAAGATCAAAGGACCACAAGAAGACAACCATGTCAATATGGTTAGTCTTTTTGAGCCTTCCAATTTTGTTGTTATGGTTGAAAATGCAAAGGGCAGCACTGACTGGTATTTGGATTCGAGGGAAACTTACCATATTTGCAATGACGCTAATTTATTGACAGAGCTCACTGCTGCAAAAGAGTCTGTGATTGTTATAAATGACGAAACAACTGACGTGCTGAAGGTGGGGAACATAACCTTGTTGTTATCCTCAAGTAAAACTTTAACTTTAGAAAATGTTAAATTTATTTCTTTACTAGCTGCTAACTTAGTGTCTATTAGTTTACTATTTGATGTTGATATGTCTTTCAATTTATGTAGCAGTAGAGTAACACTGTCAGTTAACTCACACTATTGTTGTTATACACTGCTCTAGGTTCTGTCATATTTTTCTTCTTAAAACTAAAGATGAATCATTTTAAAAATTCTATCTTTTCAAAATCAAGGTAAAAAACTAACTTGACATGAAAATTAAATGATTTGGAAGTAATAGAGGAGGAGAATATATGTCTAGTAAGTTCAAGTGTTCCCTTGTCTCTTAGGGGATCATAGCTGAAAAAATGCTCCTTATTCACCTCAATCAAATGGTATAGTTGAGCGAAAGAATAAAACATTAACATAAATGTTGAACTCTATGCTCCTTATAACAGACATGCCTACTGCTTATTAAAGAGAATTAGTCTTAACTACAAATCATATTCTAAATAAAGTCCCACATGCTAAGCTAGAGGTTACCCCCTACGAGCTTTAGTTTAAGAGACCCCCAAACATAAGTAGACTTAAGGCCTGAGGTTATATAGCCTATTCTAGGGTTTCCGACCCAAAAAGGTCAAAGTTTGAACCTAGGACCAACACATGTGTTTTCCTAGACTGTGTTAAAGATAGTGCTGTAGATAGATTCTTAGATATTTCCAATAATATCACTATAGAATCTAAGGATGTGGTGTTCTTTGAAGATAAATTCATTAAATATAAGAACCTGTCACTCTCAGGTATGCAAATAACTATTATTGAGGAAGATCCTAAATCAGTACTGAGCACCTCCTATTCAGTTCTTATAGACAATCTTGTCCTCGAGTCTAGGAGGACTTCTGTGTGAGAGAGAGCTCCAAAAACCTTTGGTAGTGATTTTTTCACTTACGATACTGAGATTGATCCATCCACCTATAAGGAAGCGATGAGATTAAGAGATTCACTACTCTTGAAAGAAGCAATTGATGAAGAGATGAACTCTTTACTTCAGAACAACACATGAACGTTGATAAGACAAAAGGGGCTAAAACTATAAGGTATAAGTGAGTTCTGGAAAAAAAATTAAATCTTGATGGTAGCGTAGATAAGTATAAAGCACTCCTAGTGGCTAAAGGTTTTACACAAGTTAGTGTAGTGGATTATTTCGATGTATACTCTTCGCTAGTGTGTGACCTAACAACCATTAGGATCCCCCCTTATCATTGCATCTATTGAGAACTTTATTGTTTATCAAATGGATGTTAAGACTGCATTCTTGAATGAAGATTTGACCGAAGAGATATACATGAGTCAACCTGAAGGTTTCATTGTAGAAGGTCATGAAAACAATGTCTGTAAGTTAATTAAATTATTATACAGACAAAAACAAACACCTGAATTATGACATGAATAAATTGACTATAGTGTAAAAATCATGAGATTCATATCAAGACTCTTTGATAAATGTCTTTACATACATACGTCATAGATCAAATAAAGTCATTATAATATGCTCATATGTGGATGATATGCTAAGTATAAGATCTGATCAATCCGAAGTGGATAATGTAAAGTCAGGTCTAATAATAAAATTTAGCATTAAAGACCTAGGTGTAGCTAAACTATACTAGGCATGCAAGCGAGCTTTGAAAAAGATGACATTTCCCTAATTCAAAGTTACTATATAAAATCCATGTTAGATACGCGGGAATATTGTGAAAGTAAAACAATAGAAATATCATATGACTATAATAACCGCTTAAGGCCTAATGAAGGAGTTGTGGTTAGACAGTTAGATTATTATAAACTGATTGGTAGTCTCATGTATGTTATATTCTACACAAACCTGACATAGCTTTTACGGTAGACATGTTACGCATATTCATTAGTAATCTCAATAAAGATCATTATAATACCCTCGATAGGCTGATGAGATTCTTAAAACACACCTAAAAGTATGATTTATACTGCATGGTCATCCTCCAATTTTAGAAGGATATTTTGATGCATCATGGTGCTCAGAAATAAACAACAGCAAGTCTACTAGTGGATTTATTTTCATACTAGGAGGAGTAACTGTAGCCTGCAAGTCCAAGAGATAATCATGCATTGCTCTCTCTTTTATAGAATCCAAACTCTACACTCTAGGTACAACAGGAGAATAAGTAGAGTGGATAAAAGTTTTGATTATTGACATTTCACTAACGAGCCTGAAACTGAGTTCTGTTGTAGTTTACTGCGACAATCAGGCTACAAAAATGATTACTACGAACACTTTGTTCAATGACAAAGAAGGCAACTAAGGATGAAACAAGTCTGGTTGACCTCCCTCATAAGTTAAGGGATTATGACCCTGATCGACGTGAGGTTAAAGGATAATTTTGCAGGCGTCTTGTCAAAAGGATTAAATAGAGCTCTTATAATAAAAACATAGGGGGAGATGCGATTAAAATTCATAGAAATATGAAAATTTCCTCCTATGTTTATGTTTTGATAATAAGAACCTATAACTGCAAACATTCAAGCATCTAATAATAGACTAAAATCCCCAAATAATCTCTTGATGAAAACCCAAGATGGTTAGATGCTAGTCATTCGACATTTGATTACTTAACATCTTTCTCGTTATAAATTAATTCGAAGATTATTCAACTTGGAATAGAAAGTTGTTGTAATGGTTAATAAAATATTAATGATCATAACACATTATTTCACACTTGATAATCTTGCAAATCACGTTGTCTCATATCATTTCACGTTTGATAAGAAGGTACATAGTGATTATTAATTAGTAAGATAATAATATTTGATTAATTAAAAATAAAACTTGACTGGTCCTAATTAGACTGGATAGAGATACTGACAGTGTTATTTCACTACTATTACAAGTTTTATGCTAATTTAGGTAAAGCTAATTTATTTTAAATGTCACTGCATACGTTTTATGAATTCAGAGTCTAAACTCATGAAATTCCTTGCAAACATTGATAAAGATGGAGGAAAGAATAGATTTTGATCTATATGCTGATGATCTACTCTCTGAGTAGAATTATTACTTGTCGATCAATTATTTCTATGTTTTCAGACTTTTATTCATGAATTGCACTTTTATGTTTGGATGTTTGTTTTCGTTTATGCAAAACTCCTATGATGCTTTAAAATTGTGTTATTTTCTCTAAAAAATATGTAAAGTATAAAACTTGATACTTTCTACTTTCCTACACTCTGAAAGGTAAACGTTATATATCACAAATATAGGAAGAGATTGTTAATGTATATTTAGATATATAATGGGCTCGGAGGCTTAACGGGGTTGGTTCGGATACTGAGATATCTGATACTCATATTAAACCTAGGATTTGCCTATAAAACTTAAGCTAGGAACAACGAGGAGGTAGTTCCACTTTGACAACCACCCGGAATGCTTCGAGCAAACTAACACTATCCACCAATATCGCTTCCCTTTCTCGACGAGTGCCGCATGGCTGCCTCTCTCTCCCCTGGTTCATCTTTCCCCACACCACACGATGTTTACCGAGAAGCCTCTTCCCTTTTTGAGAATCCCCAACTTCGTCACCTGGATGCTATCAGCTAAGTGGAACCTGTCTTGTTCCATTAAACTTGCTCTTTCTACTACTCGCTCCATTTTGAGGACAAACGCACTAACATCACCATTACCATTAAAAAATCTTCGAGTTTCCCATAAATCCATGTCATTTTACCCCAATAACCATATTTTGCCCAATCATTCCTCGATCCACCCATGTACGTATTGTACAACTCTGTATTCGCAGAGTAAGGTCCCCTCGGCAGGCGCAGGATCAGCTTTATGTTTTTTAAGCTTTTGAGAGATTTTGCACTCTCGGTGGCCAATTTAGGTCTAGCCCTTGTCATATACTAGTAGGGGGAGGAAGAATTTATCTCCCTCCGGCCCCTTTGAGGGGCCATCCCAGTCAGTACCTGCTTAGTCGCCGAGCTCGCGAGGTCACTGCCCGCAGTCCGCCTAGTCACCGAGCATGCACAGGCCGCCGCTCTCGCCAGGTTGTCTAGCCCGCCTAGCCGCTTCTCGCCTAGCCGCACTCGCCCAGCCTCGCTGTCGCCAGCTTGCCTCGCAGGCCACCGCTCTCGCCAAGTTGCCGAGCCCGCCTAGCCGCTTCTTGACTAGCCACACTCGCCCAGCCTCGATGTCGTCAGCTCGCCTCGCAGGCCACCGCTCTCGCCAGGTTGCCGAGTCCGCCTAGCCGCTTCTTTCCTAGCCGCACTCGCCCAGCCTCATTGTCACAAGCTCGCCGCGAAGGCCGCCGCTCTCTCAAGGTTGCCGAGTTCGCCTAGCCGCTTCTCGCCTAGACGCACTCGCCCAACCTCGTTGTCTCTAGCTCGCAGCGAGGGCCGCCTCTCTTGCTAGGTTGCCGAGCCAGCCTAACCGCTTCTCGCCTAGCCGCACTCCCCCGACCTCATTGTCGCCAGCTCGCCTCGCAGGCTGCCGCTCTCGCCAGGTTGCCGAGTCCGCCTAGCCGCTTCTCTCCTAGCCGCACTCGCCCAGCCTCTTTGTCGCCAGCTCGCCGCTAAGGACGCCGCTCTCGCCAGGTTGCCGAGTCTGCCTAGCCACTTCTCTCCTAGCCGCACTCGCCCAGCCTCGTTATCGCCAGCTCGCTGCAAAGGCCGCCGCTCTCTCCAGGTTGCCGATCTCACCTAGCCGCTTTTGCCTAGTCGCACTCGCCCAGCCTCAGCTTGCAGGCCGCCTCTCTCGTCAGGCTGCCCAGCTCGCCCAGGTTGCCTGGTCTCAAGGCGAGGGAAGAGTGGAGTGGTTTACCGTTGTGCCCCTAGGGTGGAGTTACCTCTTTTATCCCCCGGTGTGGATGTTTTCTATTGGCCCATGGCCTACTTGCCCTAGGGGTATTTCAGACCTTTTAGTCCCCAGGCTTTGGAAAACTATAAATAGACCCCTTGGGTACCTTTGGAGGGGATGAGTTTGTAGCTTCCTTCCCCCTTGGTTTCTTCTTCTTGGTAGAGTTTGAGAGCTCTCCAAGGTACCCAGCTCATCCATTGGTGAGGGAGGGGAAGTGGTCTTGTGACCTTCCGGGTGTGTGGTGGGACCTCCACGCTAGAGCCGAGAGTCTGTTCCTAGTTTCCCAAGTATTTGGTCCGTGACATTCGCCCGAGTGTAGTAGGTGTGAGGTCGCCCCTCTTTTGGGACCCCAAACTCCACGAGAGACCAAGTTTTTAGTTTCAACATTTTGGTGCGGTGAGCGTGGAGAGTGACTAGCACAGAAGGTCTCGGGAGAAAGTCATGGCTGGAGATCAGGGAGGTGGTGATGATCTCGGCGAGCTCCCCAATCCCTGATCATTCGTAGGAAGGGAGGAATTCATGGCGTCCATCCAAGGCCTCTTGGAGATGCAACGAAGTATTGCTCCTCGGGGTTGCAGCTCAACTCGCCCCTAACCGCAGCCTTTGCCAGGACGCCGAGCTCGCGAGCCGCTGCTCTCTCCAAGTTGCTGAGCTAGTACGCCTTCGTATCACCAATCCGCCGAGCTCGCACGCCTTTGTCTCGCCAAGCCACCTGCTCGTGCGCCTTGGTCTTGCCTAGCCTTCGCTCTCGCCATGCTGCCTACTTGCGCGCCTTGGTCTCGCCTAGCCGGCGCTCTCATGGAGAGCTTGAGCAGGAGGGAAGCGTCTGAGGGGAAGGCTGATGGCCATCATGCCCAAACCCCCTGAAGAAGCCTCGCCTCAGCAGAGTCTTGTATTTTTTCTTATGATATAATGAGTTCAGCCCCCGACCAGTTGAGTCGGGGGGGGGGGGGTGTTGGATTTGATAAGGTTTGGTTGAGATGCTTAGTCCCCCCCCCCTCTCCAAGAGAACCTCCCCATGTCAGGCACCAGCTAGCGGGTTGGGTTGAGGATACCTTGAGGAAGCCCAAGTCCTTTGCTCCGATGACGGTCCAGCTGCCGGGCTCCCACTAGCTGGCAGGTCCGGTGGTACCTCTCATGGAAGCCCAAGTCCTTTGCTCCGATGACGGTCTCACTGTCAAGATCCCACTAGCAGGCAGGTCTGGTGGTACCTCTCGTGGAGGCTAAGTCCTTTTGGCTCCTTGATGATTCCGCTGACCAGGCTCCCACTAGATGGCAGGGCAGGTTGATCTCTCATGGAAGCTAAGTCCTATTAACTCTGAGTTGATTCCGCTGACCAGGCTCCCACAAGCTGGCAGGGCAGGTTGATCTCTCGTGAAGGCTAAGTCCTTTTGGCTCTGAGATGATTCCGCTGACCAGGCTCCCACTAGCTGGCAGGGCAGGTTGATCTCTCGTGGAGGCTAAGTCCTTTTGGCTCCGAGATGATTCTGCTGACCAGGCTCCCACTAGCTGGCAGGGCAGGTTGATCTCTCGTGGAGGCTAAGACTCTGTTTGGTTGGGTTGTTACTGATGGAAAGCTGCTGATGAGAAGCTACTGATTGAAAAGGTGCTGATTCTGGAAAACAGAGTTTTTTTAAAAAACTGTTTGGATGAAATGGAATTTTGAAAACAGAGTTTTGAATAAGTTTTTTCTCCGTTTTGAATTAAATTTTTTTTCCAAAAAGAAATCTTTAGGCTAAATAAACACATAACATGTTGGGTATTGTATCCACAATTACCTGGATTTGAGGAAGCCTCCTGTCAAGCTAAGATGAATTCACAATGTATTTGATGAAATCTATCAAGTTGTGCTTGCAGTTATTCCACGCTAAGTACACACCAATGTCAGGGTGCAGTAGGTCAATATATACGGGTCTGTGCAATGTAATCCCTCGTTGAGCAGATCAGTGTGTTGGCTTACGTGTACTCTCTCTATTGGAGTGTACTTATTTATAAGTACAGGGCTGTGATACATCAAGAGCAGTCAAGGAGCAAGGATGGGTCAAAGAGCAGCTCACGGGTAGAAAGACGAAATATCGTCTAAGTAAGAATCGACGAGAATCACTAAGTGATTCTCGCCGATTCGACGAGAATCACTAGTGATTCTCGCCGAATCGTCGAGAATCACTGGCTGATTCTCGCCGACTATATCCGGCAGTCTCAATGCCTTCAAGAATTCTACTAAGTCAGAATCGTCGAGAATCACTAGTCGATTCTCGCCGAATGCGTCCACTTGTCTCAACGTCGTCTAGAATTCTGTTATGGCAGAATCGGCGAGAATCACTAAGTGATTCTCGCCGAATCGTTGAGAATGACTTTGCATTCTCGTCGATTCGTCGAGAATCACCTATGATTCTCGCCGAATTTGCCTTAGGCGAAATTCTGGTGCTCGCTGGACAGGACCAAGTTTCAGGCGCTGTTTTGAACCGGTCTTAGGGTTTCTACTGGTGGGGCCCACAACGGTCATAATATATGACCTACTGTATAAATACTGGTGTATTTCGATCATTACGGATACCTAATACCGAGATAAAGAACCGAGCCGCCGATGTGACCTAAATCGCGAAGCTCGTTCCGTCGTCGTCGTCGCTCGTGCTAGTTGGTCGCCGCTGCTGATCGTGGGTTCTTCCTGATCTCCCGGCGACAGAAGCTCTACCACGCAACGCGTCTCACGAGTCCTTCTTGAGAACCTTTGTCTCTTGATTTGTAGATCAGGAATACCTTCCCTATCTGAATCGATCGAGACGATTGATCCAAGAAAGACCGTTGGTAGACCTTGCCGGCTTAGCTACGAAGTTTGGATCTACATAGCATCGCCGCCTCATTCTTTATCACCACCGATCTAGAGGAGATCCTTTCCAAGTGAGAGCTAAGGTCGTGGACTCTTCGTCTTTCAAGAACTCGTCATCGAACGAAGAGGGACACCTAGCTCTCCATAAGTAGTTTGTATATGTTATACATTCTATTTTATTCTTGTTGTAAAGGAACGTATGTTCCACGTTGTAAGGGTTGGGTGCAACCCGTGGTGGAGGAGTGGTGACTCCTTCGTTTGGAAGGGTTCCTTCCATTAGTGTGAGGATTGGATTTCAATCCTGTGGGTGATGTGACCGAGTCGTCCCTGGTTGGGAGATAGGTCGAAGGGGGAGAGTGGATGTACCCAAATCGGGGAACCATTATAATTTGCCTTTGTCCTTCTGTGTTGTGTTGTTTTGTGTATTTGTGCAGGTACAATTTTAATTCCGCAAAAACGCTGCAATACACATATTCCCCCCATAGGTAAAGGTAGTTGGCACTAGGTGGACTTTCAAGTGGTATCAGAGGGAGGTTACTCATCAAAAAGGTTCACACCTTGAGTTTATTCCTGCCACCAGTGTCAACAAGAATGGAGCTGGATTATGATATCTCTCCTCTAAGACTCCCCACTTGCTCAAAGGAGTGTTATCCCATCTGGAAGATGAGAGTGTCGTTTCATTTGGAGGCTATCGATCCTCGAGCGTCACTCATCTTGGAAGAGGGTCTATTCATTCCCATGAAGACCACCAGCTCTGGAAAGGATCTCCAAATCCCCAAGTGTATTACTGAGATGTCTGAGACTGAACTCTCTCTGTTCAACCTAGATGAGGTGATTCGTCAAATCATCATTGATGTCTAGTCTGGACCTTCCCGATCTAGACTGGAAAAATATAGGACGGCCAAGTCCATGTGGCAAACCATCTCAGACCTCATGGAGGGATCAGAGAAAGCAGGGACCAGTTGTCAGCAAGAGGATGAAGCCTATGTTGGGGTCCTCGCCTCTGAAGATGAAGGTAATGACCAATCTGTCATTATCAGGGCTCCAGTGTCCCTGTCAGAGACTGAATAAGAAATTGAGGAACGCAGTTCTGATGACGCTGACTCAACCTTCTCTGTCGATCTTAACAGCAACCCTGAACAGCAGAATCAGGAGCAGGTAACTTCATCATACTGCCCCTCTTCCCTTGATGTTCCTGAAGACAGGAATAGTTCTGATGGCTGTCCATCTAATGATGCACGGGATATGGAGAATTTCAATCAAAAGATTGAAAATCTTGATTCCCTGGAGAGTGCCCTTCAGAAAAGCAACCTACTTGTTGAAGAGCAAGCTCAGGAGATTGCTCGGCTGAAGACCTTGATGGATCTTCAATTGGAATCCATCAAGGTAAAGGACTCAAAAATCTCAGATCTAGAGAGTCGTCTAGAGAATGAGAAGAGGATAGTGTCTAACTTTTCCAAGGTAGATGTTATCAAGAGAAAAGGAGAAAATGGGTGGATCTCCCGAATTATTAATTCATGGAGAAATGGGGAGACGGTGTTCAGACCTCCCACCCCAAGTAGGAAGGGCATTCATCATGCTTTCAGGTATGACCACAGAAACAATCTGGGTCACTGCAAGAATGATCAGCCCTCGTGTGGAAACACCCACAGTGCAAGGGCTGTCATGGCCACCCATGAGAGAATACCTAAGGCTCATCCTGAACCATTTGTATTCTCAGCCTCAGCCCCAACTCATCATGAATATGCAGGAACCATCTCTCACTGCAGTACCTTTCAACCTAGGACACAGGAAAGAGGGGGTCTGAAAACATGTGGTAGGTACCCATGGGGCTTCTGGAAGTGTACTGACTGAAAGGAAGGCACCACCTCCCAGGCCTCATGACACGCACCACATGCATTCTTTACACCCTCCCTTGTGTTACGGGGGAAAAGGCAAAGCTGTGAGCAGAACTGGCTCTATCCCTTATAGACCTGAGATCATGACTACCTCAGTCAGTAGATCAAGTCTGAAACGGCGATACAACATTCACGAGTGTTGGTGCTGCGGCAAGGTGGGTCACTTTGCCATAGATTGTTGGCACAACCCCTCTGTGTCAAGGGCAAGGGAATATCCACCTCCTCTGGGCAGAGTTAGCCTTCCTGACAGGATTCCTGTGGGAAGGCATTCGAGTCTGTATGCTGACAAGAATCTAGGACCCAATACATATTGGGTTCCTAAGGTAAGGTAATTCTCTTTTGCAGGGTAGTCTAGGTTCCCGTAAACATGATGGGAACCAAACAGGAGATGTTCCAAGAATGACTTGGAACAAGTATTTGGAATAAGAACAGTGATATCTACAATAGCATACTCAAATTGAACACCTGGTATGCTTTAAACAGAGGAGCTAAATGATAAATCTTATGATCCCAGGTACTTGCGATCAGTTTCAATATTTGAGTCATATAGCATCGATATTTACATATATATATATACTTACATATCCACACAAATTTGTGAATTCCTTCTCTCAAAAGTAAATGGTTATGCGTATATATACACATATATGCTTGTACACCTAAGGAAAGATTAAAATTATAAAATGACCTTTATATACAATATTAAAGAATTCTTGGTAGATACACATTTATACATTTGAAAATGAACCTCAACATGCATAAGTCAGCCCACTTAAAATTAAGAAGGTACGTCAATGGGTGTTACAAAAGATTACAACTGATATCAGAATATTGTGTACATCTCGAACGAGAAATAACTTAATAAAATTATTTGCCACAGAATTAATATGCCTCCTAACAAAATTATTTGTCTAGGGTGTAACAAAGTTCTTATGCCTCGTAACGCTGTGTGGAAAATTCCATCTAAACCCTCCGTAGAAAACATTTAGAAAAATCTGTCGGAATCTCGTCGAACCCGCCCGATTCGTTACAGTATATATAGAGGATATCCCGCCGACTCTTCATTTCCCGTCTATTCGCTTCCCCCCTTTTCCGTGCTCCGTCGACTGGTAGCTTGCGGCCTCAATCGATCCCGACGGTCTAGGCTTCAATCCCCAGGCATCCCGTCATCCCGAAATCGCGAGCTTCCCGAGCCCGTCCAGGCATTCCCTTCGATCCCGCTACTTCCGTCTCCGTAATCCCGGCACTCCTCGGCTTAGGGTAACGACTTCTTCCTCCTTGCAGCGGCTTGTTGTTAGTATAGCTTCCTATTAGAGTTACTGACAAGGCTTAGACTTGGGCATTTCCTCCTTAGGTTTAAAATGGCTCCAAGAACCACCGTTGGACTTGTCACTGGATGTGAGCTAGTTCGAACTGGCTTTTCTTATGCCTCAGATGAGTTCAGAAACATCATTCTCATGCTTGAAGAGGCTGGACTCACATTCATCCTGGAGTACCCATGCAAGATACTGGATAAGGAAGTGATGGAATTCTTTGCGACTGCCAAACTTCGGCGTGAAGATACTGTCATCAAGTGTAAGATTGCCGGGGCAAGAATCAAAATGTCTGCAAGTAAACTAACTCAACACCTGCAGTTCTCCAGCTCTGATCAAGATGATTATCTGGAAGAACAGGATCGAGCCAGGACTCTTCTATTTTATGGTCTACCCAGAGGAATCAAATCCATCAAGAGGAAGGAGATGAACGAGGAAGGGAAGCTTCTGTCTGACATCGTCGGGAAAGTCCTGATCTGTAAGCCAGGCTCTCACGATCATATCTCAGGTGAGATGTTCAAGATCTTAGTGGTGATAGTATGTCGGAAGAGATTCAACTGGGGGGTCATGCTATTTGAAATAATAAAGGATACTCTGCGAACCCCCAACTTTGGACGGATTATCAGTCTCTATCTTAACCAACTAGATGGAGACACGTTTGATATGAGCAAAGGAGTTCCCATCCACTATCTAAAGAAGATGGACTCAAGTGTCTTTGATAGATGGGAGAGACGGATAGGGCAAGCTGTCATGGAAGAAGAACGAGATGAATCCCCAGCTGTGTCCCATGGGGCTGAGGACAATAGAACCCCAGTAGATTTCGTGGCTGTCCCCGGTGAAGTTCCTGATCTGCTGACTGTAGGAACTGAGGGGGAGTCTCTATCCGCTCCTGATGATGTCAGATCTGACATCTCTCAGATAGCTAGGGATGCAGTTGAGAACCTGCAAGAAGAAAGTGAGGATGAGGTGGAAGATGAGGCGGACCTGAACGATAATGATCTGGGAGACGGAGGTGATGTCGAGGAGAATGACGAGGAAAATTTAGACAATGCCTCAATTGAGATTGAGAACATGGATGATGAGGAGGAGGAAGAAGGAATTGAGAGGATGAAAGTGTTGGATCCTCGGGATGATGCTGAAGTTCCATCTGAGGAACAAGCTCCTGAGGAGTCTTGTGCACGAATGGAGGG
This sequence comes from Platanthera zijinensis, assembly GCA_039513925.1. Lineage (NCBI taxonomy): Eukaryota > Viridiplantae > Streptophyta > Magnoliopsida > Asparagales > Orchidaceae > Platanthera > Platanthera zijinensis. The sequence goes on from CM077083.1 coordinate 14,705,987, forward strand.
GGAGCCCTCCCAGCAACCTTTGGTAAGCATTCCTGAACAACCTACCGTGGCTGCCAGCATTCCCCCCGTGGAACCTGTACTTGTGTCTAGCTCACCAAGTGCCTCTGCTAAAGTGCCAGACCTAGGCTTGCCTGAGGATCATCCACTGCAAGCCAATCTGGCAAATCATACTGTCAATATAGTTCAAGGAATTCTGGATGAGCTAAAGGCCTCGTTTGAGAAAACACAAGCCAACGTGCTAAAAAGGATTAAAGATTCTGAGGATCTAATGCTAAAGAACATTGTGGAAGTCAATCACAAGTTGGACGTCATGGAAAAGAAATTTGAGGAAAAGTATACTGCAGCCGGCACAGCTGTCTCTCTGCTGATGCATGGTCTTAAAAAGAACACAGATGATCTGGCTGTCGTAAATCAGAATGCACATGTTGTGGCAGATAACATCCAAAAATGTGATGCCAACATGGTGACTCTGAACGCCAATCAAAAGACACTGCTGGATGAATTTACAAAAACTGTGAAGTACATCGATGAGTCCTTGCATGCTTACGCAAACTCAATTGCTGTAGAAGCCAAAAAGGGGGAGGAAGACTACAAAGCTAAGATGGCTGGGCTTCAACAGATAATCATCAAAAATTTCGATCAGTCTAATAGGTATGCTTTTCAAATCTAACAAATCATAATTGACACATTCAATCAATCTAATAGATAATAATGAACACCTTCGATCAATCGAATAGGTATGTCTTTGAAACGGCCCACTGGTTAGTACAACAGGCGTCGGGCGTACACGTTCCGGTTGCCCCTCCGGAAGAGACTGCTGCTGCTGTTGAGGAAGAAGAAAGGGTTGAAGAAGTTCCACTGAGTGAGGCTGAATCTAAGAAGGCTGCTAGGGCTGCTGCAAGAGCTGAGCGCAGTGCCTGGTCTGACCAAGAAGCCCTAGCAAAAGCTAGAGGCAAGAGAAAAATTCAAGAAGGGACATCCAAGGTAACGCAAGCTGAAAAGAAAATCAGATTGAAGGAAGATGAAGTGAGGAACGAAAGGTGGAGTCCAACATCAAGGAGTATCATTCGTGACACATTTACACACAACAGAAGGGGGAGATAAATCGGAACGATGTTCATAATCAGTACGAGTGGGAGCTGCACAAGACCTTTGAAGATAAATGGAACATCTTCTTCAGGTCCAACACTGTGGCAAATAAAGCTCCTCCTCCCAGATACTACCCGAATCCAAAGGAATACTTCGAACGATAAAGCAGAAAGCACTTGGCGCAGTAGCTAAAAGACAAAATAGCTAAGGAAAAAGAGATCTAGGAGTTTAGCTAATGTATTCCTTATGTTTTTATTATTATTATCATATAAACATATGAACAATTATCGTGGATATCTATATATATATGTATGTGATTTGATGATTGACTCTCATATTGCTCTGTTTACTTTTATTGTTCTTCTCTTGATTCAATGTATGTATTATCTGGATTGGTGAAATTCATCTTAGCTAGTAGGATTTTGGCTTCTTCAAATAGGGGGAGATTGTTGGGTATTGTATCCACAATTACTTGGATTTGAGGAAGCCTTCTGTCAAGCTAAGATGAATTCACAATGTATTTGATGAAATCTATCAAGTTGTGCTTGCAGTTATTCCATGCTAAGTACACACCAATGTCAGGGTGCGGTAGGTCAATCTACACGGGTCTGCGCAACGTAATCCCTCGTTGAGCAGATCAGTGTGTTGGCTTACGTGTACTCTCTCTATTGGAGTGTACTTATTTACAAGTACAGGGCTGTGATACATCAAGAGCAGTCAAGGAGTAAGGATGGGCCAAAGAGCAGCTCACGGGTGGAAAGACGAAATATCGTCTAAGTAGGAATCGACGAGAATCACTAAGAGATTCTCGCCGATTCGACGAGAATCACTAGTGATTCTCGCTGAATCATCGAGAATCACTGGCTGATCCTCGCCGACTATATTCGGCTGTCTCAACGCCTTCAACGACTTCAACGCCTTCAAGAATTCTGCTAAGTCAGAATCGTCGAGAATCACTAGCCGATTCTCGCCGAATGCGTCCACCTGTCTCAAAGCTGTCTAGAATTCTGCTATGGCAGAATCGGCGAGAATCACTATGTGATTCTCGCCGAATCATCGAGAATGACTTGGCATTCTCGCCGATTCGTCGAGAATCACCTATGATTCCCGCCGAATTTGCCTTAGGCGAAATTCTGGTGCTCGCTGGACCGGACCAAGTTTCAGGCGCTGTTTTGAACCGGTCTTAGGGTTTCTACTGGTGGGTCCCACAACGGTCATAATATATGACCTACTGTATAAATACTGGTGTATTTCGATCATTACGGATACCTAATACCGAGATAAAGAACCGAGCCGTCGACGTGACCTAAATTGCGAAGCTCGTTCCGTCGCCGTCGCCGCTCGTGCTAGTTGGTCGCCGCTGCTGATCGTGGGTTCTTCCTGATCTCCCGGCGACAGAAGCTCTGCCACGCAACGCGTCTCACGAGTCCTTCTTGAGAACCTTTGTCTCTTGATTTGTAGATCAGGAATACCTTCCCTATCTGAATCGATCGAGACGATTGATCCAAGAAAGGCCGTTGGTAGACCTTGCCGGCTTAGCTACGAAGTTTGTTTCTACATAGCATCGCCGCCTCATTCTTTGTCGCCGCCGATCTAGATGAGATCCTTTCCATATGAGAGCTAAGGTCGTGGACTCTTCGTCTTTCAAGAACGCGTCATCGAACGAAGAGGGACACCTAGCTCTCCATAAGTAGTTTGTATATGTTATACATTCCATTTTATTCTTGTTGTAAAGGAACGTATGTTCCACGTTGTAAGGGTTGGGTGTAACCCATGGTGGAGGAGTGGTGACTCCTTCGTTTGGAAGGGTTCCTTCCGTTAGTGTGAGGATTGGATTTCAATCCTGTGGGTGATGTGACCGAGTCGTCCCTGGTTGGGAGATAGGTCGAAGGGGGAGAGTGGACGTACCCAAATCGGGGAACCACTATAATTTGCCTGTGTCCTTCTGTGCTGTGTTGTTTTGTGTATTTGTGCAGGTACAATTTTAATTCCGCAAACACGCTGCAAGACACCTATTCCCCCCCCCCCATAGGTGAAGGTAGTTGACACTAGGTGGACTTTCCTAACACAAGAAATCCAGGTATACCCGCAATCTCGAGCTATGCTCTCGATTCATACAACTGATCTGCTATACTATCACGTAGCGCGATCATCTCCTCTACTCCACCTGCAGTGTCAGAGCAGGTTTTTTGTCGCCCTTGTGAGGCCACCCTATCATCATAACCCTCCTGCTCGCACTCATTGAAATCTATATCGTTGTGGAAAGGGTGTCAGCGAATGAAATTATGTAAAGCCATCGTGGCCATCACAATATCTGTCTGCTTCGCAAAGCTATAGATCGGTATGTCCCACAATATGGCTCATTTCTTCTTCCAAACGCCGAACGATCGTTCTATCACGCTCCTTAGCGATGAGTGAGCATGATTGAACATCTCTCGACGTCCCTCTGCTCGACGACCACCGCGTGCGAAGTCTTGCAAATGATACCTTGTATCTTGATATGGTTTCAAATACCCTCTCTGCAAAGGATATCCAGAATCGACCAAGTAATATTTTCCTGATAATCTGTTAAAAATTAATTAACCACTCAAATAAATTAAAGTAAGAAATAGATAAATATAATTGTTAACATTACCTCGAGGTGGATGAGAAAAATTATATTGAGGATCATTTAAGGCATAATTGAAAATGCTGCTATCGTGTGCAGATCCCTCCCAACCTGCCATGACGAAAGTGATGCACATGTTGAAATCGCAAGCAGCCATGACATTTTGAGTTGGATTGCCCCGTCTCCCAATATAGGGTACCTGCTGTCCAACTGCTATGCATGCGTCAACATGTGTCCCGTCTATAGCCCCAACACAATCTTTAAAGAAAGGCATATAATGTCTGTCGTACATAATTTCTGGTGGAGTGCTCCCGAAAGATCTATCTAATGGCTGGATAACTTCCTCCCCTAGCCACAACAAAGCACGAATACCCTGAGAGAAAAATCGGCTAGCTGTCTCCATTGAATGCTGAAAGCGCTCAATTCTTTTTCTCATCGATTCATTGTGCGACAATATGTATACGGTCAAGGTTAGCACTTCTCTTGAGGTTGTCCTTGTTGTTCCCTGGAATCCACACCTTTCCTCCAGATAATGCAGTAGATCGAGAAATATTTCTTGACTCATCATGAAAGAGTCGTGAAATCTCATAGTAGATCCACGAAGTATCTCTCCAACCCATTTATCACCTGTCTGCTTCGAAGTCATGCGTGGGACTCGACTGTTTAATAGAGAGGTGTGTGCAGAAACCAAACATACTGCTGCTACTGTAGTGTGTTGTTGAGCAATAACACATTTTCTTCTAGCTATTTTGTACTGCTCCATGGAATTATAAGAGTCCTCACTCGACATATTCTGGAATAAACAAATAAAGATACTAACAGTGGATTAAAAAGACTAGAAGCATATAAATCATCCACATATCAATGTCAAAACAACACAGTAATAAATGTCAAGACTAATATAGCGTCTACGAATTAATGTTCAATGTAGGATTAATAAGCATATAAAGCAGATAACATAATAATGTCCAGACTAGTGCGGTAAATGTTAAGATAGGCCCAACTACACGCAGCTACTATAGCGGCTACGAAGCCACTAAACATTCAGACTTTCTGGTAGGCACATGAAGGTCTCCCTATGATTTTTGTCCATTAGATAGGTGATGACAAAAAAGTGGAACTCCCTATCTGATTGCACTTCATGGTAAGTTGCTAACTTCTCAAGTGCTTGGGCAATGGTGAAGGAAGAATTGCTCTTTGGTGGCTACTGTATGAACTGACACATGCTCCTAGAAGATTCTGCCATATCCTCTAACACCGATGTAATATCTTTCTTCTATCCTTTCCTTCTTTTTTGTCCAACCTCGGATGTAGATGTGTTCTCGGTTATAGGAGGAACTCCACTGACATCAACGTCATCTTGTCAACCGTCTGACAATGCTTTATCACCAGTAGACTCAGAGCTAACATTCCTCGAATGAGGGGTGCAAGCATGATGTCCAGTCGCAAAAATAGAGCTGAACATCATGTTCAGTTTCTCCTCTAATTCTGACTGTATTCCAGAATAACGAAACTTTTTTGCGGCAGGGACAACCTAAAATATTATTCAATTATTTAAAACGGACATACAATAATTATTTAAGGGAAATAATTGAATTCAAACAATGAATACCTTCAATCGCACGTCCCATCACTCATCTGAGGCGTCTATAGTTTTCCTTGATGTGTTCCAACCCAAGCCGGTCTCACCTCATTTCAACTCCATCCAAAGTTTCCACTCCTTCTTCAGATGATCTCATTTATTTTTGAATTGCACTTTATCGTATTTCTTTCCAGTCGACTCTTTAAATTTCTTCATTACATTGGACCACCCCTCTTTACTAAAATGTGTTGTAGGTCGATTCTCACGTTCTATCTCTTTTATGCAGATATCACAAAAGAGGAGAACATCGGAATTGTCCCACATTGCGGCTATCCCACCGTCTTTTGTTTTGCCCATCTTTAAAAACAACATTCAAAAAACATTACAAAAATATATTAAACATAAACACACACACATATACAATCACACATACACATACACACACACATACAATCACACACACACACACACACACACACACACACATCACACACACACACACACACATATATATATAAAACACACACACACACACACACACACACACACACACACATATACAATCACACACACACACACACATACATAAACACACACATACATATATAAAACACACACACACACATATACAATCACACACACACACACACATATACATAAACACACACATACATATATAAAACACACACACACACACATATACAATCACACACATATACAATCACACACATACACATATACAATCACACACACATACATATATAAAACACACACACACACACACACACACACACACATACAATCACACACATATACAATCAAACACACATTGCAATCACACACACACATATACAATCACAAACATACACACACATATAAAACACACACACACACACGCATACACACACACATACACAAAAATATATTAAACACACACACACAGACATTCCATAAACACACACGTATACATAAACACACACACACACACACACACACACACACACACACACACATGAACACACACACATATACACACACATTGCATATAGATCATCTCACACACATATACATAAACACACACAAACACAAACACATACAAATTGTTGTTTAATTGAAGGGAGACATTTAAAAAAATTGCAGGTGAAGGAAGACATTCACAAAAATTGCAGAAAAAGGGGGGAGAAGGGATATACCTCAGCGAAGGGAGAACCAGATAAGTGCGCAGGTGAAGGGAGAGCAGTCGACCCCAAGGAAGCCCTTTGTGCTGGTCGGCGTCGACGGGGAAGAAAGATCGACCGTGATCGTCGACGGAGAGGCGAAGTGGCATCGACGGGGAAGAAACACGCAGGCCACGCACCGTCTGACAAGCGGCGGAACTGAAACACGCAGGCCGGCGTCGAAATTCACCGGCGAACTCGCCCGTGATTGGCAGTGAAGAGGAGAAGCGGCGTCGCACCGATTGCAGCGGGAGAGGAAAAAAACTAGCGATGCGACTACTACTGAACGCGAGAAAGAGTGGTAGTTGGGGTTATTTAGGAAAACGCATTTATTAACAAACTGCTTTTCTTGAATAAGCTGTGCCAAACGGCGCTTATAGGCCAAATGGCGGTGTGGTCCAACCGAACAGGAGTGAATAAGCTGCGCCAAACGCCACCTAAGTCCTTTTGGCTCCAAGATGATTCCGCTGACCAGGCTCCCACTAGCTGGCAGGGCAGGTTGATCTCTCGTGGAGGCTAAGTCCTTTTGGTTTCGAGATGATTCCGCTGACCAGGCTCCCACTAGCTGGCAGGGTAGGTTTATCTCTCGTGGAGGCTAAGTCCTTTAGGTTCCGAGATGATTCCGCTGACCAGGCTCTCACTAGCTGGCAGGGCAGGTTGATCTCTCGTGGAGGCTAAGTCCTTTTGGCTCCGAGATGATTCCACTGACCAGGCTCCCACTAGTTATCAGGGCAGGTTGATCTCTCATGGAGGCTAAGTCCTTTTGGCTCCGAGATGATTCCGCTGACCAAGCTCCCACTAGCTGCCAGGGCAGGTTGATCTCTCGTGGAGGCTAAGTCCTTTTGGCTCCGAGATGATTCCGTTGACCAGGCTCACACTAGCTGGTAGGGTAGGTTGATCTCTCGTGGAGGCTAAGTCCTTTTGTCTTAGAGATGATTCCGTTGACCAGGCTCCCACTAGTTGGCAGGGTAGGTTGATCTCTCGTGGTGGCTAAGTCCTTTTGGCTCCGAGATGATTATGCTGACCAGGCTCCCACTAGCTGACAGGGCTGGTTGATCTCTCATGGAGGCTAAGTCCTTTTGGCTCCAAGATAATTCCGCTGACCAGTCTCCCACTAGCTGTCAAGGCAGGTTGATCTCTCATGGAGGCTAAGTCCTTTTGGCTCCGAGATGATTCCGCTGACCAGGCTCCCACTAGCTGACAGGGCAGGTTGATCTCTCGTGGAGGCTAAGTCCTTTTTATTCCGAGATGATTCCGCTGATCAGGCTCCCACTAGCTGGCAGGGCAGGTTGATCTCTCGTGGAGGCTAAGTCCTTTTGGCTCCGAGATGATTCCGCTGACCAGGCTCCCACTAGCTGGCGGGGCAGTTTGATCTCTCGTGGAGGCTAAGTCCTTTTGGCTCTGAGATGATTCCGGTGACCAGGCTCCCACTAGCTGGCGTGGGAGGTTAATCTCTCGTGGAGGCTAAGTCCTTTTGGCTCCGAGATGATTCTGCTGACCAGGCTCCCACTAGCTGGCAGGGAAGGTTGATCTCTCGTGAAGGCTAAGTCATTTTGGCTCCGAGATGATTCCGCTGACCAGGCTCTCACTAACTGGCAGGGCAGGTTGATCTCTCGTGGAGGCTAAGTCTTTTTGGCTCTGAGATGATTCCGCTGATCAGACTCCCACTAGCTGGTAGGGCAGGTTGATATCTCGTGGAGGCTAAGCCCTTTTGGCTCCGAGATTATTCCGCTGACCAGGCTCCCACTAGCTGGCGGGGCAGGTTGGTCTCTCGTGGAGGCTAAATCCTTTTGGCTCCGAGATGATTCCAATGACCAGGCTCCCACTAGCTGGCGGGGCAGGTTGATCTCTCATGGAGGCTAAGTCCTTTTGGCTCCGAGATGATTCCGCCGACCAGGCTCCCACTAGCTGGCGGGGCAGGTTGATCTCTCGTGGAGGCTAAGTACTTTTGGCTCCGAGATGATTTCCCTGACCAGGCTTCCACTAGCTGGCAGGGAAGGTTGATCTCTCGTGGAGACTAAGTCCTTTTGGCTCTGAGATGATTCCGCTGACCAGGCTCCCACTAGCTGGCGGGGTAGGTTGATATCTCGTGGAGGCTAAGTCCTTTTGGCTCCGAGATGATTTCGCTGACCAGGCTCCCACTAGCTAGCGGGGCAGGGTTATCTCTCGTGGAGGCTAAGTCCTTTTGGCTCCAAGATGATTCCGCTGACCAGGCTCCCACTAGCTGGAGGGGCAAGTTGATCTCTCGTGGAGGCTAAGTTCTTTTGGCCCCGAGATGATTCCGCTGACCAGGCTCCCACTAGATGGCAAAGCAGGTTGATCTCTTGTGAAGGCTAAGTCCTTTTGGCCCCAAGATGATTCCGCTGACAAGGCTCCCACTAGCTGACAGGGCAGGTTGATCTCTCATGGAGGCTAAGTCCTTTTAACTCTGAGATGATTCCGCCCACCAGACTCCCACTAGCTGGCAAGGCAGGTTGATCTCTCATGGAGGCTAAGTCCTTTTAGCTATGAGTTGATTCCGCTGACTAGGCTCCCACTAGCTGGCAGGGCAGGTTGATCTCTCGTGGAGGCTAAGTCTTTTTGGCTCCGAGATGATTCCGCTGACCAGGCTCCCACTAGCTGGCAAGACAGGTTGATCTCACGTGAAGGCTAAGTCCTTTTCACCCCGAGGCTGTCTCGTCACCCAGGCTCCCATTAGCTGGCATGACAGGTTGACCCCTCGGGAGGCTAAGTATTTTCACCTCGAGGCTGTCTCGTCACCCAGGCTCCCATTAGCTGGCATGAAGGGTTGACCCCTCGGAAGGCTAAGTATTTTCACCCCGAGCCTATCTCGTCACCTAGGCTCCCATTAGCTGGCAAGACAAGTTGACTCATCGGAGAGGCCTTATAATCTTTCAAACCGCGAGAAAAGGCCACTCAGTGAATATATTGGGTTGGATGTTTCATTCCGAGCTAGTGCCAACCTCGAAAAGAGCGGAGATTGTGTACAACTCCGTATTCGCAGAGTAAGGTCCCCTCGGCAGGTGCAGGATCAGCTTTATATTTTTTAAACTTTTAATAGATTTTGCACTCTCGGTGACCAATTTAAGTCTAGTCCTTGTCATATACTAGTAGGGGGAGGAAGAATTTATCTCCTTCCAGCCCCTTTGAGGGGCCGTCCCGGTCAGTACACGCTTAGTCGCCGAGCTCGCGAGGTCGCTGCCCGCAGTCCTCCTAGTGGCCGAGCACGCACAGTCCGCCGCTCTCACCAGGTTGCTGAGCCCTCCTAATCACTTCTCGTCTAGCCGCACTCGCCCAGCCTCGCTGTCGCCAGCTCGCATTGTAGGCTGCCGCTCTCGCCAGGTTGCCGAGCCCGCCTAACCGCTTCTCTCCTAGTCGCACTCGCCCAGCCTCGATGTCTCCAGCTCACCTCGCAGGCCGCCGCTCTCGCCAGGCTGCCGAGTTATGCTAGCTGCTTCTCGCCTAGCCGTACTCGCCCAGCCTCGTTGTCGCCAGCTTGCCGCGAAGGCCGCCTCTCTCGCTAGGTTGCCGAGTCCGCCTAGCCGCTTCTCGCCTAGCCGCACTCGCCCAGCCTCGTTGTCCCAGCTCACCACGAAGGCCGCCGCTCTCGCCAGGTTGTCGAGCCCGCCTAGCCACTTCTCGCCCAACCTCGTTGTCGCCAGCTCGCCTCGCCTGCCGCCGCTCTCGCCAGGTTGCCGAGTCCTCCTAGCCGCTTCTCGCCTAGCCGCACTCGCCCAGCCTCGTTGTTGCAAGCTTGCCGCGAAGGACGCCGCTCTCGCCAGGTTGCCGAGTCCGCCTAGCTGCTTCTCGCCTAGCCGCACTCACCCAGCCTCGTTGTCGCCAGCTCATCACGAAGACCGTCGCTCTCACCAGGTTGCATAGTCCGCCTAGCCGCTTCTCGCCTAGCTGCACTCTCCAAGCCTCATTGTCGCCAGCTCACCGCGAAGGCCGCCACTCTCGCCAGGTTGCCGAGCTCGCCTAGTCGTTTCTCGCCTAGCCGCACTCGCCCAGCCTCAGCTCGCAGGCCGCCTCTCTCGTCAGGCCGCCCAGCTCGCCCAGGCCGCCCGGTCTCAAGACGAGGGAAGAGTGGAGTGGTTTACTGTTGTGCCCCCGGGGTGGAGTTACCTCTTTTACCCCCAGTGTGGATGTTTTCTATTGGCTCAGGGCCTACTTGCACTAGGGGTATTTCAGACCTTTTGGTCCCCAGACTTTGGAAAACTATAAATAGACCCCCTTGTGTACCTTTGGAGGGGATGATTTTTGGCTTCCTCCTCCCTTGGTTTCTTCTTCTTGGTAGAGTTTGAGAGCTATCCAAGGTACCCAACTCAGCCATTGGTGAGGGAGGGGAAGTGCTTTTGTGACCTTCCGGGTATGTGGTGGGATCTCCACGCTAGAGCCGAGGGTCTGTTCCTAGTTTCCCAAGTCTTTGGTCCGTGACATTCCCCCGAGTATAGTAGATATGAGGTCACCCCTCTTTTGGGACCCCGAACTCCACGAGAGACCAAGTTTTTGATTTTGACACGTATATCATGGATAGGTGCCAAATTAAGCTCTGACGTTGTACGAGTTTCCTTGGACAACCTAGAAAGAAAGATGGTTCCTATGAACAAGACTCTACTCTCTACTGATGCGACCCAATTGATTATATTTCTCTTTGTCTAACATCATTTGGGAACAACTAAAGGGATTGGGTTTTAGCCATCTCTTAGCTCTCATTCTTCCAAACTCATTTGGAAACAGAAGATCGATGCAAATTATGGAAGATGAGCCTCAACTACGAACTGTTTAGGGTCCAACAAGTTCTACTACTGTCAAAACATTGATTTGGCCTCATGGGAGAATTAATTTGCATGCAAATCAGTTGTATATAATAATAGTAATAATAATGATAATATATTCTTCGATAAAAAATATATTAAAAATCAAGCCTTACTTATTGCAAGTAAAATTATTGTTGGAATCACAGATGCCCTTCCACTTGCTGGGTGGTGGCCCAAAGCCAGTGTCATCAAAACTTTTAGATTCTGGCCATATTCCACCGTCGATCATACCAATTATGACATCAGACTCAAATGCAGCACGAGGCGCGCTCGACGGAAAACCCAAGAAGTTCCAAGATCTTGTGGTGTGGAGTCGTCTGTCCTTGCTAGGAAACACGGACACCACTTCATCCATGCCTGAGGCAATTAATATATTAAGCACCAAAAATTTATATAAATATTTTGGCTTGGATTCCTCCTCTTCATTAATTAATATAATAAAATCAGGTGATTGTTAACCGCAATCCGTTATTGACTAGTCGCAACCCAAAATCTGCTAACTTTTTGCATCTTTTTGAAATGCGGCCTTGTACATGCAATTTCAGGAAAATTGTTCAACACGAAAGTTGTAGATATCGAGGAGATCTACAACTTTAGTGTTGAACACTGATGGGTTCCCCCTTTTTATTTATGGAAAGTCATGGGTGGGACCCACCCCCCATGATCTCTCATGGAGATGATGGGGGCGGACCCCCACTCCCTCCCCTCATGGGGAAACCGCCGCCATAGGAACCGCCGCCGGCAAGAGGCCGAGCCACCACCGGCGGCCGGCCCTCCCACGGCCACCACGACCATGGCCGGCCTCGGCCATGGCCGCCCCGGCCATGGCCGACCGGGGCCTTGGCCGCCCCGGCTATGGCCGCCCTGGCCATGGCCGACCGGGGGCATGGCCGCCCCGGCCATGGCCGCCCGGCCATGGCCGGCCGTGGCCATGGCCGCCCAGGCCATGGCCGCCCCGGCCATGGCCGCCCCGGCCATGGCCGCCCGGCCATGGCCGGCCGTGGCCATGGTCGCCCCGGCCATGGCCGGCCGGGGCCATGGCCGCCCCGGCCATGGCCGCCCCGGCCATGGCCGCCCGGCCATGGCCGGCCGTGGCCATGGCCGCCCCGGCCATGGCCGCCCTGTCCATGGCCGCCCCAGCAATGGCCGGCCGTGGCCATGGCCGCCCCGGCCATAGCCGCCCCGGCCATGGCCGGCCGTGGCCATGGCCGGCCGTGGCTATGGCCGCCCCGGCCATGGCCGCGCCGAGCCATGGCCGGCCGTGACCTTGGCCGCTTCGGCCGCCGCCGGCCTCCCTCGCCGGCCGCCCGGCCGCCGGCGCCGTCATGACGGCCCTCCATCATGGGAAGCCCCCCCCCCCCCCCCCGGCCGTCCGATCAAGGGGATAACCACCCATTTCCCCCACCACTTTAGTGGTGGGGCCCGCCATAACCAACCCCTGGAGGCTATAAAAGGACCCCCAGGGGTCTCCTATTTGGGATCTAATTCTCTCCTCCTATTCTTCTCCTTCTTCTTCCTCAGGTGAGAGAACTCCCGCATCCTCCACCGAGTCGGCCGCCGCTCGCCACCAACCACCAGCGGCCATAAACTGCCACCGGCGGCCGCCAACAACCTCCAGCGGCCACCATCGGCCATCAACACCTGCCATCAGTTATTGGCACTCCACCAATGCGCAGTTAGGAAGGAGGCGCCCAAAGTGAGAGGAAGCCGAGTGAAGGAGACAGTCGAAGCCCGCAAGCGCGCCGCCACCAGGTGCACGCGTCAGAAGCATCCCGCGCATTCCACTGTCCAAGTCCCGTTGGCAGGGCAGTCTGTTGTCCACCAACGGTTGTGTACACACACTCTCTCTCTCTCTCTCTCTCTCTTCAAGATTGTAAGGGGAGCGGCCTGTCGCCCCGATTCTCCCATCAAAGTGTAACCTCCAGCAATCTAGTGGATTTTGACCGGCACCGACCCGGTCACGTGGTTTTTCACCCGGTTGAAGGGTTTTTCACGCTAAAACTCCTTGTGTTCATTTCTCTTCTTCAACTGACTATATGCGCTTGACCGCTCCGCGAGCTAAGGCGGTCCAAGATTATCCGGTCCGACCGGGGCCTCGAGTTTGTCCGCAACAGTTTGGCGCCGTCTGTGGTAAACATTCCCAGTATCCTTTGCAAAGCAAGTCCATCGTCCCTACTACTACAATGGCAAAGAGGAGTGCTCGCACTGCCGAAGGATCCGCACTTGGCGGACACACTGAGCCTGCACGGTCTCACTCTCTGGTGGACGTACCACTGACCGCTGAAGCCGCATTTGCCCCTGTCGCCGCCATGGAGGAACGCGTTCGCCAAATGGAAGAACAACAAACTGAAATGCTCACCCTGCTGCGGAACCTTGGAGCGCCTCCAGCTCCCCCACTGCAACCAGCTCCCCCACTACCATCATGAGAATTTACACTGCTCCCGACCAACTCCTCTGTCAGGTGTTCTCAGCTACTCTTAAAGGACAAGCTCGAACATGGTTCCATTCGCTAAGAGCTAGTACCATCGCTAGCTTTGTAGAGCTAACAAGGCAGTTTGTCGATCAGTTCATTGCAAATCAGAGGATCGTCCGCGACCCTTCCCACTTATCAGGAATCCACCAGAATGAAGGGGAGTCTTTGAAGGACTTCTTCCGCAGGTTCTCCGCAGAAGCCCGCCAAATCCCAGGGGTCGACCAAGAACTGTTAAGAGGAGTGTTCCTTGGGGGTCTCCGTCCTGGTGGTTTCTATTTAGCATTAATGAGGGAAACCGTCGCTAGCTACCCCGACCTCGTGTACCGCGTAGAGGCGCAGATCACAGCCGACGAGGCTATTGAAGCTCATCGTCAACAGTTTGGCGACAACCAGAAGCGAAAAAGGGAAAAAGAACCGTCCCCTCAACACCAAGAAGGAAGATCCCGACAAGAACATCAGAACGAAAAACACCGACGTGACCATCAGAGAAATCAGCCGCCCCGGGATTACACACCCCTAAACACCTCCATGACAAATGTGTTTCATGCGATCCAAGGCAACGAGGCGCTCCGCAGGCCCAGACCTCTCACTAAAAATACCGGGGACCAGACAAAGTACTGCGAGTTTCACCGTGGACAAGGACACGACACAGAAGATTGCTCAAAGCTCAAGGAGGAGATCGAGTATCTCGTCAAACAAGGCCTCCTGGGGAGATTCTTACGGGGATAAACACCAAGTCCACTGAAAGGAAATCGGCCCACCATTTGTTAGACTGGACCGGGGGGCAACCCCTTAGACGACCAACCCAAGAGAGGGCTTCGCACATCAGAAGGGTTCTATCTATTATAGTGTTTATTAATTTTACTTTCCTACGAATTATGTATTCCCGCAAGAACAGTTTCACGACTGAAACTCTAGAAAAGTTAACATTTTCTCATTTTAGGCATGTTGATGGCGAGCGTCATCTGTGTAGTTTGAAATGCATACTCACCTCGCCCAAGTGGAATACGTCCATTTACCCTCACAACAACTGCCTCCGTGCAGCACGTTCCTCACAGCAACTGCCTCCGTGCAGCGCGCTCCTCACAGCAACTACCTCCGTGCAGCGCGCTCCTCACAGCAACTGCCTCCGTGTAGCGCGCTCCTCACAGCAACTGCCTCCGTGCAGCGCGCTCCTCACAGCAACTACCTCCGTGCAGCGCGCTCCTCACAGCAACTGCCTCCGTACAGCGCGCTCCTCACAGCAACTGCCTCCGTGCAGCGTGCTCCTCACAGCAACTGCCTCCGTGCAGCGCGCTCCTCACAGCAACTGCCTCCGTACAGCGCGCTCCTCACAGCAACTGCCTCCGTGCAGCGCGCTCCTCACAGCAACTGCCTCCGTGCAGCGCGCTCCTCACAACAACTTCCTCCTTGCAGCGCGCTCCTCACAACAACTGCCTCCGTGCAGCGCGCTCCTCACAGCAACTGCCTCCATGCAACGCGCTCCTCACAGCAACTGCCTCCGTGTAGCGCGCTCCTCACAACAACTGCTTCCGTGCAGTGCGCTCCTCACAGCAACTGCCTCCGTGCAGCGCGCTCCTCACAGTTCCTCACAGCAACTGCCTCCGGGCAGCGCGCTCCTCACAGCAATTGCCTCCGGGCAGCGCGCTCCTCACAGCAACTGCCTCCGCACAGCGCGCTCCTCACAGTAACTGCCTCCGGGCAGCGCGCTCCTCATAGCAACTGCCTCCGTACAGCGCGCTCCTCACAGCAACTGCCTCCGGGCAGCGCGCTCCTCACAGCAACTGCCTCCGTGCAGCGCGCTCCTCACAGTAACTGCCTCCGTGCAGCGCGCTCCTCACAGCAACTGCCTCCGTGCAGCGCGCTCCTCACAGCAACTGCCTCCGCGCAGCGCGCTCCTCACAGCAACTGCCTCCGCGCAGCGTGCTCCTCATAACAACTGCCTCCGCGCAGCGCGCTCCTCACAGCAACTGCCTCCGGGCAGCGCGCTCCTCACAGCAACTGCCTCCGGGAAGCGCGCTCCTCACAGCAACTGCCTCCGGGCAGCGCGCTCCTCACAGCAACTGCCTCCGAGCAGCGCGCTCCTCACAGCAACTGCCTCCGGGCAGCGCGCTCCTCACAGCAACTGCCTCCGGGCAGCGCGCTCCTCACAGCAACTGCCTCCGTGCAGCGCGCTCCTCACAGCAACTGCCTCCGGGCAGCGCGCTCCTCACAGCAACTGCCTCCGGGCAGCGCGCTCCTCACAGCAACTGCCTCCGGGCAGCGCGCTCCTCACAGCAACTGCCTCCGTGCAGCGCGCTCCTCACAGCAACTGCCTCCGGGCAGCGCGCTCCTCACAACAACTGCCTCCGTGCAGCGCGCTCCTCACAGCAAGTGCCTCCGTGTAGCGCGCTCCTCACAGCAACTGCCTCCGGGCAGCGCGCTCCTCACAGCAACTGCCTCTGTGCAGCGCGCTCCTCACAGCAACTGCCTCCGCGCAGCGCGCTCCTCACAGCAACTGCCTCCACGCAGCGCGCTCCTCACAGCAACTGCCTCCGCGCAGCGCGCTCCTCACAGCAACTGCCTCCGGGCAGCGCGCTCCTCACAGCAACTGCCTCCGGGCAGCGCGCTCCTCACAGCAACTCCCTCCGGGCAGCGCGCTCCTCACAGCAACTGCCTCCGGGCAGCGCGCTCCTCACAGCAACTGCCTCCGGGCAGCGCGCTCCTCACAGCAACTGCCTCCGGGCAGTGCGCTCCTCACAGCAACTGCCTCCGGGCAGCGCGCTCCTCACAACAACTGCCTCCGGCCAGCGCGCTCCTCACAGCATCTGCCTCCGGACAGCGCGCTCCTCACAGCAACTGCCTCCGGGCAGCACACTCCTCACAGCAACTGCCTCCATACAACGCGCAACTCAAACCGCGAGCAGCCCTCACACAATCTAAGTCGCGTGCAATTCTCACGCAAACTAAGCCGCGGTCGCAAACCGCGCAAATAAAGTCGGAAGCCAGCCTCGTGCAAGCGAAGTCGCGAGCCAGCTTCGTGCAAACTAAGACGCGGTCCCAAACCGCGCAAGGCAAATTCACAAGCAAGTCTTGTGCAAGCAAAAGTCACAAGTCAAGCACGTGCAAGCAATAGTCGTGAATCAGTCTCGCGCAAAACAATGTTACATGTTAAAGTAGGCGGTATGGCGGTCTGAATATGGCGGTCTGGAGACCGCGCGGTCTAGCGGTCTGGGGCTGACGGGCTAAATATCCAGTAAGTGGCTGCTATGGTTCGGCGGTCTTGCGGGTTGTCGCCAGCGACTTGTATATCTGGCGGTCTGGCGGTCTGGCGGTCTGGCAGTCTTGCGGTCTCCTACGGCATCTTCTTCTGGTCTGTCCGGGCGGTTAGCCTGTTATCTAACCGCGCGGACTGTGCGGTCTGTACATGTCAAACCGCCCAGTCTTTGTACATTTATTTAGTCCCACATTGTTAGTTTGTACTCTCCTCTATCTCCTCCATTCTATAAAAGGGAGGCCATACCTTTGTAAATGATATCTTTTTGGATAGTAAAAATTTCAGTTATTTAATTTTCCGGCCTGTTTTTCTAGTCATTCTTCTCTATTTCTACATGGTATCAGAGGACTCGATCTCTGGCTCCTGATTCTGTGCTCCTTTCTAGCCGTGCGACCTGCTTCTTCTTCCCGCGGCCTGTCGTGTTTGCCTGCGCCCTGTCTGCGCGGCCTGTTTCTCTTTGTCTGCTTGCGATCTGTTCTTGTCGCAGCCTTTCTTCTTCTCTTTCTTATCGCCCCGGCCTGTTTGTCGGATTCCTCTTTCTCTCCCGTTCGTGCGGTCTGTCTTCCAACCGCCCGACCTCTTACCCTCTGTTTTGGCTCTGCGGCTTGGTCGTGGCTTCTCTAGCCGCTGGTGTCTGACATCGTGACCGCTGCAGTTTTTCCCTTCTCTCTTAACCGCCCGGCTTGATTCCTAACCGTCCGGTTTCGGCCTTCTTCTATGGATATCTCTGACAATTCCACTGCCACCACTCCTGCAGCCACTCTGGCTCTGCCTTCTATCCCTACTCCTTCCGGAAATCTGGGCACTGTTTCCAAGCTCGTTGGCTCCAACTATCCGGATTGGAGCGTCTCTTTCACTTTCCTCCTTCATTCTCAGCGCAAACGTCATCATCTTACCGATGATCCGCCTCTTCCTAATTCTCCTCTCTTTGACGAATGGGATGCGAGTGACGCGCTTGTCCGCACATGGCTGGCTAATAGCCTTTCTGATGAGTGCCTTCCCGTCATCTGTCATGATGAGACGGTAAAGGCCGCGTGGCTTCATCTGGCTGCTCTTTACTCCAAGGGGACGCAGACCTCCCGGATTTATACTCTTTATGCGGATCTCTTCGCCCGTTCGTCCATGACTCCCGCTGCAGCCTATCAGCAAGTTCAGGCTCTTGGCGCTGAGATCCTCCAGAATCGCCCCTTCTCTGCGGACTTGGCTCAGCAACACAAACACTTCCAGGAACTCCTGGTTGTTTGTTATCTTCTGCGACTTCCCGAGTCCTTTGATCTCATCCGCCAGCAGATCTTGGGTGAAGCTGAGTCTCCTACCTTGGATGCCACCGCCGCTCGCGTAGCCGCCGTTACTTCTCTGCTCCAGCGCCCTCTGTTATCCTCCCCTCCTCCGCAGGACTCTTATGCTCAGTACACTCAGCGCGGCAGCAATAGTGGCCGCAGCCACTCTGGGGCGCGTGGTCCGTCCAGGTTCCTCTGTTCTCACTGTGGTCGTACCGGTCATACCATTGACCGCTGTTGGCAGAAACATCCTCATCTGCGCCCATCTGGTGATACTTCGACCTCCCCGAACCCCTCCTCTCGGTCGTCTGCTTCGGTGGCGACGACCTCAGGTAGTGCTCATGTCGCTATCCAAGGTAAATGGTTGATTGATTCCGGTGCTACAAATCATATGACAGGCAATCCTCAATGTTTTTCGCTTCTCGAAACGCATGATCGGTTGCCTCCTGTCCTTGTTGCGGATGGTTCTCCTTTCCCGGTTCGTGGGACAGGCATGGTTCAAGTCACCCCATCGCTGCGCTTGGTGGACACTCTCTATGTCCTGAAGTTTCCTTGCAACCTTCTATCTGTTACTACTTTATGCAAGCAACTTCAGTGCTCTGTTGTATTCACTCCTACTTCTTGTTGCTTTCAGGACCTGAGAACCCAACGGATGATTGCTACTGGGACTGAGAGCGGCGGCCTCTACTTCCTCGACAACGTTTCCGCTCTGTCCGCTTTCACTTCCTCATCTACTGATCTGCTTCAATGGCATCTTCGCCTTGGACATCCTCCTGCTCGCATTCTTCGACAGCTTCTGCCCCACTTACCGCCTACCAGTCCTTCGCTCAACTGTGACGCCTGCCAACTTGGCAAACATCACCGCTCCTCCTTCCCGCCCAAGCATGCTCGCAGTTCCTCTAGCCCGTTTGATCTCATCCATTCTGATGTATGGGGTCCGGCTCCTACTCCAACCATTGGCCGGGGTAGTTTGTATTTTGTAACTTTTATTGATGACTTTTCTCGTTGTACCTGGGTGTATCTGTTACGAGATCGCTCTGAACTCTTCTCTGTTTGGGAATGCTTTTATAATATGATTAAAACTCAGTTTTATGTCTCTATTAAATGTCTTCGCTCTGATAATGCTAAAGAATATCTTAGTCGTGATTTTTCATCTTTCTGTATGCAACATGGACTTATTCATCAGACCACCTGCATTTACACCTCCCAGCAGAATGGGGTGGCGGAACGTAAAAACCGTCATCTCCTCGATGTCGCTCGCACTCTCCTAACGCAGATGCATGTGCCTCGCTCTTATTGGGGCTATGCTGTTCTCCTCGCCTGTTATCTCATCAATCGTATTCCTTCTACTGTTCTTCAGGGTAAGACTCCCTTCTCCATTCTCTACCCCGGCAAGGAACCTTTTTCCCTCCCTCTTCGAATCTTTGGCTGTACAGCCTTTGTGCATGCCCCGTCTGCTACCCGTGACAAACTTTCTCCCCGTGCCACCAAATGTGTCTTTTTGGGCTACTCGGTCACTCAGAAAGGCTACTGTTGCTTTGACCCCGTTCTGCGCAAACAATTTGTTTCTGCAGATGTCACCTTCTTCGAAAATGCAGCCTACTTCTCCTCTCCACCCCTTCTTCCTCCTGTTCCTGACTCATCTCCCTCCCTGTCTGTTCCCTCTCAGCCTATCCACGTTTCTCCTCCCCCTTCCTCATTCCCTCCTCCGTCTATTCCTCTCCCCCCTCCTCCCCCCGTCTCCGGAGCCGTCTCTCTCTAGTCCCGGGCCAGCCTTCTCCGCTACGGACGCTCCGGTCCCTGAAGCCCCCGACGACCTGGATCTCCCCATTGCTCTTCGCAAAGGGGTGCGGGCATGCACTCAACACCCGCTTGCGGCAGTTGTGTCCTATGATCGGCTTACTTCTTCTCGCCGGCATTTTGCTTTAGCTATTTCAGCTACTACTACTCCCCGTACCTACCAGGAGGCGCTTGTGATTCCTCATTGGAAGTCTGCCATGGATGAGGAAATCGCTACTCTTACTGAACGGGGCACCTGGACCCCTGTTTCTCCTCCAGTGGGTACTGATGTGGTTGGCTGTCGATGGGTGTTTGTTGTGAAGTTTCGCCCAGACGGGACTGTAGACCGCTACAAAGCCCGACTGGTGGCCAAAGGCTTCACTCAGACTTATGGGGTTGACTACTTTGATACTTTCTCCCCGGTTGCTCGTCTCAGCACCATCCGGGTTATTCTCTCTGTGGCTGTCAACCGCAATTGGACTATCTCCCAGCTTGATGTCAAGAATGCCTTTCTTTATGGGGATCTTCATGAGGACGTTTACATGGAGCAACCTCCGGGGTATGTTGCTCAGGGGGAGACCCGTGTATGCAAGCTACAGAAGGCTATCTATGGCCTCAAGCAGAGCCCTCGGGCATGGTTCGACAAGTTCAGCAGCATCGTGGCTGCTGTTGGCTTTACAAGAAGTACCGCTGATCATTCCCTGTTTATTCGCAAAACCGCATCGGGCCTTGTAGTTTTGGCGGTTTATGTTGACGACATTCTTCTTACCGGTGATGATCAAGCTGGGGTGGACTTGACAAAGAAGCACCTCCGTCAACATCTTGTCACAAAGGATATGGGCTCCCCGAAATACTTTTTGGGGATAGAGATCTGTCGGAAGCCCGACTCTCTGGTTCTCTCCCAACGGAAGTATGCTCTTGATCTTCTACGGGATGCAGGATTGACCGGTGCCAAACCGGCACGGTATCCCATGGCTACTGGAGAAGACAAAACGTGGACAGATGACTCTCCTCTTATATCTGATGCCACAAAGTATAGACGTCTGGTGGGTAAACTCATTTATCTCACGGTGACCAGACCTGACATTGCCTATGCTGTTGGCAAGGTAAGTCAGTTCATGCAAGCTCCCAGGGAATGTCATCTTCAGTCTGCCTTGAAGATATTAGAGTATGTTAAAGCAGCACCGGGCAAAGGACTACTCTTTCAGAAGAATGGTCACTTGAGAGTTGAAGCCTACTCAGATTCTAGCTATGCTGATGATAAAGATGACCGCAAATCTACATCTGGTTTCTGCACATTTGTTGGAGGTAATCTTGTGAGCTGGAAGAGCAAGAAGCAGTCTGTAGTTTCAAGGTCTAGTGTTGAAGCTGAATATCGGAGCATGGCGTCCACCACTTGCGAACTAAAATGGTTGCGGGCTCTCATGCTTGATCTAGGAGAGGTCTACGACTATCCTCTTCCTATGTTCTGTGACAACAAGGCCGCTATATATATATCCAAAAATCCGGTCTTCCATGAGAGAACCAAACATATTGAAGTAGACTGCCATTTCATCCGGGAAGAAATCTTGAAGAAACAGATTTGCACTCCGTTCGTCACCTCCGACAAAGAGTTGGCAGATATCTTTACCAAGCCTGTGTCTACTTCATTCTTCCACATTTGTGACAAGCTGGGCATGATCGATATCTATGCTCCAGCTTGAGGAGGAGTGTTAAAGTAGGCGGTCTGGCGGTCTGAATATGGCGGTCTGGAGACCGCGCGGTCTAGCGGTCTGGGGCTGACGGGCTAAATATCCAGTTGGTGGCTGCTATGGTTCGGCGGTCTTGCGGGTTGTCGCCAGCGACTTGTATATCTGGCGGTCTGGCGGTCTGGCGGTCTGGCAGTCTTGCGGTCTCCTACGGCATCTTCTTCTGGTCTGTCCGGGCGGTTAGCCTGTTATCTAACCGCGTGGACTGTGCGGTCTGTACATGTCAAACCGCCCAGTCTTTGTACATTTATTTAGTCCCACATTGTTAGTTTGTACTCTCCTCTATCTCCTCCATTCTATAAAAGGGAGGCCATACCTTTGTAAATGATATCTTTTTGGATAATAAAAATTTCAGTTATTCAATTTTCCGGCCTGTTTTTCTAGTCATTCTTCTCTATTTCTACATTACACGTCAAACTCACGCGAAACAACATGAACTTTGCCAACTGAGGTACCATTCTGAAAGCACCGTCTTCACATCCGGGAACCTCGCTGGAGCAAGTTTCCCCACCCCCCATGATCTCTCTCGGGGGGCAAATGAAACCCCACCTCATTAATCTCTTCCCTTGGGTGCTTAGTTCGCCATGCATGTTACACCTTGCGCGCATCGCGTATGCAGCATGCATCACGCACGCGTCACTCACTATCCATCGTACACATTACATACAGTGTGCATCGTACCTCGTGAACACGCCACACACCTTGCGCATATCGCGCACAAGCTGCACGCAAATCTTGCGCATGCGGCCAGCACGGACGCGCGCGGCCTGCCCGCTCGTGCGGCCTGCCCGCTCGCACGGCCTGCCCGCTCGCGCGGCCTGCCCGCGCGGCCAGCGCAAGCAACCGGCCTGCGCGCGCGGCCTACCTGCGCGCGCGGCCTGCGCGCGCGGCCTGCCCGCGCGGCCAGCGCAAGCAACCGGCCTGCGCGCGCGGCCTGCGCGCGCGCGGCTGGCACGCAAGTGGCCTGCGCGCAAGCGGTCCGCGCGCGCGCAAAGCCTACGCGCGCGACCAGCCCGCGCGCTGCCTGCGCGCGCGACCAGCACTCGCCCCTTCCTCGCGCGCGCCATTTTGACACTTGTGTACCGCACCGGCCCCCGTCCGCAGGCATCCAGGCGCCCGTTCGCCAAGCCTCTGCGCGACATAATACCTTAGAACCGCTATCCATCGCCGCCGCCTCGGATCTCTCGCTGGCACCCACCATGACAACAAAGAATTCCAGAAATCTCTCCTCACGCTCGCTTCGTTCCCGGCCAAGTAGAGATTTGGGGGGCATTTGATGGGTTCCCCCTTTTTATTTATGGAAAGTCATGGGTGGGCCCCACCCCCCATGATCTCTCATGGAGATGATGGGGGCGGACCCCCACTCCCTCCCCTCATGGGGAAACCGCCGCCATAGGAACCGCCGCCGGCAAGAGGCCGAGCCACCACCGGCGGCCTGCCCTCCCACGGCCACCACGACCGTGGCCGGCCTCGGCCATGGCCGCCCCGGCCATGGCCGACCGGGGCCATGGCCGCCCCGGCCATGGCCGACCGGGGGCATGGCCGCCCCGGCCATGGCCGCCCGGCCATGGCCGGCCGGGGCCATGGCCGCCCCGGCCATGGCTGCCCGGCCGTGGCCGGCCGTGGCCATGGTCGCCCCGACCATGGCCGGCCAGGGCCATGGCCGCCCCGGCCATGGCCGCCCGGCCATGGCCAGCCGTGGCCATGGCCGCCCCGGCCATGGCCGCCCAGGCCATGGCCGCCCCGGCCGTGGCCGCCCCGGCCGTGGCCGCCCCGGCCGTGGCCGCCCCGGCCGTGGCCGCCCCGGCCGTGGCCGCCCCGGCCGTGGCCGCCCCGGCCGTGGCCGCCCCGGCCGTGGCCGCCCCGGCCGTGGCCGCCCCGGCCGTGGCCGCCCCGGCCGTGGCCATGGCCGGCCGTGACCTTGGCCGCTTCGGCCGCCGCCGGCCTCCCTCGCCGGCCGCCCGGCCGCCGCCGCCGTCATGACGGTCCGCCATCATGGGAAGCCCCCCCGGCCGTCCGATCAAGAGGAAGGCCCTCCCTGCCGTCCGATCAAGGGGATAACCACCCATTTCCCCACCACTTTAGTGGTGGGGCCCGCCATAACCAACCCCTTGAGGCTATAAAAGGACCCCTAGGGGTCTCCTATTTGGGATCTAATTCTCTCCTCCTATTCTTCTCCTTCTTCTTCCTCAGGTGAGAGAACTCCCGCATCCTCCACCGAGTCGGCCGCCGCTCGCCACCAACCACCAGCGGCCATAAACTGCCACCGGCGGCCGCCAACAACCTCCAGCGGCCACCATCGGCCATCAACACCTGCCATCGGTTATTGGCACTCCACCAATGCGCAGTTAGGAAGGAGGCGCCCAAAGTGAGAGGAAGCCGAGCGAAGGAGACAGTCGAAGCCCGCAAGCGCGCCGCCCCTAGGCGCACGCGTCAGAAGCATCCCGCGCATTCCACTGTCCAAGTCCCGTTGGCAGGGCAGTCTGTTGCCCACCAACGGTTGTGTACACACACACACACACTCTCTCTCTCTCTCTCTTCAAGATTATAACGGGAGCGGCCTGTCGCCCCGATTCCCCCCATCAAAGTGTAACCTCCAGCAATCTAGTGGATTTTGACCGGCACCGACCCGGTCACGTGGTTTTTCACCCGGTTGAAGGGTTTTCCACGCTAAAACTCCTTGTGTTCATTTCTCTTCTTCAACTGACTGTGTGCGCGCTCGACCGCTCCGCGAGCTAAGGCGGTCCAAGATTATCCGGTCCGATCGGGGCCTCGAGTTAGTCCGCAACAAACACTTTTCCAGAAATTGCATGTACAAGACGTATTTCTGAAAGGTGTAAAATATGAGCATATTTCCAAAGTACGTCGTGTACATGCATTTTTAGGAAAAGTTGTCAACACGAAAGTTGTAAATCTCGACGAGATCTACAACTTTTGTGTTGAGCACTTTTCCTAAAAAATCATGTACAAGACGTATTTTGAAAAGGCGCAAAAAGTTATGAGATTTTGGGGTGTCACTAACAAATAGCCGGTTTGCGGTTAACAATCACCTAAAATTAATGATGTCATGATAGGGATGAATTCTTACTGGATAAGAATTTGGCTTCTTCATGTGTGAGCATCGAAGCAAACCCATTGAAGCTCTTCGTGTAGCGTCGCATCAAGCGCTTGGATCCCTCCTCTTCACTGCAATGTCACAATTGTTATAATTATTATTAATTATTGTTATTACTTAACAACAACAACCCCCCCAATTTATTGGAGAAGTTATATATTTTGCAGGTGGGCGCGTAGCTTCCCAACCTCAATCCGATTGCTCTCTGGAGCAGGCTCGAATGAGTTGTTTCCAAGCTGGTAATGTGTTCTGGCTTTTCTCCCAGATACACGATGTAAGCCTGACAGAATTAAGATTTAATTGTCAATATTAGATATTGTAATGATCAGTAGTAATATGGGAAAATAATAATTAATAAAATATGTACATGTTGCTGCATGAGCTCTGTGGTCTCTGCATGACATGTGACAGCATTCATGGCTAGAAACCCACACAGAAGGAGAAGGCGTGATGAGGAAATAAAAGGGAGGAAATCGCGATTCAAACTCATAATCTTTCTGATTTATTAATCCAATTGGACTTTATGAGTTTTTTCAATGATTATAAGAGAGAATTATATGTGTTTATATATGTGAAAGTATTGACAGCGCTACTACATAAATTATATATATCTATACTCTTTTATAAATAAGTACTGAGAATGAGCACAAACTAGACATTTGATTATATATTAATTAGACAATCCTAAAACAAATGAGAGTGGTTAGAACTTGAAAGTAGTCCCGGCAATTTTTGTAATTACTTCAAAGTAATTACAAAAATTCCTACTTCCAAGTTCTAACCATCGAATTAATTGTATAAGAGATGCAGGCCGGACAGACACTTATTTATTACTTCTCCCGCGCTGCAATCCTGATAAAAACAGACAAATATCTTCGTAAAGATTAAGAAACCATAGGTGTTTGTGCTCAACTCTTATTGTTAAAAAAATATAATTTATGTGGTAGCGATGTTAACTCATTTGCATGTATTAATACAAGGAAAAGGCATGGGGCTCCGCTCCTATCCCGGGCAATATTCGTTGGACGACAACATTCACCGGACGGTAATATTTGTTGGGGGCGGTGACATTTGGTGGATACAACGACATTTGGCAGGGGAGAGGACATTCAGCAGGGGTGACGACATTCGGCGTGGGCTGGGACATTTTGCGGGGGCTGCGATATTCGGCGGGTGCGGCAACATTTGGTGGGGGCGACAAACATTCGGCGTAGGGCGGGGACATTCAGTGTGGGCAAGGACATTTGGAGGGGGGAGGCGACATTAAGCGTGGACGGCGACATTCGGCGGGGGCGGCAACATTCAATGTCGATGGCATCATTCACTGTGGGGCGAGGGCGGCGACATTTATAGGGGGCGGCAACATTCGATTTGGGCGGAGAAATTCGACGGGGGAGGCTACAATCGGCGTGGGCGGCGACATTAAGTGTGGAAAGTGACATTTGACAAGGACGGCGTCATTCGGCCTGGGCAACGTCATTCGACCTGGGTGGCGTCATTCGGCGTGGGGCAGCGACATTCGACGGGGTAGCGACATACAGCTTGGGCGGCAACTCGTGTTGGCGTGATATTCAGTGGGCGCGACATTTGGCTTTAGTGAATGGTTGGATGGCGATCAGTTTTAGCGAATGAGTGAATGATCACATGCTTCGTTCTCCCTAATGTGCACAATGTGAAATATTCAAATAGTTTAAGGTACTCTTAGAAAGAAGTTCAGTGTCTAAATTTATTGGGATAACAAACTTACCAAATAAAAAAAGAGGCATCTTTGAATCAAATACTCAATTTTGCAGTCCCCTCGAGGCTTTCGGAAGACCGGGCATGCTGAACCGTCTTAGCTCGTTGAACGGTCGATCACT
The DNA here is from genome assembly GCA_039513925.1 of Platanthera zijinensis. NCBI lineage: Eukaryota > Viridiplantae > Streptophyta > Magnoliopsida > Asparagales > Orchidaceae > Platanthera > Platanthera zijinensis. Next base: position 14,732,813 of record CM077083.1, read on the forward strand.
CAAACCGTCAGAATTTCACAGAATGGTGAGAGATTTTTTTACATGGCAAACCCACAATCGGGATGAAAAATCATGCGGTCGATTCGTTGTCGACCTAACTTCCATTATACAGAGTTTGTTACATGGTTTTCGAAAAAAGGCGAGGGCGACAGGCCGCTACTCGTTACACTTGTTGAGATGAGAGAGAGAGAGAGAGAGTGCTCATAACGCGACAGAGCTCTGCGCTTTTGCCAGTGGTCTTGCTCCTCCGTGCGAAGGGGAGCGTGCAAACTTGGGCGTCTTGATAGACATGATTTGCTGACACAGGGAAAGCTTGCCTCTTGCTTCAACGTTACGCGGATGGCCGAAGACAGTGAGCAACCGTTGAGAGCCTGCTACCCTCCAAGTGCTTGACAGAGTTCGGGCGACTTCAACCGTCTAGATGAACCTTAGTGGAGTTCCTTGGTGGAGATCTGATACGCCCAAAATATATTTACGTATTAACGCAAGTGCACGTGTCAGATCAAGTAATATAAAGTAAGTTAAGATCATTCCCACAGACAAGTGATTAATTTAGCACTCGCAAGTACTAGTTCTATCTTTTCTTTAAATTCAAGTGAATTGGTTTAGAATGAATTGTTTACGATGGAAAATTAAAAGAAAATAATAACAAAACTAAACAATGCTTACTTAAGAATATTTTTATCAAGTTGAAGAAATAGTCCTGTACGTTGATTTTCTTTGTCTGTTGTGATAAGTTTTTAAAATAAACCCTCATGAAATATTTGATTACTATCTTGCAATGATTTGAAAGTGGACGTCATTATCTCTCGATTTCTGAAATCCGTTTACCATAATTCCCCCAATTATTTCTAACTTAGGTAGAAAAAGAATAACATAACCCTCACAAATCAATGTTGCAATGATTTGAAAGGGCTCGGGTTTCTACCGCCTGGCGATAGGAAACTATCGTGCCGCGGTAGTAAATGCCTTTGGCGATAACATTCATTGCTTTCGAGGAATCGTCGAGAGCTCTACCGTCAGGCGATAGGAGTTACCGCGCCGCGTTAGTCTCTCGACGAATGTCAAAAAGGATTTATCAAGTAACCAATCTACCGCCAGACGCTAGAGAGTTATCGCAGGGCGACAGCTATGGATAGCGGCGCCGGCTGGTCAAAGCGATAATCTCCTAGGTTACCGCGCGGCGGTAGGAGTTACCGCGCTACGGTAGCTTTTGTATATAGGCTGGACTTGAGATTTTAATCTCATTTTCTCTCATACACTCTCTTCTTTACTTCTGGAGAGGGAAGAGGAAGAAATGTCCAGGATCTCTAGAAGAGTCGATCCAAGGTGTGCTTGTGATCAAAATTGTGAGTCGACGCTAGATCCGCGAAGAGGAAGTTGTGAAGATCAATTCCATCCGGATCAAAGATCACGATCATGGCTCCGAAGAGAATTACAAGGGTAATGATTTTCTCCTTGGACAAGTGAAGTCCTCAATATGCATACTTGCATGGAACCCCTCACCCAATGGTGAAGAAAAGGTGGTTTCCAATGGGAAGATTGGTATGATCCCCGTTTAATATTGCATATAGATCCGGAAATGTAGTGTACATAATAGGCATGTTGTGTGAAGCCCATCCAGATGAGTTGGTCTGAATTAGTGATGTTTATTTTGCGTGTCGGAGAAGACTCCGAGTATAAACATGAGGTTGTACGGAGTCTGAGGGTTGTACCTGTGAAACGAGAGTAACACGAAGTACATAGTTTAGCTCCAGGAAAATACCCAGGAAAGATCACAGTTCGGGGAACTGTTGATATCGTTAGGCGACACTGAATGTCGCCAGGCGATAGCTCCCTATGAGCTAAAGTTTTGTGTGGCTTGTCTCTAAGAGACTTGGGGGGCCAGTGCTTGTGGAGCTGTGAGCTTAAATTGCCCAGTAATGGTAGGTGCCAGCCTGAAATGGTACAAAGCCATTTGGCTTATGTTTGGGTTGAGCCGTGGAGGCCAACAACTGTGCCATCAAGTTAAGTACCTCTGAAAGACTGAGTCATTAAGTTAAGTACCTCTGAATGGGCAGTTAGTCGTTAAGTTAAGTACCTCTGAACGACATGGTCGTCAAGTTAAGAATCTCTGAATGACAAAGGTTACTGTTAAGTTAAGTACCTCTGAATGACATAGTCGTCAAGTTTAAGTACCTCTGAACGGTGGTGATACACGGGAAATCCCTTACCTCTGAACGACATGGTCATCAAGTTAAGTACACCGAAAATGTGCCCTGAGTGCACGGGGCGTGTAGCCGCTGAGCCTACATCTGTGGTGAATGGTTCTTAAATGCACATTGATATTGTCACTATATATATACTGTTGTTTGCAGGGAAGGAGAACCGCTGCCCTGAGTAAGGGGTGAGGTCGTTATAAATTGGTCAACAAAATGCTGATCATTGCTTTGTTTGCCGCATTTGTGTGGGCCGTTTTTGCAGGTGCTGGAAAGCCAAGTGGGAAATAGTGGGCTGAAGCCCTTATGCTGCGATTGGCTGGCCCTTGAAGGCCCAAGACAAACTTTTTACTGTTTTCATGTGTGGTCGTCCTGCGTGCCGATGTATGAAGTCACTTGTTGTAAATGAAACAGTTGTAAGGCTGAAAGGCCAAAACATGTGTTGGATTTGTATATATATCATTCATGTACAAACTTTTGTAGTGGACATTCCTGCTGTTATGGGTTCTTAACTTAAACTGCTTCTGCTAGACTGCTCCAAGTTAGGACGCATTCATAATTGAATTTGGATTTGAGAACAATATGTAATCTTCTCACCTGTCTGTGGTATATGGCGTCGGGCCCCGGCCGGATCTTCTATTATATATTATACGATGGATGGGGGTGTTACAGGATTCCTGTATGGTGGCGGGATTCAGGCTACATGGAGGATGAGCTGGATTGAAACGACAACATTTAATGGTGGTGAGATTCGGGCTTCGTGGAGGATGAGCTGGAGAGAAATGACAACATTGAATGGTTGAGGTATTCAACCTAGCTATTGAAGATTGTTGTTGCCAAATTCTACTATCCACGTGGCTGTAGTATTGTTGGTGGTTGGAGGAGGCTGATTGGACTTGCTGAGGTGGAGTTGCTGGATGTTTAAGTGGTAGTGGTCTGGCCATATGGAGGAGATGCTGCAGGATGGTTGAGTCGCTGGCCGATGGTTGAGCTGCTGGCCGGAGCTTGCAGTTGTTGTTGAAGTGGCTGTAAGGAGGAGCTCGGCTGGAATTGCTGAGGTGTTGGAGGTGTTGACCGGAGGTTGTTTGGGCTACATGGAGGAGGCCGACTGGTGGTGGAGGAAGCCCCTGCATGGTTGCTCGGGCAGCATGCTGGCCGGAGCTGCTTATATATACATACATATGCATATATCTTTATTATTTAAATATATATGTATATATATATATATATACACATTCATATACATATATGTAAATATAATGAATGTAGCTTGCATGGGTGGCCAGAGGAGCTCAGGTTTGCATCCATGGAGGGTGATGGTGGCGTTGAATATATCCGACCAAGCCCCATGTTGACAAGTTGGACTTGCATGCGATCTCTTGGACGTAGCAGCGGGACATTGCACGTAAATTTCCCCCAGGCCTGCCGTATTCTTACAAAAATAAAAATAAAAATGTTTAGAACATAAAATATTAATTTAATGAAAAATTTTAAAAACAACTGTTAAAGTTTGGAGAGACCGGGCGGATTGGTGTCTAACCGGCACGGTCTGATTGTTCTAGCAGGCTTGCGGTCTGGTCCGGCAGTCTGGTGATAAACCTCAGCTTGTGGTCTGGACGAAAGCCGTGATGGCGGGCTGTTGGTTAGCCGCTGCGGTCTGAATGAAGCCTCAACGGTCTTGTAGAGAGTAGTGGCAACAGTCAATCTGAGGGCCACAACAGCACTCTGGATAAAGTCACAGCGGTCTGGTTGAGGCCACGGTTGTAGTACGATAGCTTGCACAGATGCGGTCTGGTGGATAACCGTAACTGCGGTCTGGGGTATACCCGCAGTTGCGGTCAAGCGGTCTATTCGTGCGGTCTACTCTGGGGGAATGCGGCTTTGTAGCCGGCTGTTTTTTATTTTGTATAGTTGGCGGTTTGACCATGTCAAACCGCGTAGACCGCCCAGTTTGTATTTAGTCTCACATCGTGTGTTGTATTCTCTCATCTCCCTCAATTTTTATAAATAAGGGGGCATACCTATGTAATCTTTATCTTTTTGGAGCAATAAAGTTTGTGGTTTATTTAGCTCTTTGTTCATTTTTCACATGGTTTCAGAGCGAACCGATCCTTTGCTTCAATAAGATCACAGTTTGTAGCTTTAACCGCGCAGGCTCTTCCTCCGGCTTCATCTAGCTTCTTCCAGTTTATCCCATTTCTTTCCCTTCCCTTCCCTCCCTTGCTTCTCGTTGTGCTTGTGTCTTACTTCTTACCGGGCTTTTCTGTTCGCCCGGTTTTCTCTGCTACCCGTGCTCCTTTTGCGCGTTTCGCCTTTGGTCGCGGCTTCTTCCTGGCCGCTGGTTTGTTGTCACCTTAACCGGGTGGGCTCTTGCTCTTCTCTTTCTTCTTATTGGCGCGACTTCTTTGTTGGTCGCTTGTCTCTTCGACTTGTGGTGTTCACACGGTTTGATGTGCGACTTCTTTTGCTCTTGGCACCTTTGTTAGTCGCTTTTTCCTACCGCTTGTTTCTTCTTTTCTGCGAGTCCCGCATTTTTGGTCGCTCCATGTTTCTTGCCGCTGGTGTGTTGACACCGTGACAGTGCGGTCTCTGCTTCTTTCTGCGACCTATTGTTGCTCAGTTTGTTCATGTGGTTTCTTCGCTGCGTTGTTGCTTCCGGCTTCTCCTCAACCCGTGTGGCTTCATTTTTCTATTGGCCTCTTGGTTGTGGTCGGTTTCTCTTTCCGACCTATTTGCCGTATTTTTATTGTCCGGTTTGTTTCTAACCGTGCGGTTAGCCTTTTCTGCTTTCCGGTTTCTTCTTGAAGATGGCTTCACTTCTCTCTTTTACTACTCGTGCTCTTGTGGCCTCCTCTGAAAAGTGGCGTATTGACTCTGGTGCCACTTGTCACATGACTGGCAACTCTCGTTTGTTTACCTTTTTGCTTGAACAACATAGAATGTCTTCTATTGTTATTGCTGATGGGACTTTTGCTCCCATGTATGGTATTGGCACTGTACACCTCTCTTCATCTTTGCTGCTCAAAGACACTCTCTATATCCCTGCTTTACCGTGCAATTTACTCTCTGTTCATGCTCTTTGTACTCAGCTAAATTGCACGGTTACTTTTTCGAATACCACTTGCTCCTTCTTGGATTTTGTTTCCAAAGCTACGATTGCTACTGGGATTGCCAGTAGTGGCCTCTTCTTTCTTGACCATGACGCTGCTCTTTTTTCTTCTTCATCTCTTCAGCAGTGACATCGTCTTCTTGGCCACCCTCCTTCTCATCTCATCCACCAGCTTCTTCCCTATCTTCCTCCGGAGGTTTATCCTTTGAATTGCGAAGCCTGTTAGTTTGGCAAACATCATCGCTCTTCTTTTCCTGCACGAACAAGATGTGGTTCTTTACGTCCTTTTGAACCTGTTCATTCTGACATCTGGAGTCTTGCTCCTGTTGCCACTGTTGGTAGAGGTAGTTTATACTTTGTCACTTTCATTGATGATTTCTCCATGTGTACTTGGCTCTATCTCCTGAACGATCGTTCTGAACTTTACACTGTGTTTACCACCTTTTATCATGAGATCTTGACACAATTTCAGGTGTCTACTCAAGTTCTTCGTACTGATAATGCTAGGGAATATGTCAGCCGACAATTTTCTGATTTTTGTGCGAACCATGGTTTGGTTCATCAAACCTATAGCCCCTATACCTCTCAATAGAATGGCATTGCTGAAAGCAAGAATTGTCATCTCTTGGATGTTGCTCACAGCCTTCTATTGTAAATGGACATCTCTCAGTCCTATTGGGGTCATGTCGTTCTTCTCTCATGCTATCTCATTTATCGATACCCTCATCTGTTCTTCACTGCAAGTGTAACACCCCAAAATGTTGTAGGAGCGACGGGGATCGATTTTGGCCAAGACAAGGTTTTGGTGCAGGTGACACGGGCCCCGACACGGGCGTGTCGGAGGCCGTGTCGGGCGTGTCGAGCTCGGGCCGTCGAGCTGGCCGTGTCGTCGACCAGCGCAGGTCGACGATGGTCGTGTGGTGTAACACGGCCTAGGACACGAGCGTGTCCCAGGCCGTGTCACACCTGGGCTGTGCGGTTGGGTACACGGGTAATGACACGGGCACGAACACGGGCGTGTCTAGTTTGACACGGGCGTGTCTGATGCCGTGTCACCAAGCCGTGTACCCCTCTGACTGCAAAGTGTTGATAAATTGCACACGGGGGGCGTGACACGGGTCCCGACACGGGCGTGTCGCAGGTGACATGGGCGTGTCGGAGGCCGTGTCAAAGGCCGTGTGCTGGTTTTCAATTTTGGTCGAGACGGCGAATGAGATACACGACCAGGCACACGGCCGTGTGCCAACCCGTGTTCGGCCCAGATTTTATGATTTTGGATTTAATCCAGGCCGTTCGTTTCCTTGGCTTTGGATCCGACGGTGGGGGGCTGCTCCTGGGTGGTTATAGTCGGGAAATAGGGTTTAGAAACCTATTTTCCATTGGCCAATCTCTCTCTAAAAGTTAGAGAGAAGGGAGAGCAAGGAGGAAGGAGGAGTCCAAGATCCGGCCGCCGGAAGAGCTTCGGAGCTCCGAATCGCGATCCGAGTCAAGATCCACGGAGGCGACGCCGTTGCGGTGCTTTCCAACCGTATAGTTTTCGATGGCGCCGCGGAAGAATGCAAGGGTAACGATTTCTCATCCTTGGGCATGTGAAGCCCTCTTTTCCTTTGCATAGGAAGCCCTCTCTCGCGAGTGAGCGAAGAGTTGGAGCGTTCCTTGGGGTAGATATGTGAAGTCCCCCTTGTGTAGAGTCTGTATGCGTAAACGGACATAGGCATTGTGTGTGAAGCCTATTCGGACATGTTGGTCCGGATCGGTGATGTTGCATTGCATTTGAACCGGGCAAGAATCCGGGTGTTTGGGTGTTTTCGGGTTTTCTACGTGGTAGATTGCATCAGGGAGCCTTGGAGATTAACTCCAAGGTGCACCCGGAAAACTGGGCAAAAGCGGGTTTTGCCAACACGGTGGCCGGGGAGCCAACGTGAACATAACCGGGTTATGTGATTATTGTGGTGGAAACGGGACTCGGTGAGTCTTGGCCTGCATATATGGCTTAAATTGTCGTTGCGGTGTGAGCACGGGTCAGGCGGAACCGTACCCGGTCTATGTCGTTCGGTAGGACCGTTGGCATGGATGAGGGTCTTCGGCGGTCTATGGCTTAAATTGTCGTGACCAAGGCCAGGAAGGCAAAATCCTCATATGGATGACCGTCCAAGAGGCGGTGGTGGATTGGGAACGTCTATGGCTTGAATTGACGTGACGTTAGCCGGTTCGCCGAGAATGTGCCCTGAGTGCACGGGGTGTGTTGCCGTGCGAGCCCACGCCTGTGGTGAAGTGCAAATACTTTATATAATTGCCAATGCTAATAAAGTGCAGGGAAAGAGCATTGCCGCCCCGAATGTGGGGGCGGGATCGTTATAATTTGGTCAGCATTGCTGACCGTTGCTATTATTTGCCACCGGGCGGTGGTTTGTGGCTTGCAGGTGCTGCGGAGCAGAGCGGAAAATAGCGGGCTAAAGCCCTTGTTGCTGTGCCGGCCCTCGAAGGCCTAATTGTTTATGTTTCTTTCCCGTTTTCATGTATGGCCGGCCTGCGTGCCGAAGTTTGGAAAACACTTCATTTATTAAGTGAACAGTGTAAGGCCTTAAGGCCATTTCTCTTTGGTTGTATGTATACATTCCTGAGTTTGTAGTGGACATTCATGCTGTTGTGGCTGGGTTCTTATTTCTTTTGCAACTTAATAAATTGCTTCCGCTAGGTGTTGTGTAGGACGACATGATTGGTTGAATGGTTTCAACGCGTAACCAACCGGTCTGTCCGTAGTATATGGCGTCGGGCCCCGGCCGGACCTACTGCTATATGCTATGCGACGGATAGGGGTGTTACAAATTGGTATTAGACTTCTGGTTTCGGTCAAGCTTAAATAAATTCGTGGACGAATTCACTTTAAGGGGTGGTGAGCACATGTGTGCGTCATCGTTATAACATGAAAAGAACCCATGAATGTCCACTTAGGAATGAAAATATACATGTTCGAGGAACCTGTGTGTTCCTATAATTGCTGTTTGCAGTAATTTTTGGGTCGCTTATTGGTGTTTTGCACGATTATAGGTGACCAGAAGTGGTGCTGGGCCGTCGGAACGGCCAGGTTCTGAGGCGAGCAGTGCGCCAAGTGATGCGCCTGCAACACCTCCGTCTGCCGAGACCATTAGGTTGGTGGCAGAAGCGGTCATGGCAATGATCAATGCGCAGCCTGCAAGGCAGGTGCAGCAGCCTGCTCCTGCTGTGGAGCAAGTACCGCTTCAGATGGCAGAGCAAAGGAGGGTTGAGCAAGTAGTTTTGGAGCCAGAGTTGCCTCGGAGAGCAACTGAAAGACAACTGAAGCACGTGATGGGCTTTCATCCACCGGTATTCACGGGGGTAGAAACCCCGACCCAAGCAGAGGATTGGCTCTCAAGGGTCAACAGGGTGATGACTGCGATGGAAATAGAAGAGTGGCAGAAGACCACAATAGCGACGTTCCAGTTGGACGGGGACGCAAGACTATGGTGGGAAGGCCTAGAGCTACATCAGTTGCGGGGAAGGCCGTTGGCCGAAGTTTCGATGGAGGAGTTTGCGAGACTATTCATGGCTCGATACCTCCCCTCGACGCAGAGAATTGCGCTAGAAAGCGAGTTTCAGAAGTTGGTGCAAGCGGATTGCACCGTTGATGAGTACCTCCACGAGTTTACTCGGTTGGGGAGATATGCCGGCGCTACCTTCGCAGACAGGGAGCGCAAGACGAGCCGCTTCTACGAAGGGCTAAGAGATGATTTAAGATTGCTACTATCGGGGCCCAAGGCGCAGGGTTTCATGACCCTGGTAAATTCGGCCCGGTCCTTGGAGAAGGGCATGAAGAATGTCCAAGCAAAGAAGGAATCCGGTAGTAAGAAAGCGGAGTTCAAGGCACCGACTACGTCGAAGTCGGGCTACCGCAGATTCTATAAGAAAGCTAAGACGTCGAGTCCAGCTGCTTCAGGTGCCTCGGGGGCAACTACCAATCGAACCCCGGGCGCTTGTTTCACGTGTGGAAAGACGGGGCACTTTGCCCGTGATTGCTGGAATGGACGCTCAAAGTCCGAAAGGAAACAAGGAGCTACCTACGAGGAGAAGGGCAAAGCGGTGGAGTCGACCGCATCCCACTATGCTCCGACTCAGCCTAGAGTCTATAACTTGGGCCAGCAGGAGGCCATCAAGCAAGCGGATGTGGTGACATGTATGAGTTAATTTATAGCAAGTTAGTTTTAATGCCGTTATCTATTGCTCGTTAGCCTAATATTGTTTGTATAGGCTTTGTTGTGATTAGTGATAGTCCGGCACAGGCACTGTTCGACACGGGAGCTTCACATTCCTTCTTGTTCGAAAGTTTCATATCGCGCATCGGAGTCCTTTCTTCGATGACGAAGGACAAGTTGGATGTGCTGCTACCGAATGGTTGCTCGATGCGTGCGGATAGGGTGTGCGCCGTAAAGGTTCACATTGGGAGCCAAGAGTTCGACTTGCTAGCGTCATTGCTGCCGCTAGTAGAGTTCGACGTGATCTTTGGGATGGATTGGCTATCAGAGCAGAAAGCTTGGATTTACTGTGACCGGAAGGAGGTCAAGCTGGGTGTAGGGCGGGAGACTACATTCGAGGGGCTAAAGGGGTCGAGCAAGACATTGATGGCTGCTCTTCAGGTGGTGAAGGCAGTTCGTGCTGGTGCAGAGCTGTTCTTCGCAATAGTGGGGGCTGTGGAGCCAAAGTCTTCGTTGGATAGCATCCCCGTGGTTTGCGAATACCCCGATGTGTTCCCGGATAGTCTTCCCGGAGCCCCACCGCAGCGGGAGATTGATTTCACCATCGAGCTCGTACCGGGGGCCAAACCGGTATCACGTGCTCCGTATAGGTTGGCGCCTAAGAGATGGCAGAGTTGAAAGTTCAGCTAGAGGAGCTGATGGAACAAGGGTATGTGCGTCCAAGCTCGTCGCCTTGGAGCGCACCGGTCCTCTTCGTTAAGAAGAAGGACGGGAGTATGCGGATGTGTATCGACTACAGAGAGTTAAACAAGCTAACAGAGAAGAATAAGTACCCGATCCCGAGGATTGATGATCTCTTTGATCAGTTAGTCGGATCGTCGGTATACTCCAAGTTGGACTTGAAGTCGGGGTACTATCAGCTGAGGATCAGGGAGTGTGATATCCCGAAGACGGCGTTCAGTACGAGGTATGGGCATTTCGAGTTCACGGTCATGCCATTTGGACTGACGAATGCGCCATCGGTGTTTATGGATCTGATGAACAGGACGTTCAGAGATTTCCTGGATCGCTTTGTGATCGTCTTTATTGACGATATTTTGGTGCACTCGCAGTGCGAAGAAGACCACTTCAAGCATTTGCATTTGGTGTTGGAGACTTTGAGGAGGAATGAGCTTTACGCAAAGTTCTCCAAGTGCGAGTTCTGGCTACCCTCGGTAGCGTTCCTTGGTCATATAGTGAGTGGGGAAGGTATAGCGGTGGATCCGGCGAAGATTGTTGTGATACGGGAGTGGCCTGCGTTATCTTCTATCGCGGAAGTCCGTAGTTTTCTCGGACTTGCCGGATATTACAGGCGCTTCGTAGAGAACTTCTCGTGGTTAGCATTACCTCTCACGAAGTTGACAAGGAAGGATCAAAAATTCTTGTGGACGCAAGAGTGCGTGCAAGCTTTTGAGGAACTGAAGAGACGGTTGACCACGGTGCCAGCGCTTAGTTCGCCGAGTGGGACCGAGGGCTTTGAGGTGTATAGCGACGCTTCGGGTAGTGGCTTGGGCTGCGTGTTGTTGCAGCATGGGAGCGTGATAGCGTATGGATCGCGTCAGTTGAAGGTGCATGAAAGAAATTATCCGGTGCACGACTTGGAGTTGGCGGCCGTGATATTTGCACTCAAGTTGTGGAGGCACTACCTTTACGGTGTAAGGGTCGATATATACACCGATCACAAGAGCCTAAAATATTTGTTGGATCAAAAGGACCTTAATATGAGATAGAGGAGGTGGATGGAGTTCCTAGGGGACTACACCTTCAAAATACATTATGTACCTGGGAAGGGAAACGCAGTTGCGGATGCGCTGAGCCGCAGGGCTCCCGCCCAAGCCAACTGGTTGTCGGTGCATGATGAGCGGCTAGTACGGGAGTTGGAGGAGCTTGAGATCTGTTGCATTGACAGGGAGACGAGCGCCAAAGCAATGTTAAACTGGACAGAAGTTCAGTATGACCTGGCTGACCGGGTTCGGCAGGCATTGGAGTTAGATGACTCCATGAAGGAGCTTTTGGAGGCCGCTCTGGATAGGTCAAATTCCCAGTTCTCGGTGGAAGATGGTTTATTAAGGAAGGATCATCGGTTGTGCGTCCCGAGTGGGGGTAACCTCCGGGCGGAGTTGATGTACGAGGCTCATCATACCAAGTACTCAATCCACCCAGGGAGCACGAAGATGTATCGTGATCTCAAGAAGCTGTTTTGGTGGCTGGGGCTCAAGAAAGATGTGGCGTTGTACGTGGCTAAGTGTCAAACGTGCGCCTTGGTGAAGGCGGAGTGCCAAAAGCCGGGAGGATTTCTGAAGTCCTTGCTTATACCGGAGTGGAAATTCGACGATATATCTATGGACTTTGTGCACGGGTTGCCAAGGTCGCAGAAGGGGAACGATGCCATCTGGGTGATTGTAGATCGGCTAACCAAGGTGTCGCATTTCATTCCGCATAGGAAGGATGACTCGGTGGAGAAGTTGGCGAAGCTATACGTGGACAATATTGTTAGGCTGCATGGTGTGCCCCGTAGCATTGTGAGTGATCGCGATGGGCGGTTCACGTCAAATGATTGGAGGTTGGTACAGCAGATGCTGGGAACAAAGTTAAAGTTCAGCACAGCTTTCCATCCGCAGACGGATGGGCAGACCGAGAGGGTCAATAGAACGATGGAGGACATGCTACGCATGTGTGTTCTGGATTTCGGTAAGCATTGGGAAGACCACCTTTATTTGGTGGAGTTCGCGTACAACAACAGCTACCAAGCGAGTATACAAATGGCGCCCTTCGAGGCCCTGTATGGTAGGAAGTATCGCACGCCGTTATCGTGGCTTAAAACGGGTGAGGCAAGGTTGTACAAGAAGCAGGAGGTGGAGAGTGCTACCTCGTTAGTGCGGATCATTCGGGAGCGCTTGTTGATCGCTCAGGACCGGCATGCAAAGTATTACAATGCCAAGCACCGGAACGTGGAGTTCGCGGTAGGCGATTGGGTATATCTGAAAGTGAAGCTGTTCAAGGTGGTTTCGCGGGTGAGACGCTTGAAGAAGCTGAGCCCAAGATACCTTGGACCTTTTGAGGTTCTGGAGCGAGTCGGCGAATCTGCATACTGTTTGAAGCTGTCGGTGGAGTTGAGTGGATTACATGATGTGTTCCACATTTCTGTGTTGCGGAAGGCGGTGCAAGAGCCTTCGCAGGTGATCGCGGTTGACCAAGTGCCGGTGGACGAAGGGTTGACGACTAGGGTCAAGCCCATTCATATCGAAGATGTTGAGGTCAAGAGACTCCGTAACAAGGAGATCCGGATGGTTAAGGTCCGGTGGGATAATTGCGGGCGTGAGGAGCTCTCTTGGGAACGGGAGCAGACTATGCTCGAGGAGTACCCGGAATTGTTCCGCTTAGGTACTGTTTTACGTTAAGTCCTGTTTGTCCTTTATTAATTTCGTGGACGAAATTCTTTAAGGGGGGTAGAATTGTAACACCCCAAAATGTTGTAGGAGCGACGAGGATCGATTTTGGCCAAGACAAGGTTTTGGTGCAGGTGACACGGGCCCCGACACGGGCGTGTCGGAGGCCGTGTCGGGCATGTCGAGCTCGGGCCGTCGAGCTGGCCATGTCGTCGACCAACGCAGGTCGACGATGGTCGTGTGGTGGAACACAGCCTAGGACACGTGCGTGTCCCAGGCCGTGTCACACCTGGGCTGTGCGGTTGGGTACACGGGTAATGACACGGGCACGAACACGGGCGTGTCTAGTTTGACATGGGCGTGTGTGATGCCGTGTCACCAAGCCGTGTACCCCTCTAACTGCAAAGTGTTGATAAATTGCACACGGGGGGCGTGACACGGGTCCCGACACGGGCGTGTCGCAGGTGACACGGGCGTGTCGGAGGCCGTGTCAAAGGCCGTGTGCTGGTTTTCAATTTTGGTCGAGACGGCGAATGAGATACACGGCCAGGCACACGTCCGTGTGCCAACCCATGTTCGGCCCAGATTTTATGATTTTGGATTTATTCCGGGCCGTTCGTTTCCTTGGCTTTGGATTCGACGGTGGGGGCTGCTCCTGGGTGGTTATAGTCGGGAAATAGGGTTTAGAAACCCATTTTCCATTGGCCAATCTCTCTCTAAAAGTTAGAGAGAAGGGAGAGCAAAGAGGAAGGAGGAGTCCAAGATCCGGCCGCCGGAAGAGCTTCGGAGCTCCGAATCGCGATCCGAGTCAAGATCCGCGAAGGCGACGCCGTTGCGGTGCTTTCCAACCGTATAGTTTTCGATGGCGCCGCGGAAGAATGCAAGGGTAACGATTTCTCATCCTTGGGCATGTGAAGCCCTCTTTTCCTTTGCATAGGAAGCCCTCTCTCGCGAGTGAGCGAAGAGTTGGAGCGTTCCTTGGGGTAGATATGTGAAGTCCCCCTTGTGTAGAGTCCGTATGCGTAAACGGACATAGGCATTGTGTGTGAAGCCTATTCGGACATGTTGGTCCGGATCGGTGATGTTGCATTGCATTTGAACCGGGCAAGAATCCGGGTGTTTGGGTGTTTTCGGGTTTTCTACGTGGTAGATTGCATCAGGGAGCCTTGGAGATTAACTCCAAGGTGCACCCGGAAAACTGGGCAAAAGCGGGTTTTGCCAATACGGTGGTCGGGGAGCCAACGTGAACATAACCGGGTTATGTGATTATTGTGGTGGAAACGGGACTCGGTGAGTCTTGGCCTGCGCATATGGCTTAAATTGTCGTTACGGTGTGAGCACGGGTCAGGCGGAACCGTACCCGGTCTATGTCGTTCGGTAGGACCTTTGGCATGGATGAGGGTCTTCGGCGGTCTATGGCTTAAATTGCCGTGACCAAGACCAGGAAGGCAAAATGCTCATATGGATGACCGTCCAAGAGGCGGTGGTGGATTGGGAACGTCTATGGCTTGAATTGACGTGAAGTTGGCCGGTTCGCCGAGAATGTGCTCTGAGTGCACGGGGTGTGTGACCGTGCGAGCCCACACCTGTGGTGAAGTGCAAATACTTTATATAATTGCCTATGCTAATAAAGTGCAGGGAAAGAGCATTGCCGCCCCGAATGTGGGGGCAGGATCGTTATAATTTGGTCAGCATTGCTGACCGTTGCTATTGTTTGCCACCGGGCGGTGGTTTGTGGCTTGCAGGTGCTGCGGAGCAGAGCGGGAAATAGTGGGCTAAATCCCTTGTTGCTGTGCCGGCCCTCGAAGGCCTAATTGCTTATGTTTCTTTCCCGTTTTCATGTATGGCCGGCCTGCGTGCCGAAGTTTGGAAAACACTTCATTTATTAAGTGAACAGTGTAAGGCCTTAAGGCCATTTCTCTTTGGTTGTATGTATACATTCCTGAGTTTATAGTGGACATTCATGTTGTTGTGACTGAGTTCTTATTTCTTTTGCAACTTAATAAATTGCTTCCGCTAGGTGTTGTGTAGGACGACATGATTGGTTGAATGGTTTCAACGCATAACCAACCGGTCTGTCCGTAGTATATGGCGTCGGGCCCCGACCGGACCTACTGCTATACGCTATGCGACGGATAGGGGTGTTACAGCAAGACTCCCTTTTCCATTTTGTATCACACGGCCGAGCCATTTCCTTTACCTCTTAAGATTTTTGGGTGTACAGCATTTGTTCACATACCTTCTCCTGGCCGTGACAAACTTTCTCCCCGATCTATTAAATGCATATTCCTTTGATATTGTCCTTCCCAGAAGGGCTATCGCTGTTTTGATCCTCTTATATGCAAACAGTATGTTTCTGCAGATGTTACCTTTTTTGAATATACACAGTATATTTCTCCTGATTCTTCTCTCTTACCTTATGATGCTTCTTCTTTTGTGCCTGGTTACTTGGCCCCTCTATCGGAACCCATTCTTTCTACACCTGTACCTGTTGGGTCGTCTATTCCTCTCACCACTGATTCTTTGCACTTGGAGCCTGCATTGTCTTCTTCCTCTCCTATCTCTAATTCTTCTTCTCCTCTGCTGCTGCAACCAACTCCCAGCCCAGTCCTCTCTTCTTTGGATGAGGCTAATCCGGTGGACAGGTCCTCTTTGGATCTTCCAATTGCTCTTCGGAAAGGTGTTTGCTCCTGCACCCAGCTTCCTCTTAAGGTTGTGGTATCTTATGCTAAGCTCCATCCTTCCTCTAGGGGCTTTTCTCTGGCTCTCTCCTCTCATGGTGTTCCTTCCTCATATCAAGATGCTCTTTCTATACCTCATTGGAAGGCTGTTATGGATGAAGAGATGCGTACTCTTACTGAACGGGGTACTTGGACTCTTGTTTGTCCTCCTCTAGGTGCTGATGTGGTTGGCTATCGTTGGGTCTTTATTATTAAATTTCTCCTTGATGGCTCCATTGATCGATACAAGGCCCGACTTATTGCCAAAGGTTTTACGCAGACTTATGGGGTGGATTTCTTTGATACCTTCTCTCCTGTGGCAAAGATTACTACTACTCGTGTGATCTTTTCAGTTGTCGTAAACCGAGACTGGGAAATTTTTTAGCTGGATGTAAAGAATGCCTTTCTTTATGGGGATTTACAAGAAACTGTTTATATGAAACAACCTCCTGGGTATGTTGCTCAGGAGGAGTCTCAGGTCTGTAAACTACGAAAGGCAATCTATGGTCTTAAGCAAAGTCTCAGGGCCTTGTTTGACAAGTTCAATGAGGTCATTTCGCTAGTTGGGTTTTCTCAAAGTGCAACGGATCACTCGTTATTTGTTCGCAAAACATCAGCTGGTCTTGTTGTTCTTGCTGTTTATGTTGATGATATTCTTCTCACAGAAGATGATAAAGAAGGTATGGATATATAAAGAAGCATCTTCTTAAGCATTTTGTCACTAAAGATATGGGGACTCCGAATTATTTCTTTGGAATTGAAATATCTAGAAAGCCGGGATCTGTTGTTCTGTCACAGAGTAAATATGCCTTGGATCTCTTAAAAGAGATAGGTCTCCTTGGGGCTAAACCTGCTCGTTCTCCGATGTTGATTAGAGATGACAAGTGTTGGAGTAAGGACTCACCTCTTCTTGAAGATGTCATTAGGTACAGACGACTTGTGGGGAAACTCATTTATCTTACAGTCACAAGACCGGATATTTGCTATGCAGTGGGAAAAGTGAGTCAGTTTATGCAAGCTCCTAAGGAGTGTCATCTACAGTCAGCTATAAAGATTCTGGAGTATGTGAAAGGTGTTCTAGGAAAGGACTTCTATTTCAGAAGCGAGGTCACTTGAAGATTGAGGCATATTCTAATGCGAGCTATGCAGATGATAAGGAAGATAGGAAGTCCACATCTGAGTTCTAAATGTTTGTTGGTGGAAATTTGGTAAGTTGGAAGAGCAAGAAACAAGTTGTTATTTCCAGGTCAAGCGCATAAGCTGAGTATAAGAGCATGACTCTAACTACTTGTGAGCTGAAGTGGTTACGGACACTCATGCTTGATTTTGGAGAATGTTATGATCATCCTCTACTAATGTTCTACGACAACAAGGCAGCCAAATATATTTCAAGGAATCCTATCTTTCATGAGAGGACGAAGCATATTGAGGTTGATTGCCATTTCATTAGAGAGGAGATTTTGAAGAATCAGGTTTGCACTCCATTTGTTACCTCAGAGGGAGAACTAGCTGATTTCTTTACCAAGCCAGTAAATCCGTCTGAGGAGGTTTGTAGCAAGCTGGGCATGATCGATATATATGCTCCAGCTTGAGGGGGAGTGTTAATGATTGGAGAGGCCGGGCAGAATGGTGGCTAACCGAAGCAGTCTGATTGTTCTAGTAGGCTTGCGGTCTGGTCCGACGGTCTGGTGATAAACCTCGGCTTGTGGTCTGGTAGATAGCAACAGTGGTGGTCTGGAGGTTAGTCATAGCGGACAGATTGGTGTAGCAGTGGTGTGGCCGAAAGCTGCGACGGCGGGCTGTTGGTTAGCCTATGCGGTCTGAATGAAGTCGTAGTGGTCTGGCAGAGAGTAGCAACAACAATCAATCTGAGGGCCATAATAGCAGTTTGGATAAAGTCACAGCGGTCTGGTTAAGGCCGCGGTTGCAGTTTTTAGCTTGCACAGATGCGGTCTGGTGGATAGCCTCAACTGCGGTCTGGTGTCTACCAACAGTTGCGGTCAGGCGTTCTGTTCGTGCGGTCTACTCTGGGGGAATGCAGCTTTGTAGCCGACTATTTTTTATTTTGTATAGTTGGCGGTTTGACTATATCAAACCGTGTAGACCGCCTAGTTTGTATTTAGTCCCACATCATGTATTGTATTCTCTCACCTCCCCCGATTTCTATAAATAAGGGGCATACCTATGTAATCTTTATCTTTTTGGAGCAATAAAGTTTGCGGTTTATTTAGCTTTTTGTCCATTTTCACAACAACGAATAAATATAATAATTTATTTAAATATCAAATAACAAATTGTCTAAAATGATGACTAAATTACTAGTCATCAGCATACACCATCTATGTTCATCGGCCCCGCCATTTTAAGAGGATCTTCAACATCAGGGCAACACAAGAAGACGCCATCTTTTTCTGCAATCACACATGCACAATAGTCGGCACAGTGAACTAGGTGCATCATTGGATGGAGCACTTCCTCATCACCGACACCCCCTCCGACAATGTTCCCTTCACCCCTCAGCAGTTGACGGAGCACGTATTAGCTTCCCAAATCTGAGAGATGACTTAGAGGAGCTGCGGAAGACCTTCCGCAGGAGGAAGTTCGATGTCACTTACTAGCAGCACAAACTTGACAAGATCACCTCTTTCTTCCCCGGAACAAGTATACCTTTGGCGAGCATCTGATTTCCTAACTACTTTATTGCGTTTAACTTTTACGATCCCCTTTCACGATATCCTGCATCGTCCTGTGAGAGCCACTTCTAATGGCGAAGGACCTGAATCCACCTTCGCCAAGTATAAAATCCCAGCCATGAGAGGATGGGATGTATTTTGGCCTTCCCGCGGGGATGGCGACTATTCCTGAGTACCCTATATGGAATCGCGCTGCTTAGCCCTCAAACATCATCGCGCAAAGAGGCCCGAGTGTGGAGAGCCTTCTAGGCAGAAGCACAATGCAAGGAGTGCGTGAATAAGCATAATTTTGATGTCAACGAGGGCGAAGCCAGGGTCCCCTCCTCGCACCCCAAATTCGATCGCAGAACTAATAGGGTGGACCACTTTGGTCGTCAAATAGTCTCTTGGTAGGATGAGGAGAACATCATCCACCCGAGCACAAACATACCCCCTAGTCGGAGCATTGGGAGGATGAGGGTGTGTGTTTCCAAGTTGTCTTCACTCCTTACGGGCGTGAGGAAACAGTCGCGCTGCAGGAGTCTTCTCCCAACTCCCCGGCGAATCAGAATTTGCGCTCGACCCTATGAATACTGGATCTTGTGCTCTAGACAGCGAGGCAATTGGTGGAGGTCGATGCAAGGAACAAGCTCCTTAGAGACCAAAATGAGTAAATCCAAAAGTCGTTGGAGGAATTTGAGACAAATGTCGAATGCAGAGCCTATGAGGTGATATTTGTTGAAGCTAGAAAAAATCCCTACTTCAAAATTCAGATCAATACAACCTAAGATTACTGGTCCTTTGGTCGGGCTTGATGGATTGATAGGCAAGGAAACAAAGTAGAGGGAACACTAAAGGACCCCAGGTGCTGCAGCAAGGAGGTCCTGCCATGTACCCAGATGTTTAGAAAAGCTTCCCCTCCACAACTAAGAATGGTCGAGCAGGTTACAAGGGGACACTAGCTTGGTGACTATCTTAAGATGTAGACAAAAGGGAATGATCTCTGTCTCACGACCCAAGTCTTCGATAGTAGGATCCAAAAGCTCAACCAAACTTCTAAATCCTTGTACCCATAGGGTCCTATTTATAGGAAAATCTAAGGGGTAGGAGGTCTTATTTATAACATAAACCCCACCTGGCAACCATGCGAATACTGATGGAGCTCGCCTGGCTTGAGCGAGTATTTGTCTTGGTAACCTACCTGGCGAGTATATGAGGGGTACTTATCATACTCACCCAGGCCTTCTTCTGTTCTTGAATGCTAATTTTGACTCCTGGCTTGATCTGTTGACTTTGACTTCTACCTCGACTGGGCCCACCCTCGATGAATACGGGTTGTACACAATCCCCTCTCTTTGCTAGTGACTTTAGGAGCTCGAAAAGAAACTTCCAACCATTATTCGATGAGCTTTCTTGGACGAGTATATGGAGTACTCAAGACCCTCACCGGCTCTTGACCTCTATAAATAGAGGGGGGCTCTTTCATGAGCTACACCTTTTGAACTCACACGAGATGTCGTCGACTACTGAGGAAGAACTTGAGGTGAATATGGCTGAGTTGGTGGGATTCCTGAAGCCTAAGGCTTCATAGCAGCCCTGAGAGGGCGACGATGCTGCCGAGCTCCCTCTATCATAAAAGATGAAGTCGCTGAAAAATAAAAAGACACTTGCTTCTAAGAAGGACAACCTGCCGCCTATCACTGGGGATGTCGCCACGTTGACCAATGAGCCTGAAGTCCCTTCGAGCACCCAGAGAGTGCTTGACCAAATAGGTCTGGGCAATGAAGTGGAGAAAACTGCTCCACCTTGCCCTCTGGGTGAGAAGGCTGCCTCTGCGGAGGACCTTACTGGGTCCTAGGCCCAGGTTCAATCAGATCTCGCCTCTACGCGAGGTAGGATCCTTACTGCCATGAACTCCTCGTTGTTGTTATTCTGCCTCGCTTACTAACAGTCTTCCTTGATCTCGTAGATAATCCACCCACAATGGGGGAACCTTTATAAGTGTCTTCCTTACGATTAGCCCCCGTGGTTGCCCTTGAAGCTCAGCACCCTCAACGATCTCGCCAACAAGTC
Source organism: Platanthera zijinensis (assembly GCA_039513925.1). Taxonomy (NCBI): domain Eukaryota; kingdom Viridiplantae; phylum Streptophyta; class Magnoliopsida; order Asparagales; family Orchidaceae; genus Platanthera; species Platanthera zijinensis. The sequence goes on from CM077083.1 coordinate 14,753,227, forward strand.
TAACTCAACTTCAGATCCTCGACGATGTCGTGGGGGGGGGGGGTTAAGTTCCTACGCGCGGTGAGCTGTCGGCAACGATTGCGGTACTTGCGATGAGTTACCCAAATACCCCTGGCCTCTGCCAATAAATAGAAGTGGTGGGCACGCATTTATTACGCTATCAGCTATTTTCACCTGCTTGTGAGTATCTCCGACATTCTTCTTTCTCGCCACCTATACTCACGTTCTTTCAACTTGCAATTCTCTGAGATGAGTGATGATGTTACTGCTCGGCACATTGGGCACGCGGAACTTTATCAATCCTATCTTCAAGAAGTCGGCCACTAATCAGAAGGATCTAGATGACTTTATCAAGCAATTTCTATCAGATGGATACACGACACGAATTCCTCGGCGAGGGGAGCGACTGAATACTGTGCTAGAGGACGAGCTCATCCTCCCTATTTGACACTTCGAAGTCGGCCTGTGAATTTTTTTGTGGTCGAAGTACTGCCGAATACTCTGGTATTTTAGCATAGTCCTCGCCAAAAATATCACAATGGAGCGGGAGGAGACATTCAGTTTAAGCAAGGACATTTTGAGGGGGAGGCGACATTCAGCGTGGGCGACGACATTCGGCGGGGGCGGCAACATTTGACTTCGGTGGCAGCATTCACTGTGGGGAAGAGACATTCGATGAGGGCGGAGGCATTTATCGGGGGATGCAATATTCGATTTGGCCGGAGAAATTCAACAGGGGAGGCGGCAATCGGCGTGGGCGGAGACATTTAGTGTAGAAGGTGACATTCGGCATGGGCGACGTCATTCAGCCTTGGCAATATCATTCGGCCTGAGCGGCGTCATTCGGTGTGGGGCAGTGACATTCGACGGGGTAGAGACATATAACTTGGGTGGCAACTCATGCTGGCGTGATATTCAGTGGGCGCGACATTTGGCTTTAGTGAATGGTTGGATTGCAATTAGTTTTAGCAAATGAGTGAATGATCACATACTTCGTTCTCCCTAATGTACACAATGTGGAATATTCAAATAGTTCACTGTACTCTTAGATATAAGTTCAGTGTCTAAATTTATTGAGATAACAAACTTACCAAATTAAAAAGAGACATCTTTGAATCAAATACTCAATTTTGCGGTCCACTCAAGGCTTTTGGTAGATCGAGCATGCTGAACCGTCTTAGCCCGCTGAGCCATCGATCACACAAACTGTCAGAATTTACAGAACGGTGAGAGAGAGATTTTTTTACATGGCAAACCCACAATCGGGATGAAAAATCACGTGGTCGATTCGTTGTTGACCTAACTTCCATTATACATAGTTTGTTACATGGTTTTTCGAAAAAGGCGAGTGTGACAGACCGCTCCTCGTTACACTTGTTGAGATGAGAGAGAGTGCTCAGAACGCGACAGAGCTCCGCACTTTAGCCAGTTGTCTTGCTCCTTCGTGTGAAGGGGAGTGTGCGAACTTGGGCATCTTGATAGACATGATTTGCTGACACGGGGAAAGATTGCCTCTTGCTTCAATGTTACACGGACGACCGAAGATAGTGAGCGACCGTTGAGAGCTTGCCACCCTCCAAGTGCTTGACAGAGTTCGGGCGACTTCGACCGTCTAAAATTAATCCCAAATAAAATTAATCCCCAATAAAATTAATCCCAAATAAAATTAATATGAACTTACTTAAATTTTTACTCATTTAAATCTTTTTTTCAGCCTTTAGAATTCCATGGTGCTCTTTGGTGATGCTATCTCCAGGATAGCATTATTTTGTCGGGATTGGGCTCCATTCCCTTTAGGGTAAGAAGGTACTCCAAGAACTTTTCCCTTCCTGCCTAGAACACGCATTTCGCTGGATTGAGCCTCATCTTTAACTTCTGAAGCATTGTGAAGGTATCCACCAGATCATTGATGTGCTCTCAGATACTTCTTCTTTTGACATGGAGATCATCCACAAATACTTACAGGTTACGCCCATTTTGCTCCTTGAAGACTTGATCCATCATTTGCTGGTAAGAAGCTCCTACATTCTTAGCCCAAAGTACATCATCTTGTAGTTGTAGTAGCCATATTGGTAATGAAGGATATGTCGCGGCAGTCTGTGGGATGCATCTTGATCTAGTGGTATCTTGAAAAGGCATCAAGGAAGCTTATCATAGAAAAACCAATTGCTAAATCAATCAGCGCGTCAATTCAAGGCAAAAAGTAGCAATCCTTTGCGCAAGCTTTATTTAATAATGAAAAGTCGATACACATTTTATAGCCCCCTCTGACCTTATTCACAATTACCACGTTTGAGACCCATCCTGGATACTGGATCTCAGACACAAAGCCTCCCTCAATCAACTTCTTTACTGTTGAAGCCGGGAAAATCCCTTACTCCAAAAATTCGGATCAAGGCAGCCTAAGGTTACTGGTTCAGCGGTCCGTCTCGACGGCTAATGGGCTAAGATGCGGAAACTGCCGAACAACAAAAAGGACCCCAGGCGCTACGATAGGAAGGTCCCACCACGTACCCTGAAGCTTAGAAGAAACAACTCCTCCACAACCAAAGATGGCTGAGCATCATCACTTGACTTATGTCGGATGTAAATCTGCTAGTAGCTTGACGCCCTTTTTGTCGGAGGAAGAAAATGACCTTTAAATGGAGAAACCATAAAATTAAATCAGTTCTGGAGGTGGATCTACGGTCGGTCAATCGGAGATGTCGAGCATGGAATGGTCATTAAATGGAGAAACCCCAAAATTAAATCCACTCAGGAGGTGGAGCCACAACCAGTTAAGCAGAGATGTCGAGCGTGAGAGGCAGGGGGGATTCAAGCATTGACTTAGGGGAGATTCCGACTGGAGGGATTGGAAGTTGCAGGCATGGTAGGGAATAGAAGGTTGGATAGTAGAGTATCTGTTTATCTGATGGAGTCTTTTTGTCCTAAGAAAGCAGCCTCCTTTCATGTTTTGCAAAGGAGGGAAGAACTGGGAAGACAATCATTCTCATGGAGTCGGAGATTATCACAGGCGGAAGTAGCATTTGGAGGCCATGAAAGGGCATGGGAACATATCGGGCTTGTGGCGGAATGTGATACTGAGGAAAGAGGATTTTGGTGTGGGGAAAATATAGTGGGATATTAAAATGACCAAAATAACCTATTATTTTTCAAAAAATTTGAAATTACAACCGAATTTATAATAGAACGATCGGGTAAAAGTAGTGGCAAAACGAATGTTGCACCAAAGAGGAGTTTTTATTTATAGAGTAGTATATAAGATAATATTGGGGGGCTTGAGTTGTAAGAAATACAATCAACAATAAAACCATAATGAAAGGATGCATGTAATTATACTTCTCAACATAGAGAGGATTACAATTTAGAAATGTAGACACAAGTAAAACATACTACATGAACTTTATTTTGCAAAGCAACATAGAATGATAAAGCAATTCCCCTCGTAAAACTCATATATGAAAGCCAATGATCATTCTTTTTTAGTATACACGACAATTGGGCTTCTGACATTGTAAACACCGTCACTCCAAATCAAAGATGCTGAAAGGATGCTCGTTTCAACAACTCCTTCAATTTTGACAAGGAATGATTTTTTCTCAGAAAGTGCTTCGAAAGATAAGATATCCGGCTCAACACTTATCTTTATAGAAGCAGGTGCACTTATAGTAGCCTTGTAAATAGAATTCGACTTTCCCACATTGGTGACTGTTCTTTGAAAGGAATTTGAGAATGATATTCCATGTTTAACTAGCAAAGCAACAGAGGGATAGTTGAGACCTAACACAGTTTCATTTGTCACGGAGGTGCAAGCACTACTATCTCCGGCGATGGCTCTGAGATTTGTGGTGTTGTATCCTTCAGCGCATAACATCTTTATGTAATCTTTCTCATCCACATCATAGACAAGGCCAGGCTTCACAGCTGCGAGTGGGTTTAATTGCCCTGCTCCGTATGCAAATTCCGCATCGACATTCTTAGTGGGACTCATCACTTGAGCTGTAGAAGATCAAAAATTTAGAGTTTCCTAAAGAGGAGGGAAAACATAAACTTGGGAGGGTATAATTAATGACAAAGATTGCAAATTGTGAAGAGTATACTGCGAAGAATATTACCGGTGGTAATTAGAGCAGATTTTATGGCAGCAGGAGACCAAGTTGGATTAAATGACTTTACATAAGCGGCCGCTCCGCTTGCATGAGGGCAAGCCATGGATGTACCTGATATAATATTATAATCTTCACCCGAACTTGGTGTCCATGCTGCTAAAATATTAACTCCCGGTGCAGCCAAATCCGGCTAAATCATGTATGTCATAGTAATAATATTAATGTCAAATTAACAAAATTCATTCAAATATTTGGTGCAGGTAAACAAAATGAATTTGTTAATCATATAGCTAGCTAATTACCTTAAGTATATTGGAGGTTACAGGATTTGGTCCCCGAGATGAGAAGGATACCACGTATGGCGCCTCTGAGTCGAACACTCCCACACTCTTTGAAATGCTTGCCGTAGGATTGCTGTAATACAACTAAAGAATTAGTAATCCAGCTATCTGCCTTTTTAAAATGATTATGTGCTTCATCTAATTAAGCATTGTCACAAATTAATAATAAAAACCTAAATTTCTTCACGTAATTGAGAACAAGTTTGCTGTCGTCTGATCCCAGCACTGCAACAGGAAGCGGGAACTCGTAAGCGGAATCATTTGGACCATCATCTTGCATGATTGCTCCGACAGCGCCGGCATGTTGTGGGCCTAAACCGCTTCTAACCTCACTACAAAGAACTACTTTTCCCTTCACCAATTCGCCGTCCAAAGTCCCGAAAGCACAAGTGCTGCAAGCATGCGTGCCAAATTAAAGTAATCTTTCAATTTTTGGTTTTAAATTTTTACATGTATGACTTCTATGCATCATAAAAGATTAATAGCAAATTAAGGCTCCGTTTGGGGGGGGGTCGCGACCGCCCGGTTCATGCGGTCGCGACCGCTTGATCGGTGAAAATAAGTCCCCCCAAATGGAGCCTAAGGCTTCGTTTGGGAGGACTTATTTTCACCGGTCAAGCGGTCATGACCGCATGAACCAAACCTTAATTAAGGTCTGGTTCATGAGGTTGTCACCGCTTGACCGGTGAAAATAAGTCCCCCCAAACGGAGCCTAAGGCTTCGTTTGGGAGGACTTATTTTCACCGGTCAAGCGGTTACGACCGCATGAATCCGGCCTTGATTAAGGTCCGGTTCATGCGGTCGTAACCGCTTGACCGGTGAAAATAAGTCCCCCCAAACGGACCCTAAGTGTGCTTCACCTTGAGTTGGATGGGGAAACACCTGCCGACGCATTAGGCGCATCTCCACCGTATATCAGAGGATACATCACACCATTCAAGCCAACGGTGTTGATTGCCACACCCTATAATACCATTTATAAAGATTATTTTTAGTGTTTGCAATGCTTCCTAACAGACTGGAAATTAATAAATCTAAAAGAAATTGGGTTTTTATATACCTTATAGTTTAGCCCATCACCAAGTTGGGTTTGCGCAATGAATTTACGGTCAATGGTGCTGGCTGCCACAGTCAGCATCCATGGCGCATAATTATGAATTGTGGAGCTGTTGGGACCCAAGTTACCGGCCGAGCTCGAAGTGAGGATGTTTTTCTTCATCGCATGGAAGGATCCGATTGCAATGCTGTCCTCAAAGTAGTCTAAGCCGCCATCAAGGCCCATGGAAATTGAGATTATGTCGACACCGTCAGCAATGGCGTCATCGAAGGCGGAAAGTATGTCTGCGTCATTACATACTTGCCAACAGACTTTGTAGACTGCAATTCGTGCAGACGGTGCCCCTCCGCGAGCGGTGCCCCCGGCAAGGCTAGAATAATTTGCATGGGGGACACCAATGCCCGCCGCAGTGGAGGATGTGTGAGTTCCGTGGCCATCACTGTCTCGCGGTGAGGGTATTTCTCCTTGACCATTGTCAACTGTTATATTGAAGTGGTAATATCGTGCTCCAATGATCTTGCTGCACTAGGATATCATCTAATTAATTATAACATTTTAGTACCAATAATATATATAAATATATAGTTTTTTAAAAACGGAATTTATCATTACGCACACCCGGTAATTGTTGATTTAATTTTTTAATTTAAAAAAAGTACATTTTAAAAAATTAATTATTATTTAAATATTTAAACAAATTTATAAAAATGATATTTTTTTTTACCAACGTTGAACAAAAGTGTTTTACTATTATTTTTTACATACACAACACACGGGTTATGGTTGGGCTGTTGCTGTTTGGGAATAGGAAAATCCCACCACCCGCTCCGATTTTTTGACTACACGGCGCTCGATCGAAAAAGGAGCCCGTCGCCCTCCTTTATTATAGTTTCCGTCCGGTGTTGCCGGTGTTCCCTATGCGTCGTTTCTTCCTCCGAACTGCCGCTGCCGCTATTTTAGTAGGGAGATTCTCGCCGCCGCTGCTGTGAAGCAGATCTGTCGCCATCCCACTCCAGTGCTCTTCTGCGCAGGGGCGGACCTAGAGGGGGGCCTAGGGGACACTGCCCCCCCCCCCAAATTTTTGTCCAAGTTAGTATACGCAGCAAAAATTTGATTATTTACTCCTAAAAAAATTGACTATTCGCACTGCAGTGCCCCCGCAAATTTTTTTCGGAACCTGTGTCCCGCCTAATTTCGCGAGTCGCACGCTGCTTTCTCTCGAGTTCTACATTAGTTTAGGGCAAGTGTTGAAAGGGTATTCTCGGGCATGAATTATGTGAAGAATAGATTTCGCAATAGCATGAGTGATCAAATATTGAATGATTGTTTGGTTACCTTCATTGAAAGAGACGCATTTCTGAAAGTTAGCGATGATGATGTGATCGATCGTTTCCATAAAATGAAGACTCGCTGTGGGCAATTGTAATTTTCTCATGTATTTCATATTTTCCAATTAGATCATTGATATGTAATTTTGTACGTCTTTTTATTGTCAAGGTATTTTCAATTTCTATATATTGTTACTTAGAAAGTTTTATTTGTGCCCCCCCCCCCCCCCCTATTACAAAATTCCTGGATCCGCCACTGATTCTGCGGCAAGTCGTTGCGCAATGCTGCTTTTTTGTGGATCCAGACACACATCTGCAAGCCGCCTTGATTTCTTCTAGATCTTGCCAACTGGACTGTTTTTTTGTTGTCGCCGATCAAGGGCAGCTGACCGCCCCCGTCGCTATTGGTAAGAAGGAAGTAACCTTAATTTTGGTGTTGGAGTTGCAGACAGTCCTTCGTTGGAGAATCTTTTCAATCTCTTTGTTGTTGTTGGTTGAGGACATCTGCTTCTCTCAGTTCATGCTCTTCTTGCACGATTTTTGCTCGCTATGATTTTGTTTGATCAAAAGTCAATCACAAGAGAAATCAGGAGGATCTGGGATCCCTTTCTCCTCGGACCAGAAGGGGCTTTCTTTGTGCTGTTATTGTTTGTTTTTTTGCTGGAGAGGACTCCTCACTCCACAATGATGAAGGGGAACAGTTTCTCATCACCGGTTCTAATGATTAAATTGGGAAAGTTCATGACAACAGAGTTCAATGTCTAGAAGTTGAACACCCAATTTAGGATGAAGTATCTGAACGTGTTCTACACCGTTTAGTTTGATTGTGTTGATGTTATCGGGACTAACGATGAGGCTCAGTGGATAGCTAATGAGGAATTCTATCGAGACTATTTGCTAAACTATCTATCCTCCAGCCTGACAAAGACTTAAATCAAGCTACAGGTTGTCAAGGAGATCTGGGAGGCATTGGAGGAGCACTTCAAGTAGGAAGAGGATTTGTCCAAAGCTCACTTGGTTGACAAGTTCCATTCCTTCACGTTCGATGAGGAAAAAATGATTCTCCCTCAAGTATCTGATTTTGAGCACCTAATAGATTTTTTACATAGTGAGAATATTTCCCTACCAGATAGTTTTATCGTTGACCTCATTATTTATAAACTCTCTTCCACATGGTACATTTTTAAAACTAAAAAATACCGCAAGAAGATGCAGGTTGGTCTAAATGAACTCAAACATTTTATACACATTGATGATAAAAATAGGACTAGACACGCGTTAGAAGCTGTTAACAAACAGAAAGTTATTGCTAACATGATTTACAGTTCTAAACATATGTCTAACCCTAAGAAGACCAAACATTCTTATAGTAGCTCCCAAGTTGCAGGACCAAATAAAAAGATAAAATTTTATGGGCAAATGTTTTAACTACAACAAGTGGGGGAACAGTGCATCTGATTGTAGACTTGCTAAGAAGGAAAGGATCAAAGGACCACAAGAAGACAACCATGCCAATATGGTTAGTCTTTTTTAGCCTTCCAATTTTGTTGATATGGTTGAAAATGCAAAGGGCATCACTGAGTGGTATTTGGATTCGGGGGCAACTTTCTATATTTGCAATGACGCTAATCTATTAATAGAGCTCACTACTGTAAAAGAGTCTGTGATTGTTATAAATGACGAAACAGCTGACGTGCTGAAGGTGAGGAACATAACCTTGTTGTTATCCTCAAGTAAAACTTTAACTTAAAAAAATGTTAAATTTATTCCTTTACTAGTTGCTAACTTAGTGTCTATTAGTTTACTATTTGATGCTGACATGTCTTTCAATTTATGTAGTAGTAGAGTAACACTGTCAGTTAACTCACACTATTTTGATTATGCACTGCTCTAGGTTCTGTCATATTTATCTTTTTAAAACTAAAGATAAAACATTTAATAAATTATGTCTTTTCAAAACCAGGGTAGAAAACTAACTTGATATGAAAATTAAATGATTTGGCAGTAATAGATGAGGAGAATATATGTCCAGTGAGTTCAAGTATTTCCTTGTCTCTTAAGGGATCATAGTTGAAAACACTGCTTCTTATTCAACCCAATCAAATGGTATAGCTGAGCGAAAGAAAAAAACATTAGCAGAAATGTTGAACTCTATGCTCCTTACAACAGACATGTCTACTGCTTATTAGAGAGAAGTGGTCTTAACTGCAAATCACATTCTAAATAAAGTCCCACATACTAAGCTAGAGGTTACACCCTACGAGCTTTAGTTTAATAGAACCCCAAACACAAGTAGACTTAAGTCCTGGGGTTATATAGCCTATGCTAGGGTTTCCGACCCAAAAAGGTCTAAGCTTGAATCTAGGACCAACACATGCGTCTACCTAGGCTGTGTTAAAGATAGTGTTGCAGATAGATTCTTAGATATTTCCAATAATATCACTATAGAATCTAGGGATGTGGTGTTCTTTGAAGATAAATTCTTTAAATATAAGAACATGTCACTCCCAGGTATGCAAACAACTATTATTGAGGAAGATCCTAAATCAGTACTGAGCACCTCCTATTCAGTTCTTATAGACAATCTTGTTCTCGAGTTTAGGAGGACTTCTGTGTAAGAGAGATATCTCCAAAAACCTTTGATAGTGGTTTTTTCACTTACAACACTGAGATTGATCCATCCACCTATAAGGAAGCGATGAGATCAAGGGATTCACTACTCTTGAAAGAAGTAATTGATGAAGAGATGAACTCTCTATTTCAGAATAATACCTGAACGTTGATAAGAAAAAATGGGCTACAACTATAAGGTATAAGTGAGTTCTGAAAAAAAAATTAAATCTTGATGGTAGCGTAGCTAATTATAAAGCACTCCTAGTGGCTAAAGGTTTCACACAAGTTAGTGTAGTGGATTATTTCGATGTATACTCTTCGCTAGTGTGTGACCTAGCAACTATTAGGATCCCCCTTATCATTGCATCTATTGAGAACTTTATTGTTTATCAAATGGATGTTAAGACTGCATTCTTGAACGAAGATTTGACCGAAAAGATATACATGAGTCAATCTAAAAGCTTCATTGTAGAAGGTCATAAAAATAAGGTTTGTAAGTTAATTAAATTACTATACAGACAAAAACAAACACCTAAATTATGACATGAAAAATTTGACTATAGTGTAAAAACCATGAGATTCATATCGAGACTCTTTGATAAATGTCTTTACATACGTCATAGATCAAATAAAGTCATTATAATATGCTTATATGTGGATGATATGCTAAGTATAAGATCTGATCAATCTAAAGTGGATAATATAAAGTCAGGTCTAATAATGAAATTTAGCATTAAAGACCTAGGTGTAGCTGAACTATACTAGGCATGCAAGCGAGCTTTGAAAAAGATGACATTTCCCTAATTCCAAAATACAATATAAAATCCATGTTAGATATACGGAAATATTGTGAAAGTAAAATAATAGAAATATCATATGACTATAATAACCGCTTAAGGCCCAATGAAGGAGTTGTCGTTAGACAGTTAGATTATTCTAAACTGATTGATAGTCTCATGTATGTTATATTCTGTACTAAACCTGACATAGCTTTTACAGTAGACATGTTAAACATATTCACTAGTAATCTCGGTCAAGACCATTATAATATCCTCGATAGGCTGATGAGATACTTAAAGCACTGCTAAAAGTATGATTTATACTACAATGATCATCCTCCAGTTCTAGAAGGATATTTTGATGCATCATGGTGCTCAGAAATAAACAACAGCAAGTATACTAGTGGATTTATTTTCATACTAGGAGGAGTAATTGTAGCGTGGAAGTCCAAGAGATAATCATGCATTGCTCTCTCTTTTATAGAATCCAAACTCTACACTCTAGGTACAACGGGAGAATAAGTAGAGTGGATAAAAGATTTGGTTATGGACATTTCACTAACGAGCCTGAAACTGAGTTCTGTTATAGTTTACTGCGACAATCAGACTACAAAAATGATTACTACGAACACTTTGTTCAATGACAAAAGAATACAACTAAGGATGAAACAAACCTGGTTGACCTCCCTCATAAGTCAAGGGATTATGACCCTGATCGACATGAGGTCAACGGATAATTTTGCAGACGTCTTGTCAAAAGGATTAAATAGAGCTCTTACAATAAAAACATAGGGGGAGATGCGATTAAAATTAATAGAAATATGAAATTTTCCTCCTATGTTTATGTTTTGATAATAAGAACCTATAACTGCAAACATTTAAGTATCTAATAATAGATTGAAATCCTCAAATAATATCTTGATAAAAACCCAAGATGGTTATATACTAGTCATTCGACATTTAATGACTTAACATCTTTCTCGTTATAATTTAATTTGAAGATTATTCAACTTGGAATAGAAAGTTATTGTAAAGGTTAATAAAATATTAATGATCATAACACATTATTTCACACTTGATAATCTTGCAAATGATGTTGTCTCTTCACGTTTGATAATAAGGTACATAGTGATCATTAATGAGTAAGATAATAATATTTGATTAATTAAAATTAAAACTTGACTGGTCCTAGTTAGACTGGATAGAGATGCTGACAGTGTTACTTCACTACTGTTACAAGTTTTATGCTAATTTAGGTAAAGCTAGTTTATTTTAAATATCACTGCATACGTTTTATGAATTCAGAATCTAAACTCATGAAATTCCTTACAAACATTGATAAAGATGGAGGAAAGAAAATAGATTTTGATCTGGATGCTGATGATCTACTCTCTGAGTAGAATTATTACTTGTAGATCCATTATTTCTATGTTTTCAGACTTTTATTTTTGAATTGCACTTTTATGTTTGGATGTTTGTTTCTGTTTATGCAAAACTCCTATGATGCTTTAAAATTGTGTTATTTTCTCTAAATATTGTGTAAAGTATAAAACTTGATACTTTCTACTTTCTTACACTCTGAAAGGTAAACGTTATATATCGTAAATATATGAGAAGATTGTTAATGTATATTTAGATATATAATGGGCTCGGAGGCTTAACGGGGTTGGTTCGGATACTGAGATATCTGATACTCATATTAAACCTAGGGTTTGCCTATAAAACTTCAGCTAGGGACAACGAGAAGGTAGTTCCACTTTGACCACCACCCGGAATGCTTCGAGCAAACTAACACTATCCACCAATATCGCTTCCCTTTCTCAACGAGTGCCACATGGCCGCCTCTCTCTCCCCTCGTTCATCTTTCCCCACACCACACGATGTCAACCGAGAAGCCTCTTCCCTTTTTGAGAATCCCCAACTTCGTCACCCGAATGCTATCAGCTAAGTGGAACCTGTCTTGTTCCACTAAACTTGCTCTTTCTACTGCTCGCTCCATTCTGAGGACAAACGCACTAACATCACCATTACCATTGGAAAATCTTCGAGTTTCCCATAAATCCATGTCATTTTACCCCACTAACAAGATTTTGCCCAACCATTCCTCGATCCACCCATGTACGTATATCATAGATAAGGTGCCAAATTAAGCTCTGACGTTATACGAGTTTCCTTGGACAACCTAGAAAGAAAGACGGTTCCTATGAACGAGACTCTACTCTCTACTGATGCGACCCAATTGATTATATTTTTCTTTGTATAACATCATTTGGGAACAACTAAAGGGTTTGGGTTCTTAGCTCTCATTCTTCCAAACTCATTTGGAAACAGAAGACCGATGCAAATTATGGAAGATGAGCCTCAACTACGGACTGTTTAGGGTCCAACAAGTTCTACTACTGTCAAAACATTGATTTGGCCTCATGGGAGAATTAATCTGCATGCAAATCAGTTGTATATAATAATAGTAATAATAATGATAAAATATTCTTCGATAAAAAATATATCAAAAATCAAGCCTTACTTATTGCAAGTAAAATTATTGTTGGAATCACAGATGCCCTTCCACTTGCTGGGCGGCGGCCCAAAGCCAGTGTCATCAAAACTTTTAGATTCTGGCCATATTCCACTGTCGATCATACCAATTATAACATCAGACTCAAATGCAGCACGAGGCGCGCTCGACGGAAAACCCAAGAAGTTCCAAGATCTTGTGGTGTGGAGTCGTCTGTCCTTGCTAGGAAACACGGACACCACTTCATCCATGCCTGAGGCAATTAATATATTAAGCACCAAAAATTTATATAAATATTTTGGCTTGGATTCCTCTTCTTCATTAATTAATATAATAAAATTAGGTGATTGTTAACCGCAACCCAATATTGGCTAGTCGCACCCCAAAATCTGCTAACTTTTCGCATCTTTTCGAAATGCGTCTTGTACATGCAATTTCAGGAAAATTGTTCAACACAAAAGTTGTAGATCTCGACGAGATCTACAACTTTCGTGTTGAACACTTTTCCTGAAATTGCATGTACAAGGCGTATTTCTGAAAGGTGTAAAATATGAGCATATTTCCAAAGTACTTTTCCTAAAAAACCATGTACAAGACGTATTTTGAGAAGGCGCAAAAAAATTATAAGATTTTGGGGTGTCACTAACAAATAGCCGATTTGCGGTTAACAATCACCTAAAATTAATGATGTCATGATAAGGATGAATTCTTACTGGATAATATTTTGGCTTCTTCATGTGTGAGCATCAAAGCAAACCCATTGAAGCTCTTCGTGTAACGTCGCATCAAGCGCTTGGATCCCTCCTCTTCACTGCAATGTCACAATTGTTATAACAACAACAAAAAAAAAACCCCAATTTATTGGAGAAGTTGTATTTTGCAGGTGCGCGCGTAGCTTCCCAACCTCAATCTAATTGCTCTCTGGAGCAGGCTCGAATGAGTTGTTTCCAAGCTGGTAATGTGTTCTGGCTTTTCTCCCAGATACACGATGTAAGCCTGGCAGAATTAAGATTTAATTGTCAATATTAGATATTGTAATGATCAGTAGTAATATGGGAAAATAAAAATTAATAAAATATGTACATGTTGTTGCATGAGCTCTGTGGTCTGTGCATGACATGTGACAGCATTCATGGCTAGAATCCCACACAGAAGAAGAAGGCATGATGAGGAAATGAAAGGGAGGAAATCGCCATTCAAACTCATAATCTTTCTGATTTATTAATCCAATTGGACTTGATGAGTTTTTCCAATGATTATAAGAGAGAATTATATGTGTTTATATATGTGAAAGTGTTGACAGCGCTACTACATAAATTATATATATATATATATATATATATATATATATATATATATATATATATATATATATATATATTTAACAATAAGAGCTGCTGAGAATGAGTCCGGCCAGCAGGGCCGGGGAAAAGAAATAAATAAGTGCATATCCGGCCTGCATCTCAAAATTATAATTAATTAGACAATCCTAAAAACAAATGAGAGTAGTTTGAACTTGGAAATAGTCAAGGTGATCTAGCTAAAGTAACTTAGAAGTAGTCCCGGCAACTTGACGGGGTAGCGACATACAGCTTGGGCGGCAACTCGTGATGGCGTGATATTCAGTGGGCGCGACATTTGGCTTTAGTGAATGGTTGGATTGCGATCAGTTTTAGCGAATGAGTGAATGATCACATGCTTCGTTCTCCCTATATGTGCACAATGTGAAATATTCAAATAGTTCACAGTACTCTTAGAAAGAAGTTCAGTGTCTAAATTTATTGGTATAACAAACTTACCAAATAAAAAAAGAGGCAGCTATGAATCAAATACTCAATTTTGCAGTCCCCTCGAGACTTTTGGAAGACCGGGCATGCTGGACCGTCTTAGCTCGTTGAACGGTCGATCACTCAAACCGTCAGAATTTCACAGAATGGTGAGAGAGATTTTTTTACATGGCAAACCCACAATCGGGATGAAAAATCATGCGGTCGATTCGTTGTCGACCTAACTTCCATTATACAGAGTTTGTTACATGGTTTTCCAAAAAAAAGGCGAGGGCGACAGGCCGCTACTCGTTACACTTGTTGAGATGAGAGAGAGAGAGTGCTCAGAATGCGACAGAGCTCTGCGCTTTTGCCAGTGGTTTTGTTCCTCCGTAGGAAGGGGAGCGTGCGAACTTGGGCGTCTTGATAGACATGATTTGCTGACACAGGGAAAGCTTGCCTCTTGCTTCAAAGTTACGCGGATGGCCGAAGACAGTGAGCGACCGTTGAGAGCCTGCTACCCTCCAAGTGCTTGACAGAGTTCGGGCAACTTCAACCGTCTAGAAGAACCTTAGTTGAGTTCCTTGGTGGAGATCTAATACGCCCAAAATAGATTTACGTATTAACGCAAGTGCACATGTCAGATTAAGTAATATAAAGTGAGTTAAAATCATTCCCACGGACAAGTCATTAATTTAGCACTCGCAAGTACTAGTTCTATCTTTTCTTTAAATTCAAGTGAATTGGTTTAGAATGAATTGTTTACGATGAAAAATTAAAAGAAAATAATAACAAAACTAAACAATGCTTACTTAAGAATATTTTTATCAAGTTGAAGAAATAGTCTTGTACGTTGATTTTCTTTGTCTATTGTGATAAGTTTATAAAATAAACCTTCATGAAATATTTGATTACTATCCTGCAATGATTTGAAAGTGGACGTCATCATCTCTCGATCTCTGAAATCTGTTTACCCTAATTCCCTCAGTTATCTCTAACTTAGGTAGAAAAAGAATAACATGACTCGCACAAATTAATGTTGCTAACAAAAGATGAAATATTTTTCTCTCTTTATGCTATATTGAAATTTATGTTATACTTACTCACTCCTCTCTCGAATCTTGCAACGCAGTATAAAAATGGAATTTGGCTAAAGATTTACTCAACTCCACTCTTGAATCTTGTCACGTAAAAGAAGGGATTCAACTCTAAAATAACATAACGCATATCTTGAATCTCGCCACGCAATTTTAAAAAATACTTAATCCAAAATTTCCACAAAATGAAAATATAAATCTAATAAAGAAAATTCTCAAACAATCATAAATGAGAAATTAAAATCACAACAAGACAAAATACTCTCAATATACAAGACTTGAAAATTTAGTTCATACTTGAAGAAAAACCACACTCAATTAAAAAGATCTTAAAAAACATGATTAAAATCAAACATTGTAGGAATTCTTTTTCGAATTTTTGCTTTAACCGTCGGCCTTCTTCTTTTCCTCTTATCGTTCCTCTCCCGAATAATGAAGATTATTATGATAATGAGGATCCAAAATTACTTGCCAAATTTTCCTTCATCCTCCTTTATATTGATGGCCAACCACTTCTTTATCAGCCCCTGAATTTGCTCCAGTTAAAGATCTCAAAAAGATCATATTTTATTCTTTCAAAATTGCTCTTTTAATGGAATTTTTTTAATCAAAATTTGTAGAATTTCAAGTTCTTCTAGATGATAATTCTGTTCATTTATTGCTTGCCAAAACTAAGCCAAGGTCCTTCATTTTCGGATTTGAAATCAACACAATTTAAATTTGAGAGAAGATGAACAGTGTCATGCTTGGGAGATGTTACTCGGCGACCCTGGCGGGGACGAAGATGAACAGCGTCGTGGATGAAGATCGCATGAAACAGGAGGCGCGATCATGTAGGCGTGATGCAGGAAACCGAAGAGATGCCTCGACGTTTTTAGGGTTTTGCTGATAGGAGGCGCGAAAATGGTTTGCCTCTATCAGTTTTAACGCAACATTCTAAATAATTGTTTTATTTTAAAAGTTGGTTTGCACTTATCCGAAATAAATTTGCCCATAACAATTACCTAATTTTCTGCAAAACTCATCACGCAATAGTCACCACTTTGAAGCCTCCTCACCTTTAAAACTATTTGGTCTAGGAATAGTCAATTAGGCTTTGTTCAATTGAGCTGAATTTAGGCTTTGGAAATGGAAGTGGAGGTTAAATTTAATTAAAAATGGCCTCCAATTCTAATTTTAGATCTATATTTTCGTCCAAACGAACGGATCTGTAGAATTTACCTTGATGGACTCTCCCTTAATATATAGAAGTTCTAAGCTGCAAATAGCTGATTCGAATCCAGACTTGTTGCAATAACTAAAAACAGGTTGTTGTAATAACTTGAAAGTCTTTGTTTTCAAGGATAGCTAAATTACCTAGAGGGGGATGAATATGTTTCTTAGTCTCTAGTGACTTTCTCTTTTTTTTCTTCTTCAATTTCTGAGTGAATTAGTAGATTTTTGCTTTCAAGAACCAAATAACCTGCAACAAAGAAACATATAGAAAAGTACACACAGAAATTATAGTGGTTCCACAAATTATGAATACGTCCACTTTCCCTCCCATCTTTCTAACTTCTTATTAGGCAAGACACTTCTCCAATCTTGGCTCCTAAGAGCTTACAACACGATCTCGCATGACCACTCAGTCTTCTTTAAGACCTACAACATAGGCACTAAGCCCTACCACTCAGTTATATAATAATCACCTACCTTAGGCTCAACAGCCCTACAACTCAGGCCTAAGTTCTACCTCTCAGAGAGATTGATTCTCCTACCTAGGGCTCAAAATCCCTACTGCTCAGTGATCAACTGATCACCTACCTCAGATCCAAACTGGATCCTATAGCTCAGATTCATACTTGAATCTTACTACTTAGGCCAAAGCTCCACTCTCAGATTCTCAACAGAATCTTACTACTCAGGCAAATCTTCCATGCCTCAGGAACAAAGGCCTTACAACTCAGATCCAAAAGGATCCTACAGTGAAAGTGGGTTTGGTTGATTTGGCTTTAGAGAAAATTTCCCGAGCTTATCTATTTCTGTCCTAAGTTATCTCAGTCCAGACTTCTTCTACACAGTCAAGAAAGTGTCTCCAGGAAAGCTTGGCTTGAACTGTGTAGCAACTACAGCTAGGGTTGACCCTTTGCTGCTTCTTCTTCCTCAGAGGTTTCCTCTAAACTTGCAGGTGTAGGAGAAGATGGCCCCAACAATCTCTCTTCAGCTTTTAGCTACTGTAGAAATAGACCTTGTTGCTTACTTGCAGATCTGGTGTTCTGCTTCTTTCTGAACTGACCCACAAGTTCAGTCCTATCTTCTTCTCAGCTCCAGAAATTTATCTTTAGGATTAGGCTTGCTGGAAATGTGAAGTAACTGCTGTTGGGGCTTTTTCCCTTAACAGCTTCTTAAGCCAAGACAAACTCAGCTCTCTCTTTCTAACTGCTGAATCCAGACGATTCAGCTACTTCTTCTTTCTCAGAAGGTGGACTTTCTGATCTTGATATTGAAGATGTTTTGATTCTTTAGTGGATATCTTCTTCAATAGCTAACTATCTGTGAGTCACAGACTAACTTGGTTTTACTCTTAGATTAGGACTTGAATTAGATCTCCAAGCTCTGCAACAATGGTCGGCAAGAAGATGAAGTACAGAAGAGTTTTTCCAAAAAGCTGCCTCGTCTTCCTCGATCTCCGCCTTTTATTATTAGCCTATTAACGGCTCTTTGTGCAGTGGGCCCCACTTTGAAATTGGTTGGCAGCTATCAGATTTTGCATTAATGGTTGTACTGAAGGAAAGCGACGACATTTGTCGCATACTGTAGCTTTCTCGCAACAAATTCAAATTTTGTTGACTTATTGACTTTGCTGACGTCATCATCTGTGGACTTAGCCAAAATAAAGCATCTTTAGTATAGGCGTTGAGTGAGTAAGCTTCACTCAATGCCAAAACACTTAGACAGATTTCCTGTCACTAGGCGTTGAGTGAGTAGGCTTCACTTGAGGCCTAAACACTTAGAAAGTTTTTCTGTCATTAGACGTTGAGTGAGTAAACTTCACTCAATGCCAAACACTTAGAGAGTTTTTCTGTCATTAGGCGTTGAGTGAGTAAGCTTCACTCAACCCCAAAACACTTAGAAAATCTTTCTGTCTCTAGGCGTTCAGTGATTGAGCTTCACTTAACGCCAAACTGTTTAACTGGAGTTCTGTCACTTGGCGTTGAGTGAGTAAGCTTCACTCAATGCCATAACACTTAGATTTGATTTTAGACACTTTGCATTGTGTGAGTAAGCTTCACTCAATGTCAAAACACTTAGCAAATTTTATGTGTCTGAAAACACTGGCTCTGACTGACTAAGGTTCAATCAACACTTTTTATCACATGGCGTTGAGTGAGTAGGCTTCACTCAACGCCTTTGGACTTGGTCAAATATTAACATAGATTTTTTGTGGCTTTGACTGATTGTGCAATACTCGACGATTATATATGGAGTATGACGTTGAGTGAGTAAACTTCACTTAATGTCTGTGTACTTAGACACTTTCTTGATGTTTCTTTTTAGGCTTTTGACTGTCTTAGCCTATCTCACAGCTTTTTGCTGTATGACGTTGAGTGAGTAGACTTCACTCAACGCCTGTAGACTTTGCCACATTTCTGCCTATTTCTTCCTAGGCTTTGACAGGTTGAGCATTACTCAGAGCTTATAGGTATATGGCGTTGAGTGAGTTGGCTTCACTCAACGCATGTGGACTTAGCCATATTCTCAGCTTGCCAATTCTTTGACTTTGACTATATAAGCTAAACTCAGCGCTATTAGTCATTTGGAGTTGAATGAGTAGACTTCACTCAACGCCTGTGAACTTAGACAATTTTCTTTCTTTCCACTAGCTTTCCTAGTCATCACCTGACTTGGCCCACTTGAATCAATCTGTCCAATCAATGCATAAAAGGTACCCTGTATACATATAACTTGTAGGACATGTTAGGTTACAACATGTGTATACCATTGTCTACAAGACCTTCTTCATATCCAAGACATTGGGATCAATAGACCCAACAATCTCCCCCTATTTGAAGAAGTCAAAACCTAAGACAATGTATACACTAACACAAATATGCAACATATGCAGGAAAAGACACATTGCATAACTCAGAGAAAGTAATGAACATAATCAGAAATGATTTTCATTTAACTTAGAAGGAACAAATGTTTTTATGCATATAACAAAACATAACACATTCCTTAAGCCCTATAAGTAGAACAAGAAACATTTCAAGTTTCAAGTTTCCTTATCACAATGCCACTGCCTTTAGGCTTCTTTTAGGATCTTTCTTCCTTCTCAGCTCCATCAGCTAATGCTTTCTTCTTCCCTTTCAGCTCTTCTTCCTTGGCTTTTTGCCTCTCAAAGTAGTTGTACGACTTTTGTATGTACTTAGTTTGCTCAACATAATCTGGAGGAAGAGTACCTGCATTCTTATTTCTCTTGTATAGCCTTCTCTCAGTATCTCTCTTCTCCATTTTGCTCCATTCAAGTGAGCTATAGAGTTTCCCCCTTTTAGTCTTCTTAGATTTGACCTGGTCCCAAGATGATAGAATAATGGTTCTAGACAGTGGACTCCATTATTCAAAATCATCTCTCTTCTCCATCTTTTCTCTATACCTCTTTTTACTTAATCTGATTTCTTCCTCTTCCTCATAAGTAGTCTTTTCCTTTGACTTCTGTAGCTGTTCAGCATAGGGGCTGAATTCAAAAGCAACATATGAATCATGTCATTGAGCACCATCTTCTCTATTCAGATCATCTTGCAGTTGTTCTTTTTGCTGAGCATACATGCTTGGATTCAGAAGCAAAGGTATGTTATCATATTGGACAGGTTCCACCCCAAATGATCCCCTCACCACATTGGTAGAACAAATCATGTTTTCAGTATTTGTTCTTATGGCATTACTCTCCCCCTTTTTGACTTTTTCAATAAGCTCTTTGGTCTGGGAGAGGCAGGACTTGCTCCTTTCAGTTTCTAGATAATTTACACATGTTGTAACTTATTTTTGACCTCCAGCATATGGTCATCCAGCAGTTTTGTACAACCATCCATCTTATGGAATATATCAGCAGTCTATTTGTCCAGCAATACTTTGTCAGCATTGTGGATAGCTAGCATATTCTATACCTAAATGTTTTAATTATCTATGACTATTACAGCATTCTTGCCCACCTCATCCAATTTGTCCAAGGTATAGTATACTGTTGGTGCGCCCCTAGTGAAGAATTTAACAGTTTCATCCTTCAGAAGATTAATTTCAAATCAAATAGATTTAATTTTTGTAGATAGCTCCTTCCTGACCTCTTCCCTTCTATTAGAATCAGCCGCGCTAGCCTCTCGACGAATGTCGAGAAGGATTTCTCATGAAACCGATCTACCGTTAGGCGCTAGAAAGTTTTCGTGGGTGATAGCTCTAGATAGAGGCGTCAGATGGTCAAAGCGGTCACCGCATGTGTTACCGCACGGCGGTAGTAGTTACCGCGTAGCAATAGCTCTCAGATAAAAGATGGCCTTGAGATTTTATTCTCATTCTTTCTCTCACACTCTCTTTCTTACTTCTGGAGAGGGAAGTGGAGGAAAGGTCCAAGAGCGTAAGAGGAGTTGATCCAAGGTGTGTCTGTGATCGAAATCGCGAGTCGATGCTAGATCCGCGGAGAGGAAGTTATGGAGATCAATTCCATAGGGATCAAAGATCACGGTCATGGCTCCAAAGAAAAGTACAGGGGTAACGATTTTCTCCTTGGACAAGTGAAGTCCTCAATATGCATATTGCATGGAACCCCTCACCAAAAGGTGAAGAAAAGGTGGTTTCCAATGGGTATATCGGTATGATCCCCGTTTAATATTGCATATATATCCGGAAATGTAGAGTACGGAATAGACATGTTGTGTGAAGCCCATCCGGACGGGTTGGTATGGATTGGTGATGTTTATTTTGCATGCCGGAGAAGACTCCGAGTATAAATGTGAGGTTGTACGGAGTCTGAGGGTTGTACCTGTGAAACGAGAGTAACAGGAAGTACTGGAGTTCAGCTCCAGGAAAATACCCAGGAAAGATCACAGTTCGGGGAACTGTTGGTGTCGTCAGGCGATAATGAATGTCGCCAAGCGATAGCTCCCTGTGAGCTAAAGCTTTGTGTGGCCTGTCTCTAAATGACCTAGGGGCCAGTACATGTGGAGCTGTGAGCTTAAATTACCCAGCAATGGTAGGTGCCAGCCTGAAATGGTGCAAAGTCATGCGGCTTATGCTTGGGTTGAGCCGTGGAGGCCAACTACTGTGCCATCAAGTTAAGTACCTCTAAACGACTGGCTCGTTAAGTTAAGTACCTCTGAATGGGCAGTCAGTCATTAACTTAAGTACCTCTGAACGACATGGTCGTCAAGTTAAGTGCCTCTGAACGACAAAGGTTGTCGTTAAGTTTAGTACCTCTGAACGACATAGACATCAAGTTAAGTACCTCTGAACGGTGGTGATACACAAGAAATCCCATACCTCTAAATGACATGGTCGTCAAGTTAAGTATACCGAAAATGTTCTCTGAGTGAACGGGGCGTGTGGTCATTGTGCCTACGTCTGTGGTGAATGGTGCTTAAATGCACGTTGTTATTGTCACTATATATATATATATACTGCTGTTTGCAGGGAAGGAGGACTGCCGCCCCGAGTAAGGGGTGGGGTCGTTATAAATTGGTCAGCAAAATGCTGACCGTTGCTATGTTTGCCACATTTGTGTGGGCCGTTTGTGCAAGTGCTGGAGAGCCAAGTGCGAAGTAGCGGGCTGAAGCCCTTATGCTGCGATTGGCTGGCCCTTGAAGGCCCAAAGGCAAACTTCTTACTATTTTCATGTGTGGTCGGCCTGCGTGCCGATGTATGAAGTCACCTTATGTAAATGAAACAGTTGTAAGGCTGAATGGCCAAAACATATGTTGCTTATTGTATTTATATCATTCCTGTACAAGTTTATGTAGTGGACATTCCTGATGTTATGGGGTTTTAACTTAAAATGCTTCCGCTAGAATGCTCTGAGTTAGGGCGCGTTCATAATTGAATTTGAATTTGGAGGCAATGTGTAATCTCCTTACCTGTCCGTAGTATATGGTGCCGGGCCCCGGCCGAACCTTTTGTCATATTCTATACGACGGATGGGGGTGTTACATCCCCCTCAGCAAATGCATCCTTCATAACTTGTTCCAGGAGTCTCTCCCCCTCACTCAGAGGGCTGGTTACATCAGCAGCAGCAGGCCTGGGAATTTCCCCCTCCATCCTAGCAGAGATTTTGTTGATATATCTTCAGCTACTTGCCCAGCTACCTCAGCTGATGGCAAGTCAACATCTTAGTCTGCAGTATCTTCAGATTAAGCCCAGTTCAACGGATTTCTAGTATCAAGATCAGAAGATATTAACACTTGGGCAGCTGTGTCTATCCTGGTCACATCCTCAGACACAAAAAGAATGGGGTCATGAGGCTCTTCCTCATCTTCTCTTCAAAAGAACTACTTGTGCTGCTTTCCTCTAGCATTGACACTTGCTCCCTTTCCTCTTAGCAACAGACTGGTCATGAGTGTGAAGAACTCTATCTCACCTATCCAGCTTTTTTATATCCATTCTCCGTATGTGGTGAATCCTGACTCCTAACCTCATATTAAGGATCTCAGGAACAGTTCTTAGTAAGAATAGGGAAAGGATCCTTCCTAGGTTTGGTTTAGCATTGCAGTCCATAATCCTGTCAAATAGAACCCTTTCCCAGTTGGTTTTCTTTGACAGGATGTTCCTGGCCATCATTTCAAACATCTTCTTAGAGATTTTTATCATGAGAGCCGGTTTTGCATAGTAAGGCCTTCCCAACTACGCCTGCCAGAAACTTGCCCCTTAGGTTAAGTTCCTTTCTTAAGATTGAGCCACTGGTGGGCTCTGACAGACCAACCCACTCCATTGCAGCTTTGATGTCAGTCTGTACCAAGTTGTCTTCATCCTTTGTCTCTGTAAAACTTGGTAACTTGAGCGCTTTGCTTAGCCTCCTCGGGGTTATCTTGATCTTGGTTCCACTAACCATAGTATTGATTTTGTATGAGGAAGAGTCTCCTTTGGCATTTGCGAACAATTCCAACACTTCCTGCTTCCACAGAAGGCAAGACTCTTATAGTATGAACTCTAGGTCAGAAACTTGGAGTAGGTGTAGAACAAATTGCACCTCTTCTAGGGCATCCTTAAATTCATTTTCACCAGTTCAGAACCCTCGAATTGGACGTCCTGACCTTTCAGCTCCATTTCGCTAGCAAATTTCTGAGAGAGAGCGAAGAACTTTCTGTCAACTCGGCAGTATCGGGCAGGGGAGGGCAAGGAACAGTGTGTTTTGCTTTATACACAAGACCTTCTATTTATAGTTTTTCTTAAGACAGAAGACAGAAAGGTGCGTACCTATTTGGGGATCAAGTTATGATCAACGGCTGAGATTAATTCCTCTTACTTAGTCGCAAACTGACGTGTTTGCCTTTAAGCCTTAGTCTTATTAGACTGACCAAACCTGCAGGGATTTAAATTGACCTGCAACACACATATAGTATATACAACTAGAGGAGAGCTACTTGAACCAAATTCAACATACCCATGTACGTCAAACTTGAGGATGTTGAATCTAGTTCCACCTAGTGGCATGGTGGATATGTGAGCCACTTATTTGTTGAGATAAATTTTTAAGACTGGTCTCATACTTCTCCTCATACTTTTAATATACAAATATCTTATAGAAAAAATAGTCCTGTCAAGAGATATATGATTTCTTGCAATTGAGAGAACATTTAGTAGAATCATCAACTAGAGGAATTCTACTTATCTTTGTCTTGTAGACTTGGAGAAGATGCTGGATACACAACCACTTTCTTACTCCTTGCAAAGTACCTTTCAGTTGAGCTAGATCCTTTCCTCTTCTTTAGCCATAGATTTTCCTCTGGCTCTCTCTGACTGATCCACTTGGTGTAGGAGGTTTCCTAATACCAATCCTTTTGGTAAGACTCAAGATAGTCCAGCACATCAGACTGACCTAGCTCCCCCTTAATGATTGCACTTGTCCTAGACATCCTTTGCTTGATAGTCTGTCCATCAACTTCTATCTACAGGTGTATGATCCCGAAGATGGCCACCTTGTTCCAATCCTAAGTCTGGAACAATCTTTGTCCAAGGACCATAAATGGGTATGGCCACTAGGACTGTCCTACAAAACAAAATTTATCTTACCTTAGGACCCCAAAATGAATTGTGTCCTAGGTTCTTGTTAGCATGAAAATACACATGCCTTCCTACATAAGTCATGTCAGGAAGACTTACCCTTGCCCTTGGCACACTAGGGTTGTGCCAACAATCTATAGCAAAGTGGCCCACTTTGTCACAACACCATCACTCATGGATATTATATCTTCTCTTTTGAGTAGGTCTTGCAGCATGGTTGACTGCAGACTGGACAGAAGAAAGAGCAGCTTCCTTGTTCTTATTTCTCTCAGCCACAGTCTGACCGAGTATAGGTCTGGCAGTAGAAGAGCTTGGTTTTATGAGGTCTACCAGCAGCAGTTTTCTTTGCAGAAGTCACATTGTTAATGGCCTTAGAAATACACAAGTCTAACTTGATGGCAGACTTACCCTTGGTCAGAGTATGTGCAGGGAGATCTTGAGAAAAGGCCACTGCATTACTCATGAGTGAGGGGGCTAGAGCACTAAATACAAAAGGTTCATGATGGGCATTTTGGACTTCTTCATGGGGAGCCTTCTGTGCACTCAATCTCATGCCCTTTTCTTCTTCCAATGTAAGGTACATTTGTATTCTTAAAAGGAAGATTCTTATCCCTCCAGTGACCAATCCTGAATTCATGGCCATACCTGTTGGATGGGAGAATTACCTTGTGAAAGGTTGCCTGAGGCTTGATAGAAGCATTGCCTTTCCCTTTCGAGAGGGTAGCTCTAGAATTCCACTTAGACTCTGACTTTCTCTTGATGGAGTCCATTTTAGAGAAATTTGTCACATTTCTCTTTTCCTTCTCAAGTTTCTTTTCTAGATCCTTAATAATCGAGTCCTTATATTTGATGGACTCAACATGGATATCTACCATGGTCTTTAAATGGCCAACTTTTCTCACTTTCAGATACAGCAAAGATGATGTCTCATCCTGCTGGGAAGCAGCCAGCTATAAGAAGGCAATTTCCTCAGCTTGTTTCTTAACAAGCAACTTGCTTTCCTTGAAAGCTTTCAGAAGTGCATCGTAATTTTCAATCAATTGATTGATATCATCTTCTGTCATAGGACCCTCATCATCACTTGATGAGGATGCATCAGATTTTGGACTGGACTCATATCCAGATTCTGAGGATGAGTTGGATGGGGGAATATACCTGATCTTATATAGGTTGATCCTGGCAAGATTCTTCTTCTATCATGGGCATCATCCCATAACATATGTAGTCATCTACTTCTTCATCATCCTCCTCTATATCACTATTTGAATGTGATAAAGGGGCCCTGATCTCTATTCTTTCATCTGGGTAGACACCATCTGATGAAGTGATGACATCTTGTTCCATATCATCCTCCTCTTTACCTTCCATGTAGACAATCAAAGTGTCTCACATTTCTTTAGTAGTCTTGTAGTGCACCAAGTTCTGGAAGGTGGAGTCATCTATGGCACTTACTATGATGTGTTGTGCCCTCTTGTCCATAGTTGCCAAGCTAATTTCATCTTTAGTCATTTCAGCATAACCCTTTGGAGTCTGAACTTCTGCATCTAAGGCAAAGACCTTCATGGGGATGAAAGGTCCTTCTTGAACTGTTACAAAGACTCTAGAATCAATGGCTTCCATGATTTGTCTGATCCTCTCTTTCTATGTCTTAAAGTTCTCCTTTCTGCAGACTTGAGGCTCCATTGAGTTCCACTCCTTATAGTTCTCTTTTGAACCCACAAGTGCAAACCTTTTAGATATCATTTGAGGTCTACTCAGACTGTTAAGTCTCTTTTGAGAAACCTCCCTCTGATACCACTTGAAAATCTTTGTTTTCAACGATAATTAAATCACCTAGAGGGAGGGGGGTGAATAGGTTTCTTAGTCTCTAGTGACTTTCTCTTTTTTTCTTCTTTAATTGCTTGGTGAGTTAGTAGATTTTTACTTTCAAGAATCAAATAATCTGCAACCAAAAACACATAGAAAAATACACACAGAAACTAAAGTGGTTCCCCAAATTATGGGTACGTCCACTTTCCCTCCCACTAACTTCTTGTTAGGCAAGACACTTCTCCAATCTCAACTCCTAAGAGCTTATAATACTAACCCGCAGGACCACTCAGACTTCTTCAAGACCTATAACTCAGGCACTAAGCCCTACCACTTAGTGATATAACAATCACCTACCTCAGGCCCAACAGCCCTACAACTCAGGCTTAAGCCCTACCTTTCAGAGAGATTGACTCTCCTACCTCAGGCTCAAAAGCCCTACTGCTCATTGATCAACTAATCACCTACCTCAGATCCAAACTGTATCCTACATCTCAGATTCACACTTGAATCTTACTACTCAGACCAAAGCCATACTCTCAGATTCTCAATAGAATCCTACTACTAAGGCAAATCTGTCTTACCTCAGGCACAAAAGCCTTATAACTCATATCCAAAATGATCCTATAGTGAAAGTGGGTTTGGTTGATTTGGCTCCAGAGAAATTTTCCCGAGCCTATCTATTTTTGTCCTGAGTTATCTCAGTCCAGACTTCTTCTACACAGTCCAAAAAGTGTCTTTAGGAAAGCTTGGCTTGAACTGTGTAGAAACTGCAGCTGGGGTTGGCCCTTTGCTGCTGCTTCTTCCTCAGAGTTTTCCTCTGAACTTACTGATGCAGGAGAGGATGGCACCAACAATCTCTCTTCAACTTTCAGCTGCTGCAGCAATAGACCTTGCTGCTTCCTTGCAGATCTGCTATTTTGCTTCTTCCTAAACTGATCCACAAGTTCAGTCCTATCTTCTTCTCAGCTCCAGAAATTTATCTTCAGGATTAGGCTTGTTGGAACTGTGAAGTAACTGTGGTTGGGGCTTTTTCTCTTAACAACTTCTTAAGCCAAGTCAAACTCAGCTCTCTCTTTCTGACTGCTGAATCCAGATGATTCAGCTGCTTCTTCTTTCTTAGAAGGTGGACTTTCTGATCTTGCTATTGAAGATGTTTTGATTCTTTAGTGAATAGCTTCTTCAACAGCTAACTGTCTGTGAGTCACAGACTAACTTGGTTTTGCTCTTAGATCAGCACTTGAACTGAATCTCCAAGCTCTGCAATAATGGCCGGTAGGAAGATGAAGTCCAGAAGAGTTTTTCCAAAAGATTGCTTCGTCTTCCTCGATCTCCGCCTTTTATTATTAGCCCATTAACGACTCTTTGTGCAGCGGGCCCCACTTTTAAATTGGTTGGCAGCTATGAGCTTTTGCACTAATGGCTGTACTGAAGGCAAGCGGCGACATTTGTCACGTACTATAGGTTTCTCGCAACAAAATCAAATTCTATTGACTTGTTGACTTTGCTTACACCACCATCTACGGACTTAGCCAAAATCAAGCATCTTTAGTATAGATGTTGAGTGAATAAGCTTCACTCAATGCCAAAACACTTAGACAGATTTCCTGTCACTAGGAGTTGAGTGAGTAAGCTTCACTCAATGCCAAAATACTTAAAAAGTTTTTCTATCATTAGGCGTTGAGTGAGTAAGCTTCACTCAACTCCAAAACACTTAGAAAGTTTTTCTATCATTAGGCGTTGAGTGAGTAAGTTTCACTCAATGCCAAAAAACTTAGAAAAAAATTTTGTCTCTAGGAGTTGAGTGATTGAGCTTCACTCAACACCAAACTGCTTAACTGGAGTTCTGTCGCTTGGCTTTCAGTGAGGAAGCTTCACTCAACACCATAACACTTAGATTTGATTTTAGACACTTGGCGTTGAGTGAGTAAGTTTTACTCAATGCCAAAACACTTAGCCAATTTTCTGTGTTTGAAAACACTGGCTCTAACTGACTAAGGTTCAGTCAACACTTTTTATAACATGGCGTTGAATGAGTAGGCATCACTCAACGCCTGTGGATCGGACTTGGTCAAATATCAACATAGATTTTCTGTGGCTTTGACTGACTGAGCAATACTCGACGATTATGGAGTATGGCGTTGAGTGAGTAGACTTCACTCAACGCCTATGGACTTAGCCACTTTCTTGTTGTTTCTTTTTTAGGTTTTTGACTATCTTAGCCTGTCTCACAGCTTTTTGCTGTATAACGTTGAGTGAGTAGACTTCACTCAATGCTTGTGGACTTAGCCACATTTCTGCATGTTTATTCTTAGGCTTTGACAGGTTGAGCATTACTCAAAGCTTACAGCTATATGGTGTTGAGTGAGTTGGCTTCACTCAACGCATGTGGATTTAGCCACATTCCCAGCTTGCCAATTCTTTTGGCTTTGACTATACAAGCTGAACTTAGCGCTATTAGTCATTTGGAGTTGAGTGAGTAGACTTCACTCAACGCCTGCGGACTTAGACAGTTTTTTGTCTTTCCACTAGCTTGCCTAGTCATCACCTGACTTGGCCCACTTGAATCAATCTGTCCAATCAATGCATAGAAGGTACCCTGCATATATAGAAATGGTAGCACATGTTATATTACAATATGTGTATACCATTGTCTAAAAGGCCTTCTTCAAATCCAGGATATTGGGACCAATAAACCCAACACAACTGCACAGCGAAAAAAATAAGTCCAGTTTTACTTCTCCGGATCAATTTCTTCATCATTGACTTCAACAGTAAGGAAGTTGATTGAGGCAGGCTTTGTGTCTGAGATCCAATATCCAGGCTAGGTATCAAACATTGTAATTGTGAAGAAGGTCAGAGGGGGCTGTAGAATGTGTATCGAATTTTCATTATTAAATAAAGCATATGGTAAGGATTGCTACTCTTTGCCTCGAATCAACGCGCTGATTGATTCAACAGTCGGTTTTTCTGTGATGAGCTTCCTTAATGCCTTTCAGGATACCACCGGATCTAGATGCATCCCACGGACTGCCATGACGTATCCAACATTATCAGAATGGCCACTACAACTACAAGATGATGCCCATTGGGCTAAGAATGTAGGAGCTTCTTACCAGCAAATGATGGTTCAAATCTTCAAGAAGCAAATGGGCGGAACCCAGAAGTATTTTTGGATGATCTCCATGTCAAAAGCAGAAGTATCTAAGAGAACATCAATGATGAGTATGGGATTATAGTCAAGAACGAAGCTAGATTAGTGATTAAAGGATATAGACAAGAGGAAGGGTTAGACTATGACCAAACCTTTGCACCTGTAGCTAGGCTAGAAGCCATAAGGTTATTTTTAGCTCATGCAGCATTCAAAGGATACAAGATCTACCAGATGGATGTAAAGTCAGTATTCCTAAATGGTATACTGAAGGAGGAAGTCTATGTAGAGCAACCACCAGGTTTTGTTTACCCTAAACACAAAACCTATGTTTTCAGATTGCACAAGGCTTTGTATGGGTTAAAACAGACACCTAGAGCCTAGTATGAGACCATGTCTACCTTCCTTATAGAAAATAAGTTCTCTAGAGGAAAGATGGACAAGACACTATTTCTAAGGGACATAAAAGAATCAAGCATCCTAGTCCAGATTTATGTAGATGACATAATCTTTGGGTCTACTAATGAGAAGCTGTGTAGTAAATTTGCCAGACTTATGCAAGACAAGTTTGAAATGAGCAGCATGGGTGAGCTAAAGTTCTTTTTGGGATTCCAAGTTAGACAATCTGAAGATGGAATATCCATCTCTCAATCTAAGTTCACTAAGGAGTTGATTAAGAGATATGGTATGGAGAATTCTTCTACCATGAGGACTCCAATGGGTTCTTCTGTGTCACTACACAAGGATGAATCTGGGAAATCAGTTGATGAAACCTTGTATAGAGGCATCATTGGATCACTCTTGTATTTGACTACTAGTAGGCCAGATATTATGTTTTCAACATGTGTCTATGTTAGGTACCAAGCATGCCCCCAAAGAGTCTCATTATACTGTTGTAAAGAGAATACTGAGATATCTTTAGGGCACACCCAATCTTGGGCTTTGGTATCCTAGGAATAGTGATTTTGAACTCATAGGTTACACAAATACAGATTTTGCAAGGTATAAAAAAGATAGAAAAAGTACATCTGGAACTTGTCAGTTTCTAGGGAAAAGACTTATAAATTGGAGTAGCAAGAAGCAAACAAGTGTTGCAATCTCTACAGCAGAATTTGAGTATATATCTGCTGGGAGCTGCTGTGCACAGTTGCTGTGGATTCAACATCAGTTACTGGACTATAGTGTACAGCTAAGTAAATCTGTTATGTTTTGTGATTCTACAAGTGCTATTTTTATTGGTAGTAATCTTGTTTCACACAATAGAACTAAATATATAGAAATTAGATATCACTTTTTCAGAGAGAATGTTGAAAAAAAAATATAAGCTTACAGTATACTCCAACAGAAAGATAAGTTGCAGACATTTTTACAAAACCCCTAGATGAAAGCAAGTTCAATTTCTTTAAATTTGAACTACGCATGTTTAACATTGAATAAATATTTTCATTTAGTAGAAACAATATTTTGTACAACTCTTAAAAAGATGACTAATCAGGTCTACAAATATTTAAAACCAAGAAAAGCTTGATCTAAGTCAAGAAATTATATTCAGAACACAAATTTTGTCTAAGTCAAGAATTGTGTCGAGACACCACAGTGTGTGTCGACACTATATGTAAAATTGTGTCGAGACGCCAGAAGGTGTGTCGACACTATAAGTAGTCGTGTGTCGAGACACTTGACAGTGTGTCGACACTGATTAGCGAAAGTTTGTCGAGACATTATAATTTAGTGTCGAGACATAAGGTTGTTAAGACCCTGAGATCTGAGTCGAGAGACATGAACCTTATGTCGATTTGAGTCAACACATCTCGACAAAGTAGGTTTTCCATGTTGACTCTTGATATCTCCAATAGTTATAAAATTACTAAATACATCGTGCCTTTTCACCTTCAAAAGACAGTTACTATAAACAGGAGGCATAAGGATTTGTCGACTTCACCTTCCAGAAATCTTGAGAGACTGATCACTGTGTGTCGAGACCTAGAAATCCTTAGTCAAATCCTCTCAAACTCAAGCTCTTTCAACAAGGATGGCACCCAAGATGGACGACAACATCAACAAGGGATACGAACTGGTGCTCAACGCCTTCGTCTCCGCTCCAGTAGATATAAAGAATGTGATAGACCTTGTCAATGAGGCAGGTCTTGAGTATCTACTATCCGAACCAACAAAAATATGGAAGAGAGAGGTATCTAAATTCTACTCTAATGTCTCTCTAAACCCTAAGTCATGCAAACTCAAATCCAATGTTAATGGAACAAGAGTAAAGGTCACAATCAAGAGACTAGCTAAAGTTTTTCAGATTCCAAAAATTGCACAGAAAGATGAACTAGATTCAACCAAGACTGGTGAGGCCTTAGAATGGTGTGGACTAGCTCCAATCACTAGATTTGGAAATTCTTTAAATAGAAAGAGAATGAATTCCCAAGGAAAATTTCTGTCAGAAATAGTTTGAAAGGTGCTTCCCTACAAGATTGAAGCACATGATAGTATTTCAAAATTTATGTTTAACCTGATGACAAGGATTATCTTCAGGATCACAACTAACTAGAATAGGGTGGTATTTGCAGAAGGAATTCAGAAGCCCAATATGGGCAGGATAATTAGTTTATATCTGGTAAAGGTCATTCCAGATAGTATCAATCAGAAAACTGGATCTAACATAAATCATATGAGGAGAATGGACTTGAAAATTCTGTCTAGATGGGACAGAGTCTTGTCTAGAGACACTAGAACCTAAAAGGACAAAGAAGGTAACATGCAAGAAATCTGTGGTAGAGGAAGATGTATCCTCTAGTGATTCTGAAGAAGAGGTGAATTTTAGTTCTGATAAGGATGCTGAAGAAGAACAAGGCAAATCTCCATGGTCCTCACCTGGAACTAGTGTACAGGTGCAGGGGAGAACATTCCAGAAAAAGAATCAATGGAGAGGGAGAACCTCTGTGAATTATCAATGGACACAGCTATTACTATTATAATGGTTGTTGTACAAGAATCAGAAAAATCAAAAGATTCTGATCATGAAATATCTAAGAAAGAGACTGAAGAAGAGATTCTTCTGTTTGAAGAAACTAATATCCAGGGGGAGATAACTGAAAATCCCCAGAATGAAGTACCTGATGCTAAAATTCAGCATGCAGATATTACCATAGATAATATCAATATTAATGAGAAAGGTACAAGAGTTGAGGGGGAGTTGGCCACAAATACTAACAAAACCAAAGAGATACCTCAAGTTGAAGAAGTTAGTTCTTCTGAATCTGAGGAAGCAGAAGCTTCTCAACTGAAGAAAATAAAACTACCTGAGTTTAAAAGGAAGTAAGAGTTACAAGAAGTATCTTAAATTTGGACCACCATCAACTCCTATAATGGATAATAACTCTTTGCTAGTTTAACTGCAGATCATGCTTGATAAGCAAAGACAAGAACTAGAAAAGTATGTGGATGAAAGCAACAAAGAGCTACAGTTTCAACTAGCTCAAGATATTAAGTCAATAAGATTTGAAGTCAATCTCTTGAAAACTGAAATGACTACTTTTTTTGAGAAAGGAGCAAATGTTGTTGTCTACCTGTCCAAGCAACAACAAGAAGCTAAGACAACTGCAGATCAGATGGTTGTAAAACAAGGCTATGTTCTTGAGAATCAAAAGAGAATGACTGAAAATATGATAATTATGCATGATACTACCTTAGGAGAACTCAAGCTTCAAACCAATGCTTTGGAAACCAAAATTGATTCCACTGCAAAAGATATATACACCAAACTTACACATCATTCAAAATCTCTACTTAAGGACATCAAAGATTCTGACAAAAGCTTGGACAATAATTTACTGAGAGTAAAGAATACTATGACTTCAGGTATCAATTACCTAGATGGACAGGTCAAATTTCACAAGAATGATCTAAGAGATCATATTGAAATAGAAGTCATAAAGGGGGAGAGAGTAATGATTAAATCCAGATCTGAACATGTTATTTGGATATCGAACAATATTAGAGACACTTTAGGTCATCCTCCCTTATGGTATGATGGGGATCAAACTGCTGAGTTTGGTTGTCAACCAGCTCAACTTAATGCACCTCATGCTACTTTTGAGTCTATCCAAGCAACTGTCCTACACATATACAGTCCTCCATCATTATTTCAACATATTATATGTGAAAAGGTGGAAATGCTTGCATCTATTATGATCAAAGAAAAAAGAGGCACAGCTTTCAAAGAAAAGGTTTAGAGAACAAGCTGAGACTAGATTAGATTTTGAGCAGTGGAGTCCAACCTCCAGATCAATAATTCTTACTGCATGGAATGTTATGAATGCAAATATGACAGACATAGGGAAATGGTATTCAGAATATGAATGGGCCAAACATTTAAAGCAGCAAATAGTTATCCAGAAGTTCAAACATGATCTGAAGAGAGGAAAGCTACCTGCTAATTCAGATGAGCCCAGTAAATATTTCCCAAAGCCATACCATTATTTTGAATGACAAATGCTGAAAGAAGAAGCTATTGCAAAAGCTAAAGCTAAGAATGACAAAGGAAAGGAGGTTGCTGATGAAAAAGTGTCTGAGGTGAAAGCTAAGATACAATCTGGAAAAGAGATAGTTATCAAAGAACTAGAGCTGCCTTAGGATGTTCTTAGTTTTTAAATTTCATATGAAAAACTTGATACGTAACTTTTGTAACCAAAGCTTGGAACAGTTAACTTTGTGATAAACAATTAATGAAGATTTTGGCTTACTCAATATCTCACGTACTGTTAATTAGGATTGCAATTATTTGGCTTATTTTCTGATCAGCACTATTGTTGTTAAATATGCATATTTATCTGTGTTATTTCACATACTGAACTGCACTGTACGTTTAAATGTCTTTATCATAATATATTTTTGGTATCATGTTGTATATCATTGAATTGGGGTTATGACTTCTTCAAATATGGAGAGATTGTTGGGTATATTGGTCACAATGTACTTGATTTGAAGAAGTCCTTTCAGCTCAATGATATACACATAGTTATATTTGATGAATGTTAAGTTCATGTGTGTAGGAAAATTAAGCTAAGTACAAAAGCATCAAGACACTCAGGACTAGTGTCGACACACACTGAACAAGTTGTGTCAAGGCAAAGAGAAGTTGTGTCGATATTAAGGACAAGTGTCGACACATTCTATAGAAGTAGTGTCGAGACTGAAGATAACTATGTTGACACTCAAGACTAGTGTCGACAAACTTCACAAGCTGAGTCAAGACTGGAAGCAAGCTATGTCAACACTCAGGACTAGTGTCGACACATTCTACATAAGTTGTGTCGAGACAAAGTTAAGGGTTGTGTTGACACATTCAGAAGTTTGTTGACACTACTACAAGAGCAGTGACGACACCTAAGACTTGTGTCGACACATTCAAAAATCAGGTTTCAACACTTCAAGCAGACTTATTTCCTGAGTACAAAAATCTAGATGGAGGTACTGACAACTGTCAGAACTGTCAGATGTCAGTTATTAATCGGATCAGCCGGTTACACCTAACAGAGCCTATTTAAAGGGATCAACTCTTCAGAAAAAAAAAAGTAGAACAATTTTGGTAAAGCCAATCTAAGAAGCATCTGCTATAATTCAGAAGGTGGAGAGAAGTCAGATCAAGAATCATTTTCAACTTTCTCCAGCCTAAATCTATCTTAATTTCAACTTTAAGAAGCTTTGAAAAGCTAAGAAGAGTTGGATCAGATCTATCTTGTCAAGATCAAAGGAAGCAAACTCATCAGGATCAGATCAAGAAGCTGTCACTCATTCCTCTCTTACTGGGTGACATTTTCTGAAATCTATTTATTTTACCATCATTAATTGTGTAAGATCTACTTGTAGATCTGAGTGAAGGAGAATTATTCTTTTTGAGTTGTAAGCCTGTGTTATAAAGGCTGATGTAGGGCTGGGTTTGCCTGAGGTAGGAGAAGTAGGTATTTCTCTGAGTTGTAGGGCAAGATTTGCTTGAGGAGTGTGAGTGTGGATTCATTCTAAGGTAGAGTTCTTGAGATGAACTTGAGGTGTAGGATCTTGGTGATCTGAGTTGTAAGATTTGTATAGTCTGAGTTGTAGGAGCCAGTTGGGCTCTGAGTTGTAAGATCTAAGGATCTGAGTAAAAGAAGGAGAAGGAGTTTGGTCGAATCTAGTTCATTACTAGATAGGCGAAGGGGGAAGTGGATGTACCCATAAATTAGGGAACCACTATAAATTTGTGTGCATTGTTCTGTTATTGCTATTTGTTGTGTTGTGATAGTATAACTCTTATTATGATTTAGATTATGTTGTTTATCTGACTAAGCTAATCAATATAAAGAAAGTATAACTCGGAATTTTTAAAGGGGCAGTCATATTTTAAATTGGACATATTCACCCCCCTCTAGGTTATTCTCAATCCTAAATCAAACATTTACAATTAGTATTAGATGGAGGTTTACTGAAAAAGGCATAATAGCCTAGTGAGAATCCATAGGATTGGAATGAAAGACTTATCATGGCCCAGAGGGAAAATAATTCCATCAAGCTCCCTGTCTGCTCCAAAGAAAATTTTGGAATATGGAAGGAGAGTGTCAGATTATTTATGGAAACAGCAGATCCAAGAATATATATCACAGTGATTGAAGGACCTTTCATTCTCATGAAAGTGTCAGTTCTTGATGTAGACATCAAGACACCCAAAACTTACATGGAGATGGATAAGGATGAAATCATTCTGGCCTCTATGGACAAGAGTGCTTAGAATATTATAGTGAGTACAATAAATGATTCCAATTTTCAAAATCTGATTCATTGCAAAACATCAAAAGAAATGTGGGAGTCACTGATAGTTTATATGAAAAGAACTGAAGAGATCAGAGATGATAGAAAAGCTCTGCTAAACCAACAATATGAAGCTTTCAGATAGGATAAGAAAGATTCAGTGACTGACTGCTTTGAAAAATTCATCAGAATTGTGAACAACCCGAGGACTTATGGAAGGAGCTTTACTAACTATGAACTTAATGACAAGTTCTTGAGGTCCCTGAACAAGGAATGGGACATCAAGATCTATGCAATTAAAGAAATGGGCAATTTAGCCAATATAGACCTCCAGGCTCTTTTTGGCAAGCTGCTGTCTCATGAGTTATAGCTCAACCTCAGAAAGTCTGAAGAAGATTCAGCCAGAGCACACAATAGAGAAAAGACCTTGACCCTAAAGGCTGAGCCATCCAGAAAAGTCATAGAGAAGTCAACACTCACAAAAAACTGAAAAATAGCTTCTGAGTATTCAGAATCATCCTCATCAGAAGGAGACCAAACTGAGGAGGAACTGTCTCTGTTCTCTTGACAGTTCAAGAAGATGTTGAGGAGAAGAAAATAAGGCAACTGGAAGGGTCTAGCTGGAGACACTTCTTATAAAAAGATCAATCATCCAGAGAAACCCAGGAAGAAGAATTCTGGGGATAGGTATGACTCTTCACAGAACAAATACATTAAAACTAATATTGTGTGTTATTGCTGCAACAGGCAAGGGCATGTCATAGCTGATTGCCCAACAAAAAGAAAGGAGAAAAATTAAGAAAACATAAGGACTGAACAACACAAGAAGGCTAACAAAGTCTCTTGGCAAAGAAACAATCTACACTATCTGACAGTGAGTCTGATTCATCAGAATCAAAAGAGGAGGAGGCTCTCATGGGCCTGATGGCTATTGAGGAAACTCAATCTAGAGAAGAAGGACGGGATTGTTCAAGTCCTGCTAAGGTAAAACCAACCTCTCCTAGTTTTGCATTAGAGTCTTTTTCCGGTTCAGAAAATGAATCATGTTCACACTCCTCTAATAGTAAAGAACATGATTCAGACATTGAAGCTGATTTTAATTCCCTTATCAACAGATATGGGAAGTTATTAAAGGTCTTGATTGCAAGCAAACAACTTGCTAAGGATCAGGCCAAAAAATTAGAATCCTTAAGAAGAGTATCTTTTCAGTTGGTAAGTGCCTACACAAAGTTGAACTTACAAAAACTAAAACTTATAGAACTAACTAACAAGATAAATTGGCACCCCACAGAACTTCAAGATCTCAATCACCTCCTCACATGGTGGAAAGCGGAAGCCGGACCTAAGGGAAACTTCGCAGATCGTCAGCCAACCACGAGGAGGATTTTGGACTCGCTCCTCGGAACGTGGTATCCTCACCTCCAAATCAGCAGGAAGCCCATATTTCTTGCTCCAAATTTCCACACCGTCTTCGGTTAAAGAGGAGCGCAGGCGCATCGGGCCAGAAGAATGCTTCAGGACCTGTACAACACAAGAAACAAAAGAATCAGGTTTGCCTAAAAAGTAAAGACTTGGAGCCACGCATCCAAGCACATGCAGACGAAACCGCGCGCGAAGTGAGGGCGCACCTGCGTACAAGAGCACGCTTGATCAAAGAAAAAGACCGCTCGCTCATACCCACGAGCGCGCGGCCTGGGTGCGCACGACCTGCCACGTGCGCGGTCTGCCGCACGCGCGCAACCTGGGCGCGTGCGGCCTACCGCGTGCAGCTTGGCGCGCGCGCACAGCCTGTCGCACACACGCGACCTGGGCTCGCACGACCTGTCACGCGCGCACGGTCTGGTGCACACCCGGCCTGGGCAGACCCGGCCTGGGCGCACGCGGCCAGCCGCGCGCACGACCTGAGCGCGCGCAGCAAGCGCCCGGCTTGGGCGCGCGCGGCCAGCCCCGCGTGCGCGTGGCCAGGGCGCGCGCGGCCAGCCCCGCGCGCGCGCGGCCCGGGCGCGCGCGGCCAGCCCCGCGCGCGAGCGCCCGGGCGCGCGCAACCTACCTCACATGCGCAGCCTAGGCGCGCGCGACCATCCCCGCGCGTGCGCGTCCTGGGCGCGCGCGACCTGCCTCGCACGCGCGGCCCTAGGCGAACACGGACTGTCGTACGTTGCCTGCCATCATGCGCGTGCGACCTTGGCGTGCACGACCTGGCCGGGCGCGCGGCCTGAGGGCACGCAACTTGGGGGCGCGCAAACCATTGCAGCCGTCTCCACGCGCGGCTTGGGGCGCGCGCAATTGCGCTCGACGTCTTTGCCGGCCGACTCTTCTTCGACAAGTTTGCTCCGAATACCTTTGAAGCGCCGCCCTTCGCCACCTCCATCTTCTCGCCGGAGGTTGTCATGACAGCGGGATAGAAAGGGACAGCGGGAAAATCCTTCTTTTCTTGCTCGCTTTGCTCTCAAACTATATTTTAGGGGCAATTGATGGGTTATACCACCATTTATAGGAAAAGTTCTCCCATGATCTCCTCTCAAAATGGGGATCATAGGGTTGACTAGTCAACCCCACCTCCCATGAACTCCCCATAATGAGGGAAACAGCGGGGTGGGTCTCACTCCCTCTCCCATGAAGGAAAACCGCCCCACTTTTGGGGAAGAACTGTCGCACAGCCGCCGCCCGCCGGGCAGGCCGCCGCCGGCCTGACCGCCGCCGACGGCGGCCTTGCCGCGGCAGGCTACGGCTAAGCCACGGCCGGCCAGACCGCCACCAGCCTGGTCGCGGCCGGCCTGGCTAGCCAGGCCGCCGGCCTTGCCGCAGCAGGCCACGGTAGGCCGTCGACGGCCTGGCCGCCAGCCCGGCCTTGCCGCGCCCGGCCTGGCTATCCAGGCCGCCGGCCTTGCCGCAGCAGGCCACCGCCGGCCTGACCGCCAGCCCGGCCTTGCCGCGGTTGTCCTGGCCACTATTCAGGCTGCCGGCCTTGCCGCAGCAGGTCGCCGGCCTTGTCGTAGCAGGCCACGGTCAGGCCACGGCAGGCCGCTACCGGTCTAGCTGCAAGCCCGGCCTTGCCGCTTCCGGCCTGGCCAATAGCCAGGCCGCCGGCCTTGCCGCGGTAGGCCGCGACCAGTCCACGACAGGTCGCTGCCGGCCTGGCCGCCAGCCAAGCCTTGCCGCAGCTGACCTACCAGCCAGCCAGGCCGTCGCCAGTTGCTAGGGCGGCCGCCTCCGCCGCTTTGGTGCCCTATCGGCGTGGACAGCTCGCATGTCGTCCGATCATGGTGGGCTTTTCTTGCTGTCCGATTTGGGGGATAACCACCCACCAACCCACTACGTTAGTGGTGGGGCCCACCATGAACCCCTTCCTGGAGGTTATAAAAGGAGCCCCAGGGCCTCCTCATTCTTTACTTTTTGGCTCCCGGTCATCTTCTTCCTCAGGCAATAGCTCTGCCGGACTCCTCCCTCGGGTCGTCCTCCATCCACCTCGAGCCACCAGCGGGCCACCAGCAGGAAAACGCCTAAGTCTCTGAACGAGCGAAAGAAGGAGGAAGACGACCACTGCAAGCAAGCAGCTAGTAGAGTTTGACCGGCACAAACCCGGTCTCGTGGTTTTTTACCCAGTTGAGAGGTTTTTCCACGTCATCACATCTTGTGTCGATCTTCTATTTTCATTGACTGTGTGCGCGCTCGACCGCCTCGTGAGCTAAGACGGTCCAAGTAATCCGGTCCAACCTGGGCATCGAGTTAGTCCGCAACAATGTGTTAACATTGCATGATGCGTTGCGTAGTAAGTAATTTAATTTCAATTATAACTACTCTTTGTTATGGTTCTATTGATGTTCTAACGATAAATTTTTTAAGTATAAGTTGCTAGCTTACATACTCTCTTTATATTTGAAAAAATATTTGTGGATGGTCAAATTCATATCAAGTGATTGCATTACCTCCACACAAACATTACCGGATAAGAGGCGGCCCGGGAAAATTTGAATTCATCGAATATAATAATTAATGTATCACTACAAAAGAAATATCAAACTCATGAAATAAAAATTCATTGGAGTCATCTATGCCGTCGAATATATCTTGATCTTTCAGCAGCCGTCAGATATTTATATCATTAAAAAAAGAAAAGTTGTTGACCTCCTAAAGCTACTAATCTTCAAGGACAAGAAAGAGAGAGCGACGGGGAGGAGAGAAAGAATATATTACTATATTAAATATATTACTATATTAGAGAGAGAGGGAGAGAGAGAGAGGCGGGGAGAGGGAGAGAGGACGGCGGGTTGCAGGCGGCAAAAAAAAGTATATTATAGAGGGAGAGAGAAAGAAAAAGAGAGGAGAGAGGGATAGAGATTAATTATTGTAAGTCAAAACACACGTTTTTTTACAAAATAAAAATTGCAATGGTGATTAATATTTTTTAACGGTCATTTTGAGTACTCATATGTACATGTTGCGGTCACAGCCGCCGGAGGCGGGTGAAACCCGCCGTGACGGGCGGGCACTGTCGTGTTTGGTCGTATGAGCGGAGCCCCGTGTCGAGCACTCGCCGTGAGGGGAGGGTGAAACCCGCCATCTCCGGGCGGGTACTGTGGCCCGTAGCCATCGGGCCGGAGGCCCGTGCCTGTCACTCGTGCGTGTATATATATATATATGTTTTTACTACTATAAAAGAAATATAAACTCATGAGTTCGAAATTCAAAAAGCCGTCTGATCATGGTTTGATAAATTATTAGGCGTCGGGTCGTTTTATTATTAAAAAAATAAAAACTGTAGGCCTTCTAAAGCTAGAGAGAGGGAGGAGGAGAGAGAAAAAAAAAGAGGAGAAAAGGAGAGAGATTAGTTGTTGTAAAGTCAAAACGCACGTTTTTTTACAAAATTAAAATTGCAATCGTGATTGATATTTTTTTACGGTCATTTTGAGTACTCATATGTATATGTTACGGGCACAGCCGCCGGGGGCGGGCGAAGTCCGCCGTCAACGGGCGGGTACTATTGCGTTTGGTCGTAGGGGCGGAGTCCTGTGTCGAGCACTCGTCGTGGGGGGTTTGCGAAGCCCGCCATCGCCGGGCGGGTACTGTGGCGCGTAGCCATCGGGCCGGAGGCCCGTGCCTGTCACTCGTCTATATATACTTTTTCTTTCTCTCTCCATCTCTCCTCTCTTTTTCTTTCTCTCTCCCTCTATAATATACTTTTTTTTTGCCGTCTGCAACCCGCCGTCCTCTCTACCTCTCTCTCTCCCTCTCCCCGCCTCTCTCTCTTTCCCTCTCTCTCTAATATAGTAATATATTTAATAAAGTAATATATTCTTTCTCTCCTCCCCGTCGCTCTCTCTTTCTTGGCCTTGAAGATTAGTAGCTTTAGAAGGTCTACAACTTTTCTTTTTTTAATGATATAAATATTGCATCTGACGGCTGCTGAAAGATCAAGATATATTCGACGGCATAGATGACTCCAATATATATATATATAGTCGAGTGACAGGCACGGGCCTCCGGCCCGATTGCTACGCGCCACAGTACCCGCCCGGCGATGGCGGGCTTCGCCCGCCCACCATGGCGAGTGCTCGACACGGGGCTCCACCCCTACGGCCAAACGCGACAGTACCCGCCCGTCGACGGCGGGCTTCGCCAGCTCCCGGCGGCCGTGCCCGCAACATATACATATGAGTACTCAAAATGACCGTAAAAAAATATCAATCACGATTGCAATTTTTATTTTGTAAAAAAACGTGTGTTTTGACTTACAACAACTAATCTCTCTCTCTTTTTCTCCTCTCTTTTTCTCTCTCTCCCCCCCCCCCCCCCCCCCCCCCCCCCCCCTCCCTCTCTCTAGCTTTAGGAACCCAATAGTTTTTAATTTTTTAATAATAAAACGATCCGACGGCTGATAAATTATCAAAGCATAATCCGACGACTGCAATCAATTCAATGGATTTAAAATTCATGCAGTTTATATTTCTTTTATAGTGGTTTAGATATATGTATATATATACATATATATATACAAGTGACAGGCACGGGCCTTCGGCCCTGGTGGCATTCGGCGGGGGTGCGAAAATTGGCTGGGTGCGACTTTCGGCGGGGTGCGACATTCGCCGAGATGCGACATTCGCCGGTGGACGACATTTGTCGTGGGGACGACATTTGTCGTGGGCGGCGACATTTGTCGTGGGCGGCGACATTTTTCGTGGACAGTACCCGCCCCTATGACCTCGCGCGACAGTACCCGACCGACGACGGCGGGCTTGGCCCGCTCCCGGCGGGCTCCGCCCGACCCGCAACATTTACATATGCGTACTCAAAATGACCGTAACAAAATATAAATCAAGAATACAATTTTTATTTTGTAAAACTAATTATATTTTAACGTTAAAACATTAATTTTTCTCTTGTCATTCCTAACTAGTAGCTAGAGACAATAGGTTTAGGATATCTAGTGTTTTTATTTTTTGTATTTAAATATTGTCAAGTTGTGTA
Organism: Platanthera zijinensis; assembly: GCA_039513925.1. Lineage (NCBI taxonomy): Eukaryota > Viridiplantae > Streptophyta > Magnoliopsida > Asparagales > Orchidaceae > Platanthera > Platanthera zijinensis. The sequence goes on from CM077083.1 coordinate 14,796,295, forward strand.
ATTACCTAAAAGAACATTTTCTTTATAATATACTAATATAAAGTTTGGTATAATTGTGTAATTATAAATACAACTATAAGGGCAATATAGGAACATCAGGCAATGTTTCACCAAAGAGTAGTTTTCGTATATTAGTAGAGATATACATATATATATATATATATATATATATATATATATATATATATATATATATATATATATATATATATATATATATACACACACACATATACATATATACATACATACACAGATATACATATATATATATATATACACATATACATATATATATATACACATATACATATATATATATACACATATACATATATATATATACACATATACATATATATATATATATATATACACATATACATATATATATATATATATACATATATACATATATACATATATATACATATGTACATATATACATATATATATATATATATATGTTCCGGCAAAAACGATCATAATCTAAAGCTTCTCATCTACGGCTTCACTAGCTTTCTTCCGAGTGAAAGTCTCTTGCGATTGGCGACCAGTCATGCGTCGGGGGTGATGGAGCAAGCACTCGTTGATTTAACACTCGAGATTGACACGACAACGTATGTTTACTGCATGAAGATTTTGTTCTTTGAGTTGCTAACATGCGTAAATCCAAACTTAGTTGATATGTCTTTGATGTGTTGTATCATAGAGAAGAAGATGATTAACCAAAGCAATCTTGACAGATGAGATGTGATGAGCAAAGAAATCGAGGACTGCAGGATCATTCTGGAGCTCCTTAAAATTGCAGTGCAATAATTTTAATAGTTGAGCCTTCAGTAAATTTTAAAATGCCAAGTCTTCCCTTTAAACAGCTGGTGCCACCGTATATTTCCAATTCAGGAAATTTGTTGCTTGATAGAGAAGGACCTACATGCAGTTGTAACTAATCTCGTGCAGCAATTTTTTAGCAGTCATCAAAACAAACCTGAGAGGCCTATTAAGGTAGTATTTATAGTAACTTAATGATCTTATTTGAGTTATTTCACACTATTCTATTGCTTGAGTTGTACTCTCCTCTTTTCTATTTTTTTCTAGCGCATCTTTTGTTTATGTACTCGTGGGAATTGAGTTTCTTCCATCACATGTTATTTATGTAATGATATTCTTTGGTCATTCAAAGGTCACAAATACTGAAAACTGCAGGAAGAGGGAGAAGCCGCTCACATGGTGCAGGATAAAAAATGAACCACACTTTCATTAGGGTTTTAGCAAGGCATTAAATACAGGGGAAAGTAAAAAACTGAACCAAACCGGGTTCAGGAGCAAACCCAAAATACAAAAGGATCTAATACGCCCCCTCAAGGTGGAGCGTAGAGGTCAACAACGCCCAACTTGCGCAAAAGAAAATGGAACTGCGACCGACCGAGAGCTTTAGTGAATATGTCTGCTGGTTGGAGCTTTGATCGGATATGAGCTGTGGTGATATTCTTAGCCTCGATGTGATTCCGAACATGGTGGCAGTCAATCTCTATGTGTTTAGTACGTTCGTGAAAGACGGGGTTGGTAGCAATGTGGATGGCGGATTGGCTATCGCAAAAAAGAGTCATGGGGGAATTGTGGGAAATACCCAGGGACAGCAGCAGGGATTTCAACCAGACCAATTCACTAGTGGTGGCCGCCATGGCCCGGTACTCTGCTTCAGCGGATGACCGGGACACGATGCTTTGTTTCTTCGTTTTCCAACTTACGGGCGAGCTCCCAAGAGAGACGAAATAGCCAGTGACGGAGCGACGAGTGAGTGGGCAGCTTGCCCAATCAGAATCACAATATGCAGTGAGAGTCAAGGCGTTGTCAGCCCGAAGTAATATTCCCTGGCCGGGATGGTGTTTGAGGTAGCGGACCAGTCTGGTGGCAGCCTCCATGTGTTGAGTCCGCGGGGCATGCATGAATTGAGAGAGGATATGAACCGCATATGCGATGTCCGGGCGAGTGATAGTGAGATATATCAGTCGTCCTATAAGGCGCCGGTAGGTGGAAGGGTCCGGTAGAGGTGCACTCCGGTCCAAAGCAAGTTGATGACCCTGTTCCATAGGGGTTTCGACGGGTTTGCCGCCGAGGAGACCACAGTCAGAGATGATGTCGAGAGTGTATTTCCGTTGACAAAGGTAGAGGCCGGAAGGAGAGCGGGCAACTTCAATACCCAAAAAATATTTTAGATTCCCCAAGTCCTTGATGCGGAAACAAGAGTGTAAGTACGATTTGAAGGCAGAACAGGCAACCGAATCGTTTCCTGCCAGAATGATGTCGTCCACGTAGACCAAAATTGCCATGAAGATGTTATTTTTGGCATAGGTGAACAAGGAATAGTCGGCAAGAGATTGAGTAAAGCCATAGGCCCGCAAGGCAGTGTTTAATTTTGTAAACCAATTCCTCGCTCCTTGACGAAGGCCATAAATAGATTTATGTAGGCGACAGACCTGGCCCGGTTTGTTGGTGCGAAAACCGGGTGGTAAGTCCATGTAAACTTCCTCTTCCAAGTCACCATGGAGGAAAGCGATGCTGACGTCCAGTTGAAGGAGGATCCAACCTTTTGCAACAGCAACCGCAAGGAAGACACGAACAGAAACGAGTTTCGCCACAGGGGCAAAAGTCTCGTGGAAATCCATGCCCTCCACTTGGGTAAAACCCTTGGCAACGAGGCGAGCTTTGTAGCGTTCTACGGTCCCATCAGATCGGTACTTGATTTTAAAAATCCACTTGCATGCTATGGAGGACTTGTGGGGGGGAAGGGACACCACGGTCCAGGTGCGATTGTCCTCCAAGGCTTGAAGTTCGTTGGACATGGCAGTGCGCCAAAAATCATATTTGGCTGCCTCCGAGTAAGTTTGTGGTTCGGTGTGGGAGGCAAGGGCCGCCAAATAAGCTTGATGTCTGCGAGAAAAGTTGTCAACTTGTACATAATCGGCTAAGGGATAAGGAGTGGTACCTGGGAGCCGTGGTTGAGATGAGGACTGTTCAGGGGGGGAATGGCCAAGCGGAGCTGTAGAGGAGGTGCAAGCAACATAGTCATCAAACCGTTTTGGTCGCTTGGTGTTTCGGATCGGCCGAGCGTTAGGAGAACATGGTCGGGTTTCGACGGCGACCGTCGGTTCCACGAGTGCCGGCCGATTGTCGGGTTCTTCAACAGCGGGCGGCTCGGGATCGTCATGTAGAAAGGACTCCACAGTGGGTTTGCTTGGGGCAATTTCAGTTTCAATGTAGGATGGCGTTAACATTTCAGTGGCAATGTCCATGATTTGTGGTGTAGCAATACCACTCGCATTTGTGTCCAAGCGAGATTTGAATGGGAAGATGTCTTCATGAAAGGAAACATCGCGGGAGACGAAGAATGTGTGCTTGGCAACATCGTATAACGTCCAACCTCGCTGACCGAGCGGGTAGCCCATGAAGATGGCTTGGCGAGAGCGAGGACCGAATTTGTCATGTTGGCGAGGACCATTGTGGGCGTAGCATAGGCAACCAAAAACTCTAAGGTGTTGATAAGATGGTTTGATACCAAATAGGATTTCATGAGGAGATCGGCCATGGAGAGTGGTAGTGGGTGTGCGGTTAATTATATATACGGCAGTCAGAATACATTGACCCCAGAATCGGATGGGGAGATTTGCTTGAAATCGGAGAGCGCGAGCAATTTCCAAGATATGTCGGTGCTTTCTTTCGACTCTGCCATTCTGCTGAGGGGTGTCGACACAACTTGTTTCATGGAGGATACCGTTGTCAAGATAGAATCGATTCATCTGTAGAGAGGTGAATTCAGTCCCGTTATCGCTACGGATCCTCTTGATGGCCTTATTAAATTGGGTCTCCACTAACTTCCGAAAGTCAAGCATCTTCATGGCAGTTTCACTTTTCTCCTTGAGTAGAAAAACCCAAACGGCCCGGCTACAATCGTCTACAACGGTAAGGAAATATCGAGCGCCGCAAGTCGATGGTGTCCGATAAGGGCCCCACAAATCACAGTGGATCAATTCAAAACAGGTAGAAGCATTATTGTAGCTAACAGGAAAAGGATGTCGTGTTTGTTTGGCACGATAACAAGCATCACATGGAATATGAGAATATGACTGTTTGGGAAATACATTGATATCTGAAATGTAAAGTAAGTTCGGACTAGACTGATGTCCCATTCGTTGGTGCCATGTAGTGAAGGATATGTTGGAACGCATTTGCAAAGCTTGGTGGTTGGAGTTGTGCTTGTAGATGTAGACCCCCCCTTTCAGTTCACCCATCCCAATCCGGCTCGTCCAGGTGCGGTCCTGTATCAGACAAAGTCGATCAGTAAAGATAACATGAAAGTGGCAAGCAATGGTAAGCTGGCTAATGGAAATCAAGTTGCAAGTCATTCCAGGAACAAATAAGACGTCTTGTAAAAAAAGATTGGGACTCAAGCGGAGGTGACCGACTTTAGTTGCCGTAGTTTTATCTCCATTAGGCAAGGTAATGAGTAATGGCGCGCTGTCCCGAACGTCCATGAGAAAGTGTAGGTTTCCTGTCATGTGATTGGAGGCACCACTATCGAGCACCCAAATAGATGAATGGCGAGACGTACCCGATAGGTGTTCAGAGGTGGCGGTAGGTTGATCCAAAAACGTCATCAGACGATGGAACTGATCAGAAGACAGACCTGGGATCCCTGGAGCACCAGTTTCAATTGTGGTTTGTTGGGTGGTGTGTGCGGCCAAGCCATGGTTTTGATTTGGTAGACTAGTGGAGGGACCCCTCCCACGACCACCAGAACGGCCACCGCGACGTCCCCCACGGCCGGCCCACCATGCGGGGTAGCCGACAATCTCGAAACATTCAGCGATGTCGTGGCCGAGTTTGTGGCAATGAATGCAAGACTTGTCGTTATGGGAAGGACGAATTGAGCCATCGGTGCGACCTCTCTGCACAACCTTGGTAGCAAGAGCAAGCTCGTCAACGCGGTCATCATGTCCACGGGCAATCGTGCGATGTCGCTCTTCGCGAGTAATGATGGCATAAGCTTTGGAGATGGCGGGTAAGGGATCCATGCTAAGGACCTGCGACCGGATAACCCCGAAAACTGCATCATCGAGGCCCATTAAAAATTGGTGCAGTTTCTCTTCTTCCCGCTCTTTGATGAAAGCTTGCGCTGCACCACAAGTGCATGTAGGTACTTTGGAGTAGCTATGCAATTCGTCCCACATGCCTTTGAGTTTAGTAAAGTATACCATGACAGATGATCCATGTTGCCGCAAGGAGGAGATTTTGCTCTTGAGCTCATGAATGCGCGGGGCGTTACCGATAGAGAAGCGGTCGTGGAGGTCATCCCAAACGGCCTTGGCTTGATCCATGTAGGCGACACTTGGTTGGATGCTTTTGTCGATGGCATTGAAAATCCAAGAGATAAGCATAGAGTTGCAGGGCTCCCAATAAGGAGCCTCCGGGGAGTCGGATGCGGGTTGCGCTAGGGTTCCATCAAGGAAACCCAATTTGTTTTTAGCGCGGAGGGCATTCTTCATAGCCTTCTCCCACATGTCGAAGTTCTCCCCGGTTAGGATGCATGAGCTGATGGTGGCGCCAGGGTTGTCCGATGGATGGAGGAACCATGGCGAGGACGGGCCAAGCGCCATGGCCGTCACGGCTTTGGTTCCGACGTTGGGCGTTGAGTCGGAGGTGTTCGCCATGGAGAGGAACGAGGAAGCTTACTCAGATAGGCGGAAGTTGGAAGGGTGAGCGCGAGCAAGCTCCGGCGACCTCCTCTGATACCATGAAAACTGCAGGAAGAGGGAGAAGCCGCTCACATGGTGCAGGATAAAAAATGAACCACACTTTCATTAGGGTTTTAGCAAGGCATTAAATACAGGGGAAAGTAAAAAACTGAACCAAACCGGGTTCAGGAGCAAACCCAAAATACAAAAGGATCTAATAAATACTAATCAGTTGGCGCGCTTAAGTGATTATTGCAAAAATTATGAAGTGAAGTTATGTTTGGCCATTCTTGTACTGGATTATGATTTCTATTTTCGTTAAAGTAATCTCATACTTCCTAGAAGATGGAATTTTAGTAGCAAAGCTAGCACTAAGACCTGATCAGTGAGGAATCCTTGTCTCCTTGATCAGGCAATTTGTAAGGAAAGTGGTTAGTTTCCCATTTTTCTTATGTGGCATTTATGAAGAAGGATTTATTGTCCATATTTTACATTAACTAGTATCTTTTATGGTGAGCGATCCTTGTTTTTCCGCATCATCATCAAAGATCTTTATGCTTTTGTCCAACTATTTGAAAAGTGGTCCTTGATTTTTACTCTTTTTAGCTATTAAGTTTTGTTTATTTGTGACCGAGAGCAACCTATGTCCAAGAATTATAGATATAGAATAAAGTACAACCTCCACAGGCGCTCAACAACAACTGCAACACTACGTTGGAATAATGTGCATGAATTTTAAATCAAACTATGAACAATTAATATAATTAATTTTAATATTCTACTGTTTTCTTTTATTTTTGAACAAATGTATTTTTTATAAAAAATAATATTGATGCGTTACTCCATTATTTATAAGAACGATTCTCTCATGATCTCTTTTCAAAATGAGAGATCATAGGGTTGACTATCCATCTCTCATGAACTCCCCATAATGAGGGAAATATGGGGGGAGGGCTCACTCCCTCTCTCTCTCCACCAAAAAACCGCCCCCCTTTAGGGGGAAACTGCCGCCGCCAGCCAGGCTGCCGCAGCCGCCGGCCAGGCCGCCGCAACCGCCGGCCTTGGCCGACGGCAGGCCGCCGCAGCCAGCCAGGCCGTCGCGGCCAGCCATACCGTCGCGGCCAGCCAGCCAGGTCACCGTCGACCAGGCTGCAGCAGCCAGCCAGCCAGGTCGCTCTCCCAGCCGTCGGCCTAGCCGCCAGCCAGGCCACGACCGCCGCTTGGCCACCGGTCGGCGGCCTCCCCACCACAGTCGACGGCTTGCCCGTCGTCCGATCATGGTGAGCTCTCCTCGCTGTTCGATCTGGTGGGTAACCACCCACTAAGTTAGTGGTGGTGTCCGCCATAATCCTCTCCAGGAGGCTACAAAAGGGGCCCCAGGGCCTCCTCATAATTCACGTTTTGGCTCTCGGTCATCTTCTTCCTCAGGCAATAGCTCTACCGGACTCCTCCCTCGGGTCATACTCTAGCCACCTCGAGCCACCAGCGGGCCACTAGCAGGAAAATGCCTAAGTACCGGAACGAACGAAAGAAGGAGGAAGACGACCACTGCAAGCGAACAAGTGCCAAAGCAGCGCTCCGAACTTCCAAGCGTCAGAACCACTCCTCGGATTCCAGTGTCCAAGTCGCTCCCGTGGTGGGGCTTGTCGCCCATTGGGAGCGGAAGTCTCTCTCACCCCCAAGTTGCAACGGGGAGCGGTCTGTCGCCCCCGATTCTCCCTGCACATTGTAACCACCAACAGCTAGTGGATTTTGACCGGCACAGATCCGTTCACGTAGTTTTTCCACGTAATCCCATCTTGTGTCAACCTTCTATTTTCATTGACTGTGTGCGTGCTCGACCGCCTCGTGAGCTAAGACGGTCCAAGTAAATCCGGTCCGACTAGGGCATCGAGTTAGTCTGCAACAGTTTGGCGCCGTTTGTGGGAACACGATTCCCAACATCCTTCAAAAGAACAAGATAACCAGCCTCGTCGCTTCAGAGTTTTGCTTCAATGGCAAAAAGAAGTGACTGCTCCACTGAAGGGTCCTCCCTTGGCGGATAAAACGAACTCGCACGCTCCCACTCTTTGGTGGACGTGCCACTGACAGTTAAAGTTGCTTGCGCCCCCGTCACCGCCCTGGAGGGGCGTGTTCGCTGGATGGAAGAGCAACAATCTGAAATGCTCACCCTGCTCCGAAACCTGGGAGCACCTCCTGCTCCCTCGCTGCGACCAGCACCAGCCATTCCCCTGCCTCTGCCAAATCATGGCTCGACGCAAGGATTTCTGCAAAGAGAAGGACAAACCCTCACAGGACAGGAAGAATGGCGTCAGGCTGTGCCCCGTAGACGTGACCCTCCAAGGAATGGGGGGCAACATGCACCTCAGGAATACTCCCCTCTGAATACCGCTCGCGCTAACGTGATGTACGCAATCCAGAATGATCAAGCATTCCACCAGCCAAGAACTCTTCAACCATTCAAGAAAGCTGAGCTACTGTCATCAAGAGAACTCTACGCCTCAGCCAGGCATTGCCTGCACAAGGAGTACGACATAGAAAAAGTATTCTCAAGCACAAGTAGCTCCCCCCACACTCGCAACATCACTCCAAGAGATGTATGATCACCACCTCGCCTGTCCTCATTATGAGGAGAACGTTGGAAACGTGACGGGTCCTGATGCCTCTTCCGCGAAGCAAAGACGGAAAGAATATCTACCCAACTACAACTCACCAGACTCTTGGGCAGCCCCGGGTTCAGAAGATGGCCTTGAAATCCGCAGTTTCAGCGGAACAAGCAACCCGCTGGCACACGTGGAGTATTTCGAAGCTATCATGTACGCTCGCAATGCTTCAGATCAACTCATGTTCCAGGCATTTCCGACAACATGAAAAGGGAAAGCTCGAGCTTGGTTTCATTCTCTACAAGAAGAAGAGATAGACAGGTACAATGAACTCGCAGCTCTCTTTATCAAAAGGTTCATGACAGTCAGAAATCCCTCACTAGAAAGTCCAAGTTCGTGTAAAGTCCAAAAAAGAAAAGTAGAGAGCAATGTGTACCCCGAGAATAAGAGAAACTACGATCAGCACATGAGTAACCAGGAAGGGCGAAAGTTGTGTCAGTCTGCGACACTCAATGCCCCTCAAGGCAAGATCTTTGAAGTAATTTATAACCATCCGGCCTTGTACATTCCCAGGCCGCTCGCCCCGACCGAGGAGATTTGTCAAAGTACTGCGAGTACCACCAGGGTCAAGGTCACAACACCAACGGATGCAATCGGCTAAAGAAAGAAATCCAGTGACTGACCAGTCTGGGGGCGGTTGATCAATTCCTATCAAGAAAGAGACCGCCTCCTAGTCAGAGCATGAGATGTACAACCGTCAGAATTGGAGAGCCCTCCACTGATTTGAACCAAGTTCTAGTGGACGGAAAGATTACTGTTAATATGCTATTTTTATCAGCAATACTTCAACTCAAACTAACCACTGGCCACCTCGAGCTAACATCTGCCAGCACACGTGTTTCGGGGAACGCCCAATACAGGTCATGGGCACCATTACTCTCTCGGTCACTCTTAAAGAAGCACCTCGGCAAGCATCCTATGATGTATAGTTCGTCGTCATCCAAGCTGATTCTGACTACGTTGTAATACTCCAACAATCACTCCTAGATGTTTTCCAATCACACTCCCGCCACTTCCATCCTTGAGACATTTCCTTTTCTGCTCGTTTATTTATTTACTACTGTAAAAACCGCAAGCTCAAGCTTGCAAAGACTATCTTTTTGCTATTTGCCCCTGTTGAAACCGGAAAACCGGTTCCTGTGGAGTTCGACCCTTGGGGAAGGGGCGGTCGCGCACCTACTTCGCTCCTGCAAGAAAATGACAAGAAAAAAGAAGAACCAAGGACTAGACCAAGGGCCTGGCGTGGAGGTCCCACCACACACCCGGAAGATCTTAGAGCGCTTCCCCTCCTTAGCCAAGTGTCGGGCTAAGGTACCTCAGAAAGCGCTAGTAGACCTGAGAATGAGTAAGCGTGCCTTCTGAGGTACCCCTTGGGTCCTATTTATAGGAAAAGATGGCCTGCCAATATACAACCTTTGCCGTTCTTGAGGACTATAGGCAGACCAGAGGGGGAAACATGGTAAAAAGATGTCATGGCCAAGATGCGAGCTGGACCTGAGGTAGCATCCGCTCGGTAGGGGCCTGACTCGCCTCGCCTTGGGCCTAGGCGAGCACGTACTCGGCAGGTTGTGCTTGACTATCGCCGAGCTCGGCTCGACTATCGCCGAGTTCCAACCGGAAGCGGGGCTCGGCACAACGATCGCCGAGCTCCAACTGAAACTGAGCTCGGCGTGGAGATCGTCGAGCTCGGCTCGACTATCGCCGAGCTTGGTCTCGGCATGCTGGGCCCCGTTCGACCGTCGTCGAGCTCGGCTCGGCTATCGCCGAGCTTGGTGTCGGCATGCTGGGTTCATACTGCGGTCTGAGCCGGCCGATTTAACTCCTGTCGACCACTCGCTGGATACGGGGTTGTACAGCCCCATTAGTGTCTAATCAAGAAATTGTTTTGTCAGGCTAGGTCGCGCAACCAGATCGAATACATGCATTCTCTGGCGATCAAATCGAGTACGTACATTCTCCACCGTTACTGCAAACCATTGTCTAGCCGTCGCAAAAACCCTGTAGGGCCTGCCTCCCTCACGAAGAAGCCGCAAGCAGCCCTCATGCAACCCCATGGTGGTCTGCCCCCCTCACGAAAAAGCCGCGAGCAGCCCTCGTTCAAACTAAGTTACGAGCAGCCCTCGTGCAACCCCATGGGGGCCTGCCCCTGCCCCCCTCACATATAAGCCGTGAGCAGCCCTCGCGTAAATAAAGCCGCGAGCAACCCTCGCGCAAACTAAGCCATGAGCAGCCCTCGTGAAATCTCGTGGGGCCTGCCCCCTCATGAAGAAGCCGTGAGTAGCCCTCTTGAAAACTAAGTCACGGGCAGCCCTCGTGCAACCCCATGGGGGTCTAGCCCCCTCACGAAGAAGTCGCGTGCAGCCCTCGCGCAAACTAAGCCGCGAGCAGCCCTCGTGGAACCCTGTGGGGGCCTGCCCCCCTCACGAAGAATCCCCGAGCAGTTCTCGTGCATACTAAGTCGCAAGCAGCCCTCATGCAATCCCGTGGGGGTCTACCCCCCTCACAAAGAAGTCACGAGCAACCCTCGTGCAAACTAAGTTGCAAGCAGCCCTCGTGCAACCCCGTGGGGGCCTGCTCCCTCACGAAGAAGCTGTGAGCAGCCATCATGCAAACTAATTCGCGATCAGCCCTCGTACAACCCTGTGGGGGCCTGCCCCCCTCATGAATAAGTCGCGAGCAGCCCTCGCGCAAATAAAGCCACGAGCAGCCCTCGTGCAAACTAAGCTGCGAGCAGCCCTCGTGCAACCTCGTGGGGGCCTGCCCCCCCTCACGAAGAAGCTGCAAGCAGCCCTCGTGCAAACTAAGCCAGAAGCCTGACTCGCTCAATCTCGCAAGGGTTCCCCCCCCCCCTATCGCGACAAAGCCACAGATCTGAGTCGTGCAAATTAAGCCACAAGCAACCCTCGTGCAAATAAAGCCGTGGACTAGAGCCGCACAAACAAATCCACGGACCAGAGCCGTGCAAACAAAATAACTAAGATGGCATAAAGAAAATAATGTCATACGAAACAGCTGAAATGATACAAAAAAGATAATCAGCGCCTATGGGCAACAATAACAACAAATGCTAAACAAAAAGCAAAGTATAGTACGACTAACTAAACAACAAAATGCAACTACATAACTGCAAAGATGAAAGAGTTGTTATTCATCCTTGACTTCCGAGTCAGGACGCTCATCCTCAGAAACATCCGCAAAGCTGAAGCCAGATGTGTCACATCCTAAGCTCTTGCAAGCCAGGCGGAAGGCTTTCGAGACACTGCGCTGGAGTGCTAACTCACGAACATCGTCCATTTGAGGCTCCACCTCCTTGGACCAAATCTCGTCACGAACCTCCTCTGCAATCAGACAACGGTCTCGTATGTAGTCTAATGATTCCAGATACTCTGCAAGTCCCGCAGCCTTCAACTCTGACACGTGGCTATCGGAAGACAACATCTCCACTTGGGCTTTCGCTGCCCGAAGTTGAGTCTCAAGACCAGTGGCCTCCTTCCACGGCGCCTGCAACTGGGTCTCCAAGCCCAAAGTATCAACCTTCGAGTGCTTCAATATCTGGGTGGTCCTCTCCACCAGGGTATTCTCCACCTCCAAGGCCGCGCGTGCATCCTCTAACTCGAATTTTAGCCCCGACCCGATCCGGCGGAATCGTGCAATGTCCTGATCATGTTCCTACTAAAAAGAGAAAAACAAGCTAGACGTTGACCGGATCTTCTCCTGAAGAGCAAGATACCCAGCTTTCAAAGTCACGTAATGGTCATTCCAGCTTACCGCAATCTGGGCCCAGGTCTCTATCTGCAAAAGGAAAAGACCGAAGTTAGCACCAAATAACAAAGAAAAAATAAAGAAAATATTCTTTACAACAAATCAAGGCACTTACCACATCACTCATCGCCCTCAAGGAAGAGGACATCTGCAGGGCCGCTGCCTCCGAAGATACCTGAGGAACTGGGGACGCAAGTATCTGCACCTGGGGAGTCAACTCAGGACAGGCATCAGAAGTAGCCGCTACCACCGCCGTATCAAGGTCACCAGGAGGGGTCGCCACAGCTTTCCTCTTTTGGCCCCCTCCATGAGAAGCCCCAACAATCTGAGCTGCGTTTGAAGAGATACCACACCGCAACAAGCGCTTCTCCTCTACATAGACAAAAATATTAAATAGACGGTTGGCTAGTTCAGGAGGTTCTGAAAACCCAAGCACCGGAGAAAATTCTCGTTCCCTCCCCCTCATGCGGCGACAGCGGTCAGGCAACATGTCCCACGCCTTAGGAAGGCCCCATGAATTCCTATCAAGTAATAGAAGAGTAAGGTTTGCCTAATAAAAATAAAGGTTGGGAGTCACGCATCCAAGCATGTACGACCTAAACCGCGCGCAAGCCGAGTGCGCACCCGCGCACAAAAGCACACGCGACCATGGAAGAACCCGCTCACACGCACGGCCTGAGGAACACACACCCACACACGCGGCCAGGTGCGCGCGGCCTAGCGCGCGCGTACCCGCGCGCGCGTACCCGCGCGCGCGGCCTAAGGCACGCAGCCTGGCGCGCACGGCCTGGTGTGCGTGCACGCGGCCTGGTGCGCGCATACCCGCGTGCGCGGCCTGGTGCGCGCGGACAGGTGCGCGTGGACAGGTGTGTGCGGCCTGGTGCGCGCGCATCCGCGCGAGCGGTCTGATGCCCGCGGACAGGTGCGCTCCCACCTGCACGTGGACTGGTGCGCGCATACCCGTGCACGCGTACTGGTGCGCGCGGACAGGTGCGCGCGCACGTCCGCACGCGGACTGGTGCGTGCGCACGTCCGCGCGCGGACTGGTGCGCGTGCACCCGCACGCTCGGCCTGGGGCACGCGGACAGGTGCGCGCGCACCTACGCGCGTGGCCTTGACCGCACAGACATGTACTCCCGCACCCGTGCGCGGATAGGTGCGCGCACATCCGCGCGCACTGCCCAGGGCTCGCCCGCTTGCGCGCGCTCACCCCCAAGGGGCGAGCACCACCCTCGGCCTTATTCAACGTCTTCATCGACCATCTCTCCTTCGACAAACTTGCTCCAGGTACCTTCGAAACACCGCCCTTCACCACCTCTACCTTCTCACCGGAGGTTGTTATGACATCAAGGAAGAAGATAGCAGCAGGAAAATCCTTCTTCTCTCGCTCGCTTCGCTCTCCAACAACAAGGATTTGGGGGGCAATTGATGGGTTACACCACTATTTATAAGGAAGATTCCCCCATGATCTCCTCCCAAAATGAGAGATCATGGGGTTGACTAGTCAACCCCACCTCCCATGAACTCCCCATAATGAGGGAAACACAGGGGGAGGGCTCACTCCCTCTCTCTCCACTAAAAAATCGCCCCCCCCCCCCCCCCCCCCTTGAAGAGGAAACTGCCGCCACCAGCTAGGCCGCCGCAGCTACCGGCCTGGCCGCCGCAGCCGCCGCCGTCTAGGCCTTGGCCGTCGGCTAGGCCGCCACGGCCAGCCAGGTCGCTGCGGCCAGCCAGGCCGTTGCCGACCATGGCTGCCAGCCTGGCCGCCGCGGTTAGCCAGGCCGCCGCCGACCATGGCTGCCAGCCTGGCCGCCGCGGTTAGCCAAGCCGCCGCGGCCAGCCAGGTCGCCGCCGGCCAGGCTGCATCGGCCATCCAGGCCGCCGACCGGTCAGGCCACGGCCGCCGGCCAGGCCGCCGCAAGCCTAACCTTCGTCCAGGTCGCCGCCTGTCCATCGCCCGGCCGCCGCCGCTGCCTGGCCGCCCCACCACCGTTGATGGCTTGCCCGCCGTCCGATCTGGTGGGTAACCACCCACTAACCCACTAAGTTAGTGGTGGGGCCCGCCATAATCCTCTCTAGGATGCTATAAAGGGGCTCCAGGGCCTCCTCATAATTCATGTTTTGGCTCCCGGTCATCTTCTTCCTCAGGCAATAGCTCTGTCGGACTCCTCCCTCGGGTCATCCTCCAGCCACCTCGAGCCACCAGCGAGCCACCAGCAGAAAAACGCCTAAGTCCCGGAACGAACGAAAGAAGGAGGAAGACGACCACTGCAAGCGAACAAGCGCCAAAGCCGCGCTCCGAACTTCCAAGCGTCAGAACCACTCCTCGGATTCCAGTGTCCAAGTCGCTCTCGTGGTGCAGCATGTCGCCCATTGGGAGCGGAAGTCTCTCTCACCCCCCAAGTTGTAACGGGGAGCAGTCTGTCGCCCCCGATTCTCCCTCCACATTGTAACCGCAAACAACTAGTGGATTTTGACCGACACAGATCCGATCACGTGGTATTTTACCCGGTTGAGTGTTTTTTCACGTCATCACATCTTGTGTCAACCTTCTATTTTCATTGACTGTGTGCGCGCTCGACCGCCTCGTGAGCTAAGACGGTGCAAGTAAATCCAGTCTGACCGGGACATCGAGTTAGTCCACAACAAAGATCAGGATCATTATTTATTTAAAATATTTTACAATTTAAAGCAGAAAACTGATAGTCATTATTTCGAGTATTATCTTATCTCACACCTTGACTCATCTAACTTTTGTAACTTTTTTCATATACTAATTAATTTATTTAAACATTTGTTTTATTTTTTTAGATATGGATAATTAAAGTCAAATATTTTTGGGTTCAAGGGATTTTGAGGAGTCGTGGATTTCGGATAACTCAGTCATTTACTCACTTCTTCAGCCTTCTTTTGAATTTTTCTGAATTATCTTTTATTTTGTGAGTTAAAATATTTTCCACAATAGATTTTGATGCACTTCTGATGCTAGCGGAAGTGAGTGTACGATCAATCTCATTCTTCTTTCACTAGAGAAAGTTCGACGGACATAAGCTCTATCGACTATTGTCAGCGCCAGAAGGACTAGTGGGGATACCCTTTAAGGTCCTAAAACTTAAAGTGATAGCCTTGAGAGGCCGAGAGTTGCTCGAATGTCAGGCTTGGTCTTACTTTATAATAAAGCTCTACAACTCACCTACTTGGAGCACAAGAGTCTCAGCGGAGTGGTCGGATTTTATTGCAACAGTATTGACTAACTAATAGTCTACGGAGAAATTAGTGCGTTAACATTGCATGATCCATTGCACAGTAAATAATCTAATTTTAATTATAACTACTCTTTGTTATGGTTGTATTGATGTTCTGACGATGAATTTTTTTTTATGTACAAATCGCTAGCTTATGGACTTTCTTTAGATCGGAAAGAATGACTATGAATGTTCAAATTCATAACAAGTCATTTGTATTTCCTCCACACAAATGTTACCGGAGAAGAGGTGGCAATGAAGAAATTTGAATTCGTCGAATATAATAATTAATATATATCCTAGCGGAAGCGAGCATAATCTAAAGTTTCCCAACTACGGCTTCACCAGTTTTCTTCTGAGCGAAAGTCTCTTGTGATTGGCGGCCAGCCATGCGTCGAAGGTGATGAAGCAAATACTCGATGATTTCACACTCAATTAAGATTCACCCGACGGCGGATGTTTACTGCATGAAGATTTTGTTCTTTGAGTTGCTAACAGACGGAAACCCAAACTTAGTTGATATGTATTTGATACGATGTATCATGAAGAAAAAAATGATTAACGAAAGCAATCCTGACAGATTAATAGAGCAAATTGTTGGTCTCTGATTATGTTGATCGGGTCAACAAGTCATAGGTTTTATTTTTGGGGTTATTATTGTTGACTTGTCTTGGTTGACCGGGTCAACATCTTTGTTTTATATTTATGTTAAGTATGGAGGAGGAAAGAGAGGGTAGTTTTGTTTTGTATTTATTGAGGAGAGAGATGGCGGACACGTGGCGTGCTGTTATTGGCTTGTATTGCCTATATATTGGCTTGCTTCTTTCTTTTTAACAGTTGGCTGGAGAATTGGAAAGGTTGGTATTTGTAAAATTCTTGACAAAAAGAGAATAGCGAGAGAGATAGAGAGAGAGTAAAGATTTGTTTTCATTTTGTTTCAAGTGAACAGGCTCACGCATTGTATTTCCCGCAGGAAATATTTTGCTTTGTTTTTTCTCTCTCTTGCCGCCAACCTCGTCGGGAGGTCTCGTCGACTAAAGCACTCGCCCACTGCTCTCACCGGAGCACTCGCACATCAGCTCGTGTCAACCTCGCTGCAGCCGAGAGCTTTGATGTGGGGGAGGCGGAGGTCCAAGAAGTTCTCGCTGGATCAAGCTCACCGGAGGTTCCCGCCAAGACTACTAGGCTCGCAGGTCTCGCACTCACAGGAAAGCTCACCGGAAGGATCTCGCACATGTGGATCTCGCACGATAGGAGTGCTCACTGAAGGGTCTCACCGGAGTAGGCTCTCGCCGTTGTTGATCTCGCCTGGAGGTTGTTTGAAATTTGTAACAGTGTGATTTTACTTAGTTGAAAGAAGAAGAGGGAAGTGTGCAATTTATTCTTGCTAAGTTGTGTGGGTGCCCTCAATCGCTTCCAACAAGTGGTATCAGAGCGGGGTTGCGACCCTTGGAGTGTGTTGATCGGAGGCACAGCGGCTAGTAGAGATGGAGATGGGAAGTGGAATGCCGGGGCAGGTCCCCAAGCTGACCAAGACCAACTATGGGAATTTGAGTATTCAAATGCGAGTACTACTCGCCTCCAAAGAGTTGTTGGAGATATTGGAAGATGGTGTCGAGGTGTTTACTGCTGAAGTGGAGGCAGCTTTGACTAACTCTCAGAAGACGGCGTTGAGAGAATCGAAGAAGCGGGACAAGAAGGCTCTATTCCTACTATACCAAGGTGTGGATGATGCGACCTTCGAGAAGATCTCAGATGCGGGGACATCGATGGAAGCATGGGAGATTTTACAACGCTCTATGCAAGGGGTTGACAAGGCTAAGAAGGTGAAGCTGCAATCCCTTCATGCCCAATATGAAGTGACGAAGATGCAGAGTGCGGAGAAAGTTGGTGATTATGTGACCCATCTACAGACGCTCACGAATGAGATGAAGAGGAATGGAGAGATGATAGACGATGTCAGTTTCATGGAGAAGGTCCTGCGAGCTATGTCTAATAAGTTCAGGCATGTGGTAGTGGCCATTGAGGAGTCGAAGGATCTCACCGTGATGGCGGTGGATGAACTCGTCGGCTCGCTGCAAGCCCACGAGTATCATATGTTGCAAGATGATGAGGAGTCGAGTGGCTTAGGGAAATCACTCCAGACTCAACTTAACTTGGTGAAAGCTCAGGAAGAGGAGGAGGCCAGCGTGGCTGAGGCTACCAAGGTAGAGGTAGAGGAGGAAGAGATTTTGGGAAGAACTAGTACAACTAGCGAGAGGTGGAGCAACTTCATGGTTGGAGGCAAGATGCAGGAGGAAGAGGAAGAGGCCAGGGTAGAGGCCAAGGAAGGGACCAAGGAAGAGATCAAGGAAGAGGAAAAGGCGATATGTCCCAAATCCAATATTAATTGTAACAAGTTTGGGCATATGAGCTACGACTATTGGGCTCCAAAGAAGGGAGGAGAATCCAACCACTACGCTAAAGCAAGCAACATGGGTGGCGACCCGATGATGTTTCTAACCATCTAAGGAGAAGGAGGTGAGAGGAACGGTGTGTGGTACTTGGATACAGGCGTAAGTAACCACATGTGTGGAGAGAAGGAGCTGTTCACTAGCCTCAAACCAAAAGGTGGTGAGGTCAGTTTTGGTAACGCTTCGAAGATTTTAGTGCAAGGAAGAGGAGTGATTGTGGTTACCATGAATGGGAAGGAGGTGCATCTTAATGATGTATTCTATGTGCCAGACTTGAGGAGTAACATCCTAAGCCTTGAACAGTTGGTGAAAAAGGGCTATCATGTCCTGTTGAGGGATAGCACCTTAGCTATGAAGGACCATCAAGGAAGGAAAGTAGTGAGAGTGAAGATGGCGACGAATCGCCTCTTTCCTCTAAGTATGGATGTCAAGGAGACGGCATGTCTCGCGAAGACGGAAGTAGAAGAGGAAGCTTGGCTGTGGCACCACTGGATGGGCCATATGGGGTTCACAGGCCTGAAGTTGTTATCTCATTCCAAGATAGTAGAAGGACTGCCAATGATCTCACCTCCATATAAGGTCTGTGAGGCAGCTATGGAAATGTTCAGCCGCGATGCCCTAGCCGGCGCGGTGAGGGAGAGTCGGGATGGGGGAGGCATCTCGTAGAAATAAAAATAAATGCAAAAGCAAATTAAAAGGTCGCTGAACAATCATGACAACTTTGGAAGAAGGCGGAAAAGAGGACAAGCTAGGCTAGGCACAAAGTTATGACTTTTCTTTTCTACGAAACTTGCATTAATGCCTAGGGACAGACCTACTACTAGGCGACAAAATTTTTTCAGAAATCACGCTCGAGCACTTGCCCGAGCGTGTCTCTACTTAGTTCCTCCCATGCCCTTAAGGTCCTGAAACTTAAAATGGTAGCCTTGAGGCTGAGGGTTTCCTGAATTTCGTACATGTGCTTACTTTATAATAAAGCTCTACAACTTACCGACCTGGAGCACTGGTGTCACAACCCGCATTTTCTCCGTATTAAATAATACATCAGAGTAAGAGAAAATACGCGTCGTGATGCCACGCCGTGCAGGGGACAACTGCAGGCGCTCAGGCAAAAAACCTAACTCTATTACTTTTCATAAGGGTGGCCAGGACGACCACAGAAGCCACATACTTCTCCACCTTTCTTCTTGGAAGTGGAGCCAGATGCCCTGGAACTTCCATCATCTTCAACCTTTCTCTTTTCTTTTCTTAATGCAACACCCCGATTCTTGGCGTTATCGATTGCCTCAATTGTCAGTGCGGCTTCCACAGCCTCAACATAACTTTCAGCTCTATAAGCGCATGCCAACTGCTGAACATTGCTTCGAAGTCCCCCGAAGAAACGCTTCACTCTCTGATAGTTTTACTTTCAAGACAACCTAAACACCTAGAGGGGGGTGAATAGGTTCTAATTGCTTGTTCAAATTTTTAGGCAGAATTCAATTACAAAAATTAAAACATCCAACACAGCATTCACAGACATTTAATCATCACAGATTGCACAATGTTTTATAGTGGTTCCCCAAGGTCTGGGTACATCCACTTTCCCCCTTCACCTATCTAGCAGTATGCTAGATTCGGCCAAACTTCCACTATTCTTAGATCCTCAGATCCTACAGCTCAGAACCTGGATAGGTTCCTACAACTCAGGCACAACAGTCCTACCTCAGCCTTGCCACAAGGCCTACAACTCAGAGAAGAACCTTCTCCTACACTCAGGCAAACAGCCCTACCACTCAGAGATCAACTCTCCTACACGCAGCCTTTATATCACAGGCTTACAACTCAGATCTGTGTAAAACAGATCCTACAGAAATTTAGAAAAGAAGTTTTAATGTCTTGCCTTTGTTGAGAGAGAAGAGGACAAGACAATTCTTGATCAGCTGATGAAATCAACTGAATCTGAGCTTTCTTCAAAGCTTCTTGAATCGGAACTTAGCTGAGTTGATTTCCAAACAGCTTCTTGAGAAACCACTTATGGCTTCCTTCTTCTTCTTCAAAATGGGTGGATCCCTCTCTATCCAACACCTTTGATGATACTTCTGAATTCTTGTTAGAACTCTTCTTAGATCGATCCTGAGATCGTCTTCTTAGATCTTCTGATGAAGATCTTCTTTAGTGTATTACACCTTCTTGATTTGATTTCTCAATTTGATTGTCAAAGTTCAATCTTCTCATTACTATCTTTACTTCTCTTTGAATCTGTCAATTTATAGATCTTCTTAACGGTAACCGGCTGATCCGGTTTATAACTGTCTTCTGACAAGTCTGACAACATCAGTTAACTGGCTGCAACCCACAGCTGTCAAGTCTTCAAACAGATCCTGTGCCTTAGTCTTGGTCAGCAATGTGTTGAGACAGACTGTCAGGAAGTGTCGAGACCAACTGTCTGTATGTGTCGACACAAGTAACTTTGGTGTCGACACAGCCTTTGATGATGTCGACAAGTTTGCCTTTAAGTCGACACAGCTTCTTCAGAGAATAACTTAGTCTTGACTTTGCAGTGTGTCGACACAAGTCCTGTGTGTCGACACAGTTGTTGTAGATTCAGATTCTGGTGTCGACACAAGTATTGTCGACTTCTGCCAATGTGTGTCGACTCTGTCTCATTGTGTCGACACAGCCTCCCAGTGTCGACACAAATGTGGTCGACTATCTTCCTGTGAGTCGACACTGCTTCCCAGTGTCGACACAAATGTGATCGACTATCTTTCTGTGAGTCGACACTGCTTCCCAGCGTCGACACAAATGTGGTCGACTATCTTTCTCTGTGTCGACACAGCTTCCTTCAAGTGTCGACACAAATATTCTGAAGTGTCGACATTGTTTCTTCAGGTGTCGACACATGGACTTAGAATATTTTTCTGCATTCTTTAACACTTCTTCACCTGCACATGTCAACTTAAAACAACATCAAATACACCTTGATGTATATCATTGAGCTAAGTTGGGCTTCTTCAAATCAGGTACACATTTTCCAATGTACCCAACAATCTCCCCCTATTTGGAGAAGTCATAACCCCTATAGCCAATGATATACATCATTTATAAAAAGTATAATATGATGATATATGACATAACCGGAATACTTAATATAAACAAAATATGAACAATCCATCACAGAGTGAACATTATATGATTCCAAAAATATGAACAATCCATCACAGAGTGAACATTATATGATTCCAAACAAAATATTGTTTATAACTTGATAATGTTTGATTACAGAGTTTTACATTAAATGATTTAATCAAAACATTACAAAACACATTTGAAAGAACTTAAAACTAAGACTGATCAGGCTCTCTTATGACAATCCCTTTGCCAGATTGGATTTGAGCCTTCACAGGAGCTTCAACATCTTCAGCTGGCTTCTTGCCTTTTTGATCAGCCTTCTTCTTTGCTTCTTCCTTGAGCCTTTGCCTTTCAAAGTAATGAAAGGGTTTTGGAAAGTACTTGCTCGGCTCCTGAGTATCTGGTGGCAGCCTACCCAGCTTGGCATTTCTTCTGAACTGTACTATTGCCTCCTGCCTAGCTTCATGCTTTTGCCATTCTATTACATTATACCACTTTTCTCTTTCATGAACTTGGTCTTTCACAGCCTTCCATGCAGTGAGTATAATATTTCTTGAAGTAGGGCTCCACTGCTCAAAATCTGGCTTAAGTTCAGCTTGCTCTCTAAATCTCTTCTTAGATAGTAGAGCATCTTGCTGTTCTTTCAAAGTGGCCTCAGGCTTATCCACTTTCTCAATAACAACCCTGTTAACCTCCTTTGGAGGACTATACATTTCTTGAACTTGCTGATCAATCATATCAAAATCTGGAGGAGGGTAAATAACTTGGGTAACCTCAGGTTGAGTGCCTTCAAGTAGACCTGTTTGTATTCCTGACTCAGCCACCATAGCATCATCACACAAAGGTGGATATCCCAATGTGGCTCGAATACTATTTGTCACCCATTTGGTGTGCTCTGAGCCAGCATGAACCAACAACCTCTCCCCCTTTATGGCTTCTCTGGTAATATGATCTCTTAGATCTTCCTTCTGAAATCTGATCTGTCCATCCAGATAATTCACACCCTCTTTAAAAAATGGTTTTAACTTTTGAAGCTTGTCAGATATGTCCTTTTGAGATGTAGTGATAGTAGTTTTAACAGATTCAATAGCAGCTTGAAATGTCTTATCAAATTCTTCCATCTCCTTTGCTCTAGCTGTAGGCAGGCCTGGAGTATTCTTTTTCAATTCAGCAATAATCTCATGATGAGATTCAGTTAAATTGTCATTCATCCTTAGCTGATTCTCCAAAACATAGCTTTGGTTTAAAGCAATATCATCCACTTTAGGGATGATGGACTGCTGTTGTTTTGCCAAATACACCACAGCATTACCTCTCTTATGGAAGCAATCTGTCATCTCCTTCTTATGCATATTGACTTCAAATCGAATTGACTTTATATCCTGAGCCAAGTCAAATTGAAGGGCCTTATTGCTCTCATCAACATATTTTTCAACTGCCACTCTATGGTCATCTAACTTAACTTGCAAATCTACCATAAACTTGTTATAATTAAATTCAGAATGAGATGGTTGAGTTGTAGTCTGTAGAGCCTGCTTATAACCTTTGCTCCTTCTCTTGAAGACTACAAGTTTTCTCTTCTTAGCCATTCTGGCTTCTTCAGTCTCAGATTCAGATGAACTATCAACTTGAACTCTTTCTTGCGGAGGAGGAGGAACATCTGTCTCAGTGCCATGTTGTTCAGCCTCAACATGCACAGACTCCCCCTCAACCATTTTCTCCTTCTCAATTTCTATCTCCATGTCAAGGGCTTTTTCAATCTCTTGCCCCTCTTCTACTCTATCAGTAGCCATATCAACATTAGGGAATAACTCATCTAGAGTATATTCCTTCTGAGCTTGAACAGAAGATATATCAATTAGATCTTCTATATTCAGATCTTTGGAGATATCAATTTGGACTGCCTCTTGCACTGGGTCTGACATCTTCTCCCCCTGTTCCTATTCAGTATTGGTAATGTCCTGGGCAGGTGAGTACACTTGCTCCCCCTGCAACTGTACAGAAATTGAAATATTAGAAATGTCTTTTATAAGAAAATACACCAGCTCCCCCTGCAACTGTACCTGGTTAGGAGTAGATTCATTCTGGGCAGGAGAATGAGCTTGCTCCCCCTGCATTTGTGCAGGTATAGTGTCTTGCTGGGCTGGAGTAGACATAGGGTGATCTTCATCCTGCTTCCTCTCTTGTTCTTCTTGAAGCTGCTCAGTATCTTGAGCATGAGAAGAAGATTTCACTGGGGTATCCTGCCTGCTCTCATCAGGCACATCCTTAGACAGCACCCTATCCCACCTAGAAAACAATCTCATGTCCATCTTTCTCATGTGATTGATCTTTGTTCCTGGCAGATGTTGCATTACCTCAGGGATCACTCCATTCAGATATAAACTCATAATTCTAGCCAGATTTGGCTTCTTTATTCCTTCCTTGATCTTTTCAAAGATTACAGCTGACCAATCAGTTGGAATTGTAAACACAATTCTGGTCATGAGGCTGAACATAGAGGCTGAAATCCTATCATGTCCCCCTGGTTTGCACAGAATCACCTTGCCAACTACTTCAGACAGAAATTTCCCTTGCTGATTCATCCCTTTCCTGTTGAAAGCAGCTCCAATCTTCAGAGTGGGATCCAATCTGCACCATTGGATAGCCTCCCTTAACTTAGAAGCAGGGACTTCTTCTTCATTCTCAATTATTGGTAAATGTAGAATCTTCCTTAGACTTCTTGGGGTAATCTTCACTATCAACCCATGCACAGTGGACTTTATCTTGAGAACATCTGAACCTATTGATGCAGAGTTAAAGAATTCATGCACCTTCTTCTTCCATATCTTGGAAGGTTCAGAAACTATGAACTCTAATCCGGATTCGGAAATAAGAGAGATAACTCGTTGAACATCCGTTGGGGCTTCGGCAAAGGCATTCCTTACTAACTCATAACCTTCATTGATGTTGTCTTCAATCTTCGGCGCTATTGTTCAGGTGAGAAAGCTTGAGAGAAGAGAGAGAGAGAGAGAGAGAGAGAAAGTTGACACAGGGTTTCAGTCTCGAAAACCTTGTAAGCGTGTCGACTGAATAAGTTCTTGACCTATTTATACCTTCTATTGAAAGAAGATCAAAAGGCGGGCAAAAACAGTCTATATGTGTCGACACAGATGGAATGTGTCGACACAAACTTCTATTGTCTCGACAATAAATCTGTCTACTATGTGTCGACACCAAATGTGGATATGTCGACACCTGAGAGATATAGTAGAGTATCAGAAAATCTGTGTCGACTCTTAGGATAAGTGTCGACACAAAATTTGTAAGTGTCGACATCACTATTCTGGTGAAGTCGACACTACATTCTTGGATAAGTCGACAATTTAATTCTTAAGTGTCGACACATATTCTCTGTGTCAACACAATATTTCTGACTTGTCAACATTACTTCATTGAGTTGACACATTATCACTGAATGTGTCGACACTATTTTACTTTGCCATTTTCTGTTTCTGTCTACATCACTCAAGACCATTTGATAATCTAATATGTTATTTGTAAGTTTGTTGATAATCTAATCAATGGTCAGCATGCCTAATTCAATTTTAAATTTATTGAATTTTGTTTCATCCAGAGGCTTAGTGAGTACATCTGCTATTTGATAATCTGTTTTAACAAATTCCAATATTATGTCTTCTCTTTCTACATGATCTCTAAGAAAATGGTATTTAATTTCTATATGCTTAGTTCTACTATGAGAAACAAGATTATTAGCAATAGAAATTGCACTCTTAGAATCACACAAAAGAGGTGTTCTACTTACTTGAATACCATAATCTTTAAGCTGATGCTGTATCCACAATAGTTGTGCACAGCAGCTGCCAGCAGCAACATATTCTGACTCAGCTGTAGATATAGCCACACTGGTCTGCTTCTTACTACTCCAAGATATCAATCTTCCTCCCAAGAATTGACAAGTACCTGTTATACTCTTCCTATCCTCTCTACAGCCTGCAAAGTCTGCATCTGAATAACCTGTTAGTTGAAAATCTCTATTCCTAGGGTACCAAAGGCCTAGATTAGGTGTGCCCTTAAGATATCTCAGAATCCTTTTGACTGCAGTATAATGAGACTCTTTAGGGCAGGCTTGGTACCTAGCACAGACACATGTAGCATACATAATATCTGGTCTACTAGCTGTGAGATATAGTAGAGAACCAACTATTCCTCTATACAAAGTCTCATCAACAGGTTTACCTGCATCATCTTTGCATATAGGCATACTTGTCCCCATAGGAGTTCTCATGATGGAGGATGACTCCATACCATACTTTTTGATTAATTCTTTAGTAAACTTTGACTGGGATATGGACAAGCCATCATCAGTCTGTCTTACTTGGAGTCCCAAGAAGAACTTCAGTTCCCCCATACTGCTCATCTCAAACTTCCCTTGCATAAGTTTGGCAAACTTTTTACAAAGGTTGTTTTCAGTAGATCCAAAGATTATTTCATCAACATAGATCTGAACTAAGATGATCTTACCTTTGGATTCCCTAAGGAATAGAGTTTTGTCAATTTTTCCTCTTGAGAATTTATTCTCAATAAGGAAAGTAGACAGGGTTTCATACCAAGCCCTTGGGGCTTGCTTTAACCCATACAAAGCTTTTCTAAGCTT
Organism: Platanthera zijinensis; assembly: GCA_039513925.1. Taxonomy (NCBI): domain Eukaryota; kingdom Viridiplantae; phylum Streptophyta; class Magnoliopsida; order Asparagales; family Orchidaceae; genus Platanthera; species Platanthera zijinensis. Next base: position 14,821,924 of record CM077083.1, read on the forward strand.
ATAAACATAATCAGGTTTAAGAGGATCTACAAAACCTGATGGCTGCTCTACATATACTTCTTCTTTAAGATCATCATTCAGAAATGCTGACTTCACATCCATCTGGTATACCTTGAAGTCTTGATAGGCTGCATAGGTAAGGAACATTCTGATTGCCTCCAGCCTTGCTACTAGGGCAAAGGTTTGATCAAAGTCAATCCCTTCTTCCTGTCTGTATCCTTTAGCAACCAATCTTGCTTTATTTTTCACTATTACTCCATTCTCATCCAACTTGTTCCTGTAGATCCATTTTGTCCCAATTATATTGTGGCCTCTTGGTTTAGGAACAAGCTCTCAGACATTGCACCTTCTGAATTGATTCAGCTCCTCTTGCATAGCATCAGTCCAGTGCAGGTCTTGGATGGCTTCTTCAAACTTCTTAGGCTCTATTTGTGACAGGAAACTTGAATGCAGAACTGTGCTTTGACTTCTGCTTCTAGTCTGCACTCCCTGTCTTGGATCACCTATTATCTGATCAGTTGGATGGTCTCTTAAATATCTTGTAGCTGGAGGAAGATTCCCTTCTGGTTGAACATCTCCAGCTCCTTCATTATGCTGAACCTCTTGGTTTTCTTCATCTTCTATTGTGTCTTGTACTCCCCCTGGACAATATCCTTCATTTTCCAATACTTCATCTTCCCTTGAAGCTTCAGCAATGGAGTGCTTGTCCATTCCTTTGCTTATACCTGTTGAGTCATTTGATCTACAAGACAACTCACAGTTGATTAATCTTGTTTCATCAAACACAACATGCACAGATTCTTCAACAACTTGAGTAGTCAAGTTGAAGATTCTATAGGCCTTACTATTTGTGTTGTACCCAACAAATATCCCATCCTGGGATTTGGCAGCAAACTTAGTCAAATATGACTTACCATTGTTAAGTATGTAGCATTTGCAACCAAAGATTCTGAAGTAGGATAGATTTGGTTTTCTACCTTTCATAATCTCATAGGGAGTCTTTTTGTGGCTCTTGGTGATAGAAGCCCTATTGATCACATGACAAGCAGTGTTTACTGCCTCAGCCCAGAAATATTCTGGTAGAGAGGTGTCACTCAATAGAGTTCTACCAGCTTCAATTAATGTTCTATTCTTTCTTTCAGCAATTCTATTTTGCTGAGGTGTTCTTGGTGAGGAGAACTCTTGGAAAATCCCAAAGTCTTCACATAACTTTGTCATGCTTTCAGATTGAAACTCAGTACCATGGTCACTTCTGATTTTGACCACTGTACTATTCCGTTCATTCTGAATTTGCTTTACAAAATTAAGTAAGACACTTGGGGTTTCAGATTTCTGTCTCAGAAAGAATACCCATGTAAATCTAGAATAGTCATCTACAACCACAAAAGTGTAGACCTTCCTACCTAGACTATGAACTGGCATAGGACCAAAAAGATCCATATGCAAGAGGTATAAGCACCTCACAGAATCCTTGTTTTCAAGGCTTTGAAAGGAGGATTTTGTCTGCTTGCCCTTTTGGCAAGCTGAGCATATCCCTTCCTTCATACACTTAACTTGAGGACCATTCCTCACTAACTCTTTGATAAAGAGTTGGCCAATTGTCTTGTAGTTAATATGAGCCAATCTCTTGTGCCACTTAATACAATGAGAAGCATTGTCATCAGCTACAAGACAGATGGGAGAAGCTTTATTCTCACATACAAAATTAAGACAGTATACATTTCTCTTCCTATACCCAGTCAAAATGATCTCTTGATCACTTGACCTTTTGATATGACATCCATCCTTAACAAATGAAATGTCATATCCTAAATCACTCAGCTGGCTTATGCTTATTAGATTATGTTTCAAACCTTTTACATAAGCCACTTGGGTGATAGTAATTAGGTTAGAAGAAATGTTACCAAACCCTTTGATGACTCCTTTTTCAGATCCACCAAAGATCACTTTAGGTCCATCTTTGACAGATGAATACTCCTTCAGCAGCCCCTTTGTTCCAGTCATGTGCCTGGAACAACCACTATCCAAGTACCATATAGGGGCATGGTTACTTGGATTCACCTGCAACACAGATTTACTTATCCTTAGAACCCAAGCAAGTCTTGGGTCCTTGGTTCAAGTTAGCATTAACAAAGCTACCATTATTTCTTCTAACAGGTAGACTATTGTTCTTTCTAACACTTGTGTTATACCAGCAGTCTAGTGCAAAATGGCCTCTCTTGCCACAGCACCAACATTCAAACCTATTGTATCTAGTTCTAGATACATCCTTGACAAAAGAATTTTTGTCCATTGCTGGTGCTGCAGCAGCCTCACCCACTGATTTTTTATAACCATTGGGTTTATGAACATAGGTAGGCATGTTGGCATTTACACCCTTGTTTTTCAGAACATTAGACTTAATATGACCATGAATATTTTCATGATCATATAGGTTAGAAGGCACTTCCACCTTTCTAAACTTAATAGGGACTGAAAAGTTCAGTGGCTTGACAGGAGCTTTGCCTTTCCTCTTGAATTGGTCAGCCCTGGAGTTACCTTTGAATCCTAATCCCGCCTTACCCTTTTGATTCACAAATTCATCAATCAAGGGTAAGACAGACTTTGGCTTAGAGTAACTAGCCACTAAATCTTATGACACAGATCTTTGTGTCCCAATCCTTTGTTAAGGATCTCAAGAATTTGTCATTCAGTTCATAAGTACTGAAGACTCTTCCATAGAACATTAGCTCATTCACAATTCTATAGAATTTCTTATAGCACTCAGTTATGCTATCAGATTTTCCTTGTCTAAAACTTTCATATTCCTGATTGAGCATAGATTTCCTGTCCTGTCTTACTTCTTCTGATCCCTCTATGTAGACAATCAATGTGTCTCACATTTCTTTGGAGGTCTTGCAGTGAATCAGATTCTGAAATGTTGAATCATCTATGACACTTACAATAATGTTCTGTGCTCTTTTATCCATGGTTGCCAAAATGATTTCATCCTTGGTCATTTCAGAATAACTCTTTGGAGTTTGAATATTAGCATCAAGAACTGATACCTTCATTGGAATGAAGGGTCCTTCCTGAACTGTGATGTATATTCTTGGGTCAGATGCCTCCATAAACAACCTGACTCTTTCTTTCCAAATTCCAAAGATTTCCTTCTTGCATATGGGTAATTTCATAGACCCTAGCTCCTTATGATTCTCTCTAGAACCCATCTTCTTGAATCTTGATTCTGCCTTTCAGATCTACCTCGGACTGTTAAGTCCTTTTTGAGGAACCTCCCTCTGATACCACTTGATAGTTTTACTTTCAAGACAACCTAAACACCTAGAGGGGGGGTGAATAGGTTCTAATTGCTTGTTCAAATTTTTAGGCAGAATTCAATTAAAAAAATTAAAACATCCAGCACAGCATTCACAGACATTTAATCATCACGGATTGCACAATGTTTTATAGTGGTTCCCCAAGGTCTGGGTACATCCACTTTCCCCCTTCACCTATCTAGCAGTATGCTAGATTCGGCCAAACTTCCACTATTCTCAGATCCTCGGATCCTACAGCTCAGAACCTGCATAGGTTCCTACAACTCAGGCACAACAGCCCTACCTCAGCCTTGCCACAAGGCCTACAACTCAGAGAAGAACCTTCTCCTACACTCAGGCAAATAGCCCTACCACTCAGAGATCAACTCTCCTACACTCAGCCTTTATATCACAGGCTTACAACTCAGATCTGTGTAAAACAGATCCTACAGAAATTTAGAAAAGAAGTTTTAATGTCTTGCCTTTGTTGAGAGAGAAGAGGACAAGACAATTCTTGATCAGCTGATGAAATCAACTGAATCTGAGCTTTCTTCAAAGCTTCTTGAATCTGAACTTTGCTGAGTTGATTTCCAAACAGCTTCTTGAGAAACCACTGATGGCTTCCTTCTTCTTCTTCAAAATGGGTGGATCCCTCTCTATCTAACACCTTTGATGATACTTCTGAATTCTTGTTAGAACTCTTCTTAGATCGATCCTGAGATCGACTTCTTAGATCTTCTGATGAAGATCTTCTTTAGTGTATTACACCTTCTTGATTTGATTTCTCAATTTGATTGCCAAAGTTCAATCTTCTCATTACTATCTTTACTTCTCTCTGAATCTGTCTATTTATAGATCTTCTTAACGGTAACCGGCTGATCCAGTTTATAACTGTCTTCTGACAAATCTGACAACATCAGTTAACTGGCTGCAACCCACAGCTGTCAAGTCTTCAAACAGATCCTGTGCCTTAGTCTTGGTCAGCAATGTGTTGAGACAGACTGTCAGGAAGTGTCGAGACCAACTGTCTGTATGTGTCGACACAAGTAACTTTGGTGTCGACACAGCCTTTGATGATGTCGACAAGTTTGCCTTTAAGTCGACACAGCTTCTTCAAAGAATAACTTAGTCTTGACTTTGCAGTGTGTCGACACAAGTCCTGTGTGTCGACACAGTTGTTGTAGATTCAGATTCTGGTGTCGACACAAGTATTGTCGACTTCTGCCAATGTGTGTCGACTCTGTCTCATTGTGTCGACACAGCCTCCCAGTGTCGACACAAATGTGGTCGACTATCTTCCTGTGAGTCGACACTGCTTCCCAGTGTCGACACAAATGTGGTCGACTATCTTTCTATGAGTCGACACTGCTTCCCAGCGTCGACACAAATGTGGTCGACTATCTTTCTCTGTGTCGACACAGCTTCCTTCAAGTGTCGACACAAATATTCTGAAGTGTCGACACTGTTTCTTCAGGTGTCGACACATGGACTTAGAATATTTTCTGCATTCTTTAACACTTCTTCACCTGCACATGTCAACTTAAAACAACATCAAATACACCTTGATGTATATCATTGAGCTAAGTTGGGCTTCTTCAAATCAGGTACACATTTTCCAATGTACCCAACACTCTCCCCGCCTCTGAAGCTACCATATCTGGAGCAAATCTGCTCAACTTACTAAATTCGATCACATATTCGCTCGCAGTGAGCCGTCTCTGCTTTAGATGCAGGAAATTGTTCATCAAGTGGTCCTGTTCTACGGATGGTAGAAACTTCTTAAGCAACATCTTCTTGAAGGATTCCCAAGAGCATCCTTCCGTCAAGCTCTCCTTCTCCCGGATCCACCAGCTCTTCGCCAGACCTTTTAGCTGGTAGGAAGCAATCATCACCTTTTGAGCTTCTGCGATTCTCGAATACGAGAATATATCTTCTATGGCGATGATCCAATCATCCAAGGTCATAAAGTCGGCTCTACCTTCGTAGGTGGGAGGTCCCAATTGCTGGAAATGCGAAATGAAGTTCATCTCTGGCGGTAGTAACACTGGGGGAACAAGAGGAGCAGGAGTAACGGATACGGCTTGACCCACAGTAGGGTCTTGCACCACGGGTTGCTGTACGGGAGCGGCATACAACAATGACTGAATCTGCGATTGCATCGCAACTAACTGCCTTGACAGAGTTGCATTGCTCTGACGTAGACTCTCTATCACCGCATCGCTTTGCGCACCCGACGATTCATCCTCAGACTGGGGAGTCGACCTAATCGCAGGACGTTTTGCCGGCATTTCTAGAAATACAAACAAACGACTTATTAAAATCCTAGCTTATTACTAGGACTACACAACTTAGTTCAGACCATACTTGAATAGACACTTGCTCTTGCTTCAAACATGCTCTAGGATTTTATAAATGATGTTATGTCCTACTTAGGATGATATACTCTCATTCTATTGACTCTTATGCATATGATATGAATGCTTGAATTCTTTATTCTTATTTAAAATCATGTGTGTATACGTGTCATCATGTAAATCTTAACTTAGCACGCATACTTACGTAATGATATATTATGTATGCAGTGCTATGCATTCTAAAAAGGCCTTAATGCATGTTATGAGCGACGTACACATGAAATGTTATGCATCACATACTACATAACATCACATGCAACGAAAGAGAAAACGTGCTAATGGGCATTCATGTGATGGTGGTTATGCATCTCATACTACATAACAGTTACATGTTGCCACCTATGGTGGATCTATATACAAACGCATATTATGCATCTCATAGTACATAATATGTCATGTATACTTCTTATCATGCTATGAGTGTAGTGACTTGCTTCGGATAAGACGTACTGATGACACATCGGTGTGTGTATGCAAATGAATGGAGGAATTAAACTTTATCAGATTGGTTGGTTCGACCAACTTGTCAAACCAACCTCCCTCTGATACCAACTGTCACAACCCGCATTTTCTCCGTCTTAAATAATACGTCAGAGTAAGAGAAAATACGCGTCGTGATGTCACGCCGTGCAGAAGACAAATGTAGGCGGTCAGGCAAAAAACCTAACTCTATTACTTTTCATGAAAATCCATGAATTATATTTTTAAAATATGATTAAGTTAAGTTATTAACCGTGTCACTCGGTTCACAGTGACGAAGGGGGAAGACATTTCTGCCAGCGCCCCCAAAGAAATCAAACACTACCCGGTACAAAGGGCGAGGTGGTCTCACATCCTGACACACCCTCACAGATAAATATCCGGCAACTACGGCGGGAGATCGCTCCAACAGTACACCGACAGACACCCAAACCAAAACCCGGGTAAAGTTCCACAAGGTACCAATTTAAAGAAAACGGGCACTGCGGAGGTGGTCTAGTCCACTAATACCCACAGCCTAGAAAAACCATGACTTATACCTCAAGACTCGGCATATCGGACCCGACTAGTCATCATTGGACTTAAAGAGCGAATTTAACCAAGGTAAACGTGTCATGCCAAAAAGAATCAACTCGATTCGCCGAACAATCTCGACACACAAGCTTCGCTAACCGGAGGCCCACTTAACAAGTGACCAATCTTTACGATGAATTTACGAACTTAAATACACTTTACCACGACCTACATAACGGTTAAGGGACGTCAAAATCTAACGAACGTAAATTGTTCGAGGAAACGCAACACAAATATTATTAGTGACGCTATGTGATTAGTTTTGCATAACAAAAATAGTTTTACGAGTGGATTTCAAGTGGAAAAAATCAAAGCACACATACTAATCGGAACGAATCGGAATGACCATCGATATTTATAAAAACGAAGAGCGTTCGAAAACGCGATCTAAGCATGGCAACATGTCAAAAATAATTTATTAACGAAGAATAGAAGGTTTTTACCATGTTCGAAGGAGGGAGGAAGGAAAAACCACCACTTGCCTTGATTTTCCCGGGAAAGATCTCTGAATCTCTCTTTGTCATAGATCAGGGCAAGAGAAGGCGGGAGGAGTTGAAATCTACGCGAAAACGGACGAAATAGAGGTTAGGGCCAAAAAATCCTAACGAGAAAAGCTCACAAAACGGGAAAAGCTTTCCACGATTGCGTAGCTCTCGTCGAGAGCTTTCCGGATCTAAGTTCCGTTGAAGATTTCGAGCACCAGAGCTCCGTCGGCGGCCACCGGAAGATCCACGAAAATCTTGTGCTCGCTCTCGGTCTCTCTGCTCTGATTCGGCTCAAAAGAATAAGAAGTTGTCTTTTTTTTTTGTTTATATATATATATATATATATATATATGTGTATAATATTAAGAAAATATTAATTATTTTACCTTAAGCGCAGACGTGCGGGAAACGAAAATAGAGCCTTAAGATGGGTTCGAATCGAAAAGTGATCAACTTGAAAGTTGTAGATCTCGTCGAGACGAACAAATTTAGTGTTAAGTATTTTTTATTTGACGCCGTTTTGACCCTTAAAATGACACCCGAAAGTTTGCGAAATGAGCTGGCTGAAACGAATTTCTCGAGAAATCAGCGAAGTTCTCGAGAAGTCAGTTAATTTCTCAAGAAGTCAGCAAATTTCTCGAGAAGTCAGCGAATTTCTCGAGAAGTCATTGAATTTCTCGAGAAGTCAGCAAATTTCTCGAGAAGTCAGCAAATTTCTCGAGAAGACAGCGAAATTCTCGAGAAGTCAGCGAATTTCTCGAGAAGTTAGTTGGATTCCTCGAGAAGTCAGTTGGATTACTCGAGAAGTCAGTTGGATTCCTCGAGAAGTCAGTTGGATTCCTCGAGAAGCCAGTTGGATTTCTCGAGAAATCAGTTGTCTTTTATTCCGGGATAAAATAACGATACAGGGGGCTAAACGCACCTCGATTCGAACGAAATTCGCACTGTAGGCGAATGTCGGCGCTACGAATGTAACAGTGAAGACAAAACTAAAATCCGACGTACCGTTCTCGAAATATTAATTTCTAAAGTTTACGACAAACGTAAATAATACAAAACTACAAACGCGCGTCGAGACTCTCAAAATGCTCGGATCGCGACGAAACTTGACGAGCAAGTCCAAAATTAATTCCATAATTTTCCAACGTGAAAATTTTTCAGTTTTCGACGAAAATCCCAATATCTGGTCAGTCGGATCTAACGGAAGCGAAATCGCACTAACGGCGTTGCGTTGTCAACTTGACGTTAAAAGTAATGCCCTGATGTCATAAATACGTCATTACTGAATTAAATAATTATCAGAAAATCAGGGGTGTTACAGTCACCCCCCCTAAAAAGAAGTTTCGTCCTGAAACTTAACACAACTCCAAAACTAAACCAAAAGAAATAGCCAAATACTAACAAATTGGAGACGTACTGGAAAACTAGGGGAAGAGATGCGGATGAGATTCTCTTATTGCTGACACCAATTCCCATGTCGCGCTCTCGGCGTCTTGATTCCGCCAAAGAACTTTGACCATGGGGATTGTCTTCTTCCGCAACACTCGATCCTGGGTCTCCAAGACACGGACAGGCTCTTCCACGTAAGAAAGGTTGGGCTAAATCTGGGGCACCGAGTAAAGCACCTGACGATCACTACGAACACACTTTCGCAACTGGCTCACATGAAACACATTATAGACACCACGGAAGGTCATGCAGATCCAGCCTATAAGCAGACACTCCGATGCGCTCAAGAATCTGAAAAGATTCCACGTGTTTGGGATCCAACTTGTGGTTCCTTCCAAACCTTTTAACACCTTGCATCGGAGAGACTTTCAACCAACTCTCAACCGAGTGGTCAGATGTTATAGTAACAGTATTGATTGTCTAATTATCTACGGAGAAATTATTGTGTTAACAATGCATGATGTGTGGCATAGTAAGTAATTTAATTTCAATTATAATTACTCTTGCATGTTATGGTTGTATTGATGTTCCGATGATGAATTTTTTGTACCTACAAATCGCTAGCTTGCGGACTCTCTTTAGGTTGAAAAAAATGACTGTGGATGTTCAAATTCATCGCAAGTGATTTAGACCACACAAACGTTATCGAAGAAGAGGCGGCCCAAGAAAATTTGAATTCGTCAAATATAAAATTAATCTATATATATATATATATATATATATACAAGTGACAGGCACGGGCCTTCGGCCCTGAGGGCATTCGGCGGGGGTGCGACATTCGGCGGGGGTGTGACATTCAACGGGGGTGGGACATTCGTCGGGGTGCGACATTCGCCGGGGTGCGACATATGTCGTGGGCGGCGACAATTGTCATGATAGCGACATTTGTCGTAGACGGCAACATATACATATGAGTACTCAAAATGACCGTAAAAAATATACATAAATATTAGAATTTTTATTTTGTAAAACAATATACGTTTTGACCTAAAAATATTAATTTTGACTTTAATAAAGTTGATTGATTTAATGTAATCATCTCGAAAATATCACTGATATGCCTAATGACAACCTTCCTTGAATAGACCGCTGACATGCCTAATGACAACCTATCATAGTAGATGTAGGAGCTCTGCTAAATTTTTTTTTGAATTTAAATAGATTTTCATCATTACTTCTAATTTTTTGATAGTGTAATTACTTGAGTGGACATTGCATTTTAATTTCTTTAAAATAGATTATAATATATGTCAAGTCATTAAAATATAAAAATGAGGACATAATTGATATTTTTGAATGTTTCATCAAAGACAACTTTTCCCTGTGATACTGATATTTGTTTTCCACTATTTATTTTTGAGAATTATTGTTTTTTGATATGGTTTGGAAATTATTATTCAAAGAGATTATCTGTAGATCATTTTTGATATGATTTAATGTTTTCAAAAAGTACTTTTTGCGCATATACGTTAGAGGCAGAGCCCAACCATTCACCACATCAACAAAGGTTCGTTGCAGTGGGATGGCAGGGGGGATCACCGGCAAAGGCGCATCCAATGAGAGAGGAGCCTCCATACCATGAACAGGAGAGAGTGCCCCGGAAACAAACGCCGAGGAGGTTGTCGATGAAACTTTCGGGGAGGAAAATGGATAGAAGGCCGGAGGACCCAAGCAGACATCCATCAGGAGTAGATGCGTCCTCAGTCGCAACCCGACGCTGTGACACCAGACGTTATCGAAGTTAGGAAAAACAAGTGAGGGGGAGGGGGAAACGGAGGGGGAAGAGAGAGAAGCTCAGGAAAAGCCAGAACAAGAGAGAGAGAAAGGGTTTTCCCGGCTCCATAATAATGGGTGATTGTTAACCGCAACCCGTTATTGGCTAGTCGCACCCCAAAATCTGCTAATTTTTCGCGCCTTTTCGAAATACGTCTTGTACATGCAATTTCAGGAAAAGTGTTCAACACGAAAGTTGTAGATCTCGACGCGAGGTCTACAACTTTCGTGTTGAACACTTTTCCTGAAATTGCATGTACAAGGCGTATTTCTGAAAGGCGTAAAATCTTAGCATATTTCCACTCGAGATCTACAACTTTCGTGTTGAGCACTTTTCCTAAAAATGCATGTACAAGACGTATTTCGAAAAGGCGCGAAAAGTAAAAAGATTTTGGGGTGCCACTAACAAATAGCGGGTTTGCGGTTAACAATCACCTATAATTAGCGCCATCTTTGATTATGGAGAAGCGGAATTCTCTATTCATCTGACAGAATTGTTTTTGTTTATCATCTGCTTCTCCATGATACAACACACCAAATACATATCAACTTAGACTTCATTTGGTTCGGCGGTGGCGGATCGATCCAGCGGGTGGAAACGGAGTGTTCGAACCGGAGTGGGGAGGTGGCTGCTCCAAACGGAATTTTTTGGGGCGTTTCTCAAGACGGGCGGATGGAAACGGAGCAAACGCCGCCGGAGGTTCATTTGTTTACCCTCCTTCCGGCGGCGTTTACCCAAAACGAAGTATCAAAACGCTCAAACAAACGAAGCCTTAGTTTAGGTTTGCACTTGTTAGCAACTCAAAAAACAAAATCTCCATGAAGTAAACATCAATCGTTGGGTCATTCTTGAGTGTTAAATCAGTGAGTGTTTGCTCTAACACCTCCGGCGCATGACTGGCCACCAATCGCAGGAGACTTTCACTCAGAAGAAAGTTGATGAAGTCGTAGTTGAGAAGCTTTAGATTATGGTCGATTCCGGTAGGATATCTTTCAACAATATAATTCAAAATTCGACTACTCAAAAGTTTGAGAGGACGGACTTTTTGGGTACAAAAGTGGAGAGGCCTCATCTGAGAAATCACAGACCTCGAGGAATGAGCAGTGTAAGACTATCTCGGATCCTGACAATAGCGATCATGTGTATAGAGTGTACCACCCGAAGTCAATTAGCAAGACAACCCAACAGGCTTTGATAGTGTACGATCTCCAAAAAGTATCAAAGAAAAATGCAAGAGGTAAAGATTCAATGGATAACACAATCAAGCCCCACTGAGCTATCAACATCAACTTCTTTATCTGTTCATCTACCTGAAGTCAACAACTTTGTAAAAATAATTCAGAAAAGAAGAAAACAAAGAAACAAGTTAATTTCGACTAGAATCAAAGATATTAAAATTAATATAATACCGCCTTACTCTGCTTCATATACATATTTCGGTGAACGATCATACCACAAATATCTAGTCTCACCTCCTCCCAGAATTGCATGAGGATCAAGAAATTGACGGGACCTGGGAGGTTGGTGAAGCCTCTACTAAATCTTCTGTATCAACGCTTTAGTCGTAATCTCTGGCCCAATTTATCGAGACGTGAGCCCCATCATTTCAAGACAAAGTCCTCCTCGATTAACACTTTCACCAAGGATTATGCTTGTGGTTGTTCCCCTAGAAAGATACTATCCTAACTTATCCTTAAGACTAACTCTCATCTCCCTTAAGGCTGTGTTTGGGAACCTGGCGAGAGGCCGTTCCGGCGGGGCCGAGCCAGAGGAGAGAGAGAATCACCGGTGTCAACCGTGAACTGGTGCTCGCGGCGCCTTCGACAGAGAACTGGCCCGGTGGCACGCCGGGGGCGGAGCGAGAAAACGGCCGGTCATAACGGTGAACGGGGCTCGCAGGTCCAGCGGGAAAAAGACGCTTTTTCTCCTGTTCACGCCGGCCATCGTTGAACAGAAGGCGCGTCGGTGTCCCAAACATATTTTCTCCGGCTTAGCCCCGCCGGCCGTCGTGAACCAGAGGTCGTCGATTCTTCCCAAACGTTACGCCTCCGGCTCATTCAGGCCGGCCGTCGTGAACCGGAGGCCGTCGTTTCTTCCCAAACATCGCGTGTCCGGCTCGTCCCTGCCGGAACGACGTCACGCCGGAATCTCAAACATACCCTAAGACTTTACTATCTCAATAAAACCTCAACGATTGCATGGAGAACAATAGGCATAGGTCTCTACGTCTAGAGGTAAAGAAATTCCTGCTTTCTACATCTCAAATCCTGCTTACAGACCCAGAGAAAAGCCAGTAACCAGCCTATTACTGATGGAAGACCCGAAGAAAAGCCGAAGGAGACTGGCTGTGCACTGTTGAATTTCCTGGATCTTGGAATGAGCAGGGGTTATCTCAACTTAGAATGCTAAACACAACCAGAGACACATGCAGTAACAAGAATCTTTATTGATCACAACAATCTTCTTACATGGCGAGACATGATTTCGTCAATGTACCAAGCAGACACAAAACAAGGCAAAACTTAACCGCGCGGACTCAAGAAGAGGTCGTCGATTCTACTACTTCACTTCGGAGTCCGCCTAGTCCGCCTAGAACGCCAGGTCGCCAGACCGCAAACCAAGCTGCGCGGACTACCCCTTGTACCAATGCTGAGCTCTAGCCGCCAATCTGCAAGCTGCCTAACCGCGAGGTCGCCTAGCTGCCAGACCGTACGAGCTGCTGAAACCGAACTGAACAGTTCGCCTGAAGCAGACGACTATCTGAACCCCGAACCAAGTGGCCAAAGAGAAAACTGCCTGATCGCTGTCCGCGACCTGCTGTTTACCGCTTGTTGCTTAACCGCAAAGTCCGCACTGTCCCTGACCGCAGTCAGAGCCAAGTCTTGGCTTTCCAGCGCTATCCGCACAACCTGCACAGCACAAACCGGTCAACTCAAATAAGCCGGGCGGATACCAAAATCCAGTCCGCAGCAACTGTATGCGGGCTCACTTACTGTTCATTCGCTCTCTTAATGTCGTGACGAGGGGTCCTATTTATAGGCACGATGAGGAGTGTGGTCACCGCCCTAGCCGATATGATCACTGCCACGCAACCCACGACGAATACCAAGCAGTCCGCCCAGTTCGCCGCATCCTTGTGCAATAGCCTGCCTGTCTCAGCATCACAAAGGCCGGACTGACATCTCAGTCCGCCTTGTCGCCAAAGGGCCAGGACCCTTGGTCAACACCATGTAAGACTCTAAAGCAACATTGCTTGTCCGCCAACCCGCGGAGACCGCACAGTCCGCTTCCCCCAAGTTCACAGCCAAGGCACCAAGCCAACTGCCGAACTCGGCAGACAATGAAAGCAGTCCGCCCGGCTTGCGAACACAGCAACGGTCCGCATAACTCCGAGTCCGCAGCAATGCATCATCTTGACAGCTGTCGGACTCTGCGGACAAGGCTCCAGTCCGCGCACAGAGGCGGACACTTCTCCAGTGAATATTCACCAAGCCAACAGCTAACCCACAGGGTCACACCTGCCGAGCTTGGCGGACTGAGAAGCAGTCTGCGCACTACTGCGCGATCTCCCCGGACTGAGCCAACCATGGACTTGTTCAAAATCAACCAAGTCCATATCACTGGCCACCCGGGCCAGTCCGCACTTACTGGCGGATACTGGTACCAGTCCGCCAAGCTCGGCGAACTCCAGCATCAATCCGCTCTAACCGGAGAATCCTGCAGCTACCACAAGCCGCACCACAAGAGCCGGACCAAGGCATCTGCCATGCCGGTCTGCCGAGCTCCTGTCCAGTCCGCACCTTGCCGTACTCCGCGGATAGAGAAGCTATCCGCTTGGTTACCATCTGGAAACATCCTGCTGCATTGATTAACCGTCAGTCTTGTCCGCACAGTCCGCGCGGACAGATCGCCATGATTGTCTGACCATCAGCAAACTGTTGCCTCCTTGCCGACCTGCCTATTCGCCTATCCAGTCCGCACAGGCCGCGCGGATAGAAATCCCAGGTCGAACAATCTGTCACTTTCACTTCACAATTTTCAACACTCCCCCCTTGAAGTGAGAAGTGGCAAGCAACCCCAGCAGTTCCCGTATCCTTGCACCTGGTCCTACTGATAGAGCTTCCGAGAAGATGTCAAAGACATAGTTCTCGCCTTGCCTATTCTGGACCATAAGGGATCCCTCCAGCATCTCCCAAAAAGAGCCATGCTTCCCTCTGCCTTCTTTAGCTTTGATCTCCACTTATGCGTCACAGGAGTATCATCAACGACCTTGGGCCCAAGGTCCCAAGCCTCGCCTCCCTTGAGAATAGTCACATCCTCAACCTTGGTTTCAACCACCTCCTTAACTCCAGTGGTGTCCTCACAGCTAAAAGGACCTTGCTCGATCTGAGGGACTGCAAAGAAACATGAGATAAAACTCACTGAGTTTCCTTCACTGTATCGAGCTGGTGGTTTGGTGATCCTCTTCGATCTCCGAAGACCTTCATCACGGCTAACCACCTCTGCTGCAACTCCTGAACCAGCTCCAATCCTGGGCAAGCCTGGAGCATCGCTCCCCTTGCTATCTGAACAAGAAGCCACCGCCTTTGAACTAGAAGCACCTGGAGCATCGCTCCCCCTGCTTCCTGAACCACAAGCACCTAGAGTCGAACTCCCCTCGCTTCCTGAACCAGAAGGCACCGTCTTCAAACTAGAAGCACCTGGAGCATCGCTCCCCCTGCTTCCTGAACCAGAAGACTCTGCCCTTGAGCTAGAACAGCCTTGAGCTCCTGGTGACTCAGGTAGCTTCAACTGAACCTTTGCAGCAGCCTCCTCATGCCCACCATCTAGCCTGCTCATCTCTAGCTCAACATGTGATCTATCCCAGTATGACGTCAGCTCATCGAAGACAACGTCTCTTGACACGATGAACTTCTTCGTTACTGGATCCATGCACCTCCATCTCCTCTTCCACTCATCATACCCAACGAAGACTAGCTTTGTCCTGAGAGTACCAGGAGATTGTACATAGCAGGTAGAACCAAACACTCGAAGGTGTTTTACACTGGGCTTCTCCCCGAACATCAGCTCATACGGAGTCTTCACGTTGATCGGATCTAGAGGCATCCGATTGATGACATGAACCGCGCAGGCCATCCCTTCCGCCCAAAAGGCCTTAGGAATGCCTTTACATCGAAGCCAACACTTGCAGGTCTTCGTCAACAAACGGATCATCTGATCTGCAACACGACCTTGTTGTGGAGTGTATTCACAAGAGAGCTCTCTCTAGATGTCATGCTTTCTGCAAAAATTAAAGAACTCAGCAGAACCGAAATCACCTCCGATTCCTGCACTCAACTTCTTGATCCGCAAACTAAGCTGACCCTCCACCAGCTTCTTGAACTCCACAAACAAGCGAAACATGTTCAACTTCTCCTTCATGAAGTATACCCAAGTATACCTCGTATATTCATCAACCAATAACAGCATATACCTGCTGCCTCCAAAACTTGCAGTGACGGTCGGCCCTAGCAGTCTCCCATGGATAATCTCCAATGGCCTCTTGCAACTAGTCCGTGCCTTATCAACCTTGAAGCGATCAGCTTCTCCGAGTTGACATTCCGTGCAACTATGACCATCCTCGAAGGATAATAAGTTAGGCAAGCCTCCTACAAGACTTCTCATCGCCATTGCTTTCAGCTTGTCCATCCTCACATGCCCCAGTCTTTCATGAAAGATAGCTGCACTATCAATGACATTTATCCGATCAGAACTTGTTGACGTCTCAACCAAGTTCTCCCCCTTACTCCCAGAATGAGCAACGTTCGCGGAGTGAAGGATAACCTTACACTCCTTCCTGATGTGGCCTAGCTGCTTGCACTTATAGCACCTTTGTCCTTCCTTCCTCTTCCCATCACGCCTAGGAGAATCTCTCCTCTCTTGCTGATATGAAGTAGAAGGACCATCTTCCGCAGCCACCTTCCCTTCCTTGTTGAACAACCCAACAAGAGAATTCCACATCTCCGCAGCTAACTGACATCCGTCGATGCAGTCCAAGAGCTCTGATGAGATCAACTGCTTGAGGATCCCTACCGCTTTTGCGTTTCTCTCCTCCCAAGCTCTCATCGCTTCAGCATTGCTAGTGATAGTAGTAATCCTTTGCCTTTCTGCTCCGCCAACCACCTCCCAGAGGTCCTCACCAAGAAGAAAACTCTCCAAACAAGACATCCACTTCTTAAAGTTTGTCTGAGTTAGGAGATCAATATCAAGATTACTTGCTAGTCATGCTTCCATGATCCAACACTGGTTTCCTCTTCACAAGAGCAGTAGCAACTTCTAGTTGATCACTGCTTAACCACTCCAACCTTCCTCTAATACCATGTTGAATTTCCCGGATCTTGAAATGAGCAGGGGTTATCTCAACTTAGAATGCTAAACACAACAAGAGACACATGCAGTAACAAGAATCTTTACTGATCACAATAATCTTCTTACATGGCGAGACATACATGGCGAGACATACACGGCGAGACATGATTTCGTCAATGTACCCAGCAGACACAAAACAAGGCAAAACTTAACCGCGCGGACTCAAGAAGAGGTCGTCGATTCTATACCTTCACTTCGGAGTCCGCCTAGTCCGCCTAGAACGCCAGGTCGCTAGACCGCAAACCAAGCTGCGCGGACTACCCCTTATACCAATGCTGAGCTCTAGCCGCCGATCTGCAAGCTGCCTAACCGCGAGGTCGCCTAGCTGCCAGACCGCACGAGCTGCTGAAACCGAACTGAACAGGTCGCCTGAAGCAGACGACTATCTGAACCCCGAACCAAGTTGCCAAAGAGAAAACTGCCTGATCGCTGTCCGCGACCTGCTGTTTACCGCCTGTTGCTTAACCGCAGAGTCCGCACTGTCCCTGACCGCAGTCAAAGCCAATTCCTGGCTTTCCAGCGCTATCTACACAACCTGCACAACACAAACCGGTCAACTCAAACAAGCCGGGCGGATACCAAAATCCAGTCCGCAGCAACTGTATGCGGGCTCACTTACTGTTCATTCGCTCTCTTAATGTCGTGACGAGGGGTTCTATTTATAGGCACGATGAGGAGTGTGATCACCGCCCTAGCCGATAGGATCACCGCCACGCAACCCACGACGAATACCTAGCAGTACGCCTAGTTCGCCGCATCCTTGTGCAATAGCCTGCCTGCCTCAGCATCACCAAGGCCGGATTGACATCCAGTCCGCCTTGTCGCCAAAGGGCCAGGACCCTTGGTCAACACCATGCAAGACTCTAAAGCAACATTGCTTGTCCGCCAACCCGCGGAGACCGCACAGTCCGCTTCCCCCAAGTTCACAGCCAAGGCACAAAGCCAACTACCGAACTCGGCGGACAATGAAAGCAGTCCGCCCGCCTTGCGAACACAGCAACGGTCCGCATAACTCCGAGTCCGCAGCAAGGCATCATCTTGACAGCTGCCGGACTCTGCGGACAAAGCTCCAGTCCGCGCACAGAGGCGGACACTTCTCCAGTGAATATTCACCAAGCCAGCAGCCAACCCACAGGGCAACACCTGCCGAGCTTGGCGGACTGAGAAGCAGTCCGCGAACTACTGCGCGATCTCCCCGGACTGAGACAACCACAGACTTGTTCAAAATCAACCAAGTCCATATCACTGGCCACCCGGGCCAGTCCGCACTTACTGGCGGATACTGGTACTAGTCCGCCAAGCTCGGCGAACTCCAGCATCAATCCGCTCTAACCGGCGAATCCTGCAGCTACCACAAGCCGCACCACAAGAGCCGGACCAAGGCATCTGCCATGCCGGTCTACCGAGCTCCTGTCAAGTCCGCACCTTGCCGGACTCCGCGGATAGAGGAGCTATCCGCTTGGTTACCATCTGGAAACATCCTGCTGTCTTGATTAACCGCCAGTCCTGTCCGCACAGTCCGCGCGGACAGATCGCCCTGGTTGCCTGACCATAAGCAAACCGTTGCCTCCTTGTCGACCTGCCTATTCGCCTATCCAGTCCGCACAGGCCGCGCGGATAGAAATCCCAGGTCGAACAATCTGCAACTTTCACTTCACAATTTTCAACATGCACTACTTCTACCGGGATAAAAAAAGATTGGTAGAAAAATGTGGAAGTACTATGAGCAATTTGACGACGGGGAGACCAACTATGATTCTAATTTTTAAACTCCCATTTAAAAGCTCCCAAGTTACTTTTGTTGGACCTACACTGCTAAAAGCTATTCTGGCCCCTCTTCGTAGGGTGCTTGCTAAGTTTTGGACTTATTTAGGTTAAATTTGTTGTGAGAAACACGTTCTCACAGACTTGAGTGCACGCGAGGATGCGAGCTGAGATACCTGCAAAACCGTCAGCGAAATACACAAGAGCAAACACAATCACAAACACACAGGCATATACGTGGAAAACCCCCAAATAAGGGTAAAAATCACGGGACGATCGGAGTCCAACCCGGAAAGCCGCCACTAAATAATGTTCAACAATACAATGACTTTCCCCCCGCGATCCTCAGATGGATCTTACAGCTAGGACAAAATAAAGACAAGAGAAAAAATACTGGTATACCGACAAAGACGACCAAGTCCGAGTCAGAGAAACTCGCTCCAAACTGGTTCTCTAAATTCTCTGCAGACTTCCAAGATCTTCCAATATTGTGCCTAGCTGTCCGCCTACGTCGACACACGATGTCGTTGGCGCACTCCGATCAGTCCACAACCCGTCAGTAGGTTGCCCCGCTCGAGGCTCAGATGCCTCGCCGCCAAAGTCCACTTGAGGCTAAGATGCCTCCTCGTGCTGACCGCCGCTAGCCGCAGATGCGACCCCAATAACACGCCGCCGTTCTTTGCGCCAAGATGCGCACTCTAAGAACGGCCTCTGCCTACGCCGCTCCGGCTCCGCCCAAATCGGCCTCCGCCAACGCCGCTCCCCCGCACACGTGCACCGCTGCCCCGCTACACAAGCACGGCGCCAACACCGCTTCCAAAATCAGCCCCCGTACAAAGAGTTGTCGGCGTCTCCGCCCCCGCGACAAACGCTGCCGTCAAACAAGACTTCGTGCGGTCTAAAGGCTCCGATCACCTTTCCAACTCCACTTGCTCCGGTACGCCACCGTCGCCCACGTTCGCTGGCGAGAAAAACCTCAATCTGGAGGTGGAAGATGAGATGGAGGAGACGGGACATGCACAGGTCCTTGGGAAAAAAAAGAGGAGGCCTGGTGTTTTTCCTTCTGTTACGGCTTGCTTTACACATGGATGACAAGGATTTACCGGAGTGGGAAGGAAGACAGCCCATCGTGCAACAAATGGCAGCAATCCACTATTTTTCTTTTTACCAAGACTTGGTCTCAGCCGCTAGATTAATATTTTGTTTTATTATTTGTTTTGTTGTAACGGTCACATCAGGACCTATAAATATATTCTTTTGTAATGAATAGTTTATGCATGGAATAAGAAGATACGTTTCCTGTTTCCCGTTTCCACTCTTCCTCTCTGTTTCTCTCTTTCCCCAGCGCCACCCTCTTGGCGTTTCCTCCTTCCACATACGGGCCCTTACAATTTGGTGCTCTCGTTCTTGTTCTCAACCCCTCCCATGGCCGAATACAATACCAGGACAAAGGATCTTCAGAATCAGTTTCTTGACATGCAAAAATCATTCCATGCAGACCACGACACCCTCGCATCACAGCTTGCGGAATTACGCGAGGAACGTCAGGCCAAGGAGTCGTTCTTGGCCAATCAAATCGTGGAAACACGAACCGACACTACCGAACGAATCGATGGCCTCCGTGCGGACATGATGGCCCAATTTCGGAGCCTCCAACAGTCGATGGACTGTTTGCAGGCCCGCATTGCACCTACAGATCTTGGACAACCTTCCACTTCCGCCAGCGTTCTTGGACATTCACCATCAGCAGGATCCCACCAGGTCGTTTCTTTACATTCTGATTACAAATTTCAATGTCCTAGGTTTAATGAAGGCGATCCAACCGATTGGTTATATAACTTACAATTATATTTCCAATATCACAACACTAATCCACGTGATTTTCTGTTAATCGCCGCTTGCCATCTTGACGCACCAGCATCCCGTTGGTACCAAGCTACGTTACGAGATCACCCGCACCTCACCTTTCCTTTCTTTGTTGAAGCAATTAACAAGCGTTTTGACCCCTCCGCCTACGAAGACGCCGCAGGATTGCTCACAAAATTACAACAGACCCATACCGTTATTGACTATAAAACACAATTTGAGGACCTTTTAACACGTGTACCTGGATTAGCCCCAGGAATCACCACTAGTATTTTTATTTCCGGCTTAAAACCTAGTATACGTGGTACAGTAAAAATGCAGCGCCCCACTGATTTACACGATGCATACGCATTAGCCCGTATGGTAGAAGACCAGGAAATAGAATCACATACTCACCTTAAAACCGGCACAAAAAATGACTACCCTCACATACCACGTTTATTGGATATGGGCCAACAAACGACCCCTCCAAAAATTCAATGGCGCCCAGCAAATACAGCATCCCCACCACCCCAACCCCAACAAACTAGGTATCCCATCCGACGCCTGTCGGCAGCTGAGAGACAACGCCGTCGCGACCAAGGTTTATGTTACAATTGTAACGACAAATACTCTTATGGCCATCGTTGTAAGTGCTCCGACACTTTTCTTTATTTCCAAGGAACCAACGAACCCAACGACCCCGACGACCCCGATGATCCTATACAGGAAGCTGTGGATCACACGGGATCCATTTGTTTTTATGCTCTGAAAGGAGACTCCCCCGTTCATTGTCTCCGTGTCCCATCATTTATTGGACACCATCCACTTCAGACCTTGATTGATAGTGGTAGTTCCCATGATTTTATATCCGATCGCTTAGCAGCCTACTTACAACTCCCAGTTCTTGCCGTCCATCCATTTAAGGTTTTCATGGGTAATGGCATGTCCATAACATGTCAAGGCAAGTGTTTAAACGTTACTCTGCTCATCCAAACACGCAAATATACATTATCATTATATGTCCTTGCACTCCAAGGGACGGACATCGTACTGGGAGTACGATGGCTACGGTCTTTAGGACCGGTCACCACCGACTACTCAACCCTTACAATGTCATATAATTCCGAACATGGACCAATCACTTTACAAGGACACTCATCCAATAGGGATTTAGCGGTTTCATCATCGCAGATTGCACGTTTAATGACACTTCAGGCCTCGACATTATATATGGTTTCAAATATCATTCCAGAAACCCACCTTCAGGACACGGCACATTCAATAAATCCCTCGTTACCCCCACAATTTCGAGATCTATTACAGCAATACCAAGATTTGTTTCAAGAGGACACACCACTTCCCCCAAAACGTGCCATTGATCACACCATTCCACTGGAACCCCACATACCCCCTATAACTGTTAAACCTTATCGTTACCCACACTACCAGAAGAATGAAATCGAGCGACTGGTTATTGAAATGCTACAATCAGGACATATACGCCCTAGCACATCAAGCTTTAGTTCTCCCGTAATTTTGGTTAAAAAAAAGATGGATCGTGGCGATTTTGCGTGGATTATCGCATGCTAAACAAGCATACTATTAAAGATCGATTCCCCATTCCAACAATAGATGAACTTTTCCATGCACGTTATTTCACCAAATTAGATCTTAGGGCCGGATATCACCAAATAAGAATGGCAGAAGGAGACATACATAAAACAGCCTTTCGCACTCACCACGGTCACTACGAATTCACCGTAATGCCATTTGGCCTTACGAACGCACCCTCCACTTTTCAATCTTTGATGAATACCATTTTTCGACCATATTTACGGAAATTCATTGTGGTTTTCTTTGACGATATACTGATTTTTAGCAACACAGAAGAAACTCATTTCAATCACATCTCCATAGCCTTGGAAATCTTACGAAAACATGTTTTACACATTAAACTTTCAAAATGTTTTTCCTTCAAAAACAGGTGGAATTTTTAGGCCATTGTATTACTAATGGTACGGTGTTTCCCAACAACACGAACACTACTGCCATCCAACAATACTCAGTTCCCACTACGCAAAAAGAAGTCTGAGCTTTCTTAGGCCTAACTGGATTTTATAGAAAATTTATCAAAAAAATTTCAGTAATTGCTGGTCCTTTATCCGATTTATTACGTAAAACCAATTTTGTTTGGAGCACAGCGGCACAAGCAGCATTTGATACTTTAAAACAATTGTTGATTTCCAAACCAATATTGTCTTTACCAAACTTTGAATAACCGTTTAAAATCGAAACTGATGCCTCCGGAAGTGGCATAGGAGCAGTATTAATACAAAATTCTAAACCAATTGCGTTTTATAGCAAAAAACTATCGCCACTTATGCAACGAAAATCAACCTACGTACGCGAAATGTACGCGGTTACATCGGCCGTCGCTAAGTGGCGACAATACTTGCTTGGACACCCATTCCAAATCCTTACGGATCACCAAAGTTTGCACAACTTGCTTACGCAAGACCTCCATACCCCGGAGCAACAAGTTTTTTTCGCAAAACTAATAGGCTATGATTATACGATTACATACAAGACAGGACGATCAAACATTATCGCTGACGCCCTTTCCAGATCACACCACAACCAGGACAATGAAAGCACAACAGAAACCACAACCACAACACCTCAACTCAACCAACTTACCGTTTCTGGCCCTCATTCGACACTGCTTGCAGGATTGCTGCAAGACTATGCTTCTGATCCTGATACCCAACAATTGTTGGAAGAACTCACCAGAAATCCGCAAGCCAAACCCAATTGGGTACGGAAAGGGGACTACATTTTTTATAAACATAGATTATTTATCCCTAGGAACTCTACAATTGTAAAACAGATAATAACGGAATCCCATAACAGCTGCTACGACGGCCATTCGGGAATCAACGCCACACTGCACCGTATTCAACAACAATTTCATTGGCCCCAAATGAAAAAGGATATCACCACACACGTCACCCAATGTGAGCTATGACAAAAGGCAAAACCCACAAACCACCTTCCCTATGGGTTATTGCAACCTCTTCCAATCCCAGACCAACTGTGGACAGACTTAACCATGGATTTTATTACACAGTTACCTGCATCTAACCATTATACCAATATTATGGTTACGGTTGACCGCCTCTCCAGGGCTGCACATTTTTCCCCATTAACTTCGCCACTCACGGGCCCCAAGGCAGCCGCAGCTTTCTGGGACTCAGTGGGCAAAATTCACGGGTTACCAGCATCAATAGTTTCCGACCGTGACACCATATTTTTAAGAAATTTTTGGAAGGACCTATTCAAACTACAAGGCACAACACTGCACTATAGCACAGCTTACCATCCACAAACTGATGGACTCACGGAACGAACAAATCGTAGCCTTCAGCAATATTTACGCATGTACACTCACGATAACCCAAAGAAATGGTCTAGTTATCTTAACTTAGCTGAATTTCATTTCAACACAACCGTTAATTCCTCGACCGGCATGTCTCCATTCGAAGCCATGTTCGGTCGGCCCCCACCGGGACTTCTATCTTATTGTGCAGGACAAACAAAGAATGATGCTGTGGAACTCACTTTACAGACCCGGGATGAGATTTTACATCAACTTAAGGAAAACCTGCACAGAACTCAACACCGCATGAAGACTCAAGCGGACGAACATCGAACAGAAATCACATTCCAGAAAGGGGACTGGGTGTTACTTAAGTTACACCCATTCCGGCAGATCTCTCTTCGACGTTCTCATTGCAAAAAGCTGGCGCTTCGCTTTTACGGCCCCTTCCAAGTTGAGGAAGTCGTCGGAATGACCGCATGCCGTTTACAACTACCGGAGGGCAGTAAGATACACCCGGTGTTTCATGTATCATTACTCAAGCCCTTTAAAGGAGAGGCCGGGACGACAACTACACCACTACCAGACATCAGTTACAAGAACATGCCAGTACATACCCCTCTAGCTATTATCGGGGTATGACAACTAGTACGCAAACAGCAACCAGTGGTGCAAGGGTTGGTCCAGTGGAAGGATCTTCCACCCGAAGACAGCACATGGGAAGACTACGAGGATCTACCCGAGCCCTTACAAAACACCGCACCTAACTGCCTAACGACCGCTCCAACAGAAGATCTAGAAGACCTCCTTCCTCCTACTTGGACCCACACGAAGAGCCGCTCATAAAAAATAAGCGTGAGCTAGAAGTTTCTAGCAACACAGATCTACAAGATCTGCCCACTCCGCGATGGATCCTGAAGGGCAAACGTTCGCAAAAGAAAACTACTCCAGATTTACCTCAACTACCCAACGGAGGTTCAGATATAAGTTACCAGCCAAACCGCGCCGTGCCGATGGATACCACGGAAGAGCGGCCACCTCCGCCAGGGACGCCAGTCCTTCCCTCTGCAACCCTAAACTTGTTTGCGGAAGATGACTGAAACGATGAGGACATCGTTTAAATAGGGAGAAGGTATTGTTACGGCTTGCTTTACACGTAGATGGCAAGGATTTACCGGAGTGGGAAGGAAGACAGCCCATCGTGCAACAAATGTCAGCAATCCACTATTTTTCTTTTTACCGAGACTTGGTCTCAGCCGCTAGATTAATATTTTGTTTTATTATTTGTTTTGCTGTAACGGTCACATCAGGACCAATAAATATATTCTTTTGTAATGAATAGTTTATGCATGGAATAAGAAGATACGTTTCCTGTTTCCCGTTTCCCGTTTCCACTCTTCCTCTCTGTTTCTCTCTTTCCCCAGCGCCACCCTCTTGGCGTTTCCTCCTTCCACATCCGGGCCCTTACACCTTCACGGGGAGAGCAGCAGTTCTCATTAGATTTTTTTTTCTCCTTTTATAGTGGTTGTACGGGGAGGAGGGGTTAGATATAGGAATAATTTTATTCCTTTTCTTTTTTTATTTAATCTCTCTCTCTCTCTCTGTCGACGTTCGTCGTCGCGGGTTTTATCCATCTATGAGGGAATCCGAACCCAACAAAATTTTGGACTTTTTTGGTGGCTCTCAGCCTAATATTTTTGGGGATAACATACCCAAATCTCTGTTTTTTATTTTGTTGGAACTACCTCTGGATATATTTTAGTCATGAATATTTTAATTTAGAATTGTAGGGGAATGGCAAATGGATCTACATTAGCAAGGCTCAAAATGCTATCTAGGCTTCATCATATTCGCATTTTAGCTATTTATGAACCTGTGATCGGTTTTAAAAACATTAATTATTATAAAAGAACCCTAGGTTTTCAAGAGGCTACTTCAAACTTAAACTCCAAAATATGATTGTTTTGGATGGATGAAATTAAGGGTTCCTTTATTATCTTACACCCTCAATTCTGCACGTTCAATTTACGTTTCCAATACTATAAGAATTCGGAACATTCGTTTATGCTCATTGTCAAAAACAACTCCAACTCAACTTTTGGGAATCCCTTTCAATGATTGCGAGAAACATGATTGCCCCGTTGATGATTGCGGGTGATTTTAGTGTCATTCGATAAGCCAGGGAAAAACATGAGCGTAACCTCCCAATTTTAACCATATGGCGGAGTTTTCAGATTGCATTTTAGAATGTGGACTAAATGAGATCCCTTTTTCGGAGCCTGAATTCAACTGGACCAATAAGTTTGTTTAGGAAAGAATCGATCGCGTCTTAGTTAATACCAACTGGATTAACAGGTTTGATAACTCAATTGTTGAACATTTATGTATTGAGAACTCTGATCACAGCTCCTTACCGATCTCTGTTTCCTCCTCCATAAGGAGAGCATGTCTGATAATGCAATAAATAACATAAAGCTCACCTCTCAATTTAGCTATTAGCAGTTTCCATTTAACTACTTAGGTCCAAACAAAATTAAATGGCTGGTGTTCCAATCTTCTATCACCTGGGGGTAGAATAATCTGAATGCAGAGTGTCCTAATGTCAATGATTAATCATAATTTTCAAATGCATAAATCTCCGAATGACATCGTTAACAGAATAGGGAAAATATTTAACAAATTTTTGGGGGGCACTAGAAACAATCAGAAAAAGACTCACTGGACCTCGTGGGAAAAGCTATGCTTTTCCTAGGGGGAGGGCGGTCTCGGATTTAGAAATTTAAATGACATTCTTAAAACCTTTTCCCACAAGCTTTGGTGGAAAATTCGGAAAAATGAAAGCCTGTGGTCTGACTTTATCAAGGCCAAGTATTGTAATGGCATCCATTCATTTGTAGAGAAATCGAAGTGCCGAGAAGAGAGATTCGAATGAAAAAAAAAAGCTAACAAAACACAAACAATCACAACAACAAGATTTACAGAGGTTCACTCAAAATCGGGCTACGTCCTCTCTCCCCTTCTCCCCTTCCTTCTTGTATTCACCAAAGCAAAAAATATAGATTACAAAGTTACAAGGATCAAACCGATCATACCTCGCACCTCTCTCTTTGGACAAGAAAACGGGAAGAAGAACCACCGCCAGAAAAAAAAACACCTCTTTCGGATCTCCAAAAGGTGCTTCCAGCAACTTCCTCAGCCGAAACCGCTCAGGAAAAACTCAACCCTAAAATCGGGTTACACGCCTATAAATAGGCCACGGAACCAGAAACCGGATATCCGCACACCCGGATATCATATATCCAAAATTTGGTTTGGGGGCGTTGCCCCCGAACCCCCACCCGCTGATCGGCCAGCGGGACCGCCGTCGGGGGCTCGCCGCACCCGCGTTTGCTGGTACTTCAATCATCGGAGAGGGTCACGCTCCGACGTCTCTAAGCTCACATGGGCTAACCCGATGTGAGAAACAAGAGAGCCGAAAGTATTCCCCAACTCCAATACCATTGATGGCCCTAAGGAAAAATACTTCATCGGCCACTTGGGTCCGTATTTTCAAAGCAAAGTTCTCAGCGGAAAAATTTATAGCTTGGGAAATCGGACCCGGGAAAATATCTTTCTAGTACGACAACTGGCTGGGAAGCAACAACCTTATTAACCTTCTTCCCAATCATCAACACAATAACAATGAGGTCTCTAAGTTTATCGTGGGAAATACATGGGACACAAATAAACTTTCGACCGTTATAAGTGATGAATTGCTTAACAACGTTATCAATATCCCTATTAATATCTCAAGAGAAGATCGATGTTTCTTCGCCAAAACTCCTTCGCAACTGTTTGAATTTAAAGTGGTATGACAGGATATAAGAGTTAGACAAGCCCATTCGGGTTTGGGATCCTTTTGGTGCCAAACTATACCCCAAAAAAAATTTCATTCTACATTTGACGTTT
Organism: Platanthera zijinensis; assembly: GCA_039513925.1. Taxonomy (NCBI): domain Eukaryota; kingdom Viridiplantae; phylum Streptophyta; class Magnoliopsida; order Asparagales; family Orchidaceae; genus Platanthera; species Platanthera zijinensis. The sequence goes on from CM077083.1 coordinate 14,849,739, forward strand.
AATTAAAAATTTTATACCAGTCGAAACAATCATGCAAGAAAGAGGCTTTTATTTAGCTTCCAAATGTCGTTGTTGTGCGCAAATCGAAGACATTGATCATTTATTTTTTAAAAATAATATAGTACTAGCAATATGGAAGTTCTACTCACAACTATTTTCACTAAAACATAGACCATTCAATGGCATCATGGATTGCTTGACATACTGGAAAAACTCTAAACCTTGGGTCACAAAGAAGCACATTAGGCTTGTTATCCCGGTTATAATTCTCTCGTAAATCTAGAATGCTAGAAATGATGACAAATATAGGAATATTAAAGTGAACACATTCAAAATCAAACTAAAAATAGACAATCTCATAAAAGTTCTAGCTAAAGTTGCGCAAATAACCACTACTCGGGAAAAAAATACAAGTTCTTAAATACTTCAGAATGACGGATGAAATCACGAGCGCAAGAAAATCGGGTAAGAGTAGAAACCGTAAGACATGTTTCTGGATAAAACCTATTCCACCGGAGTTTAAATTAAATTATAACTTTCACCATTTGAACTCCAACGGGTTTTGTGTTGGCTTCATTCTTCGTGACTTTAACGGCCAGATAATATATGGCCTTCATCTAAAAATCGAAGCGTTATTTACTTGGGAAACTGCTCTAAATGGAGCTATCATCGCCGTTCAATTAGTTTGTGCTCAAATAAATACTCAAGAAAGAAAGGTTTGTATTGAAGCAGATTTTCCTCACATGAAGCAGGTTCTTAACCCTAATGCCAAATGTATTTGGAAATACTATCATTACTTTAATATCTGCAGTTCCTTGCATATGAAGTATAACTATAGATTTACAATAACCCTTAGGCAAGGAAACTCGGTTGCTTTGTTGATTGGTAAAACACATGCTCAGGTGGAAGGTTTTTGGGATTTCAATAGGGAGAACATCCCTACTGTGATTCTTGCGTCTGTCAATGCAAAAATATCTCGCCAAGCAAACTAAGGTCTCGCCCCCTCGCCGCTACTTTGGTTTGGGGATCGGTGTTGGTTCTTCTCCTTGGAAGCCTATAATCTCCTCGGTTAAGAAACACCCCACAATATTCTTGAAACTACTAATTCTATAAATTTCAAATTTTTGGTGGGTGTTTTTGTTTCCCCATAGTTCTTGGGGTCAATGCTTCTCACTGCAGGTATGCGTCCACATTTATGCTCTTTGGTAGTTTATCAAAGGCATAATTGTCGTGATGTGAACTACGGATGGTTTGATCACAGCTTTTGAGTACGTATGCATGTAGCATATATTTTAACTCTAAGTAAGGCATTGCAATTATCTGGTGTCTGAACTAATCATGATTGGGTCTTGGAGACCAGGCGGCCACCCAAGTATTGTGGGATCCTCCCACTTACTTTCTCCTCCCTATCTCTTTTGTTCACACCCTTTAAAACCTTCTCATCTTTAGATCTTAGAATACATGGTACCCCAACCTAATAATAATAGTTTAAAAAAGAAAAAAAAATATGATCATTATGGAGCTCCTTGAAATTGCGGTGCAATTTACAGAACTGAGACCTGAGGGATGAGATGTGATGAGCAATATATGTCCAATAATTTTGGATATAGAATAAAGTACAACCTCCACAAGCGCTCGACAACAACAACAGAACGAAGTTGGTATTATGAAAATGAATTTTAAATCAAAATATGAATTATTTATATACTTACCTTTAATATTCTATTATTTTCTTTTATTTTTGAACAAATGTCTTTTTTATAATCGACATATTTATTGCAATCACTATTTTATGGTGCTAATTTTGTGTATTAATTTGTCTTGATTTCAACTCTATAGTACCTCATGCAGGAACATCTTAATGAACTTCAATAATTTTCTTAGGTTAAGTTCAATATTTCTTGCTTGAAGCCCTCCAATGATGGTAAGAGTTTCTGGAGGGTTGATTGGCAATTGAACTTGTGTATATATTTGTTTCTGCTTTGTTTTGAGTTTCTGCTCCATTTTGAATTTTCACAGAATTATTTGTTGGTTTTGGGTTATTGGTTCGGATCCGGATCCAACCCGGATCCGTTTAGAACTTTAGGTTTAAATGATTAAACCTAGATCCTATTTAAACTACTGTGCACAGCCCGTGAAAAAAAAAAAGATAGCCGCCGGTCTCCTGCTTGTGTGTAGGAGAAAAACCACCGCCTGGAGGTTTTGGGAGAAGCCGGCCTGTAGCATTTTGGGTGGAGTGTCGCCTGTAGCTTTTTGGAGAGATTATCCGCCCCCTCTCCTCTCTCTCTCTCTCTCGCTCGTGCACTCGGAGAGGCCGCCGGCCTTGGGTGTAGTTGCCGGTCTTGGAGGAGATATCCGCCGGCGTTGAGAGAGGTGTTGCCGCCGGGCTTGGTGGTGTTTGCCGCCGGCGTTGCAGTGGACGTTCTTTGGAGTTGAGAGGCGCGGTGTCGACGGCGTGCGCGTGTGCAGTTAGCCTCGACGGAGGTTTCTCTCCGGTGGTGGCGTTCTCCGGTGGCGGCGTTATTCTCCGGTGGTGGTGCGGTTGAACGTCGGACTTCGACGTTGAAGGTTCGGTGAACCTTGTGCGTCCGCAAGGCGGATTGCAGTCCAGATTCAGATTTCGCCGCAGATCGTGTGTGTTCGGAGCATCCTCGGCGTATTCACCGGACGGTCATTTTTCCCTTGTTTTCCTCCTATTTCTATTGTATTTGAATTTATATTTTGATTTATAAATTCTGTGGCAATTTTGTGTTCTTGTACAACTGCAATATTATTATAGCTTTGTCTGCGAATTGTACCGGATTTACAACAAGTGGTATCAGAGGCAGGTTCCGTGTAGGTGACTGATTGGACGTTCCGGTATTAGTTTTGGGTCAACGGTAGGTGACGACATCGGTCCGCTCCCTACCTTCCCAGATCTGATCCGTGAATTAATCAGATCATCTAGAGGTACTGCAGACAGCTATGGCAGCGAAGAACACCGTGTTGGCCAGATATTCGGTGGAGAAATTTGATGGTAGCGGGAACTTTCGCCTATGGCAGATTCGGGTCAAGGATATGCTGGTTGAGCAGGGGTTGATCCAAGTGCTGCGGGGGCGTGATACTTTGCCCGCTCCGGTGAAGGATTCTGAGTGGACGGAGATGGATGAGCGCGCCACTAGCGCTATCAGGATGTGCGTCGACGACAAGGTGCTGTTCAACGTCGGTATTGAAGAGTCCGCCGGCACGCTATGGGAGAAGCTGGAGGGACTTTACATGAGCAAGTCGTTGACCACGAGGCTGTTACTGAAGCAGAGATTGTACGGCCTGAAGATGCAGGAAGGTGGAAACCTGCAGGAACACTTCAACGTGTTCAATGGACTTCTGAGCCAACTGCATGTGGTTGGTGTGAAGGTGGAGGAAGAAGACAAGGCCTTATTGCTTCTTACCTCGCTCCCGGCGTCGTATAAGCACATGCAGACCACACTGCTGTATGGGAAGGATACAGTAGACGTGGAGCAGATTACGTCTGCGTTACTGTCCAGTCAGATGCTGTCAGACCCCGCTCCTGAGGGTGAGCATGCTTTGGCAGTAGGAGAACGACGAGGGAGGCAGTTCGAGAAGGGATCTGGAAGTGTACGGGCCAGATCCGCATCGAGGAAGGCAGTGATGTGCTACCATTGCAGGCAGAGTGGCCATATCAGGAGAAATTGTCCGCAGCGTGTGCAGTTTTCTGGGGACGTCCAGGGTGCGGGCAAGGCGGCGGTAGCTACGGCAGATGATAGTGATGTATCTCTCCTCATCACTGAGAGTTCATGTGACTCTGATAGTTGGGTATTGGATTCTGGTGCTTCGTAGCACATTTGCTCGGATGCAGGGATGTTCAGTTCACTAGAGGTGACGACTGGGTCGGTCTTTCTGGGTGACGGCTCAGCATGTGAGGTCACAGGGTCAGGGACGGTGGATATCAGGATGCATGATGGAGCAGTGCGTAGGCTTGAGCGAGTACACTTGGTACCCAAGCTGCGCAGGAATTTGATATCGCTGGGCAGACTAGACTCCAGAGGATGCAGTTTTGCGGCGAGAGGTGGAGTTCTGACGGTGACGTGAGGGCGTACCGTGCTCATGCGAGCTATGCAGTGCGGTAGTCTTTACCGGTTGATGGGGACCACGATGCGAGGTGGTGTGCCCATGATTTCTGCGGCTGACAGAGTTGATGGTCGAGGTGGTGCAGGGGATCGCCCTTCTGGTAGTTTGACTAGGCGAGTCAGATTCAGCGATCCAGTTGCGTCGACATTCAGAGGTTGAGCCCGAGCATGGATGAGTCGACTGGAGCAGGTCGGCTGACGCCTCAGGTTCTTGAGGTGGTGCTTCGTGCAGACTGGTGCTTTGTACAGATCATGCTACGTGCAGTGTTGCTTCGTGCAGTTGATGTCTAGTGCAGATAGTGCTGTGCAGGGAGTGCTTCGTGCAGGTGGTGGCTCCGGATACCGAACCAAGGTGGTGGATTGTTGGTTTTGGGTTATTGGTTCGGATCCGGATCCAACCCGGATCCGTTTAGAACTTTAGGTTTAAATGATTAAACCTAGATCCTATTTAAACTACTGTGCACAGCCCGTGAAAAAAAAAAAGATAGCCGCCGGTCTCCTGCTTGTGTGTAGGAGAAAAACCACCGCCTGGAGGTTTTGGGAGAAGCCGGCCTGTAGCATTTTGGGTGGAGTGTCGCCTGTAGCTTTTTGGAGAGATTATCCGCCCCCTCTCCTCTCTCTCTCTCTCTCGCTCGTGCACTCGGAGAGGCCGCCGGCCTTGGGTGTAGTTGCCGGTCTTGGAGGAGATATCCGCCGGCGTTGAGAGAGGTGTTGCCGCCGGGCTTGGTGGTGTTTGCCGCCGGCGTTGCAGTGGACGTTCTTTGGAGTTGAGAGGCGCGGTGTCGACGGCGTGCGCGTGTGCAGTTAGCCTCGACGGAGGTTTCTCTCCGGTGGTGGCGTTCTCCGGTGGCGGCGTTATTCTCCAGTGGTGGTGCGGTTGAACGTCGGACTTCGACGTTGAAGGTTCGGTGAACCTTGTGCGTCCGCAAGGCGGATTGCAGTCCAGATTCAAATTTCGCCGCAGATCGTGTGTGTTCGGAGCATCCTCGGCGTATTCACCGGACGGTCATTTTTCCCTTGTTTTCCTCCTATTTCTATTGTATTTGAATTTATATTTTGATTTATAAATTCTGTGGCAATTTTGTGTTCTTGTACAACTGCAATATTATTATAGCTTTGTCTGCGAATTGTACCGGATTTACAACATTATTGTGTTATAATTTTTTATTCTGAAGCATATGACAACTAGAGGAAGCTGTGAGGACTAATTGATCGAATAGGAAGAGGAAGTCACGTAAGGCTGAGCATATTATTCGAAACTCGAAAGTCGCTTGAAAATTGAGTCGAATCGGAATCGATTAAAATTGATTCGACTCAATTTGAGTCGATTCGATTTGACTCGAATCTGATTTCAAGTCGATTTCGAGCCAATCTTGAATCGCTCAAAATATGAATTTGAATCAACTAGAATTAATTAAATATATTATGTATTTATTGATATATTTTTATTTTAAATTAAAAATAATAAAATTTAAATCAAAATAAAAAGAATAGAGTCTTTAAGTGTTTTGTTTGCTAAATTTATACGTTGTTCAATTTAATTTTGAGCAAAATAGGAATAAAGAGAAAAATTGTTCAATTTCGAGCCGACTTGATTCGATTTCGAGCCGACTCGGAATTGAGTCATTTCGAGTCGAGCCGACACGACTCGAAATCGACTTCGAGTCGATTTCAAGCAGAGCCAAAATCGCTCAAACTCGACTCAATATCAGCCATAAAGTCAAGACTGAAATTACTGGAATTACAAGCAAATCAGTGTCAGGAAGCCATTAAAGAGGGGGCAAATGTTCTAGTGTGTCCATATCGTCTAAGAAGAATGAATTAGGATGCAAATTGATTGAAGTTAATAATTATGGTGTAACAAAAAAAATAATGGAAAACATTTTTCTCAAGATTTTTTCTAATTTAGGCTCCGTTTGAGGGGACTTATTTTCACCGGTCAAGCGATTACAACCGCATGAATCGGATCATAATTAAGGTCTTGTTCATGCTGTCGTAACCGATTGACCAGTGAAAATAAGTCCCCCCAAACAGAGCCTTAGGCTCCGTTTGAGGGGACTTATTTTCAGCGGTCAAGCGGTTACGACCGCATGTACCGGACCTTAAATTAAGGTCCGGTACATGCGGTCGTAACCGCTTGACCGCTGAAAATAAGTCCCCTCAAACGGAGCCTTAATCTGTTGTAATTAGTGCTGACATGTTGTAATCGTGTAAGGAATGAATTTCTTAAAGAATGACTCGTTCTTTTCATTCGATGTTTAGCAGTAGCAGTCCAATTCTGTTTGACCATCAATTTTATTTTGAAAACATCACCAAACTTTAAGCTAATTTATATTAATTATTTTATATGCATAGTTGACATAAAGATTTATAATTATTTGATTAAGTTCTGTTCTCTCTCAAGCGATAATTAATTCAATGAATTTTTATACAAAATAGCGCAATTAATAAAATTATTACTATTATGATCATACTTTCTCTGAAAGCAAGTACTGAGAATTTAGTACAAATTAGTTTTCATTTGCATTGTTGGAGTCAAAAATAACCTCAACGAGAGTTCAAAAAATAGGGGTGCAGTCAACACCTACTCCTCTCAAGCCCCGACCCTCGACTAGTTGCAAAGGACCTGGAACTGACCCTAAAGCCTCAGTAGGGAGGTCTCACCTCACACCCGGAAGATCTCTGAGAGCTTCTCCTCCAAAGCCAAAAGCTGGGCAAGGAGCTCCTCAGAAAGCACTTGAGAGTTTGAGAATAATGAAAGTTTGCCTTCAGAGGATTCCGTATGGGTCTATTTATAGCCTTTTGCTGACCTGAAATTACTGAAATACCCCTGACTGGCCTGCCAATAGCAAAATCCCGCTGTTTATAAAATACTAAATGCAGCCCCTGGGGGTATGGAGGTAATTCTACCGGAGGAAAATTAAGTAATTTTGCCCTGGGCCCTGGGCCCCACTCGGCGAGAACCCTGAGCCGCGGCGAGAACCCTGAGCCGCGGCGAGAACCCTGAGCCGAGAACCTTCCTGCCTCTACTCAACACGACGTTGAGTGGACTCGACGCCTTTGCTGCCGAACGCGGCGTTGAGTGAGTGGAGTTTACTCTGTAACGCCCCGAAAATTGTAAACGAACCGATCGCGTCCTAGGAAAATTTTGGTGCCTAATTAGGGGTACACGGCCTAAGACACGGGCGTGTCCAAGGCCGTGTCCTATTGTGTCGGCTGGGCTGTGTCCAGGAAAGGACACGGCAGGAAACACGGTTTTGTAAGGAGTGACACGGGCGTGTCGTAGGCAACACAGGCGTGTTCATACCCGTGTCACCACCCGTGTTCTTCTCGGGTTGAAAACCTGGAGTTTGTTGACAGGTGTACACGGCCGGGTTACACGGGCGTGTACTAATCAACACGAGCGTGTCAAGGGCTCGACACGGGCATGTCCTTACCCGTGTCCACCAAGAGACGTGACGGTTGGCGTGGCGGTTATTAATGACATGGTCTATGGTCACGGGCGTGTCGAGTACCCGACACGGGCATGTCAGGTTGGGATACGGGCGTGTCCCAACCCGTGTCCTTTCCTGTGCTCGACGGTCGTGCCTGGATCGAGGCACACGGCCGTGTGCGAAGCCATGTTCGGCCATCTGAAATGATTTTCAGAGTTTTTCTGCGCCGTTTGTTTTTATTAAAGACGATCCAACGGCCCTGGATTGCCTCTTGATGGTTTATGGACGGAAATGGGGAAGTTATTTCTCATTTCATCTTTGGCTTTCTCTTTCTAAGGAGAAGATAGAGGGGAGAGAAAGTGGAGGAAGAAGAAGAGGAATCCGGCCGTCGGTGGTGCTACGGTGGCCTGAATCACGTGTCGAATTCAGATTTGCGGAGACAAGAGCGTTGCGGTCATTTCGAACCGTGTACTTTTCTCCATGGCGCCAAAACGGACTTCAAGGGTAACGATTCTCAACTTGGACATGTGAAGTCATCTTCCTTTCTGCATGGGAAACCCTCTCCCACAAGTGTGCGGTGAGTGTGCGGTGTCCCTTGGGGTAGATGTGAATAATCTCCCTTGTGTTGCATGTAGAGTCCGGAATCGAAGTACGAGCATAGGCATTGTGTGTGAAGCCTACCCGGACGTGCTTGTCTGGATCTGTGATGTTGCATATTGAATGGAATGCCGGAGAAGACTCCGTGCGTTCTGTTTTTTTCGGGTTTTTCTACACAGTAGATTGCAACAGGGAGCCTTGGGGATTAACTCCAAGGTGCACCCGGAAAACTGGGCGGAAACGCAATTCCTGCCAACTAGGTGGCTTGGGGCCAACCTTGTTTATAATTGGGATTGTATGTGCGAGGCCTGTCTCCAGGAGACATGTAGGGCCCTTCTTTGGAAAGCGGTGAGCCCATGGGGTTCAGAATTATTAGGCCAGGGAGCCGAACAGGAAAGGCAAAACTGACCCGCGCCCTGCAGGTTTGGCCATGAGTGCTACAGTATTCAGAGACGGCAGGGCGACTTGAGCAACGGGAAATGGTGGAGCTGTACCTGCGTTATGTGGACTAAGACATGAGAGTAGCGGAAATCTGCTCTCGTCGGTGGCATAATGAGAGTCTCAGGCCAAGGGACGTAAAGACTGAGATGCTCAAAGTAACCGTCAAGTCAAGGACCTCTGAACGGTGGTGGTATCCGGGAAGTCTGGTACCCCGTCAATGTGCCCTGAGTGCACGGGGTGGGCGGTCGTGCGTGCCTCCACCTGTGGTGAATTGTGCTAGGTTGTACTTTCACTAGGATTTTTGGATGTACTAATGAAGTGCAGGGAAGGAGCACCGTCGTCCCGAATAAGGGGCGGGGTCGTTATAATTTGGTCAGCTTTAGCTGACCGTTGTTTTGTTTGCCACCGTACGGTGGAATGTTGCTTGCAGGTGTTGCGAATCCAGGTACCAAATAGCGGGCTGAAGCCCAAGCTGCTGTGCTGGCCCTCGAAGGCCAAAGTGAACTGTTATTTTATTTCTATCATGTGTGGCCGGCCTGCGAGCCGATGTCTGGAAAACACTATGTTGTTATTTGAACATTTGTAAGGCCATAAGGCCAAGTACTTTTGTGTATTATTGTATTTCATTCCTATTGTGGTTAGTGGACATTCATGATTCATGCTATCTATTATGTGGATTCTTTCAACTACTTAAAAGCTTCCGCTAGTTACTCTGTGTAGGACGTTTATAATTGGAAGAATGGTTTCATTCTGTAACCCTTCGGTCTGTCTGTAGTATATGGCGTCGGGCCCCGGCCGGACCTACTATTATATACTATGCGACGGATAGGGGTGTTACAAATTTGGTATCAGACTACCGGTTCTGGTCTTGCTTATTAGAATTCGTGGGCGAATTCTTTTAAGGGGTGGTGAGCACATGTATGTGCGTCATCGTTATAACATAAAAAGAACCCATGAATGTCCACTTAGGAATGAAAATACACTTGTTTTTGAGGAACCTCCGTGTTCCAATGATATTTTTTTAGCAATTTGTATGTCGCCTAATCGATAGTTATGTTATATAGGGGACTACTAGTGGTGCGGGCCAGTCGCAAGGTCAGCACTCCACGGAGAGTAGTGCACTTAACAGCGTGCCTGAGACCCTGCTTTCTATTAAAACGATAAGAATGATAGTTGAAGTGGTGTTCGCGGTGACTAAAGCACAACTTGGAGGGCAAGTGCAGCCCCTATCACTGGGTGACTTCAACACCGAGTGGTGTGATGGAACAACTGGCATGTATAAGACCTTTGGATCAGCAGTTGAACATGCTTTTAGTGCATGGTACGCACTCAGTTGAGGAGTATTTGCAGGCATTTCTTTTCATAAGGCGCTACCCAGGGTTTGATTTGGAGAACGAGCAGACTATAGTTAATAGATTTTTCAACGGTCTGCGTGATGAATTACGACTGCTACTCGTAGGACCAAAACTACTTGGATTCCGAGCATTAGTGGAGTCGGCTAGAGCTTTGGAAGCAGATCTGGCCAGAACCAACCAGACGTCAGGGTACAGCTTACCAAACTCCCCAGGTCCTGCAAAGTCTGTACACCGAAAGAGGAGTAAAGTGAGGTCGGACGTATCTGCTAGTCAAACTCCATATTATTGTTATAAATGTGGAAGGTTTGGTCACTTTGCCCGAGATTGTCGTAAAGACGATCAGGGGACAGAGAATGCTATGAAGGGAGTCCAAGAGAAGAAAGACTCCAGTGCTGAGAAGACAGAGTTCAAGGCGCTACTTCTACCCACCTCGAAGTCCGGTTTCCGTAGATGGTGTAAGAAGGCAAGGAGGTTGGGTCTAGTTCCTTCTTTTGGTGCATCTGGAACAACTATTGGCCGAGACTCGGACGCATGCTTTTGCTGTGGAAAGATGGGACACTTTGCCCGAGAGTGTCGAAGCAGACGTCTTATGTCCGAGAAGAAGCCTAGAGCAATCTACGAGGAGAAAGGCAAGGGGTTGGAGACAACTACACCTCAATATGCTTCATTTCAACCCAGAGGCTACAACTTTGGCTATAAGGAGGCCATGGAGCATGCTGACATGGTGACAAGTATGGTTTAATTTTTAGTAGGTCAGCTTTTGATACGTGTTGCCTTACGCATGTTAGCTTATGTTTGGCTGTGATAGGATTTGTATTGATTTTTTTGAGAGTCCGGTGAAAGCACCATTCGTCATGGGAACTTCTCATTCCTTTTGTCCGAAGGATGTGTATCGCGCATCAGAGTTCCTTCTTCGATGGCAAGAGACAAATCGATAGTACTGCTGTCTATCGGGTGCTCTATTCACGTGAATAGTGTCTGTTGTTTGAATTCGCGGATAGGGAGTCAGGAGTTCGACTTATAAGCGTCGCTACTGTTGTTTGTAGAATTTGACGAAAACTTGAGTATGATTGGCTCTCGAAGCAGCGTGCGTAGATCAATTTCAAACGTAAGATGGCCAGTTGGGTACTAGCTATAGGGTTTGAGATGTTAGAACTGAAGTATTACTTCAAGAGCTGGCGGAACAGGGTTATGTGCATCCAAGTTTATTGCCTTGGAGCACACCAGTCCTCTGGTTAAAAGAGGATGGAAGCTTGCAACTCTGTAATAATTACTAGAAGTTGATTAAGTTAACGGGAAGAGAATAAGTATCCAATTCCAAGAAGTGATTATTTGTTCGATCAACTCCATGGGTCAAGTGTGTACTTGAGTTGAATCTTAAGTCCGGATATTATTATTTGTCGCTAAGGGAAAGTGGTATTCCCAAAACGGCGTTCAGCACACTATATTGGCATTATGAGTTCATCGTTATGTCGCTCGTGCTGACAGATGCGCCGTCCGTGTTATGGATTTGAGGTATAGGGCGTTCAGTGAGTACCTGAACCAGTTTGTGATAACCTTTATTGACGACATACTGGTATACTTTCAGTATGAGGGTGATCATTTCAAGCATCCGGATTCGGTATTGGAGGCGTTAAGGAGAAATCAGCTGTATGTCAAATTCTCCAAGTGTGAGCATTGGTTACCCTCAGTAGCATTTCTTGGTCGCGTCTTGAGTGGAGAAAGTATCGTGGTGGACCCGTCAAAGATGTTTTCGATACGTGAGTGTCTCGTGTTATCTGTATTGGCAAAAAGTCTGAAGCTTATAGGACTGGACAGCTAGTACAGACATTTCATAGGTAACCTCTAGCGGATAACATTACCCCTCATGACTTTGGCGAAGAAAAATCAAAAGTTTGTGTGGCCTTTGGAGTGCGTGCATGCCTTCGAAGAGCTGAAAAGTCAGTTGACCTCGGCAACTATCCCTTGTTCACCGAGTAGGGCCGACGGGGTTGAGATCTACAGCGGTTCTTGAGGCTGTGACTTGTATTGTGTTCTGCTCCAGCATGGGAGTGTAATAACTTATAGCTCGCGTTAGTTGGAGTACGCGAGAGGATTTATCCAGTCCATGACTTGGAGTTAACGGTCGTGATATTCGCCCTGAAGCTTTAAAGGCGCTACCTAAATGGTGTGAAGGTCGGTATCTAAATCGATCACAAGAGCCTGAAGTACTTGTTGGATCAAAAGGAGTTAAACTTGTGGCAGTGGAGGTGGATGGGGTTATTGGGGGACAACACCTTCGACATACATTTTGGGGCAAGTTTTGGAGATATTGGAGATCACTTGCGTGGACAAGCAGATCTTGGATGATGCTTTTGATAGGACGAATTCCCAATATGTTTTTGAAAACAGACTGTTATGGAAGGATAGTCGTCCATGCGCCCCAAGTGTGGAGAGTCGGCAGCAAGAGTTGATGTATGAGGCTCATTATCCCTAGTACTCAATTCACTCGGGGAGCACAAAATGTTTAGAGGTTTGAAGAAGTTGTTCTGGTGGCCAGGACTGAAAAAGGATGATCAGGTGGAAAAGTTAGTCAAACTCTACATGAATAACATTGTTTGGTTGTATGTTGCACCCCATAGTGTTGTAAGTGACTGAGATGAACACTCCACGTCCAATGACGGGTGGCTGGTGCATAAGTTGTTGGGAAATAAGCTAAACTTTAGTACAGTATTTCATCCGCAGACAGATGGTCAGACCGAATGGGTCAACTAAACGATGGAGTACATGCTTCACATGTGCGTCTTGGATTATTGAAAACATTGAGAAGATCACATGTACATTTGGAGTTTGCGTATAACAACCGCTACCAGGCGAGTGAAGAAATGGTGCATGTCGAGGCCTTGTATGGGGGAAAAAGGGTCGTACGTCGTCGTCTTGGTTGGAGACGGATGAATCGATGTTGTACAAACGTCAGTTAGTGGAAGACGCCACTACAACGGTATACACAGTTCTGGAATGGTTGCAGATCGATTATAACAGACAGGCAAAATACTATAACGGCAAAGCATAGGAACGTGGAGCTCGCGGTTGCCGGTTGGGTGTATTAGAAAGTCAAGCCGTTTAATGGTGTCTCGTGAGCTCGACGCCCGAGGAGGCTGAGTCTGAGGTACCTTGGACCGTTTGAGTTCCTGGAGAGGAGAGGTGAAGCAGCGTTTTGATTGAAGTCGTCAGTGGAGTTGAGTGGACTATATGATATATTCCATGTATCGGGGTTGCGGAAGGCGATGCAAGAGCCTTCGTAGGTGGTTGCGGTCAATCAGGTGCCGGTTGATTGTGGGATGATGACGAAGGTCAAGCCCGTATGCATTGAAGACTTTGAAGTCGAATGACTCTGCAATAAGGAGTTCCAGATGGTCAATGTCCGTTGAAATTTTTGCGGTCGTGAAGAGCTTTCATGGGAATGAGAGCAGATTTTGTTGGAGGAATACCCCGAGTTATTCCGCTTGGGTAAAACCTAAGTTGTATACTTTTACCTAATTTCGGGACAAAATTCTTTAAAGGGGGGAGATTTGTAACGCCCCGAAAATTGTAAATGAATCGATCGCGTCCTAGGGAAATTTTGGTGCCCAATTAGGGGTACACGGCCTAGGACACGGGCGTGTCCAAGGCTGTGTCCTATTGTGTCGGCTAGACTGTTTCCAGGAAAGGACACGGCAGGAAACACGGTTTTGTAAGGAGTGATACGGGCGTGTCGTAGGCAACACGGGCGTGTTCATACCCGTGTCACCACCCGTGTTCTTCTCGGGTTGAAAATCTGGAGTGTGTTGACATGTGTACACGGCCGGGTTATACGGGCGTGTACTAATCAACACGGGCATGTCAAGGGCTCGACACGGGCGTGTCCTTACCCGTGTCCACCAAGAGACGTGATGGTTGGCGTGGCGGTTATTAATGACACGGCCCATGGTCACGTGCGTGTCGAGTACCCGACACAGGCGTGTCAGGTTGGGACACGGGCGTGTCCCAACCCGTGTCCTTTTTTGTGCTCGACGGTCGTGCCTGGATCGAGGCACACGGCCTGGCACACGGCCTGGCACACGGCCGTGTGCGAAGCCATGTTCGGCCATCTGAAATGATTTTCAGAGTTTTTCTGCGCCGTTCGTTTTTATTAAAGACGATCCAACGACCCTGGATTGCCTCTTGATGGTTTATGGACGGGAATGGGGAAGTTATTCCTCATTTCATCTTTGGCTTTCTCTTTCTAAGGAGAAGAGAGAGGGGAGAGCAAGTGGAGGAAGAAGAAGAGGAATTCGGCCGCCGGTGGTGCTACGGTGGCCCGAATCACGTGCCGAATTCAGATTTGCGGAGAGAAGAGCGTTGCGGTCCTTTCCAACCGTGTACTTTTCTCCATGGTGCCAAAACGGACTTCAAGGGTAACGATTCTCAACTTGGACATGTGAAGTCCTCTTCCTTTCTGCATGGGAAACCCGCTCCCGCAAGTGTGCGGTGAGTGTGCGGTATCCCTTGGGGTAGATGTGAATAATCCCCCTTGTGTTGCATGTAGAGTCCGGAATCGAAGTACGGGCATAGACATTGTGTGTGAAGCCTACCCGGACGTGCTTGTCTGGATCGGTGATGTTGCATATTGAATGGAATGTCGGAGAAGACTCCGTGCATTGTGTTTTTTTCGAGTTTTTCTACACGGTAGATTGCAACAGGGAGCCTTGGGGATTAACTCCAAGGTGCACCTAGAAAACTAGCGGAAACGCAATTCCTGCCAACTAGGTGGCCTAGGGCCAACCTTGTTTATAATTGGGATTGTATGTGCGAGGTATGTCTCCAAGAGACATGTAGGGCCCTTCTTTGGAAAGCAGTGAGCCCATGAAGTTCAGAATTATTAGGCCAGGGAGCCGAACAGGAAAGGCAAAACCGACCCGCGCCCTACAGGTTTGGCCATGAGTACTACGGTATTCGGAGACGGTAGGGCGACTTGAGCAACGGTAAATGGTAGAGCTGTACCTGTGTTATGTGGACTAAGACATGCGAGTAGCGGAAATTGGCTCTCGTCGGTGGCATAATGAGAGTCTCAGGCCAAGGGCCGTAAAGACTGAGATGCTCAAAATAACCGTCAAGTAAAGGACCTCTGAACGGAGGTGGTATCCGGGAAGTCCGGTACCCCGTCAATGTGCCCTGAGTGCACAGGGTGGGCGGCCGTGCGAGCCTCCACCTGTGGTGAATTATGCTAGGTTGTACTTTCACAAGGATTTTTGGATGTACTAATGAAGTGCAGGGAAGGAGCACCGTCGTCCCAAATAAGGGGCGGGGTCGTTATAATTTGGTCAGCTTTAGCTGACCGTTGTTTTGTTTTCCACCGTACGATGGAATGCTGCTTGCAGGTGCTGCGGATCCAGGTACCAAATAGCGGGTTGAAGCCCAAGCTGCTGTGCTGGCCCTCAAAGGCCAAAGTGAACTGTTATTTTATTTCTATCATGTATGGCCGGCCTGCGAGCCGATGTCTGGAAAACACTATGTTGTTATTTGAATATTTGTAAGGCCATAAGGCCAAGTACTTTTGTGTATTGTTGTATTTCATTCCTATTGTGGTTAGTGGACATTCATGATTCCTGTTATCTATTATGTGAGTTCTTTCAACTACTTAAAAGCTTCCGCTAGTTGCTCTGTGTAGGACGTTTATAATTGGGAGAATGGTTTCATTCTGTAACCATTCGGTCTGTCTGTAGTATATGGCGTCGGGCCCCGGCCGGACCTACTGATATATACTATGCGATGGATAGGGGTGTTACATACTCAACGCGGCGTCGAGTGGACTCGACGCCTTTGCTGCTTGGATTTTGGCGTCGAGTGGACTCAACGCCTTCTCGCCCGCCTCTGGTCATTGGTGGGTCTTGGCTGAGGCTTGGTGCGAATGATCCCACCTGCTCATAACTGGGAGCTCTACCAAGGCACAAGCGGTTCTGGTCTGAAGCTCGAAGCTAGCCCGAAGCTTGTTCAATCCTAACTGTTGGTGCCTCTGGGTTCCCTCCAGCGAATATTTGATTGTACACAATCCCCGCTTTTTTTGAGCTAGCTCTGCGCTCGAAAAGAAATGTCCAACCCATAAATATTCGCTGGGCTCGTGTCACCTTAAAAAGAGAATCTTTTTGGTGGGCCATCCCATAGCTCTATATATATGTGCTGATAGACGGTCTAAGTCTGACCCTGAGTCGCTGCTTCTTGTCTGAGCTTTCGCATGTTTTCGTAATGCGTTCCAAACGTGTTGACAAGCCACTCTCGCAGGACCTCCAAGACCGCATCAATTCGACTCAGGTGCGAGCCCTGGAGAACAGTGCTTTGGTTGCTCCTTAGCTGGCGAGAAAGTCGCCAGCCGCTGAGCCTTCCCAGCAAAGAAGAAGAAGAAAAAGAAGAAGAAGAAGAGGGCGAAGGTGGTCTAGCGGGACCTTTCTCGCGAGAATAGGGACTCACCTACCCCGACTCCAAACCATGTGGATGATACTTATCCTCCGCTGAAGGTATGTCTCTCCGACTTGCTGATCATCAAAATCACGAGCTGATTACGTTAAAGGGCCGGCAACTGATGAAATACTTCTCGCAGTAAGCGGCTCGAGATGATGACGCCGGGTCCCCGCTGGTGCCCCCGGACTCGTCGTCTCCCCCTCCCGAGGATTGACCACGGGTCACGGAGGCCACTCCTCCGGCTGTCCCTCCGAGAACCGCAGGTATACTTTCCTCCATGTCACTCTTTTCTAATCGTTTCAATCGTAGCCTCCCCTACTATTGAATTGACTTCCCGCAGCATCAGCTTTCGCCAACCCGGGTCTCGCCGCCCAGGAGAACGAAATAATGGCTGCTAACTTGCTCAGCCAAGCGGCCAATCCCTCCCTACTGGCGAGAGGGGTGGCCATCGACCCCTCCGTAGCTCCAAAGAAGGCCAGCCACCTCGCGAGAGAGGACGACTCCAACCCCGCTTCCGGCCAGGCCGGGATCACTGTGCGTGAGACCTTCTGCCCGGGGGCGAGAAAAGCCGCTCCACGTCCTCTATGGGACTAATGGGGGGCCTGGGCCTTCTCGTCTGCCGCCGGCCAGTGGCTCTCGCCATGCAGGTATGCGAAGCATTACTATAGCTTTTACTCAGCTCTCGTCGTAACCATGAAACTGTTTTCTCAGAGGATCCGGACTCGCGGACGGGAGTCGATGAAGATGATGAAGTCGACAATGAAGACAGAGAGGGAGAGGACGGCGAGAGCTCCCCCTTCCCTTCGTCTGACGAGATGGAGGAGATCATGAATGACGCCGGGAGCGCGAAAAGGCGGGGGAAGAAGATTGCTGCCATCTTGTCGAAGCTTGCGCGGCGGGAGCGGACACGCGCCACTGCGGCGAAAGAATTCCGCGAGATGGTGGAGCAGAGGCTAGAGGCCCTTGAGCACGACTATTTCTTGGGCGAGACGGAGAGGCCGGGTGGGCCTACTACCGAGTCTTCCCCCGGGAGGTGTATTCCGCGGATCCGAGACCAGGCTCGCCGGATCAACCTAGGGTGCACCACCCTGTCTTCCTACTTCAACCCGTTGGCGCCCCCGAGGACTAGACGGCGAGAGCGAGGAAGATGGCGCTGGGAGCCGTATTGATTAAAGAAGTCTCGCCATTTCTCACCCCTCGGCCTTCCCTTCGCAATGTACCCGGTTTCTTTTTTATTTCGTGTTGGTACCCTAGTTTGGATTTGAGTTAAGTCTTTCCTTTAGTCTCTTGACCTAAAGATTTATCTATGGTCAAAGGGTTGTTGATAGGTTAGATTCCCTCTAGTTGTAGAGTAGTCTCTTATCCAGTGAAATTCTGGCTAAGAAGTTTCTGGTTCGATTATAGTCGAACGCCGATCGACTATCGTCGATCGGTCGATCTACGATCGTCTTCCTGTTGGTCGACTATCGTCTGTCTCCAGATCGTCTAGCTTTATCTCTTGACAGCTCGACGTTCTGTTGTATCTACCTCAACGATCGTCGAGCTCAGATTAGCGCTCTGCCTTTATCGCTTTAGCTTTAAGCTAAGCTCGACGTTTTCTATCAAGCTAAGCTCGACGCTTTCTGTCAAGCTAAGCTCGACGTTTTCTGTCTAGCTTTGAGTCAGTCGACTATCTGCCTGGATAGTTCGACTATCTGAGTCGGTCGACTATCTGACTGATAGGTCGACTATCTCCGTGAGTCGTTCGACTATCTCCGAATGTCGTTCGACGTTTTTTGTCTGCCTTAGTTAATTTTGTATTCGTTTTATTTCTGCTATTTAATTATTATTATTATTATCTGGCATATTTTATACAATATATTAGTCTGATTTTATGCTATCATTTCAAAGCAAATCCTTGCTTCTACCTTTATGCATAAGTCAATCCTTTTTGACATGTCTTTTGTCTTATTATCTGACTTTATATCTATAGCTGTCCTTTATAGCCGTTGGCTTTAAAGAGTTATCTGATGTGACCTTTTATAGCATTCTTTATCAGATTTAATACTGCAGCTTCTTATGAAGCTTTATTCTTTACAGAATATATATCTGCAAGATTTGTTTTGTCTTTATGATAATTGCAGCCCAGGTTCAAGCCTTCGGATAAAGACAAAGTCAAAGCTAAATTAGAGTCGTTGCTGCTGCTCCTATTTAAAGAGTTCTTTTGAAGAAAGAACTAAGCTAGCTACCAGCAATATACAACAGCTCAGAGAAAAGAGTGAAGGAGTTCAACCTGTACAATGTACAGAGAAAAGAAACAGCATACAGCTGCTCTCAGTAATTTACATCTGACTGAGAAGATTATCTCTTCCGTTCCTCTTCAACCTGAGTGCTCCTGTTCCAGGAAGATCTACACTCAGAGATTATATTGAAGAAGAAGAAGGAAGCTGAAGAAGAACATCCATTCCAGATCTCTAGTCTTCTTCGAGCTTTATCCTTCAGAACTTCAAGACAACTTGCTGTACGAAGTTCTGAAGAGTCTTGTGCTTCTCTAATCTTTTGTTAAAATAGAGAAGACACTCTAATCTCTTTCCCCCTCCTGTAAAAGGGTTGTTTACTCCCTTCAAAAGTAAAGCTTGGTTTTTAGACACCTGATCAAAAGTCTAAAGGGTCTCTAGATCTACCTGCAGCAGATCTTGTTGGTGGCAGGGCACCTGATCAAAAACCTGAGTGGATTCCTACCGTGGAGGTAGAAGAGTGGACGTACCCAAGTTGTTGGGGAACCACTATAATACCTTGTGTCGTCTGGCTTGTTTATTAATTAATTGCATTGTGGCTGTGATTAGTTTTAACTAGGATTGCTAGTTGCTAGATTAGGACCCAAGCTGAAACTGTAATTACAGTTGGCTTTATTTTGAGCACAACACTTGTGTTAGGCTTTAGGGTTCTTCTCAAATATCTATAATCTCAATTCCGCAATTGTCCCTATTCACTTTCAATTGGTATCAGAGGGAGGTTGACTGACTGTACAGGCTAATACCTGAGTCACAAGATCCTGATAGATACCAAGGATTATAGATATTCTTTTTCACTATCATGGCCCAGTACAATGATTATTTTAGCTCCAGACCTCCAGCTTGCAACTTAGCTGAGTTTAGCATCTAGAAGGCAAGAGTCAAATTATATATGAACTCTTTTGATGAAGAAATTTTCTCTTCTATTTTAACAGGTCTCCCAACTTCGGCAACAACAACAAAAGGGGCCAGGCTAGCTGATGCCAGAGCAATGAATATCCTAGCTTAGTCATTATCTGATGACTTATTTCAGGATGTTGTTGAATGCTCAACAGCTAAAGAGATGTGGGATTCCCTTCACCAAATGGCTTCTGAACCCTTGGATGACACATCAGAAAGAAGCCTCAACAGAATATTTGAAGGAGAAGAATCAACATCCCTAGATGTTATCTGGGATATCTCAGATGATGAATCATCATTTGAAGATGAAGAGGAGGAAGCAAGGGCCAAAGAATTTTGCTTAATGGCCGTCAACACTTCCTGCAGCAATCTAAAAGCCGAACAAACAGAAGGAAATTCCAAACCTGAAGAGAATCAGGTATTATTATCTAACTCTGTTAATTTAGAAATTCAATATTGCTGCTAAGATTTAATAAAACCTGAGAAGGAAACAAAACTTCTCAGAGGATTATTTTTAGAATATATTCAAAGGAAGAACAAATATCTTGAGCTCGACGTTTTCTGTCAAGCTAAGCTCGACGCTTTCTGTCAAGCTAAGCTCGACGTTTTCTGTCTAGCTTTGAGTCGGTCGACTATCTGCCTGGATAGTTCGATTATCTGAGTCGGTCGACTATCTGACTGATAGGTCGACTATCTCCGTGAGTCGTTCGACTATCTCCGAATGTCGTTCGACATTTTCGGTCTGCCTTAGTTAATTTTGTATTCGTTTTATTTCTGCTATTTAATTATTATTATTATTATCTGGCATATTTTATACAATATATTAGTCTGATTTTATGCTATCATTTCAAAGCAAATCCTTGCTTCTACCTTTAGGCATAAGTCAATCCTTTCTAACATGTCTTTTGTCTTATTATCTGACTTTATATCTGCAGCTGTCCTTTATAGCCGTTGGCTTTAAAGAGTTATCTGATGTGACCTTTTATAGCATTCTTTATCAGATTTAATACTGTAGCTTCTTATGAAGCTTTATTCTTTACAGAATATATATCTGCAAGATTTGTTTTGTCTTTATGATAATTGCAGCCCAGGTTCAAGCCTTCGGATAAAGACAAAGTCAAAGCTAAATTAGATTCGTTGCTGCTGCTCCTATTTAAAGAGTTCTTTTGAAGAAATAACTAAGCTAGCTACCAGCAATATACAGCAGCTCAGAGAAAAGAGTGAAGGAGTTCAACCTGTACAACGTACAGAGAAAAGAAACAGCATGCAGCTGCTCTCAGCAATTTACATCTGACTGAGAAGATTATCTCTTCCGTTCTTCTTCAACCTGAGTGCTCCTGTTCCAGGAAGATCTACACTCAGAGATTATATTGAAGAAGAAGAAGGAAGCTGAAGAAGAACATCCATTCCAGATCTTTAGTCTTCTTCGAGCTTTATCCTTTAGAACTTCAAGACAGCTTGCTGTCTGAAGTTCTGAAGAGTCTTGTGCTTCTCTAATCTTTTGTTAAATAGAGAAGACACTATAATCTCTTTCCCCCTCCTGTAAAAGGTTTGTTTACTCCTTTCAAAAGTAAAGCTTAGTTTTTAGACACCTGATCAAAAGTCTAAAGGATCTCTAGATCTACCTGCAGCAGATCTTGTTGGTGGCAGGGCACCTGATCAAAAACCTGAGTGGATTTCTACCGTGGAGGTAGAAGAGTGGACGTACCCAAGTTGTTGGGGAACCACTATAATACCTTGTGTCGTCTGGCTTGTTTATTAATTAATTGTATTATCGCTGTGATTAGTTTTAACTAGGATTGCTAGTTGCTCGATTAGGACCCAAGCCGAAACTGTAATTATAGTTGGCTTTATTTTGAGCACAACACTTATGTTAGGCTTTAGGGTTCTTCTCGAATATCTATAATCTCAATTCCGCAATTGTCCCTATTCACTTTCATTTCGGACTACTTATTTGTAACTCTTAACTCTACGTTTATTATTTGTTATTTGGCTCTCGCTTGGCGAGAGCGATCTCCGCTTCTATTTTCTTTTTTGTTTCACGTTGTCGTCTCGAAATGCTTGCGCGAATCTGAACTGTCGGTCGGTCATTGTCATCCTGGGACGGAACCCGAGGCGTCGTTGACTTGGGGCATGGCACCTGTACCACCGCCGCCTTTTTTGGAAAAGCCATCATTATCACGGTTTCCTATAAATAGAGGAGTCCACCAACTGCATTTATTTCCCCCGATCCTGAACCCTTGCTCTACTCCTTGTTGCTTTCGCGACTCGCCGAAAACTCCCCCTGCTTCTGCCTTCTTCTCTCGCTCTCGCCAAATTTCCCTCACTCTCGCCTCCTTCCCGAAGATCTCGCCTTTCAACCCTTTAAACACGATGCCGGGCGAAAACGAGGGACGCTCCAACTGCGCGGAAGCATTTCGAAAGCACCAATTCCCCCTTTGCCGCCTAACCATGGACGAGTACCAGCTGATCACCTCTCGCTACATCCCCGCCGGCTTCACCATGAGAAACCCTGAAAGCCATGACAGGGTGAACATCGCAGGAGAGGGGGAGCTCGTCATCCCCCTCGAGCACTTCGAGGTGGGCTTCCGCCTCCCCCTCTGGCCAGAGATGCGCCAAGCCCTCCGGTACTATGGGGTGGTTCCCGTGCAACTCAATCCTAACTCGGTTGCAATCCTGGTGGCGTTTATCTGCTGCATGCGATCCGAGAGGATCGATTTCAGCCTCCCTATCTTCTGGAAGTTGTTCACCTTCCGTGCTAAGGGAGGGGTGGTCTTCTTCTCCGGATAGCTGCTTAAGACCACCGGTCTCGCCAACAAGCACCACCATTGGGCGAGAAATTCGTCTTCGTTTCCGGCGACTTCGGTAATGTCCCTCTCGTGCCCATTCAATACGAGGACGCCACCTACAAGCCGCCCACCCTGGGGTCGCGCGACAGCGCCCTTCTGGAGTTCTTCGGGACCAAGGAGTTCGACGTCCAATTTCTCAGGCGGGACGTCGATTCTCTCCCTGCCGTCCCCCCCGGGCGAAGGTACGGTCTCGCCTTTAACTCGATATTCCCGTTCTAAACTTTAACGCTGAGCATTGTCGCCTTTGCAGGAGAGCAAGAGATTACCCTGCGCCAACCCTTTGCTGAGACTCCGGCTGCTGAGGGCCAGGCTGCGAGAGATCCGCTGGCTCTCACGAAATCCGCGGCTCAAGATTGTCGGGACGAGCCGACCCTACCTCCTTCGACCTGTGCCGGGAAGCGGAAGCCCAACGCCTTTTCGTCCCGGCCGCTTAAAAGACCAAAGCCAACCACCGCCGATAAAGGGAAATCTGTAGCGACTGCGCCCGTCCGACCTCTCACACCAGGCCGATCCTTTGAAGAGGTTCTACAGGCGGCCAACGAGATGACCGCTGCCGCTAGGGGTAGCACCGGGGCCCCTGCCGAGAACCCTCCAGCCGCAAGTGGGGCTAGTGGTGAGGGGGGCAGCCACCGAGACCTCCACTGAATCCCCGCCCAAGGAGGTGCCAAAGGGGCACCAGAATTTTGGTCTCGGCGTGAAGTGCCTTGACGCGGAAGGGAAACCTCTGCTATAGTGGGACTCTAAGACCAACCGAGTCTCTATCTCGACCCTTCTCCCCAACTGGGCGGAGCGTGACCAGGTCACCGGCGAGGCCTTCGCATTGGGCTACGGCCTTTACAGGCTGGAGAACGCCGGCCTTTACGATCAACTGCCCACACGGCTCCTGGCCTTCGACTTCACCCGGGCCCTGATGTGTGGGATCGAGCTTGCGCATATGTGCACACGCCAAAGCATCACCATCAACCATAACTTCCTCGACATGTACAAGGCGAGGGAGGAGGCGGTGGCTCAGGCAGCGGCCTTGAAGATAGAGCTGGTGGATGTTATATGACTGTTGTCCTTGCGCCCAGCAGAAGAGGTAAGCGAGACCTTTCAATACATTTGCTTTCGCTACTGTGGACCATCGCTCCTTTCCTCCCGCACTGACTTCCCTTTTACGTAGGTCGCCGCTCAGATCATGGTGCTCTTCGCGCAACTGGCGGGGGTAGAGTGCGAGAATGTCCTATTAAAGGATAAACTCCGGCGCATGGAGGCGGCTGCGGCTACGGTTCCGCCCCCTCCCTCGCTGGACGAGAGGTTGAGACACCGTCACTACTCGGAGTACGACATCGATAAGATTCTACAGACCAACGCTCAAGCGACAGTCAAGCTTACCATCAATACGTTGTGAGATGTAGGATGCTTGGGCGAGGGTGGAAAGACCATCACCGCTCACCAGCTTGTCCCCTAGCTTTTCGAGCCCATCCCGAAGCCCCTAGGCACACCCGACTCCCCGCCCTCGGATGTCTCGAAATCTCCCACTTCCACTGGCGAGACATCCGGGGAGGGCTCAGGCAAGAGCTCCCGCGGGAGCTCGAGCGAGAGCTCGAGTGGGTACAGCGCGTCCCCCAGATGTTTCTTCCCCCCCCCCTTTTCTTTTGCCTGTAATGAGCGAGATGCTCTCATTTTATAATCACATTGGGTAATATATATATTACAAGTGTTTGTATTCGGTTTCCTCTTCTCCTTTATATATATATATATATATATATATATATATATATATATATATAGTTGAAGCCGAATGCTTCTCAAGCACGCTTCCGCCGAGGCCCCCAGTCTCCCTAGGGTAATCTCCCTTAGCGATCAATAGGTAAGAACCTATCGAGAGCTCAAGGCATAGACGTGTCATTTCCGCGCTCTGCCGAGAACCATTTGGCAGGAGCGTTGTTCGTAGGCCCTTTAAGGGAAGACCGCCCCTCTATACCTTGCGCGAATGGGCAGAACTTTTTGCCCAGATCTTCCCATTGTCTGGCCAAGGATCCATCGTCAAAAGGCCTTCCCACTGGGAATTTCTTTTGGCGAGATCCCCTTAGCTGAGACCTCCTGGCCGAGCACTTTCCTGGCCGAGACCTCCCCTGGCCGAGACCTTTCCTGGCCGAGACCTCCCCTGGCCGAGACCTCTCCCGCCTGAGGAAATCCTCAACCACTTTGTTCTGCCTTCCGGGTGTCTCTTGTCCAACCCAGAACATCCAAGTCGAAATATTTCCAAGGACCAAACCTCCCCCCCCCCCCCACAGGCGAGCCTTCAGACCTGCAAGCTAGATGAGAGTCTGCGCAGCGGGTCTACCTAGGGCCGAGCCGAGCTCGAGGTGTTGCTGAAGTTTCCAAAAATAAGACCTCTCCCCCACAGGCGAGCCTTCAGACCTGCCAGCTAGATGATAGCCAGCGCATCGGGTCTACCTGGGGTCGAGCCGAGCTCGGGGTGTTGTTGAAGTTTCCAAAAACAAGACCTTTGTAATGGCCCAGGCCCGCCAACCCTGCGGGACCCAGCTGGCACCGCCGACCTACCAGAAGTCCAGACTCGGGCCCACTACTGGTAGTCACCCTATCACATCAAGCTTGCAGGCCATGCACCCTAACCCCTCTCCGCGTCTGTTTTTCAGCAGCGGTAGGTTGTTGCCACTGGAGATCGAACCCAGGACCTTGATAAGAGACTCTTTACCACAGCTCTCATCACCAACTGAGCTCTGTATAATTTTGGTGAGTGGTCCCTGGGTTCATCATAAGGCTTTGTATAATTTTTCATCTCATTTGGAGATTTTTTAGATTGGAAATGAACAAACCTAAGCTTTGCCCTATTAAGGGGTTTTTAGGTCAAATGTGCACTCTGTGATTTGAGTGGTCAAATCACCTCAATAGAGGCTGAGATTATGAGCACTGACTTGGAATGACCTCTAACACCCTCCCATGGGAGATGGGGAGGATTGGGGTAGATTTGCCCTAGGACCCAAGACCAAACCCTAAGGATGGTTCTTGGTAGTTTGTGAAGGGCAGGTGGTCGAATGACCTTGATATGGTTTGAAACTT
This sequence comes from Platanthera zijinensis, assembly GCA_039513925.1. NCBI lineage: Eukaryota > Viridiplantae > Streptophyta > Magnoliopsida > Asparagales > Orchidaceae > Platanthera > Platanthera zijinensis. The sequence continues at coordinate 14,875,240 of CM077083.1, forward strand.
GGCGGAGAGGATTCTAGGGTAGCTAGAATCCTCTTGCAGAAATCTAAATGGATTTTAATGTAAATAAGTCCCTCAAAACCCTAACCCTAGTTTAGGGCACAAACCTTGTAGTGATAGAAAATGTCACTAAAACTCACTGAACAGTGATGAGATTTGGGTAGAATAGTGTTTAAAGTTAGTACAAGTTCTGGAGATTTTGTTATGAATTTAGGATTATTATTTTGGATACTTCATTAACAATATAGTAATTTGTATTATTTACTAAGGAATTTATTATGAAGTAACTACATGCTAGAAATTGATAAACTTTAGCCAGAGACCTTTTTATTATGTTTTAAAACTCTGTGAATTTTTATGGGATTTTTGGAAGATTATTTTTAAGGGTTGGTTCATTAAGTATTGTATCTCATGAAAACTTAATTAAATTTATTTTGGTATCTAGCAAGCCTGTAAAATTATGATTTTTACACAATGACCCTTTCTGTACCATATTAAGATTCTGTAATTTTTATATAATTTTCTGATGAATAATTTTGGTACTTCCTTCTTTACATATGGTTAATGGAATTATATTGGATAAATTAATTAGAGGATAAATCAATTCTGTAAAATCATGGAAATTAATATTTATTGATATATCTCTGTTATTTAGTGATTATAATTTTTGAGTGGCCATTACTTGTGAAAATCATGTAGTTCATGTTTAAAATTACCCATGGCCAATCTTTTGGGAAAATTAAATAAATATCAGATTAATTAGGAAAATTATAAATTTTTGGATTTAAGCTAATTATGTCATGATACACCTCCAGTAAATTTTATAGGAGATTTGGAAGAATATTTGGAGTACCTCCCTTTGTATACCTCATATAGCTCAGGATGGTCTGCATTTAGTAAAAACTGCTGAAATCATATTAAGTTGCAGGATGAACTTAGAGGATTTGGATATTGGGATAATGGTTTGGAAATGTGTATGAATGCATCCTCAATAGCCAAGATGAGGATAGGTTGGTAGGTTGTCTAGTCGTAAGTGGTGCTCGGGACCGACGAAAGATCGTCCTCTCCGGTAGGAGAGGAAGAGTCTTAATACACTAGGGTTAGATCCAAAGTAATTTAAAAGGGATCAGGTAATGAGTAATAACCAATAAATGTAAGTGCCTTGCGAAAGGGAGCTTTGGGCTTCAGCCCATCGTAGTTCCTAGTGCCCTTTGAGAGCCCTTCACGGGGTATGCCGGGGGCAGCCCTAGGCTAACGTAAACCGTAGGAATAATAAACTAAAAGAGCAACTAGTATAACTAGGGTTGCACATACACACACCCCGGTAGTTAGGGAGGTTGAGTAGGTTGGTTTAATTGTCTTTCAGTCGGTAGCTTCCAAAGGTAGATGCACGGACGGGACAGTCCGGGGAGCCGAGGGCTCGAGGGTTTAAATACAGAATAAGGTGGTGGGTCTTCGGTATTTGACTGTCTTTCACACCGACATCAGTACGTAGACTCGGCGGTGTGGGACACTTAGCCAAAGAAAGTCTGGTGGATACAGCCAACACTAGTACGCGGATACTCTAGGTTGTGTTCTTCTAGGGGCGTACGGAAGGGCTAGACCAGGTAGTGTAGATACCCACCTAGGAGTGGGGGGCCCGACCCACTGTCTCCATTTGCCACTACGGAGGTTCATGGGAGTGAAGCTAGCTGCCCAAACAGGGGGAACTAAAGGTCTGTGCGCATAGAGTCGTGTGCGTGAGTTGCACTTGCATGAATCATGGCATAACATATCACTACACTCATATTTGCATATAACCGACACCCCAACGTATAAATCGGTATGAGACTTTTTATACAATAGGAGCCTTGCAGAAGACCCTTTAACTTATAAGTTTGTATGAGCATTCATATAAGTTAAGGTTACATATTTAATTTCTACTTGTCCTTTCATATATATATTGATTACTACATGTTTACCTTACTGCTCACTATTTTAGAACTGCTAGATGTACATTTCATACTTAGTTGTTTATACAATATATATTTACTGTTAGACTAGTTCCGCTGTCACCCGCCTTGCTTATTCTCCACCATTGTAGCTTCCATTTCCTCCTCTCCGCTCGGTGCCTAGGAGCCGTGGGGGGAGGGGTAGGGGATGATAGGACTTAGTCTTTATGACTAATGGTTTTCGAACCACAACATTATAGGAGCTCCGGATGTGAGACAGGGACTAGCAGTCCAGGGACCAGCACCAGCGGAGTACTGTGCGCATGGAGGTGGGCTAGTCTAGTTCCATAGTACCTGTGACCAGCTCCGTGAGTGATTAGTCCTTCTTATGGCTTCCGCGATGAGTGATTTGTAGTGAGGGCCTTGATGTACCGGGCTTGAGCCCGATTATATATTTCATCTATACTGTTCTTTTGTAATAGATTCTACTCTCTTTATTTTATGGACTTGATGTGATTTCCTTTTTTATATCTGATTGTGTGGACATGTTGCATTTACTTCCCTCTCTTTGTGATCGAAAAATGCCGGCAGAATTGACGTTTTGTAGTGGCGGCCCTCCCGAGTGTCGGTGCCACCGCAAAGCGGTGATTCTGGGCATAAGACCTCGGTGGTTGAAAAGGAAAAAAATGGGGTCTTACAACCTCTCCCCCACAGGCGAGCCTTCGGACCTGCCAGCTAGATGAAAGCCTGCGCAACGGGTCTACCTGGGGCCTAGCCGAGCTCGGGGTGTTGCTGAAGTTTTCACAAACAAGACCTCTCCCCCACAAGCGAGCCTTCAGACCTGCTAGCTAGATGAGAGACTGCGCAGCGGGTCTACTTGGGGCCGAGCCGAGCTCGGGGTGTTGCTGAAGTTTCCAAAAACAAGACCTCTCCCCCCACAGGCGAGCCTTCGAACCTGCCATCTAGATGAGAGCCTGCGCAACAGGTCTACCTGGGGCCGAGCCGAGCTCGGGGTGGTGCTGAAGTTTCAAAAAACAAGACCTCTCCCCCACAGGCGAGCCTTCGGACCTGCCAGCTAGATGAGATCCTGCGCAACGGGTCTAACTTGGGCCGAGCCGAGCTCGGGGTATTGTAGAAGTTTTCACAAACAAGACCTCTCCCCCACAGGCGAGCCTTCAGACCTGCCAGCTAGATGAGAGCTTGCGCAGCGGGTCTACCTAGGGCCGAGCCGAGCTCGGGGTGTTGCTGAAGTTTCCAAAAACAAGACCTCTCCCCCACAAGCGATCCTTCAGACCTGCCAGCTAGATGAGAGCCTGCGCAGCGGGTCTACCTGGGGTCGAGCCGAGCTCGTGGTGCTGCTGAAGTTTTCACAAACAAGACCTCTCCCCCACAGGCGAGCCTTTGGACCTACCAACTAGATGAGAGCCTGCGCAGCGGGTCTACCTAGGGCCGAGCCGAGCTCGGGGTGTTGCTAAAGTTTTCACAAATAAGACCTCTCCCCCATAGACGAGCCTTCGGACCTGCCAGCTAGATGAGAGTCTGTGCAGCGGGTCTACTTGGGGCCGAGCCAAGCTCGGGGTGTTGCTGAAGTTTTCACAAACAAGACCTCTCCCCCACAGGCGAGCCTTCGAACCTGCCAGCTAAATGAGAGCCTACGCAGCGGGTCTACCTGGGGCTGAGCTGATCTCGGGGTGTTGCTGAAGTTTTCACAAACAAGACCTCTCCCCCACAGGCGAGCCTTCGGACCTGCCAGCTAGATGAGAGCCTGTGCAGCAGGTCTACCTGGGGCCGAGCCGAGCTCGGGGTGTTGCTGAAGTTTCCAAAAACAAGACCTCTCCCCCACAGGCGAGCCTTCAGACCTGTCAGCTAGATGAGAGCCTGCGCAGTGGGTCTACCTAGGGCCGAGCCGAGCTCGGGGTGTTGCTGAAGTTTTCACAAACAAGACCTCTCCCTCACAGGCGAGCCTTCGGACCTGCCAGCTAGATGAGATCCTGCGCAGCGGGTCTACCTGGAGCCGAGCCGAACTCGGGGTGTTGCTGAAGTCTCCCCCCTATTCTAACTTTAAGATGAAAAAGTAGACAATGGATTAAAGTAAGGGATATATTATGATAGCACTTGAAAATATTTATACAATCACCTTCCCCCTCTTACGAGTAGAAGCGTTTTAGGTCATCACCACTCCAGGTGTGGCTCAAGGCCCTCCCCTCCACGTCCTAGAGGTGGTATCCTCCTATTCCAAGGACCCCCTTCATAATGTAAGGCCCTTCCCAATTCGGGTTGAGCTTGCCCACGGGTGCTGACCTTCTTGTCGCGTCGACCTTTTTTAGCACCAGATCTCCTTCGACGAACTGCTTGATCCTGATATGTTTATCGAACTACTTGTCTATCCGCTGTTTGATCTCCTCTTGCCTGATGGTTGCAACATCCCGCAGTTCTTCCACCATATCTAGCGAGAGGCGTAACCCCTCCTCATTATCCAACCTCCAAGTCTCATCTCCTTTGCCTGCGGCCGTGACCCGCGGGGACCAGACCTCGAACTCCACTGGCAGGACCGCCTCACACCCATGAGAAAGCTTGAAGGGGGTCTCACCGGTGGCCTTATTCGGGGTCGTTCGCAAGGCCCACAGGACCGAGGGGAGTTGCTCCACCCAATTCCCCCTCAAGTTCTCCACTTTTTTCTTGTGTAAGTTCACAATGATTTTGTTTACCGCTTCCACCTGGTCGTTGCTCCGGGGGTGGTGGAAAGAGGCAAATCTGAGGTCTATCCCCAGTTGGGCGCAGAAGCTGATGAACTCTTCACTGGCAAACTGGGGACCGTTATCTGTCACTATTGTTTGGGGTAGCCCGTGCTTGCATATGATCTCCCCTCAGACGAAGTTCCTTATAACTTGTGAAGTGACCTAGGCCAATACCTTGACTTCCAGCCACTTCGAGAAGTAATCAACCATGACCAAGAGAAACCTCATCTGCCCACTGGCCGGAGGAAAAGGCCCGACTAGGTCCATTCCCTAGATGGCGGAAGGCCATGGTGACGTAATGCTCCTAAGTCTTTGAGCGGTCAAGATATGGAGGTGGGCATATAGCTGACATTTTGGGCATCTCTTTGTGAATTCTGCTACATCCTTCCTTAGGGTCTGCAAGAAGTACCCCTGCCTTACCACCCTTTCTTCCAACATCCTTCCTCCCGAGTGGCTGCCACACTCGCCGGAGTGTACCTCCCCCAGGATCCTCGGGATATCTTCTTCGATTACACATCTCGCCAGGAGCCCTGACAACATCTTGTGATGCAACCCCCCTTCCAACATTAGGTAGTGAGCTGCCTTGCGCTTGAAGCTTTTTGCATCCTTAACCTCCTCTGTCAGCTTGCCAGTGGTCAGGAAGGTTACCAATGGGTCCACCCACGAGGGTCTCCGACCTACCTCCATCAACTCCCCCTCCTCGATCGCTGGCTGAAATATTTCAGTGAGGGTCCCTCCTCCCCGAGGTCCAAACTTTGCCAATAGATCGGCGGCTGCACTCTTTTCCTTGGGGACATGCTGGATTGAGAACGATTGGAACCCTCCGATGATCGCCCTTACCTTGGATAGGTATTTTACGAGGGTAGGCTCCCGAGCTTCAAACTCCCCTCGGATCTGCGATGCTACCACCATCGAGTCTGTGAAGAGCTCTATGTCCTGGATCTCAAGATCCTTTGCCAAACGAAGACCGGCTATCACGGCCTCGTACTCTGCTTGGTTGTTGGTCAGTGGAAAGTGGTAGGCAACCGCTTGCTCTATAGCGACCCCCTGGGGGCTTATCAACACCACTCCTCCCCCAAGGGAATGCTTTCCCGAGGCCCCATCAACCATCATCTTCCACGCTCCCTGCGTCTGCGGCTCCCCTTCCCTGACTTCAACAACATAGTCCGCCAGAAAATCTGCCACTGTTTATGCCTTAATGGAGAGTCTTGGAACGAAAGAGATATCAAACTCACTTAGTTCGATGGACCACTTGGCAATCCTTCCTGAGTGTTATACCCCTTCAAAGATCCTGTGAAGAGGATGGTCGGTCACCACCCTAATCGAGTGCGCTTGAAAATATGGCCGAAGCTTCCTTGCCGAGATGATCAGAGCATATGCTAGCTTTTCTAGGATGGGGTAACGGAGCTCCGCCTTCTTCAAAATCCGGCTCACGTAATAGATGGGTAGCTGTTTCTTCCCCTCTTCCCTGACCAGAATAAAGCTCACGGCCTCCACTCCCACCCCAAGATACAAGGTCAGGTCCTCTCCTTCTTTCGGGCTTTGAAGTAGAGGAGCCTGGTAGAGCTGTCTCTTCAGCCCTTGGAAGGCCTCTTCACATTCGGCGGTCCACTCAAACCATTGGTTACCCCTCAACACCTTGAAGAATGATGAACACTTGTCCCCTAATCTGGAGAGGAACCTGCTTAGCCCGACCAACTTGCCTGTCAAGCGCTGGACCTCCTTGGCGTCGCGAGGTGATTCCAAGTCTAGGATGGCCTTCACCGTATCCGGATTGGGATCTACCCCTGTCGGAGTCAGGATATGCCCAAGGAACTTCCCGCGACTGGCCCCAAAGACACACTTCAAGGGGTTCAGCCTCATCTTGAATCTCTGCAGGGTGGCGAACGTCTCTTCTAGGTCCCGTAGGTGTGATTCTACGCACTTGCTTTTGACCATGAGGTCGTCGACATAGACCTCCAAGTTCCTCCCCCTTTGCCCCTGGAAGACTCGATCCATCATGTGTTGGTATGTGGCCCATGGGTTTTTCAACCCAAAGGGCATCATCTTATAACTGAATCACCCCTCCCTAGTGATGAAGGAAACATCCTTGACATCGGGAGGGTGCATCCGGATCTGGTGATAACCTAAAAAAGCATCCAAAAACTCATAACAGAAAAATTGACGGCTGAATCAACCAGCGCGTCGATTCGAGGCATGAGGTAGCAATCCTTAGGGCATGATTTATTTAATAAAGAGAAATCGATACACATTAGCCAGTTCCCACCCCATTTTTTAACCATTACCACGTTGGAGATCCAGCCTAGATACTGGATCTCTGAGATGAAGCCGGCTTCCAGGAGCTTCCTGACCTCCTCGCGGATAAGCTCCTTCAGCTTGGTGGTGATGGCCCTCATCTTCTGGCGTATGGGGCGAGTCCGGGCGTCCAGGTTCAGGCGATGTCAAGCCACATCCGCATCAATGCCTGGCATGTCCGCCGCGCTCCAAGCGAAGATTTCAACATTGCTTTGGATGCAAGCTCTCACTCGCTCCTGGTCCTCGGGACTTAAACCCCCGCTGACCCGTACCCTCCGAACATGTCCTGTGCTGGTGAAGACCTCCATCTATACCACTTCTTCGACCGGCTCCAGCCACGACTGCTCCCAACCGACCCTTGCTTCTTCTTTTAGCTCCAACTCCTCCCTTCCTACTTCAACCTTCGTCGCCTCCTCTGGCCTCTCCTGCTAAACTCTTGCTGCTCGCTTCTCCTCTACCTCCATCTCCTCCTCCAGGCTCTCCTTCTCAACTCCTGCTGCTTGCTTCTCCTCTACCTCCATCGTATCCTCCAGGCTCTTCTGCTACTGCTCGACTTCCATGCCCCTCAAGGCCTCCTGTTCAACTTCTCTCTGCTCCTCTGCGCTCTCCTTCCTCGCCTCCCCTAGGCTCACCTCCTCTTCTCCGACATACTCTTCCTGCTCTGTCATCTCCATTTCCATCTCTTCCGCCTCGGTCATCCAAGACACGGTGTTGACCGCCGTCACGTAGCACTGCCTTGCCACCTTCGGGTCCCCACTAATCCTGATCTGCACCCCTCCGTTGTTGAACTTAAGACATTGATGAAATGAGGAGGGGACGCAGCGAAAGTCGTTGATGAGGGGATGCCCAAAGATGGCGTTGTAGATGCTTGGAGCGTCCACGATCACGAACCAACAGTTTCGTGACATGCCTCCCAACTTCACGTGCAGCCCTACTCCCCCTTCTACTTCCTTCCTCTCTCCTGAAAACCCAAACAGTGGTCCATCTGAAGCCAGGACCCTCAACCTTCATCTCTTCAAAAGCCTTCTTAAAGATCACATTTACAGAGCTCTCATTATCCACCAGTATCCTGGAGACCGTGAAGTTCTCCACTGCCGTCCGAATCACGAGGGCATCGCAGAACAGATCCTCGTAGTCCGACATATTTGCTGATGAAAAGGTGATTTTTTTCATCTGGGGGGGAGCCAGGGAGGTCGAGGCGACCCCCCTTTGGAACATGGTCTGGAGGCTACCCTTGTAAGTTGCCTCAATCCCCACTCCTCCGTGGATCACCCCGATCCCTCCTCGGGTTCCCACATCTGTTATGTCCTCACACCTATCTTCTCCCTCTCCCTGCTGCACTTCCACAATCCTTACCGGCGGATCCTGCCTCCCCATTCCTCTAGCTTCTCTCATCTCTAAGAACTCTAGGCAGGTGGTCGTCGCATGACCTTCCTCTTGGTGGAAGTCACAGAAGGGCAACACCACCTTGCCCCCTCTTCCTTCTCCAGCTCCTCTTCTTTCGGCTCCTCGGACTCCTCTTCTTCCTCCTCTTCCTCTACCAACCTCTATTTCTTCCTGTGGCGGTGGGAAGTGACCCCTCGGTCCCTGCCTCCACGCCGGCTGATCAAACCTCCTCGGCTCCCGGAGTTTGTCTCTTCCCTGGAAGCCTCCTCCTTGGCCCTGAAGGCGACCCTCCTGAGGCCTCCATCCTAACTTGTTGTTCGGCTCCCGAGCCCCCCAACCCTGGTGCTGCCCCTGCCTTCTGGGTTCCTCCCTTCTCCTCTCTTCCCTTGGCTCCCTCTGCTCCCTCTTCTTTCCTGCTGCTGCTTCCTTCACATCGTCCTCAGCCAACAGGGCCAGCTTCCTGGCGAAAGCCGGATTGACTCTTTCAAAATCTATCTCCTTCGCCGCCCTCTCCATGAGCTCCTTAAAAGAGAGGGGGGCACTCTCTTCAACTCCATGCTAAAGAACCCTGGTCTCAGTCCCAGGGTAAAGATGAGCATCAGTGCGTACCCTGGGACCTCCTGGACCAGGAGGATCTCTTCCTGAAATCGATCAACGTAATGACCCAGCGTCTCATCCTGCTTATGTCTCACTGCAAACAGGCACTCCGTCTCCTTCTTCCACTTCTTCGACGTCGAGAACCTCAACAGGAACCCTCGATGTAGGTCCTCAAAGCTATAGACCGTGTTCGTCGACAATTGATGAAACCAGTCCCGGGCCTTGTCCTTCAGCGTGATGGCAAACAGTGGACACTTGAAGGCGTTCGTCCTCTACCTTATTGAAACCATATCTTCAAACCACTGCACATGATGTACAGGGTCATCTTTACCCGAGTAGTAGGACATGTCGGGCTCCCGGAACCCCTCCGGTACCGGAGCCGAGATGATGAGCTCGCTGAAAGGGCTCTCGCCGCTTGTCTGGCAAGAGGGTCCGTCTCGCGGCCTGGGATGGCTCACCCGATCCGCGGGACCGTGCCCAGGGAAGAGTTCTCGCACTGCCGCCTCCCTCTCGCCCGTCTCTGTCGGGGCTTCCTTCCCGGGGCGCTGGCCTGGGGAGAGCTCCCGCGCGGCTATGTCCCTCTCGCCGGCCTCTACCGGGACCTCCTTCCTGAGGCGCTGCCTAGGGGCGTTCTCGCCCAAAAGCGGGACCACCTCCACCGGAACCTAAGGTGTCGCCCACTTACTCCTCGCCGAGAAGGCCAAGCTGATGGTCTGTAGGACCTCCCGCCTGAAATCCTCCAGCATCTTCCTCGTTGCTTCCTCTCCCCGGGTGGGGGAACCTCCTGAGCCAGACCCTTCACCATCACCTCCAGTCATGGGACCAAACTCAAGGCTTTCTTGTACTGGTTGCCTTCCACGCTCACCGCACCAAAATTGTTGGAGCCAAAAATGACCTTAACGAGAGTTCAAAAAATAGGGGTGCAGCCAACACCTACTTCTCTCAAGCCCCGACCCTCGACTGGTTGCAAAGGACCTGGAACTGACCCTAAAGCCTCAGCAGGGAGGTCCCACCTCACACCCGGAAGATCTTTGAGAGCTTCCCCTCCAAAGCCAAAAGCTGGGCTAGGAGCTCCTCAGAAAGCACTAGAGAGTTTGAGAATAATGAAAGCTTGCCTTCAGAGGATTCTTTATGGGTCTATTTATAGCCTTTTGCTGACCTGAAATTACTGAAATACCCCTGGTTGGCCTGTCAATAGCCAAATCCCGTTGTTTATAAAATACTAAATGCAGCCCCTAAGAGTATGTTGGTAATTCTACCCGAGGACAATTAAGTAATTTTGCCATGGGCCCCACTCGGCGAGAACCCTGAGCCGCGGCGAGAACCCTGAGCTGCGGCGAGAACCCTGAGTCGACAACCTTCCCGCCTCCACTCAACGCGGCGTTTAGTTGACTCGACATCTTTGCTGCCGAACGCGGCGTTGAGTGAGTGGAGCTTACTCAACACGGCGTCGAGTGGACTCGACGCTCTTGTTGCTTAGATTTTGGCGTCTAGTGGACTCAACGCCTTCTCGCCCGCCTCTGGTCATTAGTGGGTCTTCGCTGAGGCTTGGCGCGAACGATCCCACCTTCTCGTAGGCAAGAGCTCTACCAAGGCGCAAGTGGTTCCGGTCTGAAGCCCAAAGCTAGCCTGAAGCTAGCCCGAAGCTAGTCCAATCCTTACTGTTGGTGCCTCTGGGTTCCCTCCAGCGAATATGGGGTTGTACATACATGATTCACGAAAATGGTGAGCAAAAAAAAGGAAGGCGGGAAGGAGATCGGATCACAATAATTAATGAGATATTATTTAGAAGGGGAGATCAGGTAGTAGTAATGTGGTTCCACTAGCACCGTCCGATCATTATAATCTCTATTATGACGATGATGTTGAATCTCCGCAGTCTCCATTGTATAAATTATAATACCGAGCTCCTTTTCAACTCTTGTAACAACTAAGCTGTAGTTTTGTATAACGTTATGGTCGATGGCCAGATCTCCCAGTCACTTAAAGCATTGCAGACATGAAGGAAAATGGAAGAAGCATTGTAGACAAGAAGGAGAAGGGAATAAGCATTCCAAACAAGAAGGAAAATAGAAAAAGCATTAGTAACTGTTGCGGACTAACTCGATGCCCCGGTCGGACCGGATTAACTTGGACCATCTTAGCTCACGGAGCGGTCGAGCGCGCACACAGTCAATAAAATTGAACGGTAGACACAAGTCTTGATGACGTGGAAAAACCCCTGAAATGGGTAAAAAACCACGTGACCGGGTCGGTACCGGTCAAACTCCACTAGCTCTTGGTTATTACAGTACACTGGGTGAATCGGAGCGACATGCCGCTCCCGTTACAACTTGAGGGGAGAGAGAAAGACTGTAGCTTCCTGCGGGAAACAGGCTGCTCTGCGGAAGCGACTTAGACGAGAGAATGTGCAGGATGCTTCTGGTGCGTGCGCTCGGGGCGGCGTGCGCTTGCTGGCCTCGACTGTCTCCTTTGCTCGGCTTCCCCGCGGTCTTGGGCGTCCCTTTGCTTACAACGCTCTAGTGGGGTGCTTATAGCCACCGGTAGCTGCGGGTGGCCGCTGGTGGACACTGGTGGCCGCCGGTGGCTGGCGGTGGTTCACGACGAGTAGAGGTCGACTCGGTGGAGGAGGCGGGATGGCTCTCACCTGAGGAAGAAGAAGAAGAACCGGAGAGGAGAAAAGGTCAGAAATGAGGAGACCCTAGGGGTCCTTTTATAGCCTCAAGGGGAGGATCATGGCGGGCCCCACCACTAAAGTGGTGGGGTAGTGGGTGGTTACCACTTTGATCGGACGGCGAGGAGGGACTCCCCTTGATCGGACAGCGGGGAGGCCCCTCATGACGGCGGGCCGCCATAACGGCGACGGTGGCCGGGCGGCCGGTGAGCAGGGGCGGTCGGCCGGGTTACTCACGGTGGTGGCCCGCCAGCGGGCCGACCGCGACAAGGGTGGTCGTGGCCGGCCGCGGCTAGGGAGGCCATGGTCGGCCATGGCTGGGGCTGCCGTGACCAACCACTGCAAGGCTGGCCACGGCCTTGCCACGACGAGGTTGGCCGCTGCTAGGGAGGCCGCGGCCGTCCATGGCTGGGGCGGCCGTGGCCGACCATGGCAAGGCCGGCCACGGCCTTGCCACATCAAGGTCGGCCTTGGCCGGCCGTGTCTAGGCCAGACGCGGCTCGGCCTCCCCTGGCTAGGTCGGTTGGGCCTGGCCGTCCATGGCCGGTCGCGGCTAGGCCAGTCGTGGCCTTGTTGGTGGCTTGCCGTGGCTGCCCCGACGGCGGGGCCGACCGCGGTGGAGGTCGATGGTGGCTAAGCCGCCCGTCGGCGGCGGTTCTCCCAGCGGCGGTTTCCCTCATGAGGGGAGGGAGCGGGTCCCGCCCCCAAAACTCCCATCATTATGAGAGATTATGGGGGGTGGGGCCCACCCATGATTTTCCTTGGGTGGAGATCATGGGGGGGGGCTCTTTTTCTCCTATAAGTGATGGTGGAACCCATCAATTGCCCCCCAAATCTCTGCTATCCGGGAGAGAAGTGAGCGTGAGAGGAGAGATTTTTCTTATTCCACGTTGTCATGGTGCTTGTCGGCGAGAAGGTCGAGGCGGCGGCTGCGGCTAGTGCTTCAAGGGTATGACGACACGTGGAGGTTTGGCGAGTGCGTGTCGGGTGTGTGCAAAGACCACGGGTGCCGGCGAGGTGCGCCTCTTACCAAGTCGTACGCGTGCAAGCAGTTCGTGTGCGGGAGGGCCGCGCGCACAGGCCGCAGGAGCGCAGACCGTGCGCGCGCAGCCGTGCGCACGCGACCAAGATGCGCGTGTTGGGCTTGCACGCGCAGGTCGCGCGCGCGACCAAGCTGCGTGCGCAGGCCGCGCGCGTAGGCCGTTCGCACAGGCCGCGCACGCAGGCCGTGCGCACGTGACCAAGCTGCGCGCGCGCAGGCCATGCGCACGCGACCAAGCTACGCGCGCTAGCCGTGCGCGCGTAGGTCGCGCGCGCGACCAATCTGCACGCGCAGGCCGGGCGCGCGTAGGTCGGGCGCGCGCAGGCCGCACGCGTGCAGGCGCAAGCCGCGCGCGCGGGACGCGCGCGCGACCTGGTCGCGCGCGCGCGACCTGGCTGCGCGCGCAGGCAACGCGCGCGGGCAGGCCGTGCGCGCGCGCAGGCCGTGCGCACGCACAGGCTCCGTGTGCGCAGGCATGGGCCGCGTGCGTTGGCACGGTTCGCGTTGTGCGGTCGTGTACTTCCCTATCGTGCATGTGTATGCGCAGGTGCCCTTTTTTGCATGTCGCGCACGCTTTTGGCAGGTTGTCGTGCGGTTTTTCATCTTTGGGCTGACTTTTTTTATTTCTGTCATGCACAGGTTTTGAAGCGTTCTTATGGCCCGATGTGTTTGCGCTCTTCTTTGACTGGAGATGGCGTTGACATTTGGAGGGCAAAGTACGGGCTTCTTGCTGATTTGGAAGTTAGGATCCTGCGAGCCGAGGAGCGGGTGCAGAATCCTCCCTGCGGCTGGTTGATGATCTGCGAAGTTTCCCTGAGATCCGGCTTCCGCTTTCCGCCCTGCGAGGAGGTGATTGAGATTTTGAATTTCTGCGGAGTGCCTATCTCTCAGTTTGCTCTGACTGGGATTGCCCGAATTATGGACTTGGTTGCCTTTTTCCACGAGCATGGGAGCCAGCTTTCTTTAGACCAATTTCGAGATTGGTGCGACGTGCGCTCTGATGGTGGCGAGCGGGTGGAGGTGCGTAGTAACAAGGTTTGGTTGGAGTTTGAAGCTCGTAAAGATCGTCGTCATGACAACACTTTGTTTGGATATGTGAAGAACTCCTGGGGTATTCCTGAGGTGTGGAATGCGCTTCCCAACCGCTGCCGTCGTGTGAAAGGGAAGGAGCGGGATTTTTCCCCGGTGCTCGGATTCTCTGAGACTCGCAAGTTGGCCAACCGTCTCTTCAATATCTATGTTTATGTGGAGGAAAAGCGGCTGCTAGGATGTGGTATCTCGGCGGGTACAGTTCAGGTGGTGGCGACTTCTCAGTGAGGGGGTCGTAAGAGGAAAGCGGTGATGGCCCCTACCGATGACCTTGATGTCGTGGTGGTAGCTTCTGATGGCTCAGTCCCAGAGGTGCAGATACATGCTTCCCCAGTTCCTCAGGTTCCTGCCAGTACAGCGGCTCCGCGGATGTCCTCTTCCTTGAGGGAGATGAGTGATACGGTAAGGGAGTAACTTCCTTTTTCTTTTTGCTCTTTCTTTCTTGTTTGTTGATAGAGGTTGATTGCGTGTTTTTATCTTGCAGGTAGAGACTCGGGCGCAAATTGCAGTGACCTGGAATGATCATTACGTGAGCCTGAAGGACGGGTATCTTGCTCTACAGGAGAAGCTTCGGTTGTCGATGAGCTCGCTTTCCTCCTTGAAGGAGGAACATGACCGGGACATTGCGCGGTTCCGTCGGATCGGTTCGGAGCTGAAGTCTGAGCTACAGGATACACGTGCGGCCTTGGTCGTGGAGAAGACTTTGGTGGAGAGGACCACCCAGATGTTGAAACATTCAAAAGAGGAGACATCAGGCTTAGGGACCCAGCTGCAGGCAGCACGAGAGGAGGTTTCAGGTCTTGAGACTCAGCTTCGGGCGGCGAAGGCGCAGGTGGAGATGCTATCCTCTGACGACTATACATCGGGGTTGAAGGCTGCGGGGCTTGCGGAGTACTTGGAGTCGCTGGACTACCTGCGAGACCGCAACTTGATTGCGGAGGAGGTTCGTGATGATATTTGGTCCAAGGAGGTGGAGCCTCAGATGGACGACATACGCAAGCTAGCGCTTTGTCGCGGTGTTTTGAAGGCCTTTCGCTTTGTTGGCAAGCGTCTTGGGTGTGACACCTCCAGTTTCAGCTTTACAGATGTTTCCAGGTACAAGTGTTCCGACTCAGATGCTGAGGGAGAGTAGCTATAGTGTTTACATGTTGTTGTATGTTTTGTTTCTTTTGTGCATGTAGCGTCCTGCCTCTAGGCACTGGTTGTACCTGTTTTATTTTGAGCTTTGTTTTGTTATGACATTGTTGTCTCTCCATATTTCTTTGGACATTTGTCCGTGTTCGATCGGTATTAACTGCGCGGCTTTGACCGGGCGTGGGATGCTCAGTTTGCGCGAAGGGTACTCGCGGCTTTTCTTTGCGTGAAGGGTACTTGCGCCTTTTTTCCCAGTACGCGGGATACTCGTGGCTTAGCTTGTACGAGGGATACTTGCAGCTCGGTTGGCGCGAGGGATGCTTGCGGCTTAGTTTGCGCGAGGAATACTCGCGGCTTCCTCGTGAGGGGGTAGGCCCTTACGGTGTTGCACGAGGGTTGCGCGAGGCTTCTTCGTGAGGGGGGCAGGCCACCACGGTGTTGCGCGAGGGTTGCTCGCGGCTTAGGTTGCACGAGGGATGCTCACGGCTTCCTCATGAGGGGGGCAGGCCCTTACGGTGTTGCGCGAGGGTTGCTCGCGGCTTAGGTTGCGCGAGGGATGCTCGCGGCATCTTCGTGAGGGGGGCAGGCCCCCACGGTGTTACGCGAGGGTTGCTCGCGGCTTAGGTTGCGCGAGGGTTGCTCGCGGCTTCTTCGTGAGGGGGGCAGGCCCCCACGGTGTTGCGCGAGGGTTGCTCGCGACTTAGGTTGCGCGAGGGTTGCTCGCGGCTTCTTCGTGAGGGGGGCAGACCCTCACGGTGTTGCGCGAGGGTTGCTCGCGGCTTAGGTTGCGCGAGGGATGCTCGCGTCTTCTTCGTGAGGGGGGCAGGCCCCCACGGTGTTGCACGAGGGTTGCTCGCTGCTTAGGTTGCGCGAGGGATGCTCGCGGATTCTTCGTGAGGGGGCAGGCCCCCATGGTGTTGCGCGAGGGTTGCTCGCGGCTTAGGTTGCGCGAGGGGTGCTCGCGTCTTCTTCATGAGGGGGGCAGACCCCCCACGGTGTTGACTTGATTAACGCCATGTGTTTGATCTTATTGCGTGACCTAGCGTGGAGAAGTCATTTCTTGATTCCCATACTGCCAAGATAAATGAGGAAAGGAACAATATTCCATAAACAAAATGAATGAATAAAACAACTTAAGGATGGTGGTATCACGCGCGGGGTTGATCCCGCGGCTTAGATAGTTCAAAACAAAATGTACGCAATTAAACAATAAAAATGAAAATCACTGATAAAATCGGAGCAGGTTCTGCGCATTCCAGGTACGAGGAAGAGTCTTTCCTTCTGCGCTCTGCAACTTGTATATCCCTTGCTTCACCATTGTCGTGACGATGAATAGGCCTTCCCAAGCTGGGGACAGCTTGTCTCCTTATGTTACCTTCCCTGCTGCTTCGAGAGTACGTAGGACTAAGTCCCCTACGTTGATCGGACGTGGCTTTACTTTGTGGTTGTAATAGCGAGCTGCACGTTGTTGGTATGCTGCGGCTCGGAGGGCGGCTTCTTCGCGGATCTCGGAGATTAGATCCAGATTATCTCTGAGTGCGTCGTCGTTTGTCTGGAGGTTGAAGTGGGATACCTGGGGGCTCGGAACGCTAATGTCGACTAGAATGATTGCTTCAGTTCCGTAGTAGAGATTATACCGTGTTTCTCCTGTAGGGATTCTTGCTGTCGTTCGGTATTCCCACAATACGTTGGGGAGCGCGTCGGGCTATTGCCCCCTGCATCTTGGAGTCTCGTATTTAGCCCCTTTAGGATGGTTTTGTTGGTTACCTCGATCTGCCCATTGGACTGAGGGTGTGACACCGCCGTGTGTCGTAGCTCGATCTTCAATTCTTCGCATAGCTTGCTGAAAGATCTTCCAGTGAATTGAGTGTCATTGTTAGTGATGATAATTGCAGGTATGCCAAAGAGGCAAACAATGTTCTTCCATACGAATTGCTTCGCATTCTCCTCAGTAATCTTGGCCAGAGGTTTTGCCTCTACCCACTTGGTGAAGTAGTCGATGGCCATAATGATGAACTTCCTTTGTCCTGAAGCCAGGGAGAAAGGGCCGAGGAGGTCAATTCCCCACTATGTGAATGGTCAAGCTCCTTGCAGCGTGGTAAGGGCAACGGGTGGTTGCTTAGGAACATTTGCGTACATCTGGCAGCTCGTGCATTTTTGAACGAAATCTGTCGCTTCTCTCCTCATGGTTGGCCAGTAGAAGCCTTGGCGTAAGATTTTGCGGGCTAAGATTTTTCCGCCTAAGTGCTCTCCGCAGACTCCTTCATGGACTTCGCGGAGGGTGTATTCGGCGTCAGTTTCTGTCAAGCATTTTAGGTAAGGCCCTGCAAAAGATCACTTGTAGAGTTCTCTGTTAATTAATGTGAACGTTGCCGCTCTTATTCTTAACTAACGGGCTTCTTTCGGATCATCCGGAAGTTGCTGCCTCTCTAAGTAGTCGACCAACAGGGTGGTCCATGACTCTTCTAAGCTTTTAATCTCTGCTATCTCCCAAGGTCCCTGAATACTGGGAAGGACAATTTCTTCTATCCTGCGTCTCCTGGACTGATAGCGGGTGTGAGACATAGCTAACTTTGATAGGGAGTCTGCTCGGTTGTTTTGCTCTCTGGGGATGTGGAGAATTTGGACTTGCGGTATCTGTTGCAGTACTGACTTTACTAATTGGAGGTACTGAACAAGCTACTCATTCTTGGCTTCGTAATCCCCTTCCACCTGGGATACTATGAGTTGAGAGTCTGAGTATATTGTTAAATTGGTGGTATGACAGTCGATGGCGAGCCTGAGTCCTGCAATTAAGGCCTCATATTCTGCTATATTGTTGGTTGCGGGGAACTTGAGTCGGAGCCCATATTCTAGTGTGACGAGATCTGGGCTTATGAGGAGTAGCCCGGCTCCTGCACCCTCAATGTCGGATGCTCCTTCAACGTACATGGTCCATCTTTGACCTGGATCTGCTGAGACGACTTCCGGTTCCGCTGGTAGGGTGTTTTCAACGACAAAGTCTGCCAAAACTTAAAACTTGATGACGGGACGTGATAGGAAATGGACGTCGAATTCACCCAGTTTGACGGCCCATTTAACTAATCGGACGGAGGCTTCTGGTTTTTGAATAATTGCACAGAGAGGTAATTCTTTTAGTACCTTAATGGTGTGGGCTTGGAAGTAGGGACGAAGCTTTCTTGCTGAGAAAACAAGCGCAAGAGCTATCTTGTCTGCGACTGGATACCGAGCTTCGGTGTTAGTAAGGATCTTACTAAGATAATAGATGGGGCGCTGGACACCCCCCTCATCCTTTACCAATACTTAGCTTAGCGCGACTGGTGTGATGGTGAGGTATAAAAACAGAACTTCTCCTGGAGATGGCTTTGACAGTAACGGAGGGGACGCCAGATATTATTTGAGTGATTCGAAGGCTGACTGACACTCGTCTATCCACTGTAAACCGGTAGCTCTAGCTCCCCGAAGAATCTTGAAGAATGGGAGATACTTATCTCCGGCCCGTGCAAGGAATCTAGAAAGTGTTGTGATTCTCCCATTCAGCCTTTGCACTTCTTTGATAGATCGGGGCGGCGACATCTCCTCCAAGGCTTTAATTTTCTCCGGATTGGCCTCTATGCCTCGCTGGGTTACCATAAACCTTAAGAATTTTCCCGACGTAACCCCGAACGCGCACTTGGTAGGGTTGAGTCTCATGCCATACTGTCGCAGTATCTTGAAACATTTCTCGAGGTCCTCTACGTGGTTCTCCCGACGAACACTTTTCACTAGCATGTCATCTACGTACACTTCCATTGTCATGCGGATAAGGTCTTTGAAGATTTTTTTCATGAGCCGTTGGTAAGTGGCTCCTGCATTCTTGAGCCCAAAAGGCATAACTTTGTAGCAGTATATCCCTTTGTTAGTTCGGAATGCCGTGTGCTCTTCATCAGTTGGATTCATTCGAATCTGGTTGTATCCGGAGTAGGCATCCATGACGCTAAGGAGTTGGTGTACGGCGGTTGAATCGACTAGCTGATCAATTCTGGGGAGCGGGAAGCTATCCTTAGGGCATGCTTGATTAAGGTTGGTACACATCCTCCACTTCCCTGAAGACTTATTCACTAAGACAACATTAGTTACCCAAGTAGGGTAGTTCACTTCTCGGATGAAGTAGGCACTGAGCAGCTTATCTACTTCTTCTTCGATTGCTTGTAGACGTTCCGGAGCAAAGTTTCTCTTCTTTTGGATGACGGGCTTGCATGCCGGGTTGATGTTGAGGGAATGCTGGATGACGTGGGGATCTATGTCGGGCATATCTTCAGGGGCCCAGGCGAAGATATCTTTATTGCTTTGGAGGTAGGCTATCAGTTCCTCCTTTTCTTGCTGTGGGAGGAGTGACCCGAGCTAGACGGTGCGAGCTGGGTTTGTAGGAGAGAGAGGGACCTCGATTAGCCCTTCAATGGGCATCCCTCGTTGTAGTACTGCCTCGCCGCGGAGGTCGAAGTCATTGATGTTCAATGTGGTGGCATTTGCTGGTTGGGCTTGTTTGGAGTAGCAATTTTGGGCGGCCTCTTGGTTACCATGGACGACTCAAATTCCCCCGGGAGTAGGGAAATTCATGGCTAGGTGAGGAATTGAGAGAATAGCTTTGAAGATAGTTTGAACGGGTCTTCCGAAGATAGCGTTGTAGGCGGACCTTGAATCTACAACCACGAACAGGATTTCATGCGTCACCTATCTTGGAAATTCTCCCATAGTAACTGGGAGGGTAATTGTTCCTAACACCTGCACTGGATGGTTGTCGAAGCCGTACACTGGTCCGGCTGCCTTAGTTAGACGCTGAGTGGAAATATTCATATTCTGCAGAGTAGCAGAAAACAGGACGTCGACAGAGCTTCCAGTGTCGATGAGAATTAGTTTGACATTATAGCATGAATCTCCGATTCCAGTACTGATTACTAGGGGATCTTGGTGAGGTGTTCGGAGGTCGACCAGGTCTTCATCCCCGAAGGTTATGGTGGAATCCTGTTTGAACTTTTTATCTTTGTGGGTCTCCCCCTGCATACTGACCGAGAAGATTTGAGCGGAAAGAATTGGTGACTCAGCTATGGTTTCGATGTTTCCAACCATCTGCTTACCACCTGCTCCTCTAGGGAGGGGATTTTGCTGATCTCCTTGTTGTCTAAGCGGGTTGCGCTGATCTTGCACATGTCCTTGTAAGAATCTGTCGAGCAGTCCCAGATGGACTAGACGTTTGATTTCTTCTTTTAGGCAGGCACAATCTTCTGTCGTATGTCCCGTGGTTCGATGAAACTCGCAATACTTAGATTGGTCATTCTTGGGATTGGGTGCTGGTTGTCTCGGTCGTTGTAAGGCTGGCTCATTCTGGATGGCATAAACACACTGGTGCGTGTTGTGTTGAGGGGGGTGAAATCTCTGGGGGGCTGATCTCTAAGGATTTCGCCACCATTGCCCATTGCGGTGATCGTCACGGAACCTTCCTCCCTGAGGCTGCGGAGGTTGTTCCCTTTCTCTCTTGCATTTCTGGGCGCCATCAAATTGCTGGCGATGAGCTTTGATGGCCTCATCCGCGGTGATTTGGGCTTCAACCTGATGCACGAGGTCGGGATAGCTGGGAACAGTTTCTCGCATCAGTGCTGAGTAGAAGCCACTTGGTCAGAGGCCTCCGAGGAATACACCTCGCAATAATTCGGGGTCAACACCTGGAATTTGACGGGCTTCGACAGTAAAACGCCGGAAGAAATCTTTGAGGGATTCCCCCTCGTTTTGACGGATTCCTGATAAATGAGAGGGGTCGCGCACGATCCGGCGATTGGCAATGAATTGGTCGACAAACTGTCTTGTAAGCTTAGCAAAGTTAGCGATGGTATTAGCCCTTAGCGAATGGAACCATGTTCGAGCTTGTCCCTTAAGAGTAGCTGGGAACACCTGACAGAGGAGTTGGTCTGGAGCATTATAAATTCTCATGATGGTAGTGAAATGGTTGACATGCTCCAGCGGATCATCGGTCCCATCAAATGTTTCGATGCTTGGGAGTTTAAATCCATTTGGAATCGGATGCTCCAGAATCTGTGGTATCAGAGGGGAACCTTGTCCTAACGTTCGGCGGGCACGAATGTCCTTTGCTCCAGCCTGGCGGTATTCTTCGGCGATAACTTCTCGAATTTCTTCTCGAGTAAACTTTTCTAGCGGAGGTAGACGTACTTCATTTGCGGGCTCATGCTGATGATCGGCCCTTACTCTCCTTGGGATTGGGTGAGCAGAACTCGCAGCCTCGGAATATTCTTCGGACATCTCCTGTCTTGGAAGATCTTCCTTGGGTCGACCTTGATTTGGTAGTGGCGGTGGATCTGCTCGAGCTGGTTGCTGTGTGGGTGCTTGAGGTGCTCCAAGGTTTCGCAGTAAGGTGAGCATTTCGGTTTGCTGCTCCTCCATCAGGAGGATGATAGTTTAACTTTCAAGGCAGCCTAAACACCTAGAGGGGGGGGGGGTGAATAGGTTCTGCTTCTCTTTCTAAAACTTCTAGGCAGAATTCAATTTAATAACTAATATAATAAACACAGCAATCACAGAAAACAAAAACATCACAGATTGCACTATGTTTTATAGTGGTTCCCCAAGGTCTGGGTACATCCACTTTCCCCCTTCACCTATCTAGCAGTATGCTAGATTCGGCCAAACTTCCACTTATCTCAGATCAATAGATCTTACAACTTAGAACCCAACTGGTTCCTACAACTCAGGCACAACTGCCCTACCTCAGCCTTGCCCCAAGGCCTACAACTCAGAGAATATCCTTCTCCTACACTCAGGCAAACAGCCCTACCACTCAGAGTTCAACACTCTTACACTCAGCCTTTATAACATAGGCTTACAACTCAGATCTGTATAAACAAATCCTACAGAAATATAGAAAAGATTGTTCTTGCCAAAGTTGAGAGAGAAAAGGCAATGACAATTCTTGATCAGCTGATGCAATCAACTGTTTCTTAGCCTTCTTCAAAGCTTCTTGAAAATGTACTTAGCTGAGTTGATTCCAAACAGCTTCTTGAGAATCCACTGGTGGATTCTTTCTTCTTCTTCAAATTCTGACTTGATCTCTCTCTATCCAGAACTTTGAATAATTCTTCTGAATTCTGATTTAGAACTCTTCTTAGATCTATCCTTAGATAGTCTTCTTAGATCTCCCAGAGAAGATCTTCTTAAGTGCCTAGCACTTTCTTGAAATGAGTAGAATTGTAATCCTTCTCCACTTTCTGATCCAATGTATTTCAAAAGGTCAGTTCTATATGTTGTTGATTGATTTTTTTTCCTTCTGAATCTGTCTATTTATAGACATTCTTCATGGTAACCGGCTGATCCGGTTTCTAACCGTTTTCAGACAAGTCTGACAACTTCAGTTAACCGGTGATAACCCACAGCTGTCAAGTCTTCAAACAAGTCCTGTGCCTTAGTCTTGAATCACAAGTTGTTGAAACAGTCTGTCAGAAAGTGTCGAGACAATCTGTCTATTTGTGTCGACATAATTGACTTTGGTGTCGACACAATCTTCAGTGATGTCGACTAAGTTGCCTTTGAGTCGACACAGCTTCTTCTGCAAATAACTTGATCTTGACTCTTCAGTGTGTCGACACAAGTCCTGTGTGTCGACACAATTGTTGTAGAATCATAACTTTAGTAAGTGTCGACTTAGCCTTCAGGTGTCGACACATTCATTTTTTAACTCTGCTATTATGTGTCGACTTAATCACAATGTGTCGACACATTCTGCTGGTGTCGACTAACTTGAGGTCGACTATTTTCTTCTGTGTCGACACATTCAGATGATGTCGACAATCTTGAGATCAATTATATTCTTCTGTGTCGACACATTCTCCCAATGTTTGAGGTCGACGCTTTTCTTCTGTGTCGACACAATTTCCCAGTATTGTGTCGACTCTTTTTCTGTGTCGACACAAATTCCCAGTGTTGTGTCGACTTACTTCTTCTGTGTCGACACTTTTTCCCAGTGTTGTGTCGACTTACTTCTACTGTGTCGACACTTTTTCCCAGTGTAGTTGTAGACTAACTGCTATGTGTCGACACTGCTTCCCAGTGTTGTGTCGACTATTTTCTTCTGTGTGTCGACACTGCTTCCTTTGTGTCGACACTTGGACTTAGAATTTTTCTGCATACTCTATCAATTCTCCACCTACACATGTCAACTTAAAATAACATCAAATACACCTTGATGTATATCATTGAGCTAAGTTGGGCTTCTTCAAATCAGGTACACATTTTCCAATGTACCCAACAATCTCCCCCTATTTGGAGAAGTCATAACCCCTATAGCCAATGATATACACCATTTATAAACAGTACTAAATGATGATTAATGACATAGCAGGAATACTTTAAATATAAACAAAACATAACATAGAATAATTCATCACAGAATGCACATTATAATATGCCAAACAACATTTTGTTTATAACAGGGTAATGTTTGATTACAAAGTTTTACATTTGATGATTACATCACAACATTACAAAATATTTAAAAACAAAATCAGGATTGATCAGGCTCTCTAATCATAATCCCTTTGCCAGACTGGATTGTAGCTGTCACAGGAGCTTCTGATTCTTCAGCTAACTTCTTTCCTTTAAGATCAGCCTTCTTCTGAGCTTCTTCCTTGATCCTTTGCCTTTCAAAATAATGGAAAGGCTTTGGGAAGTATTTGCTTGGCTCCTTAGCATCTGATGGCAGTCTTCCCAGCTTGGCTTTCCTTCTGAATTGTACAATTGCCTCTTGCCTTGCCTCATACTTCTGCCATTCAATTTCATTGTACCACTTTCCTCTCTCATGAACTTTATCTTGTACAGCTTTCCATGCAGTGAGTATGATGTTCCTTGAAGTAGGACTCCACTGCTCATAATCTGGCTTCAGTACAGCCTGCTCTCTGAATTTCTTCTTTGCCAATAGAGCATCCTGCTGTTCTTTCAGAGTAGCCTCAGGCTTATCAACTTTTCCAAAGACAATATTAGTAACCTCCTTTGGAGGACTATACATTCCTTGAACTTTCTGATCAATCAAGTCAAAATCTGGAGGGGGGTATATGACTTGGGCAACCTCAGGTTGATTGCCTTCAAGTAGATTAGATTGTATTCCTGACTCAGCTACCATAGCATCATCACACAATGGGGGATATCCCAAAGTGGCTCGTATGCTATTGGTCACCCACTTGGTGTGCTCAGAGCCTGCATGAATTAGCATCCTCTCCCCCTTTATGGCTTCTCTTGATACATGATCTCTAAGATCTTCTTTTTGAAATCGAATTTGGCCATCCAAATAATTCACTCCCTCCTTGAAAAATGGTCTTAACTTTTGAAGCTTTTCAGATATTTCCTTTTGAGAGGTTGTGATGGCAGTCTTAACAGATGCAATAGCAGCCTGAAAATTCTTATCAAATTCTTCCATTTCTTTGGCTCTATCTGCAGGCATCCCTGGAACAATCTTCTTCACCTCTTTAATGATCTCATTATGAGATTCAGTTAAATTGTCATTCATTCTGATTTGATTTTCCAGAACATAACTTTGCTTCAAAGCAATATCATCCACCTTTGTAGAGATAGCCTCCTGTTGTTTAGCCAGATAAACTACAGCATTGCCACCCTTGTGGAAGCAATCTGTCATTTCAGTTTTATGCAGGTTTACTTGAAATTGGATGGACTTGATATCTTGAGCTAAGTCAAACTGAACTGACTTGCTATTTTCATCAACATACTTCTCCAGAGCCATCCTTTGGTCATCCAATTTTACTTGAAGATCTACCATAAATTTATTGTAATCAAAGGCTGGAGAAACTTGTGGAGTTGTTGTCTGCAATGCCTGCTTATAGTTCTTGCTTCTTCTCTTAAAGACAACAAGTTTTCTTTTCTTAGCCACTCTGGCTTCTTCAGTTTCTGTGTCAGAGGAAGTATCTACATGAATTCTTTCTTATGGATGATGAATTGTATCTGTTCCAGGGAGTTGTTGCTCAGCTTCAACATCCACAGGCTCATCCTCAACCTGTGTTTCCACAGCAGCTTCCTGATCAATGTCCATTCCTATGGACTTCTCAATATCTGGTCCACCTCCTTCTTTATCAGCAGCAGTATCAACATCTGGGAATAACTCCTCCATAGTAAATTCCAGTTGAGTGGTCACTTCTGCATCAGTTAAATCTTGAGATATGTTTAACTGTGCTTCCTCTTGGACTTGCACCTCAATATTTGTAGTGGCAGGAGTAGGTGTGGACACTAGCTCCCCCTGAACCTGTGCAGTAATAAGAATATGAGCAATGTCTTTTATAGTAAAATACATTAGCTCCCCATATACCTAAGCAGGAGTAGATACCTTTGGAGCAGAAGTGGTAACTGGCTCCCCCTGCATCTGTGCAGGTGTTGATACTTCCTGGACCACAGTTGAGTCAAGCTGTGTCCCTTCTTGTACTTGTTCAGATTCTTGATTTGGTGTAGGGGATTGCACAGGGGTGTCTGGCCTGCTCTCTTCAGGCACATCCTTGGACAGCACCCTATCCCACCTGGAGAATAGTCTCATATCCATTCTTCTCATATGGTTAATCTTACTCCCTTGCAGCTGCTGCATCACATCAGGAATCACTCCAGTGAAGTACAGGCTCATGATCCTAGCCATGTTAGGCTTCTTGATTCCCTCTTTGATCTTGTCAAAGAGCACTCCTGACCAATCAGTAGGAATAGTAAAAACTATCCTGGTCATCAGGCTGAACATATAGGCAGAAATCCTATCATGTCCACCTGTCTTGCAGAGGATTACCTTTCCAACTACTTCAGACAAGAACTTCCCTTGCTGATTCATTCCCTTTCTGTTGAATGCAGCTCCAATCTTCAATCCTGAATCCAGGCCACACCATTGAAGGGCTTCCCTTGTCTTAGATATAGGAACTTCCTCTTCATTCTCAACCACTTGCAGTTGGAAGATCTTTCTTAAGCTTCTTTGATTAATCTTTACCTTCGTCCCTTGAACAGTGGACTTAATCTTGAGGCCAGTAGAATGGACTAATGCAGAGATAAAGAACTCGTGCACCTCCTTCTTCCAGATCTTAGTTGGTTCTGAAATGAGAAATTCTAATCCTGATGCAGAGAGAAGGGTGATAACTCCTTGAACATCAGGTGGCGCCTCTGCAAAGGCCTGGCGCACTAACTCATATCCTTCATTGATGTTATCTTCAATCCTTGGCGCCATCGTTGTGTCGAGAAAGCTTGAGAGAAGAGAGAAAGAAAGACTGTCGACACAGGGTTTGAGTCTCGAAAACCTTGAAAGCGTGTCGACACAAAGAGCTTTTGACCTATTTATAGCTTCTGTTGAAAGAAGTTCAAAGGGCGCCAAAAACAGTCTAAATGTGTCGACACAGACGGAATGTGTCGACACAGGCTTCTATTAACTCGACATTTCTTCAGCCTACTATGTGTCGACACCAATTTGTGGTTATGTCGACACCTTGGATACATAGTAGAAAGACAGAAATTCTGTGTCGACACTAAGGACAAGTGTCGACACATATTCTGTAAGTGTCGACACCATAATTCTGGTTGAGTCGACATTACATTTCTGGTTAAGTCGACAATAAAACTCTTAAGTGTCGACACATATTCTCTGTGTCGACACAATATTTCTGACTTGTCGACATAATTTCTCTGAGTCGACACATTATTACTGAATGTGTCGACACATTCTTACTTAGCCAATTTCTGTAACTTCAATGTGTCCTTTTTAACACTTGATTATTTTGTTACTACTTTTACTTACTTATACCACTTCAATAGCATTGTTAATGATTTTGTTTAATACATTAATCAATGGTTAACATACCTAATTCAATTTTGAATTTATTGAATTTGGTTTCATCTAAAGGCTTAGTAAATACATCTGCTATTTGATAATCTGTTTTTACAAATTCCAATGAGATGTCACCTTTTTCTACATGTTCTCTAAGAAAATGATATTTGATTTCTATATGCTTAGTTCTACTATGAGAAACTGGATTATTAGCAATAGAAATAGCACTCTTAGAATCACATAAAAGGGGTGTTCTACTTACCTGAATACCATAATCTTTAAGCTGATGCTGCATCCATAATAGCTGTGCACAGCAGCTTCCAGCAGCAATATACTCTGACTCAGCTGTGGAAATTGCCACACTAGTCTGCTTTTTACTACTCCAAGATATTAGTCTTCCTCCCAGGAATTGACAAGTACCTGTAGTACTCTTTCTATCCTCTCTACATCCTGCAAAATCTGCATCTGAATAGCCTGTTAGTTGAAAATCTCTATTCCTAGGGTACCAAAGACCTAGAGTAGGAGTGCCCTTTAGATATCTCAGAATCCTTTTGACTACAGTATAATGAGATTCTTTAGGGCAGGCTTGGTACCTAGCACAGACACATGTTGCATACATAATGTCAGGTCTACTAGCAGTGAGATATAGTAGAGACCCAACTATTCCTCTATACAATGATTCATCAACAGGTTTACCTGCCTCATCTTTGCATATTGGCATACTTGTCCCCATAGGAGTTCTCATGGAGGAGGATGACTCCATACCATATTTCTTAATTAATTCCTTGGTGAACTTAGACTGGGATATGGACAATCCATCATCAGTCTGTCTTACTTGGAGTCCCAAGAAGAACTTAAGTTCTCCCATACTGCTCATCTCAAACTTCCCTTGCATAAGTTTGGCAAACTTTTTACAAAGGTTGTTTTCAGTAGATCCAAAGATTATGTCATCAACATAGATCTGGACTAAGATGATCTTTCCTTTGGATTCCCTAAGGAATAGAGTTTTGTCTATCTTTCCTCTTGAGAATTTATTCTCAATGAGGAAGGTAGACAGGGTTTCATACCAAGCCCTTGGAGCTTGTTTTAACCCATACAAAGCTTTCCTAAGCTTATACACAGAATCAGGTTTAAGAGGATCTACAAAACCTGATGGCTGCTCTACATATACTTCTTCTTTAAGATCACCATTCAGAAATGCTGACTTCACATCCATCTGGTATACTTTGAAGTCTTGGTAGGCTGCATAGGCAAGGAACATTCTGATTGCTTCCAGCCTTGCTACTGGAGCAAAGGTTTGATCAAAGTCAATCCCTTCTTCCTGCCTGTATCCTTTTGCAACCAATCTTGCTTTATTCTTTACTATTATTCCATTTTCATCTAGCTTGTTCCTATAGATCCACTTAGTTCCAATTATGTTGTGGCCTCTTGGTTTAGGAACAAGCTCCCAGACTTTGCACCTTCTAAATTGATTCAGCTCCTCTTGCATAGCATCAATCCAGTGCTGGTCTTGGATAGCTTCTTCAAACTTCTTAGGTTCCATTTGGGATAAGAAACTAGAATGCAAAACTGTGCTTTGATTTCTGCTTCTAGTTTGCACTCCTTGTCTTGGATCACCAATTATCTGATCAGTAGGATGATCTCTTAGATATCTTATAGCTGGAGGTAGATTCCCTTCAGGTTGTGCATCTCCAGCTTCTTCATTCTGCTGTTCCTCTTGGTTTTCATCAGCTTCCATTATCTCTTGTACTCCCCCTGGACAGCAGCCTTCATTTTCCAATGCTCCCTCTTCCTTTGAAGCTTCAGCAATGGAGAGCTTGTCCATCTTCTTGCTTATACCTGTTGAGTCATTTGATCTACAAGACAACTCACAATTGATTAATCTTGTTTCATCAAATACAACATGCACAGATTCTTCAACAACTTGAGTAGTTAAGTTGAAGACTCTATAGGCCTTACTATTTGTGCTGTACCCAACAAATATCCCATCCTGGGATTTGGCAGCAAACTTAGTCAAATATGACTTGCCATTGTTAAGTATATAGCATTTGCAACCAAAGATCCTAAAATAGGATAGGTTTGGTTTTCTGCCTTTCACAATCTCATAGGGAGTCTTTCTGTGGCCTTTGGTGATAGAAGCCCTATTGATGACATGACAAGCAGTGTTAACTGCCTCAGCCCAAAAATATTCTGGGAGAGAGGTGTCACTCAATAGAGTTCTACCAGCTTCAATTAATGTTCTATTCTTTCTTTCAGCAATACCATTTTGCTGAGGTGTTCTAGGTGAGGAGAACTCTTGGAAAATCCCAAAGTCTATACACAAGTTTGTTATGCTTTCAGATTGAAACTCAGTACCATGGTCACTTCTAATTTTGACCACTGTACTATTCAGTTCATTCTGAATTTGCTTTACAAAATTAAATAATACACTTGGGGTTTCAGATTTTTGTCTCAGAAAGAACACCCATGTAAATCTAGAATAGTCATCTACAACCACTAGAGTGTAGACCTTCCTACCTAGACTGTGAACTGGCATAGGACCAAAAAGATCCATATGCAAGAGGTATAAGCACCTCACAGAATCCTTGTTTTCAAGGCTTTGAAATGAGGTTTTTGTCTGCTTGCCCTTTTGACAAGCTGAGCATACCCCTTCCTTTATACACTTAACTTGAGGCCCATTCCTCACTAGTTCTTTACTAAAGAGTTGGCCAATTGTCTTGTAGTTTAGATGAGCCAATCTCTTGTGCCACTTAACACAATGAGAAGCATTGTCATCAGCTACAAGACAAATGGGGGATGCCTTATTCTCACATTCAAAATTAAGGCAATACACATTTCTCTTCCTATACCCAGTCAATATGATCTCTTGATCACTTGACCTTTTGATATGACATCCATCCTTACCAAATGAAATGTCATATCCTAGATCACTCAGCTGGCTTATGCTTATTAGATTATGTTTCAAACCTTTTACATAGGCCACTTGGGTGATAGTAATTAGGTTTGAAGAGATATTACCAAATCCTTTGATGACTCCTTTTTCAGATCCACCAAAGATCACTTTATGTCCATCTTTGACAGATGAATACTCCTTCAGCAGCCCCTTTGTTCCAGTCATGTGCCTGGAACAACCACTATCCAAGTACCATATAGGGGCATGGTAACTTGGATTCACCTGCAATACAAAATTACTTACCCTTAGAACCCAAGTAAGTCTTGGGTCCTTGGTTCAGGTTAGCCTTAATAAAGTTATCATAACCTCTTCTAACAGGTAGACTCTTATTCTTTATAACACTTGTGTTATACCAGCAGTCCAATGCAAAATGACCCCTCTTGCCACAGCACCAACATTCAAACTTATTGTATCTAGATCTAGATACATCCTTGTCAGAAGCATTTCTGTTCATTGCTGGTGCTGTTGCAACTTCACCTACTGATTTCTTAAAACCATAGGGTTTATGACTATAGGTAGGCCTGCTTGCCTTAACACCCTTGTTCTTCAGAACATTTGTCTTAATATGATCCTGAATGTCTTCATGATCATATATGTTAGAAGGCACTTTCTCCTTACCAAACCTTATGGGGACTGAAGGGTTTAGTGGCTGAATAGGGGCTTTGCCTTTCCTCTTGAATCTGCCAGCCCTGGAGTTACCCTTAAATCCTAATCCAGCCTTACCCTTCTGAGTGACAAATTCATCTATCAAGGGTAAGACAGATTTTGGCTTAGAGTAACTAGCCACTAAATCCCTTTCAATTCTAAGTCTGTCCTCCAGACTCTTTACTTGATCATTAGTATAATTAATTGTGCCCATCTGAATAATAGTTATATTCTTCAGCTTGGCAATTTCAACTAACTTTTGATCAAGGACTTTTTCTAACTCAGTTGTTGCAACCCTTAGATCAGCAATTTCCTGAGCCTGTGATTTAACCAGGTTCTTGCTTTTCTTAAGGGCCTGCAACAGGTCCCCATACTTGTCTATCAATTGATAGACATCTCCTTCAGATCCAGATACATCTTCATCACTTGATGCAGATGTAGCTGATTCTTCACTTGTATTACAAACAGATGTACAAGAAGGACAGTTTACCTCATTAGAACCAGACTGATTCTGGCATAGGTCCTCTTCTGATCTAGTCATCAAACCCATGCATTGATGTTCATTGATGGAGTCTAGCAACTGCATAAACTCCTCTTCCTCAGATGCAGCATATAATCCAATATATGCTTCAGCTTCAGATCCTGATTCTGAAGTTGACTGGTCTGACAAACTTTTATCTTTCTTTGCTACAAAGGATTTCTCCTTCTTGCCTTTCTGATAAGTCTTCTTCTTTTCTGAAGATTCCTTCCTTTTGTCAGGACAATCAGCCACTACATGTCCAGGCCTATTGCAACAATAGCAGACAATCTTTGAAGTAGTGGCTTTGCTGGGCTTTGACCTGCTTTTCTCTTTCCTTGATGACCTTCTCTTCTGATAATAGTCATCTACTTGCTGTGATGAGGAAGGCCTAGACTTCCATTGCTTCTTTTTCAAGAACCTTTGAAATTGCCTAGTGAATGCAGCAAAGTCTGCATCTGAATCACTGCTGACTGAACCCTTATCTGAATTTTCAGAACTACCTTCTTCAACTTCCTTAGGAGGAGATGGTGATTTCCTCCTATTCTTTCTAGTGGCTTCAGCATTAAATGCCACAGTCTTTTCTCTATGCTCTCCTCTTGAGTTTCTTTCCTCCTCCTTCCTTACCATAAGTTGCATTTCATAGGATAGCAACTTTCCAAACAGAGTTGGAGGAGATATCTCTGCCAATTTTGCCACTTCTCTTATGGCACAGATCTTTGTATCCCAATCCTTTGATAAAGATCTTAAGAATTTGTCATTCAGTTCATAGGTACTGAAGACTCTTCCATAGGATATTAGCTCATTCACAATTCTATAGAATTTCTTATAGCACTCAGTTATGCTATCAGATTTTCCTTGTCTAAAACTTTCATACTCCTGATTTAGCATAGATTTTCTGTCCAGCCTTACTTCTTCAGATCCCTCCATGTAGACAATCAATGTGTCCCACATCTCCTTGGAGGTCTTGCAGTGAATCAGATTCTGAAATGTTGAATCATCTATGGCACTGACAATGATGTTCTGTGCCCTTTTGTCCATGGTTGCCAAGATGATTTCATCCTTGGTCATTTCAGAATAAGTCTTTGGTGTTTGGATATTTGCATCAAGAACAGATATCTTCATTGGTATGAAGGGGCCTTCCTGTATTGTGATGTAAATCCTTGGGTCAGATGCTTCCATAAACAATCTGACTCTTTCTTTCCAGATCCCAAAGATTTCCTTCTTGCATATGGGTAATTTCATTGACCCTAGTTCCTTATGATTCTCTCCAGAACCCATCTTCTTGATTCTTGAATCTGCCTATCAGATCTTCCTCAGACTGTTAAGTCCTTTTTGAGTAACCTCCCTCTGATACCACTTGATAGTTTAACTTTCAAGGCAGCCTAAACACCTAGAGGGGGGGTGAATAGGTTCTGCTTCTCTTTCTAAAACTTCTAGGCAGAATTTAATTTAATAACTAATATAATAAACACAGCAATCACAGAAAACAAAAACATCACAGATTGCACTATGTTTTATAGTGGTTCCCCAAGGTCTGGGTACATCCACTTTCCCCCTTCACCTATCTAGCAGTATGCTAGATTCGGCCAAACTTCCACTTATCTCAGATCAATAGATCTTACAACTCAGAACCCAACTGGTTCCTACAACTCAGGCACAACTGCCCTACCTCAGCCTTGCCCCAAGGCCTACAACTCAGAGAATATCCTTCTCCTACACTCAGGCAAACAGCCCTACCACTCAGAGTTCAACACTCTTACACTCAGCCTTTATAACATAGGCTTACAACTCAGATCTGTATAAACAAATCCTACAGAAATATAGAAAAGATTGTTCTTGCCAAAGTTGAGAGAGAAAAGGCAATGACAATTCTTGATCAGCTGATGCAATCAACTGTTTCTTAGCCTTCTTCAAAGCTTCTTGAAAATGTACTTAGCTGAGTTGATTCCAAACAGCTTCTTGAGAATCCACTGGTGGATTCTTTCTTCTTCTTCAAATTCTGACTTGATCTCTCTCTATCCAGAACTTTGAATAATTCTTCTGAATTCTGATTTAGAACTCTTCTTAGATCTATCCTTAGATAGTCTTCTTAGATCTCCCGGAGAAGATCTTCTTAAGTGCCTAGCACTTTCTTGAAATGAGTAGAATTGTAATCCTTCTCCACTTTCTGATCCAATGTATTTCAAAAGGTCAGTTCTATATGTTGTTGATTGATTTTTTTTTTCCTTCTGAATCTGTCTATTTATAGACATTCTTCATGGTAACCGGCTGATCCGGTTTCTAACCGTTTTCAGACAAGTCTGACAACTTCAGTTAACCGGTGATAACCCACAGCTGTCAAGTCTTCAAACAAGTCCTGTGCCTTAGTCTTGAATCACAAGTTGTTGAAACAGTCTGTCAGAAAGTGTCGAGACAATCTGTCTATTTGTGTCGACATAATTGACTTTGGTGTCGACACAATCTTCAGTGATGTCGACTAAGTTGCCTTTGAGTCGACACAGCTTCTTCTGCAAATAACTTGATCTTGACTCTTCAGTGTGTCGACACAAGTCCTGTGTGTCGACACAATTGTTGTAGAATCATAACTTTAGTAAGTGTCGACTTAGCCTTCAGGTGTCGACACATTCATTTTTTAACTCTGCTATTATGTGTCGACTTAATCACAATGTGTCGACACATTCTGCTGGTGTCGACTAACTTGAGGTCGACTATTTTCTTCTGTGTCGACACATTCAGATGATGTCGACAATCTTGAGATCAACTATATTCTTCTGTGTCGACACATTCTCCCAATGTTTGAGGTCGACGCTTTTCTTCTGTGTCGACACAATTTCCCAGTATTGTGTCGACTCTTTTTCTGTGTCGACACAAATTCCCAGTGTTGTGTCGACTTACTTCTTCTGTGTCGACACTTTTTCCCAGTGTTGTGTCGACTTACTTCTACTGTGTCGACACTTTTCCCAGTGTAGTTGTAGACTAACTGCTATGTGTCGACACTGCTTCCCAGTGTTGTGTCGACTATTTTCTTCTGTGTGTCGACACTGCTTCCTTTGTGTCGACACTTGGACTTAGAATTTTTCTGCATACTCTATCAATTCTCCACCTGCACATGTCAACTTAAAATAACATCAAATAAACCTTGATGTATATCATTGAGCTAAGTTGGGCTTCTTCAAATCAGGTACACATTTTCCAATGTACCCAACAGAGGATGCTTCCTTCCAAGGCGGTAATGGGAGCTAGCGCGGCTTCAGCAGTCAGTGGCACGTCCTCCGGAGAATGTGAACGTGCAGGCTCGGGGTACGGGTACTTCTCTTTGCCATTAAGGCTGAACTTGACAGAGGCGATGCTTATGATCTTGCACTTTGAATGATGTTGGGACTCGTGTTCCCATAGACGGCGCCAAATTGTTGCAGACTAACTCGATGCCCCGGTCGGACTGGATTAACTTGGACCGTCTTAGCTCACGGAGCGGTCGAGCGCGCACATAGTCAATAAAATTGAACGGTAGACACAAGTCTTGATGATGTGGAAAAACCCCTAAAATGGGTAAAAAACTAGGTGACCGGGTCGGTGCCGGTCAAACTCCACTAGCTCTTGGTGATTACAGTACACTGGGTGAATCGGGGCGACAAGCCGCTCCCGTTACAACTTGAGGGGAGAGAGAAAGACTGTAGCTTCCTGCGAGCAACAGGTTGCTCCAGGGAAGCGACTTAGACGAGGGAATGCGCAAGATGCTTCTGGGGCGTGCGCTCGGGGCGGCGCGCGCTTGCTGGACTCGACTGTCTCCTTTGCTAGGCTTCCCCGCGGTCTTGGGCATCCCTTTGCTGACAACACTCTGGTGGGGTTCTTATAGCCGCCGGTAACTGCGGGTGGCCGCTGGTGGACACTGGTGGCTGCCGGTGGCTGGCGGTGGTTCACGGAGAGCAGAGGTCGACTCGGTGGAGGAGGCGGGAGGGCTCTCACCTGAGGAAGAAGAAGAAGAACTGGAGAGGAGAAAAGGTCAGAAATGAGGAGCCTCTGGGGGTCCTTTTATAGCCTCCAGGGGAGGATCATGGCGGGCCCCACCACTAAAGTGGTGGGGTAGTGGGTGGCTACCCCTATGCCTCCCCTTGATCGGACGGTGGGGAGGCCCCTCATGACGGTGGGCTGCCATAACGGCGGCGGTGGCCGGGCGGCCGACCGCGGGGGCAGCCGGCCGGGTGGCTCACGGCGGTGGCCCGCCATCGGGCCGGCCACGGCAAGGGTGGTCGTGGCCGGTCGCGGCCAGGGAGGCTATGGCCGGCCATGGCTGGGGCTGCCGTGACCGGCCACGGCCTTGCGGCGGTAAGGCTGGCCGCGGCCAGGGAGGCCGTTTCCAGCCATGGCCGGGGCGGCCGTGGCCGGCCACGGCAAGGCCGGCCGGGGCGTCCGTGGCCGGCCACGGCAAGGCCGGCCGGGGCGTCCGTGGCCGGCCACGGCAAGGCCGGCCGGGGCGTCCGTGGCCGGCCACGGCAAGGCCGGCCGGGGCGTCCGTGGCCGGCCACGGCAAGGCCGGCCGGGGTGTCCGTGGCCGGCCACGGCAAGGCCGGCCGGGCCGGCCGGGGCCGGCCACGGCCTTGCTGCGGCCAGGTCGGCCTTGGCCGGCCGTGGCTCGGCCGCCCCTGGCTAGGCCGGTCGGTCCTGGTCGTGGACTGGCCGGCCGCGGCTAGGCCGGTCGTGGCCTTGTTGGCGGCTTGCCGCGGTTGCCCTGACGGCGGGGCCGACCGCGGCGGAGGTCGGGGGGCCGGCCGTCGACGGTGGCTAAGCCGCCCGTCGACGGCGGTTCTCCCGGCGGCGGTTTCCCCCATGAGGGGAGGGAGCGGGTCCCGCCCCCATAACTCCCATCATTATGAGAGATTATGGGGGGTGGGGCCCACCCATGATTTTCCTTGGGTGGAGATCTTGGGGGGGCTCTTTTTCTCCTATAAGTGATGGTGGAACCCATCTGTAACTAAAAAACTTAATTTGGTGAGTTAGCTTTTTATTAATCTCCAAAGAGTCGTGGTCTTACTCTTTGGAGATTTGTTGATGAGGGACCCAGTTCCCGCTCGGTCATGGAGCGGGGCAGGCCCTTTATAGCTGTTGGGCGCGAGCTTGCTGCTCTGTGTATGTTTTGATCCCTTTCTTATCGGAGCCTTGCCATTTGGAGATTCGTGACGTGGAACCCAGTTCACGCTGGGTTGTTGAAGGGGTGTAGGCCCCCCACGACTGTTGGGCGCAGGCTCGCTGCTCAATGTATGTATATGTGTGTAGGGGGCTGTCTCCTTTCTTAGCGGAGGTCATGGACTTTCCCTTTGGAGATTTGTTTCTTGAGGGCTCTATGAAGCAAGAAAACACAATAGTTATTTATCAAAGATATGTGCGCATGTTTGGTCTTGCGTCTTATTTTCTTAAAACAAAGAGAGCAAAAAAGAGGATTGTTAAGGTGTTGGCTTTGCGCACTATAAATATGATGGAGAATCTCTTTGCATGATGCCCTTCTCTTGTATATGTAAGTATTCTACAAGGCCCTTCACTAAAGTGCCATGCTGTGGTGTTGGATCATCCCATGGACTAAACGCGTCAAAGCCGAGGGTTGTTTCCCACCCCGGTTGAGCATGTAAAAGATAATAGAACGAGTCACCTCTTGGTTCCCCCATGCAACGCCCATTTCTCCAGGAGTGATGAATTTCATTGCTAGGTGTAGTATGGAGGGAATAGCCTCGAACAGGGTCTTAAGGGGGAGGCCAAAGATGACATTATAAGCGAGTCAGATTCCACGAGTACAAACTGAACATCGTGTGTTGCTTGTCTTGGAAACCTGCCCAAAGGGACTGAGAGAGTGATCATTCCTTGCACTAGAATGGGGCTATTAATGAAGTCATACATCGGCTCCGCCACCCAGTTGAGGTGTTCCTTTACGATCTTCATTTCTTTTGAGGGTGCACATGAATAGAACGTTCACCGAGCTTCCAATATCTGCTGGAATCATCTTAAAATTATAGTAGGGGTCCGTGATCCCTATATTGATGATAGGGGGGTCTTAGTACGACAGACACAATCCCACTAAGTCTAAATCTCTGAAGCTAATGGAGGCACTCTATCGCGCCATCTTATCTTTAGGGCCATTTTAAAGCTAGGCATCAGAGAGGATTTGAGCAGAGGGGACGAGGTACCCTGTGATGGTTACCACTTCTCCCACCACAATATCCCCCCCAACCCACGGTCCCTAATGCATGGGAGGCTGGTCACTTTCAGCTATGATAGAATCACGACATCCTTGAAATCAAAATGTTTTACAAAGACAACCCCACTACTTGCGTGTTTATTCTTCTTGCCATTACTATCAATTGAGAGTACTCAATGAAGCGAATACGGTCTTTAGAAATTCTTCAGAGCATTAGGAACAACTTTCCCACAGATGGAGTCAAACTGTTGCGAGTCGCTTAACAATCTCATAGACTAGAGGAATCAAACCGTCTTGCCTCAAAAGTGAGCCAAACACACAAACAGTCAAAATGATGAACCAACATCAAACAACAAGACTTTAACATGTAAAACATGGAAAGGGAAAAAAAACACGATGATTAGCAAAGTTTTGAAAAAAACCATAAATTGTAGCTGACTATATTAGTTAGTGATTAGGATGGTGACAGATCACCACTCATTATAAGTTTGGAATGTCTGATCTTGAGAAGTTAAGTGTCGAGGGGCGCTCGTTGGAGCAGACACAAGAGAAGAATTGTCCCAAGTGGAGTGCATGTTGAGCGGGAGAATAAGAAGTGAGCTAAGTCTTCACCAGAAAAACTTGGAGCTCTTTTCTCACTTTTTTCTTTATCTCCTCAAATGAAGGCATATGCACTTTTTATTGTTTTTCAGGGGGGGAGCAAAGGTAATTGTACACTTTGATAAATTGAATGGGAGAATTAGAATGCGTGGTTGCAGTCACCTGGATCATGTTCTTTTGGGATGTGACGACCTTGCCCCCGGATGTCACGGGCAACTCGATCCGATCAGGCTTGCTCGTGCTCGCCCTTCCTGAGGCGCACACATTGCAGTTTTGGTTGTCGCGGGACTTCTGCGTCAGACTGGACTTGTTATGTTTAGTCTATCAATGTCGTGGTAACAAAAGTGCATAGTTCAACCACCTCAATGTTTTGGGGAACCCTATTAATATTCTAAGTGCTTTCCTATTAGTAGAAGCTGATAGAATTTCTAGAACATTCGAAATTGTAGGGCAACATAGATATGATTGAACTCATCTATTAGCTTTAGACTCATTACATATCATTCTACATTACTATGTTCTCTTTCGATAATGTAGAAGAACATAAATAAGCTTGAACTCGTCTGTTAGCTTTAGAATTATTTCAAATCGCAATGTACATGTCGATTGCACCAATCATAAGGTGCAGGCTCTAGCGCTCTGGATACAATGAATAATCTCTTCACTCGATGCCCTTAGCTTGTCCATGTCAGTATTCTACAAGATCCTTCACTGGAGTGTCATGCTGTGGTGTGGGCTCGTCCTGCAGAATGAACACGTCAATGCTGAGGGTTGTTCTCTGCCCTGGTTGAGCATGTCGAAGATAATAAGAATGAGGTTCCTCTTGATTCCCTCGTACAATGCCCATTCATCGAGGAGTGGCAAACTTAATTGTTGACGTAAGCCAAGTCTTCACTAGAAAATCTTGGAGCTCCTTTCTCACCATTTTCTCCATCTCTGCAAATGAAGGCATATGCTAGGTTTTCAAAACCAGACCGGACCAACGGTTCACCCGATCGAACTGTCGTCCGGGAACTCATGCGGTCCGGTCTAGCCCGCATAACCACTCCCGCCACAGACCGGCTAATAACCAGGGAACCGGGCTGGCGGGCTGTAGAACCGGGGTCCGGTCCTGGTTTCAATGAACCACCCAAGCTACAAAAATTTTAATTTAACATCACGGGGAGGATTTGAACCTCTAACCTTCACCATAAATTCTATGGGATCAACCAACTGAGGGGACTATGTGAAGTTATATTATATAAATATAAAAATACTAATTTAAGAAAATAAATAATATCATGTAAATTAGTAAATATACTAATATTAGAATATCATATATGTGGTGCAATTCTTAATTAATGACGAAGTTAGTCACTGCTAATTTAATGTCAACAACAATATGTTATATGCATGTAAATAACACTTAGGCTCCGTTTGAC
This sequence comes from Platanthera zijinensis, assembly GCA_039513925.1. NCBI lineage: Eukaryota > Viridiplantae > Streptophyta > Magnoliopsida > Asparagales > Orchidaceae > Platanthera > Platanthera zijinensis. Next base: position 14,914,288 of record CM077083.1, read on the forward strand.
ACGGTGGCGGCGGTCATGAACATGAGGGTTAAATTGTCATTCGTTAATGTCCACCTAAGGAACTTCATCCACTTTTATGTTCAAACGGATGATGTTTGTTAGGTGATCCTTAATGAATGACGGTTTAACCCATGCGTTTACAACCGCCACCACCGTGCCAAACGGAGCCTTAGTGTATTTATTTTACATGTGTGATTATAAAAATATAATAATATTGAAATATGTTTTATAATATTTGGTTATTACGGTTCAATCCCGGTCGGATCAGTTCAACCTTGAACCTCTCCTTTCTTCGGTTCAATGTCCGATCCGATTCTCTAAATGTCGGGCATTTGCGCTTTTTTATAGTTTTTCAGGGGGCACAAAGGTAATTGAGTACTCTTAGAAATTTAACGGAAGAATAGGAATGTGTGATTGCAATTACCTGGATCACAATCTCTTGGGATATGGAGACCACGCTCCCGGGCATTCCAAGCCGATCACGCTCGTCGTAGGGACGACGACGATGACGATGTTGATGGTGGCATGCAAGAGCGCGTGTGGGGGAGCTCGTGTGCAAGCTGGCTGCACTTGCACACCACAGCGCATGGGCATAGGCAAGTGCATGCAAGACCACGTTTCGCTCTGCCACACAGGGGCTCGGGCGAACGTGCTGCCAGACTTGGGCACGGGTAGGCTCCTCCTCGTCCTTTTTGAAGCGCACACGTTACAGTTTTGGTTGTGGTGGGACTTCTGCGTCGAGCGGACTTGTTATGATGAGCCGATCAGGATCGTGGTAAGAAAAAGTGCACAGTTCAACCACCTCAATGTTCTGGCGAACCCTATCAGTATTCTAATTATTTTCCTATTAGTAGAGGCTAATATAATATTTAGAAAACCATTCAAATTGAAGGGCAACATAGATATTCTTGAACATAGATAAACTTGAACTTCTCTGTTAGCATTAGATTTATTTAGATTCATAATAAACTTGTTCATTGCACCAACCCTAATTGTTAACATGTAACTAGTTCTTAATTGGATAAACTTATCGGTTGTATGCAACTTGTTAAACTTGCAACTCTTACAAAATAAAATCATAGCTTTAATATTGTGCGATTCAAATCAATGTGTTTCATTGAAGGGTCCGACAAAGTACCAATTGTGTTTGTTAACATTTATCGTTATCAAAATTTTAGTTTGATGTGTGTGTATATAAATTAGAATTGCAAATTAATTTTTTCAATATACATATATTTATGATGTACATGTGGTCATTTAAGCATGTAGCATTGTTGTTACTTAAATAACTGTAACACCCCAAAAACCATAAGTCTCAAAATGGGACCAGGCTGGGTGACACGGCCTGGGACACGGGCGTGTCCAAGGGCGTGTCTTTTACGGTGGGCGTCTAGTCGAGTTCTTGCGATAGCACGGTCAACGATCGTCGAGAGGCAACATGACCTGGGACACGGGCGTGTCCTAGGGCGTGTCCTGCTCGGGTGAAGACTGGGCGGCGTTGAGTGGCATTGAGTGGAGTGGCGTTGAGTGTGGAACACGGCCTGTGATACGGGCGTGTCACAGGGGTGTGTTGGGAACTCGGCCAAGGACACAGGCGTGTGCCTTAGCCGTGTTCTTCTCGGGTGATTTGGTCATGTGTTTAAAGGGTGACACGGCCAGTCACACGGCCGTGTCAAAGTTGACACGGGCGTGTCTACCCTATGACACGGGCGTGTTGGAGCCCGTGTTCTGGTTTGGGTTGAGTCGGTTCGTGCACCGCTTGGAGCACGCGGCCTGGGACACGGGCGTGTCACAGGCCGTGTCAAGTCAAATTTGGACTTTTGGGCAGATCTTGGCCATCCAATTATTTCTATTTGGATCCAATGGCCCAGGCGCTTTCCTGCAGTGATAAGACTTAGGGTTGACATCTTCTCTCATTCATATCAAGAGAGGAAAAGGGAGAGCTTGGAGGAAGGAGAAGGAGGAGAAGGGCAAGCCATTGGTGGAGCTCCCGCGGTCCGATTCGAGATCCGAGGCTAGTTCTGTGGAGGCAAAGCTATTGCGGTGCTTTCCAACCGGCCAGATTTTCAATGGATCCCAAGAGATCGTCAAGAGTAACGATTTTCCTTCTTGGACAAGTGAAGTCCTCCTTTATGCATGAGTAAGGAATCCTCTCCACCAAAAGGTGGAAAGAGTGAGTGATTTCGGTGGGTTGATAGTTGCTATCCCCTGTTGAGTCTGCATTTAGACCCGGAAATGTGTAGTACGGGATAGACATGTTGTGTGAAGCCCATCTGGACAGGTTGGTCTGGATTGGTGATGTTGCATATTGCGCCCCGGAGAAGACTCCGCGTATAAACGTGTAGTTTGCGGGGTCAATGGGTTGTGCCTGTGAAGGGAAGTAGCAGAAAGTACTGGAATGAGGAATTCCAGGAAACATCCTTTTAACGCTTGTATTGTATGCTATGAAAGACCAGTTTTCTGGCACTGCATGAACTGCAGGGTTTGGGTTGAGTTTGGATGCAGTTAGAGAGTTCTGCTGAACCCGCTTAGCGACCGCGAAGGACGCCGACATTCACTCCCCTTTGTGATTGTGAAGTCATTCCTTGGCGGACATTATGGCTATTGTGAGCTGCGAGCTCTTAAAAGGCTTCTTGCCGAACAGGAAAGGTGAAGCAGACCCGCGCCTTTAATTGTAGCCGCAAGTACGATGTGCTTGATGATGGCAAGGCGATTTGAGCAACGGGGGGTGGTGGATCTGTACCTGCGTTATGTTGGTTGTATAAGAAAGTGTCAAGGCATTGGACTTTCGTCAGCAGCATAATGAGAGTCTTAGGCCTGCGCGCCATTAAGACTAACTGCTCAAGGGTTTATCCTAGTTCGCCGGTGTACCCAAGTGTGCCTGAGTGCACGGATCATCGGGCCGGGTGGCTGACGGTTGTGATGGATTGCTTGTGCGTGAGAGCACAATATATGTATGATATCTGTCTATTAATGCATTGCTCTACAGGGAAGGAATTTCACTGCCTCGGGAAAGGGGTAGGATTGTTATAAATTGGTCAGATGAATGCTGACCGTTGCCTTGTTTGCCACCTTCTGGGTGGATTGTCCCTGTGCAGGTGCTGGAGAGCCGAGTGGAAAATAAAAGGGCTGAAGTCCCTGCTGTTGCTGTTGTCGCTGCTACCACTAGCCCCTGACGGCTAAGCAAAATGTGTTGTCTTTTATTCATGTATGGTCGGCCTGCGCGCCGATGTATTTAATCCATACGATGAAAAGATGAACTGTAAGGCCTTAAGGCCCTAACTTTGTGTATTTGGTACATTCCTTTGGGGTATATATATAAATGTACAGTTTATCTATAGTGGACATTCCAATTGGTTGAGTTCAATATTAACTTTAAGCTTCCGCTAGCATGCTTTGAGTTAGGTTGCGTTTATGATTTGGTATTCACCTGTAGCTTCACCGCTTATTTGTGGCATATAGTGTAGGGCCCCAGCCGGACCTTCTATTATATGTTGTGTAACGGGTGGAGTCGTTACATTTTGGTATCAGATTCTCTCGGTCTTCCTCTTTCGAATTCGTGGTCGAATTCTTTTGTGGGGTGGCGAGCATGTGTCTGTGCGAACCGCTGTAATACTAATGAACTATGGAATGTCCACTAAGGAATGCAAATACACTTGTTTGAGGAACCTGCGCGTTCCTAATTGTTGTTCTTGTTTGCGCGAGAGCGCGAATGTATGCTCTATTTGGGGTCCTTGTGTGTTCCTGCTTCTACTTTATGCAACATTTTAGTTGCTTACTTGTGTGTTTCACGCTTGTAGGCGACTAGCAGTAATGAGGGACAACAAGAACCCCAGCATGCAATGGGGATTAATGAGCCAACACTCCCTCTTTCGGTAGCGACGGTCCGATTGATCACTGATGTGGTTTTTGCAATGATCAACGCCCCGCCACGAGGGACATGTACAACCCTCTATTCCGATGGTGCCTCTCATACCGGTTGGTGTGCCTGAGCAGATGGCAAGGAAAAGAGCATCGACCCCGCCGTTGAATATGCGTCTGATCCAAAGACCATATACGGTCGAGGAGTACTTTCATGCATTTGTGGCGATGAGACAACATGCAGAGTGTGTGGTTGAAAGTGAGGAGACAAAGATCAACAAATTTTATAATGGTTTGCGCGAGGAACTACGAAGTCTATTGGTGGGTCCAAAGGTACTTGGCTTTTGTGCCTTGGTCACTACAGCTTGATCTTTGGAACTGGACTTAAATCAGTTTCGGGCAAGGTACGGTGGCAGTGTGCCCACCATTACAAAGATGCCAACATCAAGTTCTCGTAAGCAGAAGAGAAAGAATAGACATATGCGGGAGTCGACCTCTTCTACCACCATGGGAACAAAAGAAATGCGTGTTAGTTTTGCGTGCAGAAACGTGGGACATATTGCCCGAGACTGCTAGGGTAATGCGCCAGGGACAAAGAAAGCTAAGGCTGAAGCAGTGGCAGGGCGAACTCTGCCCATTTGCTACTCTTGTGGTACAGAAGGACATAAAGCCCGAGACTGCAGAGTTGGCCCTTAGACGAGTTGAAACAAGAAGAGAAAGAACGGATTGTACATAAATAATTGTCACTATGTATTATACATATCCACGTGTGTAATGTTGGCTTTAAAGCTTGTTTTGTATATGTATAATTATGTTTTGATGAATAAGCAAAACGTTGGTTTACGGCTTGTTCCACCCTATGTATTTATCTGGGTATTAAAGATACCAATGAAACGACATGGCCGTAGTAGAAAGAATGCATATGGGTAGAGATTGTTTGAGGTTATCGCAGGCCATAGGACCATCTGTGCTGAACGAAGGACCAAGAGTGTTTGTATGCTCGTTAGTTGTTCGGTCATGTTTGAAGCGAGTCTTCATGCCTCTCGCGGTCTGTAAGCCGAAGGCGGGTTGGGTGACCCTTCTCGTGTGCGGTCGGTTTAGAAAGATGTATTTCCTAATGACCTTTATGAGTGATGAAGTCCAAAGGAGATCGAATTCGCTATTGTGTTAGTGTCCGGTGCGAAACCTATGGCCCGCTCGCCATAGCGCGTCGCGCCAAAGGAAAGGGCTGAATTGAAAGTCTAATTGCAAGAGTTGGTGGAGCAGGGATACATACGCCCAAGTATGCCACCTTGGAGCGCGCCTGTTCTATTTGTGAAAAAGAAAGACGGTAGTTTGTGATTATGTATGGACTACCGCGAATTGAATAAGTTGACGAAAAAAAACAAATATATGATTCCACAGATTGATGACCTCTTCGATCAGCTAGCGGGGTCAACCGTCTATTCAAAGTTGGATTTGAAATCGAGATATTATCACTTGCGGATTAGGGAAGGTGACATTCCCAAACAACGTTTGGGATACGCTACGGTTCTTATGAATTCACGGTAATGTTGTTTGGCTTATGTAATGCGCCTTTGGTATTCATGGATCAAATGCACCAGACGTTCCGAGAGTACTTGAATCTATTTGTAATTGTGTTTATTGATGATATTCTTGTGTACTCTCAGTCATGAGATGATCATGCAAACTATTTGTGGTTGGTATTGCATACCCTACGGAGGAATAAGCTCTAAGCTCTATGCCCAGTTCTCAAAGTGTGAGTTCTGGCTATCGTCAGTGGCTTTGCTGGGCCATGTGGTTAGTGCAAAGGGCATGACAATGGATCCGTCAAAGATAAGTGTCATATGGGATTGGCCAATGATGTCTTTAGTGGCTGAAGTCAGGAGCTTCCTTGGACTTGCGGCCTACTACAGATGGTTTGTGGAAAACTGCTCACGGATTGTTTTACCTCTGACCACGTTAACGAGAAAAGATCAGAAGTTCATTTGGACGCCGGAGTGCACGCGAGCCTTTGAAGAGCTGAAGAGTCATTTGACCACGACGCTTGTGTTGACATCGCCATGTGGTACAGACGGCTATGAGATCTACCGTGATGCTCTTCTGTAATTTGGTTAAGTGATTGCTTATGGCTCACGCAAGTTAACGGTGCATGAGCGGAACTACCCTGTCCACGACTTGGAGTTGGATGTGATAATCTTTGCGCTAAAGTTGTGGCGGCACTGTCTCGATGGCGTTAAAGTAGATATCGATACAGATCACAAGTGCCTAAAGTATTTGTTAGGTCAGAAGGATCTGAATATGCGATAACGGAGGTGGATGAAGTTCCTTGGGGACTACACTTTCGATATTCACTATACTCCACGAAGGGGAAATGTGGTCGCAAATGCTTTGAGTCATAGGGCGCCAGTACGGGCAAACTGGTTGCAGAGACAAGGATGCTACGGCTGACGCATGCTCGAACTGGACGGAGGTATAATATGACCTTGCGGACAGAGTTCGGCGAGCAATGGAGCTTGATGAAAATCTCCAACGCTACGCAAAGGATAGTCCTGGTGACCAAATCTCCTGGGATGTTGACTTGTTGCCAAAAGATGGTCGGTTGTGCGTCCCAAGTACGGGAAAGTTGAGAGAAGAGTTGATGTACGAAGCGCACTGAGCCAAGTACTCAATTCACCCTGGGAGCACAAAATAAATGGATAGAGACATGACAAAGTTGTTCTGATGGCCCGGACTAAAGAAAGTCATAACACGTTATGTGACGGAATGTCACACTTGTGCTTTGGTGAAAGCGGAATGCCGGAAGCCTGGTGGCTTCCTGAAGCCGTTACCGATTCGGGAGTGGAAGTTTGATGATATTTCAATGGATTTCGTGCACGGGTTGCCGAGATCTCAACGCGGTCATGATTCTATCTGGATGATTGTAGACCGGTTGACAAAAATGTCTCACTTCCTTCCAAACAAGAGAGACGATTTAGGGGAATCCGTGGCTAAGCTCTATGTGGAACAGATTGTTCGACTGCACGATATTCCTCGGAGCATTGTCAGTGATCGTGATGGGCGATTCACCTCAACAGATTGGAGGTTAATTCATCAAATATTAGGCACAAATTTAGCATTCAGTACGACCTTTCATCCCCAAACAGATGACCAAACTGAGTGAACCAACAGTACGATGGAAGATATGTTCCGTATGTGCGCCCTGGATTTCGGTAAGAAATGGGAAGAGTATATTTATCTAGTGAAAACAGCTATCAAACGAGCATCGGTATGACACCGTTTGAAGCTCTATATGGTCGTAAATATCGTACACCGTTAGCTTGGGGCGGAAGTAGGCGAATCCAAACTGAATGGGCAAAAGGAAGTCGAAGAAGCTACCTCAATAATACGCTCTATTCGGGAGAGGCTATTGATAGCCCAGGATCGACAAGCAAAGTACTACAATGTCAAGCATCGGAATGTGGAGTTTGTAGTGGGAGATTGGGTTTATTTGAAGATCAAACCCTTCAAAGGCGTATCTAGGATTCGGCATTTGAAAAAGCTAAGTCCGAGATACCTTGGTCCGTTTAAAGTGGTGGAGCAAGTCGGGGAAACTACCTATCGGTTAGCGCTTTCAACAGAGTTGAGTGGATTGCATGATGTATTCCACATCTTAGTACTTCGCCAAGCCGTCAAGGATCCAGCTTAAGTAGTTGAGAATGATCATGTACCGGTTGAGTATGGGCTAACGATGAAAGTTAGACCCATTCAGATCAAGGATCGAGCCGAGAATCAGTTGCGGAAACAAGATAATCGGGATGGTCGAAGTCCGGTGGGACAATTGTGGCTGTGAGGAGCTACAATGGGAGCGAGAACAGACCATGCGAGCCGAGTTTCCTGAACTTTTTGTATAAATGGTTGACCGTGTACATTTTGTTATGACAGATCTTTTAACGTTATAGCATTGCGATTATTTTTCCCTTGCTGAGTACAAATTTCGAGACGAAATTTATCTTAAGGAGGGGAGGATTGTAACACCCCAAAAACCATAAGTCCCAAAATGGGGTCAGGCTGGGTGACACGGCCTGGGACACCGTCGTGTCCCAGGGCATGTCCATGCACACGGCCTGGGACACGGGCATGTTGTAACACCCCAATATGTTGTAGGAGCGACGGGGATCGAATTTGGCCAAGACAGATTTTTGGTACAGGTGACACGGGCCCCGACACGGGCGTGTCGGAGGCCGTGTCGGGCATGTCGAGCTCGAGTCGTCGAGCTGGCCGTGTCGTCGACCAGTGCAGGTCGACGATGGTCGTGTGGTGGAACACGGCATAGGACACGGGCGTGTCCCAGGCCGTGTCACACTTGTGCTGTGCGGTTGGGTACACGGGTAATGACACGGGCACGAACACGGGCGTGTCTAGCTTGACACGGGCGTGTCTGATGCCGTGTCACCAAGCCGTGTACCTCTCTGACTGCGAAATATTGTTAAATTGCACACGGGGGGCGTGACACGGGTCCCGACACGGGCGTGTCGCAGGCGACACGGGCGTGTCGCAGGCGACACGGGCGTGTCGCAGGCCGTGTCACATGCCGTGTTGCTGGTTTTCAGTTTTGGTCGAGACGGCGAATGAGCTACACGGCCAGGCACACGGCCGTGTGCCAACCCGTGTTCGGCCCAGATTTTATGATTTTGGATTTAATCCGGGCCGTTCGTTTCCTTGGCTTTGGATCCAATGGTGGGGGGCTGCTCCTGGGTGGTTATAGTCGGGAAATAGGGTTTAGAAACCCATTTTCCATTGGCCAATCTCTCTCTAAAACCTAGAGAGAAGGGAGAGCTTGGAGGAGGAAGAAGGTGGTCAACTCCGGCGGCCGGTGGAGATTCGGGGCTCCAAATCGCGAGCCATCTTCGGATCCGCGGAGGCAAGGAGATTGCGGTGCTTTTCATCCGCATAGATTTTCATGGCGCCGCGGAAGAATGCAAGGGTAACGATTTCTCATCTTTGGGCATGTGAAGCCCTCTTTTCCTTTGCATAGGAAGCCCTCTCTCGCGAGTGAGCGAAGAGTTGGAGCGTTCCTTGGGGTAGATATGTAAAGTCCCCCTTGTGTAGAGTCCGTATGCGAAAACGGACATAGGCATTGTGTGTGAAGCCTATCCGGACAAGTAGAGCCGGATCGGTGATGTTGCATTGCTATGAACCGGGGAAGACTCCGGGTGTTTGGGCGTTTTTCGGGTTTTCTATGTGGTAGATTGCATCAGGGAGCCTTGGAGATTAACTCCAAGGTGCACCCGAAAAACTGGGCAAAAGCGGGTTTTGCCAACACGGTGGCCGGGGTGCCAACGTGAACATAACCGGGTTATGTGATTATTGTGGTGGAAACGGGACTCGGTGAGTCTTGGCCTGCGCATATGGCTTGAATTGTCGTTGCGGTGTGAGCATGGGTCAGGCGGAACCGTACCCAGTCTATGTCGTTCGGTAGGACCGTTGGCATAGATGAGGGTCTTCGGCGGTCTATGGCTTAAATTGTCGTGACCAAGGCCAGAAAGGCAAAATGCTCATATGGATGACCGTCCAAGAGGCGGTGGTGGATTGGGAACGTATATGGCTTGAATTGACGTGACGTTGGCCGGTTCGCCGAGAATGTGCCCTGAGTGCACGGGGTGTGTGGCCGTGCGAGCCTACGCCTGTGGTGAAGTGCAAATACTTTATATAATTGCCTATGCTAATAAAGTGCAGGGAAAGAGTGTTGGGTACATTGGAAAATGTGTACCTGATTTGAAGAAGCCCAACTTAGCTCAATGATATACATCAAGGTGTATTTGATGTTGTTTAAGTTGACATGTGCAGGTGAAGAAGTGTTAAAGATTGCAGAAAAATATTCTAAGTCCATGTGTCGACACCTGAAGAAACAGTGTCGACACTTCAGAATATTTGTGTCGACACTTGAAGGAAGCTATGTCGACACAGAGAAAGATAGTCGACCACATTTGTGTCGACACTGGGAAGCAGTGTCGACTCACAGGAAGATAGTCGACCACATTTGTGTCGATACTGGGAAGCAGTGTCGACTCACAGGAAGATAGTCGACCACATTTGTGTCGACACTGGGAGGCTGTGTCGACACAATGAGACAGAGTCGACACACATTGGCAGAAGTCGACAATACTTGTGTCGACACCAGAAGACTAAGTCAACACATACTGAGTTCTGAATCTACAACAACTGTGTCGACACACAGGACTTGTGTCGACACACTGCAAAGTCAAGACCAAGTTATTCTCTGAAGAAGCTGTGTCGACTTAAAGGCAAACTTGTCGACATCATCAAAGGCTGTGTCGACACCAAAGTTACTTGTGTCGACACATACAGACAGTTGGTCTCGACACTTCCTGACAGTCTGACTCAACACATTGCTGACCAAGACTAAGGCACAGGATCTGTTTGAAGACTTGACAGCTGTGGGTTGCAGCCAGTTAACTGATGTTGTCAGACTTGTCAGAAGACAGTTATAAACCAGATCAGCCGGTTACCATTAAGAAGATCTATAAATAGACAGATTCAGAGAGAAGTAAAGAGGAGAAGATTGAACTTTGGCAATCAAATTGAGAAATCAAATCAAGAAGGTGTAATACACTAAAGAAGATCTTCATCAGAAGATCTAAGAAGACGATCTCAGGATCGATCTAAGAAGAGTTCTAACAAGAATTCAGAAGTATCATCAAAGGTGTTGGATAGAGAGGGATCCACCCATTTTGAAGAAGAAGAAGGAAGCCATCAGTGGTTTCTCAAGAAGCTGTTTGGAAATCAACTCAGCTAAGTTCAGATTCAAGAAGCTTTGAAGAAAGCTCAGATTCAGTTGATTTCATCAGCTGATCAAGAATTGTCTTGTTCTCTTCTCTCTCAACAAAGGCAAGACATTAAAACTTCTTTTCTAAATTTCTGTAGGATCTGTTTTACACAGATCTGAGTTGTAAGCCTGTGATATAAAGGCTGAGTGTAGGAGAGTTGATCTCTGAGTGGTAGGGTTGTTTGCCTGAGTGTAGGAGAAGGTTCTTCTCTGAGTTGTAGGCCTTGTGGCAAGGCTGAGGTAGGGCTGTTGTGCCTGAGTTGTAGGAACCTATCCAGGTTCTGAGCTGTAGGATCTGAGGATCTGAGAATAGTGGAAGTTTGGCCGAATCTAGCATACTGCTAGATAGGTGAAGGGGGAAAGTGGATGTACCCAGACCTTGGGGAACCACTATAAAACATTGTGTAATCTGTGATGATTAAATGTCTGTGAATGCTGTGCTGGATGTTTTAATTTTTGTAATTGAATTCTGCCTAAAAATTTGAACAAGCAATTAGAACCTATTCACCCCCCCCCCCCTCTAGGTGTTTAGGTTGTCTTGAAAGTAAAACTATCAAGTGGTATCAGAGGGAGGTTCCTCAAAAAGGACTTAACAGTCTGAGGTAGATCTGAAAGGCAGAATCAAGATTCAAGAAGATGAGTTCTGGAGAGAATCATAAGGAGCTAGGGTCTATGAAATTACCCATATGCAAGAAGGAAATCTTTGGAATTTGGAAAGAAAGAGTCAGGTTGTTTATGGAGGCATCTGACCCAAGAATATACATCACAGTTCAGGAAGGACCCTTCATTCCAATGAAGGTATCAGTTCTTGATGCTAATATTCAAACTCCAAAGAGTTATTCTGAAATGACCAAGGATGAAATCATTTTGGCAACCATGGATAAAAGAGCACAGAACATTATTGTAAGTGCCATAGATGATTCAACATTTCAGAATCTGATTCACTGCAAGACCTCCAAAGAAATGTGGGACACATTGATTGTCTACATGGAGGGATCAGAAGAAGTAAGACAGGACAGGAAATCTATGCTCAATCAGGAATATGAAAGTTTTAGACAAGGAAAATCTGATAGCATAACTGAGTGCTATAAGAAATTCTATAGAATTGTGAATGAGCTAATGTCCTATGGAAGAGTCTTCAGTACTTATGAACTGAATGACAAATTCTTGAGATCCTTAACAAAGGATTGGGACACAAAGATCTGTGTCATAAGAGAAGTGGCTAAATTGGCAGAGATCTCTCCTCCCACCTTGTTTGGAAAGCTGCTATCCTATGAAATGCAACTTTTGGTGAGGAAGGAGGAGGAAAAGAGTTCAAGAGGAGAGCATAGAGAAAAGACTGTGGCATTCAATGCAGAATCCATCAGAAAGAATAGGAGGATATCACCATCCCATCCTAAGGAAATTGCAGAAGTCAGTTCAGAAAATTCAGATAATCAGGGTTCAGAAAGCTGTGATTCAGATGTAGACTTTGCTGCATTCACAAGGCAATTCCAGAGGTTCTTGAAGAAGAAACAGTGGAAGTCTAAGCCCTCTACTTCACAGCAAGTTGATGACTATTATCAGAAGAAAAAGTCATCAAGGAAAGAAAAGAGCAGATCAAAGCCCAGCAAGGCTACTAGTTCAAAGATTGTCTGCTATTGTTGCAATAGACCTGGACATGTAGTGGCTGACTGTCCTGATAAGAGAAAGGAGTCTTCAGACAAGAATAAGACTCATAAAAAGGGCAAGAAGGAGAAATCCTTTGTTGTAAAGAAGGATAAGAGCCTAACAGATCAGTCAACTTACGAGTCAGAATCTGAAGCAGAAGCATATATTGGACTATGTGCTGTATCTGAAGAAGAGGAGTTTCTGCAGTTGCTAGACTCCATCTATGATCAAGAGGATCATCAGTGCATGGGACTAATGGCAGGATCAGAAGAGGACATATGCCAGAATCAGTCTGGTCCTAATAAGGTACAATGTCCTTCTATGAAATCTGTTTGTAGTACAAGTACAGAATCAGCTACATCTAGATTGAGTCCTCTACTCTAGTTGCATTGATCAGTAGTGATCATGGCACTGAGTTTGAATCTCTTCTGATGAAAAGAAATTCTATAGGAAGGAAGATATCAGACTTTGTTTTTCAGATCCAGAATCATAATAAAATTTGCTGGACAAATATCATTTTGCTGCTAACATATCCTTTCTTCAAGGAGAGAGCAATCTCTACCATAGCTTTCTGCAGGTACCATCTATAATAGTTAGCTGGATGACTCAATCAAAATAAAATTTTCAAAGTCATCCCAGCCTCCTCCAGTCACAGTTACTCCATCAACATATGGGGAGTTTGTAGTGCCAGCAGCAGTTAGAAATAGAAGCCAGAATTGCAAAGTTTTTCTTTTTATATCTTATACTTTGTAATATTCATTGTAATATTTTCATTTTCATGTAAATAGTAATCCTAACCCAAATAGGGGGAGATTGTTGGAACACCCTAAATCTGAATTTGGGTCAGGATCACTATGTATTTAAGTTTATTAGATTGACCCATCAATGTATAGCTAAGGGTCATAAGTTGTGCTAAGTCAGAGGCTCTCAGAGATTGAAGAAATCAGCCAAGAGAAATCAGTCAGAAGAAAACAGAATTCAACATTAAGCTTAGGTTGACGATCGTCGAGCTCCGGTCGAAGATCGTCGAGCTTAAACTCTGCTGTAACGTCGAGCTGCGGTCGACGTTTTATCTCAAGCTGAGATCGACGATTTATCTAAAGCTGCGTTCGACGCTTTCTGTCCAAAGCTCAGGTCGACGCTTTCCAAGCTCAACTATGCTGGAACGTCGAGCTTCGGTCGACGTTCCCTATGCTGGAACGTCGAGCTCCGGTTGACGTTCTCCGAGCTCCGTTCGACGATTTCTGTCACAGACCAACTCCAATATCTGCCAGCTCAGATCGACGATAGTCGATCTCCGTTCGACGTTTTCTGCCAGAAATCTAAATGCAAGTTTCCAGGCGGATTTTCAGGATATCTTTTGTCCTATCAAAGCCAGCTGTTATTATTCCAATACAGCTATATTAAAGGACTATTACAGGAATGCTTTTATGAGTATTATAGCCGTTGGAGTATCTAAAAGGAAGCAGTAATTAATGCTGAATTCAAATGTCCGTTGCTCTTTATCAGAATATATACTCAGAGATTCAGTGAATCAAGATAGTGAAATAGAAAGAGAATACAGTGAAAATAAGATACAGGAATCAGAGTTTCAGGAAGAACTCAACATCACCTGTACAGCAAAATTCTCTTCTCAGATCTACTGTTCCAGGAAGCCTGAAGAGACAACTTCTCTACATCAGTCTGAAGGCTTACTGGAAGATCATCATCAAGGCTTCATCATTCTCTCCAAGACAACTCACATTTCAGCCTCTGCTGAAATAATCATTTGCTGGAGCAGTCATCAATTGAAGGCCTATCACCCTGGGCAAAGCTTCCACTCCTGAACCTTTCTACATCTCAGGGGGAGCTTTGACATCAACAATCCACTTGTGCTTCTCTCATTTGATTGAGAACAGAGAAGACACCTTCAACTCTTATTTTTCTTTTCCCGCTGTAAAAGGGTTCTTGAACTCCCCTCAAAAGTTCTGTTTGGTTCTGAGAGCCTTGTCAAAACTCAGTGGTGGCAAGACACCTGATCAAAAAATCTAGCTTTGGTTTTTGAGCACCTTATCAAAAGCTCATTGGTGTCAGGACACCTGATCAACTCATCCTGAGTGGATTCCTACCAAGGGTGGTAGAAGAGTGGATGTACCCAAGGTTAGGGGAACCACTATAAAATTCTTGTGTCGTCTGGATTGCAATTTTTATTTCTTGTATTCTTGTTGTGTGTGTTTGCTCTAATCTCTAGGATAGATCTGACTTTCAATTGGTATCAGAGGGAGGTTGGTTATACAACAACTAAACCATCACTAGGTTGGTCGTTCATACAGGCTAACACCTGAACCAAAAGATCTCTGGTTTGATCCATTCTAGTTAGATTAATTATTATATTTTTCACATAGCAAGAATATGGAATATTCTAGCACCAGACCTCCTAAGTGCAACATAAACCAATTTGCACTTTGGAAGACAAGAATTAAATTATATATGAACTCTATTGATGAAGATATTTTTCCTTCTATTTTGACAGGTCTCCCAACATTGGTAACAACAACTAAAAAGGCCAGGCTAGCTGATGCCAGAGCCATGAATATCCTAGCACAGTCATTATCTGATGACTTGTTTCAAGAAGTTGTTGAATGCTCAACAGCTAAGGAGATATGGGATTCTCTTCATCAAATGGCTTCTAAACCAGTGGATGGAACTACAGAAAGAAGCCACAACATTTTATTTGAAGAAGAAGAATCAATATCCCTAGATATTATTTGGGATGTTTCAGATGATGAGTCTTCATTTGAAGATGAAGAAGAGGAAGCAAGGGCCAAAGAATTCTGCTTAATGGCCATAAATACCTCTTGCAGCAGTTTAGAGGTTGAACAAACAAAAGGAAAATCAAAACCTGAAAAGGATCAGGTATTATCTAAATTTGTTTTCAGTTCAGCTAACTTAGAAATTCAAACTTGCTGCCAAAGTTCAATAAAACCTGAGGAGGAAACAAAACTTCTCAGAAGAATGATTTCAGAATATATTCAAAGAAAGAATAAATGTTTTAATCAACAAAATGAGTTCAGACCATCGAACTCAGTCTGCCTTTTCATAAATCTGATTAATAAATATAAGGATAAACTAATTAAAATAGTTTCAAATCCTTTTCTTATTTGGAATAAATTTATTAGGAAACATCTTTTCTTAGGGCTGTTTCTATCTTTTTGATATTTTGTTCAAAATTATTTTAGGACTTATGTATGTGAATTCTCTGTCAGATACTTTATATTTCTTATAGATCTTTTTCTAAAATTCATCTAGATTGAATCCTCTACTCTAGTTGCATTGATCAGCAGTGATCATGGCACTGAGTTTGAATCTCTTCTGATGAAAAGAAATTCTATAGGAAGGAAGATATCAGACTTTGTTTTTCAGATCCAGAATCATAATAAAATTTGCTGGACAAATATCATTTTGCTGCTAACATATCCTTTCTTCAAGTAGAGAGCAATCTCTACCATAGCTTTCTGTAGGTACCATCTATAATAGTTAGTTGGATGACTCAATCAAAATAAAATTTTCAAAGTCATCCCAGCCTCCTCCAGTCACAGTTACTCCATCAACATATGGGGAGTTTGTAGTGCCAGCAGCAGTTAGAAATAGAAGCCAGAATTGCAAAGTTTTTCTTTTTATATCTTATACTTTGTAATATTCATTGTAATATTTTCATTTTCATGTAAATAGTAATCCTAACCCAAATAGGGGGAGATTATTGGAACACCCTAAATCTGAATTTGGGTCAGGATCACTATGTATTTAAGTTTATTAGATTGACCCATCAATGTATAGCTAAGGGTCATAAGTTGTGCTAAGTCAGAGGCTCTCAGAGATTGAAGAAATCAGCCAAGAGAAATCAGCCAGAAGAAAACAGAATTCAACATTAAGCTTAGGTCGACGATCGTCGAGCTCCGGTCGAAGATCGTCGAGCTTAAACTCTGCTGTAACGTCGAGCTGCGGTCGACGTTTTATCTCAAGCTGAGATCGACGATTTATCTAAAGCTGCGTTCGACGCTTTCTGTCCAAAGCTCAGGTCGACGCTTTCCAAGCTCAACTATGCTGGAACGTCGAGCTTCGGTCGACGTTCCCTATGCTGGAACGTCGAGCTCCGGTCGACGTTCTCCGAGCTCCGTTCGACGATTTCTGTCACAGACCAACTCCAATATCTGCCAGCTCAGATCGACGATAGTCGATCTCCGTTCGACGTTTTCTGCCAGAAATCTAAATGCAAGTTTCCAGGCGGATTTTCAGGATATCTTTTGTCCTATCAAAGCCAGCTGTTATTATTCCAATACAGCTATATTAAAGGACTATTACAGGAATGCTTTTATGAGTATTATAGCCGTTGGAGTATCTAAAAGGAAGCAGTAATTAATGCTGAATTCAAATGTCCGTTGCTCTTTATCAGAATATATACTCAGAGATTCAGTGAATCAAGATAGTGAAACAGAAAGAGAATACAGTAAAAATAAGATACAGGAATCAAAGTTCCAGGAAGAACTCAACATCACCTGTACAGCAAAGTTCTCTTCTCAGATCTACTGTTCCAGGAAGCCTGAAGAGACAACTTCTCTACATCAGTCTGAAGGCTTACTGGAAGATCATCATCAAGGCTTCATCATTCTCTCCAAGACAACTCACATTTCAGCCTCTGCTGAAATAATCATTTGCTGGAGCAGTCATCCATTGAAGGCCTATCACCCTGGGCAAAGCTTCCACTCCTGAACCTTTCTACATCTCAGGGGGAGCTTTGACATCAACAATCCACTTGTGCTTCTCTCATTTGATTGAGAACAGAGAAGACACCTTCAACTCTTATTTTTCTTTTCCCGCTGTAAAAGGGTTCTTGAACTCCCCTCAAAAGTTCTGTTTGGTTCTGAGAGCCTTGTCAAAACTCAGTGGTGGCAAGACACCTGATCAAAAAATCTAGCTTTGGTTTTTGAGCACCTTATCAAAAGCTCATTGGTGTCAGGACACCTGATCAACTCATCCTGAGTGGATTCCTACCAAGGGTGGTAGAAGAGTGGATGTACCCAAGGTTAGGGGAACCACTATAAAATTCTTGTGTCGTCTGGATTGTAATTTTTATTTCTTGTATTCTTGTTGTGTGTGTTTGCTCTAATCTCTAGGATAGATCTGACTTTCATAAAGCTTCTCCCATCTGTCTTGTAGCTGATGACAATACTTCTCATTGTGTTAAGTGGCACAAGAGATTGGCTCATCTTAACTACAAGACAATTGGCCAACTCTTTATCAAAGAGTTAGTGAGGAATGGTCCTCAAGTTAAGTGTATGAAGGAAGGGATATGCTCAGCTTGTCAAAAGGGCAAGCAGACAAAATCCTCCTTTCAAAGCCTTGAAAACAAGGATTCTGTGAGGTGCTTATACCTCTTGCATATGGATCTTTTTGGTCCTATGCCAGTTCATAGTCTAGGTAGGAAGGTCTACACTTTTGTGGTTGTAGATGACTATTCTAGATTTACATGGGTGTTCTTTCTGAGACAGAAATCTGAAATCTCAAGTGTCTTACTTAATTTTGTAAAGCAAATTCTGAATGAACTGAATAGTACAGTGGTCAAAATCAGAAGTGACCATGGTACTGAGTTTCAATCTGAAAGCATGACAAAGTTATGTGAAGACTTTGGGATTTTCCAAGAGTTCTCCTCACCAAGAACACCTCAGCAAAATGGAATTGCTGAAAGAAAGAATAGAACATTAATTGAAGCTGGTAGAACTCTATTGAGTGACACCTCTCTACCAGAATATTTCTGGGCTAAGGCAGTAAACACTGCTTGTCATGTGATCAATAGGGCTTCTATCACCAAGAGCCACAAAAAGACTCCTTATGAGATTATGAAAGGTAGAAAACCAAATCTATCCTACTTCAGAATCTTTGGTTGCAAATGCTATATACTTAACAATGGTAAGTCATATTTGACTAAGTTTGCTGTCAAATCCCAGGATGGGATATTTGTCGGGTACAGCACAAATAGTAAGGCCTATAGAATCTTCAACTTGACTACTCAAGTTGTTGAAGAATCTGTGCATGTTGTGTTTGATGAAACAAGATTAATCAACTGTGAGTTGTCTTGTAGATCAAATGACTCAACAGGTATAAGCAAAGGAATGGACAAGCTCTCCATTGCTGAAGCTTCAAGGGAAGATGGAGTATTGGAAAATGAAGGATATTGTCCAGGGGGAGTACAAGACACAATAGAAGATGAAGAAAACCAAGAGGTTCAGCATAATGAAGGAGCTGGAGATGTTCAACCAGAAGGGAATCTTCCTCCAGCTACAAGACATTTAAGAGACCATCCAACTGATCAGATAATAGGTGATCCAAGACAGGGAGTGCAGACTAGAAGCAAAAGTCAAAGCACAGTTCTGCATTCAAGTTTCCTGTCACAAATGGAGCCTAAGAAGTTTGAAGAATCCATCCAAGACCTGCACTGGACTGATGCTATGCAAGAGGAGCTGAATCAATTTAGAAGGTGCAATGTCTGGGAGCTTGTTCCTAAACCAAGAGGCCACAATATAATTGGGACAAAATGGATCTACAGGAACAAGTTGGATGAGAATGGAGTAATAGTGAAAAATAAAACAAGATTGGTTGCTAAAGGATACAGGCAGGAAGAAGGGATTGACTTTGATCAAACCTTTGCCCCAGTAGCAAGGCTGGAGGCAATCAGAATGTTCCTTGCCTATGCAGCCTATCAAGACTTCAAGGTATACCAGATGGATGTGAAGTCAGCATTTCTGAATGGTTATCTTAAAGAAGAAGTATATGTAGAGCAGCCATCAGGTTTTGTAGATCCTCTTAAACCTGATTATGTTTATAAGCTTAGAAAAGCTTTGTATGGGTTAAAGCAAGCCCCAAGGGCTTGGTATGAAACCCTGTCTACTTTCCTTATTGAGAATAAATTCTCCAGAGGAAAAATTGGCAAAACTCTATTCCTTAGGGAATCCAAAGGCAAGATCATCTTAGTTCAGATCTATGTTGATGACATAATCTTTGGATCTACTGAAAACAACCTTTGTAAAAAGTTTGCCAAACTTATGTAAGGGAAGTTTGAGATGAGCAGTATGGGGGAACTGAAGTTCTTCTTGGGACTCCAAGTAAGACAAACTGAGGATGGCTTGTCCATATCCCAGTCAAAGTTTACTAAAGAATTAATCAAGAAGTATGGTATGGAGTCATCCTCCATCATGAGAACTCCTATGGGGACAAGTATGCCTATATGCAAAGATGATGCAGGTAAACCTGTTGATGAGACTTTGTATAGAGGAATAATTGTTTCTCTACTATATCTCACAGCTAGTAGACCAGATATTATGTATGCTACATGTGTCTGTGCTAGGTACCAAGCCTGCCCTAAAGAGTCTCATTATACTGCAGTCAAAAGGATTCTGAGATATCTTAAGGGCACACCTAATCTAGGCCTTTGGTACCCTAGGAATAGAGATTTTCTACTAACAGGTTATTCAGATGCAGACTTTGCAGGCTGTAGAGAGGATAGGAAGAGTACAACAGGTACTTGTCAATTCTTGGGAGGAAGATTGATATCTTGGAGTAGTAAGAAGCAGACCAGTGTGGCTATATCTATAGCTGAGTCAGAATATGTTGCTGCTGGCAGCTGCTGTGCACAACTATTGTGGATACAGCATCAGCTTAAAGATTATGGTATTCAAGTAAGTAGAATACCTCTTTTGTGTGATTCTAAGAGTGCAATTTCTATTGCTAAAAATCCTGTTTCTCATAGTAGAACTAAGCATATAGAAATTAAATACCATTTTCTTAGAGATCATATAGAAAGAGAAGACATCACATTGGAATTTGTTAAAACAGATTATCAAATAGCAGATGTATTTACTAAGCCTCTGGATGAAACAAAATTCAATAAATTTAAAATTGAATTAGGCATGCTGACCATTGATTAGATTATCAACAAACTTAGAAATAACATATTAGATTATCAAATGGTCTTAAGTGGTGTAGACAGAAATAGAAATTGGCTAAGTAAAATAGTGTCGACACATTCAGTGATAATGTGTCGACTCAGTGAAGTAATGTCGACAAGTCAGAAATATTGTGTCGACACAGAGAATATGTGTCGACACTTAAGAATTAAATTGTCGACTTATCCAGGAATGTAGTGTCGACTTCACCAGAATAGTGATGTCGACACTTACAAATTTTGTGTCAACACTTATCCTAAGAGTCGACACAGATTTTCTGATACTCTACTATATCTCTCAGGTGTCGACATATACACATTTGGTGTCGACACATAGTAGACAGATTTGTTGTCGAGACAATAGAAGTTTGTGTCGACACATTCCATCTGTGTCGACACATATAGACTGTTTTTGCCCGCCTTTTGATCTTCTTTCAATAGAAGGTATAAATAGGTCAAGAACTTATTCAGTCGACACGCTTACAAGGTTTTCGAGACTGAAATCCTGTGTCAACTTTCTCTCTCTCTCTCTCTTCTCTCAAGCTTTCTCACCTGAACAATGACGCCGAAGATTGAAGACAACGTCAATGAAGGTTATGAGTTAGTAAGGAATGCCTTTGCCGAAGCCCCAACAGATGTTCAACGAGTTATCTCTCTTATTTCCGAATCCGGATTAGAGTTCATAGTTTCTGAACCTTCCAAGATATGGAAGAAGGAGGTGCATGAATTCTTTAACTCTGCATCAATAGGTTCAGATGTTCTCAAGATAAAGTCCACTGTGCATGGGTCGACAGTGAAGATTACCCCAAGAAGTCTAAGGAAGATTCTACATTTACCAATAATTGAGAATGAAGAAGAAGTCCCTGCTTCTAAGTTAAGGGAGGATATCCAATGGTACGGATTGGATCCCACTCTGAAGATTGGAGCTGCTTTCAACAGGAAAGGGATGAATCAGCAAGGGAAATTTCTGTCTGAAGTAGTTGGCAAGGTGATTCTGTGCAAACCAGGGGGACATGATAGGATTTCAGCCTCTATGTTCAGCCTTATGACCAGAATTGTGTTTACAATTCCAACTGATTGGTCAGCTGTCATCTTTGAAAAGATCAAGGAAGGAATAAAGAAGCCAAATCTGGCTAGAATTATGAGTTTATATCTGAATGGAGTGATCCCTGAGGTAATGCAACACCTGCCAGGAATAAAGATCAATCACATGAGAAAGATGGACATGAGATTGTTTTCCAGGTGGGATAGGGTGTTGTCTAAGGATGTGCCTGATGAGAGCAGGCAGGACACCCCAGTGAAATCCTCTTCTCATGCTCAAGATACTGAGCAGCTTCAAGAAGAACAAGAGAGGAAGCAGGATGAAGATCACCCTGTGTCTACTCCAGCCCAGCAAGACACTATACCTGCACAGATGTAGGGGGAGCAAGCTCATTCACCTGCCCAGATTGTATCTACTCCTGACCAGGTACAGTTGTAGGGGGAGCTGGTGTATTTCCTTACTAAAGACATTTCTAATATTTCTATTTCTGCACAGGTGCAGGGGGAGCAAGTATACTCACCTGCCCAGGACATTACCAATACTGAACAAGTACAGGGGGAGAAGATGTCAGACCCAGTGCAAGAGGCAGTACAAATTGATATCTCCAGAGATCTGAATATAGAAGATCTAATTGATACATCTTATGTTCAAGCTCAGAAGGAACATACTCTAGATGAGTTATTTCCAAATGTTGATATTGCTACTGATAGAGTAGAAGAGGGGAAAGAGATTGAAAAGGCCCTTGACATGGAAATAGAAATTGAGAAGGAGCAAATGGTTGAAGGGGAGTCTGTGCATGTTGAGGCTGAACAACATGCCACTGAGACAGATATTCCTCCTCCTCCTCAAGAAAGAGTTCAAGTTGATAGTTCATCTGAATCTGAGACTGAAGAAGCCAGAATGGCTAAGAAGAGAAAACTTGTAGTCTTCAAAAGAAGGAGCAAAGGTTATAAGCAGGCTCTACAGACTACAACTCAACCATCCCATTCTGAATTTAATTATAACAAGTTTATGGTTGATTTGCAAGTTAAGTTAGATGACCATAGAGTGGCAGTTGAAAAATATATTGATGAGAGCAATAAGGCCCTTCAATTTGACTTGGCTCAGGATATAAAGTCAATTCGATTTGAAGTCAATATGCATAAGAAGAAGATGACAGATTGCTTCCATAAGGGAGGTAATGTTGTGGTGTATTTGACAAAACAACAGCAGTCCATCATCCCTAAAGTGGATGATATTGCTTTAAAGCAAAGCTATGTTTTGGAGAATCAGCTAAGGATGAATGACAATTTAACTGAATCTCATCAAGAGATTATTGCTGAATTGAAAAAGACTACTCCAGGCCTGCCTGCAGCTAAAGCAAAGGAGATGGAAGAATTTGATAAGAAATTTCAAGCTGCTATTGAATCTGTTAAAACTTCTATCACTACCTCTCAAAAGGACATATCTGACAAGCTTCAAAAGTTAAAACCATTTTTTAAAGAGGGTGTAAATTATCTGGATGGACAGATCAGATTTCAGAAGGAAGATCTAAGAGATCATATTACCAGAGAAGCCATAAAGGGGGAGAGGTTGTTAGTTCATGCAGGCTCAGAGCACACCAAATGGGTGACCAATAGTATTCGAGCCACATTGGGATATCCACCTTTGTGTGATGATGCTATGGTGGCTGAGTCAGGAATACAAACAGGTCTACTTGAAGGCAATCAACCTGAGGTTGCCCAAGTCATTTACCCTCCTCCAGATTTTGATATGATTGATCAGCAAATTCAAGAAATGTATAGTCCTCCAAAGGAGGTTAACAGGGTTGTTATTGAGAAAGTGGATAAGCCTGAGGCCACTTTGAAAGAACAGCAAGATGCTCTACTATCTAAGAAGAGATTTAGAGAGCAGGCTGAACTTAAGCCAGATTTTGAGCAGTGGAGCCCTACTTCAAGAAATATTATACTCACTGCATGGAAGGCTGTGAAAGACCAAGTTCATAAAAGAGGAAAGTGGTATAATGAAATAGAATGGCAAAAGCATGAAGCTAGGCAGGAGGCAATAGTACAGTTCAGAAGAAAAGCCAAGCTGGGTAGGCTGCCACCAGATGCTCAGGAGTCGAGCAAGTACTTTCCAAAGCCCTTTCATTACTTTGAAAGGCAAAGGCTCAAGGAAGAAGCAAAGAAGAAGGCTGATCAAAAAGGCAAGAAGCCAGCTGAAGATGCTGAAGCTCCTGTGAAGGCTCAAATCCAATCTGGCAAAGGGATTGTCATAAGAGAGCCTGATCAGTCTTAATTTTAAGTTCTTTCAAAAGTATTTTGTAATGTTTTGATTAAATCATTCAATGTAAAACTCTGTAATCAAGCATTATCAAGTTATAAACAATATTTTGTTTGGAATCATATAATGTTCACTCTGTGATGGATTGTTCATATTTTGTTTGGAATCATATAATGTTCACTCTGTGATGGATTGTTCATATTTTGTTTATATTAAGTATTCATGTTATGTCATATATCATCATATTATACTTTTTATAAATGGTGTATATCATTGGCTATAAGGGTTATGACTTCTCCAAATAGGGGGAGATTGTTGGGTACATTGGAAAATGTGTACCTGATTTGAAGAAGCCCAACTTAGCTCAATGATATACATCAAGGTGTATTTGATGTTGTTTTAAGTTGACATGTGCAGGTGAAGAAGTGTTAAAGAATGCAGAAAAATATTCTAAGTCCATGTGTCGACACCTGAAGAAACCTCCACGAGTTTACTCGGTTGGGGAGATATGCCGGCGCTACCTTCGCAGACGAGGAGCGCAAGACGAGCCGCTTCTATGAAGGGCTAAGAGATGATTTAAGGTTGCTACTGTCGGGGCCCAAGGCGCAGGGTTTCATGACCCTGGTCAGTTCGGCCCGGTCCTTGGAGAAGGACATGAAGAATGTCCAAGCAAAGAAGGAATCCGGTAGTAAGAAAGCGGAGTTCAAGGCACCGACTACGTCGAAGTCGGGCTACCGCAGGTTCTATAAGAAAGCTAAGACGTCGGGTCCAGCTGCTTCAGGTGCCTCGGGGGCAACTACCAATCGAACCCCGGGCGCTTGTTTCACGTGTGGAAAGACGGGGCACTTTGCCCGTGATTGCTGGAGTGGACGCTCAAAGTCCGAAAGGAAGCAGGGAGCTACCTACGAGGAGAAGGGAAAAGCGGTGGAGTCGACCGCGTCCCACTATGCTCCGACTCAGCCTAGAGTCTATAACTTGGGCCAGCAGGAGGCCATCAAGCAAGCGGATGTGGTGACAGGTATGAGTTAATTTATAGCAAGTTAGCTTTAATACCGTTATCTATTGCTTGTTAGCCTAATATTGTTTGTATAGGCTTTGTTGTGATTAGTGATAGTCCGGCACGGGCACTGTTCGATACGGGAGCTTCACACTCCTTCTTGTCCGAAAGCTTTATATCGCGCATCGGAGTCCCTTCTTCGATGGCGAAGGACAAGTTGGATGTGCTACTACCGAATGGGTGCTCGATGCGTGCGGACAGAGTGTGCGCCGTGAAGGTTCACATAGGGAACCAAGTGTTCGACTTGCTAGCGTCATTGCTGCCGCTAGTAGAGTTCGACGTTATATTTGGAATAGATTGGCTGTCAGAGCAGAAGGCTTGGATCGACTGTGACCGGAAGGAGGTCAAGCTAGGTGTAGGGCGGGAGACTACATTCGAGGGGCTGAAGGGGTCGAGCAAGACACTGATGTCTGCTCTTCAGGTGGTGAAGGCGGTTCGTGCTGGTGTAGAGCTGTTCTTCGCAATAGTTGGGGCTGTGGAGCCAAAGTCCACGTTGGATAGCATTCCCGTGGTTTGCGAATACCCCGATGTGTTCCCGGATAGTCTTCCTGGGGCCCCACCGCAGCGGAAGATTGATTTCACCATCGAGCTCGTGCCGGGGGCCAAACCGGTGTCACGTGCTCCGTATAGGTTGGCGCCTAAGGAGATGGCAGAGTTGAAAGTTCAGCTAGAGGAGCTGATGGAGTAAGGGTATGTGCGTCCAAGCTCGTCGCCTTGGAGCGCACCGGTCCTCTTCGTTAAGAAGAAGGAAGGGAGTATGCGGCTGTGTATCGACTATAGAGAATTGAACAAGCTGACGGAGAAGAATAAGTACCCGATCCCGAGGATTGATGATCTCTTTGATCAGTTAGTCGGATCGTCGGTATACTCCAAGTTGGACTTGAAGTCGGGGTACTATCAGCTGAGGATCAGGGAGTGTGATATCCTGAAGACGGCGTTCAGTACGAGGTATAGGCATTTCGAGTTCACGGTCATGCCGTTTGGACTGACGAATGCGCCATCAGTATTTATGGACTTGATGAACAGGACGTTCCGAGATTTCCTGGATCGCTTCGTGATCGTCTTTATTGACGATATATTGGTGTACTCGCAGTGCGAAGAAGATCACTTCAAGCACTTGCATCTGGTGTTGGAGACTCTGAGGAGGAATGAGCTTTATGCGAAATTCTCCAAGTGCGAGTTCTGGCTACCCTCAGTAACGTTCCTTGGTCATATAGTAAGTGGGGAAGGTATAGCGGTGGATCCGGCGAAGATTGTTGCGATACAGGAGTGGCCTACGTTGTCTTCTGTCACGGAAGTCCGTAGTTTTCTCGGGCTTGCCGGATATTACAGGCGCTTCGTAGAGAACTTCTCGCGGATAGCATTACCTCTCACGAAGTTGACAAGGAAGGATCAGAAATTTTGGTGGACGCAAGAGTGTGTGCAAGCTTTTGAGGAGCTGAAGAGGCGGTTGACCACGGCGCCAGTGCTTAGTTCGCCGAGTGGGACCGAGGGCTTCGAGGTGTATAGCGACGCTTCAGGTAGTGGCTTGGGCTGCGTGTTGTTGCAGCATGGGAGCGTGATAGCGTATGGATCGCGTCAGTTGAAGGTGCATGAAAGAAATTATCCGGTGCACGACTTGGAGTTGGCGGCCGTGATATTTGCACTCAAGTTGTGGAGGCACTACCTTTACGGCGTAAGGGTCGATATATACACCGATCACAAGAGCCTAAAATACTTGTTGGATCAATAGGACCTTAATATGAGGCAGAGGAGGTGGATGGAGTTCCTTGGAGACTACACCTTCAAAATACATTATGTACCAGGAAAGGGCAACGCAGTTGCGGATGCGCTGAGCCGCAGGGCTCCCGCCCGAGCCAACTGGTTGTCGGTGCATGATGAGCGGCTAGTACGGGAGTTGGAGGAGCTTGAGATCTGTTGCGTTGACAAGCAGACGAGCGCCAAAGCAATGTTAAACTGGACAGAAGTGCAGTATGACCTGGCTGACCGGGTTCGGCAGGCATTGGAGTTAGATGACTCCATGAAGGAGCTTATGGAGGCCGCTCTGGATGGGTCAAATTCCCAGTTCTCGGTGGAAGATGGTTTATTAAGGAAGGATCATCGGTTGTGCGTCCCGAGTGGGGGTAATCTCCGGGCGGAGTTGATGTACGAGGCTCATCATACCAAGTACTCAATCCACCCAGGGAGCACAAAGATGTATCGTGATCTCAAAAAGTTGTTTTGGTAGCCGGGGCTCAAGAAAGATGTGGCGTTGTACGTAGCAAAATGCCAAACGTGTGCCTTGGTGAAGGCGGAATGTCAAAAGTCGGGAGGATTTCTGAAGTCCTTGCCTATACCGGAGTGGAAATTCGACGATATATCTATGGACTTTGTGCACGGGTTGCCAAGGTCGCAGAAGGGGAACGACGTCATCTGGGTGATCGTAGATCGGCTAACCAAGGTGTCGCATTTCATTCCGCATAGGAAGGATGATCCAGTGGAGAAACTGGAAAAGTTGTATATTGACAATATTGTTAGACTGCATGGTGTGCCCCGTAGCATTGTGAGTGATCGTGATGGGTGGTTCACGTCAAATGATTGGAGGTTGGTGCAGCAGATGCTGGGAACAAAGTTAAAGTTCAGCACAGCTTTCCATCCGCAGACGGATGGGCAGACCGAGAGGGTCAATAGAACGATGGAGGACATGCTACGCATGTGTGTTCTGGATTTCGGTAAGCAGTGGGAAGACCACCTGTATTTGGTGGAGTTCGCGTACAACAACAGCTACCAAGCAAGTATACAAATGGCGCCCTTCGAGGCCCTGTATGGTAGGAAGTGTCGCACGCCGTTATCGTGGCTTGAAACGGGTGAGGCAAGGTTGTACAAGAAGCAGGAGGTGGAGAGTACTACCTCGTTAGTGCGGATCATTCGGGAGCGCTTGTTGATCGCTCAGGACCGGCAGGCGAAGTATTACAATGTCAAGCACCGAAACGTGGAGTTCGCGGTAGGCGATTGGGTATACCTGAAAGTGAAGCCGTTCAAGGGGGTTTCGCGGGTGAGACGCTTGAAGAAGCTGAGCCCAAGATACCTTGGACCTTTTGAGGTTCTGGAGCGAGTCGGCGAAGCTGCATACCGTTTGAAGCTATCGGTGGAGTTGAGTGGGTCACACGATGTGTTCCACATTTCTGTGTTGCGGAAGGCGGTGCAAGAGCCTTCGCAGGTGATCGCGGTTGACCAAGTGCCGGTGGACGAAGGGTTGACGACTAGGGTCAAGCCCATTCGTATTGAAGATGTTGAGGTCAAGAGACTCCGTAACAAGGAGATCCGGATGGTTAAGGTCCGGTGGGATAATTGCGGGCATGAGGAGCTCTCTTGGGAACGGGAGCAGACTATGCTCGAGGAGTACCCGGAATTGTTCCGCTCAGGTACTGTTTTATGTTAAGCCCTGTTTTTCCTTTATTAATTTCGTGGGCGAAATTCTTTAAGGGGGGTAGAATTGTAACACCCCAATATGTTGTAGGAGCGACGGGGATCGAATTTGGCCAAGACAGATTTTTGGTGCAGGTGACACGGGCCCCGACACGGGCGTGTCTGAGGCCGTGTCGGGCGTGTAGAGCTCGAGCCGTCGAGTTGGCCGTGTCGTCGACCAGTGCAAGTCAACGATGGTCGTGTGGTGGAACACGGCCTAGGACACGGGCGTGTCCCAGGCCGTGTCACACCTGTGCTGTGCGGTTGGGTATACGGGTAATGACACGGGCACGAACACGGGCGTGTCTAGCTTGACACGGGCGTGTCTGATGCCGTGTCACCAAGCCGTGTACCTCTTTGACTGCGAAATGTTGTTAAATTGAACACGGGGGGGGGGGCGTGACACGGGTCCCGACACGGGCGTGTCGCAGGCGACACGGGCGTGTCGCAGACCGTGTCACATGCCGTGTTGCTGGTTTTCAGTTTTGGTCGAGACGGCGAATGAGCTACACGGCCAGGCACACGGCCGTGTGCCAACCCGTGTTCGGCCCAGATTTTATGATTTTGGATTTAATCAAGGCCGTTCGTTTCCTTGGCTTTGGATCCGACGGTGGGGGGCTGCTCCTGGGTGGTTATAGTCAGGAAATAGGGTTTAGAAACCCATTTTCCATTGGCCAATCTCTCTCTAAAACCTAGAGAGAAGGGAGAGCTTGGAGGAGGAAGAAGGTGGTCAACTCCGGCGGCCGGTGGAGATTCGGGGCTCCAAATCGCGTGCCGTCTTCAGATCCGCGGAGGCAAGGAGATTGCGGTGCTTTTCATCCGCATAGATTTTCATGGCGCCGCGGAAGAATGCAAAGGTAACGATTTCTCATCTTTGGGCATGTGAAGCCCTCTTTTCCTTTGCATAGGAAGCCCTCTCTCGCGAGTGAGCGAAGAGTTGGAGCGTTCCTTGGGGTAGATATGTAAAGTCCCCCTTGTGTAGAGTCCGTATGCGAAAATGGACATAGGCATTGTGTGTTAAGCCTATCCGGACAAGTAGAGCCGGATCGGTGATGTTGCATTGCTATGAACCGGGGAAGACTCCGGGTGTTTGGGCATTTTTCGGGTTTTCTACGTGGTAGATTGCATCAGGGAGCCTTGGAGATTAACTCCAAGGTGCACCCGGAAAACTGGGCAAAAGCGGGTTTTGCCAACACGGTGGCCGGGGTGCCAACGTGAACATAACCGGGTTATGTGATTATTGTGGTGGAAACGGGACTCGGTGAGTCTTGGCCTGCGTATATGGCTTGAATTGTCGTTGCGGTGTGAGCACGGGTCAGGCGGAACCGTACCCAGTCTATGTCGTTCGGTAGGACCGTTTGCATGGATGAGGGTCTTCGGCGGTCTATGGCTTAAATTGCCGTGACCAAGGCCAGAAAGGCAAAATGCTCATATGGATGACCGTCCAAGAGGCGGTGGTGGATTGGGAACGTCTATGGCTTGAATTGACGTGACGTTGGCCGGTTCGCCGAGAATGTGCCCTGAGTGCACGGGGTGTGTGGCCGTGCGAGCCTACGCCTGTGGTGAAGTGCAAATACTTTATATAATTGCCTATGCTAATAAAGTGCAGGGAAAGAGCATTGCCGCCCCGAGTGTGGGGGCGGGATCATTATAATTTGGTCAGCATTGCTGACCGTTGCTATTGTTTGCCACCGGGCGGTGGTTTGTGGCTTGCAGGTGCTGCGGAGCAGAGCGGGAAATAGCGGGCTAAAGCCCTTGTTGCTGTGCCGGCCCTCGAAGGCCTTACTGCTTATGTTTCTTTCCCATTTTTCATGTATGTCCGGCCTGCGAGCCGAAGTATGAAAACACTATTTTGTTAAGTGAACAATGTAAGGCCTTAAGGCCAGTTCTCTTTTGTGTATGATTACATTCCTGAGTTTGTAATGGACATTCATGCTTTGTAGTAGGGTTCTTGTTCTCTTTGCAACTATTTAAAATTGCTTCCGCTAGGTGTTGTGTAGGACGTGGTGATTGGTTGAATGGTTTCAACGCATAACCAACCGGTCTGTCCGTAGTATATGGCGTCGGGCCCCGGCCGGACCTACTGCTATATGCTATGCGACGGATAGGGGTGTTACACATGTCCCAGGGCATGTCCTTTACGATGGGCATCGAGTCGAGTTCTCGCGATAGCACGGTCGATGATCGTCGAGAGGCAACACGGCCTGGGAAACAGGCGTGTCCTTCTCGGGTGAAGACTGGGCGGCGTTGAGTGGCGTTGAGTGGAGTGG
This sequence comes from Platanthera zijinensis, assembly GCA_039513925.1. Lineage (NCBI taxonomy): Eukaryota > Viridiplantae > Streptophyta > Magnoliopsida > Asparagales > Orchidaceae > Platanthera > Platanthera zijinensis. The sequence continues at coordinate 14,944,684 of CM077083.1, forward strand.
CGTTGAGTGTGGAACACGGCCTGTGACACGGGCGTGTCACAGGGGCGTGTTGGGCACACGGCCAAGGACACGGGCGTGGGCCTTAGCCATGTTTTTCTCGGGTGATTTGGTCGTGTGTTTAAAGGGTGACACGACCAGTCACACGGCCGTGTCAAAGTTGACACGGGCGTGTCTACCCTGTGACACGGGCGTGTTGGAGCCTGTGTTCTGGTTTGGGTTGAATCGGTTCGTGCACTGCTTGGAGCACACGGCCTGGGACACGGGCGTGTCACAGGCCGTGTCAAGTCAAATTTACTTTTGGGCAGATCTTGGTCATCCAATTATTTCTATTTGGATCCAATGGCCCAAGTGCTTTCCTGTAGTGATAAGACTGAGGGTTGGCATCTTCTCTCATTCATATCAAGAGAGGAAAAGTGAGAGCTTGGAGGAAGGAGAAGGAGGAGAAGGGCAAGCCATTAGTGGAGCTCCCGCGGTTCGATTCGAGATCTGAGGCTAGTTCTATGGAGGCAAAGCTGCTGCGGTGCTTTCCAACCGGCCAGATTTTCGATGGATCTCAAGAGATCGTCAAAGGTAACGATCTTCCTTCTTGGACAAGTGAAGTCCTCCTTTATGCATGAGTAAGGAATCCTCTCCACCAAAAGGTGGAAAGAGTGAGTGATTCCGGTGGGTTAATAGTTGCTATCCCCTGTTGAGTCTGCATTTAGACCCGGAATTGTGTAGTACGGTATAGGCAAGCTGTGTGAATCCCATCTGGATAGGTTGGTCTGGATTGGTGATGTTGCATATTGCGCACCGGAGAAGACTCCGCGTATAAACGTGTAGTTTGTGGGGTCAATGGGTTGTGTCTGTGAAGGGAAGTAGCATGAAGTATTGGAATGAGGAATTCTAGGAAACATCCTTTTAACGCTTGTATTGTATGCTATAAAAGACCAGTTTTCTAGCACTGCATGAACTGCAGGGTTTAGGTTGAGTTTGGGTGCAGTTAGAGAGTTCTGCTAAACCCGCTTAGCGACCGCGAAGGACGCCGACATTAACTCCCCTTTGTGATTGTGAAGCCAGTCCTTGGCGGACATTATGGCTATTGTGAGCTGCGAGCTCTTAAAAGGCTTCTTGCCGAACAGGAAAGGTGAAGCCGACCCGCGCCTTTAATTGTAGCCGCAAGTACGATGTGCTTGGTGATGGCAAGGCGATTTGAGCAACGGGGGGTGGTGGATCTGTACCTGCGTTATGTTGGCTGTACAAGAAAGTGTCAAGGCATTGGACTTTCGTCAGCAGCATAATGAGAGTCTTAGGCCTGCGCGTTATTAAGACTAACTGCTCAAGGGTTGATCCCGGTTCGCCGGTGTACCCAAGTGTGCCTGAGTGCACGGATCGTCGGGCCGGGTGGCTGACGGTTGTGATGGATTGCTTGTGCGTGAGAGCACAATATATATACGATATCTGTCTATTAATGCGTTGCTCTGCAGGGAAGAAATGTCACTGCCCCGGGAAAGGGGTACGATTGTTATAAATTGGTCAGCTGAATGCTGACCGTTGCCTTGTTTGCCACCTTCTGGGTGGATTGTCCCTGTGCAGGTGCTGGAGAGCCGAGTGGAAAATAAAAGGGCTGAAGTCCCTGCTACTGCTGTTGCCGCTGCTGTCACTAGCCCCTGACGGCTAAGCGAAATGTGTTGTCTTTTATTCATGTATGGCCGGCATGCGCGCCGATGTACGTAATCCATACGATGAAAAGAGGAACTGTAAGGCCTTAAGGCCCTAACTTTGTGTATTTGGTACATTCCTTTGGGGTATATATATAAATGTGCAGTTTATCTATAGTGGACATTCCAATTGGTTGAGTTCAATATTAACTTTAAGCTTCCGCTAGCATGCTTTGAGTTAGGTTGCGTTTATGATTTGGTATTCACTTGTAGCTTCACCGTTTGTTTGTGGCATATAGTGTGGGCCCCGGCCGAACCTTCTATTATATGTTGTGTAACGGGTGGAGTCGTTACAACAACAATAATAGCTGTTTGAGATTACATATTGCCACATCAACCATTTCAAATATTTAGGGGGAAAAATGTGGTCATGGATTTGAATACTAGTTGCAAAAATGCAGGATATAACTTGCCTGCATTTCACCTCCTTTTCAGGGCGAAAATTTTGTGTGCATCTAACGCATTAGGAGGATTGTGGCAATTGCAAATTCCTCCTATAATTTTAATTTTTTTTTTACAAAATAAGTCACAAAATATTGATCCATTTATTTTTACGGATATTTTAAGTTCTCATATGTATATATTTTGAGGTGAAAATACAACTGGAAAAAAGTTTTTTTAAACTAATTTTACAACTGTAATTTATAACTGAAAATAGAGTTCATTTTTTCACTGTAAATGAAATTAGAGTTAGAGTTGTTACGACTACAGTTCGGTTCCGGTTTTCTAAAACCGTGAACCGAACATCTAATGTAACAGTTCTTAAAATTAAAACCAAAATCTTATTTGGTTTGATCGGTTCCGGTTCCAGAATAATTTTTAGAACCGTCTTGTAAACGGTTCCAGTTACAGTTCAATAAGAACCAAAATAGAACCAGTCACTAACGGTTCGGTTCAGTTCGGTTATATGCGGTTCAGTCCGGTTCCAAGTAAAACCAAAACCAAATTTGACGAAAAGAATGAGGGAGGTAAAAAATAAAAAATCAAAGAGGAAAAGTAAATCCGTTCAATTTTTTTGCAAAGACTTCGAAGTCTGGGGCCCGGGCATAGAAATTTTGCATTACTCCAAGAGGGATTACTTTTTTGCATAATATAGTAAGTAGCGCTAAAAGTTAAAAACTGAAATCGCAAAATCATAAAATTGCACAAGACGGCACCGATTTTAAACCTCACCGATTGTAAACCGTGCCAATTTTAAACTGCACTGAATGGTGTGGTTGTAGAGCGGCTTCGTTGCAAAATAATATAGTTTGTAGTGTTGTTTTTGGCGGTGCAAAATCGACAAAAACCGCGCCGCACCGTCTTCTTCGAGAGGGCCTGATATTTCAATCATCGCCAAAGAGTACAAGTTGATTTAATTATTTCAGAAAATGTATGAATAAAATTAAAAATATGTTATATAATAGTACAAAAACCGAAACTGCACCGTAAAAATAGACTCCAAATTGCACCAATGTCAAACCACAACGCAAGGTTCTGGTGTGGTGCGGTTTTGTTCGGTCCATAACCGATCCTCATTTAGTGCGATTGCGATTTGGATCAAATCGTGCCAGTTTCACTCATAATAGTAAGTATAGATAAAATAGATAGATTAAAAAAATAATATAATAATAATATTATTAATAATAACTAATAATAATAAACGGGTTGCAGTTCGGTTCTGTTTCGGTTCTGTTCGGATCGGGCCTAAAAATCTTGGAACCACTTGAGACTTGTATGTTGCGGTTCCGGTTCGAATAATAAAATGAAAGAACCACACCCAGACAAATGTTGTTTACGGTTCCAAAATTCAAACCGGAACCCAAATAATTCGTGAACGGTTCGGTTCTTTGTGGTTCTGGTTCAGTTCCGACTCGGTATACAGTTTCAGTTTTAAGTGACAGTTCTAATTATACTTGTATTTTTGTACTAAAAAAATCTCCCGCACGAAATTTTTTGAGTGTTATTACTACCAAACTCAATTTGGCTTAGAGCAAACCTTTATTATTAATATACTTTCAAATTTGAAAATGGCTATTTGAAAACTCTTTTGTTACTTGCAAACCACCATAAATAACCTAAATTAGCAATGAGGGTGTAGATGTTTGGTCATGCTCAAGTGGAAATCATCTGCTTAAACATGGATAGGCCGTTTTGTTGCTTGTTTTCCGACCACGCGCAACCTGAGATAATGGCACACTATGTGTCCTCTATTCTGTGAAACATTCCATCAAACATCGTAAGGATAAAGTCGATAATTCCACAAGAGGCGTAAGCATGGAGGAGGGATGTGGTGACGTGGGTGTCTTCGCCGAGATCGCGACGGTGGGCAATTACATAGAAGGCTGAAAGAGGTAAAAGAGACTGAGAGGAGGTATGTAGGAGGAAGGGGAAGGCAAAGCGATCAGGGTAGATGCCAGAGCGAAGCATGTGAGAAAATATCAGGATGGATTTGGATGGAGCATGGCCAGAAGAGTGGGCGCGGATCATGGTTGTGTAGGAGAAGGCAGAGCGACGTGGCGAGCTGCGCAAAGGGCAGGTCAGAGGCGGCTCAGGAAACAACAATCTGGGCAGAGACGAAGGGCTCACACAAGAGGCCAGAGTTGACGACTTGAGCCAAGAGCTGTTTGAGAGCCAATGACGCCGGTGAGGCCTCGAGGGCACAGAGCAGACGCCTGCGATCGTAAGGGAAGGCAAGGGGCGGCCATTTCAGCACTGGTCATGCCGCTGTTCAAATTCTAAACTTTAAAAGTGGTGCTTTGGAGTTGGGAACAACAAGGGGAGGGGAGTTGGGAACGAGAGTAACAAAGAAGGCAAAAATGAATTAGGGTTCAGGTTTGCTAATAATGAAAGAAATAAGTTTTGGGTGAAATTTGGATTTGCTAGAAGCTAAATTAAATTTTCTAATAACCACATCAACAATTTTCTCCCTTAAAAACCCTTGCGGGAACGGGGGGGGGGGGGGGGGGGGGGGGGGGGGGGGTTGGGGGGCCTAAAGTACAACACGTGCACACATCTCCGCGTGAGATGTGAGGCACTCGCAGCCACACGATGGCTGCACTGCACCGTAAACGCCCCCCGATTCCGACCCTTGCAATACAGGATGCTTTGTGCACAAGACTACTTTTTTTAATGAGAGACCTTAGGTCATTATTAGCCCATCGTTCTCTTAAAAATATGTATATCTATACTAACATAAAAGCGAACTCTTGATTGCCACAGTGCGTTATCCGTCAGTTACATTTGATATTCTCGTTTTACCTCTCGAGCTCCGTCGTTTAAAAAAAATTCAGCCAACCGCTGCTGGCGGAGCCGGCGACCGCCTCACCGGACCCCACCGTCGTGGTCGCCGGACACCGACGACCCCGGCGGGGGTATGTCGGAGGCGAACGGGCAGGGCGACCGCCTTTGGTGGCCCTGCCGTTGGTGGCCCTGACCGTTCGCCTCCGGCCTACCCCCGCCAGGGTCGCCCTCCGGCGGTTGGCCTGCCCCCGTCTCCTCCTCCTCCTCCTCTTCCCGTGCACCCCTCCTCCTCTTCCCGTGCACCCCTCCTCCTCCCCCCCCCCCCCCCCCTCCTCCTCCCCGTGCTCTAAGTCCTAAGTTAGATTATATATATATATACATACGAGTGCCCGACACGGAGCTCCGCGCCACAGAACCCAGCGGGCCTCGCCCGCCCATGACGGGTCGCTGCGGGCTGCACCCGCATCAATGCGGGTTGCGTCTGCATCAAGGTGCGACAATACCCGGACTGGGACAACGAGCTACCCACATTCGCGTCGGTTGCGCTCCCTTTCGAGTTAAATTAAGAAATATTAACATATGACCTAGCTAAATTAAGAAGCTAAATAATCATAAGATGTCAGTTCTCAAAAGTGCGAACAAAAGTACACTGTACAAAAGACCAACTGAAAAAAAGATACACAATCAATCAATCTCCACCATTAGTGTGGACCAAAGATATTAATATGAAACCCGGATAACGATAGATATGTCAGAAAGCAGGTTCGACGAGTCCTCGGCCAACAACATTTCAATCAAACATATGCACAAATCCAAACTTTGTTCACCCCAATAAATTTAAGTAAACATGAATATGCTCTAAAGGAAAAATACAGTTTTAAAAAAGAAATATACAAAAGCTAAGAAAATCATACACTCTCATCTCCATTTCAACTATATAGCACAAATAATAGGAGAAAAAAATGTAACCTGTAGAGAGAAAAGAAAACCACAACACAACCCCCCTCCACTTATCCAACCAGGCATTGAGCTCGAGCTCGAGCCAGTACAAAATGGGCTCGACGAGCTCGAGCTCGAAATGATCAGCTCGAGCTCGAGCTCGAGCTTGGAAATTTTGCCAAGCTCGACTCGAGCTCGACTCGTTTGCACCCCTAATCATGACATTTAAGCAGAAGTAATAATATATGCAGTTGGTTTTTCATAATATTGATAATAATGCACAAAAATACTGGTTGTCAAGACACACTAATGCCTATTGCAATGTTGCCAAATCAGCAATGGTTTCATTTGCAACATGGATAAAAATCCCGACGGAAGTCGGTGAATGAAATTAATTTTAAATCGCATTATTTATAAGGAGAATAAAGTAATTTTGCAGGACCTGAAAACAGCTAATAGAAGATTGATAGCATCTGAGTTAATCTGCTACGGACATTGTAAGGGTGAAAAGCACAGGAAGTTCTTGAATATTGACAGTGTGGAGTTGAGTCTGAAGTACAACCCTTTGCAGAACCTGCGAGCAATAGTGCGAGCAATAGTGCGGTGTGAAAAAAGAGAAGAGGTGCTTACCGGAGGCGCTTGCAGAAGTTGCGACCAACATTGTAAACAAAAGAAGTTTCATATCTGAACCTTACCGGAGTTGCAGATCGTGGCTTAACCAAGCTTGCAGCCTTGGGAGATGAAGTGCTTAAGTGTCAGATCTGAGCTACACCCAACATTATAAATAACAGAAGTTTCAGAGTTGCACTTTATGCTAGCAACACTTCATAGATTCACAACAGATAAAAGATTGAGTGTTGTTGTTTGACTAATCCAAACCATAATCAGAGGTTTCATAGATTTACAAAAAAAATTCCAAGGACAAAACTTAAAACAATCATAAATGGGAGAGCTGACGTCCTCTTTTATCATGATTAAAAATTAAAAGAATTCTATTACTAAACAAAATAGTCCTTGCTAAATCAATTCTAAGATCCCTTTTTAAAACCTGAAATTTTTAACAGAAGGGCATGATAAATAAAGGAGTAGAGAAATTGCAAAGCTATCACTCATTCAAAAACTATTAAAAAAATACCTTTTATAGATCACCGGTGGCATCGTGGAGTGTCTAGTAGGCTGTCGTATATGGAAGCAAAAGAGGCCATGAAATCAAAGGAAACCTCATTTTCCTTTGCTGAAACCTAAAATCAATTCAGAGTAGAACATGCTGAATAGAGGAGCAGGGATCTTGCAGGGGAAAGAGAACACAAGGAGAGAGAGAGAGAGGAGGTAGATCTGAAACAAAGGAAAGTACCGTTTGTGGAGCTTGCAAGCCAAAACAGGAAGATGGAGATCCTTGCGAACTGGAGATTGCAAGGAAAAGCAGGATTTGGCGTTGCTTGGAGCTGGAGATCGCAGAAATGACTACGCCCTAACTTAGAGCTGGAGATTGGACGACGGAATGAAGGCTCACTCACACTCATGAGAAGGAAGCTAGCGGCGATGTATTTCCCAGCTGGGCGAATTCCCCCTCGCACAGGCCAGGATGACGCCTTAAAAATCACATGTGGATGTTGAAAATGAGGAGAGTTGCTCAACTGGAGTGCATTTTAAAGGAGTGGAGAAGCTGCAAGCGACATGATTTTGATGAAAGCTGTGCGGGAGACGGACGATTTCTTTCAGGAGTTTGTGCGTGAATTTTGCCGCCCAATATTTTAGGGCTCAAAAGTAAGCGATTCAAATTAGAGTAGATTTGATTGCTAAGATTTAAACAAACATCTCTTTTGAATGGCTTACCGTGCGGGAGAAGACAACATTGGGGGGCGGGTCCAAAAAGCTGATGGGATGAAAAAGCTGTGACGGGATGGGTTGATAGACCAATAAATTCAGACTTTAGGATAATTCAAATATCTTGGATGGTGGATATTAAAAGAGTGGGCACTATTGAATGCTTTAGATGCAACATAAACTATAACTTAAATTCAAAACTAGTTTTTTTATTATATATAAAGATATATATATATATTATATAAATATATATAATATTATTTATATTATATATATATATATATAATTATTTATATTTATATATTATATAAATACGAGTTTCTTCGCGTGGGCTACGCCCGTGCTCGAAGCTCTCGGGCGGCCTTCGGCCCGGTGATGTATCCAGAAAATTAATAATGGGGATGCACAAATTGATAATGGGGGTGCATAAATTTTTTTTTTGAATGCGTCACTGGGTTCTAAAAATTATATCATAGAGGCCAGACATCAACTTTCTTCAAAAAAAATTTAAACGTTTCAATCGTATCAGAGTTGTTTCTCCCTCATCTGGCAACCGTTTTTGACGTATAAGTAGTCACAATTCATTGCCTCGACGAGAGGAATCAAAATACACTAATCATTTTAAAAAATAATGGGGGTGCTAGTGTCCCTCGGGAGAGAGAGAGAGAAAGGATTAAAAAATACCTTTTATAGATCACCGGTGGCATCGTGGAGTGTCTAGTAGGCTGTCGTATATGGAAGCAAAAGAGGCCATGAAATCAAAGGAAACCTCATTTTCCTTTGCTGAAACCTAAAATCAATTCAGAGTAGGACATGCTGAATAGAGGAGCAGGGATCTTGCAGGGGAAAGAGAACACAAGGAGAGAGAGAGAGAGGAGGTAGCTCTGAAACAAAGGAAAGTACCGTTTAGAGAGAGAGAGAGAAAGGATTAAAAAAATACCTTTTATAGATCACCGGTGGCATCGTGGAGTGTCTAGTAGGCTATCGTATATGGAAGCAAAAGAGGCCATGAAATCAAAGGAAACCTCATTTTCCTTTGCTGAAACCTAAAATCAATTCAGAGTAGGACATGCTGAATAGAGGAGCAGGGATCTTGCAGGGGAAAGAGAACACAAGGAGAGAGAGAGAGAGAGAGGAGGTAGCTCTGAAACAAAGGAAAGTACCGTTTGTGGTGCTTGCAAGCCAAAACAGGAAGATGGAGATCCTTGCGAACTGGAGATTGCAAGGAAAAGCAGGTTTTGGCGTTGCTTGGAGCTGGAGATTGCAGAAATGACTACGCCCTAACTTAGAGCTGGAGATTGGACGACGGAATGAAGGCTCACTCACACTCATGAGAAGGAAGCTAGCGGCGATGTATTTCCCAGCAGGGCGAATCCCCCCTCGCACAGGCCAGGATGACGCCTTAAAAATCACATGTGGATGTTGAAAATGAGGAGAGTTGCTGAACTGGAGTGCATTTTAAAGGAGTGGAGAAGCTGCAAGCGACACGATTTTGATGAAAGCTGTGCGGGAGACGGACGATTTCTTTCAGGAGTTTGTGCGAGAGTTTTGCCGCCCAATATTTTAGGGCTCACAAGTAAGCGATTCAAATTAGAGTAGATTTGATTGCTAAGATTTAAACAAACATCTCTTTTGAATGGCTTACCGTGCGGGAGAAGACAACATTGGGGGGCGGGTCCAAAAAGCTGATGGGATGAAAAAGCTGTGACGGGATGGGTTGATAGACCAATAAATTCAGACTTTAGGATAATTCAAATATCTTGGATGGTGGATATTAAAAGAGTGGGCACTATTGAATGCTTTAGATGCAACATAAACTATAACTTAAATTCAAAACTAGTTTTTTATTATATATAAAGATATATATATATATATATATTATATAAATATATATAATATTATTTATATTATATATATATATAATATTATTTATATTTATATATTATATAAATACGAGTTTTTTCGCATGGGCTACGCCCGTGCTCGAAGCTCTCGGGCGGCCTTCGGCCCGGTGACGTATCCAGAAAATTAATAATGGGGATGCACAAATTGATAATAGGGGTGCATAATTTTTTTTTTGAATGCGTCACTGGGTTCTAAAAATTATATCATAGAGGCCAGACATCAACTTTCTTCAAAAAAAATTTAAACGTTTCAATCGTATCAGAGTTGTTTCTCCCTCATCTGACAACCGTTTTTGACGTATAAGTAGTCACAATTCATTGTCTCGACGAGAGGAATCAAAATACACTAATCATTTTAAAAAATAATGGGGGTGTCAGTGTCCCTCGGGCCCCCCTCTAGATCCGCACTTGCTTCGGCCGCATCCAGGTGGGCTTCGCCCGCCTCCGCACGAGCTTCGCCCGCCTCCGCACGAGCTTCGCCCATGCTTGATGCTTCGGGCGACCTTCGGCCGCATAGAAGCGGACCCCGCTTCCACGTAGTTCACCGGCTCGGCACCACAACCGCCACTCGCGGCCCCCTGGATCCCTAAGATTGTTTGATTTTGCATAAGCGCTCCGGCGGGCGCGAGTGGCGGTTGCGGTGTCGAGCTGGTGAACTACGTGGAAGCAGGACCCGCTTCTATGCGGCCGAAGGCCGTCCGAAGCATCACGCACAAGCAAAACCTGTGCAAAGGCGGGCAAAACCCTCCTCAATGCGGCCAAAGACCACCCGAGAGCTTCGAGTAGGTCCGTGTGAAGAAGGTGGTATAAAAAAATTAAGAAATAAATAAAAAGAGTCCAATTACGACAAATTATGACAGGAAGACAACAGTAAGCTTACGACAAAAAGTCCGAGAGCGAATCCTTGCATCTCTCTGCAAAAGTCCGAAATCGAATCCTCAACTCGGCCGCTCAACGGAGCCCGGCGCCGGCAGCATGATCTCATCCTCCCGCCACTCCGGCAGCATTACTTCCTTCCTCTCCATGATTAAATACCGGCAGCCCTACTCCCATCCTGTCCACTTTCGAAGACCCGCGGTTTTCCTTCTCTCTCCTCAAATCGCCCTCTCTTCTTCTCCGTTTCGATCGCCACCGTCACCGCCGCCACGGCCGCCGCTATGGATTCAGTTTCCGAATCCTTCCCTCCGCTGCACTACCCGCTAGCACGCCGAGACGACGTCGTCCACGACTACCACGGCATCCTCGTTCCCGATCCTTACAACTGGTAAGTGCCTGGCATTCAGATGACCTTTATCTCATAAACGAGGTGGGGTTTTTTAATGTTCTCTTCGTTGTTGGTGAAAGAAGGCTGGAGGACTCGAATTCTGAAGAAACCAAGGCTTTCGTAAAGGCCCAGGCGGCGCTCACGAGCTCGGTTCTTGCCGAGTGCGGTGAGAGGGAGCGTCTGCGCCGGACGATCACCGCCTTCTTCGATCATCCGCGGTACGAGACGCCATTCAAGCGTGGCGGCAAGTATTTCTATTTCCACAACTCCGGCCTTCAATCCCAGAGCGTTCTGTACATCCAGGTACTGTAGAGACGGTCATTGTCCCCTCAGCTTAGCTTATCTTCAATGATTTTTGAAACGTGAATTCTGGTTGCAGACCGATTTGGGCTCGGAACCGGAGGTTCTGCTCGATCCGAACGCCCTCAGCGAGGACGGGACGGTGGCTCTCAGCAGTGCCGAGATTAGCAGTGATGGCAAGTATCTGGCTTATGGGATTAGCTCTAATGGCAGCGATTGGGTAACCATTAAAGTAATGCGGATCGTTGACAAGAAACCCGAGTCTGATACGATTTCGTGGGTAAGAGAAGAAAAGAACTGGATTGATCCTTACATGAATCCTTTTTCGTTTACTTCGATTGGGATAAAAATGTTGCTAGATTCTGATGATTGCAGGTGAAGTTCTTTCCCGTTGTTTGGAGTCATGATGGGAAGGGATTCTTCTATGGCAGATATCCAGAACCAATGTCAGTAAACTTGCACTGAATGCACCCTGGAAATACAGGGTTTTGGTAGAATACATCCTGAATATTTAAATTTGACGGAATGCACCCCAATTACTATTAGTCTTGCACTTTGCACCATAGGCTTAAAAATAAGGGGCATTTGTCCTATTTTCTTGAGATTACTAAATATTAAAAATTTTAATAGGCTGGATGAAACAATAACAATAATAGCACAAAACCTCTAGCATTACACCTGCTGATTCTATAGCCAAAGCATTTGATTCACTGATTCTAGCATACCGCGTCCCGAAAATTTGAAGCAGAATTGAAACACAACCCGACCTCAAGCTCAAAATTAGAATCATCGGCGTCTCCTTGATAAATTTGAATCTGTGAAAGTTTTGTAGGTTAGGGCTTGCCTGAAATGGCAAGCACAAGGACTCGGCACAAGGGGGCAGCATAGGGAGACTGAAAGTCGTCCGGGAAGGAAGAAGTGGGCGGCACAGGAAGTTGGCGTAGGGAGTCGGCACAAGAGCTCTTGATATCATTAGGGAAGACAATATTGGCGGCACTGAGAGGCGACAGAGTGAGTCGGCACGGGGACATGACGCAGGGAGGCGGCACAGGGAGGTGGCACGGGGATGGGGCTTCGGGTGGCTTCTTGTCGATTCTCCGAGCTCGGTACTATGAAAAATCATAAACCTAAAATGGCTGTGGACGATGACAACCTAATATCACTACTTAGATTTGTGCCCGGACCAAAATACCCCCTATTTTGAATATCAGGGTGCAAACTGTCAAACTTCTCTTAATTGGATGGTGCATTTCGCTAAATTTAAAAATTCAAGGTGCGTTCTGTCAAAACCCTATATTTCCAGGGTGTTCTCTGCCAATTACTCCTACTATTTCTCATTTTAGATTTTATTCTCACGGCAGCTGTATTTGTTAATGGAGGTTAACAGGGCAGGGGGAGATGTAGATGGAGGGGCAGAGACTAATATCCATCTTAACCATCAAATTTGCTACCATTTTCTGGGAACTGATCAGTCAGAGGATTTATTATGTTGGAAGGATCCTGAGAATCCTAAACATATATTCAAGGCATTTGTCACTGAAGACGGGAAGGTATTATATATTTGAACAATCTGTAGACTGCAGCACTCCCCTTATCTTGTTTAACTATATTTGCCCTTTATGTGGATTAGTGTCTCTTGTTTCTCCATTATGATTGCAAATGGTCCATACTTTCGGTGATTTTATTTATTCAGAATGTCTATTACTTTCCTAAAAATATATTCGGTTACTGTAAATTATTAGAAACTCATCTATTTTAAAACTGTTTTTGCGTGTGAATGAGCTGGTAGATAGTGGTTTAGCTTTAAGTTTTTTAAAGGCTCCTTCTACAGAAACAGTAAAATGCATAAATTAGGTTGCAATGTTTTTTTTATGTGGAGGATTGAGTACCTCGTCAACGTTTATTTCCGGGGTGTCTAGCTGTTCAGTAACCTGATTCTCCTCTTGTGCCAAAGGAAGATTGTGAAGGTCCACTTGAAATCGTCGTCACTGGGTGAACCCTTTTCTTGAATGAAAGCTTTAATCTCAAATCTTCCTTGGAATCTCTTGGAATAGAAGGTTGGGGAGTGTTGGAGTCTTATTAGGCGGCTAGGGCAACCTTCTCTCTCCAAAATCTCATGTTAGATGCCTAATCTCTAGAGAATAAAATGAGTTTCTCTGGAAGCTATCACTTGCGGTAGTGGCTTCCACTAGGCGGTAAGTGATAGCGTCAAAGTTCGAATATCCCACGCTGTTTTTTATCCTCAAGGCGGCAGAGCTTTCTACATGAAGGTTGGAACTATCACAGAGCATTAGTACATTTGAATGGCCCGTGCTGCTGCTGCTATGGGCTGCTATGAGCTCCAGTTGTAATTATTATTCAAACCTAGTGAGATAGTATTAAAATTCACTTAGCACTTTGCCTATTTTTTGTTTGGTATACAAGATTTTTTTTTAGATTTGCACCATAAATCAAAGAATTTTTTCTGAAGGGCTAGTGCTTTTAAGTTCTAATAAAAGAGGGGCACCGCAAGGAAAACCTTATTATGCTTCAATTTGTGTATGAAAATGCTACCCATATTTTGTTCCCTGTTATTGTCTATTGATGTCCAAGCTTCATTTTCATTTCACATAATGTTCCAACTTCAGTTATGAAAATTTTCAGTTCAATAGTGCTGATGATAATTTATTGTCATTGCAGTATGTTACATTAGCTGTTATTGAAAGCGCCCATCCCGTGAATAAGTTATACTACTGTGATTTATCTACACTTTCTGGTGGACTTCATGACTTCAAAGGATGCCAAGATATACTTCCTTTTATCAAGTTGGTTGACAATTTTGATGCAAAATATGAGGTTGTTTCGAACGATGATACTGATTTTATATTTTTGACAAATAAAGAAGCTCCAAGGCGTAAATTAGTCCGCGTAAATATTAGTAAACCAGAAATATGGACTGATGTTGTGCCAGAAGATGAAAGGGACGTGCTAGAGTCAGCTTATGCTGTTAACGGCCACCAACTTTTGGTATGTTACCTCCGCGACGTGAAGCATATATTGCAAGTAAGGGACCTAAAAACTGGTCAGTTTCTGCATGATTTACCTATAGATATGGGTACAGTCACTGGGATCTCAGGAAAGCGTAATGATGCTGAGATTTTTTTTAGTTTCACCAGCTTTCTTACACCAGGAGTAATTTATAGGTGCAACTTGTCTTATGAAGCTCCTGAAATGAAGGTATTCCAGGATGTTTTTGTTCCTGGTTTTGATCGAGATGAGTTTCAGGCCAAACAGGTAAATGTTATATTCGTATGCACTGTTCATTCACAATCTCCCATCTTAGTTAGTCAGAGCAAGCAGACATGTACGGGATTCTCCCTCATGGCTCACTGCCCCCATATTGTATTAGGCTAAATAGAATTTTTCATGGTGGACAATGAGCGGTGATAGTTCAGCCAATTTCAAACACAAAAAAATGCTGGATGGCCGCTGAGCAGGCGGGCGTTCGTCGATTCATTACAAAAAAGAAATGTTGCTCGACGATCACCGAGCGGGAGATTATCAAGCCGGCGATCATCAAACGGGCTGATGATTGTCGAGTGTCAGCTCTCTTCGAAGCTCGCTCTAATAAATTTTTTTTTTACCGATGCACGATCAATTGATTGTTATTAATGCGATGATACTCTCCATTAAACTATTACATCAACTAAGTTGTTCTTTATTTATAGTATATTTTTATTGATACCCGATTGGACATGTTATAATTAATACGATGATACTGTCCATTACACCACTTTATACCATTACGCCAACCAAAAATTTATTTTTATATACTATATATATACATATAAAGAAAAATAGGAGACCATCAAATAATTTAGGCATTGACCGTGATCGTCAATTACATCAAATAAGCACATTATTTTAGGCATTTTAATCACTTTGATTTAAAAATATCAACTGCTGCGACAATGCCCAGACCCCCATGGCCAATGTTTGTTGGCAATAATATTTGATCATCGCTCGAGTGGTGGTTTGTTATTGTCGTTGTCGCACACTGCGCATGAGCGGAGCCCATGCATGGACACTAGTGTGTCTTTATATATATAGGGCAATGTCATAAGCAAATGTGTGTGTGTATCTATATATGTAGGGCAATGTTATAAGCAAATGTGTGTGTGTGTGTATCTATGTATATAGGACAATGTTATTAGCAAATCATTTTTCATTAGTAGTGAATCTTGGCTATTAACAAACCATCAATTTTGCGAACAACTATTTACAAACCTTTTTGTTATTAGCAAACTATTCAAAAAAGTTAAAAAATATATAATATTCATCCATCCCTTTCCTTTTCGGCTCTGAGACATGCATGCCATACAAATGCGTGCAAAAATGGAGGGGAAAGGGATGCATGACAGCATGAACATCTTGAGATGGTCGACAGTTTCAACTTTGCGGTTAACCTACAATGAGGCCTCAAACATTTAGGTCTAAGATATTGCCAATTAACACATGATTTAATTCCAACAAGTAGCATCTGTCAACGAGAATTTGAGTTATTTAGATCTCAATAGTACTAAGATAACCTCTCATTCATTATCTATATTAGCTGATGGAAATTGAAGCGGAGGTGAAGTGTGTTGTGGAAAACAAAGAGTGCTAAGTGTTTGGACGCCAAGGGTGTTGGATGCGATCATAAATGGACGGTGAGGGTGCTCGATCGATGGGGAGTCGTTGGTGAGTGCTTTGGGTAATGGAGGAGGCGCAAACTGAGGAGATCAAGGACGTCAACGAATCTGGATAATTAAAAAAGAAGAGTGGTTTGCTAATGTAAGAGATAGAGTCAAAATAAGCCTATTCTCCAAAAATGTGTTTATTTTGAGTTGCTAATAGCGAGTTATGGTTTGCTTATTACAACGCCCTATATATTTAGACACACACACCAATATGAATATTTAATGCTTACACCATAAAAAATATCATCCCTTCGATTTCCACTTGTAGCCATTAATGAGGGTGTTGTTAAAGGCAAACCTTAACTCACTATTAGTAACTCAAAATAAACCCGTTTTTTAGAATATGCCTATTTTTTGACTACTCTATCTCTTATATTAGCAAACAACTCTTCCTATTTATTTCTCCAGATCCGTTGTCGTCTTTGATCTCCCCAGTTCGCGTCTCTCCATTACGTAAAGCACTCACGGGAGACTCTCCATCTCTTGAGCACCCTCACCGTCCATTTACGATCGCATCTAACGCCATTGGTATCCTACACTCTTCGTTTTCCACAACTCTACTCACCTCCTCCTCAATTTCCATCAACTAATATAGATATGAGAGGTTATCTTAGTATTGCTAAGATTTAAATAACTTAGGTGGCGTTTGGTTCGGCGGTTCGGCTGCTGTGCGGCCCAAACGCACCGGCGTTTTGAGGGAAAGCTGTGTTTGGCGTTGCTTATATTGAAAAATCCGTTTGGACGGATCCGCTGTTTACATTATCTCCTCATCCGCTATTTTTCGTTGCGTTCAACCGCAGAAGCAGGAATCCTCAACCTCGCTCTCCGGGTCAACCCGCCTCCGCGTCCTCCGCGGGGTCGCCTCCGGCCTCGTGTTCCTCCACGAGGGAGGGAGTCACGACGTCGCTCTCATCTTCTTCCCATTTCAGATCTGCAAGCATCATCCATGTCTTCCACAAACGAGGAGGTTGATTTGGAGTTGCCCCCCTTCCTCCGCATCTACAAAAACGGCGGAGTCGAGCGCTTTACCGTTCCGACCATCCTTCCCCCCTCCCCCAGCGATCCAACCACCGGCGTCGCCTCCAAAGATTTCGTCATCGATCCCGCCACTCCAGTATCCGCCCGCCTGTATCTTCCCCCAACTTCATCTCCGCCGCCGTCGAAGATCCCTCTGCTCGTCTATTTCCACGGCGGCGCCTTCTGCATCGAATCCGCTTTTTCCACCACCTATCACCCCTACCTCAACAACTAGATTTCTCTTCAATGGCTTTTAATTCATCATATATATATATATTGAATCTGAGTATATCCGATCTTCACACTCACGGATTAATTGGGCAGGGGACAGCGCGGGGGCTAACATCGCCCATTTGGTGGAGAAGGGGAAGGCGTATTATGATGTGTTGAAGGGCAGCGGGTGGAGAAGGCCTATTGTGATCGTCACTATGTGTTTACATAATTTCATTCGTCGGCATCCATCGCGTGTGGACATTGATTTCAGTGAGTCTGAACAAAGGGTTCAAGATGATGGGATGTCATCACAAGGTCAACAAGAGACATGTACTGACACTGCAGGTGGTGTAGAGGAGATGATTGCCTTACGTAATATTATTGCGAATCAACTGTATGAAGCAAGAACGTAGAGTGTAAAATATTGTGTCAATGAACATTAATTTGGTGTTATGAATGAATCTTAATTTGGTGTTATGAACCTTAATTTGATGTAAAAAATCCCGGGTACGTAGCTAATTTATCTATTGCCACTTTCATATTTGATTTTTTTTTCTTCTAAAAACTCCGTTTTGAATCCAAACAACTTTTTGAAAACTCCGTTTTGTAAACTCTGTTTCACCCAAACAGTTTTTTAACAAAACTCTGTTTTTCAGAATCAGCACTTATTCCATCAGCAACAGTTCATCAGCAGCTTTCCATCAGCAACAGCCCAACCAAACAGAGCCTTAAATTCTCACTGATAGATGCTACTGGCTCTATTAAACCATCTGTTAATTTCCAATAGCTTAGATCTAAATGTATAAGGCCTTGCAGGTTAACCACAAAGTTGAATCTGTCGACCATCTCAAAATGTTCATTCACCCCTTACCCCCTCGGCCATTTTGCACACATTTGTATGGCCTTCTTCACTTCTTGTCTCATGGTCGGGAAGGAAATGGATGGATGAATTTATATATTAAAAAATTGAATGTTTTGCTAATAACAAAAAAGTTTGTGAATAACCGTTTGCAAAGCTAGTTTGCTAATAGCGAAAAGTGATTTGCTTATAACATTGCCTTTTAATAACTCTCCTAAATTCCTCTAACGAGCTCGGACGTTCAACCCTAACTCAATTTTGATCCCGCAGATCCCATGACTCCGTCTTCAGTCGTCTCCACTCATAGAAACCGCCGACACTATTCTTTTGTCACGGGAAGACTAGAGCATGCACGCCTCCTATTTCTCCTCCTCTCCCACTTGAAAGATTGCCTATTCGCTCAACCACTAACATAGTTGTCAAGGCGCGCGCCTGAGGCGCCGGGCGCACCAGGCGCAGCCCGCCGCGCCTCAGCACAGCTGAGGCGGGCGATGTGCCCCAGGCGCGCGTCTTATAGGCTCCCAGTGTAACGCCTCCATCCGTCACATGGAATATAACAGAGGGTCCGGCCGGGGCCCCACGCCATATTTCACAGACAAACGGCGGAATCACGTATGAATATCAAAATTACTTTCTACTCGCATCTTAACTCAGAGCATTCTAGCGAAAGTTTATAACTTGCAAGAACTCATCCAATGAATGTCCACTAAATATATAAATAACACATTTATATATACAACCAGGAATATATACAAGAACACAAACGCTCACGGCCTTAAGGCTTTACATGTTTCTCTTTACAAGATGTGGTTTCATACATCGGCACGCAGACCGGCCACACATGAAATCCAATTCTTCGCATGACCTTCTAGGGCCTACAAGCAGCAGCAGCAAGAGCTTCAGCCCGCTCAATCCAAGTCAGCACCAGCAAGGGCAGCACCTGTATATGGACGTCCACCCCAAGAGTGATAAACAAAGCAACGATCAACATTCAGCTGACCAAGTATAACGACCCTACCCCTTATCTGGGGCAGTGGTTCCTTCCCTGCATGCATTGAAATCACAACATATATATCACAACAAGTGCACGCACGCACAACATCATCACAACCGCCGGCCTTCGTGCCAGACGCTCCGTGCACTCAGGGCACGCTTACGGTGTACCGAATCATCCTTGGTTCCACCACCGATTAGAGGTTATTAGCTTGTTGGCCGGACACTAGTCTACTACAACACGCATGCTGGAGACATCCTCGCCCATCCCACTCAGAGGTGTTCACTTCACGGCAACCAGCGAGCACTCTAGATTGACCTACCCCCGTAGTGTAACAAGCCGGGAAGGCCCGCAGCCCCCCATTTGCATTGCCACCAATCGACCGCTCACAACGCAGGTACACAGTACCTATAGATCGACCTACCACCGTAGTGTAACTAGCCGAGAAGGCCCGCATCCCCCCATTTGCAGTGCTACCAATCAATCTCTCACAACACAGGTACACAGCTCACGCAAAGCGTACAATTCCAATGCCACAAAGGCTCCACCACCACAAAGAATGGCTCTCACGACCACATCACATATAGCTCATGCAGAGCATATAACACAAGGAGCTCACAAGCATCCTCACAAACTCAGTAACCTACACATTTTATACACGAAGTCTTCTCTGGTCCGCAATATAAACATCATCAATCCAGATTAACCGTCCGGATGGGCTTCACACAACATGCCTATTTCGTACTACTCATTTCCGGATCTAGATGCAGACTCAACCGGGTATATCAACTATCAACCCGCTGGAATCGCTTACGCTTTCCACCTCTTGGTGGAGGATTCCATGCACATGCATAAAGGAGGACTTCCCTTGTCCAAAAAAAAGATCGTTACCCTTGACGATCGCTTTGGAGCCATGGAAATCTAGCCTGATGAAAAACACCGCAACGGCCTTGCCTTCACGGAACTGAACTCGGCTCTCGATTCGGATCACTGAAGCTCCTCCGGCAGCCGGATCTCTTCTCCTTCTTCCTTCCTTGCTCTCCCCTCTCTCTATCTCTTTTAGAAAGAGAATGGCCAAAAAGATGAGAGTTTATCTTCAACTCTCGGCCTTATAACAACAGGAAGGAGCTTGGACCAATGGATCCCAGATGAAGGAAATGAACGACCACGATTCGCCCTAAAATAACTTTTCCTGGGCTGACACGGCCTGTGACACGCCCGTGTACCCTAAGCGGCAAAGGAACCGACTCAACCAGACCAGAACACGGGTATAGACACGCCCGTGTCAAGCTCCTGACACGCCAGTGTCAAGCTCCTGACACGCCCGTGTCAATCAGTACACGCCCGTGCTGAGGGGCGTGTCCCTCAATCGACACAGGACCAACAAATCCCGAAAGGGACACGGGTTCCCAACACGCCCGTGTCAACTTTGACACGCCAGTGTCACCCAGAACACGCCTGAGATCCAGGCCGTGTTCCTCACCCGACACTGCCCGGCTACCAACACGAGCAGGACACGGCCTTGGATACGCCCGTGTCCCTGGCCGTGTCGCCTCTCGAAGATCGTCGACTGCATTTCGTCGAGAACTCGCGACAACACAGTGAAGGACACGGCCAGGGACACGCCCGTGTCCCAGGCCGTGTGCCTCACTCGAGACACACTCGAGGCCCACTCGAGTCCTACTCGAGACCTACTCGAGTATACGGAGCAGGACACGGCTTGGGACACGCCCGTGTCCCGACCGTGTTGTCTAGTCTACAAGCCAAGTATTTTTGGGGTGTTACAACCCTCCCCCCTTACAGAAATTTCGTCCCGAAATTTAGCGCAACTGTAGACACCAATATTGCATTCCTAGTGGACATTCTTGAGTTCAATTATGTTATCCCTACCAACCTTATCCTCTGATACCACTTTGTAACGCCTCCATCCGTCACATGGAATATAACAGATGGTCTGGCTGGGGCCCCACGCCATATTTCACAGACAAACGACGGAATCACGTATGAATATTAAAATTACTTTCTACTCGCATCTTAACTCAGAGCATTCTAGCGGAAGTTTATAACTTGCAAGAACTTATCCAATGAATGCCCACTAAATATATAAATAACACATTTATATATACAACCAGGAATGTATACAAGAACACAAACGCTTACGGCCTTAAAGCCTTACATGTTTCTCTTTACAAGATGTGGTTTCATACATTGGCACGCAGACCAACCACACATGAAATCCAATTCTTCGCACGGCCTTCTAGGGCCTACAAGCAGCAGCAGCAAGGGCTTCAGCCCGCTCAATCCATGTCAGCACCAGCAAGGGCAGTACATGTATATGGACGTTCACCCCAAGGGTAATAAACAAAGCAACGGTCAGCATTCAGCTGACCAATTATAACGACCCTACCCCTTACCCGGGGCAGTGGTTCCTTCCCTGCATGTATTGAAATCACAACATATATATCACAACAAGTGCACGCACGCACAACATCATCACAACCGCCGGCCTTCGTGTCAGACGCTCCGTGCACTCAGGGCACGCTTACGGTGTACCGAATCATCCTCTGTCCCACCACCGATTAGAGGTTATTAGTTTGTTGGCCGGGCACTAGTCTACTACAACACGTAGCTGGAGACATCCTCGCCCATCCCACTCAGAGGTGTTCACCTCACGACAACCAGTGAGCACTCTAGATCGACCTACCCCCGTAGTGTAACAAGCCAGGAAGGCCCGCAGCCCCCCATTTGCATTGCCACCAATCGACCGCTCACAACGCAGGTACACAGTACCTCTAGATCGATCTACCACCGTAGTGTAACCAGCCGGGAAGGCCCGCAACCCCCCATTTGCAGTGCTACCAATCGATCTCTCACAACACAGGTACACAGCTCACGCAGAGCGTACAATTCCAATGCCATAAAGGCTCCACCACCACAAAGAATGGCTCTCACGGCCACATCGCATACAACTCATGCAGAGCATATAACACAAGGAGCTCACAAGCATCCTCACAAACTCCGTAACCTACACGTTTCATACACGGAGTCTTCTCCGGTCCGCAATATTAACATCACCAATCCAGACTAACCGTCCGGATGGGCTTCACACAGCATGCCTATTCCGTACTACTCATTTCCGGATCTAGATGCAGACTCAACCGAGGATATCAACTATCAACCCGCTGGAATTGCTTACGCTTTCCATCTCTTGGTGAAGGATTCCATGCACATGCATAAAAGAGGACTTCACTTGTCCAAGAAGGAGATTGTTACCCTTGACGATCGCTTTGGAGCCATGAAAATCTAGCCGGATGAAAAACACCGCAACGGCCTTGCCTTCACGGAACTGAACTCGGCTCTCGATTCGGATCACTGAAGCTCCTCCGGCAGCCGGATCTCTTCTCCTTCTTCCTTCCTTGCTCTCCCCTCTCTTTATCTCTTTTAGAAAGAGAATGGTCAAAAAGATGAGAGTTTATCTTCAACTCTCGGCCTTATAACAGCAGGAAGGAGCTTGGACCAATGGATCCCAGATGAAGGAAATGAACGACCACGATCCGCCCTGAAATAACTTTTCCTGGGCTGACACGGCCTGTGACACGCCCGTGTCACAGGCCGTGTACCCTAAGCGGCAAAGGAACCGACTCAACCAGACCAGAACATGGGCATAGACACGCCCGTGTCAAGCTCCTGACACGCCCGTGTCAATCAGTACACGCCCGTGCTGAGGGGCGTATCCCTCAATCAACACATGACCAATAAATCCCGAATGGGACACGGGTTCCCAACACGCCCGTGTCAACTTTGACACACCCGTGTCACCCAGAACACGCCTGGGATCCAGGCCGTGTTCCTCACCCGACACAACCCAGCTACCAACCCGAGCAGGACACGGCCTTGGACACGCTCGTGTCCCTGGCCGTGTCGCCTCTCGAAGATCGTCGACTGCATTTCGTCGAGAACTCGCGACTGCATTTCGTCGACACGGCCAGGGACACGCCCGTGTACCAGGCCGTGTGCCTCACTCGAGACACACTCGAGGCCCACTCGAAGCCCACTCGAGTCCTACTTGAGACCTACTCGAGTATACTGAGCAGGACACGGCTTGGGACACGCCCGTGTCCCTGGCCGTGTTGCCCAGTCTACAAGCCAAGTATTTTTGGGGTGTTACACCCATGCGCGCCAAAGGCGCGCCCGGGCCTTTCAAGGTTTTTAAAAAAAAAAGTTTTTTTGATATGAGAAAAAACATGATCTTTAGACGCACCCGAGGCACCCCTAGGCGCACTTGGGCGCCTAATTCGCTCAAATGAGCGAATTGGGCGCCCAATTCGCTCAATTTCAGCTAATTGGGCGCCCAATTTGCTCAATTTCCTTTTCCCCAATTTTTGCGCCCCACGTACCTCAGGCGCGCCTGCGCCTTGCGCCTAGGCTCCAGGGGCCCTTTGTGCCTCTGTGCGTCTTGCGCCTTTGATAACTTAGACCACTAAGACAAAGGTTGGATTCATTATAGGGTGTTACATGTATATGTAGACTCGATGTTTCTTTTTGTGTTTGTCGGAGTTTGAAAGTAGTAGTCGTAACTGGGTCAATGTCGAGCCGGTCGTGTGCGTGTGGTGATCGTAAACCGACTGTTGTGTCATGATAGTGTGATTGTGCGTACTGGTGGCCGTGTTGCTCGCCCTGGCTGTAAAATACCTTAAATGATCTGCTGTAGTTAAGTGCTTATACTCGGTTTGTGGAATCAAAATGTTATGATGTATTTTGTTTGAAAGCTTTTTTCCCCCTGTTTTATTCTTTCAGTTCTCAGAACTTTCTTTGGAGACTCTTCACTTTCTCTGTTCAGAGATTGGCCTTAAAATAAATCTTCCCCTCCACTTACGAATCATGATTGGGTTCGTATCTGCGGTATCATAGCCTTTGTTTTGGCCGTGGGCATCATTCCTCATGGCTAACCATAGGACCCGACACCAGCACCTGTGCAAGGACCTGGATCTGCTCAAGCAAAGAGTGCAGGAAATGCACGGGCATCAATCCAAGTTAATGGAGGAGTTGGGCGATCAACTTACAATTCTTCTCATGGACCGTGACACACAAATTGCTGCTCAAACTGCTCTAAAAGCAAGACACTCACCTTCAGTAAATTATTCACTTCTGACTCATTGCGCCTGCTTGAACTTCTCCTGTTTCTCCGGTAATGCTGTGGAAGAATGGGTCTACTGCAGTGAACAATTCTTCGACGTCGACGACATACCAGAGGAAATGAAGGTTAAGTTAGCGCCTTAGAGGCAGTTAGCTTGGAAGGCAAGAATTTTGTCTGGTTACAAATTTTCGCCAAGTCAAGGATTGCCAGGACGGAGCTCTCATTGGACGAATTTGCAATGACGAATCATGAACACTTTGGTCTCTCTCTCTCTCTTTACAAAGATCTAAGGAGTGACCTCAAGCAAATCCGCTAGGCGGCCTTAGTCCAGGACTACCTGGATAACTTCGAACTTCCGCGCAACAAAGTTTTAATCTCCGAAGAGTGCCATCGGTCTGTTTCCTACGGGTCTTCGTCGTGACATTAAGCTACTATATCGTCTACGCTGCAGAAGGCTTATAGTCTAGCCACATCTAAGAACAACAAAAATTTCTTGGTACCAAAAGAGCATTTTCTCAGACCAGCAGTTCTTCTGCGTACTCCAAACCAAATGGTGCAAGGCTCCCCGGGTCTAGGGAGCGCTCTCCACCTGCCGCCAAGCCGACCGCTACAAGAACCACCAAGCGGTTATCTGCCAAGGGAATGAAAGAGAAGAGGGCAGAGGGTCTGTGCTTTTGGTGTGACAAAAAGTTATCCCAGGGACATAGGTGCAAATCTTCTTCCCAACTCTACAATACTGGAGGTCGGTGCTACTGAGAGTGACGATGAAGATGATTCTCCTTATAAAAATGCCCTACAAGATCAGGGAGGTCAGATTGAAGAACTATGCTTCCCCCTCAGGGTTCCATGCATGCCTGTATTGGGATAACCACATATCACGCAATGCGGGTTACTGGGTCGCATAATGGCACTCCAATCTTCATCCTCATCGATGCAAACACAATTTTTGGATGAGTCCATAGTAGCTCACCTATGTTGCTAATTTAAGACAATCCCCCTCTTCTAGGTGGCTATGGTAGACAGCAATCGGCTCGCCAGTTCCTACATATGTGAAGCCATCAACTGGACAATGCATGGAGTACAATTCGGTGCAGACACACTGGTTCTCCACTAGTAGTGATATGGTGGTTGGGTATTCAGTGGCTCATCACCTTGGGGCCCATCCAATGGGATTTCAATTAACTCAAGATGGAATTCCACTCTCAAAATAAGATCTCTCTACTCTCAGAAATCAACAAACTCCTCCAGAAAACACCTAAACTCTCATTTCTTTCCCTTTGCTGAATATGCTCTTGGGAGTCTCATCCTTTACACGGCCTTAATAGTTAATACGATCCAAGTGGCGCAATATGTGACAACAACGAATTCTTCCCAACATAAGAAATTGACGTCCCTATTGGAGGAGTACCAAGATGTTTTCTCAACACCCTTTGAACTACCGCTTCCTAGGAGTCATGATCACCATATCAATCTAAGGACCCCAAGTATGTTAACATGTGTTCATATTGTTATTTGGCTCTGCTGAGAACATAAATGGAGAGGTTAATTCAAAACATACTTGAGTCGGGAGTAATTAGAAGAAGTACAAGCCCATATTCTTCTCCAATTGTTATGATCAAGAAAAAATAAGGCCCTGGAGATTATGTAACAACTATAGACATCTCAACAACAATATCATCAAGGATAAATTCCCTATTCCATCATTGAAGAGTTATTAGGTGAGTTACATGAGGCCACAATCTTCTCGAAATTGAGCCTCAGGGCTGGTTATCATTAGGTAAGAATGACACCCCATGATATATAATAAATGGCTTTTAGGTTTCATGAAGGGCACTATGAATTCCTAGTCATGCCATTTGGCTTGACAAATGCTCCCTCAAACTCTCAGAGTTTGATGAATCAAAATTTTCAACCATACCAGAGCAAATTTAGTTTGGTCTGACAATTTTAATTTATAGCCCTTCTTGGGATGCTCACCTACTTCCTCCTCACACCGCTCTCCAAGTTTTGAAAGCTGAATCCTTATTCGTTAAAAGAAGCAAATGCTTATTAGAGGTGCCTCAAGTTGAATATCTCGGTCACATAATCTTAGGACAAGGAGAAGTGGCCGATCCTCAGAAAATCCAAGACATAGTGAATTGGCCAATACCCCAAACCGTGAAGCAATTAATTGGATTCTTGGGCTTAACCGGCTATTATCAGAGTTTTATTAGAGGATATGGATCATTGCCAGATCACTGACCAATATCCTTAAAAACAATGGTTTCATTTGTCCAGTTCAATAAGGAAGCCTTCAACCAACTCAAACACACTGTCAGTTCACCTCCAGTGTTCTCTTCCTAATTTTTATAAAGGTGTTTATGTTGGAGACAAATCCATCAAACTCAGGGATCAGGGCTTTCTTGATGCATGAAGGGAACCCAATTTCATTATTTAGCGTGGTTTTTAGTCTCAGACCCAAACACGCTGCATTGTCGGTCTATGAAAAAGTGCTACTTGCCATTGTTTGGCTGTACAAAAGTGGCGGCAGTATCTCATTGAGAGTTTCTTCGTGATTAATACCCATTGGAATTATCGGGTCAATGTCGGCCTATTAGAGTTTTAGGTATATTTGGTTTTAGTCCCACATTGTGTATGAGTGTTATTGTGTCTATGTATTTCATATTTAAAGCCCTTATGTGGATGAATGAATTATTAACTTCTATTTCAATTTACCCTCTTCCAACATGGTATCAGAGGGAAACAATTCCTCCGATGCGTAACCCTAAATATCTTTTTTTTTTCCCGTGGCTGCCACTCTTGATTCTCTGTTTTTGAACCCGGCCGACTGCGCCGCTACGGCTCACGATGAGCCACTCCGCTCCTGTTGAGGGAATCACCGATTGATTCCATCGATGAGAGTGGCCGTCATTCCCCTCGATGAGATCAAGGTTGATGAGCCTTGATTCATCCAGCGCTAGTTCTGTCGTCGATTCCCTCCAGTCGACGTTCCCTCTACTTTTGATCCAGTCGCCGAGCCCTCTACTTCTGATCCAATTGTCGGGCCCGTTGCTGCTGTCTGTGCTTCTCGACGCAGATGATGCATGGAACTACATCCTCCAGTCTTGCCAGTCCCATCTCCTCCCTTGTCGACAACAACTTGAGTTTCTCCCGTTGAGCCTCTGCTCTGGTGGTGTCGCTGCTTCTCTGCCTTATCGTGGAAGCCCGATTCCTGCCGATTTCTCCTTTGTCATCGACTTCAACTTTGCTTCCCGACACAGCTTACGTTGATCTCATCGACGACTGTTTCCGGTTGTTACTCTTCTTTGATCCTTCCGTCAGCTGGACAATGGCTCCAGATCCAGTCGGCTACACTGCTGCTCCTCCAGATATGTGCTCATGCTTCCTTTCGTGGATTTCTGCCACCTTATAGCGGCTGCCCCTCGTATGTCCGTGCCACCAGTTGCTGCAGCTGCTTCCCGGGGTGTTGATGCCTCACATTTACTGAAGTTTTTTTGTGTTACTTGCCATATTGTGTGTCTTATGTTGTTTGTTTCTTGTTTTAGTGTTATGCCTTCTTACATGTGTTTTTCACGCGAGAGGGAGTGGATGAAGACGACTCAGATGATTTTTCCCGACTTTTTCGCCTTCGTTCCACATGACCTTTATGCTTATGTTGTTTGTGTATCCCCATGTCTTTCTATTGGTTGTGTGTTGGGGACGCGACTGATGTTGGTGTTCTAGTTTCATCTGGTTATGTCGCATGAGCATTCTTGTCATGGCGTCCAGGCGCCCAATTGTAAACAAGGCATCAGACGCCTTATTTTTTTAAAGAAAATATAGGAATTGACAGCGGTTTATATATAAACCGCTGTCTATTCTACCTTGAACCCTAGAATAGATAGCGGTTTATATACAAACTGCTGTCTATTCTACCCTGAACCCTAGAATAGACTGCAATTTTGTAAAAACTGCTGTCTATTCTATCTATTTTAAACCGTGAGCCGTAAATTTTAGTTTTTTACTTTGACTTTTTGGTTCTTACAGTCGCAGCTATGTCCAAAAAACCCTAAAGACGATTTTTTGAAGTTTCTGCTCTTCTTTGCTTCGATTTGACGATTCTTCTTCGACATATCTCATTTAGGTATATTATTTCTTCATTTTTTTTAGTTTTGAGCTCTTTTGTATTGTTATTATTATTATTATTAGTATAAACATTGTGTAGCACCGGCCACTGAATCTTCCAATCTCATATTTTGACTATGCTAAATGCATATAAATAACACAATGTACCCTAAACTGACAGCTTCAATAGAGATTAGAAGTCTTCATTTAATCATTTTTCTTCAACACTGACTCTATTTATTTGCCTAATTGTTGTATTTTAATTTTTAAGTTTTAACCCTTATTGTACATGTCTAAATCACCTGACTCTATAGTTCTATATTAACATTTAGCAATAACCGCTGTTTATAGCCTGCATTAGATTTTTTTTTATATTAAGTTGTTGCCTTGCGAAATGCTCGCCTTATTGTCGCTTAGGCGTCTGCCTTGTCTCCTAAGCGTCCAGGCGCCCGACGCTTGCCTTTGTTCGCCTTAACGTCGTGACAAGAATGCGCGTGAGACTGTGTCGTACGAGACTGTGTCGTGTGAAACCTTCAACCAATCATAGCCATCGATGGCGGGATGCCATAATCCTCTTTTTATTATAAATAGATGGTTTGCGGGCTGGTTGAAGGTATTGCAGAATTTGGAGACTCTTCTTCCCGGATTCCAGCGATCACCCCTCGGTGCTGACGCCGTGGAACCCTAGGTGACGACTCCTAGACCCCCTCCCGCTCCCCAAAGGTAACCTCTATCCTTAGCCACCCTCCCCCACCTCCAAATCTCCCTCCCGCCGCCCTTATTAGTGATTCCAGCAGCTTTCATTCTTCCCAGCAACGGTTGCTATTTCTGCCACCCATAATAAGGTTTGATGTCCCTGTTCAAACTCATAATCATTGCAATTTCCTGTTCCGTGAAATTAATACCGCTGATTTAAGCCTCTCTGCTACTGTGCGCCTCTCTAAGCCCGTCCAGCAAACCAACAGGTCCCTCCCTTTCCCTTCTGCCACCGCCAATCCCTCCTCCAGCACAACCGCCACCTGCGACCTAACCCTACATGCTATGCAAAAGTCCGACGGTTAGATCACAAATTAGATAATAAATTAAAATCACCCCCACACAGATAAATTCATGACAAGGCAAAATATTTTATTAGAGCAAAAGAAAGCTTAGGCTTTCCTCCGCGTGGAGGGCCAAAGCTAGAGCGCGCGACGAATAAAGTCCTGCAAATCACAATATTTATCTAACAAACTACTACCATACGAGATATCTAAGCCAATATAATATCCAACCCGGTAAATACATGAAAAATAATAATCCAACACAACAATACTCACTAAAAAGTGGGCTGACCGAGACAATGAATATTCCGGAGCTGGATGCGTGGATCGGCGATCGAGAGTGGAATCGGCGGCATGGAAATAATGGAGGTGGCTGTCCTTGACGGCGGAAGATGAAAAATGGACCAAAAATGGATAGATCTGGCCATGTAGGTGGAGATCCGGGCGGGGGTGGGTAGATCCGATGCTGTAGTAACGGATCAGGGTTAGGGAGTGTTGGACGGGTGATAGAAATAGCGGGTCAGGGGCTGAAATTTCCAGATCTGGTCCGATCTGGAAATTGGGGCTGTTTGAAGGTGGTTCCACGAAAGAGGGGGTGTCGGCCTTGGATTGGTGGGGGTGGGGGTGGGGGTGGGAGGGGCGGCAGGCTGCGGTTATGCTGGAGGAGGGATTGTCGGTGGCAGAAGGGATATCGAGGGACCTGTTGGTTTGCTGGAAGGGCTTAAGGAGGCGGCACAGTAGCAGAGTGGCTTAAATCAGCGGCATTAATTTCACGGAACAGGAAATTGCAATGAATACGAGTTTGAACAGGAACATCAAACCTTATTATGGGTGGCAGAAATAGCAACCGCTGCTGGGAAGAATAAAAGCTACTGGAATCACCAATAGGGGCGGCGGGAGGGAGATTTGGAGGTGGGGGAGGGTGGCTAAGGATAGGGGTTACCTTTGGGGAGCTGGAGGGTGCCTAGGAGTCGTCACATAGGGTTCCACGACGTCGGCACCGAGGGGTGATCGCTGGAATCCGGGAAGAAGAGTCTCCAAATTCTGCAATGCCTTCAACCAGCCCACAAATCATCTATTTATAATAAAAAGAGGATTAGGGCATCCCGCCATCGATGACTACGATTGGCTGAAGGTGGGGCCACCTAAATACATCAAAATAAAATGCAAAATAGTGAAATAATATATCAAATCGATTCGCAACGTGAATCCGAACACATATGTGGAGTCTGATCGTCGATCCGGGCTCGCCATATATGGAAAGTCGCCAAATCAGTCCCGAATCGGCCCAAAACTCGTCATCCACTATAAATGCTCGTCTATGCTCCGTATCACTTCCCCTCCACTTACGCATTCCCCCTGCCTTCATTCATTCAGTCCCAAAGCAACATTCCTCTTCGCCTCCCTCTCTCATGCTTCACGAAGCCAAAAATCATCAGTCACTTTCTCTCATGCGCTCCCAATGAAGGAAATCGCCTTCACCTTCCTATGACTCCTCAGACAGGTTTTTCCCAATATGTTCTTTCCATGAGTGGATTCCCATGCTATGGTTTCCGTGCACCGGATTGAGATAATGTGTCCAATATCCTCACCGCATTAAAATTTTTTGTCATCTTACTTGTCAAAGAATCCAATGTAGAAGTTCTCTGCACACTGATATACCCATCAATGCCAACTACCTATTATTATTTTTACACATTTTCAGCAGTTCACCTTAGTGAGTCTTCATTAGTTTTTCATTTTACACCCACTGTAATCACCATTTATCCTAATTTTATTCATTTTTTTATTCTAAGGTTTTACATCTACGATTTCCCTTCAATAATTGTTCACTTTACACCAATTAGTCACTCTCTAACAACCAAAATTTAGGGCAGGAAGTGTAATATCCAAACATAATTATATTGCTTTAGCATATGTTTCATGTGGCATTCATTTTGCATTCAAAAGAGTATTCAGATTTGCATCTCCAGTATCCTCTTCATCAGCCGCGAACCAGATTTATTTACAACCATGGACGGGCAGAGCCCCATTCTCATCCAACATCAGTTTAGTAGTTGCATTACTACTTTAGGGGAGAGTAGAGCATTTGCACTTTATTGTTATCTGCCTATGTTACTGGCCAAGCTCATTCGTAGGAGCAGTTGAGCATGAGCATAGCTCGCGCGAGACTGTTAATGTGTGCCTTTATATATATATAAAGAACTTACATGCTCCATTTTCCTTTTCTCAGGTTTTTGTTTCCAGTAAGGATGGGACCAAGGTTCCAATGTTCATTGTTTCGAGAAAGGATATAGCTCTTAATGGATCACATCCAACCTTGCTCTATGGTTACGGTGCTTTCAACGTTAGCTTGACGCCGTCTTTCAATGTGGGGCGCATTGTTATAGCTAGGCATTTAGGTTTTGTTTTCTGCATAGCAAATATTCGTGGCGGTGGAGAATATGGCGAAGAATGGCATAGAGAGGGATCTCTTTCAAAGAGGCAAAATAGCTTTGATGATTTCATTGCTGCATCAGAATTCCTAATTTCATCTGGATATACCAATTCCAAAAGACTGTGCATTGAGGGTGTTAGCAACGGTGCTTTTGTAGTTGCTGCATGCCTAAATCAGGTTCAACCCCTACTATTATTTCATTATTATGTACTTTTAGGATAATTCTAGTTAATGATTTAATTTGAACAGCGGCCAGAGCTTTTTGGTTGTGCCCTTGCTCATGTTGGTTGCATGGACATGCTGCGGTTTCACAAATTCACCATAGGTTAGTTCTCAATTTTATTACTACTCTTTTGCCTTTTTATACCACAATTTTTCTTTTTAAGCCTAATGGTTCATGTCCCATTGATTCAGGTTATGTATGGACATCTGATTATGGTTGTTCAGATAACGAGGATGATTTCCAATGGCTTATTAAGTATGAATACATTATTTTAATTGGTTTTTATAGTTATTAAGCATTCCTTTCTGCGCATCTTATGAATTTCATTAGCTGTTTTTGCACTTATATTCGTTTTTAAAACTACACAAACCTTAGATCTCTGTATTATTTATACTAAGATTGGTTGTGAAATTTGATCTGAATTGTCATAAATTTGAGCTTTAAGCTCTGTCTGGAACAGTTGTGGCGTTTGAGCAGTTGTAGTGTGAAACTATGGTAGAAAACATAGTAGTGATGGTTTACTTGTTTGGAACTTATATGATGCGAACAAGAACGATGCACGAGCACGAACAAGACAATATTACAGTAATTGAAAAATAACACGAATACAATCTGGATCGAACTCCGACCAAGACCAAGGAGGCTGGGTCCTCCAATAGTCCTCTCCAAAGAGAGCCCATAGCCCTAATACATCTAAGATGCCTAAGCCCATAAAGCCCCCCTTTATATAGATGAGGAAGGAAAGACATAAAAGGAAATACAATAATAATAAAGGAATTAATTAATCTAATTAATAATATAAATATGCAAGAGTCCTTGTTGCCCGAATCCGGCGTCTTGGCAAGGACTGCTGCACCTCCAAGAGAACTTGAGTGTAGTGTTAAATAGACAAAAATCCTCCCATATTAGACGTCCTAGGGAATATACCGTAAGAATTGTGACCGACTTAGGTTTGGAAGTTGGAATATAGGTACGCCAACAGAGAAAGTGATGAAAGTAGTGGATATGATGATAAAAAAAAAGATAAATATTTTATGTTTGCAAGAGACTAGATGAGTGAGTGAGAAAACTAAATTTTTAGATAATTCAGGTTTTAAATTATGGTACACAGGAAAAAATACAACAAGCAGTGAAGTCGGTATTATTATGGATACTACTTGGAGGGATGAAGTTGTTGGGGTAAGTAGAAAATGTGATACAATCATAGCTCTTAAATTGGTTACATGAAAGAAAACTTTTAATGTGATCAGTGCTTACGTGTCACAAGTAGGATTAAGTGAAGCTATTAAAGTATAATTTTTGGGAAGACTTAGATAATTTAGTAAGAGAAATCCCACAAATAGAGAAGATTTTCATAGGATGAGACTTAACTGGACATATATGAGAAAATATAGATTATGCAGTTGTTTATGAAGGATTTGTATATGAAGAAAAAAAATGAAGAATACCGAACCATTTTATACTTTGCAGTAGCACATGAGCTAATGATGACAAATACACTTTTCATAAATAGGGAAGAACATTTAATTAAGTTTAAAAGCGGACTAAATAAGTCACAAATTGATTATTTTATGAGTTGCAAAATAGATAAAATGATTTGTAAGGATTACAAAGTCATATCTGGAGAAAATTTAACAACACAACATAAGTTAGTAGTGTTAGACGTGTAAATTAAATATAATAAATTTAAGACAAGAATAAAAATGTTGCTAAAAATTCGGTGATGGAACTTGAAATTAGAAAAGCAAGTTGCTTTCAAGACAACAGTTACAGAACAAATAGTTGATAACCCTTATGCTGATCCTAGTGTCTCATGAGAAGTTATGTATTCACATTTAAGGACAACTGAAAATAACGTACTTGGAGTATCAAAAGGTCATGCGCCCCCAAATAAAGAATCTTGGTGGTGGAAAGAGGAAGTGCAAGATAAAGTGAGGACAAATAGGATCAACTATAAATCACTCTACACTTGTAGGAATGATAAAAACTTAGGTAGGTATAAAGTCACCCAAAAAAGCTAAACATGTAAGTTAAGCAAAAAATCAAGCTTAAGAAGAATTTTATAAGCGATTAGATACCAAAGATGGAGAGCGTGATATATATAAAATTACTCGAGCTAGAGAAATGAAGACAAGAGATTTAAGCCAAGTAACATGCATGAATGATGAAACAGATACAATTTTAACGGATGATGTGAATATTAAAGAGTAATGAAAAAGATTTTTTTATAAACTATATAATGAAACAAAAAACATTGAATTAAATTTGAAAATTTTTAAGTAAATCGGAGTAGTATAAGAACATAACGTTTTATTATAAAATTCAATTATTAGAGATAAATAATGCTCTAAAGAAGATGAAAAATGGAAAGACGGTTGAGCTGGATGATATACCCATCGAAGTATGAAAATGTTGAAGGAATGAAGGAATTTTATGGCTTATATGTTTTTTCAATAAGATGCTGAAGTCAAAGAAGATGTTAGACTAATGAAGAGAAAATATCTTGGTACTTTTGTATAAAAACAAAGAAGATATACAAAATTGTGTTAATTACAGAAGAATTAAATTGTTGAGTCATACCATGAAATTATGGGAGCGAGTAATAAAAAGAAGAATAAGACGGGAGACTAACATCTCGGAGATTCAATTTGGATTCATGCCAGGGCGGTCGACTATTGAAGCTATACATCTTTTGAGGAGACTCATTGACAACTACCGAGAAAGAAAACAAAATTTGCATATGCTGTTTATTGAACTTGAGAAGGCTTATGATAGAGTTCCAAGAGAGATCTTATGAAGAGTCTTAGAAAAGAAAAGTGTAAATGTATCATACATTGACGTAATCAAAGATATGTATATAAATTC
Organism: Platanthera zijinensis; assembly: GCA_039513925.1. Taxonomy (NCBI): domain Eukaryota; kingdom Viridiplantae; phylum Streptophyta; class Magnoliopsida; order Asparagales; family Orchidaceae; genus Platanthera; species Platanthera zijinensis. The sequence goes on from CM077083.1 coordinate 14,979,447, forward strand.
AGTGATAAGGGTGATGACATCTAGAAGATTAACACATGAATTATCTCTTAAAGTTGGCTTACATCAAGGTTCAACTTTAAACCCTTATCTCTTTACCCTTATCTTAGATGAGCTCACCAGACATATCCAACAAACAATACCTTGGTGTTATTATTTGTGGATGATATCGTTTTGGTCGATGAGACGTGCGAGGGTGTAAACGCAAAACTTGAATATTAGCGAGACACTTTAAAAAAGAAGGTGTTTAGGTTGAGCAGGACAAAGACAGAGTATTTGGAGTTTAAATTTAGCAGTGCAAGGACAGATGATTTTGTTATTAATTTGGATGATCAAGATATTTCCCGTAGTGAATGTTTTAAATATCTTGGATCTATAGTTCAAAAAGACGGAGGTATTGATAAAGACGTGACACAGAATCCAAGCGGGTTGGTTGAAGTGAAGAGGCGCGTAAGGGATCTTGTATGATCGTAAAGTACCATTAAAACTTAAGGGCAAGTTGTACCGTACTGCGATTAGACCAGCGATGCTCTATGGTTCTGAGTGTTGGGCAGTGAATTGTGTACATGAGCAATAAATGGGAGTTGCGGAGATGAAAATGCTTAGGTGGATGTGGACACATGAGACTGGATAGAATTAGGCTAAGACAGGAGTAGCACCAATTGCAGAGAAGATGCGAGAAGATCGACTAAGATGGTTTGGACACGTGTAAAGGAGACCATTAGAGACACCTATTAGGCATGTTAAAACGAGGGAGAGGTAGACCATAAAGACTTGGAATGAAATTATAAGGAAAGACATGATGTACTTAGGCATTAGTGAGATTATGACACAAGATAGGACACAATGGCGACAAAGGATCCATATAGCCGACCCCACTATAGTGGGATAAAGGCTTGAGTGTTGTTTTTTGTAATATTAAGTAATTAATATTAATCAATTACTTAATGCCATTTAATTACAAGCATTAATTACGGCGGCTTTCATATGCGTGCTCCAGTGGTCCCGACAAAGGGTGATGCCTCCGACAAATGTGCGAGGTAACATTACATCGGTCTTAAAATCGGCCTTGCCCTCTTGGCCAAAGTTTAATTTTTTTTTGGGATCTTTAAGAATGGGAGGGACATATGAGTTGTGGCTGGGTGCAGAAGGGGGGCAAAATGATGAGAATAAAAAATTAAAGGTGAGGGTAAAGTGGTATCAAGAGGATAAGGGGGAGGACAACCACAAAAAGGTGGAAAGAGGGTGTCTAGCTGTAAGAAAAATAAGGAGAGAGGTTGTGATGTGATGTGGTTTATAGTGGGGTAAACGATGGGTGTAAAAGGAGGTGAGAATACGAGATTTGGGGAGGCGTGACTCTGGAAAAGGAAAAGAGCCCGTGGCTCGGTGGTGGGGAAGACAAAGCCGGCCACATCGATGTGAGAGGGAATAAAAAATGTGGCCGCTGCTCCGGATCGAATCGACACACCCGAGTCGACGCCGATGGGGAGTAGGGGGAGCGGACGCAGCTACGTCAAGGCATCAAGGACGAGAGGCGGAGGCGGAAGCCGGGGCTGCGAGCATTGCTGCGAGCATTGCTGCGAGGAAGCCTCCCGTCGGAAGCGGAGGTCGAGAGACAGCGCTGATGATGGGGAAAGCGACGTCAGCACTGGCGGTGAGTTGCGGGCGGACTGCGGAGTGATGGCGTTGGCCCAGATCTGAGTTCCTGCAGAGGGCGGTGACGTCAGAGCGGGGTCGGTAGTCGGGATCCATGGTTACAGTTAACCGGAATCCATTGTCGGGGGAGCGGAGGGCTGTTGATGGTGCGGGCAGCGGAGGAACAGGAAGTACCACGGGAGGGATTCGATCGAGCTCGTCGAGTTGATCGAGCTTGGCATGGAGGCGATGCTCCATGGCGAGGATGTCAGCAAGCATGACGGATTGCCGGTCGAGGCGCGCATAGAGGGAGATGGTGTTGAGGCGGATGTCCATCGTGGCTCGAACCCCGGCGGCTTGGAGTGAGCGGACGTGGGTGGTAGGTCGGACCATTGATGCGAACAAGAACGATGTACGGACACGAACACGACAATATTGCATTAATTGGAAAATAACATGGATACAATTCAAAGCGAACTCCAGCCAAGACCAAGGAGGCTGGGTCCTCTAATAGTCCTTATCTCCAAAGAGAGCCCAAAACCCTAATACATCAAAGATGCCTAAGCACATAAACCTCTCTCCCTTATATAGATGAGGTAGGGAAAACATAAAAGGAAATACAATAATATCAAAGGAATTAATTAATCTAATTAATATCAATTAATTAATTAATGTCATTTAATTACAAACATTAATCATGGCGGCTTCCATATGCGTGCTTCGGTGGTCCCGGCAAAGGGTGGCGCCTCCGGCAAATGTGCGAGGGTAACATTATATGACAACATTTTTACCCCAAAATTCATTTCTAGTGCGTAAGCGTTCACGGACGCTAAGATATTTCCACTTCTGCATGGTTATCTCGACGTTTTGACCCAAAACATTATTTTGTGAAAATGGCTTCCATGACTACACACCTATCCAAATACTAATATTTTTCGTAATTGTATTAACAACTGCCACTACTCTTCCAATCATGACATTTTGCTCTAAGATTTGTGGTAGTTCAAAGTTATTTATACATCCCCACTGTCTTTTTTTTCCATAATACCTTCTTTGTTTCAGATACTCGCCTCTCCATAACGTGAAAAGGCCATGGGAAGCATCTTCTGATTCATCCATTCAGTACCCTCCAACCATGATGCTGACAGGCGATCATGATGATCGTGTGGTGCCACTGCACTCACTGAAATTACTGGCAGTAAGTAGCCATTGTTTTGGGCTAAAATTCCTTTCATTTGCCATATTTTGTTTAATTTTCATAAACAAAATTTCAGAAAATTACACGAGCACCATGCGCCTTGAAATGTTAATATAATGGATTCGTATTTGGCAAGCCCCTTTCACTTGAAACCTTAATTTATGTCCCTTGTAATGATGTGTTATGACTTTAGGGTTCCTGCCATCTTGTTACTATAGCCTCCACAAGTGGAAGAGACTGGCTAGGTAATAATACTAAGGTTGTAAACATAATGTCTGTGATATATCAGGTTGTGTTTTAAAATATCGGATGTGAGAGAGAGGTAGATGATATTTTAAAATATCGGATTTATATATATTAGAAACAAATTATGACTACTATTAACAAGTAATATTATAATATATTAATATTATATAATAAATTTATTTTGGTAACAAAAAGTTTTATAGCAAATAAGAAAGATTTAAATGCTAAATAATTTTCATTGATTATAGATTTTTTTCATACTTACAAAATTTGTGTTTAAGGTATATAATCATCAATTAATGAATGCATTCCAGGTCTTAAAAGTTCGCAATATGAAATAAGAATGACATATTGTGAAATGATTATACAAAATTAATTATAGGAATAACATGTATTAACTAGAATGAAACAACAAGTTGAATGAGTATGAACATATATAATACAATACATAGAGATGATTTCAATATATATACTACTAACATAAATTAAAATAAATAACGAGCAATATGTTCAAAAATTGTGTTGGATAATATGCAAAAAAATTGATATGTTGACATATTTTACTAAAAGACAATCTATGTTTTTAGAGAAAATTTGTTGCATGTATTGCCTTTGACAACAATATGTAGTGATCACATGTGGAACAGAAAACATTTAAAATATTAGGTAATATTAAGAAGACCCATTTTCACCTCCATTATCTGATTGTCTCATTGCTTCCTGCTACGTTGCTCAGTTGTTCTCCTCTTCTCCATGATCCTTGCCTTTTGAAATCTATTTGCTAGTCACAAATTAGGTGTCTCTTCCATGCATAGATAATGACTTGGAAATTTGTGGAGTTCTTATTGAGCACTATTGGTTTAAGTAAAAGACGACATTGGTCCTCAAATAAGTGCATTCCTCTATGGCTCTAGGAGGCATGGTTATATATACACAAACAGTCGTGCACGGGGTTCCTCGTGTCCATACAGCGACAGAACACCCAGAGCTCATCTTTGTTGGGCTAGAGAGCACACAAGCCCGACCAGAGCACCTGCAAATTAGTTCAAGAAAAAGTACCTGCACGGTCGCTTAGCGGTATACCGATACACAAACAAAACACAACACAAAATAACAGTAATAAAAGTGAATTGAAGATTTAACGTGGAAACCCAATATGGTGAAAAACCACAGGACGATCAACGTCTAACTAAGCCGCAACTAAAATGTATGAAACAATAGACAATTATAAGGTTTTTCCTTCTCGATTCTTATAGGATCTTCACTGGCTTCACACTTCACAATACAATAAATAGTAATAGAATAACTGTAAGTTATCAATAGTGGCGGTTTGGCGGACGAGACGTATTACACAAATCCTCTCCAAGATGCCTCTTCGAATCCTTGCCCAAATCTGCTCCAGATCCAAACATGTAGGCGAAGTACTCTTCGTCAACGTCATACAACGAAGTCCGAAAGCTCTCATAAACTAAGACGATTGTCACAAATGCCTCTCTAAAAATCTTCTAATGTTTGAGTTTGGAGAGAAGTGGATGCCTTACCCCTCCTCCTTCATGCCTATTTATAGGGCCAAAACCAAGGAGATTAAAGTGGTAGATGACATGTGAATGAAGCTTTCTTGGGTCAAAAAACACATGTCATTTGACATGAAACTTCCTTTGGACAATTTCCTAAAAGCTTTCTTTAAGATCACATGTTGATTTCCAGGTCAAAGACGGCTACTACGTTTCATACTTATCATGAAACACATGCTTGAAAACACGGTCAAAGTTGGCTAGCCTTTTTCATACTTAAGAGAAAATTATCTAACAAATATCCCCCTTTTCGACTAAGTGAAAAAAATTTACCATTCTGATAATCTTTCCCCGAATCTCCAATTTGCTTCGGTCCTCCATCAACATGTCTCCATATTCGGTCAGCTACACCAAATTCGAGTTAGAATGACTCGAATCCAACAATATTCTTCACAAAGGATAGGAACTGTACCTAACAACTTATTCTCCCTCTTTACGTTTATGTGGAGGGAACCGCCATGCCGATAATTCTCACGCAATGCTCAAACTTTCCTCTCGACACAGTATTCGTAAGCATATCTGCTCTATTGTCATCCGTGTGCACCTTTTGCAAATTCAGCTCTCCCTGCTCTAGAGTATCACATATTCAATGATACCGCATGTCAATATTCTTGGACTTCGAGTGGAAGGTGGGTTCTTCCCCAAATGAATCACACTCTGACTATCACATAAGAGAGTGTAACGCTCCTGAGTGAAATCTAGCTCCCTAATGAAACACTTCATCTAAAGAAGCTTTTTCTCTGCCTCAATGACTACAATAAACTCTACTTCCGTAGTCGACAGTGCAACACACTTTTACAGTCTTGGTTGCTATGACACAGCTCCCCCCACAAATAAGATCAGATACCCAGAGGTCGATCTTTTGGAGTCTAAATCTCCAGCCATATCAACATCAGTATAGCCTAGTAGATTTGGCTCACTATCTCCGAACCTTAACGTCAAGTCTGATGCCCCATGTTGGTACCTTAGAATTCACTTCATAACGTTCCAATGCTCTCTCCCGGGGTTGAAGAGAAACCTACTAACAGTGCCAACCACATGTGCTATATTAGGGTGTGTGCACACCATAAACATACACGAGACTACCAACTGCCGAAGCATAGGGGACTTTCTGCATCTGCTCTTTCTCTTCAGGTGTGCTCGGGCATTGGTCAACAGTAAGTCTGAAGTGAGCTGCAAGCGGCGTGCTCACCTTCTTCGCTTGATCCATACTTAGGCTTCATTTGGTTCGGCGGTGGCGGATCGATCCGGCGGGTAGAAACGGAGTGTTCGAATCGAAGGGGGAAGGTGGCTGCTCCAAACGGAGCTTTTTGGGTCGTTTCTCAAGGCGGGCGGGTAGAAACAGAGCAAACACCGCCGGAGGTTCATTTGTTTACCCTCCTTCCGGCGGCGTTTGCCCAAAACGGAGTATCAAAACGCCCAAACAAATAGAGCCTTAATCTCTGTAATACCTTTCTGATGCATCTCTTTTGTGATAACCAAAGTAACTTAGAGTTCCCGTCTCTCCGAATATGCATCCCTAAGATGGTCTTCACATCCCAAGTCCTTCATCGCAAATGTAGAGGTTAACTGCCGCTTCAACTCGGCAATGTGAGCAGTGATCCTCCCAACTATTAACATGTCGTCAACATAGATGAGTAAGATGATGAAATCATCTAGAGCATATTGCTTTATGAACATACAGTGATCAATGGTGGTCCTCCTGAAGTCGATATCCCCCATAAAAGCATCGAACTTCTTGTACCACTATCACGGGGTTTGCTTCAGGCCATACAAACTCTTATTCAGGAGATAGAATAGGCTCTCCTTCCCTTTCACTCTAAAACCTCCAGGCTGCTCCATATAAAACTCCTCCTTAAGATCACCATGCAGAAAGACGGTCTTGACATCCATCTGTTCGATCTTTAGGTCTAGCCTCACAGTAAGGCCAAGAACAACCCGGATAGACGACATCTTCACAACAGGCGAGAAGATCTCATCGAAATCAACTCCCTATTTTTGACTGAAGCCCTTCACCACTAACCTGACCTTATATCTGAGTGGTGTCGAGAGGTCTTCTTGCTTTACTCTGAAAATCCATCGATTTTTCAGAGCCTTTTTACCCCTAGGCAATCATACCAGCTCATAAGTATGGTTCTCATGCAAAGACTGCATTGCAATCATCCGTTTTTTCTTCTCCGAGCTCTGCGCTGTCTTATCAAAAGCACTCAGGCTCTCCCACATCAGTCAACAGAATATACTCATTAGTGGAGTATCTCGAAGATGTATGTCTAACTCAATCAGACCTCCGTGGAGCGAGCTCAGCTACTGGTATATACACATCATCAGTGATGTCCTTTGTAGTCTCACCATCAATAATGTACTCATCTAAAAGTTGCTCATTGCCCTGTATCGACTCAGACTCTGCGGTCTCCTCAGTATCGTCATTTTCAATTATAGGAGACTTTGCGTTAGTGCGAGAGTCAGTCTTCTCAGGATCAACTATTGTCTGACCCTCACAAAATATAGCATCACGACTGCGTACAAATTTCTTCTCAACTGAATCAAAGAACCTGTAGCCAAACTCGACACTACGTTCATACAACAACACTCAAGCCTTTATCCCACTATAGTGGGGTCGGCTATATGGATCCTTTGTCTCCATTGTGCCCTATCTCTTGTCATAATCTCACTAATGACTAAGTACATCATGTCTTTCCTTACAGTTTCATTCCAAGCCTTTATTGATGTACCCCTCCCTCATTTAACATGCCTAGTGACTAGACTCTCACAACGCCTAACAGGTGCCTCTAATGGTCTACTTTGTACGTGTCTAAACCATCTTAGACGAACTTCTCGCATCTTCTTTGCAATTGGTGCAACCCCTGTCTTATCCCTGAAACTTTCATTCCTAATTTTATCCAATCTCGTGTGTCCACACGCCCATCTAAGCATTCTCATCTCCGCGACTTTCATTTTTTGCTCATGTACACAATTCACTGCCCAACACTCAGAATCATAGAGCACCGCGGGTCTAATTGCAGTACGGTAAAACTTGCCTTTATGTTTTAGTGGTACTTTACGATCACATAAGATCCCTGACGCGCCTCTCCACTTCAACCAACCCGCTTGGATTCTATGTGTCACATATTTATCAATACCTCCGTCTTTTTGAACTATCGATCCAAGATGTTTAAAACACTCACTACGGAAAATATCTTGATCACCCAACTTAATAACGAAGTCATCTGTCCTTCTTATACTGCTAAATTTAAAGTCCATATACTTCGTCTTTGCCTTGCTCAACCTAAAACCCTTTTTTTCTAAAGTATCTCACCAAGATTCAAATTTTATGTTTACACCCTCGCGCGTTTCATCAACCAAAACGATATCATCCGCAAACAATAAACACCAAGGTATTTCTTGTTGGATATGTCTGGTGAGCTCATCTAAGAAAAGGGCAAAGAGATAAAGGCTTAAAGCTGAACCTTGATGTAAGCCAACAGTGATAGGGAATTCCTGTGTTAATCCTCCAGATGTCCTCACGCTTATCACTGAATTTGTATACATATCTTTGATTGTGTCAATATATGATATATTTACATCTTTCTTTTCTAAGACTCTCCATAAGATCTCTCTTGAAACTCTATCATAAGCCTTCTCTAGATTAATAAACAACATTTGCAAATCTTGTTTTCTTTCTCGATAGTTATCAATGTGTCTCCTCAAGAGATTTATAGCTTACATGGTCGACCTCCCTGGCATGAATCCAAATTAACTCTCCGAGATATTTGTCTCTCGTCTTAATGTTCTTTCTATTACTCGTTCCCATAATTTCATGGTATGACTCATCAATTTAATTCCTTTGTAATTAACATAATTTTGTATATCCCCTTTATTTTTATACAAAGATACCAAAATACTTTTTCTCCATTAGTCTGATATCATCTTTGACTTTGGTATCTTATTGAAAAAACATGTAAGTCACAAAATTCCTTCATTTCCTAGACATTTTCATACTTCGATGGGTATATCGCCTGACCCAACCGCTTTCCATTTTTCATCTTATTTATAACATTTTTTTACCTCTGATACTTGGATTTTACGATAAAACGTTTTGTTCTTATACTTTTCTGATTTACTTAACTCTTTCTAGGTCAATTAATTGTTCTTTGTTTCATTATAGAGTTGATAAAAGTATCTTTTTCATCGCTCTTTAATATCCACATCAACCGTCAAAACTGTATCTGTCTCATCTTTTATGCATTTTACTTGACTAAATAAGCACATCATCAGTGATGTCTTTTGTAGGCTCACCATCAATAATGTACTCATGATCTAAAAGTGGCTCACTGCCCTGTATCGACTCAGGCTCTGCGACCTCCTCAGTATCATCATTTCAATCATAGGAGACTCTGCATTAGTGCGAGAGTCGGCCTTCTCAGTCTTCTCAGGATCATCCATAGTCTGATCCTCACAAAATATAACATTACGACTGCGTATAAGTTTATTCTCAACTGGATCAAAGAGCCTGTAGCCAAACTCGCCGCTACGTCCATATCCCAGAAAAATGCATTGTCTGGTCTTGAATTTCAACTTCGATCTTTCGTTCCGAGGGACGTGCACAAAGGCTCTGCAGCCAAAGACCCTCAAGTGACTATATGAAGAGTCGTTCTCATACCAGACCCTATCAGGAACATCCTTTTGTAATGCATTACTGGGAGAGAGGTTTATGACGTGTGCAACTGTGTATAAAGTCTCACCCCAAAACTTGTCAGGTAACTTTAACTCAGATAGCATACACCTCACCCACAGTGCCCTTTTCATTTTTTCTGCTACGCCATTCAGCTGCGGCGCCTTTTCATGTCAGATTCCTTGCTCTCTGCAGTACTCATCAAAGGGACCAATATACTCTCCCCCATTGTCGGACCTGATGAACTTTAACTTCCTCTCATATTATCTTTCCACTTCAGCGTGAAATCTCCGAAAGATGTCGAGAACCTCATCTTTGGTCTTAATAGCATATACCCAAAGTTTTCTCGAAAAATTATCAATGAACGTCACAAAATAAGACGCTCCTCCTCTTGTCTGGACCTTCAAAGGACCGTAGACATCTGTGTGTATGAGCTCCAATGGCTCGAATCTTCTGGTGGAAGTGTGGCTTTGGAATGATACTCCATTTTCTTCCCATCTATGCAATGGTCGCATCTCTCTAACTGATCCGCAGATGGATCAGATATCATCTTCTTAGTGAGATATCCCAAACCCTTCTGGCAATGTGACTCAGTCTCCTATGCCATAGGGATGTAGATACACCATCTTTGTTAGTGTTGGTCTGAGCTGCTTCAGGCCTCCCCTCCTTGTAGTATAATCCGGTATCTCTATAGCCTCTGGCTAATACTAACGACCCCCTGATTAACTTCCAAAAGTCTCTACCAATGACACTTAAGTGTCCCTCATCACATAACTTTCCAATATAAACTAGGTTGAAGCGGATGTCGGGTACGTGCCACACATTTTTCAGAATCAGCAATCCTTCGTTGCTTGTTTTCGGGTGCATGTCTCCCCTCCCGATGACTTTAGACGTGCCACCGTTACCCATTCTAAGAACTTCACAGTCATGAGTGGTATAGATGGTGAATAACTCTCTATTGTGGGAGACATGTGCAGAAGCACCTGGATCAACAATCCAGCTTCGATCATCACAAGAGAGTGCAGATGTGACATCCTCTCCAACAATGATGACATTATCCTCCACTATAGATACAATAGCTGCAGTATGACTCTCTTTTCTATCATTAGTAGCCACTCCTTTCTTATTTTCGTTCATTCTTCAAAATATAACAGAACTTCTGATTATGACCCTTTTTATGGCGGGAATGACACTCCACATTCTGGTAGCGAGTCATAAACTTCCCTCTGCTTTGGCTCCTCTCGCTATTCCTTCCTCTACTCTTACTCTTTCCTCTTCCCCTAGACTCAGAATAGAGGACATCAGCTCGTGAAGAAGAACCTAAATGTCCTTAAGATTTTTGTCTCACCTCCTCGTTTAGTATGCCACTCTTGACAATTTCATAGTAATGATTCCGCCAGGAGAGGAATTGATTAGAAAAACTCTTACCATCTCCCAAGAGTCTGGAAAAGACTTAAATAGCCACAGTGCGTTGACCTCGTCTTCAAAGGTTACTTTTATTGCAGTGAGTTGATCAATAATACCTTGGAACTCGTTCACATGATCCAAGATAAACAAACCATCTCTATACTTAAATTCTCCAAGCTTCTTCAGTAGATATAACTTGTTGATGTCAGTACTCTCGGCATACAACGTCTCGAGAGTCTTCCAAAGTATCTTTGCATCAGCGATACTTGCAACATGATTGTAGACGTTTGACTCAACGAATCGTCTGATGAATCCACATAGCTTTCGGTGCTCTACCTTCCACTTATTTGGATCCGTATCTTTAGGCATCTTCTCGAAGATAGGAGCATGTCAGCCTTTCACATAAATGAGATCCTCCATCAGTAAGTGTCACTGGTTGTAGTTTGCGCCGTTCAGTTTCATCATTTGCTCGGAGCCTGAACCTGATGTAGACTCCATCGTGCTCTGTCACTGATCGGACTGACCTCAGTTCTTTGAGTCTACTATTCCAAAGAAAATAATCAAAGAGGACAGGGAGCGGACCAATGGTCGTCACCTACCGCGCCCAATCACTAACCCGAAATATCCAATCAGTTCTTCTCAAATCTCAGATTGGTCTGCCCGATAATTGCTCTGATAATCATTCTTGTCACGGCGTCAAGGCGAACCAAGGCGAGCGTCGGGCGCCTTGACGCTTAGGCGACAAGGCGGACGCCTAGGCGAGCAAGTCGCAAGGCGCCAATTTCCTTCTATTTAAATTTTTTTTATAAAATATACTATAGACTGCGGTTATTATAATAACCGCAGTCTATAGTCTGCAGTATATATAGACTGCGGTTATTATAATAACCGCAGCCTATATACTGCCAGCCACACTTTAGACTGCGGTTATTATAATAACCGCAGTCTAAAACTCTTTTTTTTTAGTATGAAAGAAGTAAAAAAAAAATCTAAATTTTTTTTTAAACTTAAAAAAAAAAATGTAAAACTTTAATGACTTTAGACTGCGGTTTTTATAAAAACCGCAGTCTAAAGTCATTAAAAAAATTTAAAAAAATTAAATTTTTTTTTACGTACAATTATTATATATATATATTTTAAATGACTTTAGACTGCGGTTTTTATAAAAACCGCAGTCTATTCAAATTTTTTTTTTTAAAAAAATTTATTACAAGGCGTCCAACGCCTTATACACATTCGAGCACACAAGTCCGACTAGAGGATTAACACATGATTTCCCTATCACAGTTGGCTTACATCAAAGTTCAGCTTTAAACTCTTATCTTAGATGAGCTCACCAGACATATCCAACAAGTAATACCTTGGTGTTTATTGTTTGCAGATGATATCGTTTTGGTTGAAGAGATGTGCGAGGGTGTAAACGCAAAACTTTTATCTTTACTAGATACTTTAGAAAAGAAGGGTTTTAGATTGAGCAGGGCAAAAACGGAGTATATGGAGCTTAAATTTAGCAGTACAAAAAGGATGGATGACTTCGTTATTAAGTTGGGCGATCAATATATTTCCCGTAGTGAGTGTTTTAAATATCTTGGATCGATAATTCAAAATGACGGAGGTATTGATAAAGATGTGACATATAGAATCCAAGCAGATTGGTTAGTGGAGAGGCGCATCAGGGATCCTATGTTATCGTAAAGTACCACTAAAACTTAAGGGCAAGTTTTACTGTACTGCAATTAGACCCGTGTTGCTTTATGGTTCTAAGTATTGTGCAGTGAATTGTGTGCATGAGCAAAAAATGGGAGTTGCGGAGATGAGAATGCTTAAGTGGACGTGTGGACACACGAGATTAGATAAAATTAAGAATGAATGTATCAGATATAAGATAGGAGTAGCCAATTGCTGAGAAGATGCGTGAAGCTCGTCTAAGATGGTTTGGACACGTACAAAGGAGACCATTTGAGGCACTTGTTAGGCGTTGTGAGTGTCTAGTCACTAGACATGTTAAGCGAGGGAGGGGTAGACCAATAAAGACCTGGAATGAAACTATATGGAAAGACATGATGTACTTAGGCATTAGTGAGATTATGACAAAAGATAGGGCACAATGGCGACAAAGGATCCATATAGCCGACCCCACTATAGTGGGATAAAGGCTTAGTGTTGTTGTATTTAAAATTTTTCATTTTTTAAAAAAATATGTAATTAAGAGGTAAAATCTTAAAAAATATTTTGTTCTTATTATATCTTTACTATTAAAACAATAGACATATTTGAAGCACACCATGAAACTCATCTGGACCGTCCGATCTTCAAAAAATCACAACTGACCATTGTATCTAAAAAACCAGGCCTGCCAATATCCAAATCTCTAAAAAGAGCATTGTTACCATCACAGGAAATCCCAATAACCCCCCCTTCCGCAATCCGCCTACCGCCCCCTTCTCTGCCCCGCCGGCGGCCTGCCCGGCGCCCACCGGCGGGTTTGCTGGCCTTCGGCGAACACGCCGAGGGTTGTCCGGCGGCGAGCGGGCAGGGCCACCGTCGGCGTGTTTGCTGAAGGCCGGCGAACCCGCCGGTGGGCGCCGGGCAGGCCGGCGGCGGCGGCAGTAGGCGGAAGCGGGGGAGGGGGGATGAGACAGCGTTTTTAATTATTTATTTTAAATAATGAATTAAATTATTAAAAAATCTAATTTAATAAAAAATTCAATAAATAGAAATAAATACCAATAAATTTTACTGAGGGCGGGCGAAGCCCGCTTGAATTCCAAGCGGGTGAAGCCTGCTTGGTTGCGGGCGAAGCCCGTAACGACGCATCGAGAACGGGCGGAGCCCGTTTAAAGATGCTAGTAATACTATATCTCTACTAATATACGAAAACTACTCTTTGGTGAAAGATTACGTGATGTTCCTATATTGCCCTTATAGTTGTATTCATAATTACACAATTATACCAAACTTTATATTAGTATATTATAAAACAATATCCTTTTAGGTAATTACATAACTTTACAATATTAAAATACAAAAAATAAAAACACTAGATACCCTAAACCTATTTTCTAGCTAGGAATGACAAGAGAAAAATTAATCTTTTAACATTAAAAATATAATTTGTTTTACAAAATAAAAATTGTATTCTTAATTTATATTTTTTTACGGTAATTTTGAGTACTCATATGTATATGTTGCGGGTCGGGCAAAGCCCGCCGGGAGCGGGCGGAGCCCGCCGTCGTCGGTCGGGTACTGTCACGCGAGGCCATAGGTGCGGGTACTGTCCACGACAAATATTGCCGCCCACGACAAATGTCGCCGCTCATGACAAATGTCGCCGCCCACGACAAATTTCGTCCCTACGGCAAATGTCGCACCACCGGCGAATGTCGCATCCCGGCGAATGTTGCACCCCGCCGAATGTCGCATCCCGGCGAATGTTGCACCCCGCCGAATGTCGCACCCCGCCGATTGTCGCACCCTCGCTGAATGCCCCCAGGGCCGAAGGCCCGTGCCTGTCACTTGTATATATATGGCCATTTACCGGGACTTCCCCTCTAACTTTGCTAAATTACTGACAACACCCCTCTTATTTTCGAAATTACAAAAACTTCCCATAAAGCTTTCATTTCATTACAAAAACCTCCCCTGAAGTTTTAATTTCATAACATCCTTGCACAAAAATACCCCCCTCGGTATACAATGTCCGGGGGGTATTTTTTTCATGGATGCAATGATATGAAAAAACCATGAGAGGTTTTTGTAATGAAATGAAAACTTAAGGGGAGTTTTTTGTAATTTCAAAAATAAGAGGGGTGCTCTCACTAATTATGCTAATTTACAAGGTAGGTTTGGGTAATTATTTCTATATATATATATATATATATATATATATCTCTACTAATATACGAAAAATACTCTTTGGTGAAACATTGCCTGATGTTCCTATATTGCTCTTATAGTTGTATTCATAATTACACAATTATTCCAAACTTTATATTAGTATATTATAAAGATAATATCCTTTTAGGTAATTACACAACTTTATAATATTAAAGTACAAAAAATAAAAACACTAGATACCCTAAACCTATTGTCTATAGCTAGGAATGACAAGAGAAAAATTAATGTTTTAACGTTAAAATATAATTTGTTTTACAAAATAAAAATTGTATTCTTGATTTATATTTTTTTACGGTCATTTTGAGTACTCATATGTATATGTTGCGGGTCGGGCGGAGTCCGCCGGGAGCGGGCAAAACCCGCCGTCGTCGGTCGGGTACTGTCGCGCGAGGCCATAGGGGCGGGCACTGTCCACGACAAATGTTGCCGCCCACGACAAATGTCGCCGCCCATGACAAATATCGTCCGCACGACAAATGTCGCACCACCGGCGAATGTCGCATCCCGGCGAATGTCCCACCCCGCCGAATGTCGCACCCCGCCGATTGTCGCAGCCCCGCCGAATGCCCCCAAGGCCGAAGGCTATATATATGACACTTTCTTCATAATGCATTCCAGGATGAATTTTTTTGAACCTTAGTTTATTTAATTCTTTAACTTTGAAATTTGAATTATATAGTTAGTATTTTCTCGAAGTGTATATTTGGGCAAAAAAAATTGGGAATCACTTCTGAGTAGAGCCATTCTTTGGAAAATAGCAAGCAATGACTGACACTGTTTGACCACACTCCATGTCGCGCGAAATCATTTTACAGCAGAGGTTTCAAGCTAATGTTAAGTTAGTCCTTAAAGTTTTAGTTGTGTCAAAATAGTTCTTCAAATTCTCATCCAGAGATTTTTTTTAGCCCTTAAATTCGACTCAAAATGAAGCCGGATATTAGCCAACATCTGACAACTTAAAAGTTTAGGGACCAAATTGACATTATCACGACCTCAAAGATTGAAATGATTTTTATCCAATTAGAATGACACCCTTTTTTATATTTTAAAATTATAGAAATCCCTCTTCAAGTTTGCATCAACAGAAAGTATAGGATGATAATTTTAATTGTAGGTTTATTTCTGTACAAGAATTACTCAACCCTGATCAGTGCACTTTATTTTCTAATTGAGGCTCCGTTTGGCACTGTGGTGGCGGTCGTAAACACATGAGTTAAATCGTCATTCGTTAAGGATCTCCTGACAAACATCATCTGTTTGAATATAAAAGTGAATGAAGTTCCGTAGGTGGGCGTTGACAAATGACAATTTAACTCCCATGTTCATGACCGTCATCATTGTGCCAAACGGAACCTTAGGTCTCGTTTGGCACGGTGGTGGCGGTGATGAACATGGGGGGTTAAATTGTCATTCGTTAACACGCACCTATGGAACTTCATCCACTTTTATGTTCAAACGGGTGATGTTTGTTAGATGATTCTTAACGAATTGACGTTTTAACCTATGCATTTACGACCGCCGCCACCGTGCCTAACAGAGCGTTAATCATTTGTCACTTGCCAAAGATGAAATATTCTTCGTTTGTTCTAATGATTTTTTGAAGACCATGCAATACGTACTTTGCACGAGCCTGGAGAACAGCCCGCAGACGAATCCTATCATTGTTCGCATTGATTTCAATGCCGGGCACGGAGCCGGGCTTCCTACCCAAAAACTGGTCCGTATTTCTCTCTTTTACCCGCTTTATGCTGCAACCAAAATTTTTTGGGTTCATTCCACCCAACTCTGCCTTGAGATACAAATTATGATTATTGTTTAGGCTTATTTACCACAGGACCTCCCCTCGAAGTTTGCATAATTACAGCTTCCACCCCTCTAATTTTTGAAATTACAATTACCCCATGTCAGTGTTTGCATTTCTTAACATTCGTGCACAAAAAGACCGCCTGAAGATTTACTCCAAGGGATTTCTGTGCATGAATATTATGAAATGTAAACATTGAGGGTAGATTTTTATAATTTTGAAAGTTAGAAGGTTGGAAGCTGTAATTACGCAAACTTTGAGGGGAGGCCCTGATAAAAAAAATCCTATTTTTTAAACTAAAAAATGCCCATATTCTAAACAAAAAGTAATCTTATTTACGCGGCCCTCTAACTGCGACGAAGTTCTTTATCCTTATATAGATTGACGAGATCGCTGATCGATACGGATTCGCTGCGAAAGTGATGGGAGTCTCTTGGAATGATTAGCTGGCTACTTGGATGATGTTGCCACTCAGTCAGTCTCCTCTGCCGGCCTGAAATGCAATATTGACCCGAACTTTACCGCGTTCGTGATGGTCATGCGCCGATTACGAAAGCGTAGTTTGGAGTGAAGTTGTATTCTTATGTTAAAAAGTTATTTATTTAAGCACATGGATACATGGGCTCAAATTATTTTGTTTAAATTTATCAGAGGACCTTCTCTTTAATTAAAATTCCTGCAAATTTTTTGGGAGATTAGTGTAGATATTTCATAACTTTTTGACCAAATTTGGAGTTTTGATAAATAATAAATTAGCTAAATATTGGTAGAAACTTAATTGGGTAATTAATATGAGTTAATATTCTCAAACTATATCTCTAGTTAAGATTTGATATTTACGAATTATTAACGACAAGACTCACGGCTAATAAAAAGAGAGAGAAATCGAGGCTTACAATTTGACTATTCAATGTAAGGGAAGTGCAACTGAGTTAATTATCAGGGTCGGGCGACTTGAAACCGGCGATTGATATACACACATCATTACTCGATATATGCAGCTCATTGAAACAACTTAAAATAAATACCTATTTTTCTCCCCCTTTAATAATCGCAGCCCCCCCTCTATCCCGAAAACCTAAATCCCGTTGTTCCGTAAAAACTGAAAAACGCATGTATCCCGCCGCCGTTCTCCTGGAGTTCGCCGTTCTCCCGGAGTTCGCCGTTCGCCCGCAGGTTGCCGTTCGCCGAAGCTGATTTTGTCGGAGTTTCTTTCGCCCCACTGCTACTTGCCGGAGTTTCTTCCGCCCCACTGCTACTTGCCGGAGTTTCTTCCGCCCCACTGCTACTTGCCGGAGTTTCTTCCGCCCCACTGCTACTTGCTACTTGCCAGAGCTACTCCCAGCCTCCGCCTCCAGCCCTTGAAGTTCCAGCAACCGTGCACTTTATTTCCGCCTCCATGAATGACCTAGGTTATCTCTTGCTTCATTTCTACTTTTTTTGCTTTTAGATTTGATTTCCCAACAAGCTAAAGATGGGAGTTCTCATTTTCTTGTGATTTTTGAGTTATGTTGGTTGTTTAGGGTATTAATTCTCATCTTTTTTTGTTTGGTTTTTTAGGGTTCATGTTCACAACAAAAGTTTGTGATTTTAGGAGAACTTAGGAGGAGACTAAGAATTTTTGAAGGTATTAAAAATATATTTTTTTTGTTTGAAATATATTTAAAAATTTTGGTAGAAATTATAGAGCGTCTAAACTTATTTTCATCTCTCGCTTTTTGATAGAAATGACTTCAGAAGGCATAATGTTGTTAACCAACGAAGAGAGCCAATGCACAGAGATAGATGTTGGACATCACTTTCACACAAATTTGAGTTTTCAGAGTAAGGAAGAGTTAGTTACATGGGCTAGGAATATTGGGAGAAGCCTAGGATTTGCTATAATTACAGTCAGGGCAGACAAATTTGAGGCAAGGGTAAAACCTAGGATTTTTCTAGGTTGTGATAGAGGCGAATTTACACGCGAAAGTCAAAATAAGAAAGGGTACGTGAAGAAAAATTTGAGGAAATCAAGCTCTAAGCGTTGTGGTTGTAAGTTCTCTCTTAAGGGTCATTTGGAGAATATGAATGAGTGGAAAGTAGAAGTCTTAAATGAAGTTCATAATCATAAATTTGTTCATCTTGAGGCACATGGTTTTGCAGGCAGGCTTGATAAGCACGAGCAAAAAATTGTTCAGGAAATGTATAATGCAGGAGTCAAACCACGTAAGATAATGTCTGTTTTAAAGAAAAGAGATCCGACAAATAAAACTACAATGAGAACAATATACAATGAGAACGCGATGATGTATATAATTGAATTAGATGATGGAACTCCAATTCAATTCTTATTTAAATGTGTAACGGAGTATGGATACACTAGTTACCACAAAGTGAATAACGTTACTAATCGTTTGGAGTGTTTCTACTTTGCCCATCCTACATCAGTAATTCTTAATAATATGTTCTCCAACACATTTATCATTGATTGTACTTATAAGATAAATCGGTATCGTTTACCACTACTATGTATTGTTGGAGTGACATCTACAAACCAGACATTTTTTTTTTGCATTTGCCTTCATATCAGACAAAACATAGTCAAGTTATCAATGAGCACTAGATTGTTTCAAGTGTATGTTTGACAAGAGTGTGATGCCAAATGTCTTTGTGACCGATAGGGAGATGACTCTTATGAACGCAATAAAAATGGTATTTCCCCAAAAGAAAAATTTATTATGTCACGTGCATATTTACAGAAATATTTTGCCAAATTGTAAAATAAAATTCAAAAAGGGGAAGGAATGTGACACTTTTTTTGGGGTGTGGGAAAGCTTAGTAGTAGCACAATCTGAAAATGATTTTAACATGTTATTTAATCAAATGGTGAGTGAGTATGCATTCAAATTTCCAAATGTGCTCTCATATGTCACCACTACATGGTTGGATCCCTTCAAAGAGTATTTTATTTCCGCATGGGTTGATAATTATTTGCATTTGGGCAACACGTCTACAAATCGCGTAGAGGGTGGGCACAGTCAGCTTAAAAAATTTCTTGAAGTTTCCATTGGCAATCTTGCAACTATTTGGAAAACATTCGATCAATTGATTAATTTGCAACATACAGAGATTAAGCGAATGTTTGGTCAGAGTAAAATACAAGTGAACACAAATTTTAAAGGTTTGCTATATTCTGAACTGAGTGGTAATATATCTATTGCGGCTCAAGAGATGATAAAGAAGGAAGAGAATGCATTGTCATCCGGAAGCATTACGGTTGGGAGTTGTACACATAAAAATAGATTTACTCTTGGATTATCATGTGCGCATGATTTGGTTCCATATGTAAAGGAAGGTCGTACTTTTCCGTTATGGATGGTCCATAAACATTGAAAATAACTAACCTTAAATGATAATACAACAAATTTTAAGGTTAAAGAAGAGACAATGGAACCAAATGATATTGAAAATGATATTGAAGGATTGTTACAAAGGTATAATGCAGCTAGTGACCTCCAAAAGATGGAAATAAAAAGAAAGTTGCGGGATATTGCAAACCTTTCAACAACTCAGTCACAAGAACCAAGATTTCCTCTTTAAATTAAAAGGGAGGCCAAAAGGTAATTGGAAAAATTTCACCAAGGATTACAAGTCCACCAAGAGGGACCCATCACATTTCGAATATGTATTGATGGGGAAAAAGGAAACATTAAAACTTAATATGAAAAAAACGGCAAGGAGAATCACAATAACTAGAAACAACTTTCTAGAAAATGTGCAGAAGCAAATCCCATTATGTATTTCTACACATTATTGAGGCTATTGATGTCATGGGCGATGACAATTGTGGATATAGGGTTATTGGCAAGGCAATGTACATGCATGAAGATTGGAAGAAAGTTCGTCAAGATCTAACACATGAGCTACTCCAACATGAAAAGTTGTACAATGATATTTTTGGTACATGTAGAAGAACCGAATTATTTAGCTCTCTTGATTGTAATGTTGCCCCGACACCGATTGATAAATGTATGACTATGCCCGACATGAGTCTAATAGTAGCATCTTACTACAATGTTCAACTTGTCCATTTATCGACCGAACAATCCTTCACATTTCTCCCACTACATTCAGCGCCGCCAAAAAATAGAAAGGTTATTTACATTGCCTTTATAAACGGGAATCATTTCATTTCATTGCGGATGAGTGAAGTTTGCCCACAACCACCAATTTTTCCTGTTTGGACAAGATATCACTATGAAGTCGCAGAATAATGGGACATTCCGTACATAACAAGTCTTGAAGGTTAATAAAAAGGTAAGAATTTTGCGCAATTTAAAATCATTTGAAAAATTTCGTACAAAGCAACTCTAATTTTTCTGAGTTTTCTTGATGTAGGTGACATATTTTTCGGTTGAAATATTTTGGGTCAATACTTGTTGGATGCATATTTTTACAACCATTACACTATATGTGGTAACAAGCTTAATTTTTGTGTTGCAATTTTTTGGGCCAATGTTTTTAACAACCATTACCTAATTTGATCTTATTTTTGCAGGTGATATATTATGGATGAACTATTTTTGATCATTTTTGCAACATGAACCTCAGGTTCTTAGTTATTTATTTTGTACTCTCCGACAAATTTCTATTTTGTCTTGAAAACATGATTAATGCTATTTTGTATTGTTGAATTTTGAAAATCAAAATGCAATTTTGTTGGGCTACAAATAGCAAAATGGTGTACAAATAGCGCTTTATGGGCTGCGTATATCAATGGGCTGCATATATCGAGTAATGATGTGCGTATATCAATCGCCCTTGAAACCGGATGAACCTCGAGATTTAATAACACTTAAAAATATGCCACGGGTTGCAGAATATGCCTCATTGGATTGGTGATGTCATGCCTCATAAGAATGAAGATGCCTCCCTGAAACGGAGATGCCTCTTTGGAACGGAGGTGCCTTCCGGAACGAATATGCCTCTTTGGAACGGAGATGAGACTAAATATACAACTTTAATTTCCTTCATTTATTGTTCTTTCTAATTCTGCTTTTTGTTTTATCACTATAACACCCTGCTCATTTCAAATGATATAACAGCGGGTCCGGTCGGAAGCTTACGCCATATTAAATGAACAAATTAAAGTTTTACTAAATGATTATCAACCAAAACAAAGTAACTAGGCATATCAGAGATATATGCTAACGGAAGCTTTAAAAAACAACTAGAAACTGGAATGTCCACATCGCATTAGAAATGACAACAACAGACATGAAGTTCACCTGACCTTAAGGCCTTACACATAATAAAATGTTTAACCACACAATGGCTTCCAAACATCGGCACGCAGGCCGATAAAACATGAAAACTATAGCAAAAATTTGGGCCTTCGAGGGCCGGCACAACTTTGGGCTCCAGTCCGCTACTTCCCTCTTGGCTCCGCAGCACCTACACGCAAAACATTCCACCAAGCGGTGACAAACAAAGTCACGGTCAGCTAGAGCTGACCAAATTATAACGACCTCACTCCTTTCTCGGGGTGGTGGTGCTTCTTCGCTGCAAGTAATTAGCTTGTTTACATATTTAATATAAATGTGCAACTTAAGCACCATATATCACATACGTTTGCGTAACAGACCAAACATCTCGTGCATTTAGGGCAACTTAACAGTGTATCGGGTTTTCCCGAGTCCTACCTTTTGCCATCACATGCATACAATAGTGCATAAAACACCCCAACGGTGAACCCCACTAGTCCACCACCAATCTCAGTCCCGGACTGGATGGTTCCGCTTGAGCATTACTAGCCAGACCTATAGCCTCGACTCACCCCTATGCTAATGACAATTGCCACGTACTTTAGGTCTATTTAGCCGAACGACATAGAGCATGTACAGTTCAGTTCTTTCCCGTTGCTCAAATCGTCGTGCCAATTAACGACAATGACGCAGGTCAGCATCCCCTTTCCAGTACACGACATAACACATGTTATGTTCCAAGGTTGGCACTCGTGGCCACCAAAGTTGGGCACGACGCGCAACTCAACACGCTAGCACACGGTCTCCGAGAGACCGATTACGTATACAACACAACAAAATATCCTCGGGAGCTAATGCTAATGATACATCGATCCTATGCAAACATTGGGGTATTTCCTAGAGCACACCTCCAGTACTAACTGGCGCTCAGGGCAAACCCCCATTCTGAAACATTCAACTTCCATGGAGTCTTCTTGGGGAACCCACAAAACATCACCAATCCAGACCACACGTCCGAATG
The DNA here is from genome assembly GCA_039513925.1 of Platanthera zijinensis. Lineage (NCBI taxonomy): Eukaryota > Viridiplantae > Streptophyta > Magnoliopsida > Asparagales > Orchidaceae > Platanthera > Platanthera zijinensis. Next base: position 15,002,141 of record CM077083.1, read on the forward strand.
GGCTTCACACAGCATGCCTAAAATCGTACTCGCGCTTCCGGGTACTAAATGCAATTTAATAGCGGGGATGTACACATTGACACGTCAGAGAGCACCCTTCCCCCACCTGTCGGTGGGGAGGGGCTTTCATACAAACATGCTAAAATTAAGGGCTTCACCTGCCAAAAAAGAAAAGTCGTTACCCTTGACACGCGTTTCAGAGCCATAGCGTGGTCGTCACGAATTTTGTTTCCACACACCAGTCTGAGCTCCAAATCGAACACTTTGTCGCGATCCCTAGCCAAACCCTAGTTTCTCTCCACCAACACCTCCGGACGGCCTCCTCCCACAAGCGTAAGCCCAACCCTAACCCCTCTTAGTCGGCCAAGAGGAGAGGGAGGTCGGCAAGGGAGAGAGAGACTCAGGTTTCTCTTTGTTGGCGGCGGTCGAGACAAGGAAAGAGAAGGGAGGTCGGGTTTACCCCTTACTAGTGACGGCCAGGATAGGGGAAGGAAGGAGGCGGCTCCGGTCCTCCTTCAGGCGGCGTGTGAGAGAGAGATAGACCGAGAAAGGGGGAGAGATGGGGGGGGGGGGTCGGCCCCTTCCAGCGGCGATGAGATCGAGAGAGGGGAAGGCCGAGATCGGGAGAGGAGGGCATGCGGCTGAGAGAGAGGGAATGAGAGGGGAGGGGGGTTTAGTTAGGTTTTATATAAAAACCCTAGCTAAAAATGCAATCTGCAGACCACCCCCTAAACGCACACCAAAACTCACAAACCGCACACCGACACCCACTATCCGCACACCGACTTCGTTGACCTTAGGGATTATAACTCGTATCCCCATACCACGCCCTCTAAACGCACCCCAAAATTATTTCGATTAAATTTGGGGTGTTACAACCACACTTTATTACCACACCTTACAATACTTCATTTCAACATTTTACTTATCGCACTTCATTTATCGCATTTTATTTACTGCAATTTCTTAGTGCATTTATTACCACAATATAAGTCTAGCCCTATTAAGCAGGTATGTTTAATATGATCTTTATTTAGTGTTAACTTGGAGATGGAGCATTCCTCCAAGGATGGCTCTGGATAATGTGCGCTCTTGATCGTAATGCCTTAATATTAAGCCTGAGTGATGTGATCAATCCTCTTGAATTAGTCTCATGCTCAAATTGGTTTATGCTAAGTTGGGCGAGCAACCGCTAGACCCAAAGGTGTAGACATATTTTCTTTATAAAATGCTTGTAAATTGAATTGTGATCATAGTGGCAGATCGGTCATGCCTATTAGTTCGTACCAACATGAGAGTGCTGATGATTCTAGGCACTAGGGAGTGCACAATCCCGAGAGCCTATTTTTTGTTCACATCTACGAGTACACCACAATATACACACGGGCTTGGGTGGTGAGATATGAGCACACTCAAAAGTGAAGGGACTGGCTATTGTCACTGTTTTTCCACAATAGTGAGGCCCGCAGGGTTAGCTATCCCGTTGGAAGGAAAAAGACCAAAATATGTTGACATATGATATTGTTCCCGGTTATGATCACATGTTGGTTGCAAGCTTCTAATATGCAGTTATGATTCAAATATGTAAAATGACACATATTCTGATCATATTACTTATTGTTTTATTTCCAGCATTCTAAAGCACTATCATTTATAGTACTGATTTCATATATATTTATATAGCTTTTAATAGATCTATTTACTTGTTTCTTAGATTATTACTAATGCTCAGAGGCTCACTCTTGTCCTCAAGTCTTTGGGATCTTGGGGAGGGGGTGAGAATCCACTAGTCTCTTTTGACTAATGTTGTTTTTATACCTTATTTAGGGGATGCCCCGTCTCGAGGCCACATTAGGGATTGAGAAGCACCCTCTATAGAGCTAGCACGAGTAGATGCAAAACACCTTGCCGCCAGATTTTTGAGATGTGAGAGTTAGCATATAGCGACAGAGAATGTTGTAATACACTTTTGTTTTAGCCCGATGGGCTCTTATGTATAAACAATGACTATGATCTTTTTGATATATATATATGGTTATTTAACGGGATCTCCCCTCGAAGTTTGCATAATTACAGCTTGCATCCCTCTAACTTTCGAAATTACAAAAACCTCCCCTTAATGTTTACATTTCATAACATCCAAGCATAGATGTTATGAATTGTAAACATTGAGAGGAGTTAATTGTAAATCTGAAAGTTAGTGGGGTCCTAGATGTAATTACACAAACTTTGAGGGGAGGTCCTAATAAATAACCCTATATATATATATATATATATATATATATATATATATATATATATATATATATATATATAGGTTTTTTAAGATGCTTCTGCAATTAAAAAAAATCTTGATGCAATGATGGTTGTCCATTGCATTACAAGGCGATGGCTCTACGCTTGAGAAACATGTGTGTTTATCCATTTGGATAGCGTATGATGTCCGTCTTGGGTGTAAGATCCTCCTGACACGGTCGTCTTGGAGGGGGGGGGGTCTTACAGTGATTAAAGTTGATGTTATTATCTTCTCCAAGGTAGCTTATATTGAGGGATTGAAACACAATCTCATAAACATTAGCCAGCTGTGATAAAACATTCAAGGTAATCTTCACATAGGACTAATGAAATATAATGTGCAATGACTTAGGTAATATTGTTTTAAATAAAAATAGGAAAGATAATATTTATTTAGTTGATTTTAATTCTAAATAACTAATATATGTCAATTTAACTCTAGAATCACTTGAGTGTTCTTCTGAGAAGTAAGTCTGATACTTTCAAGCTCCTCTCATCATTTCTTAGAAATATTCAAAATGAACTCAATACTTAAGTTGTTATGATCAGAAATGATCATGACACTAAGTTTGAGTCTCATAGGATGTGTGAAATATAAAAAGGTGAATGAGTTAAACATAGTCTCTCAGCCTCTAGAACTCAACATTATTCTTTGCACTTTCCTTACAAGTAGTGTGTTAATTTATCAAAATATTAAAATGAATAAAAGAAATCAGTTTTTAACTCAACCCACATGTGCAAAAAGAAAGGTGGCATTTTATAAAATAGGATAGTTTATGAATGTCTGTTGGTGTAATTAATTAATAAGTTTGAATGACCATGCTCACTTAAATCATCTTAATAACACAGATTGCTCGCTAAAATATAATGTACTCAAGTCATGGTATGTTTCTTTCTAAAGGAACAATTAACTTAATTGTCTTATTACTCTAAAAAATCTCTTAATTTGTTGACAAATATGTTAATAAGATGTGATGAGTAAAATAATAACATAATAAAATGATGAATAAGCAATAAAAGAGAAAATCATTATAAGCAACTAAACTATAGAGGTGTTAAAAAACTAGATCATATAAACATTATTCCACCTAAATACTTATAAACAAATGAAGTGACATGAAACATTCTCTTACCATCTAGTCTGCCCAATTTTAATCAAAATAATTAAAATCAAAATAAATAATATCACAAAACCCTTTCTCATAATAGCTGTCACTTCACTTTCTTGTCAACACACATTCCCATATTTCTAAAGCTATTGAAAGGATGTCCTCCTCATCATCCATGGTTTCCAAAATCAATATATGTGTCTAGCTTGATCATGAATCATTCATACATTACATGGAGAAATAAAAATATATCACCGAGCTTCTAGAGTGCAACCATCTAGAGGAGCATGTTTTCTCGACTAACATGCTTCATCGAGAAGTGGAGATACATTTTTATAGAAGTACAATATCATAAAATGGATTAAGTATCAAATCAATGATACGCGATAAGGAAATCTGTCTTGATGCACTAATGATTCATAAACATTTGGATTATTAGAATATAATAGTAATACTGAAGTTACTAAAGAAGAAACGGATCGGACAAAGCCCTAATCCAGATGGGTTGTCGCAGGAAGAAGGCTTGAGATATAATAAAGATAGATTTATAAGAAGAATTTCATTTTCTTATTGATATTGTTGGGAAGGTAATACTATGTAAAATGACAGTACATAATGTCATCACTGAGGAATAGTTGAAGTTGATGGTTATTGTATTGAAGGAGTTCGACTAGGGAAAACCATACTAAATTATTTAATAGAGAAGATTGGATCATTGATTATTCACTTTGGAGGAATATTAAGAATCACCCCGTCTCAACCATTTTTCGTGTCTTTGTACATCCACTAGTATAGATCTACTAGAACTGAAATGTCTTTTATTCCCTTATTCTATACGACAAAATAGAAAATTCCTTTACATATTGTCACCATATTTAGAAGATACAACTCATAATGCCTCTCCTTCTATCACAAACCCCACTCCTTCATTTAAATCAACCTCAGAGACATAAGATGCTAAGTCATACTCTGATGACAATGCCCTCTTACTGCAAGAAGTTTTTAGTAGGATAAATGATCTGTTTGAGTTGTTTGAAGTAAAATTCAAAGATATTCAAAGGCAAAATGATAAATTATCACTCTCAGTTCAAACTCATATTACTAAGGAGTTCTTGACTTTATTTATTACTGGAATCAAGAAGAAGGAGAAGGATCCAGAGTCTATAAACTTGAGAGAGAAAACAACTGATCCAAAAAAATACTAACTTGTCCAGGGGGTTTCCAAGTACATATAGAGATAAAGGAAAAAAAGGATCTCCCTCGCAGGGGGAGATAGAGCTTACCTGGAGAGGGCTACTACAAAAGACCTCACTCAACAATACATTATGAATAAAACTTTATTATCTTTAAGTATATTACTTGCTGAAACAATGGTTATGGTATAGTATATCTGAAAGAAGATGAAACACTGATTTTGGTATATGATAATGGTATATCTATCTCTTATCTTGCTAAATGTTTGATATGATATCTCTCTATTCAACTCTCTTTGTAGATAATCTCTCTGTATATATATATATATATATATATATATATATATATATATATATATATATATATATATATATATATATATATATATATATATATATATATATATATATATATATATATATATCCTATTTGGAAGTATTCTTATTACAACTCAGGATTGTTATCTAACTTTTCTAATTCGAGTCTTTGAAGAATGGGGTGCTACTGTGAGGTTTCAAATATAAAAAGTTTTGAAATAAAAATTTACCCATTAGCAGATTATGGAAAGCTGAATGAATGAAGTTTATGTCGTGTATTTTTTTATTCATGTAAATTTCTTTTTCAATATAAAATCATTTATTACTCTATGACATCTGCTATACCAAATAAGAGGAGATTATTGGGAAAAACCTCTTAATTTGGTATACTAGATCACTATAAGTGATTTAGAAATTGTGTCATTATATGTATAGAAAAACATAATGTTGTAAAAGCATGAATCAGAAACAAATACAGACGGCTAAATATTTAGTGTGCACTCAAGAGGAGAATTCAACAGAGTTAAGCTCTTATGTGTCGAGAAATATTCAACATACGTCAAGAAGTTAACTCAATGCATAGAGAAGTATTCAATACATATAGAAGGTTATATTATTTTCTCTATGACGAGTACTTCTTCAAAGGAAAGTATGCTCTGAACACAGATACTCAGATTATGTTGAAACATTTTCTTCACAACATTTCAATGTACATTGATAAAATTTTCAACACATGAGTTACATAACGTCGACTTCTCTCTAAATGTCTGTTATTACTTCCATAACAAATTATGGTTGTGATATAGGTCAGATCTATCCATTAGTGTTCTATAAATGGAATTATATCATGACAAAACTGGAAAGAAATATGATGATGCCAACTCAGAGGTATTATATAAATAGAATAGTTTCAAATAGTGAAAATAACGAATTCAGTTCATAGATTCAAATTAAATCTTTTTGAAGTCAACTTCTTCTCCTCTCCTCTGAAGAAAGACTCCTCATCTTTGAGAGTCCAAAGATTATCACTTTTTTCTTTGAATTCAAAAAAAAAAAGACTCTCTGATACAGGCTTTGAAGAAAAATAAACGAATAGCTGATTGATCAAGTCTCGTAGTCATTCTGAAATGGCTTTTTTCTTCCACAAAATATAGTATTCTCCTTCATTTTTAGTAAAAGGAGAAGTGATCTCCAATAACCTTAGCTGACTAGATCATCTTCTCTCTCTGATTTAAGGCTCTTTTTCTCAAGAGTTCATTATATTTTTCTCAAAATTCCTCACAGGACAGGATTCATTTTCTCTCTATTGAATCCAGTCTTCACTAATTGGAGGAATAGTCGACTGTTGTTGCTTCTTTATTCAAGAATCAACACGGTGCTTTAAAGAACCAAATCCTTCAAATCTTTATTAAAGAAGGATCATATTATGAAAAATCATCTTGCACATCAACTATTAAAAAAAAAGAGTTTTTAGAATCTCTCTTATAAAGATTTAGTTTGTTTTAATAGTCTCTTTATCAAAAAAAAACTCAATTGATTTTAAGACTCCTCTTATAAAAAAACTCAATTTGTCCTAAGAATCTCCTTATCAAAGGATTCAGTTTGGTTCCTTATCAAAAGATTCAGTTTGTTGGTTTTGTAGATCACCTTATCAAAAAAATTTATTGTATTAGTTCTAAGAGTCTTCATATCAAAAGACTCATCACAAGTGAATATCCTACCAAAGGATAGCAGAGCGATGTACCCATCATTTGAGGGAACCTCTATAAAACTCTTTGTGTCTTCTAGTTGCATAGATCTCAAATAGTTATTTATTCTGTGTTATACTTCTTCTGCTTCTCACATAATAATTAATTGTGACATGTACTATGATTGATTATAGAATATAAAATCTTTAAAACTCTGTTCACCCCCCTCTTCTAGAGTTATTTTTAGCATCATACCCTCACCTACCAATTTCATACATGGTAGGTAACTAGTGTGAAGCATGATTTAGTTGATGGTTTGAAATTTCAAACCAAGCCAACGCCTCTAGTAGTAACCCTTAACTTTATTATTTGCAGGCATGTGATGGCTTAAGCATTTTTTACTTCTTTTTAACTTACGTTCTTAATTAGTTGTAATTTTTGTTAGGTTCCTTCAATTTTCCCTTTTTATCAATGTCATAATAGTTTAACAATTAAATCAGGCTATATTTAATTGTAGTGGATCGTGAACATTCATGTTTATGCATCAAAATAAGTCATCGAGCATTAAAATAAAACATGATCAAAGCTCTAAAACATTGAGTAAAACCTTTCGAATTAAACACAAAAATTCGCCTTGCTGAAATCATTAAAATACTTCATATAAAATTTTCGTAGACATGAATGATTTAGCATGTAATAAAATCTCATTTTTTTCAACTTTAAAACAAAATCATATTTTAATATAAAATTACAAATTATTTAAAGAAACAAGAACTCACATTCTTTTTTCTCACACCTAGGTAAGTGTTCCTCAACTCTTCAGATGTCATCTCTAATTAGTAGATCTTGGAACAAAACTCAGAAGCTCGAGAATTTGGACTTTGCAATCAATAATTTCATTTTCATTTCCCTACTCCAGTTTGTTTTTACACGAGTTTCATTAATCAAGAGAGAATGACGACACAACTCTAAGGACATAGGACGTTAGGAAAACTCAAAAGAATAAAGATTTTCACTATTTTCTATCATCGAGATTGACACAAGACAACCAAGGGAGCAAAACATACAAAATTTGTAAGTGAAGGCCTAAATTACCTAATTTAACGCACTAAGGTATGATTTTAATCATGCATAAAAGCAAAGGGGAAGAAGTATGTCATAAAATACAGCATTTAGAAGAAGGTAAGATAACCCAAATCAACAATATAATAGCCCCTCATTCAGCCCAAAAATAGCCATCTAATAAGTCCCAAAATAACCCTATAATTATCCCATAATATCCTCACAATAACCTCAAAATCAAACAAAAAATTGCTTATAATCACTCTGTTGGGCTAGAGAGCATGCAAGCCCGATCAGAGTACCTGCAAATTAGTTCGAGCAAGTACTAGTATGACCGCTTAGTTGTATGCCAAAACAAAACAAAAACACATCACACTATAACAAGAATAGAATTGACACATAGATTTAGAATGAAAATCCAATAGGGTAAAAACCACAAGATGATCAGAGTCCAACCCGAAAAGCCGTCACTAAAATGTATGAACATAATATGCAATTATATGGTTTTCCCTTCTCGATCCATACAGGATTTTCATAAGATTTGCACTGCATAATATTACAAAAAAAGTAATAAAAATGCAAGTTACAGACAGTGGTGGAAGAGACCGATTACACAAATCCTCTTCAAATGCATCTTCGAATCCTTGCCAAATATGCTCTAAATCAAATCTGTGTAGGTTAAAATTCTCCTCATTAATGTCGTAGAATGACGTCCGAAATCTCTCTCAAACTAAGACGATTCCCACAATGGCCTCTCTAGAAAATTTTAATTGTTTGAGCTTGGAGAGAAGTGGATGCCTTACTCCTCCTCCTTTATGCCTATTTATAGCGCCAAAACTAAGGAGATTGAGATGGTAAATGACATTTGAATGAAGCTTCCCTCGGTCAAAATACATATTAAATAACATTAAGCTTCCTTTGATCACTTTTCTAGAAGCTTCATTCAAGTGCACATGTTAGTTTTAAGGTCAATGATGACTATTCCTTTTCACACTTATGATGAAACACATGCTTGAAAAGCATGGTCAAAGGTAGCTAACCACTTTTACACTTAGGACAAATTATCTCATCAATTCTCCCTCTTTTCGACTAAGTGAAGAAACGTATCATTCTGACAATCTTCTTACAATTCTCCAGTTTGCCTCATGTCAGGTCCTTTATCAACATGTCTCCACCTTTGATCATTAGATTTAGTGTCATCAATTTCAAGTTAGATTGACTCGAATCTAGCAGTTTTCTCCACAAAAGATGAGAACTGTACCCAACAATTTATTCTCCTTCTTTACCTTTATGTGGATGGAATCGCCATGCCAGCAATCCTTACACAGTGCTCGAACTTCCCTCTCTACACGGTCTTTGTAAGCATTTTTTTCTTCATTGTCATCTGTGTGCACCTTCTATAAATCCAACTATCTTTGCTCTAGAGTATCACATATCCAATGACACCATGTGTCAATATGCTTGGACCACTAGTGAAATGTGGGGGTCTACCCTAAATGAATCGCGCTCTGACTATCATATAAAAGTGTGTAGCGCTCTTGAGTGAAACCCATCTCCTTGATGAAATGCTCCATTCAAAGAAGCTTTTTCCCTGACTCAATAAATACAATAAACTCAGCCTCCGTAGTCGATATTGCAACATACTTTTGTAGTCTCGACTGCCATAAAATAGCTCCCCCTACAAACTGAATCAGGTACCCATAAATCGATTTTCTAGAGTCCAAATATCTATCCATATCTGCATTAGTGTAGCCCAGTAGCTCTAGATCATTGTCTCCAAACTTCAACATCAAGTTTGATGTCCCTTACAGGTACCTCAAAATTCATTTCACATCATTCCAATACTTTCTCCCAGGGTTGGAGAGAAACCTACTAACAGTGCCAACCACGTGTGTTACATCAGGGCGGGTGCAAACCATGGCAAACATAAGAATTTCAACTACAGAAGCATAGAGGACCTTTTTTATCTTATCTTTCTCGTCATGTGTGCTTGGGCACTGATCCGTGGTAAGTATGAAGTGAGCCACAAACGGCATGCTTACCTTCTTCATCTAATCCATATTGAATCTCTGCAACACTTTCCCGATGTATCTTTCCTCTGGTAACTAAACTAATTTGGAGCCTCTATCACTCTGAATATGCATCCATAGGATAGTCTTCGCTATTCCAAGTCCTTCATCACAAATATGGAGCTCAATTATCACTTTAGCTTGGTAATGTGCACAATGCTCCTCTCAACTATCAATATGTTGTCAATAAAAAGTAGTAGAATAATAAAATCCTTTGGATCATACTGCTTCACAAATACATAATGATTAAGGGTGGTTATCCTGAAATCGATCTCCCCCATAAAGCATCAAACTTCTAATACCACTATCATTGGGCCTGCTTTAGGTTATATAAGTCCTTATTTAGGCGACATATTATACTCTGCTTCCCATTGACCCTGAATCCATCAAGTTGCTCCATATAAAACTCATCCTCATGATTTCTATGCAGAAAGATGGTCTTGATATTTATCTGCTTGATCTCCAGGTCTAGCACCACAGTAAGGCCAATAATAACCTGAATATATGACATCTTCATAATTGGAGAGAAAATCTCATCAAAATCAACTCCATGTTTTTGGCTAAAACCCTTTTCCACTAATCTGGTTTTGTATCTAAATAGTGTGGTTGGATCTTCTTGCTTCACTCTAAAGATTCATCGGTTCTTCAGAGACTCATTTCCCTTTGGCGATTTCACTAACTCATAAGTTCGGTTCTCATGCAGAGACTACATCTCCTCCTGCATAGCATTCATCAATTCTTTCTTCTCTGAGCTCTATATTACCTCATCAAAGCACTCGGGCTCCCCAACATCACTCAACAAAATATACTCGATAGTGGAGTATCTCGAAGATGGGTGCCTAACTCTATCAAACCTCTTCAAAGTGAGCTCATCTAGTGGTGTAGGCACATCATTAATGATGTCCTCTGTAGGCTCTCCATCAATAGTATTCTCATGATCTAGAAGTGTCTCAGTGCCTTATATTGGCTCAGGCTCAACGACCTCCTTAGTATTGTCACCTCTAATCATAGGAGACTCTGCATTAGTGCGAGAGTCAACCTTACCCATCTTCCCAGGATCAACAATAGTTAGATCCTCATAAAATATAGCATCACGATTGTGTACAATTTGTTTCTCAATTGGATCAAAGAACCTGTATCCAAACTCATCGCTACGTCCATATCCCACAAATATACATTATCGGGTCTTGAAATCCAACTTCAATCTTTCGTCCCGAGGGACGTGCACAAAGAATCTGCTGCCAAAGACCCTTAAGTAATAATATGAAGGGTCCTTCCCGTACCAGATCCTATCAGGAACATCCTCCTATAATGCATAATTAGGAGATATGTCGATAACGTGCGTATTAGAGTATAAAGCTTCACCCCAAAATATGCCAGGAAGTTTTGACTTAGATAACATGCACCTCACCCTCTCCTTCAAGGTCCTATTCATTTTTTTAGCTACGTCATTTAGCTATGGTGTTTGGGTGGAGTCTTTCCATGTTTGATCATGTGTTCTCTGCAGAACTCATCATAGGGACCAATATACTCTCTCCCATTATCGAACCTGATGCACTTCAACTTCTTCCATGATTGTCTTCCTACCTCAATGTGGAATCTCTGAAAAGTATCAAGAACCACATCTTTGGTCTTAATAGCATAGACCCAAAGTTTCAAAGAAAAATCATCAATGAAAGTCACAAAATAGAATGCTCCTCCTTTCATTTAGACCTTTAGTAGCCCGCAAACATCAATATGCATGAGCTTTAGCAGCTCAAATCTCTTAGTGGAGCTGTGGCTCTAAAATAATACTATATTTTGCTTTCCAGCCGTATAGTGATCGAATATCTCCAATTAATCTACAGATAGATCAGTGATCATCTTCTTTATAGAGAGACATCCTTGTCCCTTCTAACTGATGTGGCACAATCTCCTGTGATATTAGGAGGTGGATTCTTAATCCCTGATAGTGTTGGCTTGAGCAACTTCAAGTCATCCTTCCATATAATATAGGTCAGTATCTCTGCAGCCTCTAATGACTACTAGCAATCTCTTGATAAACTTCCAAAAATCTCCACCAAAGACACTCAAGTATCCCTCATCACCTAGCTTTCCAATTGAGACTAGGTTGAAGTAGATGTCGGGCACGTGTCATACATCCTTCATAATCAACAAACCTCTCGTGCTCGTCTTCACGTGCTTGTCTCCCCTCCTGATGACTTTAGACATATCACTATTGCCCATTCTAAGAATCAGTAAACCTCTTGTGCTCATCTTCAAGCATATGTCTCCCATCTCGATGACTTTAGACATAACACCATTGCCTATTCTAAGAAGTCCACAGTCATGAGGCTTGTAAGTGGCAAACAATTCTCTATTGTGGGAGACATATGCAGAAGCACCTGAGTCCACAATTCAGCTCCTATCATTGTACGAGAGTTCAGTAGTGACATCATCTCCTATAATGATGATATTGTACTCCTCTATAGAGACAGTGGCCACCATATGCATGTTTGTTTTTATATTTGAGAACTCTTCCTTCTTTTTCTGGTCAATCTTCAGTGTAACAGAACTTCTGAATATGACCCTTCTTGTGATAGTAGTGACACTCCACATTCTGGTAGTGGGACCTAAACTTGCCTCTGCTTTGACTCTTCTCACTATTCATTCCTCTACTCTTGCTCTTACCTCACACCCTGGGCTCAGTGTAGATAACATCAGCTCATGAAGATGAGCCTGAATGTCCTTGGAATTTTCTTCGTACCTCCTCGTTCAAGATATCACTCTTAGCAATCTCTATAATAATAATGTCTACGATAGATGAGATGATTAGAGAAACTCTAACCATCTCCCAAGAGTCTGGAAGTGATTTTAATAGTCATAGTGCATTGATCTCATCCTCGAAGGTCATCTTATAGCAGTGAGGTGGTCAATGATTCATTGGAAGTTATTAACATAATCCTGGATAGGGGATCCCTCTCTGTATCTAGACTCCCGAGCTTCTTTAGTAGATATAGCTTGTTGATGTCGGTACTATTGGCATACAAGGTCACTAGTCTTTCTGACCTCAGTTCTCTGAGCTGGATATTTCAAGGAAAGAAATCAAAGAGGATATAGAGCAGACCAATAGGTATCGCCTACCATACCCGATCACTAACCCGAAATATTCGATCAACTCGTCTTAAATCTCAGATAGGTTAGCCTGATAATTGCTCGAATAATTAATGAACCTGGCTCTGATACTACTTGTTGGGTTAGAGAGCATGCAAACCCGACCAAAGCACTTAAAAATTAGTTCGAGCAAGTACCGACATGACCGTTTAGTGGCATACCAATACACATCCAAAAACACAACACAATATAACCAGAATAAAAGTGACATATATGTTTAACATGGAAACCCAATAAGGTGAAAACCACGAGATGATCAGAGTCCAACCTAGAAAGTTGCCACTAAAAATGTATAAACACAATAGGCAATTACAAGACTTTCCTCCTCAATCCATACAAGATCTTTACTAGCTTCACACTACATAATATTACAGAAAAGATACTAACAAAAAATTACAAGTTACCGACAGCGGCGGACGAGACAGATTACACAAATCCTCTTCAAAGTCTTATTCGAATCCTTGCCCAAATCTACTCCAACTCAAATCCGTATAGGCAAAGTACTCATCGTCAATGTCGTAGAATGACGTCCGAAAGCCCTCCCAAACAAAGATGGTTGTCATAAATGCCTCTCTAAAAACTTTAAATGCTTGAGTTTGGAGGGAAGTGTAAGCCTTACCCCTCCTCCTTTGTGCCTATTTATAGGGCCAAAACCAAGAAGGTAGGGATGGTAGATGGCATACAGATGAAGCTTCCCTTGGTCAAAGACACATGCCAAATATCATGAAGCTTTCTTGTGTGTTGTCTCTATTTAGTTTTGCTTCTGTATTTAAATCTACTAAAACAATTGCGCAGGTGCTCTCGATAAATTAATTTATAGGTGCTCTTGTCGGGTTTCTGCGGTCTCAAACCCAACAAGTGGTATCAGAGCTTGGTTTATTATCAGAGCAATTATCGAGCTGACCAGTCTGAAATTCAAGACGAGTCAATCAGATATTTCGGGTAAGTGATCGAATGCGGTAGGTGATGACCATTGGTCTGCTCCCTATCCTCTTTGATTACTTTCTTTGAATTAGTCGGCTCAGAGAACTAAGGTCAGTCTGATTAGTGATAGAGTACGATGAAGTTCACTTTAGGTTCAGGCTCCGAGAAAATGGTGAAACTAAACGACGTGAACTACCACTAGTGACACTTATTGATGGAGGATCTCATTTATGTGAAAGGAGGGCATGCTCTCATCTTTGAGGAGATGCCTAAATACATGGATTCAAATAAGTGGAAGGTGGATCACCAGAAGTTATTCAGATTTATCAGACGGTTCGTGGAGTTGAATGTCTACAATCATATCGCAAGTATCGTCGACGCGAAAATCCTTTGGAAGACTCTGGAGACATTGCACATCAAGAGTAATGAAATCAATAAATTGAATTTGCAAAAGAAGCGGGTGAATATAAAAAAGGATCTCATATTCTAGATCATGCAAACAAATTCCAATGCATCATTGATTGTCTCATTACTACGAAGGTGACATTCGAGGATGAGGTCAATGCGTTGCGGTTGCTGAAATCTCTTCCAGACTCTGAGAGATTTTCAGAGTTTTTTGATCAACTCCTCTCCCAGTGGCATTATTAATATGGAGATTGTCAAGAGTGACATCCTAAATGAGGAAGTGCAAAGAAAATCACAAGGACATTCAGGATCTTCTTCACAAGCTGATGTTCTCTACACCAAGCCTAGGGGAGAGTCAGGAGCAAGAGTAGAGGAAGGAAAATCAAAAGAAGCCAAAGCAGAGAGAAGTCAAGATACCGCTACCAGAATGTAGAGTACCACTATTGCCACAAGAAGGGACATATTCAAAAGGTAAGTTATTATCCGAAGAATGACGAAAGGAGGAAAGGAATTGCCACTGATGATAGGAAGGAGAGTCACACTATAGCTATTGTATCTACAATGGAGGACAATGCCATCATTGTTGGAGATGACGTCACAGCTGCACTCTCATACGATGACCAAAGCTGGATTGTGGACTCAGATGCTTTTGCACATATCTCCCACAATAAATAGTTGTTTGCCACTTACATGACTCATGACTGTAGAGTTCTTAGAATGAGCATCTGTGATATGTATAAAGTCATCCGAAGGGGAGACATGCAGCTGAAAACCAACACTGGGGGTTTGCTGATTCTGAAGAATGTGCAACATGTACCCAACATTCGCTTTAACTTAGTTTCAGTCGGGAGTTGGGTAGTGAGGGACACCTCAGTGTCTTTGGTGGAGATTTCTGGAAACTGATTAGAGGATCACTTGTAGTCACTAGAGGCTGGAGAGATACTGCATGACCTATATTATATAGAGGGAAGGCCTGAATCCACTCAAGCTAATACTCTCTAGAATGGAACATTCGCCTCCTTATGACACATGAGATTATGTCATATCAGCTAGAATGGACTAGGATGTCTCTCCAAAAACATGATCACCGATCTATTTGTTCATCAGCTGGATAGGTGCGATCACTGCATGACTGAGAAGCAAACTAGAGTTTCATTCTAGAGCTATAATTCTACCAGAAGATCTAAGCCACTAGAACTCATACATACTAATATTTGTGGACCACTGAAGGTCTAGATAAGAGGAGGAACGTCCTATTTTGTGACATTCATTAATGATTTTTCAAGAAAGCTTTGAGTCTATGCTATTAAGACTAAAAATGAGGTCCTGGAAACTTCTTGGAGATTCCACGCTGAGGTGGAGAGACAGTCTGGAAAGAAATTAAAGTGCATCAGGTCCAATAACGGAGGAGAATATATTGGTACTTTTGACGAGTACTGCAGAGATCAAGGGATCAGACATAAAAAGACTCCGCCCAAGACGCCATAGCTGAATGACATAGCAGAAAGAATGAATAAGATACTGATAGAGAGAGTGAGGTGCATGTTGTATGAGGAAAAACTACCTATTATGTTTTGGGGTGAAGCTTTAAATACAGTTGCACACGTCATCAATCTCTCACCCAGTTTTGTATAAAAAGAGGATATTTCTGGTAGGATCTGGTATGAGAAGGACCCTTCATATAGTCACTTGAGATTCTTTGGTTGTAAAGACTTTTTTACATCCCAAAGGATAAAAGATCAAAATTAGATTATAAGATCTGACATTGCATATTTTTGGGATATGGACACAACAATGAGTTTGACTACAAGTTCTTTGATCCGGTTGAGAAGAAACTTGTACGCAGTCGTTATGTTGTATTTATTGATGATCAGGCTATGATTGATCCTGAGAAGAATGGTGAGACTAACTCTCGCATCGGTGTAGAGTCTTCTATGATTTTAGGTAATGACACTGAGGAGGCCGCCGAGTCTGATTAGATACAGGGCATTGAGCCACCTCCAAATTATGAAGACAATATTGATGGTGAGCCTACATAGGAGATCATTGATGATGCGCCACACCAGCAGCTGAGCTCACTCTACGGAGGTCTAATAGAGTCAGACACTCATCTTCGAGATTTTTTGCTTGAGTATATTTAGTTTACTGATGCGGGAGAGCCTAAGTGCTTTGATGAGGCAGTGCAAAGCTCAGAGAAGAAAAATGGACGGTTGCTTTGCACGAGGAGAAGCATTCTCTACATGAGAACTATACTTATTATTTGGTGAGATTGCCTAAAGGCAAGGAGGTTATGAAGAATCTGTGGATTTTCAGAATAAAGTAAGGAAACCCCTCAACATCACTCAGATACAAAGTCATATTAGTGGTGAAGGGATTTAGTCAAAAATAGAGAGTTGATTTCGATGAGATCTTCTCTCATGTTATGAAGATGTCATCAATCCAGGTTGTTTTTGACCTTGATATGAGGCTAGATCTGGAGATCGAGCAGATGGATGTTAAGACTGCCTTTTTGCATGATGATCTTGAGGAGGAACATTATATGGAGCAACCTGAGATTTTCAGGGTGAAAGGAAAGGAGAGCTTAGTCTGTCGCCTAAAGAAAAGCTTATATGGCCTGAAGTAGGCCCCACGACAATGGTATAAGAAGTTCAATGCCTTTATCTGGAAGATCGATTTCAGAAGGAATACCCTTGATCAATGCGTATTTGTGAAGTAGTTTGCTTCATATAATTTTATTATTCTACTTCTATATGTCGACGACACATTGATAGTTGAGAGAAGCACTGCATGCTTTGTTGACCTAAAGCGACAGTTGGGCTCCAAATTTGAAATAAAAGACTTGAGAGCGGTAAAGACCTTCCTTGCGATACAAATTCGGTGAGATAAAGGCTCTAAGTTACTATGGATATCTCATGAGAGATACATCATGAAGGTTCTGCAACGATTCAATATGGATCTAGCGAAGACGGTGAACACACCACTTGCAGGTCACTTCAGACTTACCGTTGACCAGTGCCTGAGCACACCTAAGGAGAAAGAGGAGATGAAGAAGGTCCCATATGCTTTTGCAGTTGATAGTCTTATGTACGCAATGATGTGCACCTGCCCTGATATAGCTCACAATGTCGGTACCGTGAGTAGATTTCTCTCCAATCCTGGGAGAGAATATTGGAATGCAGTGAAATGGATTTTGAGGTACCTACAGAGGATGTCATACTTGATGTTGAAATTTGGGGACAGTGAGTCAGAGCTTCTGGGCTATACTGATGCTGGTATGACTGGAGATTTGGACCCTAGAAGATCAACCTCTGAGTACCTTTTTGTTTGTTGGGGAGTTATTTTGTGGCAATCGAGATAACAGAAGTGGGTTGCAATGTCGACTATGAAGGCTATGTTTAATGCGATCACTGAGGCAGGATAAGAGCTTCTTTGGGTGATGCATTTCATCAACTTTCACTCAAGAGCGCTACACACACTTACGCGATAGCCAGAACGCAATTCATTTGGGGAAGAACCCCACCTTTCACTCGAGGTCCAAACATATTGATATGCGGTATCATTAGATATGCGAAATTCTGGACCAAGAGCTGAACCTGCAGAAAGCATGCACTGATGAAAATGGAGCAGATATGCTCGCAAAGTCAGTGCTAAGGGGGAAGTTTAAATACTGCCTGTGGATCGCCGGAATGACAATTTACTTCTCATCGATGTGAGGGGGGGGGGATTATTGGGGTGTGGTTCTCATCTGATGCGAAGAAAACCAACAAGCTCGTGCATAACGAGTTTGTGACTCGTTGATGTGTGCTTCAATTTTTTTCTTCTTCCTCATAACTTACACGACTACCCATGAGTCAACCTTGCCGACTATAGTTTATCGTAGTCAAGAAAACAAAAGGGGTGCATAGGTGTTCTGACACTGTTGAAGGAAAAAAGAAAAGAAAAATAATAATAAACTAGACCTAATCATCTATAAAGTCAAAACCTATAAAGAAAAAGAAGAAGCTAAATTAGAAAGTTAGCAGCCCACATGACTTGGGAGACGAATAATGTGACATTACAATGTATTAATGATAACATCAAAGATTATTATAAAGGGTGGTAGCTTGCTCACCTTAGCGGGTAACTCCACAAGAAGAAGTTCAAAAATCAAAGAGTTCTCCGTAGAGGAAATTCCAAGTCTCAAAGCAATGCAACAAGGAGAAATTATAAAGAGCTCAATCGTGAAGTTCTTGTCCATTTTACGCTGAGGTTGCGACATCCTTGGAGTGTTGAAATTTGTGAAGTGAAAGTGGGTGATCAGGCAGTCCGGGCGGCCTGGGCAGACCGGTGGTGCGGCTTGGGCGGACTGTCCATGCGGTCTGATGGAGAAGCCTGGCAGTCTGGTGATGGCGGCCTATTGAGATGTTCTGGAGGTTTCCGTGCGATTAGGTGTGGAGTTCGCCATGTTGGGCGGACTTGGATTGGAGTCCGCCTGCTTCTGCAACCTTGCTTGTTGTCAGTCTGTTTTGCGTGTTTGGTGTTTATCCGTGGATTGCGCGGACTGGTTGGGAGTCTGGTAGTTGGCTGCTGGCCTGGATGTTGTGAGGAGTGGAGCGTTGGCGATGTCTTGGGAGCTGGCGGACTAGAGCCTTGTCCGCTGAGCTCGCGCCGATCTCTTGTTTGTTTGGTGGACTTGTCACAATCTGTGACAAGTCCAGGGTGTTCTCTAGTCCGCATTATCCTCTTGTTGACCGGGAGGAGTGCCTGTTGGTCGCAGACATGTTGCGGGCTGTTGCGGTGTTCGCAGAGTCCGCAGAGTCCGCTTGTTGACCGAGCGATCTATGCCTGTTGGTCGTGGACTTATGTGGCGGACTGGTGTCGTGTTTCACGAGCTGTGTGGGCTGGTGCCGTGTCCGTGTATAGCGTGCGGACTGTTGTAGTGAGTGGGATGTTGATGTGTCCATATGTTGTGCATCATGCGGACTGGTGCGGTGTCCGTCAGGTTGCGGACTGGCTTCCTTACTGCCTGGCAGTTTGGCTATTGCCTGGCTTTGTCCTTGCGGACTCAGCGAACTGGGATGTGCTAGCTGCGAGCTAGGGTGGTGACTCTATCCTCTAGGGCGGTGACCACAATCCTCACCCCGCCTATAAATAGGACCCCCCGGCACTTCATTTGTAACTGAGTGAACAGTGGCGCGACTAGCACTGTGGATCCAGGAGTTTGGTTTTGACTTCGGTCAGGTTCAGTGAAGCTTGCGGTTTGCAATCGGCGGCTTGCCAGTTTTTCTCTGCTTCAACTTTTCCAAGTTCAATAACCTTTCCCCCGGACTTGGCGGTTAGGCGTTCTGTTCTTCAGTTCGGCGGCAGCTTGTAGCAGTCAGCGAATAACGGTGTGTCCGCGCGACCTTGCGGTCTCGGCGGACTCCGTGTTCTATTCGTCTTCTTGCAGCAGTTCGGGCGGTCTCGGCGACTTCGGTGGACTGGGCGGTCTCGGTGGTCTCCGATTCTATCCGCTCGGATTGTTTCTTGTAATTCTTTCTATTTTCCATTGTGTACTGGCAAAATCATGTCTCGCCACATATATCTCGCCCTATAAAGAAGATAGTGAATATATGATTTGCTTGCTCCCGTGTTTGCTTCTGGTTGTTTGAGCTTGCTTTCCTAGTTTTCGCTTGATAAAGGTGTGATCTTGATAACTCTGAGAATATTAATTTGGCGTCAGACTATCTCGTTAATCATCTTAAAAAAATTCAACATGGTATCAGAGCAAGGTTCAGTTGCTTGAGCAGTGATCAACTTGTGTTGTGCTCTGTGCTTCTGATTGCTTAGACCAGGGTTGCTGCAATGGAAGGGGGTTATGCAAGAGGTCTGGGTATTGAACTCTTAACGCCGACTAACTTTAAGAAGTGGAAGTCGTGCATGAAGAGTTATCTTCTGGGCGAGGAGCATTGGGAGGTCATCGGTGGTGATGACAGGCAGGAAATTACAGCTGCATTTGAGACTGCTTAGTAGGTGAGATTCTGGAGGAAAACTAATGCAAGGGCTGAGTTTACCCTCAAGCGGACTGTATCACCGGAGCTGTTTGATCACATCATTGGATGCGAGTCAGCTGCTGAAATTTGTACTTCCCTTGATGGGTTGTTCAACAGGAAGAACGTAGCTAGGATACTATTTCTGGAGAATGAGTTGGCTAGGACAACTCAAGGAGACCTGTCCATCTCTAAGTTATTTCTGAAGATGAAGAGTCTGTGTGTTGAGTTATCAGCGCTTGATCCTGATGAGCCAATCTCTGAGGCTAAGTTGAAAAGGCACATAATCTACGGCTTGCGGAAGAAGTATGTGGCCTTTGTAACCTCTGTTCAAGACTGGGCAACTCAACCATCTCTGCTGGAACTTGAGAACCTGCTTGCTTCGCATGAGAGTTTGGCCAGACAGATGGCTGGAGTTACTATCTCTGAAGGAGGTAGTGAAGCGCTCTTCACAGGAAAGAAAAGAAGAGATGGGAAGGAAAGAAAAAGAAGACCACTGTTGAAGATGAGCCTTCAACCTCTCATCAGCCAGAGAGGAGCGCTGCTCCTAAGAAGGATTGGAAGAAGAATTTGAAGTGCTACAGGTGTCATACGTTGGGTCACTTCAAGCATGACTGCAAGGTCAAGCTATAGCCTGGGCATGCTGCAGGCAAGGAGGAAGCTTGCTCTAGTACTGAGGAAGCTGGCTGGGGTGGAGCTTTCATGACGGGAACTTGTGTCGGTGCTTTGTCCGCCATCGACTTTAAAGACGACTGGATCGTGGACTCCGGGTGTGGTCATCACCTTACCGGAGATAAGTCGAAGTTCTCCTTATTGCAAGCTTACTCAGGTAACAAAGCTCCTATTACTGCTGATAATACTGTTCATGTAGTATAGAAGGAGGGGGTTGTGTCCTTGGGTAGTGATAAGGGGCCACTCACGTTAAGGAGTGTGTATCATGTACCGGGCATGAATAAGAACCTCTTCTCTATGACCAATGCGGTAGACGCAGGTTATCACGTTCTGTTTGGGCCAACAGAAGTGAAGTTTCTTCGCAACATATCAGCGGTAAAGGCTGATGTTGCTCACGTTGAGAGGAGAGTAAAGGACTTGTTTGTTCTTGCAACAAGCTCCTACATTGATCGGATGAGGGCAAACGATAGCGCTGCTATTTGACATGAGAGGTTGGGGCATGTAGGGATGGATAAGTTGAAAGCTATGGTAAGCAGGAGCCTTGTGAAAGGCTTGCCTAAGCTATCATCCTTTGGCGATGGTCATGTTTATGCAGGTTGTCAGTTCGGCAAGGCTCATCTCCTTCCATTTGATAAGTCACAGACAAGGAGTAAAGCACCATTGGAGTGCATCCATGGTGATCTGATGGGGCCAACCGCCACTGCTAGCCTTGGTGGGAGCAGATACATGCTTGTTCTGATTGATGATTACTCCAGATACACTTAGGTATATTTTATGAAGAAGAAGTCAGCAACTTTCCAATTATTTGTAGAGTTCAAGGAGGTGGTGGAGGGCCGGCTTGACTTGCGGATCAAGAAGTTTAGATCAGACAACAGTTGTGAGTTTCTCTTCTGAATTCTCTAACTTCTACAGGAAGCACAGGATCCAGAGAGAGCTTACTTGTGCTCATACTCCACAAAAAATGGAGTAGCGGAGAGGAAGATCCGTCACTTGACGGAAACCTGCAAATGCTGGCTTCATGCAAAGGGCATTCCCAGGTCCTTCTGGGCGGAAGGAATGGCTTGCGCAACCTATATCATCAATCGAATGCCTCTTAGTCCGATCAATATGAAGTCTCCCTTCGAGATGTTGCTGAAGGAGAAGCCAAACATGGAACACTTTCGGGTGTTTGGATCAACTTACTATGTGCATGTCCCAGATACTGTAAGGACAAAGCTTGATGTAAAGGCAAGGAAGCTTGTCTTTGTAGGCTATGATGAGCGGAAGAAGGGATGGAAGTGCATGGATCCTGCGACAAAGAAGTTTGTTGTATCAAGAGATGTGGTCTTTGATAAACTGACGTAGTATGGAGGAAACTCGGTTGATCTACCAGAGAGCAAGGTTGATGAAGAGCAGAAGGTGATTGTTGAAGTTCTTCAAGAGGAGCTTACTGTTTCACCAGCGGCTCCTGTTGCTTCAAGCTCTGAGGCAAAGGCTTCTGGTTCAGGAAGCAGGGGGAGCATTGCTCAAAGCCTGCCTGGAAATGGAGCTGAGCCTGAAGAAGCAACGGAGGTGGTGAGCAAGGAGCAGACCCTTCGAAGATCAAATAGGACTATCAAGCCACCGACTCGATACCTTGAAGGGAATGCAGTTTGCTTTGTCTCCTGTTTCTTTGCAGGTCCTCTGGATGAGCAAGAGCCTTCAAGATTCAATGAGGCCACTAGAGTCAAGGAGTGGGAAGATGCCATGGCAGAGGAAATGACTGCTCTCAAGAAGAATGAAACCTGGGACCTTGTGCCCAGGGTTGATGGCATTACTCCAGTGACTTGCAAGTGGGTGTACAAGCTAAAGAAGAAGGCTGATGGGAGCATTGAAAGATACAAGGCTCACCTTGTTGCTCGAGGATTCTCAAAATAATATGGATAGGACTATGAGGAGACGTTTAGTCCAGTTGCAAAGATGACTTCAGTTTGGGTGGTGATTGCCTTGTCTGCTTGCCAAGGATGGAGGATGTGGCAGCTTGATATAAAGAACGCTTTTCTTTACAGGGAGATTGATAAGGACATCTTCATGAATCAGCCGCTTGAATTTGTCTCTGAAGTTCATCTGGAATACGTCTGCAAACTCAGGAAGACTCTCTACGGGTTGAAACAAGCTCCAAGAGCTTGGTATGGGAAGATAGCAGAATACCTTCAATTCTGCGGATATCTTGCTTCCAACTCAGATTCAAGCTTGTTCATCAAGAAGAAGGGAGAGCTTCAGGTCTTGGTCCTGCTGTATGTTGATGACATGATCATCACAGGGAATTCTTAGGAGGAGGTAGCTAGGCTCAGGGCTGAGCTAGCTATTCGCTTCGAAATGAAAGACTTGGGAGAGCTTCATCACTTTCTTGGTCTCGAAGTGGAGAGAAAGGAGAGCGAGATTCTCATTTGCCAGAAAGGATATGCAGATCGCATTGTGAACCGATTTGGCATGAGTGAAGGAAAGGTTTGCTCTACTCCTCTGGATCAAGGGCTGAAGCTTCGACGAGATGAAGGAAGGATTCTTCCTGATCCTTTGGTGTTCAGAGCTCTAGTAGGGAACTTGATCTACCTGGCGATTACAAGGCTAGACATTGCTTACGCTGTTGGTCGAGTAAGTCGGTTTATGACAGAGCCAAGGAAGTCTCATCTGGTGGCGACAAAGAATATCTTGAAGTATGTTAAGGATACTTCTGATATGGGACTCCTTTATAAGAGGGACACATGCTTCTCTTTGCTAGGATACTCGGATGCCGATTATGGTGGTGACTCTGATGATCGAAGATCAACATCAGGTTATGTATTCACTTGTGAATCAGCTTGCATCTCGTGGTATAGCAAGAAGCAGGACTCAGTGTCCGTCTCTACTATGGAAGCAGAATACAAGGCTTCGACCTTGGCTGCTAGAGAAGCCATCTGGCTAAGGAGGCTAGTAGAGGACGTCCATGAGGAAGTGCAAGGTCCTACTCTACTCCAAGGTGACAATGAGAGTGCTCTCAAACTGGTGAACAATCCAGTTTGTCACGCAAGGACCAAGCATATAGAGATCAAGCACCACTTCATAAGGGAGAAGGTGTTGGAGGGATCTCTTATGGTCGGGCATATTCGGAGTGAAGACAACCTTGCTGACATTTTCACGAAACCACTCTCAAAGGGGCCATTTCAGCGGTTACGGGGACTTCTGGGCCTGATCACCACTTCTCACTTCAAGGGGGAGTGTTGAAATTTATGAAGTGAAAGTGGGTGATCAGGCAGTCCGAGCAGCCTGGGAGGACTGGTGGTGCGGCCTGGGCGGACTGTCCATGCTGTCTGATGGGGCATTCTGGCAGTCTCGTGATGGCGGCCTGTTGAGGTGTTCTGGAGGTTTCCGTGCGGTTAGGTGTGGAGTTCGCCATGCTGGGCGGACTTGGATTGGAGTCCTCCTGCTTCTGCGACCTGGCTTATCGCCAGTCTGTTTTGCGGGTTTGGAGTTTATCCGCGGATTGCGCGGACTGGTTGCGAGTCCGGCAGTTAGCTGCTGGCCTGGCTGTTGTGCGGAGTGGAGCATTGGCGATGTCTTGGGAGCTGGAGGACTGGGGCCTTGTCCGCTGAGCTCGCGCCGAGCTCTTGTTTGTTTGGTGGACTTGTCACAATCTGTGACAAGTCCAGGGTGTTTTCTAGTCCGCATTGTCTGCTTGTTGACCGGGCGGAGTGCCTGTTGATTGCGGACATGTTGCGGGCTGTTGCGGTGTTCGCAGTGTCCATAGAGCCCGCT
The DNA here is from genome assembly GCA_039513925.1 of Platanthera zijinensis. NCBI lineage: Eukaryota > Viridiplantae > Streptophyta > Magnoliopsida > Asparagales > Orchidaceae > Platanthera > Platanthera zijinensis. The sequence goes on from CM077083.1 coordinate 15,026,790, forward strand.
TGTTGACCGGGCGATCTATGCTTGTTGGTCGTGGACTTATGTGGCGGACTAGTGCCGTGTTTCACGAGCTGTGCGGGCTGGTGTCGTGTCCGCGTGTAGCGTACGGACAGTTGTAGTGAGTGGGATGTTGCTGTGTCCGCATGTTGTGCATCATGTGGACTAGTGCGGTGTCTGCCAGGTTGCGGATTGGATTCCTTACTGCCTGGCAGTTTGGCTGTTGTCTGGCTTTGTCCTTGCGGACTCGGCGAACTGGGATGTGCTAGCTGAGAGCTGAGGTGGTGACTCTATCCTCTAGGACGGTGATCACACTCCTCACCCCGCCTATAAATAGGACCCCCCGACACTTCATTTGTAACTGAGTGAACAGTGGCGCGACTAGTACTGTGGAGCCAGGAGTTTGGTTCTGACTTCGGTCAGGTTCAGTGAAGCTTGCGGTTTGCAATCGGCGGCTTGCTAGTTTTTCTCTGCTTCAACTTTTCCAAGTTCAATAACCTGTCCGCCGAACTCGGCAGTTAGGCGTTCTGTTCTTCAGTTCGGCGGCAGCTTGCAGCAGTCAGCGAATAACGGTGTGTCTGCGCGACCTCGTGGTCTCGGCGGACTCCGTGTTCTATTCGTCTTCTTGCAGCAGTTCGGGCGGTCTCGGCGACTTCGGCGGACTAGGCGGTCTCGGCGGTCTCCGATTCTGTCCGCTTGAATTGTTTCTTGTAATTGTTTCTGTTTTCCATTGTGTACTGGCGAAATCATGTCTCACCACGTATATCTCACCCTGTAAAGAAGATAGTGAATATATGATTTTCTTGCTCCTGTGTTTGCTTCTGGTTTTTTAAGCTTCCTTTCCTTTTTTCCGCTTGATCAAGGTGTGATCTTGATAGCCCTGAGAATATTAATTTGGCGTAAGACTATCTCGTTGATCATCTCGAGAAAATTCAACATGGAGGAGTGCCGCCGACACTGAAGTTCGTACTGTCGGCCTTTGTCGGGCGCGAGAAGGAGGACCGTGAGCGACGACTCTGTTCAGATCAAATGGCAACATTATTACCGACATTTTGGAGAAGTGTAAGTTACAAAAAAAATACATCTGAGAGGATCGCGTTGATCCGTCTCGATAATTACTGTGGTAACTTGTATTTAATTGTATTAATTATTGTGTAGTGAATTGGAGGAGATCCTTTGCGGATCGAAGAGGGAAAACCTGTAAATTTTTTCGCATGTTTTTATACACGTTCTAGTAGAGGCTTTCCGAGTTGGACTCCGATCGTCCCGTGATTTTCATCCAACTGGGTTTCCACGTTAAAAATTCTTGCGTGATGTCTCTATTTATTTTTGCTTATGTATTTGTATCTGCTAAAACGATCGCGTATGTGTTCACGTTAAATTAATTTGCAGATGCCCTTGTCAGATTTATGCGCTCTCAAACCCAACACTCACTTGTGGTGCATGATTGGTTGAAAGTATTCATTTTGAATATTCTAATTTTAAATTACATTTCTAATTAACTAATATAAAATTAAAAGGTACGTGAATAATCATTTGAATAAATAGTAGTTTGCTAATAATTATAATTTGTTAACATATATTTTAGATTTATAAGAGTGCCCAAAAATATCTTAGTTTTGCTATACACTTAGTTTTTAATGCAGGCAGGAGAAATGTAAATTAGAATGAATTTTTACTTGATTCATTTAAATGCAGGCAAGAGAAACCAAAATGATATCACATGCTTTATTTGTCTTCTAAACATTGTCAGATTGATGGAATAGCCTAAACGTTGTCACCAGGCGATAGCGCTATCACGGTACTATAAATCTTTTCATAGTCACGCTTGATATGAGGCCTTCTTTTACTATGTCCTAGGAGTAATTTTTAGGTACACACGGGTACCTAGAGGTAGGTGCAATACATTTTTTGCCATTGGATTTGAGATCCAACCGTCAGCATTAAAGGGAGAAAAACATATTTTAAAATAAGCATGACTTTTTGTTGATCGGACGGCTCCCAATACATCGTGGGCACCATGCTCCATATACCCGCATGTATGTAAAAATTTTCGATGTCCTAGAGATCCTGAGATCCAAATAGTGCATCCATTTTGTCGTTGCATTATTCGTATAATTCCTCAGTGAAGATGAGAATGGAGGAATTAGTGAATATGGGCCTTGATTGGTTGATGATGATGTCATTAATAAAAGAGGGCAACTATGTGCACTAAGGGATCCCTGAGCATCGAGGATCCGAAGAAGGGTCCCATCACAAGAGTGAAATGTAGGCAAACCTTAACATGCGTTTTTTGCATGAAGCTACGTCCAGGACTCGAACCCACGACGTCAAGGTCATACAACAACATCTCAACCGGTGCGCTGAGGCTCCTGGAAAATCCTAGATAAAACTTTTAAATACTACTAGCTGTAGGTTAACCCCCTAGCTTTTACATTGATTATATAATAAACGGTTTTTTGGCCGATTGCACTTCAGAATTATAAGCTTTTGGCAATGTACACCATGAATGTTTAAATATGGTAAAGTGCACCCCCAAATTCAATTTTTGCAGATTGCACCCTAAGCTAATATTTAGAGGGTAATTTGGTCTATCATGTTTACAAATTTGATATAATTTTTAGTGAAAAGTCATTCCATTTCCCTCCCGTGTCTTGTTTTCGCTAGGGTTTCACTTTCCTTTCGGCTTCCCGACGAACAAACTCCATCTCCCGTCCAACGACAACAATACGTGCTCAGGTTTTTTGACTCCATGTGTTACTTTCTCGCTTGATCCTGGCGTCGACAACTTTGTGGTTGTCGCCATTCCCGTTTGAGCCCAACCAGTGAGTGATCAGGACTTCTTTTTTCTTTCTCTGCCAGTTCCGATCCCAGCGACTTGAAGCTTTTATTCTATAATTTCTCTCCCAGACTCGATTCTTGGTGGCGATTTTTGCTTGATCCAGCCACGGACACTATTATTGTTGTCTCCATTCCCATTCGATCCCACCTGGTGAGTGACAACTTCCTCTAAACCTATCATAATTTTCATTCTTGTAGTGGTTAACCTATTTATTTTTTTCATATGCTGCAGTTTTCAGTGGATCGACACTGCCCATTTGAGTTGTTCTTTCACTCAGATTTAAAGCTTTTGGCAGGTATAAATTTTCCCCTTTTTTTCACAGTTATTAGTTAAAAGGTTTTGTATGTCTTATATGGTTTAATATTTTTAGGTGTAATTTTGATTTGAGTTAAGAAATGGATTGCCCTAGAAATGTTGAGTGGGAGAATATGTTGGTTGATGAAAATTGCTCCGAAGAGGGGGTTGATGTTGATAGTAGTAGTGACTCGGTGACTCATAATTTGTTGATGAGGAATCTAATGATGAAAACTCATCATTTAGTGATGATGAATTGAATGACAATGAGTTTGAGTTAGATAAATGTTCACTTGATTACAATTTAGTGGGTGAGATTAAAATTGTTGGTGAAAGAGTTGAATCAAATCAAGCATTGAACACAAAACTTGGAATTCATTTAAAAGATCGGGTAGTCAATCATCTTCCAAGGTACAAAAAGGAATAAATTGTGAGGTTAAAGTTTATGATGGAGCTGCAAACGATTCTGATTTTGAGTTTGAAATTGACTTGTGTTTTAATACACCATCTTATTTTAGGGATGTCGTGAGGTTGCACACTACTAAATATGGAAAGCCACTCAAGTTTACTGAAAATTGAAGTGATAAGATTTAAGTGATATGTGATTGTGGATGAGTTATGTTTGCTTCCTTCATATTTAAAATGAAAAAACCTTTATAATCAAGACAATTAAAAGGGACATATTTGTCATTGAGCTGCATATTCTCAACATTGCAACTCTAAGTTTCTTGCTAAGAAGTATGAGCACAACATTAGAAGCAATCCTGAATGGCCCACTCTTCGATGCAGGAAATAAAGCAAAGGGACAACAAAACATCCCTTAGTACATGGATGATGTATAAGGTTAAGAAACATGTAGTGAAATTGATTAGTAGAATGGAGTTGGAGCAGTATACAAAGCTATGAGATTACTTTGAATAAATTTATAGGACCAATCCAAACACAATGATCAAGGTCAAATGTAAGTATGATGTACCCTCACAAATATGTATATTTAAAAGACTATATATTTATTGAGGCGCTTTGAAGAAAGGTTTCATGATTGAATGTAGGCCTATTATTGGACTGGATGTGTCTCATTTGAAGACATCAATGGGTGGTGTATTGCTATTTGATGTTGGGGTTGATGTTAACAATAAAATATACAGTTTGATTCATTGATCACAATGTCCTAGATTCGAAGAAGACCCACAAGTCAATAGTATACACATGAATGTATTTAATATATATTCAAGTTCATTGTATGCATTTTGTACTATGTTACATTGATTTGACAGGCAGTCAGAGTCACAGTGACAGTTGGACTCAAGACAGGTTACTAGACAGACAGAAAATCTACTAAGTCTAGAAGCATTGAGTGAACTCACTTCACTCAATGCCAGAAGCCTAAAAGCGTTGACAGAACTACATGTAGTCAAAGCCGCAGTATTGCTGACAAGAAATCTGTCTAAGGACAGAAGCGTTGAGTGAAGACAATTCACTCAACGCCTACTCATCAAGAAATCTATCTAAGTATAAAAGCGTTGAGGGAAGACGGGCCACTCAATGCCTCATAAATAAATCTGTCCAAGTATAGAAGCATTGAGTGAAGACGAGCCACTCAACGCCTCATCAAGAAATCTGTCTAAGGATAGAAGCGTTGAGTGAAGACAGTACACTCAACGTCTACTTAACAAGATTTCTATCTAAGCACATAAGCGTTGAGTGAAAACGGGTCACTCAACGTCTCATCAAGAAGTTAGGCTAAGTCAGAAAGCGTTGAGTGTGGAAGCTTCACTCAACGCCTTCATGTAAAGAAATTTCAACCAATTTCAAAAGTGTTGAGTGATGAAGGGTCACTCAATGCCTTAACAGAGATTATAAAAGTCAAATGCGTTGAGTGAGGAAGGCTCACTCAACGCCTGAAGATGCAAAATTCTGCTAAGTACTTTTGCGTTGAGTGACAAGGCTTCACTCAACGCCTATGCAGATTGTCTGATATTTGCTAAGTCCAGAAGCGCAGAGTCATGCTGATATCATCAAGAATTCAAATGTTGTGAGTTTTGTATGCTAGATGACAAAAGGCGTCGCTTGCCTTTAGTACATCATTTAATGCAAAAAAATGTTGTAGTTGCCAACTCCTGCTGGCCCATACTGCACAAAAAACCGTTGGACGGCGGGATACAAAAGTAGAGTTCCGAGAAAGAAGAAGAGACAGTGGCAAAGCGAAGAAAGAGGAGAGAGAAAATAAGACATAGCTTTTTGGTCGTCTTCTTCCTCTCGACTAAGTGGAAGATTGCTAAGAACTTGCTCTTGCAGTTAGTATGCGAACCACATATAAAGTTGGTTGTTGAAAAAAATAAATAATTGAAAAATTATTTTGTCTTCAACAACAAGATCAGAAATTACTTTTTCTGAGTTTGAAGGAGAAATAGAGCAAGAGTTGGCTGGTTGAAGAAACAAAGAACTGAATAATCAGTTTGTCTTCAATAACAAGATCAGTAAGTTCTCATTTTGAGTTAGAAGATGAAGAAGAGCAAAACCAAGTTACTAGTGTTCTTTAAGGCCACAACACTCAACTCTACCACATCAAAGGCTTGAAGAAACAATACTCTATAGTGACTTATCAGCACAAACAGAACAAACTTGAAGATCAACCATCTTATTGCCGTGAAGAAGATATGACTGAACTTTCTCAGTTCAGGAAGAAGAAGACTCAGATAATCATTTCTCTGGAGTCAAAGGGAGGGCTGAGTTCACTCAGACCAGAAAGGCAGACTCAGAGAACATTCTCTCTGGAGTCAATAATCAACAACTTACTCTTTCTGTAGGATCTTAATTGATCTGAGTTGTAAGCCTAAGATATAAAGGCTGAGAGGTAGGGCCTTTGGCTTGAGGTAGGATCTGAGTTTGATCTGAGGTAGGAGATATATTCTCTGAGTTGTAGGGCATGTGCGCCTGAGGTAGGATTCTGCTGAGAATCTAAGGTAGGGTCTTTGGCTTGAGGTAGGATCTGAATCAGATCTGAGCTGTTGGAGCGCTATACTCTCTGAGTGTAGGGCTATTTGTAACACCTCCGTCCTTCACATGAAATATGATAGAGGGTTTGGCCGGGGCCCCACGCCATATTCCACAGACAGTTGGTGATGTTACGTATTAGTACACGCATCCTAACTTAGAGCATTCTAGAGGAAGCTTTAAGGGTTATTATTGAACTCATCAACCATGAATGTCCACTACATATAAACAACAAAATTTATATATACCACAGGAATGTATACAGAAATACACAAAAGTGTTTGGCCTTAAGGCCTTACAGTTAAACTTCACAAGTGTGGTTTACATAATTCAGCGCGCAGGTCGGCCACACATGAAAATAGTAAAATTATTCCTCTTGGCCTTCGAGGGCCAGCAAAGCAGCAAGGGCTTCAGCCCGCTATTTCCCGCTCGGTCGAGCACCTACATAGAGATATTCCACCACAAGGGCGGTAAACAAGGCAACAATCAGCATTCAACTAACCAATTATAACGACTCTACCCCATATCCGGGGCAGTAGTTCCTTCCCTGCAAGCAATGCATTCTCAACAGATATATCAAAAAACGTGCACTCACGTACATTTCAATATATCACAAACGTCGGTTGCACGACCCGACGCTCCGTGCACTTAGGACACATTATCGGTGTATCGGAAAACCCGGGTCCCACCACCGTTCAGAGGTCCCAGACCCAACGATAAGCATTGAGCATTCATGCTCCACGGCCTACGGTCGGAGACTTTAGTCTTGATGGCGAACAACCCAAGACTCTCATTATGTGATCCTAACAAACGCCAATAACTTAGGCACTCAAGTTAGACAACCATAACGTGGATACAGTTCAGCCCTTGCCCGTTTCTCAAATCGCCAGTTCAATGTCTAGACTGACGCGGGTCGGCTTCCCCTTGTCCGTTCGGCTCGATGGCCTTTAAGAGCTCGCAGCTCACAATAGCCACACTGTCCTCCAAGGACTGGCTTCACAATAAAAAAGGGAGTTAGTGTCAGCATTCATCACGATCGCTTGGCGGGGCCAACAGAAGCACTCTTTCTGCGCCCAACTCAACCCAAACCCTGCAACATCTTGTAGTGCTAGAAACACAGGTCTTTCCATGGTATACATCACATGATTTTCGAGGGTATTTTTCTGGAATTCCACTCCAGTACTTCCTATTACTCCGCTTCACAGGCACAACCCACAGACTCCGTAAAATACTCGTTTATACGCAGAGTCTTCTCCGGTTCGTTAAAATAAAGCATCACCAATCCAGACCAACCTATCCGGATGGGCTTCACACAACATGCCTATTCCGTACTACACATTTCCGGATCTATATGCAATTTAATTGGGGATAACACGTATCAACCCACATAATTCTCTTAACAATTCCACCTTTTGGTGGAGGATTCCATACACATGCAAAATTAGGACTTCACTTATCCAAGCAGGAGGTCGTTACCCTTGAAGTTCTCTTCGGAGCCATGACTGAGCTTTTCTACGCTGATGGAAAGTAGCACACGGCTCTCCTCTTCGCAGATCTAGGCTCAGCTCTTGATTCCACCCACAAGATCTTCTCCAGCAACTTCACAAAGGTCAGCCCAACACTCCTTCATTCCTTCTTCCAAGAACACTTAAAGGAGATAGAAGGAAGAGAGAGAGTGGAGAAAGAAATAATGAATTCCTCAATCCATAACCCTCTACATAAATAGCCTCGGGTTTAACCCCAACAACAAGATCTCTTCTCATCCTAGAGCAACAGCCACGATTAAGTCAACCCACCACTCATCGGCCGTTGTTACTCCAAAAATCCATTCGATTTTCGTTAAGCTCGAGAAGTCAGTTCAACGTGAAGGTCGTTCGACGTTCGTCGAACTCAAGACAGTCGTTCGACGTTCGTCGAACGCACGATAAAGCCGTTCGACGTACACACTGTTCGATGAACACGCAGTTCGACTTTCGTCGAACTCACTGGAAGACGTTCGACGTTCGTCGAACTTGAGATCATTTCGACGTTCGTCGAACTCGAGATCAGTTAGACGTTCGTCGAACTCGAGATCAGTTCGACGTTCGTCGAACTCGAGATCAGTTTGACGAGTCCTTTTGGGGTGTTACACTATTCTCCTAGCCCGAGTTGTAGGACTTTTGATTAAGTCTGAGGTAGGTGATCAGAATGATCACTGAGCTGTAGGAGATATTATCTCTAAGTTGTAGAGTTTTGGCCTGAGCTAGTACTTAGAGGAAATTTGAGAGATCCTGCGAGATCTGTGTTGTAAGCTCTTTGAGCCGAGTTTGGAGAAGATTGTCTTGTCTAACACACTGTTAGAAATGTGAGAGGGAAAGTGGATGTACCCACACCTTGGGGAACCACTATAAATCTAGGTGTGCTGAGTCTTATTATTGAAAGCTAACAAAATAACTTAAAACTCAACACACAAAAACAAAAAGGTAGTCATAAAGACTAGGAAACCTATTCACCTCCCTCTAGGTGTATAACTACTCTTGAAACAAAGACTTTCATGTTCCATATTATTTATGTCATTATGTTAAAGGAAATTACTGAAACTTTGAAATGGTTTGTTAATCTACTAATACAAGATTTGTGCATTGAAAATTCTTACAAGTGGTCTATAATTACGAACAATTAGAAATGGCTATTGAATGTTATTGAAGAGATACTTCCCAATGCAGAACATAGATTTTGCTTACGTCATATGTATAATAACTTCAAACAAAAACATAGAGGCATACAACTAAAAGACATGCTATGGAAAGCTGCATCTGCTACTATGATGGTGGATTTCAATCATGAAATGAAAAAAATTGAAAGCTTGCGATAAAAGGGCTTATGAATGGTTTAAAGAATGAGATAAAATACAATGGGCAAAATCCCATTTTAGTATATGTCATGAATGTGATATGTTGTTAAACAATTTTTGTGAAACGTTTAACAAAGTAATTCTAAAAGTAAGAGATAAGCCAAAAATTATAATGTTGGAGACTATAAGAGTGTTGCTAATGAAGCGGCTTCACATGTAAAGAGATATGGTGATATTCAAGTTTAATGGAGAGATATGTCATTCCATATAACAAATTTTGGAAAATAATAAAAAAAGCGTACAATGACATTTTTGTATGGAATGAGCATATTAAATTTGAAGTTGAAGGGTGGATAGAAGATAAATAAACTATTGATTTGAGTGCTAGAAGCTATAGTTGTAGACGTTGAGATCTAACCAGTAATCCATGTGTGCATGCAACAACATGTATATTCTATCGAAGGGAAAAAGTTGAAGAATATGTTGAGCATTGGTATAAAAAGGCTCTGTTTTTAAGAGCATACGAACACTTGTTAAATCCAATAAAATCATATGAGGAATGACCAACAACAAATTTGAATCGAATAGTTCCATGGAGTAATATTGACAAAAAGCTTGGAAGACCGTCAAAGCATGTTAGGTGAAAGGAAGAGGACAAATTAAAGAGTAAAAAATATGGAGTAAGAAGTCATGGGATGAAGTACACATGCTCCAATTGTGAAATGAGAGGATATAACAAGAAAAGTTGTGTTGAAACCTCCAAGACTAAAGATAAAACACTTTCTACATCTCCAAAGACACCGAGAAGAGTGTTTTCATCAAATGTTTCTTTTAACATTATTTAATATTTGAGCATTTTATTAATGAAGTCGTTTTTATATGTAGGTAAGGGGGAATATGTGATTGTGAATTTTATGCTTACGGAGTTGATCGCGATGGTCATGATCTTCACGATGTGGAGTGTGAACTCTAGCTCTGTTGTATTTTTTGGTATATTATCGACTCCATTGTTTTAATATTTTGTATTATGTTAATATTTTGAACAATCTTAATGATTGAAACTTATGTAATGAATTCTACAATGAGTATTTGAGATTTTAATGTATGCAGTGATAAACTATTTTGGATAGGAGATGAAATGTATTGACAGCTCCATAGTTTCTTTTACATTTTATGTTGAAAGCAAAAAAAATTTATTTTTGATTTCTTTCTGGCATAACAATTTTGGGCCGTTGACTATGAAGGAGCATTTCACGCCACACTCAGAGGGAAATCAAGTACTTTGCCATATTTCTGTTTTTTGATATGAACGGTTACAAATTTGAGCCTGCAAATAACAATGTCACAATATTAGGGTTGCAAATAGTTATAAAAAATAATTTGGTGTGCAAATAGTAATTGCCGAAAACAACATTTTTGGTTGTGCTCGGACGAAAATACCCCTTAATTTTAAAGCAAGAGTGCACTTTTGTCAAAAAAAAATGAGTAAATTCTTGATAACCCCCCTTTACTTTATAGTAAATCTGAATAACCCCCCTATTTTTTAGAAATAGATGTATAACCCCCCTTATCTTTTCTTGTTGAAAGTTATGGGGGGGGGTTATTCCCTTATTTTTTTAAAAAAGGGGTGTTTTCAAAAATTCGAGTTAACTTACTCAAACACCGTTAAAAAACAACAAAATAACACATTTATAATAGTGATTGATATATGCACACCAAAAATCTTATAAGAGAACAATCAAATTACGGCCTCGCTCATGCAACATGTTGAAGCCAGGAAAATTCCCCAATCTCAGAATTCGGATCAAGACAGCCTAAGGTTACTAATTCTACGGTCCGACGTCACAATTCAAGTGGCTAGCGAGAAAGAGGAAACAATCTACAAGCACACTCCAAATGCTCCCGCAGGGAGGTCCCACCACGTACCCGGAAGCTTAAAGAAGCTTCCCCTCCGCAACCAAAAGGCTGGGCGAGGTACTAGGCAGGCATGGACTTGGCGAGTATCCAATTGGGGGGACCTCGACCTCTTCCAAAAGTGTCATTTCCAGTACCCATGGGGGACTATTTATAGAGAAATCCTGGGGGGGGGGGGGGTATAGGCGAGTATCAAGGGCTACTCGCCCATACTCACGAGGTACTCGCCCATACTCGCCCAAACTCGCCACAGCTCGCCCAAGCTCGCCTCTGCTCGCCCAAGCTCGCCTCTGGACGCCCAAGCTCGCCACAGCTCGCCCAAGCTCGTCTCTAGTCGCCCAAGCTCGCCTCTGGTCGCCCAAGCTCTTCTCTGGTTGCCACAGCTCGCCCAAGCTCGCCCAAGCTCGCCTCTGGTTGCCCAAGCTCGCCTCTGGTCTCCACAGCTCGCCCAAGCTCGCACAAGCTCGCCTCTGGTCGCCATAGCTCGCCCAAGCTCGCACAAGCTCGCCTCTGGTTGCCCAAGCTCGCCTCTGGTTGCTCACGCTCGCCTCTGCTCGCCTCTGGTCTGCGAATAGCTGTCTACTGGGGTACTTCTGATCTCGACGAATTACGGGTTATACACAACAGATTGGATCAAATTACAACCAAATTACGGACTGATTACAGTGAGTTTTCTAAGAAAATACCTTCCAACTAGTTATTGACTTAAAAGTCCTCGTACAGGACATGCAACAGATTGGAACTCCTATCCACCAAACTCGTTGCCTTTGTTGGGAACCAAAATAACTACATATACACAGATCTGATCGAATAATAGCAGTTGGACATATTTGAAAGTAATATTGTGTTATAAAATAAAAACAACAATAAAAGTAATCGAATAATAGCAGTTGGGCAAAACACCGTATAGAATCCAAAATCCATCCTAAGAAAAACACTTAGAAATTGCACCTTAGGAAAAACAAGCAGAAATTTTCGAGGCAAGCAAAGTGCACCCTAAGAACATTTCACAGTTTGCCACATAGAATTCAAAATCCACTGTTTCTGTGTTCGGTTGGCTACCTTCGATTTCCACCAAGCTTGAAGCTAATGCAATGGAAGTGTCGCCGCCAGATGTAGGTCCCCGCTGGATGTAGGTCGTCGCTGGATGTGTTCGGCTGAGGAAGAAGTGCACCAACAGAGAGAATGAGACGAGCTCTCCAAAAAAGTTTCACCACTTTCTCTCATACGTGGGAATGGGGAAGAAGGGGCACGGCTAGGGCAAAATACTTCTAACAAAGTTAACTAGGAAACTAAAGGGGGTTATTAAACTAATTTTAAAACTCAGGAAGGTTATTAAGAATGTTGAATAATTTCAGGCGGGTTATCAAGAATTTGTTCAAAAAAAAAAAGAATTAAGGATGCATTTTGCGATATTTAAGCATTCAGGATGCACATTGCAAAAAACTTGTAATTTTGGGTGCAATCTGTCAAAAAGCTTATAAAAAACTAACAGTTACAATAATAATATGTTAATTAATGCTTCGTTCCTCACTTACAAAAATTCATGCCTTCTGTGCTCAAAACTACATTATTTTCTTCGTAGAAGCCGTCATAACCTATGTCTAGCCAAACATACATTCTAGGATAATGGCCTCTCACGGGAGAAAATAAGCCGTGCCAAAGAAAGCCTTAATTCTTGCTTGATGTGCAGATTTTGTATTTTCACAAAAAATATACAGCGTTCTTTCTCGGCAGCAATCTGTCGAGCAAGAAGAGATCGGCAATGGTGGGCGAACTCTTCCTAAGCTGGAGACGTCCCTCCAAGCAACAGCAACAAGGCTGCACTACTCGTGCGGGAGGGCTCAATTACAACCCCACTTTCCACGGCGCCTCCGCCCTCGTAGCCGAAGACGGAGCCCTTCAGGATCGCCTCTCGGACACCAGATTCTTCATCAATCGATCTCGCGTCCTCCTCGGCACCGGCCGGAAAACCTATTCCTTAGCCAAATCCGCCCTCCTCTCCTGGACGTAACATTTCCAGTTCTCTGCTTTCCTCTCTCTCTAAAGCTAGCTGATGACGATGTACGGACGGAAGACATTTTGGGCTAGGATGGGCGTTTGTGGATCCAGAGACCCCTGTTGAAAAGGGCAGAAGGTTCTGCGTCTGCGTGAATGAGCTGCTTCCATGGGTTATGATTGTTGAAACCAGGAAAATTCCGACCTTAGAATCGGACTAGGCGGCCTAAGGCTACCGGTCTCGCGGTGAAGCCAGACGGTCTTTAGATGCGAGAACAAGAACGAGCTGAAGAAACGAGATCCTAGGCTGCTGCGGCAAGAAGTTCCCACCACGTACCCGACTGCTTGGGAGAAGCAGCCCCTTCTCAACCAGAATGGCCGAGCTAGGTACGAGGGAGACACGCGAGCTAGGGTTCGCGAGTATCTATCCGAGAAAATCCGGTCCTTCCCTCGTACCCCTGGGGTCCTATTTATAGGGAAATCCAAAATGGGGGGGGGGGTCATACTTATACCCCCACCCGACGACTAGGAGGCTTCCTGGGGGGAACTCGCACTGGATGGGCGAGTATCTCGCCTTAGTCTCCCACCTGGCGAGTATGCGAGGGGAGCTCGCCATACTCGCCCAGATCTTCCACGGATTCGCGACTTGAACATGGCATCGGGCTTGACTTGTTGACTCTGACTCTTGCTGAGCTGGCTGTGGTAGGGCTCCCTCCTCGGCGAATATGGGTTGTACACAATCCCCGCTCTTTTTGAGCGACGCAGGAGCTTATAAAGAAATATCTAATGCTTATTCTGCGAGCTGCTACGCCGAGTATCTGTTTGCTCGCTCTGTCCACTGCTCGACGAAGTCTATAAATAGAGGGGGGGGGGGGGGGCTGGTTGTTGGGGCGGATCCTCGAAACTTGCCCACCATGTCGGATGCCAACGCAAAGCTTCTCGAAGACAGCCTCGCCGCCCTGTCTAGCCTCCTCGGCATCGCCAGACCAAAGAGGCCGCGCGAGGAAGATGTCGCGGCCGATCTGCTGTCGTCGAAAAAGAAGAAGACCAAGAAGCTCAAGAAACCCGCCTCTTAGCCGATCGACCCGCCTCCACCATCTGAGCCAATCGCGGCGGCGGCGGCCAAACCCGTGCCTTCCGCCAGTACCCAAAAACTCCTCGACGACCTCGGTTTGGGCGATGTTCCGGACCCGGTCCCCCTTAGCACAGGCAAGAATCCCGAAGTCGTCAGGGGTCGACTACATCCCAAGTCGAAGTCGTCACCGTAACAGGTCGCCGCTCCGACCCATTTTTTCCATCGTTTAATTGTCGTGCTTCTCGCTGATCCGTCTGTCTTATGCAGACTCCACTTCGGGCGATGCTGACGCGCCACTGGATGTCGCCCCCCTGAGCTCCGCACCGCTGCTCGCCCTTGCTGCTGGCAAACCTCCCCGGACCGCGCACACGGTCCGGATCAATGTTGCTGCGAAGAAGATGACGAGGACCTCCCTGGCGAAAGGAAACCCTCCGACGAGTAAGGGTCTTCCGACGAACAAGGATCTCCCGGCGAGCAAAGACCTCCCGGCGAGCAAGGATCTTCCGGCGAGCAAGGACCTCCCGGCAAGCAAGGACCTCCCGGCCTCCGCGCCAGACTCGTCACTGCCAGCGGGGAGCACTTCCTTACCGCCGCCGCCACCCCTGGATGCGGTTGAACAGGCGAGGGGAACCGTCTTACCACCGCCGCCGCCCTTGCCCGCCCAACAGAAGGTGGGCTTGCAACGACATCCGCTACCTCCGCCGAAGGTTTCTAAACAGCCGGCGAGCTCGTTGCAGGTTTCGCCCCCGCCGAAGAAACCAGATAAGCCGCGGCCGAGTTACTTTCCGCCGTGGGTTGGGGACCTCGAACATGGAGGGCGCGGGCAGGGAGGTCGCGGTCAGGGCAGACCTGCCGACCACCTTGGGGGTTCGTCTTCGGGTAGGCGAGATACCTCTGGTCGTGTTTCTCCACCGCTTCGGTCTCGATCTCCTCGCCGTGGTGAGCTCTTCTATCTCTAGCTACCCTTGATCTTGCTTGGTCATTAATTTCTAATGGCGACTTACCTTCCTGTAATGATAGATCGCCCGACGACTCCTGGGTCGGCCTTCATTGATGCCATCGGGTTGTCGGGGAGCGAGTATCGTCACGCTGCAGCTCGCGCCTACATGGAGCTGGAGACTAAGTTCGACCAGCTCGCCATCTGCGAACCTCACCTTCGAATCTCGGCCCTGGAGGTGCGCATGACGAGGGTAGAGGAGATCCAGATCACCTTGGAGAGCTACGAGGCTCGCTTCCACATGGTGAAGGAGAATGACCGCCAGCTGGCGCTGAACAACCACCGCCTCCATCTCGTCTTGGACGAGCTGGCTGGGATTCGAGTGAGTATGGGCTCGGTGGGGCGGCTGACGAGGATGGAAGAGCAGCTGCGGCTTGGCGACAACGCAATGGCGCTGGCGACGGAGCACTTCCGGAGGGCGCGCGAGATGGGCTGGGCCGAGCGACATCCTCATCCTCCAGAGCGGCCGCCTAGGACGTAGTTTTGTTTTTTGTTCTAGATCTACTCGCCATTTGGCGTTTTTGTAACTAACAGTATTATTTAAATAAACCGGGAGACTATTCATCTCGCTACTGATCGTTTCGCGACTTCATTTACAGCCATGGTATCCTGAGTTTGCTCGTCCAGGTTTTTGGCGAGCGCCGCAGTGCCCTTTCTTCGTCGCGCGAGTTAGGTCCGATGTCTCTGGTGTGTAGCCCCTTCCTTCGCGCGACGTCGATCGATGCTCGAGGAAACGAACCCCCCCTCCCCGTCCATTTTTCCTTTGGCCTATAAATATGAGGGGTAGGTATAATCGTAAGTACATTGCTGCGAATTCCTCGACCCGTCTGGCGAGTATCTCCTAGCTCTCTTCCTCTCCCTCTCTTCCTCTACCCGTCCATTCTCTCATACTCAGCTCGCAAGAATGGTTGGTGATGACGCCAGTGCTTGCCGACAAGCCCATGCCGTCAACTTTGCGGATGCGGCCTTCAAAAAGTCGATAACGTCAGAGAAGGATCTGGATAGCTTCAGGGAGCGTCTCCTGCCGGAGGGGTTCTCGGCGAGGCTTCCTACTCGTGGCGAGCGACTCAATACCTACATTGAGGGCGGGCTCGTGTTGTCGCTGCGCCACTTCGACGTTGGCCTGCGACTTCCTTTCTGGTCCGAGTTCTGCAAAATCCTGCGATATTTTGGTATCGTTCCCGCGCAGATCAACCCCAACGGGATGACGATCATCATGGGGTTCCTCTGCTACCTCAAGGAGGAGAGGATCTCCTTTGACCTCTCAGTTTTTCGTCGAGTATTCGCCTTCGCCGCGACATCGGAGGGGGTCGTCTTCTTCAGCAGTCACGTCTACACTCTAGTGGGGACTGCGAACAAAGTCCATCGCTGGAGCGAGCTTCTGGTGGTCGTGCATGGTGACTTCGGGGGTCTCCTAGGAAGGCCGCACCAACCCGCCGACGTCGCCTTCCTCCCGCCGATCTTGGAAGGAGCTCGCAAGCAACTGTTCGAATCCTTCCGAGGTCGCCGGTTCGACGTTATCTACTGGCGGCTCAACGTCAACTCGCTGGAGGCAATTCATCCCAACGAGGGTAAGGACTGTCGAGATGTCGTATGCTCGCCGACTCACTACCTTTTGCTGAATCTTGTACTAACCATATCGCGTGCTTCTTGCAGTGGCCAATGAGCTTCCAGAGAAACCGCTCCCTCCGGCGAAGGAAGTCGTCACCCCTCTTTCTGAAGCTCACCCTCCACCCGATGTCCGGGAGAAAAAGAAAGTCGCCAAGGGGAAAGCGAGGGTGAGGTCGTCGGGGCCTGCGAACAAGAAGGCGAAGGTGTCGTCGCCTCAGTCCGACGATCACGAGTCGCCGCTAGTGGCTCGGGCATCTCGCTTCCACCCCAACTACAACCTTGGGCGAGGGGTGGCGGATGTCCATGGTCGCCCGCTGGTGACTTGGTCGGCGGAGGAGCATCTAGTGTTGCTGAGCACCAACCTCCCATCCTGGTCGACGGACTGGGAGGACAAGGGGGAGTCCTTCGCCGTCCTCCACGCCTTGTATGGGCGGGTCGACGCTGAGTCAATGTTGGAGCTCGCCCCGCCGGAGCTTGCACATCAGTACGCCTGCTCGCTCACGCGAGCTGCCGAGTTGGGGCATTTCACGGCGAGGAAGTTGCTGGAGACGACAGAAGCTTTGAAAACTGTTTCCAAGAAAGCCATAGAACTCGACATGCAGCCCGTCCGCTGGAAGGACTTTGAGGTAAATGACCTTCGGGTGGCGATATTTAATTTATCTCGTCTGTACATCTACTAACGTTCAATGTCTCGTAGGCCGCTGAAATCGAGGCTGCGAAGAAGTTATCTGAGTGCGAGGAGAAGCTCGCCGTGTCACAAGCTGAGCTGGAGGCGGCCCAAGTTCGCGCAGCCGAGATGGAGACTCGGCTAGTCGTCGCCGAAGGAAGCACGAGCTCCTCTGCTCCGTTGCCGGAGGCGCCGCGACCCGAGGACGATCCGCTGTGGGTTGTCCAGCGGTCCTGAGTTCTGTGGGAGGAGAGGTCGTCTGTCCGCTGCGAGATAGCGCGGACGGCTGGCAACATAATACTCGCGCGTCTGAGAATTAACGGACAGCTTGTCGAGGGGCATAAGCAACTCATCGTTGATGAGCTTATCCCTGAGCTGCTCGTTGAGGGGACGATCTCGCCAGACCGCGTCGCTTCTCCGTCAGGCTCCAGCGACTCCGGCAGCAGTGGCAGTGACAGCAGCAGCGGCGAGAGCAATGATGAAGATGGCGAGGAAGAGGAAGACGTGGACGTCGGAGATGAGGAATGTCGGCCGGATACTGGCGACGATGAGTCCTAGTCGCTCGCCGATCTTCGTCATGCTCGGATGCATGGGGCTTTTTGATACTTTTGTAACTTGTAAAGTCTTGACATATTTATACAAGTTATTTATTCTTTGTGATTCTTTACTCGCGTGACTGTTGATATCGCTCGCTAGGCTCATAGGCCCGGTGAGGAGTGCTCGCGGCGTGTACTTGTTCAACCCGTCCGGACATGTGTGAGATACCCGCTCGTATGCTCGTCAAGATATACTCGCCTTCGCGTCCAAGGCGCGCTCGCCTGCTCGCTCGGGGCATACTCGCATGCTGGCCCGAAGTACTCGCCTGCTCGCCCGAGGTATACTCGCCCCGCGCTTGAGTCATACTCGTCATTGCCAAGACATGATCTGAGCTTGGCGGATAGTCGTCTCCCGGTGGCAAGTAGGTTGTCTGTAAAAGGGGAGCTCTTGCAGAGACACAGACTTATGTTTATCCCGCCACTCCAGGCTTCGATTTCAATCGAGGAGATCAGCCGATCCCCCAGGTGAGGAGCTCTCGGGAGGTCGGACTTACGGCTTTCCTACCACTCGAAGTTTTGATTTCAATCGAGGAGATCGACCGATCCCCCAGGAGAGGAGCTCGTGGGGGGCTGGACTTACGACTTTCCTACCACTCGAAGTCTTGATTTCAATCGAGGAGATCGGCCGATCCCCCAGGAGAGGAGCTCGTGGGGGGCTGGACTTACGACTTTCCTACCACTCGAACTCTTGATTCCAATCGAGGAGATCGGCTGTTCCACCAGGAGAGGAGCTCGTGGGGGGCCGGACTTACGACTTTCCTACCACTCGAAGTCTTGATTTCAATCGAGGAGATCAGCCGATCCCCCAGGAGAGGGGCTCGTGGGGGGCCGGACTTACGACTTTACTACCACTCGAAGTCTTGATTCCAATCGAGGAGATCGGTCGATCCCCCAGGAGAGGAGCTCGTGGGGGGCCGGACTTACGACTTTCCTACCACTCGAATTCTTGATTTCAATCGAGGAGATCGACCGATCCCCCAGGAGAGGAGCTCGTGGGGGGCTGGACTTACGAATTTCCTACCACTCAAAGTCTTGATTCCAATCGAGGAGATCGGCCGATCCACCAGGAGAGGAGCTCGTGGGGGGACGGACTTACGACTTTCCTACCACTCGAAGTCTTGATTTCAATCGAGGAGATCGGCCGATCCCCTAGGAGAGGAGCTCGTGGGGGGCCGGACTTACGACTTTCCTACCACTCGAAGTCTTGATTCCAATCGAGGATATCAGCTGATCCCCCAGGAGAGGAGCTCGTGGGGGGCCGGACTTACGACTTTCCTACCACTCAACGTCTTGATTCCAATAGAGGAGATCGACCGATCCACCAGGAGAGGAGCTCGTGGGGGGCCGGACTTACGACTTTCCTACCACTCGAAGTCTTGATTTAAATCGAGGAGATCGACCGATCCCCCAAGAGAGGGGCTCGTGGGGGGCCGGACTTACGAATTTCCTACCACTCGAAGTCTTGATTCCAATCGAGGAGATCGGCCGATCCCCCAGGAGAGGAGCTCGTGGGGGGCTGGACTTACAACTTTCCTACCACTCGAAGTCTTGATTTCAATCGAGGAGATCGGCCGATCCCCCAGGAGAGGAGCTCGTGAGGGGCTGGACTTACGACTTTCCTACCACTCAAAGTCTTGATTTCAATCGAGGAGATCAGCCGATCCCCTAGGAGAGGAGCTCGTGGGGGGATGGACTTACGACTTTCCTACCACTCGAAGTCTTGATCCAATCGAGGAGATTGGCTGATCCACCAGGAGAGGAGCTCGTGGGGGGCCGGACTTACGACTTTCCTATCTCTTGAAGTCTTAATTTCAATCGAGGAGATCGGCCGATCCCCCAGGAGAGGAGCTCGTGGGGGGCCGGACTTACGAATTTCCTACCACTCGAAGTCTTGATTCCAATCGAGGAGATCGGCCAATCCCCCAAGAGAGGAGCTCATGGGGGGCCGGACTTATGACTTTCCTACCACTCGAAGTCTTGATTCCAATCAAGGAGATCGACCGATCCACCAAGAGAGGAGCTCATGGGGGGCCGTACTTACGACTTTTCTACCACTCGAAGTCTTGATTTCAATCGAGGAGATCGGCCGATCCCCCAGGAGAGGGGCTAGTGGGGGGCCGGACTTACGACTTTCCTACCACTCGAAGTCTTGATTCCAATCGAGGAGATCAGCCGATCCCCCAGGAGAGGAGCTCGTGGGGGGCTGGACTTACGACTTTCCTACCACTCGAAGTCTTGATTCCAATCAAGGAGATCCTGCTACTTGAGAGACGTCGAGGATTAATCACATAAATCTCATGGCAAGAAGATAATCTTTTTTCATTTCGGAGAGACTCTTTTAAACCTACCGAACCGGGAAGCTGGCGTCCAAACCCGTTCCCAAGAATTCCTCCGGTCGGAAGAGAGATGCACTCGGGGAGACATAGGATGACATGCAAGGGGGGAGCTGATTTCGGCCGACAATGTAGAGGCTCGGTCTTACAAGAGCGCTTAAAGTCCCGATGCATCGTCCTATCATCCGTACTGGGCTATTCGGTAAGAACGGGTTGAAGGCACGTATCTCGATTTGGTAGTGAAGATCGCTTCCAGCTACGCTCAATGGCCGGAGTGCCAGCGCACGGGCGGAGGGTGCTGCTTCCCCGAGGGTCCTTTAGGATGCACTCGGAACCAACAAGCACCTTTGGGCTTATCCCTTCCCCTTCCTCGGCAGGTTATCCTTCTTTGGCAAATAAAACCCCCTTCTTATGATGGCTTGGTGAGACCGGCCATTCATCGGGTTCGGGAGTTTAGGGTTCAGTGTTTGTTCCTGGTAATCCCTCCAGTTGGAAGAGAGATGCACTCCGGGAGACATAGGCCGACATGCAAGGGGGGAGATGATCTCGGCCGACAATGTAGAGGCTCGGTCTTACAAGAGCGCTTAAAGTCCCGAAGCATCATCCTATCCCCCATCCTGGGCTACTTAAGAGGAACAAACCGACCTCTGATTCCCGGAGCCGATCGCGGGGCTGATCTTGGAAGCACTCAGAAGCTTCGAGGTATATTAGCACAAAAATATCAGCACCAAAAGGGGAGACACAATCAAAATGCCACTGTACATCAAGAAGTATTCTTTACAAAGTAAATACAAGTGTCACCACAAGGGGTAGAACCTTTTCAGGTCGTCCCCGCTCCAGGTCCCGGTCAGCTGCTCTCCAGCTTGATCTTGTAGGTAATAGCCCCCTGTGGCCAAGGCCTCTTGGATAATAAAGGGCCCTTCCCAGTTGGGATGTAGCTTGCCGACGGTGGCCCCCCGCCCTGCGGCGTTCACTTTCTTCATGACCAGATCTCCTGCCAGGAAATTCTTGAGGCGGACGTTTCTATCGAAGTGTTTTTCCATGCGCCTCTTGATCTCTTCCTGACGCGTGGAGGCCAAGTCCCGAAGCTCCTCGACATAGTCCAGGGAGAGTCGCTGGGCGTCTTCGTTCTCTAGACGCCACTCTTCGCCGCCGTCTTCTGCCGCAACTACTCTTGGACTCCGCACCTCGAACTCCACCGGGATGAGTGCCTCAGACCCATGCGATAACTTGAAAGGCATTTCCCCCGTGGTCGAGTTTGGGGTTGTTCTCAGAGCCCATAGGACCGAGGGGAGCTGCTCGGCCCAGTTCCCCTTGAGATTGGTGACCTTCTTCTTCAGGAGGTTGACGATGAGCTTGTTGGCAGCTTCCACTTGCCCATTGCTCCTAGGATGGTGCACTGAAGCGAACCGAAGGTCTGTTCCCAACTGCTTGCAGAAGTCCTCTAGCTCCAAGCTGGCAAATTGCCGCCCAATGTCGGTGACGATGGCCAGCGGGATCCCAAATATGCACGCGATTTCCCCCCAGATGAAGTTTTTGACGATCTGGGAGGTGGTCTTGGCCAAGGCTTTGGACTCGATCCACTTGGAGAAGTAGTCGATCATCACCAGTATGAACTTCCTCTGCCCACTAGCTTGAGGGAACGGGCCGATTAGGTCCATACCCCAGATGGCGAAGGGCCACGGAGCGGTGATCGAGCGGAGGTGCTGAGCTGGCTGAAGTTGGAGGGGCGCAAAGAGCTGACACTGGGAGCATTTTTTAGAGAAGGCTTCCGCGTCCTTTCGGATGGTGGGCCAGAAGTAGCCATGCCTTAGGATTCTCTGCTCCAGAGTACGAGTCCCAGAATGGCTGCCACACTCCCCTGAGTGAATCTCCTCGAGAACTCGGGGGACATCAATTTCCGACAAGCATCTGGCCAAGGGTCCCGAGATGGTCTTGCGGTAAAGCTCGTCGCCTTGCAGCAGGTAGTACGCGGCCTTGTATCGGAATTTCCTTCGGTCCTGCCCGTCCGAGGGCAGCTGACCCGTCGTTAAGAACGTAACGAACGGATCCTTCCACGAGGCTCGCTGCTCGATCTCCATCATTTCTCCTTCCTCGATGGATGGTCGAAATAGCTCGGTGACCGTCCCCCCAGCCCGGGGACCGTATTTGGCAAGGTAGTCAGCTTCGGCATTGTCTTCTCGGGGCACATGATCGACGAAGAAAGACTGGAACCCCCCGATTAGACCCTTAACCTTGACCAGGTATTGCTGCAGGATGGGGTCGTCGACCTCGAACTCCCCCCGAATCTGGGAAGAGACCACCATCGAATCGGTGAAAGCTAGGATGTCCTTGATTGACAGCTCTTTGGCGAGACGTAAACCAGCCACCATGGCTTCGTACTCCGCCTGATTATTCGTAACTGGGAAGAGGATCTCGACGGCCTGCTCGATCCTAGTTCCCTTGGGGCTAACCAACACGACTCTGGCTCCCACGGAATACTTGCCGGAAGCCCCATACACAAACATCTTCCAAGAGACCGGGCGGGAAGCGCCCACGTCTATCTCCAACTCGGCCGAGAAGTCGGCCAGGAAATCCGCTACCGCCTGCGCTTTGATTGCTACCCTTGGAGAGTAAGAGATGTCGAACTCGCTTAGTTCCACCGCCCACTTGACCAAACTGCCAGAATGCTCCACCCCATCCAAGATACTCCTTAGGGGATGATCGGAGACTACCTTGATGGAGTGAGCCTGGAAATATGGGCAGAGCCGCCGAGCCGAAACCACCAAAGCAAAAACTAGCTATACTCGCATGCCTCGTCTCTGCTTGCCGCAATACCCGACTCACATAGTAGATGGGGAGCTGCTTCCTTCCCTCTTCTCGGACCAACACTGAACTAACCGCCTCGGCTCCTACTCTTAGATAAAGCAAGAGATCCTCGCCGCCCTGCGGACCTTGGAGGAGAGGGGCCCGGGTCAGCTGCTGCTTAAGCCTTTCGAAAGCCTCCTCGCACTCCGTTGTCCACTCGAATTTCTGATTACCCCAAAGGGCCTTGAAGAACGGGGAGCACTTCTCTCCGGCCTTGGAGAGAAAACGGCTAAGGCCCGCCAGCCTTCCAGTCAGCCTCTGGACTTCTTTGGAATCTCTTGGTGAGGCCATCTCCATGATGGCTTTTACCTTGTCGGGGTTAGGTTCCACCCCCCGGGGAGTAAGGAGGTGACCTAAGAACTTTCCCCTTCCTGCGCCGAAAACACACTTGGCCAGATTGAGCCGCATCTTATACCTCCTCAGGGTGGCAAAGGTCTCCGCTAGATCGGTTATGTGCTCTGCGACACTCTTGCGCTTGACGAGAAGGTCATCCACATAGACCTCCAGATTCCGCCCCTTTTGCTCTTTGAAGACCTGATCCATCATTCTTTGATACATTGCGCCGGCGTTTTTGAGCCCGAAGGGCATCATCTTGTAGCTATAGCACCCGTCGCTGGTGATGAAGGAAACGTCACGGCAATCGGGGGGATGCATCTGGATCTGGTGGTATCCTGAAAAAGCATCAAGGAAACTCATCACGGGAAATCCGACGGCGGAATCAACCAGCGCGTCGATCTGAGGCAAAGGGTAACAATCATTCGGGCAAACTTTATTTAACATAGACAAATCAATACATAGCCTCCACCCCCTCTGGACTTCTTCACCATTACAACATTGGAGACCCAGTCTGGATACTGGATCTCCGAGACAAACCCCGCCTCAAGCAGCTTCCTCACTTCCTCTCGAATAGGCTTGGACAGTGCGGTGGCGCTCTTCCTCTGCCTTTGGCGAACCGGAGCTACCGCGAGATCCAGGTTGAGGCGATGACAGGCAACATCGGCATCAATTCCTGGCATCTCAGTGGTGCTCCATGTGAAGATGTCAACATTCTCCTGCAGACAAGCAGCTATCTCCACCTTCCCTTCAAGGGGCAAGGCTCCTCCGACCTTCAGCAGCCCAGGCTCTCCTCCCGGGGAGATCACCTCCACCTCCTCTAGCTCCTCGTCAGCTTGCAGGCCCTTCTCCTGCTCCATCATCCTCTCCAGCCTTTCCGCGTCACCCATCCAGCTGATGGTGCTGACTGCGTTTAGGTAACACTCCCTGGAGGCCTTCGGATCCCCCCTGATCCGGACCTGGACATCATCCCGGCAATACTTCAGGCACTGATGGTATGACGACGGGACGGCCTTGAAGTAATTGATAAGGGGCCGCCCGAAGATGACATTGTAACCGCTGGGTGCGTCGACGATGACGAAACGACATCGGATTGAAGTACCCCCGAGAGTGACCAACAGCTCCACTCCCCCTTCCACCTCTTTCTTCTCTCCCGAAAAACCGAAGAGAGGCCCGTCCGCCGCCTGGAACCTGGACGCCTCCACCTGGAGACCGACGAAGGTTCTCTTGAAAATGACATTCACAGAGCTCCCGTTATCCGCGAGGATCCGGTCGACGGTGAAGTCTTCGATGGCCGCTTGTATTACCAACGCGTCGTGGAAAGGGTTTTCGCTCCACAGCATATCTTCTTCCGAGAAGGTTATCTCGTTCAGCAGTGGAGGGGTCTGCGACGTCGAGGCGACGCTCCTCTTGTAGATCTGGTGGAGACTACCCTTGCCGGAAGCTCCAAGCCCGGCACCCCCATTGATCACCCCGACATGTATGCCCCCCGGACCAGGAATAACATTTCCTCGACCTCCCTGGTCGACCCTGTCCTCGTTCCTCCTCCTCTACGGAGCTTGAAAAGCTACTTGCCCGATCGGGGCCTCCTGCCTTGGTTGCTCTCTCTGCCTCCGTCGCCTCCAGCCTTCTCCTCGCCTCCCAAAACTCTGGGCAGGACAAGGTCCCATGCCCCTCCACTCGATGGATATCGCAGTAGAGGGGGATGGACGCCTCCTGCTGCCTTCTCCGGCGCTCCTCCTTTCGCCGACGCTTGCTCGCCTGCCGCGTGACAGCCATTGTCTCCCTTCTTCCTCCTCCCTACTCTCTTGGGTTGTTATCCCTCCTCTCTTCCTGGCGGATCGGCCGCCTCCACTGAGGACGATCCCTTGGATACTGGAATCTTCTTTCCTCCCTTCTTCCTTCTGGAGCCTCAACGGGCCTCTTTTCCTCTTGCCTTCGAGGCCTCTCCTGCCCCCTCTCCTCCACCCTCCTGGGCTCCTCTCTTCTCTTCCTTTCTTCCTTCCTCTTTGGCTCCTCCCGCCTTCTGACATCGTGCTTCTTTGGACGCCTCTCCTTTTCCAGAAGTCTTCCCCTGTTCTCTCCTAGCGGCTTATCACCGTCCAGCCTTGCGAGAAACTCCTTGTTCCTCTCTTCCCCTTGAATGAATACGTTCGCCCTTTCCACCATTTCCTCAAACGATTTCGGCGGCCTATGCCCATGCTCCATGTTGAAAAGCCCCTGCTTCAGGCTGAACTTGAGGGCGACCATCAAGGTAAACCCATCCACCTCCTCCACTTCCAAGACCTCTTCCTGGAACCGGTCGATGTAGTGACCCAAGCTCTCGTGCTGTCCTTGCACGATTTTAAAAAGGGCCGTCGCTTCTTTCTTTCTCTTTTTGGACGTCGTGAATCTCGCGATGAGACCCCGGCGAAGGTCAGAGAAGCAATAGATAGAACTTGCTGGCAGTTGGTGGAACCAGTCCCTCGCACTTCCCTTGAAGGTAATGGAGAAGAAACGGCACTTGAAGGCATCGGACATGTTGCGAATCGAGACCACGTCCTCAAACCACTGAAGATGCCTTACCGGGTCATCTTTGCCGGAGTAGTAGGTGAGGGCGGGCTCTCGGAAGTTGTCGGGGACGGGGGCCGCGAGGATCTCGTCGCAGAAGGGGCTCCTCCCTTCCTGGCGGCGGCTATTACCATCCTCGTTCAAGTACTCGTACTCGCTCCATCGGCGAGTATTCCCATACCTCGCCGAGAGTTCAGGATCTCGGAATCTGATGCCCTGGCTGCTCGCAGGGTGCTGACGCGACGGCAACGGCCGCTCCTTTCTCGCCCAGGCGGGCTCCTTTCCTGCTCGCCGGGTCGGGACTTCCTCACCCGGTGGGGTCAGGCGACGGGGAGAAGTCGCCGTGACCTCAGGGAGGTTGGCAAACCCGACGAGTATCACCTTCTCCATTCTCTTCGCAAATTCCTCGAAAGCTGCGACTGTCACGAACCCGCCACCTCACTCCGAGGCGCCTACTCCTGCCGAGTTGTCCGCCAACTCGCCTTGATCGCCAACATTGACCATCTTACTCAACCACGAAACTTTCCTCCTCGGCTGCTATCCACGCTCACCGCACCAAGTGTTGAAACCAGGAAAATCCCGACCTCAGAATCGGACTAGGCGGCCTAAGGCTACTGGTCTCGCGGTGAAGCTAGATGATCTTCAGATGCGAGAACAAGAACGAGCTAAAGAAATGAGATCCCAGGCTGCTGCGACAAGAAGGTCCCACCACGTACCCGACTGCTTGGGAGAAGCAACCCCTTCTCAATCAGAATGGTCGAGCTAGGTACGAGGGAGACACGCGAGCTAGGGTTCGCGAGTATCTATCCGAGAAAATCCGGTCCTTCCCTCGTACCCCTGGGGTCCTATTTATAGGGAAATCCAAAGGGGGGGTCATACTTATACCCCCACCCGGCGACTAGGCGACTTCCTGGGGAGAACTCGCACTGGATGGGTGAGTATCTCACCTTAGTCGCCCACCTGGAGAGTATGCGAGGGGAGCTCGCCATACTCGCCCAGATCTTCCACGGATTCGCGACTTGAACTTGGCATCGGGCTTGAATTGTTGACTATTACTCTTGCTGAGCTGGCTGTGGTAGGGCTCCCTCCTCGGCGATTATGGGTTGTACAATGATGCCTCTACAAATCGCCTACGTCGCCAAACGCCGCTCGGCCGCCGGAGTTAGGGCTTCCTTCGGATTCGGCAGCGGAACTCTTCAAGGCCATCTACTGGTATAAATCCACTTCTCCTCCATTTCTACCCATCTCTCTCTACCGGCTTTTTGGCACATTGAACCCCCATTTTGCTCTTGTTTGGCACTTTGCACTATGGGTTTTTAAATATGGCACTTTGCACTCCCATTTGTATTTAGGCTGTGTTTGAGAATCCCGAGAAACACTGTTTCGGCGGGCCGATCCGAAGGCAATTTGTTTGGGAAACCGGCGTGAGCTCCCTTTAAGACAGCTGGCGTGAAAAGTAGCAAACCGGGCATTTTGTCACCAGAAATTTTTAGGTACACGCGGGCACACGGAGAATGGTGCCCGCGATGCATTGCGAGCCGTCCGATCAACAAAAACTCCTGCCTATTATTAAATGTTTTTTGCTCCCTTTAATGCTGGTGGTCAGATCTCAAATCAGGCGCCTAAAAAGTATTGCACCTACCTCTACGTGTCCGCGTGTACCTAAAAACTTCTCTTTTGTCACTGGCCCTGGGAGCACTAGTCGACCATTGCAACTGACCATTTTCTCTCTCCTTTACGGGGCATGCCACTGGGCTGGTTTCCCAAACGCAGCCTTAGCTTGGCACTTTGCAACCCAAGTTTATATCTATGGGATATTTTTGGTCCAGATGAGGCCAAAATCTTTAAATAAAACAGGCAAGCATTTGGAGGTGCTGAGAAGAAATCATGCGTATATTTCTATTGGTAAGGAGGGAGGGGGGGTGGGGAGGGGGCAATATATGTGCCAAAAAGTCCATCTCTACCTAAACTTGAGGATCTTATTTTGCATGCAAACGAACGGGCCGGAGAGGAGAGATTTTCGATTGTATGGGATGAGGATGACCAAGTCTGGTACGAAATCTTCTCCTTCTCAAAACCCGCTCACATTATCTCCGCCGCCGGCTACCCGTATGTGCGGCTCAGGCAGAAATATTTTGCTCAGCAGTCTGCAGATGCAGTGCTGAAGCATGTTACAGCCCCGCAACCCAATAAAAGTTCAGATTTGTAGAGCAAACTATTTATAATTAATGGAACTAGATGTCTTTAGATTGAGGGAACTGAAGGAACTGAATTAAATTCATATAAGTTATATTTGGCTTCATAAATCCGTTATCAATTATCTTCCATCTATTGTGCATTTCTTCTTACATGTTTACAAGCTATTAAGCTCAACTCCCTTTGTCAGCCACAAGATCTTAGAGGCTAGTGTGGGGGAGACTGTGTTTGGAAAATAGTGTATGGAATTTGATATGAAGGGAAACAACTTCATGATGTAAGGGGTTCAATAATTTGGGTGGGGTGGGGTTGGCCATGAGGAGGAAGAGGGAGGTGACTGGAGAGTTCGCCGGAATTTGGTGGAGAAAGTTGATTGTGAATTGGAAGTAGTCAAAACCATGAAGCGAAAAGACATAAGAAGCATGTAAGTTTTTTGCTCACCTCATAAAGGTTGTGGTGGCAGATTCGATTGGAGGTTGCACGCCGCGATTTATGGGGACGGAGTCACTAAGGTGATTGATCGAACTGACTATATCGAGCATGCAAGGTCAATAGTGTCTAATGAGGGCATTGATGGATGATTTTGGTTGTTGTGATGGAGGTGGTATGAGATCATGTGGGGTTCAATGGAAAATTATTGTCGGGCTCATTGGTGTGTGGAGGCTTGTTGGGCGTTTACTGGTCTAGGAATTAGCAAGGATAGACACAGAACAAGCTAGAGAGAGATCGAGACTCTGTACTTCCTATAAATATAATCCACGAGCTTTAGCATGGAGTCCCGCCATACGCTTAGGAGTGTATAAAAATTCAACCCCCTCCCAAACCATAGTCGAGTTGGGTTTGGAGAAGAAGCTGGTGAGTACACTTGTGAGTGATGCCTCTTCCTCGTTCCACTGGGTCCTATTTATAGGAAGGTGGGACTACTGTGTGTGTATGTGTACGTGTATGTGTGGGGATGGGGGGGACCCAATTGTCAAGCCCCGTTCGCATGCAAATTTGATCAGCTGATGAATAACTCGAGCAAGCTATTGTAGGCCGAGTGAATCGTCCACGAGCTGTTTAATGAGTTCCCGATGAGTTACTTGGGGCTTTCGTTCAATTTTCACTTGGTCAACCGTCGCTCTTGTATTTTGTATGTTTCTCTCCGTATAAGGGTCTTCAGATGCCCCACTTTTTGCAAGCCTGATACGATTTCAAAAAAAAATCATCGGACCCTATTCGGCGAGCTGTGGATCCAGCGAGTTGGCAAAGCTATATAAATACTTGTGGGGTCAGAAGTTTTTCTATATTTGCTTGCGTTCTGGGATACACTCTCCTGTTGCTGATGATGTCGCTGTTGCAGCCTTCTTCATGTTCGTGGATTTCTCGGCTCGCCAAGACAAACATGAGAAGAAACACAAGAAGAATAGGATGAGGGCCTCAACTTAACCTAGCGAGGAGCTTGCTAGGGTCAACACTGCCGACAATTATGGAGCCCCTCCGGTTAAGAAGTTCACCACCCAGATGGTGCCTACTCTGCCAGAGGATGACCCCTTGGTAGTTCCCCTCTGACGCGTCAACAAGGTAGCTCCTCTCAAGTTTGCACGTTTGTTTTGGCGACTTACCGATGTGGTAACCAATTATGTTATGCTTTACAGACCCTGAGGCGAGTTGGCTCAGGAACATCACAGCCTTAACAATCTCTTAAAGGTCATTACTGAGAGTGTCCCATGGTCTGGGGCAGCAAGTCTGGGACCAAATTCCCAATCCCTTAGGTAGGCAACCTAACGACCTGAAAACAAAGCACATGCATCTTTGTGTTTGAGATAATGTTGTCTTCTTTTCTTGTGTTTTTGTAAGATCCGAACTTTCGCGACCGTTGCGGTGACGATGGCGACTGAGCATCCGTCAGAGCAACTGCGGCCCTCCCCTCCAAAGCTCAAAGGCATTTAGAATGCTCCTCTGCTAGCTTCCGCCACATAGACGAGCTTGGCTGCCATGCCATCGTCGGTAGTGGTGTTGGTGACCTTGCCTCCTCCCTCGGGGCTCTTTCCCCTAGGGGCCGTTCAGGAGGCCAGCGCCATACTTCATGGTCGCTTGTTTGCAAGCGCAACTTGGAATGGGTGATCCACAGGTCGCCTTCCCACTAGAAGGACCCCCTTGTCCCCGTTGAACAAGTTTCCGCTGAAGTTTTGGTGCAGATTGGCGCCTGGTCGCAAGGGCGATCTCACTTTATAAATCACTCTTGGCCATACGAAGTACCTTTCCACATAAACTTGGGTAAATCGAGCTCTGTGATCTTTCCTTTCTTCTTACGTTTCATCCTTAGCTCATTGTGTTGCATATACAAGACGTCACTCACTATCCATGTATGGATCCCCTATGCATCGAGACTTCTCGCTCCACGATATGCCTAATGGAGACCCTTACTTAAGAGACATGAAATCGAGCTTATGGAAAGAAAAGTGGCTGATCATATCGTATTAGAAATGGGGGAGCTTATCTCGGCCGTGATTGCACCGACATGGTCTCAGGAGAACTCAATGTTCCCAAGATATCGCCCCCTTGCTCAATCAGAGGTCACAAACGTGGGGGGGGGGGGGGGGGGGCGTTCATGGTGACCATGTGCATCCCTTTGACTTATTCATTCTCAACACAAAATTGAGTCAGAATGAGTTCTTGTTAGAGATAATATGACGGCTTGTATTGAATATGCACAAAAATACATGAGGATTGCTTACAAGTCGCATGCTCGATGCTCGTCCTGAGACGTCGACTTAAGGGTAGAGCCTTTTCATGTCATCGTTGCTCCGGGTGTTTTCGAACGTCTCGCCTTCTTGATTTTTGTCACAACTCGTCTAAAGCAAAGATCAGAGTGCGCTTCGGGCGGGTCGTGATACCACAAGTACGGGCGGGAAGAAAATCCATGTCTGTTAGGTGGGAGCTGAGATACTGATAATTAGTTTTAAAATAGTTACTTTGAAGGAAAATAGTTATTTTTATGCGTAAGCTTTAAAAAAAGACAATGAAAAATATGCATATTTATTTTAATAAAAACACATAATACAAATCCTGATATAGATTTTCATGTAATGACAAACTCAGAGAAATGAGCTTGCAATTAATGTTAAATTCTAGCACATATAATATTTAGCCTAACAGTTGTGCATGATAACAGAGAAAATGACTGATTATAATTCTTACATAAAAAATATCCGACAGAAAAAATGCATAAAACCTGACGCGACGAGAAGATAAACTTACAAAAGCAGAAGCTAGACACAGATCGGGCTCGGACTACAGTCGGCGCAGTTGCGAAATCTAAGACAAATTTTAAAACAAGAAGGAAAAAAGTCTGAGAACATTGAAACAAACAGGAGCAAAGTAAAATAAACTATAAGCAGGGGAAAACATTAATATTTGTGTACCAGTTTTAATGAATCGAAGCTAACAAGACGAGCAAGCAAGTGAGACAAGCAGAAATAACTAGAATTATTAGCATATTCTAGAGTAAAGCACAAATTTGCTCATATAATACCGTAAGTTGTAATCTATGAAATGTGTAGGCGCTTATAGTGGGTGCACATGGTTTACACTCAAGTTCAGATTGCAAGTCTTATTAGAAAAATTTCGGATTGTCGTGACTATGCAAACAAAGAATTGCACTAATTAAACAATACATTTCAATGGTTTCTTATCATATTAATGGATTAATGAATTCATAGTTTGGTGACTCTAATAGGAACAGATTCACATTAAAGGAAAACATCAGATCATAAAATAAATTTTACTTAAATCTTGCAACTAGACATGCATAAGAAACAAGATTCGATGACACAGAAGAAACTAGATAGAAAGTTTTATATTTTTGTGGGTTCAAGTATTCACGAGTGATAAGATTACTATGCATCATTTTCTAGGATACTAATTATTCATTTAGATTAATTCATTCCAAGACGCAATTATCTTCTAAGTAAACATATGTAT
This sequence comes from Platanthera zijinensis, assembly GCA_039513925.1. Lineage (NCBI taxonomy): Eukaryota > Viridiplantae > Streptophyta > Magnoliopsida > Asparagales > Orchidaceae > Platanthera > Platanthera zijinensis. The sequence goes on from CM077083.1 coordinate 15,058,833, forward strand.
GATCTTAACATTTTATAGCAAAGAAAATTCATCTATTTGTTAGCAAGAAATCTTAACTTTTATCATTATAACAATTAATGCTCATGCTCAAAAAAAATCTACTAGTCTTCTATTTATCCATCAAATGAGGTGCAATTCATCTAAGTAGAAATCTAATTAAAATCAGTTTCGTTCACCAACTCTTCCAATTATCCATCAAATGAGCGGCAATTCATCTAAGTGAATATCCAAATAACCATCATTCACAATCACAACTCGTGTTATTCCAAACGTGTGAAACCTCAAACTACTAACAAGTCAATTTAGGCATTCAAGATCTAAATTTGTTTGACGAAACATGTATTTAAATGCGAAGTCATAAAATCATAAGAACAGACAAAGTAATTTAAGTTCAATGTTTGTAAGAGAAAGATATCTACTTGCCCTAAGGTGAGGCTGAAACTGACGACGACAGCTAAGCGGCACAATCAAAATCAAAAATATTATTTTGAACCTGTTAAAAATAATGAAATTGACATTGACCTTACAAGAAGCACAACACTAGCACGAGCTCAATTATTTTACAAAACTAGAAGGATGAGAAGGTTCTGCGATTTACCTTCCTCAAAAGTGATGGGCGAATAGATTGCCATGCGAAAATAGATACTTGGTGGCGCTTAGGCTACGAAAAAAATCCTAAATCGGAGAGGACTTTGATTGATCCCACTAATTGAATCGATAAGCGGTGCCGAAAATCAAAAATACAATGACGGTTAGACTATTATAAGACGGTAAAAATTATGAAACACAAGATATACAAAATTGGAGCTCAAACTTTCCAAGAAAATTCATGGAAATATGAATAAAGGGGAACAAGAGGAGAATCTTACTAGTTAGGGACCAAATTCGAGCCCAAGGAGGAGAGGGAAGGGGAAACCTAGCTGTTCCTCTTGCCAATCCCGGCCAAGAAGAAGAAGAACAAGCGAAATCAGGGATGCCAGAGGAAGAGGAGAAGTTTACCGGCCTTGAGGAAGGAAGGAAGGCTGAACACTACTGTTGTCGGCTCCTTTAGAGGAGATGGAAGCGGTGTTGGGGATGTCAGTCAGAGAAATGAGAGGACAAGAAAAATCTACTGGTAGTCGGCCCCCTAAAAGGAAGAAGGGGATGCAGAAGAGGCGCCAGCCTCAGCAGAAAGAGGAGGAGATGTCGGCCAGGAGGCGCCGACTAATAGAAGGGGAGGGAGTGCAGTAGTCGGCGGGAGCAAAAGACGTATGCGTGCAATGAGATCGGCGCCTGTGGCTTGCGACGGAAGCAGGAATGAAAGGAGCGGGTGCGGCGCGCTGGAGACGGGTTTGGGAGCCTCGGGCCGAAATTTAATCGAGGGAGAGGGGGGGGGGCTAGTTTAGTTAGGAGATAAAGGGAACCTAAATAACTATTTACAAGTATGTCATTTCACTTAATCAAATTAAACTTTTTTATTTTTTTATCTATTTTTTTTTATTTTTAAAACATGGGTTATTACATTCTCCCCTAGTTAGGAAGTTTCGTCCCAAAACTTTCTAGGATTTCCTGAATGAAGTCTTTTAAGGCGAAGATTCAGATGGTAATTATTTCGTAAGGCTTGCAAATCAAGGTTTGGGAGATAACTAGGAATATACTTAAATAGAAAGAAGGGCAAACACAATGACTTACCAAGATCAAAAGATAAGTTACGGATACTTGCTATGCAGGATAGATTCAAGTTCTCAAGTATATTCTTCAGACTTACCATGCATTCAAGGCACACTTACCATATGAATGAGTTTTCTTTTGAAGCTTGCGTACTTAATACTCCACGATCTTAGAGGATACGATCGAGTACGAAGGATTGGATTCAGGAACCAAAAAAAATTCTTCAAATATCTAGAAATTGAGCGGAAAGACTCAAGAATTCGAGAGCGGAAAATCTTGGCACGAAGTGAAGATAGAACATCCAAGGAGGAAAAGAATCTGAATGACGATTGAGTATTGACAAAAGTAAGTCAATCTGTAGTTCGAAGAGCACAAAACATCGCCGAAATAATTCAACAAAGTAATTTACAAGCACTCTTATTTCTCGATGACACTTAAGAGTTAATTAGAAGGAAATACTTGAGAACCGAATAAGAATTGATAGACAAGCGGAACATGAAGAACTGATTACGAATACTGGGGACTTAAAGCTAGAGATTCTAGCACATTTCATATTGTCGAGTACATAAATTTTGTAATAATTACAGCAGTTTCATTGGACAAATAGTAAATCCATGTTTGTACAATAATTATTATTGTTCTTAGCTGGTCACTTGTGCAATGATTTATGATATGAATGCAAATGAATGAATACATATGTCATGTTAAGTGCCCATTTTACTTAACACGTCATACATATTATGATCTAATGTCATCGCACTTGAAAATATTAAATTGCTCATATCCATTTAATATTCACAAGCGATGTATATCCTAGTGGAAATTTATATGCACAAAAATATTAAGTTTGTTCATAATCCTTTAACATTCATGTACATACTACTCATGCTTATGAGTGTAGTGTGTGCGTGTTTTAGCCGCGAACAACAGATAATGACAAGATGAGTGAAGTAATGATGCATGTATTTATATTTATATAATAAGATTTAAAATATGTGAAAATTATAAAATACTTCATCTTTAGAAGCTAACCTAGCTCTGATATCAACTGTCACAATCCGTCTAAAGAAAATATCGGATTGCGCTTCGGGCAGATCGTGATGCCTAACAAGCATGAATTTTCTTTCCGCCCATGCCTGTGGCATCACGACTCGCCCGAAGCGCAATCTGATCTTTGCTTTAGACGGGTCGTGACAATTTTGCAGTCGGTAGTCTCCTGTTCTCAGGGCTTCTAGGATCATTTATGGTCCCTTCCTATTAGGATTGAGCTTTCCCATAGCTGTAAATCTGGCAACGATGTCGATCTTCTTTAGCAGCAGGTCGCCCTTTTTGAATTGTTTAATTCGGGCATGTCTGTCGAAGTATTTATCCATCCTCTTGATTTCTCTTGCATTCTCGTGGCGAGGTCTCGAAGTTCTTCTATGGAATCCAAAGATTCTTCTAGGGCTCTGCCGTTCTTGGGACTCCAATCTTCATTTCCTTCTTTTGCAGCAACCACCATGGGATTGGGAATCTCAAATTCCACAGGAATGAGGGCCTCTGACCCGTGAGATAGCTTGTAAGGAATTTCTGTGGTAAACGAACTCAAAGTGGTCCTAAGTGCCCACAGGATAGAGGGGAGCTTCTCTACCTAGTTGCTTTGCAGATTTTCAATTTTCTTTTTCAAGAGGTTGAGAATAATCTTGCTGACGACCTCCACTTGACTGTTGCTTCGGGGATTATGCATGGAGGCAAAGTGCAGATTAATTCTCATCTTCTTGGAGAATTCTTCTATCTCGGTTGAAGGCGGGCACCCCACCACGAAGAGTCCCGGTTGAAGTCGGGTTGAACTTGTAAGTTTTTCTTGATTGGAATTTTGAAGTCGACCGCTTCTTTGACATTTTCGACATTCTAGATGAAAACCAGCATGTGAAAATGGTCGGCTACTACCTGAAATGGGGCACGTCCACGTGGTGGGATTAGCTCCAAATCAACAGTCAATTACAAGCTTGGCTCCCATCCCGACGTGGCAGCGCATGACAAACTAATGAAGGGTTATTTCTTCCCTCCCGACTACGAGTAATTTCTTTTCCAGGAGCTCCAAAATTGCAAGTAAAACCATCATTCTGTGGTAGAGTATATTTCAGAGTTCTTCCGACTGTTTACCCGAAACCATTTGAAGGAGTCCGATTCCCAATAGGTGGCCCGATTCGTTAATGGTTTAGATTACACTATCCAGGATTACAACATCTTACAACACATCGAGCCCATGCAGGAATCCCATAACACGGGGCTGAAGGTCGAGCTTCATCTTAGCTGGGGTGCTACTCGTTATCCCTCCCCTCACCGTGATACTCAGATTGAAAGTATACTAGTTGCATCACCTTCCTTACGCTGCCCAATCTCCTCTCCCTTCAGTTGCTCGAATACAAGGAAGAATGCTTATGCTAAGCCTTTTGGAGACAAATGTTATCGATGTCAAGAGGCGGTGCATCGATCCAGCAATTGCCCCACACGGAAACCAGCCCACTTGGTCGAGCAAGATGACGGGGTGGATGAAAACGATGTGGAGATTAGCGTCTAGTTAACGAGTTCATTGGCCCCGATGAGGAAGATGAGGTGTGTTGTGTGGTCCAATGCTTATTATACTCTCCAAACAGGGGCGGATCCAGGAAATTTGACTAGGGGGGGCCCAATCAAAAGGCGGAGATTTTTTGTTTATGATCGACGTCTATACCAAAATTTTCACATGTAGAGATATCACAATTGGATCATAAAAAGAATTATTTCTTATTGTAGCTTATCTATTTAGAGACATCTGAGCTCAGTCTTTTATCAGTTATTAGAAAAATAGAATATTGTGTGATGCTGGTTTGATCTTTGTTGCAGTATACATAATAATAACTTTTCAATAATTTGAGATATGATAATTTAAAAAGTATTAGCAATTCCAATTTGAATTGTTTGTTCAGATGTTCAGATTAAATATTTGTGTGATGAAGTAAATAAATCCAAAAAAATATATGTTGATTGCAATGAAAATATTTAAGATGACTTCATTGCTATAAAGTATGAATTGCAATAAAAATGTAAAGTGTTATCATCATTATTTAAACATTCGACTGACCACATTGTCGTCATCATTCGTCAACACCCCTAAGAACTTATGAAAGTCCCTCTTTAAAGTAAGAAAAGTTCATATTAAAATAAACTCAAAGTAAAAGTGTGGACGTATGCTCCTGTAGAGAATGAGAATTTTAACAAGGGGGACCCAAACTATTCAAAAAGTTAAAGAAACACGTAGTCAAAATTTATTGGCTTTAATCCCGTGTATTCTTAGGGTTTAATAAAGGGGACACTGAGAAAATAAATAAGATTACAAAAGTTTAGTGAAGAATACGTCGTGTTATATCGTGTTGAAAATGACGATTGTGTTTCTTTCAGAGATTTCAAAGAAACTATGAGTAAAGAAAAAAGTGGAATTCGCGGGGTCAAAATTGTTTGCAGCTATCTTAATTAAATTTATATATGTTATCTCCATAAAAATTAATTAAACCAGTTACATCTCATGTCAACTTTCTCATCTTTCAACCCAAAAAAATTTAAATGTTTTCATCTTTCTGGGCTCTTTTCTCCCTTATTCCGACACCATTTTTGACGTATAAGTAGTCAAAATTCATTGACTCGACGAGAGGAATACAAATTCATCATCTATTTTACCAAAATCTTTGGGGGGGCCCGAGCCCCCGTCGGCCCCCCCTTAGATCCGCCCCTGTCTCCAAAGACGGAGACTTCTCAGTGACATTGCATTTTCCGTACCAAGTGCACGGTCAACGACAATCTTGAGAGGTGATCAATCGCCAAGTTCTCCACTCCCTTCTTGTCTCGAATTTCCAAGCCGAATTCCTGTAGGAGTAGAACCCATCTCAAAAGCCGGGGCTTGGCGTCCCCTTTGTTCAATAAGTACCAGAGCATGGAGTGATCTGAAAAAACAATACTTTTGAAAGTGTTAAATAAGAATGGAATTTATTAAATGCAAAAACAATCGTCAAAAGTTCCTTCTTCGTCACTGTATAATTAGCTTGGGCGGATGTGAGCGTTTTGCTTGGGTAATAAATCGGGTGAAAATACTTATTCACCAATTGGCCTAAAATAGCCCCTACAGCAAAATCACTCACATCACACATGATTTTGAACGGTAAAGTCCAATTCGGCGCAATTAAAATTGGTGAGTTTATCAGTTTTTTTTTATTTTTTCAAAGCTTTCAAACATTCATCGTCAAAAATAAACGCAGATTCTTTTCTAAAAGATGAGTTAAAGGTTTTGTAATTTTAGAAAAATCTCGAATGAATCGTCTATAGAATCTCGCGTATCCTAGAAAACTCCTAATATATTTTATATTAGTGGGCAGAGGAAGTTTTTCTATGACTTCGATCTTAGCCCGATCGACCTCGATCCCCTTACTAGATTCTTTATGTCCGAGAACCAACCCCTCTTAGACCATAAAGTGACACTTCTCTAAGTTGAGTGTCAAATTTGTGTCTTCAGAGCGTTGAAGAACACGATCAAAATTATTAAGACAATTTTTAAACAAATTGCCGAATACAGAAAAATCATCCATAAAAACCTCCACGACATCTCTACTAATTCTTCGAAAATAGCCAACATACATCTTTGAAATATAGCCGGGACGTTACAAAGACCAAAAGGCATCCTCCGATAGGCGAATGTGCCGAATGGGCAAGTAAAAGTGATTTTCCCGAAAGACCATCAAGAAAACAATAATGAGAATGTCCGGAGAGACGTTCTAAAATTTGAACGATGAAGGGTAACGGGAAGTGATCCTTACGGATGACATCATTTAATTTTCTATAATCTATGCACATCCGCCAACCCGTAACAGTACGGGTTGGGATTAACTCATTATTTTCGTTAGAAACTACCGTAAATCTCCCCTTCTTTGACACGACTTGCACCGGGCTAACCCAAGTGCTATCCAAAATTGGGTAAATAATACTTGCGTCTAATAATTTTATAATTTCAGCCTTAACGATGTCATTCATATTTGGGTTTAGACGTCGTTGAGGCTGAATTGTTCTGCGAGAATTATTTTCTAGCAGAAACTTGTGCGTGCAGAAAGATGGGCTAATCCCCTTCATATCAGAAATTTACCATGCAATTACATGACGGTGATTATTTAGAATTTCCGTTAATTCGGAAATTTTTGAATCGTTAAGTGCAGATGAAATAATCACGGACAATTTTGATTCTTTTTCTAAAAATAAATATTTTAAATGTTCCGACAATTGTTTTAATTCTAAACTCGGCGCCTCCTCATAAGATGTTTTTATTTTAAAATTATTCAATTTTATTTCTTCAAATTTAAGCGGGCAGAGTTATTTCTTTTAAACAAAATAAATTTGCAATATCCGGATTTTCAAATGAATGAGAGATAATTTCAGAAAATGATGTTATTTGCTATTCAAAATTTGTTTCTAAGATAAAACAAGAGTCGTCGTTAGACAAAGAGTTTTTCATGGAAGAGTCAATACTAAAAGTAACTTCTTCATCCCTCACTCGTAGGAGAAGCTTTCCGTTACTTATGTCTATTATTGTTTTAGAGGTGGCAATGAAGGGACGTCTGAGTATAAGGGAAACTTCGGTGTCTTCCTCGATATCTAGAATGACTAAGTCTACCGAGAAGATAAACTTGTCTACTTTAACTAATACATCATTTATGACCCCCATTGGGTGTTTTATTGACATATCCGCTAGTTGGATGCACATTTTAAGTGAGGTTGGGGTGCGCAACCCAAACTTTTTAAATAAAGAGAACGACATCAAATTTATACTAGCTCCTAAATCGGCCAAGATGTGTTTTATTAACAAATTGCTGAACAAATATGGGATAGAAAACCGTCCCGGATCGTTAAGTTTTTCAGGCAATTTATTTGATGCAATCGCCGAGCATTTCACATTTTAAGAAACACGTGAAATATCCTCAAGTTTATTTTATTAGAGAGTAACTCTTTAAAGTATTTCGCATATTTAAACATATTAGAGATTGCTTTGCAGAATGGAACGTTTATTTGAATTTGTTTTAAAATTTCAATAAATTTCTTGTATTGCTCTTCATTGCGCACATTTTTAAAATTTGAAGGATAAGACATTGAAGGTTTTAAATTATTATGCGGAGCTAAAGAAGAAGACGGTTGATGAGTCCGATTTATATATGGTTTTTCGGACTCATCTGAGTTAGTTTTTATGACTTTGCACTTCACTTTTCGGTTGTTTTCATTAATATTTCGTTCCTACTGCGTTTCACGTTCAGTGCACTTTTCTAGCCCGTGGGTGTGCAATTGCGCATTCGATTGCTGGGGGTATGCACTTGGTGTTCCCCAGGGCTCGTTCCAGTAGTTTTTATTGCATTTTGATGATTGTTGGAGGGTCCTCCTTTGTGAGATTTTATTGTGTGCAGGTGGTCAGTTTTCCCCACTTCAGAGTTCTGATTTGAGGTCGTCCATTTTCGTAGCGCACGGTTACTTATGGTCGTGCGTTTTCTGCAAGTTATTCTGGAAGGGTTGACCGGCCCGTGCGATTCCTTCACGCATGATTTCTTCGGAACCGTGCGCGAAGTAAACGCACAGTTTTCCCGTATCTTGTGCTTTTAGGTCATTCTGTGGTTAACCGTGCGTTTTCCTTCACGCACGGGCGGAAGCGCCCGTGCGCGAGTTAAACGCACGATTCCACCCTGTTGCCTGCTTTTTGTGCTTTCTGTCGTTACCCGTGCGATTTCCTTAGCGCACGGGCGGAATCGCCCGTGCGTGAGTAAAACGCACGGGTCAACGCTTCTTCTTCCTCAGGCGTTTTCTGGATATTAATATCGCACGGTTCACGCACGGTCGTGCCTCAGACCGTGCGTGACCATTTTTTCTGACTTTTTCTATTTAAGAGCAAATTTCTTTCCATTTGGAGGACTTCTGCCAGCCACTTCCTTCCGCGATTTTGGGGCGAAAATCCACCGTTCCACCAAGAGGAGGAGATCTGGGCAAGCATTCAACGCCAAATCCAAGCCAGAGCTTCCTCTCGGTCTCCTCCTTCATCCTTGTGCTTCAAGAAGGGATTTTATCTAGCTTTCTCCACCAAGCTAGGAGAAGTTGTGCCATCTTCCACCGGCTCGTGACACGAAGAATACGGGTTCATTGGGAGTGAGTGACAGCCTCCTCTATCCTGGACGCAGTTGAGGACCGAGCTAGGACACGGATTGACAACCCGGCGAATCCTACCGTGAATCCTCAGCAAGACTTCAGATCCGGTTGATTTCGCACACTTTTCTTCTCTTGTTGTTGATAGTTTAGTTGATCTCTTTGTATATGATGAAGTATGTTTATTTTGTAAAACAATTGTATTGAATCATGTCTATGTGATTTCATATTTATGTTATTTGCTTGATGTGCGCTTATTTGTCCATCCATCATCCGTCCGTTCTTGCCGCACTAGCCATTGCTAGTGGCATGCACAACGAAGAGGTGCTTACGACCCTCAAATTCTGGTTCTTACGCTTGACTACTCGTCCATCCGCCCAACGATTCGGTGCATAGCGGCCCGTGTAGTCTTCCATCCCACCTGGCGAAGCATCGCATATCGACGTTGCGTAGGAGTAGTTTGTAGCATTTTACTTTCTTTTTCCGCAACCATCAAAATCCCCTTAGTTAACTCCGACCTAAGGACTTCAATCTCAAGTCCTCCTCGATATTGACTCCCCCCTTACTGTGTTCCTTGAAGAGATCGATACTTGGGAAAGCCACCCATTTTATATTACTTGTGCGACCAGTACACTTGTCGTTCAACGCATCAAGTTTTTGGCGCCGTTGCCGGGAAACACAGTCGTGTGAGTTTTTGGAGAGGGAGATAGGAGATAGAAGCCCCTTTTCCATTTGTTCATATCATGTTTCTTCTTTTCTTTAGTTTTTAGAATCCGTTTCTTGTTTTTATTTGTTCCTCTTCTAGTTTTAATTTTTTTGTAGCAGGTTTCTCTATTCTTTTATCTGTGGTGTGTAGTTAATTGTTGCTTAGAAACTTTCTGTTGGTGAATTCTTCTTGTTGCACCATGTATTATTATACGAATATTCGTTGTCGATGGTGCTGGGATTATAGGCATGGTAGTGATGAGTGCCACACTGAAGATTGGGAGCATAATTCTCATGGTTCTGTGCATGGAGCACCGTCTTCCTATTGTACTTCATACACCCAACCTAGGTCTTATGGTCACTCCTCTTCTACGCATTCACCTTTTTCTTGTTCCTCTCCGATCCCACCTGGACCGAGGAGTAATGGAAAATGATGTTTGTGTTGTCGTAGCACCGACCACGTGTTGAAAGATTGCGCAGAATTTCAGTGCCAGTTGGAGGAGGATGATGAACCGGGTATCTGATTCACTCTATCACCCTCTTAAATGGCTGTCCCTTTTGATTCTAATGATGTATTCACAGTACCACCTTATCTATGGGGGACTGCTGCAGATATACCCATCAGAATGTTGATCGGTGTGACGACATTGTTGTGCCGTCTCTCCTCATGCATTCTTCCCCTCTTTTGTATTCACCCCCGGAGGAACCTGTACATATTTTCTATGATGTTGTTGTTCCTCCGCCTTCTTCGCAAGAATTATCTATCCCTATTTTTAGTGAGTCGGTTGATGATGTTAGGACGGATTGTGATTCTGAGCCTGAGGTTGTGCCCATGTGTGAAGAGGATGTTATTCTCATCAATGGAGAGTATTACATCTTGGAACATGTGGACACACCAAGGTGTGTTGATGAGGAGATCCTCTCTGATGAGGAAGTATCCAATTCCTTGTTGGATAAGGGGGTCCAAACCACCACCGAGGACCTCCTATTCTCGGATTCCCCTCGATACGACTCGTATGATACCAACGATGATCTATGTCTGGATCCTGCTGGGAGTGAGACCGGGACCACTCCCCCTATTTCTGATTATTTAAGTTTTTCATCTCCTTTATTTCTTGATCCCCTTTCTATATCTGAGCCCGTGCGGGTTGAGTCTTCGCAGGTGCCTCAGGAGGAATTGGAGCTTTCAGCTCCAGTCATTGATGATATCATCCTCTTTTGTGAGGAGGTTGATTCCTCCTCTGTTGAGGAAGCTCCATTGTTTGCTTTCTCCTCCTGCCGTCTCCCTGTAGACGATACCTTACTGGGCAAGGATATATTTTGTGATAAGATGAGCGAGGACCAGCGCTCCTCCTCCTCTTATTTCCTATTCCCTTTGTCTGTGAGAAGCAGGTATGATTATTTAGACAGAGGGGTAACTGCTCTATCGCCGTATCGGTACCCGTTACCGCAGTGGATAATCGAACAGTTACCTGTTCACTTTTCTTTTCATAGGCTCATTAGCTAGAAATGTATAGAATTTAATAAGTCGTACTGGGATGAAATAACCCCTGTAGGTATCTTATATTTTCTGCATTTTTATTTTTCATGTCTATCGTAGTTTAGTATTTCTTTGTATATTGTATATATATTTTTTATTTTTGCGGAGCTCACCCCTACATGTATTCATGACAACTTCGTGTTGGCGGGGTTGTGATTCTTCTTTTGGCGAGCCTACTTCTATTTTTCACGCGACTTCTGGTATGCTCATTAGCTGAGCATTGGGTAACCTCTTCCCTTGTATCTATCTGATTTTCATTTCAATATCATATGCTGTGTAGTTTAGCTTAACTCTGGGGGAGAGCCATTATGTGTTACCTTTTGCACGCGCACATTTCATGTGCGTACTAGAAGCTTTTATTATTTTATTTTGATTAGTTCATTGCATCGCACACCACTGCACCCACATGAGCGCGTGATTAGCTGTTAGCGTGCTGCGAGTTAAACTCGTATCTTTTGTATGATTTGGGAAAATTATTGTGCTGACATAGGATTGTGAGACGGAGTAAAATGTTGACTCTTGTAGTGCTCCTAGTCGAGTGCTCTCATCTCGTATAGAAATTGGAGTAGATTTAATTTTTCTGTATGCTTATAGTTTTATATTTTTCTATTTGTGTAAATACTTTTTATTCTACTCAAAAATTGGTGAATCCGGTTGAATTGAATGGTAGTGTAGGGATGTGTGTAGCCGTCACTAGACTCGTTTTGCCCGAGTCAGGAGGAAGGATCATCTTTCTCAGTGGCTAAGAACTTGCCCCAAGCTACTCTCGAAGCATTGGTGCATGGTTAGTCGAACGTGAGCGTGATGTAGGCCATCATTTTGGCCCGGTTAAGCTTTGTACTGTTCCTAACGTCTTATCCTCGCTAAGCCCCGTTGTGCCTACCCTTCTTTTGATTCAGCTCCACCATTATTTCACCAAAGCCTCATAGCTGATCCTAGTCGCACACTCAAGTCGAGATTTAGTGTTTTACATTTTCATGTTGGGGTGTGATGTGGTGATATTCATTGTGAATATGTGGATGTGCTCCAAAGCTTACATTTGCTGAAACTGTTAAAGAATAAAAAAAAGATAAAAAAAATATATGAAAAAAAATGAAGTGTGAAAAAGAAAAGTGTAAAGAAAAAGTTTGATTGAAAATTCTATTTGAGATGTGATTATATTTAGAGTAGGCGGTGCACACACCCATATGTTAAAAGTTAAGTGTGGGGGTGTGGTGTACCAGCGTGTATTTTGCTTAGCAGAGGGATTCTTTTTATGATAGCTCATTTGGGTTAGGTGCATAGCCTCCCTGTTTATCTTTGTTTACCTCACCGAAACCCAAGCCCCATGACTCTCCTAAAGTTCTACAGATTCACGCTTGAGTCGAACTAGTGCCGTGGAGAGAGTGTGAACGGGCAAGCATATGGTCCCGACATTAGTGGATTCCTTTGGAGGTGATCCTGAGCCCCGGTCTTTGGCAAAGGTCACCTTAGTGGCCTGCCTACTTTCTTCCTACGCGTGACCGGAAGATTCACCGTGATTCCATTTTTTGAGTAGTAATAAAATTTTGATACGCATTATGAAAAGTATAAACTATTTTGTATACTTAAAAATTTCTTCTATTATTTTTTATACGTGCAAGCATGCGACTTTGCATGGTACTCTGTATTTCAATTTCTATGCTAGCTAGATTATTTTCCCTATCGGCATAGATTGTGTTTGCTCGGGACATGCAAATAGGTAAGTCTGGGGGTGTGATGAGTCCGATTTATATATGGTTTTTCGGACTCATTTGGGCTAGTTTTCATGACTTTGCACTTCACTTTTCGGTTGTTTTCATTGATATTTCGTTCCTACTGCGTTTCATATTTAGTGCACTTTTCTAGCCCGTGGGTGCGTAATTGCGCATTCGATTGCTGGGGGGTATGCACTTAGTGTTCCCAGGGCTCGTTCCAGTAGTTTTTATTGCATTTTGTTGATTGCTGGAGGGTCCTCCTTTGTGAGATTTTATTGTGTGTAGGTGGTCAGTTTTGCCCACTTCAGAGTTCTGATTTGAGGAAAACGCACGGTCGTGCGTTTTCTGCAAGTTATTCTGGAAGGGTTGACTGGCCCGTGCGATTCCTTCACGCATGGTTTCTTTGGAACCGTGCGCGAAGTAAACGCACGGTTTTCCTGTATCATGTGCTTTTAGGCCGTTATGTGGTTAACCGTGCGTTTTCCTTCACGCACGGGCAGAAGCGCCCGTGCACGAGTTAAACGCACGATTCCACCCTATTACCTGCGTTTTGTGCTTTTTGTCGTTACCCGTGTGATTTCCTTAGCGCACGGGAGGAATCGCCCATGCGTGAGTAAAATGCACGGGTCAACGCTTCTTCTTCCTTAGGCGTTTTCTGGATATTAATATCACACGGTTCACGCACGGTCGTGCGCCAGACCATGCGTGACCATTTTTTCTGACTTTTTCTATTTAAGCGCAGATTTCTTTCCATTTTGGAGGACTTCTGCCAGCCACTTCTTTCCGCAATTTTAGGGCAAAAATCCGTTGTTCCACCAAGAGGAGGAGATCTGGGCAAGCATTCAATGCCAAATCCAAGCCAGAGCTTCCTCTCGGCCTCCTCCTTCATCCTTGTGCTTCAAGAAGGGATTTATCTAGCTTTCTCCACCAAGTTAGGAGAAGTTGTGCCATCTTCCACCGGCTCGTGACACGAAGAAGACAGGTACATTAGGAGTGAGTGACAGCCTCCTCTACCCTTGACACAGTTGAGGACCGAGCTAGGACACGGATTGACAACCCGACGAATCCTACCGTGAATCCTCAACAAGACTTCGGATCCGGTCGATTTCGCACACTTTTCTTCTCTTATTGTTGATAGTTTAGTTGATCTCTTTGTATATGATGAAGTATGTTTATTTTGTAAAACATTTGTATTGAATCATGTCTATGTGATTTCATATTTATGTTATTTGCTTGATGTGCGCTTATTTGTCCATCCATCATCCGTCCGTTCTTGCCGCACTAGCCATTGCTAGTGGCATGCACAGCGAAGAGGTGCTTACGACCCTCAAATTCTGGTTCTTACGCTTGCCTACTCGTCCATCCGCCCAACGATTCGGTGCATAACGGCCCGTGTAGTCTTCCATCCCACCTGGCGAAGCATCGCATATCGACGTTGCATAGGAGTAGTTTGTAGCATTTTACTTTCTTTTTCCGCAACCATCAAAATCCCCTTAGCTAACTCCGACCTAAGGACTTCAATCTCAAGTCCAACTCGATATTGACTCCCCCCTTACTGTGTTCCTTGAAGAGATCGATACTTGGGAAAGCCACCCATTTTATATTACTTGTGCGACCAGTACACTTGTCGTTCAACGCATCAACGGTAAGGCAGAAGAACTAACTTGCGGAGAAGTAAATTGTGGGGGTGAAGATGAAACGTTTACCTCGGGTCCAGCCAAATTTGTAGAAGTTACCTCTGTTTCGCTGCGGAGAGTTATTGCGTTGGCGCTCTCCCTTGGATTTGGCTCGGTGTTGCCGGACAAAGTTCCTTGTTGGTGGTCGGAGAAAAATTTAGCTAGCTGTACCAATTTGATTTTCTAAGTTTTTAATAGATCCGGTAAGATTCTGGATATTGGAGTCGTTGGAAGCTATGTATTTAGTGAAGACCTCTTCAAGTGATGAGGACTTTTGTGGTGGCGGTGGTGCAAATCCGGGAGGATTCACTTGTGGTGGTCGTTGAGCATTATTGGGGTTGCTCCATGAAAAATTTGGGTGATTCCTCAAACTCGGATTATAACTATTATTAAACGGAAGATTATTATTCGGGTTATAAGGAGGACGATAAGAGTTCCCCATATAGTCTACTTGCTCTTGAATAAAATTATTATTAAAATTATTATTATTATTATTATTGTAAGGCTAATTGGTGGCAGAGGAAGCAGACATCTCCGCCACTTGCTTTGTGAGCATTTCTACTTGACGTGCTAAGCTCGTGGTGGCCTCGACTTCAAAGAGTTCGGTCGGCTTATTAGGACGCGACCGTGGCGCATTCCACTGATAAGCATTCATGACCATCTCCTCAAAAAGCTCTTGAGTGGCCTCGGGGGTTTTGTTATTAAGAGTCCCCCTGCTGCTGCATCAATCATTTGCTTCATTTGGAGATTCAAACTATTGTAGAAAGTTTGAACTTGTTGCCACACTGAGAGGGCATGATGAGGACATCTCCTCAAAAGTTTCTTGAAGCGCTCCCAAGTGTCGTAGAGAGACTTCGAGTCTATTTGCGTAAACGAGAGAATGTCCGCACGTAATTTAGTGGACTTTGCGGAGGAAAATATTTCGTTAAAAATTTCTCCGTCATTTCGGCCCACGTAGTGATGAAACCTCTAGGAAGAGTACCCAACCACTGCTTGGTCATAGTCCATACATAGAAAGGAAATAAACGCAGACGGATGGCGTCATCAGTGACGCCATTTATTTTAAACGTATCGCAAATTTTCAAAAAAATTAAGTAGATGTAAATTTGGATCTTCATCCGGTAAGCCGTCGAATACAACCGATTGCTGTACCATCTGAATGATACTCGTTTTAATTTCAAAATTATTATTCGCTACTGCCAGGCGAATAATACTAGATTGTGTTCCCTCCAAATTCGGTTTCGCATAGTAGGACATGGTCCGTAGCGGGGCCGCATTAAGGTTGGGAACTTCTATTATGCCCTCGTTAGTTTCTCCGATTGACTCTTCGCTAATTATTGGTAGATCACTAAATCGGAGACGTCACCGAAATGTGCGCTCGATTTCCGGATCAAAATTGAATTCAAAATTATTTGAAGAGTTTACTCGGGTCATAAACAAAAAAGAAGAGAGGAAAGAGGCGAAGAGAACTAAACGATGAAGAAGAAAAATTATTAAATTATTATAATATTATAGTTAAATATATAAATAGATTTTTTTTTTCAAAAAACGGGTTAAGTTAGTCCCGGACTTCCCGAGGTCTACCCTGTGAAGGGTTCACAGCGGTACTAGAAGGTGTGTTGGGATGACAAGCCCAAACCTCCCGTTCTGAAAATTTAAGTTACGCCCTTTTTTTAAATTCTTGAGAGAAAATGGGGTGAGAAGAAGAGAAGCGATAAAATTAATAACTATTTCTTTTTCAATTTATCGACCAAAAAGTCTCCGGCAACGGCGCCAAAAACTTGATGCGCAAAACTATACATGCAAATGACAACGACAAGTGTACCGTATCGAAAGTAGTATATGTTTATAAAAACCAAAGTCGTATTAGACTCGAGGTGGTTGATTAATTCTATTTTGAAAATCGTTATTATCTTATCACTTAAAACTTAGAATTAGGGTTGCGAATAGTAAAAACTAGAAATGCTAACAGAAATAATTTGATGGTTTAAAAGCTAGTACTCGATCTTCGAATCACCTCGGAAATAGACAATAACGGAGTGAAAATAGAAATGCAGTTCTCTTGTTGAAGAGGCTTTGACCGTGGAGGTTCCCAAATCATGAACACCCCTCTTTCGAGGATTAAGTTCAACTAAGCTTAGATGTATCGACCAAACTTTCGTTCTCAAATCGCATTGCCTAAGACTTGCTTTAGGTAGTGAACCTCGCTATTGGATTTTACTCCAATATGGAAGAGTCATGTCGTCCTCTCTCGAGGGTTGCGTTCTACTCTTTTTTACCTATGAGCGATCGATCCGTCTTACGAGCCTCTCGGCTAACTAAAGAACGAAAACAAACTGAGAATTATATATCAACAAAATAGTCTCATGATAATTTTGATCAAAGGTAAATCGTAGGCGTTCAACATTTGGAGAAAAACAAACTTAAAATCATAAGAATATTTTCTCACCGTTGGATCATCTCGATCGAGCACTATAACGATTAGTTACTCATGGAGACGGGGGGAATCATTTTTATAAAATTGTGTCACGATAAAAAAAAGAGAAATGAAGGTGACAAGAGATAAAAATTGAAATAGAATTATTTTTAAGTGCAAATAAAAACTAAACTTTTATTTCTAGGAAGAAACGGGGAACAAAAGCAAAGTTACAAAAAACCATTCACGATTTACGATACAAAATAAAGAAAGAAAAAATACAACTTGACATGCGATTCTGAATTGAAACTTCTCCAATCTTAATCTTAAAATTCTTCAAAATGAAATGACATCACTACTTAATGAATTCTCTTCCAAAATCTCCACCCTCCTACTGTTCCAGAGGACAGCCCTTTTTGTAGGCTGAGATGAGTCATGGTGGGTTAATTAAAGTGGAGGCGGGTTTCATGTATGGACGAGGGATTACTGTGCTTTTTCCGGGTTGAAACCGTAGCCTAGATATTGGAGTGCCATGTCAGCAATCCAGGTGGCTGGATTCCTTGTGAAGGTTGTGGCCGAGCTGCTGCAATGTTGTACTAAAATTGGTGGGACTAATTGTGGCGGGATTTGTAACACCCTAAAAATGAGAAGCGATCATTGGAGGTTACCGCGCAGCGGTAGGATTATCACGACGATAGCTTAGTGAATTAAAAGATCAAGGGCTCGGATTTTTACCGCCTGGCGATAGGAAACTATCGCGCCTCGGTAGTAAATGCCTTTGGCGAGAACATTCAACGCTTTCGAGGAATCGTCAAGAGCGCTACCGCCCCGCGATAAGAGTTACCGCGCCGCGTTAGTCTCTCGACGAATGTCGAAAAGGATTTCTCGAGTAACTAATCTACCGCCAGGCACTAGAGAGTTATCGCGGGGAGATAGCTATGGATAGCGGCGCTAGGTGGTCAAAGAGGTCACTGTGTGGGTTACCGTGCGACGCTAGGAGTTACCGAACGGTGGTAGCTTTTGTATATAGGCTGGACTTGAGATTTTATTCTCATTTTCTCTCATACACTCTCTTCTTTACTTCTGGAGAGGGAAGAGGAGGAAACGTCCAGGATCTCTAGAGGAGTCAATCCAAGGTGTGCTTTTGATCAGAATCGCGGTCGATGCTAGATCCGCGGAGAGGAAGTTGTGAAGATAAATTCCATCAGGATCAAAGATCACGGTCATGGCTCCGAAGAGAATTACAAGGGTAACGATTTTCTCCTTGGACAAGTAAAGTCCTCAATATGCATACTTGCATGGAACCCCTCACCAAAAGGTGAAGAAAAGTGATGTTCAATGGGTAGATCGGTATGATCCCCGTTTAATATTGCATATAGATCCGGAAATATAGACCACGGAATAGGCATGCTGTGTGAAGCCCATCCGGACGGGTTGGTCTGGATTGATGATGTTTATTTTGCATGCCAAAGAAGACTCCGAGTATAAACGTGAGGTTGTACGAAGTCTGAGGGTTTTACTTGTGAAACGAGAGTAATAGGAAGTACGGAGTTCAGCTCTAGGAAAATACCCAGGAAAGATCACAGTTCGGGGAACTATTGATGTCGTTAGGCGATAGTGAATGTTGCCAGGCGATAGCTCCATGTGAGCTAAAGCTTTGTATGGCCTGTCCCTAAGAGACCTGGGGGCCAATGCTTGTGGAGTTGTGAGCTTAAATTGCCCAGCAATGGTAGGTGCCAGCCTGAAATGGTACAAAGCCGTTTAGCTTAGATTTGGGTTGAACTGTGGAGGCCAACGACTGTGCCATCAAGTTAAGTACCTCTGAACGACTGGGTCATTAAGTTAAGTACCTCTGAATGGGCAGTCAGTTGTTAAGTTAAGTACCTCTGAACGACATGGTCGTCAAGTTAAGAATCTCTGAACGACAAAGGTTACTATTAAGTTAAGTACCTCTGAACGATATAGTCGTCAAGTTAAGTATCTTTGAACGGTGGTGATACAAGGGAAATCCCGTACCTCTGAACGACATGGTCGTCAAGTTAAGTACACCGAAAATGTGCCCTGAGTGCACAGGGCGTGTGGCCGTTGAGCCTACGTCTATGGTGAATGGTGCTTCAATGCACATTGCTATTGTCACTATATATACTACTGTTTGCAGGGAAGGAGAACCGCCGCCCCGAGTAAGGGGTGTGGTCGTTATAAATTGGTCAGCAAAATGCTGGCCGTTGCTTTGTTTGCCGCTTTGTGTGGGCCGTTTGTGCAGGTGTTGGAGTGCCAAGTGGGAAATAGTGGGCTGAAGCCCTTATGCTACGATTGGTTGGCCCTTGAAGGCCCAAAGACAAACTTTTTACTGTTTTTATGTGTGGTCGGCCTGTGTGCTGATGTATGAAGTCACTTGTTGTAAATGAAACAATTGTAAGGATGTAAGACCAAAACATGTGTTGGATTTGTATATATATCATTCATGTACAAGCTTTTGTACTAGACATTCCTGCTGTTATGGGTTCTTAACTTAAACTACTTCCGCTAGAATGCTCTGAGGCAGGACACATTCATAATTGAATTTGGATTTGGGAACAATATGTAATCTCTTACCTATCCGTGGTATATATTGTCGGTTCCCGGCCGGACCTCTTGTCATATGCTATACGACGGATGGGGGTGTTACAAAATTGGTATTAGTGCCTGGTCATGGTCTTCCTTCTTCGAATTCGTGGTCGAATTCTTTTAAGGGGTGGTGAGCACGTGCATGTGCGCTATCTTGATAACATAACTGAACCCATGAATGTCCACTTAAGAATGAAAATACACATGTTTGAGGAACTGGTATGTTCCTATAATTGCTTTTGGCAATATTCGTAGTTGCTTAATTGTGTGTTTCACATTGTAGGCGACTAGGAGTGGTGCAGGGCAGCTAGAACCCCAGCGCTCAGTGGAGAGTAGTGCACCAAATGCGGTGCCAACAACTCCTCCTTCGACGGAAATAATACGGTTGGTTGCTGAATCCGTGTTCGTCATGTTTAATGCGCAACCAGGGGTCAGAGACAACCTCCTTTTCCTGCGATGGTTCAGGAACCAGTTCGCATGGGTGAGCGCGTAACAATGAGGCAAGTGGCTGTTGAGCCAGTGGCCGCTAGGCGAGCAATGGAGAAGCAACTAAAACACGTTATGAGTTTCAATCCCCCTGTGTTTATGGGTACTGGAACCCCTACACAAGCGGAAGATTGGCTCTCAATAATAAAGAGGGTCCTGACAGAAACTGAAATGGAAGAGTGGCAAAAAGTCACTATGAATACCTTCTTGTTGGATGGTGAGGTAAGATTATGGTGGGATGAGCTGGAGCTGCACCAGTTTGCTGGTCGGTCGTTGATTGAGATCTCAATGGAGGAGTTCTCAAGGTGATTCATGGCAAGATACATTCCATCGGCGCAGCAAATTGCGATGGAGAACCAATTTCAAAGGTTAACTCAAGGCGAGAGGTCGGTGGATGACTACTTGCATGAGTTTACGAGATTGGGAAGATATGCAGGCTTTACGTTTGCAGATGAGGAGCGAAAAACAAATCAGTTCTATGAAGGGCTGAGAGATGACATGCGGTTGCTTCTCTCAGGACCGATGACGCAGGGTTTTCTTACCTTAGTCAATACAGCCCACTCCCTCGAGCTGGACATAAAGCGCGTGCAACGTAAGAATGATTGGGCAGGGAAGAAACCAGAGTTCAAGGTACCTAGTCCTTCAAAGCCTGAGTATTAATGGTGGAAAAAGAAGCCTAAAACTTCTGTGCCGACTCCTTCTCCTCCGTCTGGAGCAACATCTAGGAGAGGTCCACTCACTTGTTATACATATTGCAAAGTGGGGCATAAGGCTCGAGATTGCTGGAGTGGCCTTCCAAAAGAGGAGAAAAAGACGGGTGCGTCTTATGCTGAAAAGGGAAAGGCAGCGGTGGAATCAACTGCATCTCAAGCGCAACCCCGAGTCTATAATCTTGGACAACATGAGGTCATAAAAAAAAGCGACGTCGTAACATGTATGAGTTAAGATACAGTTTTTTCTGCTTTCCATACTTAGTGCCTTGTGCGTTGCTTATGCATGATTGGTTTGAATTAGGCTTTGTCCTGATTTCGGAGTGTCGGACAAGAGCACTGTTCGATACAGGAGCTTCTCATTCCTTTCTGTCAGAAGACTTTGTGGGGCGTATAGGAGTGCCTTCGTTTACGCTGACAGATCGAGTGAACGTGATGATACTTAACGGGTGCTTGATGCATGCGGATCGAGCCTGTTGTGTTGTAGTGCGAATAGGAAGTTGGGATTTTGGACTGGAAGCATCTGTGCTACCAATAACGGAGTTTGATGTAATCTTTGGTATGGACTGGCTCTCGGAGCAGCGTGCCTATATAGATTGCAACTCTAAGGAAGTCACACTAGGACAGAACACTGAATGAGAGACTAAATTTGCCGGTATGTGAGGATCGAGCAAGATAATGATGTCTGCTATCCAAGTAGTCAAGGCAGTTTGGAAGGGTGCGGAGTTGTTCTTCACGCTGTTGGAGGCTGTTGAGCTGAGGCCCAGTGTGAGTGATGTTCCTATCATAACGGAGTACGCTGATGTGTTTCCTAAGGATCTTCCGGGGTCACCGCCCCTGCGGGAGATTGACTTCGCTATTGAGTTGGTGCCAGGTGCGAAACCTGTGGCATGCTCACCTTATCGAGTTGCGCCAAAGGAGATAGTGGAACTAAAGGTTCAATTGCAAGAGCTGCTGGAGCAAGGCTTTATACGCCCAAGTATGTCACCTTGGAGCGCTCTGGTCCTATTTGTGAAAAATAAGGACGGAAGCTTGCGGCTATGCATTTACTATCAAGAGCTGAACAAGTTGATGGAAAAGAACAAGTATCCGATTCCATGGATTGATGACTTGTTCGATCAGCTAGTGGGATCAACTGTCTACTCGAAGTTGGATTTAAAATCTAGCTATTATCAGTTGAGGATTCGAGAATGTGATATTCCCAAGACAACATTTGGTACACGCTATGGTCATTATGAGTTCACTGTAATACTGTTTGGGCTAACAAGTGCGCCATCGGTATTCATGGACCTAATGCACCGAATGTTTCAAGAGTACTTGAACTTGTTTGTAATCATCTTTATTGATGACATATTAGTGTACTCGCAATCTGAAGAAGACCATGCGAATCATTTACGAATGGTGTAACACACCCTGAGAAGGAACACGCTCTATGCCAAGTTCTCAAAGTGTGAGTTCTGGCTATCGTCAGTGGCCTTTCTTGGCCATGTGATAGGTGGAGACGGCATTGCGGTGGATCCGGTGAAGATAGTTGCGATACGGGAGTGGCCAGTTTTGTCTTCTGTGGCTGAAGTCCGGAGTTTTCTTGGACTTGCGGGCTATTATAGGCGCTTCGTAGAGAACTTCTCGCGAATATCCTTGCCTCTCACCACACTGACGAGGAAAGATCAGAAGTTCGTTTAGACGCCGAAGTGCGCCCAAGCTTTTGAGGAGCTGAAAAGTCATTTGACTACGACGCCAATCTTGACAACGCCATGTGGTTCAGACGGATTTGAAATTTATAGTGATGCATCAGGGAGCGTCTTAGGCTGCGTTCTTCTACAGTTTGGTAAAGTGATAGCTTATGGCTTACGTCAGTTGAAAGTGTATGAGCGGAACTATCCCATGCACGACTTGGAGTTGGAGGCGGTGATATTTGCACTTAAACTATGGCGTCACTACTTATATGGCGTGAAAGTTGATATCTTTACGGACCATAAGAGCCTTAAGTATCTGTTGGACCAGAAGGATCTAAATATGCAACAGCGGAGGTGGATGGAGTTCTTCGGGGACTACACCTTTCAAATTCATTACATTCCCGTAAAGGGAAATGTAGTCCCAAATGCTTTGAGTCGTAGGACTCCGGTAAGGGCAAATTGGTTGTGGATGCATAATGAGCATCTAATCCAGGAGTTGGAGAACTTAGACATCTCTTGTGTGAACAAGAATGCTATTGCAAGTGCGTGCCTGAACTGGATGGAAGTACAGTATTACCTTGCAAACAGGGTTCGACGAGCAACAGAACTCGGTAAGAGTCTACAACGCTATGCAGCGGATGGGTCAAATGCCCAATTCTCCTGGGATAACGGCCTTTTGCAAAAAGCTGGTCATGTGTGCGTCCCAAATGTGGGTAAACTACGAGAGGAATTGAAGTACGAAACATATTTTATAAAGTACTCAATTCACCAAAGGAGCTCGAAAATGTACAAGGACATGAAGAAACTATTTTGGTGGCAAGGTTTGAAGAAAGACATAACACATTATGTGGCAAAATGTCAGACCTGCGGCTTAGTGAAAGTTGAATGCCAGAAACTTGGAGGTTTTCTGAAGTCGTTGCCAATTCCGGTATGGAAGTTTGATGGAATTTCTATGGATTTCATGCATGGGTTGCCGAGATCTTAGAGAGAAAACGATGTTGTGTGGGTGATCGTTGACCGATTAACCAAAGTATCGCACTTCATACCTAACATGAATGGTGATTCAATTAAGAAACTGGCTAAGTTGTACGTGGAGAATATCGTACGATTGCACAGTCTGCCCTGTTGCATCGTAAGTGATCGAGATGAGCGTTTTACTTCAAATGATTGGAGGCCAATCCATCAGTTGTTAGGAACTAAACTAAAGTTCAGTACAACCTTTCATCCGCAAACGGATGGCCAGACTGAGAGGACCAACTGAACAACGGAAGATATGCTCCATATGTTCGCCCTGGATTTCAGGAAGAGGTGGGAAGATCACCTCTATATGATTGAGTTCGCCTACAATAATAGCTATCAAGCTAGTATACAGATGACGCCCTTTGAAGCTCTATATGGTAGGAAGTGTCGTACACCGTTAGCTTGAGCGAAAACAGGCAAGTCAAAGCTCTATAAATGTAAGGAGATCTAAGATGCAAATTTGACCATACGTATCATTCGAGAACGGCTATTGATAACTCAAGATAGGCAGGCAAAATACTACAACGCCAAACACCGAAATGTGGAGTTTGCGGTGGGCGATTGGGTATACTTAAATATCAAGCCATTCAAAGGCGTATCCAGGATTCGGTGCTTGAAAAAGCTGATTCCAAGGTATCTTGGACCATTTGAAGTGGTGGAATGAGTTGTATAGGCCGCCTATCGATTAGCTCTGTCAACGGAGCTAAGTGGCTTGCACGATGTGTTTCACATATCGATGCTGCACAAATATTTGAAAGAGCCAGCTCAAGTGATTGCAAATGATCGAGTACTGGTCGATAGTGGGCTAACGACCAAGATTAGTCCCATTCAGATCGAGGATATGGAGATCAAGCAACTGCAGAACAAGACAATCAGGATGGTCAAAGTCCGTTAGGACAACTGTGGTCGTAAGGAGCTGACATGGGAGCGAGAGCAAACCATACGCTAAGAGTATCCCGAGTTATTTGTAAAATGAAGTTGTAACTTTGTTTTGTGAAAAGAAAAATATGTTTTAACATATTAATTGCTGGTTGTCCTTATAGATGCGTACAATTTCGGGAAGAAATTTTTGTAAGGAGGGGAGGGTTGTAACACCCCAAAAATGAGAAACGATCATTGGAGGTTACCGCGCGGCGGTAGGATTATCGCCGACGATAGTTTAGTGAATTAAAAGACCAAGGGCTCGGGTTTTTACCGCCCAGTGATAGGAAACTATCGCGCCGCAATAGTAAATGCCTTTGGCGAGAACATTCAACACTTTCGAGGAATCGTCAAGAGCGCTACCGCTAGGCGATAGGAGTTACCGCGCCGCGTTAGTCTCTCGATGAATGTTGAAAAGGATTTCTTGAGTAACCAATCTACCGCCAGACGCTAGAGAGTTATCGCGGGGCGACAACTATGGATAGCGGCGCCGGCTGGTCAAAGCGATCATCGCCTGGGTTACCGCGCGGAGGTAGGAGTTACCGTGCTACGTTAGATTTTGTATATAGGCTGGACTTGCGATTTTATTCTCATTTTCTCTCATACACTCTCTTCTTTACTTCTGGAGAGGGAAGAGGAGGAAACATCCTAGATCTCTAGAGGAGTCGATCCAAGGTGTGCTTGTGATCGAAATCGCGAGTCGATGCTAGATCCGCGGAGATGAAGTTGTGAAGATCAATTCTATCCGGATCAAAGATCACGGTCATGGCTCCGAATAGAATTACAAGGGTAACGATTTTCTCCTTGGACAAGTGAAGTCCTCAATATGCATACTTGCATGGAACCCCTCACCAAAAGGTGAAGAAAAGGTGGTTTCCAATGGGTAGATCGGTATGATCCCCATTCAATATTGCATATAGATCCGGAAATGTAGAGTACGAAATAGGCATGTTGTGTGAAGCCCATCCAGACGGGTTGGTCTAGATTAGTGATGGTTATTTTTGCGTGCCGGAGAAGATTCCGAGTATAAACATGAGGTTGTACGAAGTCTGAGGGTTGTACCTGTGAAATGAGAGTAACAGGAAGTACAGAGTTTAGCTCCAGGAAAATACCCAGGAATGATCACAGTTCGGGGAACTATTGATGTTGTTAGGCGACAGTGAATGTCGCCAGGAGATAGCTCCCTATGTGCTAAAGTTTTGTGTGGCTTGTCTCTAAGAGACCTGGGGGCCAGTGCTTGTGGAGCTGTGAGCTTAAATTGCCCAGTAATGGTAGGTGCCAACCTGAAATGGTACAAAGCCGTTTGGCTTATGTTTGGGTTGAGCCGTGGAGTCCAACGACTGTGCCATCAAATTAAGTACCCTTGAACGACTGGGTCGTTAAGTACCTCTGAATGGGCAGTCAGTCGTTAAGTTAAGAACCTCTGAATGACAAAGGTTACTATTAAGTTAAGTACCTCGGAACGATATAGTCGTCAAGTTTAAGTACCTCTGAACAGTGGTGATACATGGGAAATCCCGTACCTCTGAACGACATGGTAGTCAAGTTAAGTACACCAAAAATGTGCCCTGAGTGCATGGGGCGTGTAGCCGTTGAGCCTACGTCTGTGGTGAATGGTGCTTAAATGGACATTGTTATTTCCACTATATATATACTGCTGTTTGAAGGGAAGGAGAACCGCTGCCCCGAGTAAGGGGTGAGGTCGTTATAAATTGGTCAGCAAAATGCAGACCGTTGCTTTGTTTGCCGCATTTGTGTGGCCCGTTTATGCAGGTGCTGGAGAGCCAAGTGGGAAATAGCGGGCTGAAGCCCTTATGTTGCGATTGGCTGGCCCTTGAAGGCCCAAAGGCAAACTTTTTACTGTTTTCATGTATTGCCGTCCTACGTGTCGATGTATGAAGTCACTTATTGTAAATGAAACAGTTGTAAGGCTGAAAGGCTAAAACATGTGTTGGATTTGTATATATAGCATTCACGTACAAACTTTTGTAGTGGACATTCCTACTGTTATGGGTTCTTAACTTAAACTAGTTCTGCTAGAATGCTCTGAGTTAGGATGCATTCATAATTGAATTTGGATTTGGGAACAATATGTAATCTTCTTACCTATCTGTGGTATATGACGTCGGGCCCCGACCAGACCTTCTATCATATGCTATATAATAGATGGGGGCATTACAGGATTCCTGTATGGTGGCGGGATTCGGGCTGTATGGAGGATGAACTGGATTGAAACGACAACATTTAATGGTGGTGAGATTCAGCCTGCATGGAGTATGAGCTGGAGCGAAATGGCAGCATTAAATGGTGGAGGGATTCAACCTAGCTATTGAAGAATGTTGTTGCTGAATTCTGCTATCCACGTGGCTGCAGTACTGTTGGTGGCCGAGATGCTGTGGCAGCCGAGCTATTATTGAGGTGGCTGTATGGAGGAGGCCGGCTGGACTTGCTGAGGTGGAGTTGCTGGATGTTGAAGTGGTAGTGGGCTGGCCATATGGAGGAGCTGCTGCAGGATGGTTGAGTCACTGGCTGATGGTTGAGCTGCTGACCGGAGCTTGCAGCTGTTGTTGAAGTGGCTACATGGAGGAGACCGGCTGGACTTGTTGAGGTGTTGGAGGTGTTGGCCGAAAGTTGTTCGGGCTACATGGAGGAGGTCGGCTGGTGGTGGAGGAAGTTGTTGCATGGTTGCTCGGGCAGCATGCTGGCCGGAGCTGCTTATATATATATATATATCTTTATTATATAAATATATATGTATATATATACATTCCTATACATATATATAAATATAATGAATGTAGCTTGCATGGGTGGCCAGAGGAGCTCAGGTTTGCATCCATGGAGGGTGGTGGTGGCGTTGAATATATCCGACCGAGCCCCATGTTGGCAAGTTGGACTCGCATGTGATCCCTTGGACGTGGCAGTGGGACATTGCACGTAAATTTCCCCCAGGCCTGCTGTATTCCTACAAAAATCAAAATATATATGTTTATAACATAAAATATTAATTTTATGAAAAATTCTTAAAAACAACTGTTAAAGATTGGAGAGATCGGGCGGACTGGTGGATAACTGAAGCGGTCTGATTGTTCCAGCAGGCTTGCAGTCTGATTGTTCCAGGAGGCTTGCGGTCTGGTCCGGCGGTCTGGTGATAAACCTCGGCTTGTGGTCTGGTGGACAACAGCAGTGGTGGTCTGGAGGTTAGTCGCTGCGGACAGATTGGTGCAGCAGTGGTCTGGAGAAAAGCCGCGATGGCGGGTTGTTGGTTAGCCGATGCGGTCTGAATGAAGCCGCAGTGGTCTGGCAGAGAGTAGTGGCAGTAGTCAATCTGAGGGCCACAACATCAGTCTTGATAAAGTCACAGCAGTCTGTTTGAGGCCGCAGTTGCAGTACGATAGCTTGCACAGATGCGATCTGGTGGATAGCTGTAACTGCGGTCTGGTGTCTACCTGCAGTTGTAGTCAGGCGGTCTATTCGTGCGGTCTACTCTGGGGGAATGCGGCTTTGTAGCCGGTTTTTTTTTATTTTGTATAGTTGGCGGTTTGACCATGTCAAACCGCATAGATCGCCCAGTTTGTATTTAGTCTCACATCGTGTTATATTCTCTCACCTCCCTCAATTTCTATAAATAAGGGGGCATACCTATGTAATCTTTATCTTTTTGGAGAAATAAAGTTTGCGGTTTATTTAGCTCTTTGTCCATTTTTCACATGGTATCAGAGCGAACCGATCCTTTGCTTCAATAAGATCGCAGTTTGTTGCTTAAACCGCGCATCCTCTTCCTCCGGCTTCGTCCGGCTTCTTCCGGTTTATCTGATTTCTTTCCCTTCCCTTCCCTTCCTTGCTTCTCGTTGTGCTTGCGTCTTACTTCTTACCGGGCTTTCTGTTCGCCTGGTTTTCTCTGCTACCCATGCTCCTTTTGCGCGTTTCGCCTTTGGTCGCGGCTTCTTTCTGGCCGCTGGTGTGTTGTCACCTTGACCGGGCGGGCTCGTGCTCTTCTCTTTCTTCTTATTGGCGTGGCTTCTTTGCTGGTTGCTTGACTCTTCGACTTGTGGTGTTCACGTGGTTTGTTGTGCGGTTTCTTTTGCTCTTGGCACCTTTGTTAGTTGCTCTTTCCTGCCGCTTGTTTCTTCTTTGCTACATTTTTGTTCGCGCCATGTTCCTTGCCGCTGGTGTGTTGACACCGTGACCGTGCGGTCTCTACTTCTTTCTGCGACCTGTTGTTGGTCAGTTTGTTCCCGTGGTTTCTTCACTGCATTGTCGTTTCTGGATTCTCCTCAACCCGTGCGACTTCCTTTTTCTGCCGGCCTCTTGGTTGTGGTCGGTTTCTCTTTCTGACCTGTTTGCCGTGTTGTTCTTGTCCGGTTTGTTTCTAACCGTGCGGTTAGCCTTTTCTTCTTTCTGGTTTCTTCTTGAAGATGGCTTTACTTCTCTCTTCTACTACTCGTGCTCTTGTGGACTCCTCTGATAAGTGGCTTATTGACTCTGGTGCCACTTGTCACATGACTGACAACTCTCATTTGTTTACCTCTTTGCTTGAACAGCACAGAATGTCCTCTATTGTTATTGCTGATGGGACTTTTTCTCCAGTGCGTGGTATTGGCACTGTACGCCTCTCTTCATCTTTGTTGCTCAAAGACACTCTCTATATCCCTGCTTTCCCGTGCAATTTACTCTCTATTCATGCTCATTGTACTCATCTAAATTGCACGATTACATTTTTGAATACCACTTGCTCCTTCTTGGATTCTGTTTCCAAAGCTACGATTGCTACTGGGACTTCCAGTAGTGGCCACTTCTTTCTTGACCATGACACTACTCTTTTTGCTTCTTCATCTCTTCAGCAGTGGCATCATCGTCTTGGCCACCCTCCTTCTCGTCTCATCCACCAGCTTCTTCCCGATCTTCCTCCAGAGGATTATCCTTTGAATTGTGAAGCCTGTAAGTTTGGCAAACATCATCGCTCTTCTTTTCCTACACGAACGAGATGTGGTTCTTTACGTCCTTTTGAACCTGTTCATTCTGACATCTGGGGTCTTGCTCCTGTTGCCACTATTGGTAGAGGTAATTTATACTTTGTCACTTTCATTGATGATTTCTCCATGTGTACTTGGCTCTATCTCCTGAACAATCGTTCTGAACTTTACACTGTGTTTACCACCTTTTATCATGATATCTTGACACAATTTTAGGTTCCTACTCAAGTTCTTCGTACTGATAATGTCAGGGAATATGTCAGCCGAAAATTTTCTGATTTTTGTGCGAACCATGGTTTGGTTCATCAAACCTCTTGCCCCTATACCTCTCAACAGAATGGCATTTCTGAACGCAAGAATCGTCATCTCTTGGATGTTACTCGCATCCTTCTATTGCAAATGAACATCTTTCGGTCCTATTGGGGTCATGCCATTCTTCTCTCATGTTATCTCATTAATCGGATACCCTCATCTGTTCTTCACTGCAAGACTCCCTTTTCCATTTTGTATGACACGGCCGAGCCGTTTCCTTTACCTTCAAGGTTTTTGGGTGTACAACATTTGTTTACATACATTCTCCTGGTCATGACAAACTTTCTCCCCGATCTGTTAAATGTGTATTCCTTGGTTATGTCCTACCCAGAAAGGCTATCGCTGTTTTGATCCTCTTCTACGCAAACAGTATGTTTCTGCGGATGTTACCTTTTTTGAAGATACACAGTATTTTTCTCCTGATTCTTCTCTCTTACCTTCTGATGCTTCTTCTTTTGTGCCTGTTGACTTGGCCCCTCTGCTGGAACCCATTCTTTCTACACCTGTACCTATTGGGCCGTCTCTTCCTCTCACCACTAATTTTTTGCACTTGGAGCCTGCTTTGTCTTCTTCCTCTCCTATCTCTAATTCTTCTTCTCATGTGCCGCTGCAACCAACTCCCATCCCAGTCCTCTCTTATTTGGATGAGGCTAATTCTGTGGACAGGTCCTCTTTGGATCTTCCGATTGCTTTTCGGAAAGGTGTTCGCTCCTGCACCCAGCTTCCTCTTAAGGCTGTGGTATCTTATGTTAAGCTCTCTCCTTCCTCTAGGGGCTTTGCTCTGGCTCTCTCGGCTCATGGTGTTCCTGCCTCATATCAAGATGCTCTTTCTATCCCTCATTGGAAGGCTGTTATGGATGAAGAGATGCATACTCCTACTGAACGGGGTACTTGGACTCTTGTTCGTCCTCCTCTAGGTGTTGATGTGGTTGGTTGTCGTTGGGTCTTTGTTAATAAATTTCTCCTTAATGGCTCCATTGATCGATACAAGGCCCGACTTGTTGTCAAAGGTTTTACGCAGACTTATGGGGTGGATTTCTTTGATACCTTCTCTCCTGTGGCAAGGATTACTACCATTCGTGTGCTCTTTTCAGTTGCCGTCAACCGAGACTAGGAAATGTCTCAGCTGGATGTAAAGAATGCCTTTCTTTATGGGGATTTACAAGAAACTATTTATATGGAGCAACCTCCTGGGTATGTTGCTCATGGGGCTCAGGTCTGTAAGCTACGAAAGATAATCTATGGTCTTAAGCAAAGTTTCAGGGCCTGGTTTGACAAGTTCAATGAGGTCATTTCGCTGGTTAGGTTAGCTCGAAGTGCAGTGGATCACTCGTTATTTGTTCGCAAAACATCTGCTAGTCTTGTTGTTCTTGCTGTTTATGTTGATGATATTCTTCTCACATGAGATGATAAAGAAGGTATGGATATGACAAAGAAGCATCTTCTTAAGCATTTTGTCACTAAAGATATGGGGACTCCGAATAATTTCTTGGGAATTGAAATATCTAGAAAGCTGGGATCTGTTGTTCTTTCACAGAGGAAATATGCCTTGGATATCTTAAAAGCGACAGGTCTCCTTGGGGCTAAACCCGCTCGTTCTCTGATGTCGATTAGAGATGACAAGTGTTGGAGTAAGGACTCACCTCTTCTTGAAGATGTCACCCAAGTACAGACGACTTATGGGGAAACTCATTTATCTCACAGTCACAAGACCGGATATTTGCTATGCAGTGGGAAAAGTGAGTAGCTAGTAAGGAGTGTCATCTACAGTCAACTATAAAGATTCTGGAGTATGTGAAAGGTGTTTCAGGAAAAGGACTTCTATTTCAGAAGCGAGGTCACTTGAAGATTGGAGCATATTCTGATGCGAGCTATGCAGATGATAAGGAAGATAGGAAGTCCACATCTGAGTTCTGTACGCTTGTTGGTGGAAATTTGGTAAGCTGGAAGAGCAAGAAACAAGCTGTTGTTTCCAGGTCAAGCGCAGAAGCTGAGAATAAGAGCATGGCTCTAACTACTTGTGAGCTGAAGTGGTTACAGACAATCATGCTTGATTTTGGAGAATGTTATGATCTTCCTCTGCCAATGTTCTGCGACAACAAGGCAGCCAAATATATTTCAAGGAATCCTGTCTTTCATGAGAGGACGAAGCATATTGAGGTTGATTGTCATTTCATTAGAGAGAAGATTTTGAAGAATCAGGTTTGCACTCCATTTGTTACCTCAGAGAGAGAACAAGCTGATTTCTTCACCAAATCGGTAAATCCTTCTGAGGAGGTTTGTAACAAGCTGGGCATGGTCGATATATATGCTCTAGCTTGAGGGGGAGTGTTAAAGATTGGAGAGATCGGGCAGACTGGTGGCTAACTGAAGCGGTCTAATTGTTCCAGTAAGCTTGCGGTCTGGTCCAGCGGTCTGGTGATAAACCTCGGCTTGTGGTCTGGTAGATAGTAGCAGTGGCGGTCTGGAGGTTATTCGCAGCAGACAGATTGGTGCAGTAGTGGTCTGGCTGAAAGCCGCGATGGCGGGCTGTTGGTTAGCCGCTGCGGTCTAAATGAAGTTGCAGCGGTCTGGCAGAGAGTAGCCGCAACAGTCAATCTGAGGGCCACAATAGCAATCTGGATAAAGTCGCAGTGGTGTGGTTAAGGCCGCGATTGCAGTCCGATAGATTACATAGATGCGGTCTGGTGGATAGCCGCAACTGCGGTCTGGCCTCTACCCGCAGTTGCGGTCAGGCGGTCTGTTCGTGCGGTCTACTCTGGGGGAATGCGGCTTTGTAGCCGGCTATTTTTTATTTTGCATAGTTGGCGGTTTGACCATATCAAGCCGCGTAGACCGCCCAGTTTGTATTTAGTCCCACATCGTGTGTTATATTCTCTCACCTACCCCGATTTCTATAAATAAGGGGGCATACCTATGTAATCTTTATCTTTTTGAAGCAATAAAACTTGCGGTTTATTTAGCTCTTTGTCCATTTTTCACAACAACGAATAAATACAATAATTTATTTAAATATCAAATAACAAATTGGCTAAAATGATGACTAAATTACTAGTCATCAACAACACACCATCTATGTCTATCGACCTCACCGTTTTAAGAGGATCTTCAACATCAGGGCAACACAAGAATATGCCATCTTCTTCTGCAATCACACATGCACAATAGTCGGCACAGTGACCTAGGTGCATCATTGGATGGAGCACTTCCTCATCGCCGACGGCCCCTTCGACAATGTTCCCTTCGCCCCTTAGGAGCTAACGGAGAATGTATCAGCTTCCCAAATCTGAGCGATGACTTAGAGGAGCTGCGGAAGACCTTCCGCAGGAGGAAGTTCGATGTCACTTACTGGCAGTGC
The DNA here is from genome assembly GCA_039513925.1 of Platanthera zijinensis. Taxonomy (NCBI): domain Eukaryota; kingdom Viridiplantae; phylum Streptophyta; class Magnoliopsida; order Asparagales; family Orchidaceae; genus Platanthera; species Platanthera zijinensis. The sequence continues at coordinate 15,091,786 of CM077083.1, forward strand.
GAACTTGACAAGATCACTTTTTTCTTCCCCGTAACAAGTATACGTTTGGCGAGCATCTGATTTCCTAACTACTTTATTGCGTTTAACTTTTACGACCCCCTTTAACAATATCCTGCATCGTCCCGCGAGAGCCACTTCCAATGGCGAAGGACCTGAATCCACCTCCGTCAAGTATAGAATCCCAGACAAGCGAGGATGGTATGTATTTTGGCCTTCCCGCAGGGATGGCGACTATTCCTGAGTACCCTATAGAGGATCGCGCTACGTAGCCCTCAAACATCATCACGCAAAGAGGTCCGGGTGTGGAGAGCCTTCTAGGAGGAAGCACAATGGAAGGAGTGCGTGAATAAGCATAATTTCGATGTCAACGAGGGCGAAGCCAGGGTCCCCTCCTCGCACCCCAAATTCGATCGCAGAAATAATAGGGTGGACCACTTTGGTCGTCCAATAGTCTCCTGGTACGATGAGGAGAACATCATCCACCCGAGCACAAACATACCCCCAAGTCGGAGCATTGGGAGGATGAGGATGAGTGTTTCCAAGTCGCCTTCACTCCTTACGGGCGTGAGGAAACAGTCGCGCTGCAGGAGTCTTCTCCCAACTCCCCGACGAATCAGAATTCGCGCTCGACCCTATGAATGCTGGATCTTGTGCTCTAGACAGCGAGGTAGTTGGTGGAGGTCGATGCAAGGAACAAGCTCCTTAGTGACCAGAACGAGTAAATCCAAAAGTCGTTGGAGGAATTTGAGACGAATGTCAAATGCAGGGCCTACGAGGTGATATTTGTTGAAGATGGAAAAATTCCCTACTTCAAAATTCAGATCAATACAACCTAAGGTTACTGGTCCAACGATAGGGTTTGATGGATTGACAAGCAAGGACACAAAGTAGAGGGAACACTAAAGGACCGCAGGTGCTGCAGTAAGGAGGTCACGCCATGTACCCAGATGTTTAGAAAAGCTTCCCCTCCACAACCATGAATGGTTGAGCAGGGTACAAGGGGACACTAGCTTAGTGACTACCTTAAGATGTAGACCAAAGGGAATGATCTCTGTCTCATGACCCAAGTCTTCGATAGTAGGATTCAAAAGCTCAACCAAAGGTCTAAATCCTTGTACCCATAGGGTCCTATTTATAGGAAAATCTAAGGGGTATGGGGTCTTATTTATAACATAACCCCCACCTGGCGACCATGTGAATACTGATGGAGCTCGCCTGGCTTGAGCGAGTATTTGTCTTGGTCACCTACCTGGCGAGTATATGAGGGGTACTCGTCATACTCACACTGGCCTTCTTTTGTTCTTGACTGCTAATTTTGACTCCTGCCTTGATCTGTTGACTTTGACTTCTACCTCGACTGGGCCCACCCTCGACGAATACGGGTTGTACACAATCCCCGCTCTTTGCTAGTGACTTTAGGAGCTCGGAAAGAAACATCAAACCCTTATTCGATGAGCTTTCTTGGACGAGTATATGGAGTACTCGGGACCCTCACCGGCTCCTGACCTCTGTAAATAGAGGGGGGCTCTTTCATGAGCTACACCTTTTGAACTCGCATGGGATGTCGTCGACTACTGAGGAAGAACTTGAGGCGAATATGGCTGAGTTGGTGGGATTCCTGAAGCCTAAGGCTTCAAAGCAGCCCTGAGAGGGCGACGATGCTGCCGAGTTCCCTCCATCATAAAAGATTAAGTCGTTGAAAAAGAAAAAGACACTTGCTTCTAAGAAGGACAACCTGCCGCCTATCACTGGGGATGTCGTCGCATTGACCAATGAGCCTGAAGTCCCTTCGATCACCCAGAGAGTGCTTGACCAAATGGGTCTGGGCAATGAAGTGGAGCAAACTGCTCCACCTTGCCCTCTGGTGGAGAAGGCCGCCTCTGCGGAGGTCCTTACTGGGTCCTAGTCTCAGGTTTAATCAGATCTCACCTCTACGCGAGGTAGGATCCTTGTTGTAATGAATTCCTCATTGTTGTTATTCTGCCTCGCTTGCTGACAGTCTTCCTTGATCTCGTAGATAATCCACCCACAATGGGGGAAACTCTATCAGCGTCTTCCTTACGATTAGCCCCTGTGGTTGCCTTTGAAGCTCAGCACTCTCAACGATCTCGCCAACAAGTCTAACTCAACTTTGGATCCTCGACGATGTCGTGGGGGGGGGGGGGGTTAAGTTCCTGCGCGTGGTGAGATGTCAGCGACGATTGCGGTACTTGCGATGAGATAGCCAAATACCCCTGGCCTCTGCCAAAAAATAGAAGTGGTGGGCATACATTTATTACGCTATCAGCTATTTTCTCCTGCTTGTGAGTATCTCCGACATTCTTCTTTCTCGCCACCTATACTCACGTTCTTTCAACTTGCAATTCTCTGAGATGAGTGATGATGTTACTGCTCGGCGCATTGGGCACGCAGAACTTTATCAATCCTATCTTCAAGAAGTCGGCCACCAATCAGAAGGATCTAGACGACTTTATCAAGCAATTCTTATCAGATGGATACACGACACGACTTCCTCGGTGAGGGGAGCGACTGAATACCGTGCTAGAGGACGAGCTCATCCTCCCTATTTTCCACTTCAAAGTCGGCCTGCGAATTTCATTGTGGCCGAAGTACTGTCGAATACTCTGGTACTTTAGCATAGTCCTCGCCCAAAAATATCCCAATGGAGGGGGAGGCGACATTCAGTGTGAGCAAGGACATTTTGAGGGGGAGGCAACATTCAGCGTGGGCGGCGACATTTGGCGGGGGAGGCAACATTCGACTTCGGTGGCAGCATTCACTGTGGGGAAGAGACATTCGATGAGGGCGGCGACATTTATCGGGGGAGGCAATATTCAATTTGGGTGGAGAAATTCTACAGGGGAGGCGACAATCGGCGTGGGCGACGACATTTAGTGTAGAAGGTGACATTCGGCATGGGCGACGTCATTCGGCCTGGGCAATGTCATTCGTCCTGAGCGATGTCATTCAGCGTGGGGCAGCGACATTCAACGGGGTAGAGACATACAACTTGGGTGGCAACTCGTGCTGGCGTGATATTCAATGGGCGCGATATTTGAATTTAGTGAATGGTTGGATTGCAATCAGTTTTAGCAAATGAGTGAATGATCACATACTTCGTTCTCCCTAATGTACACAATGTGGAATATTCAAATAGTTCACTGTACTCTTAGATATAAGTTCAATGTCTAAATTTATTGGGATAACAAACTTACCAAATAAAAAAGTGACATCTTTGAATCAAATACTCAATTTTGCGGTCCACTCAAGACTTTCGGTAGATCGAGCATGCTGAACCATCTTAGCCCGCTGAGCGATCGATCACACAAACTGTCAGAATTTACAGAATGGTGAGAGAGAGTTTTTTTTACGTGGCAAACCCACAATCAGGATGAAAAATCACGCGGTCGATTCGTTGTTGACCTAACTTCCATTATACATAGTTTGTTACATGGTTTTTTGAAAAAGATAAGGGTGATAGGCTGCTCCTCGTTACACTTATTGAGATGAGAGAGAGTGCTCAGAACGCAACAGAGCTCCGCACTTTAGCCAGTGGTCTTTCTCCTCCGTGTGAAGGGGAGTGTGCGAACTTGGGCGTCTTGATAGACATGATTTCCTGACACAGGGAAAGCTTGCCTCTTGCTTCAATGTTACACGGACGACCGAAGATAGTGAGCGATTGTTGAAAGCCTGCCATCCTCCAAGTGCTTGACATAGTTCGGGCGACTTCGACCGTCTAGAAGAACCTTGGTGGAGTTCCTTGGTGGAGATCTGATATGCCTGAAATAGATTTACATATTAACGGAAGTGAACGTGTCAGATCAAGTAATATAAAGTGAGTTAAGATCATTCCTACAAAGAAGTGATTAATTTAGCGTTCGCAAGTACTAGCTCTACCTTTTCTTTAAATTCAAGTGGATTGGTTTAGAATGAATTTTTTACGATGGAAAATTAAAAGAAAATAATAACAAAACTAAACAATGCTTACTTAAGAATATTTTTATCAAGTTGGAGAAATAGTCTTGTGCGTTGATTTTCTTTGTCTATTGTGATAAGTTTTTAAAATGAACCTTCATGAAATATTTGATTACTATCCTGCAATGATTTGAAAGTGGACGTCATTATCTCTCGATCTCTGAAATCCATTTATCCTAATTCCCCCAGTTATCTCTAACTTAGGTAAAAAAAGAATAACATGATGCGCACAAAATCAATGTTGCTAACACAAGATAAAACATTTTTCTCTTTTTATGTTATATTGAAATTTATGTTACACTTACGCCACTTCTCTCTCGAATCTTGCAATGCAGTATAAAATGGAATTTTGTTATAGATTTATGCAACTCTTCTCTCGAATCTTGCCACGCAAAAGAAAGGAATTCAACTCTAAAATAACGTAACTCATCTCTTGAATTTTGCCACGCAATTTAAAAGAAGAATTCTTAATTCAAAATTTCCACAAAATGAAAATATAAATCCAATAAAGAAAATTCTCAAACAATCAAACGTTGTAGGAATTCTTCTTTGAATTTTTTCTTTAGCCGCCGACCTTCTTCTTTTCCTCTAGTCGTTCCTCCCTCGAATGATGAAAATTATTATGATAATGAGAATCCAAAATTGCTTGTCCGAATTTTCCCTTCATCCTCCTTTATATTGTTGGCCAACCACTTCTTATCAGCCCCTCATTTTGCTCCAGTCAAAGATCTCAAAAAGATCCTTTTCTATTTATTCAAAATTGATCTTTTAATGGAAATTTCTTTTTATCAAATTTTGTAGAATTTCAAGCTCTTCTAGATAATAATTCTACTCATTTATTACTTTCCAAAACTGAGCCAAGGTCCCACATTTTCGGATTTGAAATCAACGCAATTTAAATTTGAGATTTTAAAATTTGGATCCAGACTTGTTGCACCAACTAAAAACACGTTATTGTAACAACTGCACAGCAAAAAAAATAAGTCAAGTTTTACTTCTCAGGATTAATTTCTCCTTCATTTATATCAAGAAAACAAAGAAAAAAATAACCAAATTAATCCCAAATAAAATTAATATGAACTTACTTAAATTTTTACTCATTTAAATCATTTTTTCAACCTTTAGAATTCCTTGGTGCTCTTTGGTGATGCTATCTCCAGGATAGCATTATTTTGTCGGGATTGGGCTCCATTCCCTTTGGGGTAAGAAGGTACTCCAAGAACTTTTCCCTTCCTTCCTAGAACATGCATTTCGCTGGATTGAGCCTCATCTTAAACTTCTGAAGCATTGTGAAGGTCTCCACCAGATCATTGATGTGCTCTCAGATACTTCTGCTTTTGACATGGAGATCATCCACAAATACTTCCAGGTTACACCCATTTTGCTCCATGAAGACTTGATCCATCATTTGCTAGTAAGAAGCTCATACATTCTTAGCCCAAAGGACATCATCTTGTAGTTGTAGTAGCCATACTGGTAATGAAGGATATGTCACGGCAGTCCGTGGGATGCATCTTGATCTGATGGTATCTTGAAAAGGAATCAAGGAAGATTATCATAGAAAAATCAATTGGTAAATCAATCAGCGCGTCGATTCGAAGCAAAAAGTAGCAATTCTTCGCGCAATCTTTATTTAATAATGAAAAGTCGATACACATTCTATAGCCCCCTACGACCTTCTTCACAATTACAATGTTTGAGACCCATCCTAGATACTGGATCTCAGACACAAAGTCTGCCTCAATCAACTTCTTTACTGTTGAAGCCGGGAAAATCCCTTACTCCAAAAATTTGGATCAAGGCAGCCTAAGGTTACTGGTTCAGCGGTCCGTATCGACAGCTAACGGGATAAGACGCGGAAACTGCCGAACAACAAAAAGGACCCCAGGCGCTACGGCAGGAAGGTCCCACCACGTACCTTGAAGCTTAGAAGAAGCAACTCCTCCACAACCAAAGATGGTCGAGCATCATCACTTGACTTATGTCGGATGTAAATATGCTAGCAGCTTGACGCCCTTTTTGCAGGAAGAAGAAAATGACCTTTAAATGGAGAAACCATAAAATTAAATCAGTTCTGGAGGTGGATCCGCGGTCGGTCAATCATAGATGTCGAGTATGGAATGGTCATTAAATGGAGAAACCCCAAAATTAAATCCACTCAGGAGGTGGAGCCACAACCAGTTAAGCAGAGATGTCAAGCGTGAGAGGCAGGGGGATTCAACCATCGACTTAGGGGAGATTCCGACTGGAGGGGTTTGAAGGTGCATGCATGGTAGGGAATAGAAGGTTGGATAGTAGAGTATTTGTTTATCTGATGGAGTCTTTTTGCCCTAAGAAAGCAGCCTCCTTTCTTGTTTTGCAAAGGAGGGAAGAACTGGGAAGACAATCGTTCTCATAGAGTTAGAGATTATCGATAGGTGCAAGCACCATTTGGAGGCCGTGAAGGGGCAGGGGAATATATTAGGCTTATGGCGAAATGTGATATCGAGGAAAGAGGATTTTGGTGTGGGGAAAATTGAGTTGGATATTAAAAATGACCAAAATAACCTATTATTTTCAAAATAATTTGAAAGTAAAACCAAATTTATAATAGAATGATAGGATAAAAGTAGTGGCATAACGAATGCTGCACTAAAGAGGAGTTTTTATTTATAGAGTAGTACATAAGAAATAATATTAGGGGCTTATGTTGTAAGAAATACAATCAACAATAAAATCATAATCAAAGGATGCATATAATTATACTCCTCAACATAGAGAGGATTACAAATTAGAAATGAAGACACAAGTAAAACATATTATATGAACTTTATTTTGCAAAGCAACATATAATGATAAGGCAATTCCCCTCGTAAAACTCATATAAGAAAGACAATGATCATTCTTTTTTAGTATACATGACAATTGGGCTTCTAACATTGTAAACACCATCACTCCAAATCAAAGATGCTGAATGGATGCTCGTTTCAGCAACTCCTTCAATCTTGACAACGAATGATTTTTTCTCCAAAAGTGCTTCGAAAGATAAGATTTCAGGCTCAACACTTATCTTTATAGAAGCAGGTGCACTTATAGTAGCCTTGTAAATGGAATTCGATTTTCCCACATTGGTGACTGTTCTTTGGAAGGAATTTGAGAATGATATTCCATGTTTAACTAGCAAAGCAACAGAGGGATAGTTGAGACCTAACACAGTTGCATTTGTCACGGAGGTGCAAGCGGTACTATCTCCGGTGACGGCTCTGAGATTTGTGGTGTTGTATCCTTCAGCGCATAACATCTTTATGTAATCTTTCTCATCCAGATCATAGACAAGGCCAGGCTTCACAGCTGCCAGCGGGTTTAATTGCCCTGCTCCGTATGCAAATTCCACATCGGCATTCTTAGTAGGACTCATCACTTGAGCTGTAGAAGATTGAAAATTTAGAGTTTCCTAAAGAGGAGGGAAAACATAAACTTGAGAGGGTATAATTAATGACAAATTATGCAAATTGTGAAGAGTATACTGCGAAGAATATTACCGGTGGTAATTAGAGCAGATTTTATAGCAGCAGGAGACCAAGTTGGATTAAATGACTTTACATAAGCGGCCGCTCCGCTTGCATGAGGGCAAGCCATGGATGTACCTGATATAATTGCGTAATCTTTACCCGAGCTTGGTGTCCATGCTGCTAAAATATTAACTCCCGGTGCAGCCAAATCTGGCTAAATCATGTATGTCATAGTAATAATATTTATGTCAAATTAACAAAATTCATTCAAATATTTGGTGCAGGTAAATAAAATGAATTTGTTAATCATATAGCTAGCTAATTACCTTAAGTATATTGGAGGTTACAGGATTTGGTCCCCGAGATGAGAAGGATATCACGTATGGCGCCTCTGAGTCGAACACTCCCACACTCTTTGAAATGCTTGCCGTAGGATTGCTGTAATACAACTAAAGAATTAGTAATCCACCAGCTATTTGTCTTCTTTAAATGATTATGAGCTTCATCCAAGCACTTATATATATAAATAATATAAACCTAGATTTCTTCACGTAATTGAGTATATGTGTGGTGTCGTTTGATCCCAGCACTACAACAGGAAGCCAGAAATGGTGAGCTTGACCATATGGACCATCATCTGTTTGCATGATTGCTCCAACAGCGCCGGCATGTTGTGGGCCTAAACCGCTTCTAACCTCACTACAAAGAACTACTTTTCCCTTCACCAATTCGCCGTCCAAAGTCCCCAAAGCGCAAGTGCTGCAAGCATGCGTGCCAAATTAAAGTAATCTTTCAAATTTTGGTTTTAAATTTTTACATGTATGGCTTCTATGCATCATAAAAGATTAATAGCAAATTAAGTGTGCTTCACCTTGAGTTGGATGGGGAAACACCTGCCGACGCATTAGGCGCATCTCCACCGTATATCAGAGGATACATCACACCATTCAAGCCAACGGTGTTGATTGCCAAACCCTATAATACCATTTATAAAGATTATTTTTAGTGTTTGCAATGCTTCCTAAGAGACTGGAAATTAATAAATCTATAAGAAATTGGGTTTTTATATACCTTATAGTTTAGCCCATCACCAAGTTGGGTTTGCGCAATGAATTTACGGTCAATGGTGCTGGCTGCCACAGTCAATATCCATGGCGCATAATTCTGAATTGTGGAGCTGTTGGGACCCGAGTTACCGGCCGAGCTCGAAGTGAGGATGTTTTTCTTCATCGCATGGAAGGATCCGATTGCAATGCTGTCCTCAAAGTAGTCTAAGACGTCATCACCGCCAAGGGAAATTGAGATTATGTCGACACCGTCAGCAATGGCGTCATCGAAGGCGGAAAGTATGTCTGCGTCATAACATCCTTGCCAGCAGACTTTGTAGACTGCGATTCGTGCAGACGGTGCCCCTCCGCGAGCGGTGCCCCCGGCAAGGCTAGAATAATTTGCATGGGGGACACCAATGCCCGCCGCAGTGGAGGATGTGTGAGTTCCGTGGCCAAAACTGTCTCGCGGTGAGGGTATTTCTCCTTCGCCAGTGTCAACTGCTATATTGAAGTGGTAATATCGTGCTCCAATGATCTTGCTGCACTAGGATATCATCTAATTAATTATAACATTTTAGTACCAATAATATATATAAATATATAGTTTTTTAAAAACGGAATTTATCATTATGCACACCGGGTAATTGTAGATTTAATTTTTTAATTAAAAAAATATATTTTAAAAAATTAATGATTATTTAAATATTTAAACAAATTTATAAAAATGACATTTTTTACCAATGTAACAATACAGGATTTGTACGTTGAACAAAAGTGTTTTACTATTATTTTTTACATACACAACACACGGGTTATGGTTGGGCTGCTGCTGTTTGGGAATAGGAAAATCCCACCACCCGCTCCGATTTTTTGACTACACGGCGCTCGATCGAAAAAAGGAGCCCGTCGCCCTCCTTTATTATAATTTCCGTCCTGTGTTGCCGGTGTTCCCTATGCGTCGTTTCTTCCTCCGAACTGCCGCTGCCGCTGTTTTAGTAGGGAGATTCTTGCCGCCACTGCTGTGAAGCAGATCCGTCGCCATCCCACTCCAGTGCTCTTATGCAGCAAGTCGTTGCGCAACGCTGCTTTTTTGTGGATCCAGACACACATCTTCAAGCCGCCTGGATTTCTTCTAGATCTTGCCAACTGGACTATTTTTTTGTTGTCACCGATCAAGGGCAGCTGACCGTCCCCGTCGCTATTGGTAAGAAGGAAGTAACCTTAATTCTGGTATTGGAGTTGCAGACAGTCCTTCGTTGGAGAATCTTTTCGATCTCTTTATTGTTGTTGGTTGAGGACATCTTCTCTCAGTTCATGCTCTTCTTGCATGATTTTTGCTCGCTATGATTTTGTTTGATCAAAAGTCAATCACAAGAGAAATCAGGAGGATCTGGGATCCCTTTCTCCCTGGACCAGAAGGGGCTTTCTTTGTGCTGTTATTGTTTGCTTTTTTTGCTGGAGAGGACTCCTTACTCCACAATGATGAAGTGGAACAGTTTCTCATCGCCGGTTCCAATGATTAAATTGGGAAAGTTAATGGCAACAGAGTTCAATGACTAGAAGTTGAACACGCAGTTTGGGATGAAGTACCTGAACATGTTCTACACCGTTTAGTTTGATTGTGCTGATGTTATCGGGACTGACGATGAGGCTCAGTAGATAGCTAATGAGGAATTCTATCGAGACTATTTGCTGAATTGTCCATCATCTAGCCTGACAAAGACTTACATCAAGATACAGGTTGCCAAGGAGATCTGGGAGGAATTGGAGGAGCACTTCAAGTAGGAAGAGGATCTGTCCAAAGCTCACTTGGTGGACAAGTTCCATTCCTTCACGTCGATGAGAAAAAAATGATTCTCCCTCAGGTATCTGCTTTTGAGCACCTAATAGATTTTTTGCATAGTGAGAATATTTTCCTACCAGATATTTTTATCGTTGACCTCGTTATTTATAAACTCTCTTCCACTGGTACATTTTTAAAACTAAAATATACCGCAAGAAGATGCAGGTTGGTCTGAATGAACTCAAGCATTTTATACACATTGATGATGAAAATAAGACTAGACACGTGTTAAAAGCTGTTAGCAAACAGAAAGTTATTGCTAACATGATTTCCAGTTCTAAACGCATGTCTAACCCTAAGAAGACCAAACATTCTTATAGTAGCTCCCAAGTTGCAGGACTAAATAAAAAGATACAATTTTATGGGCAAATGTTTTAACTGCAATAAGTGGGGGAATAATGCATCTGATTGCAGACTTCCTAAGAAAGAAAGGATCAAAGGACCACAAGAAGACAACCATGTTAATATGGTTAGTCTTTTTAAGCCTTCCAATTTTGTTTCTATGGTTGAAAATGCAAAGGGCAGCACTGAGTGGTATTTGGATTCGGGGGCAACTTACCATATTTGTAATGACACTAATCTGTTGACAGAGCTCACTATTGCAAAAGAGTCTGTGATTGTTATAAATGACGAAACAACTGACGTGCTGAAGGTGGGGAACATAACCTTGTTGTTATCCTCAAGTAAAACTTTAACTTTAAAAAATGTTAAATTTATTCCTTTACTAGCTGCTAACTTAGTGTCTATTAGTTTACTATTTGATGACGATTTGTCTTTCAGTTTATGTAGCAGTAGAGTAACACTGTCAGTTAACTCACACTATTTTGGTTATGCACTGCTCTAGGTTCTATCATATTTATCTTCTTAAAACTAAAGATGAAGCATTTAATAAATTCTATCTTTTCAAAACCAGGGTAGAAAACTAACTTGACGTGAAAATTAAATGATTTGGAAGTAATAGAGGAGGAGAATATATGTCTAGTGAGTTCAAGTGTTTCCTTGTCTCTTAAGGGATCATAGCTGAAAACACTGCTCCTTATTCACCCCAATCAAATGGTATAGCTGAGCGAAAGAATAAAACATAACATAAATGTTGAACTCTATGCTCCTTACAACAGGCATGTCTACTGCTTATTAGAGAGAAGTAGTCTTAACTGTAAATCACATTCTAAATAAAGTCACACATGCTAAGCTAGAGGTTACATCCTACAAACTTTAGTTTAAGAGACCCTCAAACATAAGTAGACTTAAGGCCCGGGGTTATATAGGCTATGCTAGGGTTTTCGACCCAAAAAGGTCTAAGCTTGAACCTATGACCAACACATGTGTCTACCTAGACTGTGTTAAAGATAGTGTTGCAGATAGATTCTTAGATATTTCCAATAATATCACTATAGAATCTAGGGATGTGGTGTTCTTTGAAGATAAATTCTTTAAATATAAGAACTTGTCACTCCCAGGTATGCAAACAACTATTATTGAGAAAGATCCTAAATCAGTACTATGCACCTCCTATTTATTTCTTATAGACAATCTTGTCCTCGAGTTTAGGAGGACTTCTGTGTGTGAGAGAGAGAGCTCCAAAAACCTTTGGTAGTAATTTTTCACTTACAACACTGAGATTGATCCATCCACCTATAAGGAAGCGATGAGATCAAGGGATTCACTACTCTTGAAAGAAGTAATTGATGAAGAGATGAACTCTCTACTTCAGAACAACACCTAAACGTTGATAAGACAAAAGGGGCTAAAACTATAAGGTATAAGTGAGTTCTGGAAAAAAAATTAAATCTTGATGGTAGCATAGCTAAGTATAAAGCACTCCTAGTGGCTAAAGGTTTTACACAAGTTAGTGTAGTGGATTATTTCGATGTATACTCTTCACTAGTGTGTGACCTAATAACCATTAGGATCCCCCTTAGCATTAAATCTATTGAGAACTTTATTGTTTATCAAATGGATGTTACGACTGCATTCTTGAACAGAGATTTGACCGAAGAGATATACATGAGTCAACCTGAAGGCTTCATTGTAGAATGTCATGAAAACAAGGTCTGTAAGTTAATTAAATTACTATACAGACAAAAACAAACACCTAAATTATGACATAAAAAATTTGACTATAGTGTAAAAACCATGAGATTCATATCGAGAATCTTTGATAAATGTCTTTACATATGTCATAGGTCAAATAAAGTCATTATAATATGCTCATATGTGGATGATATATTAAGTATAAGATCTAATCAATCCGAAGTGGATAATGTAAAGTCAGGTCTAATAATGAAATTTAGCATTAAAGACCTAGGTATAGCTGAACTATACTAGGCATGCAAGCGAGCTTTGGAAAAGATGACATTTCCCTAATTCAAAGTTACTATATAAAATCCAAGTTAGATACACGGGAATATTGTGAAAGTAAAATAATAGAAATATCATATGACTATAATAACCGCTTAAGGCCCAATGAAGGAGTTGTGGTTAGACAGTTAGATTATTCTAAACTGATTGGTAGTCTCATGTATGTTATATTCTGCACTAAACCTGACATAGCTTTTACGGTAAACATGTTAAGTATATTCACTAGTAATCCCGGTCAAGACCATTATAATACCCTCGATAGGCTGATGAGATACTTAAAACACACCTAAAAGTATGATTTATACTACAATGGTCATCCTCCAGTTCTAGAAGGATATTTTGATGCATTATGATGCTCAGAAATAAACAACAGCAAGTCTACTAGTGGATTTATTTTCATACTAGGAGGAGTAACTGTAGCCTGGAAGTCCAAGAGATAATTATGCATTGCTCTCGCTTTTATAGAATCTAAACTCTACACTCTAGGTACAACAGGAGAATAAGTAGAGTGGATAAAAGATTTGGTTATGGATATTTCACTAACGAGCCTGAAACTGAGTTCTGTTGCAGTTTACTGCGACAATCAGGCTACAAAAAAGATTACTATGAACACTTTGTTCAATGACAAAAGAAGACAACTAAGGATAAAACAAGCCTGGTTGACCTCCCTCATAAGTCAAGGGATTATGACCCTGATCGACGTGAGGTCAAAAGATAATTTTGCAGACGTCTTGTCAAAAGGATTAAATAGAGCTCTTACAATAAAAAACATAGGGGGAGATGCGATTAAAATTCATAGAAATATGAAATTTTCCTCCTATGTTTATGTTTTGATAATAAGAACCTATAACTGCAAACATTCAAGCATCTAATAATAGACTGAAATCCCCAAATAATCTCTTGATGAAAACCCAAGATGGTTAGATGCTAGTCATTCGACATTTGATGACTTAACATCTTTCTCGTTATAATTTAATTCAAAGATTATTCAACTTGGAATAGAAATTTGTTGTAAATGTTAATAAAATATTAATGATCATAACACATTATTTCACACTTGATAATCTTGCAAATGATGTTGTCTCATATCATTTCACGTTTGATAATAAGGTACATAGTGATCATTAATGAGTAAGATAATAATGTTTGATTAATTAAAATTAAAACTTGACTGGTCCTAATTAGACTGGATAGAGATGCTGACAGTGTTACTTCATTACTATTACAAGTTTTATGCTAATTTAGGTAAAGCTAGTTTATTTTAAATGTCACTGCATACGTTTTATGAATTCATAGTCTAAACTCATGAAATTCCTTGCAAACATTGATAAAGATGGAGGAAAGAAAATAAATTTTGATCTGGATGCTGATGATCTACTCTCTGAGTAGAATTATTACTTGTCGATCCATTATTTCTATATTTTCAGACTTTTATTCTTGAATTGCACTTTTATGTTTGGATGTTTGTTTTTATTTATGCAAAACTCCTATGATGCTTTAAATTTGTGTTATTTTCTCCAAATAATGTGTAATGTATAAAACTTGATACTTTCTACTTTCCTACACTCCGAAAGGTAAACGTTATATATTACAAATATAGGAGGAGATTGTTAATATATATTTAGATATATAATGGGCTCGGAGGCTTAATGAGATTGGTTCGGATACTGAGATATCTGACACTCATATTAAACCTAGGGTTTGTCTATAAAACTTAAGCTAGGGACAACAAGGAGGTAGTTCTACTTTGACCAACACCCGGAATGCTTCGAGCAAACTAACACTATTCACCAATATCGCTTCCCTTTCTCGACGAGTGCCACATGGCCGCCTCTCTCTCCCCTCATTCATCTTTCCCCACACCATACGATGTTAACCGAGAAGCCTATTCCCTTTTTGAGAATCCCCAACTTCATCACCCTGATGCTATCAGCTAAGTGGAACCTGCGTTGTTCCACTAAACTTGCTCTTTCTACTACTCACTCCATTCTGAGGACAAACGCACTAACATCGCCATTACCATTGGAAAATCTTCGAATTTCCCATAAATCCATGTCATTTTACCCCACTAACCAGATTTTGCCCAATCATTCCTCGATCCACCCATGTACGTATATCATGGATAAGGTGACAAATTAAGCTCTGACGTTGTGCGAGTTTCCTTGGACCACCTAGAAAGAAAGACGGTTCCTCTGAACGAGACTCTACTCTCTACTGATGCAACCCAAATGATTATATTTCTCTTTGTATAACATCATTTGGGAACAACTAAAGGGATTGGGTTTTAGCCATCTCTTAGCTCTCATTCTTCCAAACTCATTTGGAAACAGAAGACCGATGCAAATTATGGAAGATGAGCCTCAACTACGGACTGTTTAGGGTCCTACAAGTTCTACTACTATCAAAACATTGATTTTGCCTCATGGGAGAATTAATTTGCATGCAAATCAATTATATATAATAGTAGTAATAATAATGATAGTATATTCTTCGATAAAAAATATATCAAAAATCAAGCCTTACTTATTGCAAGTAAAATTATTGTTGGAATCACAGATGCCCTTCCACTTGCTGGGCGGCGGCCCAAAGCCAGTGTCATCAAAACTTTTAGATTCTGGCCATATTCCAGTGTCGATCATACCAATTATGACATCAGACTCAAATGCAGCACGAGGCGCGCTCGACCCTAAACCCAAGAAGTTCCAAGATCTTGTGGTGTGGAGTCGTCTGTCCTTGCTAGGAAACACGGACACCACTTCATCCATGCCTGAGGCAATTAATATATTAAGCACCAAAAATTTACATAAATATTTTGGCTTGGATCCCTCCTCTTCATTAATTAATATAAAATTAATGATGTCATGATAAAGGATGAATTCTTACTGGATAAGATCTTGGCTTCTTCATGTGTGAGCATCGAAGCAAACCCATTGAAGCTCTTCGTGTAACGTCGCATCAAGCGCTTGGATCCCTCCTCTTCACTGCAATGTCACAATTGTTATAATTATTATTAATTATTGCTATTACTTAACAACAACAAAATACCCCAATTTATTGGACCTTAATCCGATTGCTCTCTGGAGCAGGCTCGAATGAGTTGTTTCCAAGCTGGTAATGTGTTCTGGCTTTTCTCCCAGATACACGATGTAAACCTGGCAGAATTAACATTTAATTGTCAATATTAGATATTGTAAAGATTAGTAGTAATAGGGGAAAATAATAAATAAAATATGTACATGTTGCTGCATGAGCTCTGTGGTCTCTGCATGACATGTGACAGCATTCATGGCTAGAATCCCACACAGAAGGAGAAGGCATGATGAGGAAATGAAAGGGAGGAAATCGCGATTCAAACTCATAATCTTTCTGATTTATTAATCCAAATGGACTTGATGAGTTTTTCCAATGATTATAAGAGAGAATTATGTGTTTATATATGTGAAAGTGTTGACAGTGCTACCACATAAATTATATATATATATATATATATATATATATATATATATATATATATATATATATATATATATTTAACAATAAGAGCTGTTGAGAATGAGCACAAACACCTATGCAGGGCCGGAAAAGAAATAAATAAGTGCATGTCCGGCATGCATCTCAAAATTATAATTAATTAAACAATCCTAAAACAAATGAGAGTGGTTAGAACTTGGAAATAGTCATGGTGATCTAGCTAAAGTAACTTGGAAGTAGTCCCGACAATTTCTGTAATTACTTCTAAGTAATTACAAAAATTCCCGCATATACTTTAGCTCACGGCCATGACTACTTCCAAGTTCTAACCTTTGTCATTTGTTTTAGGATCGTCGAATTAATTGTATAAGAGATGCAGGCCGGACAAACACTTATTTATTTCTTCTCCGGCGCTGCAATCCTGATAAAAACAGACAATTATCTTCGTAAAGAATAAGAAACCATAGGTGTTTGTGCTCATTTCCAGCAACTCTTATTGTTAAAAAAAATATAATTTATGTAGTAGCCATGTTAACTCATTTGCATGTATTAATACAAGCAACATGCACATGACTCCGCTCCTATCCCGGGCAATATTCGTTGGACGGCAACATTCATCAGACGGTAATATTTGTTGGGGGCGGTGACATTCGGTGGAAACAACGATATTCGGCGGGGGAGGTGACGACATTCGGCGTGAGCTGGAACATTTTGCGGGGGCTGCGATATTCGGCGTGTGCGGCGACATTTGGTGGGGCCGACAAACATTCGGCGTAGGGCGGGGACAATCAGTGGGGCCGACAAACATTCGGCGTAGGGCGGGGACAATCAGTGTGAGCAAGGACATTTGGAGGGGGGAGGCGACATTCAGCGTGGGCGGCGACATTCGGCGGGGGCGGCAACATTCAATGTCGGTGGCATCATTCACTGTGGGGCGAGGGCGGCGACATTTATAGGGGGCGGCAACATTCGATTTGGACGGAGAAATTCGACGGGGGAGGCGACAATCGGCGTGGGCGGCAACATTCAGTGTGGAAAGTGACATTCGACAAGGATGGCGTCATTCGGCCTGGGCAACGTCATTCGGCCTGGGCGGCGTCATTCGGCCTGGGGCAGCGACATTCGACGGGGTAGCGACATACAGCTTGAGCGGCAACTCGTGCTGGCACGATATTCAGTGGGCGCGACATTTGGCTTTAGTGAATGGTTGGATTGTGATCAGTTTTAGCGAATGAGTGAATGATCACATGCTTCGTTCTCCCTAATGTGCACAATGTGAAATATTCAAATAGTTCACAGTACTCTTTGAAAGAAGTTCAGTGTCTAAATTTATTGGGATAACAAACTTACCAAATAAAAAAAGACATCTTTGAATCAAATACTCAATTTTGCAGTCCCCTCGAGGCTTTCGGTAGACCAGGCATGCTGAACCGTCTTAGCTCGCTGAACGGTCGATCACACAAACTGTCAGAATTTCACAGAATGGTGAGAGAGATTTTTTTTTATGTGGCAAACCCACAATCGGGATGAAAAATCATGCGGTCGATTCGTTGTCGACCTAACTTCCATTATACAGAGTTTGTTACATGGTTTTTCGAAAAAGGCAAGGGCGACAGACTGCTACTCGTTACACCTGTTGAGATGAGAGAGAGAGAGTGCTCAGAACGCGACAGAGCTCTGCGCTTTTGCCAGTGGTCTTGCTCCTCCGTGCGAAGGGGAGCGTGCGAACTTGGGCGTCTTGATAGACATGATTTGCTGACACATGGAAAGCTTGCCTCTTGCTTCAACGTTACGCGGATGGCCGAAGACAGTGAGCGACCGTTGAGAGCCTACTACCCTCCAAGTGCTTGACAGAGTTTGGGCGACTTCAACCGTCTAGAAGAACCTTAGTGGAGTTCCTTGGTGGAGATCTGATACGCCCAAAATAGATTTACGTATTAACGCAAGTGCACGTGTCAAATCAAGTAATATAAAGTGAGTTAAGATCATTCCCACGGACAAGTGATTAATTTAGCGCTCGCAAGTACTAGTTCTATCTTTTCTTTAAATTCAAGTGAATTGGTTTAGAATGTTGTTTACAATGGAAAATTAAAAAATAATAATAACAAAACTAAACAATGCTTACTTAAAAATATTTTTATCAAGTTGGAGAAATAGTCTTGTACGTTGATTTTCTTTGTCTATTGTGATAAGTTTTTAAAATAAACCTTCATGAAATATTTGATTACTATCCTGCAATGATTTGAAAGTGGACGTCATCATCTCTCGATCTCTGAAATCCGTTTACCCTAATTCCCCCAGTTATCTCTAACTTATGTAGAAAAAGAATAACATGACCCGCACAAATCAATGTTGCTAACAAAAGATGAAATATTTTTCTCTCTTTATGCTATATTGAAATTTATGTTACACTTACCTCACTCCTCTCTCGAATCTTGCGACGCAGTATAAAAATGGAATTTGGCTAAAGATTTACTCAACTCCACTTTCGAATCTTGTCACATAAAAGAAGGGATTCAACTCTAAAATAACATAACTCATATCTTGAATCTCTCCACACAATTTTAAAAAATACTTAATCCAAAATTTCCACAAAATAAAAATATAAATCCAATAAAGAAAATTCTCAAACAATCATAAACGAGAAATTAAAATCACAACATCACAACAAGACAAAATACTCTCAATATACAAGACTTGGAAATTTAGTTCATACTTGAGGAAAAACCACACTCAATTAAAAAGATCTTTAAAAACTTGATGATTAAAATCAAACATTGTAGGAATTCTTTTTCGAATTTTTGCTTTAACCATCGGCCTTCTTCTTTTCCTCTAGCCGTTCCTCTCCCGAATGATGAAGATTATTCCACAAAATAAAAATATAAATCTGTGTGCATTGTTCTGTGATTGCTGATTATTGTGCTGTGATAGTATAATTCTGATTGTGATTTAGATTATATTGTTTATCTGACTGAGCTAATCAATATAAAGAAAGTATAACTCTGAATTTTTAAAGGGGCAGCCATAGTTTAAATTGGACATATTCACCCGCCTCTAGGTCATTCTCAATCCTAAATCAAGCATTTACAGCAGTCACTCGACAGGGCAAAGTCATTATGACCTCCGGGCAAGGAATGAACGTCGCGCGCATGTTCCCTTCTATCCTCCCTGTGAACTCTTCAAAAATCGCTACTATCATATAGCCGCCTCTTCTTACTAGTCTCAATCGAGTGGTTGGATGTTATAGTAACAGTATTGACTGACTAATTATCTACAGAGAAATTAATGTGTGATGGGTTACACCACCATTTATAGGAAAAGTTCCCCCATGATCTCCTCCCAAAATGGGGATCATGGGGTTGACTAGTTAACTCCACCTCCCATGAACTCCCCATAATGAGGGAAACATGGGGGTTGGGGCCCACTCCCTCTCCCCATGAAGGAAAACCCCCCAACTTTTGGGGAAGAACCGTCGTACAGCCGCCGCCTGCAGGGCAGGCTACCGCCGTCGCCGGCCTGATCACCACCACCATCGGCCTTGCCGCGGCAGGCCGCGACCAGGCTACGGCCAAGACACGGCCAGCCAGACCGCCGTCAGCCTGGCCGAGGCCGACCTGGCTAGCAAGGTCGTCGTCCTTGCCGCGGCAGGCCACGGCCAAGACACGGCAGACCGCCGCCTGCCTGGCTGCCAGCCCAGCCTTGCCGCGGTCGGCCTGGCTAGCCAGCTCGCCGGCCTTGCCGCGCAAGGCCGCAGCTAGGCCTCGTCAGGCCGTCGTCGGCCTTGCCGCGGCAAGCAATGGTCAGGCCACGGCAGGCCGCCGCCGGCCTGGCCGCCATCCCGGCCTTGCCGCGGTCGGACTAGCTACTAGCCAGGCCGCCGGCCTTGGCGCGGCAGGCCACGGCCAGGCCACGGCAAGCCGCTACCGGCCTGGCCACCAGCCCGGCCTTGTCGCAGCCGGCCTGACCACTAGCCATGCCGCCGGCCTTGCCGCGGCAGGCAGCGGCCTGCCGCGCCGCGGCAAGACGCAGCCAGGCTGCGGCGGACCGCTGCCGGCCTGGCAGCCAGCCATGCCTGGTCGCAGCCGGCCTAGCCGCCAGCCAGGTCGCCGCCGGCCACCAGGTCAGCCGCCTCCGCCGCTTTGTCTCCCTTTCGCCGTGGATAGCTCGCCTGCCGTCCGATCATGGTGGGCTTTTCTTGCCAACTGATCCGGGGGATAACCACCTACCAACCCACTACGTTAGTGGTGGGGCCCACCATGAACCCCTCCTGGAGGCTATAAAAGGAGCCCCAGGGCCTCTTCATTCTTTACTTTTTGGCTCCCGGTCATCTTCTTCCTCAAGCAATAGCTCTGCCGGACTCCTCCCTCGGGTCGTCCTCCAGCCACCTCGAGCCACCAGCGAGCCACTAGCGGGCCACCAGCAGGAAAATGCCAAAGTCCCGGAACGAGCGGAAGAAGGAGGAAGACGACCACTACAAGCAAACGAGCGACAAAGACATGCTCCAAACTTCCAAGCACCAGAACCACTCCCCGGATTCCAGCATCCAAGTCATTCCTGTAGTGCGGCTTGTCGCCCATTGGGAGCAGAACTCTCTCTGACCCCCCAAGTTGTAACTGGGAGCGGCCTGTCGCCCTCGATTCTCCCTACACACTGTAACCGCAAGCAGCTAGTGGATTTTGACCGGCACAGACCCGGTCAAGTGGTTTTTTACCCGGTTGAGAGGTTTTTCCACGTCATCACATCTTGTTTTGATCTTCTATTTTCATTGACTGTGTGCGCGCTGGACTGCCTCGTGAGCTAAGATGGTCCAAGTAAATCTGGTCCGACCAGGGTATCTAGTTAGTCCGCAACGGTTTGACGTCGTCTGTGGGAACAAGATTCCCAGCATTCTTCGAAGTACAAGATCACCAACTTTGCCACTTCTAAATTCTACTTCAATGGCAAAAAGAAGCACCCGCACGGCAGAAGGATCCTCCCTTGGCGGACACGATGAACCCGCACGTTCCCACTCTTTGGTGGACGTGACATTGACATCTGAAGTCGCTTTCACCCCCGTCACCGTCCTGGAAGAGCGTGTTCGTCAGATGGAAGAGCAACAAACCGAAATGCTCACCCTGCTCCGAAACCTGGGAGCACTTCCTGCTCCCTCGCTGCCACCTGTACAAGCCATTCCCCTGCCTCTGCCAAATCATGGCTCGGTGCAAGAATTTCTACAAAGAAAAGGACAAATCCTCACAGGACAGGAAGAGTGGCGTTAGGTTGTGCCCCGTCAGCGTAACACTCCAAGGACTGGGGGGCAACATCCACCTCAAGAATACTTCCCTCTGAATACCACCCGCACTGGCGTGATGCACGCAACGCTGAATGATCTGACATTCCACCAGCCAAGAATTCCTCAGCCGCTCAAGCAAGCTGATTTGCCGCTATCAGAAGAACTCTCTGCCTCAACCAGACATTGCCTGCACAAGGAATACGACATAGAGAAGGAATTCTCAAGCACAAGTAGCTCCCCCCCACATGCAGCATCACTCTAAGAGATGTACGATCACCACCTCGTCGGCCCTCATTATGAAGAGAGTGATGGAAACATGATGGGTCCCGATGCCTCTGCCACGAATCAAAGACTAAATGAGTATCTACCCAACTACAACTCACCTGACTCACGGGCAGTCCCGGGTTCAGAAAATGGCCTTGAAATCCGCAGTTTCAGTGGAACAGGCAACCCCCTGGCACACATGAAGAATTTCGAAGCTATCATGCACGCTCGCAACACTTCAGATCAACTCATGGTCCAGGCATTTCTAGCAACATTAAAAGGGAAAGCTCCAGCTTGGTTTCATTCATTACAAGAAGAAGGGATAAACAGCTACATTGAACTCGCAGTTCTCTTCATCAGAAGGTTCACGACGGTCAGAAAGCCCTCAATAGAAAGTCTAAGCTGCGAGCAGCCCTTGTGCAACACCGTGGGGGCCTGCCCCCCTCACGAAGAAGCTGCGAGCAGCCCTCACGTAAACTAAGCCGCGAGCAGCCCTCGTGCAACACTATGGAGGCCCGCCCCCCTCACGAAAAAGCCGCGAGTAGCCCTCGCACAAACTAAGCCGCGAGCAGCGCTAGTGCAACACTGTGGGGGCTTGCCCCCCTCACGAAGAAGCCGCGAGGAGCCCTCGCGTAAACTAAACCGCGAGCATCCCTCTACAACACTGCGGGGGCCTGCCCCCCTCACGAAGAAGCCGCGAGCAGCCCTCGCATAAACTAAGCCGCGGGCAGCCCTCGTGCAACACCGTGGGGGCCTGCTCCCCTCACGAAGAAGCCACGAGAAGCCCTCGTGAAAATTAAGCCACGAGCAGCCCTCACGCGAAATAATCCGCAAGCAGCCCTCGTGCAACACCGTGGGGGCCTGCCCCCCTCATGAAGAAGCTGGGAGCAGCCCTCGCGCAAACTAAGCCGCGAGCAGCCCTCATGCAACACCGTGGGGGCCTGCCCCCCTCACGAAGAAGCCGCAAGCAGCCCTCACGCAAACTAAGCCGCATGCAGCCCTCGTGCAACACCGTGGGGGCCTTCCCCCCTCATGAAGATGCCGTGAACAGCCCTCGCGCAAACTAAGCTGCGAGCAGCCCTCATGCAACACCGTGTGGGACTGCCCCCTCACGAAGAAGCCGCGAGCAACCCTCACGCAAACTATGTCGCGAGCAGCCCTCATGCAACACCGTGGGGGCCTGCCCCCCTCACAAAGAATCCGCGAGCAGCCCTCGCACAAAATAAGCCACGATCAGCCCTCGTGCAACACTATGGGGGGCATGTCCCCCTCACAAAGAAGCCACGAGCATCCCTCGCGCAAATTAAGCCGCGAGCAGCCCTCGGGCAAATTAAGCCGTAAGCAGCCCTCGCGCAAATTAAGCCGCGTGCAGCCCTCGCACGAACAAGGCCTCGAGCAGTTCCCGCGCAAACGGAGCCTCGAGCAACCCTCGTATGAATGAGACACAGACCAATGTCATGCAAACAAAGCAGCTAAGATGACACAAAGAAAATGATGTCATACAAAACAGTTGGAATAATACCAAAAAGACAATCAGCACCTAAGGGCAACAACAACAACAAATGCTGAATAAACAGCAAAATACAAGTACACAACTGCAAATATGCAAGAACTGCTACTCATCTTCAGCATCTGAGTCAGGACGCTCATCCTCAGAAATATCCTCAAAGCTGAAACCAGATGTATCACATCCTAAGCTCTTGCTAACCAGGCGAAAGGCCTTCGAGACGCCACGTCGGAGTGCTAACTCATGAACGCCGTCCATTTGAGGCTCCACCTCCTTGGACCAGATCTCGTCATGAACCTCCTCTGCAATCTGGAAACGGTCTCGCATATAGTCCAATGACTCCAAATACTCCACAAGTCCTGCGGTCTTCAGCTCTGACGCATGGCCATCGGAAGACAACATCTCTGCTTGCGCCTTCGTCGCCCAAAGCTGAGTCTCAAGACCCGAGACTTCCTCCCGTACTGCCTGTAATTGGGTCTCTAAGCCCGAAGACTCCTCCTTCGAATGCTTCAACATCTGGGTGGTCCTCTCCACCAGGGTCTTCTCCACTTCCAAGGTCGTGCGTGCATCCTCTAGTTCAGATTTCAGCCCCGATCCGATCTGGCGCAACCGCGCAACATCCCGATCATGCTCCTCCTTCAGGGAGGCAAGCGAGCTTGATGATAATCAGAGCTTCTCCTAAAGAGCAAGGTACCCATCCTTCAGACTCACGTAATGGTCATTCCAGGTTACCGCAATCTACGCATGAGTCTCTATCTACATAAAGAAAAGACCAAAATTAGCACAAAATGGCAAAGAAAAAATAAGGAAAAGAATCTTGTGGACAAATCAAGTCCTTACCACATCACTCATCACCCTTAAGGAAGAGGACATCCGTGGAGCCACTATATCCGAAGACACCTGAGGAACTGGGGACGCTAGTATCTGCACTTCGAGAGTCAACTCATAACAAACAACAGAAGAAACCAACGCCACTGCCGCGTCAAGGTCACCAGGAGGGGCCGCCACTGCTTTCCTCTTTCGGCCCCCTCCTTGAGAAGTCCCAGCAATCTAAGTCGTGTCCAAAGAGATACCACACCGCAACAAGCACTTCTCCTCCACATAGATGTAAATATTAAAGAGGCGGTTGGCTAGCTCGCGAAGCTCGGAAAACCCAAGCACCGGTGAAAATTCTCGCTCCTTCCCCCTCATGTGGTGACAACAATCGGGAAGCGCATCCCACACCTCGGGAAGGCCCCAGAAATTCTTAACATACCCAAACAAAGTGTTACCATATCGGCGATCCTTGCAAGATTCAAACTCCAACCAACTTTTGTTGTTGCGGACCTCCACCCACTCACCACCATCAGAACGGACGTCACACCAATCTCGAAATTGATCCAGAGAAAACTGACCTCCATGCTCGCGGAAGAAGGCAACTAAGCCCATAATTCGGGCAATTCCAGCCGGGATGAACTGGGAAATTGGCACCCCACAGAACTTCAAGATCTCAATCACCTCCTCGCATGATGGAAAGCGGAAGCCGAACCTCAGGGAAACTTCGCAGATTGTCAGCCAGCCACGAGGAGGATTTTGGACTCGCTCCTCAGAACGTGATATCCTCACCTCCAAATCAGTAGGAAGCCCATATTTCTTCCTCCAAATTTCCACACCGTCTTCAGTTAAAGAGGAGCGCAGGCGCATTGGGCCAGAAGAATGCTTTGAACCAGTACAACACAAGAAACAAAAGAATCAGGTTTGCCTAAAAAGTAAAGACTTGGAGCCACACATCTAAGCACATGCAGCTGAAACCGCGCGTGAAGCGAGGGCGCACCTGCGTACAAAGAGCACGCTTGATCAAAGAAAAAGACCGCATGCTCATACCCACGAGCGCGCGGCCTGGGCGCGCACGACCCGCCACGCACGCGGCCTGCCGCACGCGCGCGGCCTGGGCGCTCGCGACCTGCTGCGCACATCCTGGCGCGCGCGCACAGCCTGCCGCACGCGAGCGACCTGGGCGCGCATGGCCTGCCACGTGCGCACGGTCTGGTGCGCACCCGGCCTGGGCGCACATGGCCTACCACGCGCACGACCTGGGCGCGCGCAGCAAGCGCCCGACCTGGGAGTCCGCGGCCTGGGCGCGCGCAACCTGCCTTGCATGCGCAGCCTAAGCGCGCGCGGCCGCGCAGCCTAAGCGCGCGCGGCTACGCGGCCTGGGCGCACGCGGCCCTAGGCGCGTGTGGCCCGCCAACGTGCGCGCGTGGCCTAGCCACACGCATTCTGGGCACGTGCGCGCGGCCTGAGGCCGCACAACCTGGGCGCGCGCAAACCATTGCAGCCGGCTCCACGCACGGCTCGGGGCACGCGCGACCGCGCTCGGCGTATTCACCGGCCTACTCTTCTTCAGCGGGTTTGCTCCGAACACCTTTGAAGCACCGCCCTTCGCCACCTCCATCTTCTCGCCGGAGGTTGTCATGACAGTAGGATAGAAAGGGACAACGGGAAAATCCTTCTTTTCTTGCTCGCGTTGCTCTCAAACAACAAGGATTTGAGGGGCAATTGATAGGTTACACCACCATTTATAAGAAAAGTTCCTCCATGATCTCCTCCCAAAATGGGGATCATGGGGTTGACTAGTCAACCCCACCTCCCATAAACTCCCCATAATGAGGGAAACATGGGGGGTGGGTCCCACTCCCTCTCCCCATGAAGGAAAACCGCCCCACTTTTGGGGAAGAACCGCCGCACAGCCGCCGCCTGTCGGGCAGGCCGACGCCACCGCCGACATGACCGCCGCCACCGCCGGCCTGACCGCCGCCGCCGGCCTTGCCGTGGCCAAGCTACGGCCAAGCCACGGCCGGCCAGACCGCCGCCAGCCTGGCCGCGGCCGGCCTGGCTAGCCAGGTCGTCGGCCTTGCCACGGCAAGCCGCGGCCAGGCCGCCGCTAGCCTGGCCTCCATCCCGGCCTTGCCGCCACCGGCCTGGCTAGCCAAGCTGTCGGCCTTGCCGCGGCCAGGCCACGGTAGGCCGCCGCCGGCTTGACCGCCAGCCCGGCCTTGCCGCGGCCAGCCTGGCCACTAGCCAGGTCGACGACCTTGCTGCGGCAGGCCACGGCAGGCCGCTACCGGCCTGGCCGCCAGCCCGGCCTTACCGCGGCCGGCCTGGCCACTAGCCAGGCCGCCGGCCTTGCCACTAGCCAGGCCGCCGGCCTTGCCACTAGCCAGGCCGCCGGCCTTGCCACGGTAGGCCGTGGCCAGGCCACGAGAGGCCGCTGCTGGCCTGGCCGCCTGCCAAGCCTGGTCGTAGGCGACCTAGCCGCAGTCTTAAAGTTTATATATATATATATATATATATATATATATATATATATAACTTTAGACTGCGGTTCTTAGAAAAACCGCAGTCTAAAGTTATATATATATATCTAAATTACTGCATCAAAATTCATGGTGGGCAGCTGCCCATCCTGGACTCTATGTAGGTCCGCCCCTGTCGACGACAACTGCAACACGACGTTGAAATTGAAGTGCAATGTACAGAGCTGAGGTTGGAGGGATGAGATGTGATGAGCAACCTATGTCCAAGAATCATAGATATAGAGTAAAGTACAACCTCCACAGGCGCTCAACAACAACTGCAACACCACGTTGGAATTATGGAGATGAATTTTAAATCTATGAACAATTAATATACTTAGTTTTAATATTCTACTGTTTTCATTTATTTTTGAACAAATGTATTTTTTACAAAAAATAAGATCATGATCATTATTTATTTAAAATATTTTACAATTTAAAGCAAAAAACTGATAGTCATTATTTTGAGTATTATCTTATCTCACACCTTGACTCATCTAACTTTTGTAACTTTTTTCATGTACTAATTAATTTATTTAAACATTTGTTTTATTTTTTAGATATGGATAATTAAAGTCAAACATTTTTGGGTTCAAGGGATTTTGAGGAGTTGTGGATTTCGGGTAACTCAGTCATTTATTCACTTCTTCAGCCTTCTTCTGAATTTTTTTGAATTATCTTTTATTTTGTGAGTTAAAATATTTTCCACAATAGATTTGGATGCACTTCAGATGTTGGCGGAAGTGAGTGTACGATCAATCTCATTCTTCTTTCACTAGAGAAAGTTCAACGGACGTAAGCTCTATCGACTGCTGGCAGCATCAGAAGGACTGGTGAGGATACCCTTTAAGGTCCTGAAACTTAGACTTCATTTGGTTTAGCGGTTGCGGTTGTAAAAGGAGTTGTTGTAAATGGAGGTTTGTAAATGGAGCTGTTGGAAACTGGTTGGTGGAAACGGAGATTTGTTTGGGTAGTCTGTGTTTGCAGAGCTGTTTGAAACAGAGAACCGTTTGGCAATACAGCGGTGGTGTTTTATAAAAAAAAATATACAAATTTTTTTGTTCTAATCTATATAAATTGTAGAAAATATATGTACGTCGATGTATGCAGCAGGACAACATACATACAAACATCCAAATATCAAAATATCCAAAACATAGAATACATATGTTGAATACACAGATACCCCAAGTACGTTCAAGGACCATGTAGTTGTTCGGCAATCGAGTCACGCAGCGCAGACATCTCCTCAACACCAACTCGAACTCCTCTAACATGATCTCTACTCGAGCTTTCATCATTTTGCCCTGATCTTCTTTGACGGCCCGCTGGGTAAATGAAAAGCTCGTCAAGATCACAAGCCTGAAAATGACCGTCTGAGCGGGATGGGTGTCTGCGAATATAATTATGCAAAGTCATTATTGCAATCACAATGTCTTTTTGCTTTGCCAAACTATAAGACGGCATATCCCTAAGTATCTTCCATTTCTTTTTCCAAACTCCGAATGACCGTTCTATAACACTTCGTAATGATGAGTGTGACCGATTGAATATTTCATGGCGTCCTTGTATAGGTCTGCTGCCCCTTCTGAAATCTGGTAAATGATACTGTGTCCCTGAATATGGTTTCAAGAAACCACGTTGGAGAGGGTATCCTGCATCAATGACATAACATTTGCCTACAAGTTTTAAATTTAATTTATGTCAAACAAAGTAATTAAAAACTACTGAAATCTTAAGAAATACAAGTCTCACCTGGTGAAGGATACGGAAAATTGTAACTTGGATCCATAAGGGCACGGTTAAAAATACGGCTGTCATGAGTAGATCCTTCCCAACCCGTAAGTACGAATGTGAAAAACATATTGAAATCACAAACCGCCATAACATTCTATGTCGTTGTCCCATGACGGCCAATGAACGAAACTTGTTGATCAGCAGAAACACGAGCATCAACATGAGTCCCATCAATAGCCTCAATACATTCTTTAAATAACGGCATGTATGGAGAATCATTCAGAATTTGGGGGGGGGGGAATATCCCTGAAAAGATGATCTACCGGCATAATGACATCTGAAGATAACCTCTTAATAGCAGTGATTTCCTTTGAGAAAAACCTGCTTATAGTTTTTGTGGAGTGTTGGAATCGTTCGCCTGTAATTTGCATTGGTACATATGACCTAAAATATGCAATGTAACTGCAAGTACTTCTCGGGGTAGAGTTCTCCTTGATCCTTGCAGCTCATATTGTTGTGTGAGGAGTGTTAACAAATCTACAAATATGAGCTTCAACATTCTAAATGAACTAAAAAATCTATGAGGGTGTCCATCCAGAAGTTCACCAAGACATCTAGACCCTGTTTGGCTCAAGCAACATTTGATGAAGAACCAGCCATAGATATGGTTGTCATTGATGCTAAATATTGTTGTCCACTCATTGCTCTATTACGATAAATCCGATCAGCTACTTGTCGCTGAGTCCCCTCATTAGAACTGTCAGTTTGATCAGAGGAAGACATAATAATCTGCATTAATTTTAAATTTAACAAAATATTAAGACATAAAGATAACATGATCAAAAGTCCATAAAGATAACATAAAGATAACATAAAGAGAATTGAAGTTGCAATAAAAATCTTACATAGAGATAACATGGGTCCATCACAGAGCCAAAAAAAACATAACATAAAGATAACATAGGTCCATCACAAAGCAAAAACTATCTAACAGCCTAATCTTTTCTCATAATGAGTCTGCAGCCATTTGAGTCGTCGATCCTTTCGAATGCTCATAAAGGTTTCTCGGTAATGTTTTTCTGACAGGTCCATGGTGCAGTGGTCATAGAATTCGTACTCTGATTCATCCAGAACTTCTAGGATAATTTCCAGTTCAGCAATCGCCTCGGGAATGGTGTACACGGATGACGATATCTGGATGCGAGGAGGCTCCATCATGCACTTTACAATAATGCGTGAAGTCCCAGCAATATCATCTAGTGTCGAGCTCCTTGTTTTTTTATTTATCATTTTGCTTTTTCCCTTATTGATCGTCCGGTTGTTCCCTGCTTCAACTGAATGTGTCGCATCACCAACAGATATGTCATGTTCGTCAATCGACTTATGCTCAAAATGTCTTGAATTGGGTGCCCAAACTAAATCCCCATTTGTTATGACCTGGCTAAACATCATATTTAGCTTCTCCTCTAACTCAGGGGGTATTCCAAAGAACTGAAATTTCCTTGCACTTGGAAGCACCTGCGATGGAAAGTAATAACTATCAGTTGAATAATATATTGTACAGTAATTGCAACAAAAGGTTTAAAATTTAAGTGCGTACTTTGAGACGTTCAGTCCACCAATCTTCTGAAGCAGCAATTGTTTTGCGTATTGGATCCCAGCCCAGACCTGTCTCACGGCCCTTAAGTTCTCGTCATAATTTCCAATCTTTCTTTAGTTGATCCCACTTATTCTTAATTTGATTACGATCATAAGACTTTCCCGTACGAGCGAAGAAACCTGTGGTTAGGTTGGACCAACCATCCCTACTAAAGTGCGTTGTTGGGCGATTACCCAACTCAATTTCTTTCAAGCAAAGGTCGCAAAAAACAAAAACATCAACGGTCTCCCAATTGGCACTAACACCGCCTTCTTTATGTTTACCCATAAAGCGTAAACTAGATGAGTGAAAAAAATAACCAAACATACATTAACATAGACGAACGCACACATGAACACTCACACATGAACACTCAACTCGACATATATGCACATATGCACAAACCACACACAAACAACACACAAAGACACATACACTCCACACATACACTCATACACTCAACACATCCACACATACACTCATACACTCAACACATATGCACAAATAACACACAAACAACACAACGCATGTTGAAACCGGAATCCGGTCTCCGTGGAGTTCGAGATCCCAAAAGAGGGGTGACCGCGCACCTACTGCACTCAAGCGAATAATCTAGGCACAAGACTAGTAACATAAGGGACAGACCCAAGGTCTCAGCGTGGAGGTCCCACCACATACCCGGAAGACTAACAGACTCTTCCCCTCCCAAGCCAAAGACTGGGCTAATTAGGCACCTTTGGAAGGCTCTCTTGGCCGACCAGAACACCTAAGGAGGATCTCAAGATCCACTCCCTTTTAACTAGAGGTGCCACCTCGGGTCTACGTAAAACGTCCTTCATCAGCCCTACTAATAACATAGCCTCGCCAAACAGTTCTATTTCGTGCAGCCCCGATTGGGCCGCCACCAACGTAATATAAGCCTTCTAGGGCTAGCGAAAGCATCGCGGGCATTTTAAATTACAGGAATATAAATTCCATACTTCGGCACGCAGGCCGGCAACATAAATAAAATAGGCCTTCTAGGGCCGACACAAACTTGGGCTTAAGCCCGCTTGGTACTGCAACACTTGTACGCTAACGTCTCGATAAGTGGTGGAAAGCTAAACATCAGTCGATTAAGAGCGAACCAATTATATTTCGCCCACCCCTTTCTCGGGGCTATGATGTTTGTTCCCTGCAAATAGATAATATGCAACTTCCTCGCAGTCTCCTCCGGGAACCCCAGAACATCACCAATCCGACTTATACATCCAGATGGGCTTCACACAGCATGCCTAAATCCGTGCTCACGCTTCCGGATACTAAATGCAAGTAACTGTGGGGATGTACACATCGACCCGTCGGAGAGCATCCTTCCTCCACCCGTCGGCGGAGAGGAGCTTTCATGCAAATATGGAAAATGAGGGATTCACCTACCCAAGTAGAAATTTCGTTACCCTTAGCGCGTATGTTGACAAAGCCGCAGTCGTGTATCAACTGTACACGCACGGATCCGGACGTCGCAGTATGAACTCTGATCCTTTTTCTTGTTGTGGATCTTGATAACAATAGCCATGAAGAGGCTCGTGCAACACTTGCTGGAGGCGGCCTGGACAGGAGAAGTAGGAGGCTCTGGCACCACCTCCGGGCGGCGGTCTGGACAGAAAAAATAGGAGGGGCCGGGCTGCGCTCCTCCTTGCGGTGGCGGCCTGGACTGAGAGAGGTGGAGGCTCGGGCAAATCTCTAGGAGGCGGCCTGGACTGGAAGAAATAGGAGGGGCCGGGCTGCCTCCTCCTTGCGGCGGTGGCCTGGACTGAGAGAGGTGGAGGCTCGGGCAAATCTCCAGGCGGCGGCCTTGACTGGAAGAAATGGAGGGCGCTCAGGCTGATCTCCAGGCGGCGGACGGGAGATAAAAAGGGGGCTGCGGGGGCTGCTACTCCAGGAGGCCGACGGGAGAGAGGAAGGGGGCGGCGGCAGCTGGGCTCCAGGCCGACGAGCTAGGGTTCCAGCCCCCTTCCGATTTCTCCCCTACTCCCCCCCTCCTTTTCTTCTTTTCTATTTCCCCAACCCGATCTGCCCCCCTTCCATAAAATCCCCCCTCTTATAATATAAAATATATAATATATATTTATATATATAATAAATATACATAAATATATATGATATAAAACATAATATTTTATATATATATAGGATATGCATTTATATACATATAAATAGATAGACCAAAACCACTCAAAGCCTATACCCACAAAATCTCCACACGCACACACGAGTGCCCGCACGTCCTCAAACGGGGTCGCACCAACTCGCCGCTCATAGCGCCCCCCAAGTCCGCCACTTGGGGAGGGTCCCACTCGGCCGGGTACGGGGTTGTACACAATCCCCGCTCTTTTCGAGCGAGTCCCACGCTCGGAAAGAAATGTCCAACCCCAAGTATCCGGCGAGTGGGAGCCAACCCAAAAAAATTAAGGGAATTCCTCACTTGGAGACAAGGAGAGCTCCACACCATGGGCCCACTTTCACAATCCTGTTAGATATTTCAGCAAGAGTATCACTAGCCCGTGGTTTTCCTCCTATGCTCATCATCCACAACATACACATTAAACAATGAACTCTAACACAACTAATAATCCACTCCCTTTATAGAGGGAAAAAGGCATGCAGGTGCCTAAAAATCAAAGACCCCTGAAATAAAAACAACTACAATACTAAAATCTACTGACAAAATCACAATTTGCCCATGCCTCTATGAGTGGCCCTTACCAGTATCATTGAAACGTTCACTATCTATTCCTCCAAGATTCGAAGTTGCCCTTACAGATTTAAAGAACTAGAAATAAAAATAGCCTCTTCCTGATACTAGTCGCATGATACCTTCACACAAAATCAGGTTGTAAACATAATTGAGCTAAGGGTCGGCCTATCTAACTTTCAAGCATGAAAACAGACTTAAGATGAGGGTGATCCCATAAAAAATTTTGAACATACCATAAGGTTTCCGTTCTTGAAAAAATCAGTATTTCTTCAAATCTTGAAAATTGACAAGTTTTAAAAACAAAGCTGTCTTCTTCTTAAGAATAAAATAAAATGAGTACTCTTGGTCAGGACACAACCGCGTGACTCTCAACGCTAAGGAGACATGGTCAATTTTTTCAAGAAGAAATAGTTTGTCATTCCTTTTACACGTTCGTAACTCCTCATTATTTTTACCACGATTACTTAATTGTTCAAAGTTACGATATGTATGAGGTATATGGTCAGTATAAAACAGATATTTGAGAGCAAAGCTCTTTCAAAGGGAAATTACGGGAATACAAACAAATTATTTAAATCATTCTTTTTGCGTGCAGTATATCATAGGAATCAAAGGGCTGATGGAATGTACCGCTCGAAGTAACCTCCCACTCAAAACAACCTCCAACCACCGAGTGAGCATACAGACCTGCCAGCTAGATGGGAGCCTGGACAGCGGGTCTTCTCAGGGTCTCCTCTTCAAACAACCTCCAACCACCGAGTGAGCCTATAGACCTTATAGCTAGATGGGATCCTGGACAGCGGGTCTTCTCGGGGTCCCCTCTCCAAACAACCTCCAACCACCGAGTGAGCCTACAAACCTGCCAGCTAGATGAGAGCCTGGACAGTGGGTCTTCTCGGGTTCTCATCTCCAAACAACCTCCAACCACCGAGTGAGCCTACAGACCTGCCAGCTAGATGGGAGCCTGTACAGCGGGTCTTCTCGGGGTCTCCTCTCCAAACAACCTTCAACCACCGAGTGAGCCTACAGACCTGCCAGCTAGATGGGAGCCTGGACAGCGGGTCTTCTCGAGGTCTCCTCTCCAAACAACCTTCAACCACCGAGTGAGCCTACAGACCTGCCAGCTAGATGGGAGCCTGGACAGCGGGTCTTCTCGGGGTCTCCTCTCCAAACAACCTCCAACCACCGAGTGAGCCTACAGACCTGCCAACTAGATGGGAGCCTGGACAGCGGGTCTTCTCGGGGTATCCTCTCCAAACAACCTCCAACCACCGAGTGAACCTACAGACCTGTCAGCTAGATGAGAGCCTGGACAGCGGGTCTTCTCGGGGTCTCCTCTCCAAACAACCTCCAACCACCGAGTGAGCCTACAGACCTGCCATCTAGATGGGAGCCTGGACAGCAGGTCTTCTCGGGGTCTCCTCTCCAAACAACCTCCAACCTCAGCGGGGCCATCCATACAAGCAGCCTTTGTCCCTACGATGCGACCACTTTGCACCAAAAGTTGTCGAACTCGCTTCCAAGAAGAAAGAAAACTAACTTTTTCTTTTTTACAAATCTATTTTATTCACGAAGAATAATTTTGACATGATTAGATGAACGTTACATTTCTTCAAACTTGTGCAGATCCTACTCCAAAAACTATGAGATTCTAATAACAGTTTTAGGACGGGATATTAAACGAACACATAAAATTATCCTCCAAGTAGATTTGTGATTTGGGCAACATTTATCAAACGCAAACTCAAAAGCCTAAGCGTTCATGACAAAAGGGAATTGACATTTGAATAAATCAAACACATAGCTATATCACCACCTAAACCTCAATATAGACTTAATACAGGCTGTCCAAAAATTCTAAACTCAAGGAGGGGATGACTCCATGTATGATAACCTTACATACAAAGAACCAGCGCATGACCCTGGTCATCACTTGGTTCCTCGTCTATAGCCATGACGCTCGCCTGAGTTCTTCCGTGCTGGTCACTCTCCACGGTCACCGCACCATAAATGTTGAAACCGGAATCCGGTCTACGTGGAGTTCGAGATCCAAAAAGAGGGGTGACCGCGCACCTACTGCACTCAAGCGAATAATCTAGGCACAAGACTAGGAATATAAGGGACAGACCCATGGTCTCAGCGTGGAGGTCCCACCACATACCCGGAAGACTAACAGACTCTTCCCCTCCCAAGCCAAAGACTGAGCTAATTAGGCACCTTTGGAAGGCTCTCTTGGCTGACCAGAACACCTAAGGAGGATCTCAAGATCCACTCCCTTTTAACTAGAGGTGCCACCTCGGGTCTACGTAAAACGTCCTTCATCAGCCCTACTAATAACATAGCCTCGCCGAACAGTTCTATTTCGTGCAGCCCAGATTGGGCCGCCACCAACGTAATATAAGCCTTCTAGGGCTAGCAAAAGCATCGCGGGCATTTTAAATTACAGGAATATAAATTCCATACTACGGCACGCAGGCCGGCAACATAAACAAAATAGGCCTTCTAGGGCCGGCACAAACTTGGGCTTAAGCCCGCTTGGTACTGCAACACCTGTACGCCAACGTCTCGATAAGTGGCGGCAAGCTAAACATCAGTCGATTAAGAGAGAACCAATTATATTGCGCCCACCCCTTTCTCGGGGCTATGGTGTTTGTTCCCTGCAAACAGATAATATGCAACTTCCTCGGAGTCTCCTCCGGGAATCCCAGAACATCACCAATCCGGCTTATACATCCGGATGGGCTTCACATAGCATGTCTAAATCCGTGCTCACGCTTTCGGATACTAAATGCAAGTAACTGCGAGGATGTACACATCGAGCCATCGGAGAGCACCTTTCCTCCACCCGTCGGCGGAGAGGAGCTTCCATGCAAATAGGGAAAATGTGGGTTTCACCTGCCCAAGTAGAAATTTTGTTACCCTTGACCCGTATGTTGACGAAGCTGCAGCCGTGTATCGACTGTACACGCACGGATCCGGACGTTGCAGTATGAACTCTGATCTTTTTTCTTGTTGTGGATCTTGATAACAATAGCCATGAAGAGGCTCTAGCAACACTTGTTGGAGGCGGCCTGGACAGGAGAAGTAGGAGGCTCGAGCACCACCTCCGGGCGGCGACCTGGACAAAAAAATAGGAGGGGCTGGGCTGCGCTCCTCCTTGCAGCGTTGGCCTGGACTGAGAGAGGTGGAGGCTCGGGCAAATCTCCAGGCGGCGGCCTGGACTGGAAGAAATAGGAGGGGTTGGGCTGCGCTCCTCCTTGCGGCGGCGGCCTGGACTGAGAGAGGTGGAGGCTCGGGCAAATCTCCAGGCGGCGGCCTGGACTGGAAGAAATAGAGGGGGCTCGGGCTGATCTCCAGGCGACGGACGGGAGAGAGAAAGGGGGCGGCGGGGGCTGCTACTCCAGGCGGGCGACGGGAGAGAGGAAGGGGCGGCGGCGGCTGGGCTCTAGACCGACAGGCTAGGGTTCCAGCCCCTTCCCGATTTCTCCCCTGCCCCCCCTCCTTTTCTTCTTTTTTATTTCCCCAACCCGATCTGCCCTCCTTCCATAAAATCCCCTCTCTTATAATATAAAATATAAAATATATATTTATATATATAATAAATGTACATAAATATATATTATATAAAACATATCTTTATATATATATATAGGATATGCATTTATATACATATAAATAGATAGACCAAAACCACTCAAAGCCTGTACCCGCAAAATCTCCACACGCACACACGAGTGCCCGCACGTACTCAAACGGGGTCGCACCAACTCTCCGCTCATAGCGCCCCCCAAGTCCGCCACTTGGGGAGGGTCCCGCTCAGCCAGGTACAGGGTTGTACAACGCACACACACATGAACACAATACATACTCAAAATGTACATACACATATACACACACACACACACACACACATACACATATACACAATAATACATATACACAACATTACAAACACACATACACTCAAAGCACATACTTCATGAATACAAACATACACAATACACACTCATATACACAATCACAGCATACACAACACACACAATACACAACACACACAATACATAACACATATACACACACATATACACACTCACAACACATACATATACACACTCATACACACACACATACATAATACACACAATACACAATCACAACATACTCACACACACACATAGCATACACACACACTCCAAAACTCCAAAACACACACAATACACAATCACAGCAAACTCACATATACACACAACATACACAAACACTCCAAAACACATCCAAACTGAAAAAAAAATAGGGTGTACGGGGGAGAAAATCCAGCATACACACAGCTACATATCATAGGGCAAAACTCCAGCATACACCGCCGGCCTTGCTGTGGCAGGCCACGGCAGGCCGCCGCCGGCCTGGCCGCCAGCCCGGCCTTGCCGCGGCTGGCCTGGCTAGCCAGGCCACCGACCTTGCCGCGGCAGGCCGCGGCCAGGCCATGGCAGGCCGCCACCGGCCTAACCGCCAGCCCGGCCTTACCGCGGCCGACCTGGACACTATCTAGGCCATCGGCCTTACGACTAGCCAGGCCGCCGGCCTTCCCGCGGCAGGCCACGACAGGCTTCTACCAGCCTGGCCGCCAGCCCGGCCTTGTCGCGACCGGTCTAGCCACTAGCCAGGCCGCCGACCTTATCGCGGCAGGCCGCGGCCAGACCATGGCAGGTCGTTGTCGACCTGGCCGCCAGCCAAGCCTGGCCGCATCCGTCCTAGCCGCTAGCCAGGCCGCCGCCGGTAGCCAGACCAGCCACCTCCGCCGCTTTGGCGCCCTGTCGTCGTGGACAGCTCGCCTAACGTCCGATCTTAGTGGGCTTTTCTTGCCGTCCGATTTAGGGGATAACCACCCACCAACCCACTACATTTGTGGTGGGGCACACCATGAACCCCTCCTGGAGGCTATAAAAGGAGCCTCAGGGCCTCCTCATTCTTTACTTTTTGGCTCTCGGTCATTTTCTTCCTCAAGCAATAGCTCTGCCTGACTCCTCCCTCGGGTCGTCCTCCAGCCACCAGCGAGCCACCAGCGGGCCACCAGCAGGAAAATGCCTAAGTCCCAGAACGAGCGGAAGAAGGAGGAAGACGATCACTGCAAGCAAACAAGTGCCAAAGTCGTGCTCTAAACTTCCAAGCACCAGAACCACTCCCTGGATTCCAGTATCCAAGTTGCTCCTATGGTGCGTCCTGTCGCCCATTGGGAGCATGTTGGATCCCTAGTTTGGATTTGGGCTAGGTTCACTAATCTAGGCTAAGTCAAGACCCACATTGTATAGTCAGGGTCTAGTCTAGTGTCTTAGGTGTCAGATAGGTCAACAACTCAGTGAGACAAGACCAAGACATCAGAGACTTAGAAGACAGCAGAGTTTGAACAAGGAAGAAATTTGTCTAAGTAAAAAGTCGTTCGACGATCTCTGAAGAGAGCTCGATAATCTTCGTTCTGCGTTCGACGATCTCAGAGTTAATCTCTTAATGCTGAGATCGACGATTGCTGAAATAAGTTCGACGATCTCTGATCTACTTTCAGGATTGAGATCGACGATCAACCATCTCACTTCGACGATCTTATAGCCCAGTTTGGAAAGCAGAATTTCAGTTCAACGATCACAGGGCTCAGCTCGACGATAGAGGATGTTTGAGTTCGACGATTTCAGGACCAGATCGACGATAACTGCAAGATCAACCTTTACTCTTTGCAGTTATTATTTTCCTTTATTGACTGATTGTTTTATTGCTTATATGACTCTGAGTAATTAATGCATATATTCTCTGAATATAGCCGTTCCTTGGCAAGCATTAATTGCTGGTATTCACAGAGTTATTATACAACTTTTCTCGGGACAGTTAGGGAAATGATTTAATTCCCTTATAGTTGTTGCACAAGTTCCCATGATTTCTGCAGTCAATCAAGGTCTGTCAATTCAAATTCAGATTGGAATTATTCAAATCAGATGACATACAGAGATATACATTGATAGAAAAACATTCTCATTCACACAGAGAATACGAGACAGTAAAAGAAAGGAAGAACAGTTTTTCAGTTCTTCACTCAAGTGTTTTTCCAGGAAGCAAGAAGAGACTTTCATCTCAATCAGTCTAAGCTTTCTGGAAATCAAGACCTACACCCTAAGCAAGGCTTTGGATTCCTGAACCTTTTAAGAACATAGGACAAGCTTTGACATCATCAGGATCACTCTCAAGTCTTCTCTCATCTATTTGAGAACAGAGAAGACATCTTAACTTTTACTTTCCCCACTGTATACAGGGTTCTTACTCCCTTCAAAAGTAATTCCTGGTTGTGAGGTCTCCTGATCAAAAGACTTCAGTGGTTTTCCGGCACCTGATCAAAAGCCAGAAGGGTTGCAATATCTCTCTGGAAATAGATATTATTTGGTGGTGGTCACCTGATCAAAAACCTGAGAGTGATTCCTACCAGGGTGGTAGAAGAGTGGATGTACCCAGATTTGGGGAACCACTAT
Organism: Platanthera zijinensis; assembly: GCA_039513925.1. Classification (NCBI taxonomy): domain Eukaryota; kingdom Viridiplantae; phylum Streptophyta; class Magnoliopsida; order Asparagales; family Orchidaceae; genus Platanthera; species Platanthera zijinensis. Next base: position 15,130,979 of record CM077083.1, read on the forward strand.
AATTTCTTGTGTCGTCTGGTTGCTCTTCTTCTTTTTGTTCTTGCTGTTAGCTGTGATAATTAGAATAGCTCTTCTATTTTACTTTATTTATTTATCATTTGGTATCATTTATTTTTCACTCTGATATAAAAGTAAAAATCAGCCAAAAGATTTTAATACTCTATTCACCCCCCCCCCCTTCTAGAGTAGATCTGAATAACCCCCCTCCTTTCAATTAATATCAGAGGTTGTGTTTCTTTGGTTGGACAAGCTAACACTTGAACCAAGATCCCTTCTTATTCAGATTTTCTTTTCTTAGCTATTCTTTTATCACCTAGTACAGAACAAAGACTATGCAAGCACCAGACCTCCAGTCTGTAACTTAAATAAGTTCAGTATCTGGAAGGCAAGAATTAGATTATACATGAACTCAATTGATGAAGACATCTTTAACTCCATTTTGACAGGTCCACCTCAACCAACTGCAGCCACTTCTACATCTACTGACACTCATGCAGTTCCACCACCAGATTGGACTAATGCACAGAAGAAAGCAAAGGTTGTTGATGCCAAGGCCATGAACATACTGGCCCAGACCATGTCAGATGACATATTCCAAAAGGTTGTTGATTGCACATCAGCAAAGTCCATATGAGACTACTTGAACCAGATGGTGGCAGGTTTAGTAGAAGAGAGAAAGGATAGAAGATCCCTTCTCATTTCCAAATATGATAACTTCAGAAAGGAAGATGCAGAAACAGTTGAAGAAATGTATGGCAGACTGAGTGCCATCATTAGTGAACTGAGGACATTGGAAAAGGACATCTCATTGACTGAGATCAATGACAAGATCTTGATGTGTCTTCCCAGCCAATGGGACACAAGGATCTGGCCAATCAAGGATGTCAGAAGCATTACAGAAATTTCCACAAAAACTCTTCTAGGGAAACTCAAATCTTTTGTGCACCTGACAAAGACTAGGGAGGCAGAGCAGAAGGCTTCTACTCCAGTCAGAAAAGACCAAAATATTACATTCAAGGCTACAGAAGAAACAGTAACTCTTGCTGTTAATGAAGAATTCTTGAGTCTCTTTGCAAGGAGATTTTACAAGATGGGCAAAAGAGACTTCAGGAAGAAGTCATCCTGACAAGAACATAAGCCCAGGTATGCCAAAACACCAACTAAAGAGGTTGTTTGTTTTGGTTGCAGGAAACCTGGGCACTACATCTCTGAGAGCCCAGAGAATCAGAAGAAGGAGAAAAGAAAAGACAAGGACTCCAGAAAACAGAAGTATAGCAAGCCTTCCTCAAGTAAACATAAGAAGAAAGAGAAAGGCTTTGTAGCAGAAACTTGGAGTGATACAGAAGAGGATTCCTCATCTTCTAGCTCCAGTGATGAAGATGAAGAGGAAGCAAAGGCAAAGGAAGTTTGCCTAATGGCAATTGGTGCTTCCAGTATTCATTCAGAAGATGACTCATCAGATGATGAAGAACCACTCTCTGAAGTGGATCAAGTACTCTCATCCTTTGACTTCAATTTAAAAGATTTTTTACTTGAATTTAAAACTATGTGTATGGATTTAATTAGCTCAGAAAAAGAAATCAAACAACTTAGAGAGCAATTAAATGATCAAAGTAATCTAGTTGCAGAGAATAATCAACTAAAAGATGATATTACACTTGCTAATGAACATATAATCAAACTAAAAAATGAACTAGCTGAGGCAAGGCAACTTGAAGAATCTCTTAATGGGAGAAGCCTCAAGCTGATGGACATTACAAACACTGTTAATGCCAGACTCACTGGCAAGCTGGGCTTGGGTACTTCATCAAGCCAACTCCCATTTGTTCAAAAAAATATTCTAAGGACTCCTGTAAAATTCATCTCTGAGAAGGGTAAAGAACTAATCTATGAAAAACCCCCCAACTACAAATAAGAGCAAACCTAACAAATAGAAAATTAGAAACAAACAAAAATAATGTTCAGCAGTTTTCGTCGAACTCAGATCGACGAAATGTTAACAGATCGTCGAACCCAGATCGACGATCTATGAACGAAAATATTTACTATAATCAATCGTCTTAATGCGATCGACGATTTATGTATGGATCATCGAGCAGAGATCGACGAACATGGGGCACAGAGAATGAATACTATCCTTCTCTAAGCAGAGATCGACGATCTCAACCCATATCATCGAACTCAGATCGACGATCTCACTTCCAATCGTCGAACCCAGTAAGAAGTAATAAAACTTCTAATCCTAACAGAAAATCTAACCTTAATAAGAACTCTAATCAGAAAAGAGAAACAGTTAATCCTTTCATACATTGGGAAATTCCTCCTAGGAGATATCATCCATTAGGATATAAATCTCAGCCAACTAGTTCTGTTATCTCAAGTTTTTCTTATCAAGAAAATAAAGGACCCAAGGTAACCTGGGTCAAGAACAACTAACCTTCTAATTATTGCAGGTAAAGAGCTGTCCATCTTATAACAAGCAATGGTATCTGGACAGTGGGTGCTCAAAGCACATGACAGGATGGAAGGACAACTTATCCAACTACAAGTCAAAGCTAGAACCTAAAGTTATTTTTGGTGACTCCAATTGTAGCCAGACTGAAGGATATGGAGAAGTCCAAATAGGAGCTATCACATTCAGGAAGGTAGCATATGGAAGTGGATTAAAACATAACTTGATCTACATCAGTCAACTTTGTGATGAAGGATTTCAAGTATCATTCAATCAGTCCTCTTGCATTATTTCTTCAGCTGACATCATAGTTGTTTTAACTGGTTCTAGAATAGGTAACATTTACATTGTTAACTTTAACTCATCCATAAATGAAATTTGCTTATTTAACTAATCTAGTAATCAGAATGAACTTTGGCATAGGAGGTTAGGTCATGTAAATTTAAAATACATTACTAGGCTATCTAAGGACAACCTTATAAGAGGATTGCCTTCTTACCCCTATAAGAAGGAAAGCCTATGCAGGGCTTGTCAACTAGGCAAGCAAACTGAAAATAATTTCAAATACATTAATAAGAGTGACTCACCTAGGATTTTGTATTTGCTTCACATGGATCTCTTTGGACCCATTGCTGTACAAAGCCTAGGAGGGAAGTCTTACACCTTGGTTATTATAGATGACTTCTCCAGGTTCACTTGGGTGTTCTTCTTGAAAAATAAGTCAGATAACTTCAAGGTTCTTACAGATTTTCTCAAGTGCATACAGATTGAGTTCTCTACTCAAGTTGTATTGATCAGAAGTGATCATGGTACTGAGTTTGAGTCTCTTCTTATGCAAGAGTTTCGTGAGAAGGAAGGTATCAGGCAATGTTTTTCTGCTCCTAGAACTCCTCAACAAAATGGGGTAGCTGAAAGGAAAAAACAGAACCCTGATTGAAGCTGCAGGTACATTACTTGCTAATGCATACTTGCCCCTTTCCTTTTGGGCAGAGGCAGTGAGCACAGCTAACTATGTCCTGAATAGAAGTTTAATACACAAGCTTAAGGATAAGACCCCCTCTAAGCTACTCAAAAGGAAGCAACCTAAAGTAGACTATTTTAGAGTATTTGGTTGTCTATTATATACATATTAACAATAAAAGATACATTAGAAAGTTTGAAGCCAAGTCTGAAGTGGGAATTTTTATAGGATATTCCCAAGTAAGCAAGGCTTATAGGGTTTATAATAAATCATCTTTGAAAATTGAAGAGTCTGTACATGTATCTTTTGATGAAACTAACATATTTTATAAGGAGAAGAACACTTCTACCAGTCAGACCTTGTAGGTACCTATCTTGTGTGAGAATTTGGAAGCTGTAACCCTCACCTCTGAGGTTGTTACACTATCATCTCCACAAGTAGTTGAAGACAGTGATGAGGAAATCAATGTGCCCACTGATATTGTTCCAGCAGTTGAAATAATTCCATAAGAGGAATTACCCCCACCAGCTGTTGAACAATCAACTCCTCCTGCTGATGTAATCACACTTAGAGATCATCTTGTATCTCAAGTGATTGGAGACATATCAGTAGGTGTGCAGACTAGGCATCAACTCCACCAGGATCTGATGTATGCCTGCTTTATTTCTCAAGTTGAACCTCATTCCATTCAAGATGCTGAGCAAGATCCCCACTGGATCCTTATAATGCAAGAGGAGCTCAACCAATTTGAGAGATGTAGAGTTTGGAAATTGGTCCCAAGACCAAAGAACTACCCAGTGATTGGAACAAAATGGGTGTTCAAAAACAAGTTGGATGCGCAAGGAGCAATTATAAGGAACAAGGCTACGCTTATTGCTCAAGGGTATAGGCAGGAAGAAGACATTGTGATAGTTTTACTTTCAAGACAACCTAAACACCTAGAGGGGGGGTGAATAGGTTCTAATTTCTTGTTTATAAACCTAGGCAGAATTCAATTGCAAAATGAATTATCTAGCACAGCATTCACAGACAACTAAGCATCACAGATTGCACAATGTTTTATAGTGGTTCCCCAAGATCTGGGTACATCTACTTTCCCCCTTCACCTATCTAGCAATATGCTAGATTCGGCCAAACTTCCACTATACTCAGATCCTCAGATCCTACAGCTCAGAACCAGGATAGGTTCCTACAACTCAGGCTTAACAGCCCTACCTCAGCCTTGCCTCAAGGCCTACCACTCAGAGAATAACCTTCTCCTACACTCAGGCAAATAGCCCTACCACTCAGAGATCACCTCTCCTACACTCAGCCTTTATAACACAGGCTTACAACTCAGATCTGTGTAAACAGATCCTACAGAAATTTAGAAAAAGGTATTTTGATGTCTTGCCTTTGTTGAGAGAGAAGAGGACAAGACACTTCTTGATCAGCTGATGAAATCAACTGAATCTGAGCTTTCTTCAAAGCTTCTTGAATCTGAACTTAGCTGAGTTGATTTTCAAACAGCTTCTTGAGAAACCACTGATGGCTTCCTTCTTCTTCTTCAAGATGACTGGATCTCCCTCTATCCAACACCTTTTCTGATACTTCAGACTTCTTCTTCTTAGACCTTCTGATGAAGATCTTCTTTTTCACTTTCTTGAATTGAAACTTCAACAGGATCGTAATCCTTCTGTTTCTTCTTCTTAGATCTTCTTCTATTATTTTTCTTAGCTTAGCTGCCTTTTAATTCCTTCTGAATGTGTCTATTTATAGACTTTCTTCATGGTAACCGGCTGATCCGGTTTCTAACTGTTTTCTGACAGGTCTGATAGCTTCAGTTAAACGGTGGCAACCCACAGCTGTCAAGTCTTCAAACAGTTCTTGCACCTTAGCCTTGGACAGCAAAATGTCGAGACAGTCAGTTAGAAAGTGTCAAGACCAATCTGTCTATCTGTGTCGACACAAGTGACTTTGGTGTCGACACAGTCTTTGATGATGTCGACAAAGTTGCCTTTAAGTCGACACAGCTTCTTTAGAAAATAACATGGTCTAGACTCTGCAGTGTGTCGACACAAGTCCTGTGTGTCGACACAGTTGTTGTAGATTCAGAACTCAGCATGTGTCGACTCAGCCTTCAGGTGTCGACACAGCAATCTTTAATCCTGCCAAAATGTGTCGACTCAGTCTTCTGGTGTCGACACAAGCATAGTCGACTTCTGCCAATATGTGTCGACACAGTCTTCTGGTGTCGACACATCCACCCAGTGTCGACACAGTTGTGGTCGACTATCTTCTTCAGTGAGTCGACTATCTTTCTCTGGTCGACTATCTTTCACTAGTCGACTAACTTTCTTTGGTCGACTATCTTTCACGGTGTCGACTAACTTTCTCTGGTCGACTATCTTTCACGGTGTCGACTAACTTTCTCTGGTCGACTATCTTTCACGGTGTCGACACTGCTTCCCAGTGTTGAGGTCGACGATTTTCTTTATGTGTCGACACTGCTTCCCAGTGTCGACATATATGTGGTCGACTATCTTTCTCTGTGTCGACACTGATATTCTGAAGTGTCGACACAAATATTCTGAAGTGTCGACACAATTTCTTCAGGTGTCGACATGTGGACTTAGAATATTTTTCTGCTTTCTTTAATACTTTTTCACCTGCACATGTCAACTCAAAACAACATCAAATACACCTTGATGTATATCATTGAGCTAAGTTGGGCTTCTTCAAATCAGGTACACATTTTCCAATGTACCCAACAATCTCCCCCTATTTGGAGAAGTCATAACCCTTTTAGCCAATGATATACACCATTTATAAAAAGTATAAACTGATGATATATGACATAATAGGAATACTTAATATAAACACAACATAAAAACAATCCATCACAGAATGAACATAATATGATACCAAACAACATTATGTTTATACCTTGATAATGTTTGAATACAAAGATTTACATTTAATGATTTAATCAAAACATTACAAAGTACTTTGAAAGAACTAAAAATTAAGACTGATCAGGCTCTTTAATGACAATCCCTTTGCCAGAAAGAACTTGAGCCTTCACAGGAGCTTCAGAATCTTCAGCTGGCTTCTTGCCTTTTAGATCAGCCTTCTTCTTTGCTTCTTCCTTGAGCCTTTGCCTTTCAAAATAATGAAAGGGCTTTGGGAAATACTTGCTTGGCTCCTGAGCATCTGAAGGCAGCCTACCCATCTTTGCTTTTCTTCTAAACTGTACAATGGCCTCTTGCCTGGCTTCATACTTCTGCCATTCCATCTCATTGTACCACTTGCCTCTTTCCTGCACTTGGTCTTTGACAGCCTTCCATGCAGTGAGTATTATATTTCTGGAAGTAGGACTCCACTGCTCAAAGTCTGGCTTAAGTTCAGCCTGCTCTCTAAACCTTTTCTTAGATAGAAGAGCATCTTGCTGGTCTTTCAAAGTAGCCTCAGGCTTATCAACCTTCCCAATGACAATATTAGTAACCTCCTTTGGAGGACTATACATCCCTTGAACCTGCTGATCAATCATATCATAATCTGGAGGGGGGTAAATGACTTGGGCAACCTCAGGTTGATTGCCTTCAAGTAGACTTGTTTGTATTCCTGACTCAGCCACCATAGCATCATCACACAATGGGGGATATCCCAATGTGGCTCGAATACTATTGGTCACCCATTTGGAGTGCTCTGAGCCTGCATGAACTAGCATCCTCTCCCCCTTTATGGCTTCTCTAGAAACATGATCTCTGAGATCTTCCTTTTGAAATCTGATTTGGCCATCCAGATAATTGACACCCTCTTTAAAAAATGGTTTTAACTTTTGAAGCTTGTCAGATATTTCTTTTTGAGAGGTAGTGATTGCAGTCTTAACAGAAGCAATAGCAGCTTGAAAGTTCTTATCAAATTCTTCCATTTCTTTTGTTCTATCTGTAGGCAGGCCTGGAACAATCTTTTTCAATTCCTCTATTATCTCATGATGAGATTCAGTTAAATTATCATTCATTCTTAACTGATTTTCCAAGACATAGCTTTGCTTTAAAGCAATGTCATCCACCTTAGGGATGATAGTCTGTTGTTGTTTTGCCAGATAGACCACAGCATTACCTCCCTTATGGAAGCAATCTGTCATTTCCTTCTTATGCATATTGACCTCAAACCTAATTGATTTTATATCTTGAGCTAAGTCAAACTGTAGAGACTTGTTGTTCTCATCAACATATTTTTCAATGGCTACCCTGTGTTCATCCAATTTCACTTGCAAATCTACCAAGAACTTGTTATAGTCAAAGTCAGAAGGAGTGTGATGTGCTGTAGACTGTAAAGCCTGCTTATAGCTTTTGCTCCTTCTCTGAAAGACCATAAGTTTTCTCTTTTTAGCCACCCTGGCTTCTTCAGTCTCTGAATCAGAAGTGCTATCAATTTGAACTCTTTCTTTGGGAGGAGAAATAGCTGCTTCAGTGCCATGTTGTACAGTCTCAACATGCACTGGCTCCCCCTCAATTTCTTGCTCCACTTCCAGACTATCAGTAATTGTTTCATCATTTGGAAAGAACTCCTCCAGAGTATATTCCTTCTGGGCTTGTTCATTTGCAGTATTCAAATTTGGAGATTGATGAATTGGAGCATCTTCTAGCACTTTCTCCCCCTGGACCTGTGCAGAAATAGAAATATTAGAAATCTCTGTTGTAGGAAAATATACCAGCTCCCCCTGCACCTGTACCTGGTCATGAGTAGATACAGTTTGTGTAGGTGAATAAACTTGCTGAGCTGGTATACTTACTTCTTCTTCTTGAACTGCAGGTATTGTGGCATCCTGAACTTGTATAGATGCAGGCTGATCTTCAACCTCCAGTCTTTCTTGCTCTTCCTGTGGATGCCCAGTACTGGTAGCATGACCTGGGGATTTCTCAGGGGAATCCTGCCTTTCCACTTCAGGCATCTATTTGGTCAGCACCCTATCCCATCTGGAGAATAATCTCATGTCCATCCTTCTCATGTGATTAATTTTAGTTCCAGGTTGTTGTTGCATAACCTCAGGTATCTCCTTACTTGGATATATACTCATTATCCTAGCCAGATTTGGCTTCTTGATCCCTTCCTTAATCTTTTCAAAAATTACAGATGACCAATCCGTTGGAATTGTAAACACAATCCTGGTCATTAGGCTGAACATATAGGCAAAAATCCTATCATGTCCACCTGACTTGCACAGAATAACTTTTCCAACTACTTCTGACAGGAACTTGCCTTGTTGATTCATTCCTTTCCGATTGAACGCAGCTCCAATTTTCATGGTGGATTCCAATCCACACCATTGAAGAGCCTCCCTAGATTTAGAAGCAGGGACATCCTCTTCATTCTCAATTGTAGGTAATTGCAGAATTGGTCTTATCTTACTCGGTGTAATCTCCACAGGTGACCCATGAACTGTGGATTTTATTTCATGACTTTCAGAGTTTACAGAGGCAGAGGTAAAGAACTCATGCACCTCCTTCTTCCATATCTTTGAAGGTTCTGAGACCAGAAATTCTAAACCAGAGTCGGAGAGGAGAGAGATAACCCCAAGAACATCTGGAGGGGCAGCTGCAAAGGCCTGGCGCACCAACTCATATCCTTCATTAACATTATCTTCAATCTTCGGCGCCATTGATCAGTCGAGAAAGCTTGAAAGATGAGAGAAAGAGAGAGAGAGAGAGAGAATGTCGACACAGGGTTTCGAAAACCTTGTAAGCGTGTCGACAGAATGAGTTTTTGACCTATTTATACCTTCTGTTTAAAGAAGATCAAAAGTCGCCAAAAACAAACTATAAGTGTCGACACAGATGGATTGTGTCGACACAAGCTTCTATTGTCTCGACCACAAGTTCGTCTACTATGTGTCGACACCAATTTGCGGTTATGTCGACACAAGGGATATACAGTAGAGCATCAGAAATTCTGTGTCGACTCTTAGTATAAGTGTCGGCACAAAATCTGTAGGTGTCGACACCACTATCCTGGTGAAGTCGACACTACATTCCTGGATAAGTCGACAATAAGATTCTTAAGTGTCGACACATATTTTCTGTGTCGACACAATATCTCTGACTTGTCGACATTACTACCCTGAGTCGACACATAATTACTGAATGTGTCGACACCATCTTACTTAGCCAATTTCTGTTTGTTCATCACAACTTATAAGTACAACAAAGTACTTAATACTACTTCAATGTGTCTTAATATCACTTGAATGTCTTGTTACTACTTCAACTTTATTGTTGATGATTTTGTGATTACACTAATCAATGGTTAACATACCGAATTCAATTTTGAATTTATTGAATTTTGTCTCATCTAGGGGCTTAGTAAACACATCTGCTATTTGATAATCTGTTTTCACAAATTCCAATGAGATGTCTTCTTTTTCTACATGTTCTCTAAGAAAATGGTATTTTATTTCTATATGCTTAGTTCTACTATGAGAAACAGGATTATTAGCAATAGAAATTGCACTCTTAGAATCACACAAAAGAGGTGTTCTACTTACTTGAATACCATAATCCTTTAGCTGATGCTGCATCCATAATAGCTGTGCACAGCAGCTTCCAGCAGCAACATACTCTGACTCAGCTGTGGAAATTGCCACACTAGTCTGCTTCTTACTACTCCATGATATTAGTCTTCCTCCTAGGAATTGACAAGTACCTGTAGTACTCTTTCTATCCTCTCTACATCCTGCAAAATCTGCATCTGAATAGCCTGTTAGTTGAAAATCTCTATTCCTAGGGTACCAAAGACCTAGATTAGGTGTGCCCTTAAGATATCTCAGAATCCTTTTGACTGTAGTATAATGAGATTCTTTAGGGCAGGCTTGGTACCTAGCACAGACACATGTAGCATACATAATATCTGGTCTACTAGCAGTGAGATATAGTAGTGAGCCAACTATTTCTCTATACAAAGTCTCATCAACAGGTTTACCTGCATCATCTTTGCATATAGGCATACTTGTTCCCATAGGAGTTCTCATGGTGGAGGATGACTCCATACCATATTTCTTAATCAATTCTTTGGTGAACTTAGACTGGGATATGGACAAGCCATCATCAGTCTGTCTTACTTGGTGTCCCAAGAAGAATTTCAGTTCCCCCATACTGCTCATCTCAAACTTCCCTTGCATAAGTTTGGCAAACTTTTTACAAAGGTTGTTTTCAGTAGATCCAAAGATTATGTCATCAACATAGATCTGAACTAAGATGATCTTGCCTTTGGATTCCCTAAGGAATAGAGTTTTGTCAATTTTTCCTCTTGAGAATTTATTCTCAATAAGAAAAGTAGACAGGGTTTCATACCAAGCCCTTGGGGCTTGCTTTAACCCATACAGAGCTTTCCTAAGCTTGTAAACAAAATCAGGTTTAAGAGGATCTACAAAACCTGATGGCTGCTCTACATAAACTTCTTCTTTAAGATCACCATTCAGAAATGCTGACTTCACATCCATCTGGTATACTTTGAAGTCTTGATAGGCTGCATAGGCAAGGAATATTCTGATTGCCTCCAGCCTTGCTACTGGAGCAAAGGTTTGATCAAAGTCAATCCCTTCTTCCTGCCTGTATCCTTTTGCAACCAATCTTGCTTTATTCTTTACTATTATTCCACTTTCATCTAGCTTGTTCCTATAGATCCATTTTGTGCCAATTATGTTGTGGCCTCTTGGTTTAGGAACAAGCTCCCAGACATTGCACCTTCTGAATTGATTCAGCTCCTCTTGCATAGCATCAATCCAGTGCTGGTCTTGGATAGCATCTTCAAACTTCTTAGGCTCCAATTGTGACAGGAAACTTGAATGTAGAACTGTGTTTTGATTTCTGCTTCTAGTTTGCACCCCTTGTCTTGGATCACCTATTATCTGATCAGCTGGATGATCTCTTAAATGTCTTGTAGCTGGAGGAAGATTTCCTTCTGGTTGAACATCTCCAGCTCCTTCATTTAACTGATTCTCTTGATTTTCATCAGCTTCTATAGTGTCTTGTTCTCCTCCTGGACTGAAGCCTTCATTTTCCAATACCCCATCTTCCTTTGATACTTTAGTAATGGAAAGCTTGTCCATACTTTTGCTTATACCTGTTGAGTCATTTGATCTACAAGACAACTCACAGTTGATTAATCTTGTTTCATCAAACACAACATGCACAGATTCTTCAACAACTTGAGTGGTCAAGTTGAAGACTCTATAGGCCTTACTATTTGTGTTTTACCCAACAAATATCCCATCCTGGGATTTGGCAGCAAACTTAGTCAAATATGACTTGCCATTGTTAAGTATATAACACTTGCAACCAAAGATCCTAAAGTAAGATAGATTTGGTTTTCTGCCTTTCACAATCTCATAGGGAGTCATTTTGTGGCTTTTGGTGATAGTAGCCCTATTGATTACATGACAAGCAGTGTTAACTGCCTCAGCCCAAAAATATTCTGGGAGAGAGGTGTCACTCAATAGAGTTCTACCAGCTTCAATTAATGTTCTATTCTTTCTTTCAGCAATTCCATTTTGCTGAGGTGTTCTAGGTGAGGAGAACTCCTGGAAAATCCCAAAGTCTTTACACAAGTTTGTTATGCTTTCAGATTGAAACTCAGTACCATGGTCACTTCTGATTTTGACCACTGTACTATCCAGTTCATTCTGAATTTGCTTTACAAAATTAAGTAATACACTTAGGGTTTCAGATTTTTGTCTCAGAAATAACACCAATGTAAATCTAGAATAGTCATCTACAACCACAAAAGTGTAGACCTTCCTACCTAGACTATGAACTGGCATAGGACCAAAAAGATCCATATGTAAGAGGTATAAGCACCTCACAGAATCCTTGTTTTCAAGACTTTGAAAGGAGGATTTTGTCTGCTTGCCCTTTTGACAAGCTGAGCATATCCCTTCCTTTATACACTTAATTTGAGGTCCATTCCTCACTAACTCTTTGCTAAAAAGTTGGCCAATTGTCTTGTAGTTTAGATGAGCCAATCTCTTGTGCCACTTAACACAAAGAGAAGCATTGTCATCAGCTACAAGACAGATGGTAGAAGCCTTATTCTCACATTCAAAATTAAGACAAGATACATTTCTCTTCCTATACCCAGTCAATATGATCTTTTGATCACTTTACCTCTTGATATGACATCCATTTTTAACAAATGAAATGTCATATCCTAAATCACTTAGCTGGCTTATGCTTATTAGATTATGTTTCAAACCTTTTACATAAGCCACTTGAGTGATAGTAATTAGGTTAGAAGAAATGTTACCAAACCCTTTGATGACTCCTTTTTCAGATCCACCAAAGATCACTTTAGGTCCATCTTTGACAGATGAATACTCCTTCAGCAGCCCCTTTGTTCCAGTCATGTGCCTGGAACAACCACTATCCAAGTACCATATAGGGGCATGGTTACTTGGATTCACCTGCAACACAGAATTACTTACCCTTAGAACCCAAGTAAGTCTTGGGTCCTTGGTTCAGGTTAGCATTAATAAAGCTATCATAACCTCTTCTAACAGGTAGACTATTGTTCTTTATAACACTTGTGTTATACCAGCAGTCTAATGCAAAATGGCCTCTCTTGCCACAGCACCAACATTCAAACTTATTGTATCTAGATCTAGATACATCCTTGTCAGAAGAATTTTTGTTCATTGCTGGTGCTGTAGCAACTTCACCTATTGATTTCTTAAAACCATTGGGTTTATGACCATAGGTAGGCCTGCTTGCATTTACACCCTTGTTCTTCAGAACATTAGTCTTAATATGACCTTGAATGTCTTCATGATCATATTTGTTAGAAGATACTTTCACCTTACTAAACTTTATGGGGACTGAAAGGTTTAGTGGCTGAACAGGAGCTTTGCCTTTCCTCTTGAATCTGCCAGCCCTGGAGTTACCTTTAAATCCTAATCTAGCCTTACCCTTTTGAGTGACAAATTCATCTATCAAGGGTAAGACAGATTTTGGCTTAGAGTAACTAGCCACTAAATCCCTTTCAATTCTAAGTCTGGCCTCCAGACTCTTCACTTGATCATTAGTATAATTAATTATGCCCATCTGAATAATAGTTATATTCTTCAGCTTGGCAATTTCATTTAATTTTTGATCAATAACTTTTTCTAACTCAGTTGTAGCAACCCTTAGTTCAGCAATTTCCTGAGCCTGAGATTTAACCAGGTTCTTGCTTTTCTTAAGGGCCTGCAACAGGTCCCCATACTTATCTATTAATTGATAGACATCTCCTTCAGATTTAGATGCATCTACATCTGTTGATGCAGATGTAGCTGATTCTTCACTTGTACAACAAACATATGTAATAGAAGGATATTGTACCTTATTATGACCAGACTGATTCTGGCATATGTCTTCTTCTGATCCTGCCATCAGCCTCATACACTGATGATCCTTTTGTTCATTGATGGAGTCTAGCAACTGCAGAAACTCCTCTTCTTCAGATGCAGCATATAGTCCAATATATGCTTCAGCTTCAGATTCTGACTCTGAAGTTGACTGCTCTGTTAGACTCTTATCTTTCTTTGCAATAAAGGATTTCTCCTTCTTGACTTTCTGATAAGTCTTCTTTTTGTCTGAAGATTCCTTTCTCTTATCAGGACAGTCAGCCACTACATGTTCAGGCCTATTGCAATAATAGCAGACAATCTTTGAAGTAGTGGCTTTGCTGGGCTTTGATCTGCTCTTCTCTTTCCTTGATGACCTTTTTTTATGATAATAGTCATCAACTTGCTGTGATGTGGAAGGCCTAGACTTCCATTGCTTCTTTTTCAAGAACCTTTGGAATTGCCTTGTGAATGCAGCAAAGTCTGCATCTGAATCACAGCTTTCTGAACCCTTATCTGAATTTTCAGAACTATCTTCTGCAACTTCCTTAGGAGGAGATGGTGATTTCCTCCTATTCTTTCTAGTGGCTTCTGCATTGAATGCCACAGTCTTTTCTCTATGCTCTCCTCTTGAATTCTTTTCCTCCTCCTTCCTCACCATAAGTTGCATTTCATAGGATAGCAACTTTCCAAACAAGGTGGGAGGAGATATCTCTGCCAATTTAGCCACTTCTCTTATGGCACAGATCTTTGTGTCCCAATCCTTTGTTAAGGATCTCAAGAATTTGTCATTCAGTTCATAAGTACTGAAGACTCTTCCATAGGACATAAGCTCATTCACAATTCTATAGAATTTCTTGTAGCACTCAGTTATGCTATCAGATTTTCCTTGTCTAAAACTTTCATACTCCTGATTGAGCATAGATTTCCTGTCCTGCCTCACTTCTTCAGATCCCTCTATGTAGACAATCAATGTGTCCTACATCTCTTTGGAGGTCTTGCAGTGAATCAGATTCTGAAATGTTGAATCATCTATGGCACTGACAATAATGTTCTGAGCTCTTTTATCCATGGTTGCCAAGATGATTTCATCCTTGGTCATTTCTGAATAACTCTTTGGAGTTTGGATATTTGCATCAAGAATTGATACCTTCATTGGAATGAAGGGGCCTTCCTGTACTGTGATGTAAATCCTTGGGTCAGATGCCTCCATGAACAGTCTGACTCTTTCCTTCCAAATTCCAAAAAATTTTTTCTTGCATATGGGTAATTTCATAGACCCTAGCTCCTTATAATTCTCACCAGAACCCATCTTTTTGAATCTTGATTTTGCCTATCAGATCTACCTCAGACTGTTAAGTCCTTTTTGAGGAACCTCCCTCTGATACCACTTGATAGTTTTACTTTCAAGACAACCTAAACACCTAGAGGGGGGTGAATAGGTTCTAATTTCTTGTTTATAAACCTAGGCAGAATTCAATTGCAAAATGAATTATCTAGCACAGCATTCACAGACAACTAAGCATCACAGATTGCACAATGTTTTATAGTGGATTCCCCAAGATCTGGGTACATCCACTTTCCCCCTTCACCTATCTAGCAATATGCTAAATTCGGCCAAACTTCCACTATACTCAGATCCTCAGATCCTACAGCTCAGAACCAGGATAGGTTCCTACAACTCAGGCTTAACAGCCCTACCTCAGCCTTGCCTCAAGGCCTACCACTCAGAGAATAACCTTTTCCTACACTCAGGCAAATAGCCCCACCACTCAGAGATCACCTCTCCTACACTCAGCCTTTATAACACAGGCTTACAACTCAGATCTGTGTAAACAGATCCTACAGAAATTTAGAAAAAGGTATTTTGATGTCTTGCCTTTATTGAGAGAGAAGAGGACAAGACACTTCTTGATCAGCTGATGAAATCAACTGAATCTGAGCTTTCTTCAAAGCTTCTTGAATCTGAACTTAGCTGAGTTGATTTTCAAACAGCTTCTTGAGAAACCACTGATGGCTTCCTTCTTCTTCTTCAAGATGACTGGATCTCCCTCTATCCAACACCTTTTCTGATACTTCAGACTTCTTCTTCTTAGACCTTCTGATGAAGATCTTCTTTTTCACTTTCTTGAATTGAAACTTCAACAGGATCGTAATCCTTCTGTTTCTTCTTCTTAGATCTTCTTCTATTATTTTTCTTAGCTTAGCTGCCTTTTAATTCCTTCTGAATGTGTCTATTTATAAACTTTCTTCATGGTAACCGGCTGATCCGGTTTCTAACTGTTTTCTGATAGGTCTGACAACTTCAGTTAAACGGTGGCAACCCACAGCTGTCAAGTCTTCAAACAGTTCTTGCACCTTAGCCTTGGACAGCAAAATGTCGAGACAGTCAGTTAGAAAGTGTCGAGACCAATCTGTCTATCTGTGTCGACACAAGTGACTTTGGTGTCGACACAGTCTTTGATGATGTCGACAAAGTTGCCTTTAAGTCGACACAGCTTCTTCAGAAAATAACTTGGTCTAGACTCTGCAGTGTGTCGACACAAGTCCTGTGTGTCGACACAGTTATTGTAGATTCAGAACTCAGCATGTGTCGACTCAGCCTTCAGGTGTCGACACAGCAATCTTCAATCCTGCCAAAATGTGTCGACTCAGTCTTCTGGTGTCGACACAAGCATAGTCGACTTCTGCCAATATGTGTCGACACAGTCTTCTGGTGTCGACACATCCACCCAGTGTCGACACAGTTGTGGTCGACTATCTTCTTCAGTGAGTCGACTATCTTTCTCTGGTCGACTATCTTTCACTAGTCGACTAACTTTCTTTGGTCGACTATCTTTCACGGTGTCGACTAACTTTCTCTGGTCGACTATCTTTCACGGTGTCGACTAACTTTCTCTGGTCGACTATCTTTCACGGTGTCGACACTGCTTCCCAGTGTTGAGGTCGACGATTTTCTTTATGTGTCGACACTGCTTCCCAGTGTCGATATATATGTGGTCGACTATCTTTCTCTGTGTCGACACTGATATTCTGAAGTGTCGACACAAATATTCTGAAGTGTCGACACAATTTCTTCAGGTGTCGACATGTGGACTTAGAATATTTTTCTGCTTTCTTTAATACTTTTTCACCTACACATGTCAACTCAAAACAACATCAAATACACCTTGATGTATATCATTGAGCTAAGTTGGGCTTCTTCAAATCAGGTACACATTTTCCAATGTACCCAACACATTGATTATGATCAAACCTTTGCACCAGTGGCAAGGTTAGAGGCAATCAGAATTTTCTTGGCTTGTGCTACTTCTCAAAAATTCAAAGTCTATCAAATGGATGTTAAAAGTGCCTTTCTAAATGGAGAACTCAAAGAAGAGGTGTATGTTGAACAACCACCAGGTTTTATTTCTCCAACTCAACCTTCTTTTGTTTATAGATTGCATAAAGCTCTCTATGGCCTCAAGCAAGCTCTAAGAGCTTGGTATGAGACCCTAGCTAGCTTCTTGTTAAAACATAGATTCTCTAGAGGCATAATAGATAGGACTTTATTTATAAAGCATCATCAGGATAAAATACTGTTAGTATAAATATATGTAGATGACATAATATTTGGCTCTACAGATCCCAAACTATGCAAGAGGTTTTCCAACCTTATGCATTCAAAGTTTGAGATGAGTAGTATGGGTGAGCTCTCCTACTTCCTTGGTCTCCAAGTGAAGCAGACACCTAATGGCATTTTACTATCCCAATCTAAGTATGCTAAAGAGCTGATCAAAAGGTTTGGGATGGCTGATGCCTCAGCTAAGAAAACACTTATGACTACAAATGCTGTGATTGATTCTGATGAGCATGGGAAACCAGTTGATCAGAAATTGTATAGGGCCATTGTTGGGACCCTTCTATATCTCACATCAAGTAGGCCAGACATCATGTTTGTTGCATGTCTTTGTGTTAGGTTCCAGGTGAACCCTAAAGAATCTCACCAAGTTTTATTAAAAAGAATTTTGAGATATATAAAGAGTTGCCCAAATCTAGGACTTTGGTATCCTACCGAGTCAGAATTTGAGTTGACTGGATACTCAGATGCTGACTTTATTGGATATAGAGTAGACAGGAAGAGCACCTCTGGAACATGCAAGTTCCTGGGTGCTAAACTTGTCTCTTGGTTTTGTAAAAAGCAGACATTTGTGTCTACATCAACAGCAGAAGCTGAATACATAGCAGCTGGCAGTTGCTGTTCTCAGATGTTATGGATACAAAATCAACTCCTGGATTATGGATACAACTTAAATAATTCAACTCTATTTTGTGATAGTACTAGTGATATTTCTATAGCACAGAATCTAGTCCATCATTCTAGGACAAAGCATATAGATGTAAGGCATCATTTCATTAGGGAGTGTGTAGACAAAAAGAAAATTAACCTCACCTTCATCCATACTGATCTGCAAAAGGACAGATATTTTCACCAAACCCCTGGATGAAAAGAAACATCTCTTCTTTATGAATCAGCTAGGTATGATTAATGGAGATGAGATTATTTGACTTTCTGTCTGCGATTGACGATTTGTTGACAGATCGTCGAATGGAGATTGACGATCTGCTAACGTCTCGTGAAGTCGATCATCGAACAGAGATCGACGACCACTTCTTAGTGAATCAATTGACGGCGAACGGAGATCGATGACTTTTTGGTTCAAACAATTCATCATCGATCTGAGATCGACAATTTATTCCTTCTCTTCGATCTGAGGTTACCGAACTCATTTTATATTAAAATATTTTGCTAACCTCGGTTATGAAGTCGTTTTTAGTAGTTAATTCGCTTGACTAATTCTGTCTCTTCATTTTCTTAAACCTTATAATCTAAGGTTTAGACGGAAATAGTCCCGCGCTTTCTATTTCCCTTCTGCACTTGATCTTTTTTTCTTGCAGGAACTCTCAAATGGCAATCACAGCGGAGATTCTGTCTAGTATGAAGTTTGATTCTGGCTTCGACATTGATTTTGAATCATTCAAGCACTGTGACCAGTTTGTTTAGGATATGTTGAAGTTATTTGATGCGCCAAAGTTACAGAAGTTGATGATGACAAGGATGAAGTTGCCTGTGACAGAAATCAAGGAATGGGCTTATACATCATCATCCCCAGATGGACAGTCGTTGGTAGGAACCATTTCTGGACAGGCGGTAAGTCTAACCCCTGTCGTTCTTACTGAGATTTTTGGTTTTGTTAATGGTAAAGATGATATTGATTTGGATAAGGAAGAATTTGCTGCCATGCTTGTCAGAATGGATCATCCTGAAGCAAACCCTAGCAAGCTTCTGAAGAAGAACTTGTCGCCACAATACAAGTTCTTGGCAGATATTGTGGGAAAAGTGTTGCTTGGGAAGCACACTGCCCATGATAATATTTCCAGGCATCGGTTTCTTTTGATGAGTACCTTGGTAAATAAGAAGGCGTTTAATTGGGCTGAAACTTTGTTTGAGTTGATAAAGAGGAAAACAAAAAAGAGAGAGGTCTCTCTTGGCAGACTTTTAGGAATTTTTCTCTCTGAAAAATGTCCTGAATTATTGACATCCTCAATAATCTTTATTAATGCTTCCAAGAGGCTGACCCCAGTTCTCTTTGGAAAGTGGGAGAGGACTATCTCAAAGCCATTCAGGGCTCCCTCCACCCACAGGGATTCTGAGGACACAAGGACTGTTTCAGTCGCTCCTCACCCTAGGGAAGTTGAACCAGAGATTCCTCCTCCTCCACCTTCATCTCCAGCTAGACAAATTTCTCCATTGCAACATTAACCAACTCCACCTCCAAGCCCTCATCCATCTCCTCCTCCAGTATATCCATCACCAACTTATCTAGAGGAGATCCCTTCCACTACCATTTCCATCCAAACCTCACCCACCCTTGATCTTAACTTTTCTACACCAACTCCATCTCCAACTCATTTACCATCTCATGAACTTTCCCTCCATTCAGAACCCATGGATATCCCTGATTCAGCCATTCACCCAACCATTTCCACCATCTGTACAACTTGTGGACAATCCACTTCTTCTCTTCCATCCACATCTTCTGACTCATCTGCTCTCATTGCTCTTCTGACCCCTACCATCAAAACTATTGTAGAGGCTGCCATTGTAACTCTCCTAGCTTCCATCAATTCCCTTGTTGCCTCTATCTCTGGCCCTTCTTCATCTAGGGGCCTGACAACATACATTAATGCTACCAGTCAGGGGGAGATGTCCAGTGAAGAAGCTCCCCCTCCTCCAGTAGTTGCAATAACAGAGGCAGCTACAGTCTTGATAGTTTTAGATATAGTTTTGACAGAGGCAGTTGCAGAAGAAGATATAGTTTTGATAGATGCAGATCTTGAGACATTTTTGTCAAATGACTCTTTTGATTCTTTGGAAGTAGAGGTTCTGTCTGTTGGACATTCTATAAATCCTTCAGAGGAATTGTTTGCTATCCTAGATCTTTTTGATCCTCATTATAGCTCAATTCTTTCACTTATTACACCTTAGTATTGTACAGATATTGTGTGTTGTACTGCTTTAGTGAGCACAGATGTTTTGCAACAGCTTCTCCAGAGTTTTTCAGCTCCAGTGCTTGAGCTTTCTGCAGCTCCAGAGGCTGAGTCTATCAGCATGGCTGAGGTTGAGATTTCAGAGCCCAAGGCTTTCTCTCCTCCAACCTATGTCTATTCTACTTCTCCAATCCCAGACTTGGATGATATTATAGCTGCTGATATAGCTGAAGAACGTTCAGTTTTAGTTCCAAAAGAAGTAATTGCAGAGATTGATGCTATGTATGATAATCCCCAAGGATCTTCTGATAATGATCAAGTTGAGGATTCAGATTCAGATTCAGATTCAGATGGCAGTAAAAAGAAGAAAGTATCCAAGAAGAGGAAAGCTCCAGTGAAGGAAGTGTCAAAGTCTAATCCTCAAGATGACATCCCTTACTTTATCAGGCACAACATTACTCAACTCCAACCTCTCCTCACTGGATGAAATTTTCTAAGAATGAGTTGAAGGCTCAAAAGAAAAGGAGAAAGACTGGTTCCTCTCCTGTCAAAGTTTTTCAGGAAGGATCCACCACCTCCTCCTCCTCCTTCAGCAGGTACTAGTGAGAATGTTGCTTCTAGAACTGCTACCTCTTCCCAGCAACAGAGTTCTTATGCCCTTCACTCTCACAGTAGACCATCCAGGTCTTACTTTAGGGGTTATTCAAGAAGGAGAGGTAGACAGCATGATCAGGCCAACAAAGAAGACAGTTCAGATTCTAGTAGGAAATTCAGAATTCCTGGGAAGCTCAGTGAAGTCAGAC
This sequence comes from Platanthera zijinensis, assembly GCA_039513925.1. Lineage (NCBI taxonomy): Eukaryota > Viridiplantae > Streptophyta > Magnoliopsida > Asparagales > Orchidaceae > Platanthera > Platanthera zijinensis. Next base: position 15,152,086 of record CM077083.1, read on the forward strand.
CTCCTCCAAATCTTCATGTCAATCAGTCCCAGCATGTAGCAGTAGAAACAAAATTCCAGGAACAATCAATTAAGCACAGGAAGCATCAGAAGATCTCTCTTGATTCAAAAGAAGATTCTTCACAGTATGAACCTGAGCTAGATCCAATCTTCAGGATGGCTAGGTTTCATGAACTGATTGCTATCTCCCAAATGAATAAATCTAGAAAAGAAGGAGCTGACCCTTCTCAATTCTCAACAATGTCTAAATATAGGGAGAAAGAGCTTGAGAAATTTGATATAGATAAGAACATTTTTGATGCTAATACTTACATGCAGGTTCACCCTGAGGCAGTTGTTCCCAGAGCAGCATCTTTGAAAGTTCTTGGTGAAGTTAACATAAAAATGTCAAGACAGCAAGCAGCAGATCCAAAAAGGAAAATTGAATTTATTAAGCCATCTTCTGACAAGTCTTAGTACTTTTTCTTTCTGTGTTTATATCTCTTATTGTAAATATCTATTGAATTCTTTCTTATATTCTTGACAGATATGTTTGATTAGTTTTGCTGTTATATTATTTTATTATGTTTAGTGACCTCACCCAAATAGGGGGAGATTGTTGGATCCCTAATTTAGATTTGGACTAGGTTCACTAATCTAGGCTAAGTCAAGACCCACATTATATAGCCAGGGTCTAGTCTAGTGTCTTAGGTGTCAGATAGGTCAACAACTCAGTGAGACAAGACCAAGACATCAGAGACTTAGAAGACAGCAGAGTTTGAACAAGACAGAAATTTGTCTAAGTAAAAAGTCATTCGACGATCTCTGAAGAGAGCTCGACGATCTTCGTTCTGCGTTCGATGATCTCAGAGTTAATCTTTTAATGCTGAGATCGACGATTGTTGAACTAAGTTCGATGATCTCTGATCTACTTTCAAGATTGAGATCGACGATCAACCATCTCAGTTCGACGATCTTGAAGCCCAGTTTGGAAAGCAGAATTTTAATTAAACGATCACAGGGCTCAGCTCGACGATAGTGTATGTTTGATTTCGACGATTTCAAGACCAGATCGACGATAACTGTCAGATCAACCTTTATTCTTTGCAGTTATTGTTTTCCTTTATTGACTGATTGTTTTATTGCTTATATGACTCTGAGTAATTAATGCATATATTCTCCGAATATAGCCGTTCTTTGTCAAGCATTAATTGCTGGTATTCACAGAGTTATTATACAGCTTTTCTCGGGACAGTTAGGGAAATGATTTAATTCCCTTATAGCCGTTGCACAAGTTCCCATGATTTCTGCAGTCAATCAAGGTGTGTCAATTCAAATTCAGATTGGAATTATTCAAATCAGATGACATACAGAGATATACATCGACAGAAAAACAGTCTCATTCACATAGAGAATACAAGACAGCAAAAGAAAGGAAGAACAGTTTTTCAGTACTTCACTCAAGTGTTCTTCCAGGAAGCAAGAAGAGACTTTCATCTCAATCAGTCTAAGCTTTCTGGAAATCAAGACCTACACCCTGAGCAAGGGTTTGGATTCCTGAACCTTTCAAGAACACAGGACAAGCTTTGACATCATCAGGATCACTCTCAAGTCTTCTCTCATCTGTTTGAGAACAGAGAAGACATCTCAACTTTTACTTTCCCCACTATATACAGGGTTCTTACTCCCTTCAAAAGTAATTCCTGATTGTGAGGTCTCCTGATCAAAAGACTTCAGTGGTTTTCCGGCACCTGATCAATATCCAGAAGGGTTGCAATATCTCCCTGGAAATAGATATTATTTGGTGGCAGTCACCTGATCAAAAACCTGAGAGTGATTCCTACCAAGGTGGTAGAAGAATGGATGTACCCAGATTTGGGGAACCACTATAATTTCTTGTGTCGTCTGGTTGTTCTTCTTCTTTTTGTTCTTGATGTTAGCTGTGATAATTAGAATAGCTCTCCTGTTTTACTTTATTTATTTATCATTTGGTATCACTTTTTTTTCACTCTGATATAAAAGTAAAAATCAGCCAAAAGATTTTAATACTCTATTCATCCCCCCCTCTAGAGTAGATCTGAATAACCCCCCTCCTTTTAGAGCGGAACTCTCTCTCACCCCCCAAGTTGTAACGGGGAGCGGTCTGTCGCCAACGATTCTCCCTGCACATTGTAACCGCAAGCAGCTAGTGGAGTTTGACCGGCACAGACCCGGTCATGTGGTTTTTTACCCGGATGAGGGATTTTTCCACGTCATCACATCTTGTGTCAATCTTCTATTTTTATTGACTGTGTGCGCGCTCGACCGCCTCGTGAGCTAAGACGGTCCAAGTAAATCCGGTCCGACCGGGGCATCGAGTTAGTCCGCAATAATGTGTTAACATTGCATGATGCGTTGCATAGTAAGTAATTTAATTTCAATTATAACTACTCTTTGTTATAGTTCTATTGATGTTCTGACGATAATTTTTTTATGTACAAGTTGCTAGCTTACATACTCTCTTTAGATTGGAAAAAATGATTGTGGATGGTCAAATTCATATCAAGTGATTGCATTACCTCCACACAAACATTACCGGAGAAGAGGCGGCCCGGGAAAATTTGAATTCGTCAAATATAATAATTAATATATTTATATATATATCCCGACAAAAACGACCATAATCTAAATCTTCTCATCTACGTCTTCACTAGCTTTCTTTCGAGTGAAAGTCTCTTGTAATTGGCGACCAGTCATGAGTTGGGGGTGATGGAGCAAGCACTCGCTGATTTAACACTCGAGATTGACCCGACAACGTATGTTTACTGCATGAAGATTTTGTTCTTTGAGTTGCTAACATGCGTAAATCCAAACATAGTTGATATGTCTTTGATTTGATGTATCATAGAGAAGAAGATGATTAATGAAAGCAATCCACTTCTCCATAATCAAATAAATCGACGATTATAGGATCATTCTGAAGCTCCTTGAAATTGCAGTGCAATGTACAGAGCTGAGGCTGGAGGGATGAGATTGTTAGGTGGATTTTACTTTTAATGATGGTTTTATTTTGCCGGAGAAATGAAGAGCAAGAGAATGCAAGAGGAAGATCAGATTTTTCACTATCTATAAAAGCATTACATCAGTTGGGTATTTATACCCGATAGAAGAACATTCCTGATACAATCATTAAATAGGGAGTTAGATGTTGGGTGGAAGCCAAAGAGGCAATTAGGAATACTAAGCATTTTTCATTAATTAGCCGTGTTTTCATTAATACTGATTTGGTTCCAATGCAGTTTTACTTTTACACCCCTTCTAAATCAGTATTATTGATTACACCAATCTTCTTCCTTAACTCCAGAAATCGATCCCGTGGCAAGGGTTTCGTCAGGATGTCTGCGAGTTGGCACTTGGTGGGGCAGAACACCAGCTCGACCTCCTTCTTCTCCAGCAGCTCCCTAATGAAGTGGTAGCGAATTTCAATGTGTTCGCTTCGACTATGGTACATCGGGTTTTTAGAAAGTGCGATGGCGGAGGAGTTGTCGCAGAATATTTTCACCCCTTCTGAGTCTTCTTTCCCTTCTCCTTCTATTTCCTTCTTGAGACGATGAAGCCAAATGGCCTCACATGCAGCAGAGTTGAGAGCCATGTATTCAGCTTCGGTGGATGAGAGGGCTACTGAGCGTTGTTTGCGTGAGCTCCAAGATATAGGGCTTGATCCTGCGAAGAAGATGAACCCCCCCCCCCCCCCCCCGTGCTTTTTCGATCATCGATACTCCCAGCCCAATCTTAATCAGTAAAACCTCTAAGGGCATTATCCTGACTGTATTGATAGAGAACTCCATAGCTTCTTGTGCCTTGTAGGTAGTGTAACACACATTTTGCTGCATTTGAGTGGGCTATAGAGAGATTGCTAACTGAAAGTATCTAATGTCAAACTAATCCACCTATAAGGGGGGGGGGAATAGGTGTCGTGCAGTGTTTTGCGGAATTAAACTAACCTGCACAAGTAAGCAAACAAAACACATAAAACACACAAAGAATTATAGTGCTTCCCCGATTTGGGTACGTCCACTTTCCCCCTTCGACCTATCTCCCACCAAGGGACGACTCGGTCACTTCTCCAAACAGATTGAAATCTAATCCTCACACTAGGAGCAACGCTCCCCTAACCACGGAAAGAACCCTTCCAACAACGGAGTCACAACTCACCACAACGGGTTGCACCCAACCCTTACAAATAGGAATGAAAATTCCTTACAAGAAATTGAATGTAAATAAAAATACAAACAATGCTTTATGGAGATTCAGATGTCCTTCTTCGTTCGTTGAAGCTTGCACGAAAAGTACGAAGAGTCCACAACTGGATTTCTCACTTGGAATGGATCTTGTCAAGATCGGCGGCGGCAAGCAAGTGCGGTGGCGATGCTTTGTAAATCCAAACTTCTTGATGAAGCAAGCTAGGTCTTCGAATGATCTCAGTCGGATCAAACGTCTCAACCGATTCGGAAGGGAGAACAAGTCTCGTTCAATGAATCAAAAGACAAGAGATCTCGAGAGAGACACGTGAGACTGGCTGCTTGCCTCGGTGTTGTCGTCGAGCGATCAGAGACGAGCTAAGATCAACGGCGGCGATAACCTTGCGAGCGGGGACATGCGATCGGCGGATTCCGCGATCGGCTAGGTCACGGCCGACTTCTGTTGTTTTTCGTATATCGGTTCATGTAAAGTTTCAAAATACACATGTATTTATACCAGGAGCCAATCCTAAGAGCCGTTGTGGGGCCCACATGGAAAAGCCCTAGCCTCGGCCGAAACAGTGCACGACGGCTCGGTTCGGTCCAGCGAGCGGCGAGAATCTGCCTAAGGCAAAATCGGCGGGAGTCGTTGGTGAATCCCGTCGATGTAGGCGGGGATCACTCCCGACTCCCGTCGATTCTACCTTGGCAGAATTTCTGACTTTGCCGGCCGGAAGTAGTCGGCGGGAGTCACTTAGTGATTCCCGTCGATTTCGGCAGGAATCACTAACGACTCCCGTCGATTCTTACTTGAAGAATTTTCCTTCTTCCATCCTTTGCGAGCTTGGTCTTTGACCCATCCTTGCTCCTTCTTCTGCTCTTGATCTACCTTGACCCTGTACTTGAAAATAAGTACACTCCAATAGAGAGAGCACGCGTGGATCAACACACTGATCTACATAATGAGGGATAATGTTGCGCAGTCCCATGTATATTGACCCACTGCACCCTGACATTGGTGTGTACATAGCATGGAATAGCTGCAAGCACAACTTGATAGAATTGTCAAATACATTGTCAATTCAACTTAGCTTGTTCAGGCTCTTCTTCAAATCAGGTCTATTGTGGATGCAATACCCAACAATCTCCCCCTATTTGAAGAAGCCTAAACCCTACAAGCTAAGGTGAATAGAACAGATGGAAATGAAAATTATAAAATGAAAATTCAGTTGAGTGTGGAATTCATTACCATTTTCCTGAGAGCAACATAGCCTTAGCCGAGGTGATCTCCCCCTATCTGAGAGCAACATAGCCTTTGGGGCCTACTTAGCATTAGCAGCCACCTTAGCCTTAGTCGAGAGGGTAATCTCCCTCTTTTTGGCTTCTGCAAACCTGGGAATTCACTTGGAGCAAAATGCTCCCCCTCAGTTCTTGCATCCGTGCCCGATCTTGAGTTCCTAGCAGATGCTTCCCCTTGATCCAAGAGCCTTGAGCCTTTCAGTCTTCAATCTTCAAAGTTCAGCATGCCGAGTTCTATTTTGAAGAAATTGAACTTGGCCTCGTCTAGTGGCTTCGTGAAGATATCTGCAATCTGCTTATCCGTGGGGACATAGCAGAGAGATATATCTTTGTTCTCCACATACTCCCGAATGAAGTGGTAGCGCGCTTCAATATGCTTTGTTCTGTTGTGCGACACTGGATTGTTCGCAATTGCAATTGCGCTCGAGGAGTCGCAATACATGGGAACTTCTCTGAACTGCAATTCATAATCTTCGAGTTGATTTCTGATCCATAGAAGCTGTGCGCAACAACTGCCTGCTGAGATGTACTCAGATTCAGCCGTAGAGGTTGCGACACAGTTCTGCTTTTTACTGCTCCACGATATAAGCCTTCTTTCGAGGAATTGGCACGTCCCGGAAGTGCTTTTCCTATCATCCATGCTTCCTGCAAAGTCAGCATCTGAAAAGCCTATCAGCTCGACATCATTGTTTTTTGGGTACCACAAGCCAAGATTTGGTGTACCTTTAAGGTATCTAAGAATCCTCTTTGCAGCGACATATTGAGATTTCTTAGTGCTCACCTGATATCTGGCACAAACGCATGTGGAAAACATAATATCCGGTCTACTAGCAGTAAGGTAGAGCAGGGATCCAATTATGCTTCTGTACTTAGTTTCATCAAAAGGTTTCCCTTTCTCATCCTTGTCCAGATACACAGTGGATCCCATTGGAGTCCTCATAGAGGTTGCACTCTCCATTCCGAATTTCTTGAGGAGTTCATTTGTGAACTTCGTCTGAGAGATGAAAATTCCATCCTCAGACTGTTTCACTTGAAGTCCCAAGAAATACTTCAGCTCTCCCATACTTCTCATTTCAAACTTCCCTTGCATAAGTTTGGAAAACTTCTTGCAAAGGTTATTGTTCGTTGAGCCGAATATTATGTCATCGACATAGATTTGCACCAGCAAGATCCTGCCTTTGACTTCCCTAAGAAACAATGTCTTATCTATTTTTCCTCTCGAGAACTTGTTCTCAAGAAGAAAACTAGACAGAGTCTCATACCAAGCTCGAGGAGCTTGTTTTAAGCCGTATAATGCTTTATTAAGAAAGTAAACATGATCAGGGAGAGTTGGATTAACAAAACCTGGGGGTTGCGTGACGTATACTTCCTCTTTTAAATCTCCATTCAGGAAAGCAGACTTCACGTCCATCTGATAGACAGTGAATCCTTTGTGAGAGGCATACGCCAGGAACAACCTGATCGCCTCGAGCCTTGCAACTGCTGCAAAGGTTTGGTCGAAGTCAATCCCCTCCTCCTGTCTGTATCCTTGAGCCACCAGTCTGGCTTTGTTCTTGATGATGACACCGTGTTCATCCAGTTTATTTCTGAAGATCCACTTAGTGCCGATCACATTCTATTTCTTTGGTCTGGGAACTAGCGTCCAGACGTTGCATCGTTCAAATTGATGAAGTTCATCTTGCATGGCTAATATCCATGACGCATCTTTGTTCGCTTCATCGAACTTCTTTGGCTCAACCTGTGACAAAAAACTAAGGTGCAGAATCTCGTTAATTGTACCTCTGCGAGTTCTGACACCGTCCCGAGGATCTCTTATGATCTGATCTCTTGGGTGATCCCTCACGTGTCTGAGCTCTAAGAGTCTGGCATCTGGAGCTCCTATAACTTCTCGGGCTCCTCCCTCTTCTGGGAGAATCTCCCCATCCTGACCATCATCTTCTCCAGTTGGTGTTTAGGTGGAGACCTTGACGTACTTGGGAGCTTCATTTTTAGCAGTCTCATCTAGACTTAGCTGTTCAAGCCTTGCACCTGCATCTTCAAGAAAGCCACTAGAAGAATTGTTGTGAAGCAAGCTTCCTTCATCAAATACAACATTAATTAACTCTTCTACCACTAGGATTTTCTTATTGAAAATTCTATATGTCCGACTATGGCTACTATAGCCCACGAAGATGCCTTCGAAGCATTTTTCTCCGAATTTAGTACGTGGGTACTTCCTATTATTGAGTACATAGCATCTGCAGCCAAAAATCCTTAGATAGGACATGGTCGGTTTCCTGCCTTTCAATAGCTCATAAGGCGTCTTACGATGGTTCTTGTTGATCAAGGCTCGATTTTGCACGTGGCAAGATGTATTGACAGTCTCTGCCTAGAAGTACTCTGGAAGAGAAGCGTCATTCAACATTTTCGTACATGCTTCAATGAGCGTTCTATTCCTCTTCTCCGCAAATCCGTTTTGCTGAGGAGTACGCGGGGAGGAAAACTCATGAAAGATACCATGTTCTTGACAGAATTCTATCATAGCCCCAGACTCGAATTCTGTTCCATGGTCACTTCTGATTTTGACCACGGAGCAGTTAAGTTTGTTCTGAATCTGCTTGACAAAATTAGTGAAGATGTCAAACGTATCTGACTTTCGTTTCAAGAAGAACACCCACGTAAACCGAGAGTGATCATCAACAATCACTAGCGTATACGATTTGCCTCCTAAGCTATGAACTTGCACTGGACCGAACAAGTCCATATGCAGAAGATAAATACATCTGGAAGAGTCTTTGTATGTTATGCCCTTAAAGGTAGCCCGAGTCTGTTTGCCCTTCTGGCATGCAAGACAAGGGCTATCTTTGATGCACTTAATAGTATGGGCATCCCTTACTAAGTTCTTAGAAAACAACATATTAATAGTTTTGAAATTAATATGTGCTAATCTCTTGTGTCATTGTTCACAGAGAGATGCACTGTCTTTTGCTACAAGTCATACGGGGGTAGAAGAGTCTATGCTAAGAAAATCTAAGCAGAAAATATTTCTACTCTTAATGCCAGTTAATACCGTCTCCGAAGAGGCACACGATATTATCAGGCACTTTTCCTTGCAGAACTTAACGTCGTATCCTTTATCACACAACTAGCTTGCACTGATCAGGTTATGGTTTAACCCTTCAATATAGGCCACGTCTGTGATAGAGAATACATCATTGGATATCATACCATAACCCTTGGTGACTCCTCGATCTGATCCTCCAAAGATGACTTTGGGTCCATTTTCGACGGGGGCGTAATCACGCAACAAGCTTCTTGTCCCGGTCATATGCCGGGAACATCCACTGTCCAAGTACCAGATTGGCATTTTGGTGGCCTTTAGACATACTTGCAAAACAGAATTTGTTTCCCTTAGGAACCAAATTGGACTTGGGTCCTAGATTCCTTGTTAGCACACTCCCTCTCGGGTGGTTAACCCTACGAGTGGTCGGCCTCACATTGCTAACATGAGGAGTCTCATTGTTTCTTGGATTAAACCAGCAATCCACGGCAAAGTGACCAACTTTGCCACAGCACCAACAGTCAAACATATTTTACCGTTTCCTAGGCTCCCGCTTCACCTTGGAATGGTGGGTCCAGCCGGGGCCTTGGATCTGGAGGTGGAGGCATCATGATGACAGCAGTCACACGATTTCTTCACTTCCTGTTCCTTCTGTATAACAGGCTTGGCCTTTGGTGTCTGCTTCCTATTATGGCCGCTAGAGAAGGGGCCATAATTCTCCACTTGGATTTCCTCATAAGGTGCCTTGACGACACTCTCACCGTAGTTGCGGGGGAAGGTCCTTCCATCATACCGGCTCTTGGGCTTTTCAACCGAGGGCCGGAAGAGGTGGCCATAGGTTGACTCAAAGTCATACTCATTGCAGGGAAAGCAAGGCTTTCAGAATGAAATATGACCGAGTGGGGCCTTTCCCTTTTCTGCAGCAGAGGCCTTCTTAGTAGCCTTATTTTTCCTCTGATTTCTGTTTCTCCTGGATGATTTATCAGGTTCATCTACATGCCCTAAGCCAGCCCCCTTAGCCTGAGCAGAGAGTTCATTAACCAGAGGAAGAACGGTCTTGGGCATAGATAAGCTTTTGACAATCTTCCTCTCGGCCGCAAGCTGTTCTTCCAGCTTGTTAATTTCTTCCTGCTTTTGGTCAAGGAGCCTTAGAGAATCTGAGTGCTCAGAAGTCAGGTCCAGGTGTTCCTGTCAGAGATATATCAAGCCAGTGATCTCTTCTCTTAGGGACACTCCCTCAGCCTTAAGGAATTTGACATCCTTTTTCTGAGCGCTCAACCTCTTTCGGCATTCTTCAAATGTATTGAGCAGGAGCTCATACTTTTCGAGGAGTTCAGCTTCACGAGCAGATGGGTTGTCCTCGTGATCATCTTCAGGAGACTCAGAGTCAGAGTCAGAGAGGGGGTGCGATCTTTTACCTTCCCAGTAAATGGGGGACAATCTCCATCTGAGTCGGAGCGACCCATTAGCCCGAAGTAGGCTTCCTTATCATCACTGGAGTCTGACGAGTCAGATTCACTCAGTGTCTTTGGCTTCTTGGCAATGTAGCTCCTCTCCTTCTTCTTGTCTCGAGAGGACTTGTGCTCCTCTCCCTTCCCCTTATCTCTCTTGCTTTGGTGGCAGTCAGCAATGACGTGGCCTGGCTTATTGCACCCAAACCAGATAATGTCAGCAGAATGATGTTTGTTCTGTTTAGAATCATACCTATCAGAAGAGTAATTCTTCTTCTAATGTCTGGAGGAGGAGCCATCTCCTTTTCTCTGATTCCTCATCTTGAGGAACTTCTTGAACTCTCGAGTGATGAAAGAGAATTCTTCTTCAGATAGCTCTGAGCCAGATGAGCATGGCTCAGAGTCTTCTACCTCAGCCTTTCTCCGAAAGCAGGACGAGGCTGCACCCTTGCCTTTCCTTGAGCTATTAGCTTTCAGGGCCACAGTCTTTTCTTTGGCTGTAGCCTTATCAGCCTCCTCTTCAGCTTTTCTGTTGTTCAGCTGAAGCTCGTAGGACATTAGCTTACCAAATAGAATCTGGGGATCAGTTTCTGCCAGCTTGCCAAACTCTCTGATGGCGCAGATCTTGGTGTCTCATTCCTTAGTCAGGGATCTAAGAAATTTGTCATTTAGTTCACCATCGGTGAACACTTTTCCATAACCCTTCAGGGCATTAACGATCTTCAGGAAGTTCTCGAATGTCACTACGATTTCTTCCTTGGGACCTTGCCTGAAGGCCTCATACTTCTGGTTCAGAAGGGATCTTCGATCATCCCTTACTTCATCTGTGCCCTCCATCAGAATGATAAGGCAGTGCTAGATGTCCTTGGCAGTCCTGTAGTTGCTGAAATTCTGCATCATTGAATCATCGACGACGCTTACTAAAATGTTTTGAGCTTTCTTGTCTAGGCCGACAAGCACCATCTCATCCTTATCCATTTCGGAGAGCCTCTTGGGCACCATCTTGGCCGGATCAATGGTGGAGGCCTTAGTGGGGATATGAGGGCCCTCTTCCACTATCATGAAGAGTCGTGGATCGACTGCTTCCATGTAGAACCTGATCCTTTCCTTCCAGATGGGAAAATTCAGCTTGGTGCATACTGGAATTTTTCCTGTATACTTGAGTCCGTCCATGCCTGAGATCTTCTTTCTTCTAGACACTAAACACAGGATCTTACTCAAGGTGTTAACCTTATTGATGAGTAACCTCCCTCTGATACCACTTGAAAGTATCTAGTGTCAACCCAATCCATCTATATGGGGGGGGAATAGGTGTCATGCAGTCTTTTGCGGAATTAAACTAACCTGCACAAGTAAGCAAACAAAACATAGAAAACACACAAAGAATTATAGTGGTTCCCTGATTTGGGTACGTCCACTTTCCCCCTTCGACCTATCTCCCAACAAGGGATGACTCGGTCACTTCTCCAAACGGATTGAAATCCAATCCTCACACTAGGAGCAACGCTCCCCTAACCACGGAAGGAACCCTTCCAACAATGGAGTCACAACTCCACCACAACGGGTTGCACCCAACCCTTACAAATAGGAATGAAAATTCCTTACAAGAAATTGAATGTAAATAAAAATACAAACAATGTTTTATGGAGATTCTGATGTCCTTCTTCGTTCGTTGAAGCTTGCACGAAAAGTACGAAGAGTCCACAACCGGATTTCTCACTTGGAATGGATCTTGTCAAGATCGGCGGCAAGCAAGTGCGGCGGCGATGCTTTGTAAATCCAAACTTCTTGACGAAGCAAGCTAGGTCTTCGAACGTTCTCAGTCGTATCAAACATCTCAACCGATTCGGAAGGGAGAACAAGTCTCGTTCAACGAATCGGAAGACAAGAGATCTCGAGAGAGACATGTGAGACCGGCTTCTTGCCTCGGTGCTGTCGTCGAGCGATCAGAGATGAGGTGAGATCAGCGGCGGCGACAACCTTGCGAGCGGGGACGTGCGATCGGCGGATTCCGCGATCGGCTAGGTCACGGCCGACTTCTGTTGTTTTTCATATATCGGTACATGTAGAGTTTCAAAATACGCATGTATTTATACTAGGAGCCAACCCTAAGAGACGTTGTGGGGACCATGAGGAAAAGCCCTAGCCTCGGTCGAAACAGCGCACGGCGGCTCGGTTCGGTCCAACGAGCGGCAAGAATCTACCTAAGGCAAAATCGGCGGGAGTCGTTGGTGATTCTCGTCGATGTCGACGGGAATCACTCTCAACTCCCGTCGATTCTGCCTTGGCAGAATTTCTGACTTTGCTGACCGGAAGTAGTCGGCGGGAGTCACTTAGTGATTCCCGTCGATTTCGGCGGGAATCACTAACGACTCCCGTCGATTCTTACTTGAAGAATTTTCCTTCTTCCATCCTTTGCGAGCTTGTTCTTTGACCCATCCTTGCTCCTTCTTCTGCTCTTGATCTACATTGACCTTGTACTTGAAAATAAGTACACTCCAATAGAGAGAGCACACGTGGATCAACACACTGATCTACACAACGAGGGATTACGTTGCGCAGACCCGTGTATATTGACCCACTGCACCCTGACATTGGTGTGTACTTAGCATGGAATAGCTGCAAGCACAACTTGATAGAATTGTCAAATACATTGTCAATTCAACTTAGCTTGTTCAGGCTCTTCTTCAAATCAGGTCTATTGTGGATGCAATACCCAATACAGACAAATCTGGCCAATATATTCACTGCATTTTATATGTCGGGCCTTGTATTGGTAAGATAGATAAGGCTCCCGACCTGGCTTCTATATCCCTCCTTTTCGATTGCTTCTTCTTCTTCTGTTTTGGCACACAGTTTTTCTGTGGTGGACATTGGAGTGATGACAGGGTTGCATTTCTCCATCTTGTATTTAGTGAGCAGAGCTTTAACATAGGCTTCTTGAGATAAAAAAATGTTGCATGTCATTTGCTTGATTTGAAAGCCCAGGAAAAACTTTAATGTCCATAAATCCGTCATCTCATAGTGGTTCTTCATGCTTTGTTTAAGATGTTGAATCATTGCTGGACTGGATCCTGTTATAATTAGGTCATCTACATATAAGCTTATAAGAATTTTATCCTTACCAGAAGTTTTGATATAGAGAGTGGGCTCAAGTGTGCTTTGCTTAAATCCTTCCTTTATGAAATATGCATCAATGTTTTGATGCCAGGCCCTGGGTGCTTGTTTAAGCCTGTAGAGGGCCTTGTGCAGCCTGTAGACTTTCTCTTCTTCTCCCTTCTTCTCAAAGCCTTGTGTCTGTTGAACGTATACTTCTTCAGTGAGTTCTCCATTTAAGAACGCCGACTTCACATCTAGTTGGTATACTGGATAGTTGTATTGTGCTGCAAATGAAAGAATTAGACAAATAGTTGTCATACGGGCCACTGGTGCATAAGTTTCATCATAGTCTTCTCCTTGCCTCTGAGAGTAGCCCTTGGCTACCAACCGTGCTTTGTACTTTTGGATGTTTCCATCTTCATCTTGCTTGAGTTTATAGACCCAATTTAGGCCAATTATAACATGGTTTTTGGGTTTGTCAACCAGTGACCAAGTTTTATTTTGTTGAATAGCTTTTATTTCAAGTTGCATAGCTTCTTTCCAATTCTCATGCTTTGCTGCTTCTTCAAATGTTGTGGGTGTTGAGGTGAGCATGGCAACTTCTTCAGTCTGGTAGATATCTTTTAAGGAGCGATACTTTCTGGGCAATGATGATGGAGACTCAGATTCATAGTGCTCCGGCTCGATGATTTCACTGTTGTCTTGGATGGGGTTTGGAGTTGTCTCCAGCTCAACCGTCAGTGGTTGAACAAATTGGTAGGGTTCTTTATCTGATGCTCCCTGGTTTTCCCAAACTCAGGCTTCCTCTTCATGAAAGATTGCATCCCTTGAGATTATTAGCTTGCCACTTCTAGGTTCCAGGAGACAATACCCTTTTGTCTGCTCACTATAACCCAGAAGTATGCATTTTTGGTTGGTTTCATCTAATTTATCATGCTTCTCAATATTTTTATGCGCATATGCAATAGAACCAAATACCTTGAGATGGGCAATAGAGAGTTTTTGTTTAAACAAGGCTTCATATGGTGTTATTTGTTGAATAGCCTTGGTGGGAACCCGGTTCAGCACATACACAGCTGTGGTAACTACTTCTGCCCAGAAGCTTTTTGGAAGAGCCTTTTGAATCACCATTGATCTTTCCATCTCCATTATTGTGCGGTTCCTTCTTTCCACCACCCCATTCTGTTGAGGTGAGGCAGGAGCAGTGAGTTCCCTATGAATTCCTTCATCTTGACAAAAGGTATTGAAATTAGTAGATAAAAACTCTCCTCTTCTATCACTCCTCAAGGTTTTGATGTGTCTCTCCAATTGATTTTCTACTTGAATTTTAAAGGCTTTGAACTGCAGAAATGAATCCGAGTTCTGCTCTAGATGCATTATCCACATATATCGACTGTAATCGTCGACAATGAGCAGGAAATACCGTTTTCCCCCAATGATGGTGTGCTGGCTAGTCCCCATAAGTCCATGTGAAGTAAATCTAGTGGTTGTGATGCTCTTCTTTGTGCTGACTGAGGGAAGGGTTGACGATGAGACTTGCTCCTTGCACATGTATCACAATGATGTTCTGTTTTTGTAATTTTTGGCAAGCCATCTACAAGTTGGTTTTGATGCATATGATGTAGGGAATGGAAATTGAGGTGACCCAATCTATAATGCCAAAGCTGAGTGAGTTTATTCTCTGTGCAAGCTAATGAAAAGTTCTTGGTGGGCTTTAAATCTATAGTAAATATATTGCTTGAGTTTATGTGAGCGGTGGCAACAACTAAGTCTGACTGGGGTTGATATATGTGGCATCTTTTGTGATCAAACACAATTTTATAGCCTTTCCCGAGCAATTGCCCAACACTCAGTAGATTGTGCGCTAGGGTTGGCACATACTGGACCTCATTAATAAATTTTTGTACTCCCTCCGAGGTAATAACAGACGTTGTTCCTTTTCCTTCAATGACTTCCTTTTTTCCATCTCCTAGAGTTACTTCTGATTTAAAGCTATCATTGAAGGAGATAAAGTAGGCTAGATTATTAACCATATGGTTGGAGCACCCACTATCAATAAACCAAACCGTGGGTGAATCATCAATTTCTGATTTCTTGCAGGTAAAGAGAAATTGATCATCACTGATTTTCGTGACCTTTGCTTCCATTTTTACTTATTGTTTGGTCTTAAACCAACAATTCTTTTCTGAATGATTTTGGATTTTGCACGTTTTACAACGCCAAAAACAATCTTTGGTGGCATGATTTTGTTTCTTGCAAATGATACAACCTAGTCCTGTAGGAGTCATTTCTTTATTTTTTTTGAAACCTCTCTATCTCCTGGTCTTTTTTGTTTCGTGTGTTGAAAGTTTTTGTAACCGGTGAACTTCTTCCTCCTTTCAGATTTATTTTCAAAGGATACTTTTGTTTGGAAGGCTTTTTCTAAACCCGTGTTTTCACAGAAAAATAAGTCTTCATGTGACTGAAGAGATCCAAGCAATTCAGTCACAGACATTTCTTCAATGACATGTGATTTCATAATTGCTGCAACGATATGGTTGTTGTGTTTGGTTAAGGATCAAATAATTTTTTCAACGATCTGGGATTCCTCTAGAACTCCTCACAAAGATCTGATTTGGTTTGCAATACCAGTTAGTTTTGCAAAGTATTCTTGTGATGTTTCTCCCTCTTTCATCATTATTGCATCAAATTGACGTCTAAGGGATTGGATTTTAATTTTAAGTACCTTTTTTTGCCCTTGTACTCATCTTCAAGCCTTACCCATGCTTCATGAGAGGTTTTGGATCCCATGATTCTTGGGTAAAA
The DNA here is from genome assembly GCA_039513925.1 of Platanthera zijinensis. Lineage (NCBI taxonomy): Eukaryota > Viridiplantae > Streptophyta > Magnoliopsida > Asparagales > Orchidaceae > Platanthera > Platanthera zijinensis. The sequence continues at coordinate 15,167,978 of CM077083.1, forward strand.
GGTTGTGGAGACCCCTTGCTGGATAATATGTAGTGCCAATGCATCCTTCTTGGCATATTCTTTGTTGGGTTTAGGCACGGCTCCTTCTGTTGTTTTGCTGGGTGGAACACCATCTCGAACAAGGTTCCAGAGGTCTTGGGACCTCAGCAATGTATCCATTTTATCTCGCCAGTGCTCAAAGATTTCTCCAGTAAAAATGGGGATTGAAGAATGAGGATATGATGGGGTGAAAGTGGTAGATGACGAGCTCATGCTGGATGAGATAGAATACAAGGATCGTGTTTATAACCTGGAAGCTCTGATACCACTGTTAGGTGAATTTTACTTTTAATTATGGTTTTATTTTGCAGGAGAAATGAAGAGCAAGAGAATGCAAGAGGAAGATCAGATTTTTCACTATCTATAAAAGCATTACATCAGTTGGGTATTTATACCCAATAGAAGAACATTCCTGATACAATCATTAAACAGGGAGTTAGATGTTGGGTGGAAGCCAAAGAGGCAATTAGGAATACTAAGCATTTTTCATTAATTAGCCGTGTTTTCATTAATACTGATTTGGTTCCAATGCAGTTTTACTTTTACAGAGATGTGATGAACAACCTATGTCCAAGAATTATAGATATAGAATAAAGTACAACCTCCACAGGTGCTCAACAACAACTGCAACACGACGTTGGAATTAAGGAGAGGAATTTTAAATCAAACTATGAACAATTAATATACTTAGTTTTAATATTCTACTGTTTTCTTTTATTTTTGAACGAATGTATTTTTTACAAAAAAAATAAGATTGATGAGTTACACTACTATTTATAAGAAGGATTCCCTCATGATCTCCTCCCAAAATGAGAGATCATGGGGTTGATTAGTCAACCCCACCTCCCATGAACTCCCCATAATGAGGGAAACATGGGGGGAGGGCCCACTCCCTCTCTCTCTCCACCAAAAAATCGCCCCGCTTTAGGGGGAAACCGTCGCCGCCAGCCAGTTCGCCACAGCCGCCGGCGAGGACGCCGCAGTCGCGGGCCTGGCTGCCGCAGCCGCCGTCCAGGCCGCTGTAGTTGGCCAGGCCGCCGTCATTTTTGGCCGACGGCCTTGCCGCCGCGGCCAGCCAGGTCGCCGCCGGCCAGGCTGCAGCGGCCATCCAGGCAGCCGTCGGCCAGGCTGCAGCAACCATCCAGGCTGCCGCCGGCCAGGCTGCAGCGGCCATCCAGGCCACCGCCGTCCAGGCTGCAGCGGCCAGCCAGGCCGCCGACTGACCAGGCCGCGGCCTGCCAGGCCGCTGCCTGCCAGGCCGCAGACGCCGGCCAGGCCGCGGTCGGCCAGGCTGCGGCCGCCGGCCAGGTCGCTCGCCCAGCCGCCGGCCTCGCCGCCAGCCAGGCCACGGCCGCCGGCCAGGCCACCGCCCGGCCGCCGCCCGGCTGCCCCACCACAGTCGATGTATTGCCCGCCGTCCGATCATGGTGGGCTCTCCTCACCATCCGATCTGGTGGGTAACCACCCACTAACCCACTAAGTTAGTGGTAAGGCCCGCCATATACCTCTCCAGAAGGCTATAAAAGGGGCCTCAGGGCCTCCTCATAATTCACATTTTGGCTCCCGGCCATCTTCTTCCACAGGCAATAGCTCTACCGGACTCCTCCCTCGGGTCATCCTCCAGCCACCTCGAGCCACCAGCGGGCCACTAGCAGGAAAATGCCTAAGTCCTGGAACGAACGAAAGAAGGAGGAAGACAACCACTACAAGCAAACAAGCGCCAAAGCCGCGCTCCGAACTTCCAAGCGTCAGAACCACTCCTCGGATTCCAGTGTCCAAGTCGCTCCCGTGGTGCATCTTGTCGCCCATTGGGAGCGGAAGTCTCTCTCACCCCCAAGTTGTAACGGGGAGCGGCCTATCGCCCCCGATTCTCCCTGCACATTGTAACCGCAAACAGCTAGTGGATTTTGATCGGCATAGATCCGGTCACGTGGTTTTTTACCCGGTTGAGGGGTTTTCCCACGTCATCACATCTTATGTCAACCTTCTATTTTCATTGACTGTGTGCGCGCTCGACTACCTCGTGAGCTAAGACGTTCCAAGTAAATCCGATCCGACCGGGGCATTGAGTTAGTTTGCAACAGTTTGGCGTCGTCTGTGGGAACACGATTCCCAACATCCTTCAAAAAAACAAAATCACCAGCCTCGCCACTTCCAAGTACTGCTTCAATGGCAAAAAGAAGCACCTGCACCACTGAAGGGTCCTCCCTTGGTGGACACGACGAACCTGTATGCTCCCTGAAAGTGAGAGATCTATCCTAGAGATTATAGCAAACACACAGCAAGAATAATAAAGAAAAGAAATAAAGGTAAACCAGACGACACAAGAAGCTATAGTGGTTCCCCAACAACCTGGGTACATCCACTCTTCTACCACCCTTGGTAGGAATCCACTGCAGGAATAGTTGATCAGGTATCCTGGGCACCAATGAGCTTTTGACAAGGTGCTCAAAAACCAAAACTAGATTTTTTGATCAGGTGTCTTGCCACCACTGAGTTTTGACAAGGCTCTCAGAACCAGACTCAGAACTTTTGAAGGGAGTTCAAGAACCCTTTGTACAGTGGGGAAGAGAGAGTAGATGTTGTCTTCTCTGTTCAACAATCAAAGAGAAGCACAATTGGATTTTGATGAAGATGTCAAAGCTCCCCCTGAGATTATAGGTTCAGGAGTGGAAGCTTTGCAAAGGGTGATAGGTCTTCAATGAATGACTGCTCCAGCAAATGATGATTTCAGCAAAGGCTGAAATGTGAGTTGTCTTGGAGTGTGAATGATGAAGCCTTGATGATGATGATCTTCCAGTAAGCCTTCAGACTGATGTAGAGTAGTTGTCTCTTCAGGCTTCTTGGAACAGTAGATCTGAGAGGAGCACTGGTTGTACAGGTGATGTTGAGTTCTTTCTGGAACTCTGATTCCTATTTCTCTTTCTATTTTCACTGCATTCTCTTGTCTATTTTGTTCCTCTGTATCTCTGTGTATATATACTGATAGGAGACCAACGGTCATTTGAATTCTTTCATTTATTACTGCTGCCTCTGGAGGAAAGTCCTAAGAAACATTCCTATTGGTATTCCTTGAAACTTGCTCCAGATTGATTGAAACGACTAGAAAATCCTTTGCAATCAATGTAGGAATTAATTCTGATTATAATCCATAACTGTCCTTGAATTGAATTCTGAAAACGTCGATCTCACAGGAAATCGTCGATCTGAGCTCGACTATCGTCGATCTGAGCTCAGAGACCTGGATTTAGACTTGAGACAGAAATCGTCGATCTGAGCTCGACTATCGTCGATCTGAGCTCTGAGATATTGGAGTTGGTCTGGGACAGAAAACGTCGACCTGAGCTCTACGATCGTCGACCTGAGCTCAGCGACTAAGAAAATAGCTGAAGGAAGATCGTCGATCTGAGCTCGGAGATCGTCGACCGGAGTTCGATGACTCAGCAGAGTTGAGCTCAGAGAACGTCGACCTGAGCTCGATGTTTCGTCGACCTGAGCTCTACGATCGTCGACCGGAGTTCGACGCCTCGTGTACCTGAGCTCAGAGATCGTCGATCTCAGCTCGACGCCTGAACTTATCTCGTCGATCTGAGCTCGACGCCAAGGTTGAATTCTGATTTCTTCTCTTGACTGATTTCTCTTGGCTGATTTCTTCAATCTCTGAGAGCCTCTGACTTAGCACATCATATGACTCTTAGCTATACATTGATGGGTCAATCTAATAGTCCTAAAGACATAGTGATCCTGACCCAAATTCAAACTAGGGTGTTCCAACAATCTCCCCCTATTTGGGTTAGGATTACTATTTACATGAAAATATTACAATAAATATTACAAGGCATAAGATATAAAAAGAAAAGCTTGCAATGCTGGCTTCTGTTGCTGTAAAAACTGACTGTTGCTGGCATTACAATCTCCCCCTATGTTGATGCAGTAACTGTGATTGGAGGAGGCTGGGATGACTTTGAAAATTGGATTTTGATTGAGTCATCCAGCTAACTCTTATAGATGGTACCTGCAGAAAGCTATGGTAGAGATTGCTCTCTCCTTGAAAAGGATATGTTTAGCGGGAAAATGATATTTTGTCCAGCAAATTTTATTAGGGTTCTGGATCTGAAAAACAAAGTCTGATATCTTTCTTCCTATAGAATTTCTTTTCATCAGAAGAGATTCAAACTCAGTGTCATGATCACTGCTGACCAATATAACTAGAGTAGAGGACTCAATCTCGATGAATCTAGAAAATGATCTATAAGAAATATAAAGTTATCTGACAGAGAATTCTCATACAGAGGTCCTAACATAATTTTGAACAAGATATCAAAAAGATAGGAGCAGCCCTAAGAAAAGATGTTTCCTAATAAATTTGTTCCAAATAAGAGAAGGATTTGAAAATATTTTAAATAGTTTATCCTTATATTTATTAATCAAATTTATGAAAAAACAGACTGAGTTCGACGATTTTATATAGGACGACGGTCTGAACTCATTTCGTCGATTAAAATGTTTCTTCTTCCTTTGAATATATTCTGAAAACATTCCTCTGAGAAGTTTTCTTTCCTCCTCAGGTTTTATTGAATCTTGGCAGCAAAGTTGAAGTTCTAAGTTAACTGAACTGAAAACAAAGTTAGATAATATCTGATCCTCTTCAGGTTTTGATTTTCCTTCTGTTTGTTCAGCCTCTAAACTGCTGCAGGAAGTATTGATGGCCATTAAGCAGAATTTTTTAGCTCTTGTTTCATCCTCTTCATCTTCAAATGATGATTCATCATCAGATACATCCCAAATAACATCTAGGGATATTGATTCTCCTCCTTCAAATAAGATGTTGTGGCTTCTTTCTGTTGTTCCATCCACTGGTTCAGAAGCCATTTGATGAAGAGAATCCCATATCTCCTTAGCTGTTGAGCATTCAACAACTTCCTGAAATAAGTCATCAGAAAATGACTGTGCTAGGATATTCATGGCTCTGGCATCAGCTAGCCTGGCCCTTTTAGTTGTTATTGCTGAGGTTTGGAGACCTATCATAATGGCATAAAATATTTCTTCATCAATATTGTCCATAAATGACTTAATTCTTGTCTTCCAAAGTGCAAATTTGTTTATGTTGCACTTAGGAGGTCTGGTGCTAGAATATTCCATATTCTTGCTATGTGAAAAGCAGAATAATTAATCTAACTAGGATGGATCAAAAGAGAGATCTTTTGGTTCAGGTGTTAACTTGTAAAAACAACCAACCTGGTGATGGTTTAGTTGTTGTATAACCAACCTGCCTCTGATACCAATTGAAAGTGAGAGATCTATCCTAGAGAATAGAGCAAACACACAGCAAGAATAATAAAGAAAAGAAATAAAGGCAAACCAGATGACACAAGAAGCTATAGTGGTTCCCCAACAACCTGGGTACATCCACTCTTCTACCACCCATGGTAGGAATCCACTGCAGGAATAGTTGATCAGGTGTCCTGGGCATCAATGAGCTTTTGACAAGGTGCTCAAAAACCAAAACTAGATTTTTTGATCAGGTGTCTTGCCACCACTGAGTTTTGACAAGGCTCTCAGAACCAGACTCAGAACTTTTGAAGGGAGTTCAAAAACCCTTTGTACAGTGGGGAAGGTGATACGCCCGAAATAGATGTATATTTACGCAAGTGCACGTGCCGAATCAAGTAATATAAAGTGAGAAGTGATCGTTCCCTCGAGGAGGTGATTGACCTAGTGATCACAATTACTAGCTCTTCCCGTTCTCTAAATTCAAGTCGATAATTAAGGTGAATTTCTAGATTTATTTAAAGAAATACTCTTGAGACAAAAACTAAAATGCGCGAATAAGAAAATATTGTTATCCAAGTTTTAGGGGAGCAATCTTGCATGTTGGTTTCCCTTACCTATTGCGATGATCTTTTATAGAAAAAGCTTTCATGAGTTATTTGACTTCTATCTTGCAAGGATTTAAAAGCGGATCTCTTTATCTCTCGATTTCCGAGATCCGGTCACCCAAATTCCCCCAGTTATCTCTAACTTGGGGGGAAAGAAAGTAACGAAAAGCGCACAAATCCACTACGCTAACTCAAGAGGAAATCTCTTTCTCTCTCAAAGTTATATTAGAAATTAGGTTACACTTACACCGCTCCTCTCTCGAATCTCACAGTGCAGTAAAAAGATGGAATTTTGACTAAAGAAATACGTGACTCCTCTCTCGAATCTCGCCACGTAATATAAAGGATTCAACCCTAGACTAGCATAACTCCTCTCTCGAATCTCGCCATGCTAACTAGAAGATGAATACTTACTCAAAACATCCACAAATAGAGAACACAATTCCAATAAAGATAGGAAATCAAACAATCATTAAGTCAAAACCTTGAATCAAATCATCACAACAAGTAAGGTACTCACAACACACAAGATCTAAGAAATTAGTTCATGGCGGAGAGATGAAACCAAATTAGATGGATCTTACTAGACATGCTTCAGAAAATTCGAAAGTTTCAAGAAATAATTCACTCGGATGTGGGAGATCCGTTGCTCTTGACGATCCGGTGTAGAATTCTTCTTCTTCTTGCCTAGGGTTTGTCTCCCAAGATGGATCTTCTCCTCCAAAAGCCCCTCTCTCTATTTTCGTCCAGCACTTCCCTTTAAAAATGTCTCCCCATATGCCAAGGGATGCCTCCTTCCATATTTGAAAAGGTGGCAAAATTCGAATTTCAAAATCTGAAAACCGCCCAGGAGTTGTTGCAACACCCATTTTTTGGGGTGTTGCAACACCCGCGATGTGCCTACTTGCATTGCCAATCAGAAAAAAAGGTGTTGCAACCATTTATTTTTTCGTGCGTTGCAACCTTTTTCCAGATTTTCATGTTTTGGCAGATTTTCGTCCATGTGCTTATTCCTCTTGCACCACTAGTAAACATACAATGAAAAGAGACCAAATTTGCCTTGAATTAGATAATCAAACAATTACTACCATTTCTATAGCTTTTTGGGTTTAATCATGTCGAAAATGCCGAGTAATAAGTCAGAAAACGCGGCTAGATAACTTCTTTTGGGAAGTTATCAGAAGGGAGAGTAGATGTTGTCTTCTCTGTTCAACAATCAAAGAGAAGCACAATTGGATTTTGATGAAGATGTCAAAGCTCCCCCTGAGATTATAGGTTCAGGAGTGGAAGCTTTGCAAAGGGTGATAGGTCTTCAATGAATGACTGCTCCAGCAAATGATGATTTCAGCAAAGGCTGAAATGTGAGTTGTCTTGGAGTGTGAATGATGAAGCCTTGATGATGTTGATCTTCCAGTAAGCCTTCAGACTGATGTAGAGTAGTTGTCTCTTCAGGCTTCTTGGAACAGTAGATCTGAGAGGAGCACTGGTTGTACAGGTGATGTTGAGTTCTTTCTGGAACTCTGATTCCTGTTTCTCTTTCTATTTTCACTGCATTCTCTTGTCTATTTTGTTCCTCTGTATCTCTGTGTATATATGCTGATAGGAGACCAACGGTCATTTGAATTCTTGCATTTATTACTGCTGCCTCTGGAGGAAAGTCCTAAGAAACATTCCTATTGGTATTTCTTGAAACTTGCTCCAGATTGATTGAAACGGCTAGAAAATCCTTTGCAATCAATGCAGGAATTAATTCTGATTATAATCCATAACTATCCTTGAATTGAATTCTGAAAACGTCGATCTCACAGGAAATCGTCGATCTGAGCTCGACTATCGTCGATCTGAGCTCAGAGACCTGGATTTAGACTTGAGACAGAAATCGTCGATCTGAGCTCGACTATCGTCGATCTGAGCTCAGAGATATTGGAGTTGGTCTGGGACAGAAAACGTCGACCTGAGCTCTACGATCGTCGACCTGAGCTCAGCGACTAAGAAAATAGCTGAAGGAAGATCGTCGATCTGAGCTCGGAGATCGTCGACCGAAGTTCGACGACTCAGCAGAGTTAAGCTCAGAGAACGTCGACCTGAGCTCGACGTTTCGTCGACCTGAGCTCTACGATCGTCGACCGGAGTTCGATGCCTCGTGGACCTGAGCTCAGAGATCGTCGATCTCAGCTCGACGCCTGAACTTATCTCGTCGATCTGAGCTCGACGCCAAGGTTGAATTCTGATTTCTTCTCTTGACTGATTTCTCTTGGCTGATTTCTTCAATCTCTGAGAGCCTCTGACTTAGCACATTCTATGACCCTTAGCTATACAATGATGGGTCAATCTAATAGTCCTAAAGACATAGTGATCCTGACCCAAATTCAAACTAGGGTGTTCCAACACTCCCACTCTTTGGTGGACGTGCCACTGACAGCCGAAGTCGCATGCGCCCCCGTCACCGCCTTGGAGGGGCGTGTTCGCCGAATGGAAGAGCAACAATCCGAAATGCTCACCCTGCTCCGAAACCTGGGAGCACCTCCTGCTCCCCCGCTGCCACCAGCACCAGCCATTCCCCTGCCTCTGCCAAATCATAGCCCGACGCGAGGATTTCTGCAAAGAGAAGGACAAACCCTTACAGGACAGGAAGAATGGCGTCAGGTTGTGCCTTGTAGACGTGACCCTCCAAGGAATGGGGGGCAACATGCACCTCAAGAATACTCCCATCTGAATACCGTCCACGCTAACGTGATGTATGCAATCCAGAATGATCTGGCATTCCACCGGCCAAGAACTCCTCATCCATTCAAGCAAGCTGAGCTACCGTCATCAGGAGAACTCTACGCCTCAATCAGGCATTGCCTGCACAAGGAGTATGACATAGAGAAGGAATTCTCAAGCACAAGTAGCTCCCCCGCACCCGCAGCATCACTCCAAGAGATGTATGATCACCACGCAGCCTGGCGCGTGCGACCTAGTGCGCGCAGCCTGGCGCGCGCGCGCGACCTGGTCCGCGCGACCTGGGGCGTGCGGCCTGGTGCATGCGCATCCACGCGAGTGGCTTGATGCGCTCGGACAGGTGCGCGCCCACTCGTGTGTGGATTGGTGCGTGCCCACCCGCGCGCGCGGCCTGGTGCGCGCGAACAGGTGCGCGCACACTCGCACGAGGACTGGTGCGTGCACACCCGCACGCGCGGCCTGGTGCGCACACACCCGCACGTGCGGCCTGGTGCGCGCACACCCGCGCGCGCGGCCTTGACCGCGTGGATAGGTGCGCCCGCACCCGCGTGCGGACAGGTGTGTGTGCATCCACGCGCACCGCCCGGGGCTCGCCCGCTTGCGCGCGCTCACCCCCAAGGGGCGGGCACCTCCCTCGGCCTTGTTCGGCGTCTTCAACGGCCATCTCTCCTTCGGCAAACTTGCTCCAGGTACCTTCAAAACACCGCCCTTCACCGCCTCCGCCTTCTCGCTGGAGGTTGTCATGACAGCATGGAAGAAGATAGCAACAGGAAAATCCTTCTTCTCTCGCTCGCTTTGCTCTCCAACAACAAGGATTCGGAGGGCAATTGATGGCTTACACCACTATTTATAAGGAAGATTCCCTCATGATCTCCTCCCAAAATGAGAGATCATGGGGTTGACTAGTCAACCCCACTTCCCATGAACTCCCCATAATGAGGGAAACATGGGGGAGGGCCCACTCCCTCTCTCTCCACCAAAAAACCGCCCCCCTTTAGGGGGAAACCGCGGCCTCTGGCCAGGACGCCGCAGCCGCCGGCCTGGCCGCCGCAGCCAGCCAGGTCCACGCTGGCCAGGCCGCCGCCGGCGGCCAGGACGCCGCCGGCCAGGACGCGGTCGCCGGCCAGGCCACCCGCCCAGCCGCCCGCCTCGCCGCCCGCCAGGCCACGGCCGCCGGCTAGGCTGCCGCTGGCCTAACCGTCGTTCAGGCCACCGCCTGGCCACCGGCCGGCCGCCACCGCCGCCCGGCCGCCCCACCACTGCCGACGGCTTGCCCGCCGTTCGATCATGGTTGGCTCTCCTCGCCATCCGATCTGGTGGGTAACCACCCACTAACCCACTAAGTTAGTGGTGGAGCCCGCCATAATCCTCTCTAGGAGGCTATAAAAGGAGCCCCAAGGCCTCCTCATAATTCACGTTTTGGCTCCCGGTCATCTTCTTCCTCAGGCAATAGCTCTGTCGGACTCCTCCCTCGGGTCATCCTCCAACCACCTGGAGCCACCTGCGGGCCACCAGCAGGAAAATGCCTAAGTCCCGGAACGAACGAAAGAAGGAGGAAGACGACCACTGCAAGCGAACAAGCGTCAAAGCCGCGCTCCGAACTTCCAAGTGTCAGAAACACTCCTCGGATTCCAGTTTCCAAGTCGCTCTCGTGGTGCGGCCTGTCGCCCATTGGGAGTGGAAGTCTCTCTCACCCCCCCAAGTTGTAACGGGGAGCGGCATGTCGCCCCCGATTCTTCCTGCACATTGTAACCGCAAACAACTAGTGGATTTTGACCGGCACAAATCCGATCACATGGTTTTTTTCCCCGGTTGAGTGGTTTTTTCACGTCATCACATCTTGTGTCAACCTTCTATTTTCATTGACTGTGTGCGTGCTAAATCGTCTCGTAAGCTAAGACGGTCCAAGTAAATCTGATCCGACCGAAATATCGAGTTAGTCCGCAACAAAGATCATGATCATTATTTATTTAAAATATTTTACAATTTAAAGCAAAAAACTGAGTCATTATTTCGAGTATTATCTTATCTCACACCTTGACTCATCTAACTTTTTTAATTTTTTTCATATACTAATTAATTTATTTGAACATATGTTTTATTTTTTTAGATATGGATAATTAAAGTCAAAAATTGTTGGGTTCAAGAGAATTTGAAGAGTCGTTGATTTTGCGTAACTCGGTCATTTACTCACTTCTTCAGTCTTCTTCTGAATTTTTCTAAATTATCTTTTATTTTGTGTATTAAAATATTTTCCACAGTAGATTTTGATGCACTTCAGATGCTAGCGGAAGTGAGTGTACGATCAATCACATTCTTCTTTCACTAGAGAAAGTTCGACGGACATAAGCTCTATCGACTGCTGGCAGTGCCAAAAGGACTAGTGAGGATACCCTTTAAGGTCCTGAAACTTAAAGTGATAGCCTTGCGGCCGAGGGTTGCTCGAATGTCAGGCTTGGTCTTACTTTATAATAAAGCTCTACAACTCACCCACCTGGAGCACAAGAGTCTCAGCCGAGTGGTCGAATTTTATTGTAATAGTACTGACTAATTAATTATCTACAGAGAAATTAATGTGTTAACATTGCTTGATGCATTGCACAGTAAGTAATTTAATTTTAATTATAACTACTCTTTGTTATTGTTATATTAATGTTTTGACGATGAATTTTTTTATGTACAAATCGCTAGCTTACAGACGTTCTTTAGATTGGAAAGAATGACTGTGGATGTTTAAATTCATAACAAGTTATTTGCATTTCCTCCACACAAACGTTACCAGAGAAGAGGCGGCTCAGAGAAATTTGAATTCGTCGAATATAATAATTAATATATATCCTAACGGAAGCGACCATAATCTAAAGCTTCTCAACTACGGCTTCACCAGCTTTCTTCCGAGTGAAAGTCTCTTGTGATTGACGTCTAGTCATGCACCGGAGGTGATGAAGCAAATACTCAGATGATTTAACACTCAAGATTCACCCGACGGCGGTTGTTTACTGCATGAAGATTTTGTTCTTTGAATTGCTAACAGGCGGAAATCCAAACTTAGTTGATATGTATTTGGTATGATGTATCATGAATAAGAAAATGATTAACGAAAGCAATCCTGATAGATTGATAGAGCAAATCTGTTGGGATATATCGCGGAAACTATCCCCAGGTGAAACCAAATATTTACAGGGTGTACAAGAAAATATAAATCTGAACAAACTCTACAAACATAAATCATGTTACTACAATAATAAACCATGAAGAAATGTACCGACGTCCGTTACAGAAAACACCGCGGAGGAGCCGGACTCGCTCGATCCGCGGGAGAAAGAATAACCTTGACTGCAATCCGCTAGCACAGTGGACGCACAAGGTTCACGAAGAACCTTCGTCGTCGGGTGATGACCAAACCAGCCGCCACCACCGAAGAAGCATCGTCGAGGCCAACTGCACTCACGCACGCCATCGACGCCAAGCCGCACCACCGGAGAAAAACACCATCAAGGCCACTGCACTCCCGCATGACTTCGCCGCCATGTCCGCACCACCGAAGAGAAACTCCGTCAAGGCCACTGCACCACCGCAGGCCTTCGCCGCCACGCCCGCACCGCCTCATCTACTCCAAGACCGGTAGAGATCATCTCCTCCAAGACCGGTGGCTATTTCCTCCAAAATCGGTGGATACGTTGAGAGTCCCACACGAGGAGAAATGCTCCGCCGTCATCACACGGTGTTGCACCAACGACAACCACCGGCTGCATCCAACAGAGGTCTCCCACCCCTTGCGGCACCAAGAGTGAGACGGCGGCGGCGGCTCCTCCTCGCAAACTAGAACGGGGTCGCAAATCCCCTCACGCGAACACCCAGGCGGGCTGTTTTTCTTTTCTTCCTGACGGATGTAGCCTCTCTACTCAAAAGAATAGTGGTGGTGATTTTTTTTTTCAAACCATGAACAGTAGTGATATATATATATATATCCCTTGCACAGATTTCATTCTATATATACTAACATGTATATATATAATAATAATGGTGGTGATTTAATTTTAGGCAAGAGAGAGCAGCTCTCTCTAAATTAACGTCATTAATAGAGCTGGGTATTTTCCTTGCATGGCGTTTTCAAATTCGGATCCGAACCAAAAATTACAAAATCCACTTCTCCATAATCAAATATGTCGACAACTATAAGATCATTCTGGAGCTCCATGAAATTGCGATGCAATGTACAGAGCTGAGGCTGGAGGGACGAGATGTGATGAGCAACCTATGTCAAAGAATTTTAGATATAGAATAAAGTACAGCTTTCACAAACGCTCAAAAATAGCAGCACCACGTTGGCATTTTGTTGGCATTTTGAAGATGAATTTTAAATCAAATTATATACTTAGCTTTATTATTCTATTGTAGTCCAGTCCAAAAAGACTGTCGGTCCGGTCCCGGACCGGTCTTTTAAAAGACCGGTCTTTTGACCGACCGGTCCCGGACCGGTTCCTCCCAAACCGGTCCCGGTCAGGACCGGTTTTCCTCCTCTGGAGGAGGACCGGTTGGGACTGGAGGACCGGTCCTGGACCGGTCTTTTTTACAGGTCTTTTGTCCGATCTTTTAATAAATTGACTAAAAATGATCGGTCTTTTAAAATTACTAAAATGATCATGTATATATATAATAATAATGGTGGTGGTTTAATTTTAGGCAAGAGAGAGCAGCTCTCTCTAAATTAACGCCATTAATAGAGCTGGGTATTTTCCTTGCAATGGCGTTTTCAAATTCGGATCCGAACCAAAAATAACAAAATCAACTTCTCCATAATCAAATATGTCGACAACTATAAGATCATTCTGGAGCTCCATGAAATTGTGATGCAATGTTGTTGGAAACGTGTATGGGTCCTTTGCACTTCAACTAGCAACCACAAAGTGATCGGCCGAGAACACCCACGCGAGACCGCCTAGCCGCGTGACTAACAATCCGCCGAGTCACCCTTCCAACACGCGAGTGCGAGCTCTGTAACGCCCCTGGCTTTTCTGTGTTTTGTTTGATAGATGTTTGGTGTTATGATGACGCGTTTCCGGTCTTTTTGCCGTTGTTAGAGCGTGGTCATAGATCTTTAGGTTCCTTTAGTGGTCTGTTAGTAGCATATTTGCAAGATTCCCCAGCTAGCCGGAGTCCGTTGTGGTGACTCGGCTGAGCCTCTTAGAGAATGCTTGTGTTTTGGCTTCGGGTAGTTTTAGCCCGAGTTTTGATCGCCGGATGTTGTCTTCGACTTCGTCGTTGTGTTAGTAGCTTGGGTGTTTAGCTACGGTGCGAGTTTTGTCGAAATCCGCGATCGTTTGTTTTTCGCGTCGCTTCGACGTTTGTTTTGTTAGCCGGTAGTGGCTACCTGTTTGTCGTGCATGACCTTGTGTGGTCGAGCTTGGTAAGGCTGGTGCCTTGTTTTAGGCTATGTTTGATTAGCCAATTATTTATATATATGTATATATATATATATATATGTAAATGTGTATATGCATGTTTGAGTTGAGCTTGGGGTGCCAATAGCCATCTTGGTGGCTGATTTTTTTTCTTAAGCTTAAGATTATATGTTTGTATATACATATATATATTTGTATCTATAGAAATATTATATATTATATGTTATATTATATATTATATGTTATATTATATATTATATATTATATATAGTTATATATATATTTTTTAGCTTGAAGTGGCGATTTAGGAGAAACGGTCTGGCCATTGCTTTAGTGCCAGCTTATTTTATTAGCATTAGAATAAGTGAGTGGATGGTTATTAAAAGCCTCAGCTGTTCTCCTCCTCCCCATTTCTCCTCATTTCCCGAGCTTGCTGGCTTCCAGCGGAAGTAAGGAGGCGGAGGAGCTGAAGCTTTGGCCGGCGATTTCCGGTGAGGTTAGTGTTCGGTTTTCTCGGGTGAAGGCGGATCCGGCTTGCTCTCGCCCAGATCTTCCTTCCTAGATAAGTTTTGCTAGCTCTAGGGTTGTTTCTAGAAGCTAGGGTTTTCAGATTTCTCTCCTTCTCCCTCAAAGCTTCAGTTTTGGTCTTCTAGGTGGCCGATCTTACTGCCGGTGCCGAGTTTTGGAAGCAGCTGCTGCATCTAGGAGGTGAGGCAAGTGGCTCCTTGCCCTTGTCATTTTTTTTTATCTTTTTTATACTTTGTTAAATTGCTGTTATTAGCTTGGTTGTGCTTTTAGGAGCTAGTGCAGCAGTGCTTCTTTGCTGCAGTTTTGTCCAGCTCTAGTGCGTCCAAGAGTTAGGTTAATCTCTCCTTTTTCGTTCTCGGTTTGGTGTCCAGTTAGTAGCTGAAGGTAGGGTTTGCTTTATTAAGCTTCAGTCCAGTTGCTAGGTAGCTGTGGTCGGGTAGGAGGGGTAGGAGAGAGAGTGGGAATTATTTTCCAACTCTCTGGATAGTAGGCGTTGAGTGGGCTGGGGTTGGGTTAGCTCCAGGTTTTCTTCCCCTTTTCTCACTTGTATGTTTGTCTTGGCTGGTGCCAAGGTTGTTGGTTAGTATTAGGATTAGACTTAGCTTAGTGGTAAGCTAGTTTAGGGCTACTGTGGTCAGGTAGGAGAGGTAGGAGTGAGAGCTGGAATTAAATTCCAGCTCTCGGGTTTGGAGGAGCTGAGGGAGCTGGGTCAGGTTAGCTCCAGGAAATTTTTTTCTGGATTTTCTGCTAAGTCAAAAACGTTGAGTGAGTGTACCTCACTCAACGCCTAGACTGTTAGGCTTATGGTGTTGAGTGTGGTGCACTCACTCAACGCCATGGTTGATTTTTGCGGCTAAGGGTCCAGGCGTTGAGTGGAGTGGCCCTCACTCAACGCCAGGTTGTCTTTTTGTGGTTAAGTCTTTGGCGTTGAGTGAGGGTACCTCACTCAACACCGTGGTTGTTTTGGCGTTGAGTGAGGTAGACTCACTCAATGTCGAAGTTTTTTTTGGCTAAGTATTTAGCCTTGGGATGTGTGCTTCTTTAGGACTGTTAGAGGAGTTTTTCCTTCCTAAGGGGGATGTTGGGGTGTTCGGCTAGTTTTTGCACGCTGACTCGTGGACTATGGCCGGAGGGGGGTGTTTTCTGGACTCTGGAGGGGTGAAATGTGTGTACTGAGCTGTGGACACCACGAAGTCTGGACAATGGGGCCGACTTGTTTAGGTGTGTGGACCCTAAGGCTGCCACCGGTTTTGTTCACCCTTGAGTATTTATTTTGGGGTCTGGTTGTTGGTGTTGGTACTGCCACCCACTCTAGCCCCTTATTATTTACACTCCGGTCATTTGCCCACAAAGTTAGGATTGTTAGCTCTTTCTTTTCCTGCTTTTGGCTATTCCTGCTAGTGTACTGATGCTTTACTGCTGCAAGTTGTTTCTTTCTGCCGAGCAGGTAGCTTTTGTGCTCACACTTGGTGTGATTTACCTTTACTGTCCTTTTGATAGTATTTTTCTTCTTACTGTCATACTTTTCACTTACTGTTAGCTGTTGCTTTTGTTACCGGGTTGGTAAACCCTTTTTACTCGCACTTAAATCTTATAATCTTCATGCTTTGATATTGTGCTGAGGAGTTCTTTCTTGAATGCCTCAGGTCCAGGTTGTAGCCGATAGAGCGGCTGTTTCCTTTTAGTGGGTTTTGCTGATAGCCTCCAGGGTAGTTGAGTTGCAGATCTTCCACCTTGTGAGGTAGTTATTCTTCTTTTCTGTATGGGCATGCACACTCACCAGTGGGTTCGTGTCGGGTTGTCAACTCCCACTGGTGGCTTACTTGTTTTGCTGAATATGAATTAAAACTGTTGTTCTTGGCCTCTAGGGTTGCTTACTTGCTTTTGGTAAGGTTTTATGCTAGGTTGCATGTTAGGTATTTTAAAATCCTAAAACTATTATATGTATCTCATGCATATCATATTTGCAAAACCAAAACACTATCTTCTTTAAGCGAAAAGAATATCTTTCATATATAAATACTATACTCACCTTAGGAGTCGTGCACACCATAAGTGGTCCCTTGTGGGCCCTTATACTCATTTAGGATGTCAAATCAACTAAATCAAAGTATTTTGCCACTGTAAACAAATATATTTTCCTATCATGGACTAGCTGATCCACTGTGCCGAGGGATACGGCCTTTAAATAAACTGGTTTTCTACTATTTTAAAACTTGTGATTTGAAGTCTTAGTGCGTTGCCTGAGTGTCAGCAGTTATCCCCTGCTCGACATGGCATCACAACGCGTGTTTTCCCGTACTCTGATACTTCTTAACCTCGGGGAAAATGCAGGTTGTGACAGTTGGTATCAGAGGGAGGTTGCTTGACAATTGGTCGGGCAACCTTTCCCTGGTTTGCATTAGTATTTTTAGCGTCATATCATACACACACCGATATGTCATCCGCACGTCTTGGCTAAAGTACGAACACTACACTCATAAGCATGAAGAAGTATACGGGGCATATTATGTAGTATGGGATGCATAATATGTGTTTGTATATGGATCCACCATAGGAGGCAACATGTGAGGTTTATGTAGTATTGGATGCATAACCTCACCACATGAATGCGGCTAGCACGTTTTCTTTTTTTTCGTTGCATGGGAATGTTATGTAGTATGGGATGCATAATATTTTCATGTGTACGCCGCCCATGACATGCATTAAGGCCTTTTTAGAATGCATAGCATAACATTTCATAAGCACAACGTGTCAGGCTAAAGATTTACATGATGAAATATGTACAAACATGGTTTTGAGTCAAAACGAATATAAAAGCCTGCATTCATAGTTTAGGCACATGAGTTAGTATGATGGTAGTGAACCATCTCAGGTTAAGCATAACATCATCATTATAAAACAAATACCAGAGCAAGTTTTGTAGTTGAAATTCATATTTAAGTATGCTTGTCTGTACCGGGTAGTTTTGTTCTAGCTGTTGGACTGGGTTTTAACTAGAGCTGGTGCGATTAGAGGATGGCGAAGCGTACTGCGACGCGATCGACTCCCCAATCTAAGGGTGAGTCTTCGGGATCCCAGAGCGAGGCTCTGATTGAAAGTTTGCGGCTAAGTAATGAAGCCTTATCTAGGCAGATGGTAGACATGCAGACCCAGATTCAGTCCTTGGTTGCAGTAGTGGCAGGGCAGACTCAGGGAGTTCAGGACCCCGTTGAGGGTGTAGCTATTCCTCCCCCTCCTGCTCCTCTTATGCCTCCAGTTGTGGTGCCCCCGGAGATGGCCTTCATATCTCAGTTTCAGCGGCTTAGGCCCCCTACTTATGAGGGGCAAGTGGATTTCATGATTTTGGATGAATGGTTGATTTCCTTAGAGGCGATGTTCTCCTATTCTAGGATTACGGATGATCAGAAGGTAATGCTCGCTGCCTACCAGCTCAAGGGACTGACAAAGAGTTGGTGGCTAAGGGAGAAAGAAAGTTTGGTGGCAGGATTCACCTGGGAGTCGTTTAAGGTAATGTTGTTAAGTAAATTTCTGCCCTCAGTCGAGCGGGACCGGTTGATGAACGACTTCCTGCATTTGAAGCAAAGGAAACTCACGGTCAGTGAGTATGAGGTTGAGTTTAGCAAACTGAGTCGGTTTGCTCCTGGACTTGTGAGTGTTGAAGCAGACCGGGTTAAGCAGTTTCTGGGTGGGCTAAGAAGCGACGTTCAGCAGTTAGCAAATGCCTACGGAGCAGTCAGTTATGCCGGTGTGGTTGAAGCTGCTTTAAAGGTCGAGGCCATTGAGAATGCTAATAATAGAGGCCAGCAGGCAAGGCAAGACAAGCGGAAGTCTGTTGGAGGGAAAGGCCCCCAGGAACCTGATGCAGTTTCAAGGAAGAAGACCAAGGGGACTTGTAGCTTCTGTGGCCGGCCGGGCCATCCTTTGGATAAGTGCTTCAAGAGATTAGCAGCGCAGAAGAAAGAGCAAGTCCATGCTATTCAGGGTGCTCCCAGAGGGGATGTGGTGTGTACCTTGTGCGGAAAGAAGGGGCATGATGCGGCCCGTTGCTGGTTGAAAAATAAAGTTTGCTTTTAGTGTGGGCAAAAGGGTCATCTCAAGGCGAGGTGCCCTCAGGCGCAGCCCATTCTCCCAGCAGTTCCATTGCAGGCGTTGCCGCCACCCCCGTACGTGGATAAAGGCAAGGGGAAGCTGAATGTTATTTCTTCAGAGGAAGCGCTGACCTCGACTCAGGTCATTTCAGGTTAGATTTCTCCCTAGCTTGAATGTTTTGATTCTTGTATAGTTTATCTTTTGTTTTCCCTTAGTTGCGTGGGCTACTTTATAGGGAGATTTAAGGTAAAGAACCGCTGGGCGCGCGTTTTTTTCGATTCTGGCGCTACCCACTCTTTTGTTGCTAGGGCTTTCGTGGAGCGATTCCGTTTGGGCCTAGATCGTGTTGGTGGAGCTTTCTGCGTCAAGTTCCCTTCTGGTGACTCTGTGATTTTAGATTTGGGTATTCAGGGCTGCCCAATCTTGTTGGGGGACTTTCTAGCAAAGGCGGATCTGAAGGTGATTGACCTGGAGGACTTCGATGTTATCCTAGTCATGGACTGGTTATCCAGATATGATGCGGTTATCCAGTGTAAGGGTAAGCGCTTGGATTTCGTGAAGGACAACGGTCAACCCGGGAGCGTTTATGCTGATCCACTTCAGAAGTCTCCGGTTTTTTCTGCGGTACGTGCTCGTAAGTTGCTTGATTCTGGCTGTTTTGACTGTTTGGTCTCTCTGGTAGGGACAGATGTTAGTGTGCCGCGGTTGGAGGAGATTCCTGTTGTTTATGAGTTCTCTGATGTTTTTCCTGACGATCTTCCCGGTCTTCCACCCGATAGAGATGTCGAGTTCGTTATAGATTTGGAGCCGGGTACGCGTCCTATTGCTAAGGCGCCATACCGCATGGCCCCGCGAGAGCTGGAGGAGTTGCGGATCCAGCTAGATGAGATGTTGGCAAAGGGTTTTATCAGGCCGAGTTCGTCGCCCTGGGGTGCGCCTATGCTGTTCGTAAAGAAGAAAGACGGGTCGATGAGGCTATGCATCGACTACAAAGAGCTGAACAAGGTTACAATTAAGAACAGGTACCCTCTGCCTCGGATTGATGATTTGTTTGACTAGCTGCGTGGTAGTGCTGTGTTTTCAAAGATAGACCTTCGTTCGGGCTATCACCAGTTGAGGATTCGGGAGTCAGATGTTCCGCGGACGGCGTTCCGTTCTCGTTATGGGCATTTCGAGTTCTTAGTCATGTCATTTGGTTTGACTAATGCTCCTTCAGCTTTCATGGATTTGATGAACCGCGTGTTCAAGGATTGCCTAGACAAGTTTGTGATTGTCTTTATTAACGACGTTTTGGTGTACTCCCGGAATGCAGAAGAGCATGATCGAAATTTGCGTCTGGTCTTAGCAACTCTGAGAGACCATAAGCTTTACGCCAAGCTGAGCAGATGTGAATTTTGGCTGCCTCAGGTATCTTTCCTCAGCCATGTGGTTAACAAGGAGGGCATCTCAGTGGACCCAGAAAATATCGATGTGGTTATGGAATGGGCGAGACTTGTTACTCCTCGAGAGATCAGAAGCTTCTTGGGCTTGGCGGGCTATTATAGAAGATTTGTGGAGGGATTCTCCACCCTGTCTGCGTCGTTGACCAAGTTGACGCAGAAGAATGTAGCCTTTGTATGGGATGACAAATGTGAAGAGGCTTTTTAGGAGCTAAAGAGAAGGCTATGTTTAGCTCCTGTTTTGTCCTTGCCTACTGAAGGTGCTGAGTATGATGTATATGTGGATGCATCGCATATCGGGCTGGGATGCGTACTGATGCAAGACGGGAAGGTGATTGCGTACGGGTCGAGACAGCTAAATACTCATGAGAGGAATTACCCTACGCACAACCTGGAGTTTGCTGCCGTGATCTATGCTCTGAAGTTATGGAGGCATTTGTTGTATGGTGTGCAGTGTAGGATTTTTACTGATCATAGGAGCTTGAAGTATGTCTTCACGCAGAAGGAGTTGAATCTGCATCAGCGAGGATGGCTAGAGTACGTGGTCGACTATGATGTCGAGATTCAGTATCATCCGGGCATGGCCAATGTGGTGGCCGACGCCCTGAGTCAGAAATCAGGGAAGATTTTTGTTGGGATTTGTCTCCACAATACCTCAGATTTGTAGGAAGTCAGACCTTGAACTAAGATGAATTAAGTTGTATTTGATATTGTTTTTGAGTTGTATGTATGCAGGATCTTATTGTCAAGTGTAGACCAATGTAAGTCTATAATGGGTCATCAAACACAAGACCATACAATGTAATTCCTCATTGTGTGATCCAAGGTGTTGACTCATGTATAGCCTCTCTATTGGGATACACTTCATCTACAGGAATTTGGACTCGTGGACTCTGGAGTATTGAAGATTATCTCAGAAGATTTTCTCTAAGTCCACATACTTGAGTAATACCCTTAATATACTCGAGTAAGTGACTTAGTGCTCGATTAGTTCATTAGACATACTCGAGAAGACTCTGTATACTTGAGTATGTGAGCTTATACTCGAGTAGATTTCCTTTTTCTCGAGTGAGCAATATCTTATACTCGAGTAGATGGTTAGTCACTCGAGTAGGTTATGTATTATACTCGAGTAGATCTTTCTGTATTCAGTCTGAAATTTTCTAAGTCCACATACTCGAGTACTTCTCTCATATACAAGAGTAAGAGACTTAGTACTCGAGTAGATTGGATTTCATACTCGAGTAGTTTTCAAGTTACTCGAGTAAGTGTTCTATTTGTACTCGAGTAGATCTGGACACTCATCTCAGATTTTTTTCTAAGACCATATACTCGAGTACTTCCCTGATATACTCAAGTAAGTGACTCTGTACTCGAGTAGATTGGTTTTCACACTCGAGTAAGTATGTAGTTACTCGAGTAGTTTTCTTAAGATACTCGAGTAGTTTCTTTCCTTGTACTCGAGTATATTCCTCTTTTATCTACTCGAGTAGCTGACCTCTTATACTCAAGTATATTACTTCTCTCGAGTATACTGGTTCAGATTTCCTGGAATATTTCTAAGTCCAGTTTCAACGGGTATTTTGAAATAGTCTTTTCTGATTAGTCTACGTGTCATCATTAAAGATTATTATGACCGTTGTAGCTCGCCTATAAATAGGTCCTTTCCGATTTGACCTATTAACATTAACTATTATCAGAATACTGAGATTATTTTATGAAAGAGAAAATTCCGAAAACCTAATTTCCGTCGGCCGCCATTACTGGTTTCGGAAAGAACTTTGGATCGTCATCTCTCAGCCGCTACTGCCGATCTCTGACTTTCTAGCGATTCAGACTCAAGAAGAATCATCTGATCACTCTTTGCTTCATCGATCTCTGAAATATCTACTCGATCGTGGTGATTCAAGATTTCAGATCCGTGGATTTCTGTCAAGCCTTCTTCAACAATTTCTGTCCTAGCCGAAAGCTTTCAACGAAGAAGACGAAGCCAAAGATCCAGATCTGTGCTATTTGTTGTTTGTATTTTTCTTCAAACAATTTTTTTGTAGGAGATTTATCTCCGAGTAGTAGGAAGTTGTATCTTCCGAGTGTAGATCCAGTTGGGATCGAGTTTTGTAGGAACGTAGTTTCGAGGTGTAGGATTGGTTTGCAATCCGAGATAGTGGAGTAGCTGAATCTAGTGATTTGCTAGATCGATGAGGAAAGTGGGCGTACCCAAGATCGGGGAACCACTATAAATCTCTTGTCGTCTGTGTGATTGATTGCTTACTTGTGTGTGCTAGTTGTTAAATTTTTTATTCCGCTTTTGACGCACATCTCACATATTCACCCCCCTCTAGGTGATTTAGGTAGACAATTTGTTCCTCTCAATTGGTATCAGAGGGAGGTTGATCGTTAAAAGGTTAACACCTTGATCTGATCCTTCCCAAGTTGTCTTTAGAGAAGTATCAAGCATGAGTAAGACCAAGGATTTTGCTAAGCTCCCTATATGCACCAAGAACAATTTTCCTATGTGGAAGGAAAGAGTTAAATTCTTCATGGAAGTTGTGGACCCTCGGATCTTCATGATTGTTGAAGAAGGTCTGTATGTTCCTATGATTGCATCTACAATAGATCCAACCAAAAAAGTCCCAAAGAAGTTGTTGGACTTGGATAAGGACAAGATTGCACTTGTCTCCCTGGACAAGAAAGCTAAAAATATCATAGCAAGTGCAGTCGATGACTCGATGCTGCAAAATCTGATTCATTGCCTGTCGGCCAAGGAGATGTGGAAATCCCTGGTGACTCTGATGGAAGGCACTGAAGAAGTTAGGGATGATCGAAGATCCCTTCTAAATCAAAAGTATGAAGCCTTTAGGCAAGGTCACAAGGAAGCCATAGCTGATACATTTGAAAACTTCTTCAAGATAGTCAATGGCCTAAGAGTTTATGGCCGAGTCTTCACAAATGGGGAATTGAATGACAAATTCTTAAGATACCTGACTAAGGAATGGGATAATAAGGTTTGCGCCATTCGGGAATTTGGAAGGTTAGCCGAGACGGACCCACAGAATCTGTTCGGAAAGCTTATGTCTTACGAGCTTCAAATCAACTCAAGAAAAGCTGAAGAAGAGATGAGCAGGTCTGCATCCAAGGAGAAGTCTGTCGCTCTGAAGACAGATAGCTCAAGGAAGACAAAGGCTAGCTCTCCTGTCCCAGATCCTGAAGCTGATGAAGAAGAATCATCTGAGCTAAGCTCCTCTGGCTCAGAGCTATCTGATGGAGAATTCTCTCTACTCTCAAGACAGTTCAAGAAATTCTTGAACAAGAAGAAACATTGGAAAGGCAAGGATGCCTCCTATAGAAGATCACGCAATGATGGTGATCGCCATAGAAAAGGCTCAAGCAGTCACGACAGGTATGGATCTAAACCGAACAAACATTATTCGACTGACATTGTTTGTTATTGCTGTAATAAGCCAGGTCACGTCATTGCGGATTGCCCCCATAAGAAGAAAGAGGGTATCAAAAGAGAAGAGAAGAAGTCCTACAATAAAAGGAGGATAGAAAAAAGTATGTTAGCCAAGAAGGGCAAAACTCTCAGTGACTCCGACTCATCTGAGTCGAGTGCAGAAGAGGAAGAAGCCTATTTTGGACTAATGGCTCTAACTGATGATGAACAAGTCCCCCAATTCACTGGGGAGGTAAAATCCCACACCCCTCTTTCAGAATCTGATGATGATAATGAGCAAGAGGGCTATTCCTCTGAGGATGAATCTGAACTCATGGGACAATATAAGGAGTTACTCAAGGCTTACGACAAATGTCGCCGAGTTGTGAAAACTCAAGCTAAAGAGATCAAATCTCTAAAAGCTACAGAGAGCACCTTAAGAGAGGAAGTCTCTATGACTGAGTCTCTCAAGGAAGACTTCAATAAATCTATTGAAGAATATAACAAGGCTCTTGATCACCTGGGCCTTAAGGAGAAAATCATCAAGGATTTGGAAGAACAACTCTCGGCTGAAAAGAAACTTGTAGAAAGTTTCTCTAAGCCTAAGACTGTACTTCCTCTAATTGCTGAATTCTCAGCTAAGTCCAAGGGTGCTGGTCTAGGCCACAATGGTGCTCCTAGTAAATCCTCTAGGAGAAACAAGGCCAGGAGAAAGAATAAGGATGCCAAGAAGGCTTTAGCCGAGGAAAAAGGGAAAGCTCCTTTGGAGCCAGTCTCGTTCAAGAAAGTTATCTTTCCTGCGAACGAATTCGACTACGAGTCCACCTATGGACACTTCACTAGGCCGATCCCGGAGAAGCCTAAGTCAAGGTACCAAGGTTGGACTCGCCCTCGTAACTTTGGCGAGAGTGTCTTCAAGGAACCTTATGAAGAGATTCAACTTCAGTGCTATGGACCATATGCTCATGGTCATAACATCAAGAAGGCACCAAAGGTAAAACCTGTTGTGGAAAAGCCCATGAAGGAGAAAATTTCATGTAATTGCCATCATCATGAAGCTTCTTCCTCCAAGAATGCTACCTCTGCTGAACCTCCTCTCAAGAAGGGCAAGCAGGAGTCAGTAAGGCAAAGATACAATAGATTCGACTGTTGGTGCTGTGGTAGAGTTGGTCACTTTGCCATAGATTGTTGGTTTAATCCTAGAAATGTTGCAACTCCTCAAGTTAGCAACGTGATAATGACCACTCATGAGGCTAATACTCGTAGGGGGAGTATTCTAACTCGAGACCAAGGACCCAAACGTGTTTGGGTTCCTAAGGCTAAGTGATTGTAATTGCAGGTATGTCCAAAGGCCATTAAAACGCCAATCTGGTATTTGGACAGTGGATGTTCTCGGTATATGACCGGGACAAGGAGACTACTTCAGAATTTTTCACCGGTGTTGAACGGACCAAAGGTCATCTTTGGAGGTTCGGACCGAGGAATTACCAAAGGCTACGGTGTGATTACTAACAGTAACGTATCCTTTTCGGATGTAGCCTATGTTGAAGGATTGGAACACAATCTCATCAGCATAAGCCAACTATGCGATAAAGGATACGTGGTTGAATTTTATGCTGACAAGTGTTTGATAAAATCGGTTAACAACATGGAAACTATTTTATCAGGCACTCGAAGCAGAAATATTTTCTGTTTAAATTTCATTTGTATTGACTCCTCTACACCAGTATGTCTTTTAGCAAAAAGTAGTGCATCTCTTACTGACCAATGGCACAAGAGACTAGCACATATTAACTTCAAAACTATTAATAAACTATTCTCTCAAAACTTAGTACGTGATGCCCCTAATGTCAAGTGCGTTAAGGATAGCCCTTGTCATGCCTGTATAAAAGGCAAGCAAACAAGGAGTTCATTTAAAAGCATTATAGGCAAGGATTCTGATAGAAGCTTACAGCTTCTTCATATGGACTTGTTTGGTCCACTGCAAGTTAGAAGCTTGGGAGGTAAGGAATATACATTGGTTATTGTGGATGATTACTCGCGCTTTGAGTGGGTATTCTTTCTGAAACACAAGTCAGATACCTACAATATTTTCACTTATTTTGTTAGGCAAGTCCAGAATGAATACAATTGTTCCGTAGTTAGAATCAAAAGTGACAATGGAACGGAATTCAAGTCTGGGGCCATGACAGAATACTGTGAAAGTCAAGGTATCTTTCATGAGTTTTCCTCTCCTCGCACTCCACAGCAAAATAGAGTAGCCGAGAGAAGGAACAGAACACTCATAGAGGCTTGCCGGACTATGTTGAGTGATGCTTCACTTCAAGAATACTTCTGGGCTGAAGCCGTCAACACCGCTTGTCACGTGCAAAATCGAGCACTCATCAACAAGAACCATGATAAGACTCCTTACGAACTTCTAAAAGGCAGGAAACCAACCATTTCATATTTTAGAATCTTTGGCTGCAAATGCTTCATGCTTAACAACGGTAAGTATCACACTCCAAGTTTAGCGAGAAAAGCTTTGAAGGTATTTTTGTAGGTTATAGTAGTCATAGTAAGGCCTATAGAGTATTTAATAGAAAAAATCTTGTGGTAGAATAATCGATACACATTGTATTTGATGAGACGAGCTTGCTGCAAAGCAACTCTTCTAGTGTGTTCATTGAAGATGCAGGTACAAAGATAGATGAACTCAGCTTGGATGAACCTACTGAAGATAAAGATGAAAAGTTCATCAAGATCACCTCTACAACCCCTATTGGAGAGGTAGATGATACGGATGAAGAATTCATCCCAGCTGAAGATGAAACTCCAGTGGCTGAAGAGATTCCAGATACAAGGACTCTAGAGCTCAGACACTTGAAGGATCATCCCTTGGACCAAATCATAGGAGATCCCCAGGATGGTGTCAGGACTCGGAGAGGTACAACTAACGAGAATTTATTCTTAAGTTTTTTATCACAGGTTGAACCTAAGAAGTTTGAGGAAGCAAACTCGGATGCATCCTGGATTCTAGCCATGGAAGAAGATTTAAATCAGTTCAAGCGTTGCAAAGTTTGGACACTTGTTCCTAGACCCAAGAGTAAGAACGTTATCGGGACAAAATGGGTCTACCGGAACAAGATGGATGAAGATGGAACTATTATAAAGAACAAAGCCAGACTCGTTGCCAAGGGCTATCGTCAAGAAGAAGGAATCGACTTCGATCAAACATATACTCCAGTGGCAAGACTGGAGGCGATCAGGTTATTCCTTGCTTATGCGGCACTTAAGGGTTTTACCGTCTATCAGATGGATGTAAAGTCCGCCTTCCTGAATGGTGACATAAAGGAAGAAGTGTATGTAGAGCAACCGCCAGGTTTTGTTGACTCAACTTTCCCTAATCATGTTTATTTACTACAGAAAGCTTTATATGGTCTTAAACAAGCTCCTCGAGCTTGGTATGAGACGCTGTCTAGCTTTCTTCTTGAGAACAAGTTCACAAGAGGAAAGATAGACAAGACATTATTTCTTAGGGAAATAAAAGGCAAGATTTTGCTAGTGCAAATCTATGTCGATGACATTATTTTTGGCTTTACGGATAACAACCTCTGCAAGAAGTTCTCCAAACTTATGCAAGGGAAGTTTGAAATGAGCAGTATGGGCGAGCTGAAGTATTTCTTAGGGCTTCAGGTGAAACAATCTGAGGATGGAATTTTCATCTCACAGACCAAGTTCACCAAAGAGCTACTTAAGAAATTTGGAATGGAGAATGCAACCTCTATGAGGACTCCAATGGCCTCAGCTATGTCTCTAGACAAGGATGAGAAAGGGAAACCTTTTGATGAAACCAAGTACAGAAGCATAATTGGGTCTTTGCTCTACCTTACCGCAAGTAGACCAGATATAATGTTTTCAACATGTGTATGCGCTAGATTCCAAGTGAACTCTAAGGAATCTCACTACATTGCTGCAAAGCGAATTTTGAGATACCTTAAAGGTATACCAAATCTTGGCTTATGGTACCTAAGAAGTAATGATAGTGAACTAATTGGATTTTCAGATGCAGATTTTGCAGGAAGCAAAGATGTTGGGTACATTGGAAAATGTGTACCTGATTTGAAGAAGCCTAACTTAGCTCAATGATATACATCAAGGTGTATTTGATGTTATTTTGAGTTGATATGTGCAGGTTAAGAATGTACTAAAATGCAGGAAAATTATTCTAAGTCCATGTGTCGACAGCAGAAGAAGCTGTGTCGACACTTTAGAAAGATTGTGTCGACACTTGAACTAGGTTGTGTCGACACAGAGAAAAAGAGTCGACAATAATTGTGTCGACACCGGGAAGCAGTGTCGACACACAGAAGTTTGGTCTACATCAACTGTGTCGACACCAGAAGACTGTGTCGACACACAGAGGCAGAGTCGACAACAGCTGTGTCGACACCTAGAGGCTGTGTCGACACACACTATATTCTGAGTCTACATCAACTGTGTCAACACACAGGACTTCTGTCGACACACTGCAAAGTCTAGACCAATTTAATTGCTGGTGAATGGTGAAGTGTTTGTGTCGACACAAATACTCAGTTTTGACACATTCTCAAGATGCAGTATCAAGAAGCTGAGTCGACATAAAGGCAGACATGTCGACATCATCAAAGGCAGTGTCGACACCTAAGTCACTTATGTCGACACATATTGACAGATGGTCTCGATACTTTCTAACAGTCAGTCTCGACACTTTGCTGACAAAGACAAAGGCACAAGATCTGTTTGAAGACTTGACAGCTGTGAGTTACAACAGGTCGACTAAAGCTGTCAGACTTGTCAGAAGTTTGTTAGAAACCGGATCAGCCGGTTACCAAGAGTGGAGTCTATAAATAGACAGATTCAGAAGAAGAAAAATATATATACATAGAAACTGATTGAGTGATCATTGTTGTGAGACAAGATCTCTAATCAAGAAAGTGCAAGGCACAGAAGAAGATCTTCGTGAGAAGATCTAAGAAGACATTCTGAAGTGAACATCCACTCAGATTCAGTCTAAGTTGAATTCATTCAAGAATTCAGAAGTATTATCAAGGGTTGTGGATAGAGAGAGATCCAACCATTTGAAGTCAAGAAGGAAGCTGTCACAGGTTTCTTAAGATGCAGTATATTCCAAAGGAAATCAACTTAAACTAAGTTCAGATTCAAGAAGCTTTGAAGAAAGCTAAGATCCAGTTGATTTCATCCATCAGGATTTTCAAGAAGCTGATCAAGAACAGTCTTGTCCCTTCTCTCTCAACAGGGGCAAGATATTATATAACTTCATTTTAAAATTCTGTAAGATCTATTTATAGATCTGAGTTGTAAGCCTATTATATAAAGGCTGAGTGTAGGAGAGGTGTTCTCTGAGTGGTAGGGCTGTTTATGCCTGAGTTGTAGGAGAAGGTGTTCTCTGAGTTGTAGGCCTTGTGGCAAAGCTGAGGTAGGGCTGGTTAGCCTGAGCTGTAGGAACCTTATAGGGTTCTGAGTTGTAGGAACCTTTCAGGGTTCTGAGTTATAGGATCTGAGGATCTGAGATAAAAGAAGGAAGTTAGGCCGAATCTAGCACACTGTTAGATAGGTGAAGGGGGAAAGTGGATGTACCCAGACCTTGGGGAACCACTATAAATCTGTGTGCAATCTGTGATGTGTGCATGTTTGTGATTGCTGTGCTGTATTAGCTGCAGAGTTTTCTGAATTTACTTGTAGCTTGTAGTTATATTCTGCCTTAAGTTAAAATAAGCATTAGAACCTATTCACCCCCCCCCCCTCTAGGTGTTTAGGTGGTCTTGAAAGTAAAACTATCAAGTGATATCAGAGGGAGGTTACTCAAAGAAGGACTTAATAGTCTGAGTTAGATCCCTAAAGGCAGAATCAAGAATCAAGAAAATGGGTTCTGGAGAGAATCACAAGGAACTAGGGTCAATAAAATTACCCATCTGCAGAAAAGAGATTTTTGGAATCTGGAAAGAAAGGGTTAGGTTATTTATGGAGGCTTCTGATCCAAGGATCTATATTATAGTAAAAGAAGGTCCATATATCCCAATGAATGTGTCTGCTTTAGATGCAAATGAAAAAACTCCTAAAGATTTCTCTGAAATGACTAAGGATGAAATTATATTGGCAACTATGGATAAGAGAGCTCAGAATATCATAGTGAGTGCCATAGATGATTCTACTTTCCAAAATTTGATTCACTGCAAAACCTCCAAGGAAATGTGGGACACTTTGATTGTCTACATGGAGGGTTCTGAAGAAGTTAGACAAGACAGAAAATCTATGCTTAATCAAGAATATGAGAGTTTCAGACAAGGGAAGTCTGATAGCATAACTGAATGCTACAAGAAATTCTACAGGATAGTGAATGAACTGATGTCCTATGGAAGGGTCTTCAGTACATATGAGCTGAATGACAAATTTCTAAGATCCTTGACAAAGGATTGGGATACCAAGATTTGTGTCATAAGAGAAGTGGCCAAACTAGCAGACATTTCTCCTCCAACCTTATTTAGAAAATTGCTCTCATATGAAATGCAACTAATGGCTAGGAAGGAGGAAGAAAAAATTACAAAAGGAGAGCATAGAGAGAATTCAGTGGCCTTCAAGGTTGAATCCACTAGAAAGAGGAGGAGAATGTCTCCATCACCTCCTAAGGAAGTTGCTGAAGATAACTCAGAAAATTCAGACAATCAGAACTTAGAAAGCAGTGATTCAGATGCAGATTTTGCTGCCTTTACAAGGCAATTTCAGAGGTTTTTGAAGAAGAAGCAGTGGAAGTCAAGGCCCTCCACATCACAGCCAGTTGATGATTACTATCAGAAGAGAAAATCATCAAGAAAGGAAAGGAGCATATCAAAGCCCAGCAAAGCTACAACATCAAAGATTGTTTGCTATTGCTGCAATAGGCCAGGACATGTGGTGGCTGAATGTCCAGATAAGAGGAAGGAGTCAACAGACAGAAAGAAGACTCAACAAAAGGGCAAGAAGGAGAAATCCTTTGTTGCTAAGAAGGAGAAGAGTCTTACAGATCAATCTTACTCAGAGTCAAAATCTGAAGCTGAAGCTTACATTGGATTGTATGCAGCTAATGAAGAAGAGGAGTTTATGCAATTGCTAAACTCCATCTATGATCAAGAAGACCATCAGTGTATGGGACTGATGGTTGATTCAGAAGACAACAAGTGCCAGGATCAGCCTGGTCCCAATAAGGTACAAAGTAATTCTAGAATTTCAGATTACAGTACCTGTTCAGATTCAGATTCATCTGCATCAAGTAATGAGGATGGATCTGAATCTGAAGGAGATATTCATCAGTTGATAGATAAGTATGGAGACTTATTGTAGGCTCTTAAGAAAAGTAAGAACCTAGCCAAAACTCAGGCTCAAGAGATTGCAGATCTTAAGGTGGTTGCATCTGAGTTAGAAAAAGTATTGGATCAAAAGTTAAATGAGATTGCCAAACTGAAAAATATAACTATTATTCAGATGGGCACAATCGCATATAACAATGATCAAGTTAAAAGTCTGGAGGCCAGACTGAGAGTAGAGAAAGATTTAGTGGCTAGTTACTCTAAGCCAAAATCAGTCTTACCTTTAATAGATGAGTTTGTGGCTCAAAAGGGTAAGGCAGGATTAGGCTTTAAGGGTAACACCAGGGCTGCCCAATTCAAGAGAAAAGGCAAAGCTCCAGTCCAGCCACTAAACCTTAAAGTCTCTGTTATGTTTAGAAAGGTACAAGTGCCTTCTAATATATATGATCTTGAAAATATTCATGGTCATATTAAGACTGATGTTCTGAAGAACAAGAATGTTTATGCCAATAAGTCAGTCCATGTTCATAAACCCCATGATTATAAGAAATCAATGGGTGTAGCTGCAGCAGCACCAGCTCAGAACAGAAATTTTTCTGCCAAAAATGTATCTAGACCTAGATACAACAGGTATGAATGCTAGTGCTGTGGCAAGATAGGCCATTTTGTCTTAGACTGCTGGCATAACATCAGTGTCAGGAAGAACAATAGTCTACCTGTTAGAAGAGCTGTTGGTAGGTTTGATATGAATGATGCTAACCTGAACCAAGGACCCAAGACTTACTTGGGTTCTAAGGGAAAGTAATTTTGTATTGCAGGAAAGTCCAAGTTGTCATGCCCCTACATGGTACTTGGACAGTGGTTGTTCCAGACACATGACTAGAACAAAGGGGCTGCTGAAAGAGTACATACCTATCAAGAATGGACCTAAAGTAATCTTTGGTGGATCTGAAAGAGGAATAATCAAAGGATTTGGTAATATTTCTTCAAACCAAATTACCATCACTCAAGTGGCTTATGTAAAAGGTTTGAAACACAACCTGATAAGCATAAGTCAGCTGAGTGATCTTTGATATGACATTTCATTTGTTAAGAATGGATGTCATATCAAGAGGTCAAGTGATCAAAAGGTCATATTGACTGGATACAGAAAAAGAAATGTTTATTGTCTTAACTTTGTATGTGAGAACAAGGTTTCTCATATTTGTCTTGTAGCTGATGATAATGCATCTCATTGTGTCAAATGGCACAAGAGGCTGACCCATCTTAACTACAAGATAATTGGCCAACTCTTTAGTAAAGAATTAGTGAGGAATGGTCCTCATGTTAAGTGTATAAAGGAAGGGATATATTCAGCTTGTCAAAAGGGCAAGCAGACAAAATCCTCCTTTCATAGCCTTGAAAACAAGGATTCAGTGAGGTGTTTATACCTCTTACATATGGATCTTTTTGATCATATGCCAGTTCATAGTCTAGGTAGGAAGGTCTACACTTTTGTGGTTGTAGATGACTATTCTAGATATACATGGGTGTTCTTTCTGAGACAAAAATCAGAAACCTCAAGTGTTTTACATAGTTTTGTTAAACAAATTCAGAATGAATTGAACAGTACAGTGGTCAAAATCAGAAGTGACCATGGCACTGAATTTCAATCTGAATGTATGACAAGATTGTGTGAAGAATTTGGGATTTTCCAAGAATTCTCCTCACCTAGAACACCACAGCAAAATGGTATTGCTGAAAGAAAGAATAGGACATTGATTGAAGCTGGTAGAACTCTATTGAGTGACACTTTTCTTCCAGAATATTTCTGGGCTGAGACAGTAAACACTGCATGTCATGTGATCAATAGGGCTTCTATCACCAAGATCCACAAAAAGACTCCCTATGAGATTATGAAAGGTAGAAAACCAAATCTATCCTACTTTAGGATCTTTGGTTGTAAGTGTTATATACTTAACAATGGCAAGTCTTATCTAACTAAGTTTGCTGCTAAATCCCAAGATGGGATATTTGTTGGGTACAACATCAATAGTAAGGCTTATAGAGTCTACAACTTGACTACTCAAGTGGTAGAAGAATCTGTACATGTTGTATTTGATGAAACAAGATTAATCAACAGTGAGTTGCCTTGTAGATCATTCAGTCCAATAGGTATAAGTAATAGGATGGACAAGCTTTCCATTGTAGAAGGTACAACTGCAGATGAAGTAGTGGAAAATGATGGCTACTGTCCAGGGGGAGTACAAGACTCTATAGAAGCTGATGACAACCAAGAGGTGCAGCATAATGAAGGAACTGGAGATATTCAACCTGAAGGAAATCTACCTCCAGCTATAAGACATCTAAAAGACCATCCAGCAAATCAAATAATAGGTGATCTAAGACAAGGAGTGTAGACTAGAAGCAGAAATCTGAGCACAGTCCTGCACTCAAGTTTTCTATCTCAACTGGAGCCTAAGAAATTTGAAGAAGCCATCCAAGACCAACACTGGATTGATGCTATGCAAGAGGAGCTTAATCAATTCAGAAGGTGCAAAGTCTGGGAGTTAGTTCCTAAACCAAGAGACCACAACATCATTGGCACAAAGTGGATCTTTAGGAACAAGTTGGATGAGAGTGGAGTAATTGTGAAGAACAAAGCAAGATTGGTTGCTAAAGGATACAGGCAGGAAGAAGGAATAGACTTTGATCAAACATTTGCCCCAATAGAGATACTGGAGGCAATCAGAATGTTCCTTGCCTATGCAGCATATCAAGGCTTCAAAGTATACCAAATGGATGTGAAATCAGCATCCCTGAATGGTGATCTAAAAGAAGAAGTCTATGTAAAGCAGTCATCAGGTTTTGTAGATTCTCTTAAACCTGGTTATGTCTATAGACTTAGGAAAGCATTGTATGGGTTAAAGCAAGCCCTAAGGGCTTGGTATGAAACCTTGTCTACTTTCCTTATTGAGAACAAATTCTCAAGAGGTAAAATAGACAAAACTCTATTCCTAAGGGAATCTAAAGGTAAGATAATCTTAGTTCAGATCTATGTAGATGACATAATTTTTTGGTCTACAGAGAACAACCTTTGCAAAAATTTTGCCAAACTTATGCAAGGGAAGTTTGAAATGAGCAGTATGGGTGAACTTAAGTTCTTCTTGGGACTCCAAGTAAGACAGACTGAAGATGGCTTGTCCATATCCCAGTCTAAGTTCACCAAGGAATTAATTAAGAAGTATGGTATGGAATCATCCTCCACCATGAGAACTCCTATGGGAACAAATATGCCAATATGCAAAGATGATGCAGGTAAGCCTGTAGATGAGTCTTTGTATAGAGGAATAATTGGCTCTCTATTATATCTCATTGCTAGTAGACCAGACATTATGTATGCTACATGTGTCTGTGCTAGGTACCAAGCTTGCCGTAAAGAATCACATTATACTGCAGTCAAAAGGATTTTGAGATATCTTAAGGGCACACCTAATCTAAGCCTTTGGTACCCTAGGAATAGAGATTTTCTACTAACAGGTTATTCAGATGCAGATTTTGCAGGCTGTAGAGAAGATAGAAAGAGTACTACAGGTACATGCCAATTCTTGGGAGGAAGATTGATATCCTGGAGCAGTAAGAAGCAGACTAGTGTGGCAATATCCACTGCTGAGTCTGAATATATGGCAGCTGGAAGTTGCTGTGCACAACTATTATGGATACAACATCAGTTAAGGGATTATGGTATTCAAGTAAGTAGAACACCTTTATTGTGTGATTCTAAGAGTGCTATTTCTATTGCAAACAATCCTGTTTCACATAGTAGAACTAAGCATATAGAGATAAAATACCATTTTCTTAGAGAACATGTAGAAAAAGAAGACATCTCATTAGAATTTGTTAAAACTGATTATCAAATTGCTGATGTTTTTACTAAGCCTTTGGATGAAACTAAATTCAATAAATTTAAAATTGAATTAGGAATGCTGACCATAGGTTAGTTTACCAAAAATTGGCTAAGTAAAATTGTGTCGACACATTCAGTAATAATGTGTCGACACAGAATTGTCATGTCGACAAGTCAGAGAAATTGTGTCAACACAGAGAAAATGTGTCGACACCTAAGGGTCAATAAGTCGACTCATCCAGAAATGTAGTGTCGACACAACCAGAGTAATGGTGTCGACACTTACAGATTTTGTGTCGACACTTGTACTAAGTGTCGACACAGAATTTCTGATGCACTACTACGTATCTCCTGTGTCGACATATCATCAATTGGTGTCGACACAAAGTAGTCAACATTGATGTCGAGACAATAAAAGTTTGTGTCGACACATTCCAACAGTGTCGACACATTTAGACTTTTTTTGCCCGCCTTTTGACCTTCTTTGATTAGAAGGGTATAAATAGGTCAAGAACATATTCTGTCGACACGCTCACCAGGGTTTCGAGACAAAAACCTAGTGTCGACATTCTCTCTTCTCTCCAACCAATCTTTCACTTTCTTCCAATGGCGCCCAAAGTTGAAGACAACATTAACGAAGGTTACGAGCTGGTGCGCAATGCATTTGAGGATGCGTCGACAGATATTCAAAGGGTTGTTACTCTAATTTCAGAATCTGGATTAGTGTTTCTTATTTCTGAACCCACAAAGATCTGGAAGAAAGAGGTATTTGAATTTTATACTTCTGCAACAATGGACTCTTCTGGCCTCAAAATCAAATCAATAGTTCATGGAACTAAGGTGAAACTTACTCTAAAGAGTTTAAGACAGAATCTTCATCTACCAAGAATTCAAAATGACGATGAGGTCCCAGCCTCAAAGACAAGGGAGGCTCTCCAGTGGTGTGGATTGGATCCAACCATAAAAATCGGAGCAGCCATAAACTGGAAGGGAATGAATCCACAAGGGAAGTTTCTATCTGAAGTAGTAGGGAAGGTGATTTTGTGTAAACTAGGAGGCCATGATAGGATATCTGTCATGATGTTCACTCTCATGACAAGGATAATCTATAAGATTAACACAGACTGGTTTGTAGTTCTGTTTGATAAAATCAGAGAAGGAATCAAGAAGCCAAATTTGGCTAGAATTTTGAGTCTATACCTGGCTGGAATCATTCCAGAGGTCATGCAACAGCTTCCTGGGTCCAAAATCAATCATATGAGGAAAATGGACATGATATTATTCTCCAGATAGGATAGAGTTCTGTCAAAGGAGGTGCCTGATGTGGACAGGCAGGACACAACTGAGACATCACCAGGACATGATCATGGCACTGCACAACTTCAAGGAGAACAAGTTAGAGAACAGGCTGAGGACCAGACTGGGTCTACTCAAGTCCAGGAAGAAACAATACCTGCATAGGTGCAGGGGGAGCCAGCTCATACTCCTGCCCAGAACATTTCTAATCCTGAACAGTTGCAGGGGGAGCCCATTTTTGAACAAGTACAAGTGGAAGAAAGAATTAACTTCTCAGAAGATTTGAACACTGCTGATATTGATGTATCATCACCTGCTCAAGCACAAAAGGAATACACTCTAGAAGAGTTGTTTCATGACATTGGAAAGGCAGCTGATAAGGATGACACCCTAAGGGTTGAGGAGGAGCAAGGTGCTGTTGAGGGGGAGCAAGTGCATGTTGAGGAAGAATAACATGAAACTGAGAAAGAAATTCCTCCAACTCCTCCAGAAAGAGTTCAGATTGAAAGTTCTTTAGAATCTGAGACAGAAGAAGCCAGGGAGGCTAAGAAAAGGAAGCTAATGGTCTTCATGAGAAGAAGTCATAGCTATAAGCAAGCTCTCCAGACAGCAACTCACTAATCTCCTACTGAGTTTGATTACAATAAGTTCATGGTAAATTTACAGGTGAAGATGGATGAGCAGAGAAGAGCTTTGGAGAAATATGTAGATGAGAGTAATAAGACACTTCAGTTTGATCTAGCCCAAGACATAAAGTCCATCAGATTTGAGGTAAATTTGAATAAAAAGGAGATGACAGATTGCTTACACAAGGGAGGTAATGCTGTGGTATATCTAGCTAAACAACAACAAACTATCCTTGCTAAAGTGGATGACATTGCATTGAAACAAGGATATGTTCTTGAAAATCAGCTAAGAATGAATGAAAATCTTGCTGAATCTCACAATGCAATTCTCACTGAGTTAAAAGATATTGCTACAAGGCTGACTACTGCAAGGGCTACAGACATGGAAGTTTATGATCAGAAGCTCAAGGCTGCCCTAGATTCAGTTCACACTGTTATAACCACCTCACAGAAAGAAATATCTGAGAAGCTTCTAAAATTAAAACCATTCTTTAAAGAGGGTGTGAATTTTCTCGATGGCCAAATAAGGTTTCAGAAGAATGATCTTAGGGATCATGTTGCCAGAGAAGTCCTAACGGGGGAGAGGATACTTATCCATGCTAGCTCAGAACATGCCAACTGGGTAACCAACAGTGTCAGAGCCACATTGGGATATCCACCATTGTGTGATGATGATACCATTGCTGAGTCAGGAATACAACAAGGTCTACTTGAAGGTAATCAACCTGAGGTTGCCCAAGTCATATACCCCCCTGCTGATTTTGAAATGATTCATCAGCAAGTGCAGGCAATGTACAGTCCTCCAAAGGAGGTTACAAATGTTATTGTTGAAAAAGTAGATAAGCCAGAAGCTGATTTGAAGGCTCAACAAGATGCTCAATTATCAAAGAAGAGATTTGGAGCAAGCTAAACTAAAACCTAATTTTGAGCAATGGAGTCCCACCTCAAGGAACATTATATTAACTGCCTGGAAGGCTGTGAAGGATCAGGTGCATGAAAGAGGAAAATGGTATAATGAAATTGAATGGCAAAAGTATGAGGCCAGGCAGGAGGTCATAGTTCAATTCAGAAGAAAGGCTAAGGGTGGAAAGCTACCTCCTGATGCTCAGGAGCCTAGCAAGTATTTTCCCAAGCCATTTCATTATTTTGAGAGGCAAAGGATCAAGGCTGAGGCTCAGAAGAAAGCTGATTTGAAAGGCAAAAAGCTTGTTGATCATGCAGAACCTCCTGTGATGGCTCAAGTTCAACCAGGAGATTGTTGTAACAAACTTTTTCTGAATTTATAAACAAAACTTTGTTCTATAATCATTCTTTTACATCCTTATTCTGTGATGTATCTGTGTTTACTGTTTTGTTTAAAAAAAATCTCTGTGACATTATGCTTATATACATCATAATATTGAAATTTCATAAATGGTGTATATCATTTGCTAAAAGGGTTATGACTTCTCCAAATATGGGGAGATTGTTAGGTACATTGGAAAATGTGTACCTGATTTGAAGAAGCCTAACTTAGCTCAATGATATACATCAAGGTGTATTTGATGTTATTTTGAGTTGATATGTGCATGTTAAGAATGTACTAAAATGCAGGAAAATTATTTTAAGTCCATGTGTAGACACCAGAAGAAGATGTGTCGACACTTCAGAAAGATTGTGTCGACACTTGAAGAAGGCTGTGTCGACACAGAGAAAAAGAGTCGACAATAATTGTGTCGACACCGGGAATCAGTGTCCACACACAGAAGTTTGGTCGACATCAACTGTGTCGACACCAGAAGACTGTGTCGACACATAGAGGCAGAGTCGACAACAGCTGTATCGACACCTGGAGGCTATGTTGACACACACTATATTCTGAGTCTACATCAACTGTGTCGACACACAGGACTTGTGTCGATACACAACAAAGTCTAGACCAAGTTAATTGCTGGTGAATGGTGAAGTGTTTGTGTCGACACAAAGACTCAGTTTCGACACATTCTCAAGATGCAGTATCAAGAAGCTGTGTCGACATAAAGGCAGACATGTTGACATCATCAAAGGCAGTGTCGACACCTAAGTCACTTATGTCGACACATATTGACAGATGGTCTCGACACTTTCTAACAGTCAGTCTCGACACTTTGCTGACAAAGACAAAGGCACAAGATCTGTTTGAAGACTTGACAGCTGTGAGTTACAACAGGTCGACTAAAGCTGTCAGACTTGTCAGAAGTTTGTTAAAAACTGGATCAGCCGGTTACCAAGAGTGGAGTCTATAAATAGACAGATTCAGAAGAAGAAAAATATATATACATAGAAACTGATTGAGTGATCATTATTGTGAGACAAGAT
The DNA here is from genome assembly GCA_039513925.1 of Platanthera zijinensis. Classification (NCBI taxonomy): domain Eukaryota; kingdom Viridiplantae; phylum Streptophyta; class Magnoliopsida; order Asparagales; family Orchidaceae; genus Platanthera; species Platanthera zijinensis. The sequence goes on from CM077083.1 coordinate 15,206,987, forward strand.
CTCTAATCAAGAAAGTGCAAGGCACAGAAGAAGATCTTCGTGAGAAGATCTAAGAAGACATTCTGAAGTGAACATCCACTCAGATTCAGTCTAAGTTGAATTCATTCAAGAATTCAGAAGTATTATCAAGGGTTGTGGATAGAGAGAGATCCAGCCATTTGAAGTCAAGAAGGAAGCAGTCACAGGTTTCTTAAGATGCAGTATATTCCAAAGGAAATCAACTCAAACTAAGTTCAAATTCAAGAAGCTTTGAAGAAAGCTAAGATCCAGTTGATTTCATCCATTAGGATTTTCAAGAAGCTGATCAAGAACAGTCTTGTCCCTTCTCTCTCAACAGGGGCAAGATATTATATAACTTCATTTTCAAATTCTGTAGGATCTATTTATAGATCTGAGTTGTAAGCCTATTATATAAAGGCTGAGTGTAGGAGAGGTGTTCTCTGAGTGGTAGGGTTGTTTATGCCTGAGTTGTAGGAGAAGGTATTCTCTGAGTTGTAGGACTTGTGGCAAGGCTGAGGTAGGGCTGGTTAGCCTGAGCTGTAGGAACCTTATAGGATTCTGAGTTGTAGGAACCTTTCAGGGTTCTGAGTTGTAGGATCTGAGAATCTGAGATAAAAGAAGGAAGTTAGGCCGAATCTAGCACACTGCTAGATATGTGAAGGGGGAAAGTGGATGTACCCAGACCTTGGGGAACCACTATAAATCTGTGTGCAATCTGTGATGTGTGCATGTTTGTGATTGTTGTGCTGTGTTAGCTGCAGAGTTTTCTGAATTTACTTGTAGCCTGTAGTTATATTCTGCCTTAAGTTAAAACAAGCATTAGAACCTATTCACACCCCCCCCCCTGTAGGTGTTTAGGTGGTCTTGAAAGTAAAACTATCAAAAGACGACAGGAAAAGCACTTCCGGGACTTGCCAATTCCTAGGAAGGAGACTCATTTCCTAGAGCAGTAAGAAGCAGAACTGTGTAGCCATCTCTACGGCTGAATTAGAGTATATCTCTGCAGGCAGCTGTTGTGCACAGCTTCTATGGATCAAGAATCAATTTGAAGATTACAACATGAAGTTCCAGAATATTCCTCTGTTCTGCGACTCGTCCAGCGCAATAGCGATCGCCAACAACCCAGTCTCCCACAGCCGGACAAAGCACATAGAGCTTTGATATCACTTCATCCGGGAGCATGTGGAGAATGGAGACATAGATCTACAATATGTCTCCACAGACAGGCAAGTTGCAGATATATTCACTAAACCACTGGATGAGACCAAGTTTTCGTTTTTCAAAACGGAACTCGGGATGCTCAACAAGGAAGAATGGTGATGGGGGATTCATTCAAAGGCTCAGAGTTGAAAAATTCGGTGAAGGTAAAATTCTTTTCCAAGAAAAATTATTTTCAAAGTAATATACTTGAGTACTTGGTAACTTACCCGAGTAGATAAATGTTCATACTCGTGTAAGTGAAAATATACTCGAGTAGAAGTTCTACATACTCGAGTACTTAGTAACATACTCGTGTATGATGAAATTTACTCGAGTATACGGAAATTCCAGAACTTTGAAAATTTTATTTTTCTCTGTTCGCACACCGAGACTTCTGCCGCTCCCTCGCAGGTATGATTTAAATTTTAAATAACTCCTTAAACCTAATTAGGGTTATATATAAATAGAAAAATTGGAAAATCCTTTCCACACTTTCCATTCTCTCGAGTAAGCCGTCGACGATTCGTATTCCAGAGCTCGCAGAGCATCGTCTTCTCCGTTCCCGTTCTACAGAAAATCGGCGATGGCTCCTTCTTCCAAGATTGGAATTGGCTCGGAACTTGCTCCTGAAGGAATAGCAGACCTCTCTGATGACTTCCGCAACCTGCTGATCCTGTTCGACACTGCCGGACTCACCTTCCTCCTCCAGTCTTCGTGTAAGATCATTTTTCCTGCAGTTGAAGAGTTTTACAGAAATCTGAAGGTTAAGAGAAATGGAAAAGTACTCAAATCCAAGGTAAATGGGATAAAAATCCGTCTGGACAAAACCTCCATAGCCACTCTATTACGTTTGCCAGCGGTAGATGAAGAGGATGACTTAAGTCATGAGGATTCCGACAGAACATGCCTATTCTGTGGAGTAGATCCTGAAGTCATTAACTTTACCAGAGCAGATTTCAATTCAGAAGGTAAATTCCTTGTAGATGTTATTGCCAAAGTACTTCTATGCAAGACTTATTCTATCAGAGAAATTTCCCACAATCTATTTGACATTATGCAAGCTATAGTCTGCCGAAAGAAGTTCCAGTTTGGAATGTTGCTACTGGACAAGATCAGAGATAGTGTGAAACACCCAAATTATGCTAGGATTATTTCTCTCCTCCTCCATGAGATTAATCCTACAGTTTTCGATTTATCTAAAGGAACTCCCCTCCATCATATGAAAAAGGTCTACATTTCTTCCATTCAAAGGTATGAGATCAAGCTTCAAAACACTGCTCAGGCCTCCAAAGCTCCTGTTATCAACAAAGAAATCCCAAGAGAACCCAATGTCTCAGATGACAGGATTCTATCTCCTCCTTTACATCAAACTATTACCACCTTGGGTGCAATAGTTGAGGGGGAGCCTGCCTCATCTAGCATTCAGCATCAAGATTCAGGAGCTCCTTCTCAGCAACATCAGATCAGAGACCCCTCTCCTTGTTTGGTTTCTCTTTGAGTATGGCACAACAGTTGTGCATGCAGCGGAAGAATAAAACATCAAGAATAACCCAAAAGAGATGGGATCGGGCCATGATCATTGAATCAAGAAATTAACAAACAACTAGGCAAAAATTACCTCAGTGGCATTGAGTCACAACTCAACGGAGATGCTCCAAGCTTCGTGTCCCTGTCGGTGGCGAGTTATACGTGGAATGATGTCCACGTCTCTGCAGAAATCCACACGAGCGGGAGAACACCGACCTTTCCGTCACACGGATAATCGGGAAGGAGATCGACCGCACCTTTGCTCTTCCACGGACTTCTAGGTCCGCGCCAGGAATAGCAATACCAGCGACAATCACCGGAGAGGAGGAGGTCGACGGAGCGAGCACGGCGGCGGAACACTTCCGTCGGCGGGATTCGGGAATCGGCGGAGCGAACGAAGAACGGCGGAACACTTCCGTCGGATTCGTCTCGGTCAAGGGGGCCGACTATCGCTTCGATTCGATCAGTTATCTTCTTGTTCCCGAAAACCCTAAGTATCTATTTATACCAAAGGCATAAATAGACTTAGGAATATCGCTATCCGCAGACCACCCAGAAAATTAGGGTTCCAGAATCGGCGAGAATCACCTAGCAGATTCGGTGAGAATCAATCGGCGAGAATCACATAGGATCGGCGAGAATCAGTCGGCGAGAATCAGTCGGCGAGAATCAGAGTACAATACTCGACGATTCACGTCGAACGTGGGTTGACGATAATCATTGACCTGCGGTCGACGATCGTCGACCTTGCGGTCGACGATACTCGTCGACCCGCGGTCGACGATACTCGTCGACCCGCGGTCGACGATCGTCGACCCGCGGTCGACGATCGTCGACCCTTGGTCGACTATTCTGACCAAACCCTTTTCCAGGCAACATTTTGCCCAACCCGACGATCGTCTAATGCAACACCTTGCCCATAACCCCATTTAAGGTCGGTGATTGGTAACCTTTACCAACACAGTCAATCATCCAACTTCTCCACATCTCTTATGTGCGACCCTGCAGGCTCATATCGCGTTGGCAGTGAGATTACATGTTTGACCACTTCTAGATCACCATGGTAACTCCAACAGTCTCCCACTTGATCTTGAAAGTATCAAACCAAGAACTTCACAAACAATGAGCGGCATCTAGCAATGCATCATTGCTCCCCAAGCAATAAGAGTTCATAACTCATAAGCCTTCATGACCAATGTATCAGCGTTGTCTTTGTCCCTTTGTCACTTACATCCAGAAAGAACTAGAGGCATGGACCGTGTCACCCTCGTAATAGCTCAATCCAAGTTTCTTGATTCAGGACGGACTTCCAGAGAATGGTGAGTCCAATATCACATATTGACTCAACCAAGCATGGCCATGTATTTCTCAGTCCAGTTCCATCAAGGGGCCCATGGATGCAACTCCTGTCATATAGGAGGACAAATTCCATATCTGCTCACACATAAACACCCAAATGATTCGTAACATGCCCAACAACCACCCTTATCATCAACCTTTCTCAAGGAAGACTTTAGATGGCATCAAAGCATGCTCTTCCTCACTTGATGAATGCTGTGACTTCAGGTCAAAGGACCACAACACCATTGTCAATTGAGACCTACTCGTGACACGATTGAATGACAATCCACAGAGTAGTCTCAGGGGGGGTCTGTCCAGTACAACTTGTTCACTAACAAGTACCCACGTGATGACTTGATATCACAATATCATGACCTGTGAGAACGGGTCATCAGTCAACGCACGTGCCAGTCTTCATGTACCATCATCACCCTTAGCTTCTATGATGATACTCGACCAGGGACCTTTTAAGAATAAAGCTTCAAATAAATAATAGGCTCTCACATTCAAGTCACGTACTTGATGTCCCATGGAAGCGAACATTCTAAGGGTATCTATTACTTTAACATTTAACTATCATATAGAAAAATCATAATAAAAGAACTTGCCATTAATTGTAAGAGAAAAACTAGGTACACTGTTCATCATATGAACAAATAGCCAACAGAATATATGTTTACATGCAACCCACAAGACTCTCATTAGAGTTGATCATTTAGGTATTGTAAACCCATCGATCTAGTATGACCATCATGCTTTCTCTGCGTGAGAGGCTTTGTCAGTGGATCCGCAATATTCTCCTCAGTCGGCACTCTGCAAATGTTCATATCTCCTCGTTCGACAATCTCACGAATAAGATGAAACCGCTGAAGTATGTGCTTGGAGCGCTGATGGGATCTAGGTTCCTTAGATTGTGCAATTGCACCATTGTTATCACGGTAGAGAACTACGGGACCAACAATGCTAGGAACTACATCAAGCTCGCCGATGAATTTCCTAATCCATACAGCCTCCTTCGTTGCATTAGCTGCAGCGATATACTCGGCCTCTGTTGTAGAATCAGCAACTGTCTCTTGCTTGGAACTCTTCCAGCTCACAGCTCCTCCATTAAGGCAAAACACAAAACCTGACTGAGACTTGGAGTCGTCCCTATCAGTTTGGAAGCTAGCATCCGTGTAATCACTTACAACGAGCTCTTCCTCTCCACCATACACCAAGAACACATCCTTAGTCCTTCTCAAGTACTTCAGGATATTCTTGACTGCAATCCAGTGACACTCACCGGGGTCTGACTGATACCTGCTAGTCATGCTCAAAGCAAAGGAGACATCGGGTCGAGTACACAACATCGCGTACATGATTGATCCAATTGCCGAAGCATATGGAATCAACTTCATGCGGTCCTTATCTTCACAAGATTTTGGACACTGGTCCTTAGAGAGATTCACACCATGAGACATGGGTAAAAATCCTTTCTTAGACTCATGCATGTTGAACCGCTTCAACACCTTTTCGATGTACGTACTCTGGGTCAAACCCAGCAACTTCTTAGATCTATCTCTATAGATCTTAATACCGAGTATATAAGTCGCTTCACCCAAATCCTTTATAGAAAAGCAGTTCCCTAGGTTGTTCTTAACAACTTTCAGGGTAGGAATGTCATTCCCAATCAACAGTATGTCATCTACATACAATATCAGGAAGACAATAATGCTCCCACTGATTCGCTTGTAAACACGAGGCTCATCTTCATTCTTGATGAAACCAAACTCTTTGATTTTCTCATCAAAACGAAGATTCCAACTTCGAGAGGCCTGTTTCAGTCCATAGATGGACCTATTCAGCTTGCATATTTTAGTGGCTTCATTTGGGGATACAAAACCCTCGGGTTGTGTCATATACATTTCCTCAAGGAGGTTTCCATTAAGGAAAGCCGTCTTGACATCCATCTGCCAGATCTCGTAGTCATAATACGCAGCAACAGCAAGCAATATCCTTATGGACTTTACCATGGCAATAGGGGAAAAGGTCTCATCATAGTCAATACCATGAATTTGCTTGAAACCCTTAGCCACCAGTCGCCCTTTGAATGTCTGTACATTCCCATCCATGTCGGTCTTCTTCTTGAAGACTCACTTGCACCCTATGGGTCGCACCCCTTCAGGTGGTTCCACCAAGTTCCAAACTTGGTTTGCGTACATGGAGTCCATTTCGGATTTCATAGCCTCAAGCCATTTGTCGGAGTCCGGTCCATTCATAGCCTCTTGGTAGGTTGCTGGCTTATCATCATGATCCATAAGCAACACATTACCTATTTGAGACACGAGAAATCCATATCTCTTAGGATCAAACCTCGGTCTACCAGATCTACGTAGGACTTGTGCTTCTTGAGTAGGTTCTCCAGCTACAACATCTTGTAGTCCTATCTCAGAATCCAATTCCAGTTCATTCACTACCTGTGGGTCTTGAACTTCTTCAAGTTCTACCTTTTCAGTCTTTCTTGATAAGAACTCTTTCTCCAAGAAGACACCAGTCCTAGCGACAAACACTTTGCCCTCGGACGGTAGGTAAAAGTAATACCCTTTCGTTTCCTTAGGATATCCCACCAGATAACATTTATCCGATTTGGGTTCCAGCTTGTCAGGAATTTGACGTCGCACGTATGCCTCACAGCCCTAAATTTTAATGAACGACATACTAGGATGCTTCCCAGTCCATATCTCATATGGTGTCTTTAGAACCGTTTTCGTTGGAGCGCGATTCAATGTCATTGCAGCAGTCTCTAAATCAAAACCCTAAAAGGAAACAGGCAAGTCTGCATGACTCATCATCGAACGTACCATGTCTAACAGAGTACGATTTCTCCTCTCAGACACACCACTATGTTGTGGTGTTCTAGGTGGAGTGAGCTGTGATACAATACCACACTCTTTCAGATGATCACGGAACTCATGACTCAAGTATTCGCCACCTCGATCAGATCGGAGTGCTTTAACCCTTTTACCCAATTGGTTTTCTACTTCATTCTTGAACTCTTTGAACTTTTCAAAGGTCTCGGATTTGCACTGCATAAGATACACATATCTGTATCTACTGAAATCATCAGTAAATGTAACAAAGTAGAAATACCCACCTCTAGCCATGGAACTCATAAGTCCGCATACATCACTATATACAACACCCAAGAGATCCTCAGCCCTCTCAGTATAGCCCGTGAAAGGAGCTTTAGTCATCTTGCCTAACAAACAAGATCGCATCGCTCAAATGATTCATAATCAAATGAGTCCAAAAGTCCATCTCTATGGAGCTTGGATATGCGCTTCTCGTTTATATGGCTCAAACGACAATGCCAGAGAAATGTAGGGTTTGAGTCATTCGTTCTTAGTCTTTTATGATTTTCTACATTACAGATCAGATGGTCCAAGTTCAAAACATAAAGACCATTAAACAATTGGGCTACAGCATAACAAACATCATTCTTAAATATAGAACAACAGTTGTTCTTGATTATAAAAGAAAATCCAATCATGTCCAAACATGAAATAGATATAATATTTCTAGTTATGGCCGGAATAAAATAACAATTATCTAGTTCTATTACAAGCCCACTGGGCAAAGAAAGACGGTAAACCCCTACGGCTACAGCAGCAACTCTTGCTTCATTGCCGACGTGGAGGTCCACCTCCCCTTTACTCAGCAATCTTCTCCTTCCCAGTTCCTGCACATTTGTACAAATGTAAGAACCACATCCGGTATCCAATACCCAAGATGAAGGAGCAGAAAGGTTTATCTCTATAACGTAAACATTTGAAGCGGAAGTCATACCTCCCCTCAATTTCTACAGACCCTCAATATAAGAAGGACAATTCCTCCTCCAATGACCAGCCTTGCCACAGTGGTGGCATTTCCCTTCCTTCACCATGCTCTTCTTTTTTATCAGTGCAGAAGACTTGGGCTCAAGATATGACTTAGGTCCCACCTTCGTCTTCTTAGAGCCCTTGGCCTTGGCCTTGCCCTTATGCACCATCAGTATGGGGCTGGCAGGCTTGGCCTTCTTCATATTGATTTCGGCAGTTCTTAACATGCCTAGGAGTTCGGGCAGTGTCTTGTCTATTTCATTCATGTTGTAGTTCAAGACAAACTGCTCATAACTGTCCGGCAACGATTGCAGGATCAGATCTGTGGCCAACTCTTGACCCAGAGGAAAACCCAGTCTTTCAAGGTTCTCTATATACCCAATCATCTTGAGTACGTGAGTCCCTACTGAGTCTCGAACTCCCATCTTGCACTGAAACAATGCTTTTGTGACATCGAACCTCTCTTGACGAGCCTGCCCTTGAAACATTTTCTTGAGATGCTCGTCAATCTCCTTGCACCCCATGTTCTCATGTTGCTTCTGAAGCTCAGAGTTCATGGTGGCAAGCATAAGGCACTCGACGTCTAAAGCGTCATCAGTATAATTCTTATAAGTATCCTTATCAGCATGGGAAGAATTCCCGGTCGGCACCTCGGGGCTTCCTCTTCTAAGACATAGAGCTTTCGCTCTTGCCTGAGAATAATTCTCAGGTTCCTGTACCAGTCCATAAAATTAGTCCCACTGAGCTTATCCTTCTCAAGGATGGCTCTCAGAGACAACGTGGAGTGTGAAACACTTGCCATGAAATTCTACAAGAAATTATGCAGAATAAAATCACCAAAATTTCAAATACAATTTATTTTAATTTGGACTTCAATTAAAACTCCCACTATTTTATTCGAAATGATAGCCCTCACTAATAATTCGGAGAGTTCATGCGAGCTACTGTAACATCCCATGTTACTTCTAGGCCCCTTAACTTAGATTCGGTTAAGCATGTGGTGAGTCAAGGGGAAATTAGCTAGGTTTGACCCTAGGTGGTGAGTTGTCACCAGGTGGGGCCCACTATAGGACCAAGTCAAACTAGGTCAAACTAGACTAACTGAAGACCCTAGCCACACCATGACCCTCACCACACTTGTAACATCCCATTTTCCAATTAGACACCCCCTTAGGAGTGACTTGAGCATAACTAGGTCATATGAGTTAACCTAGGTGAGCCCAGGAGACCAAGTGTGGTAAAAACCTAGTTGAGACCCACTTGGTCTGCAAATAGTAATTTTCAAAACTCTGATTTTGGGTGGCCTAGTAGGTGCATTGTGATCCTAAAAATCCCCTTAGACCTAATGTGGGCTCAATGAGTCACCAAGGACCCACTTGGGTCAACCATAGTGGTCATTTTGACCAAGTCAACCCCAAGCCCAAATCAAGTCAAACCTAGCCTAGATGGGCTAACCCAACCTCAAACCACCCTCCCCCTTAGGCTAACTCTTGCATGATTATTTTTATCATATTTGGCTGTCTATATCCTAGGGAATTGACCAAGTCGACATTGGTGACTAGGAGAGAGAAAGTGAGCTCCATTTTCATGATAATGGAGGAGAGAGAAAAATTCAAGAGAGAGGGAAGGAGGAATTTGGCCAAAGGGAGGCCAAAGGCCACCCTTAATGGCTGAATTCAACTCCCCTAGGGAAGGGGAGGAGTTTCCAGCCGTTTCCCGGCCACCTAGGCCTAGGTTCACCCCCCCTCCACCATGGCCGCAACCTCCCTTAATGGCCATTAATGGTGTCTTTCATAACTGCCTTCCCCCTCCCCTCCTGGCCATATAGACCTCACCAGCAAGCTAGGGCGACGAATTTCGAAGCATTAGAAGGAGGGAGAACCACTGCCGGAGCCACCAAAGGAGAAATCTCCGCCGCCGCCGCCGCCATGAATTCCCGTCGATCCACCTGCATCCAAGCCCGAGTTCAGGTCCTCCTCCTCTCCTTCTCTCATGCTTAGATCCTAGGAATGCTTAGAAACTGATTCCATGCTCATTCGAACCGAGTTTAGATTTTAGGTTTTCGGAATTTGCCATTTTTTTGGGAGAGTTTGAGCTCTCGGCTAGGGCGGCGCCGCCACCTCCGGCCGCCCTAGCTCCGGCCAGTGATAGCCCCCACCACCGGGAACAATTAGGGGATGTTTCCCGGTGGTGGCGCCGCCTCAGGCCGCCGGTAAACAGCCCGCAAAAATAGCCTGCGCAAGCCCTATTTCGGCTCCATCGGGGAAGATGAACAGGAGCCACCCGATCCTGCTTCTAGATTCGTGCAGGATCAATTACCCCCCCTTTTTCTGTTTTTTTGTTTTTAAAAATATAGTTTTACTGTTTTTGGATTTTAGGCCCCTTATGGGCACCTGATGAAAGAGTGTTTAGCATGAAAGTTGTAGGTTCTTTTAATACCTACAATTTGATATGCTGTGGTGAAATTTTGGTTGAGTACCTAGACTTGTAGGGCCATTTGATTATGGGTATGTCCTAAAATTAGGGCAGATTTCTTATAAAAATTATTTAGGCTCCTTAGAGGCTTGTTCATCAAAATGGATCAACATGAATGTTGTAGGCTTTTTAATTATCTACAGTTTGATATATTATGGAAAATTTTAGGATAAGGATTCTGACCTGTAGGGTCATTATTCTAGGGTAGGTTCTACAAATAGGGCTGATCTTTGAAAAATTCCCCACACCTAATCCTTGGTCCAAATGCTTTGAATTTTGGACAGGGGCTTAATATCACCTAGACCTAGCTCCTGTAAAAATTGGAACCCATTTAAAAAAGTGTAACCTAGGGTTTTGCCCTAAACCTAGAAAAGCTAGGGTAAGGTAGTTGAAGGGTCAAATGACCTCCAAACCCTCCCAAATTTTGGAGAGGTGTCCCTGGTATAGGTATCTAGGTCTGGTTTAAATTTCAACTCATTTGGTTGAGTTTTGATTAGGAATCCTCTAAACCCTAGTTTTGACCTAGTAGAAGGAAGCTTAGTGAGAGGGTTCTTTTTATTCTTGTGTGATCATCTCACCTCAACAGAGGTTGAGATTTTGACCGCTGGTTTATTTTGGTCCTAAGATTACCCTTAGGGAAGATGGGATGATTTAGGGTAAGTTTACCCTAGGGCCCAGGTTAAAACCCTAAAGGTGGACTTTGGGGGTTTGTGAAGGACATAGGGGCAAATGCCCTTGTATGGCCTTGAGATTTAGTGTAGAGGTTGTTAATGAGTTTGTAACTCTCGGGTTGTAATGTTAAAGAATTTTGATGTAGGTAACTACCTCAAAACCTAAACCCTAGTTTTAGGGTAGAAGGGCTTTTAGGTCAAAACAGTATCTTAAACTCTTTTAAAAGACATGGAATTTGGGTAGTGTGTTTCTAGGGTAATTAGGACCCTTGGCTAATTTTACTAGAATTTTTGGATAGGTATTTCTAGTACTTCATTCATGAATGTAGTTATAGCCCTTTTTGATATTTTATTTATTAAAGATTTTTAATTCAAATATGGCCCCCTTGAAACTCTGGAATTAGATATTTTTGGCCATTAGGAATGCCCATGAATTTTTAGTTTAATTTTATGTTGATTAAATATAATAGTTCCTTCACAAGTATTATTAAAGGGCTCTATGTTTCAAAAATATTTTATGGCATAAATAATTTCTGGAAAATTATGAAAGTTGGTAATTAGTGTTTTTAAATCATTATGAATCAGTGGGATTTTTCTATGGATTTTTGGAGTTATGGATTTAGTACTTGATTCACAAGCATGCTAGATTAGGGTTTTTGGTAAATGATTTATTATAAAATAATTTCCAGCAAGAAAATTATGAAACTTTTATAGTACTGTTTTCATAGTATTTCTAGTATCATGTAATTAATCTAAATTATTTGGAAGAGTATTTGATGTAGTTTATTCATTAGACATGAAGAAATTGGATTATTGCAAAATTAAGTTTAGGCCCCTTAGACCATAGGGAAAATTGCCAAACCTTGGATATGTTATTTTTAGATACACTAATATTTGTCTTAAATTTATTATGATTTATACATGACTGAAAAGTATGATCCTTGTACAAATTTGGAAGACCTTGGATTTTAGTAAAATTAATTAATTATTAGATTAATTGGAAAAATTGTTATTATCAGAAAAATCGATTCAATAATGTCATGATAGGCCCCCAGAAATTAACTTAGGTCGTACGAAAGAAAACACAAAGGACATCCTATCATAGACATTACTTAGTACAAGGTGGTCTGCATTTAGTAATTTTGGGAAATGAGTAACAAGAGAAGGTTTGGGTTAGCATAAGGACAGCTTGTGTTGGTTGGATTTAAAAAAAGAGGATGGATCACCATCGTAGGTCTCAAGTGTGGTGAGGAATGAGTTGATGCGCTCTAAGGTGCGCGGGACCGACGAAAGATCGCCGTCCCCGTAAGAGTGAAGAGTCAAATCCACCCTAGGCTTAGTTTGATGCAATTTATAGAGGGAACGGGTAAGGGAAAAACAACCAATAACAATAAGTGTCTTGCGAAAGGGAACTTCGGGCCGTAATGCCGCCGTCTTGGTTCCTAGTGCCCCTTGAGAGCCCTTCACGGGGTATGCCGGGGGCAGTCCTGGGCTAACGTAAATCTTAAAACAAACAAAAGAGTAATTAGCCTAATAGGGATTCACATTGCACACACTCATTAGTTAGGGTTGGTAATGGTTAAGTCGTCCCGAGGTGTTCAAGGGGGCGCTGTTCCGTGGTGTTCTAAGGGATGGAGTCTGGAGATGAGCCGGACGGTTTAGTCCGGGGAATTTGGTCTCGAATGTGGTTAATACGGACGGTTTAGTCCGGGAGTTTGACACTTTAAATTGTTATATATTAAACTGCTGCACGTGCATAAAAATAGGAAAAATTAAGGTGGTGGGTTCTCGATATCGGGGAGTTCGATTGCACCGACACCGATATCGTTGACTCGGCAAGGTGACTAGCACTTAGCCAAGGTTAAGTCCGACGGACCAGTCGGCAAGAGTACGCAGGAGTCCGCCTCGTGCACCAGGCGTTGAGGGCGTACGATAGGTCAGACCAGTGGTGCTTTTACTGGTTTTGAGGTGGGCGAGGCCCAACCCACCGCTTCCGTCTGCCACTACGGGAGTATCCTGGGAGTTATCTCCAGAAAGGGGGAACTAAAGGTTTGTGTACACAAAGTTGTGTGTGTGAGTTGCACTGCTTGAACATCATAACCCACCATATAGCTGCATGTCATAATCATTCATAACAACCTTGACACCTAAAATATAAGTGGAATGGGACGCTTATACTTTAGGACTTGCAAAACGACCCCTTGGTCTATAAGCTTGTGTGGGCAAGTTTATAAATTAAGGTTAATTTGATATATGTAGACCTGCTGCGTGATAACCGACACCCCAACGTATAAGCGGTATGGGACGCGTTATATGATGGGAGCCTTGCAAAAGATCCCTTGGCTTATGTGTACTCACATAAGCGAAGGTTTAACTTCTTACTTACTTACCTTTCTGTTATACCTATTACAACATTTATACTGTTCACCTGTTATAACTTGCTAGTTAGGTCCACCGTCATCTGCTTTGGAATTTATCTCCACCTTCACGTCCTCCCCTTTCTTCCTCTCTTCCCGGTGCCTTAGAGCATGGGGGAAGGGGTGGGGGATGATAGGGCTTAGTCTTTTAGACTAACGGTTTTCGAACCATATCATATTAGGGGATCGCGGAGCCCAGCATGGAGGGACAGCCCAGGAGGCCGGTACGCTTGGAGACGGGACAGTCTAGCACAGGTGTCCAGACTACGGGGACTGTGAGTCCCAGCCCTTCGTAGAGTTTTAGTTTTGTTTCCGCTTTTGAGTGATCTTGTAGTGAGGATTTGATGTACCGGGCATGAGCCCTTTTATTTCAAGACTATTTATACTCTGATGATTTTCTGTGGACACTCCCTTCGTGGAGTTTTATTTTATGTGATATTCTCTTTTGGTGGACTTGCTTCTCTCTTGCTTGCTACTTATTGTGATCGAAAAGGCCGGCAGAATCGGCGCGTTGTAGTGACGACCTTCCCGGGTGCGAAGGTGTCACCGCAAAGCGGCGGTTCTGGGCATAAGACCCCGGGTTTTCAAAAAAAAAAAAGGGGTCTTACAACACTGCCCTAACCCTAATTGCAATCTAAGTAGACCCAAGGTCATGCCCTAGGTCAACACTTTGACCATAGTTGACCCAGGTCAACCTTGGATCTAAAGTGGTCAAACCTCACACTCATGAGCCCAATTGGATCAAGTAGGGCTTCACCATGACTCAAGACATGTTGGGTGATGATTTAGGCCTTATGACCACTAAGTAGGGGTCAGCCTGCTCACCCATTTGACCAAGTCAACCCTAAGGTCAAACTTGGTCAACCTTAAGCATAATTAAGGGTAATTGAAGACCAAACCCATTCCTAGTGGGCTAAGACCATCACCATGGCCCAACCCATGTTAGGTGATGACATGGTATCCATGGCCATCATATAGGGTCAGCCTACCCATCATGTTGACCAAGTCAACCCCAAAAGTCAACAAGTCAACACTTTATCCTAAAGAGGAAAAATGGACCCAAGCCAATTTCCCATGGGCCAAGCCCACCAAATTTGTCCCATGACCAGCCAAGTGGCCAATGACCAGCCCTACCCCCCTGATGGTAGAGAGAGAAGACATGCACAAGGGTAAAAATGGAAATTTGGGTGAATGAGGAGAGAGAAAGAAAGAAGTGATGGTGGAGGCCATGTGGTCTTCATCTCCTCAGCCCAAAAGGTGCTGGCCGACCACCCCACCACATTTCAGAGGAAAATGGGGCATGACAGCCACTTGTCAGCCATGGTGAAGCAACCAAAGTGCCAACCCGAGCTCACCTCGGCCATATCTCCCCATATACTCCACCTCAGCCCAAACAAACCCTGCCATTAGCTTCAGAAGGTCGAAAGGAGTGGAAATCGAGTCCTGGATCAAAGCAAACGGTGGAGAATCGAGCTTTTGAGCAAGAGATCGCTGGAGCACCACCACCATGCCAAACCGCCGCCGAACTCGCCGCCAAGCCCCAATCCAGGTCCGTTTCACCACCCCTCTACCCGTACTAGCCTCCTAGATCAATTAGGAGAGATATCGGGCTCAATTGAGCCCGATACCATGTGAGCAAATCTCGTTTTTCCATGTTTTTCCATGGATTTCATCCCGCTCGGGATCGCCGCCGCCGCCGCCTCACCGCCAGCAAAAGCTGGCCACCACCACCGTGAAGCTGGTGGCACAGTTGGCCGGCCTTGGCGCCGCCTCAGTCGGCCGTAAAACACCCCGCAAGAAGCTCCAAGAGAAGTCAATCCCAGCCGTTAAACCATCTGGGACGATAATAGGATTCCGTCCATTTAAGCTTTAAGATTCGTGCCATTAACTATATAAATGTTATATTATAAATGTCAATAAATGTGTATTATTGTCACACATTTTCAGTCACCTTGCATGTGACATTTAGGGCATATAGAGGCTTCCACTAAGGTTGAAACCTGAATAAAAATTGTAGATGAATGTCTTACCTTTACAATTCCACCCTAAACATGAGTTTTGGTCCAGTGGTCTGGCCTGTAGGTCATTTCTCCTAGGGCTGGTCCTAGGCTAGGGCAGATTTTAATTTGAGTTCCCATGCTAAACCAGTAAGCCTCATGACCTGAAATTTTGGTCATGTGCATGTCTAGGGCATTTCTAGCCCATGCCAAAAATTGGGAATTTTTGGAATAACTTTTCCTATAGTTTTTGCAATAATATCAAAATGTAAATTAATGAAATATTTGGAGTTTTAGGCACCCAAATAGCCCCAAATTTTGGTGGCAAGTCCTTGGGGACAGAATTGGTGTATGATAAAAATTTCAACCCATTTGGGTCACTGCATGATGGGTTAAACCACTTGTAAGTGTAGGCTAGTATTAGCCTTGGTGTGCAAATAGCAATTTTGCTAAAATGTGTATTTATTCATCTCAGGACTTCTGAAGACCTTGAAATTAATTCTAGAGGACATTTAGGTCAAATGTAGTCCCTCAAAATTATTATGGGACTTTTGGGAACAAAAAACCCATTATTTGGAATTTTTGAAAATTTATAGCTTTATTGGTAAATTAAAATGAAAAATGGAAGTAATTAGGCAAAAATCTTCAAATTTGTCTCTGTTGAATAATTGATCATAATTGAATTGGGGTATTTTTATTTTCTCTGTTTGAGGTCTTTTGAGGTAACATAACATGAAATGACCATTTTACCCATATTCCTTTTATTTCATGAATTAATGAAAATATAGGTCAGAAAAATTTGATAATAATTCTAGAGGTGTATATAGGTGTTAGACTACTGACATGTTTATTTCAGAATTTTTTTGATGTACAAATAAATTTTAATTCATCATAATGGCATTTTGGTAAATACCCAAGAAATTGAATTGCAAGTCTATAACATTGTTAAAGTTGATGAGACTTGGTCAGTAGCCTTATTTTGATGATTTAGAGCCCATGTAATTTTCTTAGAATTTTTGTGATTAAATTTCTCATACTTACTTTGAAAAGTGGTAATTATGATGGTTTTGTGATAATTAACAAATAAATACAAATGTTTGGTGAGAAATTATAAACCTTGGGAAATAGTGATATTTCATCATGTTAATGGCTAAAATAATTATTTTGTATCATTAGGGCTATGCAAAGACACACTTCATATGTTAAATGACCTTGGGAAATATTGGGAGAAAATAAATTAATTATGCAAATAATTGAGAAAATTGTGAAAATTACCATACTCATTCTAGTAGATCATACCACCGTAGGATAAATATTTGGGGGTTGGAGGCTCAAGGATTTGAAAGTTCGATTTCGGGGTGATACTAGGTCATGGGTTGCGCATAGTAAAAGTAGATTGTACCATAAGACCCACCAGGGGATTGATCGACAATTGAGCTAGGGAATATGATTTGAAATATAACCCTGGTGGTTAGTGTCATCTTAGTGACGAGAGTAAAAGTGCAAGTTCTTGGGGTAACCACTAGAGTGGAGGCCGGCGGAAGACCGTCGCCCTTCCGATAATAATAACTTAAGTCATTAGGTTAGTCCTAAAGTAACAATGAGAGTTGATAGTGGATCTCGGGTAGACATCAACTAAAAGTAATTATCCTTGTGAAGGGGAACTTTGGGCTTGTCATCCCATCTTGGTTCCTAGTGCCTTCGAGACCCCTTCAATGGGCATACCTTGGGCAGTCCTGGGATTAACCCTAAGTCACTAAGCATAACAACCGGTAGGCAAGAGTGGCCTAATAGGCTAGGTAAAACTGTACTTGTTCTTATCACGGTGCCGGGTTGGAGGGACTTGGATTCTGTTGACTATTTGCTCACCCGGGCAGAGTTGGAGGGAAATGGTTGGTTTACTTGCTCACCCGTGCCGGATTGAAAGAAATTGGTATGACTATGTGCTCACCCGTGCCGGGTTGGAGGAATTAGGACAGGTTGGTCCTATGAGCTGGAGACTCGAGATGTAATACTTGCATGTGCATAAATTAGTGGCGGGCCATGCGGTACTGGCCAGTCGTCACACCGACGGCAGTACGGTGGACCAGGCGGGTGCGAGGGTTAGAGGGACCAGTAGGTTATTTATACTGAGGTCTGGAGGACTTTTCCCGATAACGCGCACCTGGCCCAACAAGACTGACTGGTGGTCAGCAAAGTGGTACGCAGAGACTCTAGAGTACACTTGTTTCATGTACAGAGGCGTACAAGAGAGGTCTAGGCCTGGTAGTGTGTATACCCGCCTAGAAGGCGGAGACGCCCGCTCCGCTGCTGCCGTAGCCACAACGGTAGTACCTGAGAGTGATGCTAGCTCTCGAAAAGTGGGAACTAAAGGTCTGTGATCACGGAGTCGTGTGTGTGTGTTGCACTGCATGTCATATCATACCCACCATATAGATGCATATCATTAACTTTCATAACAACCTATGTGAAAGTCCACATAGTGCCAACTAGCTTCACCTATGGGGGGGGATAGGTGACTTGCAAGTGTATTTGCGGAATTAAAATTGTACCTACAGAATCAAAACAAACCACACAGCACAGAAAATAACACAGGCAATTTATAGTGGTTCCCCGATTTGGGTACGTCCACTTTCCCCCTTCGACCTATCTCCCAATCAGGGACGACTCGGTCACTTCACCAACAGGATTGAAATCCAATCCTTGCACTACCGGAAGGAACCCTTCCACACGTAGGAGTCAACACTCCCACAACACGGGTTGCACCTAACCCTACAACTAGAGACCAATCGGTCCTTTACAAAGAATTGAAAATAGCTTGTAAGAAATACAAACAATGTATGGAGACTAAGGTGTCCCTCTTCGTTCGACAACGTGTTCTTGAAGTCAACGAAGAGTCCACAACCCTAGATCTCACTTGGAGAGAATCTCCCCGAGTCCGGCGGCGGCGACGAGCGGCGGCAAGGCTCTCGGTGTTGGCGGCGGCAACTGAAGACAGCAGCAAAGCACTGGAGATCCAATCTTCTTAGCGAAGTCGGCAAGGTCTACCAACGGTCACACGAGGATCGATCGTCTCGATCGATTCGGACGGGGAAAGATTTCCCTATCTCAAATCAAGAGACAAAAGATCTCTGGTTAGACACGTGAGACGCTGTGCAGGACTTGGCTTCTATCACCGAGGATCTGGAGGAGATCGAGATCGGCTTCGGTGATCGGCGGCAGCGATGGAGGCGGAGCAAGTTCGCGAGATTAGGGTTAGTCGGCCGCTCGGTTTCGTATCTCGTGTATGTATTTTCTTTCTGTACACAAATACCAGAGTATTTATACAATAGGTCAAGATATGACTGTTGTGGGCCCCACCAAAGCAAAGACCTAAGACCGGTTCGAAATACCGCTGGAAGTAACATGGACCGGTCCAGGAATTTCGGAAAATTTGCCCAAGTCAAAATCGGCGAGAATCGTAGGTGATTCTCGACGAATCGGCGAGAATCACTTACGATTCTCGCCGAATTCTACTTGATAAATTCTGGCATCACAGGTTATACAGGCCGGGGAGAATCGGCGGGAATCACATTAGATTCTCGCCGAATCGTCGAGAATGCAAAGACATTCTCGACGAATCGGCGAGAATCACTTAGTGATTCTCGACGATTCTGCCTTTGGAGAATTTTCTGGCGGCGTAGAGTCAGCTGGCCTCAACCGGCGAGAATCACAAGTGATTCTCGACGAATCGACGAGAATCACTTAGTGATTCTCGACGATTTACACTTGGACGATTTCTCCTCTTTCAACCTGTGAGCTGGTCTTTGGCCCATCCTTGCTCCTTGTCTGCTCTTGCTTTATCATAGCCCTGTACTTGAAATTAAGTACACCCCAATAGAGAGAGTACACGTAGGCCAACACACTGATCTGCTCAACGAGGGATTACGTCGCGCAGATCCGTGTATATCGACCCACTGCACCCTGACATTGGTGTGTACTTAGCGTGGAATAACTGCAAGCACAACTTAAAAGATTTCATCAAACACATTGTCTATTTACCTTAGCTTGTTCAAGGGCTTCTTCAAATCAGGTACATTGTGGATACAATACCCAACAATCTCCCCCTATTTGAAGAAGCCTAAACCCTATAAGCTAAGGTGAATAGAGCAAATAGGAATGAAACTCATAAACTTAAAATTGAGTTGAGAGAGATATTCATTACCAATTACTTGAGAGCAAACTTGGAGCCACCTTAACCTTTTGCCGAGAGGGTAATCTCCCCCTTTTCGGCTTCTGCAAATCGGGGTCTGGTGCATATGACCCCATGCTCCCCCTCAGTTCGTCTCCCCCTTTTCGGCTTCTGCAAATCGGGGTCTGGTGCATATTACCCCATGCTCCCCCTCAGTTCTTGCACCTATGCTTACACTTGAGTGCCTGGCAGATGCTCCCCCTAGATGCACGAGCCATGAGCTTCTGTAGTCTTCATTCCTCATAGTTGAGCATCCCCAATTCATTTTTGAAGAGACTGAACTTGGCCTCGTCTAAGGGCTTAGTGAAAATATCTGCAATCTGCTTGTCCGTGGGGACATAGCAGAGAGAGATGTCCTTGTTCTCCACGTGCTCCCGAATGAAGTGGTAGCGTACTTCAATATGCTTCGTTCTGCTGTGCGATACCGGATTGTTGGCAATAGCAATTGCACTTGAGGAGTCGCAATACATTGGTACTTCCT
The DNA here is from genome assembly GCA_039513925.1 of Platanthera zijinensis. NCBI lineage: Eukaryota > Viridiplantae > Streptophyta > Magnoliopsida > Asparagales > Orchidaceae > Platanthera > Platanthera zijinensis. The sequence goes on from CM077083.1 coordinate 15,227,184, forward strand.
TGAATTGGAGGTCATAGTCGGCTAACTGGTTTCTTATCCATAGGAGTTGTGCGCAACAGCTACCAGCCGAGATGTACTCAGACTCTGTAGTGGAGGTTGCTACACAATTCTGCTTCTTGTTGTTCCATGAAATAAGCCTTCTTCCGAGGAATTGACACGTCCCGGAGGTGCTTTTCCTATCATCCCTACTTCCTGCAAAATCAGCATCTGAAAACCCTATTAGCTCGACATCATTGCTTCTCGGGTACCATAAGCCAAGATTAGGGGTACCTTTAAGGTATCTGAGAATTCGCTTTGCAGCGACATAATGAGATTCCTTAGTGTTCACCTGATATCTGGCACAAATACATGTGGAGAACATGATATCCGGTCTACTCGCAGTAAGATAGAGCAGAGATCCAATGATGCTTCTGTATTTGGTTTCATCAAAAGGTTTCCCTTTCTCATCCTTATCCAGAGACATGGTGGATCCCATTGGAGTCCTTATAGAGGTTGCATTCTCCATTCCGAATTTCTTGAGGAGTTCATTTGTGAACTTCGTCTGAGAAATGAATATTCCTTCCTCAGACTGTTTCACTTGAAGTCCCAAGAAATACTTCAGCTCTCCCATACTGCTCATTTCAAACTTTCCTTGCATAAGTTTGGAAAACTTTTTGCAAAGATTGTTGTCCGTTGAGCCGAATATAATGTCATCAACATAGATTTGCACCAGCAAAATCTTGCCTTTGACTTCCCTGAGAAACAATGTCTTATCTATTTTTCCTCTAGAGAACTTGTTCTCAAGAAGAAAACTAGACAATGTCTCATACCAAGCTCGAGGAGCTTGTTTTAGGCCATATAGCGCTTTATTAAGAAAATATACATGATTAGGATAAGTAGGATTGACAAAACCTGGAGGTTGAGCTACGTATACTTCCTCTTTCAAATCTCCATTCAAGAAAGCCGATTTCACGTCCATCTGATAGACTGTGAATCCTTTGTGAGAGGCATAGGCTAGGAATAGCCGGATTGCCTCGAGCCGTGCAACTGGTGCAAACGTCTGGTCAAAGTCAATCCCCTCCTCCTGTCTGTATCCTTGAGCCACCAGTCTGGCTTTGTTCTTGATGATGACTACATGTTCATCCAACTTGTTTCTGAAGATCCACTTGGTGCCAATCACATTTTGCGTCTTCGGTCTGGGAACCAGCGTCCAGACTTTGCATCTTTCGAATTGATGCAGCTCATCTTGCATGGCCGAAATCCATGATGTGTCTTTGTTCGCTTCGTCGAACTTCTTTGGCTCCACCTGCGATAGAAAGCTAAGATGCAAGATCTCGTTAAGAGTACCTCGGCGAGTTCTGACACCGTCTCGGGGATTTCCAATGATTTGATTTCTGGGATGATCCCTCACGTGTCTGAGCTCTAGAAGTCTTGCATCAGGAGCTTCGACTACTTCTTGGGCATCTCCTTCTTCTAAAGGATTTGCCTCATTTTGATCTTCAACTTCTCCGATCGGCGTTGATGTGGAGACCTTGACATATTTTGGAGTTGCATCTTTCTCGGGATCATCCAGTTGTAACTTTTCGAGTCTGGCACCTGCAGCTTCAGGAAGACAACTAGAAGTCTTGCAATTAAGCAAGCTTCCTTCATCAAATACAACATTTATTGATTCCTCTACCACTAGGGTTTTCTTGTTGAAAACTCTATAAGCCCGGCTGTGGCTTCTATAGCCCATGAATATGCCTTCGAAGCATTTTTCACCAAACTTAGTACGAGGGTACTTCCCATTATTCAGTACATAACATTTGCAGCCAAAGATCCTCAAATAGGACATGGTTGGTTTCTTGCCTTTCAGTAGCTCATAAGGAGTCTTACGATGGCTCTTGTTGATTAACGCCCAGTTTTGTACATGACAAGCCGTATTGACAGCCTCAGCCCAGAAGTATTCTGAAAGAGAAGCGTCATTCAACATTGTCGTGCACGCCTCAATGAGTGTTCTATTCCTCCTCTCTGCCACTCCATTTTGTTGAGGAATGCGAGGGGAGGAGAACTCATGAAAGATACCAAGCTCTTCACAGAACTCTGTCATAGCCCCAGACTCAAACTCTGTTCCGTGGTCACTTCTGATTTTGACCACTGAGCAGTTAAGTTCGTTCTGTATCTGCTTGACAAAACTGGTGAAGATGTCAAACGTAGAAGACTTGCACTTTAAAAAGAACACCCACGAAAACCGAGAGTGATCATCTACAATTACTAGCGTATACGACTTCCCTCCTAAGCTATGAACTTGTATTGGACCAAACAGGTCCATATGCAGAAGATAAAGACATCTGGAGGAGTCTTTGTCTGGGATGCCCTTAAAGGTAGCCCGAGTCTTCTTGCCCATCTGACATGCAGGACATGGACTAACTTTAACGTACTTAATAATGGGAGCATCCCTTACTAAGTTTTTGGAAAACAGCATATTAATTGTCTTGTAATTAATGTGTGTCAATCTCTTGTGTCATTGTTCACAAAGAGATGCACTGCCTTTAGCAACGAGGCATACTGGGGTAGAAGCTAAACTAAGAAAATCTAAACAGAAAATATTTCTGCTCCTAATGCCAGTTAATACAGTTTCCGAAGAATCACATGATATTATCAGGCATTTATCCTTGCAGAACTTAACGTCATACCCTTTATCACATAATTGGCTTACGCTGATCAGGTTATGATTTAATCCTTCAACATAAGCTACGTTAGTGATAGAGAGTATACCGTTGGAAATCGTACCGTAACCTCTGGTGACTCCCCGATCAGATCCCCCAAATATGACTTTGGGTCCATCCTCGACTGGAGAGTACTCCCTCAGCAGGCTTCTTGTCCCGGTCATGTGACGGGAGCATCCACTGTCCAAATACCAAATAGGAGTTTTGTTGGCCTTTGGACATTCCTGCAAAACAGAATTAATTTGCCTTAGGAACCCAATCGAACTTGGGTCCTAGATTCCTTGTTAGCATACTCCCCCTCGATTGGTTAGCCCTACGAGTGGTCGGCCTCACATTGCTAACATAAGGAGTCTCGTTATACCTTGGATTAAACCAACAATCCACGGCAAAGTGACCAACTTTGCCACAACACCAACAGTCAAATCTGTTGTACCTCTTCCTAGGCTCCTGCTTCACCCTGGGAATGGTGGGTACAGCTGGGGCCTTGGATCTGGAGGTGGAGACATCATAGTGATTGCAGTCACATGATTTCTTCACCTTCTGTTTCTTCAGTATAACAGGCTTGGCTTTTGGTGCATGTTTTCTATTATGGCCGCTAGTGAATTGACCATAATTTCCCAAGTGGATTTCCTCATAAGGTGCCTTGAAGACACTCTCACCGAAGTTGCGGGGAAAAGTCCAACCATCATATCGGCTCTTAGGCTTTGCAACCGAGGGCCGGAAATGATGACCAAAGGTTGACTCAAAGTCATGTTGATTGCAGGGAAAGCTAGGCTTTCTGAACTCAACAGGACTGAGTGGGGCCTTTCCCTTTTCAGCAGCAGAGGCCTTCTTGGCGGCCTTATTCTTTCTCTGGTTCCTATTTCTCCTGGATGAGGAACCGGATACCCCTACATGCCCCAGGCCAGCTCCTTTGGCCTGAGCAGAGAAGGCATCAACTAATGGAAGAACAGTTTTTGGCATAGAGAAGCTCTTGACGATCTTCCTTTCTGCCGCAAGTAGTTCTTCCAACTTGTCGACTTCCTCCTGCTTAAGATCAAGGAGCTTAAGAGACTCTGAATGCTTTGAAGTCAGGTCCAAGTACTCCTATCGGAGGGAGATCAAACTGGTGATCTCTTCCCTCAGGGATACACTCTCACCTTTAAGGAATTTTACTTCCTTCTTCTCAGCCTTCAGTCTCTTTCGACATTCCAGGAAAGTATTGAGCAGAAGCTCATACTTATCGAGGAGCTCAGTTTCACGGGCAGAAGAGCTATCCTCAGGGTCATCATCCTGAGACTCGGGATCAGAGTCAGAGTCGGAGAGAGGGGTGTGAGCTTTTACCTTCCCCATAAATGGGGGGCAATCTCCTTCCGAGTCACAGTGACCCATTAGCCCAAAGTAGTCTTCGACATCGCTGGTATCTGATGTGTCAGATTCACTCAGCGTCTTTGGCTTCTTCGCGATGTAGCTCCTCTCCTTCTTCTTATCTTTTGAGAACCTGTGCTCCTCTCCCTTTCCCTTTTCCCTCTTGCCTTGATGGCAGTCGGCCACGACGTGTCCTGGCTTGTTGCAACCAAAGCAAATAATGTCAGATGTGCGATGTTTGTTTGGTTTGGAAACATACCTGTCAGAAGAATAGTTCTTCTTCTGATCCCTTGACGAGGAGTCGTTTCTCTTTCTCTGATTCCTCAGCTTGAGGAACTTCTTGAACTCCCTTGTGATAAGGGATAAGTCTTCCTCAGACAATTCTGAGTCGGAGGAGCTTGGCTCAGAGTCTTCCTCTTCATCCCTCTTCCACGCACGGGAAGAAGTGGCACCCTTGCCCTTTCTGGATTGAATGGCTTTCAGGGCCACCGTCTTTTCCTTGGTCGCTGCTTTCTCTGCTTCCTCTTCAGTCTTCCTTGTGTTCAACTGAAGCTCATAGGACATGAGCTTCCCGAACAGAATCTGTGGATCAGTTTCCACAAGTCTGCCAAACTCACGGATGGCACAGATCTTTGTGTCCCATTCCTTAGTGAGGGACCTAAGGAACTTATCATTGAGTTCACCGTCAGTGAACACTCTTCCATATCCTTTGAGTGCATTGACGATCTTGAGGAAGTTTTCGAAGGTAACTCCGATCTCCTCCTTTGGCCCTTGTCTGAAGGCCTCATATTTCTGATTGAGGAGGGATCTCCGATCGTCCCTCACTTCATCTGTGCCCTCCATTAGGACAATCAGACAGCTCCAGAGATCCTTGGCTGTCCTGCAATTACTGAAGTTCTGCATCATAGAGTCGTCAACTGTGCTTACCAGGATGTTCTGAGCTTTCTTGTCGAGTCCGAACAGCACCATTTCGTCCTTGTCCATTTCTGAAAGTTTCCTGGGTACTTTCTTGGTAGGATCAATGGTGGAGGCCTTAGTGGGAATGTAAGGTCCCTCCTCCACTATCATGAAGAGCCGGGGGTCGACTGCCTCCATGTAGAATCTGATTCTTTCCTTCCAGATAGGAAAGTTCAGTCTGGTGCATACTGGGATCTTGCCGGAGTGCTTGAGTTCGTCCATGGAAGATATCGGTCTTCTTCTTGACACTGGTGGCAGGATTCTACTCAAGGTGTGAACCTTTTTGATGAGTAACCTCCCTCTGATACAACTTGAAAGTCCACCTAGTGCCAACTAGCTTCACCTATGGGGGGGGATAGGTGACTTGCAAGTGTATTTGCGGAATTAAAATTGTACCTGCAGAATCAAAACAAACCACAAAGCACAGAAAATAACACAGGCAATTTATAGTGGTTCCCCGATTTGGGTACGTCCACTTTCCCCCTTCGACCTATCTCCCAATCAGGGACGACTCGGTCACTTCACCAACAGGATTGAAATCCAATCCTTGCACTACCGGAAGGAACCCTTCCACATGTAGGAGACAACACTCCCACAATACGGGTTGCACCCAACCCTACAACTAGAGACCAATCGGTCCTTTACAAAGAATTGAAAATAGTTTGTAAGAAATACAAACAACGTATGGAGACTAAGGTGTCCCTCTTTGTTCGACGACGTGTTCTTGAAGTCAACGAAGAGTCCACAACCCTAGATCTCACTTGGAGAGAATCTCCCCGAGACCGGCGGCGGCGACGAGCGGCGGCAAGGCTCTCGGTGTTGGCGGCGGCAACTGAAGACAGCAGCAAAGCACTGGAGATCCAATCTTCTTAGCGAAGTCGGCAAGGTCTACCAACGGTCACACGAGGATCGATCGTCTCGATCGATTCGGACGGGGAAAGATTTCCCTATCTCAATTCAAGAGACAAAAGATCTCTGGTTAGACACGTGAGACGCTGTGCAGGACTTGGCTTCTATCACCGAGGATCTGGAGGAGATCGAGATCGGCTTCGGTGATCGGCGGCGGCGACGGAGGCGGAGCAAGTTCGCGAGATTAGGGTTAGTCGGCCGCTCGGTTTCTTATCTCGTGTATGTATTTTCTTTCTGTACACAAATACCAGAGTATTTATACAATAGGTCAAGAGATGACCGTTGTGGGCCCCACCAAAGCAAAGACCTAAGACCGGTTCGAAATACCGCTGGAAGTAACATGGACCGGTCCAGGAATTTCGGAAAATTTGCCCAAGTCAAAATCGGCGAGAATCGTAGGTTATTCTCGACGAATCGGCGAGAATCACTTACGATTCTCGCCGAATTCTACTTGACAAATTCTGGCATCACAGGTTATACAGGCCGGGGAGAATCGGCGGGAATCACATTAGATTCTCGCCGAATCGTCGAGAATGCAAAGACATTCTCGACAAATCGGCGAGAATCACTTAGTGATTCTCGACGATTCTGCCTTTGGAGAATTTTCTGGCGGCGTAGAGTCAGCTGGCCTCAACCGGCGAGAATCACAAGTGATTCTCGACGATTTACACTTGGACGATTTCTCCACTTTCAACCCGTGAGCTGGTCTTTGGCCCATCCTTGCTTCTTGTCTGCTCTTGCTTTATCATAGCCCTGTACTTGAAATTAAGTACACCCCAATAGAGAGAGTACACGTAGGCCAACACACTGATCTGCTCAACGAGGGATTACGTCGCGCAGATCCGTATATATCGACCCACTGCACCCTGACATTGGTGTGTACTTAGCGTGGAATAACTGCAAGCACAACTTAAAAGATTTCATCAAACACATTGTCTATTTACCTTAGCTTGTTCAGGGGCTTCTTCAAATCAGGTACATTATGGATACAATACCCAACACTATGACACCTAATGTATAAGTGGTATGGGACGCTTATACATTAGGACCTGCAAAACGATCCCTTAGCCTATAAGCTTGTGTGGGCAAGTTTATAGGTTGAGGTTAATTTCCTTTTTATACATATACTGCTTATGATACCTGACACCCCATCGTATAAAATGGTATGGAACATTTTATACGATGGGAGCCTTGTAGAAGATCCCTTGCTTATGTGTACTCGCATAAGTGAAGGTTACTTTCTTTACCTTTATTCATGTAAATTCTGCTATTAGTTCTTGTCACCTGCTCCGCCTTTGTCACCCCTTATTGTCCTCCTCTTTGTCCTCTCGCACGGTGCCTAGGAGTTGCGAGGCGAGGTGTGGAGGAAACGACTTAGTCTTTTTGACTAATGGTCGGTGACCATACTATTTTTAGGAGCTCGAGGAGATGGACCAGCACGACGAGGAGGCAGGACTTGAAGAGCAGATACCGGCACATCCTACTACTACTACTGGAGCACGTCCACAGGTGCGATGAGTGAGATTTTAGATTTCCGTTGTGTTAGATTGAGAGAGAGGGATTTGATTATGATGTACTGGGCATAAGCCCTTTTTGCTCTCATTATTTGTACTCATTGTGGACTGTATTTTGTACTACTCTTTGATATTTATATATGATTAGTGCTGTGGATGTGGACTTCTACCTTTTTGCTCTGCTTTGTACTCTTATAATCTCATATTGGCCGACAGTTTATGATCGTACTAGCCGGCAGGATCGGTGTCTTGCGGTGTCGACTAACTCGTGTATTAGTGTCACCTTAAGGCGGCGGTTCTGGGCATAAGATCCGGGTTAGCCTCGGAATGGGGAGACAGGATCTTACAAACTGGTATCACTTGAACACACGATCATATGAGAATAAAAGTCCACAACACTGGAACACCCCGCTCGAGCATTAGTTTGCGGACAAACTATACAGCGGAAGCAATGGTGTGCCCATGTGTAAAAAGCCACATAAAACAGTCCATTAAACAATGAGTTAGGCCAATTTTGACATTACCTTACCTTTATGCAGCCTCCACAGGATGCGGTTCCTCCCCCTCCGGCTGCCACTCCGTTCATGCAGACAGAGATGGGGCAAACGCTGACGGCAATCCTGGACGCATTCAGAGCCCAGCGAGCCCCGGTACAGCTGCCCAACCCAGGGTCGAACTGGTTGAGTGCGTTTAAAAATCTGTCTCTGCCGCTGTACCGCGGGACAGAAGATGCTGTGAAGACAGAGGAGTGGTTGGAGACCATTCAGGAGTTACTGGCTGGAATTAGCTGCCCAGTCAGCCAGGCGGTACCACTTGCCACTTCCGCACTAGAAGCCCATGCAAAGAGATGGTGGAAGTCTATTCGGGACTCAGTTTATGGGGATAGGGAGCTAACAGACATATCCTGGGAAGAATTCAGCGACTCATTCCTGGACCATTATGTTTCTGTCACAGACCGGGACACATTGGAGGCGAGGTTTCTGAACCTCCAGCAGGGGAGCCGATCAGTGATCGAATATCAGAGAGAGTTCTCCCACCTATACAGACTCCCGGGCCGATTTGACAGGATGATCGAGGTCAGAGGCAGATCACATGCTATGGTTGCGGCCAACCCGGGCACATCAGGACGCAGTGCCCGCTTCAGGTCCACCCCCTTCCTCCTCCTCCACCTCCAGTGGCCCCTCCAGTTCACCAGGGCCGAGGACGAGGACGAGGTCGAGGCCGAGGCCGAGGACATCACGGCCGAGGCCGAGATCAGGAGCAGGCGTATGCGCTGGACCTCACGGAACAGAGGAACCCCGAGGAAGTGATTACAGGTACTTTAATTATGCAAGATTCATAAATTTAAACTTTAATCAGTGCCTTATAGACCTTAAGAATAATATTTATCTTTGAACTCAAACGAACCCAGGCATAGTGATGATTAGCGGCAAGCCCACTCATACCCTCTTCGACACGGGTGCGTCACATTCCTTCGTGTCGGACACGTTTATTGAAGGATTAGAAGGAGTGGAGAAGTTTTCCGGCTTGGAAAAGAAAGTGCGACTTCCTGATGGTTCGGAACTTCGAACCACAGGTTGCTGCAATATGGAAGTCAAGATAGGGGGCAAGGCGTTCGAAGCTCCGGCAACGGTCTTGAGGCTCTCGGACTTTGATCTGATTCTAGGCATGAACTGGCTCCATTGGAACTACGCGCAGATAGATTGCCCCTCGAAGAGGATCACACTCAGACATGGGGATTCCTACGTCATCATTGAAGGTATCCGTCCCATCCCCCGCCTTTCTTTATCTTCAGTACAGGCTGTCAAGGCCTATGAACAGGGGGAAGAGGTGTACCTCATTTGTTTTGAGATGGCTGCGGTAGAAAGTTCCATAGCTGATATTCCAGTGGCTCGGGATTATGCTGATGTATTTCCCGAGAAATTACCTGGACTACCACCAGCTCGGGACTTGGATTTCAGGATTCAGGGTGTGCCGGGGGCGAGACCAGTGTCCCGGGCACCCTACAGGATGGCTCCTAGAGAGTTGGCCGAGTTCAGGACTCAGCTACAGGAATTGGTAGAATCAGGGTTTGTATGCCCAAGTTCTTCGCCATGGGGAGCCCCCGTTTTATTTGTGAAGAAGAAAGACGGGTCGCTGAGATTATGTATAGATTACAGAGAGTTGAACCGGTTAACGGTTCGGAATACCTACCCACTGTCGCGGATAGATGAGCTATTTGATCAGCTACAGGGAGCTTGCTGGTTTTCAAAATTGGATCTACGATCAGGATATTATCAGCTCCGTATCAGAGAAGAAGATATACCGAAGACGGCTTTCAGCTCACGCTACGGACTATATGAATTCACGGTGATGCCATTTGGGCTCACGAATGCCCCCTCGGCATTCATGACGCTCATGAACCGTGTATTCGAGCCTTACTTAGATCGATTTGTCATAGTATTCATTGACGACATCCTGATTTACTCACGAACTCGAGAGGAGCATGCAGAGCATCTAGCACAAGTATTGCAGAAGCTGAGAAAATTCCAGATGTACGCGAAGTTCTCCAAATGCCAGTTCTGGCTTCAGGAAGTGGCTTTCCTAGGACACACGATCAGTGGAGCTGGATTAGCAGTGGATCCGGCTAAGATAGAGGCAGTGCGGGATTGGCCACGACCAAAGACAGCGTCAGACATCCGCAGTTTCTTGGGACTAGCAGGATATTATCGCAAGTTCGTGGAGGGGTTCTCGAGGATAGCCCTCCCCCTCACATCCTTGACGAAAAAGGATGCAGCCTTCGATTGGACAGAGCAGTGTGAGACAGCATTTCAGGAGCTCAAGGACCGGCTCACTTCATCCCCCATCCTTACACTTCCCTTTGGGAGTGAAGGATTCCAGATATATACAGATGCCTCCTATCAAGGGATGGGTGCAGTCCTGATGCAGCATGGACATGTTATCGCTTATGCTTCGCGACAGCTGAAGAAGCATGAGCATAACTATCCAGTACATGATCTCGAGCTCGGGGCCGTAGTATTCGCCCTCAAGACATGGAGACATTACTTGTATGGGGTCCATTGTGATATCTATTCAGATCACAAGAACCTAAAGTATATTGACACACAGAAGGACCTGAATTTGCGCCAAAGGAGATGGCTTGAGTTCCTCTGTGATTACGATTATGAGATGCATTATCACCCGGGGAAGGCGAACACTGTTGCGGATGCCTTGAGCAGGAGAGCCGGCACTTCTGGACCGGAGCCTCGGGTGATGTCTATGGAGCTACTACGCATGATGGAGGATATGCACATTACCATGGTTTCGGAGGTCGAGCCAGTGATTTATCGAGAGTACCTGAACTCTTTGGTCAGCGATGATGATATTCGGCAGCGCATACTTACACATCAGAGATTGGATGCTGATTTAGAGCCTATTTTTGGCTCCTTGGAAGGAGGCAAGTATGAGGACTACACGCTGGAGGACGATCTTCTTCGATTTCGTAGTCGAGTATACATTCCAGCAGGAGGTGGGATCCGGGATGACATCCTCAGAGAGGCACACTACTCCAGATATTCAGTGCATCCCAGCATCACCAAGATGTGGGCCGACTTACGACGGACCATGTACTGGACAGGAATGAAGAGGGAAATCACATATCTCGTGACACATTGCGAGACCTGTCAGCAAGTGAAGGCCGAGTGCAAGAGCCCAGGTGGTGTATTACAGCCACTGCCAGTCCCAGAATGGAAGTTCGAGGACATTTCTATGGATTTTGTACACGGACTCCCTCGCTCCCATTCTGGGCACAACTCCGTTTGGGTTATTGTGGACAGATTGACCAAGGTAGCACGGTTCATTCCGGTCAGAAAGGATATCCCAGTTGCTGTGTTGGCAAGGTTGTTTGTGGAGCAATTCATCCGGTACCACGGCGTTCCCAGGTCTATTGTTTCGGACAGAGACGGTCGCTTCACCTCCAGAGAATGGAGGGCAGTGCATGCTTATTTGGGTTCCAGACTTACTTTTAGCACTGCCTTCCATCCGCAGACCGACGGTCAGACGGAGCGGACGATACGGACTATGGAGGATCTGCTCAGGCTATGTGTATTGGATACTGGGAAACCTTGGGAGAGACTACTGCCACTGATTGAGTTTTCATACAACAATAGCCACCAGGCCAGCATCGGGATGGCACCTTATGAGGCACTCTATGGGAGAAAGTGTCGAACACCGCTATCTTGGGTCCAAGATGTGGACACTCGAGCCCTCGGATCAGATTTTGTGGAAGATACGGAGGTCCAGATTCGCTTGATCAGGGATCGGCTTTTGGAGGCACAGAGTAGACAGGCAAAATATTATGATGCTCGGCACCGAAAGGTGGAGTTCCGGGTTGGGGACAGGGTTTTCCTGAAGATACGTCCGGTACATGGTGTCTCTCGAGTTCGGAGGCACAAGAAGCTCAGTCCACGATACATGGGACCCTACTTGATTTTGGAGCGTGTTGACCCATTGGCCTACCGACTGCAGCTACCTCCGGAGTTGAGCGCCTTACATGATGTCTTCCATGTCTCTTCCTTGCGAAGAGCTCTCCTTCGACCCGAGCAGCATATTACCACCACAGCTGGACCGGTAGAACCTGACCGTTCAGTTAGATTGGAGCCGATCCGGATCGACGATACAGCCGTCCGAGTGTTACGGAAAAAGAAGGTCCCGCTCGTGAAGGTGTTGTGGTCCAACCACGGACGGGAGGAGCACACCTGGGAACCGAGGGATCTGATGCTGGAGCAACACCCGGAGCTATTTTCATCAGGTATTTTTAATGCTTTCTTTTAAAAGTTCCTTAAAAATTCCTGCAAATAGAACCCGTAGACCCGAACTTAAATTTCGGGGAAGAAATTATTTGTTTTGTTTATAGGATTTGTAACATCCCATGTTACTTCTAGGCCCCTTAACTTAGATTGGGTTAGGCATGTGGTGAGTCAAGGGGAAATTAGCTAGGTTTGACCCTAGGTGGTGAGTTGTCACCAGGTGGGGCCCACGATAGGACCAAGTCAAACTAGGTCAAACTAGACTAACTGAAGACCCTAGCCACACCATGACCCTCACCACACTGCCCTAACCCTAATTGCAATCTAAGTAGACCCAAGGTCATGCCCTAGGTCAACACTTTGACCATAGTTGACCCAGGTCAACCTTGGATCTAAAGTGGTCAAACCCCACACTCATGAGCCCAATTGGATCAAGTAGGGCTTCACCATGACTCAAGCCATGTTGGGTGATGATTTAGGCCTCATGACCACTAAGTAGGGGTCAGCCTGCTCACCCATTTGACCAAGTCAACCCTAAGGTCAAACTTGGTCAACCTTAAGCATAATTAAGGGTAATTGAAGACCAAACCCATTCCTAGTGGGCTAAGACCATCACCATGGCCCAACCCATGTTAGGTGATGACATGGTATCCATGGCCATCATATAGGGTCAGCCTACCCATCATGTTGACCAAGTCAACACTTTATCCTAAAGAGGAAAAATTGACCCAAGCCAATTTCCCATGGGCCAAGCCCACCAAATTTGTCCCATGACCAGCCAAGTGGCCAATGACCAGCCCTACCCCCCTGATGGTAGAGAGAGAATACATGCACAAGGGTAAAAATGGAAATTTTGGTGAATGAGGAGAGAGAAAGAAAGAAGTGATGGTGGAGGCCATGTGGTCTTCATCTCCTCAGCCCAAAAGGTGTTGGCCGACCACCCCACCACATTTCAGAGGAAAATGGGGCATGACAGCCACTTGTCAGCCATGGTGAAGCAACCAAAGTGCCAACCCGAGCTCACCTCGGCCATATCTCCCCATATACTCCACCTCAGTCCAAACAAACCCTGCCATTAGCTTCAGAAGGTCGAAAGGAGTGGAAATCGAGTCCTGGATCAAAGTAAACGGTGGAGAATTGAGCTTTTGAGCAAGAGATCGCCGGAGCACCACACCATGCCAAACCGCCGCCGAACTCGCCGCCAAGCCCCAATCCAGGTCCGTTTCACCACCCCTCTACCCGTACTAGCCTCCTAGATCAATTAGGAGAGATATCGGGCTCAATTGAGCCCGATACCATGTGAGCAAATCTCGTTTTTTTCATGTTTTTCCATGGATTTCATCCCGCTCGGGATCGCCGCCGCCTCCGCCTCCCGCCGCCTCACCGCCGGCAAAAGTTGGCCACCACCACCGTGAAGCTGGTGGCACAGTTGGCCGGCCTTGGCGCCGCCTCAGTCGGCCGGAAAACACCCCGCAAGAAGCTCCAGGAGAAGTCAATCCCAGCCGTTAAACCATCTGGGACGATGATAGGATTCCGTCCATTTAAGCTTTAAGATTCGTGCTATTAACTATATAAATGTTATATTATAAATGTCAATAAATGTGTATTATTGTCACACATTTTCAGTCACCTTGCATGTGATATTTAGGGCATATAGAGGCTTCAACTAAGGTTGGAACCTGAATGAAAATTGTAGATGAATGTCTTACCTTTACAATGCCACCCTAAACATGAGTTTTGGTCCAGTGGTCTGGACTGTAGGTCATTTCTCCTAGGGCTGGTCCTAGGCTAGGGCAGATATTAATTTTAGTGCCCATGCTAAACCAATAAGCCTCATGACCTAAATTTTGTTCATGTGCATTTCTAGGGCATTTCTAGCCCATGCCAAAAATTGGGAATTTTTGGGATAACTTTTCCTATAGTTTTTGCAATAATATCAAAATGTAAATTAATGAAATATTTGGAGTTTTAGGCACCCAAATAGCCCCAAATTTTGGTGGAAAGTCCTTGGGGACAGCATTGGTGCATGATAAAAATTTCAACCCATTTGGGTCACTGCATGATGGGTTAACCCACTTGTAAGTGTAGGCTAGTATTAGCCTTGGTGTGCAAATAGCAATTTTGCTAAATGTGTATTTATTCATCTCAGGACTTTTGAAGACCTTGAAATTAATTCTAGAGGACATTTAGGTCAAATGTAGTCCCTCAAAATTATTATGGGACTTTTGGGAACAAAAAACCCATTATTTGGAATTTTTGAAAATTTATAGCTTTATTGGTAAATTAAAATGAAAAATGGAAGTAATTAGGCAAAAATCTTCAAATTTGGCTCTGTTGAATAATTGATCATAATTGAATTGGGGTATTTTTATTTTCTCTGTTTGAGGTCTTTTGAGGTAATATAACATGAAATGACCATTTTACCCATATTCCTTTTATTTCATGAATTAATGAAAATATAGGTCAGAAAAATTTGATAATAATTCTAGAGGTGTATATAGGTGTTAGACTACTGACATGTTTATTTCAGAATTTTTTTGATGTACAAATAAATTTTAATTCATCATAATGGCATTTTGGTAAATACCCAAGAAATTGAATTGCAAGTCTATAACATTGTTAAAATTGATGAGACTTGGTCAGTAGCCTTATTTTGATGATTTAGAGCCCCTGTAATTTTCTTAGAATTTTTGTGATTAAATTTCTCATACTTACTTTGAAAAGTGGTAATTATGATGGTTTTGTGATAATTAACAAATAAATACAAATGTTTGGTGAGAAATTATAAACCTTGGGAAATAGTGATATTTCATCATGTTAATGGCTAGAATAATTATTTTGTATCATTAGGGCTATGCAAAGACACACTTCATATGTTAAATGACCTTGGGAAATATTGGGAGAAAATAAATTAATTATGAAAATAATTGAGAAAATTGTGAAAATTACCATACTCATTCTAGTAGATCATACCACCCTAGGATAAATATTTGGGGGTTGGAGGCCCAAGGATTTGAAAGTTCGATTTTGGGGTGGTACTAGACCATGGGTTGCGCATAGTAAAAGTAGATTGTACCATAAGACCCACCAGGGGATTGATCGACAATTGAGCTAGGGAATATGATTGGAAATATAACCCTGGTGGTTAGTGTCATCTTAGTGACGAGAGTAAAAGTGCAAGTTCTTGGGGTAACCACTAGAGCGGAGGCCGGCGGAAGACCGTCGCCCTTCCGATAATAATAACTTAAGTCATTAGGTTAGTCCTAAAGTAACAATGAGAGTTGACAGTGGATCTCGGGTAGACATCAACTAAAAGTAATTATCCTTGCGAAAGGGAACTTTGGGCTTGTCATCCCATCTTGGTTCCTAGTGCCTTCGAGACCCCTTCAATAAGCATACCTTGGGCAGTCATGGGATTAACCCTAAGTCACTAAGCATAACAACCGGTAGGCAAGAGTAGCCTAATAGGCTAGGTAAAACTATACTTGTTCTTATCACGGTGCCGGGTTGGAGGGACTTGGAGTCTGTTGACTACTTGCTCACCCGGGCAGAGTTGGAGGGAAATGGTTGGTTTACTTGCTCACCCGTGCCGGATTGAAAGGAATTGGTATGACTATGTGCTCACCCGTGCCGGGTTGGAGGAATTAGGACAGGTTGGTCTTATGAGCTGGAGACTCGAGATGTAATACTTGCATGTGCATAAATTAGTGGCGGGTCATGCGGTACTGGCCAGTCGTCACACCGACGGCAGTACGGTGGACCAGGTGGGTGCGAGGGTTAGAGGTGTTGGGTCCGGCGTTCCTTCACTTGACCCGTGGCGCTCTGCTACTTATATAAAAAAATTAAGTAGCACCCTCTCCAACAGTCCGGGCTTTTGGTGCAGTTGGGTATGCGCTTGATCCTTCAATTGGTATCAGAGGGAGGTTACGGGTTCAAGACCGGGGGGCGCTATTAAATCCTGATTTTTCCCTTCTACCTGTGTGGGTCCGGTGGGTCAGGCAGCCGTGGACATGTGGTAACCCCACCTCTGAGCCGTGTGGGCCATGTGGTAACCCCACCTCTGAGCCGACGGGTTGTGCTAGACGCCGGGGGGGATTGTTGGGTCCGGCGTTCCTTCACTTGACCCGTGGCGCTCTGCTACTTATATAAAAAAATTAAGTAGCACCCTCTCCAACAGTCCGGGCTTTTGGTGCAGTTGGGTATGCGCTTGATCCTTCAAGAGGGACCAGTAGGTTATTTATACTGAGGTCTGGAGGACTTTTCCCGATAACGCGCACCTGGCCCAATAAGACTGACTGGTGGTCAGCAAAGTGGTACGCAGAGACTCTAGAGTATACTTGTTTCATGTACAGAGGCGTACAAGAGAGGTCTAGGCCTGGTAGTGTGTATACCCGCCTAGAAGGCGGAGACGCCCGCTCCGCTGCTGCCGTAGCCACAACGGTAGTACCTGAGAGTGATGCTAGCTCTCGAAAAGTGGGAACTAAAGGTCTGTGATCACGGAGTCGTGTGTGTGTGTTGCACTGCATGTCATATCATACCCACCATATAGATGCATATCATTAACTTTCATAACAACCTATGACACCTAATATATAAGTGGTATGGGACGCTTATACATTAGGACCTGCAAAACGATCCCTTAGCCTATAAGCTTGTGTGGGCAAGTTTATAGGTTGAGGTTACTTTCCTTTTTATACATATACTGCTTATGATACCTGACACCCCATCGTATAAAATGGTATGGGACATTTTATACGATGGGAGCCTTGTAGAAGATCCCTTGCTTATGTGTACTCGCATAAGTGAAGGTTACTTTCTTTACCTTTATTCATGTAAATTCTGCTATTAGTTCTTGTCACCTGATCCGCCTTTGTCACCCCTTATTGTCCTCCGCTTCGTCCTCCCGCACGATGCCTAGGAGTTGCGGGGCGAGGTGTGGAGGAAACGACTTAGTCTTTTTGACTAATGGTCGGTGACCATACTATTTTTAGGAGCTCGAGGAGATGGACCAGCACGACGAGGAGGCAGGACTTGAGGAGCAGATACCGGCACATCCTACTACTACTACTGGAGCACGTCCACAGGTGCGATGAGTGAGATTTTAGATTTTCACTGCTGTTAGATTGAGAGAGAGGGATTTTATTATGATGTACTGGGCATAAGCCCTTTTTGCTCTCATTATTTGTACTCATTGTGGACTGTATTTTGTACTACTCTTTGATATTTATATATGATTAGTGTTGTGGCAGTGGACTTCTACCTTTTTGCTCTGCTTTGTACTCTTATAATCTCATATTGGCCGACAGTTTATGATCGTACTAGCTGGCAGGATCGGCGTCTTGCGGTGTCGACTAACCCGTGTATTAGTGTCACCGTAAGGCGGCGGTTCTGGGCATAAGATCCGGGTTAGCCTCGGAATGGGGAGACAGGATCTTACAGCTACTCTCTTAGTGGACAAGATCCGTATTTCACCAACACAATGAGTCAGCTTTGGCTTTCCTCTCACGATGCGCTTATTTAAGTAGGCAACGCTTGCCAATTGCATCCTCATGCAATTCTTGTATGGTTGGTGAATAACTCCTTATCCGCATCCATCATATGGTGCATGCCAACCCTATGCCTCTAGGCACTCAACCTTTGAGGTCACCCAGTTAAGCTTGACCCGATGTCGACAGTGGGATATCACAATTATCCGCTCGCACCCTTACCAAGGTAGATTAATGCACCTTGCTTTGGCAAGACCACACTTCATTGATCGAGGCAGGAAGAGTGTCATCCATCGGAAGGCATCCGAACACTTAATATTTGATGAAGGGATTTTATTGTAATAGGTTAACAATTAACCAAGATCAACATTTGATCAATGTGCACATCCAAAGAAAAATAATTTTTCTAAAACCACATGCATCCCTTATGTGCACAACCTGACACTATCAACATTTGATAGAAGGAAGGGCTAAATCTGAACATCCGGACACTTCCAAATCCTTAGATTTACATGCATTGGACAAAGGCAAAGACAACTCAACTTAAAGCAGTAGACAAGCTCATCTCTCTTTGTTGGATTCAAAATCCAAAACAATTTCGAGGGATGGTTACTGCTAAGGAGACAATAATTTCTAACAATTAGAAATTTCCACGAAATCCCAGACGTTCCTGGCGGGGAACCAAGATTAAATCTAGACATTTAGAACACTTCTAAATCCCTAGGTTTACACGTACTGGAATAACCTAACTTCCAATACAACAATCATGGCCGAACCTCCCTCTGATACCACTGTTGGGTTTCTCTTTGAGCATGGCACAACAGTTGTGCACGCAGCGGAAGAATAAAACATCAAGAATAACCCAAAAGAGATAGGATCGGGCCATGATCATTGAATCAAGAAGTTAACAAACAACTAGGCAAAAATTACCTCAGTGGCGTTGAGTCACAACTCAACGGAGATGCTCCAAGCTTCGTGTCCCTGTCGGTGGCGAGTTCTACGTGGAATGATGTCCACGTCTCTGCAGAAATCCACACGAGCGGGAGAACACCGACCTTTCCGTCACACGGATAATCGGGAAGGAGATCGACCGCACCTTTGCTCTTCCACGGACTGCTAGGTTCGTGTCAGGAATAGCAATACCAGCGACAATCGCCGGAGAGGAGGAGGTCGACGGAGCGAGCATGGCGGCGGAACACTTCCGTCGGATTTGTCTCGGTCAAGGGGGCCGACTATCGCTTCGATTCGATCAGTTATCTTCTTGTTCCCGAAAACCCTAAGTATCTATTTATACCAAAGGCATAAATAGACTTAGGAATATCGCTATCCGCAGACCACCCAGAAAATTAGGGTTCCAGAATCGGCGAGAATCACCTAGCAGATTCGGTGAGAATCAATCAGCGAGAATCACATAGGATCGGCGAGAATCAGTCGGCGAGAATCAGTCGGCGAAAATCAGAGTACAATACTCGACGATTCACGTCGAACGTGGGTTGACGATAATCATCGACCTGCGGTCGACGATCGTCGACCTTGCGGTCGACGATAGTCGACCCGAGGTCGACGATACTCGTCGACCCGCGGTCGACGATACTCGTCGACCCGCGTTCAACGATCGTCGACCGTTGGTCGACTATCGTCGACCCTCGGTCGACTATCGTCGACCCTCGGTCGACTATCGTCGACCCTCGGTCGACTATCGTCGACCCTCGGTCGACTATCGTCGACCCTCGGTCGACTATCGTCGACCCTCGGTCGACTATCGTCGACCCTCGGTCGACTATCGTCGACCCTCGGTCGACTATCGTCGACCCTCGGTCGACTATCGTCGACCCTCGGTCGACTATCGTCGACCCTCGGTCGACTATCGTCGACCCTCGGTCGACTATTCTGACCAAACCCTTTTCCAGGCAATATTTTGCCCAACCCGACGATCATCTAAGGAAACACCTTGCCCATAACCCCATTTAAGGTCGGTGATTGGTAACCTTTACCAACACAGTCAATCATCCAACTTCTCCACATCTCTTATGTGCGACCCTGCAGGCTCATATCGCGTTGGCAGTGAGATTACATGTTTGACCACTTCTAGATCACCATGGTAACTCCAACACTCCTCCCCCTCCAGAAGATATTCTTTCAGATGTACAAGCTCAAGAGGACATCCTCTCAACTGCTGCAGATATTGACAGATTCATTGATGAGCTCAGATCAGATGATCCTTTGTTTCAAGGAGATTCAGTTGTGCTCTCCCCTAAGCTTCCCCTACCAGAAGAAACAGTTGATTTATCCCCTGAGGATCAACTTCCTGAAGATCAGATTCCTGCAAAGGACCCATCTCCCTCTCCCTCCTCTGCTCAGTCTCCTGCTGAAGACCCAGATCAGCCTGAGAATATCCTCCTGTCCGATGACGAGGACATGTCTCCAGAACATGTTGATGCACCTCTGAGGACACTGGATTTCTCTCCCCCTCCTTCATCAATCCAGAAGATTTAGTTGAGGTAATCACTACAAAGAGAGCTGTAAGCTCAGTTGTGATTGAAGAAATTTCCCTATGGATAGCTCTTGTTCCTCAAGCCCCTGTCTCATCCTCTGCT
This sequence comes from Platanthera zijinensis, assembly GCA_039513925.1. Classification (NCBI taxonomy): domain Eukaryota; kingdom Viridiplantae; phylum Streptophyta; class Magnoliopsida; order Asparagales; family Orchidaceae; genus Platanthera; species Platanthera zijinensis. The sequence goes on from CM077083.1 coordinate 15,247,468, forward strand.
CCATCCTCTGCTCCCTCCAGCTCTTCAGATATTATAAGTAAGATTGAGCAAATGCTCATAGAACAGAGAAAGTACTTTGATGATTCTCTGAAATCAGTAAATAATAAGGTCTCTACTCTTGAATCTGAGATGAGTAGAGGCTTTGCAGAGATTCAAGCCAATACTGATGAATTAAAGAGACTGTTTCAGTTGGGTGGCAAAGCAATAGACCATTCTATCACTAGTATGGGTGAAGTAAGGAACCAAGCTGAAACAGTGGCAAACAATCAGATTGAGTTGGACAAAAGGGCTACAGCAAATGTTATGAAGGTTTGTGAGGAAGTTGGAACTTTCAGAGATGAAGCAATTGCTAAGCTATCTGTAGAAATCAGCAAGGGGGAGAAAATCGTGAAAGAACAAGTTGAAAAAATCTCTGCCCAGTTCTCTGCCCAGTCTCAAGCTGCTATGGATGATTTAGTCAAAACAATGAAAGCAGATATTCTAGCCCAACTTCAGTCAGTTAAATTTTATATATGTGATACTGCAGTTTGGGTGCACAATCAGAATTTCCCAGATTTCCAACTTGATCTTACCATCATTCCCAAAAGTCTAAATCCTCTTGAGGAAAATCCTACTTCAGATGCTCAGGTTCATGTTAACATTCCAGAGGATGTGCCAGTCTTCTCTCCCAGACCCGCTGATGAGATGTCTGAGCCTCCTCTAACTTATTCTGATGTTTGGAAAGATGATATTCCTCCCAGCTCTCAGGGACACTTTGATCAAGGTGCTTCCTCTTCTAGAAGACCTGCTGATCAGGGTGCTCCCAGCAAGAAAAGGAAGTATGGTGACGGCGCTTCTGCCAGCCGTTCTGCACATAGGAGAGAGCCAGCTCCTGCTCCAAAGGGAAGATCTGAAGTAGTGCATGCAGAAGTCTGGAGTCCTACCTCCAAGTCTCTAATTTTTGACACCTTGAAGCTAGTGACAGATTTTGGTGAAAACAAAGATCAGTTCTACAGTTACTCAGAATGGAAAGCCTATGATGTATCCCAGATCAAGATCAGATTACATGACAAGCGATGGGGATACAATAATCCAGCTGCTCCTCCAAGGCCCAGAACTTACTTTCCTAAACCCTTCAGTTACTTGGAGAGGCAAAAGCTAAACAGAGAAAGATTGCATAGAGAAGCTTACCCTTGAGAGAATGATGATGTGGAACTGGAAAATTCTATTTTTTTTTTTGAAAACATTTCTATTATATATGATTCTAATTATGGTTGTCCTTCATTATTATTTCTTTGCTAAGTAGTTTACTGCTTCATGTTTCATTGATATATGCTATCATTGTTCTTTTTACTCTAAGTAATTCACCTTAGTGTAGAGGGTGCTGACTTCTACAAATAAGAGGAGATTGTTGGGATTTGTCTCCACAATACCTCAGATTTGTAGGAAGTCAGACCATGAACTAAGATGAATTAAGTTGAATTTGATATTGTGTTTGAGTTGTATGTATGCAGGATCTTATTGTCAAGTGTAGACCAATGTCAGTCTCTAATGGGTCATCAAACACAGGACCATATAATGTAATTCCTCATTGTGTGATCCAAGGTGTTGACTCATGTATAGCCTCTCTATTGGGATACACTTCATCTACATGCATTTGGACTCGTGGACTCTGGAGTATTGAAGATTATCTCAGAAGATTTTTTCTAAGTCCACATACTCGAGTAGTACTCTTAATATACTCGAGTAAGTGACTTAGTGCTCGAGTAGTTCATTAGACATACTCGAGAAGACTCTGTATACTCGAGTATGTGAGCTTATACTCGAGTAGATTTCCTTTTTCTCGAGTGAGCGATATCTTATACTCGAGTAGATGGTTAGTCACTCGAGTAGGTTATGTATTATACTCGAGTAGATCTTTTTGTATTCAGTCTGAAATTTTCTAAGTCCACATACTCGAGTACTTCCCTCATATACAAGAGTAAGAGACTTAGTACTCGAGTAGATTGGATTTCATACTCGAGTAGTTTTCAAGTTACTCGAGTAAGTGTTCTGTTTGTACTCGAGTAGATCTGGACTCTCATCTCAGATTTTTTTCTAAGACCATATACTCGAGTACTTCCCTGATATACTCGAGTAAGTGACTTTGTACTCGAGTAGATTGATTTTCACACTCGAGTAAGTATTTAGTTACTCGAGTAGTTTTCTTAAGATACTCGAGTAGTTTCTTTCCTTGTACTCGTACATTCCTCTTTTATCTACTCGAGTAGCTGACCTCTTATACTCAAGTATATTACTTCTCTCGAGTATACTGGTTCAGATTTCCTGGAATATTTCTAAGTCCAGTTTCAACGGATATTTTGAAATAGTCTTTTCTGATTGGTCCACGTGTCATCATTAAAGATTATTATGACCGTTGTAGCTCGCCTATAAATAGGTCCTTTCTGATTTGACCTATTAACATTAACTATTATCAGAATACTGAGATTGTTTTAATAAAGAGAAAATTCTGAAAACCTAATTTCCATCGGCCGCCATTACTGGTTTCGGAAAGAACTCTGGATCGTCGTCTCTCAGCCGCTACTACCGATCTCTGACTTTCTAGCAATTCAGACTCAAGAAGAATCATCTGATCACTCCGTGCTTCATCGATCTCTGAAATATCTACTCGATCGTGGTGATTCAAGATTTCAGATCCGTGGATTTCTGTCAAGCCTTCTTCAACAATTTCTGTCCTAGCCGAAAGCTTTCAACGAAGAAGACGAAGCCAAAGATCCAGATCTGTGCTATTTGTTGTTTGTATTTTTCTTCAAACAATTTTCTTGTAGGAGATTTATCTCTGAGTAGTAGGAAGTTGTATCTTCCGAGTGTAGATCCAGTTGGGATCGAGTTTTGTAGGAACGTAGTTCCGAGGTGTAGGATTGGTTTGCAATCCGAGATAGTGGAGTAGCTGAGTCTGGTGATTTGCTAGATCGGTGAGGAAAGTGGATGTACCCAAGATCGGGGAACCACTATAAATCTCTTGTCGTCTGTGTGATTGCTTGCTTACTTGTGTGTGCTAGTTGTTAAATTTTTTATTTCGCTTTTGATGCACATCTCACCTATTCACCCCCCTCTAGGTGATTTAGGTAGACAATTTATTCCTCTCAATTTTTGGTCTCACAGCCGAGTTGTTAGTAGAGGAGTTTCTGTTGATGGGCATTTCTGTGGGTAGCTGCGATGTGCAGAGCAGCCTGACAGTGGCAGAACCTTCATGGATCGCGCTCATGAGATTGCATCAGAAGGGTGATCCTGACCTTCTGCATTTGTATCTTCGAGCTGAGAGAGGTGAACTGCCAGATTTTTCTATAGATGATGCAGGTACTTTGAAGTACCTTGGCAGGTTTTGTATTCCCGCGGTTGGAGACATCTGGGTTATGGTGTGCAGGGAAGCCCATGGATATAGCGTTGCCTACCACCCAGGATCTACCAAGATGTACCGCGATTTGAAACAGATTGCCTGGTGGTATGGGATGAAGGGAGACATAGCCAGATTTGTTTCTGAGTGCCATACTTGCAAGCGAGTGAAGGCTGATCATGGAAGACCAGGTGGCAAGCTGACTCCCTTGGAGATTCCGACTTGGAAGTGGGAAAGCATCTCGATGGATTTCATTACAGGCTTGCCAAGATCTCCTAGGGGGCATGATTCAGTATGGGTGATCGTGGACAGACTGACGAAGTGTTCTCACTTCGTGCCATTCAAGATCGACTACCCGATGAGGATGATAGCAGAGCTGTATTTGGAGGAGGTCATCAGATTGCATGGTGTACCCGTGAGCATCATATCGGATCGAGACTCCAGGTTCACGTCTCATTTTTAGAAGAGTCTTCAAGAGGGGTTGGGGACAGATTTGAGGTATTCCACTGCTTATCACCCGCAGACCAACGGTCAGACGGAGCGGGTAAATCAGATTGTGGAAGTTATGATCCGATGTTATATTCTGGACCACGGTGGGGCGTGGGACGAGCATTTGCAGCTTATGGAGTTTGCGTATAACAACAACTATCAAGAAAGCTTGCAAATGGATCCTTTTGAGGCTTTGTATGGGAGGCACTGCAGGACTCCTTTGTTTTGGGCTGAGTTGGGCGAGAGACCCTTGTTGGGTCCAAAAGCACTCGAGAAGATGGAGATTTCGGTGAAGCTTATTCGGGAAAAGCTTCGAATAGCCCAGGAGAGATATGAAAAGAACGCCAACCGGCGTAGATCAGATTTGGAAGTTGTTGTGGGGGACCACGTGTTCTTAAAGGTTTCCCCGATGATCGGGATTACGAGGTTTGGCAAGAACAGGAAATTGGACCCGAGATATGTGGGGCCAATTTTGATTACTGAGCGGATTGGAGTATCAGCTTATAGGTTAGAGTTGCCTGCAAATTTCCCTGGCGTGCATGATGTCTTTCACGTCAGTCAGTTACGGAAGTGTGTGCAGAGTGACAGGCAGGTTTTGAATTCTGTGCCCCAGTTGGAGCCGAACCTTTCTTTTGTGGAGGTTACTGTCCGCGTCTTGGATGCTCAGTATCGCGTGTTGCGGAGGAAAACCATTCCTTTGGTTAAGATTTTGTGGAAGAACCAAGATGTGTAAAGCGCGACTTGGGAGCTAGAGTCGGCGATGAGGAAGTCTTACCCTCATATCCCTGACCTTTTGCCTGGTATGTATTGTGTTTTTTTTTTCATAGCTTTGGCTTAGCTATTTCTTTTTCCTTCTTGATAGAAGTGTTTTGTGTAAAGTTTCGAGGCGAAACTTTCTTTTAGTGGGGGTGACTGTAACGCCCCCGGCTTTTCTGTGTTTTGTTTGATAGATGTTTGGCGTTACGATGACGCATTTCCGGCCTTTTTGCCGTTGTTAGAGCGTGGTCATAGCTCTTTAGGTTCCTTTAGTGGCATGTTAGTAGCCTATTTGCAAGATTCCCCAGCTAGCCGGAGTCCGTTGTGGTGACTCGGCTGAGCCTCTTAGGGAATGCTTGTGTTTTGGCTTCGGGTAGTTTTATCCCGAGTTTTGATTGTCGGATGTTGTCTTCGACTTCGTCGTTGTGTTTGTAGCTTGGGTGTTTAGATACGGTGCGAGTTTTGTCAAAATCCGCGATCGTTTGTTTTTCGCGTCGTTTCGACGTTTGTTTTGTTAGCCGGTAGTGGCTACCTGTTTGTCGTGCATGGCCTTGTGTGGTCGAGCTTGGTAAGGCTGGTGCCTTGTTTTAGGCTAAGTTTGATTAGCCAATTATTTATATATATATATATATATATATATATATATATATATATATATATATATATATATATATGTAAATGTGTATATGCATGTTTGAGTTGAGCTTGGGGTGCCAATAGCCATCTTGGTGGCTGATTTTTTTTTCTTAAGCTTAAGATTATATGTTTGTATATACATATATATATTTGTATCTATAGAAATATTATATATTATATGTTATATTATATATTATATGTTATATTATATATTATATGTTATATTATATATTATATATTATATATAGTTATATTTTTTTTTAGCTTGAAGTGGCGGTTTAGGAGAAACAGCCTGGCCATTGCTTTAGTGCCAGCTTATTTTATTAGCTTTAGAATAAGTGAGTGGAGGATTATTAAAAGCTCCAGCTGTTCTCCTCCTCCCCATTTCTCCCCATTTCCCGAGCTTTCTGGCTTCCAGCGGAAGTAAGGAGGCGGAGGAGCTGAAGCTTTGGCCGGCGGTTTCCAGTTAGGTTAGTATTCGGTTTTCTCTGGTGAAGGCGGATCCGGCTTGCTCTCGCCCGGATCTTCTTTCCTAGGTAAGTTTTGCTAGCTCTAGGGTTGTTTCTAGAAGCTAGGGTTTTCAGATTTCTCTCCTTCTCCCTCAAAGCTTCAGTTTTGGTCTTCTAGGTGGCCGATCTTACCGTCGGTGCCGAGTTTTGGAAGCAGCTGCTGCATCTAGGCGGTGAGGCAAGTGGCTCCTTGCCCTTGCCTTTTTTTTGATCTTTTTTATACTTTGTTAAATTGCTGTTATTAGCTCGGTTGTGCTTTTAGGAGCTAGTGCAACAGTGCTTCCTTGCTGCAGTTTTGTCCAGCTCTAGTGCGTCCAAGAGTTAGGTTAATCTCTCCTTTTTCGTTCTCGGTTTGGTGTCCAGTTAGTAGCTGAAGGTAGGGTTTGCTTTATTAAGCTTCAGTCCAGTTGCTAGGTAGCTGTGGCCGGGTAGGAGGGGTAGGAGAGAGAGTGGGAATTATTTTCCAACTCTCTGGATAGTAGGCGTTGAGTGGGCTGGGGTTGGGTTAGCTCCAGGTTTTCTTCCCCTTTTCTCACTTGTATGTTTGTCTTGGCTGGTGCCAAGGTTGCTGGTTAGTATTAGGATTAGGCTTAGCTTAGTGGTAAGCTAGTTTAGGGCTACTGTGGTCGGGTAGGAGAGGTAGGAGTGAGAGCTGGAATTAAATTCCAGCTCTCGGGTTTGGAAGAGCTGAGGGAGCTGGGTCGGGTTAGCTCCAGGAAATTTTTTTCTGGATTTTCTGCTAAGTCAAAAGCGTTTAGTGAGTGTACCTCACTCAACGCCTAGACTGTTAGGCTTATGGTGTTGAGTGTGGTGCACTCACTCAACTTCATGGTTGATTTTTGCGGCTAAGGGTCCAGGCGTTGAGTGGAGTGGCCCTCACTCAACGCCAGGTTGTCTTTTTGCGGTTAAGTCTTTGGCATTAAGTGAGGGTACCTCACTCAACACCGTGGTTGTTTTGGCGTTGAGTGAGGTAGACTCTTTCAACGCCGCAGTTTTTTTGGCTAAGTCTTTAGCCTTGGGATGTGTGCTTCTTTAGGACTGTTAGAGGAGTTTTTCCTTCCTAAGGGGGATGTTGGGGTGTTCGGCTAGTTTTTGCATGCCGACTCGTGGACTATGGCCGGAGGGGGGTGTTTTCTGGACTTTGGAGGGGTGAAATGTATGTGCTGAGCTGTGTACACCACGAAGTCTGGACAATGGGGCCGACTTGTTTAGGTGTGTGGACCCTAAGGCTGCCACCGGTTTTGTTCACCCTTGAGTATTTATTTTGGGGTCTGGTTGTTGGTGCTGGTACTGCCACCCACTCCAGCCCCTTATTATTTATACTCCGGTCATTTGCCCACAAAGTTAGGATTGTTAGCTCTTTCTTTTCCTGCTTTTGGCTATTCCTGTTAGTATACTGATGCTTTACTGCTGCAGGTTGTTTCTTTCTGCCGAGCAGGTAGCTTGTGTGCTCACACTTGGTGTGATTTACCTTTACTGTCCTTTTGATAGTATTTTTCTTATTACTATCATACTTTTCACTTACTGTTAGCTGTTGCTTTTGTTACCGGGTTGGTAAACCCTTTTTACTCGCACTTAAATCTTATAATCTTTATGCTTTGATATTGTGTTGAGGCGTCTTTCTTGAATGCCTCAGGTCCAGGTTGTAGCCGATAGAGCGGCTGTTTCCTTTTAGTGGGTTTTGTTGATAGCCTCCAGGATAGCTGAGTTGCAGATCTTCCACCTTGTGAGGTAGTTATTCTTCTTTTCTGTATGGGCATGCACACTCATCGGTGGGTTCGTGTCGGGTTGTCGACGCCCACTGGTGGCTTACTTGTTTTGTTGAATATGAATTAAAAATGTTGTTCTTGCCCTCTTGGGGTTGCTTACTTGCTTTTGGGGAGGTTTTATGCTAGGTTACATGTTAGGTATTTTAAAACCCTAAAACTATTATATGTATCTCATGCATATCATATTTGCAAAACCAAAACACTATCTTCTTTAAGCGAAAAGAATATCTTTCGTATATAAATACTATACTCACCTTAGGAGTCGTGCACACGATAAGTGGTCCCTTGTGGGCACTTATACTCATTTAGGATGTCAAATCAACTAAATCAAAGTATTTTGCCACTGCAAGCAAATATATTTTCCTATCGTGGACTAGCTGATCCACTGTGCTGAGGGATACGACCTTTAAATAAATTGGTTTTCTACTATTTTAAAACTTGTGATTTGTAGTCTTAGTGCGTTGCATGAGCGTCAGCAGTTATCCCCTGCTCGACGTGGCATCACAATGTGTGTTTTCCCGTACTCTGATACTTCTTAACCTCGGGGAAAATGCGGGTTGTGACAAGCTCTCCCGGCGAGCTCACTCTGCCGAGTAGCACCCAACTCGCGGGAAACTGCCTCCTCTCCAAACAGCCAAGCTCGGCGAGCACACTCCGGCGTGAGCCTCACTCGGGAACACCCACTCGCGAGCACCCTCTCGCTCGACAAATCTTCCAACTCATACGGCAAGAAAAACAAGCTGCCCGGCTTCACACTCTAGCCGCCCGGCACACTTACTCTCTCTAGCGCTGCTGCGCTTTTCTCTCAAAACCGAAAACACAAATAATGAGAGAATTTTCTTTTATTCAACAACAATCAAAAGAATACTTACATGTCTTTATATAGGCTTACAAGACCAATAGGAAATGGACAAGTGTCCAACACTTAATGCCACCATAAAGGCTATCAAATAAAACTCTCATCTACCAACCTCTCAACTCCCTGCATTAAATACATTCACTCCCCCTTACAATTAAAACCACATAAAGTATGTAACCCCCCAAACTATGTGGGCCCGGTCAACATGTCAAAGTCCAACAAACTCCCCCTCAAACTTGGCAGCACATGCTGAGTTTGCCTTTGAGCCGTAGGAACGTCTCCACCTTCAATGCCTTTGTGAAAATATCTGCAACCTGCTCTCCGGTAGGGCAATACACAACTTCCATCATCTTCTGTTCCACTTGCTCATGGAGGAAATGGTACCTTGTCTCTATGTGCTTGCTACGTTTGTGTAGCACTGGATTCTTTGCGAGCTGGATGGCCGATATGTTATCAACAAACATGGTCATTGGCCCATCAACTTCATGATGTAGGCCATGCAGAAGGTTCCTTAGCCAGATAGCTTGGCAGGTACAAGCCGCTGCCGCTATGTACTTCGCCTCACATGATGATAAAGCTATCGTAGCCTGCTTCTTCGAACTCCATGAGAACACCCCCGTTCCCATGTTGAAAGCATACCCGGAAGTGCTCTTCCGGTCATTCACATCCCCGTCGTAGTCACTGTCTGAGTAACCTACCAGCTTCAGCTCCTCTCCAGTTGAGTACTTCAAACCGTGTCCTCTCGTCCCATTTATATACCTTAGGATCCTCTTCGCCGTCGTGAAGTGGTCCTCCTTCGGTTCTTCCATATGCCTGCTCACCACCCCGACTGCATACATGATGTCAGGTCGGGTGAAGGTCAGGTAGCGTAGACTACCCACCAAACTCTTGAACAAGGTGGAGTCCACCGCTCCTTCCTTCGACTCCCTGCTTAGCTTCTGCCCTGGATCAGTAGGAGTGGAGATAGGCTTGCTATTCTCCATCCTGAACTTCTTCAAGATTTCTTCCGCATACTTCTTCTGTGAGATGAAAATCCCGTCTTCTCTCTACTGCACTTCTACTCCCAAGAAGTAATTCAGTTCTCCCAGATCCGTCATCTCGAATTCTCTCTTCATCATCCTCTTGAAATCCTCGCACATGGAGGGGTTGTTGCCTGTAAAGATCATGTCATCAACGTAGAGACATACTATCGTCATGTCGCCGTTCTTCTCCACCTTAGTGTAGAGTGCATATTCATGGGGGCTCTTCTGATAGCCATGCTTCTGAAGGTAAGCATTAATCCTTCTATTCCAAGCTCTAGCTCCCTGCTTCAGCCCGTATAGAGCCTTGTCCAACTTGCATACTTTTCTCTCCTGCCCCTTCACCACGTATCCTGGAGGCTGCTCGATGTACACATCCTCCTTCAGGTAACCATTCAAGTAAGCAGAGACCACGTCCATCTGTATTATCTTCCAGCCATGATGAGCTGTTAGCGCGATGATCAACCTGATGGTGTCTATCCGCGCTACAGGGGGGAAGACCTCATCATAGTTCACTCCTTGTACTTAGAGGTAGCCCTTCACAACAAGCCTTGCTTTGTGCTTATCCATGCCTCCGTCCTTGTTCTTCTTCACCTTATACACCCACTTCACCCCGAGGGGTTTGTGGTCTGCAGGTGGATCCACCAACTTTCAGGTCTCATTCTTCTTGATGGAGGCTATCTCAACATCCATAGCATTCCTCCAGGTTTTTTCTTTTGCAGCTTCCTCGAATGAGTATGGCTCAACATCTGCTAAAAGACAATATAAAGAAAAATTATCAGTTGTTGGTGTCGTCTCCTCATAGATCTCATCCAACCTCCTCATCCTTGGTTGAGGACTATCATCTTTGGTTCCACTGGTGCTTGCTTCACCAGATCCACCTCTACTTGTACTCGCTCCACTTGAGTAGAGGGTGAGAGCTCCCTCTGACTCCCTGCTAGGTGGTGATGGTGGCTCAGCTCCTCCCATCTCATCTTCTGCTTCCTGACCACCTCCTTCTTCCTCATCATCAAAGAACATCCCCTTGATGCTCCTCACTTCTTCATCCCAGCTCCAGCTGTTACCTTCCTCAAACACAACATCTCTTGAGATGATAGCCTTCTCTATCACCGGGTTGTACAACTTGTAAGCTTTGCTAGCTAGAGCGTAGCCTACGAAGATGCACTTCTGTCATCCAGCTTCTTCCTCCTCTGGTCAGGGACATGGGCATAAGCCACACACCCAAAGACCCTCAGGTGCTTCACACTTGGCTTCCACCCACACCATGCTTCGAACGGAGTCTTGAACTTCACACTCTTCGTTGGGCATCGGTTTAGCAAGTACACAGCCACCTGTACTACCTCCGCACAAAACTTCTTCAGCAACCCTTTGCCTTTCACCATGCTCCTTACCATATTCATGATGGTCAAGTTCTTCCTCTCTGCTACTCCATTCCGCTGAGGTGAGTACGCCGCCGTCAGTTGGTGAGAGATCCCCCACTCTCTACAGAAGTCATCAAACAACCTAGAGGTGTACTCCCCACCTCTATCTATCCTAAGCACCTTCAGTGGCTGCCCACTCTCCTTCTCAGCCATCGTCTTGAACTCCCTGAACTTGTCAAGGGCCTCAGCCTTCTCTCTCAGGAAATACACCCAACACTTCTGACAGAAGTCGTCGGTGAAAGTAATGTAATACTTGCTTCCTCCAACTGAGGTAGTCTCAAACGGGCCAGCTATGTCTGAGTGAACTAGCTCCAGCTTCCTTCTCGCCCTCCGGGACTTGCCACCCTCGAACGTCTGCCTATCCTGCTTTCCCTTGGTACATGCCTCACAGACCTTCTCAGGAGGCGACATCATAGGCAGTCCTTCCACCATCCTCGAGTGAGATAACAACTTCAGGCATGTGAACCCCAGATGGCCCATCCGGTGGTGCCACAACCATGCCTCCTCTTCTTCTTCCGTCCTCGCGAGACACGTCGTCTCCTTGACATTCATACTTAGAGTAAATAGACGATTCGCTGTCATCTTCACCCTCACTACTTCCCTTCCTTGGTGGTCCTTCATAGCTAAGGTGTCATCCCTCAACATGACACGATAGCCCTTTTCCACTAGCTGCCCAAGACTTAGGATGTTACTCCTCAAGCTTGGCACGTAGAAGACATCATTGAGATGCACCTCCTTCCCATTCATAGTGACCACAATCACACCTCTTCCTTCCACTGAAATCTTTGAAGCGTCGCCGAAACTGACCTCACTACCATTTGGTTCGAGGCTAGTAAACAGCTCCTTCTCTCCACACATGTGGTTACTTGCGCCAGTATCCAAGTACCACACTCTATTCCTTCCACCTCCTGCTCCTTGGACGGTTAGGAACATCATCGGGTCGCCACCCGTGTTACTTGTTTCAGCATAATGGTTGGCATCTCCTCCCTTCCTTGGAGCCCAACAGTCATAGCTCATATGCCCAAACTTTGTACAGTTGTAACATTGAGTCTGAGACATATCTCCTCTTCCTCTTCCTTGACCTCTTCCTTGATCCCTTCCTTGTCCTCTACCTTGGCCTCTTCCTTGGCCTCTTCCTCTTCCTCCTACATCTTGTTTCCAATCCTGAGGTTGCTCCACCTCTCTCTGGTTGAACTGGTTTCTCCCAAAATCTCTTCCTCCTCTCCTTCCTCTTCCTCTACCTTGGTAGCCTCGGCCGCGCTGGCCTCCTCTTCCTGAGCTCTCTCCAAAGTTTAGCTGAGTCTGGAGTGCTTTCCCCAAGCCACTCGACTCCTCCTCATCCTGCAACATGCGATACTCGTGGGCTTGTAGTGAGCCAACAAGTTCATCCACCGCCATCACGGTGAGATCCTTCGACTCCTCAATCGCCAATATCACATGCCTGAACTTCTTAGACATAGATCGCAGGAGCTTCTCCATGAAGTTGACATCATCAGTCACCTCTCCATTCCTCTTTATCTCGTTTGTGAGCATCCGCAGACGAGTCACATAGTCACTGACTTTCTCTGCACTCTGCATCTTCATCACTTTATATTGAGCGCGAAGTGATTGCAGCTTCACTTTCTTTGCTTTGTCAACTCCCTGCATAGAGCGTTGCAATATTTCACATGCCTCCTTCGATGTCTCCGCATCTGAGATTTTCTCGAAGGTCGCCTCATCCACACCTTGGTATAGTATGAATAACGCCTTCTTATCTTTCTTCTTCAACTCCCTCATTACCGTCCTCTGTGCGTTAGTCAATGCCGTCTCCGCTTCAGCTGTAAGCACTTCAACGCCTTCTTCTACTACCTCCCACAACTCCTTGGAGGCGAGTAGCACTCGCATCTGTATACTCCAATTCCCATAGTTGGTTTTAGTCAACTTGGGGACTTGCCCCGGCATGGCGCTTCCCATCTCCATCTCACTTAGCCTTCCGAGCGACTTTCACCAAACTTCCCGGGGTCGAACCTGGCCCTCTAATACCACTTGTTGGAAACATGTTTGGGTCCTTTGCACTTCAACTAGCAACCACAAAGTGGTCGGCCGAGAACACCCACGCGAGACTGCCTAGCCGCGCGACTAACAATCCGCCGAGTCACCCTTCCAACACGCGAGTGCGAGCTCTCCCGGCGAGCTCACTCTGCCGAGTAGCACCCAACTCGCGGGAAACCGCCTCCTCGCCAAACAGCCAAGCTCGGCGAGCACACTCCGGCGAGAGCCTCACTCGGGAACACCCACTCGCGAGCACCCTCTCGCTCGGCAAAGCTTCCAACTCGCACGGCAAGTAAAACAAGCCGCCCGGCTTCACCCTCTAGCCGCCTGACACACTTACTCTCTCTAGCGCTGCTGCGTTTTTCTCTCAAAACCGAAAACACAAAAAATGGAAGAATTTTCTTCTATTCAACAACAATCAAAAAAATACTTACATGCTTTTATATAGGCTTACAAGACCAATAGGAAATGGACAAGTGTTCAACACTTAATGTCACCATAAAGGCTATCAAATAAAACTCTCATCTACCAACCTCTTAACTTTCTGCATTAAATATATTCACTCTCCCTTGCAATTAAAACCACATAAAGTATGTAACCCCCCAAACTATGTGGGCCCGATCAACATGTCAAAGTCCAACAAATGTATAGAGCTGAGACTGGAGGGACGAGATGTGATGAGCAACCTATGTCAAAGAATTTTAGATATAGAATAAAGTACAGCATTCACAAACGCTCAAAAATAGCAGCACCACGTTGGCATTTTGAAGATGAATTTTAAATCAAATTATATACTTAGCTTTATTATTCTATTAATCTATTGTTTTCTTTTATTTTTGAACAAATATCTTTTTTACAAAAAGTAATTACGAATATCATGATCATTGTTTATTTAAAATATTTCACAATTTAATGCAAAAAAAACTGTTAGTCATCATTTCGAGAATTATCTTATTTCTTTCACTCATCTAACTTTTGTAACTTTTTCAAATACTAATTATTTTATTTGAACACATGTTTTATTCTTTTAGATATGGATAATTAAAGTCAAAAATTATTGGGTTCAAGGGATTCTGGGGAGTCGTGGATTTCGGGTAATTTAGACTTCGTTTGGAAGGACTTATTTTCGCCGGTCAAGCGGTCACGACCGCATGAACCGAACCTTAGTTATGGCCCGGTTCTTGCGATCGTGGCCGCTTGACCGGTGAAAATAAGTCCCCCCAAACGAAGCCTTAGTCATTTACTCACTTCTTTAGCCTTCTTCTTAATTTTTCGGAATTATCTTTTTATTTTGTGTATTAAAATATCTTTCACAATAGATTTTAATGCACTTCTGATGCTAGCGTAAGCGAGTGTACGATCAATCTTATTCTTCTTTCGCCAGAAAAATTTTAATGAACGTAAGCTTTATCGACTGTTGGCAGCGGGAAGGACCAGCGGAGATACCCTTTAAGGCCCTGAAACTTAAAGGGATAACATTGAGGCTGCTTAAAGGTATTCTATGGTTTTCTTTTATTTTTGAGCAAATGTCTTTTTTACAAAAAATAATTGTGAAGATCACGATCATTATTTATTTAAAATATTTCACAATTTAATGCAAAACACTGGTAGTCCTCGTTTCGAGGATTATTTTAGGCGATTGATATCCGCACTATACTTTTGGATATTCGCACAACGTTTACTTCTAATTTTTCGCGTCTTTTGAAAATACTTCTTGTACATGCATTTTTAGGAAAAGTGTTCAACACGAAAGTTGTATATCTCGACGAGATCTACAACTTTCGTGTTGAACACTTTTCCTAAAAATGCATGTATAAGGCGTATTTCTAAAAGGCGCGAAATCTGAGCGTATTTCTAATGTACGTCTTGTACATACATTTTTAGGAAAAGTGTTCAACACGAAAGTTGTAGATCTCGTCGAGATCTACAATTTTCATGTTGAAAACTTTTCCTAAAAATGCATATACAAAGAGTCAAAGAGTATTTTCAAAAGGCATGAAAAATTAGAAGTAAACGTAGTGCGAATATCCAAAAATGTAGTGCAGATATCAATCGCCTTATCTTATCCCACATTTTGACTTATCTAACTTTTATAACTTCTTTCATATACTAATTAATTTATTAAAACATATATTTTTTTCTTTTAGATATGAATAATTAAAGTTAAAAATTGTTCGGTTCAAGGGATTCTGCGGAGTCGTGGATTTCGATTAACTCGGCTATTTACTCATTTCTTTAGTCTTCTTCTGAATTTTTTTGAACTATATTTTATTTTATGTATTAAAATCTCTTTCACAATAGATTTTGATGCACTTCTGTTGTTGACGGAAGTGAGTGTACGATCAATCTTATTTTTCTTTTGCTGGAGAAAGTTTGACGGACGTAAGCTCTATCGACTGTTGGTGACGTCAGAAGGACCAGTGGGGATATCTCTTAAGTAGTGGCAGAACTAGAAATTTTACTCCGTTCGGACACACTTAATAACCTAGAAAGTTGTGACGGAAGTATCAAACATGGATAAACCACTATCGCTAGGATTAATACTACAGTTTTACATTGTCTCCGCTCAAATATCATTGTTGTCTGATACATATAGCATTAGTCGTTGAATTTGGAAAATAAATCCTGAAAAATGATGAGTTTATGAATTTCTTTTCATTTAGTTGGATGGAGTTTGGTGTTAATATAGATTTTAAACACTGCAACCACATTCAAAATTCTTTACAAAAATCAGCACTTCCTAAAACATATTTTCTATCAAAAAGCAAACAAATGATCCCAAAAGATACATTTTCTGAATCTCAACATCCAGTATCATAAAAAAGAAAAAAATAACATATTTCTACCTGGAGATCCAAAACATTAAGACGCCAAAGCTTTCAAATCAGTATATCCATCAGTTCCCCGATTCATCTAGTGCAGGTCTCCATGTTGTTGAATTTTCTCAAGAAGCTCAGCAAGATAGCCCAAACGTCAAATTAGTATCTGTGTTACTACCCAGATCACAATTTGACCAAGCGAAAAACAGGAAGAATACTCAATCAACCAAAGTGTATAGACAGAAGTAAGCAAGTCAAAAAATTATCAATCTTCTTTACAGGGCGAGGTATACTTGGCGAGACATGATTTCGCCAGTACATGAAAAAACAGAAACTACAAACAATTCGGGCGGACAGAACACTGAGACCGCCGAGACCGCCTGTCCGCAGAGACCGCCCGAACTGAGCTGAAGCCGAACTGAACACGGAGTCCGCCGAGACCGCGAGGTCGCGCGGACACACCGTTATTCGCTGAACTGATGTTGCTTCCGAACTGAGGAACAGACCGCCTACCCGCCGAGACCGCGAGGTCGCGCGGACAGGTTATTGAACATGGTAGTTGATGCAGAAAACTGGTAACCGCTGAACGCAATTCGCTAACTTCACTGAGCCTGACCGAGGTTAAAACCAAACTCCTGGTTCCACAGTGCTAGCCGCGCCACCTGCACACAGCAACCGGTTAAGACAGATCAACCCGCGCGGATACAGAAAACCGAGTCCGCAGCCTTAAACCCAAGTCCAACTTACTGTTCACTCTGTTGAAAATGACGAGACGGGGGTCCTATTTATAGCCGGGGTAAGGAGTGTGGTCACCGCCCTATGAGATAGACTAACCGCCCCTTGATCGCAGCTAGCACCGTCAGTTCGCCGAGTCCGCACGACAAAGCCGGACTAGCGAACAGTCCGCCGAAGTAGACCTAGCCGAAGGCTAGCCCGCATACGGCAGTCCGCCGAAACTGCAAGGCCAAGCACAACTTGCCAGTCCGCATGGAGAGCGAACACCAACTGTCCGCACGCACAAGTCCACGACCAACAGGCAAACTGCCTGGTCACAGCGGACTATGCGGACACCAACCCAGCTCGCAATGTCCACGACCAACATGCAAACCGCCTGGTCACAGCGGACACTGCGGATAACCTGGACTTCACAGAAGTGACCAAGTCCAGCAACCTGCTAATAACAAGCGCGAGCACCGCGGACAATAAAACTAGTCCGCCCGCTCCAAAGCCAGACCGTCACAAGGAACGTGGCTACTACCGCTTGGAGAAAACGCCGAACTTGCGGACTCCATAATCACAGTCCACACAGTCCGCGAAACCCAGACTCCCTGCACTGCCAGACAGCCAACTACCGACCTCAAAACTCAGTCTGCACAGTCCGCGGATAAGCACCTATCCACTTGGCCACTTCAGACCGCCCAACAGCACCTATCCGCAAGGACAGTCCGTCCAAGCCGCGACACCAGTCCGCCCAGGCCGCCACACCAGTTCGTCTAGGCCGCGTGGTCTGCTTGATCAACCTCCACTTTCACTTCACAATTTTGAACACTCCCCTTGAAGTGAGAAGTGGTGATCAAGCCCAGTAAACCTCGAAGTCGCTGGAAAGGCCCCTTTGACAGCGGTTTTGTGAAGATGTCAGCAAGGTTGTCCTCACTCCGAACATGCCTGACCACAAGAGGTCCCTCCAACACCTTCTCCCTTATGAAGTGGTGATCGATCTCAATATGCTTGGTCCTTGCATGACAAACTGGATTGTTCAACAGCTTGAGAGCACTCTCATTGTCACCTCGGAGCAAAGTGGGACCTTGCACTTCCTTATGGACGTCCTCTACTAGTCTCTTTAGCCAAATGGCTTCCCGAGCTGCCAAGACCGAAGCCTTGTACTCTGCTTCCGTAGTAGAGACAGACACCGAGTCTTGCTTCTTGCTACACCACGAGATGTCCGCTGATCCACAGGTGAACACATAACCTGAAGTTGACCTTCGGTCATCCGAATCACCACCATAATCAGCATCTGTGTAATATAGCAAAGAAAAAACCGAGTCCCTCCTATAAAGGAGTCCCATATCAGAAGTCGACATCACATACTTCAGAATACTCTTTGTCATCATCAGATGAGGCTTCCTTGGCTCCGCCATAAACCGACTTACTCGGCCAACAACGTAAGCAATGTCTGGCCTTGTAATCGTCAGGTAGATCAAGCTCCCCACCAGAGCTCGGAACACCAAGGGATTAGGAAGAATCCTTCCCTCATCTCGTCGAAGCTTCAAGCCACAATCCAAAGGAGTAGAGCAACTCTTTCCCCTTTCCATGCCAAATCGTTTCACAGTCTGATCCACATAACCTTTCTGGGAAACAAGAATCTCGTTCTCCTTCTTTTCAACTTCGAGACCAAGAAAGTGATGAAGCTCCCCCAAGTCTTTCGTCTCAAAGCGAATAGCTAGCTCCTCCCTGAGCTTAGCTACCTCCTCCTTAGAGTTCCCCGTGATGATCATGTCATCCACGTACAATAGCACCAGGACTAGAAGCTCCCCCTGCTTCCTGACCCAGAAGCTTCTCCTCCAGAACTTGAAGCAACAGGAGCTGCTGGTGATACAGCCATCTCCTCTTGACGAACAACCGTAGCCACCTCCCGACCTTCATCAACCTTGCTCTCCGGTAGCTCAACCGAGATTTCTCCATATGACGTCAGTTCGTCAAAGACAACATCTCTTGACACCACGTACTTCTTCGTCACCAGATTCATGCATCTCCATCCCTTCTTCCGCTCATCATAACCAACAAAGACAAGCTTCCTTGCCTTCGCATCAAGCTTAGTCCTCAGAGCATCCGGAATATGCACATAGCAAGTTGATCCAAACAGCCGAAGGTGTTCAACGCTTGGCTTCTCCTTCTACAACATCTCGAAGGAAGACTTCATGTTGATCGGACTGAGAGACATCCGATTGATGACATAAGTTGCACAAGACATTCCCTCTGCCCAAAAAGATCTTGGGATACTCTTAGCATGAAGCCAACATTTGCAGGTCTCCATCAAATGACGGATCTTCCGCTCCACTACTCCGTTTTGTTGTGGAGTATGAGCACAAGTGAGCTCTCTCTGGATCTCATGCTTCCTGCAAAAATTAGAAAACTTGGAGGAGACAAACTCTCCGCCGTTGTCAGTTCTAAACTTTTTGATCCTCAGGCTAAGCCTGCTCTCCACCAACTCTTTGAACTCCACAAACAATCGGAAGGCTTCAGACTTTTCCTTCAAGAAATACACCCAAGTGTATCTTGAGTAGTCATCAATCAAGACTAGCATGTACCTGCTCCCTCCAAGGCTAGTAGTAACAGTTGGTCCCATCAGATCACCATGGATAACCTCCAATGGTGTTTTGCTTCTTGTTTGTGACTTATCAAATGGAATACGGTGAGACTTGCCATACTGACATCCTGCACAAACGTGACCATCACCGAAGGATGATAGCTTAGGCAAGCCTCTCACCAAGCTCCTATTTGTCATAGCTTTCAGCTTATCCATCCCTACATGCCCCAATCTCTCATGCCACATAGCAGCGCTATCGTTGGCCCTCATGCGATCAACATAGGAGCTTGTTGATAAAACAAACAAGTCCTTCACTCTCCTTCCAACGCGAGCAACATCAGCCTTAACCGCTGATACGTTGCGGAGAAACTTCACTTCTGTTGGCCCAAACAGAACGTGATAGCCGGCGTCGACAGCATTGGTCACAGAGAAGAGGTTCTTTCTCATGCCCGGTACGTGATAAACACTCCTTAACATGAGTGGCCCCTTATCACTACCCAACGTCACTATACCCGCCTTCTCTACTGCATGAACAGTATTATCAGCAGTTATAATAGCTTCGTTACCTGAGTATACCTACAGCGAGGAGAACTTAGACATATCTCCAGTGAGGTGATGACCACACCTAGAGTCAACGATCCAGGCATCCTCTACGTCGATGGAGGACAAGGCATGGACACAAGTGCCCGTCATGAAGGCTCCACCCCAACCAGCTTCCTTATTGCTAGAGGAAGCTTCCTCCTTGCCTGCAGCATGCCCAGGCTGCAGCTTGACCTTGCAGTCACGCTTGATGTGACCCGGCTGATGACACCTGTAACATTTCAAATTCTTCTTCCAATCCTTCTTAGGAGCAAAGCTCCCCTCTTGCTGATTAGAAGTTGAAGGTTCATCTCCAGCCGCAGTCTTCTTCTTCTTCCCTTCCTATCTCTTCTTCTTCTTCTTCTCGGTGAAGAGAGCTTCACTTCCTCCTTTAGAGACAGTCACCCCGGCCATCTGTCTAGACAAGCTCTCCTGCGATGCAAGCAGGTTCTCCAGCTCCATAAGAGAAGGCTGAGTCGCCCAGCCTTGAACTGAAGTGACGAAGGCCACATACTCCTTCCGCAGACCGCGGATTATGTGTCGCTTCAGTTTAGCCTCGGAGATCAGCTCATCAGGATCAAGTGCTGAAAGCTCAGCACACAAGCTCTTCATCTTCAAGAAGTATTTAGAGATATAAAGCTCTCCTTGAGTTGCTTTAGCCAACTCATTTTCCAAGAATTGTAGCCTAGCTACATTCTTTCTGTTGAACAACCCATCGAGGGAAGTCCATATCTCAGCAGCAGACTCACATCCTAAGATGTGATCAAAGAGCTCAGGTGACACCGCTCGCTTGAGAGCAAACTCAGCTTTGGCATTTGTCTTCCTCCACACTCTCACCTGCTCGGCAGTTCCAAACTCAGCTGTAATTTCTACCTGGTCATCACCATCGACGACCTCCCACAGCTCCTCGCCAGAAGATAGCTTTTCATGCATGACTTTCACTTTTTGAAGTTAGTCGGCGTTAAAAGTTCAATTCTCAGACCTCTTGCAAAACCTCCATCCATTGCACTATCCTGGTCAACCTTTCAGAAGCACAGAGCAACAACAGAACTTGTTGATCACCGCTCAAGCAACTGAACCTTCCTCTGATACCATGTTGAATTTTCTCAAGAAGCTCAGCAAGATAGCCCAAACGCCAAATTAATATCTTTGGAACTGCCCAGATCACAACTTGACCAAGCGGAAAACAGGAAGAATACTCAATCAACCAAAGTGTATAGACAGAAGTAAGCAGGTCAAAAAATTATCAATCTTCTTTACAGGCCGATGTATACTTGGCAAGACATGATTTCCCCAGTACATGAAAAAACAGAAACTACAAACAATTTGGGCGGACAGAACACTGAGACCGCCAAGACCGCCTGTCCGCAGAGACCGCCCGAACTGAGCTGAAGCCGAACTGAACACGGAGTCCACCGAGACCGCGAGGTCGTGCGGACACACCGTTATTCTCTAAACTACTGCTGCTCCCGAACTGAGGAACAGACCGCCTACCTGCCGAGACCGCGAGGTCGCGCGGACAGGTTATTGAACAGGGAAGTTGATGCAGAAAACTGGTAACCGCTGAACGCAGTCCGCTAACTTCACTGAGCCTGACCGAGGTCAAAACCAAACTCCTAGTTCCACAGTGCTAGTCGCGCCACCTGCACACAGCAACCGGTTAAGAAAAATCAACCCGCGCGGATACAGAAAACCGAGTCTGCAGCCTTAAACCCAAGTCCAACTTACTGTTCACTCTATTGAAAATGACGAGTCGGGGGGTCCTATTTATAGCCGGGGTAAGGAGTGTGGTCACCGCCCTATGAGATAGACTAACCGCCCCTTGATCGCAGCTAGCACCGTCAGTTCGCCGAGTCCGCACGACAAAGCCGGACTAGCGAACAGTCCGCCGAAGTAGACCTAGCCGAAGGCCAGCCCGCATACGGCAGTCCGCCGAAACCGCAAGGCCAAGAACAACTTGGCAGTCTGCATGGAGAGCGAACACCAACTGTCCGCACGCACAAGTCCACGACCAACAGGCAAACTGCTCGGTCACAGCGGACTATGCGGACACCAACCCAGCTCGCAATGTCCACGACAAACAGGCAAACCGCCTGATCACAGCGGACACTGCGGATAACCTGGACTTCACAGAAGTGACCAAGTCCAGCAACCTGCTATCAACAAGCGCGAGCACCGCGGACAATAAAACCAATCCGCCCGCTCCAAAGCCAGACCGCCACAAGGAACATGATTTACTACCGCTTGGAGAAAACGCCGAACTCGCGGGCTCCATAATCACAGTCCGCGCAGTCCGCGAAACCCGGACTCCCTGCCCTGCCAGACAGCCAACTGCCGACCTCAAAGCTCAGTCCGCACAGTCCGCGGATAAGCACCTATCCACTTGGCCACTTCAGACCGCCCAACAGCACCTATCCTCAAGGACAGTCCGTCCAAGCCGCGACAGTAGTCCTCCCAGGCCGCTACACCAGTCCGCCTAGGCCGTGCGGTCTACTTGATCAACCTCCACTTTCACTTCACAATTTTCAACACATGTTGCTGCCTCTGCTGAAATCTTGTCGTGGACGCGCGCGTGCTGGTAGCTATCATCCGACAACGTCGGCGAGCAGTGTAGCTCTGCCGCTCAACACTCGCCCTCGTAGATAGCAACATGATTTGGCAGCTATGGAAATGTTCAGCCGCGATGCCCTAGCCGGCGCGGTGAGGGAGAGTCAGGATGGACGAGGCATCTAGTAGAAATAAAAATAAATGCAAAAGCAAATTAAAAGGCCGCTGAACAATCATGACAACTTTGGAAGAAGGCGGAAAAGCGGGCAAGCTCGGCTAGGAACAGAGCTATGACTTTTCTTTTCTACGTAACTTGCATTAATGCCTAGGGACAGACATACTACTAGGCGGCAAAAAAATTTCAGAAATCACTTGCCCGAGCGTGTCTCTATTTAGTTCGGCCCATGCCCTTAAGGTCCTGAAACTTAAAATGGCAGCCTTTAGTCTGAGGGTTGCTCGAATTTCGGACATGTGCTTACTTTATAATAAAGCTCTACAACTCACCGGCCTGGAGCACGTGAGTCTCAGTCGAGTGGTCGGATGTTATAGTAACAATATTGACTGTCTAATTATCTATGGAGAAATTAATGTGTTAACAATGCATGATGTGTTGCATAGTAAGTGATTTAATTTCAATTATAATTACTCTTTGTTATGGTTGTATTAATTTTTTGACGATGAATTTTTTTGTATATACAAATCGCTAGCTTACGGACTCTCTTTAGATTGAAAAAAAAATGATTGTGAATGTTCAAATTCATAGCAACTGATTTGGACCACACAAACGTTATCGGAGAAGAGGCGGCCCAGGTGAATTTGTAAAATATAATAATTAATATATATATATATATATATATATATCCGGCCGGAAGCGACCATAATCTAAAGCTTCTCAACTACGGTTTCACCAGATTTCTTCCAAGTGAAAGTCTTTTGCGATTGACTGCCAGTCATGCGCCGGAGGTGTTGGAGCTAACACTCACTGATTTAACACTCAAGATTCACCCAACGATGAATGTTTACTTCATGGAGATTATGTTTTTTGAGTTACCAACAAGCGCAAACCCAAACTTAGTTGATATGTATTTGGTGTGTTGTATCATGGAGAAGCAGATGATTAACGAAAACAATCCTGACAGATGGATAAAACAATCCACTTCTCCATAATCAAAGAAGTCGATGTTGAATTTTCCGGATCTTGGAATGAGCAGGAGTTATCTCAACTTAGAATGCTAAACACAACCAGAGACACATGTGTTGGGTTTGGCTCATACCCGGTTCAAATGGACCGGGCGCATTAGGAGCAGAAAACAGGTTGCAACGCAGTATTTGAGGTTGAAACCTTTTTTGTGTTGTCCTGAAATCTGTCTAAATTAAAAGTTGTTTTTAATTTGTGCTGTTTTGAAAACTGTCCAAATTAAACTGTTTTTAATTTGGAATGTGGCCCGGTGGTTTAAATTGGGATGTGGTAATGGGAATATAATATACCCATTATTATATTCCTTTTCTTCTCTCTCATGTATGGTAACCGCTGCCCCCCTCTCTCTCTCATGCATTTATAAAACCGCAACCCCCTTCCCTGCATGAGACACAGCCGGCCTGGGAGAGGCGGCAGCCGCTTGGAGTAAAGAAGGAGCTGCCTCCTTTCACAAAGGAGGAACCGTGAGGAGTTAGTGCCGCCCCGTGCTTGCTTTGAAGGAAGGCCGCCGCCGCCGGTGGTTGCCGGTGGTGCGACCCCATGCGGCGGCATCGACGGCATTGGTGCCGATCTCGCCTTGTTTCTCCTACGTGGAACCCTCGACGCATCCCCCGGTTTTGGAGATGATAGCCACCGGTCTTGGAGGAGAGGGTGTTTGCCAGTCTTGGAGGAGATGATGTGGTGTGAGCGTGACGTCGAAGGCTTGCGGTGGTGCAGTGGCCTTGACGGCGTTTCTCTTCGGCGGTGCGGACATGGCGGCGAAGGCATGCGGGAGTGCAGTGGCCTTGATGGTGTTTTCTCTGGTGGTGCGGCTTGGCGTTCTTGGCGTGTGTGAGTGCAGTTGGCCTCGACGGTGCTTCTCCGGTGGTGGCGGGTGTTTTGGTCGTCATCAGACGGCGAAGGTTCTCGGCGAACCTTGTGCATCCGCTGTGCTAGCGGATTGCAATCCAGATAATTCTCTCTCCCGCGGATCGAGCGAGTCCGGCTCTCCGCTGTGTTTTCTGTAACGGACGTCGGTACATTTCTTCATGTATTTTATTGTAATAGTTACATGATTTATGTATGCAAAGTTCATTGTTCATATTTACATGTTCTTGTACACTCTGTAAATATTTGGTTGCGCCTAGGGGATAGTTTCCGCGTTATATCCCAACAAGTGGTATCAGAGCCAGGTTTGGTAGACGACCGTGATTGGACGTTCTAGGAAGGGTTTGACTGCGGTGATGAACGACTAGGTCCTCTTCCCACTCTTTCAGATCCGACATTTGAACAAATCAGGTCTTCTAGTTTGTCGGGGACAACCATGACAGAGAAGGACGTGAATTTGAACAGTATTTTTGAAGAAGTGCGACTGTGGCGGATTTGACCTATGACAGTTTGTACTGCATGAGAAGGTCATGATAACCGCGGATATGTTACAGAGAGGAGATTATCTGTGAGAACACTATGTATGTTCAGACAGCTTCTGTGTCAGTTAAAGGCAGCTGGTGCAGAGACGGAGGAAGATGTGAAGACCCGTTTCACCTTTTACCTCGCTCACTTTTTTTACCCCGCCTTAGTGACGATGCTCTTGTATGAGAAGGATACAATGGAGCTGGTGGAGTTCACGATCGCAGTGCTATCAAGACAAATGTTAGTGGGCCCTACTCCTGGGGCAATCACATATTGGCAGCAGCGGATGGGTAAGGTGAGGCAGTTTGGCAAGGGATGGAGTGGAGCACGATCTCGATACGGGCCAAAGGAGGGTATGGTATTTTACCAGTGCAGACAGTGCAGTCACATAGGAGTTTGAGTTCGCAGCATGCAAAAGTGTCTCGAGACTAGGGTGCGGACTGGGTGACAGCTAGGTCAGGTTGCAGAGTGATGAGGTCCTCACCATCACTGAGAGTATGTGCGACTCTGACAGCTAGATGTTTGTCATCACTGAGCGGATTGGATTCAGGTGGCTACAGTTGGGTGGCCCGAGGTGGAGTCCTGGTGGTGGAGTGGGGACGTGTCATGCTCAGGAGAGCTGTGTAGCGCGGTAGTTTGTATCGGCTGATGGGGATCACGATGCGAGGTGGTGCGCCCATGATTTCTGCGGACGACGGTGTGGATGGTCGAGGTGGTGCAGGGGATCGCCCTTCTAGTAGTCTGATTAGGCGAGTCAGATGCAGCAATCCAGTTGCGTCTACATTCAGGGGTTGAGCCCGAGCAGGGATGAGTCGACTGGAGCAGGTCGGCTGACGCCTCAAGTTCTTGAGGTGGTGTTTCGTGCAGAATGGTTGCTTCGCGCAGTTGGTGCCCAGTGCAGATGATGCTTCGTGCAGGTGGTGGCGGAACCAGGATATGAGCCAAGGTGGTGTTTTGTTGGGTTTGGCTCATACCCGGTTCAAATGGATCGGGCGCATTAGGAGCAAAAAACAGGTTGCAACGCAGTATCTGAGGTTGCAATCTTTTTTGTGCTATCCTGAAATCTGTCTAAATTAAAAGCTGTTTTTAATTTGTGCTGTTTTGAAAACTGTCCAAATTAAACTGTTTTTAATTTGGAATGTGGCCCGGTGATTTTAATTGGGAGGTGGTAATGGGAATATAATATACCCATTATTATATTCCTTTTCTTCTCTCCCATGTATGGTAACCGCTGCCCCCCCCTCTCTCTCATGCATTTATAAAACCGCAACCCCCTTCCCTGCATGAGACACAGCCAGCCTGGGAGAGGCGGCAGCCGCTTGGAGTAAAGAAGGAGCCGCCTCCTTTCACAAAGGAGGAACCGTGAGGAGTTAGTGTCGCCCCGTGCTCGCGTTGAAGGAAGGTCGCCGCCGCCGGTGTTTGCCGGTGGTGCGACCCCGTGCGGCGGCATCGACGGCGTTGGTGCCGATCTCGCCTTGTTTCTCCTACGTGGAACCCTCGACGCATCCCCTGGTTTTGGAGATGATAGCCACCGGTCTTGGAGGAGAGGGTGTTTGCCAGTCTTGGAGGAGATGATGTGGTGCGAGCGTGACTGCGAAGGCTTGCGGTGGTGCAGTGGCCTTGACGACATTTCTCTTCGGCGGTGCGGACATGGCGGCGAAGGCATGCGGGAGTGCAGTGGCCTTGATGGTGTTTTCTCCGGTGGTACAGCTTGGCGTCGATGGCGTGTGTGAGTGCAGTTGGCCTCGACGGTGCTTCTCCGGTGGTGGCGGGTGTTTTGGTCGTCATCAGACGGCGAAGGTTCTCGGCGAACCTTGTGCGTCCGCTGTGCTAGCGGATTGCAGTCCAGATAATTCTCTCTCCCGCGGATCGAGCGAGTCCGGCTCTCCGCGGTGTTTTCTATAACGGACGTCGGTACACTTCTTCATGTATTTTATTGCAGTAGTTACATGATTTATGTATGCAGAGTTCATTGTTCATATTTACATGTTCTTGTACACTCTGTAAATATTTGGTTGCGCCTAGGGGATAGTTTCCGCGTTATATCCCAACAACATGCAATAACAAGAATCTTTATTGATCATAGCAATCTTCTTACAAGGCGAGAAATCCATAGCGAGACATGATTTCACCAATGTACCAAGCAGAAACAAAATACAAGGCAAATCTAACCGCGCGGACTCAAAGAGTAGCCGCCAGTTCTACTGCTTCACTACGGAGTCCGCACAAACCGTCTGGTCTGCCAAACCGCGAACAAGTCGAGCGGACAGCCCGTTATTCCAATGCAAGCTCTACTCACCGATTAGCAAGCCTCCTAGATGCTTGACCGCGCGATCTGCTGCTGCCGAACTGAAAAGACCGCTAGAAGCGGACATCTTATTGAACCGGGAAACTAGTTGTCAGAGAGAAGACCGCCTGATCGCTATCCGCGACCTGCTGCTCACCGCCTGTTGCTTAACCGCAAAGTCCGCACCAACCAAGTCCTGGCTATCCGGCGCTACCCGCACAACCTGCACAGTACAACCACGGTCAACTTTATCAACCCGCGCGGATACAAATATTCAGTCTGCAGCAACTACCCGCGAACAAACTTACTGTTCATTCTGTTATCTTTGACGTGACGGAGGGGTCCTATTTATAGGCATGATGAGGAGTGTGGTCACTGCCCTAGCCGATAGAATCACCTCCACCATCCCGCGGAGAATACCAAGCAGTCCGCCCAGTCCACCGCGACCTTGTGCGATAGTCAGCCCGCCTCAGCATCACCAAGGCCGGACTGACTTCCCAGACCGCCTTGTCGCCAAAAAGGCCAAGCCAGTCTTGGTCGGCATCCCGCAAGACTCTGCATCAAACACCGCTTGTCCGCCATCCCGCGGAGACTGCCCAGTCCGCTCCCCCAAGTTCGCAGTCAAGGCACCAAGCCAACTGCGGAACTCGGCGGACAATGAAAGCAGTGTTGAATTTTCTCTCAAGGTGATCAACGTGATAGTCCAAGCCAAATTAATATCTTCGGAACTACCAAGATCACACCTTGATCATGCGGAAAACCAGGAAGTAAACTCAAACAACCAAATGCACAGACAGAGACAAGCAGATCATATATATATCAATCTTCTTTACAGGGAGAGGTATACATGGCGATACATGATTTCGCCAGTACAATGAAAAACAGAAAAACTACAAGTATCAATTCGGGCGGACAAACAACTGGAGACTGCCGAGACCGCCTGTCCGCAGAAGTCGCAGAGACTGCCCGAACTGCTGCTAAAGTCGAACTGAACTACGGAGTCCGCCGAGAGTGCGAGGTCGCGCGGACGCACCGTTATTCGCTTAACTACTTCTGTCTGCTGCCGAACTGGAGAACTGACCGCCTAACCGCCGAGTTCGGCGGACAGGTTTTTGAACTTGGAAAATTGAAGCAGAGAGAAAACTGGTAAGCCGCCGAATGCAATCCGCAAACTTCACTGAGCCTGACTTAAGTCAGAACCAAACTCCTGGCTCCACAGTGCTAGCCGCTCCACCTGCAAACAGCAATCAGTTAAGCCTGCTCAAACCGCGCGGATAGGAAAACCGAGTCCGCGGCACTAATCCGAGTTCAACTTACTGTTCACATAGTTACAAATGAAGTGTCTGGGGGTCCTATTTATAGGCGGGGTGAGGAGTGTGGTCACCGCCCTATGAGATAGGCTAACGTCCCCTTGATCGCATCTAGCACAACTAGTCCGCCGAGTCCACATCAACAATGCCATACTCGCGAACAGTCCGCCAAACATCAAGCGCAAGACTGCAAGATCGCCGCCACAGCAGACCAGCTAGCCAGATGCCAGTCCGCATAAGCAGTCCATCCTGTCCGCAAGGACAAGGCCAGACTTCAGCCAAAACCGCCAAGCACCAAGGCAAGAAGCCAGTCCACACTGAGTAGCGGACATCGCACCATTCCGCAAGCACAAGTCCACGACCAACAGGCAGACCGCCCGGTCACAGCGGACATTGTGGACTCTGCGAACCGCGAAGTAGCTCGCAACATCTCTACGACCAACAGGCAGACCGCCCGATCACAGCGGACAAAACGGACACCCTGGACTTGTCACAGTGTGTGACCAAGTCCAGCAACCCACCAAACATATGGCGCGAGCTCGGCGGACACAAAGTCAGATTGCCAGCTCCAAGGCCTGTCCGCCACCAAGAAAGTGGCTCACCCACCGCAACTCCAGAGATCAGGGGCAAGGACCATTGTCGATCTCACAGACTCCAAAAGCTCAGTCCGCGCAGTCCGCGGACTCCAACGTGCATAGCGGCCGACAGCAACCAACTGCCGGACTCCTCCCAGTCCGCGGATTTCAACCTGCACAGCATCCTCCAGAAGACTTCACAGGTCGCCAACACCAGACCGCCATACTGCTTCATCAGTCTGCGCGGCCAGTCCTCCCAGGCCGCCCGGATTGCCCGATCACCCACTTCCACTTCACAAATTTCAACAAGCAGTCCACCCGCCTTGCGAACACAACATCAGTCCGCATAAATCCGAGTCTGCAGCAAAGACATCAAGTTGACAGCTGTCGGACTCGGCGGACAAGGCTCCAGTCCGCGTGCCAAGGTGGACACTTCTCCAGTGCATATTCTCCAAGCTTACAGTCAGCCCACAAGGCAACACCTGTCGATCTTGGCGGACTGAGAAGCAGTCCGCACACCACTGCGCGATCTCCCCGGACTGAGCCAACCATGGACTTGTTTCAGAGCCAACCAAGTCCACACCACTGGCCACCAGGGCCAGTCCGCACTTACTGGCAGACACTGGTACCAGTCCGCCAAGCTCGGCGAACTCCAGCATCAATCCGCTCTAACCGGCGAACCCTACGGCTACCACCAGCCGCACCATAAGAGCTAGACCAAGGCATCAACCATGCCGATCTGCCGAGCTCCAGTCCAGTGCGCTTCTTGCCGAACTCCGCGGATAGAGGATCTATCCGCTTGATTACCTTCTGGGAACATCCTGCTGGCTGAGCAAAATCCTGCCTAGCTGGCCGCCTCCTCTGTTCGCACAGACCGTGCGAACAGACCGCCAAGGCTGTCAAGGAACAAGCCACTTCCAGCACATTTGCTGACCTGGATAACTGCCAGTCCTGTCCGTGAAGTCCGCGCAAACAGGTCGCCCTGGTTGCCTGAACACCATCTAACTGCTGCCCTATTGCCGACCTGCCTATCCGCCTGTCCAGCCCGCACAGGCCGCACGGATAGATTTTCCATGTCGCGCAATCCGCCACTTTCACTTCACCATTTTCAACAGTCGATGACTATATGATCATTATGAAGCCGGGAAAACCCTCTCTCTCTCTCTCTCTTGCTCTAGCTTTTCCTAAGCTTCTCTCTCTTCCCCCTCTGTTTCCCCTCCTCACTCAGTTTTCCTAACTCCGCTAACGTCTGGTGTCTCAACGCTGAGTTGCGGCTGAGGCCGCATCCACTCTTGATGGATGTCTGCTTAGGTCCTTCGGCCTTCCATCCGTTTTCCTCCCCAAAAGTTTCGTCGGCAACCTCCTCGGCGTTTGTTTTCGGGGCACTCGCTCCTGTTTCTGGTATGGAGGCTCCTCTCTCATTGGATGCTCCTCTGCTGGTGATCCCCCCTGCCATCCCATCGCAATGATGCTTTGTTGATGTGGTGAATCACGGCACAGTCCCCTTCCCTGCGGAAACCCCATCGGGTGTTCTGCCCTCTCCAGGTTTGCCTAAACTCAACTCTTTTAGAAAGAGAATTGATATTAGCAGTCCTTAAATGGATATTCGCAGTCCAAAATGAAATGAAAAATCCTCCTTTATAAAACCCCTTATTATTTAGCTCGCACCCCATATTTCACCATAGGGTTTACTGTTTCCCACCCCCGAACGCCGTCTCCTTCGCGATCCCAACCTCGCCGGCCCTTGTTCGCCCCGAACGCCTCCTCCTCCTCAATCGACTTCGCCCTCCCCGAATGATGGCTTCTCGTCTTTGCACCTAGACGTCATCGCCCCTGCTGCAAAAACGACGACTCCTCTTCGCATTGTCGGACATCATCGCCTCTGCTTCAAAAAAGCCGACGACGTCCTCTTCTTTCCCAAAAGTGGCGGCGTCCTCTTCTTCCCCGAACGGCGTCCCACCCATTCGATTTCGCCCTCCCCGAACAACGTCTTCTTCTTCCCCAAAACCGACCCTTTTGATTTCCTGAAAAAAGGTTAGATTTGTTATTTTCTGATTTTGGGTTTTGATCGTATCACGATCCTCCTCTTCGCACCCTGGTATCGATCTCTGTATGACATGTTGTAATACATGAAGCATAGCAACAAAAATATTCAGACAAAACTCCATCCAGCTGCCTGAATCCTCCTAGAACCCAAACCAGTTACTATCATGTCCCTAAATCAACCCATGCCTTACCAATCAACACTTTTGCTCATTTTAAAAATTTTGTTGTTTGAGATTTTATTTTTGTATAATTGGACCTTTTTTTATTATTCTACCTAAGAACTTTGTTTGAACTACGAGTTTTATTTTGGACTACGATTATAATCTATGAACTGTGAATAGAAGTGGACTGTGAATAGTCATTTATGGACTACTAATATCAATTCTCTTTAGAAATAGCACTATCGTAAATGATATGCCGACACTGATCTTCTCTGAGGAAGAACTAGAGGACATGGCAAAACCCTTTCATCTCTCTCTGGTAGGAAAACTTTCGGCTCTACGACCTAGCATAGACACAGTTCAAAATCTTTTTGCCAGGATGAATCTCACTGGCAAATTCTCGGTTGAATGATTGAACTCTAGGCATGTGATTATTCACATAACTAAGGACATAGATTACACCAGAATGTTCTCTTAAGGAATTTACTTCATGGGGATGCTGGAGTTATTTAGTTGACCGGGTCAACTGAATTAATTATATATTTTATGCATATGAGATGATGGCGGAAGAGAGAGAGTTGTTTGTTTTGGAGCATTTATTGGATGCGCCACATGTCAGTTTTTATTGGTTTGTATTGCCTATATAAAGGCTTGTACATGTTTGTTTTTAAGTGCTGGAATAGAAAAAGCTTTCCTCATTTTTGACTCCCGCAGGAGAGAGAGCGAGAGAGAGAATAATAGAGAGTGTAAAGGCAGTGAGAGAGAGAATAATAGAGAGAGAAGCGAGAGAGAGAGAGGAATAGCGGGAGAGTTGTTTCTCTGGCAGAGGAGAGAGCGGGAGAGAGAGTGTGTGTAAAGGCGAGAGAGAGAAAGAGAGTGAGGCGAGAGAGTTAGAGAGAGAGTGCTTATAATTGGCTACCGAATATTAGTTCCCGCAGGAACTTGAGTGTTTTTAATTGGCTCCCGCAGTTTATTTCCCGCAAGATTTTTTTTTCTTTCACCTCTCGCCGCCAACCTCCCGGGCTCTCGCTCGTTGGTGTACTCGCCGGAGGTTGAGTCCTCGCCGGAGCTGCCGTTCTCGCGGAAGGTTGATCCCGCCACCTTTCGCAGGCGTTTTTCTCGCCGGGCCAGGGGGAGCACTCGCCAGCGCGCTCCCGCCGTTGTAGAGGAGGAGTCGTGAAGGAGGAGTTCTCGCCGGAGTGGCTTAGTGGAGTTGGCGCGCTATTGTTTCCAACAACTGGTATCAGAGGGAGGTTGCGACCCTTGGAGTAGTTCGGAAGCAAGGTGACAAGTCAAGATGGAGACAGGAGGAGCGATTCCGGGGCAAGTCCCCAAGTTGACGAAGACCAACTACGGCAATTGGAGTATCCAGATGAAGGTGTTGCTCGCCTCGAAGGAGCTATGGGAAGTAGTCGAGGACGGCTATGAAGATCCTGTTACTGAAGCAGAGGCGACATTGACCAACGCGCAGAGGACGACGTTGAGGAAAGCGAGAAAGAAGGATAAGAAGGCATTGTTCACCTTATACCAAGGAGTGGATGAAGCCACTTTTGAGAAGATCTCGGAGGCAGTTAGCTCAAAAGAAGCATGGGAGGTGTTGCAACGCTCCATGCAAGGGGTGGACAAGGCGAAGAAAGTGAAGTTGCAGTCTCTTCGGGGTGAATATGAAATGCTGAGGATGCAGGCCACGGAGAAGGTCGGAGACTTTGTGACCCGTCTGCGGACGCTCACAAACGAGATGAAGAGAAACGGAGAAGCGATAGATGATGTGAGTCTCATGGAGAAGCTCCTGAGGGGCATGTCAAGGAAGTTCCGACACGTGGTGGTGGCAATCGAGGAGTCGAAGGACCTCACCCAGATGACCGTAGATGAGCTTGTAGGCTCATTGCAAGCTCATGAGTATAGAATGCAGCAGGATGATGACGAAGCGAGTGGCTTGGGAAAAGCACTCCAGACCCAGTTGAACTTTGGGGAAAGCTCAGGAAGAGGAAGCGGCCAGCGTGGCCGAGGTCACCAAGGCAGAGGCCGAGGTAGAAGAGAAGGTAGAGATCAAGGAAGGAACCAAGGTTTCCAAAGAGAGGTGGAGCGACCTCAAGGAGGTTGGCAAGAAGGAAGAGGAAGAGGCCGAGGAAGAGGCCGAGGAGATATGTCCCAAGTACAGTGTTACAACTGTAACAAATTTGGGCATATGAGCTATGATTGCTGGGCTCCTAGGAAGAGAGAAGTAGCCAACCATTATGCGGAGGCTAGGAACAATGGGAACAATGCTGGGGGTGGAGACCCAATGATGTTCTTAACCTACCGAGGCGTGGAAGAAGGAAGGAAGGAATGAAGTGTGGTACCTGGACACAGGAGCGAGCAACCACATGGGTGGAGATAAGGAGATGTTCTCTAACCTTGAACCCAGTGGGGGTGAAGTTAGCTTCGGGGATGCTTCGAAGATTTCTTTGGAAGGAAAGGGCCTGATTGTAGTGAAACTGAACGGGGAGAGAGTACACCTGAATGATGTGTACTATGTGTCAGGGTTGAAGACCAACATCTTAAGCATTGGGCAGTTAGTGGAGAGAGGCTACTGTGTGTAGATGAAATATGGGTCTCTAGCAATGAAGAATGATCAAGGGAAGGAGGTCGTGAAGGTGAAGATGACGGCAAACCGTCTCTTCACGCTGAAGATGGATGCTCAAGAGACGGCTTGTCTCGCGAGAACAAAAGAAGAGGAAGAAGCATGGCTATGGCATCATAGGATGGGCCATTTGGGCTTCACAGGGTTGAAGTTACTATCCCACTCCAAGATGGTGGCGGATTTGCCTATGATCTCCCCTCCGCAGAAGGTGTGTGAGGCGTGCATGAAGGGGAAGCTCAAGAGGCAGACATTCGAAGGAGGAAAGTCCTGAAGAGCAAGGCGGCAACTTGAACTGGTTCACTCGGACATTGCTGGTCCGTTTGAGACCACCTCAATAGGCGGAAGCAAGTACTACATCACCTTCACGGATGACTATAGTCGGAAGTGTTGGGTGTATTTTCTGAAAGAGAAGTCTGAGGCCCTTGACAAGTTCAGGGAGTTCAAAGCGATGGCCGAGAAGGAGAGTGGGCAACCATTGAAGGTGCTTAGGACAGATCGAGGTGGGGAGTACACCTCGAGGCTGTTCGATAGTTTCTGCAAGGAGAATGGGATATCACACCAGATGACGGCGGCGTACTCACCGCAGCAGAACGAAGTGGCAGAGAGGAAGAATCTCACCATCATGAACATGGCAAGGAGCATGGTGAAGGAGAAGGGGCTACCGAAGATGTTCTGGGCGGAAGGAGTGCAATGTGCGGTGTATCTACTGAACAGATGCCCCACAAAGAGTGTGAAGTTCATGACGCCGTTTGAAGCATGGAGTGGCTGGAAGCCGAGTGTGAAGCACCTAAGGGTCTTCGGGTGTGTAGCTCATGCTCACATCCCGGACCAGAGGAGGAAGAAGCTCGATGACAGAAGCGAGAAGTGCATCTTCGTGGGCTATGCTCCGGAGAGCAAGGCGTACAAGTTTTACAACCCGGTGACTAGGAAGGCCATAGTCTCGAGAGATGTGGTGTTTGAAGAAGACAGCTGCTGGAGCTGGGATGAGGAGACAAGGAATATGAAGGAGATATTCTTTGAAGATGAGGAAGAAAGTGGTCATGAAGAGGAAGCTGAGGTTGGTGGGGCTGAGCCACCATCACCACCGAGTGGAAGTTCAGGGGGAGCTTCTACTCCATACTCAAGAGGAGCGAGCACGAGTGGAGGATGTTCTAGTGGAGCGAGAACTAATAGAAGCAACTCTGATGGTCCTCAACCTAGGATGAGGAGGTTGGAGGAGATCTACGAGGAGACGGCTCCGACACTTAACAATTTTTCTTTATATTGTTTGTTGGCAGATTGCGAGCCGCACTCCTACGACGAAGCTGCCCAGGAGAAATCTTGGAGGACGGCGATGGATGCTGAGATAGCTTCCATAAAGAAGAATGACACTTGGAGGTTGGTTGATCCACCCGCAGGCCACAAACCCCTCAGGGTGAAGTGGGTCTACAAAGTAAAGAAGAACAAGGATGGAGCTGTGGAGAAGCACAAGGCTAGGCTCGTGGTGAAGGGCTACAGGCAAGTTCAAGGAGTGGACTACGACGAGGTCTATGCCCCAGTGGCGAGGATTGACACCATCAGGTTGATCATCGCACTGGCATCCCACTATGGGTGGACAATCATGCAAATGGATGCGGTGGCGGCGTACTTGAATGGCTACTTGGAGGAGGATGTGTATATTGAGCAGCCTCCGAGGTATGTTGTAAAGGGCCAGGAGAAGAAGGTGTGCAAGTTGAGAAAAGCATTGTACGGGCTGAGCAAGGGGCAAGAGCTTGGAATGGGAGGATAGATACATTCCTCCAAAAGCATGGCTACGTGAAGTGCCCATATGAGTATGCTCTCTACATGAAGGTGGAGAAGAGTGGGGATATCATGATCCTATGTCTATACGTGGATGACATGATATTCACCGGGAGCAACCCTGCGATGTTCGAAGAATTCAAGAGGCTGATGAAGAAGGAGTTCGAGATGACAGACTTGGGAGAGCTGAATTACTTCTTGGGAGTTGAGGTACAGTAGAGAGAAGATGGGATCTTCATCGCGCAGAAGAAGTACGCGGAGGAGATCTTGAAGAAGTTTAGGATGGAGAATAGTAAGCCTATCTCCACTCCTGCGGACCCTGGAACAAAGCTGAGGAAGGATTATGAATAGGAAGGAGTGGACCCAACTATGTTCAAGAGCCTGGTCGGAAGTCTAAGGTACTTGACTTTCACTAGGCCGGACATCATGTATGCGGTCGGGGTAGTAAGCAGGCACATGGAGGAGCCCAAGCAGGACCACTTCACAGCGGCGAAGAGGATCCTGAGGTATGTGAACGGGACTCGGGACCATGGTTTAAAGTACTCATCTGGAGGAGAGTTGAAGCTTGTCGGCTACTCGGATAGCGACTATGGAGGAGATGTGAATGACCGGAAGAGCACTTCCGGGTATGCGTTCAACATGGGAACCGCGGCGTTCTCGTGGAGTTCTAAGAAGCAGGCTACTATAGCCTTATCATCTTGCGAAGAGGAGTACATTGCAGCGGCGGCATGCGCTTGCCAAGCCATCTTGCTAAGGAACCTTCTGGAGGAACTACATCATGTGCAGGATGGCCCAACGACAGTGTTAGTGGATAACATGTTTGCCATCCAGCTCGCAAAGAACCCGGTGTTGCATGGGAGGAGCAAGCATATCGAGACCCGATATCACTTCCTCCGTGAACAAGTGGAGCAGAAGACAGTGGAGGTGGTGTATTGCCCAACTGGAGAACAGGTTGCGGACATCTTCACTAAGGCATTGAAAGTAGAGACGTTCTTGAAGTTGAAGAGCAAACTCGGCATGGTCTGCCAAGTTTGAGGGGGAGTTTGCTGGAGTTATTTAGTTGACCGGGTCAACTGAATTAATTATATATTTTATGCATATGAGATGATGGCGGAAGAGAGAGAGTTGTTTGTTTTGGAGCATTTATTGGATGCGCCACATGTCAGTTTTTTATTGGTTTGTATTGCCTATATAAAGGCTTGTACATGTTTTGTTTTAAAGTGCTGGAATAGAAAAAGCTTTCCTCATTTTTGACTCCCGCAGGAGAGAGAGCGAGAGAGAGAATAATAGAGAGTGTAAAGGCAGCGAGAGAGAGAATAATAGAGAGAGAAGCGAGAGAGAGAGAGGAATAGCGGGAGAGTTGTTTCTCTGGCAGAGGAGAGAGCGGGAGAGAGTGTGTGTGTAAAGGCGAGAGAGAGAAAGAGAGTGAGGCGAGAGAGTTAGAGAGAGAGTGCTTATAATTAGCTACCGAATATTAGTTCCCGCAGGAACTTGAGTGTTTTTAATTGGCTCCCGCAGTTTATTTCCCGCAAGATTTTTTTTTCTTTCACCTCTCGCCGCCAACCTCCCGGGCTCTCGCTCGTTGGTGTACTCGCCGGAGGTTGAGTCCTCGCCGGAGCTGCCGTTCTCACAGAAGGTTGATCCCGCCACCTTTCGCAGGCGTTTTTCTCGCCGGGCCAGGGGGAGCACTCGCCA
Organism: Platanthera zijinensis; assembly: GCA_039513925.1. Lineage (NCBI taxonomy): Eukaryota > Viridiplantae > Streptophyta > Magnoliopsida > Asparagales > Orchidaceae > Platanthera > Platanthera zijinensis. The sequence goes on from CM077083.1 coordinate 15,284,651, forward strand.
GCGCGCTCCCGCCGTGGTAGAGGAGTCATGAAGGAGGAGTTCTCGCCGGAGTGGCTTAGTGGAGTTGGCGCGCTATCGTTTCCAACAGGGGAAATCTTCCAAGTGGTCCATAGGCTTTAACCCGCTTAAGGAATGCCCCGTTATAGCAATCTGGATTGCCCTACCAGAGTTAAAAGTAGAATTATATAATCAGACCACCTTATTTTCTATTGACCAGATCTTTGGTAAACCACTGAGACTAAATGAAGCCTCCTCCAGAATGACTAGGCCATCTAAGGCTAGAATCCTAGTAGAAATGGATATCTCAAGACAGCAAAGTGAGAAAATATGATCGGGCTCTGCACAAAAAGTACTTTTTGAAAAAAAAATTCACTATTACAACCACTGCTCGATTATTGGTCATGCAGTTGATTTCTTTTTTAGCAAACATCCTGAGCTTAAACCGAAGAAACAACCCATCCAAACAAATCCAACGTTATCAAAAATGATCTACAGATAATATCTTTAAATAATAATTTCCAAACCTTACCAAAAAACAATAATTCTCAAAAAGACATAGTGGAAAACAAATATCAGTATCTGATGACCTAACCCAGCCGTATAAAACAACAACAGCAGTTCTCCAGCTGTACATCCAGGCGCAGGAAATCTAGTAATAAAGTCAATGTAAATCTGTATGCTGTAATTTGTAAGAGTCATATGGTGTTGTGTCATGGGCTTAGCCCATCAGCCCAAACTGCTATACATTATAAATAGCAGCTGACATGTTCTGTAAAATTAAGAGATACGAAATAAAAACATAGTAAAAACTTATAAGAACTTTCTCCTCAGTTTTGCTATCTTTGCTATCATTGGTATCAGAGGGAGGTTTCTGGACCTTGTAAGCGCAACACATCATCGGAGAACATGAGTACGGCCATCTTCACAACGTCTCAGACTTCCATTCCTGTCTTCAATGGGGAAAAATATGATTTCTGGAGTATTCACATGAAAGCTGTCTTCATTTCCCAAGGCTTATGGGATATTATTACAGCAGGTCCTTTACTTGTATCTCCAGTAAGTCCTACACTTGAAATAGGTAAGGAACCAACAATATCAACAGATATTATACAAAAAGATGCTCGTGCACTCTGCATGATATATCAAGGTGTATCAGAACATATATTTCCACGGATCATGGGAGCTCAAACGGCAAAAGCAGCGTGGGATACTTTAAAAGAAGAATATAAAGGTGATGAGAAGGTCATATCCCTAAAGCTTCAAAATGCCTGGAGGGATTTTGAAAACCTGAAAATGAAAGATGGGGAAAAAGTAGAAGACCTCCTGACTAGAATACTTTATTGTGTCAATCAAATACGTTGCTATGGAGACACAATTGAAGATAAGAAGATTGTACCCAGGATATTGCGCAGTTTACCTGCATCATTCTATCCTATAGTTACTGCCATTGAACAGTCTCAGGATTTAAAAACTCTTCCCCTAACTGCTTTAATGGGTTCTTTAAAAACTCATGAAGAACGAATGAATGAAGCTACACAAAGCTTGGACCAAGCACTTCAGGTAAAGCTTCAATTATCTAAACCAAAAGATAAAAGGAACTGGACTACATCAGCTCGGCCTTCCGCCTCTCCAGCTAAACCTAGTAACAACAACTGGAAAGCAGGAAAAGGGAAATACAGACCAACCTCTTCAACACCTATGGACATAACGGAAAAGTATTGCCATATTTGTAAAAAATCAAACCACTTTCCCAAAGATTGTTATTTCCGGTGTAAAACCTGTAAAAACCCAAACCATTCAGATCAACACTGCTGGAATAAAAAAAGGAAAGTGCTAAGGTGGCTGAGTTACAACAAGAGAACATAGAGGATATGTTCTACTCATCAACCTCCCCAAATTCAGTCACATCAGATATATGGTTTCTTGACAGTGGTTGTTCATGTCACATGAGTAATAACAAAGCAATGTTTGCAAATCTAGATGAGACATGTAAAGCTAAAGTACTCTTGGGGAATGGTGTCTCAGCTAGTATTGAAGGGAAAGGTACTATTTTTGTTCCAATTACGCCTGCAAAAGGACTGCATATTGTTGAAGTGTGTTATGTGCCTTCATTAAAACAAAATTTATTAAGTGTGGGACAGCTAGTATCAAAAGGGTATACAGTGTCTTTTGATCATCAAGGAGGGCATATATGGCTTGCTGCCTCAGGCAGCCATCTAATCTTAGCACCAGTAACTGAAAACCGATTATTTTCCTTATCCATGTCTGGTATTCAGCAAGCTGCTCTCCTCTGTCATCACCAGGTAAACCCTCTTACTTTATGGCATCATAGATTAGGACACCTTCATTGGCAAGCCTTACAAATTATGCAAAGTAAACAACTAGCCATTGGCTTACCTCACTTCTCACACAAACATGTACATATATGTGAAGACTGCACATATGGGAAAATACATGTGCAACCTTTTCAGAAAGATGTCATACCTCGATCTGCACAACCATTGGATCTCCTCTATGCCGATTTATGGAAGCCAGCCCCAACACCATCTATGGGAGGTAACCTGTATTTCCTTCTTATTGTGGATAATTATAGTCGTTATATGTGGATGTACCATCTCAAACATAAATCTGAAGCTTTGAGCAAGTTTCAAGTATTTAAGAAGGAAATAGAAATGGAGTTAAGCATGAACATTAAGACATTAAGAACAGATAGAGGAGGAGAGTTCACCTCAACAGCCTTTACAAACTTCTGTCAGGAAGCAGGAATCAAGAGACAATTCACTGCTCCATATACGCCACAGCAGAACGGTATTGCAGAAAGAAGAAACCGAACAATACTTAATATGGTGAGATGTTTACTACATGCCAAGGGCTTACCTAAAAAATTCTGGGCTGAAGCAGCTCAGACAACAGTTTATTTATTAAACAGAGTACCATCTAAAGCCCTAGGAAACACCACCCCTTACTTCTTGATAAAACAGAGAAAACCAATAGTGACTCATTTGAAAATATTTGGGTGCATAGTCTATATTTTAACAGCAAAGGTTGGGAGAGATAAGTTAGAGAAAAGAGGGGAGAAGTGCATTTTCATTGGCTTTAGTGAGAATGCAAAGGCCTATAGAGTATATGATCCTGTTGCAAACAAAGTCAAAATATCTAGAAATTTGATTTTTGATGAAACTGCATCTTGGAGCTGGGAATCAGAAGAACCATCTACTCTCTTACCTGGGATACCGGTTGAGCAAGTGACTTACCCCATCCAAGATACTTCCAGAAGACAAGAGGAACATTTACCTCCTAACAGAAGCCCACAGGAGTCTCCTATTGGTTCAACTTCATCATCTTCCCCTTCGTCATCACAGGATCATAGTGCTGAAGACTCACCTGTAAGCTCTCCTACACCTCTTAAAACTCGCAGCATGCATGATTTATATAGGGCCACAGAAGGTATGCAAACAGCATTATTGGATTCAGTTCCAACATCCTTTGCTGAAGCTAGTATCGATCCCCATTGGACAGCCGCCATGAATGAAGAATGGGAGACTATACTGAACAATAAAACATGGACATTGGTAGATTTACCTCTACATAAAACTCCTATTGGTCTTAAATGGCTCTATAGGATTAAATACAATGAAACAGGAGCTTTAGACAAATACAAAGCTCGTCTGGTTGTCAAAGGGTACGCACAAAAACCTGGAGAAGATTTTAATGAGACCTTTGCCCCAGTGGCTCGTATGGATACAATACGTTTACTTATAGCTTATGCAGCACAATACAAATACCCAATTATCCATCTTGATGTAAAAGCTGCCTTTTTGAATGGCTCACTAAAAGAAGAAATTTACGTAGAACAACCAGAAGGTTATATCAAGCAAGATAAAGACAGTAAGAAAGTGTATCGGTTGCACAAAGCATTATACGGACTCAAACAGGCACCCAAAGCCTGGAATGAGCATATAGACCATTACTTCCTACAACAAGGATTTACCAGATGTGTAAATGAACCATCACTATACTCTAAATGGGAATCAAGCAACCAAATTCTTATTGGACTTTATGTAGATGATATTCTCATCACTGGCAACTCAGAAAAAATGATAAATGAGTTCAGAAATCAGATGAAAACAGCTTATCAAATGACTGACTTGGGACAGATGAAATACTTCCTAGATATTCAGGTACATCAAACCCCAGAAGGTATTCATCTATCTCAACTCAAATTCATTCAAGAGTTACTTATTAAAATACAGTTTCAACATTGCAATCCATGCAAAACACCTATGCCTGTTTCTGACACGTTGAGAAAGGACTATAAAGAAGAAGAAGAAGTAGATACTACTACATACAGATCAACAGTAGGCTCTTTGATGTATATTACTCATACAAGACCAGACATTGCTAATGCAGTTAACCAGGTGGCAAGGTATATGCATAAGCCTACTAAAACGCATCAGTTAGCAGTGAACAGAATCCTCCGCTACCTGCAAGGAACCACAACCTATGGACTGCTATATCAACAAGATTCAAATACAGATCTCATCGGATATTCAGACTCAGATTGGGGTTCAAATCTGGATGACCGTAAAAGCACAAGTGGCTTTATGTTCTTTCTAGGATCAAAGCCTATAGCTTGGATCGTCCGCAAACAACCAGTAGTTGCTTTGTCCACTACCGAGGCGGAATATATTGCTCTCAGCGCCGCAAGTTGCGACTGCTTATGGCTTCAACGACTGCTAAATGAAATTACCGGAAAAGATCTAAAATCGCCAACACCACTTCGCTGTGATAACATGTCAGCGATATTCTTAGCCAAAAACCCAATAACACAACGCAAGAGTAAGCATATCGACTTACGACACCATTTTATATGCGATCAAGTGGAAAAAGGAAAGATCAAGGTAGAATACTGCCCTACTGAAGAAATACTGGCAGATATCTTGACGAAGCCCTTAGATCGCCTGCGATTTAACAAACTCTGAGATGCCATTGGTGTCGCGCCCGGCAAGGTTTAGGAGGGGGATTGATGACCTAACCCAGCCGTATAAAACAACAACAGCAGTTCTCCAGCTGTACATCCAGGCGCAGGAAATCTAGTAATAAAGTCAATGTAAATCCGTATGCTGTAATTTGTAAGAGTCATATGGTGTTATGTCATGGGCTTAGCCCATCAGCCCAAACTGCTATACATTATAAATAGCAGCTGACATGTTCTGTAAAATTAAGAGATACGAAATAAAAACATAGTAAAAACTTATAAGAACTTTCTCCTCAGTTTTACTATCTTTGCTATCAGTATCAACAATACAATTCAAAATTCGGCAACTCAAAAGTTTGAGAGGACGAACTTTTTGGGTACAAAAGTGGAGAGACCTCATCTGACAAATCGCAGACGTCGAGGAATGAGCGGTGTAAGACTATCTCGGATCCTGACAATAGCGATCATGTGTATAGAGTGTACCACCCAAAGTCAATTAGCAGGACAACCCAAAAGACTTCAATAGTGTACGATCTCCAAAAAGTATCAATAAAAGATACAAGAGGTAAAGGTCTAATGGATAATACAATCCGCCCCACTGAGTTATCAACATCAACTTCTTTATCTGTACATCTACCTGAAGTCAACAACTTTGAAAAAATAATTCGGAAAAGAAGAAAACAAAGAAACAAGTTAATTTCGACTAAAATCCAAGGTATTAAAATTAATATAATACCGCCTTACTCTGCTTCAGACACATATTTCGGTGAACGACCGTACCACAAATATCTAGTCTCACCCCCTCCCACAATTGCATGAGGATCAAGAAACTGACGGGACCTGGGAGGTTGGTGAAGCCTCTACACTGTTTTGGAAGTGTGCACTTTACAAGCAACCCTCCTCTAGCTATGGCGAATCCTCGGGCTCTGACAAGTCCGAGTCAGTTCTGGGATGGAAGACCCCCCCCATTGATAGTCTACCTTTTTTTCATATATTAGGTTCAATTAAAATAAATATTCTATATCAACGCTTTAGATGTAATCTCTGGCCCAATTTATCGAGACGTGAGCCCCATCATTTGAAGACAAAGTCCTCCTCAATTAACATCGGACTGCATGATTTGCATAGTTACCTGTGTCCTTCTATAATGATGATTCAGTGGGACACAACTTTATGTGGTTTTCCGATTCTGGAAGTGACTACTCTCACTTCACCAAGAAAACACTTTCACCCAGGGATTATGCATGTGATTGTTCCCTTAGAAAGATACTATCCTAACTTATCCTCAAGACTAACTCTCATCTCCCTTAAGACTTTACTATCTCGACAATACCTCAACGATTGCATGGAGAATGAAAGTCTTGTTTTCAAGTCTAGCTAAACACCTAGAGGGGGGTGAATAAGTTTCTGACTCTATTTGATTTTTCTAACTTGTTTGCAGATTTCTGTGGTTGGTGATTAGTTTAGTTTTTGCTTTCAAGATCAATCACAGATGACACAACAATTTATAGTGGTTTCTTAATCTTGGGTACATCCATTGTCCCTCTGCGCCTATCTAACAGTGTGTTAGATTTGGCTCTCCCTCCAGAACTCAGCTCCTCAAGAGCTTACAGCACAGATCCTGCAGGACCACACAGGTCACATAGACCTACAACTTAGGCACTAAGCCAAACCCAGGTCACAAAGACCTTTCACACGGCACAAAGCCAAGCACAGGTCACTAAGACCTCAGCCTTTATAATATAGGCTTACAACTCCAGATTCACCAAGAATATTTATAGAAGAAGAAATAAAGAATGAGATGATTAGACACCAGAGCAAGATTTGTGTGTCTTCTTCTTCCTGAACTGAGCAGATATCAGTCCAAGCTTTTGTTGTTGAAGACAATAAGTAGGTAGTAGAATTTTATTCAAGCAGCTTTCTTTTCTCTGTAGAACTTGTAGATCTACTTCCTCAGAATAGCTTCTGATCCTGCTGTTGTAGATGGTGATTGCTTCAACTATCTCTTTTCCAGCAAGGTTCTCTATACAGGACATTTTTTTCAGGCTCGACGAAAATGGCGAGGAAGGAGATGAAGTTCGGTCGCACTTTTCATTTTCAGAAAACCTAGACAAGGAATCGATTGATGGCTTTGGCCGATTTGTTTCTTTTTATTCTCTGAAGGCCAATTGAGCAGTGGGTACCACCACCAGGATTGATGGCTGAGATTAAGCCATTCAGTGCATGCTTTCCATTTAATCTTGATTCAACGGCTCTTTGTTGTGTGTGGGCCCCAACACTTAATGTTTAAAATATTCCTTGGAAAGTGCAGAAGATGATAACAGCTGGCCGCCAACGTCTCTAGCAGCATTTTCGCAACATTTGAATTTTGGTTGACTTTGACTTTGCTGACGTCAGCATGACTCAGCATCTCAGGACTTAGACAAAATTCAATCATTAGTACTAGGGGTGCAAATTTAGCCCGGGCCCGGTTGCCCGGCCCGGATCTGCCCGGATTTGAGCCCGGTTAAGTCTGGGCCCGGTGAGGCTTGGGCAAGGCCCAGGCCAGGCTCAAAGAGGCTCACCTGACCCCCAAATATGATTAGGGACCGGCCTGATGCCCGGCTCGGGCTAGGCCCAGGCCCGGCCGGGCATTAAAGCCCGCATAAAATGCTAAATGCTGGCAAAAGCCAGCATTTAATGTTGGCTGTCTTGCCAGCAGTCTTGCTGACATTAATGCTAGCAAGACAGCCAACATTAAATGCTGGCAATGCTTCCAGCATGTTTAGTTGGGGGCCTGGTTGGGCCCGATATAAAAGGCCCAACAGGCTCCCTTTTTTACTATGGCCTGGGCCCGGTCTGGGCCCGGTTTGAGAAGGGCTCGGCCTGGGTCTGGCAGCAAAAAAGCCCGGGCCCAGGGGGCCCGAGCCCGACCTAGGCCCGCAGGGCTTTATTTGCACCCCTAATTAGAACCAAAGGCGTTGAGTGAGTAGGTACCACTCAATGCCACAATACTTAGACAAAATTTTGTCTGTCTAGGTATTGAGCTCAACGAAGGCTGAGCTCCGTTCGACGAATGGCAAGCTCAGCTCGACGAAAGCCAAGCAATCTACACATTTGGACTTAGCCAAATTTCTGCTTCAAGGCGTTGAGAGCATTGAAAGAGCTTGCCTCACTCAACGCTATTTGTCATAGCAAATATTTCTGCGCCTTGGCGTTGAGAGAGTAAGCTCCACTCAACGCCAAACTACTTAACAGAATTTTTTCTATTATCTGGCATTGAGTGAGTAAGCTACACTCAACGCCTGTGGACTTGGTGAAAATTTTGCCCAACTATTCTGTGGAGATGACTGGCACAGCAACACTCAATGCTAAAAGCTATATGGCGTTGAGTGAGTAGACCACACTCAACGTCTGTAGACTTGGCCACATATTCAGCCAATTTCTCTAGGCTTAGACTGACTCATCCTGACTCACAACCTTTTTTCTGTATGGCGTTGAGTAAGTAGACTACACTCAACGCTTTTATACTTAGCCAAATTTTTGGGTATCTATCAGTAGGCTGAGATAGACTCAACGCTATATGTTATATGGCATTGAGTGAGCTGTCCTCACTCAACGCCTGTGGACTTAGGCAAATTTCTACTAGACAATATTGAATCCATACCTCTGGCATTGAGTGAGCTTACTCCACTCAATGCCTGTGGACTTAGTCGATTTTTGCTATGTCCAGCAACCACTTATTGTGTCCACAAGTCCAATCAATGTGATATGGACAACCTGCACTCAATACCTCAAATGCACATCAAATACAGTTGATGTGTGTGACATTGACCTGTTTGACTTCTCACAAATCAGGGACATTGGGAACAATGGATCCAACAATCTTCCTCTATTTAAAGAAGTCAAAACCCTTATTAAAAATGTTTTCTTTCCTTGGTCAATGATACACACAACCTATACATCAAAATAAATATTGAAATTCTAATAAGCTATAAGTAAATGTACCTTATTTCCTGCCTGTATGGTGAGCGTCACTTACTCCCCCTATTTTGCTACAAGGTGTTTATCCTTACTTGAGTGTCTTTCCCCTTTGACATCTCTCCTACTTGCTATATCTCCCCCTTGCTAGGACCTTCTCTCCCTCTTTTTGACTTTTGTAGACTAGGCAGATGGGGGCTGGACCTTCCATTGGCTGACCTTCGCTCTTCTCTCTAGAGTAACTTACTCCCCCTCAGTATAAGCATTAGTGAACTGATACTACTGGGGAGTCTGTATGCCCAGCAAGAGAAACAATACCTGCACCAAAAAATGCGAAAGGGAGTGCCTAAAGCTATGCCAAGTTCAGCATACCCAACTCCAATTTGAGGGTGTTGAACTCTGCTTCATCTAATGGCTTAGTGAAGATATCAGCCACTTGCTTGTCTGTGGGGACAAACTCAAGACTGATGTCTTCCTTCTCCACATGCTCCCTAATAAAATGATATCTTATTTCTATATGCTTAGTCCTGCTATGTGAGACAGGATTCCTAGCAATAGAAATGACACTTGTAGAATCACAGTAGAGAGGAGTTCTACTTACCTGAAGGTTGTAATCCCGGAGCTAATGTTGGATCCACTACAGCTGTCTGCTGATATATATTCTGACTCAGTAGTGGATATAGCCACACTAGTTTGCTTCTTATTGCTCTAAGAAACTAGCCTTCTTCCTAAGAACTGACAGGTTCTAGTAGTTATTTTCCCGTCTTCTTTGCAACCTGCAAAATCTGTATCTGAAAATCCTGTTAGATCAAAATCCCTATTTCTAGGGTACCATAGGCCAAGATCTGGTGTGCCCTTAAGATATCTCAAGATTCTCTTTACAGTAGAGTAATGAGATTCTTTAGGGTAGACCTGATACCTAGTATAGACACATGAGGCATACATGATGTCATGCCTACTAGCAATCAGGTATAGAAGGGAGCCAATTATCCCTCTATATAAAGATTCATCAACAGGTTTCCCTGCCTCATCTTTGCATATAGGCATACTTGATCCCATGGGATTTCTCATGGTGGAGGCATTCTCCATACCATACTTTTTGATTAACTCCCTAGTGAACTTGGACTGGGATATGGACAAGCCATCATCAGTCTATCTTACTTGGAGTCCCAAGAAGAACTTGAGCTCACTCATGCTGCTCATTTCAAACTTCCCTTGCATAAGTTTAGCAAAATTTCTACAAAGGTTGTCATCAGTAGATCCAATGATAATGTCATCGACATATATCTGGACTAGGATAAGCTTGCCCTTTGATTCCCTTAGGAATAGGGTCTTTTCTATCCTCCCCCTTGAGAATTTGTTCTCAATGAAGAGGCTGGACAAGGTTTCATACCAAGCTCTAGGGGCTTGCTTTAGCCTATATAGAGTTTTCCTAAGCTTATAAATAAAATTAGGAGAATTATGATCTACAAAACCTGGTGGTTGATCTACATATACTTCTTCTTTTAGGTCCCCATTCAAGAATGCTGAATTGACATCCATCTGGTAGACTCTGAATCCCTAATATGTAGCAAATGCATGGAAAATCCTTATGGCTTCCAATCTGGCTACTGGGGCAAAGGTCTTATCAAAGTCTATGTCATCTTCTTGTCTGTAGTCTTTAGCCAATAGTCTAGTCTTATTCTTGACAATAATGTCATCTTGATCCAACTTGTTCCTGTAGATCCACTTAGTCTCTATGACATTTTGTCCTTGTGGTCTGGGGATCAACTTCTAGACCTTACAACTCTTAAATTGGTCCAGTTCTTCTTACATTGCTCCAATCCAGAACTAGTCCTTGATTACTTCTTCAAACTTCTTTGGCTCTTTTAGAGACAGGAAGCTTGAGTAGAGAGTTGTATTCATGCTCTTGCTTCTGGTCTGGACTCCATGATTTGCATCACCAATGATTTGGTGTACTGGATGGTCCCTTAGATGCCTGGTAGTTAGAGGCAATCTAGCTGCAACTTGCTGATCTTCAGGGTTTTCAGCTAGTTGGTCTTCATTTTCTTCAGGTATGTTTTCCATTTCTCTTGGAATAGGCATTCCATCATCATTTTCTTAGACTATGGGGTTAGCTTCCTTGATGGTCATCTTGTCCATCATCTGCTCTGTACCTGCAATACTATAAGAGGAGGAGCTTGACAACTCACAGTTAATCATGTTGGATTCATCAAAAACAACATGCATTGACTCTTCTATAACTTGGGTAGTTAAGTTGTAGATCCTATATGCCTTACTATGAGTGTTGTACCCAACAAAGATTCTGTTGGGTACATTGGAAAATGTGTACCTGATTTGAAGAAGCCCAACTTAGCTCAATGATATACATCAAGGTGTATTTGATGTTGTTTTAAGTTGACATGTGCAGGTGGAGAATTGATAAAGTATGCAGAAAAATTCTAAGTCCAAGTGTCGACACAAAGGAAGCAGTGTCGACACACAGAAGAAAATAGTCGACACAACACTGGGAAGCAGTGTCGACACATAGCAGTTAGTCTACAACTACACTGGGAAAAAGTGTCGACACAGAAGAAGTAAGTCGACACAATACTGGGAATTTGTGTCGACACAGAAAAAGAGTCGACACAACACTGGGAAATTATGTCGACACAGAAGAAAAGAGTCGACACAATACTGGGAAATTGTGTCGACACAGAAGAAAAGCGTCGACCTCAAACATTGGGAGAATGTGTCGACACAGAAGAATATAGTTGATCTCAAGATTGTCGACATCATCTGAATGTGTCGACACAGAAGAAAATAGTCGACCTCAAGTTAGTCGACACCAGCAGAATGTGTCGACACATTGTGATTAAGTCGACACATAATAGCAGAGTTAAAAAATGAATGTGTCGACACCTGAAGGCTAAGTCGACACTTACTAAAGTTATGATTCTACAACAATTATGTCGACACACAGGACTTGTGTCGACACACTAAAGAGTCAAGATCAAGTTATTTACAGAAGAAGCTGTGTCGACTCAAAGGCAACTTAGTCGACATCACTGAAGACTGTGTCGACACCAAAGTCAATTATGTCGACACAAATAGACAGATTGTCTCGACACTTTCTGACAGACTGTTTCAACAACTTGTGATTCAAGACTAAGGCACAGGACTTGTTTGAAGACTTGACAGCTGTGGGTTGTCACCGGTTAACTGAAGTTGTCAGACTTGTCAGAAAACGGTTAGAAACCGGATCAGCCGGTTACCATGAAGAATGTCTATAAATAGACAGATTCAGAAGGAGAAAAAAAAACAACATATAGAACTGACCTTTTGAAATACATTGGATCAGAAAGTGGAGAAGGATTACAATTCTACTCATTTCAAGAAAGTGCTAGGCACTTAAGAAGATCTTCTCCGGGAGATCTAAGAAGACTATCTAAGGATAGATCTAAGAAGAGTTCTAATCAGAATTCAGAAGAATCATTCAAAGTTCTGGATAGAGAGAGATCAAGTCAGAATTTGAAGAAGAAGAAAGAATCCACCAGTGGATTCTCAAGAAGCTGTTTGGAATCAACTCAGCTAAGTACATTTTCAAGAAGCTTTGAAGAAGGCTAAGAAACAGTTGATTGCATCAGCTAATCAAGAATTGTCATTGCCTTTTCTCTCTCAACTTTGGCAAGACAATTAAAACAATCTTTTCTATATTTCTGTAGGATCTGTTTATACAGATCTGAGTTGTAAGCCTATGTTATAAAGGCTGAGTGTAAGAGTGTTGAACTCTGAGTGGTAGGGCTGTTTGCCTGAGTGTAGGAGAAGGATATTCTCTGAGTTGTAGGCCTTGGGGCAAGGCTGAGGTAGGGCAGTTGTGCCTGAGTTGTAGGAACCAGTTGGGTTCTGAGTTGTAAGATCTATTGATCTGAGATAAGTGGAAGTTTGGCCGAATCTAGCATACTGCTAGATAGGTGAAGGGGGAAAGTGGATGTACCCAGACCTTGGGGAACCACTATAAAACATAGTGCAATCTGTGATGTTTTGTTTTCTGTGATTGCTGTGTTTATTATATTAGTTATTAAATTGAATTCTTCCTAGAAGTTTTAGAAAGAGAAGCAGAACCTATTCACCCCCCCCCCCTCTAGGTGTTTAGGCTGCCTTGAAAGTTAAACTATCAAGTGGTATCAGAGGGAGGTTCCTCAAAAAGGACTTAACAGTCTGAGGTAGATCTGATAGGCAGATTCAAGAATCAAGAAGATGGGTTCTGGAGAGAATCATAAGGAGCTAGGGTCAATGAAATTACCCATATGCAAGAAGGAAATCTTTGGGATCTGGAAAGAAAGAGTCAGATTGTTTATGGAAGCATCTGACCCAAGGATTTACATCACAGTACAGGAAGGCCCCTTCATACCAATGAAGATATCTGTTCTTGATGCAAATATCCAAACACCAAAGACTTATTCTGAAATGACCAAGGATGAAATCATCTTGGCAACCATGGACAAAAGGGCACAGAACATCATTGTTAGTGCCATAGATGATTCAACATTTCAGAATCTGATTCACTGCAAGACCTCCAAGGAGATGTGGGACACATTGATTGTCTACATGGAGGGATCAGAAGAAGTAAGGCTGGACAGAAAATCTATGCTAAATCAGGAGTATGAAAGTTTTAGACAAGGAAAATCTGATAGCATAACTGAGTGCTATAAGAAATTCTATAGAATTGTGAATGAGCTAATTTCCTATGGAAGAGTCTTCAGTACCTATGAACTGAATGACAAATTCTTAAGATCCTTATCAAAGGATTGGGATACAAAGATCTGTGCCATAAGAGAAGTGGCAAAATTGGCAGAGATATCTCCTCCAACTCTGTTTGGAAAGTTGCTATCCTATGAAATGCAACTTATGGTAAGGAAGGAGGAGGAAAGAAACTCAAGAGGAGAGCATAGAGAAAAGACTGTGGCATTTAATGCTGAAGCCACTAGAGAGAATAGGAGGAAATCACCATCTCCTCCTAAGGAAGTTGAAGAAGGTGGTTCTGAAAATTCAGATAAGGGTTCAGTCAGCTGTGATTCAGATGCAGACTTTGCTGCATTCACTAGGCAATTTCAAAGGTTCTTGAAAAAGAAGCAATGGAAGTCTAGGCCTTCCTCATCACAGCAAGTAGATGACTATTATCAGAAGAGAAGGTCATCAAGGAAAGAGAAAAGCAGGTCAAAGCCCAGCAAAGCCACTACTTCAAAGATTGTCTGCTATTGTTGCAATAGGCCTGGACATGTAGTGGCTGATTGTCCTGACAAAAGGAAGGAATCTTCAGAAAAGAAGAAGACTTATCAGAAAGGCAAGAAGGAGAAATCCTTTGTAGCAAAGAAAGATAAAAGTCTGTCAGACCAGTCAACTTCAGAATCAGGATCTAAAGCTGAAGCATATATTGGATTATATGCTGCATCTGAGGAAGAGGAGTTTATGCAGTTGCTAGACTCCATCAATGAACATCAATGCATGGGTTTGATGACAAGATCAGAAGAGGACCTATGCCAGAATCAGTCTGGTTCTAATGAGGTAAACTGTCCTTCTTGTACATCTGTTTGTAATACAAGTGAAGAATCAGCTACATCTGCATCAAGTGATGAAGATGTATCTGGATCTGAAGGAGATGTCTATCAATTGATAGATAAGTATGGGGACCTGTTGCAGGCCCTTAAGAAAAGCAAGAACCTGGTTAAATCACAGGCTCAGGAAATTGCTGATCTAAGGGTTGCAACAACTGAGTTAGAAAAAGTCCTTGATCAAAAGTTAGCTGAAATTGCCAAGCTGAAGAATATAACTATTATTCAGATGGGCACAATTAATTATACTAATGATCAAGTAAAGAGTCTGGAGGACAGACTTAGAATTGAAAGGGATTTAGTGGCTAGTTACTCTAAGCCAAAATCTGTCTTACCCTTGATAGATGAATTTGTCACTCAGAAGGGTAAGGCTGGATTAGGATTTAAGGGTAACTCCAGGGCTAGCAGATTCAAGAGGAAAGGCAAAGCCCCTATTCAGCCACTAAACCTTTCAGTCCCCATAAGGTTTGGTAAGGAGAAAGTGCCTTCTAACATATATGATCATGAAGACATTCAGGATCATATTAAGACAAATGTTCTGAAGAACAAGGGTGTTAGGCAAGCAGGCCTACCTATGGTCATAAACCCTATGGTTTTAAGAAATCAGTAGGTGAAGTTGAAACAGCACCAGCAATGAATAGAAATGCTTCTGACAAGGATGTATCTAGATCTAGATACAATAAGTTTGAATGTTGGTGCTGTGGCAAGAGGGGTCATTTTGCATTGGACTGCTGGTATAACATAAGTGTTATAAAGAATAAGAGTCTACCTGTTAGAAGAGGTTATGATAAATTTATTAAGGCTAACCTGAACCAAGGACCCAAGACTTACTTGGGTTCTAAGGGTAAGTAATTCTGTATTGCAGGTGAATCCAAGTTA
Organism: Platanthera zijinensis; assembly: GCA_039513925.1. Lineage (NCBI taxonomy): Eukaryota > Viridiplantae > Streptophyta > Magnoliopsida > Asparagales > Orchidaceae > Platanthera > Platanthera zijinensis. The sequence goes on from CM077083.1 coordinate 15,300,062, forward strand.
CCATGCCCCTATATGGTACTTGGATAGTGGTTGTTCCAGGCACATGACTGGAACAAAGGGGCTGCTGAAGGAGTATTCATCTGTCAAAGATGGACATAAAGTGATCTTTGGTGGATCTGAAAAAGGAGTCATCAAAGGATTTGGTAACATCTCTTCAAACCTAATTACTATCACCCAAGTGGCCTATGTAAAAGGTTTGAAACATAATCTAATAAGCATAAGCCAGCTGAGTGATCTAGGATATGACATTTCATTTGGTAAGGATGGATGTCATATCAAAAGGTCAAGTGATCAAGAGATCATATTAACTGGGTATAGGAAGAGAAATGTGTATTGCCTTAATTTTGAATGTGAGAATAAGGCATCCCCCATTTGTCTTGTAGCTGATGACAATGCTTCTCATTGTGTTAAGTGGCACAAGAGATTGGCTCATCTAAACTACAAGACAATTGGCCAACTCTTTAGTAAAGAACTAGTGAGGAATGGGCCTCAAGTTAAGTGTATAAAGGAAGGGGTATGCTCAGCTTGTCAAAAGGGCAAGCAGACAAAAACCTCATTTCAAAGCCTTGAAAACAAGGATTCTGTGAGGTGCTTATACCTCTTGCATATGGATCTTTTTGGTCCTATGCCAGTTCACAGTCTAGGTAGGAAGGTCTACACTCTAGTGGTTGTAGATGACTATTCTAGATTTACATGGGTGTTCTTTCTGAGACAAAAATCTGAAACCCCAAGTGTATTATTTAATTTTGTAAAGCAAATTCAGAATGAACTGAATAGTACAGTGGTCAAAATTAGAAGTGACCATGGTACTGAGTTTCAATCTGAAAGCATAACAAACTTGTGTATAGACTTTGGGATTTTCCAAGAGTTCTCCTCACCTAGAACACCTCAGCAAAATGGTATTGCTGAAAGAAAGAATAGAACATTAATTGAAGCTGGTAGAACTCTATTGAGTGACACCTCTCTCCCAGAATATTTTTGGGCTGAGGCAGTTAACACTGCTTGTCATGTCATCAATAGGGCTTCTATCACCAAAGGCCACAGAAAGACTCCCTATGAGATTGTGAAAGGCAGAAAACCAAACCTATCCTATTTTAGGATCTTTGGTTGCAAATGCTATATACTTAACAATGGCAAGTCATATTTGACTAAGTTTGCTGCCAAATACCAGGATGGGATATTTGTTGGGTACAGCACAAATAGTAAGGCCTATAGAGTCTTCAACTTAACTACTCAAGTTGTTGAAGAATCTGTGCATGTTGTATTTGATGAAACAAGATTAATCAATTGTGAGTTGTCTTGTAGATCAAATGACTCAACAGGCATAAGCAAGAAGATGGACAAGCTCTCCATTGCTGAAGCTTCAAAGGAAGAGGGAGCATTGGAAAATGAAGGCTGCTGTCCAGGGGGAGTACAAGAGATAATGGAAGCTGATGAAAACCAAGAGGAACAGCAGAATGAAGAAGCTGGAGATGCACAACCTGAAGGGAATCTACCTCCAGCTATAAGATATCTAAGAGATCATCCTACTGATCAGATAATTGGTGATCCAAGACAAGGAGTGCAAACTAGAAGCAGAAATCAAAGCACAGTTTTGCATTCTAGTTTCTTGTCCCAAATGGAACCTAAGAAGTTTGAAGAAGCTATCCAAGACCAGCACTGGATTGATTCTATGCAAGAGGAGCTGAATCAATTTAGAAGGTGCAAAGTCTGGGAGCTTGTTCCTAAACCAAGAGGCCACAACATAATTGGAACTAAGTGGATCTATAGGAACAAGCTAGATGAAAGTGGAATAATAGTAAAGAATAAAGCAAGATTGGTTGCAAAAGGATACAGGCAGGAAGAAGGGATTGACTTTGATCAAACCTTTGCTCCAGTAGCAAGGCTGGAGGCAATCAGAATGTTCCTTGCCTATGCAGCCTACCAAGACTTCAAAGTATACCAGATGGATGTGAAGTCAGCATTTCTGAATGGTGATCTTAAAGAAGAAGTATATGTAGAGCAGCCATCAGGTTTTGTAGATCCTCTTAAACCTGATTCTGTGTATAAGCTTAGGAAAGCTTTGTATGGGTTAAAACAAGCTCCAAGGGCTTGGTATGAAACCCTGTCTACCTTCCTCATTGAGAATAAATTCTCAAGAGGAAAGATAGACAAAACTCTATTCCTTAGGGAATCCAAAGGAAAGATCATCTTAGTCCAGATCTATGATGATGACATAATCTTTGGATCTACTGAAAACAACCTTTGTAAAAAGTTTGCCAAACTTATGCAAGGGAAGTTTGAGATGAGCAGTATGGGAGAACTTAAGTTCTTCTTGGGACTCCAAGTAAGACAGACTGATGATGGATTGTCCATATCCCAGTCTAAGTTCACCAAGGAATTAATTAAGAAATATGGTATGGAGTCATCCTCCTCCATGAGAACTCCTATGGGGACAAGTATGCCAATATGCAAAGATGAGGCAGGTAAACCTGTTGATGAATCATTGTATAGAGGAATAGTTGGGTCTCTACTATATCTCACTGCTAGTAGACCTGACATTATGTATGCAACATGTGTCTGTGCTAGGTACCAAGCCTGCCCTAAAGAATCTCATTATACTGCAGTCAAAAGGATTCTGAGATATCTAAAGGGCACTCCTACTCTAGGTCTTTGGTACCCTAGGAATAGAGATTTTCAACTAACAGGCTATTCAGATGCAGATTTTGCAGGATGTAGAGAGGATAGAAAGAGTACTACAGGTACTTGTCAATTCCTGGGAGGAAGACTAATATCTTGGAGTAGTAAAAAACAGACTAGTGTGGCAATTTCCACAGCTGAGTCAGAGTATATTGCTGCTGGAAGCTGCTGTGCACAGCTATTATGGATGCAGCATCAGCTTAAAGATTATGGTATTCAGGTAAGTAGAACACCCCTTTTATGTGATTCTAAGAGTGCTATTTCTATTGCTAATAATCCAGTTTCTCATAGTAGAACTAAGCATATAGAAATCAAATATCATTTTCTTAGAGAACATGTAGAAAAAGGTGACATCTCATTGGAATTTGTAAAAACAGATTATCAAATAGCAGATGTATTTACTAAGCCTTTAGATGAAACCAAATTCAATAAATTCAAAATTGAATTAGGTATGTTAACCATTGATTAATGTATTAAACAAAATCATTAACAATGCTATTGAAATGGTTTATAAGTAAGTAAAAGTAGTAACAACATAATCAAGTGTTAAAAAGGACACATTGAAGTTACAGAAATTGGCTAAGTAAGAATGTGTCGACACATTCAGTAATAATGTGTCGACTCAGAGAAATTATGTCGACAAGTCAGAAATATTGTGTCGACACAGAGAATATGTGTCGACACTTAAGAGTTTTATTGTCGACTTAACCAGAAATGTAATGTCGACTCAACCAGAATTATGGTGTCGACACTTACAGAATATGTGTCGACACTTGTCCTTAGTGTCGACACAGAATTTCTGTCTTTCTACTATGTATCCAAGGTGTCGACATAACCACAAATTGGTGTCGACACATAGTAGGCTGAAGAAATGTCGAGTTAATAGAAGCCTGTGTCGACACATTCCGTCTGTGTCGACACATTTAGACTGTTTTTGGCGCCTTTTGAACTTCTTTCAACAGAAGCTATAAATAGGTCAAAAGCTCTTTGTGTCGACACGCTTTCAAGGTTTTCGAGACTCAAACCCTGTGTCGACAGTCTTTCTTTCTCTCTTCTCTCAAGCTTTCTCGACACAACGATGGCGCCAAGGATTGAAGATAACATCAATGAAGGATATGAGTTAGTGCGCCAGGCCTTTGCAGAGGCGCCACCTGATGTTCAAGGAGTTATTACCCTTCTCTCTGCATCAGGGTTAGAATTTCTCATTTCAGAACCAACTAAGATCTGGAAGAAGGAGGTGCACGAGTTCTTTATCTCTGCATCAGTCCATTCTACTGGCCTCAAGATTAAGTCCACTGTTCAAGGGACGAAGGTAAAGATTAATCAAAGAAGTTTAAGAAAGATCTTCTAACTGCAAGTGGTTGAGAATGAAGAGGAAGTTCCTATATCTAAGACAAGGGAAGCCCTTCAATGGTGTGGCCTGGATTCAGGATTGAAGATTGGAGCTGCATTCAACAGAAAGGGAATGAATCAGCAAGGGAAGTTCTTGTCTGAAGTAGTTGGAAAGGTAATCCTCTGCAAGACAGGTGGACATGATAGGATTTCTGCCTATATGTTCAGCCTGATGACCAGGATAGTTTTTACTATTCCTACTGATTGGTCAAGAGTGCTCTTTGACAAGATCAAAGAGGGAATCAAGAAGCCTAACATGGCTAGGATCATGAGCCTGTACTTCACTGGAGTGATTCCTGATGTGATGCAGCAGCTGCAAGGGAGTAAGATTAACCATATGAGAAGAATGGATATGAGACTATTCTCCAGGTGGGATAGGGTGCTGTCCAAGGATGTGCCTGAAGAGAGCAGGCCAGACACCCCTGTGCAATCCCCTACACCAAATCAAGAATCTGAACAAGTACAAGAAGGGACACAGCTTGACTCAACTGTGGTCCAGGAAGTATCAACACCTGCACAGATGTAGGGGGAGCCAGTTTCCACTCCTGCTCCAAAGGTATCTACTTCTGCTCAGGTATAGGGGGAGCTAATGTATTTTACTATAACAGACATTGCTCATATTCTTATTACTGCACAGGTTCAGGGGGAGCTAGTGTCCACACCTACTCCTGCCACTACAAATATTGAGGTGCAAGTCCAAGAGGAAGCACAGTTAAACATCTCTCAAGATTTAACTGCTGCAGAAGTGACCACTCAACTGGAATTTACTATGGAGGAGTTATTCCCAGATGTTGATACTGCTGCTGATAAAGAAGGAGGTGGACCAGATATTGAGAAGTTCATAGGAATGGACATTGATCAGGAAGCTGCTGTGGAAACACAGGTTGAGGATGAGCCAGTGGATGTTGAAGCTAAGCAACAACTCCCTGGAACAGATACAATTCATCATCCACAAGAAAGAATTCATGTAGATACTTCCTCTGAAACAGACACTGAAGAAGCCAGGGTGGCAAAGAAAAGAAAACTTGTTGTCTTTAAGAGAAGAAGCAAGAACTATAAGCAGGCATTGCAGACAACAACTCCACAAGTTTCTCCAGCCTTTGATTACAATAAATTTATGGTAGATCTTCAAGTAAAATTGGATGACCAAAGGATGGCTCTGGAGAAGTATGTTGATGAAAATAGCAAGTCAGTTCAGTTTGACTTAGCTCAGGATATCAAGTCCATCCAATTTCAAGTAAACTTGCATAAAACTGAAATGACAGATTGCTTCCACAAGGGTGGCAATGCTGTAGTTTATCTGGCTAAACAACAGGAGGCTATCTCTACAAAGGTGGATGATATTGCTTTGAAGCAAAGTTATGTTCTGGAAAATCAAATCAGAATGAATGACAATTTAACTGAATCTCATAATGAGATCATTAAAGAGGTGAAGAAGATTGTTCCAGGGATGCCTGCAGATAGAGCCAAAGAAATGGAAGAATTTGATAAGAATTTTCAGGCTGCTATTGCATCTGTTAAGACTGCCATCACAACCTCTCAAAAGGAAATATCTGAAAAGCTTCAAAAGTTAAGACCATTTTTCAAGGAGGGAGTGAATTATTTGGATGGCCAAATTTGATTTCAAAAAGAAGATCTTAGAGATCATGTATCAAGAGAAGCCATAAAGGGGGAGAGGATGCTAATTCATGCAGGCTCTGAGCACACCAAGTGGGTGACCAATAGCATACGAGCCACTTTGGGATATCCCCCATTGTGTGATGATGCTATGGTAGCTGAGTCAGGAATACAATCTAATCTACTTGAAGGCAATCAACCTGAGGTTGCCCAAGTCATATACCCCCCTCCAGATTTTGACTTGATTGATCAGAAAGTTCAAGGAATGTATAGTCCTCCAAAGGAGGTTACTAATATTGTCTTTGGAAAAGTTGATAAGCCTGAGGCTACTCTGAAAGAACAGCAGGATGCTCTATTGGCAAAGAAGAAATTCAGAGAGCAGGCTGTACTGAAGCCAGATTATGAGCAGTGGAGTCCTACTTCAAGGAACATCATACTCACTGCATGGAAAGCTGTACAAGATAAAGTTCATGAGAGAGGAAAGTGGTACAATGAAATTGAATGGCAGAAGTATGAGGCAAGGCAAGAGGCAATTGTACAATTCAGAAGGAAAGCCAAGTTGGGAAGACTGCCATCAGATGCTAAGGAGCCAAGCAAATACTTCCCAAAGCCTTTTCATTATTTTGAAAGGCAAAGGATCAAGGAAGAAGCTCAGAAGAAGGCTGATCTTAAAGGAAAGAAGATAGCTGAAGAATCAGAAGCTCCTGTGACAGCTACAATTCAGTCTGGCAAAGGGATTATGATTAGAGAGCCTGATCAATCCTGATTTTGTTTTAAATATTTTGTAATGTTGTGATGTAATCATCAAATGTAAAACTTTGTAATCAAACATTACCCTGTTATAAACAAAATGTTGTTTGGCATATTATAATGTGCATTCTGTGATGATTGATTCTGAATTATTCTATGTTATGTTTTGTTTATATTTAAAGTATTCCTGCTATGTCATTAATCATCATTTAGTACTGTTTATAAATGGTGTATATCATTGGCTATAGGGGTTATGACTTCTCCAAATAGGGGGAGATTGTTGGGTACATTGGAAAATGTGTACCTGATTTGAAGAAGCCCAACTTAGCTCAATGATATACATCAAGGTGTATTTGATGTTGTTTTAAGTTGACATGTGCAGGTGGAGAATTGATAAAGTATGCAGAAAAATTCTAAGTCCAAGTGTCGACACAAAGGAAGCAGTGTCGACACACAGAAGAAAATAGTCGACACAACACTGGGAAGCAGTGTCGACACATAGCAGTTAGTCTACAACTACACTGGGAAAAAGTGTCGACACAGAAGAAGTAAGTCGACACAACACTGGGAATTTGTGTCGACACAGAAAAAGAGTCGACACAACACTGGGAAATTGTGTCGACACAGAAGAAAAGAGTCGACACAATACTGGGAAATTGTGTCGACACAGAAGAAAAGCGTCGACCTCAAACATTGGGAGAATGTGTCGACACAGAAGAATATAGTTGATCTCAAGATTGTCGACATCATCTGAATGTGTCGACACAGAAGAAAATAGTCGACCTCAAGTTAGTCGACACCAGCAGAATGTGTCGACACATTGTGATTAAGTCGACACATAATAGCAGAGTTAAAAAATGAATGTGTCGACACCTGAAGGCTAAGTCGACACTTACTAAAGTTATGATTCTACAACAATTGTGTCGACACACAGGACTTGTGTCGACACACTGAAGAGTCAAGATCAAGTTATTTGCAGAAGAAGCTGTGTCGACTCAAAGGCAACTTAGTCGACATCACTGAAGACTGTGTCGACACCAAAGTCAATTATGTCGACACAAATAGACAGATTGTCTCGACACTTTCTGACAGACTGTTTCAACAACTTGTGATTCAAGACTAAGGCACAGGACTTGTTTGAAGACTTGACAGCTGTGGGTTGTCACCGGTTAACTGAAGTTGTCAGACTTGTCAGAAAACGGTTAGAAACCGGATCAGCCGGTTACCATGAAGAATGTCTATAAATAGACAGATTCAGAAGGAGAAAAAAAAACAACATATAGAACTGACCTTTTGAAATACATTGGATCAGAAAGTGGAGAAGGATTACAATTCTACTCATTTCAAGAAAGTGCTAGGCACTTAAGAAGATCTTCTCCGGGAGATCTAAGAAGACTATCTAAGGATAGATCTAAGAAGAGTTCTAATCAGAATTCAGAAGAATCATTCAAAGTTCTGGATAGAGAGAGATCAAGTCAGAATTTGAAGAAGAAGAAAGAATCCACCAGTGGATTCTCAAGAAGCTGTTTGGAATCAACCCAGCTAAGTACATTTTCAAGAAGCTTTGAAGAAGGCTAAGAAACAGTTGATTGCATCAGCTGATCAAGAATTGTCATTGCCTTTTCTCTCTCAACTTTGGCAAGACAATTAAAACAATCTTTTCTATATTTCTGTAGGATCTGTTTATACAGATCTGAGTTGTAAGCCTATGTTATAAAGGCTGAGTGTAAGAGTGTTGAACTCTGAGTGGTAGGGCTGTTTGCCTGAGTGTAGGAGAAGGATATTCTCTGAGTTGTAGGCCTTGGGGCAAGGCTGAGGTAGGGCAGTTGTGCCTGAGTTGTAGGAACCAGTTGGGTTCTGAGTTGTAAGATCTATTGATCTGAGATAAGTGGAAGTTTGGCCGAATCTAGCATACTGCTAGATAGGTGAAGGGGGAAAGTGGATGTACCCAGACCTTGGGGAACCACTATAAAACATAGTGCAATCTGTGATGTTTTGTTTTCTGTGATTGCTGTGTTTATTATATTAGTTATTAAATTGAATTCTGCCTAGAAGTTTTAGAAAGAGAAGCAGAACCTATTCACCCTCCCCTCTAGGTGTTTAGGCTGCCTTGAAAGTTAAACTATCAGATTCCTTCATGGGACTTGGAAGCAAACTTAGTTAAATGGACTTTTCCATTGTTGAGCACATAGCACTTGCAACCAAAGATCCTGAAATAGCTCAGGTTTGGTTTTCTGTCCTTCAAGATCTCATAGGGAGTCTTCTTGTGGCTCTTTGTGATAGAGGCCCTATTAAGGACATAGCATGCAGTGTTAACTACCTCAGCTTAGAAGTATTCTGGGAGGTATGAGTCACTTAGTAAAGTTCTACCAGCCTCTATGAGAGTCCTATTTTTTCTCTCAGCAATTCCATTTTGCTGGGGTGTTCTAGGAGAGGAAAATTCCTTATGAATCCCTAACTCTTCACAGAACTTTGTCATGTACTCAGACTGAAACTCAGTGTCATGGTTACTTCTAATTTTGACCACAGTATTGTTCAATTCATTCTAAATTTACTTGACAAATGTCTGAAAGACATCAGGGGTTTCAGATTTTTTCCTTAGAAAGAACACTTAGGCAAATCTGGAAAAGTAATCAACAACCACAAGGGTGTAGACTTTTCTACCTAGACTTTGAATTGGCATAGGACCAAACAGATCCATATGCAAAAGGTATACGCACCTCACTGAGTCTTTGGTGTTAATGCTCTTGAAGGAGGTCTTAGTCTGTTTGCCCTTTTGACATGCATAGCAAATACCCTCCTTAGTGCATTTACACTTAGGCTCATTCCTAACTAGCTCATTGTTGAACAGCTTGCCTGTGGTCCTATAATTTAGATGGACTAGCCTCTTGTGCCACTGGACACAAGAAGATGTTTTCTCATCTGCAACTAGGCATACAGGTGAGTCTTTATTAGAGCATAGGAAATCTAAACAGTACACATTTCCACTCCTAGTGCCTGTTAAGATGACCTCTTGGTCACCTAACCTCCTAATTAGACACTCATCCTTGTGGAATACTATGTCATAGCAAGATCACAGAGTTGTCTAATGTTTATCAGGTTGTGTTGCAACTGTACAACCCCGTATTCGCAGAGTAGGGTACTTTCAGCAGGCGCAGAGCCAGTTTTAAGTTTTTTAGAGATTTTGGACTCTTGGTGGCCAATTTTGGCTTGGACTTGGAAATATATTAGTATGGGAAGGAAAAATTAGCCTCCCCCCTTAGCTCCTTCTTGGGGGACGGGTGCGGCAAGGTGGTCGGCACCCCCCCGGTTGGCCTTAGTGCTAGGTAGGAGCGGCGAGCCAGGCCCTGCAGCCAGCGGCTCGCCCGGGCGGCCTTCCTTGCGGGCGAGCCAGGCCTGCGGCCTGCGGCTCGCCCGGGCGGCCTGCCCTGCGGGCGAGCCAGGCCTGCGACCTGCGGCTCGCCCGGGCGGCCTGCCCTGCGGGCGAGCCAGGCCTGCGGCCTGCGGCTCGCCCGGGCGGCCTGCCTTGCGGGCGAGCCAGGCCTGCGGCCTGCGTCTCGCCCGGGCGGCCTGTCTTGCGGGCGAGCCAGGCCTGCGGCCTGCAGCTCGCCCGAGTGGCCTGCCCTGCGGGCGAGCCAGGCCTACGTCCTGTGGCTCGCCCGGGCGGCCTGCCCTGCGGGCGAGCCAGGCCTGCGGCTCGCCCGGGTAGCCTGCCCTGCGGGCGAGCATGGTCTGCGGCCTGCGGCTCGCCCGGGCGGCCTGCCTTGCGGGCGAGCCAGGCCTGCGGCCTGCGGCTCGCCCGGGTGGCCTGCCCTGCGGGCGAGCCAGGCCTGTGGCCTGCGGCTCTCCCGGCCGGCCTGCCCTGCGGGCGAGCCAGGCCTGCGGCCTGCCCTGCGGGCGAGCCAGGTTTATGGCCTGCGGCTCGCCCGGGCGGCCTGCCCTGCGGGCGAGCCAGGTCTGCGGCCTGCGGCTCGCCCGGGCTGCCTGCCCTTGTGGGCGAGCCAGGCCAGTGGCCTGCTGCTCGCCCGAGGGGTGGGGAGCATGGCTCGGCCCCCGGACCCCTTTGGGTCGTATTTTTACCGTCGTGTCCCCGGGGTGGAAATTACCTCTCTACCCCCCGGTGTGGAGGTTGTCATTGGCTCAAGGCCAATTGGTCGTAGGGGAATTTTGGTCATTTTACCCTCAAGATTTGGAAAAACTATAAATAGACCCCCTTGGGTGCCTTTAGAGAGGATGAGATTTCCTTACCTCCTCCTCCCTTAGCTCCACCTTGGTAGAGTAGAGAGAGCTCTCCAAGGCACCCAGCTCAGCCACTTGGTGAGGGAGGGGAAGTGTTCTAGCAACCTTCTGGGTGTGTGGTGGGACCTCCGCGCTAGAGCCAAGGGTCTGTTCCTAGTTTCCCAAGTCTTTTGTCTGTGATGTTCCCCCGAGTGTAGTAGGTGTGAGGTCACCCCTTCCCCAAGGGTCGAACTCCACAGAGACCAAGTTTTTGGTTTCAACATTTTGGTGCGGTGAGCGTGGAGAGTAACCAGCACAGAAGATCTCGGGTGAGTGTCATGGCTGGAGATCTGGGAGGTAGTGATGACTTCGGCGAGCTCCCCAACCCCGGACCCTTCATAGGAAGGGAGGAGTTCATGGCTTCCATCTCAGGCATCATGGAGATGCTGAGAAGCATTGCCCCTCGGGCAGACAGCTCAACCCCCACCCCCAGGGACTGGCTCCCAGGGGTCTCGGCGAGCTGACCCAGAGTGGTCTCGGCGAGCTGGCTCCCAGGGGCAAGGCGAGATAACCCCAGCAGGGGGAGAAGAAAGTGTGCCAGGTAGGCGACCTGGGAAGGAAAGGATGGGAGAAGGGGTCGAGCGAGACCTCACCGGCCGGGAGTTGTTCCCCAGCCAACGAGTGCTAGCCCTCCAGGCGAGCAGGTCGCGCGAGTAGAGGTCGCGAGAGCCCCCCTCAAGGAGTCACCCTTCAGCGAGCTGATCATCTCATCTCCCGTCCCCGAGGGGTTCAGAGAGCCAGACATGGCTTACTATACCGGGAAGGATGATCCCGTCCAGCACCTGCAGTGGTTCGAGGATGCCGTCTCCATCAGGCCGATGACGGATGCCTTCAAGTGTCGCCTCTTTGCGATCACGTTGAAGGAGAAGGCAAGGGACTGGTTTCATCAACTCCCTCCGAGGTCAATCTATGGGTTCGAGGACTTGAGCCGGAGCTTCCAGCTCCGCTTCTCCACCTCCAAGAAGAGGAAGAAGAGTCCTGAGTCCATCTTACTGATAAGGTAGAGGGCCGAGGAGTCGCTGGCCCGCTACGTCGACAGGTTCCAAGAGGAGATCCTGGATGTCCAGGAGATGTCGGGGTATGCTCTCCAGATGGCCTTCACCGTTGGGCTGAAGGAGGACTTCTTCAAGATGAGCTTAACTCGGAAGGCCCCCCTTTCCTTCGAGGAGCTGATGGAAAGGGCGGCAGAGGATATAGCCATGGAGGCGGCTAACCCGGCATTTGTCAAGAGGTTGGCGAAATTGACGGAGACAGAGTCAAAGGAGTAAGGTGGCTCGAGACATCAGAAGGGAAGAAGGAGAGAAGAGTAGAGAGCTCAGGGGTTCCAGGGACAGGAGGGTCCGGAACCAGGCTGGAGGCAGCAGGGAGCACTTGCCCAGGGTACTGGAAGAGCTCTCATCCAGGGTGGGGGAAACTTTCATGGGGGCCAAGGGAGGTTCAAATTTCAAAAGCAAGCCCCAAGACAGCTCCTACCCCCACCACAGCAAGCCCCAAGACAGCTCCTACCCCCACCACAACAAGCCTTGACAATAGGTGAAGGAGGAAGAGGCAACGGAAGAGATCGCCGAGCCCGCCGAAGGAGGGGAGATAGAGCATTGCCGTATTGCGATTTCCACCAGGTGGAAGGCACGCCACGACTACCTGCCCCGAGTTCCTGGAAGTGAGGGGGCGAGAGGCCCTGCCCAGCAACAGCCGCCGGTGGAAGTTGAAGAGGTTCCACCCCGATTGGGGGGCGAAGATATATGCGAGGATCGGGTTGATGTAGGACACCGAGGAGGAATAGCAGTGATCCACGGTGGAGTAGGGATCGGGGCCACTCGGAAGGCGAGCCTCCATGTTATGTACCGACGGAGCGTCGCTTCAACATCTCAGACCCCTCCCCCGGAAGAAAGGGTCACCTTCTCGTCAAAGGACATGCCAGAGCATGAGGATCGTTTCTGCGACGCCCTGGTCATCCAGGCAGCCGTTGAAGGCTTCACCGTCTCCCGAATCATGGTTGACAATGGAAGCTCTGTCAACGTCATTTTCAAGAAGGCGTTCGAGGGGATGAAGGTGGAGCCAAGGAGGGTAGTGGCGTCGGATGGACCTCTGTTTGGATTCTCAGGGGAGAGGAAGGAGGTGGAAGGTGGAGTCGGACTCCAGGTGAAGTTAGGAGGGACCTTAAGGAACTGCAGGTTCGTCATTGTTGACGCTCCAAGCAGCTACAACGCCATCTTCGGAAGGCCCCTCATCAGCGCCTTCCGGTGCGTGCCCTCATCCTTCCACCAGTGCCTCAAGTTCAGCTCAGATGGGATCCAGGTCAGGATCAAGGGAGACTCCAGGATGGCGAGGCAGTGCTACGTCACGGCAGTCAACACCATCTCTTGGTTGGCTAAGGCAGAGGAGATGGAGAAGATCATGGAGAGCCTGAGTAGGATAAAGGTGTCCAGTGGGCGAGAACCTGATGGAGACCATCATGCCCAGTCCCCCTGAAGAAGCCCAGCCTCGGCGGAATCATGTATTTTTCTTATGTTGTAGTAAGTCCAGCCCTCGACCAACTGAGTCGAGGGGGTCATGTAACCCATCTTTGTTTCCCCCTTTGAGGATGTTGGAATTGTTAAAGCTTCGGTGATATGCCCCGTCCCACCCCCCGAGAGGGTCTCCTCATGCTAGGCTCTTACTAGCTGGATGGGTCGAAGGTACCTCGGGGAAGCCGAGTTCCTTTGCTCCGATGACGGTCCCGCTGTTAGGCTCCCACTAGCTGGCAGGTCAGGCGTACCTCTCGTAGAAGCCGAGTTCCTTTGCTCCAATGACGGTCCCGCTGTCAGGCTCTCACTAGCTGGCAGGTCAGGCGTACCTCTCGTGGAAGCCGAGTTCTTTTGCTCCGATGACGGTCCCGCTGTCAGGCTCCCACTAGTTGACAGGTCAGGCGTACCTCTCGTGGAAGTCGAGTTCCTTTGCTCCGATGACGGTCCCGCTGTCAGGCTCTCACTAGCTGGCAGGTCAGGCGTACCTCTCGTGGAAGCCGAGTTCCTTGGCTCCGATAACGGTCCTGCTGTCAGGCTCTCACTAGCTGGCAGGTCAGGCGTACCTCTCGTGGAAGCCGAGTTCCTTCGCTCCGATGACGGTCCCGCTGTCAGGCTCCCACTAGATGGCAGGTCAGGCGTGCCTCTCGTGGAAGCCGAGTTCCTTTGCTCTGATGACGGACCCGCTGCCAGGCTCTCACTAGCTGGCAGGTCAGGCGTACCTCTCGTGGAAGCCGAGTTCCTTTGCCCCGATGACGGTCCCACTGTCAGGCTCCCACTAGCTGGCAGGTCAGGCGTACCTCTCGTGGAAGCCGAGTTCCTTTGCTCCGATGACGGTCCCGCTGTCAGGCTCCCACTAGCTGGCAGGTCAGGCGTACCTCTCGTAGAAGCCGAGTTCCTTTGCTCCGATGACGGTCCCACTGTCAGGCTCTCACTAGCTGGCAGGTCAGGCGTACCTCTCGTGGAAGCCGAGTTCCTTTGCTCCGATGACGGTCCCGCTGTCAGGCTCTCACTAGCTGGCAGGTCAGGCGTACCTTTCGTGGAAGCCGAGTTTCTTTGCTCTGATGACGGTCCCGCTGTCAGGCTCCCACTAGCTGGCAGGTCAGGCGTACCTCTCGTAGAAGCCGAGTTCCTTTGCTTCGATGATGGTCCCGCTGTCAGGCTCTCACTAGCTAGCAGGTCAGGCGTACCTCTCGTGGAAGCCGTGTTCCTTTGCTCCGATGACGGTCCCGCTGTCAGGCTCCCACTAGCTGGCAGGTCAGACGTACCTCTCGTGGAAGCCGGGTTCCTTTGCTCCGATGACGGTCCCGCTGTCAGGCTCCCACTAGCTAGCAGGTCAGGCGTACCTCTCATGGAAGCCGAGTTCCTTTGCTCCGTTGAAGGTCCCGCTGCCAGGCTCTCACTAGCTGGCAGGTCAGGCGTACCTCTCGTGGAAGCCGAGTTCCTTTGCTCCGATGACGGTCCCGCTGTCAGGATCCCACTAGCTGACAGGTTAGGCGTACCTCTCGTGGAAGCCGAGTTCCTTTGCTCCGATGACGGTCCCGCTGTCAGGCTCTCACTAGCTGGCAGGTCAGGCGTACCTCTCGTGGAAGCCGAGTTCCTTTGCTTCGATGACAGTCCCGCTGTCAGGCTCTCACTAGCTGGCAGGTCAGGCGTACCTCTCGTGGAAGCCGAGTTCCTTCGCTCCGATGACGGTCCCGCTGTCAGGCTCCCAATAGCTGGCAGGTCAGGCGTACCTCTCGTGGAAGCCGAGTTCCTTTGCTCCGATGACGGTCCCGCTGTCAGGCTCCCACTAGCTGGCAGGTCGGGTGTACCTCTTGTGGAAGCCAAGTTCCTTTGCTCCGATGACGGTCCCGCTGTCAGGTTCCCACTAGCTGGCAGGTCAGGCGTACCTCTCGTGGGTACCCAAGGATTTTCACCCCGAGGTTGTCTCGTCACCCAGGCTCCCATTAGCTGGTATGACAGGTTGACCCCTCGGGAGGCTAAGTGTTTTCACCCCGAGGCTGTCTCGTCACCCAGGCTCCCATTAGCTGGCATGACAGGTTGACCCCTCGGGAGGCTAAGTGTTTTCACCCCGAGGCTGTCTCGTCACCCAGGCTCCCATTAGCTGGCATGACAGGTTGACCCCTCGGGAGGCTAAGTATTTTCACCCCGAGGCTGCCTCGTCACCCAGGCTCCTATTAGCTGGCATGACAGGCTGACTCAGCGAATACGTTGAGTTGGATGTTTCTTTCCGAGCTTGTGCCAACCTCGAAAAGAGCGGGGATTGTGTACAACCCCGTATTCGCAGAGTAGGGTACTTTCAGCAGGCGCAGAGCCAGTTTTAAGTTTTTTAGAGATTTTGGACTCTTGGTGGCCAATTTTGGCTTGGACTTGGAAATATATTAGTATGGGAAGGAAAAATTAGCCTCCCCCTTGGCTCCTTCTTGGGGGGCGGGTGCGGCAAGGTGGTCGGCACCCCCCCCCGGTTGGCCTTAGTGCTAGGTAGGAGCGGCGAGCCAGGCCCTGCGGCCAGCGGCTCGCCCGGGCGGCCTTCCTTGCGAGCGAGCCAGGCCTGCGGGCGAGCCAGGCCTGCGGCCTGCGGCTCGCCCGGGCGGCCTGCCCTGCGGGCGAGCCAGGCCTGCGGCCTGCGGCTCGCCCGGGCGGCCTGCCCTGCGGGCGAGCCAGGCCTGCGGCCTGCGGCTCGCCCGGGCGGCCTGCCCTGCGGGCGAGCCAGGCCTGCGGCCTGCGTCTCGCCCGGGCGGCCTGCCCTGCGGGCGAGCATGGTCTGCGGCCTGCAGCTCGCCCGGGCGTCCTGCCTTGCGGGCGAACCAGGCATGCGGCATGCGGCTCGCCCGGGCGGCCTGCCCTGCGGGCGAGCCAGGCCTGCGGCCTGCGGATCCCCGGGCGACCTGCCCTGCGGGCGAGCCAGGCCTGCGGCCTGCGGCTCGCCCGGGAGGCCTGCCCTGCGAGCGAGCATGGTCTGCGGCCTGCGGCTCGCCCGGGCGACCTGCCTTGCGGGCGAGCCAAGCCTGCGGCTCGCCCGGGCGGCCTGCCCTGTGGGCGAGCCAGGCCTGCGGCCTGCGGCTCGCCCGGGCGGCCTGCCCTGCGGGCGAGCCAGGCCTGTGGCCTGTGGCCTGCAGCTCGCCCGGGCAGCCTGCCCTGCGGGCGAGCCAGGCCTGCCGCCTGCGGCTCGCCCGGGCTGCCTGCCCTTGCGGGCGAGCCAGGCTAGTGGCCTGCTGCTCGCCCGAGGGGTGGGGAGCATGGCTCGGCCCCCGGACCCCTTTGTGTCGTATTTTTACCGTCGTGCCCCCGGGGTGGAAATTACCTCTCTACCCCCCGGTGTGGAGGTTTACCATTGGCTCAAGGCCAATTGGTCGTAGGGGCATTTTGGTCATTTTACCCTCAAGATTTGGAAAAACTATAAATAGACCCCCTTGGGTGCCTTTGGAGAAGATGAGATTTCCTTACCTCCTCCTCCCTTAGCTTCACCTTGGTAGAGTAGAGAGAGCTCTCCAAGGCACCCAGCTCAGCCACTTGGTGAGGGAGGGGAAGTGTTCTAGCAACCTTCTGGGTGTGTGGTGGGACCTCCGCACTAGAGCCAAGGGTCTGTTTTTAGTTTCCCCAGTCTTTTGTCCGTGACGTTCCCCCGAGTGTAGTAGGTGTGAGGTCACCCCTTCCCCAAGGGTCGAACTCCACAGAGACCAAGTTTTTGGTTTCAACAGTAACCCTTCCACATAGGCTACTCTAGTGATAGTGACTATGTCATTAGAGATCTTACCAAAACCTCTAATCACCCCTTTTTCTGACCCACCAAAGATAACCTTTGGTCCATTCTTTACTAGAGCATAATCCTCCAACATGCTCCTTGTTCCAGTCATGTGTCTGGAACATTCACTGTCCAAGTACCATATAGGGGTATGGGCACTTTGACTAACCTGCAAAACACAAATCAGTTAACCTTAGAACCCTAATTTTTATTGGGTCCTTGGTGCATGTTAGACTGAAAATAATTCTTCCTGCCTGCAGCTTTTCTGACAGGCAAGCTGACATTTGCTCTCTGCACACTATGATTGTGTCAGCAATCAACAGCAAAGTGGTCTACCTTGCCACAGCACCAACACTCATGAATGTTGTACCTTCTTTTTGGAGCAGTTCTAGTGGATGTGTTAATAGTAGCTCTGGGCCTAGAAGGAGTAGTAGCAGTCCTGTTCCATGGTTTTCCAGCCCTAGTCTGACAAGTGGTGGATCTGGCAGTAGAAGTGTTTGGGATATCTTGAGCCCTTCTAGCAGCAGCTTTCTTTTCAAAAAACATACTCTTGATGACCTTAGAGATGCCCAGGCCTAGTCTACTGACAGCCTTGCCCTTTGTCTTAGAGTGGGCTGGAGGAATTGGAGAACAGTCAGCAGCTTTACCCTTGACTGAAGGGGTTGTGGCACCAAACACAAATGGTCCAGGACGGGTCATTTGTATTTTCTCATAGGCACTTGCACTTTTGCTGCAACTACCACCATATTGTGGAACATCTTTGTTCACACAAGATGGTCTAGCATGATTCCAGTGACCATAAATACTCTTGATAAGTTGTAAATATTCGTATTTTTACATATTTATTTATGTACTTTTAGTTTATTTTTAGTTATTTTTGTTCAATAAATTGTTTCTTTTTTGTATTTATCTTCTAACTTAGTTTCTTTTTATTTTTCTGTAATTTTTCAGAAAATTGTTAAAATTTCAAAGTACATGCCCATGTCAAAACTGACACGCCCGTGTTCAGACCCGACACGCCCCGTGTCGCGCCACTCGACGCTCGACGCATTCTGTTCGACGATCCCAGCTCGACGCTTTGCTTGTCATGCCCGTGTCCCGATTGACACGCCCGTGTCAATCCCGTTCGATGTTCGTCGAACCCAGCTCAGCGCTCGACGATTCGTCGAGGAGCGCTCGACGAAATTTTGCCAAATTGCGCTCGACGAAATGAAGTCAGCAACCACTCAACGCCTCCACACTCAACGCCTCCACACTCGATGCCTCAACACTCAATGCTTCAGTCACGCCCATGACAAATCTGACACGCTCGTGTCAATCTCGATCGACATTCGTCAATCCCAATTCGACGTTCGTCGAACCCAGCTCAACACCTCCACCAGACATACCTTCATGACACGCCTGTGACATCCCTGTCACGCTCGTGATCAACACGTGTCCCGTTCTAGAAGCTTCCAGAAATCGACCAGTCACCAAAATTTTGACTTCTTCAGCACGCCAGACCCAACACGCCCCCCTGTCACGCCCGTGATAAGGGCGTGTCACCTCCTTTTTTTTGTCTATAAATGTAAATTTTCTGCAATTTCCAAGGGTTCACTTTTTTGAACCATTTTGCTATTAGTGGGCTGCTAGGGTGGATTCACATGTTATGTAAGGAGACTTGCTTCCCCTCTCTTTAAGTGTTTGTTTTAGTTTTTGTAACCTTGTTTTTAAATTAATAAAATGTTTAGATTTTTGTCTTCCTACCTTGTTATGAAAATTCATTTGAGTGCCCCACTTTGAGTGATCTTTTGTCTTTTATTTTCATCTTTATGAAATTATAAATGTATTTTCAAAGTGACTTTTTATTTATTTAACTTAGTTTTTTTTGTATTTGTAAAACTTTTTGTTCTTTTCTCTTTTCTTCCACTTTTTAACACTTTTGTAAAATTATAAGAATGAAAATGTTCTTGTTTTAATTTTCCGAGCACTTTGCTCTTTTCTTCAATTTTGCAGAGTGCGTGCGTTTAGGAGTTATATTTTATCGCTTTATTTACTGTCTTCTCAAATTATGTAGAGTATGTGCGTGTATGAGATAGATTTTACCGCTTTCTTTTTCGCTTTCATTTTCTGCTTTATTTACTGTTCTTTTCAATTTCTGTAGAGTGTGTGCGTGTGTGCATTTATTTCCCGTCTACTCATTCGAGTAGGACTCGCTTTCATTTTCCCGCCTACTAGTTTGAGTAGGACTTGTCATTTCCCGCCTACTCGTTTGAGTAGGACTTGTAATTTACTGTTTCTATTTCCCGCCTATTCGTTTGAGTAGAACTTGTCATTTCCCGCCTATTCATTTGAGTAAGACTTGTCATTTCCCGCCTACTCGTTTGAGTAGGACTTGCATTTCAATTATGCAATTTCTTTTCTTTAGCCGTCCCCATTCCGATGAGTGGTTAATCGTTCTTAGCTCTCAGTATCGAAGAGCATTGGGACAGATAAAATCGCTTTAAATAATTAAAGGTCCTCTTTTTCTCTTTAATTAAAGCACTTAAAGTTTGCCTCGGGTATACGACATGTAGGACCACATGTCGATGTGTGGGCTCTATTTCTATTGTCCATACGCTAGCTTGCCAAGAGACCGTGCATATGGACTGATCACCCTTGGGTAAAGAGAATTGCGTGCATAACCTCGAGAGAGGAGAAGCATAATTCTACCGGATTGGGCTCCCCACCCAATAACGGGGTTCTTAGCGTAATGCGAGCATTAAGAGGAATCCTTCGTCGGACTAGCGTTCGGTCGAATAGTCATAATGTTCAGGTAAGCGATATCCATATAGCTAGGTGAGCACATTCTTTTGGAGCCTCCACGGCCAAGTCGCCCTTTAATTAATTTGAAATTTAGTGTAACACCCCAAATTGTTGTAGGAGCGACGGGGATCGCTTTTGGCCAAGACAAGGTTTTGGAGCAGGTGACACGGGCCCCGACACGGGCGTGTCGGAGGCCGTGTCGGGCGTGGCGAGCTCGAAGCGTTGAGCTGGCCGTGTGGTCGGCATGATTTAGGTCGACGATAGTTGAGAGGCTGAACACGGCCTGGGACACGGGCGTGTCCCAGGGCGTGTCAGTCCCTCAAAGCCCATACTCAACGATCGTTGAGTGAGGTGTACACGGGCCGTGACACGGGCCCTGACACGGGCGTGTCAAATTCGACACGGGCGTGTCGGGTGCCGTGTCGTAGGCTGTGTACCTCTCGGGTCGCGGCTGTTGGCCGATTGCACACGGGGTGTGGTGACACGGGTCACGACACAGCCGAGTCGAGTGCGACACGGGCGTGTCGGTAGCCGTGTCAAAGGCCGTGTATTGTTCTGACCTTCGGGACGACGACGAACAGGTGAACAAGGCCATGCACACGGCCGTGTTGCAACCCGTGTTCGGCGCAGATTTGGTATTTTCAGGCCCAATCGAGGCCGTTCGTTTCCTTGGCTTTGGATCCGACGGTGGGGGGCTGCTTCTGGGTGGTTTAATCCGAGAATAGGGTTAGAAACCCTCATTCTCTTTGGGTGGTTCTCTCTCTAAACTTCTAGAGAGAAGGGAGAGCAAGGAGGAGGAAGAAGAAGCTAGATCTGGCGGCCGGCGGAGCTTCGGAGCTCCAAATCACGATCCGAGTCCGGATCCGCGAAGGCGAGGCCGATACGGTGCTTTCTATCCGGCTAGGTCGTCATGGCGCCGAGGAAAAGCGAAAGGGTAACGATTCTCTTCTTGAGCATGTGAAGCTCTTCTTCCTTTGCATGGGAAAACCCCTCTCCCGCGAGTGTGCGGCGAGATCGTGGTATTCCTTGGGGTAGATATGTGAAGTCCCCCTTGTTAGAGTCCGGAATCGTAGTACGGACATAGGCATGGTGTGTGAAGTCTACCCGGATGTGTTTTCCGGATCGGTGATGTTGTGCTATGCATATTTTAGCCGGAGAAGACTCCGAGCGTTGTGATTGTTTTCGGGTTGCTATGCGATAGAATGCATCAGGGAATCTTGGGGATTAACCCCGATGTGCACCCGGAAATCTGGGCGGAATCGAAGTTCTGCCATTTCGGTGGCCTGGGAGCCAGCCGGGAACATAGCGGGGCTATGTACCATGTTTGATTGCAGCAGGGATCCTTGGGAATGAAACCCGAGGTGCACCCGGAAATCTGGGCGGAATCGGAGTTCTGCCATATCGGTGGCCTGTGAGCCAACCGGGTACATAGCTGGGCTAAGTACCGTGTTTGATCGGTATTTGAGACTGGGGAAGCTTAGCCCGCGTCGAAGGCTAAAGGGCAGCGGCGGGGTGAGCAACGGGCTGGTGTACCCCTACACGCTCCATCTGCTCAGTTAAAGTGACCTAAAGTTGTACGTGGGACTTACCGAGGTTTGGAGATCGAGTCTAGGCTACGGCTGAAAGGACTAAATGCTCACATGATTGCCATCCTGGGGGTGGTGGCGGAGTCGAGGACCGGACGGGGTTCGGACTGGCCCGCTGAGTAAGTGCCCTGAGAGCACGGGGTGCACGGCCGTATGAGCGTGCATCTATGATGAGATGCTTATTTTGCTGTGTGGCTTGTTTGGCTAACAAGTGCAGGGAAGAAGCTTGGCCGCCCGGGTTTGGGGGCGGAATCGTTATAATTTGGTCAGCATAGCTGACCGTTGCCTTTGTTTACCACCGTGCGGTGAATTGTTGCTTGCAGGTGCTGCGGAGCCGAGAGGTAAATAGCGAGCTAAAGCCCAAGTTGCTGTGCCGGCCCTCGAAGGCCTTGTTTTGAGTGTTTTACCTTTTGTGCTCATGTGTGGCCGGCCTGCGTGCCGAGGTTTGGAAGACACTTGTATTTAAGCAAACTCTTGTAAAGCCTTAAGGCTATTTCGGTTTTTGTATTATGTGCATTCCTATGGGTTTGTGTAGTGGACATTCATGCTTGGCAGGGTTCTTTACTCTTTGCAACTTTAATAAATTGCTTCCACTAGATGCTCTGTATAGGACGTTGTGATTGGTTGAATGGTTTCAATGCGTAACCAACCGGTCTGTCTGTGGTATATGGCGTCGGGCCCCGGCTGGACCTACTGTTATATACTATACGACGGATAGGGGTGTTACAAATTGGTATCAGACTACTGGTTTTGGTCAAGCTTAAATGAATTCGTGGACGAATTCACTTTAAGGGGTGGTGAGCACATGTATGTGCGTCATCGTTATAACATGAAAAGAACCCATGAATGCCCACTTAGGAATGAAAATACACATGTTTGGGGAACCTGCGTGTTCCTATAATTGCTTTTCGCAATTTTGTTCGGTCCCTTATTGGTGTTCTGTACGATTGTAGGTGTCCGAGTGTGGCGCGTGGCAGTCTGAATGCACACTTTCTGGGAAAAGTACTGCACCCAGTGACGTGCCGGAGACCCCTACGTCTTTGGAAACCATAAGAAGGGTGGTTGAAGTGGTGTTCGCTGTGACCAACGCACATCATGGGAGTAATGTGCAACCATTTGTCCCTGAGGTGGCCCCAACATCGGGTGGTATGTTGGAGCAAAGGGCATTTGGGGGTCAAGTAGAGCAGCAGAGGAGCCTGACTGTGGCGCAGAGAGCGCATTCGGTGGACGCATATTTGCAGACGTTCCTTATGGTAAGGCGCTACCCAGGCTTTGAATGGGAAAGCGAGCAATCTATAGTGGATAGATTTTATAACGGTCTGCGCAGCGAGTTGCGTATCCTACTGCTAGGACCAAAGTTATTGGGATTCCGAGCTTTGGTGGAATCGGCCAGAGCTTTGGAAGTGGAGTTGGGGAAAACTCACCGAGTACCGGTGAATAGGGTACCAAACCTTACAGATCCTATAAGGACTGCTTATCGAAAGATGCCGAGAGAAGAGGCTGGGTCATCTAATACCCTCAATTGTTATTCTTGTGGCAAGAAAGGGCACCTCGCCAGAGAGTGTTGGGAGGGTGCTCAGAAGACAAGGAAAGTTTTGGCAGGAGCAGTCGAAGATGCTATGACAAAGGATTCGGTGGTCAAGTTGACAACCTCAAAATCCGGGTACCGTAGGTGGTACAAGAAGGCTAGGAGGTCGGGTCTAGTCCCTTCCTCTAGCACATCCGGAACGACTACAACCCAAACCCCGGATGCATGCTTTGTTTGTGGAAAGCCGGGGCACTATGCCCGGGATTGTTGGAATGGACGCTCAATGTCCAAAAAGAAGCCGGGGGCTATATCTGAGGAGAAGGGAAAGGCGGTGGCGTTCGCCGCACCGCTGTTTACTCCGGTCCAACTGGGAATGGACAGCCTTGGCCAGCAGGAGGTCATGTGGCCGATCGTCGGGAAGACAGGTATGGTTTAATTGAGCAATTTAGCTTTTTATACCTGTTACCCTTTTTGCGTTTTAGCTTAGGACTGGAGGTTCTAGGCTTTGTTTGGATTTTTTTGGCAATCCGGCGAGAGCATTGTCCGATGCGGAAGCTTCGCGCTCCTTTTGTCCAAAAGATTTATATCGTACATTGAAGTACCTTCTTCGATGGCAAAGGACAAAGTGGAGGCGTTGTGGCGTAATGGATGTTCATGCGCGCGGAGAGAGATTCTGTGTAGCAAGGTTACGGTTAAGGGGTCAGGGATTCGACGTGCGAGCATCGTTGCTGCCACCATGGGAGGCTTTGAAGCCTAAGCCTACATTGAGTAGTAGCTCGAGGGTATCCGAATATCCCGATGTGTTTCCCTGATGAGCCCCTGGAGCCCTCCGTGGCGAGCGATCGATTTCACGAGTGAGCTGGCGCCAGGTGCTAAACCTGGGTCACGCTCTCCATATCGGTTAACGCCTAATGAGTTGGCAGAATTGAAAGTTCAACTGGAAGAGTTTCTGGAGCCAGGTCATGTGTGTCCAAGCTTGTCGTCTTGGAGCACACCTGTCCTTTTCGTGTAGAAGAAGGACGGGAGTTTGCGGCTCTGAATGATTTTTGGAGAACTGAACAAGTTGATAAAGGAGAGCAAGTACCCGATCCCAAAGATTGACGATCTGTTTGATCAGTTGGGTGGGTCATCGGTGTACTTAAAGTTGGATCTCAAGTCCGGTTATTATCGGCTGAGAATCAGGGAAAGTGATATCCCAAAGACAGCGTTCAACACAAGATATGGGCATTTCGAGTTTTCAGTCAAGCCGTTCGGGCTGACTAATGCGCCATCGGTGTTCATGAAGCTGATGAACAGAACGTTCAGGGAGTTCTTAGACCGTGTTGTGGTCGTCTTTATTGACGACGTTTTGGTGTGCTCGCAGTGCGAAGAAGATCGCTTCAAGCACATGTGTTTGGTTTTGGAGACGCTAAGGAGGAACGAGCTATACGCAAAGTTCTCCAAAGGCGAGTTTTGGCTGTCTTCAGTGGCGTTCCCTGGTCATGTAGTCGGTGGGGAAGGTGTTGCGGTGGATCCGGCGTAGATTGTTGCTATACGAGAGTGGTCTGTGTTGTCTTCGGTAGCGGAAGTCCGGAGTTTGCCGGGGCTTGCCGACTATTACAGGCACTTCGTGGAGAACTTCTCGCGGATAGCGATACCTCTCACGATTTTGACAAGGAAAGGTCAAAGTTTTGTGTGGGCGCATGAGTGTGCGCAAGCTTTTGAAGAGCTGAAGAGTCGGTTGACCACGGCGCCAGTGCTTAGTTCGCCGAGTGGGACCGAGGGCTTCGAGGTTTTTAGTGACGCTTCGGGTAGTGGTTTGGGCTGCGTGCTGGTGCAGCATGGGAGCTTGATAGCCTATGGTTCGCGTCAGCTAAAAGTGCATGAAAGGAATTATCCGGGTCGCGACTTGGAGTTGGCGGCCGTGATGTTTGCGCTTAAGCTGTGGAGGCACTACCCGTACAACGTTGAGGTCGATGTTCTTACCGACCGTAAGAGCCCGAATTACCTATTGGATCAATAGGAGCTGAACTTGAGTCAGCGGTGATGAATGGAGTCCCTGGGGGACTATACGTTCAAGATTCATCATGCACCTAGCAAGAGCAATGCAGTTGCGAATGCGTTGAGTCGCAGGGCTCCCGCCCAAGCTAAGTGGTTGTCGGTGTATGATGAGAGGCTAGTTTGGGAATTGGAAGCGTTACAGATCTGCTGTGTTGACAAGCGGACTAGCGCCAGAGCGTTATTGAACTGGTCAGAAGTCCAGTATGACCTGGCTGATCGTATTTGGCAGGTTATGGTTTGTGTAGCTACATGAAGGAAATCATGCATGCGGCTTGATGGGTCAAAGTCCCAAATCGACGGTTGTAGGTGGGCTACCAAGGAAAGACAATCGTCTGTGCGGCCCAAGCATGGGTAATCTATGGGTAGAGTTGTGATACGTTACCAAGTACTCAACTTGCTTAGGAGGCACGTAGTTGTGTCATTATCTGGAGAAGTGCTCTGGTGGGAAGAACTCTAGAAGGGTGTGGCAAATCATCCTTGCGCCTTAGTGAAGGCAGAGTGTCTAGTGCCGGGGGATTCTTGAATCCTTGCCTAGTTCGGAATAGAAGTTCGACTGGACTGTGTGCATGGTATGCCGAAGTCGCAGTGGGGTAACGACGCCGTTTGGGTGTTCGTAGTTGCGTTGACCTTAGAGTCGCACTTCATTCCGCATAGGAAGGATAATTCGGTGGAGTAACTGGCAAATGTTTTTTTATAACATCGTGAGCAATTGAGGTGGGTGCTCTACGTCCAATGATTGAGGTGGCTGCAGAAAGTGCTGGAGACTATGTTGTAGTTTAATCCAGTCTTGCATCCGCGAACGGATGAGCAGACCGTGTGAGTCAACAAGATGTTGGAGGACGTGCTCCGCATGTGTGTTCTAGATTTTGGAAAGCTTTGGGAGGACCACCTGTATTTGGTTGAGTTCACGTACAATAATAACTACCAAGCGAGTATACAAATGGCGCCCTTTGAGGCCCTGTATGGTAGGAAGTGTCGCACGCCGTTGTCATGGCTTGAAACGGGTGAGGCAAGGTTGTACAAAAAGCAGGAGGTGGAGAGTGCTACCTCGTTGGTGCGGATCATTCGAGAGCGCTTGTTGATCGCTCAGGACCGGCAGGCGAAGTACTACAATGCCAAGCACCGGAACGTGGAGTTCGCGGTAGGCGATTGGGTATATTTGAAAGTGAAGCCGTTCAAGGGGGTTTCGCGGGTAAGACGCTTGAAGAAGCTGAGCCCAAGATACCTTGGACCTTTTGAGGTTCTGGAGCGAGTCGGCGAAACGGCTTACCGTTTGAGGCTATCGGAGGAGTTAGGTGGATTACATGATGTGTTCCACATTTTCTATGTTGTGGAAGGCGGTGCAAGAGCCTTCGCAGGTGATCGCGGCTAATCAAGTGACGGTGGACGAAGGGTTGACGACTAGGGTCAAGCCCATTTGTATTGAAGTTGTGGAGGTCGAGAAGCTTCATAACAAGGAAATCCTGATGGTTAAGGTCCGGTGGGTTAATTGCGGGCGTGAGGAGCTCTCCTGGGAACGGGAGCAGACTATGCTGGAGGAGTACCCGGAATTGTTCCGCTCAGGTACTGTGTTATGTTAAGTCCTGTTTTCCTTTATTAATTTCGTGGGAGAAATTCTTTAAGGGGGGTAGAATTGTAACACCCCAAATTGTTGTAGGAGCAACGGGGATCGATTTTGCCAAGACAACGTTTTGGAGCAGGTGACACGGGCCCCGACACGGGCGTGTCGGAGGCCGTGTCGGGCGTGGCGAGCTCGAAGTGTTGAGCTGGCCGTGTGGTCGGCGTGATTTAGGTCGACGATCGTTGAGAGGCTGAACACGGCCTGGGACACGGGTGTGTCCCAGGGCGTGTCAGTCCCTCAAAGCCCATACTCAACGATCGTTGAGTGAGGTGTACACGGGCCGTGACACGGGCCCTGACACGGGCGTGTCAAATTCGACACGGGCGTGTCGGGTGCCGTGTCGTAGGCCGTGTACCTCTCGGGTCGCGGCTGTTGGCCGATTGCACACGGGGTGTGGTGACACGGGTCACGACACGGCCGTGTCGAGTGCGACACGGGCGTGTCGGTAGCCGTGTCAAAGGCCGTGTATTGTTCTGACCTTCGGGACGACGATGAATAGGTGAACACGGCCATGCACACGGCCGTGTTGCAACCCGTGTTGGGCGCAGATTTGGTATTTTCAGGCCCAATCGAGGCCGTTCGTTTCCTTGGCTTTGGATCCGACGGTGGGGGGCTGCTTCTGGGTGGTTTAATTCGAGAATAGGGTTAGAAACCCTCATTCTCTTTGGGTGGTTCTCTCTCTAAACTTCTAGAGAGAAGGGAGAGCAAGGAGGAGGAAGAAGAAGCTAGATCCGGCGGCCGGCGGAGCTTCGGAGCTCCAAATCACGATCCGAGTCCGGATCCGCGAAGGCGAGGCCGATACGGTGCTTTCTATCCGGCTAGATCGTCATGGCGCCGAGGAAAAGCGAAAGGGTAACGATTCTCTTCTTGAGCATGTGAAGCTCTTCTTCCTTTGCATGGGAAAACCCCTCTCCCGCGAGTGTGCGGCGAGATCGTGGTATTCCTTGGGGTAGATATGTGAAGTCCCCCTTGTTAGAGTCCGGAATCGTAGTACGGACATAGGCATGGTGTGTGAAGCCTACCCGGATGTGTTTTCCGGATCGGTGATGTTGTGCTATGCATATTTTAGCCGGAGAAGACTCTGAGCGTTGTGATTGTTTTCGGGTTGCTATGCGGTAGAATGCATCAGGGAATCTTGGGGATTAACCCCGAGGTGCACCCGGAAATCTGGGCGGAATCGAAGTTCTGCCATTTCGGTGGCCTGGGAGCCAGCCGGGAACATAGCGGGGCTATGTACCATGTTTGATTGCAGCAGGGACCTTGGGAATGAAACCCGAGGTGCACCCGGAAATCTGGGCGGAATCGGAGTTCTGCCATATCGGTGGCCTGTGAGCCAACCGGGTACATAGCGGGGCTAAGTACCGTGTTTGATCGGTATTTGGGACTGGGGAAGCTTAGCCCGCGTCGAAGGCCAAAGGGCAGCGGCGGGGTGAGCAACGGGCTGGTGTACCCCTACCCGCTCCATCTGCTCGGTTAAAGTGACCTAAAGTTGTACGTGGGACTTACCGAGGTTTGGAGATCGAGTCTAGGCTACGGCTGAAAGGACTAAATGCTGACGTGATTGCCATCCTGGGGGTGGTGGCGGAGTCGAGGACCGGACGGGGTTCGGACTGGCCCGCTGAGTAAGTGCCCTGAGAGCACGGGGTGCACGGCCGTGTGAGCGTGCACCTATGATGAGATGCTTATTTTGCTGTGTGGCTTGTTTGGCTAACAAGTGCAGGGAAGAAGCTTGGCCGCCCGGGTTTGGGGGCGGAATCGTTATAATTTGGTCAGCATAGCTGACCGTTGCCTTTGTTTACCACCGTGCGGTGGATTGTTGCTTGCAGGTGCTGCGGAGCCGAGAGGTAAATAGCGGGCTAAAGCCCAAGTTGCTGTGCCGGCCCTCGAAGGCCTTGTTTTGAGTGTTTTACCTTTTGTGCTCATGTGTGGCCGGCCTGCGTGCCGAGGTTTGGAAGACACTTGTATTTAAGCAAACTCTTGTAAAGCCTTAAGGCTATTTCAGTTTTTGTATTATGTACATTCCTATGGGTTTGTGTAGTGGACATTCATGCTTAGCAGGGTTCTTTACTCTTTGCAACTTTAATAAATTGCTTCCGCTAGATGCTCTGTGTAGGACGTTGTGATTGGTTGAATGGTTTCAATGCGTAACCAACCGGTCTGTCTGTGGTATATGGCGTCAGGCCCCGGCCGGAGCTACTGTTATATACTATGCGACGGATAGGGGTGTTACATTTAGGATCTCTAGTTATTAAATGTTATTTTAGTTCAAATTCCTTCTGCACCGTTGCGCTATTTCTTCATCGGCTTTCTGTTTTCTTTTTGCATTTTTTTTATATATCCGCCTTAGATAATTAAATAATCACCCGACAAAATATTATCGGTAAAATAATAGTCCCTCCAGGGAAAGAGTAGAAATAGTCAACCCGTCCCCGAGAACAATACGACCCCGATATTTCTTACTGGAATATCCTGTACTACACGCGATAGGTGCACTTGCCTCCTTTCGTTAAAACTCGGTTTCAACCTTTTTTATATCAAATAAATCTGCACGCCCCGCTTCTCAAATTAAATAAAGCATTTTATAAACCTAAACCTCAACCCACCCGGGGCGCCGCGAGTTTTAACCATCAACTCTCATGGTCATGGTTGTTAGAGGGAAATTGCACTCTGTTAAATTTCATAGGAGGCTTAGAGGCTAGTGGATCCACTTGAGCTTTGCCCTTTCCCTTGGGATTAGCAGCTCTTGTCCTTCCCTTGAATCTCAACCCTTTCTTTCCCTTTTAGGAGGAGAATGAGTCTATCAAGGGCAATACTGTGCTAAGCTTGGAGTAGCTAGTCACTAGTTCCCTCTCCTTTTGGAGCTTTCCTTCAAGATTCCTGATATGGCTATTCTTGAAGGTTATAGTGCTCATCTGAAGAATTGTTACATTCTTCAGTTTGCTAACTTCTTGAATCTACAGATTCAGCAATTTTGCTGATTCTGAAGCAGCAAGCTTTAAAGAAACTATTTCCTAAGCCTGGTGTTTGGCCAGGAGATTGCTTTTCTTTAGAGCCTGCAGAAGTGCACCATAATTATCAATCAATTGATTGATGTCTCCTTCAGATTCTGAACCATCATCATCACTTGATGCAGAAGCATAAGAATCTGGAACTGATTCATAATCTGAACAAGCAGAGCTAGTAACAAAAATTACATTGCTTGGACCAGGCTGATCCTGGCTGATTTCTTCATCTGACCTAGCCATCAGCCCAAGGCAGCAACTTTCTTCTTCAGAATCCACCTCTGAATCACCATCAGATTGTGATAGAGGGGCCCTATCTTCAATCCTGGCAGCAGGATGAACTTTCTCAGCTTCTTCTTCTAAGGCATGCAGCTTTTTAATGCAGTCTGCTTTTATAGCTCCTTCTTCGGTAGAGTACAGCCCAATGTAGGCTTCTTCTTCTTCTTCTGACTCTGATGAGGAGGAGTCAGTCCAGCTTCTTTACTTCTTAGAAATGAGGGATTTCTCCTTCTTGCCTTTTTGTTGGTGGTCTTTTTTCTCACTATGTTCCTTTCTTTTGACTAGGCAGTCGGCTATCACATGCCTAGGTTTTCTGCAATGATAACAAGTCATGTTAGATGAAACATGTTTACTAGTTTTGAAACCATGCCTGTTCTCCTTAGAGGATTTTCTTTTGCCCTTATAGTAGTCATCCTTGGGATGAGAGGAGGTGGAAGGCATGCCTCTCTAGTGCTTCTTCTTTAAGAACTTATGAAATTGCCTGGTGAAGGCAACAAAGTCTTCATCAGACCATTGGAAATCTGATGTGTTGTTCTCTGATTTTCCAGAATCAGATTCAGCATCTCTCCTTGGTGGAGAGGGAGACTTTCTTCTGCCTTTGCTAGAGCCTTCAGCTTTGAATTCTACAGACTTGTCTCTTGCCTGAGACTTGTTCTGGTTCTCCTCTTCTTTCCTTACAGCCAGCTGCATTTCATATGACAGCAGCTTCCCAAAGAGGGTGTGAGGAACTATCTCACCCAGCTTTGTCATTTCTCTGATGGAACAGATTTTAGTGTCCCACTCTCTAGAGAGAGATCTAAGGAACTTGTCATTCATTTCATAGTGACTGAATACTCTTCCATAAGTCTTCAGCTCATTCACAATCCTAAAAAACTTTTCATAACAGATGGTTATGTTGTCCCCCTTGGATTGCCTGAAAGTCTCATACTCTTGGTTAAGCATGGACTTCCTATCATCTCTAACCTCATCTGTCCCTTCCATATAGATCACAATTGTTTCCCACATTTCCTTTGCAGATGAGCAATGGATCAGGTTCTGAAGAGTAGAGTCATCAACAACACTCATAATTATGTTCTTTGCTCTCTTGTCTATTGAGGCCAAGGCCAACTCATCCTTGGTCATCTCATCATATTTCTTGGGGGTCTTGACATTAGCATCCAGTGTTGACACCTTCATTGGGATGTATGGTCCCTCTTCAACTATAATATACATCCTAGGATCAGCAGCTTCCATGAACTGCCTCACCCTTGCTTTCTAGATGCCAAAATCTTCCTTCCTACAGATTAGGAGTCTCACAGCACTCAGCTTCCTATTAGTCATTCCTGAACCCATAAAGAAAGACTTCTAGCTAACCTTGGAGATCTAATCAGACTGTTAAGCCTTTAAAGAGCAACCTCGCTCTGATACCACTTGAAAGTCTTATTTTCAAGGCTAGCTAAATACCTAGAGGGGGTGAATAGGTTTCTGACTCTATTTGATTTTTCTAACTTGTTTGCAGATTTCTGTGGTTGGTGATTAGTTTAGTTTTTGCTTTCAAGATCAATCACAGACGACACAACAATTTATAGTGGTTCTCCAATGTTGGGTACATCCACTGTCCCTCTGCGCCTATCTAACAGTGTATTAGATTTGGCTCTCCCTCCAGAACTCAGCTCCTCAAGAGCTTACAGCACAAATCCCGCAGGACCACACAGGTCACACAGACCTACAACTTAGGCACGAAGCCAAACCCAGGTCACAAATACCTTTCACACGGCACAAAGCCAAGCACAAGTCACTAAGACCTCAGCCTTTATAATACAGGCTTACAACTCCAGATTCACTAAGATTCTTTACAGAAGAAGAAATAAAGAATGAGATGATTAGACACCAGAGCAAGATCTTTGTGTCTTCTTCTTCTTGGACTGAGCAGATATCAGTCCAAGCTTTTGCTGTTGAAGACAATAAGCAGCAGTAGAATTTTCTTCAACCAGCTTTCTTTTCTCAGCAGAACTTGTAGATCTTCTTCCTCAGCATAGCTTCTGATCATGCTGTTGCAGATGGTGATTGCTTCAGCTATCTCTTTCTCAGCAAGGTACTCTGTGCAGAACAACTTTTTTAGGCTCGACGAAAATGGCGAGGAAGAAGATAAAGTTCGGCCGCACTTTTCGTTTTCAGAAAACCTAGACAAGGAATCGATTGATTGCTTTGGCTGATTTGCTTCTTTTTATTCTCTGAAGGCCAATTGAGCAGTAGGTCCCACCAGCAGGATTGATGGCCGAGATTAAGCCATTCAGCGCATGCTTTCCATTTAATCTTGATTCAACGGCTCTTTGCTATGTGTGGTCCCCAGCACTTAATGTTGAAAATATTCCTTGAAAAGTGCAGAAGATGATAACAGCTGGCCGCCAACGTCTCTGGCAGCATTTCCGCAACATTTGAATTTTGGTTAACTTTGACTTTGCTGACGTCGGCATGACTCAACATCTCTGGACTTAGACAAAATTCAATCATTAGAACCAAAGGCGTGGAGTGAGTAGGTATCACTCAACGCCATAATACTTAAACAAAATTCTGTCTGTCTAGGTATTGAGCTCGACGAAGGCTGAGCTCTATTCGATGAACGGCAAGCTCAGCTCGACGAAAGCCAAGCAATCCACGCATTTGGACTTAGCCAAATTTCTGCTTCAAGGCATTGAGAGCGTCGAGAACGTTGAGAGCATTGAGAGAGCTTGCCTCACTCAATGCTATTTGCCTTAGCGAATATTTCTGCACCTTGGCGTTGAGAGAGTAAGCTCCACTCAACGCCAAACTACTTAACAGAATTTTTCTGTTATCTGGCGTTGAGTGAGTAAGCTACACTCAACACCTGTGGACTTGGTGAAAATTTTGCCCAACTATTCTATGGAGATGACTGGCACAACAACACTCAACGCTAAAAGCTGTATGACATTGAGTTAGTAGACCACTCTCAACACCTGTGGACTTGGCCACATATTCAGCCAATTTCTCTAGGCTTAGACTGACTCAGCCTGACTCACAGCCTTTTTGTTGTATGACGTTGAGTGAGTAGACTACACTCAATGCTTTTGTACTTAGCCAAATATTTTGCTATCTATCAGTAGGATGAGATAGACTCAACGCTATATGTTATATGGTGTTGAGTGAGATGTCCTCACTAAACGCCTGTGTACTTGGGCAAATTTCTACTAGACAATATTGAATCCATACCTCTAACGTTGAGTGAGCTTGCTCCACTTAGTGTCTGTGGACTTAATCGATTTTTGTTATGTCCAGCAACCACTTATTGTGTCCACAAGTCCAATCAATGTGATATGGACAACCAGCACTCAATACCTCAAATGCACATCAAATACAGTTGATGTGTGTGACATTGACCTGTTTGACTTCTCAAAAATCAGGGACATTGGGAACAATGGACCCAACAGAGAACAATAGGCATAGAAGGTCTCTACGACAACAAAACTCATTTTGTCCACCGAATAATGTTGATGACCCCATCCTCATTTCCTCTGAGGATGAGGAGAGTGTCTCAGACATCTTTGACGCCATGGTCATTGACGAAGTTACGCAAGATGGTGACCCTCCAGGACTTACTCAGCAGTCGCCATTGCGGCCCCATAGCAAAGGCCCTTCTGTGAAATCTATGGATGATGAATCTTCATCCTGGTTCACGCAATCTAAAGGCCGCACCCGTCTTCAGGATGAGGCAGAGTCATCCAATCATAGCAAATCATCCAAAATCACCCCAATCTTCCCAAACTCATCATCATCATCTGTGAATAAGGCTGACTCGTCTAGAGGTAAAGAAATTCATGTTTTCTACTTCATCCCAAATCCTGCCTACAGACCCAAAGAAAAGCCAGTAACCAGCCTATTACTGATGGAAGACCCGGAGAAACGCCGAAGTAGATTGGCTGTGCACTACTTCTACCGGGATAGGAAAAGATTGGTAGAAAAAATGAGGAAGTACCTTGAGCAATTTGATGACGGGGAGACTGACTATGACTCTGATTTTTAAACTCTCCTTTAAAAGCTCCCAGGTTACTTTTGCTAGACCTACACTGTTAAAAGCTATTCTGGCCCCTCTTTGTAGGGTGCTTGCTAAGTTTTGGACTTATTTAAGTTAAATTTTGGACTTTTTTGGTGGCTCTCGGCCTAATATTTTTGGGGATAATATACCCAAATCTCTGTTTCTTATTTTGTTGGAACTATCTTTGGATATATTTTAGTCATGAATATTTTAGTTTGGAATTGTAGGGGAGTGACAAATGGATCTATAATTAGCAAGGATCAAAATGATATCTAGGCTTCATCATATTTATATTTTAGCTATTTGTGAACCTATGATTGGTTTTAAAAACATTAATTATTATAAAAGAATCATAGGTTTTCACGAGGCTACTTCAAACTTAAACTCCAAAATATGGTTATTTTGGATGGATGAAACTAAGGGTTCCTTTATTATCTTACACCCTCAATTTCTGCACGTTCAATTTACCTCTCCAATACTATATGCTTTCGGAACATTCGTTTATGCTCATTGTCAAAGACAACTCCAACTCAACCTTTGGGAATCCCTTTCAATGATTGTGAGAAACATGATTGCCCTGTGAAGAAAAACTTGGGGGGTAATCCTCCCAATTTTAACCATATGACGGAGTTCTCATATAGCATTTTAGAATGTGGACTGAATGAGATCCCTTTTTCGAGGCCTGAATTCACCTGGACCAATAAGTCTATTTGGGAAAGACTCGTCGCGCCTTAGTTAATACCAACTGGATTAACAAATTTGATAACTCAAATGTTGAACATTTATGTAATGCGAACTCTGATCACAGCCCCCTGCTGATCTCTGTTTCCTCCTCCATAAGAAGAGCTCCCTCCCAGCTTTAGGTTTCAAAACATGTGGCTCTGCCATCATGCTTTCTCGTCCTTTATACAAGAATCATGGCCACATACAAGAAAAGTGCCTCCTTTAATTAATTTATGGCTAAAACTAAAAAAAACTGAAGCTAAAACTTAAAAATTGGAATAAAAACATATTTGGTAATATATTCATTAAATTATAGGAGGCTGAGTCGAAAGCAAGCAAACTAGAAGAAAAATATTCTAGAACTCAAGATCCACACGACAGAGCTGCCTATGACGAAGCCAAGGCAAAATTAATTCAAACCTTAAATATGGAAGAAGAATACTATAGGCAAAAATCAGCCCTGAAAAGAATCATAGATGGGGATAAAAATATTAAATTTTATCACAATTCACTAAAAGGCAGACAAAATACAAATAGAATCGTTAAAATCCAATTAAACATTGGTTGCATGACTGATAATCTGGAGGAAATAAAAACAAGTGTTGTGAATTTCTTCACCAATGTATTAGATGACACAGGCTTTAACCTGTTGTGCAATTGGCACCGGCCCGCGAGTACGGAACTCGTCGCGGGCAATAGCAACGGAAGCTAATTTTGTGAGCAAATAGTGGCGCGCACCAAAACTATCACAGAGACACGTACGAGATTCCAAAATACCACAAACACAAGAGATTTACGTGGTTCGGAGTTAAGCTCCTACATCCACGGGGAGAGCGCGTCAGATCCACTAAACAAAATAAATGTTCGATTACAACACAGCCACTCAACGATCCTCAAAGGATCGACACTAACCTAGAATAGAACAAACAAGAACAACACGAAAAACAATAAAGAGGGAAGAAAAAACTCCCCTAGCGCGCTGCCGCTGCGATGTCGCCGCAAGAAGTCGCCCGAACGATCGATCGGTGCCGCTGCCCTCTTCCTCGCCCCTGGACGCTGCAGGCGTGAGACCGCCGCAGCCTGGATGTCCCCGGAGAGGAGGAAGCAACCTCTGTCCGATCTGCCGCCGCCGGATCTAGGACGTTGCTGGAGAAGAAACCTTAGATCGGGTATCCCGATCCCTTGCCGAAGAAGAACCGCCTGCAGCCGGGCGCTGCTATCGCCGGAGAAGAAGCGCCGAGAAGAACAGATCGGGTCTTTTCAGATCTTGCCGGAGCTGAAACCGTCCGCTGCCGCTGTGCCGCTGTCACCGGAGAAAGAAGACCGGATCGGGTATCCCGATCCCTTGCCGAAGTCGCCGGAGGTGGATCGCCGCCGCTCCCTCTTCTTCTTCCTTTCTCCCGATGTAGCCGCCCCTTCTTGATCGCTGTTTTAGGTTAGACTGATCGGGAGCTATATATCTTCTATTCCTGTGCAAGTCTATATATATATAAATTGTAAGGGAAAAACAGGGACCGGACCGGTCCAATTGGACCGGTCCGGTTGGAGCACACAGAAATTAACAATCTCCACCTTGATGCTCCACGAACACAAATACCGTCTAGAACACACAGACCTCTACTGGCGACTACAAGCCCCCCCTCCCTAGGGCCGGCATGATCAACATGGGCCGATATGAGCCAAGTCCAAGCAATGCTTGAACTTGATACCGGTCAGAGGTTTGGTCAACATATCCGCAATGTTTTCCTCTGTCGGGACTTTCAACAACTGAATGTCCCCTCCTCCGACAAACTCCCTCAACTTGTGATAACGAACGTCAATGTGCTTGGTCCTTGCGTGGTAGACCGGGTCTTTCGCAAGACAAATAGCACTTTGACTATCACAATGAAGCTTCACAGCCTCCTGAGAAACCTGCAGCTCTGCGGTAAGACCCTTGAGCCAAATGGCTTCCTTCGCGGCCTCTACCGCAGCGATATACTCCGCCTCTGTAGTGGACAGAGCGACTATATCCTGCAAAGTAGCCTTCCAACTTATGGGACCTCCACCTAGAAGGAAAATGTATCCAGTCGTGGATCTCCTTCTATCTAGATCACCCGCGTAGTCAGAATCTACATAGCCCTCTAACGCACCCGCAACATCACTCTTCCTGAAGAGTAATCCTACGTTGGGTGTCCCGCTCAGATATCGCAAAATCCATTTGACAGCTTCCCAATGCTGTCGCCCTGGATTTGCCATATATCTGCTCACGACGCTCACTGCCTGAGCGATGTCTGGTCTAGTGCAGATCATCGCATACATCAGGCACCCCACCGCATTTGCATACGGTACACTCAACATCTCATGTCGTCCCTTCTCAGTGGTAGGGCACTGAATGGACGATAGCCGGAAATGCTGTCCCAAGGGGGTTGAGACAGCCTTGGAGTCATTCATACTGAATTTCTCCAATACCTTCTTAATATACCCAGTTTGAGATAACCATAGCATGCCGCGCTCTCTATCTCGACGAATCTCCATCCCAAGGATCTTCTGCGCGTGTCCGAGATCTGTCATCTCGAACTCCGAGCGCAGCTTCTCCTTCAATAAGGAGATCTCCTGGGCTGATTTGCACGCGATTAACATGTCATCAACGTACAACATCAGGATTAAGATATCCCCATTCGCCAGGAATCTAAAATACACACAAGTGTCGTACTGACTCCTGGTGAAACCTAATGAAGCCATGAAGACATCGAACCTCCGGTTCCACATCCTCGGAGATTGCTTCAAGCCGTAGAGAGATGCTCTAAGCTTGCACACCTTCTTTTCATTGCCGGGTTTCACAAACCCCTCGGGCTGCAATATATAGATCACCTCATCTAGGATCCCGTGAAGAAATGCAGTCTTCACGTCCAACTGCTCCAACTCCATATCGTAGAATACCACTAAGGCGAGCAATAACCTAATGGAGCAATGCTTTACGACAGGTGAAAAAATCTCATCGAAATCTATGCCTTTCTTTTGCGCAAAGCCTTTCGCTACGAACCTGGCCTTGTATCTCCATGGGTCCTTACCAGAAGTAGACTCCTTCTTCCGAAATACCCATTTGGAGCTAATTGCCTTAGCTCCTTTCGGGAGATACACCAGCTCCCAAGTTTTATTCTTGTGGAGAGACTCGATCTCTTCCTCCATGGCCGCCATCCACTGAGAACTTTCGTTGCTCTCGATGGCTTCCTTGAAGGATCTGGGGTCGGAGGAGAAGATCTGGAAAGCGTATGCTACAGAATCCTGTAGCCTGAGAGGCAATCTGACCTCTCGCCTAGCCCTTCCCCTAGCAATCGCATACGGCTCCTCCTGAGCGGGCTGAACAGTGTCGGATCCATCAGATTCGGATGAATCATCCTGATGATCGGTCCTGCTAGTACCCTCATGCTCCACTCCCCGATCTGTAGCTCTGCTACTACTCTCGAGCTCCACCTCCACTGGTGGACTCGGTGTCTTCTCCACCTCCTTCTCTTGGGGCTGAGACTTCTTCAAGATAGAAGCCTCATCAAACACCACATCGCGCCTCACCTCAGTCTTTTTGGTCTCGGGATTCCACAACTTAAATCCTTTCGTGCCGGTCTTTCGACCCAAGTAAATGCACTTCCTGGACTTAGCATCAAGCTTCGTCCGCTCTGTGTCCGGCATCAGGGTGTAAACAGGACAACCGAAGATATAGATGTCAGAATACGTGACTGGCGTACCTGACCATACTTCTTGTGGGCACTTTAAATCAAGTGACATCGATGGGGATAGATTCACTAGATATCGTGCAGTGCTCACCGCCTCAGCCCAGAAGGGCTTGGGAAGGTCTGCGTACAGACGCATGCACCTCGCCCTCTCTAGAAGCGTCCTATTCATCCTTTCGGCAACGCCGTTCTGCTGCGGCGTGCCAGGGATGGTGAAGTGCCTAGTGATACCCTCCTGATCACAATACCCCTGAAACTCTAACGAAGTGTATTCGCCACCATTGTCAGATCTCAAATACTTCACCCTCTTCCCCGTCTGGTTCTCCACCTGGGTCTTCCAGATCCTGAACTTTTCAAACACTTCGGATTTCTGTTTGAGGAAGTAGATCCAAACCTTCCTGGAGTAATCGTCAATGAATGTCACGAAATAATTAGCGCCTCCAAGTGACGGCACCGGGGCTGGCCCCCACACATCCGAGTGTATATACTCCAAGACGTCCTTACTCCGCCGACTCGATGTCATAAACTTGACCTTGTGTTGCTTTCCTAGAACGCAAGTCTCACAAAAGTCAAGTCTGCATGTTTTGACTCCCTTCAGGAGTCCTCTCCTATGCAGCTCTACGAGACCTCTCTCACTCATGTGGCCAAGCCTAGCATGCCACAACGCAGAGGTATCCTCATCAGACATCGCGGCAACGGCCGCATCACCAGCTATCGTGGTGCCTATCAACCTATAAAGCGTATCAGTACGCTCCCCCTTCATGACGACTAGTGCGCCTCTCTTCACCCTGATAAATCCTCCCTCGCCGGTATAGGAATACCCGGCTGCCTCTAAAGTACCTAAGGAGATCAAGCTCTTCCTTAGGTCAGGCACGTATCTTACGTCGGCGAGTGTCCGTATCGCTCCATCAAACATTCTAATCCGGATAGTACCGATCCCCTTAGTCCTGCACTCAGAATTGTTTCCCATCAAGACCCGACCGCCATCGCACTCTCTGAAAGTGGTAAACCACTCTCTACGTGGGCACATGTGGTATGAACATCCAGTGTCCATGATCCACTCGTCTGTGATCTCATGACTCTGTGACACGTGTAAGACATCCGCATCGCTATCGTACCCGGCTGCTATAGCGGCCTGCTGAGGCTCAGGTGCTTTGCCCTTGAGTTTCCTCTTAGGGCAGTTCACCTTCCAATGCCCCTCCTCCTTGCAGAAGTGGCATTTATTGTTCTTGCCTCTGGACTTCGATCTAGGTCGAGAGTCCTTCTTGCCTCGCTCCTTCGATCTCCCTCGGGATGGGTCTCTGCTCTTCACGAGCAGACCCTCGCTCGCCTTCGATCCAGAACTGCTCCTCTTCTCATTTGAGAGAAGCATCGTCACCACCTCCTCCATCTTAAGGGTATCCTTCCCATACAAGATGGTGGTGACTAAATGATCGAACGGCCTCGGGAGTGAGGACAAGAGGAGAAGAGCCTGGTCTTCCTCCTCGACCTTCACATCCATACTCCGCAACTGGGATACCAGCTTGTTGAACATATTCATATGGTTCAACAACTGCGTTCCCTCGGACATCCTTAAGCTATACAGTTGTTTCTTAATGTATAGCTTATTCGTAAGCGACTTAGACATATAAAGTTCCTCGAGTTTTTTCCATAGATCTGCTGTAGTCTCCGCCTCGACTACGTTGTACATGACCTCATCTGCCAAGCACAGCTGTATGGTGTTGATGGCCTTGAGATCCAGCTCATCCCACTCGTCATCGTCCTTCACCTTGGCCTTCTCCTTTCCGAGGAGTGCCTTGTGAAGTCCCTGCTGCACGAGTACGGCCTTTATGCGTTTTTGCCAAAGGCCGAAATCAATCTTGCCATCGTATTTTGGAACCTCGAATTTGGCCGCCATTGAATTTGCTCACCGGTCCGAAGAACGAACCTCCCTCTGATACCAATTGTTGTGCAATTGGCACCGGCCCGCGAGTACGGAACTCGTCGCGGGCAATAACAACGGAAGCTAATTTTGTGAGCAAATAGTGGCGCGCACCAAAACTATCACAGAGACACGTACGAGATTCCAAAATACCACAAACACAAGAGATTTACGTGGTTCGGAGTTAAGCTCCTACATCCACGGGGAGAGCGCGCCAGATCCACTAAACAAAATAAATGTTCGATTACAA
Source organism: Platanthera zijinensis (assembly GCA_039513925.1). Taxonomy (NCBI): domain Eukaryota; kingdom Viridiplantae; phylum Streptophyta; class Magnoliopsida; order Asparagales; family Orchidaceae; genus Platanthera; species Platanthera zijinensis. The sequence goes on from CM077083.1 coordinate 15,340,504, forward strand.
CACAGCCACTCAACGATCCTCAAAGGATCGACACTAACCTAGAATAGAACAAACAAGAACAACACGAAAAACAATAAAGAGGGAAGAAAAAACTCCCCTAGCGCGCTGCCGCTGCGATGTCGCCGCAAGAAGTCGCCCGAACGATCGATCGGTGCCGCTGCCCTCTTCCTCGCCCCTGGACGCTGCAGGCGTGAGACCGCCGCAGCCTGGATGTCCCCGGAGAGGAGGAAGCAACCTCTGTCCGATCTGCCGCCGCCGGATCTAGGACGTTGCTGGAGAAGAAACCTTAGATCGGGTATCCCGATCCCTTGCCGAAGAAGAACCGCCTGCAGCCGGGCGCTGCTATCGCCGGAGAAGAAGCGCCGAGAAGAACAGATCGGGTCTTTTCAGATCTTGCCGGAGCTGAAACCGTCCGCTGCCGCTGTGCCGCTGTCACCGGAGAAAGAAGACCGGATCGGGTATCCCGATCCCTTGCCGAAGTCGCCGGAGGTGGATCGCCGCCGCTCCCTCTTCTTCTTCCTTTCTCCCGATGTAGCCGCCCCTTCTTGATCGCTGTTTTAGGTTAGACTGATCGGGAGCTATATATCTTCTATTCCTGTGCAAGTCTATATATATATAAATTGTAAGGGAAAAACAGGGACCGGACCGGTCCAATTGGACCGGTCCGGTTGGAGCACACAGAAATTAACATTAACCTCCCCGAAAATGACTGGACTATTATTCCTGAACTTGTCTCTGAACTAGATAACACAAATTTATGCTCCATCCTAACTGCTCAAGAAATTAAAATGACCATAATGGATATTAAACCAGACGCAACTGCGAGAACGAATGGATTTACGGCTCAATTTTTCCAAAAATGTTGGAACACAGTTGGTACTGAAGTTTGCGAGGTGATTCAGGAGTTTTTCAAAGGGGCAGACATCCCTAGATATTTCACCTCAACAACCATCACTCTAATCCCAAAAATCCAAGTACCAATACTTTGGTCGGATTTTAGACCTATTAGCCTTTGTACGACCATTAACAAACTTATCACAAAAATCTTAAGTTGTAGATTAGCAAATATCCTCCCAAAAATTCTTTTAGCAAACCAGAGTAGATTCATTAAAGGACGTGATATGGCGGATAATATCCTCCTAGCTCAAGAGCTAGCCCAAGATATAAACCGACACACCCAAGACCACAACATCATTATGAAATCCGATCTTTCCAAAGCTTTCGACAATATACAATGGTCATTCATCTACAAAAATCCTCAAAGTTTTTGGTCTCAACAACGTATTTATAGGTCTAATACCAAAAATTCTTCAGAACAATTTGTTTTTTGTTATCATCTATGGCGAATCAATTGGTTTCTTTAAATCTTCTTGTGGATTAAGTCAAGGTGATCCCTTATCAACTACTCTTTTTGTAATCGTTGCGGACTACATTTCCCGCTCTTTATCTAGTCTTTTCCACCAATACTCGTCCATAGTATTCAACAACTCGGGTAGACAGATAATAAGTCACCATAGCTTTGCGGATGATATGATCATCTTTTGTAATGGAAGTATTAATTCAGTGGAAAGAATCATAGAACACCTGAACTGTATTGAGGACTTATCTGGACTGATAATTAATAGACATAAATGTTGTTTCCTAGCTTCCAAATATATGTCTGATAATGCAATAAATAACATAAAGCTCACCTCTCAATTTAACTATCAGCAGTTTCCATTTAACTACTTAGCTGCCCCCATATATACGAGTCATAAGAAAATATCCTTTTTTGAACCATTAATCGAAAAAATCCAAACAAAATTAAATGGCTGGAGTTCCAATCTTCTATCACCCGGGGGTAGAATAATCTTAATACAGAGTGTCCTAATGTTAATGATTAATCATGTTTTTCAAATACGTGAACCTCTGAATGACGTCGTTAACAGAATAGAGAAAATATTTAACAAATTTCTTTGGGGCTCTAGAAACAATCAGAAAAAGACTTATTGGACCTTGTGGGAAAAGCTATACTTTCCATGGGGGAAGGCGATCTCGGATTTAGAAATTTATATGACATTCTTAAAACCTTTTCCCATAAGCTCTAGTGGAAAATTCGGAAAAATGAAAGCCTCTGGTCCGACTTCATGAAGGCTAACTACTGTAATGGCATCCATCCATTGATGGCCCTAAGGAAAAATACTTCATCGGCCACCTGGGTCCTTATTTTCGAAGCAAAGTTCTCAGCGGAAAAATTTATAGCTTGAGAAATCTGACTAGGGAAAATATCTTTCTGGTACGACAACTGGCTGGGAAGCAACAACCTTATTAACCTTCTTCCCAATCATCAACACAATAACACCGAGGTCTTTGAATCTATCGTGGGAAATATATAGGACACAAATAAACTTTTGACCGTTATAAGTGATGAATTGCTTAACAACGTTATCAATATCCATATTAATATCTCAAGGGAAGATCGACAAGTCTTCGCCAAAACTCCTTCGCAACTGTTTGAATTTAAAGCGGCATGGCAGGATATAAGAGTTAGACAAGCTCATTCGGGTTTGGGATCCTTTTGGGGCCAAACTATACCCAAAAAAATTTCATTCTTCATTTGGCGTTTAATTAAAAAAATTTATACCAGTTGAAACAATCATGCAAGAAAGTGGCTTTTATTTAGCTTTCAAATGTCGTTGTTGTGCGCAAATCAAAGACATTGATTATTTATTTTTTAAAAGCAATATAGTACTAGCAATATGGAAGTTCTACTCACAACTATTTTCACTAAAACTTAGACCATTCAATGGCATCATGGATTGCTTGACATACTGGGAAAACTCTAAACCTTGGGTCACAAAGAAGCACATTAGACTTGTTATCCCGGTTATAATTCTCTGGTCAATCTGGAATGCTAGAAATGATGAAAAATATAGGAATATTAAAATGAACTCATTCAAAATCAAACCAAAAATAGACAATCTCATAAAAGTTCTAGTTAAAGCTGCACTAATAACCGCTACTCGGGAAAAAATACAAGTTCTTAAATAGTTAAGAATGACGGATAAAATCACGAGCGCGAGAAAATCGGGTAAGAGTAGAAACCGTAAGACATGTTTCCTGATAAAACCTATTCCACCGGAGTTTAAATTAAATTATAACTTTCATCATTCGAACTCCAACGAGTTATGTGCTGGCTTCATTCTTCGTGACTTTAACGGCCAGATAATATATGGTTTTCATCTAAAAATCGAAGCGTTATTTACTTGGGAAGCTGCTCTAAATGGAGCTATCATCGCCGTTCAATTAGTCTGTGCTCAAATAAACACTCAAGAAAGAAAGGTTTGTATTGAAACTGATTTTCCTCACATGAAACATGTTTTTAACCCTAATGCCAAATGTATTTGGAAATACTATCATTACTTTAATATCTGCAGATCCTTGCATATGAAGTATAACTATAGATTTACAATAACCCCTAGGCAAGGAAACTCGATTGCTTTGTTGATTGCTAAAACACGTGCTCAGGTGGAAGGTTTTTGGGATTTCAATAGGGAGAACATCCCTACTGTGATTCTTGCGTCTGTCAATGCAAAAATATCTCGCCAAGCAAACTAAGGTCTCGCCCCCTCGCCGCTACTTTGGTTTGGGGATCGGTGTTGGTTCTTCTCCTTGGAAGCCTATGATCTCCTCGGTTAAGAAACACCCCACAATATTCTTGAAACTACTAATTCTATAAATTTCAAATTTTTGGTGGGTGTTTTTGTTTCCCCATAGTTCTTGGGGTCAATGCTTCTCACTGCAGGTATGCCTCCACATTTATGTTCTTTGGTAGATTTATCAAAGGCATAATTGTCGTGATGTGAACTACGGATGGCTTGATCACAGCTTATGAGTACGTATGCATGTAGCATATATTTTAACTCTAAGGCATTGCAATTATCTGGTGTCTGAACTAATCATGATTGGGTCTTGGAGACCAGGCGGCCACCCAAGTATTGTGGGATCCTCCCACTTACTTTCTCCTCCCTATCTCTTTTGTTCACACCCTTTAAAACCTTCTCATCTTTAGATCTTAGAATACATGGTACCCCAACCTAATAATAATAGTTAAAAAAAGAAAAAAAAAATATGACCATTATGGAGCTCCTTGAAATTGCGGTGCAATTTACAGAACTGAGACCTGAGGGATGAGATGTGATGAGCAATATATGTCCAATAATTTTGGATATAGAATAAAGTACAACCTCCACAAGCGCTCGACAACAACAACAGAACGAAGTTGGTATTATGAAAATGAATTTTAAATCAAAATATGAATTATTTATATACTTACCTTTAATATTCTATTATTTTCTTTTATTTTTGAACAAATGTCTTTTTTATAATCGACATATTTATTGCAATCACTATTTTATGGTGCTAATTTTGTGTATTAATTTGTCTTGATTTCAACTCTATAGTACCTCATGCAGGAACATCTTAATGTTCGCTTATGAACTTCAATAATTTTCTTAGGTTAAGTTCAATATTTCTTGCTTGAAGCCCTCCAATGAAGGTAAGAGTTTCTGGAGGGTTGATTGGCAATTGAACTTGTGTATATATTTGTTTCTGCTTTGTTTTGAGTTTCTGCTCCATTTTGAATTTTCACAGAATTATTGTGTTATAATTTTTTATTCTGAAGCATATGACAGCCAGAGGAAGCTGTGAGGACTAATTGATCGAATAGGAAGAGGAAGTCACGTAAGGCTGAGCATATTATTAGAAATTTGAAAGTCGCTTGAAAATTGAGTCGAATCGGAATCGATTAAAATTGATTCGACTCAATTTGACTCGAATCTGATTTCAAGTCAATTTCGAGCCAATCCTAAATCGCTCAAAATATGAATTTGAATCAACTCGAATTAATTAAATATATTATGTATTTATTGATATATTCTTTTTTTAAATTAAAAATAATAACATTTAAATCAAATTAAAAAGAATGGAGTTTTAAGTGTTTTGTTTGCTAAATTTATACGTTGTTCAATTTAATTTTGAGCCAAATTGGAATAAAGAGAAAAATTGCTCAATTTTGAGCCAACTCGATTCGATTTCGAGCCGACTCGAAATCGAGTCATTTCGAGTCGAGCCGGCACGACTCGAAATCGACTCTCGAGTTGATTTCAAGCCGAGCCAAAATCGCTCAAACTCGACTCAATATCAGCCATAAAGTCAAGACTGAAATTACTGGAATTACAAGCAAATCAGTGTCAGGAAGCCATTAAAGAGGGGGCAAATGTTCTAGTGTGTCCATATAGTCTAAGAATAAGAAGAATGAATTAGGATGCAAATTGATTGAAGTTAATAATTATGGTGTAACAAAAAAAATAATGGGAAACATTTTTCTCAAGATTTTTTCTAATTTAGGCTCCGTTTGAGGGGACTTAGGGTCTGTTTGGGGCAGCTCTGGCGGTTGGAAAATCTCTATTCCAACCGCCAGAGCTGCTTTCAGTCTGTTTGGGACAGCTCCCTGTGAAGAGCTTTTCAAAAATCTGGAGCTGTTTTGCAGCTTTTCAGAAATCTCTCCCTCCCCAGCTTCTGCTCCCGCAAAATAGCTTTCTCTCTCACATGTTTTGGAAATCTAATGGTTTCTTCAGTTGGAACATGCTCAGAGGCCGGACGGCCTTCCTCCAACGATTTCGAGCCCCGGACGGCTTTCCTCCGGCAATTCCAAGCCCCCGACGTCCTTCCTCCGGCGATTCCGAGCGCACTTCTGCACAGAACACCCAAACAGTCTGCAGCTTTTCAAAACTGCTCCCCAGAGATCTATTTTAAAACAGCTCTATCCGGACAGCAGCTTTTCAATCCGCCAGAGCTGTCCCAAACAGACCCTTATTTTCACCGATCAAGCGGTTACGACCTCATGAACCGGACCATAATTAAGGTCTTGTTCATGCGGTCGTTGTAAGAAAAAAAATATTAATCATTATTGAATTATTTGATTCGGCCAAATCAAATGATATAAAATCGATTAATATCTTCCGAAATTAATTCGATCAAAATATTAATAAATTTACGGTGTTGGTTTATAATGGGTTTGACCAATATTTAGTAAATAAATTAGGATGGGTTTGGGTCCCACTTGTAACACCATTAAGACATTTATTTGAATGAATTATGAGGACTTAATTGATAGTTGCCAAAATTAAGTATAAGTTTAATATAATGTATTTCATCTTCCGTAACGGTAAACAATAATGATGAGTTTAATTCACTATTCTTTCTCTCATAATCAAATGACTCATTGTGATTCTATAATGAATTAAATTCATCATTATTTTCATGACAAAGTTTCTTTCCTATTCCGACTCTTCATGTTTCTATATTAAATTCATAATCTCTTATAAAAGTTAGACATTTGGCAACATAAAGGGTCTCTCCATATACATACGGCTTCCCCATTCAAGCTTTGTCATCAAGTGGTGCCTACAAGTGAAGATCTATACCTAACTTTCATCTTGTTTTATTTTCCATGGATTAAAAGGTGCAAGGAAATGGTATGGTTATTATAAATTTAAGTTGCTTCCGCAATTTTTGAATATGTTTGAGCCTATAATCCGAATAGAGGTTTATATATATATAGTATAAACGAAAGAATAAGAGATTTACATTTGGTATCAGAGCCAGGTTAGGCTCTCTGAAAGTATTCTCAAGTATTCATTAAGGTTACATATAATGGTTTGTTTATCACCAAAGTGATCAAACCACAATAAGTAACAACATGTGATTATTTGATCATCGTGATTATCTTTGTTTTATGAGATGCGATTTATGTTTAACAAAAGGATAATCATGGATTATTAAGTTTATGTCCTTGTGAATTAGCCCAAAGGCAAATTGTTGTCATAATCTAATAATCAATAAATGAAAGTTAAGAACAATTCTAACTTCCCATGCTCATTACTCCAAAGATTTTTAGCATGGTAATTTAGAATAAATTTTTTACACTTTATAATGAAATTGCATCTATTTAATATATGATGTTCTTTGCCCAAAGGTAGTGCATCATATATTATTGAAAGTTTTCTGAGTCTTGATATATATTTATCTATTCATTTAAGTAAGCTTAAATTTTTTTTATGCAGCTATTTCTTTTAACTCACATGCCAGCTCAGTTACGTTGTTTAGTGGTGTAAACTTTTCTGAATGGCGTGAGCAGGTCAATTTCCAATTAGGAATAATGGATCTTGACCTCTCTCTGCTTGAAGAAAAACCCACTGTTATTATTGATACAAGCAGTGATGAAGAAAAGTTACACTACAAAACATGGGAACGAAGCAATAGGCTGGCTTTGATGTTTTTGAGGATGACAGTAGCCAACAACATAAGGACCACCCTTCCACAAACTGAAAATGCTAAAGACTTCATGAAGTCTGTGGAAGAGAGGTTTAGGGCTGCAGATAAGTCATTGGCTGGTACTCTTATGGCAGAGCTCACGACCATTAAGTTTGATGGGTCGAGAACTATGCAAGAGCATATAATAGAGATGACCAATCTGGCAGCCAAATTAAGGGCTTTAGGCATGATTGTGGAAGAGTCTTTCCTTGTTCAATTTATACTTAACTCACTCCCATCTAAGTTTGGGCCTTTTCAAATCAATTACAATACCACGAATGAAAAGTGGAATGTAAATGAATTGGCCAGTAGATTAGTCCAAGAGGAGATGAGGTTAAAGAAACAAGGAGGACATTCCATTAACTATGCTAGTCATAAAAGTGGGAGCCAACTTAAGTTCAAAGGAAAGTCCAAGTTTAAGAAATTGAAAGAGCCTGCTCAAGCTTCACAGGCTGACAAGAAGGAACTGAAAGACAAGTGTCACTTTTATAAGAAAGTTGGTCACTATCAAAAGGATTGCCTGAAACGCAAGACATGGTTTGAAAAAAAAGGTAATTACGTTAGTACCTTTGTATGTTATGAATCAAATCTTATTGAAGTTCCTTTCAATACTTGGTGGATTGACACTGGTGCCACTACTCATGTTTCTAATGTCTTGCAGGGATTTCTTTCGATCCAAACCACAAGTCTAAATAAGGATTATCTGATTATGGGGAATAGGATGAAGGCTCCTATTGAAGGCATAGGGACTTATAGATTGATACTTGATACTGGGTTTCACCTAGATTTGTATCAAACTCTTTATGTACCTTCTGTTACTAGAAACTTAATTTCTGTTTCTAAGTTGGACTTATGTGGTTTTATGTTCTCTTTTGGATCTAAAAGTTTTAGTTTATTTAAGAAATCTTCTATGATTGGCTCAGGTGTTCTTATTGATGGTTTATATAAATTACAACTAGATGACAACTTTTGTGATTCTTTGTTGAATGTTAATGTTAGTTGTAAACGTGGTTTATCAAATGAAAATTCTTCATTTTTATGGCATAAACGTCTAGGACATATATCAAAAGATAGATTAGAACGATTGGTAAAAAATGATATTTTACCAAGCTTAGATTTTACTGACTATGATATATGTATAGACTGCATTAAGGGTAAACAAACTAAACATGCGAGTAAGAAAGAAGCAACTAGAAGTTCCCAATTATTAGAAATAATACACACTGATATATGTGGACCGTTTGATAATCCTACCATTAATGGTGAAAAATACTTCATCACTTTTATAGATGATTTTTCACGTTATGGAATTATCTATCTTCTGCATGAAAAATCTCAATCCATCGATGTCTTAAAGACATTCATTTTGGAGGTTGAAAGACAGTTAGATAGAAAAGTGAAAATCATCAGATCTGATAGAGGTGGTGAGTATTATGGTAGGTACACTGAATCAGGTCAGTGTAAAGGTCTTTTTGCTCAATATCTTGAAAGCAAGGGCATAAGTGCTCAGTATACTATGCCAGGCACTCCTCAGCAGAATGGAGTTGCTGAAAGGCGTAATAGGACTCTTTTAGACATGGTAAGGAGTATGATGTGTAACTCTAATTTGCCAAATTTTTTGTGGATGTATGCTTTAAAAACCGCAGCATATTTACTTAATAGAGTTCCTAGCAAGGCAGTTCAAAAAACTCCTTTTGAACTATGGACAGGAAGAAAGCCTAGCCTTAGACATCTTCATATTTGGGGGTGCCAAGCAGAGGCTAGACTCTATAATCCACATGAAAAGAAATTGGACCCTAGGACAATCAGTGCTTGTTTCATTGGCTATTCAGAAAAGTCTAAAGGGTATATTTTTTTATTGTCCAAATAATAGTCCTAGAATAATAGAAACTGGAAATGCTAGATTCATTGAAAATGATGAAACTAGTGGGGAACATGAAAACACATTTAAAGAAGTAAGAGAAGTAAGGGTAGATGTACCCATCAATGTCTCAAATAACTTCAATAATATGGAAATTGTTGCTCCAATAGTTGATGAAAATCAAATTATTGAACAACAATTCGAAGAAGTGACCCCTATGAATGTTGTTGATCCACCACCACTTGAAATTGTAGAACCACCACAAATAGCTTTAAGAAGATCTCATAGAGCAAGGAGATCTGCTATTCCTAATGATTATGTGGTTTACCTTCAAGATTTAGAGATGGATACAAGTATATATGAAGATCCAGTTTCTTTTAAAGAAGCCATTGAATGTTATCAATCCAATGAATGGTTAACGGCCATGAAAGAGGAGATGAAATCTATGGAAAGTAATGATGTCTGGGATCTAACTGATTTGCCAAAAGGTTGTAAGGCAGTTGGGTGTAAATGGGTCTTTAAGACCAAGCTCGACTCCAAAGGCAAAATAGAAAGATATAAAGCTAGACTAGTTGCCAAGGGTTTCACTCAGAAAGATGGAATAGACTATAAGGAGACCTTTTCTCCTGTATCTAAGAAAGATTCATTGAGGATTATTATGGCGTTAGTGGCTCATTATGATTTGGAGCTACATCAGATGGACGTAAAAACTGCGTTTTTAAATGGAGACCTTGAAGAGGAGGTGTTTATGGAACAACCTCAGGGTTTCCAAGTAAAGGATAACGAGCATAAAGTGTGTAGGCTAAAGAAATCGTTATATGGACTAAAACAAGCCTCCCGACAATGGTATATTAAATTTAATGCTATCATTTTGTCTTTTGGTTTTAAGGAAAATACAGTGGACCGCTGTATATACCATAAGATTAGTGGGAGTAAATATATGTTTTTAGTCTTATATGTAGATGACATTCTTTTAGCTACCAATGACTTAGGGATGTTGTATGAGACAAAAGAGTATCTTTCTAAGAATTTTGAAATGAAGGATTTGATGCTAACTTACAGAAGATCGGATCAATTAGAAGTTATTGGATATTCTGACTCGGATTTTGCGGGGTGCGTTGATAGCAGGAAGTCCACTTTTGGCTTCATATTTATGTTTGCAGATGGAGCAATCTCTTGGAAAAGTGGAAAAGAGTCCATCATTGCCACCTCCACTATGGAAGCTGAGTTTGTGGCATGCTTTGAAGCCACAATTCAAGCTCTTTGGCTGCGAAAGTTTATTTCAGGGCTTGCGGTAGTCGACACCATTAGTAGGCCGCTGAAATTATATTGTGATAATGCGGCAGCAGTATTTTTCTCAAAGAATGATAAGTACTCCAAAGGGGCGAGACACATGGAATTAAAATTCTTAAGTGTTAAAGAAGAAGTACAGAAGCAAACAGTGTCTATTCAACACATTAGCACAGACCTTATGATTGCAGATCCTCTTACGAAAGGTCTTCAACCAAAGTCGTTTAATGATCACGTACTAAGAATGGGTCTTAGTCGCAATGATGCATAATATTTTGGTATGTGTAATGGACATTTTTTTTTCATGCGCATTTACTTCTTATAGTTTTTGAGTTTTAAGTTCAAAGCATATTGTGGACCTTGATAGTCTTATGACTATTAATGAAATTTTTGTAATAGCTCTGAGTATAGTGGTGTATGGAAGGAAATGCTTTAACTTGTACAAAGTGTGACCGCCATAACTCTTACTTATTGTTATTATTAATGAGAGTGATCGAATCAAGTGGGAGAATGTAAGAAAAAAAATATTAATCATTATTGAATTATTTGATTCGGCCAAATCAAATGATATAAAATCGATTAATATCTTCCGAAATTAATTCGATCAAAATATTAATAAATTTACGGTGTTGGTTTATAATGGGTTTGACCAATATTTAGTAAATAAATTAGGATGGGTTTGGGTCCCACTTGTAACACCATTAAGACATTTATTTGAATGAATTATGAGGACTTAATTGATAGTTGCCAAAATTAAGTATAAGTTTAATATAATGTATTTCATCTTCCGTAACGGTAAACAATAATGATGAGTTTAATTCACTATTCTTTCTCTCATAATCAAATGACTCATTGTGATTCTATAATGAATTAAATTCATCATTATTTTCATGACAAAGTTTCTTTCCTATTCCGACTCTTCATGTTTCTATATTAAATTCATAATCTCTTATAAAAGTTAGACATTTGGCAACATAAAGGGTCTCTCCATATACATACGGCTTCCCCATTCAAGCCTTGTCATCAAGTGGTGCCTACAAGTGAAGATCTATACCTAACTTTCATCTTGTTTTATTTTCCATGGATCAAAAGGTGCAAGGAAATGGTATGGTTATTATAAATTTAAGTTGCTTCCGCAATTTTTGAATATGTTTGAGCCTATAATCCGAATAGAGGTTTATATATATATAGTATAAACGAAAGAATAAGAGATTTATAGTCGTAACCGCTTGACCGGTGAAAATAAATCCCCTCAAACAGAACCTTAATCTGTTGTAATTAGTGCTGTCATGTTGTAATCGTGTAACGAATAAATTTCTTAAAGAATGACTCGTTTTTTTCATTCGATGTTCAGCAGTAACAGTCCAATTCTGTTTGACCATCAATTTTATTTTGAAAACATCACCAAGCTTCAAGCTGATTTATATTAATTATTTTATATGCATAGTTGACATAAAGATTTATAATTATTTGATTAAGTTCTGTTCTCTCTCAAGGGATAATTAATTCAATGAATTTTTATACAAAATAGAGCAATTCATAAATATTATTACTATTACGATCATACCTTCTCTGAAAGCAAGTACTGAGAATTTAGCACAAATTATTTTTCACTTGCATGGTTCACAAAAATGGTGAGCAAAAAAAAAAGGAAGGCGAGAAGGAGGTCGGAAGACAATAATGAAGGAGATATTCTTTAGAAGGGGAGATCAGGTGGTAGTAATGCGGTTCCACTAGCGCCGTCCGATCATTATAACCTCTATTCCGACGATGGTGTCGAATCTCCGCGGTCTCCATTGTGGAAATTATAATATCGGGCTCCTTGTCGAATCTCCGCGTAACAACCGAGCTGTAGCTTTATATAACATTATGGTCGATGGCCAGATCGATCTCCTCGTCATTTAAAGCATTGCAGACATGAAGGAAAATGGAAGAAGCATTGTAGACAGGAAGGAGAAGGGAATAAGCATTCCAAACAAGAAGGAAAATAGAAGAAGCATTACTAACTAAAAAACTTAATTTGGTGAGTTAGCTTTTTAGTAATCTCGGAAGAGTCGTGGTCTTATTCTTTGGAGATTTGTTGATGGGGGACCCAGTTCCCGCTCGGTCATGGAGCGGTGCAGGCCCTTCATAGTTGTTAGGTGCGAGCTCCTGCTCTGTGTATGTTTTGATCCCATTCTTATCGAAGCCTTGCCCTTTGGAGATTTGCTGACGTCGAACCCAGTACCCGCTAGGTCGCTGAAGGGGTGTATGCCCCCCATGGTCGTAGGGCGCATGCTCGCTGCTCAATGTATGTATATGTGTGTAGGGGGGCTGGCCCCTTTCTTAGCGGAGGTCATGGACTTTTCCTTTGGAGATTTGTTTTTGAGGACTGTATGAAGCAAGAAAACATAATAGTTATTTATCATAGATATGTGTGCATGTTTGGTCTTGTGTCTTATTGTCTTAATACAAAGAGAGCAAAAAAAGAGGATTGCTAAGGTGTTGGCTCTGCGCACTATAAATATGATGGAGAATCTCTTTGTCTGATGCCCTTGTCTTGTCTATGTCAGTATTCTACAAGGCCCTTCAATAAAGTGCCACCTTGTGGTGTTAGCTCATCCCGTGGACTAAACACGTCAATGCTGAGGGTTGTTTCCCGCCCCGGTTGAGCATATAAAAGATAACAAAACGAGTCGCCTCTTGATTCCCCCATGCAATGCCAATTCCTTCAGGTGTTGAAACTGAAAAGTCGGTCTCGAGTAGTTCACCCTTGGGGAAGGGGTGATCGCACACTTACTTCTCTCCTGCGAGCCCAAAAAACCAAGGAAGAAGAAATAGGGACAGACCCAAGGCTCCAGCACGGAGGTCCCTCCACACACCCGGAAGATTTTAGAGCGTTTTCCCTCCTTATCCAAGTGTTGAAGCTAAGGTATCTCAGAAAGCGCTAGAAGACCGGGCACAAGTAAGCATGTCTTTCTGATATACACATTGGGTCCTATTTGTAGGATTCTGCAAACGGTCTGCAAATAGTCAAGTCCCGCTGTTCTGAGTAGCTATGTGCAGCCAGGTTGGTCTGCCAACAGCGCAACTCCGCTGTTCTGAGGGGCTGGGGGCAGACCAATGGGGCAACGCGGTGAAAACACAGTATGGACCTGGGCGAACAACCCTCTGAAGTCTCTACTCGCCCCGGAGAGGGGAGTGCCCAGTGGAGCTCGCGCTCGCCTCCCCTCCAGGGTCTCGAGCGAGTACGGGCTTGGCCGGCTCTATTCGCCTGACGTCCAACCCTCATTTGTCGTGCTCAGCTCGACGAACTCCGAGCTCGGCCCGACGAATGCTGGACTCGGCCCAGCGGAAGTCGAGCTCGGCGTGCTCGGCTCGACGAACTCCAAGCTTGACCCGACGGAGGTTGAGCTCGGCATGCTCAGCTCGGCCTACACATTTCCCTGCCGAGCTCGCCTGGGACTTAGGTGGTCTAAACCGGTTGGTTGGGGCTCCCGTCAACCCACTCGCCGGATACGGGGTTGTACACAATCCCCGCTCTTTGCGAGGTTGGGACAAGCTCGGAAAGAAACATCCAACCCCACAGGATTCGGTGATTGCGACGGGAGCCCAAAGGAATCTTTTGGTGGGGTCCACCAGCGGCTATATATACATGCGCCTGCTACCTGGCTGACCTTTGTCATTCCCCTTACTTGAGCCTTGTCAAGATACCGCTTCCCCCAAGAGGTTCTAGAGCAAGTGGCGCGATCTCGTGACGACGCTTCAGCTCGCATCGCGGGCCTGACCGACCTCAGTGCCCCGCCTCGTGACCTTGCCGAGTTTAGTTCGGCCAAAAAAGCGAAGCCTCTCCCCAAAGACGTCGAGCTCATCTATAATGAATTTAAGACAGCTCTGAAAAACGGGGCCGGTTCCTCCACTCGGCTAATTCCTGAACCCAAGGGCAAAGATAGCATTGTCCTTTCCGCCGACCAGGCCAGCCGAGGACATAACAAAGAGATATCCACACCGCGAGCCAAGAATCTGTTGGTACCCTAGATGTGATTTGGCTCATGTAATCCCTTTCCAGCCCCTCTTGATCCATATAACTATATATGATCATGCTTAGACTTTGTTTAGTCTCCCTAGGGCAGTTTATAACTGACCTAGAGCTTAGATTAGAAGTTGTAGAATGAATATATGGTTAAGGCATTTTCCGTTCGACCATCGTCGAACGAGGCCTCGCGATCGTCGACCATTGGTCGATGATAGCAGGGCTATAGAATAGTTGAAGCCAAGACAATTATCGTCGACCAATGGTCGACGATCTCAGAGCAAGTTTATTATGCTCTGAAGGATTGGTCGACGATCTGCCATCAGCAGTTCAACGATCGCAGTCTTGCTTCACGATTTCTGTTTCGACAGATTCTTTGTTGGTCGACGATAGCATGAGCTGTTCGACGTTTTCTGTCCCAGACGATTTCTGCCTTAGTCGACGATCTGTTGGCTAGGTTGACGATCATCGAACCCCTGTTCGACGATTATTGTCTGCCTTTAACAGTTTGTATTTACTCTATTCCTTGGTTTATTTCCAAGTGTTTTAGCTTATGGTTAGAGAGATTTTCTGAAGTTGTTTTTGCTAATTTATGGCTTAAATTCAAATGAATTAATTACCAAATATGTTAAGCACAAATTACGGGATTCCGTATTTGATAAAGTATTTTGTCCTATTATACAAAATATGTTGACTTTATCTTTCCAGGCTGTATTCTAGCCGTTGGTGCTGTATGCTATTTCCAAGTATGTTAAGTCTTTATGCTGAGATATTTTCCCATTCATTTATTTCCTTATTGGGACTGACAGAGAGTTAATAGCTCATTCTATTCCTATTGCTATATTCTATATTGAGATAACCTGTCGCAGGGCTCGAGATATTCAAATCAATAGAGCCGTTTCAAGGGAAAAAGAGAAGATATATTTAAAAGAGATTTTTCTCTCAGCAGTAACAAAAAAGTTACAGACACAGAGAGATTTTTCTTCTCAAGGCTTCATTCGCTCAAGCTTCATCAGAGCAGCTCTTCACCATCTCTCAAGAAGAGAAGAAAAGTTTTCCTGAAGCAAAGGCCCAGAGCAATCAATTTCTTTCTCAAGTCTCCTGAGCATCTGCTTAGAGTTTTCAAGACTTCAGAAAGACCAGCTCCAGTTCTGCTTCAAGTGTTCCAGAATCTGAAGACCTGATAAAAATCAGTCTACAGATCTCTGAGGATTTAGTTTCAGTATATCTGAAACTCCTTCATCCTGAAGCAAAGGCTTTCCCTGGACTTCCACTGAGCCAGGGGGAGACTTTGATTCTTTAGAGAATCCACAAGTCTTCTCTAATCTGTTATTAACAATAGAGAAGACAATCTAACCTTCTCAACCCCTTTGTAAAAGAGTTTTCACACCTCTTCAAAAGTGAACATTGGTGACAGGGCACCTTATCAACAACATGTGGTTGAGCATCCTTATCAAAAGCTCAAAGGGTCTTGTTTGATCTACCTGAATCAGATCATTGGTGGCAGGGCACCTTAGCAAAAACCTGCAGTGGATTCCTACCAGGGTGGTAGAAGAGTGGAGTACCTATTAAGAGGGAACCACTATATATCCGGTGTCTCTCTGGCTATTTTGTTTAATTGCTTATTCTGTGGCTGTGATAGAACTACCTAGGATTGCTAGTTGCTGTGATAGGCTTATAGTTAAACTGAAATTTCAGTTAGCTCTCTCACTTGTGCACTTCACTGTGTTAGGCTCTTAGGGTTCAAGTATCAGATTATTTATTCCGCAAATAAACTCCAAGGGAGCTGACTAGTTGTTCATAAAATTTGAATACTCTATTCACCCCCCTCTAGAGTAGTTTACAACTTATCCCCTCACTTTCAATTGGTATCAGAGCGAGGTTAGCTGTTCATACAGGCTAACACCTGAGTTAAAAGATCCAGTGATAAGTTGTTTCCTGATACCATTCACAAACACTTTCACACATGGCCCAGTCTAAGGATTATTCAAGCACCAGACCTCCTGTATGCAACTTGTCCAAGTTTGGCATATGGAAGGCCAGGATAAGACTATACATGAATTCTATTGATGAAGATATCTTTTCTTCTATTTTGACAGGACCACCTGCTAGGCCTGCTGCTGCTTCCACTTCTGCTGATCTCAGTGCTGTGCCACCACCTGACTACAATGAAACTTACAAGAAGGCAAAAGCAGCTGATGCAAAAGCAATGAACATCCTAGCTCAGACAATGTCTGATGAAATATTCCAGAAGCTTGCTGAATGTACCTCAGCCAAAGCTATGTGGGATTCCCTCAACCACATAGTTGCTGGCTCAGCTGATGAGAGGAAGGACAGGAGATCCAACCTCACTTCTCAGTATGAAAATTTCAAGAAGGATGATGCTGAAGACATTGACACAATGTACACAAGACTCAGTTCAATAATAAGTGAACTGAGGTCTTTGGACAAGGAGATAACTTTGACAGAAGTCAATGACAAGATCCTGATGTGCCTTCCCATCTCTTGGGACTCAAGAATATGGCCCATCAAGGATGGCAGAAACACTGTGGAACTCTCCACAGAAGCTCTGTTGGGAAAGCTCAAGTCATATGAGCAAACTTTGAAGAGCAGAGCTGCTGCAACTGAAGTAAAAACTCTTACACCTACAAAGAAAGAGCACTCTCTAGCTCTCAAGGCTGCTGAGACTTCTGAAGGAAGTCAATCAAATAAAGAGTTGCTGGCACTCATTGCCAAGAGGTTCCTCAACATGGGAAGAAGAGACTTCAGAAAGAAGTTCTCCAAGTATGAGGATAAACCAAGGTATGACAAGACTCCTTCTAAAGAAATCATTTGTTATGTTTGCAGCAAGCCTGGACACATTGCCCCAGATTGTCCAGAGAAGAAACACAAGGAGAAGAAAAATGAGAAAGAGTACAGGAAGCGCCACTCCAAGTCCTCCTCACACAAATACAAGAAGAAGGACAAGGGGTTTGTGGCTGCTACCTGGAGTGAAACAGAAGAGGATACCTGCTCCTCTAGCTCCAGTGATTCAGAAGAAGAAGAAGAGAAGAAAGCCAAAGAGGTCTGCCTCATGGCTATTGATGCCTGCAGCTCTCTGTCAGCTGCAGAGAATTCTGAAGAAGAAGGAGACAATGAAGAAGATCTTCCTATGGAAGACCAGGTAATCAACTCATTTGATTTCTCATCTCCTGAGTTCAAATTAAAATTTAAAACTCTATGTTTAGATTTACTATTATCAGAAAAAGAAATTAAGTCACTTAGATTAAAGATAATGGAACTAGACATGGAAAGTACTGAAATAATTAGATTAGAAAAGGAATTAGAAAACTCAAAAGGAGAAGTAACATTCCTAAAATTAGAACTAGCTAAATCTAAGAGGTTAGAAGAAGAATTAAATGGCAGAAGCCTTAAACTATCTGAAATAACCAGTATAGCAAACACTAGGGTTGGTAATGATAAACTAGGCCTAGGTGCTACACCTAGTGAACCCATCCTCCTCACAAAGGAGAGATTTAGCACTCCAGTAAAATTTATTTCTGAATCAGGAATAAAGAATACTGAGGAAATTGAAAAGTATAAGAAAATTCGTAATAAGATCAAGAAAGAGAACAGAAAGAAAAAATTTCTAGCTTTACAGAAATCGTCGAACATTAATCGACGATCGTCAAACCAATCGTCGAACATCTATCGACGATCGCTGAACTCCTACACTAAGTATGATAGCTTTGGTGCAGGAGGTCGACGATCTCATCTTGAGTCGTCGACCAGTGATCGACGATCGTGGAATCCAGAACATCGTTCTACCATAAATGATCGACGATATGGCTTGCGATCGTCGACCATTGATCGACGATCTGGACTTAAGCTGGAAAATAAAATTCAAACTTCCAGAACTACAAAACCTAATCACTACCCTAGGTTGTTTAATCCTTCAACTGAATGGATTATCCCACCTAGGAGATCACACCCTTTGGGATATCAATCTAAGCCTGCAAGATCTTTTATATCTAGCTTTTCTTTTGTGAAGAATACTAGACCCAAGGTAACCTGGGTCCACAATGTATAATTGATATCTTTGCAGGTGAAGACCTATCCAGTCATACATGACAAATGGTATCTGGATAGTGGATGCTCAAAGCATATGACAGGAAAGAAGAAGAACCTGTCAGGTTTCAAAGCCAAGCTGGGACCAAAAGTTGTATTTGGAGATTCCAGTTGTGGACAGACTGAAGGGTATGACAGCTTCACCATAGGAGCTGTAACCTTCAAGAAGGTAGCTTATGTCTCTGGACTAAAGCACAACCTAATCTCTGTAAACCAAATGTGTGATGCTGGGTACAAGGTATGGTTTACTGACACTGCTTGCAATATTGCCTTAAATAATATTGTTGTGTTAGTGGGCATTAGAATTGGTAATGTTTATGTTGTAGATTTTAATTCATCCAAATCTGAAATATGCTTATTTAATGAAGTAACCAGTAACAATACTCTTTGGCATAAGAGACTTAGTCATGTTAATTTGAAAAATATCTCTAGGTTGGCTAAACACAATCTTGTAAGAGGCTTACCTTCTTGCCCCTACAAGAAGGAATGCCTTTGTAAAGCTTGTCAATTAGGTAAGCAAACAAGGAATAGCTTTAAATCAGTTAATAAAAGTGATTCTCCCAGGATCCTGTACTTGCTACATTTGGACTTATTTGGTCCTATTGCTGTACAGAGTCTTGGAGGAAAGTCTTACACTCTAGTAGTTGTAGATGACTTCTCTAGGTTCACTTGGGTATTCTTCTTGAGAACTAAGGCTGATAACTTCAAGGTTCTTACAGATTTTCTAAAGTGTATACAGAGTGAGTATTCTACTCAGATTGCCTTGATCAGAAGTGATCATGGTGCTGAGTTTGAGTCTCTTCTTATGCAAGAATTCTGTGAGAAGGAAGGTATCAAACATATCTTCTCTGCTCCTAGAACTCCTCAACAAAATGGGGTAGTTGAAAGGAAAAACAGAACCCTAATTGAAGCTGCAAGTACATTGTCGGCAGATGCTAACATGCCTCTGTCCTTTTGGGCTGAAGCAGTTAGCACCGCTAACTATGTATTGAACAGAAGTCTGATACATAAACTTAAGGGTAAGACTCCCTATGAGTTACTTAAGCAAGTGAAACCTAAAATAGACTATTTTAGAGTATTTGGTTGTGTAGCTTTTGTTCATAACAATAACAAAGAATACCTTAGAAAATTTGAGGCAAAAGCTTCAATGGGAGTTTTTCTAGGATACTCTCAAGTAAGCAAAGCCTATAGGGTCCTTAATAAATCTTCTTTTAAGATAGAAGAGTCTGCACATGTCTCTTTTGATGAGACAGTCATGTATTATAAGGAGAAGGATTCTTCTTCTAATAGTACAGTGCAAGTCCTAGAGTTAAGTAAGGATTTGGAAGGTTTGAGACTCACACAGGAGAATCATCCCCAACAAACTCCTCAGGTTGCTTCCTCAGATTCTGAATCTGATGTAGAACTTCTTGAAGTTAAAGCACCTGCACCAACAGTTGATCAAATACCACATGAGGAATTAAATCTTGAAACGGTTGAAGATCAGATCATTGTTGAACCTACTGATCTTGTCACACTTAGAGATCACCCTGTATCTCAAGTGATTGGAGACATTTCAGTAGGAGTCCAGACAAGACATCAACTCAACAAAGATGTGATGTTTGCTTGTTTCCTTTCTCAGGTTGAGCCCCTAACCATTAAAGATGCTGAGCTTGATCCACACTGGATTATAGCCATGCAAGAGGAGCTTAACCAATTTGAAAGATGTAAAGTTTGGACCTTGGTTCCAAGACCAAGAGGCCAACGGATCATAGGCACCAAGTGGGTGTTTAGAAACAAGCTTGATGCCCAAGGCATAGTAGTTAGGATTAAGGCTAGACTAGTAGCTCAAGGCTATAGACAGGAGGAAGGCATAGACTATGATCAGACTTTTGCCCCTGTAGCTAGATTAGAAGCCATTAGGATTTTCCTAGCCTATGCTGCCTATAAGAGATTTAAGGTCTTCCAAATGGATGTGAAGAGTGCCTTCCTCAATGGAGATTTAAAGGAAGAAGTGTTTGTTGAACAACCACCAGGGTTTGTTTCATCAACCTTACCCACTCATGTGTTCAAACTCCAAAAGGCTCTATATGGACTTAAGCAAGCTCCTAGAGCTTGGTATGAGACCTTAGCAAATTTCCTTCTAGAACACAAGTTTGTGAGAGGTGTAGTAGATAGAACCCTGTTTATTAGACATCATAAGGACTCACAATTGTTAGTTCAAATTTATGTAGATGACATTATATTTGGCTCCACTGATCTCAAACTATGCAAGAGGTTCTCTGAACTAATGCACTCCAAGTTTGAGATGAGCAGCATGGGTGAGTTATCCTATTTCCTTGGTCTCCAAGTGAAATAGAGTGTTGATGGTATCTTCATTTCTCAATCAAAATATGCCAGAGAGCTGGTTAAAAGATTTGGAATGTCTGATGCTTCATCAATGAGCACACCTATGGCCTCAAATGCAGTTATTGATTCTGATGTCAATGGCAAGTCTGTTGATCAAAAGAATTATAGAGCCATTGTTGGTTCCCTGCTGTATTTGACTGCAAGTAGGCCTGACATAATGTTTGCTACATGCCTATGTGCTAGGTTTCAGGTCAACCCAAAGGAATCTCACTTAACTCTTCTCAAGAGGATCTTGAGATACCTTAAGGGATGCCCTAACTTAGGACTGTGGTACCCAGCTGAGTCAGAATTTGAATTAATTGGATATTCAGATGCTGATTATGCTGGTTGTAGAGTTGACAGGGAAAGCACCTCAGGGACTTGTCAGTTCCTGGGAGAGAGACTTGTCTCTTGGTTTTGTAAGAAACAGGCATCTGTGTCTACTTCAACTGCTGAGGCTGAATATATAGCAGCAGCTAGTTGCTGTTCACAGATCCTGTGGATTCAAAATCAGCTAGTGGATTATGGGTACACACACTCAAACACAAAAATTCTGTGTGACAGTACCAGTGCAATATCAATTGCTCAAAATCCTGTGCACCATTCCAGGACCAAGCACATTGAGATTAGACATCATTTTCTGAGAGATAATGTGGAAAAGAACAAGATAATTATGGAATTTATATCCACAGATCTGCAGAGAGGAGATATTTTCACTAAGCCCCTTGATGAACAAAAGCATTTGTTCTTCCTGAACCAGCTTGGTATGATTAATGGTTCAGAGTAGTGAAAATTAGGATAGATCTGTTTTTCTGTCTAAAATCATCGAACAACTGCTCGACGATCTTCGACCAGGTCAGGACTATCATCGACCAATGGTCGATGACAGTTCGATCTGTAGTAAGGCAGAAATCGTCGACCAACTGGTCAACGATCTCTCCTTAGGTATCTATCGTGGACCAATTGGTCGACGACAGATTTGTTGTGCTGTGTGGTGAATCGTCGACCAACATATATTGATCGACGATCGCGGTATATGCTTGTAGTCGGTCGATGTTTGACGATTAGTTAAATATTGACTATCGTCAGTCATTGTTCGACGACCGATTTTAATCGATGTTCGACGATCGCAGATTTTTTATCTGATAGTCGATTTAGGTCTGGAGATCGTCGTCCTTCAGTTTTGTCTTTTCATATTCTGTCTTCTGGCTTAGAATTCGCTCTCGAACTCTAATCCCGCGCGATTCTCTTCTCCCCTTGCCTTGCATCTCGATTCGCCATTCTCTCTCAAATCAAATGGCGATTCTTCCAGCAGTTCTTTCCGGGATGAAGTTCGACACGGGATTCTGTGTCGACTTTGATTCCTTCTGCCTGTGCGATCAACCAATCAGAGACATGTTGCAGATATGTGAAGATCAAGGGCTGAAGAAATTTATGTCATCCGCGCCCAAGATCAATATACCAGAGATTAAAGAATGGGTGTATACTTCGTCTTCCAGCGACGAAGCAATGACGGGAAAGATTAATGGAGAGGAGGTCATTCTGACTCCTGATATTTTGACAGAGTTGTTTGATTTACCAACTGGAACTGAAGAATATGAACAAGATACAGCGGAGTATGGCCGCATGCTAACAGTGATGGGTCATGCTGATGGTATTCCAGCAAAGCTGCTGAAGATCAACCTGTCTCCAGAGTTTAAGTTTCTGGCAGACCTGGTGGGCAAAGTTGTTTTGGGTAAACACTCTGCTCATGATAACATCAACAGGCAACAGTTTGCCTTGATGTCGGCATTGGTGAACAAGACTCAGATGAATTGGGGAAAAGTTTTGTATGAATTGATAAGGAGAAAGAATAGCAAGAAGGAAGTAACTCTTGCCAGAGTATTGGGTGTCTTTCTATCTGAGAAAGCACCCCTGCTGCTTGTTTCTGCATCCTCTACAGTCAATGCAAGCAAGAGGTTGGACCCCTCCCTCTTCAAGAAATCCCAAAGAGTTATCAAGAAGACAGTCAGGGTTGATCCTAACCCTTCATCAGACACCAGGGCTGATTCAGCCACTCTCCATCTTGCTGGGGAAGGCTCAGCAATCCATCCATCTTCACTCATCATCACTGCATCCCAGTCACCAACACCACAACATATGGCAGCTTCAGCCAGTGTTGACATGGTGACTGAGAACATCCTCACCAACCCATCTCAACATGGAACCCAAACTCATGTTGATGTTCCCCTATCTCCACATGATTCATTTGATCATGTGGCAGATTATACTGATATCATTCCATCACCATCTCATCTTGCATCCCACAGTCATCCATCCACATCTACACCCTCAGCATTTCAGATCACCCCTGAATTGCTTGCACACATTGTGAAGCTCATCACCCCATCCATCCAAACCATGATTGAGGCAGCGAATGCCCCTATCATTGCATCCATAAATGCACTTACACAAGCCATTAAATCCATTCCATCTTCTGCTGAGCCCTCTTCAGTGAGGTGCATGACTCCAGCCCCAACTGAAGTCATGCAGGGGGAGATGTCGTTTGAAGTGGTCTCAGGTGATGCCTTGACCCTTCAGGATAACCCTTCCCTTCCTTCCCTTCCAGCCATTGCAGAAGAAGCTCAAGAGCTTCAAGAGGAAGAAATTCCAGTGGACACTACTGATCTTGCAGTAGTGGTCCCAGAAGCCAACAAAGATTCAGAGCAACCAGAAGGTAAAACCTTTTCTCTAAAAAGATCATACTCAGGACTTTAAAATGATATTTGTACCTAACAAAGACATTCACTCCCTAGTGAATCTAGCTTCTGAGGAGGAAGTCCCTGAGAAAGACAATGAGGAAGTCCCCATGGACATTTGTGAAAAAGTTCCAGTGAACACTACTGATTCAGAAGTAGTGGTTCAAAAATTTGAGAATGATGCTGCTCAACCAGATGGTATAGTTTTATTTAAGATTCTAATTAATTCAAACTCCAGCTTTGAGTTAATTTCTTATTCCTTCCTACCCATCACAGCTGCTGATGATCTTGCATCAGTGTTGCAAGTTGATGCTGCAAATTCCATTGATTCTGATGAAGATTTGGAATCCTTTCTTAACTCAGACTGTGAGTTCACACTCACATCTACTCCTTATGTTCCTCCTCTTCAAGAGAAAATGGTCCCTTATAGACCTGAGTACCTTGATGACCCCTTGGTCAAGGACTCTCTCTTCCTTTCCTGTATGGCACTCCTCTTGTGCCTTGCAGAGGTGTCTATCCCTGATGTCACTGAACATCTAGAAGGAATTATAACCTCCTTCCTAGATGCAAAGTGGTATCCTGTGTAGATCTTCAGGTAATTCTATCAATTACCTGCTGTTGTTCACCTTGGGGGGAATATTTTATTCCCACTTGGTTGTTAACCTATCTTTCTTTGTATGCAGGCACAACCAACATCCCTGCTGCTGCTGCTGAAGAAGTTGAAGTTGTGCAAGATAGTGCAGAAAATGCTTCCAAGCTGACTAAAAAGGATTCAAGCTCAGGTACTCTAAACCTTGAACAATATATAGCCTTTATGGCTGAGAATATTGCCTCTGAGTACATTGAAGAGTTGGCTAATTCTTATATGGATTCCCTAGCCATCTCTCTAGAGAAAGCATCTGCCCCTACAGATATTGTCATCTTTTCTCCACCTATTCTTACCTACCCTCTATCCATTCCTACAGTTGTTGAACTAATTCCAGAGCAAGCTCCAGGATCTGTTAAAGAAAAGGAAGCTGAAGCCCCAATTACAGAACTGGTCCCCAGGACAGTTCCTGATTTGTATCCTGAATCAGAACTTTGGAAGAGTACTCCTAATATTGATCTTGATGCCCTCTTTGAGCAAGATGACATTGAGGAGGCAAGAGAAAAGGAAGATAGAAAGAAGCCTGAGAAAGAAAAAGCTGAACATGCTGTAGCTGCCAAGGATCCCTCAGAGCAAGACTTTGATGACTATGCTGGCAAAAACTCATCTCACTCTTCTGATGATGATGATTCTAAAGATTCTGATAACACCAAGAAGAAGAAAAAGGCTGCACCTAAGAAAAGAAAAGCTGTTGCTCCTTCTCCTCCCAGTAAAGATAATGAAACGCCATATTATATTCTGAAAGGGATTGATCCTAAATCAAAGGAATTTCAACACTGGATGTGGTTCTCCAAGAACCAGCAGAAAGAGAGGAAGAAGTCTAAGAGATATGATACTCCAGTTCAGAAATTCCCTCCCAGAGGTCCTCCTCCACCTCCTGGTGCTGGAGCCTCTGGAAATCTTTCTTCTGCTCCATCTGCTCAATCAGCTAGATCCAACC
This sequence comes from Platanthera zijinensis, assembly GCA_039513925.1. NCBI lineage: Eukaryota > Viridiplantae > Streptophyta > Magnoliopsida > Asparagales > Orchidaceae > Platanthera > Platanthera zijinensis. Next base: position 15,365,821 of record CM077083.1, read on the forward strand.
CTTCTCAGACCTACCAGAGAAGAAGTAATCAAAGCCAAGGAGGCCAAGATAAATCAGGACAAGGAAGACAAAGAAATTAAAGTGTTCCCATGGAACAGATAAAGGAGATGACCTTTCAGCAACCAACATTCTCTCCTCCTCCTTCTCTCAAAAGGAAAGCTCCAGAAAGGAAACCTTCTCCTCCCTGGAGAGGTTCATCTTCTACATCAAGGAAACTTGCTAGTCCTAAGACAGTTGATACAAAAGGAAAAAGAGTTGTCTATTCAGAGAAGTCCAACAAGAAATTTATTGAACTTGCACCTCCAAGATCTTTATATGCTAAATCTGATCCTAAGAAGGCTGTACAGATTCCTATTGACACAAACAGATTAGCTACAGCTCTTCAAAGGAATATGGAGATTGCAGCTCAAGCTGATACTGATAGACCACCTTCTCCATCAGACAAGACAGAAACTGAAAGAATTGCCTCTATGGCAAGATTCAATGAATCAATTGCACTAAGCATGATGGAGAAAGCCAAAGCTCAAGGACTGGACCCTTCAGCATACTCAACTATGTCTGAATTCAGAGAAAAAGAACTCAGCAAGATTCAAGTAAACTCAGAAATATTTGATACTGAAGAATACATGAAGCTGCATCCTGCTGCAGTCCTGCCAAGCTATGGTGAAAAGAAGATCATTGGTGAACATGACCTGATGTTATCCAAAAGACAAGCAGCTAATCTAAACAGAGAAATCATTTTCAAACCTACTGTAATCCCAAAAAACTCCTCTGATGCTAAACCATCTGATAAATCTGCTTGATAATCTATAATTCTGCTGATTTATGATTTATATGTTTTCTGTGGATTGCCTGTGTTTTGATATTATGGTTAAACTTTGCATTTGTTCTTGTTTGTATTAGTTTTTAGATTGGATTGGATGACATGACCCAAATAGGGGGAGATTGTTGGTACCCTAGATGTGATTTGGCTCATGTAATCCCTTTTCAGCCCCTCTTGATCCATATAACTATATATGATCATGCTTAGACTTTGTTTAGTCTCCCTAGGGTAGTTTATAACTGACCTAGAGCTTAGATTAGAAGTTGTAGAATGAATATATGGTTAAGGCATTTTCCGTTCGACCATCGTCGAACGAGGCCTCGCGATCGTCGACCATTGGTCGATGATAGCAGGGCTATAGAATAGTTGAAGCCAAGACAATTATCGTCGACCAATGGTCGACGATCTCAGAGCAAGTTTATTATGCTCTGAAGGATTGGTCGACGATCTGCCATCAGCAGTTCAACGATCGCAGTCTTGCTTCACGATTTCTGTTTTGACAGATTCTTTGTTGGTCGACGATAGCATGAGCTGTTCGACGTTTTCTGTCCCAGACGATTTCTGCCTTAGTCGACGATCTGTTGGCTAGGTCGACGATCATCGAACCCCTGTTCGACGATTATTGTCTGCCTTTAACAGTTTGTATTTACTCTATTCCTTGGTTTATTTCCAAGTGTTTTAGCTTATGGTTAGAGAGATTTTCTGAAGTTGTTTTTGCTAATTTATGGCTTAAATTCAAATGAATTAATTACCAAATATGTTAAGCACAAATTACGGGATTCCGTATTTGATAAAGTATTTTGTCCTATTATACAAAATATGTTGACTTTATCTTTCCAGGCTGTATTCTAGCCGTTGGTGCTGTATGCTATTTCCAAGTATGTTAAGTCTTTATGCTGAGATATTTTCCCATTCATTTATTTCCTTATTGGGACTGACAGAGAGTTAATAGCTCATTCTATTCCTATTGCTATATTCTATATTGAGATAACCTGTCGCAGGGCTCGAGATATTCAAATCAATAGAGTCGTTTCAAGGGAAAAAGAGAAGATATATTTAAAAGAGATTTTTCTCTCAGCAGTAACAAAAAAGTTACAGACACAGAGAGATTTTTCTTCTCAAGGCTTCATTTGCTCAAGCTTCATCAGAGCAGCTCTTCACCATCTCTCAAGAAGAGAAGAAAAGTTTTCCTGAAGCAAAGGCCCAGAGCAATCATTTTCTTTCTCAAGTCTCCTGAGCATCTGCTTAGAGTTTTCAAGACTTCAGAAAGACCAGCTCCAGTTCTGCTTCAAGTGTTCCAGAATCTGAAGACCTGATAAAAATCAGTATACAGATCTCTGAGGATTTAGTTTCAGTATATCTGAAACTCCTTCATCCTGAAGCAAAGGCTTTCCCTGGACTTTCACTGAGCCAGGGGGAGACTTTGATTCTTTAGAGAATCCACAAGTCTTCTCTAATCTGTTATTAACAACAGAGAAGACAATCTAACCTTCTCAACCCCTTTGTAAAAGAGTTTTCACACCTCTTCAAAAGTGAACATTGGTGACAGGGCACCTTATCAACAACCTGTGGTTGAGCATCCTTATCAAAAGCTCAAAGGGTCTTGTTTGATCTACCTGAATCAGATCATTGGTGGCAGGGCACCTTAGCAAAAATCTGCAGTGGATTCCTACCAGGGTGGTAGAAGAGTGGAGTACCTATTAAGAGGGAACCACTATATATCCTGTGTCTCTCTGGCTATTTTGTTTAATTGCTTATTCTGTGGCTGTGATAGAACTACCTAGGATTGCTAGTTGCTGTGATAGGCTTATAGTTAAACTGAAATTTCAGTTAGCTCTCTCACTTGTGCACTTCACTGTGTTAGGCTCTTAGGGTTCAAGTATCAGATTATTTATTCCGCAAATAAACTCCAAAGGAGCTGACTAGTTGTTCATAAAATTTGAATACTCTATTCACCCCCCCCCCCTCTAGAGTAGTTTACAACGTATCCCCTCACTTTTAGAATCCTCTCGACAGTCCGCAGAATCAGGCTTTCGACGCATGCATGAGGGTCTCGCTCCCCTCCTTCGGGGCAACGGGGCTGGACTCGCAGAAGCCGAGGTCGATGGCTTGCCCTTCTTCACAACAACCTCTTGCTCCTGCACTTGTAGGGGGAGGTACTGAGGTCATCCCCACGCCTGGCTTCACCCGTATCTCTCAAGAGTCTCCTCGGCATGGCCATGTCAAGGTTTTAGGCCATCCTCCTCCTCGCGTCAACCCGGAGGAGCTGGGTTTACACGGTAGGTTTTAAACTTCCCCAAATCCTGCTTGGCTTCGGTGGTGCTCGCCCCCTTCACTTAATGTTGCCTTCAACTATTCAAGTAGACCTCATTGTGGAGTCTGAGGCTGACGAATCCACGGGCCAGGCTCGATACTCGCCCCTCCCTTCTCCACGCACTCTGGACGCCTTCCTGGACTCCGAGCTGGAAGACTCTGATGGTCGAGGCGAGAACAGCTGGTTCTTAAGAAGCTGGTACGCGAGCTCCACGAGGTGCAGAGAGACAACAACAGGCTGCAGCGGGAGTGCGCGCGGCTTGCGGACACTATGAGGGTCAGCCCGACATTTGAGGCGGCGTCTTCTTTGTTGAGACCAAGCGGTCTATCGGGTTGAGACCGGGCGGTCTAGCGGTCTTGCGGTCTGGTGGCTTGTCTCAGCAGTTTGGTAGCCGGGTTGGAGACCGGGCGGTCTGGCGGTATGTCTGGCAATCTAGCGACTTGACTATGCCGACTTGGGGATATTGTCCGCCTGTCTTCCTCATTGTTGTGGCTGTGCGGTTAGTCTAACCGTGCGGCTTGTGCGGCTTATGCGGCTTGTATAATTTCATGTTCTTGTAATTATTAGTCCCACATTGCTTATTTGTAATCTCTCTTCTCTCATCCATTCTATAAAAGGGAGGTCATACCTTTGTAATAGACATCTTTTTGGATAATAAAAAGTTTTGTTACTCCAATTTTCGGTCTCTGGTTTTTTGTTCGCACATAGTATCAGAGGGCTCGATCGTTTTCACCTGATTAAGTTTGTCTCTATCCGCGCGGTTTGTTCTGTCTTGTCTGCCGGTTTGCCCTTCTCCTCCTATTCTTTGCGCCCTCTCTGTCTGCTCGACCTATCCGAGCGGCTTGTTCCTGCTCTCGCGACCTGTTCTCGCGACCTGTTTCTTATCTTGTCGTGCCCTGTTCGCGATTGTTCCTGTTCGCGCTTGTTCCTGTTCGCGCGACCTGTTCGCGCGACCTGTTCGCGCGACCTGTTCGCGCGACCTGTTGCTGCCCCTCTGTGCGTGCGGCCTTTCTGCTCTCCCTCCTTGTCTGTTCGCGACCTATTTCTCGCGGTCTCCTCTTCTTCCCGCGATCTCCTTTAGTCGCGCGATTTCCTCTCTTTTGCACGAACTCTGTTTGTTCGCGCGGTCTGCCTTGCTTCGTGCGATCTCCTTTGTTCGCATGACTTCTTCCCCTTTTGCCTTGCTCTGCATCTTGTTCGTGACCTTCCTTGCCGCTGGTGTACTGTCACTGTGACCGCTGCAGAATCTTCTTCTTGTCCGCTGCGGCCTTCTTAGTTGCCCGTCCTGCTTGCTGTTCGCGTGGCTTGTTCTTTCTAGCCGTGCGACCTCTTTCCCTCTGCTTCTTGGTTGCGGCCTTCCTTGTCGCACGTCTTCCCGCTGTCCGCGCGGCTTGTTGTTTCTTCTCGCGCGGTTTCCTTTACTCCCTTCATGGCTTTCACATCCTCCTCAAAGCCGTCCGCCTCGGTGGTCACGTCTTCTGTTAGTGCCCACGTTGTTACTCAAGGAAAATGACTGATCGACACCGGTGCTACCAATCATATGACCGACAATCCCCAGTGTTTTTCTCTCCTAGAAACACATGATCGGGTGCCCCCGGTTATTCTCGATGACGGCTCTCCTTCATCGGTCAATGGGAATTGAGTGGTTCATGTCACCCCATCTCTTCGCTTGGCTTATACACTCTACGTTCCCAAGTTCCCTTGCAACTTATTATCTGTTACCTCTCTATGCAAGCAATTACAGTGTTCTGTCACATTTACTTCTACTTCTTGTTCTTTTCAGGATCCGGACTCCCAACGGACGATTGCTACTGGGACTGAGAGTGGCGGCCTATACTTCCTTGACAACGCTTCCGCTCTGTCCACCTTCTCTTACACCTCCATGGATCTTCTCCAATGGCATCATCGCTTTGGTCATGCTCCTCCACGACTTCTTCGTCAGCTTCTGCCCCAACTTCCTCCACAAAGTCCTCCCCTCAATTGTGAGGCCTGTCAGCTTGGCAAGCATCACCGCTCCTCCTTCCCTCCAAAGCAAGTTCGTGGATCTACCCGTCTGTTTGATCTCATCCACTCCGATGTTTGGGGTCCTTCTCCTGCCCTCACCGTTGGTCGGGGTAGTTCATATTTTGTCACGTTTATTGATGGTTTCTCTCGCTGTACGTGGGTGTATCTGTTAAAAGATCGCTCTGAATTATTCTCTGTATGGACGTCCTTCTATCTTATGATAAAAACTCAGTTTAATATTTCTATTAAAGTCTTTCGATCTGATAATGCCAAAGAATATATCAGTCATGAATTTTCTACCTTCTGTATGTAAAATGAGATTATTCATCAAACTAGTTGTGTCTATACTTCACAGCAAAATGGTGTGGCCGAACACAAAAACTGTCACCTCCTTGATGTTGCGCGCACTCTGCTGACTCAAATGCAGGTTCCTCGCTCCTATTGGGGCTATGCTATTCTCATCTCCTGCTATCTTATCAATCGTCTTCCCTCCACCATTCTCCACGGCAAAACCCCCTTTTCCATTCTCTATCCAGGGAAGGATCTGTTTCCTCTCCCTCTACGTGTCTTTGGGTGCACAACCTTTGTGCACTCTCCCTCTGCCACCCGTGACAAACTCTCATCACGGGCCACTAAGTGTGTCTTTCTGGGATACTCTACCACTCAGAAAGGCTATTGTTGCTTTGAATTGGTTACCCGCAAGCAATTTGTCTCTGCGGACATAACCTTCTTTGAAAATGCATCATACTTCTCTCCCGACTGCTCTTCCTTTCCTGATATTCTCGACTCCTCTTCCTCTCCCGATATTCCTACTTCTCCTACAACCCCTTCCGTTCCCTCTCCACCTACCGAGATATCTCCTTCTTCTCCACGGTCGCCTCTCTCTACTCCCGGGCCAGCTCTCTCCTCCACGGATGCCCCGAAAACTGAGGAACATGCCGACCTGGATATTCCCATTGCTCTTCACAAAGGGGTGCGGACGTGTACTCAACACCCGCTAGCTGTTGTTGTTTCATATGATCGTCTAACTCCTTCTCGCAGGAACTTTGCCTTGGCTATCTCTGCCACTGCCACTCCCCGCACTTACCAGGAAGCTCTTACTATTCCTCATTGGAAGATCGCTATGGTTGAGGAAATTACTATCCTCACTGAAAGGGGTGCATGGACCCTTGTTTCTCCCCCCTTTGGGCACTGATGTGGTTGGTTGTCGATGGGTATTCGTTGTGAAGTTCCACCCTGATGGCAGCGTGGATCGTTACAAGGCCCGCTTAGTCGCCAAAGGCTTCACTCAGACTTATGGGGTTGATTACTTTGACACATTCTCTCTGATTGCTCGTCTCAGTACCATTCGGGTTCTTCTCTCTGTGTCAGTCAATAGGGATTGACCCATTTCTCAGCTGGATGTCAAGAATGCATTTCTCTATGGTAACCTTCAGGAAGCCGTATACATGGAGCAACCTCCTAGGTATGTTGCTCCGGGGGAGACACGAGTATGTCATCTGAAGAAGGCCATCTATGACCTAAAGCAAAGCCCCCGGGCTTGGTTTGACAAGTTTAGCGGTATTGTTGCGGCCATTGGTTTTGCACGAAGTTCAGCCGATCACTCCTTATTCATTCGCAAAACCTCCTCTGGTATGGTGGTTCTTGCTGTATATGTGGATGATATTCTTCTGATTGGCGACGACCAGGCTGAGGTAGCTTTGACAAAGAAACACCTCCGACAACACCGGGTCACTAAGGATATGGGCTCTCCCAAATACTTTCTAGGGATTGAGATTTCTCAGAAACCCAACTCTTTAGTTCTCTCCCAACAGAAGTATGCTCTTGATTTGCTAAAAGAGGCAGGGTTGACTGGTGCTAAACCTGCCAGATGTCCCATGGCTATTGGGGAAGACAAAACTTGGACAGATGACTCGCCTCCTCTATCTGATTCTTCAAGGTACCGGCGTAAGGTGGGCAAACTCATTTATCTCACAGTGACCAGACCCGACATCTCCTATGATGTAGGCAAGGTTAACCAATTCATGCAAGCTCTATGAGAGTGTCATCTATAATCTGCCATGAGGATACTGGAGTATGTTAAAACAGCTCCAGGGAAAGGACTTCTTTTTCAGAAAAATGATCACTTGAGGGTTGAAGCGTACTCAGATTCAAGTTATGCTAATGATAAAGGAGATCGCAAGTCAACATCTGGTTTCTGCACATTTGTTGGAGGAAATCTTGTGAGCTGGAAGAGCAAGAAACAGTCTGTGGTATCCAAGTCTAGTGCAGAGGCGGAATATCGTAGTATGACATCGACCACATGTGAGTTAAAATGGTTACGGGCTCTCATGCTTGACCTAGGAGAGGTCTACACCTATCCTCTTCCTATGTTCTGCGACAACAAGGCTGCTATATACATTTCCAAAAATTCGGTTTTTCATGAGAGAACAAAACACATAGAGGTCGACTGTCACTTTATTCGAGAAGAGATTTTGAAGAAACAGATTTGTACTCCGTTCGTCACTTTTGACAATGAGTTGGCAGATGTCTTCACCAATCCGGTGTCCGCGTCTTTGTTTCACATTTGCGACAAGCTGGGCATGATTGATATCTATGCTCCAGCTTTAGGGGGAGTGTTGAGACCGAGCGGTCTGTCGGGTTGAGACCGGGCAGTCTGGTGGCTTGTCTCAGCAGTTTGGTAGCCGGGTTGGAGACCGGGCGATCTGGCGGTTTGTATGGGGATATGGCGACTTGACTATGCGACTTGGGGATATTGGCCGCCTGTCTTCCTCATTATTGTGGTTGTGCGGTTAGTCTAACCGTGCGGCTTATGCGGCTTATGCGGCTTATGCGGCTTGTATAGTTTCATGTTCTTGTAATTATTAGTCCCACATTGCTTATTTGTAATCTCTCTTCTCCCCTACATTCTATAAAAGGGAGGTCATACCTTTGTAATAGACATCTTTTTGGATAATAAAAAGTTTTGTTACTCCAATTTTCGGTATCTGGTTTTCTATTCGCACATTCTTCCATGCTCCTGGACGAGATCGACGAGAACCTTCAGATCATTCATAGGAATCTAGGGCGACTTCGCGAACTCCACGCGCAATGACCCGCGACGACATGGTCGCGAGACCGGGGTAACTAGAGACGGCCCCCCTGATGGGCCTACTGGTACTTGCCCACATTCTCCCCTGGTCCGCGCGTGTCGGGGTTTTTTTCATTTCTGCTTTGGGCCTTATTTGGATCCTGCCTGTTATAATTTTGATAATTTTTCTATCATTATTAACATCTTTAAATATAACAACCAGCGTTCCATCGGTCTTATCTCGTCATAGCACAAGGTTAGCTTGCGGCGGTCGGCGAGCTGGGGTAGGCTAGCCGGACTGACCAGCCAGTTCCATCTCAAATCTCTTCCTCTATAAATAGGCCTCCCCACCAACCTCTGTCACGCCTTTATTGCCTCCGTACTTTTCCCCTTCACTTATACTATCCCCGGTGCTCGCGCTTTTAGTTCGCCAGGAATGGGTAAGGGGAACTCCGATTCTGACGGGCGGACCAAGTGTTCTCGACACTTCGCCGAGCACTGCTTCTTCAAGGGGAATACAATCGCGAGAGAGCTCGCCGAGTGCGTGGCTGACTTCGTTCCCTCGGGCTTCACGGCTCGCCTCCCGGCAGACCATGAGGCCATTAACTCCTTTTACTCAGGCGAACTCGCCTTCCCCATCTAGTATTTCGAGGTGGGGTTGCGCCTGCCTCTATGGCCGGAAATCCGCCAGATTCTGAAGTACTTCGGCGTGGTGCCCGCACAACTTAACCCGAACGTTGTCGCTATGATGGTCACATTCGCTTGCTACCTCCGCCAGGAGCGTATAGAGTTCAACCTGACGGTCTTCCGGAAGTTGTTCTCTTACAAAGCCACTCCCGATGGGGTCGCCTACCTCGGTAGATCTTCCATAAAGATTCGCGAGGTCGCGAAAAAAAATCATAACTTGATGTCCAAGATCATCTTCATCAAGGGCGATCTCGGCAACATCCCCTTTTCGCCCCAGCAGAAGGTCGAGGAGGTATACCGCCCCCCCCCCTCAGTATCTAATAACGATGCTGAGCTCCATAAGTTCTTCCTCCACAAGGATTTCGAGGTTGCCCACCTCCGTCGAGGCCTCGACTCTCTCCTTCCTGTCCTCCCCGGTGAATGTATGCCTCGGTTCCTTTTTCCCTGGGCTCGGCAGAAATAATAACAAGATTTTGACTAAGTTTTTTCATGCAGGGGAGCGGCTCATCCTCGAGAACCCGCCTTTTGCGGATTCAGGGCTTTACTCTTACCCGCTCCAGCTCGCTCGGGCGGCTACGCTGGCTTGCCGAGATGAACCGGTTGCGCCCCAACCCTCCTCTAGCAAGAGGCGGTTGAACACCGAGGGGTCGGGCCCACCTCGCCGGCCCCCGTCTCAGAATAAGAGGGAAAGGGTGGTGAAAAGGTTGTCCCCCGCATACATGGACTCGCCTGCGACCTCTTCCGATGCCTCGCTGGAGAGCACGCTAAAAGAAACAACGGGGAAGGATCAAAGGGGGCGTGGGCCCTCCCCCCTGGATTCCGCTGAGGAGATCACGCCCCACGAGCTGGGCATACCCAAGGACCACCCTCTTTTCGGCATGGGGGGAAAGTGCAAGGACTCAGCTGGCGAGCCGATGGTTAAGTGGGATGAGCAGACCCATCGGGTCTCTATCTCCACTCGCCGCCCTTCTTGGGGTGCTCGCCAACCTCCCACCGGCCATGCCTATGCGCTCGGCTTCGAACTTTATGGTCGTGATGACGCCGAGGCTTACAAACGCATGACCCCTCGCCAGCTGGGTCACGAGGGTCTGCGGGCCTTAAAAATTCATCACATGATGGTGCGCCACTACTTCAAACTTAGCCAGCTCCTGTTAAAAACCGAGAAGGAGCACGATGTGGCGAAGGACAAAGCCGTCGACGCAGATAGATGATGCAACATCGTTGAGGGTCTGCTCGCAAGAGCTGCAGGCGGGTTGGTAAGTATCGGTCGCCTTTTCCTGTTTTCACTTGTACTTTCTACAACAATGCTCTCAGTGTTCGATTCACAGGATGCCGAGTCCGCGAGCAAACTGCAGACCCACGCCACCGGGTTGGAGGAAGAGGTCGCCCAACTGCGAGCTCGCCTTGCAGAGCAAAATGCTCGCTCCAGCGAGCAGGAAACTCGTGCTGCCGAAAAAGAAGCTCGCACTACCCAACTGGAGGCCGAGGTGGGGCAGCTAAAGGAGCAGAACCGGGGGCTCAATGGCGAGCTCCTTCGGCAGGCAGAGATTTTCCTCCCCGAGGGTGGTGGCGGGCCCCCATATCCCTATCAAAGGTTGTGGGTCATCGGCGAAAAGGAGGTCATGGAGCGACTTTGAGTCAACTTGATCGAGTCTGTCGAGTGTCTTCTGGACGTCATGAGGGGTACGGGGCTACTGGCGGAAGGCTGCGAGGAGGTCGCAGTTCAGGACCTCCTGCCAAGTCTGTTCCCGTCGAGCCCGCCCGACGAGAAAGAAGACAGCTTCGCCTCGCTTTTCGGGGAGATGGACAAGGGCCAGCGACATGGGGGCGAGGAGGGCCACACGTCGAGGGAGGAAGGCGAGAGTTGACTGAGTACACCTTTGTAATTTCCATCCCCCTTTTTTTTAAACTCGCTGAGGCGAGCTCCCCTTTTATGTCAGAGATATTATTAAAGAATGAAATTTGCATGATTTTTTCTATCTTCTTTTCCCTTGAACTTATTTGCTGTGATGTAATTACCTGTGATCCTTCTACCTTGGGCGATCTCGCTAAGATCGACCTCGTCATTAGAATACACCTGAGTTAGGACGCGTTCTTGTGATGAGACCCTGAGCTCCGGCCGTTTGTCAGGTTCGGGAGCTTCGAGCTCGCCCGCGAACATTCAGCTCGCCCGCGAGCACTCAGCTCGCCCGCGAGCACTCAGCTCGCCCGCGAGCACTCAGCTCGCCCGCGAGCACTCAGCTCGCCCGCGAGCACTCAGCTCGCCCGCGAGCACTCAGCTCGCCCGCGAGCACTCAGCTGGCCCGCGAGCACTCAGCTGGCCCGCGAGCACTCAGCTCGCCCGCGAGCACTCAGCTCGCCCGCGAGCACTCAGCTCGCCCGCGAGCACTCAGCTCACCCGCGAGCACTCAGCTCGCCCGCAAGCTCTACCTCTCTTTCTCTTGTCTCCAAAACCCCGAGCTCTACCACCGGGCCCATCGGCTAGGTGAGAGCCTGATGACGGGTGTTGAACATCCTCCGGGATCAGCCCTAGGGTCATAACGATGTCCATCGAGACCACAACCCTACCAGCTAGGTAGAAGCCTGACAACAGGAGCATCGAGACCTAACCCCAGAGCAAGAATACTTAGAACACTCTCCACTCTCGGGTGCTACCATCGGGCCAATCAGCTAGGTGAGAGCCTGATAGCGGGCATTGAACATCCTCCGGGCTCAGCCCCAGGGTCATAATGATGTCCATCGAGACCCTAGCCCTGCCAGTTAGGTAGAAGCCTGGCAGCAGGAGCATCGAGACCTAATTCCAGAGCGAGAATATTTAGAACACTTTCCACTCTCGGGTGCTATCACCAGGCAAATCAGCTAGGTGAGAGCCTGACAACGGGTGTTGAACATCCTTCGGGCTCAACCCCAGGGTCATAACAACGTCCATCGAGACCCCAGCCCTGCCAGCTAGGTAGAAGCATGACAGCGGGAGTATCGAGACCTAACCCCAGAGCGAGAATACTTAGAACACTTTCCACTCTCGGGTGCTACCACCGGGCTAATCAGCTAGGTGAGAGCCTGACATCAGGTATTGAACATCTTTCGGGCTTAGCCCCAGGGTCATAATGACGTCCATCGAGACCCCAGCCCTGCCAGTTAGGTAGAAGCCTGGAAGCGGGAGCATCGAGACCTAACCCCAGAGCGAGAATACTTAGAAAACTTTCCACTCCCGGGTGCTACCACCGGGCCAATCAGCTAGGTGAGACCCTAACGGTGGGTGTTAAACATCCTCTGGGCTCAGCCTCATGGTCATAACGACATCCATCGAGACCACAGCCCTGTCAGCAAGGTAGAAGCCTGACAGCGGGAGCATCGAGACCTAACCCCAGAGCGAGAATACTTGGAACACTTTCCACTCTCGAGTGCTACCACCGGGCCAATCAGCTAGGTAAGAGCCTGATAGTTGGTGTTGAACATCTTCCGGGCTCAACCCCAGGGTCATAACGATGTCCATCGAGACCCAGCCCTACCAGCTAGGTAGAATCCTGGAAGCGGGAGCATCGAGACCTAACCCCAGAGTGAGAATACTTAGAACACTTTCCACTCCCGGGTACTACCACCGGGCCAATCAGCTAGGTGAGAGCCTGACGATGGGTGTTGAACATCCTTCGGGCTCAGCCCTAGGGTCATAACGACGTCCATCGAGACCCCAGCCCTGCCAGCTAAATAGAAGCCTGGCAGCGGGAGCATCGAGACCTAACCCCAGAGCGAGAATACTTAGAACACTTTCCACTCCTGGGTGCTACCACCGGGCCAATCAGCTAGGCAAGAGCATGACGGCGGGTGTTGAACATCCTCCGGGCTCAGCCCTAGGATCATAACGACGAACATCGAGACCCCAGCCCTGCCAGCTAGGTAGAAGCCTGACAGAGGGAGCATCAAGACCTAACCCCAGAGCGAGAATACTTAGAACACTTTCCACTCCCGGGTGCTACCACCGGGCCAATCAGCTAGGTGAGAGCCTAACGGTGGGTGTTGAACATCCTCCAGGCTCAGCCCCAGGGTCATAACGACGTCCATCGAGACCCCAACCCTGCCAGCTAGGTAGAAGCCTGACAACGGGAGCATCGAGACCTAACCCCAGAGCGAGAATACTTAGAACACTTTTAGTGACGGTGAGCGTGTGAACCTCACATGCTAATAAGGTAATTGTCAAGCGAAAGAATGAAAAAATTGGACAATTTATATTCATAACGAGGAAGCACATACAAGGTTTATGGATAGAAGCGTTTCAGGTCGTCGCCACTTTAAGTATGGCTCAGGATCTCGCCCTCCACATTCTGGAGGCGATATACTCCCAACCTTAATGCTTCCTGTACAATATAGGGCCTTCCCAGTTGGGGTTAAGTTTTCCGACAGCGGTTGACCTTCCTACCACATCTACTTTTTTCAAGACCATGTCCCCTTCCGCGAACTGTTTGACCCTGACATGCTTGTCGAAGTACTTTGCCATTCTTCGCTTTATCTCCTCCTGTCGGATGACGGATAGGTCGCGCAGCTCCTCCACCACGTCTAGGGAGAGTCACAGATCTTCCTCATTCTCGGTTCTCCACTCTTCCCGGCCTTCCTGGGCTTCTGCCACTCGAGGTGTTCGAACCTCAAACTCCACTGGAAGCACGGCCTCACAACCATAGGAAAGCTTAAAGAGAGTCTCACTCGTGGTCGTGTTCGGGGTAGTTCGCAAGGCCTAGAGTACTGAAGGGAGTTGCTCGACCCAGCTCCCATTCAAGTTTTCCACCTTCTTTTTCAGTAAGTTGACAATGATCTTGTTCGCCGCCTCCACCTGCTCGTTGCTCCTGGGGTGGTGAACTGAAGTAAACCTGAGGTTAATCCCGAGCTGCCCGAAAAAACTGATGAACTCGGTACTAGCGAACTGAGGCATGTTGTCCGTGACTATGGCTTGGGGCAGCCCGTGCCTACAGATGATCTCTCCCCAAAAAAAATTCCTGATCACCTGGGAGGTCACTTTGTCCGGCGCCTTCACCTCCAACCACTTAGAAAAATAATTGATCATTACCAACAGGAACCTTTTCTGCCCGCTGGCCTAAGGAAATGGCCCTACCAGATCCATCCCCCATATTGCGAAGGGCCAAAGAGTTGTGATGCTCATGAGCCGCTGAGCTGGTTGTAGTTGGAGGGGGCGAACAGCTGACATTTGTGACACTTCTTTGCAAACTCAGCAGCATTATGGCTCATGGTAGACCAAAAGCATCCCTGCCTGATAATTCTCCCTTCCAGGGTTTGACCTCCTGAGTGACTACCGCACTCCCCGGAGTGGACCTCCTCCAAAATCCTCGGTACCTCTTTATCGGCCACACTACAAGCCAACAGCCCTGAGAGAGTCTTTTGATATAACCGTCCATCGCGCATGAGGTAGTATGCAGACTTGTGTTTGAGTTTCTTCCTGTCTGTCCCCTCTGGGTACCTCCTCGTGGACAGAAATGTGATGAAGGGATCCATCCACGTGGGGTGCTGATCCATCTCTATCAGCTCCCCTTCTTTGATGGATGGGCGGAACATGTCGGTGATGGTACCCCCCATCCGGGGGCCGTGCTTGGCTAACTGATCCACATGCTCATTTTCCTCCTGCGGTACATGTCGGATGGAGAAGGTTTTGAATGCACTGATGACCCCCTTCACCTTTGCCAAATATAGCTGAAGGGAAGGCTCTCTTTCCTCAAACTCCCCTTTGATCTGGGAAGCCACAACCATAGAGTCAGTGAGGACCTTCAGTTCATGTACCACCAGTTCCTTGGCTAGGCGTAGCCCTGCGATCACCGCCTCGTAATCGGTCTGGTTGTTGGTGATGGGAAAGTGTTCCACCACTGTTTGCTCTGTAAGACCCTTTTTTTCTTTTAAACACCGAGTCTTAGGCCCAAAACCGCCGCTTTGCGGTGACACCATCACGCCCGGGAAGGTCGTCACTACAAAACGTCGATCCTGCCAGCCAAATCGATCGCAGAATAGTAGTATAAGTAAATATAAATCTAGTCCACCATAACCACGTGTATATAAATAAATCTCCACGAAGGGAGAGTCCAAAATAATAATAATCAGAGTACAAAAGGAGGGCTTGTGCCCAGTACATGTAATTTTCACTACAAGTCACTCGTGGAAGCAAAACTAAAACTAAGCGTCACCGTAACTGTCACTGAACCGAGAGCACCCAAGCTAGACTGGCCCATCTCCACCGACTCCGTACTCTGCTGGTGCCGCATCTCTGGGTGCTTCTTCCTTTTCGGCCTGCGGTCACCGCCTCGCAATCCACGTCTGCGTCTACGTCTTCGGCCTCCTGGCTGCTGAGCTGGAGGAGGGCTGGAAACTCCTCCTCTCCCTGAGAGGAGTTGAATCCAGCCGTTTCAAGGGGAAGAGGGGAGGCCATGGCCTCAAATGCCATTGACGGTCATGAAGGCTGGGGCTCGGCCATGGCTGGAGGAGGAGGAAACGACTGCCACGTGGCACAGCCGGTCAAACTTCACAAAATAAGACTTAACTAAGTCTTAATAAGAGAAAACGGCCCAATAATGCATTCTGGCCCACTTCTTAGACCGGCCCGGTTCAGTTGAACCAGCACACAGCCAAAAAAGATGCCAGAAAAATTCTAAGTAAAATGGCGTTGAGTGAGCTCTGCTCACTCAAAGCCATCCATGCTACGGCGTTGAGTGAGCTCAGCTCACTCAACGCCATCCCAGTTACGGTGTTGAGTGAGCTCTGCTCACTCAACGACATCAGAATGGTCTCCCAGACTATGGCGTTGAGTGAGCTCAGCCATCCTGATTATGGCGTTGAGTGAGCTCTGCTCACTCAATGCCATCCAGAATAATCCCCTTTTAAACGATGGCGTTGAGTGAGCTTAGCTCACTCAACGCCGTTTAGATTATGGCGTTGAGTGAGCTTAGCTCACTCAACGCCGTCCAGATTATGGCATTGAGTGAGCTGAGCTCGCTCAACGCCATCCAGATTATGGCGTTGAGTGAGCTTAGCTCACTCAACGCCGTCTAGATTATGGCGTTGAGTGAGCATAGCTCACTCAACGCCATCCAGATTATGGCGTTGAGTGAGCTGAGCTCACTCAACGCCGTCCAGATTATGGCCTTGAGTGAGCTTAGCTCACTCAACGCCGTCCAGGTTATGGCGTTGAGTGAGCTTAGCTCACTTAACGGCGTCCAGATTATGGTTTTGAGTGAGCTTAGCTCACTCAACGCCGTCCAGGTTATGGCGTTGAGTGAGCTTAGCTCACTCAACGCCGTCAAGATTATGGCGTTGAGTGAGCTTAGCTCACTCAACGCCGTCAAGATTATGGCGTTGAGTGAGCTCTGCTCACTCAACACGATCCAGACAGCACCAAATGGCGTTGAGTGCGGTCAGTGCACTCAATGCCGTTCAGCTTATGGCGTTGAGTGCACTCAGCGCACTCAACGCCATCTCACCTGACCGATTACGGCATTGAGTTATCTAAGCTCACTCAACGCCATCCAGTCTACGGCGTTGAGTGAGCTCAGCTCACTCAACGCCAACCTGCCGACACCAGATGGCGTTGAGTGCAGTCAGTGCACTCAACGCCATTCAACTTATGGCGTTGAGTGCACTCAATGCACTCAACGCCATTTCACTTATGGCTTTGAGTGAGATAAGCTCACTCAATGCCATCCAAACCACGGCGTTGAGTGAGCTTAGCTCACTCAATGCCATTCCAAGGTCACGGGCGTGACAGATCAGTCACGGGCGTGTCTGACCTATATTGAAATTTCTGAGCTCGACGATCGTCTTCCTGAGGTCGACGATCGTCGAAGGGGGTCACGCCATAGGTCACGGGCGTAACGGGTCGGTCAAGGGCGTGACCACCCCGTGACTCAAAATCTTGGTCGACAAACTTCAATTCCTGGGCTTTCTAAGGTTTTGTTAAGACAAAACCACTCCCAGGGATCTAGTTGGAAATGGGATGTTACATGCTCGATCCTCATTCCATGAGGGCTCTTTAGGATCACCCCACACCCCCAAGGAATGCCTCCCCGAAGCGTCATCTACCATTACCTTCAAGGGAGCATCTTGAGTGAGTTCTGCCTCTACGACTTCAACCACGTAGTCTGCTAGGAAATCAGCCATTGCTTGGGCCTTAATTGAGAGGCGGGAAACGAAGGAGATATTGAATTCGCTCAACTCCACCGACAATTTGTCCAACATTCCTGAATGCTCCACTCGAAAATGTTGCGGAGGGGATGATCAATCACCACTCGGATCGAGTGTGCCTGGAAGTAGGGCCTGAGTCTTTGGGCTGAGATGACTAGAACGAAGGCCAGCTTCTCCAAGATGTGATAATGGAGTTCTGCCTTTCTCAGGACCCGACTTACATAATATACGGGGAGTTGCTTCTTCCCCTCTTCCCGAACCAGGACGGAGCTTAAGGCCTCTGCCCCAACCCCTAGATACAAAAATAGGTCCTCCCCTCCTTTGGCCCTTAGAGCAGGGGGGCTTGAGTCAACTGCTCTTCAAGGCCTAGAATGCCTCCTCGCACTCCCTACTCCATTCAAATTTCTGGCTCCCCCTCAAAGTTTAAAAGAAGTGGGAGCACTTCTCTCCGGCCCGGGAGAGGAACCTGCTCAATCCTGCCAGCTTCCATGTCAGCCGTTGCACCTCCTTAGTGTTCTGAGGTGATCCCAACTCCATGATTGCCCTCACCTTGTCAGGGTTGGCCTCCATACCTGCAGGGGTAAGGAGATGGCCTAGGAACTTGCCCCTGCTTGCCCCGAAGACACACTTTAGAGGGTTCAATTGTATCTTATACTTGCGTAGGGTGGTGAAGGTTTTCTCCAAGTCCCGGAGGTGAGAGTCAACTTTCGACTCTTGACCATGAGTTCATCCACATATACCTCCAGGTTCCTCCCCCTTTGCTCTCGGAAGACCCTGTCCATCATCTTCTGATAGGTTGCCCTTGCATTCTTTAGCCCAAAAGGCATCATTTTGTAGTAGTAGCACCCGTCCCCGGTGATGAAGGAGACATCTTTGATGTCAGGAGGGTGCATCCTGATCTGGTGGTAACCTGAAAATGCATCTAGAAAACTCATTACAGGAAAACCGACGGTTGAGTCAACCAGCGCGTCGATCCGAGGCAAGAGGTAACAATCCTTGGGACATGATTTATTAAGCAAAGAAAAATCAACACACATGCGTCATCGGCCGTCTCCTTTTTTAATCATCACTACATTGGAGACCCAACTGTTGTATTGTATTTCGGATACAAAGCCAGCCTTGAGAAGCTTGGCTATCTCCTCCCTGATCAGCTCGGCCAGCTTGTCCGCGGTGGACCTCTTCTTTTACTAGACGGGGCGAGCTCCCGGGTCCAGGTTGAGGCAATGGCAGGCCACGTCAGCATCGATCCTCGGCATCTCCGCGGCACTCCAGGCGAAGATGTCCACGTTCTTTTGGATGCACTCTAGCATCCTGCCCTGGGCCTCCGGGGTCAGTCCCCCGCTGACGCGAACCTTCTCCATCCTACCTCCTAGGGTGAGAACCTCCATCTCCACAACCTCCTCTGCTGCCTCTAGACGGGACTGCTCCCCCCACTCCTCAACGTCCTCCCCTCCTGGGGCAAGGACTTTTTCCTCAGCCTCCTCCACGACCATCGCTCTAGCCGACTCCCGGACTTCCTTCGCCTCCTCCTCCCGAGCGCGGTTCTCCTCTACTTCCATCTCCTTTGCCTCCTTCTCCACCTCCTCCATCTTTCGCTCCATCTCCTCGGCCCCCTTCTGCCAAGATATGGAGTCTCACTCCTCCTTCCACTTCCTTCCTCTCCCTAGAGAATCCGAAGAGAGGTCCATCTGAGGCCAACACCCTCTTGTCTTCCACCTTCATTGCGTCAAACGCCTTCTTGAAGATGACGTTGACCGAGCTCCCATTGTCAACGAGGATCCGGGAGACGGTGAAATTTTTGATGGCTGTCTGAATGACTAGCACATCGCAGAAAGGGTCCTCATGGCCCGGCATGTCCTCCCTTGAAAGTTGATCCTCTCATCCGAGGGAGGGGTCTGGGATGTTGAGTCGATGCTCCTTCGATATATGGCGTTGAGGCTTGCCTTGCGGGAAGCCTTGACTCATACCCCCCCCCCCCCCCCCCGTGGATCACTCTGATCCCTCCCCGAGTTCCGACATCAGCCCGGTCTTCGCATCTGTCCTCCTCCTGAGGTCGGACCTCTTTAATCCGCACACCCTGCTGGTCCTGCAGCTGCTGCTTCTCCCTGTTTCCCCTTATCTCGAGGAACTCCGGGCACGTGGATGTGGTGTGCCCCTCCTGCTGATGGAAGTCGTAATAGGGTAGGTCCACCCTGACCTCCCTCCTTCTTCTTGGCTGACCTCTCCTCCTCCCCCCCCCCCCCAGGCCAATTGTCATAGCCTCCTCATGATCGGAGAGAGGGGGTCTCTGACCCTGCCTCCCCCCTGAGGGTGAAACTAATCGTGGCCCCCCTGGTGATTATCCCCTCCATGATAACCTCTCGGTGGTCCTTGGTCCTGCCACTCCGGCCTCCACCACAGCCGATTGGTCGGATCCTGACGCCCCCACCTGGGCTGCTGCTGCTGCGGTTGTTCCCTCTGTCGGGGCTCAGCCCTCCTTTCCTCCTGAGCTCGGCCACCCCTTGGCCTCTCCTCCTCTGCTTCTAGCCTTGCCAACCTCCGGGCAAACTCCGGGTGCGCTGCCTCTATATCGACCTCCCTTGTCGCCATCTCCATGAGTGCCTCAAATGGAACTGGAGGCATCCTCTTTAGTTCCATGGCGAAAAACCCGGGTTGGAGGCCAAGGGTGAAGGCCACCATCATGGTGTGCCCTGACATCACCTGTACTTGGGACAGTTCCTCCTAAAATTTGTCCAGGTAGCTCCCCACGGCCTCGCCTACTCCCTGCTTGACACAAAACAAGGACTCGGCCTCCTTCTTCCTTTTTCTGAGGGTGATGACAAAGAGCTTGCACTTGAACCCATCCGACATCTGTCGGATCGAAACCACGTCCTCGAACCATTGGATGTGCTGGACTTGATCTCCCTTCCCGGTGTAATAGGACATCTCCGGCTCCCAAAACCCCTCTAGAACTGGGGCAGAAGAAACGAACTCGCTGAAAGGGCTTCCCTCCTCAACCGGGCGAGCTGGGAACTCCCCTCCTGCCGTCTCGCCGAAGTGGTACTCGCCTGCCGAGCCCGGGAACAGGACTCTCCCCCGTAGCTCGCACTCGCCTCCGCCTGCGACCTCCTTCCCGGCCCGCAGAATGGGTGCGTCATCGCCCAAGGCTGGTGCGGCGACCACAGGAACTTCCGGTGTCGTGCTCTCGGCCCGTATGCCGAGTGCGACCCTAACGAGCCCAAGCACTTCCTCTCTGAGCTCCGCGGACATTTCCGCCGCTGTGGGATTGTAACGCCCCTGATTTTTGCTACGATTATTAAATTCTCATTTGGAGTTACGTCGACGCGTTTTCTTGGCTTGTGCCATCTGTGGAGTGTGGTCTTAACTCCTTAGAACTTAGTGCCCTATTTTGTAGCCAGTTGGCAAGATCTCCCTAGCAAGCTGAGTCATTTTGGGTGACCCGGTGTGACCTCTCGGGGGGATGCTTGTGTTTTGGCTTCGGGTGGGTATAACTTGAGTTCTGTTCGTCGAAAGTTAGTTTCGACTTCGTCGTTGCGTTCGTAGCGTGGATATTTAGCTACGGTGCGAATTTCATCGAATTCCGAGATAGTTTGGTTTTCGCGTCGTTTTGGGTGTGCCATTAGTAAAGCCTAGTAGAAATCCTCTTATCTAAATAAGGGAGTCGGCGGTTGGGATTCGGTTTTGCTGAACCGATGCTTTTAAAGCTTATATAAAAGCTTATTTAAGAAGTGGCAGGCCCACTTCTCCTTCCTCCTTCTTCCCGAGACCAAAAGAAGAAAACCATCTGCTCATGTTCGCGGAAAAACAGAGGCGGAACGGCGGTTAGCCCTAGCTTTCGGACGGTGATTCCGGGAGTGTTCGTAGACGGATTTTGATTCCGAAAGCGGCATTGTCTTGCTCTCTCTTAGACCTTCGTTTCTACAAGAAGAGATTTGTTTTTCGTAGGGTTTTTAGGAGATTTGGATTCTGGTTTTAGCCTTTTTCCGCCATTAAAGTTCGGGATTTTTGCTGTTAGGGTGTTGCTGCTGCTGGTGCCGTGTGCAGTTAAGGGAAAGCCGACCAAGCTTCGTCGGAAACCGAGGCAAGTGGTTTTTGCACTTGATGTTTGATTTTTTTCCCTTCTTAACTACCCGGTTAGCCCTAGGATAGAAGCCAAGTATCTCTCTTCTGCTTGTTAAAATTATGTGCAGTAGTTTTAGGCTAACCCTAAAATTCTATTTGATCTTCCCCTCCTTGTGCTGTTTTGCTCAACCTGCTGGTTGTTTTCACCATTTAGACTCTAGATTTTTGTTCTGGTTGGGTGCTTTTGCGGGTGGAGCCGAGAGAGAGAGTGAGGGAGGTTTTAGTGGTAGTGCTCTAGTTAGAACCAGTCTTGGTGGATTCTCGGGATTTGGTGTTGAGTGTGGTGCACACACTCAAAGCCAAAAGCCGCCCGGGATTGGCATTGAGTGTGGTGCACACACTCAAAGCCATAGTTTGGTCTGTTCTTTTGTGGCTAAGTAGTGAGGTGTCTGAGTGAGAATTTTTGTCTAAGTCAAAATCGACGGGAATCACTAGGTGATTCTCGCCGATTTCGACGAGTATCGTCAATGATTCCCGCCGATTCGGCGAGAATCAATCTGGATTCCCGCCGATTCGGCGAGAATCATTCTGGATTCCCGCCGATTCGGCGAGAATCAATCTGGATTCCCGCCGATTCGGCGAGAATTATTCTGGATTCCCGCCGATTCGGCGAGAATCATTCTGGATTCCGCCGATTCGGCGAGAATCAGTCAGCATTCCCGCCGACCTCTTCCTGTTGGCGTTGGTTTAGGGTTTTCCCGCGGGTAAGTACTTTTGCGTAGAGTGAGTTGACCTCACTCAACGCCAAAGCTGTTTTGGCGTTGAGAGAGGTGGACTCACTCAACGCCACCGTTGGATTTTGTGGTTTAGTACTAAGGCGTTGAGGGAGTGGACCTCACTCAACGTTGTAGCTGTTTTGGCATTGAGTGAGGTTAGCTCACTCAACGCCACTACCTCTTTTGCTGAAGGCGTTGAGGGAGTGGACCTCACTCAACGCCATAGCTGTTTTGGCGTTGAGTGAGGATAGCTCACTCAATGCCAGGGCTGTTCTTGCGGAGGGCGTTGAGTGAGTGAACCTCACTCAACGCCATGGCTGTTCTAGCGCTGAATGAGGCTAACTCACTCAACGCCAAGGTCTTGTTAGGCATTGAGTGAGTCCCACTCAACCCCAAGCCGTGTTGAGTCATTTCAACACTTTTTCCCTTACCTCGATTTTCGTTCCCGAGTGAATTCCTTGTTTATATTTTTTTTTGAGTTTCCTTGTCGGCCATGTTTTTCTTTCCTAAAGGCCGAATCGTGGGTCGTGGTTAGTAGTGGTGGTTTGAAGCTCTTCATAGGGGAGGTGTTGTGTAATTTAGCCAAGGCCACCCTTATTCTTTTATCTTGCTCCAGGTACGGGCTGGGCAAGGGGGTGGAAGGTCCCTTATGCTTTCACATGTAGACGCTTGAGCTTGTTTGCTTGGAAATGGTGGTTGGGGGACTGAGTTTGCCTCCAACCCGGATCCATGTTGTTTGTTTTTGCTACTACCATCTCCCACAGCTTAGGGTGTTAGAAGTTTCTTCCTTGGTATATTGCAGCATTTTGGGCTCTTGGTAGCTTAGTAGACTCTGCAGGAGGTAGTTTCTGGGCAGGGTTGATGTTGTTTCCTCGCACCTAGTGTATTTCTTTTTGTCTTGCCTTGGGGCAGTTGTGACTTTTACTGCTGTGTTTTTCCTCTTTCATTTATCATCCGGTAGACACTTTCGTGCAGTATTTCCTTGTTTTGCTTGCTGAGGTATTCTTTTCTTTTGAATGCCTCAGGTTCTAAGCAGTAGCCAGTTTGGGGGCTAGGTTGCGGTGGTGTTGCTGGTGGTCTCTTGGACCTTGGAGATCCTTCTGGATTTGTTTAGTGAGGTAGTTTTCTGCACTTTTCTTACAGACATACATATTTGCCAGTGGGTTCGTGTCAGGTTGTTGGTGCCCACTGGTAGTGTTTACCTTTGTACTAGATATATTACTTTTGCTGTTACCATTTTCTGGAGATAGTCTACTTGCTCTGAGGAGGATTTATGTTAGGTTGCTAGTTATTTTAAAACTATAATTATTATTATAGGTATATCGCAAGATCAGCATGTTTTATAAAACTAAATCATTATTTTCCAAACAACGTATAAAGATCGTTTTCTTATATATAATATAAATTAAATGTAGAGTCTTGCATAGCATAAGTGGTCTTCTTGGGGCTCTTATGCACTCCTTAAGAAGTCAAACCTGAATAAAGTATTTTTCCGCAGCACATAAGTATAGTTTTTAACTGTGGACTAGGTGATCCACCGAGCCGAGGGATACAGCCTCTAAAATTTAACTGATTTTCTAATCTTTAAACTCATGAATTTCTTTCATAAAGTAAAGTAGGTGGTTTTGCCTGAGCGTCAGTAGTTATCCCTTGCTTGACGTGACATCATGACGCGTGTTTTCTCATACTCTGATAATTCCTAAATTCGGAGAAAATGCGGCAGTTGGTATCAGAGGGAGGTTGCTTGACAAGTTTTTCAGGCAACCTTCCTTTGTTTGCATTAGTAGTTCAGCATCATGTCATTCACACACCGATATGTCATCAGCACGTCTTGGCAAAAGCACGAACACTACACTCATAGCATAACATGAAGTATACGGGGAATATTATGCAGTATGGGATGCATAATATGTGTTCGTATATGGATCCACCATAAGGGCAACATGTGAGGGTTATGTAGTATGGGATGCATAACCTCACCACATGGCTACGACTAGCTCGTTTTCTTTTCGTTGCATGAGAATGTTATGTAGTATGGGATGCATAACATTTTCATGTGTACTCCGCTCATATCATGCATTAGGGCCTTTTTAGAATGCATAGCACAAACATGCATAGCATAACATTACATAAGCACAACGTGCCAAGCTAAAGACTGGCAGGATGACATATGTACACACATAAGCTTTCAAGCCAAAAGTAATACAAATTCATGCATTCCCGATCTAGGCACATGAATTAGCATAGTGGTGGTTAACCATCCTAGGTTAGGACATAACATCAATTTTTGTAAAAAGATAAACTCCCAGAGCAAGTTTAGCAGCTTTAAGTTCATATCTATATATGTATTGTCTATACTTGTAGTTGGGTCTAGCTGTTGTACTAGGATCGAACTAGTGTTGCTATGATTTTAGGATGGCGAGACGTCCTTCGACTAGATCGACTCCCCTGACTGAGGGTGAGTCATTTTGAGCTTAGAATGACGCGGTAATCGAGAGCCTGCGGCAGAGTAGCGATGCCATGAGCAGGCAGATGGTAGAGATGCAGGCCCAGATTCAGTCCCTGGTAGCGGTTGTGGCAGGTCAGACTCAAGGAGTGCAAGGTCCTGCAGGGGGGTTAGCTATCCCTCCTCCTCTTGCACCCTTAAGACCTCCAGTGGTGGTGCCAGCAGAGATGGCCTTCATCTCGCAGTTTCAGAGGCTGAGCCCTCCCACTTATGATGGGAAGGCAGACTTTATGGCCATAGACGATTGGCTGATCTCCATGGAGGAGATGTTCTCATACTCCGGGATTGCAGATGACCAGAGGGTGATGATAGCCGCCTATCAGCTTAAAGGTTTGGCTAAGAGTTGGTGGCCGAGAGAAAAGGAGAGCTTGGTAGTTGGATGCTCTTGGGAAATGTTCAAGGAGATGCTGTTGAGGAAGTTCTTACCCTCGGTCGAGCGTGACCGCCTCATGAACGACTTCCTCCATCTAAAGCAAAGGCAACTCACGGTGAATGAGTATGAGATAGAGTTCAGCAAGTTGAGCCGTTTTGCCCCTGGATTGGTCAGCATTGAGGCTGATCGAGTTAAGCGATTTCTCGGTGGCTTGAGGAGCGAGGTGCAGCAGTTGATCAGTGCTTATGGGTCAGAGACTTATGCAGGAGTAGTGGAGGCTGCTCTGAAGGTGGAGGCTATTGAGACTGCAAAGAGCAGAGGCCAGCAAATGAAGAAGGACAAGAGGAAGTCTGTGGAGGAGAAGAAACCCCAGGTACCCAGTGCGGCTCCGGGAAAGAGGAGCAAAGTGGTGTGCAGCTTCTGTGGCCGGTCAGGCCACCCTGTCGAGAGATGTTTCAAGAAGGCAGCAGCTCAGAGGAAGGAGCAGGTTCATGCGATTCAGGGTGCTCCTAGGAGAGATGTCTCATGTTCTGTTTGCAAGCGACCCGGGCATGACGCGGTTCAGTGCTGGTCTAAGGATAAAGTCTGCTTTCAGTGTGGGCAGAAGGGACACATCAAGTGTAGATGTCCTCAGGTCCAGCCTGCTCTTCATGCAGTTCCACTACAGGCATTACCTCCACCTCAGCGTGTGGACAAAGGAAAGGGAAAGCTGAACGTGATCTCTTCCGAGGAGGCTCAAGCTTCGACTCAAGTCATCTCAGGTTAGTTATCTTTCCAGCTTGAAGGTTTTGTTCTTGTTTTACTAGAATGTTTGTAGTATTTTTGTGGTAGTTCCTTAGTTATATATTTCTATAGGGAAGTTTAAGGTGAAGAACCGTTGGGCGCGTGTTCTGTTTGACTCCGGCGCTACCAACTCGTTCGTGGCT
Organism: Platanthera zijinensis; assembly: GCA_039513925.1. Classification (NCBI taxonomy): domain Eukaryota; kingdom Viridiplantae; phylum Streptophyta; class Magnoliopsida; order Asparagales; family Orchidaceae; genus Platanthera; species Platanthera zijinensis. Next base: position 15,391,534 of record CM077083.1, read on the forward strand.
AGAGCCTTTGTGGAGCGACATCGGTTGACTTTAGATCGAGTTCGGATACCTTCGGTGTCAAGTTCCCCTCTGGTGAATCTGTGTTGTCAGATTTGGGCATGTTAGATTGCCCTGTTTTGTTAGGGGACTTCCTTGCGAAGGCAGACCTGGAGATGATTGATCTGGAGGACTTCGATGTTATTCTGGGCATGGACTGGCTGTCTAGGTATGATGCGGTTATTCAGTGCAAAGGGAAGCGCTTGGACTTCATCAGGGACGACGGTCAGCCCGGAAGCGTGTATGCAGATCTGAGCCAGGATTCTCCTGTCATCTCTGCGGTATGTGCTCAGTAGCTGTTTCTTTCGGATTGTTTTGCTTGTTTGGTCTCGGTGGTTGGGACCGCTGTTAGTGTACAGCGCTTGGAGGAGATTCCAGTTGTTCGTGATTTCGTCGATGTTTTTCCTGATGACCTTCCTGGTCTTCCTCCCGAGCGGGATGTTGAGTTTGTGATCAATTTGGAGCCGGGTACGCGTCCAATTGCTAAGGCGCCATACTGGATGGCCCCTCGTGAGCTAGAGGAGTTGCGAGTCCAGTTAGATGAGTTGTTGGCGAAAGGGTTTACCAGGCAGAGTTCATCGCCTTGGGGTGCTCCTGTTCTATTTGTGAAAAAGAAGGATGGGTCGATGCGGCTTTGTACCGACTACAGGGAGTTGAACAAAGTCACTATTAAGAACAGGTACCCTCTGCCCAGGATCGATGATTTATTTGACCAGTTGCGCGGTAGCACGGTTTTCTCCAAGATCGACCTTCGTTCGGGCTATCATTAGCTTAGGATCCGTGAGGCAGATATTCCACGGACTGCGTTTAGATCGAGGCATGGACATTTTGAGTTCTTAGTGATGTCATTTGGATTGACCAGCGCACCATCAGCGTTCATGGATATGATGAACCGGGTGTTCAAGGATTTCCTAGATAAGTTCGTGGTGGTCTTCATCGATGACGTGTTGGTTTATTCTCGCAGTGCTGAGGAGCATGAGCAGCATCTGCGCTTGGTTCTATCGGAGTTTAGGAACCACAAGTTATTCACCAAGCAAGTGTGAATTTTGGTTGCCTCAGGTCTCATTTCTGGGCCACGTAGTGAATAAGGATGGGATCTCGGTCGACCCAGAAAAGATCGCAGCAGTGATGGATTGGAGTAGGCCGGGCACGCCTAAGGAGATCAGGAGCTTCCTAGGGTTGGCCGGCTACTACAGGAGGTTTGTGGAGGGTTTCTTTACCCTAGCTGCACCTTTGACCAAGCTGACTCAGAAGAACGTGGCTTTTGTTTGGAGCGAGAAGTGCGAAGAAGCCTTTCTGGAGTTAAAGAAGAGATTGTGCACTGCTCCTGTTCAGACCTGATAGTTTTACTTTCAAGACAACCTAAACACCTAGAGGGGGGGTGAATAGGTTCTAATTTCTTGTCTATAAATCTAGGCAGAATTCAATTACAATTTAAAACATCTAGCACAGCATTCACAGACAACTAAGCATCACAGATTGCACAATGTTTTATAGTGGTTCCCCAAGGTCTGGGTACATCCACTTTCCCCCTTCACCTATCTAGCAATATGCTAGATTCGGCCAAACTTCCACTATACTCAGATCCTCAGATCCTACAGCTCAGAACCAGGATAGGTTCCTACAACTCAGGCTCAACATCCCTACCTCAGCCTTGCCTCAAGGCCTACCACTCAGAGAATAATCTTCTCCTACACTCAGGCAAATATCCCTACCACTCAGAGATCACCTCTCCTACACTCAGCCTTTATAACACAGGCTTACAACTCAGATCTGTGTAAACAGATCCTACAGAAATTTAGAAAAAGATATTTTGATGTCTTGCCTTTGTTGAGAGAGAAGAGGACAATACACTTCTTGATCAGCTGATGAAATCAACTGAATCTGAGCTTTCTTCAAAGCTTCTTGAATCTGAACTTAGCTGAGTTGATTTCCAAACAGCTTCTTGAGAAACCACTGATGGCTTCCTTCTTCTTCTTCAAGATGACTGGATCTCCCTCTATCCAATACCTTTACTGATACTTCAGACTTCTTCTTCTTAGACCTTCTGATGAAGATCTTCTTTAGAGCTTAGCACTTTCTTGAATTGAAACTTCAACAGGATCGTAATCCTTCTGTTTCTTCTTGTAGGATTTTCTTCTAATATTTTTCTTGGCTAAGCTGTATATGTAATTCCTTCTGAATGTGTCTATTTATATACTTTCTTCATGGTAACTGGCTGATCCGGTTTCTAACTGTTTTCTGACAGGTCTGACAGCTTCAGTTAAACTGTGGCAACCCACAGCTGTCAAGTCTTCAAACAGTTCTTGTACCTTAGCCTTGGACAGCAAAATATCGAGACAGTTTGTTAGAAAGTGTCGAGACCAATCTGTCTATCTGTGTCGACACAAGTGACTTTGGTGTCGACACAGTCTTTGATGATGTTGACTGAGTTGCCTTTAAGTCGACACAGCTTCTTCAGAAAATAACTTGGTCTAGACTCTACAGAGTGTCGACACAAGTCCTGTGTGTCGACACAGTTGTTGTAGATTCAGAACTCAGCATGTGTCGACTCAGCCTTCAGGTGTCGACACAGCAATCTTTAATCCTGCCAAAATGTGTCGACTCAGTCTTCTGGTGTCGACACAAGCATAGTCGACTTCTGCCAATATGTGTCGACACAGTCTACTGGTGTCGACACATCCACCCAGTGTCGACACAGTTGTGGTCGACTATCTTCTTCTGTGAGTCAACTATCTTTCTCTGGTCGACTATCTTTCACTAGTCGACTATCTTTCACGGTGTCGACTAACCTTCTCTGGTCGACTATCTTTCACGGTGTCGACTAACCTTCTCAGGTCGACTATCTTTCACGGTGTCGACACTGCTTCTCTGGTCGACTATCTTTCACGGTGTCGACACTGCTTCCCAGTGCTGAGGTCGACGATTTTCTATATGTGTCGACACTGCTTCCCAGTGTCGACATAACTGTGGTCGACTATCATTCTCTGTGTCGACACTGATATTCTGAAGTGTCGACACAAATATTCTGAAGTGTCGACACAATTTCTTCAGGTGTCGACATGTGGACTTAGAATATTTTTCTGCATTCTTTAATACTTCTTCACCTGCACATGTCAACTCAAAACAACATCAAATACACCTTGATGTATATCATTGAGCTAAGTTGGGCTTCTTCAAATCAGGTACACATTTTCCAATGTACCCAACAATCTCCCCCTATTTGGAGAAGTCATAACCCTATAGCCAATGATATACACCATTTATAAAAAGTATAAACTGATGATATATGACATAACAGGAATACTTAATATAAACAAAACATAAAAACAATCCATCACAGAATGAACATTATATGATGCCAAACAACATTTTGTTTATAACTTGATAATGTTTGAATACAGAGAATTACATTTAATGATTTAATCAAAACATTACAAAATACTTTGAAAGAACTAAAAAAAAATTAAGACTGATCAGGCTCTTTAATGACAATCCCTTTGCCAGATAGAACTTGAGCCTTCACAGGAGCTTCAGAATCTTCAGCTGGCTTCTTGCCTTTTAGATCAGCCTTCTTCTTTGCTTCTTCCTTGAGCCTTTGCCTTTCAAAATAATGAAAGGGCTTTGGGAAGTACTTGCTTGGCTCCTGAGCATCTGTAGGCAGCCTACCCAGCTTGGCTTTTCTTCTAAACTGTACAATGGCCTCTTGCCTGGCTTCATACTTCTGTCATTCCATCTCATTGTACCACTTGCCTCTTTCCTGCACTTGGTCTTTGACAGCCTTTCATGCAGTGAGTATTATATTTCTGGAAGTAGGACTCCACTGCTCAAAGTCTGGCTTAAGTTCAGCCTGCTCTCTAAACCTTTTCTTAGATAGAAGAGCATCTTGCTGGTCTTTCAAAGTAGCCTCAGGCTTATCAACCTTCCCAATAACAATATTAGTAACCTCCTTTGGAGGACTATACATCCCTTGAACCTGCTGATCAATCATATCATAATCTGGAGGGGGGTAAATGACTTGGGCAACCTCAGGTTGATTGCCTTCAAGTAGACTTGTTTGTATTCCTGACTCAGCCACTATAGCATCATCACACAATGGGGGATATCCCAATGTGGCTCGAATACTATTGGTCACCCATTTAGTGTGCTCTGAGCCTGCATGAACTAGCATCCTCTCCCCTTTTATGGCTTCTCTAGAAACATGATCTCTGAGATCTTCCTTTTGAAATCTGATTTGGCCATCCAGATAATTCACACCCTCTTTAAAAAATGGTTTTAACTTTAGAAGCTTGTCAGATATTTCCTTTTGAGAGGTAGTGATTGCATTCTTAATAGAAGTAATAGCAGCTTGAAAGTTCTTATCAAATTCTTCCATTTCTTTTGCTCTATCTGCAGGCAGGCCTGGAACAACCTTTTTCAATTCCTCTATGATCTCATGATGAGATTCAGTTAAATTGTCATTCATTCTTAACTGATTTTCCAAGACATAGCTTTGCTTTAAAGCAATGTCATCCACCTTAGGGATGATAGTCTGCTGTTGTTTTGCCAGATATACCACAGCATTACCTCCCTTATGGAAGCAATCTGTCATTTCCTTCTTATGCAAATTGACCTCAAACCTAATTGATTTTATATCTTGAGCTAAGTCAAATTGCAGGGACTTGTTGTTCTCATCAACATATTTTTCTATAGCCACTCTGTGTTCATCCAATTTCACTTGTAAATCTACCAAGAACTTGTTATAATCAAAGTCAGAAGGAGTGTGATGTGCTGTAGACTGTAGAGCCTGCTTATAGCTCTTGCTCCTTCTCTAGAAGACCATAAGTTTTCTCTTTTTAGCCACCCTGGCTTCTTCAGTCTCTGAATCAGAAGTACTATCAATTTGAACTCTTTCTTTAGGAGGAGGAGAAACAGCTGCTTCAGTGCCATGTTGTACAGTCTCAACATGCACTGGCTCCCCTTCAATTTCTTGCTCCACTTCCAGACTATCAGTAATTATTTCATCATTTGGAAATAACTCCTCCAGAGTATATTCCTTCTGGGCTTGATCATTTGCAGTATTCAAATTTGGAGATTGATCAATTTGAGCATCTTCTTGCACTTGCTCCTCCTGGACCTGTGCAGAAATAGAAATATTAGAAATCTCTTTTATAGGAAAATACTCCAGCTCCCCCTGCACCTGTACCTGGTCATGAGTAGATACAGTTTGTGTAGGTGAATAAACTTGCTGAGCTGGTATACTTACTTTTTCTTCTTGAACTGCAGGTATTGTGGCATCCTGAACTTGTGTAGATGCAGGTTGATCTTCAACCTCTAGTCTTACTTGCTCTTCTTGTGGATGCCCAGTACTGGTAGCATGACCTGGGGATTTCTCAGGTGAATCCTGCCTTTCCACTTCAGGCATCTCTTTGGTCAGCACCCTATCCCATCTGGAGAACAATCTCATGTCCATCCTTCTCATGTGATTAATTTTAGTTCCAGGTTGTTTTTGCATAACCTCAGGAATCTCCTTACTTAGGTATATACTCATTATCCTAGCCAGATTTGGCTTCTTGATTCCTTCCTTAATCTTCTCAAAGACTACAGATGACCAATCCGTAGGAATTGTAAAAACAATCCTGGTCATTAGGCTGAACATATAGGCAGAATCCTATCATGTCCACCTGGCTTGCACAGAATAACTTTTCCAACTACTTCTGACAGAAACTTGCCTTGTTGATTCATTCCTTTCCGATTGAACGCAGCTCCAATTTTCATGGTGGATTCCAATCCACACCATTGAAGAGCCTCTCTAGATTTAGAAGCAGGGACATCCTCTTCATTCTCAATTGTAGGTAATTGCAGAATTGTTCTTATCTTTCTTGGTGTAATCTCCACAGGTGACCCATGAACTGTGGATTTTATCTGATGACTTTCAGAGTTTACAGATGCAGAGGTAAAGAACTCGTGCACCTCCTTCTTCCATATCTTTGATGGTTCGGAGACCAGAAATTCTAAACCTGAGTCGGAGAGGAGAGAGATAACCCCAAGAACATCTGGAGGAGCAGCTGCAAAGGCCTGGCGCACCAACTCATATCCTTCATTCATATTGTCTTCAATCTTCGGCGCCATTGATCAGTCGAGAAAGCTTGAAAGATGAGAGAAAGAAAGAGAGAGGGAGAATGTCGACACAGGGTTTCGAAAACCTTGAAAGCGTGTCGACAGAATGAGTTTTTGACCTATTTATACCTTCTGTTTAAAGAAGATCAAAAGTCGCCAAAAACAGACTATAAGTGTCGACACAGATGGATTGTGTCGACACAAGCTTCTATTGTCTCGACTACAAGTTCGTCTACTATGTGTCGACACCAATTTGCGGTTATGTCGACACCAGAGATATATAGTAGAGCATCAGAAATTCTGTGTCGACTCTTAGTATAAGTGTCGACACAAAATCTGTAAGTGTCGACACCACTATCCTGGTGAAGTCGACATTACATTCCTGGATAAGTCGACAATAAGATTATTAAGTGTCGACACATATTTTCTGTGTCGACACAATATCTCTGACTTGTCGACATTACTACCCTGAGTCGACACATTATTACTGAATGTGTCGACACCATCTTACTTAGCCAATTTTTGTTTGTTCATCACAACTTATAAGTACAACAAAGTACTTTATACTACTTCAATGTGTCTTAATATCACTTGAATGTCTTGTTACCACTTCAACTTTATTGTTGATGATTTTGTGATTACACTAATCAATGGTTAACATACCTAATTCAATTTTGAATTTATTGAATTTGGTCTCATCTAGGGGCTTAGTAAACACATCTGCTATTTGATAATCTGTTTTCACAAATTCCAATGAGATGTCTTCTTTTTCTACATGTTCTCTAAGAAAATGGTATTTTATTTATGTATGCTTAGTTCTACTATGAGAAACAGGATTATTAGCAATAGAAATTGCACTCTTAGAATCACACAAAAGAGGTATTCTACTTACTTGAATACCATAATCCTTTAGCTGATGTTGCATCCATAATAGCTGTGCACAGCAGCTTCCAGCAGCAACATACTCAGACTCAGCTGTGGAAATTGCCACACTGGTCTGCTTCTTACTACTCCATGATATTAGTCTTCCTCCCAGGAATTGACAAGTACCTGTAGTACTCTTTCTATCCTCTCTACATCCTGCAAAATCTGCATCTGAATAGCCTGTTAGTTAAAAATCTCTATTCCTAGGGTACCAAAGACCTAGATTAGGTGTGCCCTTAAGATATCTCAGAATCCTTTTGACTGCAGTATAATGAGATTCTTTAGGGCAGGCTTGGTACCTAGCACAGACACATGTAGCATACATAATATCTGGTCTACTAGCAGTGAGATAGAGTAGTGAGCCAACTATTCCTCTATACAAAGTCTCATCAACAGGTTTACCTGCATCATCTTTGCATATAGGCATACTTGTTCCCATAGGAGTTCTCATGGTAGAGGATGACTCCATACCATATTTCTTAATCAATTCTTTGGTGAACTTAGACTGGGATATGGACAAGCCATCATCAGTCTGTCTTACTTGGAGTCCCAAGAAGAATTTCAGTTCCCCCATACTGCTCATCTCAAACTTCCCTTGCATAAGTTTGGCAAACTTTTTACAAAGGTTGTTTTCAGTAGATCCAAAGATTATGTCATCAACATAGATCTGAACTAAGATGATCTTGCCTTTGGATTCCCTAAGGAATAGAGTTTTGTCAATTTTTCCTCTTGAGAATTTATTCTCAATAAGGAAAGTAGACAGGGTTTCATACCAAGCCCTTGGGGCTTGCTTTAACCCATACAGAGCTTTCCTAAGCTTATAAACAAAATCAGGTTTAAGAGGATCTACAAAACCTGATGGCTGCTCTACATATACTTCTTCTTTAAGATCACCATTCAGAAATGCTGACTTCACATCTATCTGGTATACTTTGAAGTCTTGATAGGCTGCATAGGCAAAGAATATTCTGATTGCCTCCAGCCTTGCTACTGGAGCAAAGGTTTGATCAAAGTCAATCCCTTCTTCCTGCCTGTATCCTTTTGCAACCAATCTTGCTTTATTCTTTACTATTATTCCACTTTCATCTAGCTTGTTCCTATAGATCCATTTTGTGCCAATTATGTTGTGGCCTCTTGGTTTAGGAACAAGCTCCCAGACATTGCACCTTCTGAATTGATTCAGCTCCTCTTGCATAGCATCAATCCAGTGCTGGTCTTGGATAGCTTCTTCAAACTTCTTAGGCTCCATTTGTGACAGGAAACTTGAATGTAGAACTGTGTTTTGATTTCTGCTTTTAGTTTGCACCCCTTGTCTTGGATCACCTATTATCTGATCAGCTGGATGATCTCTTAAATGTCTTGTAGCTGGAGGAAGATTTCCTTCTGGTTGAACATCTCCAGCTCCTTCATTTAACTGATTCTCTTGATTTTCATCAGCTTCTATAGTGTCTTGTTCTCCCCCTGGACAGAAGCCTTCATTTTCCAATGCCCCATCTTCCTTTGATACTTCAGTAATAGAAAGCTTGTCCATACTTTTGCTTATACCTGTTGAGTCATTTGATCTACAAGACAACTCACAGTTGATTAATCTTGTTTCATGAAACACAACATGCACAGATTCTTCAACAACTTGAGTAGTCAAGTTGAAGATTCTATAGGCCTTACTATTTGTGTTGTACCCAACAAATATCTCATCCTGGGATTTGGCAGCAAACTTAGTCAAATATGACTTGCCATTGTTAAGTATATAACACTTGCAACCAAAGATCTTAAAGTAAGATAGATTTGGTTTTCTGCCTTTCACAATCTCATAGGGAGTCATTTTGTGACTTTTGGTGATAGTAGCCCTATTGATTACATGACAAGCAGTGTTAACTGCCTCAGCCCAAAAATATTCTGGGAGAGAGGTGTCACTCAATAGAGTTCTACCAGCTTCAATTAATGTTCTATTCTTTCTTTCAGCAATTCCATTTTGCTGAGGTGTTCTAGGTGAGGAGAACTCTTGGAAAATCCCAAAGTCTTTACACAAGTTTGTTATGCTTTCAGATTGAAACTCAGTACCATGGTCACTTCTGATTTTGACCACTGTACTATTCAGTTCATTCTGAATTTGCTTTACAAAATTAAGTAATACACTTGGGGTTTCAGATTTTTGTCTCAGAAAGAACACCCATGTAAATCTAGAATAGTCATCTACAACCACAAAAGTATAGACCTTCCTACCTAGACTATGAACTGGCATAAGACCAAAAAGATCCATATGCAAGAGGTATAAGCACCTCACAGAATCCTTGTTTTCAAGGCTTTGAAAGGAGGATTTTGTCTGCTTGCCCTTTTGACAAGCTGAGCATATCCTTTCCTTTATACACTTAATTTGAGATCCATTCTTCACTAACTCTTTGCTAAAGAGTTGGCCAATTGTCTTGTAGTTTAGATGAGCCAATCTCTTGTGCCACTTAACATAATGAGAAGCATTGTCATCAGCTACAAGACAGATGGGAGAAGCCTTATTCTCACATTCAAAATTAAGACAATATACATTTCTCTTCCTATACCCAGTCAATATGATCTTTTGATCACTTGACCTCTTGATATGACATCCATCTTTAACAAATGAAATGTCATATCCTAAATCACTTAGCTGGCTTATGCTTATTAGATTATGTTTCAAACCTTTTACATAAGCCACTTGAGTGATAGTAATTAGGTTAGAAGAAATGTTACAAAACCCTTTGATGACTCCTTTTTCAGATCCACCAAAGATCACTTTAGGTCCATCTTTGACAGATGAATACTCCTTCAGCAGCCCCTTTGTTCCAGTCATGTGCCTGGAACAACCACTATCCAAGTACCATATAAGGGCATGGTTACTTGGATTCACCTGCAACACAGAATTACTTACCCTTAGAACCCAAGTAAGTCTTGGGTCCTTGGTTCAGGTTAGCATAAATAAAGCTACCATAACCTCTTCTAACAGGTAGACTATTGTTCTTTATAACACTTGGGTTATATCAGCAGTCTAGTGCAAAATGGCCTCTCTTGCCACAGCACCAACATTCAAACTTATTGTATCTAGATCTAGATATATCCTTGTCAGAAGAATTTCTGTTCATTGCTGGTGCTTCAGCAACTTCACGTACTAATTTCTTAAAACCATTGGGTTTATGACCATAGGTAGGCCTGCTTGCATTTACACCCTTGTTCTTCAGAACATTAGTCTTAATATGACCTTGAATATCTTCATGATCATATTTGTTAGAAGGCACTTTCACCTTACTAAACTTTATGGGGACTGAAAGGTTTAGTGGCTGAGCAGGAGCTTTGCCTTTCCTCTTGAATCTGTCAGCCCTGAAGTTACCTTTGAATCCTAATCCAGCCTTACCCTTTTGAGTGACAAATTCATCTATCAAGGGTAAGACAGATTTTGGCTTAGAGTAACTAGCCACTAAATCCCTTTCAATTCTAAGTCTGGCCTCCAGACTCTTTACTTGATCATTAGTATAATTAATTGTGCTCATCTGAATAATAGTTATATTCTTCAGCTTGGCAATTTCATTTAATTTTTGATCAATAACTTTTTCTAACTCAGTTGTAGCAACCCTTAGTTCAGCAATTTCCTGAGCCTGAGATTTAACCAGGTTCTTGCTTTTCTTAAGGGCCTGCAACAGGTCCCCATACTTGTCTATCAATTGATAGACATCTCATTCAGATTCAGATGCATCTACATCTGTTGATGCAGATGTAGCTGATTCTTCACTTGTACAACAAATAGATGTAATAGAAGGACATTGTACCTTATTATGACCAGACTGATTCTGGCATATGTCCTCTTCTGATCCTGCCATCAGCCCCATACACTGATGATCCTTTTGTTCATTGATGGAGTCTAGCAACTGTAGAAACTCCTCTTCTTCAGATGCAGCATATAGTCCAATATATGCTTCAGCTTCAGATTCTGACTCTGAAGTTGACTGGTCTGTTAGACTCTTATCTCTCTTTGCAACAAAGGATTTCTCCTTCTTGCCTTTCTGATAAGTCTTCTTTTTGTCTGAAGATTCCTTTCTCTTATCAGGACAGTCAGCCACTACATGTCCAGGCCTATTGCAACAATAGCAGACAATCTTTGAAGTAGTGGCTTTGCTGGGCTTTGATCTGCTCTTCTCTTTCCTTGATGACCTTTTCTTCTGATAATAGTCATCAACTTGCTGTGATGTGGAAGGCCTAGACTTCCATTGCTTCTTTTTCAAGAACCTTTGGAATTGCCTTGTGAATGCAGCAAAGTCTGCATCTGAATCACAGCTTTCTGAACCCTTATCTGAATTTTCAGAACTATCTTCTGCAACTTCCTTAGGAGGAGATGGTGATTTCCTCCTATTCTTTCTAGTGGCTTCTGCATTGAATGCCACAGTCTTTTCTCTATGCTCTCCTCTTGAATTCTTTTCCTCCTCCTTCCTCACCATAAGTTGCATTTCATAGGATAGCAACTTTCCAAACAAGGTGGGAGGAGATATCTCTGCCAATTTAGTCACTTCTCTTATGGCACAGATCTTTGTGTCCCAATCCTTTGTTAAGGATCTCAAGAATTTGTCATTCAGTTCATAAGTACTGAAGACTCTTCCATAGGACATAAGCTCATTCACAATTCTATAGAATTTCTTGTAGCACTCAGTTATGCTATCAGATTTTCCTTGTCTAAAACTTTCATACTCCTGATTGAGCATAGATTTCCTGTCCTGCCTCACTTCTTCAGATCCCTCCATGTAGACAATCAATGTGTCCCACATCTCTTTGGAGGTCTTGCAGTGAATCAGATTCTGAAAAGTTGAATCATCTATGGCACTAACAATAATGTTCTGAGCTCTTTTATCCATGGTTGCCAAGATGATTTCATCCTTGGTCATTTCTGAATAACTCTTTGGAGTTTGGATATTTGCATTAAGAACTGATACCTTCATTGGAATGAAGGGGCCTTCCTGTACTGTGATGTAACTCCTTGGGTCAGATGCTTCCATAAACAGTCTGACTCTTTCTTTCCAAATTCCAAAAATTTCTTTCTTGCATATGGGTAATTTCATAGACCCTAGCTCCTTATGATTCTCACCAGAACCCATCTTTTTGAATCTTGATTCTGCCTATCAGATCTACCTCAGACTGTTAAGTCCTTTTTGAGGAACCTCCCTCTGATACCACTTGATAGTTTTACTTTCAAGATAACCTAAACACCTAGAGGGGGGGTGAATAGGTTCTAATTTCTTGTCTATAAATCTAGGCAGAATTCAATTACAATTTAAAACATCTAGCACAGCATTCACAGACAACTAAGCATAACAGATTGCACAATGTTTTATAGTGGTTCCCCAAGGTCTGGGTACATCCACTTTCCCCCTTCACCTATCTAGCAATATGCTAGATTCGGCCAAACTTCCACTATACTCAGATCCTCAGATCCTACAGCTCAGAACCAGGATAGGTTCCTACAACTCAGGCTCAACAGCCCTACCTCAGCCTTGCCTCAAGGCCTACCACTCAGAGAATAATCTTCTCCTACACTCAGGCAAATAGCCCTACCACTCAGAGATCACCTCTCCTACACTCAGCCTTTATAACACAGGCTTACAACTCAGATCTGTGTAAACAGATCCTACAGAAATTTAGAAAAAGATATTTTGATGTCTTGCCTTTGTTGAGAAAGAAGAGGACAATACACTTCTTGATCAGCTGATGAAATCAACTGAATCTGAGCTTTCTTCAAAGCTTCTTGAATCTGAACTTAGCTGAGTTGATTTCCAAACAGCTTCTTGAGAAACCACTGATGGCTTCCTTCTTCTTCTTCAAGATGACTGGATCTCCCTCTATCCAACACCTTTACTGATACTTCAGACTTCTTCTTCTTAGACCTTCTGATGAAGATCTTCTTTAGAGCTTAGCACTTTCTTGAATTGAAACTTCAACAGGATCGTAATCCTTCTGTTTCTTCTTGTAGGATTTTCTTCTAATATTTTTCTTGGCTAAGCTGTATATGTAATTCCTTCTGAATGTGTCTATTTATAGACTTTCTTCATGGTAACCGGCTGATCCGGTTTCTAACTGTTTTCTGACAGGTCTGACAGCTTCAGTTAAACTGTGGCAACCCACAGCTGTCAAGTTTTCAAACAGTTCTTGTACCTTAGCCTTGGACAGCAAAATATCGAGACAGTCTGTTAGAAAGTGTCGAGACCAATCTGTCTATCTGTGTCGACACAAGTGACTTTGGTGTCGACACAGTCTTTGATGATGTCGACTGAGTTGCCTTTAAGTCGACACAGCTTCTTCAGAAAATAACTTGGTCTAGACTCTGCAGAGTGTCGACACAAGTCCTGTGTGTCGACACAGTTGTTGTAGATTCAGAACTCAGCATGTGTCGACTCAGCCTTCAGGTGTCGACACAGCAATCTTCAATCCTGCCAAAATGTGTCGACTCAGTCTTCTGGTGTCGACACAAGCATAGTCGACTTCTGCCAATATGTGTCGACACAGTCTACTGGTGTCGACACATCCACCCAGTGTCGACACAGTTGTGGTCGACTATCTTCTTCTGTGAGTCGACTATCTTTCTCTGGTCGACTATCTTTCACTAGTCGACTATCTTTCACGGTGTCGACTAACATTCTCTGGTCGACTATCTTTCACGGTGTCGACTAACCTTCTCTGGTCGACTATCTTTCACGGTGTCGACACTGCTTCTCTGGTCGACTATCTTTCACGGTGTCGACACTGCTTCCCAGTGCTGAGGTCGACGATTTTCTTTATGTGTCGACACTGCTTTCCAGTGTCGACATAACTGTGGTCGACTATCATTCTCTGTGTCGACACTGATATTCTGAAGTGTCGACACAAATATTCTGAAGTGTCGACACAATTTCTTCAGGTGTCGACATGTGGACTTAGAATATTTTTCTGCATTCTTTAATACTTCTTCACCTGCACATGTCAACTCAAAACAACATCAAATACACCTTGATGTATATCATTGAGCTAAGTTGGGCTTCTTCAAATCAGGTACACATTTTCCAATGTACCCAACAAGACCCTTCCTACTGAGGGTGTGGATTATGATGTATACGTGGATGCTTCGCATGTAGGTCTGGGATCCGTATTAATGCAGGTTAGAAAGGTAATTGCTTATGGGTCAAGGCAACTGAAGACTCATGAGAAGAATTATCCTACGCATGACCTTGAGTTTGCTGCGGTAATCTATGCGTTGAAGTTGTGGAGGCATCTACTTTATGGGGCTCAGTGCAAGATCTTCACTGACCATAAGAGCCTGAAGTACGTGTTCACGCAGAAGGAGTTGAATCTGCGCCAGCGGCGGTGGCTAGAGTATGTGGCCGATTATGATGTAGAGATCCAGTATCATCCAGGCAAGGCCAATGTGGTGGTCGACGCCCTGAGCCGAAAAATGGGAAAGATCTTTAATCTCACCACCGATTGTTTAGTGGAGGAGTTCCTCCTTATGGATATATCGGTGGGATGTTGTGGCTTGCAGAGTAGTTTATCAGTGGCAGAGCCGTCTTGGATTTCTTTGACCAGATTGCACCAGAAGGATGATCCGGATCTTCTACACTTATTCTCCAGGACTGAGAGAGGAGAGTTGCCGGATTATTACATCGATGATGTGGGAACTTTGAAGTACCGCGGCAGAGTTTGCATCCCCGCTGTTGGGGACATTAGGGGTATGGTTTGCAGATAGGCTCATGGATCCAGCGTTGCCTACCATTCAGGATCTACGAAGATGTATCGTGACTTAAAGCAAATTGCCTGGTGGTATGGCATGAAAGGTGATGTAGCCCGATTTGTTGCTGAATGCCGCACTTGCAAGCGTGTGAAGGCCGATCATGGAAGGCCTGGTGGCAAGTTGACTTCGTTAGAGATCCCGACTTGGAAGTGGGAAAGTATATCTATGGATTTCATCACGGGCTTACCGAAATCCCCGAGGGGATTTGATTCTGTCTAGGTCATAGTGGATAGACTGACGAAGTGTGCTCACTTCATGCCATATAAGATTGATTACCCGATGAAGAAGATAGCGGAGTTGTACTTGAATGAAGTCATCTGACTGTACGGTGTGTCGGTTAGCATCATTTCTGATCGAGACTCCCAGTTTACTTCTCGTTTTTGGCAGAGTCTGCAGGAGGGTTTGGGTACGGATCTGAGGTATTCTACTGCTTACCACCCACCGACCAATGGGCAGATGGAGCGGGTGAACCAGATAGTTGAGGATATGATCTGATGCTATATTTTAGACCACGGTAGAGCGTGGGATGAGCGGATGCGACTTATGAAATTTGCATACAACAACAGTTATCAGGAGAGCTTGCAGATGCCTCTGTTCGAAGCCTTGTATGGGAGGCGCTGCAGAACTCTGTTGTTTTGGGATGAGGCTGGTGAGAGGCCTTTGTTGGGTCCTGATGCGCTTGAGGAAATGGAAGTCGCAGTGAAGCTTATTCGAGAGAAGCTTCGTATAGCTCAGGAGAGGTATGAGAAGAACGCCAATCGGCGTAGGTCTGCCTTGGAGTTTTCTGTAGGGGACCTTGTATTTCTTAAGGTTTCCCCGATGGTGGGTGTAAAGAGGTTTGGTAAGAATTGGAAATTGGACCCGAGGTATGTAGGCCCGTTTAAGATTATGGAGCGGATTGGCATGTCAGCTTACAGGTTGGATTTGTCAGCAAACTTCCCAGGTGTTCATAATGTTTTCCATGTAAGCCAATTGTGAAAGTGTGTGCGCAGCAGTGGGCAAGTCTTGGACGTTGTGCCCCAGTTGGAGCCCAACCTCTCTTTTGTTGAAGTGTCGGTTCGTATTTTGGATACTCAGGAACGGGTGCTGCGAAGGAAGTCCATTCTGATGGTGAAAGTTCTATGGAAGAATCAGGATTTGGAGAGCGTGACTTGGGAGCTAGAGTCGATTATGAGGGAGGCTCACCCTCAACTGTTTCCCTGATTGGTTTGGTTGTTTCCTTCTTGTAATGTTTGGATTATTACTTTCCTTCTATAGTAGAAGTGTCGTGCGTAAAGTTTCGGGACGAAACTTTCTTTTAGGGGGAGTGACTGTAACGCCCCCGATTTTTGCTACGATTATTAAATTCTCGTTTGACGTTACGTCGATGCGTTTTCTTGGCTTGTGCCATCTGTGTAGTGTGGTCTTAACTCCTTAGAACTGAGTGCCCTATTTTGTAGCCTGTTGGCAAGATCTCCCTAGCAAGCCGAGTCGTTTTGGGTGACCCGATGTGGCCTCTCGGGGGGATGCTTGTGTTTTGGCTTCGGGTGGGTGTAACTTGAGTTCTGTTTGTCGAAAGTTAGTTTGGACTTCGCCGTTGCGTTCGTAGAGTGGATATTTATCTACGGTGCAAATTTCGTCGAATTCCGAGATAGTTTGGTTTTCGCGTCGTTTTGGGTGTGCCATTAGTAAAGCCTAGTAGAAATCCTCTTATCTAAATAAGGGAGCCGGCGGTTGGGATTCGGTTTTGCTGAACCGATGCTTTTAAAGCTTATATAAAAGCTTATTTAAGAAGTGGCGGGCCCACTTCTCCTTCCTCCTTCTTCCCAAGACCAAAAGAAGAAAACCATCTGCTCCTGTTCGCGTAAAAACAGAGGCGGAACGGCGGTTAGCCCTAGCTTTCGGACGGTGATTCCGGGAGTGTTTGTGGACGGATTTCGATTCCGAAAGCGGCATTTTCTTGCTCTCTCTTAGACCTTCATTTCTACGGTAAGAGATTTGTTTTTCGTAGGGTTTTTAGGAGATTTGGATTCTATTTTTGGCCTTTTTCCGCCATTAAAGTTCGGGATTTTTGCTGTTAGGGTGTTGCTGCTGCTGGTGCCGTGTGCAGTTAAGGGAAAGCCGACCAAGCTTCGTTGGAAACCGAGGCAAGTGGTTTTTGCACATGCTATTTGATTTTTTTTCCTTCTTAACTACCCAGTTAGCCCTAGGATAGAAGCCAAGTATCTCTCTTCTGCTTGTTAAAATTATGTGCAGTAGTTTTAGGCTAACCCAAAAAAAAATTTTGATCTTCCCCTCCTTGTGCTGTTTTGCTCAACCTGCTGGTTGTTTTCACCATTTAGACTCCAGATTTTTAGTTCTGGTTGGGTGCTTTTGCGGGTGGAGCCGAGAGAGAGAGTGAGGGAGGTTTTAGTGGTAGTGCTCTGGTTAGAACCAGTCTTGGTGGGTTCTCGGGATTTGGTGTTGAGTGTGGTGCACACACTCAAAGCCAAAAGCCGCCCGGGCTTGGCGTTGAGTGTGGTGCACACACTCAAATCCATAGTTTGGTCTGTTCTTTTGTGTCTAAGTAGTGAGGCGTCTGAGTGAGAATTTTTGTCTGAGTCAAAATCGACGGGAATCACTAGGTGATTCTCGCCGATTTCGACGAGTATCGTCAATGATTCCCACCGATTCGGCGAGAATCAATCTGGATTCCCGCCGATTCGGCGAGAATCATTCTGGATTCCCGCCGATTCGGCTAGAATCATTCTGGAATCCCGTCGATTCGGCGAGATCATTCTGGATTCCCGCCGATTCGGCGAGAATCAGTCGGCATTCCCGCCGACCTCTTCCTGTTGGCGTTGGTTTAGGGTTTTCCTGCGGGTAAGTACTTTGGCGTAGAGTGAGTTGACCTCACTCAACGCCAATGCTATTTTGGCGTTGAGAGAGGTGGACTCACTCAACGCCACTGTTGGGTTTTGTGGTTTAGTACTAAGGTGTTGAGGGAGTGGACCTCACTCAACGTCATAGCTATTTTGGCGTTGAGTGAGGTTAGCTCACTCAACGCCACTGCCTCTTTTGCTGAAGGCGTTGAGGGAGTGGACCTCACTCAACGCCATAGCTGTTTTGGCATTGAGTGAGGATAGCTCACTCAACGCCAGGGCTGTTCTTGCGTAGGGCGTTGAGTGAGTGAACCTCACTCAACGCCATGGCTGTTCTGGCGCTGAGTGAGGCTAACTCACTCAACGCCAAGGTCGTGTTAAGCGTTGAGTGGGTCCCACTCAAAGCCAAGCCGTGTTGAGTCATTTCAACACTTTTTCCCTTACCTCGATTTTCGTTCCCGAGTGAATTTCTTGTTTATATTTTTTTTGAGTTTCCTTGTCGGCCATGTTTTTTCTTTCCTAAAGGCCGAATCGTGGGTCGTGGTTAGTAGTGGTGGTTTGAAGCTCTTCATGGGGGAGGTGTTGTGTAATTTAGCCAAGGCCACCCTTATTCTTCTATCTTGCTCCAGGTACGGGCTGGGCAAGGGGGTGGAAGGTCCCTTGTGCTTTCACATGTAGACCCTTGAGCTTGTTGGCTTGGAAATGGTGGTTGGGGGACTGAGTTTGCCTCCAACTCGGATCCATGTTATTTGTTTTTGCTACTACTATCTCCCACAGCTTAGGGTGTTAGAAGTTTTTTCCTTGGTAGATTGCAGCATTTTGGGCTCTTGGTAGCTTAGTAGACTCTGCAGGAGGTAGTTTCTGGGCAGGGTTGATGTTGTTTCCTCGCACCTAGTGCATTTCTTTTTGTATTGCCTTGGGGCAGTTGTGACTTTTACTGCTGTATTTTTCCTCTTTCATTTATCATCTGGTAGACACTTTCGTGCAGTTTTTCCTTGTTTTGCTTGCTGAGGTATTCTTTTCTTTTGAATGCCTCAGGTTCTAAGCAGTAGCAAGTTTGGGGGCTAGGTTGCGGTGGTGTTACTGGTGGTCTCTTGGATCTTGGAGATCCTTCTGGATTTGTTTAGTGATGTAGTTTTCTGCACTTTTCTTACAGACATACATATTTGCCAGTGGGTTCGTGTCAGGTTGTTGGCGCCCACTGGTAGTGTTTACCTTTTTACTAGATATATTACTTTTGCTGCTACCATTTTCTAGAGATTGTCTACTTGCTCTGAGGAGGATTTATGCTAGGTTGCTAGTTATTTTAAAACTATAATTATTATTATAAGTATATCGCATGATCAGCATGTTTTATAAAACTAAATCACTATTTTTCAAACAACGTATAAAGATCATTTTCTTATATATAATATAAATTAAATGTAGAGTCTTGCATAGCATAAGTGGTCCTTTTGGGGCTCTTATGCACTCCTTAGGAAGTCAAACCTGAATAAAGTATTTTTCCGCAGCGCATAAGTATAGTTTTTAACTGTGGACTAGGTGATCCACCGAGCTGAGGGATACGGCCTCTAAAATTTAACTGATTTTCTAATCTTTAAACTCATGAATTTCTTTCATAAAGTAAAGTAGGTGATTTTGCCTGAGCGTCAGCAGTTATCCCCTGCTTGACGTGGCATCATGACGCGTGTTTTCTCATACTCTGATAATTCCTAAATTCGGAGAAAATGGGGTTGTGACAGGGATGGGGAGGGGGTGGCGAGTTGGCCCCTCCTGAACCTCATCCTTCATCTACAGCCATCGAACTTGCAGAAGATTTTCTTTGCTAATCATGCTCTACGCTCACCGCACCAAAATTTTGAAACCGAAAAGTCAGTCTCGAGGAGTTCACCCTTGGGGAAGGGATGATCACACACTTCTCTCCTGCGAGCCCAAAAAACCAAAGAAGAAGAACTAGGGACGGACCTAAGGCTCCAGCACGGAGGTCCCTCCACACACCCAGAAGATCTTAGAGCGCTTTTCATCCTTAGCCAAGTGCTGAAGCTAAGGTATCTCAGAAAGCACTAGAAAATCGGGCACAAGTGAGCATGTCTTTCTGAAATATCCCTTGGGTCCTATTTATAGGATTCTGCAAACGGCTTGTAAATAGCCAAGTCACGTTGTTCTGAGTAGCTATGTGCAGCCCAGGTTGGTCTGCCAACAGCACAACTCTGCTGTTCTGAGGGGCTAGGGGCAGACCAATGGGGAAACGCGGTGAAACACAATATAAACCTTGGCGAACAACCCTCTGAAGTCTCTACTCGCCCCAGAGGGGGGAGTGCCCGGTGGAGCTCGCGCTCCCCTCCCCTCCAGGGTCTCGGGCGAGTACGGGCTCGACTGGCTCTATTCGCTTGACGTCCAACCCCCATTCGTCGTGCTAGGCTCGATGAACTCCGAGCTCAGCCTGACAAATGCTGGACTCAGCCCGGCGGAAGCCGAGCTCGGCATGCTCGGCTCGACGAACTCCGAGCTCGGCCCAACGGAGGTTGAGCTCGGCATGCTCGGCTCGGCCTACACATTTCCCTGTCGAGCTCGCCTGGGACTTGGGCGGTCTAAACCGGTTGGTCGGGGCTCCCGTCAACCCACTCGCCGGATACGGGGTTGTACACCAGGAGTGACGAATTTCATTGCTAGGTGTAGTATGGAGGGAATAGCCTCGAACAAGGTCTTAAGGGGGAGGCCAAAGATGACATTATAAGCGGAGTCAGATTCCACGAGTACAAACGGAACATCGTGTGTTGCTTGTCTTGGAAACCTGCCCTGAGGTACTGAGAGAGTGATCATTCCTTGCACTAGAATGGGGCTATTAATGAAGTCATACATCGGCCCCGCCACCCAGTTGAGGTGTTCCTTTACGATCTTCATTGCTTTAGAGGGTGCACATGAACAGAACGTTCACCGAGCTTCCAATGTCTGCTGGAATCATCTTAAAATTATAGTAGGGGTCCCAGATCCCTATGTTGATGATAAGGGGAGTCTTAGTACGACAGACACAATCCCACTAAGTCTACATCTCTTAAGATAATGGAGGCACTCTATCACACCTTCTTATCTTTAGGGCCACTTTAAAGCTAGGCATCAGAGAGGATTTGAGCAGAGGGGACGGGGTACCCTGCGATGGTTACCACTTCTCCCACCGCAATATCCCCCCCAACCCACGGTCCCTAATGCATGGGAGGCTGGTCACTTTCAGCTATGATAGAACCAACAATGCTACGACATCCTTGAAATCAGCATGTTTTACAAAGACAACCCCACTAGTTGCGCATTTATTCTTCTTGCCATTACTATCAATTGAGAGTACTCAATGAAGCGAATACGGTCTTTAGAAATTCTTCAGAGCATTAGGAACAACCTTCCCACAGATGGAGTCAAACTATTGCGAGTCGCTTAGCAATCCCATAGACTAGAGGAATCAAACTGTCTTGCCTCGAAAGTGAGCCAAACACGCAAACAGTCAAAATGATAAACCAACATCAAACAACAAGACTTTAACATGTAAAAAATGGAAAGGGAAAAAACCATGATGATTAGCAAAGTTCTAAAAAAAAAACCTTAAAGTATAGCTGACTATATTAGTTAGTGTTTAGGAGGATGACAAATCACCACTCATTATAAGTTTCGAATGTCTGATCTTGAGAAGTTAAGTGTTGAGGGGCGCTCGTTGGAGCAGACACAAGAGAAGAATTTTCCCAAGTGGAGTGCGTGTTGAGCGGGAGAATAAGAAGTGAGCTAAGTCTTCACCGGAAAAACTTGGAGCTCTTTTCTCACTTTTTTTCTTTATCTCTGCAATTGAAGGCATATGAACTTTTTTATTGTTTTTTAGGGGGAGCAAAGGTAATTGTACACTTTGATAAATTGAATGGGAGAATTAGAATGTGTGGTTGCAGTCACCTGGATCATGATCTTTTGGGATGTGATGACCTTGCCCCCGGGTGTCACGGGCAACTCGATCCGATCAGGCTTGCTCATGCTCGCCCTTCCTGAGGCGCACACATTGCAGTTTTGATTGGCGCGGGACTTCTGCGTCAGACTGGACTTGTTATGATTAGTCTATCGATGTCGTGGTAACAAAAGTGCATAGTTCAACCACCTCAATGTTATGGGGAACCCTATTAATATTCTAAGTGCTTTCCTATTAGTAGAAGCTGATAGAATTTCTAGAACATTCAAAATTGTAGGGCAACATAGATATGATTGAACTCATCTATTAGCCTTAGACTCATTTACTATCATTCTACATTACTATGTTCTCTTTCGATAATGTAGAACATAAATAAGCTTGAACTCGTCTGTTAGCTTTAGAATTATTTCAAATTGTAATGTACATGTCGATTGCACAAGTCATGAGGTGCGGGCTCTAGCGCTCTGGATACGATGAATAATCTCTTCACTCGATGCCCTTAGCTTGTCCATGTCAGTATTCTACAAGACCCTTCACTGGAGTGTCATGCTGTGGTGTGGGCTCGTCCTGCAGAATGAACACGTCAATGATGAGGGTTGTTATCTGCCTTGGTTGAGCATGTTGAAGATAATAAGAATGAGGTTCCTCTTGATTCCCCCGTACAATGCCCATTCATCGAGGAGTGACAAACTTAATGGTTGACATAAGCTAAGTCTTCACCAGAAAATCCGTGAGCTCCTTTCTCACCATTTTCTCCAGCTTTGCAAATGAAGGTATATGCTAGGTTTTCAAAACCGGACCGGCGGTTCACCCGATCGAACTGTCGTCCGGGAACTCATGCGGTCCGGTCTAGCCCGCATAACCACTCCCGCCACAGACCGGCTAATAACCGAGGAACCAGGCTGGCGGACCGTAGAATCGGGGACCGGTCCTGGTTTCAATGAACCACCCAACCATAAATTCTATGAGGATTTGAACCTCTAACCTTCACCATAAATTCTATGGGATCAACCAACTGAGGCAGCAAACATTGGTGAACTATGTGAAGTTATATTATATAAATATAAATATAAAAATACTAATTTAAGAAAATAAATAATATCATGTAAATCAGTAAATATACTAATATTAGAATATCATATATGTGGTGCAATTATTAATTAATGACGAAGTTAGTCACTGCTAATTTAATGTCAACAACAATATGTTATATGCATGTAAATAACACTTAGTGTATTTATTTTACATGTGTGATTATAAAAATATAATAATATTGAAATATGTTTTATAATATTTGGTTATTACCGTTCAATCCCGGTCGGACCAGTTCAACCTTGAACCTCTCCTTTCTTCGATTCAATGTCCGATCCGATTCTCTAAATGTCGGGCATTTGCGCTTTTTTATAGTTTTTCAGGGGGCACAAAGGTAATTACGTACTCTTAGAAATTTAACGGAAGAATAGGAATGTGTGATTGCAATTACCTGGATCACAATCTCTTGGGATATGGAGACCACGCTCCCCGGGCATTCCAAGCCGATCACGCTCGTCGTAGGGACGACGACGATGACGATGTTGATGGTGGCATGCAAGAGCGCGCGTGGGGGAGCTCGTGTGCAAGCTGGCTGCACTTGCGCACCACAGCGCATGGGCATAGGCAAGTGCCTGCAAGACCACGTTTCGCTATGCCACACAGGGGCTCGGGCGAACGTGCTGCCAGACTTGGGCGCGGGTAGGCTCCTCCTCGTCCTTTTTGAAGCGCACACGTTACAGTTTTGGTTGTGGTGGGACTTCTGCGTCGAGCCGGACTTGCTATGATGAGCCGATCAGGATCGTTGTAAGAAAAGTGCACAATTCAACCACCTCAATGTTCTGGCGAACCCTATCAGTATTCTAATTATTTTCCTATTAGTAGAGGCTAATATAATATTTAGAAAACCATTCAAATTGAAGGGCAACATAGATATACTTGAACATAGATAAACTTGAACTTCTCTGTTAGCATTAGATTTATTTAGATTCATAATAAACTTGTTCATTGCACCAACCCTAATTGTTAACATGTTACTAGTTCTTAATTGGATAAACTTATCAGTTGTATGCAACTTGTTAAACTTGCTACTCTTACAAAATAAGATCATACCTTTAATATCTTGCCATTCAAATCAATGTGTTTCATTGAAGAGTCCGAAAATACCAATTGTGATTGTTAACATTTATGGTTATCAAAATTTTAGTTTGATGTGTATATATAAATTAGAATTGCAAATAAAATTTTTCAATATACATATATTGATGATGTACACATGGTCATTTTAGCATGTAACATTGTTGTTACTTTAACATCATTCATAGCCGTTTGAGATTACATATTGCCACATCAACCATTTCTAATATTTAGGTGCATTAATGTGATCATGGATTCGAGTACTAGTTGCAAAAATGCAGAATATAACTTGCCTGCATTTCACCCCCTTTTCAGGGCAAAAATTTTCTATGCATCTAACGCACTAGGAGGATCGTGGGCCAATTGCAAAATTCTCCTATATTTTTTATTTTTTCACAAAATAAGTCACAAAATATTGATCCATTTATTTTTACAGTCATTTTAAGTTCTTATATGTATATATTTTGGGGTGAAAATACAACTGGAAAAAATGTTTCTTTTTTTGAACTAATTTTACAACTGTAATTTATACCTGAAATAGAATTCATTTTTTCTGTGAATGAAATTACAGTTAGAGCTGTTACGATTCCGGTTCAGTTCCGGTTTTACTAAAACTGTGAACCGAACATGTAAGGTTGTTCTGTAAAATAGAACAAAAACTTATTTGGTTTGACCGGTTCCGGTTCCAGAATAATTTTTAGAACCGTCTTGTCAATGGTTTCAGTTACAATTCAACAAGCACCAAAATCAAGCTAGTCACTAACGGTTCGGTCCGGTTCTATGCGATTCGGTTTGGTTCTAATCGGTTCCAAGTAGAACCAAAACTAAATTTGACGGAAAGAATGGGGGGAAGTAAAAAATAAAAAATCTGACGGAAAATGTAAATCCGTTCGGCCCTTTTGCAAAGGCTTCGAAGTCCGGGGCCCTGGCGTAGAAATTTTGCATTACTCCAAAGAGGATTACTTTATTGTATAATATAGTAAGTAGCGTTGAAAGTTAAAAACTGAAATAGCAAAATCACAAAATCGCACCAGATCATACCGATTTTAAACCTCACCGATTATAAACCGTGCAGATTTTAAACCACACTGAATGGTGTGGTTGTAGAGCGGCTTCATTGGTTGCAAATCAACATAGTTTGCAGTGCTATTTTTGGCGGTGCAAAATCGACAAAATCGCGCCGCACTGTCTTCTTTGAGAGAACCTGATATTTCAATCATTGCCAAAGAGTACAAGTTATTTTAATTTTTTTAGAAAAATAAATGAATAAAAAAATACGTTATATAATAGTATAAAAACCGAAACTGCACCGCAAAAACTGACTCCAAACCACACCAATGTCAAATCACACCGGACGGTTTTGGTGTGGTGTGGTTTTGTTCGGTCCAAAATCGATCTGCTTTAGTGCGATTGTGGTTTGGGTCAAACCGCGTCAGTTTGACCCATAATAGTAAGTATAGATATAATAGACAGATTACAAAAAACAATATAATAAAAATATTATTAATAATAAATATTAATAATAAACGGGTTGCAGTTCGGTTCTGTTTCAGTTTAGTCCAGATCGGGTCTAAAAATCTTGAAACCACTTGAGACTTGTATGTTGCGGTTCCGGTTCCGGTCCGAATAATAAAATGAAAGAACCACACCCGGACCAATGTTGTTCACGGTTCCAAAATTCAAACCAGAACCCGAATAATTTGTGAATGATTTGGTTCATTGTGGTTCTAGTTCGGTTCCGATTTGGTTTACAGTTTTCAATTTTAAGTAACAGCTCTAATTACAGTTTTATTTTAGTACTAAAAAAAATATCTTGCATGAAAAATTTTGGGTGCTATTACCAAGGTTTTAAAAACCAGACCGGACCGGCCGGTTCGACCGGTCGGACCGCCGACCGGCCACCCGGGCGGTCCAGTCAGTCCTATAAAATCGGCCCCGCTCAGGACCGGGTAAAAACCGGAAAACCGGCCGGTTGACCCGCTGAACCGTAAACCGGGCGGGTTTTTCAGAGACCGGGCGGGCCATGCCTCCATGGGGCCCAAAATTTAGTACTGAAAATTATGGGGGGAGAAGGTTTCGAACCCATATCAATTTGAAAACAAATAAGGAGGCAAGCCACTCAGCCAGTTGGTTTTTGATGATTCCTTTTAAAATATATAATATACATATTTATAAAACATAATATATATAATAAAAACACATATGCATATAAATTTAAAATTTGATATTATATACGCGTGTACATTTGGAAATACGCGTTACGTCTATTTTCATTATTCCGATATTATTATATATAGAGCGAGCGTACGTGCAAGCATCAAAGAGGCTTCAAATCAAAAAGTGTTCAACATTAGAGTTGTAGATCTCGGCGAGACGAACAACTTTTATGTTGATCACATTTTGATTTGGAGAAGTCTTGACCTTCAATTTGGGCCTCGAAATCTGGGGCGGCGAGACTGCTACAGTAAAACGTGCGTTTTTCCGATTTTCAGGTCCCAACATGAGGGTCAAAATGGCTCCAAATCAAAAGGTGATCAACATGAAAGTTATTCGTCTCATCGAGATCTACAACTTTCATATTAATCACTTTTCAATTTGAAATCATCTTGACCCCCAAAATTGATTTCACGTACGCCCGCACACAACCCTTGTCCGTATATATATATATATATATATATATATATATATATATATATATATATATATATATATATATATATATATATATATATATATATATATACGAGTGACAGTGCACGGGGGGCCCCCCGTGCCACGCGCGCCAGTACCTTGCCCGCGGCGGCGGGCTTCACCCGCCCAGATTGACGGCGAGATGGGTCGTGGGTGGCGACAGTGGTCGTTCATGACTTCTTTCGTGAGAGCGAGATATTTCGCGGAGGTGATATTTGTCGTGGGTGTGACATTGGTCGTAGGAAGTGACATTTGTTGCGGGATGACATTTGTCGTGGGGGTCACATTTGTCATGGGGGTGACAATCGTCGTGTGGGTGTCATTTGTTGTCGGCATGACATATGTCGTGGGGGTGACATTTGTAGTAGTGCCAACAATTGTCATGGGTTCGACAATTGATGTGGGGGCAACATTCTTCATTACGAAGGAGTTAGTCGTCGTGGGAGCTGACTTGTGGAACCTTGGTTGTTTGATGCGTTATTGCGTTGTATTCGACGGCGTTCTCGCTGACGGGCTGACCGACGTGTTGTACGTTCTTGTGGGGAAATATCTCTTGGACGTCGACCTCGCCTAAGAAGAGGAATTGCAATATTTTGTTGGTTGCGTTGAGCGTCTTCGCGGAGATGTCGGAGTTCGCGTCGTCTTGTATTTTGTGCTTCCCGTTGTGCCGGCGTTGGCATGTCTAAATACACAAAAATGAGTAGGTTAAGCGTTAGAATGTCATGAGAGCCGCATTGGTTGTCTCTAAGCAGGTAGTGGTGTTTTTGACGGAGGTGTCGTTGCAATCGAATGTCATGAGAGCCTCATTGGTTGTTGTCACGTAATTATTTTGAGAAGAGAAATTATAAAAAGTCTAAGGCCAAGAATCCAGCATGAGTTGAATCGGAATACGACAAAAACAAAAAATCATGTATAGGAACAATCATCAAGTGTTAGTGCAATCATCAAGAACAAACAATATGCTCTATACATAAAATTCAAGACTTTTTATAACTTTTGTATACAAACAATATGTTCTATACATATGCTTTAAATATCTGATGAAGCTGGAAGATTTTTATTTTTTAGGTATAGTGGTAATGGGCTTTGAAAGTGAGATGGGTCTCTTATAATAGCTTCTTAAGTAGATGCCACCAAAAAATAATCAACAACAAATACGAAGAGATGACTATGCAATAAAATATAAGTGCATGAATCAATTGATTTCTGAAATAAATTGAATTCACTTAAAAGTTGGAAGAACATAGTCATTAAAATATAAAACCATGAACAACTGGACCAAGAAATCATGTGAATATTGGTTAAAGCAAGATCAGCCAATTGCGGGTGATGATCCTCCGCCAAGTAGGGATCGGCTACAGTTTTCTACTGCTAATTGTCAATCAAAATGTTTTCATCATGAATAGAAGAGGAGATTCAATTAAGGGAATGAGGAAATACTAAGCATGATAAAAATGTGATTCATAGAGGTAGCCAATTTGTCGGTTTAAGCAGTGATGAACAATGAGCACGTTATCATGCTGGTTGGTTTAAAGTTCACCAAGATCAACCACAGTCCGATTTAGATAATGCCCCGTATAAATAACCAATTTGTCATTCATCCAACCTATTTGTTCAGTAATGACTTCAACCTGAATTGCAAAAATCCTCATTCAAAAAATAACTTCAAACTGCAATTCTAGCAAGATCTTAGATTTTGTTCACTAATGAAATTGCAAAGACCGGATGCACCTAAAAATGATATTGGAAAAAAAATGAAATTGCCAAAACCGGATGCACCAAAAATATGAAATTGCAAGTAAACATGAAGGGGCAGTTAAGGAGAACTAATAAATTCCAATGAGGAAGTAATAAATTCCAAGCAGGAAGTTTCTAGCAATCGTGTAGCACCTTACAGTGGAGACCTTAGAAACAATAGGAGAAATACCTCTCTAGCAGCAGGTGGCGGTGGAGAGTTTATACTGTACTTAGGGTTTCTCTGCTGTCGTTGTCCCCAACGAAGAGCACCTGCTGTAGGAGTTAATGGAGATGAAAGAAGTGAGAAAACCTGGAATCGATTGATGAGTGTTGTGAAGAAGTGGAAAATATGGGATCGATTGGCAGGAGGATTTACGGTGTTTGGCGGAAAATGATGGGCGTGAATGGTTTGCGGTCGGCGTACTGTCCCGCAGTGGTCAGCGTCGGCGCTGGCGTGTCCGCGAAGAAAGAGGCATGGTCCGCTAGAGAGCAGTAGGAGGGAGGAGCAGGAAGGCGCAAGTGCTGAGTCGTGCTTCGCGGGAGGAGGGAGCAGCAGCGAGGTGCGGGAACGTTCTTCGCGGGAGAGGAGGCTGCGGGGGAGGATGATGCGGGAGTTAGGGCTTGCGGGAATGAAAGTGTCGTGGGGTAGGGCTGTGAGGTGCGGGTATTTGGACAGACGGCATTCTAATGCCGTGATTTTGATCCTGCGGCTGAGATCCAATGCCGTGATTTTGATCCTGCGGCTGAGATCCACTCCATGTTCTTATTTTGGGCTTCAATGTGCACAAAAGTATTCCTTTATAGATATAGATATATATATATATATATATATATATATATATATATATATATATATATATATATATATATATATATCTACTATTATACAAAATACTAATCTTTGGTGAAACATTGCAAATATCCCTATATTACCCTTATAGTTGTATTCATAATTACACAAATTTACATAACTTTATATTAATATATTATAAAGTCAATATCTTTTTAGGTAATTACACAACTTTGCAATATTCAAATACAAAAAATAAAAATACTAGGTATCCTAAACCTATGACCTATGGCTAGAAATGACAAAAGAAAGATTAATGTTTTAACGTTAAAATATAATTTGTTTTAAAAAATAAAAATTATATTCTTGATTTATATTTTTTTACGGTCATTTTGAGTACTCATATGTATATGTTTCGGGCGGGTACTGTCCACGAGAAATGTCGTCGCCACGACAAATGTCGTCGCCCACGACAAATGTCAACGCCCACGACAAATATCACCGCCCACGACAAATGTCGTCCCCACGACAAATGTCGCACCACCGACGAATGTCGCATCCCGCCGAATATCGCACCCCGCCGAATGTCGGACTCCGCCGATTGTCGCACCCCCGCCGAATGCCCCCAGGGCCGAAGGCCCGTGCGTGTCACTTGTATATATATATATATATATATATATATATATATATATATATATATATATATATATATATATATATATATAAAATACTATGCCAATGTTTGCTCTTACCACAGAATCAATCACGCCCGTCGCTCCTGCACACTGCCTTCCCCGACGCGTGCCCTACCATCGCCCCCGCGTGTCCTCGGCGGAGCTGTGCGATCGCCGCTCAAGCACCGCTAACGGCCCGCATATCTTCAAACCGCCTCCCACCGCATGTTCCCTGCTCGATTCCCCTTCCACCTGCACTGTCGCTGCCCATTCCGCTGCTCCGCTCACCGCCGGGAAGCTTGGCGAATCTTCCGCCGCGCCATCAAAACTCCCCTCCGGTAAGCTTTTCTTCTTCATTCTCTTTTCCAAACTTCGTTTTTTTTTTCAAAGTTCTTCTCTGTTTACCACGTGAAATCAATGTCATCAGCGCTTAGGCAAGCCCTCTACTTCTTCGGCAAGCCATCTGTGCTGGAATTGAAGCCCTCTACTTCTACGACAAAACCCGCTTCCCCTCCGGTAAGCTTTTCTTCTTCGTTTACTTCCCAAAATTCTTCGCTGTTTTAGGTTATTTATCCCAAACTTCTTCTCTGTTTCAACATTTCTTTCAAAAAATTCCTATTTGATTATTAGGGTTAAGTCTCCTTATGGCAACTTGAGAGATTTTCCGGGATGAGGAAATCAAAAAAGAGCATGTGTGAATTATGCAACTTGAGAGATTTGTTAGGTTTGAGTTCTGTAAAGACTCTATTAGATTAATTTTTTTGAAATATGAGCAATATTCCTGCAAAAAACTTATTAATTTTCGCTAAAAAATAGCTTGAAATATAAATTATATAGAAATGTTCACAGAACCTACTACACTACTACTCTTTCAAAATTGCTTTTTCATTTTATCGGGAATTTCTGTGCTCATATGTAGTAATTCTACCCTTTCTTTGGTTACTATTCAAAATAAAATTCAATTCTTGAAAGATCAGCAGTATACCTTCAACAATTCTTATGTATTCACAAAACATCTGATACTTGCTCAGGTACTGCAGCTAGAACATCATAAAACCAATTATACCCCCCTAAAGGTAAAGCAAACCCGAGATTTGTCTTAAAAATTTGGATTTTTTTTCTGAAAACCATACCTAATTATCAGGTTCTTTACCATACGAGAAGTTAGATCAGGTTTATATAGATATTTCTTTTGCTCCTCATCAAGGTGAACTCCATTAATCATATGAAAGGCTAAATCTTTTAATTGCTCCTTTGAATAGTATAACTCCAACCCCGTTATATTCAATGCCGCCTCTCCTTGGAAAATAATTTTCCCATATTCATCTACGACATCATCTTTTATAGTTAATACACTATGAGTTATCAATTTTGAAATTTGAGGAGATATATCTGGTATTTTCGTATAACCAGCTTCTTTTGAATCTAATATTAAAGCCATCTTATTAGCGAGATATCGGGGAAAATACCTTGCGCCATACTAACCGTATTAGTGGGATCAATCCAATATATTTTCTTATCTTTATTAGTCACATCAGTTGGCCTTCACCCGTCTGCTTACGGGCTTCGCCCGTGCACTCGATTCTCTCGGGCCGCCTTCGCCCGCATCAGGTGGGTTTCGCCCGCCTGCGCACGGGCTTCGCCGACCATGCTTGATGCTTCAGGTGGTCTTCCGTCGAAGTCCGTGCGCAGGCGGGCGAAGCCCGCCTGATGCGGCCGAAGGCCGCCCGAGAGCATCGAGCACGGGCGTAGCCCGTGCGGAGATGCTCGTATATATATATATATATATATATATATATATATATATATATATATATATATATATATATATATATATATATATATATATATATATATATATAACGGGTCAACCCCGGTTAAATCGATTGGACCGGTTCAACCTTGAACCTCTCCCTCCACCGGTTCAATGCCCGGTCTGGTTTTCAAAACCTTGGCTATTACTACCAAACTCAATTTGACTTCTAGCAAACCTTCAAATTTGAAAATGCCTATTTGAAAACTCTTTTGTTACTAACAAACCATCATAAAAACCTAAATTAGCAATGAGGGTGCGATGTTTGGTCGAGCTCGAGTTGAAATCATATGCTTAAACATGGATAGGCTGTTTTGTTGCTTGTTTTTCGACCTCGCGCAACAAGAGATAATGACACTATATTTATCCTCTGTACTGTGAAACATTCCATCAAACACCGTAAGAATAGAGTCGATAATTCCGCAAGAGGCGTAAGCATGGATGAGGTATGTGGCGACGTGGGCGTCTCCGCCGAGGCCGTGACGGTGGGTGATCGCATAGAAGGCTGGAAGAGGTAAAAGAGACCGAGAGGAGATACGTAGGAGGAAGGGGAAGGCAAAGCGGTCAGGGTAGATGCCAGAGCGAAGCATGTGGGAAAAGATCAGGATGGATTTGGATGGAGCATAGCCAGAAGAGTGGGCGCGGATCATGGTTGTGTAAGAGAAGGCGGAGCGGCGTGGTGACGTGGCGAGCTGCACAAAGAGCAGGTCGGAGGCGGCGCAGGAGGAAACAATCTGGACAGAGACGAAGGGCTCACACCAGAGGCCAGAGACGACGACGTGAGCCAAGAGCTGTTTGATAGCCAATGACGCCGGTGAGGCCTCGAGGGATAAAGAGCAGACGCCTGCGATCATAAGGGAAGGCAAGGGGGCGGCCATTTCAGCACTGGTCATGCCGCTGTTGGAATCCTAAACTTTAAAAGTGATGCTTGTGAGTTGGGAACGGGAGGGGGAGGGGAGTTGAGAACGAGAGTAACCAAGAAGGCAAAAATGAATTAGGGTTCGGGTTTGCTAATAATGAAAAAAAAAGTTTTGGATGAAATTTGGATTTGCTAGAAGCTAAATTAAATTTGCCATCCAAAATTTTCTACTTTCGAGACCCTTGCTATACGGGAAGGCTTTGTGCACATGGCTACTTTTTTTAACGGCAAACCATAGGTCATTATTAGCCCATCGTTCTCTTAAAATTATGTATATATAGAAAAATTCAGAAATAAATAAAAAGGGCTTTTTGGCACTTTGCACCCCCAATTATCGGGTTTTGGTACTTTGCACCCCCAAAGTTTAAAATTGACAGATTGCACACCCGAATTATAAATTCTGACACTTTGCACCCCATGACCGATTTTTGAGGGGCATTTAGGTCCGACTCCTCTCCAAAAAGTCATTTTGGCGCTTTGCACCCCGGACATCTTTTTTTTAGCTATTTGCACATCGTAATTGATCATTAATTTTTTCAACTGGTCTATTATTAAGAAAAAGCGGCATGATGAGAAACTAACTTTTCATATAAAATTTTCTAGTAATTTTTAACATATTCTCTTAATTAAAACATTAAACTGCTTATCTCACTAACATATCTCTGACTTAAGTAGTTAGGTGAGTGATTTTCTCAAATTTTTTAAATTTGCTATTTGCAATCATATGCATACATAGATATCATAACTTGCAATCACAATCCAAGTTCCGTTAACATCATATGTATACATAGATATCGTAATTTGAAAATCTAACTTAAAATACATTCATATTTCAAAAAACACAATAAAAAGTTCCAAATAAACATACATGAGTTCCAAATAATAAAAATACATGAGTTTCAAATAGTAAAGATACATGAGTTCCAAATACTAAAGACGACATGAAAATCATAATGTTGCGCAACATAAATATCACGGTAAGCTCCTTCGTCGACGGCTGAGGGTGCTCCTTCATTGATACTGTGCGAGCGGTGAGTAAAAGGAGCGGCGAATGAAGTCAAATCGGGAGAAATAAAAACCCTAACCACATTTTTAATAACTTCAAAGTACATAAATACCCCTCATGGGGTGCGAAGTGCCAATTTATGAATTCGAAAGTGCAATCTGTCAATTTTAAATTTTGGAATGTAAAGTGCCAAAGTCCGATAATTGAGAGGTGTAAGGTGCCAAAAAGCCTAATAAGATGGGTCCAATTACGACCAATTACGACAAATTACGACAAATTACGACAGGAAGACAAAAGTAAGCTTACGACAAAAAGTCCGAGAGCGAATCCTTGCATCTCTCTGCAAAAGTCCGAAATCGAATCCTCAACTCGGCCGCTCAACGGAGCCCGGCGCCGGCAGCATGATCTCATCCTCCCGCTACTCCGGCAGCATTACTTCCTTCCTCTCCATGATTAAATACCGGCAGCCCTATTCCCATCCTGTCCCCTTCCGAAGACCCGCGGTTTTCCCTCTCTCTCCTCAAATCGCCCTCTCTTCTTCTCCGTTTCGATCGCCACCGTCACCGCCGCCACGGCCGCCGCTATGGATTCAGTTTCCGAATCCTTCCCTCCGCTGCACTACCCGCTAGCACGCCGCGACGACGCCATTGTCCACGACTACCACGGCATCTTCGTTCCCGATCCTTACAACTGGTAAGTCCCTGGCATTCAGATGACCTTTATCTCATAAACGAGTTGGGCGGTTTTTGTAATGTTCTCTTCGTTGTTGGTGAAAGAAGGCTGGAGGACTCGAATTCTGAAGAAACCAAGGCTTTCGTAAAGGCCCAGGCGGCGCTTACGAGCTCGGTTCTTGCCGAGTGCGGTGAGAGGGAGCGTCTGCGCCGGACGATCACCGCCTTCTTCGATCATCCGCGGTACGAGACGCCATTCAAGCGTGGCGGCAAGTATTTCTATTTTCACAACTCCGGCCTTCAATCCCAGAGCGTTCTGTACATCCAGGTACTGTAGAGACGATCATTCTCCCCTCAGCTTAGCTTATCTTCCATGATTTTTGAAACGTGAATTCTGGTTGCAGACCGATTTGGGGTCGGAACCGGAGGTTTTGCTCGATCCGAACGCGCTCAGCGAGGACGGGACGGTGGCTCTCAACAGTGCCGAGATTAGCAGTGATGGCAAGTATCTGGCTTATGGGCTCAGCTCTAATGGCAGCGATTGGGTAACCATTAAAGTAATGCGGATCGTTGACAAGAAACCCGAGTCTGATACGATTTCGTGGGTAAGAGAAGAAAAGAACTGGATTGATCCTTACATGAATCCTTTTTCGTTTACTTCGATTGGGATAAAAATGTTGCTAGATTCTGATGATTGCAGGTGAAGTTCTTTCCCGTTGTTTGGAGTCATGATGGGAAGGGATTCTTCTATGGCAGATATCCAGAACCAAGGTCAGTAAAAATGCACTGCCAGAATGCACCCTGGAAATACAGGGTTTTGACAGAATCCACCCCCAATTACTATTAGTCTTGCACTTTGCACCGTAGCCTTAAAAATCAAGGGCATTTTGTCCTATTTTCTTGAGATTACTAAATATTAAAAATTTTAATAGGCTGGATGAAACAATAACAATAATAGCACAAAACGTCTAGCATTACACCTGCTGATTCTATAGCCAAAGCATTTGATTCACTGATTCTAGCATACCGCGTCCCGAAAATTTGAAGCAGAATTGAAACACAACCCGACCTCAAGCTCAAAATTAGAATCATCGGCGTCTCCTTGATAAATTTGAATCTGTGAAAGTTTTGTAGGTTAGGGCTTGCCTGAAATGGCAAGCACAAGGACTCGGCACAAGGAGGTAGCATAGGGAGACTGGAAGTCGCCCGGGAAGGAAGAAGTGGGCGGCACAGGAAGTTGGCGTAGGGAGTTGGCACAAGAGCTCTCGATATCATTAGGGAAGACGATATTGGCGGCACTGAGAGGCGACAGAGTGAGTCGGCACGGGGACATGACGCAGGGAGGCGGCACAGGGAGGTGGCACGGGGAGTGGGCTTCGGGTGGCTTCTTGTCGATTCGTCGAGCTCGGCACTATGAAAAATCATAAACCTAAAATGGCTGTGGACGATAACAACCTAATATCACTACTTAGATTTGTGCCTGGACCAAAATACCCCCTATTTTGAATATTAGGGGTGCAAACTGCCAAACTTCTCTTAATTGGATGGTGCATTTCGCCAAATTTAAAAATTCAAGGTGAGTTCTGTCAAAACCCTATATTTCCAGGGTGTTTTCTGCCAATTACTCCTACTATTTCTCATTTTAGATTTTATTCTCACGGCAGCTGTATTTGTTAATGGAGGTTAACAGGGAAGGGGGAAATGTAGATGGAGGGGCAGAGACTAATATCCATCTTAACCATCAAATTTGCTACCATTTTCTGGGAACTGATCAGTCAGAGGATTTATTATGTTGGAAGGATCCTGAGAATCCTAAACATATATTCAAGGCATTTGTCACTGAAGACGGGAAGGTATTATATATTTGAACAATCTGTAGACTGCAGCACTCCCCTTATCTTGTTTAACTATATTTGCCCTTTATGTGGATTAGTGTCTCTTGTTTCTCCATTATGATTGCAAATGGTCCATACTTTCGGTGATTTTATTTATTCAGAATGTCTATCACTTTCCTAAAAATATATTCGGTTACTGTAAATTATTAGAAACTCATCTATTTTAAAACTGTTTTGCGTGTGAATGAGCTGGTAGATAGTGGTTTAGCTTTAAGTTTTTTAACGGCTCCTTCTACAGAAACAGTAAAATGCATAAAATAGGTTGCAATGTTTTTTTTATGTAGAGGATTGAGTACCTCGTCAACGTTTATTTCCGGGGTGTCTAGCTGTTCAGTAACCTGATTCTCCTCTTGTGCCAAAGGAAGATTGTGAAGGTCCGCTTGAAATCGTCGTCACTGGGTGAACCCTTTTCTTGAATGAAAGCTTTAATCTCATATCTTCCTTGGAATCTCTTGGAATAGAAGGTTGGGAGTGTTGGAGTCTTATTAGGCGGCTAGGGCGACCTTCTCTCTCCAAAATCTCGTGTTAGATGCCTAATCTCTAGAGAATAAAATGAGTTTCTCTGGAAGCTATCACTTGCGGTAGTGGCTTCCACTAGGCGGTAAGTGATAGCGTCAAATTTCGAATATCCCACGCTGTTTTTTATCCTCAAGGAGGCAGAGCTTTCTACATGAAGGTTGGAACTATCACAGAGCATTAGTACATTTGAATGGCCCGTGCTCCTGCTGCTATGGGCTGCTATGAGCTCCAGTTGTAATTATTATTCAAACCTAGTGAGATAGTATTAAAATTCACTTAGCACTTTGCCTATTTTTTGTTTGGTATACAAGATTTTTTTTATATTTGCACCATAAATCAAAGAATTTTTTCTGAAGGGCTAGTGCTTTTAAGTTCTAATAAAAGAGGGGCACCGCAAGGAAAACTTTATTATGCTTCAATTTGTGTATGAAAATGCTACCCATGTTTTGTTCCCTGTTATTGTCTATTGATGTCCAAGCTTCATTTTCATTTCACATAATGTTCCAACTTCAGTTATGAAAATTTTCAGTTCAATAGTGCTGATGATAATTTATTGTCATTGCAGTATGTTACATTAGCTGTTATTGAAAGCGCCCATCCCGTGAATAAGTTATACTACTGTGATTTATCTACACTTTCTGGTGGACTTCATGACTTCAAAGGATGCCAAGATATACTTCCTTTTATCAAGTTGGTTGACAATTTTGATGCAAAATATGAGGTTGTTGCGAACGATGATACTGATTTTATATTTTTGACAAATAAAGAAGCTCCAAGGCGTAAATTAGTCCGCGTAAATATTAGTAAACCAGAAATATGGACTGATGTTGTGCCAGAAGATGAAAGGGACGTGCTAGAGTCAGCTTATGCTGTTAACGGCCACCAACTTTTGGTATGTTACCTCCGCGACGTGAAGCATATATTGCAAGTAAGGGACCTAAAAACTGGTCAGTTTCTGCATGATTTACCTATAGATATGGGTACAGTCACTGGGATCTCAGGAAAGCGTAATGATGCTGAGATTTTTTTTAGTTTCACCAGCTTTCTTACACCAGGAGTAATTTATAGGTGCAACTTGTCTTATGAAGCTCCTGAAATGAAGGTATTCCAGGATGTTTTTGTTCCTGGTTTTGATCGAGATGAGTTTCAGGCCAAACAGGTAAATGTTGTATTCGTATGCACTGTTCATTCACAATCTCCCACCTTAGTTAGTTAGAGCAAGCAGACATGTACGGGATTCTCCCTCATGGCTCACTGCCCCCATATTGTATTAGGCTAAATAGAATTTTTCATGGTGGACAATGAGTGGTGATAGTCCAGCCAATTTCAAACACAAAAAAATGCTGGATGGCCGCTGAGCAGGCGGGCGTTCGTCGATTCATTACAAAAAAGAAATGTTGCTCGACGATCACCGAGCGGGAGATTATCAAGCCGGCGATCATCAAACGGGCTGATGATTGTCGAGTGTCAGCTCCCTTCGAAGCTCGCTCTAATAAATTTTTTTTTTACCGATGCACGATCAATTGATTGTTATTAATGCGATGATACTCTCCATTAAACTATTACATCAACTAAGTTGTTCTTTATTTATAGTATATTTTTATTGATACCCGATTGGACATGTTATAATTAATACGATGATACTGTCCATTACACTTTATACCATTACGCCAACCAAAAATTTATTTTTATATACTATATATATACATATAAAGAAAAATAGGAGACCATCAAATAATTTAGGCATTGACCGTGATCGTCAATTACATCAAATAAGCACATTATTTTAGGCATTTTAATCACTCTGGTTTAAAAATATCAACTGCTGCAACAATGCCCAGACCCCCATGGCCAATGTTTGTTGGCAATAATATTTGATCATCGCTCGAGTGGTGGTTTGTTATTGTCGTTGTCGCAC
The DNA here is from genome assembly GCA_039513925.1 of Platanthera zijinensis. Taxonomy (NCBI): domain Eukaryota; kingdom Viridiplantae; phylum Streptophyta; class Magnoliopsida; order Asparagales; family Orchidaceae; genus Platanthera; species Platanthera zijinensis. The sequence continues at coordinate 15,429,949 of CM077083.1, forward strand.
ACTGCGCATGAGCGGAGCCCATGCATGGACACTAGTGTGTGTCTTTATATATATAGGGCAATGTCATAAGCAAATGTGTGTGTGTATCTATATATGTAGGGCAATGTTATAAGCAAATGTGTGTGTGTGTGTATCTATGTATATAGGACAATGTTATTAGCAAATCATTTTTCATTAGTAGTGAATCTTGGCTATTAACAAACCATCAATTTTGCGAACAACTATTTACAAACCTTTTTGTTATTAGCAAACTATTCAAAAAAGTTAAAAAATATATAATATTCATCCATCCCTTTCCTTTTCGGCTCTGAGACATGCATGCCATACAAATGCATGCAAAAATGGAGGGGAAAGGGATGCATGACAGCATGAACATCTTGAGATGGTTGACAATTTCAACTTTGCGGTTAACCTACAACGAGGCCTGAAACATTTAGGTCTAAGATATTGCCAATTAACACATGATTTAATTCCAACAAGTAGCATCTGTCAACGAGAATTTGAGTTATTTAGATCTCAATAGTACTAAGATAACCTCTCATTCATTATCTATATTAGCTGATGGAAATTGAAGCGGAGGTGAAGTGTGTTTTGGAAAACAAAGAGTGCTAAGTGTTTGGACGCCAAGGGTGTTGGATGCGATCATAAATGGATGGTGAGGGTGCTCGACCGATGGGGAGTCGTTGGTGAGTGCTTTGGGTAATGGAGGCGCGAACTGAGGCGATCAAGGACGTCGACGAATCTGGATAATTAAAAAAGAAGAGTGGTTTGCTAATGTAAGAGATAGAGTCAAAATAAGCCTATTCTCCAAAAACGTGTTTATTTTGAGTTGCTAATAGCGAGTTATGGGTTGCTTATAACAACGCCCTATATATTTAGACACACGCACACTAATATGAATATTTAATGCTTACACCATAAAAAATATCATCCCTTCGATTTCCACTTGTAGCCATTTAATGAGGGTGTTGTTAAAGGCAAACCTTAACTCACTATTAGTAACTCAAAATAAACCCGTTTTTTAGAATATGCCTATTTTTTGACTACTCTATCTCTTATATTAGCAAACAACTCTTCCTATTTATTTCTCCAGATCCGTTATCGTCTTTGATCTCCCCAGTTCGCGTCTCTCCATTACGTAAAGCACTCACGGGAGACTCTCCATCTCTTGAGCACCCTCACCGTCCATTTACGATCGCATCTAACGCCATTGGTATCCTGCACTCTTCGTTTTCCACAACTCTACTCACCTCCTCAATTTCCATCAACTAATATAGATATGAGAGGTTATCTTAGTATTGCTAAGATCTAAATAACTTAAATTCTCACTGATAGATGCTACTGGCTCTATTAAACCATCTGTTAATTGCCAATAGCTTAGATCTAAATGTATAAGGCCTTGCAGGTTAACCACAAAGTTGAATCTGTCGACCATCTCAAAATGTTCATTCACCCCTTACCCCCTCGGCCATTTTGCACACATTTGTATGGCCTTCTTCACTTCTTGTCTCATGGTCGGGAAGGAAATGGATGGATGAATTTATATATTAAAAAATTGAATGTTTTGCTAATAACAAAAAAGTTTGTGAATAACCGTTTGCAAAGCTAGTTTGCTAATAGCGAAAAGTGATTTGCTTATAACATTGCCCTTTAATAACTCTCCTAAATTCCTCTAACGAGCTCGGACATTCAACCCTAACTCAATTTTGGTCCCGCAGATCCCATGACTCCGTCTTCAGTCGTCTCCACTCATAGGAACTGCCGACGCTATTCTTTTATCACGGGAAGACTAGAGCATGCACGCCTCCTATTTCTCCTCCTCTCCCACTTGAAAGATTGCATATTCGCTCAACCACTAACATAGTTGTCAAGGCGCGCGCCTGAGGCGCCGGGCGCACCAGGCGCAGCCCGCCGCGCCTCAGCACAGCTGAGGCGGGCGATGTGCCCCAGGCGCGCGCCTTATAGGCTCCCAGTGTAACGCCTCCATCCGTCACATGGAATATAACAGAGGGTCCGACCGGGGACCCACGCCATATTTCACAGACAAACGGCGGAATCACGTATGAATATCAAAATTACTTTCTACTCGCATCTTAACTCAGAGCATTCTAGCGGAAGTTTATAACTTGCAAGAACTCATCCAATGAATGTCCACTAAATATATAAATAACACATTTATATATACAATCAGGAATGTATACAAGAACACAAACGCTCACGGCCTTAAGACCTTACATGTTTCTCTTTACAAGATGTGGTTTCATACATCGGCACGCAGGCCGGCCACACATGAAATCTAATTCTTCGCACGACCTTCTAGGGCCTACCAGCAGCAGCAGCAAGAGCTTCAGCCCGCTTAATCCAAGTCAGCACCTGCAAGGGCATCACCTGTATATGGACGTCCACCCCAAGGGTGATAAACAAAGCAACGGTCAACATTCAGCTCACCAATTATAACGACCCTACCCCTTACCCGGGGCAGTGGTTCCTTCCCTGCATGCATTGAAATCACAACATATATATCACAACAAGTGCACGCACGCACAACATCATCACAACCGCCGGCCTTCGTGCCAGACGCTCCGAGCACTCACGGCACGCTAGCGGTGTACCGAATCATCCTTGGTCCCACCACCGATTAGAGGTTATTAGCTTGTTGGCCGGGTATTAGTCTACTACAACACGCATGCTGGAGACATCCTCGCCCATCCCACTCAGAGGTGTTTACCTCACGGCAACCAGTGAGCACTCTAGATCGACCTACCCCCGTAGTGTAACAAGCTAGGAAGGCCCGCAACCCCCCATTTACATTGCCACCAATCGACCGCTTACAACGCAGGTACACAGTACCTCTAGATCGACCTACCACCGTAGTGTAACCAGCCGGGAAGGCCCGCAGCCCCCCATTTGCAGTGCTACCAATCGATCTCTCACAACACAGGTATACAGGTCACGCAGAGCGTACAATTCCAATGCCACAAAGACTCCACCACCACAAAGAATGGCTCTCACGGCCACATCGCATATAGCTCATGCAGATCATATAACACAAGGAGCTCACAAGCATCCTCACAAACTCCGTAACCTACACATTTCATACACAGAGTCTTCTCCGGTCCGCAATATAAACATCACCAATCCAGACTAACTGTCCGGATGGGCTTCACACAACATGCCTATTCCGTACTACTCATTTCCGGATCTAGATGCAGACTCAACCGGGTATATCAACTATCAACCCGCTGGAATCGCTTACGCTTTCCACCTCTTGGTGGAGGATTCCATGCACATGCATAAAAGAGGACTTCACTTGTCCAAGAAGGAGATCGTTATCCTTGACGATCGCTTTGGAGTCATGGAAATCTAGCTGGATGAAAAGCACCGCAACGGCCTTGCCTTCACGGAACTGAACCCGGCTCTCGATTCGGATCACTGAAGCTCCTCCGACAGCCGGATCTCTTCTCCTTCTTCCTTCCTTGCTCTCCCCTCTCTCTATCTCTTTTAGAAAGAGAATGGACAAAAAGATGAGAGTTTATCTTCAACTCTCGGCCTTATAACAGCAGGAAGGAGCTTGGACCAATGGATCCCAGATGAAGGAAATGAACGGTCACGATCCGCCCTGAAATAACTTTTCCTGGGCTGACACGGCTTGTGACACGCCCGTATCACAGGCCGTGCACCCTAAGCGGCAAAGGAACCGACTCAACCAGACCAGAACACAGGCATAGACACGCCCGTGTCAAGCTCCTGACACGCCCGTGTCAAGCTCCTGACACGCCCGTGTCAATCAGTACACGCCCGTGCTGAGGGGCGTGTCCCTCAATCAACACAGGACCAACAAATCCCGAAAGGGACACGGGTTCCCAACACGCCCGTGTCAACTTTGACACGCCCGTGTCACCCAGAACACGCCTGGGATCCAGGCCGTGTTCCTCACCCGACACAGCCCGGCTACCAACCCGAGCAGGACACGGCCTTGGACACGCCCGTGTCCTTGGCCGTGTCGCCTCTCGAAGATCGTCGACTGCATTTCGTCGAGAACTCGCGACAACACAGTGAAGGACACGGCCAGGGACACGCCCGTGTCCCAGGACGTGTGCCTCACTCGAGGCACACTCGAGGCCCACTCGAGTCCTACTCGAGACCTACTCGAGTATACGGAGCAGGACACGGCTTGGGACACGCCCGTGTCCCTGGACGTGTTGCCCAGTCTACAAGCCAAGTATTTTTGGGGTGTTACAACCCTCCCCCCTTACAGAAATTTCATCCCGAAATTTAGCGCAACTGTAGACACCAATATTGCATTCCTATAGGACATTCTTGAGTTCAATTATGTTATCCCTACCAACCTTATCCTCTGATACCACTTTGTAACGCCTCCATCTGTCACATGGAATATAACAGAGGGTCGGGCTGGGGCCCCACGCCATATTTCACAGACAAACGACGGAATCACGTATGAATATCAAAATTACTTTCTACTCGCATCTTAACTCAGAGCATTCTAGCAGAAGTTTATAACTTGCAAGAATGCATACAATGAATGTCCACTAAATATATAAATAACACATTTATATATACAACCAAGAATGTATACAAGAACACAAACGCTTACGGCCTTAAGGCCTTACATGTTTCTCTTTACAAGATGTGGTTTCATACATCGGCACGCATGCCGGCCACACATGAAATCCAATTCTTCGCACGACCTTCTAGGGCCTACAAGCAGCAGCAGTAAGGGCTTCAACCCGCTCAATCCAAGTCAGCACCAGCAAGGGCAGTACCTGTATATGGACGTTCACCCCAAGGGTGATAAACAAAGCAACGGTCAACATTCAGCTGACCAATTATAACGACCCTATCCCTTACCCGGGGCAGTGGTTGCTTCCCTGCATGCATTGAAATCACAACATATATATCACAACAAGTGCACGCACGCACAACATCATCACAACCACCGGCCTTCGTGCCAGACGCTCCGTGCACTCAGGGCACGCTTACGGTGTACCGAATCATCCTTGGTCCCACCACCGATTAGATGTTATTAGCTTGTTGGCCGGACACTAATCTACTACAACACGCATGCTGGGGACATCCTCGCCCATCCCACTCAGAGGTGTTTACCTCACGGCAACCATTGAGCACTCTGGATCGACCTATCCCCGTAAAGTAACAAGCCGGGAAGGCCCGCAACCCCCCATTTGCATTGCCACCAATCGACCGCTCACAACGCAGGTACACAGTACCTTTAGATCGACCTACCACCGTAGTGTAACCAGCCGAGAAGGCCCGCAGCCCCCCATTTGCAGTGCTACCAATCGATCTCTCACAACACAGGTACACAGCTCACGCAAAGCGTACAAATCCAATGCCACAAAGGCTCCACCACCACAAAGAATGGCTCTCACGGCCACATCGCATACAGCTCATGCAGAGTGTTACCGATCTACAGCCGGAGGAGCCGGCGTGGCAAGTGTACACGCGACGACGACGGGATGGGGAGCACACAAACGGCAGCAGGCCGGGGCCGGTGCAGGACAACGAGCCCGAGGAGGAGGGCGTCGGGCCCAGCGGACCGGAGAAGACGAACCGCGCTCGCGGAGAAGGGCCGGGCATGTCCGGTTGATTTGATCAAGCTTGTTTTACATCTTACTTTTTAATTTCGGTTTTATGCTATTGTTACTTGTAACCCTCACTATAAGAGGGGTTTGTGTGGTCTCTTTTAATTATCTTTGGATTAATTGTCAAAAGGAGGGCTGTTCCCTCTTAGTTCTCTCCTTAACCCTAATCTCTTCCACTTGCCTCCCCCTTCTACTTTCCCCGCCGGCGACCGTGCCGACTTTCGCCCGGCGCTCCTCCGTCCAAACCCCCATCGGTAATATTTGGTCCGACCCGCCGCTCTGCCCGCCGCGCACTGCCGGATCCCCGTGTTCACCCATGGCCCCCAACACTCGCGTCCAGCCGTCCGAGCCATCTGATCCTGCCGACGACACCCGCGCCCGTGTCGCCCGTCAGGAGGGACGCCTCGACGCCATGCAGTCCTCCATCGACGCCCTCATCGCCGGCCAAACTCTCATCCTCAGCCGCCTGGAAGCCATACCGGCCGCCACCACCGCTCCGTCCGGCTCTGCATCCACGACTGACGCCGCCTCCATCTTGGGGGCCCCGCCCTTGTTCACCCATCCAGCCCCGGCGGCCACTCCACAGCCTCCGGCCGGCCGCGCCGCCCCGCTCTTGGATGTTCCCTCTTTCTCCGGGGTCGATCCCTTGGGGTGGATCGCCCGAGTGGAACAGTTCTTCGACCTCAACCTCACCCCGGCGGCCGACATGGTCAGCACGGCCGTCGTTGGACTCAGCGACTCGGCCCTTCATTGGGCTCGTTGGCTCCGACAAGTTCAACCCACCATCTCATGGTCGGAGTTCAAACAGGAGATGATTTCTCGTTACGATCCACGCTACACCGGTTCGGCCATTGAGCGCTTGTGCAGTGCCCGCCAAACGGCGAACTTGGACGCTTACATCGATGAGTTCGTAGCCCTCGTAACACAAGTGCCGGGCCTTCCCCCCGACCACTACTTGGGCTTCTTCCTTCAGGGACTGCGACCTGCCATCCGCTCCCGGATTCGTACCCATCACCCCCGCACGGTTTCCGAGGTCTTGGAATTGGCTCGCGCGGTGGAGGCAGACCTTGGGTTCCGTCCGACCCCACCCACCTTCCATCCGACACCGTGGCCGCCAGCCCCACGGGATCGTCCTCCGCTGCCATGGGGCAACCGACCGGGTCGCACGGAGCCTCCCCACCGCATCTCCAACAATGACTACAACGAACTTCGTCGCAAAGGCTTGTGCTTCCGTTGCCGTCAACCCTATTCCCCCCAGCACGTTTGTGCGGTTAAGGAATTCCATGCACTTTTTAGCGATGGCGAGGCCGAGGTTACTATGGAGGGCTTCGACGCGCTCGCCTTGCAAGATGATGATCCCTCCCAACCGATCGAGGACGCGGCCCTCAATGTTCTGAACCTTCCCTTTTTCTCCGTGGGCGGCCTTACCGGGCCCCGCATAATGAAGATGAACGGTGTGCTCCACGCCCACCCGGTGATTGTGATGGTAGATAGTGGCGCAAGCCATAACTTCATATCGGCCCGCCGCGCGCATGATCTCGCATTGACAATATCTCCATCCCCGACGTTTTCGGTCTGTCTTGGGGACGACCGCCGCAGACTTACGCTGGGTCAATGTACGCTGACCATCGAAACATGTACTATCACTGCAGATTTCTATGTTTTTGAATTGGGCGGCCTCAACGACATTTTGGGCGTGGCGTGGCTCCAGACCTTGGGGGACGTCCGTGTCAATTGGGCCGCTATGATCATGTTGTTTCAACACGAGGGCCGCACGTGCCGCTTGGAGGGCGACGCGGCGCTACTTCACTCACCTATCTCGGCTCGCGCACTCACTCGGGTGGCGGATGCGGAATTTTCGGCCTGGCTCGTACCCGTGCTCGCCGAGGTACCGACCATACCCTTGGCCGGGGCGTTCCAGCCCCTCCTTGCGGAGTTTGCGGACCTATTTGCGACACCACAGGGGCTGCCACCGGCACAACCTACAGATCACCCCATTGTGCTCCAACCAGGGGCGGAGGCCGTGTCGGTCCGCACCTATCGCTACGGCCATGCTCAGAAGGACGAGATTGAATGACTGGTATAGGAGATGTTGCTGGGTGGCCTCATCCGACCCAGCGCCAACCCCTTCTCCAGCCCGGTGCTGCTGGTGCGGAAGAAGGACGGAAGTTGGCGTTTTTGCGTCGACTACCGCGAGGTCAACAAGGTCACGGTACCGGATAGGTATCCCATTCCGGTGATTCAGGAGCTGCTGGACGAACTACACGACGCCGCCTTCTTCACAAAGTTGGATCTTCGGGCGGGCTATCATCAAATCCGGGTTCGGCCGGAGGACGTGCCCAAGACGGCGTTCTGGACGCATGACGGCCACTTTGAATTCCTAGTCATGTCGTTCGGCCTCACCAACGCGCCAACAACGTTCCAAGCGACCATGAATGAGATCTTTCGTCTCGTGCTCCGTAAGCATGTGCTAGTTTTCTTTGATGACATTTTGGTATTTAGTCGTTCTTGGAAGGAACATCTCGAGCATGTGCGGGGCACTTTTCTTACGCTCAGACACCACCAACTCGTACTCAACCACAAAAAATGTTCCTTCGGGGCAACAACCGTGAGTTACTTGGGCCACACTATTTCGGCCTCTGGCGTGACCATGGACGCCGAAAAGATTCAAGCGGTATTGGATTGGCCGACCCCTACATCACTCCGGGAGGTCCGCGGGTTACTCGGACTCACCGGGTACTACCGGCGCTTCATCAAGAATTACGGTGTGTTGGCGCGGCCCCTGACCCAGATGCTCAAGCTCTCGGAGGAGGGCCCTTTCACTTGGTCTCCCGCTGCCTTGGCGGCTTTCTCGGCACTCCAGGCCGCCCTGGTGCAAGGGCCGGTTTTGGCAATGCCCGATTTCCAGCAAACCTTCATCGTCGAGTGTGACGCCTCCGACACCGGCGTCGGGGCGGTCCTCATGCAGGCGGGACGACCCATAGCGTACTACAGTCGGGCCTTCTCAGCCATCATCCGAAGCCGTTCGACCTATGAAAATGAGTTGATGGCCTTGGTGCTCGCGGTACAACACTGGAGGCCGTACCTATTGGGCCGCTCCTTCGTGGTTCGCACCGACCACCACAGCCTCCGTTATTTGTTACAACAAAAAATTGCAACTCCCGCACAGCAGGTGTGAGTGGCGAAGTTATTGGGCTATGACTTCACCATCGAATTCCGGCCCGGGCGGTCAAACCAGGCGGCGGACGCTCTCTCCCGGCACCCGCAACCCCTTGAACTCACTGCCATCTCGAGGCCGGTTTGGGAGGACGCCACCACAATTCAACAGGAAGTCGAGCAGGACCCCCACCTCGCGGCTATTCGAGCGGCGCTCCTAGCCAACCCGGAGGCCCACCCGCCCTATTCGCTGGTAGGGGGCCGGCTGTTCCATCGGGGCCGCTTAGTTCTCTCCGCCTCTTCTCCGAGCATTCCGAATTTACTTGCCGAGTTCCATGGTACCCCGGCCGGGGGCCACGCGGGCGCTTTCTGCACGTACAGGCGATTGGCGGCTTCGCTGTATTGGTCGCAGATGTTTCGCCAGGTGAAGGCTCACGTCGCAGCCTGCCTTCCCTGCCAAAAGGCCAAATATGAAACCATGTTTCCCAGCGGCCTTTTGCAACCACTTCCGATTCCGGAACGCATCTGGGACGACATTGCTATGGACTTCATCACCCGGCTTCCTCGATCGGGCGGGTTTGATTGCATATTGGTGGTGGTCGACCGACTGTCCAAGTACGCGCATTTCATTCCCCTGCGCCACCCGTATACCGCCGCCACAGTGGCCGACGCCTTCATTGCGGAGGTGGTCCGCCTACACGGTTTTCCAGGCTCCATTGTGTGATCGTGATCCCTTATTTCTCAGCAGCTTTTGGACTTCACTCTTCCGACTACAGGGCACACGCCTACGCATGAGTAAGGCCTACCACCCGCAGTCAGACGGTCAGTCGGAAGTGCTCAACCGCTGTTTGGAAACGTATCTCCGTTGTTTCATTGGAGAGCGTCCAGGCACGTGGGCCAAATGGTTGTGTTGGGCGGAGTATTCTTACAACACAACCTATCACCATGCAGCGAACACGATCCCGTTCGAGACCGTCTATGGCCGTGCCCCACCGTCCATTACCCAACATCTTCCCGGCGAATGCCCCGTGGCAAGCCTGGCTGACCACCTACAGGATCGAGACATCATCCTCGACAGCTTGAAACATCACCTGAGGCGTGCCCAAGCGAAGATGGTCTCCTTCGCCAATCGGAAGCGTCGCGATCTCACTCTTCAAGTCGGGGAAAAGGTTTTCCTCAAACTGCAGCCCTACCGCCAGCTTTCGGTGGCACGACGGACATGTCCAAAGTTAGCGCCGCGTTATTATGGGTCGTTCGAGATCATCAGTCGTATTGGCGCCGTGGCTTATCGGCTCCGCTTACCCAGTGGCAGTCGGATCCACCCAGTGTTTCACATCTCCCAGCTCCGACGGGTGGTGGGTGACCACCCCGTCGTGGACCACATTCCGGCCGACCTTGAGTACTCCGGGTCCGAACCCCTGTACCCCCAGACCATCCTTGATCGCTGGCACCATCTACTCGGGGACGCTAGCCCGGAAGAGGTACGCGTGGCCTGGCGAAACCGACCGGTGTCCGAGGCCATGTGGCTCCTTCGAGATGATTTTCGCCGGCAGTTTCCGGACTACTGCCTTGAGAGGACAAGACTAATTTTCCAGATGACGGCATTGTTACCGATCTACAGCCGGAGGAGCCGGCGTGGCAAGTGTACACGCGACGACGACGGGACGGGGAGCATACAAATGGCAGCAGGCCGGGGCCGGTGCAGGACAACGAGCCCGAGGAGGAGGGCGTCGGGCCCAGCGGACCGGAGAAGACGAACCGCGCTCGCGGAGAAGGGCCGGGCATGTCCGGTTGATTTGATAAAGCTTGTTTTACATCTTACTTTTTAATTTCGGTTTTATGCTATTGTTATTTGTAACCCTCACTATAAGAGGGGTTTGTGTGGACTCTTTTAATTATCTTTGGATCAATTGTCAAAAGGAGGGTTGTTCCCTCTTGGTTCTCTCCTTAACCCTAATCTCTTCCCCTTGCCTCCCCCTTCTACTTTCCGCGCCGGCGACCGTGCCGACTTCCGCCCGGCGCTCCTCCGTCCAAACCCCCATCGATAATACAGAGCATATAACACAAGGAGCTCACAAGCATCCTCACAAACTCCGTAACCTACACGTTTCATACACGAAGTCTTCTCCGATCCGCAATATAAACATCACCAATCCAGACTAACCGTCCGGATGGGCTTCACACAGCATGCCTATTCCGTACTACTCATTTCCGGATCTAGATGCAGACTCAACCGGGGATATCAACTATCAACCCGCTGGAATCGCTTACGCTTTCCACCTCTTGGTGGAGGATTCCATGCACATGCATAAAGGAGGACTTCACTTGTCCAAGAAGGAGATCGTTACCCTTGACGATCGCTTTGGAGCCGTGGAAATCTAGCCGGATGAAAAGCACCGCAATGGCCTTGCCTTCACGGAACTGAACTCGGCTCTCGATTCGGATCACTGAAGCTCTCCGGCAGCCGGATCTCTTCTCCTTCTTCCTTCCTTGCTCTCCCCTCTCTCTATCTCTTTTAGAAAGAGAATAGCCAAAAAGATGAGAGTTTATCTTCAACTCTCGGTCTTATAACAGCAGGAAGGAGCTTGGACCAATGGATCCCAGATGAAGGAAATGAACGGCCACGATCCACCCTGAAATAACTTTTCCTGGGCTGACACGGCTTGTGACACGCCCGTGTCACAGGCCGTGTACCCTAAGCGGCAAAGGAACCGACTCAACCAGACAAGAACACGGGCATAAACATGCCCGTGTCAAGCTCCTGACACGCCCGTGTCAAGCTCCTGACACGCCTGTGTCAATCAGTACACGCCCGTGCTGAGGGGCGTGTCCCTCAATCAACACAGGACCAACAAATCCCGAAAGGGACACGGATTCCCAACACGCCCGTGTCAACTTTGACACGCCCGTGTCACCCAGAACACGCCTGGGATCCAGGCCGTGTTCCTCACCCGACACAACCCGGCTACCAATTCGAGCAGGACACGGCCTTGGACACGCCCGTGTCCCTGGCCGTGTCGCCTCTCGAAGATCGTCGACTGCATTTCGTCGAGAACTCGCGACAACACAGTGAAGGACACGGTCAAGGACACGCCCGTGTCCCAGGCCGTGTGCCTCACTCGAGACACACTCGAGGCCCACTCGAGTCCTACTCGAGACCTACTCGAGTATACGGAGCAGGACACGGCTTGGGACACGCCCGTGTCCCTGGCCGTATTGCCCAGTCTACAAGCCAAGTATTTTTGGGGTGTTACACTCATGCGCGCCAAAGGCGCACCCGGGCCTTTCAAAGTTTTTTTTTTAAAAAAAGTTTTTTTGATATGGGCAAAAACATGATCTTAGACGCACCCGAGCCACCCCTAGGCGCACTTGGGCGCCCAATTCGCTGAAATTCAGCGAATTGGGCGCCCAATTCGCTCAATTTCAGCGAATTGGGCGCCCAATTCGCTCAATTTCCTTTTCCCCCAATTTTTGCGCCTCACGTACCTCAGGCGCGCCTGCGCCTAGGCTCCAGGGGCCCTTTGCGCCTCTGTGCGCCTCGCGCTTTTGATAACTTACCACTAAGACAAAGGTTGGATTCATTATAGGGTGTTACATGTATATGTAGACTCGATGTTTCTTTTCGTGTTTGTTTTTGTGTTTGTCGGAGTTTGAAAGTAGTAGTAGTCGTAACTGGGTCAATGTCGAGCCGGTCGTGTGCGTGTGGTGATCGTAAACCGACTGTTGTGTCATGATAGTGTGATTGTGCGTACTGGTGGCCGTGTTGCTCGCCCTGGCAGTAAAATACCTTAAATGATCTGCTGTAGTTAAGTGCTTATACTCGGTTTGTGGAATCAAAATGTTATGATGTATTTTGTTTGAAAGCTTTTTTCCCCCTGTTTTATTCTTTCAGTTCTCAGAACTTTCTTTGGAGACTCTTCACTTTCTCTGTTCAGAGATTGGCCTTAAAATAAATCTTCCCCTCCACTTACGTAAATCTTACGCGATTTTATTTAAAGTTGTAGGGGCGAGTCGCGACAAATTTTGATCGATGCAGCTCGTCGTCAAGGTATAATGTTATTTTTCCTATTATTGGCGACTGTTAGTTCGTTAAGTGAGTTAAGAATAGTGCGTAACACATGTTATTTTAAAATCGACGCGCGCGAAGTTTTCTGTTAGTATTCAAAAGAACTAGTTTGTGTTTTGGTGTGCCGATAGCTGTTTTATAAGCGTTTTGGGTGGAAATGAGGTGCCAATAGCATTTCCCCCCCTTTTTTCTCCTCTTGCGGTTATCAATAAACCGCTACAGCCCGGTTATAATCCCGCACGCTTTCTATTCACGGAGGATATTATCGCAAAACCGCAGCCCGTTCCGTCTTCTTCCGCCTCCCGCTAGCAGCGCACCCGACGACCCTTCCAGTCGGGCTTCCGCAAGCCCTAGCCGGCGGCCTTCCTCCCTCCAGGGCTCATCTCAGGCTTCTCCTCCCTCCTCTGCAGGCGCCGGGGAGTATTCCTTTTCCTTCCTTGGCCGTGGATGTGCCGGGTCTAACCCTAACCGGAGGAATTGAGTTTCGTTTTGGTTCCGGTGAGTCGATTCCTCCTTTATCTCGATTTCCTCATGAAGATCCTTCGATTTGGAGGTTAGGTTAAACTAATTTTTATTCCTATTGCCCTATTTTAGGTTTTGGTGTTCGTGGTTCACCGCGGAATTCGAGTAGGACGCTTTGGGAACCTCAACCGCTCTGCGTAAAGGTAAATTAGTAAAGTTTAGCTTCTAATTTTGGTAACCCTAGTTGTTTTGGAATTTTTCCATCGGAAACCCTTAGGGGAAAATTATGAAATTAGGGCTGCCCTAAATTGCAGGACTTTGGTAGGGTCGGGGCAGCATTCTGAAGGTCCCCAGTGGTAGGATTTGCCTTCGGAAGAGGAGATGTCGCTGCGCCGAGTCTACGAGCGCCGTACCACCACTGTAAGGAAACCTAACTTTTGCTAATTAGACATAGAATAAAATATATATATTGTATACGCATGAGTAGATTTATTTCAAGTACCATGTCCATGCATAGAAAGGTGTGGTGATAGGCAAACGGTTACGAAAAACGTGTAGGGTGACACGATTTCCCTAAGACCCAAGTAATCGGATCGTGAACAGAAACATAGAGTACGAAAGCGTTAACCGTGTTCGTAGGTTTGGAATTTGTTCCGAACAAGGGCGTGAATGTCCATTCTAGTAGACCACAAGAAAGTCAAGGGTCGTTTAGTAGTTCCCCAAAAAGATTTCCCATGCAGAGTAGCGTCAGACCAAAAAGGTCAGCCAGCACACAGAGTTCTTTCGTGCTAGGTAGAGGCGCACTACCTTTCTCATAAGGCACATGGAACCTTATGAGTAGTACAAACTTGGTAAGTGTCTTCCCTTGAGCCAGCTAGCAGATTCGAGACCGTGTCCGCGTGACACTAGAACAATTGGGTTCATAAGATGGTCTCAAGTCGTCAGTTTCAGTTGCGCGTTAGGAGCTACTCTGCCTAGAGCCTCCCTAGTAGATGAGCAGGTTAGAAATCATATAGAACTCAAGTATAGACCTGTCGTGAGTCAGTACACTAGTTAGTCAACGTCAGGACTTGGGTAAAAGAACAAAAAGTTGCGAATGTAGAACTAATAGATGTGTTGACCAGGAAGTATAGGAAAAGCATGCATAACATATAACATAAAATGTTTTCAGTGCACGAGACTATTTTAAAGGCATGCATGCATTCATAAGTAAAACTGTTTTTAGTGTCACTAGGAGGAGTTATTTTTCCTTACTCTGACCCTTCGTGGGCACTGATTTTCAGGTGACCCAGGTGGAAAACTACGTCTAGGATGAGCATTATGGTGGCGTCAGTTTGTATTATTTATCTTGTTCAGTTTACTCTATTTCAGTATGTACTTGTAGATGAGAACATTGTAACAGATTAATGTTTTTATCTAAATTTGTATCAGACTATTTATGGTTAACCAGATTTTCAGTTAATTCAGTTCTATGTCCTGTTTAGTGGCTCTGTGAATGCAGGTATCAGGTATGTGGTTACCCTTAGTTTACTTTTTAAACTTCTGCTGTAAGTCTTAAATTGCTTAGTATAGATTTCATTACCTGCTGCTACTAGTTTTAATACTATTTCCTAGTTTTCTTTATATCGCTGACCCGGCCGGACGGCTGATTTCTGAAATACTGGGAAGGGGTGTTACAAATTGGTATCAGAGCAGGTTTAGGATCCCTGGACCCTAAAAAGAATTCACAGAGCCATAGGAGCGTTTAAGAGTAAACTCTTGTTAGTAAAGTACTTTAAGTGCGATTAAGCCCTAGTGTTCACTAGAGTACAAAATAAGTTGCTAAGCTAGATTTCTTAGATGCTTGATAAATAATCAGATTTCTTTTTTATATTCTATCAGGCACCACGAGTTAGTGAACCAGGTGAATCTTCACGCCAGAACCCGGTTCCTAGTGCAACCATGGGAGACGCTGCCGTGCCACAGGTACCACCAGTTCCAGCAGCTCCAGAGGGCACTGACATAGCGTCTCAGATTGCCAAGGCGGTTACTGTTGCCTTGATGGAGTTTCAGAGAGGACTGGCTGCAGGGTTTCCAGCTCCAGTACAAGTACCAGTCCCTGCACCAGCTCCTGCAGCAGCACCTGTGGAGATGACCCTGGAGCGCTATTTGAGAAATTTTAGAGAACTTCAGTCTTCGAACTACAGTGAGGATGAGACCCCGATAGATACAGATGATTGGATAGCTAACAACAGAGACCTGCTGAACGTTTTGGAGTGCCCAGAGAATAAGAAAGTTCCTCTGGCAGCTTTCCTCCTCCGAGGAGAGGCAAAGGTCTGGTGGGACAAATACCGGGCAGATGATCCTGCAGGTAAAGTGTTATGATCAATTCCTTTATTTTAGGAAGTAATGTGTTAATTTTAAAATAGTATGACCATACTTTTGGCCAGGTCGTACACCAGACATGTTTACTTGGGGCGAGTTCTCTAGAGCTCTTGCTAGTTGTTCGTGCCTCCTTCCGCACGACGAGGTCTCCAGGAGAAGTATCTGAGGCTTTTCCAGGGGGACAGGACAGTTACTGAGTACGAGCGAGAGCTGACTCATCTGGCTCGATATGCGGGCGTGATGCAGGGGGATCAGACTGAGAAGTGCAGTCGCTTTGTGGATGGTTTGCGTGACTCGTTGAGACAGCCGCTGATGACTATGGTCAACGCTGATTACAGGAGCTTAGTGGATACGGCTCGCAGACTGGAGGCTGACCAGCAGAAGGTTCAGAAGCGAAGTAGTTTCCGTGCGAAGCGATCTCAGGATTCGCATCAGCCGCAGCAGAGCAGAAACGATCAAGGAAAGAACTGGAACAAGAAGCCGAAGCCCGATGCTAAGAAGAATGGTCAATCTGGTGACCGGAGCAAGGACTATCCCACGTGTCCCAAGTGTCAGCGTCGCCATTCAGGAGAGTGTTTGGCCAGTGCAGGCGTATGTTACAAGTGCCGACAACCTGAACACATAGCTCGCTTCTGTCAGGAAGCTGGGACAAATCAGGTAATCAGGGTCCTTTTGTTTCGATTACATTTATGTAATTACGATAAATTTTTAATGTAATTTATTCCTGCAGTCGAAGTACGAGGTTGGTGGCTCTAGCAGGGTAGATAAGGGCAAAGCATTGATGCTCACTGATGGGAGACCACAACAGGGTCGAGACTTAGTGCAGCCCAGAGCTTATGAGCTGGGTCAGCAGGAGGCGAAGGATCAGGAGGATGTTGTGACAGGTAAGTGTTGTTTGCTTAACAAGTTGGTTTTAAATCCTCCGTAGTGACACATTAATTTTTCATCCTTCATAAATCATTCATGTAGGCATCCTTATGATTCGTAATTTACCCTCTAAGATTTTGTTTGATACGGGTGTCTCACACTCGTTTATCGCGGAATCTCTAGTGCGTAAGTTGGATTTAGAAGTCTTCCCAGAGTCAGTACCGCTGGAAGTCATGATGCCAAATGGATCCCTTCTGCAGACCAGAGATAAGTGCAGGGTACCGGTACAGTTTGGTGACACTGAGATTATCGTGGAAGCTTTGCTGCTACCTATAGCATGATTTGACTTGATTTTTGGAATGGACTGGCTTTCAGCAGTCAACGCCAGGATTGACTGTAGGGCGAAACAGATTCAGTTCGATGGCCCCAACCAGACATCTTTCTCTTTTCAGGAATTGAAGGGAGTAGTGAAGATGATCATATCTGCAGTCCAAGCGAGAAGGTGCATCAGTAAATGTTGTGAAACCTTCGTAGTACTGATGAGCGTGGAGCCTAAGGATGACTTGTCAGAGGTACCCGTGGTGCAGGAGTTTCCAGATGTTTTTCCGGATGAGCTCCCTGGTGCCCCTCCAGATAGAGAAGTTGAGTTCCCGATAGATTTGCATCCTGGGGCTACACCGGTAGCCAAATCTCCATATCGTATGGCTCCAAGGGAACTAGCAGAGTTGAAGAGTCAGTTGCAGGAGCTGCTTAATTTGGGTTTTATACGCCCTAGTACTTCGCCTTGGAGTGCTCCAGTGCTTTTTGTGAAGAAAAAGGATGGTAGTCTGAGATTGTGCATAGACTACCGTGAATTGCATAAGCTGACCGTAAAGAACAAGTACCCGATTCTCAGGATTGATGATTTGTTCGACCAATTGGTGGGATCAAACACTTTTTCCAAGTTAGATCTGAGATCAGGCTATCACCAGTTGAAGATTCGTGACGCGGATATACAGAAGACTGCATTCAGTACCAGATATGGACACTTCAAGTTCGTGGTCATGCCGTTCGGGCTGACCAATGCCCCTTCGGTATTTATGGACCTGATGAATAAGGTTTTTCGGGAGTATTTGGATCGTTTTGTCATCGTCTTCATAGATGATATTTTGGTGTTCTCTAAGAGTGCAGAAGATCCTGCAGCACACCTTAGAAGTGTTTTGAGCACACTCAGGAAGAACCAGTTGTTTGCCAAGTTTTCTAAATGTGAGTTTTGGCTTTCAGAGATTGCATTCTTAGGCCACATCATCAGTCAGAAAGGGGTTAGTGTTGATCCAAAGAAGATAGAGACCATTAAGAGTTGGCCAAGGCCGACGACAGTTTCAGAGGTTCGCAGCTTTTTGGGTCTTGCTGGATACTACAGGAGATTCATCAGGGATTTCTCGAAGATAGCCTTACCACTGACTTCCCTCACTAGGAAGGGAAAGGGCTTGGATTGGACAGTTGAGTGTGAGTTGGCTTTTGAGGACTTGAAGGACAGATTGATGACCGCACCGATCTTGAGTTTACCCTCAGGGCCTGACGGGTTTCAGATTTATAGCGATGCTTCAGGTCAGGGTTTGGGTTGTGTCCTCATGCAGCATGGAAATGTCGTAGCATATGCCTCGAGACAGTTAAAGGTTCATGAGAGGAACTATCCCGTGCATGATTTAGAGCTTGCAGCAGTTATTCATACCCTGAAGATTTGGAGGCACTACCTCTATGGAGTGCGTTGCGAGATCTTTACTGATCATAAGAGCCTCAAGTATATCTTTGATCAGTGAGAACTCAATTTGAGGCAGCGTAGATGGTTAGAGTTTCTTTCAGACTACGATGTGGACATTCAGTACCACCCAGGAAAGGCGAACGTGGTAGCTGATGCTCTTAGCAGGAGAGGTTCGTGTTTTTCTCTTCTCACTCAACAGAAGGAGTTAGTATGAGAGCTGGAGAGACTGGACATCGTCGTTGTGCCCCGTTGCAGTTTTGGTTCAGCTTGGTTGAGTTGGATGGAGATTTCGTGCGATATTAGAGATAGGATCAGGACAGCTATACCGTTGGATCCAAAGATGGCAGAGATTTGGATCTCAGTGCAGTCAGGTCAGAAAGAGAGGTTCTCTATTCAGGATGAGTTATTATTGCATGATGGCAGAGTGTGCATCCCAGATGTTAGTCACCTTCGGGAGGACATTCTTTTCGAGACACACAATTCCAGGTATTCCATACATCCCGGCAGCACGAAGATGTATGCAGATATTAAGAAGACAGTCTGGTGGCCAGGTTTGAAGAGTGATGTTGCAGATTATGTAGGGAAGTGCGAGACATGCAAGTTGGTTAAGGCCGAGTGCCAAAGGCCTGGAGGCAAATTGCAGTCACTTCCCATTCCCGAGTGGACATTTGAGGATATATCCATGGACTTCATTCATGGTTTGCCGAGATCGCAGAGTGGGAATGATTCCTTGTGGGTTATAGTAGATCGGCTTTCTAAGGTCGCCCATTTCATTCCTCTTAGGAAGACGGATCGAGGTCCGAAGCTGGCACAGTTATATATAGACGAGATAGTTCGACTTCACGGTGTACCCAATACTATAGTTTCAGACCGAGATGGCAGATGCCAGGGAGTGGCGATATATTCAGGAGCGGTTGGGTACCAGGTTACATTTCAGCACCGCATTCCATCCCCAGACAGATGGACAGACTGAGCGCACAAATAGGACTTTGGAGGATCTGCTTCGGATGTGCATTCTAGATTTTGGAGGAAAGTGGGAGAAGTATGTTACTCTTGTGGAGTTCTCCTACAACAACAGTTTTCAGACGAGTATTGGGATGACACCGTTCGAGGCCCTCTATGGCAGACGTTGTCGGACACCTTTGTGTTGGGCTGAAAGTGAGGAAAGATCTACCATCAGAAAGTCATGGATTGATAAGACCACGGACAGGATTAAGCTCATTCAGGAGCGTATGAAGACAGCTCAGGATCGCCAGGCCAAGTATCATGATCAGAAGCACAGGTCAGTAGAGTTCAGTGTTGGAGACTACGTTTATCTGAAGGTCAGACCAGTCAGAGGAGTCTCTAGAATAAATCGGATGAAGAAGTTGAGCCCCAGATTCGTTGGTCCTTATGAGGTGCTGGAAAGAGTGGGTGAGGTTGCATATAGGTTGGCCTTACCTGAGGAAATGAGTGGTGTACATGATGTATTCCACGTCTCCTATCTGAGGAGAGCAGTCAGAGATTCTAGTCAGATTATCAGTACCGAGGAAGCACCAATCGAGACAGATCTTAGTATTGGGGTTAGACCAGTCAAGATAGTGGACTCAAGGATTCAGAAGCTCAGAACTAGAGAGATTCGCATGGTCAAAGTTCTTTGGATGAACTGTGGCCGTCCAGAGTATACTTGGGAGCGAGAGGATGAACTTAAGAGCAATGCGGACTATTCTTTTCTCTTCGATTAAGGTATGGTTTCAATTTTCGAGGACAAAAATTTTTGTTAGAAGGGAAGATTTGTAACATCCGTAAATCTTACGCGATTTTATTTAAAATTGTAGGGGCGAGTCGCGACAAATTTTGATCGATGCAGCTCGTCGTCAAGGTATAATGTTATTTTTCCTATTATTGGCGACTGTTATTTCGTTAAGTGAGTTAAGAATAGTGCGTAACACATGTTATTTTAAAATCGACGCGCGCGAAGTTTTCTGTTAGTATTCAAAAGAACTAGTTTGTGTTTTGGTGTGCCGATAGCTGTTTTATAAGCATTTTGGGTGGAAATGAGGTGCCAATAGCATTTCCCCCCTTTTTTCTCCTCTTGCGGTTATCAATAAACCGCTACAGCCCGGTTATAATCCCGCACGCTTTCTATTCACGGAGGATATTACCGCAAAAACCGCAGCCCGTTCCATCTTCTTCCGCCTCCCGCTAGCAGCGCACCCGACGACCCTTCCAGCCGGGCTTCCGCAAGCCCTAGCCGGCGGCCTTCCTCCCTCCAGGGCTCATCTCAGGCTTCTCCTCCCTCCTCTGCAGGCGCTGGGGAGTATTCTTTTTCTTTCCTTGGCCGTGGATGTGCCGGGTCTAACCCTAACCGGAGGAGTTGAGTTTCGTTTTGGTTCCGGTGAGTCGATTCCTCCTTTATCTCGATTTCCTCATGAAGATCCTTCGATTTGGAGGTTAGGTTAAACTAATTTTTATTCCTATTGCCCTATTTTAGGTTTTGGTGTTCGTGGTTCACCGCGGAATTCGAGTAGGACGCTTTGGGAACCTCAACCGCTCTGCGTAAATGTAAATTAGTAAAGTTTAGCTTCTAATTTTGGTAACCCTAGTTGTTTTGGAATTTTTCCACCGGAAACCCTTATGGGAAAATTATGAAATTAGGGCTGCCCTAAATTGCAGGACTTTGGTGGGGTCGGGGCATCATTCTGAAGGTCCCCAGTGGTAGGATTTGCCTTCGGAAGAGGAGATGTCGCCGCGCCGAGTCTACGAGCGCCATACCATCACTGTAAGGAAACCTAACTTTTGCTAATTAGACATAGAATAAAATATATATATTGTATACGCATGAGTAGATTTATTTCAAGTACCATGTCCATGCATAGAAAGGTGTGGTGATAGGCAAACGGTTACGAAAAACGTGTAGGGTGACACGATTTCCCTAAGACCCAAGTAGTCAGATCGTGAATAGAAACATAGAGTACGAAAGCGTTAACCGTGTTCGTAGGTTTGGAATTTGTTCCGAACAAGGGCGTGAATGTCCATTCTAGTAGACCACAAGAAAGTCAAGGGTCGTTTAGTAGTTCCCCAAAAAGATTTCCCATGCAGAGTAGCGTCAGACCAAAAAGGTCAGCCAGCACACAGAGTTCTTTCGTGCTAGGTAGAGGCGCATTACCTTTCTCATAAGGCACATGGAACCTTATGAGTAGTACAGACTTGGGAAGTGTCTTCCCTTGAGCCAGCTAGCAGATTCGAGACCGTGTCCGCATGACACTAGAACAATTGGGTTCGTAAGATGGTCTCGGGTCGTCAGTTTCAGTTGCGCGTTAGGAGCTACTCTGCCTAGAGCCTCCCTAGTAGATGAGCATGTTAGAAATCATATAGAACTCAAGTATAGACCTGTCGTGAGTCAGTACACTAGTTAGTCAACGTCAGGACTTGGGTAAAAGAACAAAAAGTTGCGAATGTAGAACTAATAGATGTGTTGACCAGGAAGTATAGGAAAAACATGCATAACATATAACATAAAATGTTTTCAGTGCACGAGACTATTTTAAAGGCATGCATGCATTCATAAGTAAAACTGTTTTTAGTGTTACTAGGAGGAGTTATTTTTCCTTACTCTGACCCTTCGTGGGCACTGTTTTTCAGGTGACCCAGGTGGGAAACTACGTCTAGGATGAGCATTATGGTGGCGTTAGTTTGTATTATTTATCTTGTTCAGTTTACTCTATTTCAGTATGTACTTGTAGATGAGAACATTGTAACAGATTAATGTTTTTATCTAATTTTGTATCAGACTATTTATGGTTAACCAGATTTTCAGTTAATTCAGTTCTATGTCCTGTTTAGTGGCTCTGTGAATCCAGATATCAGGTATGTGGTTACCCTTAGTTTACTTTTTAAACTTCCGCTGTAAGTCTTAAATTGCTTAGTATAGATTTCATTACCTGCTGCTACTAGTTTTAATACTGTTTCCTAGTTTTCTTTATATCGCTGACCCGGCCGGACGGCTGATTTCTGAAATACTGGGAAGGGGTGTTACATTACGAATCATGATTGGGTTCATATCAGCGGTATCATAGCCTTTGTTTTGGCCGTGGGCATCATTCCTCATGGCCAACCATAGGACCCGACACCAGCACCTGTGCAAGGACCTGGATCTGCTCAAGCAAAGAGTGCAGGAAATGCACGGGCATCAATCCAAGTTAATGGAGGAGTTGGGCGATCAACTTACAATTCTTCTCATGGACCGTGACACACAAATTGCTGCTCAAACTGCTCTAGAAGCAAGACACTCACCTTCAGTAAATTATTCACTTCTGACTCATTGCGCCTGCTTGAACTTCTCCTGTTTCTCCGGTAATGCTGTGGAAGAATGGGTCTACTGCAGTGAACAATTCTTCGACGTCGACGACATACCAGAGGAAATGAAGGTTAAGTTAGCGCCTTAGAGGCAGTTAGCTTGGAAGGCAAGAATTTTGTCTGGTTCCAAATTTTCGCCAAGTCAAGGATTGCCAGGACGGAGCTCTCATTGGACGAATTTGCAATGACGATTCATGAACACTTTGGTCTCTCTCTCTCTTTACAAAATTCTAAGGAGTGACCTCAAGCAAGTCCGCTAGGCGGCCTTAGTCCAGGACTACCTGGATAACTTTGAACTTCCACGCAACAAAGTTTTAATCTCCGAAGAGTGCCATCGGTCTGTTTCCTACGGGTCTTCGTCGCGACATTAAGCTACTAGTAAGGATGTTTATATCGTCTACGCTGCAGAAGGCTTATAGTCTAGCCACATCTAAGAACAACAAAAATTTCTTGGTACCAAAAGAGCATTTACTCAGACCAGCAGCTCTTCTGCGTACTCCAAACCAAATGGTGCAAGGCTCCCCGGGTCTATGGAGCGCTCTCCACCTGCCGCCAAGCCGACCGCTACAAAAACCACCAAGCGGTTATCTACCAAGGGAATGGAAGAGAAGAGGGCAGAGGGTCTGTGCTTTTGGTGTGACAAAAAGTTATCCCAGGGACATAGGTGCAAATCTTCTTCCCAACTCTTCAATACTGGAGGTCGGTGCTACTGAGAGTGACGATGAAGATGATTCTCCTTATAAAAATGCGCTACAAGATCAGGAAGGTCAGATTGAAGAACCTATGCTTCCCCCTCAGGGTTCCATGCATGCCTGTATTGGGATAACCACATATCACGCAATCCTGGTTACTGGGTCGCATAATGGCACTCCAATCTTCATCCTCATCGATGCAAACACAATTTTTTGGATGAGTCCATAGTAGCTCACCTATGTTGCTAATTTAAGACAATCCCCATCTTCTAGGTGGCTATGGTAGACAGCAATCGGCTCGCCAGTTCCTACATATGTGAAGCCATCAACTGGACAATGCATGGAGTACAATTTGATGCAGACACACTGGTTCTCCACTAGGAGTAGTGATATGGTGGTTGGGTATTCAGTGGCTCATCACCTTGGGGCCCATCCAATGGGATTTCAATTAACTCAAGATGGAATTCCACTCTCAAAATAAGATCTCTCTACTCTCAGAAATCAACAAACTCCTCCAGACAACACCTAAACTCTCATTTCTTTCCCTTTGCTGAATATGCTCTTGGGAGTCTCATCCTTTACACGGCCTTAATAGTTAATACGATCCAAGTGGCGCAATATGTGACAACAACAAATTCTTCCCAACATAAGAAATTGACGCCCCTATTGGAGGAGTACCAAGATGTTTTCTCAACACCCTTTGAACTACCGCTTCCTAGGAGTCATGATCACCATATCAATCTAAGGACCCCAAGTATGTTAACATGTGTTCATATCGTTATTTGGCTCTGCTGAGAACATAAATGGAGAGGTTAATTCAAAACATACTTGAGTCGGGAGTAATTAGAAGAAGTACAAGCCCATATTCTTCTCCAATTGTTATGATCAAGAAAAAATACGGCCCTGGAGATTATGTAACAACTATAGACATCTCAACAACAATATCATCAAGGATAAATTCCCTATTCCATCATTGAAGAGTTATTAGGTGAATTACATGAGGCCACAATCTTCTCGAAATTGAGCCTCAGGGCTGGTTATCATTAGGTAAGAATGACACCCCATGATATATAATTAATGGCTTTTAGGTTTCATGAAGGGCACTATGAATTCCTAGTCATGCCATTTGACTTGACAAATGCTCCCTCAAACTTTCAGAGCTTGATGAATCAAAATTTTCAACCATACCAGAGCAAATTTAGTTTGGTCTGACGATTTTAATTTATATCCCTTCTTGGGATGCTCACCTACTTCCTCCTCACACCGCTCTCCAAGTTTTGAAAGCTGAATCCTTATTCGTTAAAAGAAGCAAATGCTTATTAGAGGTGCCTCAAGTTGAATATCTCGGTCACATAATCTTAGGACAAGGAGCAGTGGTCGATCCTCAGAAAATCCAAGACAGTGTGAATTGGCCAATACCCCAAACCGTGAAGCAATTAATTGGATTCTTGTGCTTAACAGGCTATTATCAGAGTTTTATTAGAGGATATGGATCATTGCCAGATCACTGACCAATATCCTTAAAAAGAATGGTTTTCATTTGTCCAGTTCAATAAGGAAGCCTTCAACCAACTCAAACACACTGTCAGTTCACCTCCAGTGTTCTCTTCCTAATTTTTATAAAGGTGTTTATGTTGGAGACAAATCCATCAAACTCAGGGATCAGGGCTTTCTTGATGCATGAAGAGAACCCAATTTCATTATTTAGCGTGGTTCTTAGTCTCAGACCCAAACACGCTGCATTGTCAGTCTATGAAAAAGTGCTACTTGCCATTGTTTGGCTGTACAAAAGTGGCAGCAGTATCTCATTGAGAGTTTCTTCGTGATTAATACCCATTGGAATTATCGGGTCAATGTCGGCCTATTAGAGTTTTAGGTATATTTGGTTTTAGTCCCACATTGTGTATGAGTGTTATTGTGTCTATGTATTTCATATTTAAAGCCCTTATGTGGATGAATGAATTATCAACTTCTATTTCAATTTTCCCTCTTCCAACATGGACCACATGGTATCAGAGGGAAACAATTCCTCCGATGCGTAACCCTAAATATCTTTTTTTTTCCTGTGGCTGCCACTCTCGATTCTCTGTTTTTGAACCCGGCCGACTGCGCCGCTAGGGCTCACGATGAGCCACTCCGCTCCTGTTGAGGGAATCACCGATTGATTCCATCGATGAAAGTGGCCGTCATTCCCCTCGACGAGATCAAGGTTGATGAGCCTTGATTCATCCAGCGCTAGTTCTGTCGTCGATTCCCTCCAGTCGACGATCCCTCTACTTTTGATCCAGTCGCCGAGCCCTCTACTTCTGATCCAATTGTCGGGCCCGCCGCTGCTGTCTGTGCTTCTCGACGCAGATGATGCATGGAACTACATCCTCCAGTCTTGCCAGTCCCATCTCCTCCCTTGTCGACAACAACTTGAGTTTCTCCCGTTGAGCCTCTGCTCTGGTGGTGTCGCTGCTTCTCTGCCTTATCGTGGAAGCCCGATTCCTGCCGATTTCTCCTTTGTCATCGACTTCAACTTTGCTTCCTGACACAGCTTACGTTGATCTCATCGACGACTGTTTCCGGTTGTTACTCTTCTTTGATCCTTCCGTCAGCTGGACAATGGCTCCAGATCCAGTCAGTTACACTGCTGCTCCTCCAGATATGTGCTCATGCTTCCCTTCGTGGATTTCTGCCACCTTCCAGCGGCTGCCCCTCGTATGTCCGTGCCACCAGTCGCTGCAGCTGCTTCCCGGGGTGTTGATGCCTCACATTTACTGAAGTTTTTTTTGTGTTACTTGCCATTTTGTGCGTGTCTTATGTTGTTTGTTTCTTGTTTTAGTTTTATGCCTTCTTGCATGTGTTTTTCACGCGAGGGGGAGTTTTGGGATGAAGACGACTCAGATGATTTTTCCTGACTTTTTCGCCTTCGTTCCACATGACCTTTATGCTTATGTTGTTTGTGTATCCCCATGTCTTTCTATTGGTTATGTGTTGGGGACGCGACTGATGTTGGTGTTCTAGTTTCATCTGGTTATGTCGCATGCGCATTCTTGTCATGGCGTCCAGACGCCCAATTGTAAACAAGGTGTTGGACGTCTTATTTTTTTAACGAAAATATAGGAATAGATAGTGATTTATATATAAACCGCTGTCTATTCTACCTTGAACCCTAGAATAGATAGCGGTTTATATACAAACTGCTATCTATTCTACCCTGAACCCTAGAATAGACGGCGATTGTTGTAAAAACTGCTGTCTATTCTATCTATTTTAAACCGTGAGCCGTAAATTTTAGTTTTTACTTCGACTTTTTGGTTCTTACATTCGCAGCTATGTGCAAAAAACCCTAAAGACGATTTTTGAAGTTTCTGCTCTTCTTTGCTTCGATTTGACAATTCTTCTTCGACATATCTCATTTAGGTATATTATTATTATTATTTTTTTTCTTCAGTTTTGAGCTCTTTGTATTGTTTTTTGTAGAAAACAACCCAAAGCTTGTATATATGTATTGAGTCATCAAATACAAGGAGAGAATACAAATATATAGGAGAGAAGAATAAATCCTATACATGATGTGGGACTAAAGGAGAGACAAATAAACAAAATGGGCCAATAATGGGCCCCTTTACATGGGCTTTTCTAACATTATTATTATTATTAGTAGTATAAACATTGTGTAGCACCGGCCACTGAATCTTCCAATCTCATGTTTTGGCTATGCTAAATGCATATAAATAACACAATGTACCCCAAACTGACAGCTTGAATAGAGATTAGAAGTCTTCATTTAATCATTTTTCTTCAACACCAACACTATATATTTGCCTAATTGTTGCATTTTAATTTTTAAGTTTTAATCCTTATTGTACATGTCTAAACCACCTGACTCTATAGTTCTATATTAGCATTTAACACTAACATATATATATTTATATGTATGATGGTAAACAATCTGTCATATTAAAAAAAATGGAACTTTAGACACCGGTTATTATAATAACCGTTGTCTATAACCTGCATTAGATTTTTTTTTATATTAAGTTGTTGTCTTGCGACATGCTCGCCTTATTGTCGCTTAGGCGTCTGCCTTGTCTCCTAAGTGTCCAGGCGCCCAACGCTTGCCTTTGTTCGCCTTAACGTCGTGGCAAGAATGCGCGTGGGATTGTGTCGTACGAGACTGTGTCGTGTGAAACCTTCAGCCAATCATAGCCATCGATGGCGGGATGCCATAATCCTCCTTTTATTATAAATAGATGGTTTGCGGGCTGGTTGAAGGCATTGCAGAATTTGGAGACTCTTCTTCCCGGATTCCAGCGATCACCCCTCGGTGCTGACGCCGTGGAACTCTAGGTGACGACTCCTAGACCCCCTCCCGCTCCCCAAAGGTAACCCCTATCCTTAGCCACCCTCCCCCACCTCCAAATCTCCCTCCCGCCGCCCTTATTAGTGATTCCAGCAGCTTTCATTCTTCCCAGCAACGGTTGCTATTTCTGCCACCCATAATAAGGTTTGATGTTCCTGTTCAAACTCATAATCATTGTAATTTCCAGTTCCTTGAAATTAATACCGCTGATTTAAGCCTCTCTGCTACTGTGCGCCTCTCTAAGCCCGTCCAACAAACCAACAGGTCCCTCCCTTTCCCTTCTGCCACCGCCAATCCCTCCTCCAGCACAACCGCCACCTGCGACCTAACCCTACATGCTATGCAAAAGTCCGACGGTTAGATCACAAATTAGATAATAAATTAAAATCACCCCCACACAGATAAATTCACGACAAGACAAAACATTTTATTAGAGCAAAAGAAAGCTTAGGCTTTCCTCCGCGTGGAGGGCCAAAGCTAGAGCACGCGACGAATAAAGTCCTGCAAATCACAATATTTATCTAACAAACTACCAGCATACGAGATATCCAAGCCAATATAATATCCAACCCGGTAAATACATGGAAATTAATAATCCAATACAACAATACTTACTAAAAAGTGGGCTGACCGAGACAATGAATATTCCGGAGCCGGATGCGTGGATCGACGATCGAGAGTGGAATCGGCGGCATGGAAATAATGGAGGTGGCTGTCCTTGACGGCGGAAGATGAAAAATGGATCGAAAATGGATAGATCTGGCCACGTAGGTGGAGATCCGGGCGGGGGTGGGTAGATCCGATGCCGTAGTAACAGATCAGGGTTAGGGAGTGTTAGACGGGTGATTGAAATAGCGGATCAGGGGCTGAAATTTCCAGATCTAGTTCGATCTGGAAATTGGGGCTATTTGAAGGTGGTTCCACGAAAGAGGGGGTGTCGGCCTTGGATTGGTAGGGGGGGTGTTTGGGTGGGGCGGCAGGCTGCGGTTGTGCTGGAGGAGGGATTGGCGGTGGCAGAAGGGATATGGAGGGACCTGTTGGTTTGCTGGAAGGGCTTAGGGAGGCGGCACAATAGCAGAGTGGCTTAAATCAGCGGCATTAATTTCACGGAACAGGAAATTGCAATGAATTCGAGTTTGAACAGGAACATCAAACCTTATTATGGGTGGCAGAAATAGCAACCGCTGCTGGGAAGAATAAAAGCTGCTGGAATCACCAATAGGGGCGGCGGGAGGGAGATTTGGAGGTGGGGGAGGGTGGCTAAAGATAGGGGTTACCTTTGGGGAGCGGGAGGGGGCCTAGGAGTCGTCACCTAGGGTTCCACGACGTCGGCACCGAGGGGTGATCGCTGGAATCCGGGAAGAAGAGTCTCCAAATTCTGCAATGCCTTCAACCAGCCCACAAACCATCTATTTATAATAAAATGAGGATTAGGGCATCCCGTCATCGATGACTATGATTGGCCGAAGGTGGGGCCACCTAAATACATCAAAATAAAATGCAAAATAGTGAAATAATATATCAAATCGATTCGCAACGTGAATCCGAACACATCTGTGGAGTCTGATCGTCGATTCGGGCTCGCCATATATGGAAAGTCGCCAAATCAGTCCCGAATCGGCCCAAAACTCGTCATCCACTATAAATGCTCGTCTATGCTCCGTATCACTTACCCTCCACTTACGCATTCCCCCTGCATTCATTCATTCAGTCCCAAAGCAACATTCCTCTTCGCCTCCCTCTCTCATGCTTCACGAAGCCAAAAATCATCACAGTCACTTTCTCTCATGCGCTCCCAATGAAGGAAATCGCCTTCACCTTCCTATGACTCCTCAGACAGGTTTTTCCCAATATGTTCTTTCCATGAGTGGATTCCCATGCTATGGTTTCCGTGCACCGGATTGAGATAATGTGTCCAATATCCTCACCGCATTAAATTTTTTGGTCATCTTACTTGTCAAAGAATCCAATGTAGAAGTTCTCTGCACACTGATATACCCATCAATGCCAACTACCTATTATTATTTTTACACATTTTCAGCAGTTTACCTTAGTGAGTCTTCATTAGTTTTTCATTTTACACCCACTGTAATCACCATTTATCCTAATTTTATTCATTTTTTTTATTCTAAGGTTTTACATCTACGATTTCCCTTCAATAATTGTTCACTTTACACCAATTAGTCACTCTCTAACAACCAAAATTTAGGGCAGGAAGTGTAATATCCAAACATAATTATATTGCTTTAGCATATATTTCATGTGGCATTCATTTTGCATTCAAAAGAGTATTCAGATTTGCATCTCCAGTATCCTCTTCATCAGCCGCGAACCAGCTTTATTTACAACCATGGACGGGCAGAGCCCCATTCTCATCCAACATCAGTTGAGTAGTTGCATTACTACTTTAGGGGAGAGTTGAGCATTTGCACTTTATTGTTATCTGCCTATGTTACTGGCCAAGCTCATTTGTAGGAGCAGTTGAGCATGAGCATAGCTCGCGCGAGACTGATAATGTGTGCCTATATATATATAAAGAACTTACATTCTCCATTTTCCTTTTCTCAGGTTTTTGTTTCCAGTAAGGATGGGACCAAGGCTCCAATGTTCATTGTTTCGAGAAAGGATATAGCTCTTAATGGATCGCATCCAACCTTGCTCTATGGTTACGGTGCTTTCAACGTTAGCTTGACGCCGTCTTTCAATGTGGGGCGCATTGTTATAGCTAGGCATTTAGGTTTTGTTTTCTGCATAGCAAATATTCGTGGCGGTGGAGAATACGGCGAAGAATGGCATAGAGAGGGATCTCTTTCAAAGAGGCAAAATAGCTTTGATGATTTCATTGCTGCATCAGAATTCCTAATTTCATCTGGATATACCAATTCCAAAAGACTGTGCATTGAGGGTGTTAGCAACGGTGCTTTTGTAGTTGCTGCATGCCTAAATCAGGTTCAACCCCTACTATTATTTCATTATTATGTACTTTTAGGATAATTCTTGTTAATGATTTAATTTGATCAGCGGCCAGAGCTTTTTGGCTGTGCCCTTGCTCATGTTGGTTGCATGGACATGCTGCGGTTTCACAAATTCACCATAGGTTAATTCTCAATTTTATTACTACTCTTTTGCCTTTTTATACCACAATTTTTCTTTTTAAGCCTAATGGTTCATGTCCCATTGATTCAGGTTATGTATGGACATCTGATTATGGTTGTTCAGATAACGAGGATGATTTCCAATGGCTTATTAAGTATGAATACATTCTTTTAATTGATTTTTATAGTTATTAAGCATTCCTTTCTGCGCATCTTATGAATTTCATTAGCTGTTTTTGCACTTATATTCGTTTTTAAAACTACACAAACCTTAGATCTCTGTATTATTTATACTAAGATTGGTTGTGAAATTTGATCTGAATTGTCATAAATTTGAGCTTTAAGCTCTGTCTGGAACAGTTGTGGCGTTTGAGCAGTTGCAGCGTGAAACTATGGTAGAAAAACTATGGTAGAAAACATAGTAGTGATGGTTTACTTGTTTGGAACTTATATGATGCGAACAAGAACGATGCACGAACAAGACAATATTACAGTAATTGAAAAATAACACGAATACAATCTGGATCGAACTCCGACCAAGACCAAGGATGCTGGGTCCTCCAATAGTCCTCTCCAAAGAGAGCCCATAACCCTAATACATCTAAGATGCCTAAGCCCATAAAGCCCCCCTTTATATAGATGAGGAAGGAAAGACATAAAAGGAAATACAATAATATTAAAGGAATTAATTAATCTAATTAATAATATAAATATGCAAGAGTCCTTGTTGCCCGAATCCGGCGTCTTGGCAAGGACTGCTGCACCTCCAAGAGAACTTGAGTGTAGTGTTAAATAGGCAAAAATCCTCCCATATTAGACGTTCTAGGGAATATGTCGTAAGAATTGTGACAGACTTAGGTTTGGAAGTTGGAATATAGGTACGCCAACAGAGAAAGTGATGAAAGTAGTGGATATGATGATAAAAAAAAGATAAATATTTTATGTTTGCAAGAGACTAGATGAGTGAGTGAGAAAACTAAATTTTTAGATAATTCAGGTTTTAAATTATGGTACACAGGAAAAAATACAACAAGCAGTGAAGTCGGTATTATTGTGGATACTACTTGGAGGGATGAAGTTGTTGGAGTAAGTAGAAAATGTGATACAATCATAGCTCTTAAATTGGTTACAGGAAAAAAACTTTTAATGTGATCAGTGCTTACGTGGCACAAGTAGGATTAAGTGAAGCTATTAAAGTATAATTTTGGGAAGACTTAGATGATTTAGTAAGAGAAATCCCACAAATAGAGAAGATTTTTATAGGAGGAGACTTAACTGGACATATATGAGAAAATATAGATTATGCAGCTGTTCATGGAGGATTTGTATATGAAGAAAAAAATGAAGAATACCGAACCATTTTATACTTTGCAGTAACACATGAGCTAATGATGACAAATACACTTTTCATAAATAGGGAAGAACATTTAATTAAGTTTAAAAGCGGACCAAATAAGTCACAAATTGATTATTTTATGAGTCGCAAAATGGATAAAATGATTTGTAAGGATTACAAAGTCATATCTAGAGAAAATTTAACAACACAACATAAGTTAGTAGTGTTAGACGTGTAAATTTAATATAATAAATTTAAGACAAGAATAAAAATGTTGCTAAAAATTCGGTGATGGAACTTGAAACTAGAAAAGCAGGTTGCTTTCAAGACAACAGTTACAGAACAACTAGTTGATAACCCTTATGCTGATCCTAGTGTCTCATGAGGAGTTATGTATTAACATTTAAGGACAATTGGAAATAACGTACTTGGAGTATCAAAAGGTCATGCGCCCCCAAATAAAAAATCTTGGTGGTGGAAAGAGAAAGTGCAAGATAAAGTGAGGACAAATAGGATCAGCTATAAATCACTCTACACTTGTAGGAATGATAAAAACTTAGGCAGGTATAAAGTCACCCAAAAAAATCTAAACATGCAGTAAGTTAAGCAAAAAAACAAGCTTAAGAAGAATTTTATAAGCGACTAGATATCAAAGATGGAGAGCGTGATATATATAAAATTACTCGAGCTAGAGAAATGAAGACAAGAGATTTAAGCCAAGTAACATGCATGAAAGATGAAATAGATACAATTTTAACGGATGATGTGAATATTAACGAGCAATGAAAAAGATTTTTTTATCAACTCTATAATGAAACAAAAAACAGTGAATTGAATTTGAAAAATTTTAAGTAAATCGGAGTAGTATAAGAACATAACGTTTTATTGTAAAATTCAATTATTAGAGATAAATAATGCTCTAAAGAAGATGACAAATGGAAAGACGGTTGACCTGGATGATATACCCATCGAAGTATGAAAATGTTGAGGGAATGTAGGAATTTTATGGCTTATATGTTTTTTCAATAAGATGCTGAAGTCAGAGAAGATGTTAGACTAATGAAGAGAAAATACTTGAGTACTTTTGTATAAAAACAAAGAAGATATACAAAATTGTGTTAATTACAGATGAATTAAATTGTTGAGTCATACCATGAAATTATGGGAACGAGTAATAAAAAGAAGAATAAGACTGGAGACTAACATCTCAGAGAATCAATTTGGATTCATGCCAGGGCGGTCGACTATGGAAGCTATACATCTTTTGAGGAGACTCATTGACAACTACCGAGAAAGAAAACAAAATTTGCATATGCTGTTTATCGAACTTGAGAAGGCTTATGATAGAGTTCCAAGAGAGATCTTATGAAGAGTCTTAGAAAAGAAAGGTGTAAATGTATCATACATTGACGTAATCAAAGATATGTATAAAAATTCAGTGATAAGGGTGAGGACATCTAGAAGATTAACACATGAATTACCTCTCAAAGTTGGCTTACATCAAGGTTCAACTTTAAACCCTTATCTCTTTACCCTTATCTTAGATGAGCTCACCAGACATATCCAACATGCAATACCTTGGTGTTATTATTTGTGGATGATATCGTTTTGGTCGATGAGACGTGCGAGGTTGTAAATGCAAAACTTGAATATTAGCGAGACACTTTAAAAAAGAAGGTGTTTAGGTTGAGCAGGACAAAGACAGAGTATTTGGAGTTTAAATTTAGCAGTGCAAGGACAGATGACTTTGTTATTAATTTGGATGATCAAGATATTTCCCGTAGTGAATGTTTTAAATATCTTGGATCTATAGTTCAAAAAGACGGAGGTATTGATAAAGATGTGACACAGAATCCAAGCGGGTTGGTTGAAGTGAAGAGGCGCGTAAGGGATCTTGTGTGATCGTAAAGTACCATTAAAACTTAAGGGCAAGTTGTACCGTACTGCGATTAGACCAGCGATGCTCTATGGTTCTGAGTGTTGGGCAGTGAATTGTGTACATGAGCAATAAATGGGAGTTGCGGAGATGAAAATGCTTAGGTGGATGTGTGGACACACGAGACTGGATAGAATTAGGAATGAATGTATCAGGGATAAGACAGGAGTAGCACCAATTGCAGAGAAGATGCGAGAAGCTCGACTAAGATGGTTTGGACACGTGTAAAGGAGACCATTAGAGACACCTATTAGGCATGTTAAACGAGGGAGAGGTAGACCATAAAGACTTGGAATATAAGGAAAGACATGATGTACTTAGGCATTAGTGAAATTATGACACAAGATAGGACACAATGGAGGCAAAGGATCCATATAGCCGACCCCATATAGTGGGATAAAAGCTTGAGTGTTGTTTTTTGTAATATTAAGTAATTAATATTAATCAATTAATTAATGCCATTTAATTACAGGCATTAATTACGGCGGCTTTCATATGCGTGCTCCAGTGGTCCCGACAAAGGGTGACGCCTCCGACAGATGTGCGAGGGTAACATTACATCGGTCTTGAAAATCGGCCTTGCCCTCTTGACCAAAGTTAAAATTTTTTTTTGGGATCTTTAAGAATGGGAGGGACATATGAGTTGTGGCTGGGTGCAGAAGGGGGGCAAAATGATGAGAATAAAAAATTAAAGGTGAGGGTAAAGTGGTATCAAGAGGATAAGGGGGAGGACAACCACAAAAAGGTGGAAAGAGGGTGTCTAGCTGTAAGAAAAATAAGGAGAGGTTGT
This sequence comes from Platanthera zijinensis, assembly GCA_039513925.1. NCBI lineage: Eukaryota > Viridiplantae > Streptophyta > Magnoliopsida > Asparagales > Orchidaceae > Platanthera > Platanthera zijinensis. Next base: position 15,464,767 of record CM077083.1, read on the forward strand.
GATGTGATGTGGTTTATAGTGGGGGAAACGATGGGTGAAAAAGGAGGTGAGAATACGAGATTTGGGGAGGCGTGGCTCTGGAAAAGGAAAAGAGCGCGTGGCTCGGTGGTGGGGAAGACAAAGCCGGCCACATCGATGTGAGAGGGAATAAAAAATGTGGCCGCTGCTCCGGATCGAATCGACACACCCGAGTCAACGCCGATGGGGAGTAGGGGGAGCGGACGCAGCTACGTCAAGGCATCAAGTACAAGAGGCGGAGGCGGAAGCCGGGGCTTCGAGCATTGCTGCGAGGAAGCCTCCCGTCGGAAGCGGAGGTCGAGAGACAGCGCTGATGATGGGGAAAGCGACGTCAGCACTGGCAGTGAGTTGCGGGCGGACTGCGGAGTGATGGCGTTGGCCCAGATCTGAGTTCCTGCGGAGGGCGGTGACGTCAGAGCGGGGTCGGTAGTCGGGATCCATTGTTACAGTTAACCGGAATCCATTGTCGGGGGAGCGGAGGGCTTTTGATGGTGCGGGCAGCGGAGGAACAGGAAGTACCACGGGAGGGATTCGATCGAGCTCGTCGAGTTGATCGAGCTTGGCATGGAGGCGATGCTCCATGGCGAGGATGTAAGCAAGCATAACGGATTGCCGATCGAGGCGCGCATAGAGGGAGATGGTGTTGAGGCGGATGTCCATCGTGGCTCGAACCCCGACGGCTTGGAGTGAGCGGACGTGGGTGGTAGGTCGGACCATTGATGCGAACAAGAAGATGTACGGACACGAACACGACAATATTGCATTAATTGGAATATAACATGAATACAATTCAAAGCGAACTCCAGCCAAGACCAAGGAGGCTGGGTCCTCCAATAGTCCTTATCTCCAAAGAGAGCCCAAAATCCTAATACATCAACGATGCCTAAGCACATAAACCTCTCTCCCTTATATAGATGAGGGAGGGAAAACATAAAAGGAAATACAATAATATTAAAGGAGTTAATTAATCTAATTAATATCAATTAATTAATTAATGTCATTTAATTACAAACATTAATCATGGCGGCTTCCATATGCGTGCTTCGGTGGTCCCGGCGAAGGGTGGTGCCTCCGGCAAATGTGCGAGGGTAACATTATATGACAACATTTTTACCCCAAAATTCATTTTCTAGTGCGTAAGCGTTCGCGGACGCTAAGATATTTCCACTTCTGCATGGTTATGCCAACGTTTTGACCCAAAACATTATTTTGTGAAAATGGCTTCCATGACTACACACCTATCCAAATACTAATATTTTTCGTAATTGTATTAACAACTGCCACTACTCTTCCAATCATGACATTTTTCTCTAAGATTTGTGGTAGTTCAAAGTTATTTATACATCCCCACTGTCTTTTTTTTTCTATAATACCTTCTTTGTTTCAGATACTCGCCTCTCCATAACGTGAAAAGGCCATGGGAAGCATCTTCTGATTCATCCATTCAGTACCCTCCAACCATGATGCTGACAGGCGATCATGATGATCGTGTGGTGCCACTGCACTCGCTGAAATTACTGGCAGTAAGTAGCCATTGTTTTGGGCTAAAATTCCTTTCATTTGCCATATTTTGTTTAATTTTCATAAACAAAATTTCAGAAAATTACACGAGCACCATACGCCTTGAAATGTTAATATAATGGATTCGTATTTGGCAAGCCCCTTTCACTTGAAACCTTAATTTATGTCCCTTGTAATGATGTGTTATGACTTTAGGGTTCCTGCCATCTTGTTACTATAGCCTCCACAAGTGGAAGAGACTGGCTAGGTAATAATACTAAGGTTGTAAACATAATGTCTGTGATATATCAGGTTGTGTTTTAAAATATCGGATGTGAGAGAGAGGTAGATGATATTTTAAAATATCGGATTTATATATATTAGAAACAAATTATGACTACTATTAACAAGTAATATTATAATATATTAATATTATATAATAAATTTATTTTGGTAACAAAAAGTTTTATAGCAAATAAGAAAGATTTAAATGCTAAATAATTTTCATTGATTATAAATTTTTAATGAATGCATTCCAAGTCTTAAAAGTTCGCAATATGAAATAAGAATGATATATTGTGAAATGATTATACAAAATTAATTATAGGAATAACATGTATTAATTAGAATGAAACAACAAGTTGAATGAGTATGAACATATATAATACAATACATAAAGATGATTTCAATATATATACTACTAACATAAATTAAAATAAATAACGAGCAATATGTTCAAAAATTGTGTTGGATAATATGCAAAAAAAATGATATGTTGACATATTTTACTAAAAGACAATCTATGTTTTTAGAGAAAATTTGTTGTATTGCCTTTGACAACAATATGTATTGATCACATGTCAAATAGGTCTGAAAACATTTAAAATATTAGGTAATATTAAGAAGACCCATTTTCACCTCCATTATGTGATTGTCTCATTGCTTCCTGCTATGTTGCTCAGTTGTTCTCCTCTTCTCCATGATCCTTGCCTTTTGAAGTCTATTTGCTAGTCACAAATTAGGTGTCTCTTCCATGCATAGATAATGACATGGAAATTTTTGGAGTTCTTATTGAGCACTATTGGTTTAAGTAAAAGACGACATGGTCCTCAAATAAGTGCATTCCTCTATGGCTCTAGGAGGCATGGTTATATATACACAAACAGTCGTGCATTGGGTTCCTCGTATCCATACATCGACAGTACACCCAGAGCTCATCTTTGTTGGGCTAGAGAGCACACAAGCCCGACCAGAGCACCTGCAAATTAGTTCAAGCAAAAGTACCTGCACGGTCGCTTAACGGTATATCGATACACAAACAAAATACAACACAAAATAACAGTAATAAAAGTGACACGAAGATTTAACGTGAAAACCCAATAGGGTGAAAAACCACAGGACGATCAGAGTCTAACCCAGAAAGGCGCAACAAAAATGTATGAAACAATAGATAATTATAAGGTTTTTCCTTCTCGATTCTTATAGGATCTTCACTGGCTTCACACTTCACAATACAATAAATAGTAACAGAATAACTGCAAGTTACCAATAGTGGCGGTCTGGCGGACGAGACGGATTACACAAATTCTCTTCAAGATGCCTCTTCGAATCCTTGCCCAAATTTGCTCCAGATCCAAAATGTAGGCGAAGTACTCCTCGTCAACGTCGTACAACGAAGTCCGAAATCTCTCCCAAACTAAGACGATTGTCACAAATGCTTCTCTAAAAATCTTCCAATGTTTGAGTTTGGAGAGAAGTGGATGCCTTACCCCTCCTTATTCATGCCTATTTATAGGGCCAAAACCAAGGAGGTTGAAGTTGTAGATGACATGTGGATGAAGCTTCCATGAAACTTCATTGGGTCAAAAAACACATGTAATTTGACATGAAGCTTCCTTTGGACAATTTTCTAAAAGTTTTTTTTAAGAGCACATGTTGATTTCCAGGTCAAAGACGGCTAATACGTTTCATACTTATCATGAAACACATGCTTGAAAACACAGTCAAAGTTGGCTAGCCTTTTTCACGCTTAGGAGAAAATTATCTAACAAATCTCTCACTTTTCGACTAAGTGAAGAACATTTGTCATTCTGACAATCTTCCCCCGAATCTCTAATTTCCTTCCCTCTAGGTCCTCCATCAACATGTCTCCATATTCGGTCAGCTACACCAAATTCGAGTTAGAAAGACTCGAATCCAACAGTATTCTCCACAAAGGATATAAACTGTACCTAACAACTTATTCTCTCCCTTTACCTTTATGTGGAGGGAACCGCCAAGCCGACAATTCTCACGCAGTGCTCGAACTTCCCTCTCGACACAGTATTCGTAAGCATATCTGCTCAATTGTCATCCGTGTGCACCTTCTGCAAATCCAGCTCTCCCTGCTCTAGAGTATCGCATATCCAATGATATCGCATGTCAATATACTTGGACTTCGAGTGGAAGGTGGGGTTCTTCCCCAAATGAATCACACTCTGACTATCACATAAGAGAGTGTAGCGCTCCTGAGTGAAACCCAGCTCCCTGATGAAACGCTTCATCCAAAGAAGCTCTTTCTCTGCCTCAATGACTACAATAAACTCTGCTTCCGTAGTCGACAGTGCAACACACTTTTGCAGTCTTGATTGCTATGACACAGCTCCCCCCACAAATAAGATCAGATACCCGGAGGTCGATCTTCTGGAGTCTAAATCTCCAGCCATATCATCATCAATATAACCTAGTAGATCTGACTCACTATCGTCGAACCTTAACGTCAAGTCTGACGTCCCATGTTGGTATCTTAGAATTCACTTCACAACGTTCCAATGCTCTCTCCCAGGGTTGGAGAGAAACCTACTAACAGTGCCAATCACATGTGCTATATCAGGGTGTGTGCACACCATAAACATACATGAGACTACCAACTGCCGAAGCATAGGGGACCTACTGCATTTGCTCTTTCTCTTCAGGTGTGCTCGGGCATTGGTCAACAGTAAGTCTGAAGTGAGCTGCAAGCGGCGTGCTCACCTTCTTCTTTTGATCCATACTGAATCTCTGTAGCACCTTTCTGATGCATCTCTTTTGTGATAACCAAAGTAACTTAGAGCTCTTGTCTCTCCGAATATGCATCCCTAAGATGGTCTTCGCATCCCAAGTCCTTCATCGCAAATGTAGAGCTCAACTGCCGCTTCAACTCGGCATGTGAGCAGTGCTCCTCCCAACTATCAGCATGTCGTTAACATAGATGAGTAAGATGATGAAATCATCTGGAGGATATTGCTTTACGAACATATAGTGATCAAGAGTGGTCCTCCTGAAGTCGATCTCTCCCATAAAAGCATCGAACTTCTTGTACCACTATCACGGGGTCTGCTTCAGGCCATACAAACTCTTCTTCAGGAGATAGACTAGGCTCTCCTTCCCTGTAACTCTAAAACCTTCAGGCTACTCCATATAAAGCTCCTCCTTAAGATCACCATGCAGAAAGACGGTCTTGACATCCATTTGTTCGATCTTCAGGTCTAACCTCACAATAAAGCCAAGAATAACCCGGATAGACGACATCTTCACAACATACGAGAAGATCTCATCGAAATCAACTCCCTGTTTTTGACTGAAGCCCTTCACCACTAATCTGACCTTATATCTGAATTGTGTCGAGAGGTCTTCTTGCTTTACTCTGAAAATCCATTGATTTTTCAGAGCCTTTTTACCCCTAGGCAATCGTACCAACTCATAAGTATGGTTCTCATACAGAGACTGCATTTCCTCATGCATTGCAATCATCCATTTTTTTCTTCTCCGAGCTCTGCGCTGTCTTATCAAAGCACTCATGCTCTCCCACATCAGTCAACAGAATATACTCATTAGTGGAGTATCTCGAAGATGTATGTCTAACTCTATCAAACATCCGTGGAGCGTGCTCAGCTGCTGGTATATACACATCATCAGTGATGTCCTTTGTAGTCTCACCATCAATAATGTACTCATCTAAAAGTGGCTCATTGCCCTGTATCGACTCAGACTCTGCGGCCTCCTCAGTATCGTCATTTTCAATCATAAGAGACTTTGCATTAGTGCGAGAGTCAGTCTTCTCAGGATCAACTATTGTCCGACCCTCACAAAATATAGCATCACGACTGCGTACAAGTTTCTTCTCAACTGAATCAAAGAACCTGTAGTCAAACTCGCCACTACGTTCATACAACAACACTCAAGCCTTTATCCCACTATAGTGGGGTCGGCTATATGGATCCTTTGTCTCCATTGTGCCCTATCTTTTGTCATAATCTCACTAATGACTAAGTACATCATGTCTTTCCTTACAGTTTCATTCCAAGTCTTTATTGATCTACCGCTCCCTCGTTTAACATGCCTAGTGACTAGACTCTCACAACGCCTAACAGGTGCCTCTAATGGTCTACTTTGTACGTGTCCAAACCATCTTAGACGAACTTCTCGCATCTTCTCTGCAATTGGTGCAACCCCTGTCTTATCCCTGAAACTTTCATTCCTAATTTTATCCAATCTCGTGTGTCCGCACATCCATCTAAGATTCTCATCTCCGCGACTCTCATTTTTTGCTCATGCACACAATTCACTGCCCATCACTCAGAATCATAGAACATCGCGGGTCTAATTGCAGTACGGTAAAACTTGCCTTTATGTTTTAGTGGTACTTTACGATCACATAAGATTCAAGATGTTTAAAACCAACCCGCTTGGATTATAATTATCTGACGCGCCTCTCCACTTCAACCAACCCGCTTGGATTCTATGTGTCACATATTTATCAATACCTCCGTCTTTTTGAACTATCGATTCAAGATGTTTAAAACACTCACTACGGGAAATATCTTGATCACCCAACTTAATAACGAAGTCATCTGTCCTTCTTGTACTGCTAAATTTAAGGTCCATATACTTCGTCTTTGCCCTGCTCAACCTAAAACCTTTTTTTTTTCTAAAGTATCTCACCAAGATTCAAATTTTACGTTTACACCCTCGCGCGTTTCATCAATCAAAACGATATCATCCGCAAACAATAAACACCAAGGTATTTCTTGTTGGATATGTCTGGTGAGCTCATCTAAGATAAGGGAAAAGAGATAAAGGCTTAAAGCTGAACCTTGATGTAAGCCAACAGAGATAGAGAATTCCTGTGTTATCCTCCAGATGTCCTCACCCTTGTCACTGAATTTGTATACATATCTTTGATTGTGTCAATATATGATATATTTACACCTTTCTTTTCTAAGACTCTCCATAAGATCTTTCTTGGAACTCTATCATAAGCCTTCTCAAGATCAATAAATAACATATGCAAATCTTGTTTTCTTTCTCGATAGTTATCAATGTGTCTCCTCAAGAGATTTATAGCTTACATGGTCGACCTCCCTGACATGAATCCAAATTGACTCTCCGAGATATTAGTCTCTCGTCTTAATCTTCTTTCTATTACTCGTTCCCATAATTTCATGGTATGACTCATCAATTTAATTCCTTTGTAATTAACACAATTTTCTATATCCCATTTATTCTTATACAAAGATACCAAGATACTTTTTCTCCATTGGTCTGATATCCTCTTTAACTTCAGTATCTTATTGAAAAAACATGTAAGTCACAAAATTCCTTCATTTCCTAGACATTTTCATACTTCGACGAGTATATCGTCTGGCCCAACCGTCTTTTCATTTTTTCATCTTATTTATAACATCTTTTACCTCTGATACTTAGATTTTACGATAAAACGTTATGTTCTTATACTTCTCTGATTTACTTAACTCTTTCAAGGTCAATTCGTTGTCTTTTGTTTCATTATATAGTTGATAAAAGTATCTTTTTCATCGCTCTTTAATATCCACATCAACCGTCAAAACTTTATCTGTCTCATCTTTTATGCATTTTACTTGACTAAATAAGCACATCATCAGTGATGTCCTTTGTAGGCTCACCATCAATAGTGTACTCATGATCTAAAAGTGGCTCATTGCCCTGTATCGACTCAGGCTCTGCGGCCTCCTCAGTATCATCATTTTCAATCATAGGAGACTCTGCATTAGTGCGAGAGTCGATCTTCTCAGTCTTCTCAGGATCAACCATAGTCTGATCCTCACAAAATATAACATTACAACTGCGTATAAGTTTCTTCTCAACTGGATCAAAGAACTTGTAGCCAAACTCGCCGCTACGTCCATATCCCAGAAAAATGCATTGTCTGGTCTTGAATTTCAACTTCGATCTTTCGTTCCGAGGGACGTGCATAAAGGCTCTGCAGCCAAAGACCCTCAAGTGACTATATGAAGAGTACTCATACCAGACCCTATCAGGAACATCCTCTTGTAATGCATTACTGGGAGAGAGGTTGATGACGTGTACAACTGTGTATAAAGCCTCGCCCCAAAACTTGTCAGGTAGCTTTGACTAAGATAGCATGCACCTCACCCACAGTGCCCTATTCATTTTTTCTGCTACGACATTCAGCTGCGGCGCCTTGGGCGGAGTCTTTTCATGTCTGATTCCTTGCTCTCTACAATACTCATCAAAAGGATCAATATACTCTCCCCCATTGTCGGACCTGATGCACTTTAACTTCCTCTTATATTATCTTTCCACTCCAGCGTGAAATCTCCGAAAGATGTCGAGAACCTCATCTTTGGTCTTAATAGCATAGAACCAAAGCTTTCTTGAAAAAATATCAATGAACGTCACAAAATAAGACGCTCCTCCTCTTGTCTGGACCTTCAAAGGACCGTAGACATCTGTGTGTATGAGCTCCAACGACTCGAATCTTCTGGTGGAAGCGTGGCTTTGAAATGATACTCTATTTTCTTCTCATCCATGCAATGGTCGCATCTCTTTAACTGATCCGCAGATGGATCAAATATCATCATCTTCTTGGTGGGACATCCCAAACCCTTCTGGCAATGTGACTCAGTCTCCTATGCTATAGGGATGTAGATACACCATCTTTGTCAGTGTTGGTCTGAGCTCCTTTAGGCCTCCCCTCCTTGTAGTATAATCTGATATCTCTATAGCCTCTGGCTAATACTAACAACCCCTTGATTAACTTCCAAAAGTCTCCACCACTGACACTTAAGTGTCCCTCATCACATAACTTTCCAATAGAAACTAGGTTGAAGCGGATGTCGGGTACGTGTCGCACATCTTTCAGAATCAGCAATCCTTCGGTGCTTGTTTTCGGGTGCATGTCTCCCCTCCCGATGACTTTAGACGTATCACCGTTACCCATTCTAAAAACTTCATAGTCATGAGTGGTATAGGTGGCGAATAACTCTCGATTGTGTGAGACATGTGCAGAAGCACCCGGATCAACAATCCAGCTTTGATCATCACAAGAGAGTACAGATGTGACGTCATCTCCAACAATGATGACATCATCCTCCACTATAGATACAATGGTTGCAGTATGACTCTCTTGTCTGTCATTAGTAGCCACTCCTTTCTTCGTTTCGTCATTCTTCAAAATATAACAGAACTTCTGATTATGACCCTTTTTGTGGCGGGAGTGACACTCCACATTCTGGTAGCGAGTCATAAACTTCCCTTTGCTTTGGCTCCTTTCGCTATTCCTTTCTCTACTCTTGCTCTTGCCTTTCCCCTAGACTCAGAATAGAGGACATCAGCTCGTGAAGAAGAACCTAAATGTCCTTGAGATTTTTGTCTCACCTCCTCATTTAGTATGTCACTCTTGACAATTTTCATAGTAATGATTCCACCAGGAGAGGAGTTGATTAGAAAAACTCTTACCATCTCCCAAGAGTCTGGAAAAGACTTTAATAGCCACAGTGCGTTGACCTCGTCTTCGAAGGTTACTTTCATTGCAGTGAGTTGATCAATAATACCTTGAAACTCGTTTACATGATCCAAAATAGACAAAACATCTCTATACTTGAATTTTCCAAGCTTCTTCAGTAGATATAACTTGTTGATGTCAGTACTCTTGGCATACAACGTTTCAAGAGTCTTCCAAAGTATCTTTGCATCAACGATACTTGCAACATGGTTGTAGACGTTTGACTCAACGAATCGTCTGATGAATCTACATAGCTTTCGGTGCTCTACCTTCCACTTATTTGGATCTGTGTCTTTAAGCATCTTCTCAAAGATAGGAGCATGTCAGCCTTTCACATAAATGTGATCCTCCATCAGTAAGTGCCACTGGTTGTAGTTTGCGTCGTTCAGTTTCACCATTTGCTCAGAGTTTGAACCTGATGTAGACTCCATCGTGCTCTGTCACTGATCGGACTGACCTCAGTTTTTTGAGTCTACTATTCCAAAGAAAATAATCAAAGAGGACAGGGAGCAGACCAATGGTCGTCACCTACCGCGCCCGATCACTAATCCGAAATATCCAATCAGCTATTCTCAAATCTCAGACTAGTCTGCCTGATAATTGCTCTGATAATAAACCTGCTTCTGATACCACTTGTTGAGCTAGAGAGCACACAAGCCCGACTAGAACACCTGCAAATTAGTTCAAACAAGTACCTGCACAACTGCTTAGCTGTATGCCGATACAAAACCAAAACGCAACACAAAATAACAGTAATAAAAGTGATACAGAGATTTAATGTGGAAACCCAATAGAGTGAAAAACTACGGGACGATCGGAGTCAACCCGGAAAGCCGCCACTAAAATGTATGAAATTAATAGACAATTACAAGGTTTTCTCTCCTCGATATTTATAAGATTTTCACTAGCTTCATACTACACAATACAATAAATAGTAACAAAAAAATTGCAAGTTACCGACAGTGGAGGACGAGACGGATTACACAAATTCTCTCCAAGATGTCTCTTCAAATCCTTGCCCAAATCTGCTCCAGATCCAATCCGTGTAGGCGAAGTACTACTCGTCAACGTCGTACAACAAAGACCGAAAGCTCTCCCAAACTAAGACGATTGACGAAAAGACCTCTCTAGAAATCTTTCAATGCTTGAGTTTGGAGAGAAGTGGATGTCTTACCCCTCCTCCTTCATGCCTATTTATAGGGTTCAAAACCAAGGAAATAGATGTGGTTGACGATATGTTGATGAAGCTTCCATGAAGCTTCCTTCGGTCAAAAAACACATTTCATTTGACATGAAGCTTCATTTGGACAATTTCCTAGAAGTTTTCTTTAAGATCACATGTTGATTTACAGGTCAAAGATGACTAGTCTTTTTCATACTTATCATGAAACACATGTTTGAAAATACAGTCAAAGTTGACTAGTTTTTTTCACATTTAGGAGAAAATTATCTTCACAATCTTTCCCATGATTTTTTCGTTAAATGCAAACGTAATATAAATGGAGGGGAGAGGGGTATATATATGATTGTCACTTTAAACAAAAATATAACAAAACATAAATTTTTGTTCTTATTTAAATTTTTGAAAAATGGAAAGGCGGTTGGGCCAAACGATATATTCATTGGAGTATGAAAATGTCTAGGAAATGAAAAAAATTTGTGGCTTATATATTTTTTCAATAAGATATTGAAGTCAAAGAACATGCCAGACCAATGGAGAGAAAATATCTTGGTACCTTTGCATAAAAATAACGAAGATATACAAAATTGTCTTAATTACAGAAGAATTAAATTTATGAGTCATAATATGAAATTATGAGAACGAGTAATAAAAAAAAAGTAAGACAGAAGACTAACATATTGGAGAATCAATTTGGATTCATGTCAGGGAGGTCGACTATTGAAGCTATACATCTCTTGAGGAGACTCATTGACAACTATCAAGAAAAAAACAAGATTTGCATATGCTGCTTATTGATCTTGAGAAGGCTTATGATAGAGTTTCAAGAGATATCTTATGGAGAGTCTTAGAAAAGAAAGGTGTAAATGTTTCATATATTGACATAATCAAAGATATATATACAAATTCAGTGACAAGGGTGAGGACATCTGGAGGATTAACACATGATTTTCCTATCACTGTTGGCTTACATCAAGGTTCAGCTTTAAACTCTTATCTTAGATGAGCTCACTAGACATATCCAACAAGTAATACCTTGGTGTTTATTGTTTGCAGATGATAACCGTTTTGGTTGAAGAGATGTGCGATGGTGTAAATGCAAAACGTTAATCTTGGCTAGATACTTTAGAAAAGAAGGGTTTTAGGTTGAGCAGGGCAAAAACGGAGTATATGAAGCTTAAATTTAGCTGCACAAGAAGGACAGATGACTTCGTTATTAAGTTGGGTGATCAATATATTTCCCGTAGTGAGTGTTTTAAATATCTTGGATCCATAATTCAAAATGGCGGAGGTATTGATAAAGATGTGACATATAGAATCCAACCGGATTGGTTAGTGGAGAGGCGCATCAGGGATCTTATGTTATCGTAAAGTACCACTAAAACTTAATGGCAAGTTTTACCGTACTGCAATTATACCCGTGATGCTTTATGGTTCTAAGTGTTGTGCAGTGAATTGTGTACATGAGCAAAAAATGGGAGTTGCGGAGATGAGAATGCTTAAGTGGATGTGTGGACACACGGGATTGGATAAAATTAGGAATGAATGTATAAGAGATAAGATAGGAGTAGCACCAATTGCAGAGAAGATGTGTGAAACTCGTCTAAGATGGTTTGGACACGTACAAAGGAGACCATTAGAGGCACTTGTTAGGCGTTGTGAGTGTCTAGTCACTAGACATGTTAAACGAGGGAGGGGTAGACCAATAAAGACCTGTAATGAAACTATATGGAAAGACATGATGTACTTGGGCATTAGTGAGATTATGACAAAAGATAGGGCACAATGGCGACAAAGGATCCATATAGCCGACCCCACTATAGTGGGATAAAGGCTTAGTGTTGTATTTAAATTTTTTCATTTTTTTTAAAATATGTAATTAAGAGGTAAAATCTAAAAGAATATTCTGTTCTTATTATATAATACTATATATATAGAGCATTGTTAGGAGCACACCTATTTTGGATAATAGCACGCCATTGATATTGGCACACCACAAAATTTTATTTGCAACCCAATTTTTTATGAACACACCGACTTGATTTTTTTTTTTAAAATCTTCTAATGAGCATACATTTTTCCCCAATGAGCGTAATACAATTGTCCCAATATTAAAGTAAAGAAAATGACATCATAAGTTCATCCATCTAAAACATAAGCAACCCAAAATGCAAAATAACCCAATGACGACATGATACATTGCCCGAACAAAAGTTTTCTCATTTTTGTATCGTACTTGACCTGTAATCTGTAATAAATAAGCAAATTTGTTACAATTTTTGTGATTTTTAACAATAACAATTGTATTGAAGCAATGTAATTATTACTAACTTTTTCAATTATCACCCAAATTAACTAAATCACCATCAAGATTTTCGAAACGCAGATTAACCTGCAAAGTAAATTTGTGCATCAGTTAGCTATGTAAATTAACCGAAACATTTGTGTTGCGGCAAAGTAAATTTTACACACCGTTTTGTCATCTTTATGGTTTTCCACATTCCATGCACCTGCAATCTTTTCATGATATCGTAACCATGTAGTGAATATAGGAGGTAGTGGACAGTCTTCTTTCATCATCAACCGAACAAAATGATTGTTGTTAACGAATCCAATATAAATCGACATACGGTTAGGTGAAGGTGCATAATGTAATGGCAAAAAGGTGAATGACTGATACTTTGAAAAATGAACCAATGCTACGTTGTAACGTGATGCAATTACCAATCCAATGTCGGGCATTGTTATCCACTTTGATAGCGGCGCGGGAATTACATCACAATGTAGAGACTCTGTCAACTCTAATCGTCTCGCATCTCCGAATATTTGTGCATATGTTGACTCGTTCTTGGTCATTTCCAATAACAAATCTTTACGTATTTGTAACCTAGGTTTAGCACGTGCAGTGATCTTATCAGCCCTTAGGATTGTAACCACAAAACCTATTCTTCTCGCAACTGTTCGGACCCAAGCAATTAAATTTTCCTTACTTGTAAACACGGTGTCTGTGATGAATTCGTGCCCAACATCTACAGTTGTATAATTAATTGAGCCCTCAAATTTAACTATCTGTTGTGTACAGCTCATCATGCAAAAACACAAAACCCAAAAATTTTAATTTGTGAACATTGCATAAGTTCATTACATAATGAAATTGTTTACGGCTAATACAACTATAACAATCATACAAATACAAAGTAAATGTTATGTGTAATCCACACTCAAAGTTTGAATCAGATGTTGTAATCAGTTGTATGTTACAGCATTTAATTAAGATTAAGTGAAATACGACGCAACTGGAGGGTATCAACAAATAATAGAGGGATGTGGAAGGCGATGTTTGGAGAAAATCGAATGAAACAAAAGCTACCTGTGATGGTTGCGACAGATGGGAGCACCGACGACAGACGGGAGCAGTGGTTGCAGAAGGGAGCAGCAGCAGCACAAATCGTCAAGCAGCGACGACAGACGAAATAGCAGCGGCGGTAGGCGGGAGAGCGGTGGTGGCAGGAGGGCGAGCGGCGAAACTCGGGTGCTCGGCAGCGGCAGCGGGAGATCGGCAGCGACAGGCTCCAGATCGAATTCTTCGTCGCTGTTTTAGGGAATAGCAGCGGCGGTAGGCGGGAGAGCGGCGGTGGCAGGCGGGAGAGCGGCGGTGGCAGGCGGGCGAGCGACGGAACTCGGGTGCTCGACAGCGGCAGACGGGAGATCGACAGCGGCAGGCGGGAGATCGGCAGCGGCAGGCTCCAGGTCGACTTCTTCGTCGTTGTTTTAGGGTTAGGCCCGCGACGCTTAGCAGGGTGTGCTCATAAGGAGTGGTACTGAACCGTAAAAAATAGGTATTATTTGGTTTTTTGGTGTGCTATTATCCAAAATAGGTGTGCTCTTAACAATTCTCTCTATATATATATGTATATACGAGCATCTTCGCACGGGCTACGCCCGTGCTCGATGCTCTCGGGTGGCCTTCGACCGCATCAGGCGGGCTTCGCCCGCCTGCGCACGGGCTTCCCCCGTGCTTGATGCTTCGAGTGGTATTCGACTGCAATCCACCATCTCGGCGCCGCACCCGCCACTCGCGGCCCACCGGAGCAAAATCAAATAACCATAGGGCTCCGGGGGCCGCGAGTGGCGGGTGCGGCGCCGAGATGGTGGATTCCGGTCGAAGACCACTCGAAGCATCAAGCACGGGCAAAGCTCGTGCGCAGGCGGGCTTCGCCGGCGTGCTGGAAGATCTCGCCAGTGAGCCCCAAACCTGGAGGATCTCGCCGGCGTGCTGGGCTTGGAGGATCTCGCCGGAAGCATCGGGGGAGGCGGCCTCGGGCACACCCGCGTCGCCCCTCCTCCACCTGCCGCTCCGCAATCCTCCTCCGCCACCTCGCCAACTTCCTTCACCTCCTCCTCCGCCACCTCCGCAGCGCCCCCATCTCCGCCACCAGCCTGCAGCGCCCACCACCTCCTCCTCCTCCTCCTCCTCCGCCACCTCCAGCGCCCACGTCCACCTCTGCAGAGCCCACCTCATCCTCCTCCGACACCTGTAGAGACCCCCTCCTCTGCCTCCTCCAACGCCCACGTCCTCTGCCTCCTCCAACGCCCCAAATGTTTTTTATTAAAATGGCGAGAAGAAGAGGAGGTGGCCCTTCCGGACCGCCTCCGGCTAACCCCCGCCGGGATCGCCGGCGTCCGGCAACCCCGTCGGTGGGGTCTGGTCAGGCAGCCGCCGCCTGCGGTGGCCTGTGGTTAATTCTTTTTTAAACAGCAGCTCACGCGTACAGGAGGAGGGGTAAAATCGGAACTCCAAATGTAACTGACGGAAGGGCCTGTAGCTATCAGGTATTCGCTTATAATATAGTATAGATATATGACAAAAACTTTCTTCATAATGCATTCCAGGATGAATTTTTTGAACCTTAATTTATTTAATTCTTTAACTTTGAAATTTGAATTATATAGTTAGTATTTTCTTGAAGTGTATATTTGGGCAAAAAAAAATTCGGAATCACTTCTGAGTAGAGCCATTCTTTGGAAAATAGCAAGCAATGACTGAGACTGTTTGACCACACTCCATGTTGCGCAAAATCATTTTACAGCAGAGGTTTCAAGCTAATGTTAAGTTAGTCCTTAAAGTTTTAGTTGTGTCAAAATAGTTCTTCAAATTCTCATATAGGGATTTTTTTTAGCCCTTGAATTGGACTCAAAATGAAACCGGATATTAGCCAAGATCTGGCAACTTAAAAATTTAGGGACCAAATTGACATTACCTTACAACCTCAAAGATTGATATGATTTTTATCCAATTAGAATGTCATCCCTTTTATATTTTAAAATTATAGAAATCCCTCTTTATGTTTGCATCAACAAAAAGTACAGGATGATAATTTTAATTGTAGGTTTATTTCTGGTGATTGTTAACCGCAAACCGGCTATTTGTTAGTGGCACCTCAAAATCTCATAATTTTTTGCGCTTTTTCGAAATACGGCTTGTACATGCATTTTTAGGAAAAGTGCTCAACACGAAAGTTGTAGATCTCGTCGAGATCTACAACTTTCGTGTATAGCACTTTTCCTAAAAATGCATGTATAAGGCGTACTTTGGAAATATGCTCAGATTTTACGTCTTTCAGAAATACTCCTTGTACATGCAATTTCAGGAAAAGTGTTCAACACAAAAGTTGTAGATCTCGTCGAGATCTAAAACTTTCGTGTTGAACACTTTTCCTGAAATTGCATGTACAAGGCGTATTTCAAAAATACGCGAAAAATTAGCAGATTTTGGGGTGCGACTAGCCAATAACGGGTTGCGGTTAACAATCACCTTATTTCTGTACAAGAATTACTCAACCCTGATCAGAGCACTTTATTTTCTAATTTAGGCTCCGTTTGGCACTGTGATGGCGGTCGTAAACACATGAGTTAAATCGTCTTTCGTTAAGGATCACCTGACAGACATCATTCGTTTGAATATAAAAGTGAATGAAGTTCTTTAGGTGGACGTTGACAAATGACAATTTAACCCCCATGTTCATGACCGTCACCACCGTGCCAAACGGAACCTTAGGCCTCGTTTGGCACGGTGGTGGCTGTGATGAACATGGGGGGTTAAATTGTCATTCGTTAACACGCACCTATGGAACTTCATCCACTTTTATGTTCAAACGGGTGATGTTTGCTAGATGATTCTTAACGAATGACGTTTTAACCTATGCGTTTACGACTGCCGACACAGTGCCACGCAGAGCGTTAATCATTTGTCACTTGCCAAAGATTAAATATTCTTCCTTTGTTCTAATGATTTTTTGAAGACCATGCAATACGTACTCTGCACGAGCCTGGAGAAAAGCCCGCAGACGAATCCTATCATTGTTCGCATTGATTTCAATGCCGGGCACGGAGCCGGGCTTCCTACCCAAAAACTGGTCCGTATTTCTCTCTTTTACCCGCTTTATGCTGCAACCACCTCCACTCGAAGTTTGCATAATTACAGCTTCCATCCCTCTAATTTTCGAAATTATAATTACCCCCTCTTAATGTTTACATTTCTTAACATACATGCACAAAAAGACCCCTGAAGATTTACTCAAAGGAGATATTTTTGTGCATCAATATTATGAAATGTAAACATTGAGGTAGATTTTTATAATTTTGAAAGTTAGAACGGAGGAAGCTGTAATTACGTAAACTTTGAGGGGAGGCCCTGATAAAAAATGCTCATATTCTAACCAAAAAAGTAATCTTATTTACGCAATTTCGCCGCCCTCTAACTGCGACGAAGTTCTTTATCCTTATATAGATTGAGGAGATCGCTGATCGATACGGTTTCGCTGCGAAAGTGATGGGAGTCTCTTGGAATGATTAGTTGGCTACTTGGATGATGTTGCCACTCAGTCAGTCTCCTCTGCCCGCCCGAAATGCAATATTGACCCGAACTTTACCGGGTTCGTGATGGTCATGCGCCGATTACGAAAGCGTCGTTTGGAGTGAAGTTGTACTCTTATGTTAAAAGTTATTTATTTGAGCCATATACATGGGCTCAAATTATTTTGTTTAAATTTATCAGAGGACCTTCTCTTTAATTAAAATTCCTGCAAAATTTTTGGGAGATTAGTGTAGATGTTTTAAATCCTCTCTACAACTTTGAAGAGATTTTAATTGGTAATGGAATATGATTTACATAATTTAATAGAGGCTTATAATACATAAATCAAAATAACTATTTATTAGTTTTAATTTAATAACTTTTTGATCAAATATGGAGTTTTGATAAATAATAAATTAGCTAAATATTGATAGAAACTTAATTGGGTAATTAATAGGAGTTAATATTCTTAAACTATATCTCTAGTTAAGATTTGATATTTACGGATTATTAACGACAAGACTCGTGTCTAATAAAAAGAGAAACAAATCGCGGCTCGGACCAATCATTGAACTCTAAAATGGCTTACAATTTGACTATTCAATCTAAGAGCATCTCCAACTGTTCGGCATTCTCGGCATTCTTTAGGAATGCCAAACGATTTGACTCCAACCGTTCTCCATTTGCCTCTCCATTATTGGAGATCTTCTCTCTCTAAATATAGAGGAGGGGGAGAGGAAACGCCGCAACCGGCATTTAATTTTTTATGATCATTTTTATTTTTTAATTATTTAATTGTTTGTTTTATGAATTTTTCGTATAATCTATAAATCTTCATAGTCGCTATAATAATTTTTTAACTATGATATATTATATATCAATAAAATTTGTTTTTTGAGACCTACAAAACGAGACTAATATTGAATACTTCATAATTATTATTTGTCATACAAATAAGAGAAGAATATCTATTTACTGATTAAATTCGTGCAAAAATAAAAAAATACATTCAAAATTACATATCTTCATTCCCATGTCGTTCTCACAAATGTTCAACTAGTGTATCTCGAAGTGCAAAATGCGCATCTCTGTCCTTGATCTTTTTATGTCGATTTAGGAACCGACGAAATCGTTCGGCTTCACTTGTGTTCAACTCTTCAACATTCTGAATTGGTGCTGGAGTAGAAATAACGACGTATTCATTTTCGTCCCGCTCGTCTTTGACGATCATGTTATGCATTATAACACAAGTAGTCATGATATCGTGTAAAACGTGCTTATCCCAAAAACGGGCCGACCCTTTAATTATCACAAATCTTGATTGAAGAGCACCAAATGCTCGCTCTACATCTTTTCGGCATGTTTCTCGTATCATTGCGAAATATTATTTCTTTTTGTCTTGTGAATGAGAAATAGTTTGAACTAGTGTTGACCACTTCAGATATATTCCGTCGGCTAAATAATAACCAACGTCATAATTTTTTCCCAACATTTGATAATAAGTAGGAAGCGTAATACCTTGTGCTAAGTTGGAAAACAAAGGAGACGATTGCAGGACGTTAATATCATTGTTCGAGCCTGGTAAATCAAAATATGCGTGTCATGTCCATAAGTCATAAGATGCTACTGTTTTGAGTATAATTGTTGGCCCACCATGACGTCCTGAATATTGGTCAGCCCATGCTATTGGGCAGTTCTTCCATTCCCAATGCATGCAATCTAGACTTCCCAACATCCCCGGAAATTCTCGTTCTTCACCTTTCTGTAATAATCTAGCAACATCATTGACATTGAGATATCTCAAATCTTTTTCTTTGTACACTTGTACAATCGCCCTACAAAATCTTTTTAGACATTGAATCACGGTTGACTCACCGATTCGAATATATTCATCGCAATTATCAGTTGTTGTTCCATATGCTAACAAACGGAATGCTGCTGTAATTTTTTGTAAAGTGGACAATCCAAACTTACCAATCTCATCCTTTTTTTGCATGAAGAAATTATCGTGCTCCTGCACCGCAATAACAATACGAAGAAATAAATTCTTTTTCATGCGAAATCTTCTTCGAAAATATGTTTCCCCATATATGAGATGATCGGAGAAGTACTCATTCCACAGTCTAGTATCACCTTCAATCCTGCCCCAGTTGATTACCACGTGACCGGGTATTGAACCTCGACGTCTCGTAAGTTCATCGTCATGAAGTTGAGCTATGTTGGAGTTATAAGCACACGCCAAAATTTCATCTTCTTGCTCCCATTCAAATGTGTCTTTTTCCCACTTTTGAATTCGTTGATAAAATAATTCATCATCCGAAGACGATGAAGATCGTAAATGAGATGACTCTGCTGCATAATTCATTATTTGTATGACGGAAAGATAGTTCGTTAGCCTAAAGATGAGAAGCGGAGTGATGCTTATATAGAATTTTTTTAGGTCAAGCATTGGTTTCCCTTGTCACTTCATCATAAGCATTAGATTATTATCTCCAACATTGGATTCCCATGTCACGTAATCACGAGCATTGGATTATTATCTCCAGCATTGGATACCTATCACATGTCACTTTATGACAAGCGTCGGAGTTGTTGGGAACATACTAAAAGTCGAGCAGAGCAGAGCTCGAGAAAATGCTCGACGATTCGTCGAGCTCAGCTCGACGATCGTCGAGATCAGCTCGACGACGATCGATTGTCTAGCTCAACTCGACGATTCATCGAGCATTTCCTCGAGCTCTGCTCTGCTCGACACGAAAGTTGTAGATCTCGATCTATAACTTTTGGGTTTAGCACTTTTTCTAAAATTGCATGCACAAGATGTATTTAGAAAAAACACAAAAAATTATGAGATTTTAAGGTACAACTAGCCAATAACGAATTGCGGTTAACAAATAAGCCATGCCAAACAATGCCTTAATTCTTGCTTAATGTGCAGATTTTGTATTTTCACAAAAAATATCCAGCGTTCTTCCTCGGCAGCGATCCGTCGAGCAAGAAGAGATCGGCAATGGTGGGCGAACTCTTCCTAAGCTGGAGACGTCCCTCCAGGCAACAGCAACAAGGCTGCACTGCTCGTGCGGGAGGGCTCAATTACAGCCCCACTTTCCACGGCGCCTCCGCCCTCGCAGCCGAAGACGGAGCCCTTCAGGACCGCCTCTCGGACACCGGATTCTTCATCAATCGATCTCGCGTCCTCCTCGGCACCGGCCGGAAAACCTATGCCTTAGCCAAATCCGCCCTCCTCACCTGGAGGTAACATTTCCAGTTCTCTGCTTTCCTCTCTCTCTCTAAAGCTAGCTGATGGGGATGTATGGACGGAAGACATTTTGGGCTAGGATGGGCGTTTGTGGATCCAGAGACCCCTGTTGAAAAGGGAAGAAGGTTCTGCGTCTGCGTGAATGAGCTGCTTCCATGGGTTATGATGCCTCTGCAAATCGCCTACGTCGCCGAACGTCGCTCGGCCGCCGGAGTTAGGGCTTCCTTCGGATTCGGCAGCGGAACTCTTCAAGGCCATCTACTGGTATAAATCCATTTCTACCCATCTCTCTCTACCGGCTTTTTGGCACATTGCACCCCCATTTTGCTCATGTTTGGCACTTTGTACTAGGGGTTTTTAAATAGGCGATTGTTAACCGCAACCCGTTATTGGCTAGTCGCATCCCAAAATCTCATAATTTTTCGCACTTTTTGGAAATACGGCTTGTACATGCAATTTAAGGAAAAGTGCTCAACACGACTTTTCCTAAAAATGCATGTGCAAGGCATACTTTGTAAATATGTCTAAGTTTTGCGCCTTTCAGAAATACGCCTTGTACATGCAATTTCAGGAAAATTGTTCAACACGAAAGTTGTAGATCTCGACAAGGAGTATTCCGAAAAGGCCCGAAAAATAAGGAGATTTTGGGGTGCGACTAGCCAATAACGGGTTGTTGCTAACAATCGCCTTTAAATATGACACTTTGCACCCCGGATTTGTACTTAGGCTGCGTGTGAGAATCCGGCAAAACACCGTTTCGGCGGGGCAGATCCGATGGCAATTTGTTTGGGACACTAGCATGAGCTACCTTTAAGGACGGCCGTCGTGAAAAGTAACAAACCGGGCATTTTGTCACTGGCCCTGGGAGGACCGGTCGACCATTGCAACTGGTCATTTTCTCTCTCCTTTCCGGCGTGCCACTGGGCTGGTTTCTCAAACGCAGCCTTAGTTTGGCACTCTGCACCCCAGGTTTATATTTATGGGTTATTTTTTATCCAAATGAGGCCAAAATCTTTAAATAAAGCAGGCAAGCATTTGGGGGTGCTGAGAAGGAATCAGACGTATATTTCTATTGGTAAGGAAGGTGAATAAAAATATCCCTCATTACAATTCCCTAGGGTGCAAAGTGCCAAAATAAATGCAAATATGTGTGTGTGTGTGTGGGGGGGGGGGGGGTGCAAAATGCCATATTTAATACTTTGAGATTTAAAGTGTCAAATAAGAGTAATTCAGGGGTGCAATATATGTGCCAAAAAGCCCATCTCTACCTAAACTTGAGGATCTTATTTTGCATGCAAACGAACAGGCCGGAGAGGAGAGATTTTCGGTTGTATGGGATGAGGATGACCAAGTCTGGTACGAAATCTTCTCCTTCTCAAAACCCGCTCACATTATCTCCGCCGTCGGCTACCCGTATGTGCGGCTCAGGCAGAAATATTTTGCTCAGCAGTCTGCAGATGCAGTGCTGAAGCATGTTACAGCCCCGCAACCCAATAAACTTTCAGATTTGTAGAGCAAACTGTTTATAATCAATGGAAACTAGATGTGTTTAGATTGAGGGAACTGAATTAAATTCATGTAAGTTATATTTGGCTTCATGAATCTGCTATCATTTATCTTCCATCTATTGAGCATTTCTTCTTACATATTTACAAGCTATTATGCTCAACTCCCTTTGTCAGCCGCAAGATCTTAGAGGCTATTGTGGGGGAGACTGTGTTTGGAAAATAGTGTATGAAATTTGATATGAAGGGAAACAACTTCATGATGTAAGGGGTTCAATAATTTGGGTGGGGTGGGGTTGGCCACGAGGAGGAAGAGGGAGGTGACCGGAGAGTTCACCGGAATTTGGTGGAGAAAGTTGATTGTGAATTGGAAGTAGTCAAAACCATGAAGGGAAAAGACATAAGACGCATGTAAGTTTTTTTCTCACCTCACAAAGATTGTGGTGGCAGATTCGATTGGAGGTTGCACACCGTGATTTATGGGGACGTAGTCACTAAGGTGATTGATCGAACCGACTATATCGAGCATGCAAGGTCAATAGTTTCTAATGAGGGCATTGATGGATGTTTTAGGTTGTTGTGATGGAGGTGGTATGAGATCATGTGGGGTTCAATGGAAAATTGTCGTCGGGCTCATTGGTGTGTGGAGGCTTGTTGGGCGGTTACTGGTCTAGGAATTAGCAAGGATAGACACAGAACAAGCTAGAGAGAGATCGAGACTCCGTACTTCCTATAAATATAATCCACGAGCTCCAGCAAGGAGTCCCGCCGTACACTTAGGAGTGGATAAGAATTCAACCCCCCTCCCAAACCATAGTCGAGTTGGGTTTGGAGAAGTTGGTGAGTACACTTGTGAGTGATGTCTCTTCCTCGTACCACCGGGTCCTATTTATAGGCAGTTGGGAATACTATGTGTGTATGTGTGCGTGTATGTGTGGGGATGGGGGGGACCCAATTGCCAAGCCCCGTCCGCATGCAAATTTGATCAGATCCCGTTGAGCTGATAAATAACTCGAGCAAGCTATTGTAGGCCGAGTGAATCATCCACGAATGAGTTCCTGATGAGTTACGTGGGGCTTTCGTACAATTTTCACTTGGTCAACGATCGCTCTCGTCTTTTGTATGTTTCTCGCCGTATAAGGGTCTTCAGATGCCCCACTTTTTGCAAGCCCGATACGATTTTAAAAAAAAATCGTCGGACCTTATTCGACGAGCTCTGGATCCAACGAATTGGCAAAGCTATATAAATACTTGTGGGGTCTAAAGTTTTTCTACATTTGCTTGCATTCTGGTACACACTCTCCTGTTGCTGACGATGTCGGTGTTGCAGCCTTCTTCATGTTCGTGGATTTCTCGGCTCGCCAAGACAAACATGAGAAGAAACACAAGAAGAATAGGATGAGGGCCCCAGCTTAACCTAGCAAGGAGCTTGCTAGGGTCAAGGCTGCCGACAATTAGGGAGCCCCTCCGATTAAGAAGTTCACCACCCAGATGGTGCCTACTCTGCCAGAGGATGACCCCTTGGTAGTTCCCCTCCGACGCGTCAACAAGGTAGCTCCTCTCAAGCTTGCACGTTTCTTTTGGCGACTTACCGATGTGGTAACCAATTATGTTGTGCTTTGCAGACCGTGAGGCGAGTTGGCTCAGGGACTTCACGACCTTAACAATCTCTTAAAGGTCGTTACTGAGAGTGTCCCATGGTCTGGGGCAGCGAGACTGGGACCAAATTCCCAATCCCTTAGGTAGGCAACCTAACGACCTGAAAACAAAGCACATTCATCTTTGTGTTTGAGATAATGTTGTCTGCTTTTCTTGTGTTTTTGTAAGATCAGGACTGTCGCGATCGTTGCGGCGACGATGGGGACTGAGCATCCGTCAGAGCAGCTGCGCCCCTCTCCTCCAAAGCTCAAAGGCATTTAGAATGCTCCTCTGCTAGCTTCCGCCGCATAGACGAGCTTGGCTGTCATGCCATCGTTGGTAGTGGTGTTGGTGACCTTGCCTCCTCCCCCGGGGCTCTTTCCCCTGGGGGCCGTTCAAGAGGCCAGCGCCATACTTCATGGTCGCTTGTTTGCAAGCGCACCTTGGAAGGGGTGATCCACAGGTCGCCTTCCCACTAGAAGGACCCCCTTGTCCCCGCTGCACAAGTTTCTGTTGAATTTTTGGTGTAGATTGGCACCTGGTCGCAAGGGCGATCCCACTTTATAAATCACTCTTGGCCATACGAAGTACCTTTCCACATAAACTTGGTAAATCGAGCTCTGTGATCTTGCCATTCTTCTTACGTTTCATCCTTAGCTCATTGTGTTGCATATACAAGACGTCACTCACTATCCATGTACGGATCCCCTATGCATCGGGACTTCTCGCTCCACGATATGCCTAATGGGGAACCTTACTTAAGAGACATGAAATTGAGAAATGAGAGAGCTTATCTCGGTCGTGATTGCACCGACATGGTCTCAAGAGAACTCAATGTACCCAAGATACCGCCCCCTTGCTCAATCAGAGGTCACAAAAGGGGGGTGTTCATGGTGATCATGCACCCTTTGACTTGTTCATTCTCAGCACAAAATCGAGCCAGAATGAGTTCTTGTTAGAGATAATATGACGAATTTTATTGAATTTGCACAAAAATACATGAGTATTGCTTACAAGTCCCATGCTCGACGCTCGTCTTGAGACGTCGAATTAAGGGTAGAGCCTTTTCATGTCATCGTTGCTCCGGGTGTTTTTGAACGTCTCGCCTTCTTGATTTTTGTCACGACCTGTCTAAAACAAAGATCAGAGTGCGCTTTGGGCGGGTCGTGATGCCACAAATACGGGCGGAAAGAAATTCTATGTTTGTTAGGCGGGGGCTGAAATACTGATAATTAGTTTTAAAATAGTTACTTTGAAGGAAAATAGTCATTTTTATGCGGAAGCTTTAAAATAAGACAATAAGAAATAGAAGCATATGTATTTTTAATAAAAACACATAATAGAAGTCCTGATACAGATTTTTATGCAATAACAAACTCAGAGAAATGAGCATGGAATTAATATCAAATTCTAGTACATATAATATTTAGCCTAGCAGTTGTGCATGATAACAGAAAAAATGACTGATTATAATTATTATATAAAAAATATCCGACAGAAAAGAAAAAAATGGATAAAACCTGACGCGACGAGAAGATAAACTTCCAAAAGAAGAAGCTAGACACAGATTGGGATCAGACTACAGTCGACGCAGTCACAAAATCTAAGACACATTCCAAAACAAGAAGGAAAAAAACTTCGAAACATTGAAACAAACAGGAGCAAAATAAAATAAATTATAAGCAGGGGAAAACATAAAAATTTGTGCACCAGTTTTAATGAATTGAAGCTAACAAGACTAGCAAGCAAGTGAGACAAGCAGAAATAACTAGAATTATTAGCTTATTCCAGAGTAAAACACAATTTTGCTCATATAATACCATAAGTTGTAATCAATGAAATGTGTAGGCGCTTATAGTGGGTGCACATGGTTTACACTCAAGTTCAGATTGCAAGTCTTATTTAGAAAAATTTCTGTTTGCCGTGACCATGCAAACAAAGAGTTGCACCTATTAAACACTACCTTTCAATGGTTTCTTATGATATTAATGGATTGATGAATTCATAGTTTGGTGTCTCTAATAGGAACAGATTCACGTTAAAGAAAAACATCAGATCATAAAATAAATTATATTTAAGTCTTGCAACCAAACATGCATAAGAAACAAGATTCGATGACACAGAAGAAACTAGATAGAAAGCTTTATATTTTTGTGGATTCAAGTATTCACGAGTGATAAGATTACTATGCATCATTTTCTAGGATACTAATTATTTATTTAGATTAATCAATTCCAAGACACAATTATCTTCTAAGTAAACATGTGTACGATCCCAACATTTTATATCAAACACAATTCATCTATTTGTTAGCAAGAAATCTTAAATTTTATCATTATAACAATTAATGCTCATGCTCAAAAAGATCTAATAGTTTTCTATTTATCCATCAAATGAGGCGCAATTCATCTAAGTAGAAATCCAATTAAAATCACTTTCGTTCACTAACTCTTCCAATTATCCAACAAATGAGCCGCAATTCATCTAAGTGAATATCCAAATAACCATCATTCACGATCACAACTCGTGTTATTCCAAACACGTGAAACCTGTATTGACGAAATATGTATTTAAGGTCAATGTTTGTAACAGGTCAATTTAGGCATTCAAGATCCAAAATTATTTGAAGAAACATGTATTTAAATGCGAAGTCATAAAATCATAAGAACAGACAAAGTAATTTAAGATCAATGTTTGTAAGAGAAATATATCTACTTGCCTTAAGGTGATGCTGAAATTGACGGCGGCAGCTAAGCGGCGCAAGCAAAAAACAAAAATCATATTCTGAACCTGTTAAAAACAATGAAATTGACATTGACCTTACAAGAAGCACACCACTAGCACGAGTAATTATTTTACAAAACCAAAAGGACGAGAAGGTTCTGCGATTTACCATCCTCAAAAGTGATGGGAGAAGAGATTGCCACGCGAAAATAGAGACTTGTCGGCGCTTAGGCTACGAAAAAACCCTAAATCGGAGAGGGCTTTGAGTGATCCCACTAATTGAATCGAGGAGCGGCGCCAAAAATCAAAAATACAAAGGCGGTTAGACTATTATAAGACGGTAAAAATCATGAAACACAAGATATACGAAATTGGAGCGTAAATTTTCCAAGAAAATTCATGGATATATGAATAAAGGGGAACAATAGGAGAATCTTACCAATTAGGGACCAAATCCGAGCCCGAGGAGGAGAGGAAAGGGGAAACCTAGCTGTTCCTCTTGCCAATCCCGACCAAGAAGAAGAAGAACAAGCGAAATCAGGGCTGCCATAGGAAGAAGAGAAGTTTACCGGCCTTGAGGAAGGAAGGCTGAACACTACTGCTGTCGGCTCTTTTAGAGGAGATGGAAGCGGTGTTGGGGATGTCAGTCAGAGAAATGAGAGGACGAGCAAAATCTACTGCTGGTCGGCCCCCCAAGAGGAAGAAGGAGATGCAAAAGAGGGCCTCAACCGAAGGAGGAGATGTCGGCCAGGAGGCGCCGACTAATTGAAGGCGAGCAGCGAGATTGGCGTCTGCGGCTTGCGACGGAATCGGGAATGAAAGGAGCGGGTGCGGCGCACGGGAGATGGGTTCGGGAGCCCCGAGCCGAAATTTAATCGAGGGAGAGAGGGGCTGGTTCGGTTAGGAGATAAAGGGAACCTAAATAACTATTTACAAGTATGTCATTTCACTTTACTTAATCAAATTAAAATTTTTTTATTTTTTTTAATCTATTTTTTCATTTTTAAAACATGAGTTATTACATTCTCCCCTACATAGAAAGTTTCGTCCCAAAACTTTCTAGGATTTTCTGAATGAAGTCTTTTTAAGGCGAAGATTCAGATGGTAATTATTTCGTAAGGCTTGCAAATTAAGGTTTGTGAGATAACTATGAATATACTGAAATAGAAAGAAGGACAAACGTGAAGACTTATCAAGATCAAAAGAAAAGTTACGGATACTTGCTACGCAGGATATATTCAAGTTCTCAAGTATACTCTTCAGACTTATCATACATTCAAGGCACACTTACCATATGAATTAGTTTTCTTTTGAAGCTTGTGTACTTAATACTCTACGATCTTTAGAAGATACGACCGAATGCGAAGGATTGGATTCAGGAATCACAAAAATTTCTTCAAATAGCTAGAAATTGAGCGGAAAGACTCGAGAATTCGAAAGAGGAGAATCTTGGCACGAAGTGAAGATAGAACATCCAAGGAGGAAAAGAAGATGACTGACGATTGAGTAACGACAAAAATAAGTCAATCTGTAGTTCGAAGAGCACAAAATAGCGTCGAAGTAATTCAACAAAGCAATTTACAAGAAGTTTCTCATTTCTCGCTGACACTTATAAGTTAATTAGAAGGAGATACTAGAGAACCGAATAAGAATTGATAGACAAGCGGAACATGAAGAACTGATTACGAATACTGGAAACTTAAAACTAGAGATTCTAACACATTTCATATTGTCGAGTACATAAATCATGTAATAATTGCAGCATTTTCATTGGACAATTCTATGTAATGATCATGCAAATACAACAATAAGATCATGTGTGATGTCAAATAAATAGTAAATCCATATGTGTACAATCATTATTGTTGTTCTTAGCTGGTCACTTGTGCAATGATTTATGATATAAATGCAAATGAATGGATACACATGTTATGTTAAGTGCTCATTTTACTTAACACGTCATGCATATTATGATATAATGTCATCGCACTTGAAAATATTAAATTGCCCATATCCATTTAATATTCGCAAGCGATGTATATCATAGTGGAAATTCATATGTACAAAAATATTAAGTTTGCCCATAATCCTTTAACATTCGTGTGCATACTATTCATGCTTATGAGTGTAGTGTGTGTGTGTGTGTGTTTTAGCCGCGAACAACAGATAATGACAAGGTGAGTGAAGCAATGATGCATGCATATATATTTATATAATAAGATTCGAAATAAGTGAAAATTATAAAATACTTCATCTTTAAAAGCTAACCTAGTTGATGCAACCCGCGTCGCCTCGTCTTTATTTTTTTTATCGCATATGTCGTTTATTATTGTAGCGCACTTTTTGCGCATTGTTTGGATTTTTGTGTAGCGTAGAGTTGTATCGCGCATGTTGTTCGTGCATTTTTGGTTTGACGCGTTGGTGTGACCGGCCAACGTGACCCTAAATACATAGGTCCGGTAATTTAGGGATAGGTTAATTTAGGGCAAGCAGATTTTAATTAACTATTTTATTATAATTTTTCATTCATATAGCCATTACTCCTAAAAAAAAAATCAAGGTTCTATGTTATTTGAGTGGCTGCCATTAGCCAATCCAAACCCTAAATCCTCCATATAAAATCATGCATTTCCCCTTTCATTAGGGGGCTGGAAATGAAAACTGAATAGGAATTTCTTCCTCGTTCGGTTTTTCTCCAGCACCGCTGTACGTCGCCGCTGTCTGCATCCCGCCGCCCGACGGAACTCGCCGACGACGCCAGATCCTCACCAAGCCCTCGTCGACCTCTCCTACAGCCTCCGACAATCCCTCCTGCAACTTCCTTAGGCGGTTCCGACGGGATCCAACACGTCCTCGCCATCCTGCACCGCCACCGACTGGGGAGAGCTCCTCTGCCTCCGACGCAGTCGCAGAAGCTGTCTAGGGTTCCGGCGACCCTTCCCGTGGCCTTCCCCGACGAATTCGACGGGCCTACGGCCGTCCCGTTCCTTCCAACCACACGCCGACTCCCTCTCAGGCCCGCCACCACTGTCAGAGCTCTGCTGCCCACGATTCCTCCTCCCCTGCCAGCCTCCAGCATTCCACCAACGCCTTCCAGGACATTCCGAGCCCTGCAGCCTTCTACAGCTTCCTCCTACACCTTCAGGGGACTTGTTAGTCTCCGTCTCTCTTCCCCGTGGTATACCTCTCATTTTCTCGCTTGCGAACACTAGTAATTTTTATGCTTACATATTTAAATGAATAGTCAATTAAAGAGCTTGCCCTAGTTTTCTTAATCTCCTAATTACCGTCATTTTCATATCCGTGGTTGCCACTTTGTGAATGCTATGCCTGTGGAAATTAGTTTCATAACGTTGTATGTTCATGTGGTAGCATTTACGTTCGCGAGCGACGCCTTGACCGCTTAGTTCGTTAGGAATAGCTCGCCAAAGTCTCCCGCGCCACAAATATTTTGAAGGATAGCTATTTTATATTTTAAAACTACAGCCCCTCGATTTTAAATCACATCAGTTTGGTGTGGCTGCTGGGATATCTCACTCCTATCGTGGGATAGCCGAGCGCCGGTCGTTTTCAAATTCTAGGTTTAGATTTTTGTTTTCATTTTAAAAAAAAATGACGAGTAATTTAGATGTGCGCATTAACGCTTTGATGAAAGATGTTGAGTGCGTCACTGCTGACGTTCGACAGAATTTGCGTGGGTTGTGCACCTCTGTTCACAACCTGGAGGCGACAATGTACACGCATTATGTTGCTCCTGCATACCTCCACACATCCTATCACATAGTGGAACCCGAGGTTCGGTGTCTCATTAGTCCCCCACATCTCGTCAGTTGCACGACGAGCACTTTAGCTCCACCCACTCCCGCTGTGACGCTTACTTCAGTCGAGGAGTTTCTTCCGGAGCCCCTGCTCCAGGAAGAAAATTTTCCTCCTATCTTTGTTACCCCGACTGATGTCACGACTCCACGTGTCTCCGCTACAGCTCTCCCTTCAGTCGAGGATGTTCTTCTTGAGCCCATGCTCCAGGAAGAAGAGCTTCTTCCTATTTTTACCACCTTGACTGAAGTCGTGTCTCCACCTGTCTCCGTTTTAGCACCCCCTTCGATCAAAGAGGTTCTTCCCGAGCCCCTGCTCCAGGAAGATGAGTTCTTTCCCTCTCATTCCTTCCTCCCGATTGACATGGTGTGTCCACTTTCCCCCACTGACTCACATCCTTCAGCCGCCGAGTTGTTTCCTGAGTCCCCACTCCAGGGAGGACTTATTAGTGATGTGTCACTCACCTCGGATGACACTTCATCGCTTTCTCTTCTCCCAGCGGAGTTGGTTAGTGATGAGACCCTCATCTTGGGTGACACAGACTCGTGCGTCTTTGGTCCTGACGTTCTTAGCACACTACCGCCACAAACACTTGCGCCCATAGACGTTGTGTTTGGTGGTCCCTCACATGTGTCCCTCGAGTTGCCACCCCATATTGATTTTGTTTTTGGCGAGCACGCATTTGGTCTACAACACTTCTCTTTAGATATAGGACAACATGTTGCACCACCACGTCACTACCGTCTGCGTTCTGATGCTTATAGGTTTATTAGTCTCGAGAGAGTCGAGACACTACTTAGATTTTTTTCTCCTCTTAGGGACACCTGCTTCAAAAGTTTTATATGGAAAATTTTTCACGGTCTAATTAGGGCCTTCTTAAAATTTTGTGACTCGAGTGGGACGTTAGCAGGTGAAACTTGGACGATATTCGATCCGGGTCTAGCAGACGTTCGTAGATGTCTATCGGATGGGAGTATGTTGTGTTATGAGTTACTGATTCCACGGGCTGATTCCACTTGCTTCCTGTTTCCCCTACTGCCACATGTTTTCCCCGCACACCGCCCCTGTCATCCTCTGAAAGCTCTAATAATTACTGTTTATTTAAATATTGGACATGAAATTTTGACTAATGGATTGCGAGCTTTGGAAATGAGAGGTTACTTGCAGGTTTTGGGTTGCAGCCATGGCATCAGAAGGACAGTATGTAGCATCTCTTCGATCGACACTTGGACTTTCTACATGCAGGTTACATCGAGTCTCGTCGGGGTCGAGCTCTTTCAACCCCGGGAGAATTGGTGCAACCCGCGTCGCCTCGTCTTTATTTTTTTTATCGCATATGTCGTTTATTATTGTAGCGCACTTTTTGCGCATTGTTTGGATTTTTGTGTAGCGTAGAGTTGTATCGCGCATGTTGTTCGTGCATTTTTGGTTTGGCGCGTTGGCGTGACCGGCCAACGTGACCCTAAATACATAGGTCCGGTAATTTAGGGATAGATTAATTTAGGGCAAGCAGATTTTAATTAACTATTTTATTATAATTTTTCATTCATATAGCCATTACTCCTAAAAAAAAATCAAGGTTCTATGTTATTTGAGTGGTTGCCATTAGCCAATCCAAACCCTAAATCCTCCATATAAAATCATGCATTTCCCCTTTCATTAGGGGGCTGGAAATGAAAACTGAATAGGAATTTCTTCCTCGTTCGGTTTTTCTCCAGCGCCGCTGTACGTCGCCGCTGTCTGCATCCCGCCGCTCGACGGAACTCGCCGATGACGCCAGATCCTCACCAAGCCCTCGTCGACCTCTCCTACAGCCTCCGACGATCCCTCCTGCAACTTCCTTAGGCGGTTCCGACGGGATCCAACCCGTCCTCGCCATCCTGCACCGCCGCCGACTGGGGAGAGCTCCTCTGCCTCCGACGCAGTTGCAGAAGCTGTCTAGGGTTCCGGCGACCCTTCCCGTGGCCTTCCCCGACGAATTCGACGGGCCTACGGCCGTCCCGTTCCTTCCAACCACACGCCGACTCCCTCTCAGGCCCGCCACCACTGTCAGAGCTCTGCTGCCCACGATTCCTCCTCCCCTGCCAGCCTCTAGCATTCCACCAGCGCCTTCCAGGACATTCCGAGCCCTGCAGCCTTCTACAGCTTCCTCCTACACCTTCAGGGGACTTGTTAGTCTCCGCCTCTCTTCCCAGTGGTATACCTCTCATTTTCTCGCTTGCGAACACTAGTAATTTTTATGCTTACATGTTTAAATGAATAGTCAATTAAAGAGCTTGCCCTAGTTTTCTTAATCTCCTAATTACCGTCATTTTCATATCCGTGGTTGCCACTTTGTGAATGCTATGCCTGTGGAAATTAGTTTCATAACGTTGTATGTTCGTGTGGTAGCATTTACGTTCGCGAGCGACGCTTTGACCGCTTAGTTCGTTAGGAATAGCCCGCCAAAGTCTCCCGCTCCACAAATATTTTGAAGGATAGCTATTTTCTATTTTAAAACTACAGCCCCTCGATTTTAAATCACATCACTAGCTCTGATACAACTGTCACGATCCGTCTAAAGAAAAGATCAGATTGCGCTTCGGGTGGGTCTTGATGCCTAATAAGCATGAATTTTCTTTTTACCCTTGTCTGTGGCATCACGACCCGCCCGAAGCGCACTCTGATCTTTGCTTTAGACGGGTCGTGACAATTTTGCAGTCGGTAGTCTCCTGTTCTCAGGGCTTCTAGATCACGTATGGTCCCTCCCTATTAGGATTGAGCTTTCCCATAGCTGTAAATCTGGCAACGACGTCGATCTTCTTTAGCACCAGGTTGCCCTTTTTGATTTGTTTAATTCGGGCATGTCTGTCGAAGTATTTATCCATCCTCTTGATTTCTCTTGCATTGTTGTAGCGAGGTCTCGAAGTTCTTCTATGGAATCCAAAGATTCTTCTAGGGCTCTGCCGTTCTTGGGACTCCAATCTTCATTTCCTTCTTTTGCAACAACCACCATGGGACTGAGAACCTCAAATTCCACAGGAATGAGGGCCGCTGACCCGTGAGATAGCTTGTAAGGA
This sequence comes from Platanthera zijinensis, assembly GCA_039513925.1. Classification (NCBI taxonomy): domain Eukaryota; kingdom Viridiplantae; phylum Streptophyta; class Magnoliopsida; order Asparagales; family Orchidaceae; genus Platanthera; species Platanthera zijinensis. The sequence continues at coordinate 15,498,126 of CM077083.1, forward strand.
ATTTCTCTGGTAAACAAACTCAAAGTGGTCCTAAGTGGCCACATGATGGAGGAGAGCTTCTCTACCTAGTTACTTTGCAGATTTTCAATTTTCTTTTTCAAGAGGTTGAGAATAAGCTTGTTGGCGGCCTCCACTTGACTGTTGCTTCGAGAATAATGCACGGAGGCAAAGCGCAGATTAATTCTCATCTGCTTGAAGAATTCTTCTATCTCGGTTGAAGGCGGGCACCCCACCACGAAGAGTCCCGGTTGAAGGCGGGCCTTCCCAACTTGAACTCGTAAGTTTTTCTTGATTGGAATTTTGAAGTCGACCGCTTCTTTGACGTTTTCGACATTCTGGATGACAACCAGCATGTGAAAATGGTCGGCTACTACCTGAAATGGGGCACGTCCGCATTGTTGGATTAGCTCCAAATCAGCGTGGTTGGATTAGCTCCAAATCAACAGTCAATGACAGGCTTGGCTCCCATCCTGACATGGCGGCGCATGATGAAACTAATGAAGGGTATTTTCTTCCCTCCCGACTACGAGTAATTTCTTTTCCAGGAGCTCCAAAATTGGAAGTAAAACCATCCTTCTGTGGTAGAGCATATTTCAGAGTTCTTCCGACTATGTACCCGAAACAATTTGAAGGAGTCGGATTCCCAATAGGTGGCCCGATTCGTTAATGGTTTGGATTACACTATCCAGGATTACAACATACAACACATCGAGCCCATGCAGGAATCCCATAACATGGCGCTGAAGGTCGAGCTTCATCTTGGCTGGGGTGCTACTCGTTATCCCTCCCCTCACCGCGATACTCAGATTGAAAGTATACCAGTTGCATCACCTTCCTTACGCTGCCCAATCTCCTCTCCCTTTGGTTGCTCTAATACAAGGAAGAATGCTTATGCTAAGCCTTCTGGAGACAAATGTTATCGATGTCAAGAGGCGGGGCATCGATCCAGCAATTGCCCCACACGGAAACCAGCCCACTTGGTCGAGCAAGATGACGGGGTGGATGAAAACGATGTGGAGATTAGCGTCTAGTTAACGAGTTCATTGGCCCTGCTGAGGAAGATGAGGTGTGTTGTGTGGTCCAATGCTTATTATACTCTCCAAAGACGGAGACTTCTCAGTGACAATGCATTTTCCGTACCAAGTGCTCGGTCAACGACAAGGTGTGCAAAAGGATGTCATCGATAATGGGAGCGCCGAGAATTTCATGTTCTTAGCACTTATGAAGCATCTCAACTCTCCACATAACCTCAGCCCCTACTCCATATCATGGATTTGGAAAAGGACCGACGTCCAGGTGACGAAGACTTGCCGTGTTCCCCTCTCCATGGGCCGTTCTTACAAGGGTGAAATTCTTTGTGACGTCGTCGAGATGGACTGCTGCCATATATTATTGGGTAGACCTTGTCAATATGGCATGGACGCTCTTCGTAAGGTCCACAACAACACGTACATACTTAACTTGTAGGGTATGAAGATTGTGTTACTATCGAGTTTAGAGCATGAAAAACATAGCACAGCCAGAGGACATGTCCTTGTCGATGGTAGGAATTTCTGGGTGGCTCTCAAGGATCACCTGTCAGGTAACATGTTTATATTGGTGATTAAGGGGCCACAATCAAGCAGTGTTGCTACCCAGGAGTCTGTTCCTCTTCAAGTATTGTTGGCCGAATATAGAGATGTCATGCCCGAAGACATCCACGGTCCACCACCATATTGATTTGGTTCCGGGGGCGAATCTTCCGAATTTGACGCACTATCAGAGGGTTCCCGCGAGCATGAAGGACTTCTTAAAACCATGGAGAATTTGCTGTCGAAGGGGTTGATCCGAGAAAGCCTCAGTCCATGTGTCGTTTTTGCGCTGCGAACTCCTAAAAAGGACGGGATGCGGTGAATGTTTGTGAATAGTCACATCATAAACAAGATGACTGTGAAATATCGCTTCCTCATTCCTTGGTTGGATGATATGTTGGATTAGTTGAGCGGGACACAAATATTCACCAAGTTAGACCTACGCAGTGATCAACTCCGGGTGCATTCAGGTGATGAATGGAAGACGGTGTTCAAGACAACATTTGGCCTTTACACGAGTGGCTTGTCATGCTTTTTGGCATGTCCAATGGGCCCATCACGTTCATGACAGTAATGACACGAGTACGCAAGCCATTCCTCAACAATTTCATGGTAGACTATTTTGACGACGTCCTCATTTACAACAAGGATGCGACCATATGCAGCAAGTGCTATCTCATACGGTGGTGCCCAACTGTACATCAACCCGAGAAAGTGTGTTTTCATTGAACCTCAACTCACCTTTCTCATTTTTTGTGATTTCGGCCGACCGGGTTTGCACAGATGAGGAAAAAATCATGCCTATCCAAGCATGGTCGTCCCCTACCACTGTGACAGAAGTTTTGAGGCTTTCATGGCCTAGCCACTTTCTACCAGCATTTTGTTCGTAATTTCAGCAATATAGTGGCGCCCCTCATAGAGTGTTTGAAGAAAGGACGGTTCGTTCGGGATACACAGCTATGACGAATCAAAATTTTTCCCTAATAAAAGAGAAATTGTGCTCGGCTCCTATTTTGTCTGTCCCCAATTTTGACACTTTTCACCATGAAATATGATGCTTGCAAGGTGGGCATTGGCGTATTAATTGCTCTTCTGAGCAAGAAGCTAAACGAACCACGCCAGAAATGATCGACGTATGATCAAGAATTCTATGTTATTTTTGCGCCCTACATGTTGATAAGATGCATGCCCGGTGGACTGCTTTACATTCAAAAACTTCTATGTGATCCACCACAAATCCGGATCTCAAAATCGTGTGGCAGATGCTCTTGAACGAAGAGCAGACCTTATCACTATCCGTCATGAAATCATAGGGTTTGACTGTCTAAAGGATCTCTAGGTTGATGACGACGGCTGGGTTATGTGCAATACGGGCTGGTCTTGTGGGGAGTTTCATATACAGGAGGGATTTCCTTTTCAGGGCAATCAACTTTGCATTCCTCGGATATCACTTCTGGAGAAGGTGACCGGTGACCTACATGGCGGGGGGACTTGCTGGACACATATGCCGCGATAAAACTATCACTAGTGTTGGTGACCGTTACTATTGGTTGCAGTTAAGACGTGGCATAAGCAAGTTCATCGCAAGGTGTGTGCAATGCCAGGTGTCCAAGGGTAAAGAAGAAAACACGCGATTGTGCATGCCTTTCCTAGTCCCCGCGGCTATTTGAGAAGATTTATCAATGAATTTCGCCTTGGGTCTCCCGCGTATTCAGCGCGGCATGGATTCGGTATTCGTGGTAGTTGATTGTTTCTTGAAAGCGGCACATTTCATCGCTTGCCGCAAGACCTTAGACGCGCCTCACTTCGTCTTTTGTTGTTGTTTCGTTCACCTCAATGGCGTCCCGAAATCTATCACCTCAAATCACGACACGAAGTTCTCGTCACACTTTTCGAAGACCTTGTGGCGTATGTTCGACACATCTCTCAACTCCAATAGTGGTGACAAGCTGAAACAGTGGGACTGCACTAGCCCAAGTTGAATTTGCCTTCAACAGTTTGGTGAACAGGTCTACTGGATGGTCACTGCTTGCAATCGTATATGCTCAACTCCTGCGTCAAGTCATGGATTTGCTCCATCTTCCTTTGGGGCCGGGAACTAGCACTGCGGCCAAACACATGGCGAACCACATGCAAGACATTCAGGCGGGGATGTTCAGAGGTGGCTAGAGGTGTCTAACGTTGCCTACAAAGTTACGGCGGAGCAACATCGTCGCCACGAGACATTTCTCGTTGATGACATGGTCTTGCTTTTTCTAGGAAAAGAAAGTTTTCCCGTGGGCTCCTACAATAAGTTGCAACCCCCCAAAATATGAACCTTTTCGGATTGTGCAAAAGATCTTTGACAACGCGTACAAGGTTGATCTTCCAATGCTTTCAATGTGGCAGATCTTATCGCTTTTCAGCCTGCATATCCAGATGATAACATGAGGATGAGTTTCTTTGATGAAAGGGGGACTGAAGTAGAGTAGGTCGCCGCCGATTATTTGGACGTGTGTGATCGCCAGAAACCCCCGAAAAGGCCGCACACACGAACTAATGACGCCTTCACATAGTGTGGTTGATTGATGTTATCCCCCTTTGATGTTGTTGGGTGACATATGTTGACTTTGGGGGAGTATGGACTGCCATCTCTCATTTCTATTTATTTGAGGGCTCTTAGGCTTTGTAAGGTACCTTTTTTAAAGAAGAGGTTCAGGTATGGAGAAAAAGGCCTAGCGGGAATATAAAAGGGAGCTGCTTTTAGGAGGGAGAAATGAAGGTTTTAAATTTTTTTTAGGGCTATTAATAACTATGCGGGTGCCTATATAAATGTCCTAAAAAAATTGAATTGTAAAAAAAATTAGTACTTTTGAAGAAGAAACACATGAGGATTCCACCTTTCAATGTATGCTTCAGACTAAAAAATAGGTGTTATTTTAGATTTTCTGAATGATTTGCTAATAACAAAAATATATGTGAATATGTGAATAGTAATTTGCAAGATAAATGATTTTTAATGATAAAAATGATTTACTTATAACATCGCCCAAAATTAAGGATGTTATTAACAAATCACCTTTGGCTTTTAACAAATAATTACTATTGTGTAAACCCTCAAATCTCAAAAATAACCATTTGAAAATCATTTTGTCATCTAGTAGAAAGAGTACTCGGTCGATGAAATGTGAAGCCCTAGCTGTCATCGCCAGAGTCCGCTCGACCAGCAGCCATCATCGATCTGGAAGGATGAGGAATGTGATGCCTCTCGCGGTCCATTGGGAGGAAAGAAGGACCCATGGGTTTGTGGGTGGTTTGGTAATATAAATTATAGGAAATTGAAAATAAAACAAAATAATATTTTTGGCAGGATAATTATTGTTTTGCTAAAAGCAAAACAATGACTTGCTAATAACAGCACCCATAATTAAATGTCTTCTCCAATAAAAAACTAAAAATGACCGCCAGTTCATGCACCCACGCGGCCACGCCTTCTAGTAAAACAAAGCTTATCACAATACAACTTTCTCAAATAATCTATACATACAATCATCAGAGAGACGTGGATGCCGGATCCGCCAAACGCGAAGAAGGCCAAACATCGCCCTCCAACAAACTAATCATTCCAAGAAACTCCCATCATCTTTGCGGCAAAACCGTACCGATCGGCTGCCTCATCAATCTGCAATCCAACCAAAACAGTTCATTTTATAATGAGAGGTTGGCACACCGAATACAGTTGGGTGAGGATTAAAATTATTGGGTCCGAACAACCGCCAAGCCCGACATATGAATACAATCAAACAAAATCATATTTTAACCACAAAATAGCGGCATGCCGGTATCTCATCTCGGACGCATTGGACCTATTTTTTTGGGGTCCAATTATTTTAAAACCCAAAACAATAGTTTATACAATCACATCCAATCGTGATTGGTAGAATATAATCTAGGTTCAAATTAGGGTTGTAAGTTGGAATCAATCAAACTGCATGACCGAACCAAACTGAACCAAACCGCACGATTCAGTTCAATTTTAGTAGCCTACGATTCAGTCATGATTCCATATTTTAAATACCGCGTGGTTCGGTTCACGGTTCGAAATGTCAAACAGAACCGAACTATATTAACTTCAATAAAAATTTTAATATATTTTCAATATAATTATGTTTTAAATCTTGTTATACAACTTACATAGAAGTTATAATTTTCGGTTTCATAATAGGTGATTATTGACAATAATCAAAATGTTGTTAATACATCCCGGCCCTTTCCAATATTAAATGTTGCATGTTGTGGTTGTGTTCGGTTTGATTCCAACGGTCTAAGCGGTTTGGTTCAGTTCCAGATTTTTGGAACCACATGCGAGTGATTTGGTTAGCGGTTTTGATCAAAAAAAAAAACAAATCAAATCAAACTGTTATAGGCCTAGTTCAAACAATCACTTTGGCATATAGAAAATCAGGTGCTGGACCAAGAAAAGGAACAATGCACGGACGCAGCAAATTGTCCCAAAACTTGGACCCAATAATTTTGTTGCAACATGAGAGAACTACGAGAGAAAAAATGCTAACCAGTTTTTGGGTAGGACGGCCAGCGCCGTGGCCGGACTTGAGATCAATACGGGCAATGATAGGATTCTTCTGCGGGCTGTTCTCCAGGCTTGTGCAGAGAATGTATTGCATGGTCTTCAAAAATTTCAGAAGAAAAGGAAAAAATGACTTTTAATTGGGCAAATGATAGGTGATTAATTATAAAATAAAGTGTACTAAATAATCCTGGTTAGATAAGCCCAATACATGCTGAATAATGCTATAGTCCAGAAATAAAGCTACAATTAAAATTTAAAGGATTTCATATAGAATGTGCTGCCACTATTTAAAAAATCATTTAGTGGAAAACAGTATAACTTGTGGGGGAAGTGGGAGCTCCTCCTAAATCATAGCAAAGCTCATCTATGTTTGATGTGGAGAATTAAAATAGCAAGCATACCATCTAAGGCTCTGTTTGGACAGTTTATGTTGATGAATAAGCTGTTGATTGAAAATTGATGATTGAATAAAAATTTTATAAAAGTAATGATGAATAAACAACGAACTGTTTGGATAGTTTGTCTATAAGTCATGATCTAAAATTTTATTCATTCATAAGGGCCCGTTTGTTTGGACGGATTTTTTTTCGCCCGGGTGCGTTTTTTTGCCAGGGCGCGTTTTTTCGCCTCGCGCGTGGGCGAGAAAACCGCGCCCGGGCGAGAAAACCGCGCCCGGGAGAGAAAACCGCGCCCGGGCGAGAAAACCGCGCCCGGGCGAGAAAACCGCGCGCGGGAGAGAAATTCGCGCCGGGCAAGAAAACCGCGCGCGGGAGAAAAATTCGCGCCGAGAAAAAAATCGCGTCCGGGCGAAAAAATCACGCCTATGGCTTTTAAAGTGATAAGCGCTTATGAAAAGTCATAAGCCGGATCCGAATACCTTATGAAAAATCAACTTATCATCAATTTAAAAATAAGTGATTTTTTATAAGCTGCACAAACAAACAACTATAAAATTGTGTTTGTGTTTTGAATAAAGATTATTCATCAGCATAAGCTGCCCCAAACATAACCTAAGGGCTCGTTTGGCTGGGCTTTTTTGCCCCAGTCGAGCGAATGGCGCCACATCTGCCTCTCCTTAATACCTTTGGGAAGGTATCAGTGGCCACCTCATCCCACTCAAATTCACGGATTTTAAGCGTTTTTTGTCCGTGATTTGCAATCGTGACCGGGCGATAGTTTGTCATTCTCTCCTCCCTCATCTTTTTTTCTCTCTCTAAACATAAGTCTCTCCCGTAAATCTCTCTCTCTCTCTCCTCGTAAATCTCTCCCGAAAATCTCTCTCCCAAAACTCTCTTTCCTTCTCCCTCTGTAAATCTCTCTCTCCCGAAAATCTCTCTCCGTAATTCTCTCTCCCAAAAATCTCTCTCTCTATGTAAATCTCTCCCATTCATGACCGCCGCCACCGCGCCAAACTAGGCCTAAGCCAATAGAAAAAGTTCTATAAATGAAGAAAGGAGAACCAAGATTTTCTGCAGGAATCATTCTTTGGCATACTAGACCTGATCACAATTTTTGGAGCAACTTGCAAAAATTAGAAAAAAAATTTATAGTAGCAGTGCATAACATCGGAGAAAACATTTATAATGAAACAAAGGATAATGAATTGAACTTAAAAAAGTTAAGTAAAACAAAAAAGTATAAGAACATAACGTTTTATCGTAAAATTCAAGTATCAAAGGTAAAAGATGTTTTAAATAAGATGAAAAATGGAAAGATGGTTGAGTCAGATGATATACCCATCGAAGTATGAAAATGTCTAGGAAATGAAGGAATTTTGTGACTTACATATATTTTCAATAAGATACTGAAGTCAAAGAGGATGTCATACCAATGGAGAGAAAGTATTTTGGTACTTTTGTATAAGAATAAAAGGGATATACAAATTTGTGTTAATTACAGAGAAATTAAATTGATGAGTCATACCATGAAACTATGAGAACGAGTAATAAAAAGAAGATTAAGACGAGAGACTAATATCTCGGAGAATCAATTTGGATTCATGCCAGGGAGGTCGACCATGGAAGCTATACATCTCTTGAGGAGACTCATTGACAACTATCGAGAAAGAAAACAAGATTTGTATATGTTGTTTATTGATCTTGAGAAGGCTTATGATAGAGTTCCAAGAGAGATCTTATGGAGAGTCTTAGAAAAGAAAGGTGTAAATATATCATATATTGACACAATCAGTGACAAGGGTGAGGACTTCACAGGAATTCCCTATCACTGTTGGCTTACATCAAGGTTCAGCTTTAAGCCCTTATCTCTTTACCCTTATCTTAGATGAGCTCACCAGACATATCCAACAAGCAATACTTGGTGTTTACTGTTTGCGGATGATATCGTTTTGATTGATGAGACGCGCAAGGGTGTAAACGCAAAACTTGAATCTTGACGAGAGATACTTTAGAAAAGAAGGATTTTGGGTTGATCAGGGCATAGACGGAGTATCTGAAGCTTAAATTTAGCAGTACAAAGACAGATGACTTCGTTATTAAGTTGGGTGATCAAGATATTTTACGTAGTGAGTGTTTTAAATATCTTGGATCAATAGTTCACAACGACGGAGGTATTGATAAAGATGTGACACATAGAATCCAAAATGGGAGTTGCGGAGATGAGAATGCTTAGGTGGATGTGTGGACACACGAGATTTGATAAAATTAGAAATGAAAGTATCAGGGATAAGACAAGAGTAGCACCAATTGCAGAGAAGATGCGAGAAGCTCGTCTAAGATGGTTTGGACACATACAAAGGAGACCATTAGAGGCACATGTTAGGCGTTGTGAGAGTCTAATCACTAGGCATGTTAAACGAGGGAGGGGTAGACCAATAAAGACTTGGAATGAAACTGTAAGGAAAGATATGATGTACTTAGACATTAGTGAGATTATGACAAAAGATAGGACGCAATGGCGACAAAGGATCCATATAGCCGACCCCACTATAGTGGGATAAAGGCTTGAGTGTTGTTGTTGTTGTTGTGCATAACATCTAATAGAAGAGCACTCTGTAGAAATCAGTAATCATAAGAATAAAATAAATAATAAGCAGAATAAATCATGACAAGAAAAATATGCATCCAAACAAATCTTCTCCAAGGTAGAACTATGATAAACTATTTTAAGCTAAACGGAGGTGAATAAAAAAATTATGGAAAGATCTCAACAAGTACAAAAATAATAGGATAAGAGAGTCCATAGAAGATTCAATGGAAGACGAGAGACTCGTTTAGCAAACGACGCATAGGCGGCGGCGACTCACAAGGAGGAAGGAATTATGTCGAGTAAAAAGAAATGGGGGATGCCAAAATCTGTGGGGAGAAGAAAGAGTAAGAAAATCTGAGAAGAAAGTAGAGAGGAAAAAAGTGGGAGAGATGAAACTCATGGTTCCAAGAGGAGCAGCCAGCCACTTCAGCAATGGAATACAGTTACCATTCACACTGTAAACTGTTGGGTCGCATTTTATTTCTTTTGAGTAGTGGCGTAATCTCTTTGATTTAACTAATGAAGTTTAGTTTACTTTAGGTTAGACAGGCTTATTCAATTGATTTTTGATCGAGTCGAGTCGTATTCCCTTCTAGCTTAAACAAAATTTGTTTAAAAAGTTGTTCATTAAAAAAAGTTTGTTGGAAGCAAGGCTTCACAATAAGCCCAGCCTTAATGCGAAATAAGCCTTGGGTGAAGTCAGCTTGGCGTGAGAAGTCTCACTATCATGGGTTATAAAACCCATGACAAACAAAAAAAATCATAGTCCATCGTTAAATTCATTGGCTACACCCCTTTGAACTGTGGTTTCCATCCCTCCCACTTCTCTCCACTTTTTTTTCTTAAAGTTCTTCCTCTCCATGGATTCTAACGACACCCTACTTCCTCAAAAAGGAGAGTCGCCGCCGCCTTTGCAGTGTTTGAGTGAGCAATCTCTCGCCTTCCACTAGATCTTCTATTGACTCCCTTACCTTGCCATTTCCTTACCCAGTGAGATCTTTCCACAAGTTTTACTCCACCAATGTTCATATTGAATAAGTTTAACCTAGTTCAACCTTATGGGATGATTTGTTTGGATATAAAATTTTTTTCTTCCTTGATATTTCATTCGGTATATTCTGTATTTCATTTGATGCCTTGTGAAGTTCATTAATTAATCTACCTAATAGGTAACCAATAATTGTCATATTTAGAATCAGTTGAAACCCATCCACCTCTCTCTAGTGATGGTTACACTAGTTTGTAATTTGTGAGCATCACATAAGCTTCTTCAACTACTTGGAATTTTCTCTTCACAAGGTAATCAATGTCTAATAAATGTTTTTAGAGTTCACAAAGCATAATCACATCATTGTGACGTACATCTCAGCGTAGGTAATGAAGGTTGTCTTCTCCTCACCTTAAGTGCACTTTGATTGGATTATAGCCAAAGAAAGCAACCACCGAGTACATTGTCTCAAAACCAGTGGCCAAGTCCAACATGGAGTAAAGGGCTATTAGAGGTTAGCGGTTAGCATCTTAGGGCAGGCTTTACTGAGATTGGTGAAATCAATGCATACCTTCTATTTCTCAATAGACTTATTGATCATCGATATGCTTAAATTCGAACTGTGATAGTGAATCTCAAATAAGGACGATTGCTAAGAGTTTGTTCACTTAGACTTTTATTGGAGTCTATTGAGAATATAATCTCACATTGAGAAATTAATGTAGCAATGTGCACTTGATGTAGATCAAGGGCCCCTCTATGCACAGCCACTTTATACAAATTCCTCGGCTGGGAAGGTCTCTTATCGGAAGTCACGTGGCACCAATAGGTCATGTAAGACACTACCCTAAAGAAATTAGGGTCATTCCAGTCATGAACAATATAAGCATTCCAATAACAATCTTTGAAAAAAAAGGGTTGATCTACCGCCAGGCTAGTACTCTATAGGCATGGGCGTCCCTACATATGGTCGAGGGTGGGCAGCCGCCCACACTGGATTTTAAAAACTATTTTTCAATAATAGAAAATAGGTTATTTGTTATGATAAATAAGACATCATCAAATATATAATATTAAAATATCACACACAATGACCAAATTGCCTTTGTAGCTCAGTTGGTGGAGTGCTTGTGCTTTATCTATATGGTTTTGGGTTCTAACCCTAGAGATTACTATATTTAATTTTTTTATAAATAAACTCATTATTATGATGTTATTTTAAAAAATATTTTTTATAAACAAATTCGTTGTTATGTTTACAGTTTTATAATTTTCTATAAACAAACTCATTATGTTATTGTTTAAAAAAAAATTTCTATAAATAAATTCTTTGCTATGTTCTTGTTTAAAGTTTAATTTTTATAAACAAGTTAATTAATATGTTGCTTATTAAAAAAATTTAATAAACAACTTCATTTTTATGTTGTTGTAATAGAATTTTTTTTATGATTAATTAGTGTAGATTTGGAATAGTTTGTAAAAAAATATTATGAATAATTTTGTGTTTCACCCACACTGACTAAAACTCCTGCATCCGCCACTATCTATAGGTGAAACTGAAAGGGATATTTTTATTGTAGTATGCAATAATGTTTGTCACGAGGTGTGAATTTAAGTGCAAGCTGCTGAAGTTATGTTATTTTCTGAAAATTTTGGCTATCAAAATTAAATAAAATATGGCAAAAAAGGAAATCTAGACCAAAATAATGACTACTTACTGCCAATAATTTCAGTGAATGCAGTGGCACAACACGATCATCATGATCAGCTGTCAACAGCATGGTTGGAGGGTACTGAGTGGATGAATCAGAGGATTTATCCCATGGCCTCTTCACGTTATGAAGAGGTGAGTATCTGAAACAAAGAAGGCATTAGAAAAAAAGGCATTAAGATGATGTACAAAAACTATGAGCTCATACACGCAAGTCAAATCACGCAAGTTCTCTTTGCTAATCTTAAAAAAATAATGCAGAGATCAAAATATTCAACCAAGTTCCAGTTGGCTGCATGCTTAAGAAATAGCAGTGGCAAAGCACAACTTGTATTAGTATATATTTCTCAATATAAAGCAAATAATTTCTAAATGGGATGCTTAATAACCAAATAACGCAATTAGAACATAAGTAATTAAATATGTGTTGAATAGTCCCGTATCAAGAAACTAACAAAACTTGTGAATTTAGTATAAGATCCCAGCCTCTCCACCACCAACAAATTGGTTTTAGGTTGGATGCATGAATTTTGACAATGGTATGAGAGCTCGGTTAGTCCTAATGGCTATTCTACATCACCAAATTAAATAATAATAATCGACGTGCTAGATGACAAAGACCCTACACTTGAGGGGCGTGTTGAAAATCGTCTCACAACGAAAAACTAACACAATATCATTCACTTAATACAGATCATGGGTTTCAACACCTCCAACCAATTAATTTTAGCTTGGATGTTTGGATTCTAACAATGTGTTAGTACTAAAAATATATTAAAAAAATCTCCTGTTTTAGAAGAAAAATTCATACTTAATAAGCCATTGAAATTCATCCTCAGTATCCGAACAACCATAATCGGATGTCCAAGCATGACCTGAATAATGGGAGGACATTAACCAATAGTCTTAAAAAATATTCGTATAAAAAGGCATGCTCTTAAAAATAAAAACTAACCTATTGTGAATTTGTGAAACCGCAGCATGTCCATGACACCGACATGAGCAAGGGCACAGCCAAAAAGATCTGGCCGCTGCAGAATATATTCAAAATTTCAAATTACATTAAATATAACAAACATAAATTAGAGGCAGGAAAGATAAGAATATTAACTAGAATTGCCTAAAGTTTACATAAGGAAAAAATAGCATTAGGGGCTCAACCTGATTTATGCAAGCAGCAACTAGAAGTCCACCATTGCTACCACCTTCAATGCACAATTTTCTGGAATTGGTATAACCAGATGAAATTAGGAATTCAGATGCGGCAATGAAATCATCAAAGCAATTCTGTTTCCTTGAAAGAGATCCTGCTTTATGCCATTCTTCGCCATATTCCCCCCCACCACGTATATTTGCTATGCAAACAACAAAACGTAAATTTCTAGCTAAAACAATGCGCCCCACACTAAAAGAAGGGGTCAAGCTAATGTTGAAACCGCCATAACCATATAGTAAAATCGGATGTGATCCATCTAGAGTGATATCCTTTCTTGAAACAATGAACATTGGAATCTTGGTCCCATCCTTACTAGAAACAAAAACCTGAAAAGAAAAATGAAGATTGCAAGTTATTCTTGCTGATTCTTTCACAACTAACAGAAAAAGATGGGAAATTTGTGAGATGAATAGTACATACGGAGTAGAAAATCTACCTGTTTCACCTGAAAATCATCTTTATCAAAATCAGGAACAGAAACATCCCGGAATACCTTCATTTCGGGAGCTTCAGAAGACAAGTTGCACTTATAAATAACTCCGGGTGTAAGAAAGCTGGTGAAGCCAATAAAAATCTCGGCATCTTTACGCTTTCCTGAGATCCCAGTAACTGTACCCATTTCTATAGGCAAATCATGCAGAAACAGCCCAGTTTGTAGGTCCCTTATTTGCAAGATATGCTTTACATCGCTAAGATAACATACTAAAAGTTGGTCCCCATTGACAGCATAAACTGACTCTAACACATCCCTTTGATCTTCTACCAGAACATCAGTCCATATTTCAGGTTTACTAAGATCGACACGGACTAATTTATACCTTGGAGCTTCTTTATTTGTCAAAAAAGTAAATTCAGTGTCATCATTTGCAACAACCTCATATTGTGCTTCAAAATTGTCAACCAACTTGATAAAAGGAAGTATATCTTGGCATCCTTTGAAGTCTGCAAGACCACCAGAGAGTGTAGATAAATCACAGTAGTACAACTTATTTACAGGATCACAACCTTCAGTTATAGTCAACGTAACATACTGCAATGCCAAAATACAGTTTATCATTAGCTCTAAAAAACTGAAGAATTTCATAAAAGTGAAATCATTTTGTGTGCCATCTAGATGACTGAAATGGGTAATTTATGTGCAATGAACATTACTACAACAACAACAACACTCAAGCCTTTATCCCACTATAGTGGGGTCGGCTATATGGATCCTTCGTCGCCATTGTGCCCTATCTTTTGTCATAATCTCACTAATGCCTAAGTACATCATGTCTTTCTTTATAGTTTCATTCCAAGTCTTTATTGGTCTACCCCTCCCTCATCTGACATGCATAGTGACTAGACTCTCACAACGCCTAACAGGTGCCTCTAATGGTCTCCTTTGTACGTGTACAAACCATCTTAGACGAGCTTCTCGCATCTTCTCTGAAATTTGTGCTACTCCTGTCTTATCCCTGATACTTTCATTCCTAATTTTATCCAATCTCGTGTGTCCGCACATCGATCCAAGATATTAAAAACACTCACTACGGGAAATATCTTGATCACCCAACTTAATAATGAAGTCATCTGTCTTTCTTGTACTGCTAAATTTAAGCTCCATATACTCCGTCTTTGCCCTGCTCAACCTAAAACCCTTCTTTTCTAAAGTATCTCGTCAAGATTCAAGTTTTGCGTTTACACCCTCTCGCGTCTCATCAACCAAAACGATATTATCCGCAAACAATAAACACCAAGGTATTGCTTGTTGGTTATGTCTAGAAAGCTCATCTAAGATAAGGGTAAAGAGATAAGGGCTTAAAGCTGAACCTTGATGTAATCCCACAGTGATAGGGAATTCCCGTGTTAATCCTCCAGATGTCCTCACTCTTGTCACTGAATTTGTATACATATATTTGATTATGTCAATATATGATACATTTACACCTTTCTTTTCTAAGACTCTCCATAAAATCTCTCCTGAAACTCTACCATAAGATCTCTCTTGGAACTCTACCATAAGCCTTCTTAAGATCAATAAACAACATATGCAAATCTTGTTTTCTTTCTCGATAGTTGTCAATGAGTCTCCTCAAGAGACATATAGATTTCATGATCGACCTCCCTAGCATGAATCCAAATTGACTTTCCCTGCTGTTGTAACTCCCGCCGACCTAGGTCATTATCATTCCTGCATCTCTTCTTCAAGCCCATCAGCCACTTGCTGCTGCATTCGCCTCGCTGCCCTTCTTCTCCCAAGCGATGATACACGTCAGCCTTTCCGGCCTGTAGTCCAGCCACCAACAGTAAACCCTTCCTCCATCTGTCTTCAAACCTACTGTAGCCTCTTCCAACAAGCCTTACGCAGCAAAAATTTTCAAACAGCAAGTCTTCAACATCCCTTCTTCCTCCACCCATTTTTTGTCGTGGAACCACCACCAGCAGCCCAAATCACAACCGCCTTCAATGTCATATGTACAAAAATCTCCCCTAAAATTTACTTCAAGGTGGTATTTTTGTCTATGGATGTTATGAAATGTAAACTTACAAGAGTTATTTGTAATTTCAAAAGTAAGAAGGGTGCAACTTGTAATTATGCTAATTTTCAGAGGAAGTTTTGGTAACTATTTTTTTAAGTGTATGATGCGTTTATATGTTTGGTGGATTTGTTATCACATTAAATAGATGTATTGGTTGAGAGATACAATTAAAGGCTTGATTGATTGGGATTTCTATTTTTATTTCCATTAAAATGTTTTATTTAATTTATATTTGAAAAACCTGTTGATGGTGCTATGCTAGTTAAAAAAAATCATGATTTTAAATATTTTTTATGTTAGAGCTCAATAAATTTGGGTGCAATGCATTATATTTTCATAATTTTGTTGGAGGATTTTCTTTGATCAGTTAAAGATTAAAAATAAAGAAAATATTAAATTATTAGGTGATTTAGGCTCCATTTGGTATGGTGGTAGCGGTCATAAACGCGTGGGTTAAAACGTCATTTGATAAGAATCACCTAACAAACATCATCCGTTTGAACATAAAAGTGGATGAAGTTTCTTAGGTGGGTATTAATAAATATCAATTTAATCCCATGTTCATGACCGCCACCACCGGAAAATAAAATTAGTTTTGAAAAGAAAAGTGGATGAAGTTCCTTAGGTGAGGTCGACGTTCGTGAGCGATGGTTCAAAACCACCGTTGTCACGACCGCCACCGCCTTGCCAAACGGTTCAAAACCACCATTGTATATCTTTCGGAAGATCATTTTAGATCTCCCTAGAAGCTGGAGATCACTCTTTGATTCAAAAATGGCTGTCCTAAGCAAAAAAAACCGTGAATAAAACAGAGTAGAAACAAGCTTAATTTGGGAAGGATGATAACCATTAGCAAGTTAAGTCGAATCAATTTCAGCTAATTTTGACTGGCTATTAACTTAAAATATCACCTCATTTAAACACACTCACAACTTTCATTCCTCCAGCATAACAACTCAAACAATCACTTCCATATAATAATAACAAAGAAAATAGGAATGTTTCACAGATTATCAGTTGAAAAGAAGATGAAATACAAACTCATTACCACAAAGAAGAGAGAAACAAGGATTGCTTTAAGATAGAAAGAGAGACTCTTCCACGAAAATGGGGGTTAGGAAAGTGTCAATCCGTCTAACCGAACACTCCTTGGCTATCTTCCAAGATAGGGAAGATGTTGTCACCACCTTCTATTGGTTCATCTTCTCTTTATGGTCATCCAACTTGAAGTAAATTACCTGCTCACGTTCTCTTTAAAGGGAAAATGAGACTATTCCACCAAATAACTTCAAATCTTTGGGAAAAGGGAAAGGGAAACCTCAAGAACTTGAAGATTAAGCGCCCCCCTGCACTGAATATTTCCCAGAGGGCTTTTATTGTTCTGGACCATCTCCCACCAAGTTGAGGCTCCACCCTCAACTTGTAAGACACATACCTCACTTACAGATTCTCCACCACCCACATTAGACGAAACACCCCTCAACTTCAGTGAGTAAATTGAAGAAATCTTTGATGCCAAGATTACCACCTAAGAAAGGTAGATCGGCTAGGATCTTGAGATATTGTTCATCATTTTGACAATGAACTCTTCTCCAACATGCCCTCTTGGAGAAATTTACCTATCTCTAGAATGCAGTCGAACATGCATAGAAAATAACATATTAATCATCTGCACGTATGGCAGCAGAAACTCATTGTGTTGATGTCACATTTCCTCTTGCGTCATCGAGACTGTATGAACAAGAGGTACATTGAGGGGTAGTTGGAGATGTTAGTTACTGAAATGAGAAAATAAAACTAAGCTTTGAAAGCAATTGATGGAATGCTATAGAAATTAAAAGGATATCTTACCCTGAGAAATCCTCCAAATAACTTTGCAGTGAACGACTGAGATTGCAAACAATAATTTCAATAGTCTAAAGTCGTAAAAAATGAAAAAACAATGGGGAGATATTCATAACTGTAGAAAGGAATGAGCAAACCTTGCATATACTTCTTCATGTATAAAAAACAAGAGAGAATACAAATATATAGGAGAAGAGGAGAACAATCCTATACAAGAGATGAGGGACTAAAGGAGAAGAAGAAAATGTGCCTATAATTGGGCCTTTACAATTATCTTTCCTATGTCATCTAACACTTCCCCGCAAGCTAGAGCATACAAATCGTAGACACCAAGCTTGGACAAGAACTGGTAATACAACTTGCGAGGTAAAGCCTTGGTGAGGACGTCTGCAACTTGCCCAGATGCAGGAACATGTTCAAGCATCAACTCCTTTGATTGGACCTTCTCTCGAACGAAGTGACAATCAACCTCAATATGTTTAGTCCGCTCATGAAACACCGGATTCTTTGCAATGTGTATTGCAGCTTGACTGTCACAAAACAGAGTTGGAGGTGAGGACAATTTAACTCCCAAATCTCCTAGGAGACTTCCCAGCCAAGTTAGTTCAAAAGTAACAGCCGTCATTGCACGGTACTCGGCCTCAGCAGACGAGCGAGCAACAACTGTCTGTTTCTTACTCCGCCATGTGATAAGATTTCCTCCAAAGTAAGTACAGAACCCAGTTGTAGACCATCGATCATCCAACGAGCCCGCGTAATCCGCATCTGAGTATGCAATAAGAGAAAGAGAAGAGGATGGCATGTACACAAGTCCTTGCCCAGGAGAAGTCTTCAGATACCTGAGAATGCGCTCCACAGCCTGAAGGTGAGAGACCCGTGGGGTATGCATAAACCAACTTGCCACACCAACTGCAAATGATATATCTGGTCTTGTGACGGTTAGGTAGATCAATTTCCCCACAAGACGACGATAGTATTCTGGATTTGGAAAAAGTGAGTCCTCCTCAGATCCCTGAGCACTCAGCATGTGGTTGACTTCCATCGGGGTATCTGCAGGTTTACACCCTGAGAGACCGACATCTTGCAGAAGTTCAATGCAATACATACGCTGAGATAAGACTAGGCCATCAGGTCGTCGAGCTACCTCCAGTCCCAGAAAGTATCGAAGATTTCCCAGGTCTTTGATTTGGAAGATAGAGTTTAGATGTTGTTTAATATGTTGTATCCCGGTTGAGTCATCACCAGTGATCAGAATATCATCTCCATAAACCAGAAGTATAATGGTCCCAGTTAAGTGGTGACGAGTGAATAGAGAGGAGTCTGCAGAGCTCTGTTTGAAGCCCACCTCACGAACGGCCTTGTTGAATTTCCCAAACCATGCCCGGGGAGAATGTTTGAGACCATAAATAGATTTGCGAAGTAAGCATACACTAGACTCCCCCGTGGTCTCAAACCCGAGTGGTTGATGCATGTATACGGTTTCAAGAAGATTGTCATTCAAGAAAGCATTCTTGACATCAAGTTGATGAAGAGTCCATCGGCGGTGAACAACTAAGGAGAGCAGGACCCGAATGGAATTCAACTTTGCAACTGGAGAAAAGGTTTCCTCATAATCAAGATCATACTGTTGGGTAAAGCCCCGAGCCACCAGCCGAGCCTTTAAACGATCAACCGTCTCATCCGCTGCATGTTTGATAGTAAAGATCCACTTGCAGCTAACACAACTGTGGCCAGAAGGAAAAGAGAAAAGATCCCAGGTGTGATTACCCCATAGAGCAGCCATTTCTTCGTCCATGGCGGCATGCCATCGTGGATGTTGGAGGGCTTCCTGCACAGAGTTAGGTATAGAGACAGAAGAGAGAGAGAGAGAGCAAAGTTAAGAAGGGGCGGAGAGAGCCGATGTAGAGAGACATAATTGGCCATTGGATGTGCTGTTGAAGAGGTTGCCGAATCAACGGGCCGCGAGAGCACGCCGGTAGGGGGAAGCTGTTGTAGGGCATCTGGACGTGGAGGACGACGAGTGTATACCTGTATGACAGGAGGTTTGGAAGGAACTGGTGGTGGTGTGGGAATCTGAAGCAGAGGAGTAGGGAGAAGTGGTAGAGGTGGAGGAGTAGTAGGGAAAAGTGGTGGAAGTGGAGACGTCACAGGTATGATGGACCGAGGTAGCGGAGGAGGAAGAAGGGGATCAGAAGGACTGGTGTGATATGGTTGGTCTTCATGAAAGGAGACATCAGCAGACACAACCACCTTACGAGTGGTAGGAAAAAAACAGACATACCCCTTCTGAGTGTGGGAGTACCCAACAAACATAGCTTTGGTAGCACGAGGGGCGAGCTTGTCATTGGAAGGACCGAGGTGGTGGACATAGCAGGTACACTCAAACACACGAGGTGTGAGAGAGAAGAGAGTTATGGATGGGTAAAGGAGAGTAATGGGCGACACAAAGTTGAGGAAAAACGAAGGCATACAATTGATGAGATGACAAGCAGTAGAGACGGCAAAGTTCCAGTAGAGGGGAGGGACCTGCATTTGGATCATGAGAGATCGAGCCACATCAAGGAGGTGGCGATTTTTCCGTTTCGCTACGCCATTCTGTTGAGACGTATAAGCATACGAAGTCTGATGTATAATACCGAACTCAGCGCACAGGTTGGAGAAGGTGCGACCAGTATATTCGCGAGCATTGTCCGTACGAATAGTTTTGACACAGGTAGAAAACTGAGTGCGCGTTTCTATAAGAAACGCACGGAACGTAGTCGTGAGTTCGGTACGATCACGAAGTAAATACAACCATGTAACCCGCGAGTAATCATCTATGAAGGTAATAAAATACTGATGCCCCAAGACACTAGGGACCTTATAAGGCCCTCAGATATCAGAATATACTAGGGAAAAAGGAGAATCGCTCTGAGTACATGAAGGAGAAAAGGAGACACGGTGTTGTTTACCGAAAATACAGGATTCACAAAAGAACTCTTGGAGAGAGACAGTATGAAGAGCTTTCTTGAGAATTGGGAGAGGGGCATGCCCAAGACGTCGATACCAATCAGTGGTGGACACAGAGGTGAGAGCAGAGGTGAGAGCAGTGGGAGGAACGTCGAGAAGACATAGCCCATTAGACAGTCGTCCTCTACCAAGTATAGTCTGCGTCAGTCGATCCTGCACCACAAAGGAAGAGCGTGAGAAAGTAACACAGCAATCAAGGTCTTGCGTAAGACGGCTAACAGATAGAAGGTTAAAATGAGAGCCCGGAACATGAAGAACCGAGGATAAGGAAAGAGAAAGAGTAAGGGACAGATTAGCAGCACCAGAAACCGGGAGCGTGTCACCATTGGTCACAGTGATGTGCTTGGGGTAAGCAGTATCCAAATATTTAAGCGGCTGTTGCGGAGAGAGATAGTGTGTAGCATCTGAGTCCACAATTCAGTGAGAGCGGTGGGAGAGGAACGATATACCGTCTTTGAAGAGCGAGACGACGGAGCCAGAGGAGCGACTAACCACCCCTTGAAGATGATGTAGTGGAGTACGCAACACAGCAACCCCATCAGCAGTGAGCGAGTTGGAAGCCATAAGTCAGAACGGCAGCGAGGCACGGAAAAACAGCGAGAATAGGCCGCAGAGGCGAAGCAGAGCAGAAATCGCGCGAGAAGCCGCGCGAGAAGCTGGGCGAGAAGCCGCACTGCATAGAATAGCCAACCAGCGACAAGAAGTATGTCGCGACCAATATGCCGAGTCCGCAGCTGAGGAGAAGGGCCGGGGAAAAGCTGCAGCGACAAGATCGCGCGAGAGGCCGCAGGCAAAGAGACAAGGCGCAATGACTAGCCAGAAAAGAAGCCGCGTGAGAAGTCTGCACGGCCACGGTGATCACACCAGCGGCAAGGGAAGATGTCGCGACCCAGATCCGGAGAGCGCAGCGGGTAAAGAACAATCCGCAGCGAGAAGAGAAGACCGGAGAAGCCGCAATGACGAAGAGAAGTCGCGGCGAGCAGGGAGTAAAGAAGCGAGAGGGCAGAGAAGAAGCCGCCGCGGGTAGAAGAGGATGCTGCGGGAGAGCACTCTTGCACGACAAACCCGCACGGTTACACGGGAGGCCACAGCGGGTAGTCAAGGCGACAAGAGCAGCAGAGAGCAAGAGAGAGAGAGAGGGAGGCCGCGACCCAAGTGCGGAGAAACAGACCGCACAGTCACAGTGAACACACTAGCGGCCAGAGAAGGAGCGACAAGAGAGGTTGGCTCGAACATAAAAAAAATGGAAGAGGTTGCAGCGGAGAGGGAGAGACCGCGCGGGAAGACAAAGGGAGAAGACTAGGCCGCGAGTAGGAGAAGTCGCCGCGGGCAGAGTTGGCAACGGGTAGGAGAAAGAGAGGGAAGTGTTGAAACCAGTCGAACTAGTTTCTCCTAAAAGCTCGGATCTAAGGCTGCAACCCACACTTACTTTCTTTGAACCACGCTCCCAACAAGACACCTAAAGGAACAGACCGGGAGCTTCAGCTCGGAGGTCCCACCGCTCACCCGGAAGGACTAGGATCCTTCCCCTCCCTAGCCAGTGCTGAGCTAGGTGCCTGAGTGAGAAGGAAAAAGAAGGTTCCACATGCCCTCTTCTCAGACACCTTACCGGTCTATTTATAGGCTTCAGGATTTGAACTGCAAATAACCAAAGCAAGCACCTGTGAAATTACCTGACTACCCTGGGTTGGGTCTGCCAACAGCCGAACTCCGCTGTTCTGACGGGCTATGAGCAGACCACCAAGGGTAAAAGAGTAAAAAAAGGCCAAAAGGGATGAACCGCTTTGCCAAGTGAACCGGTTCCCACCCAACTGCTGAACCGGCCTTATCTCTTCCGGCCGACCCGATGCTTGGCGAGAGGACCACTTGGCAGCTAAAAAAGACTACCTCTCAGGCGAGACCCTCCGTCGGCATATATAAAATCTTCCTTTGACCCCTACCTGCCAGGCGAATGGACTCAACTTTGGCTCCTCCTGCCTAACGCGAGCGGACCCGCTTTTAGGCCCCTCTCGCCTATTGCGAGTGGGCCCAACTTTAGGCCCCTCTCGCCTGGCGCGAGCGGACCCACCTTTTGGCTCCTCTCGCCTATTGCGAGCGGACCCGCCTTTAGGCCCCTCTCGCCCATTGCGAGTGGACCCGACTTTAAGCCCCTCTCGCTTAGGGCCTTTTCTCCTCTTGGGGATTCTTCTAATCTCTTCTCTGCTGGGTTCCCTCACGTGAGCCCGAGGTTGTACACAATCCCCGCTCTTTTCGGGGTTGTCCAAGCCCGAAAAGAAAAGTCCAACCGAGGCTCATGTCATCTCAGCGACTTTAAAGCGGAATCTTTTTCGGGTGGGATTCCTCCCCCATGAGTCTATAAATATTGGGATCCTCCCCAAGTGCAACAGGCCTCCTCTCTTTGTTACAGCTACATCCACCTTGCTGCTATGTCTCTTAGCAAAAGCTTTCGTGATCGTATCGCGTTGGTGCGCCAGCGGAACAAGGCGAGTGCGGCTGCCTTGAACCTAATTCCCGCTCGCACTTTTTCCTCACCCCCGCCCTCTTCTTCTCGCCCGAAGAAGGCGAGAACAACTGATCTGGTTCCCCCGTCGGGAGGACTCTTACCGGATCCCCCGGAGAGACGCATCCCCCCTACACCATCGCTTCCCCAGGGGAAAGAGGTAAGATCCTTGTATACCTCACCTGTTCGCTATCTATCTTTCATTGTTCCTTTTGCTGTTGGTTTTCAGAAAAGTCACGCACCCCTCGGTCAGTCTGGTAGCACACAAACTCATCTCGCCAGCCATCCTCCAAACTCCGTCTCGCCTCCTCCTTCTACTCCTCCTTCTACTCTTGGTGGGAAAAATGGCGAGCCTTCCCATGTCGCTGGGACCTCTCGCCACTCTGGTTAGGAATCTCCTACCCTTGGTTCTAGCCTCTCTGGCCGCCCACCTTTTATTATGTCCCTCCTTCTGTTTTTGCCTTTGCAGATGTGCGAGTGGACTCATCTGCTGAAGACTCGCCTGCTGAGGAGCGCCCAAGGCGAGCGGTCTCCTCGCCTCCCCCTCCTATGGACGAGATCGAAGATTACCTTGGCGACCCTATGGATCCGTTGGCTATGAAGCGTAGGGTGGCTGAGATGTTCCGGAAACATGCGATCCTAATTCAATAGTTGGAGAAGGACAAGCAAACGGCTGACCGGCAGATTGATTGGTTAGAGGTGGAGGTTGCTCGCTTGACCTCTGAAGTTGATGCTGACATTGAGATAGATGAGACCGACCCCCAGGCAATTCTGAACGAGGTTGACCAACAGCTCCGTCTCGCGCGCCGTGGCGTAGATGCGGCTCGCGCTTTTCATCTCCCCCACCGTCCTCCCTGCGCGAGGTCTCGCGGTGGAGGGCGTTGGCGGTGGCATAAGGATTGAATTCCCCGTGCCGCCCTGCGTCCTTATTTTCTTTGTACTGCTCTTCGCTTTGTAATAATGTTTCTTCTCGCGACTACCGCCCGAACTCTTTGGATCTAACGAATAGGTCTGCTTAATAACTTCTTTTAATAGTTCCTTTGATAATTTTACTTCTAGTATCGCGCTTTTCTACACTGTGACTCGCGCGTTATATCTGTGCTTTAAATCACTACTCTCTTTTTATTTTTATTGTATTTTTTATGATACTGCCTCGTCCCCGGCTTGGGGCTTACGTTAGGCTACACCAATCGAGACTAGGAGAGAGAGAAAAACGGCCGCCTCTTCCCCTTCCTTTACACTGTATATTTTTTGCCTCTTCGTATTTCTCCCTTTACCCAGCGGGCTATAAATACCCCCCTATCCCTGGGGCCCGGATCATGCTCTCGATTTGTCTCGGCGCCCTAAACCTCACCTCTCTCTCCCTTCTCTCGCGAACTGATCCTGTTGGCGCCTCATCTCGCCGGTTCTTCTCGCATCCCCCCTTTCGCTCTCTTTGTCCAGAATGGGGAAAAAGAAGGCTGAAGAAGGCGAGGGGCGAAGCCGATGCGGGAGGCGGTTTGGTGACCATGATTTTCCTCCCGGCCGGATTTCCGAGGAGGACTACAACGCCTTTACTCGCGATTACTTGCCGGAAGGTTTTGAGTCACGCCCTCCAAAGGTGGGCGAGTCGATCAACACTTTTTATCCCGGTGAACTCGCCTTCCCCGTCCCGCATTTCGAAGCGGGGCTGAGGTTGCCCCTCTGGCCAGAAGTGAAACAGGTTCTCAAGTACTTCGGGACTGTTCCTGCGCAGCTGAACCCAAACGCTATCTCGGTACTCGTTGCCTTCGCCTGCTACATGCGCCGGGAGCGAATTGAGTTCAGCCTGAACTCCTTCCGCAAGCTTTTTGTCTACCATGCCAATGCCGACGGCGTTTCCTATTTCACGGGGCAGGGTCTCAAGGTTTGCGAGACGCCTAACAAGAATCATCACTGGCTTACTCGCTTCGTCTTTATTCGCGGCAACATGGGTGGCATTCCGCTGGCGCCCGTGTCGCCAGCCGAGGTGTTCTATACCACTCCCCAGGTTAGTGGCACGGACAAGCTTCTCTGTGACTTTTTCATTGGCAAGAACTTCGAGGTTCAGTTCCTGAGGCGGGGCCTCGACTCCCTCCTTCCTGTGCTTCCAGGCGAAGGTAAATGCTGGGGCCCTTTATTTTCATCTAGGTCTAACGAATAGTTTTTGTAAACGCATCGTCTCGCCTTTTCCAGGAGAAAGAAATGTTCCCGTTCGCCCGCCTTACAAAAGCAGCATCAAACCTTCCAAAGATGTCGCCCTCGCCACGATGGCAGCTGAGGCGGCGAGAGAAAACCTACCCCCCTCCCTGAAGAAAAGACCTGCCGAAGGCTCCGCCCCGTCTTGCCAGAGTCCTTCAAAGAAAACAAAGGTCAAGAAAGGAGCGCCCCTTCCCTCTGGAAAGGCGAAGCAAGTTCCTGCTGAGATGGTAGACGTGTCGGGATCCTTATCCCCCATCTCTTTGGGGTCCCAATCTCCCCAATCCCCTTCTCGGCTTCTTGGTCAGCGGACCGTCTCGCCGATTGGCGGGACGGGTCAACCTGATTCTCTTGCTGACAACCTCCCCTCTAAATCTCCTACTCGCGAGGTGGGCTCTTCCAGCCGCCCGGCTCCCTCCACTCATCTGAACTTCAATATGGGCCCGGCGATCCCGGATGCTGCTGGCGAGCCAACCCTGATATGGGACAAGGAGGCGAACCGGGTCTCTATCTCTACCCTCCTTCCTCCCTGGATAGAGCGAGACCAACCTACGGCTCATGCATTTTCTCTGGGCTTTGGCCTTTACGGTGGCGCAGAGCGAGAACCTGCCGCTGAGCCTCCCTCGCGGGATTTGATCCTGAGGGCCGCGCAATCCCAGCTGCGCTCGCTAGAGCTCTCGCACCAGGTCTCACGCCGTCTGATTTACAATAATAAGAGCTGGAGGGATTCAGAGGCGAGCCTGGCGGCCGAGCGCGAGAAATCTATGGATCTTGAGAAACGGTTGGCCGTGGCCGAAAACCTTCTCGCCAAAGCTCGGGGTGGTGTGGTGAGTTTCTCCATTCTCAATTCCTTCCCTTTCTTTGTTCACCTTCAACTCCCCCTAATGAATAAACCTCTCGCAGGATGCCGAGACGGCCGACAGGATGCACTCGCGCATAGCCACTCTGGAAGGGGAGGTTAAAAGCATGGAGTCCGAGATCACTCGACTTCAGGAGGCTGCTCTCTCGCCTTCTCACGTGGTGATTCCCCAACCTCCTCCCTCTCATTATTCTCATGCTGAGGTCATGGGACTCTGCAAAGACGCCAATATCCGGACCGCCGAACTAATCGTGAAGATGATGAAGGAGATGGAAGTTATCAGAGAAGGCTGCGAGGAGGTCACTGCCCGCGACCTGGTACCCGAGATTTATGGCGAGGAGGAAGACGGCCCGTCCTCCAGCGCGGAAGAATAGAGGATTTATTTTACAGTGTTTTTTGTATACTCCTCTTCTCCCCCCCTTTTTCTCTTTTGGATACTTATTACTGAGGCATTTTTGTATTACGGCCTCTTTTTGTGGATGATACATATTTTATTTTTAAGGCCCTTCTTTTCATCCCTACTATATGCCTACCCTCTCTTCATTTTGCGGAACGAGATCACGACTTGTCTCGCCTACCGGTGGAGGGGCTAGCTTTACCTGTGGCGCGAGTGGGCGGGCCCTCAGTGCTCTCGCGCAGGGACATATCACTCCCTCTCGCCTTACCTCTGGACACCCCAGGCGCGAGTGGGTCTCGAATCGCCATTATGCTTAGTTTCGTTTGCGAGACGAAGGTACTCCTTTTCTCGCCCTTTGGCCGAAGAGCAGACCCCTTACTCTAGGTGCGAATAGTCAAGTACCCTTCCACTCGTCTTGCCCCTGGGCACCCTTGGCGCGAGAGGATCTTGAGGGACCGACTCCTTCCTCCTCTTCTTCCTCTGGGACAAGGACTTTGCTTTTGATCAAATTATGAAACTCCCATCCATATGCTGCCCCTTTACCTAACCTCCGAGTGAGCCTACCGATCTGCCAGCTCGATGATAGCCTGGGCAGCGGGTCTTCTCGGGGTCTCCTCTCCAAAACCAACTCCAACCACCGAGTGAGCCTACAGACCTGCCAGCTCGATGGTAGCCTGGACAGCGGGTCTTCTCGGGGTCTCCTCTCCAAAACCAACTCCAACCACCGAGTGAGCCTACAGACCTGCCAGCTCGATGGTAGCCTGGACAGCGGGTCTTCTCGGGGTCTCCTCTCCAAAACCAACTCCAACCACCGAGTGAGCCTACAGACCTGCCAGCTCGATGGTAGCCTGGACAGCGGGTCTTCTCGGGGTCTCCTCTCCAAAACCAACTCCAACCACCGAGTGAGCCTACAGACCTGCCAGCTCGATGGTAGCCTGGACAGCGGGTCTTCTCGGGGTCTCCTCTCCAAAACCAACTCCAACCACCGAGTGAGCCTACAGACCTGCCAGCTCGATGGTAGCCTGGACAGCGGGTCTTCTCGGGGTCTCCTTTCCAAAACCAACTCCAACCACCGAGTGAGCCTACAGACCTGCCAGCTCGATGGTAGCCTGGACAGCGGGTCTTCTCGGGGTCTCCTCTCCAAAACCAACTCCAACCACCGAGTGAGCCTACAGACCTGCCAGCTCGATGGTAGCCTGGACCGCGGGTCTTCTCGGGGTCTCCTCTCCAAAACCAACTCCAACCACCGAGTGAGCCTACAGACCTGCCAGCTCGATGGTAGCCTGGACAGCGGGTCTTCTCGGGGTCTCCTCTCCAAAACCAACTCCAACCACCGAGTGAGCCTACAGACCTGCCAGCTCGATGGTAGCCTGGACAGCGGGTCTTCTCGGGGTCTCCTTTCCAAAACCAACTCCAACCACCGAGTGAGCCTACAGACCTGCCAGCTCGATGGTAGCCTGGACAGCGGGTCTTCTCGGGGTCTCCTCTCCAAAACCAACTCCAACCACCGAGTGAGCCTACAGACCTGCCAGCTCGATGGTAGCCTGGACAGCGGGTCTTCTCGGGGTCTCCTTTCCAAAATCAACTCCAACCACCGAGTGAGCCTACAGACCTGCCAGCTCGATGGTAGCCTGGACAGCGGGTCTTCTCGGGGTCTCCTCTCCAAAACCAACTCCAACCACCGAGTGAGCCTACAGACCTGCCAGCTCGATGGTAGCCTGGACAGCGGGTCTTCTCGGGGTCTCCTCTCCAAAACCAACTCCAACCACCGAGTGAGCCTACAGACCTGCCAGCTTGATGGTAGCCTGGACAGCGGGTCTTCTCGGGGTCTCCTCTCCAAAACAAAATCTTCCTGCTTTGAGGAGACAGCTACTTGAAACTGTATGGCAGTACCAGAAGGCCTTGCCAGTTTGGCTAACATTGGAAAGTGAGAGAGAAAAACAAAGAAAACTACATCTCATTCAGAATAGATAATGAACATGAACAAAAGTATTAAGGATAGAAACGCTTTAGGTCGTCGCCGCTTCGGGCGCGATCTAGGGGTGTCCCGTCTACATCTTGGAGGTGATACCCTCCTGTTTTCAAGACTTCTTTTACAATAAAAGGACCTTCCCAGTTGGGGTTGAGCTTCCCTACCGAAGCCCCTCTCCCTGCTGCATCCACTTTCTTGAGGACCAAGTCTCCCTTCTCAAACTGTTTGACTCTGACGTGCTTATCAAAATATCTTGACATCCGGCGCTTGACCTCCTCCTGTCGGATAGATGTCAGCTCTCTAAGCTCCTACACCAAGTCGAGGGAGAGCCTTTGCTCTTCACCATTTTCTGCCAGCCACTTCTCATCTCCCCTCCTTGCCGCCGTCACCCTAGGTGACTCAACCTCGAACTCAACAGGTATAACGGCCTCGGAGCCATGGGAAAGTTTGAATGGCGTCTCCCCTGTGGCGGAACTTGGCGTGGTCCTCAAGGCCCAGAGGACGGAGGGGAGCTGCTCCACCCAGCTTCCCCTCAAGTTTTCTACCTTTTTCTTTAAGAGATTCACGATGACCTTATTCGCGGCTTCCACCTGCCCATTGCTTCGAGGATGATGCACTGAGGCAAACCGAAGATCTATGCCTAGTCGTATGCAGAAATCTACGAACTCTCTGTTGGCGAATTGCGGTCCGTTATCCGTGACAATGGCCAGGGGGAGCCCATGCCTACAGATGATTTCCCCCCATATGAAGCTTTTGACCACCTGAGACGTCACCTTCGCCAATGCCTTCACCTCCAGCCATTTTGAGAAGTAGTCTACCATGACCAGCAGGAACCTCCTCTGGCCACTGGCTTGAGGGAATGGACCCACCAGATCTAGCCCCCATATGGCGAAGGGCCATGGAGCTGTGATCGTGCGCAACCTTTGGGCCGGGAGGAGCTGAAGAGGGGCAAATTCCTGGCACTTTCTGCACTTCCTTGCGAATTCCTCGGCATCCTTCCTAAGGGTGGGCCAGAAATAGCCTTGCCTCAACACCCTTCCTTCCAAGGTCCGACTCCCGGAATGGCTGCCGCACTCTCCAGAATGAATTTCTTCCAGCACCCTCGCGACCTCCTTCTCGGATACGCATCGAGCCAACAGCCCCGACAACGTCTTACGGTATAAGATCCCTTCTCTTAGCAGGTAGTATGCCGACTTGTACCTGACTTGCTTCTTCTCGAGCTCTCCCTCAGGCAAACGTCCCGTTGTCAAGTAGGTGGTAAATGGATCCATCCAGGATCCCCGCTGATCTACTTCCATCAGCTCTCCTTCTTCGATGGAGGGCCTAAAGAGCTCCGTCATGGTTTCTCCGGCCCGGGGACCGTGCTTGGCGAGCAGGTCCGCCCGAGTATTTTCCTCTCTTGGGATGTGTTGGACTGAGAAACTGCGAAACTGACCCATGATCCTCTTTACCTTTGTTAAGTACAGCTGGAGGGTGGGTTCTTTTACCTCAAATTCCCCTTCTATATGTCTTGCCACTATCATAGAATCCGTGGAGACCCTGATATCTTGTATACCGAGCTCACGAGCCAACCTCAGCCCTGCAATAATGGCCTCGTACTCCGCTTGATTGTTGGTGAGAGTGAAATGAACCTTCAGGGCCTGTTCGATCCGCGTTCCCTCGGGACTTATCAAAACCATCCCTCCTCCAAAAGAATTCTTACCCGAGGCCCCATCTACTAGCATCTCCCAAGCTACTATGGGAGACGTCTCGGCCTCCTTGACCTCCACCGTGTAATCCACCAAGAAATCTGCTACAGCTTGCGCCTTGATAGCTAACCGAGGAATATAAGAAAGGTCAAACTCACTGAGTTCTATTGACCATTTAGCTAATCTCCCTGAGTGCTCTACCCCTTCCAAAATACGGCGGAGAGGGTGGTCCGTCACGATCTGGATGGAATGGGCCTGAAAATATGGCCTGAGCTTTCGGGCTGAGGTAACGAGGGCGAAGGCTAGCTTCTCTAGGATGGGGTACTTTAGCTCTGCCTTTTTGAGGACTCTACTTACATAGTAAATCGGGAATTGCTTTTTACCTTCTTCCCGCACGAGGACCGAACTCACTGCCCCTGCCCCTACCCCTAGGTACAAGAATAGAATCTCTCCTTCTCTCGGGCCTTGGAGTAGCGGTGCCTTGGTGAGCTGCTGCTTCAAGGCTAGAAAAGCATTCTCGCACTCGGAGGTCCACTCGAATTTCTTTCCCCCCCTCAATGTCCGAAAGAAAGGTGAGCACCTCTCTCCTGCCCTGGAAAGGAATCTGCTGAGCCCCGCCAACTTGCCGGTAAGACGCTGGACCTCTTTGGTATTCGTTGGAGACTCTAGTTCTAGGATAGCCCTTACCTTATCCGGGTTAGGCTCTACTCCTGATGGGGTGAGGAGATGTCCTAAAAACTTTCCCCTACTGGCCCCGAATACGCACTTCAGCGGATTAAGCCTCATCTTGTACTTCCTTACCGTTGCAAACGTTTCTTCCAGATCCGCAATATGAGACTTGAGATCTTGGCTCTTGATCATCAAGTCGTCTACGTAGACTTCGAGGTTCCGTCCCTTTTGTTCTCGGAAGATCCGATCCATCATCCGTTGATAGGTCGCCCCCGCATTCTTCAACCCAAAAGGCATCATGTTATAGCTGAAGCATCCATCCTCGGTGATAAAGGTGACATCCTTGATGTCTGGTGGGTGCATGCGTATTTGATGGTATCCTGAAAAGGCATCTAAAAAACTCATTAGTGAAAAACCGACGGCTGAATCAACCAGCGCGTCGATTCGAGGCAGAGGGTAACAATCTTTGGGACATGCTTTATTCAAAAGAGAGAAGTCAATACACATTCTCCACTTCCCTTCCCCCTTCTTTACCATCACAACATTGCTCACCCACCCTGGATACTTGTTTGCAGATATGAACCCCGCCTGGAGCAGCTTTTCCACTTCCTCCCTGATAGGCTTGGCCATCCTGGAGGCGATGGCCCTTTTCTTCTGCTGGATGGGACGAACCTTGGGGTCAAGGTTGAGACGATGGCATGCCACATCTGCGTCAATCCCTGGCATGTCGGCCGCGCTCCAAGCAAAGATATCAATGTTTTCCTGCACGCATTTTCGGATCTCCTCCTGGTCCTCAAGACCAAGCTCTCCGCTGATTTTGATCTTTTCTTTTCTTCCTTCTTTTGTTAGGATGTCCACCTCCTGTAGCTCGACTGCAGCCCTCAGCCTCGAGGGCTCTTCTTCTTCCTCCTGATCTTTTGGAATCTCCTCTTCCTTTGCCAGCCCCTCCTCCTGGTTTCCGAGCTCTTGCTCTCCACCCTCTTTTTTCTCCACTGCCATGTCTACCTTTTCTACAAACCTCTCCTCTACCCGCACTGGGCCTCCTCCTAGCACTGACTCTTCCATCTCTCCTATCTTTCTTTTCTTTCCTCTCTCCTCTTTCCCTTCTCCTCCGACCCTTAACTCCCCTGCCATTACTGGCTCCTCCGCAATGCCACCTCCCAACTCCTCAACTCTACTCTCCTCTTGTTCCTCCCGCTCCAGTCTTCTCTCTAACTCTTCCGCATCCCCCCTCCATGAGATAGCGTTTACTGCCGTCACATAACACTCCCGGGCCGCCTTCGGATCTCCTCTCACCCTGATCTGGGTCCCTCCTGAATTGAGTTTCAAACATTGATGAAAAGATGATGGTACACACCTAAAGGCACTAATCAAGGGGCGCCCGAAGATGGCGTTGTAACTGCTGGGGGCGTCCACTATCACAAAGCGGCAGTTCCTGGACAGCCCTCCCAGGGTTACCTGGAGACCGACTCCCCCCTCTACTTCTTTCCTTTCTCCTGAGAATCCGAACAGCGGTCCGTCCGCTGCTAACACCCTCCTGGCTTCCACCCTCATCTCATTAAATGCCTTTTTGAAGATAACATTAACCGAGCTCCCATTGTCCACCAAGATCCTTGATACCGTGAAACCCTCGATAGCCGTCCGAATCACCAGCGCATCGCAGAATGGGTCTTCGTGATCTGGCAAGTCCTTCCTGGAGAAGGTGATCTTCTCGTCCGGGGGCGGGGCTTGCGACGTCGAGGCGACACCTCGACGGTACATTGTATGAAGGCTGGCCTTTCGGGTAGCCTCGATTCCCACCCCACCATGAATCACCCCGATCCCCCCTCTATCCCCCACATCTGACCGATCTACACATCTATCCTCCTCCCCCACTCCGGTCATCTCTACTATCCGCGCCGGTGGCTGCTGCTCTCCCGCTCCTCTTCTCCCCTTCAGCTCCAGAAACTCTGGACATGTAGCTGTCGCGTGACCTTCCTCCTCATGGAAGTCACAGAATGGTATAGCTACTTCCCCCTCCTGCCTCCCTTCTTGGTGATTCCTTCTCCTCCCTGCTCCGGCTCCCCCCCTTCCTCGCTCTCTTCCTCTTCCTCTTCCCCGGCCTATAGCCATAGCCTGCTGAGGCGGGGGTGGGAGTGGCCTAGGTCCCTGTCTCCACCCCAGCTGTGGCAACCTTCCTGCTCCTCCATGGTAGTAGTTCCTTCCCCCCGGGGGAAGACCTCTCCATTGCCCTTGAACCGGGCCTTCCGGTTGCCTCCAACTCAACTCCTGCTGTGCCGGCCCCCTTGGCTCCTCCCTTCTCCTCCCTTCCTGCTGCCTCGCTCCTCCTGGTTCTCTGGACTCTACCTCCGTCAGCCTTGCTAGTTTCTTGGCAAAAGCCGGGTTCGCTGCCTCCATCGCTATCTCCTTGGCTGCCTTCTCCATCAACCCTTCAAATGATAAGGGTGCCTTCCTGGTGAGGCTCATTTTGAAGAAGCCTTCCCTGAGACCCACAGTAAAGGCCATTTGGAGAGCAAATCCCGGCACCTCCTGAATGTCCAGGATTTCCTCTTGGAAGCGATCCACGTACTGGGCTAAGGACTCGTCTGCCTTTTGCTTGATCAGGAAGATGGACTCCGGGTTTTTCTTCCTCTTCTTCGAGGTCGAGAAGCGCAGCTGGAAGCTCCTACTCAAATCTTCAAAACCATATATTGACCCTGCTGGGAGTTGATGAAACCAGTCCCGGGCCTTGTCCTTCAAGGTGATCGCGAAAAGGCGGCACTTGAATGCATCCGTCATCGGCCTGATGGAGACCGCATCTTCGAACCATTGCAAGTGTTGGAAGGGATCATCCTTCCCCACATAATAAACCATCTCAGGCTCGCGGAACCCCTCCGGGACGGGAGCCGAAAGAACCAGCTCGCAAAAGGGGGACCCTCTCGCCAGGGGTCTCGCCGTCTCCACTCGCGCGACGAGATCTACTGGCGAGACGGCGCTCGCCGGGCTGGGGAACAACTCCCTTCCTGCCAGGTCTCGCCCGTTTCCCTCCACCACTTTCTCCTTTCCGGGCCGCCCTCCTGGCGCATCCTCGCCTACCCTTGCCGAGACGGCTCCTTCCGGAGGCAAGAGGCCCGGCCCCTGAGGTAGAGGGGTCACGCACTCGCCTCGCTGCGAGATCTGCTGCAACATCCCCATGATGCCCCCGATGGATGCCATGAATTCTTCCCTCCCAACATATCCTCCTGGGTTCTGGGACCCGCCCTCATTTCCTCCGCCCTCATCTCCTCCTCCTAGATCTCCTGCCATGAGATGATCCAAAGTTCTTCGACGCAGGCTGCGATCCACCCTCACCGCACCAAAAATGTTGAAACCAGTCGAACTAGTTTCTCCTAAAAGCTCGGATCTAAGGCTGCAACCCACGCTTACTTTCTTTGAACCACGCTCCAACAAGACACCTAAAGGAACAGACCGGGAGCTTCAGCTCGGAGGTCCCACCGCTCACCCGGAAGGACTAGGATCCTTCCCCTCCCTAGCCAGTGCTGAGCTAGGTGCCTGAGTGAGAAGGAAAAAGAAGGTTCCACATGCCCTCTTCTCAGACACCTTACCGGTCTATTTATAGGCTTCAGGATTTGAACTGCAAATAACCAAAGCAAGCACCTGTGAAATTACCTGACTACCCTGGGTTGGGTCTGCCAACAGCCGAACTCCGCTGTTCTGACGGGCTATGAGCAGACCACCAAGGGTAAAAGAGTAAAAAAGGCCAAAAGGGATGAACCGCTTTGCCAAGTGAACCGGTTCCCACCCAACTGCTGAACCGGCCTTATCTCTTCCGGCCGACCCGATGCTTGGCGAGAGGACCACCTGGCAGCTAAAAAAGACTACCTCTCAGGCGAGACCCTCCGTCGGCATATATAAAATCTTCCTTTGACCCCTACCTGCCAGGCGAATGGACTCAACTTTGGCTCCTCCTGCCTAACGCGAGCGGACCCGCTTTTAGGCCCCTCTCGCCTATTGCGAGTGGGCCCAACTTTAGGCCCCTCTCGCCTGGCGCGAGCGGACCCACCTTTTGGCTCCTCTCGCCTATTGC
Organism: Platanthera zijinensis; assembly: GCA_039513925.1. Classification (NCBI taxonomy): domain Eukaryota; kingdom Viridiplantae; phylum Streptophyta; class Magnoliopsida; order Asparagales; family Orchidaceae; genus Platanthera; species Platanthera zijinensis. The sequence goes on from CM077083.1 coordinate 15,532,890, forward strand.
GAGCGGACCCGCCTTTAGGCCCCTCTCGCCCATTGCGAGTGGACCCGACTTTAAGCCCCTCTCGCTTAGGGCCTTTTCTCCTCTTGGGGATTCTTCTAATCTCTTCTCTGCTGGGTTCCCTCACGTGAGCCCGAGGTTGTACAGGAAGAGCTCGCAGCGGTAAGAGAAGAAATTGCGCGGGTAGAGACGAGACCGCGCGGATAGGGAGGAAGAGGAAGTGGTCCCCACGTGCCAGAGAGAATCCTATAAAAAGGGAAGAGAGGAGAGGTGGAGACCACGGGAATGAAGGAGAAGAGAAGCGGGTAGAAAAGGCCAAGCAGCGAAGCCCGCGCCCTGAGCGAGAAGAAGAGGCCGTCCGGTTAGAAAATACAGACCGCGCCTAGCACAAGCAGAGGAAGACCGGGCGGTTAGCAAAATGCTAGCCGCAAGGAGAGACCGATTTCCTCTGATACCATGTAGAAAGGAATGGACAAATCTTGCATATACTTCTTCATGTATAAAAAACAAGAGAGAATACAAATATATAGAAGAAGAGAAGGAGAACAATCCTATACAAGAGATGAGGGACTAAAGGAGAAGAAGAAAATAGGCCTATAATTAGGTCTTTACAATTGTCTTTCCTATGTCATCTAACAATAACCAAAACCTAAAATGAAATTAAAAATTAGACAACTCGGGTATACTTAAATCTACTAAAATGGAGCTGTATGTATTAAATCAGAGTCTCAATACTATAAGGACCTGATAGTAAAGGTCCTACATCACATAAACTCCCCCACAAGCTTCCCCATCGTTCTTTTTGATCTCTCGGCTCTCTTGATGCATCTGGACATTAATCTTTAAGTAAAATAAATGGATAATCCTTCAGACCACATGATTGCCTGAATTGAAAGATACGACGACCAAACAAAAGGAAACTAATCTGAAAGGAGGCACGGTCATCTTTAAAGAAACTTCATTTGATTGGAAAAAATTAGGCTAGCTAGTATGAAATACAACCATTCTCGCAAGAGTTGTTTGAGTAAGTGAAAGAGTAAATTGATTGATGTGGCATTTCAAGTAGTGGTCGACTAAATTTGGCACGAGCTGAATGAAGGTATATTTATAATAGAAAAAATCATGGCTTTTATTTATTATAGCTTTAACAGTTAGCAACACTCAATGACTCAATAAATCCCTCCGATGCATAAAATTTTGATAAGACTAGATGCCCAGGATTGACCCAATTGGCCTACTTGGAAACAGGATGACTTGATCGGTCATTAGTGGTTCGACAAAAGATTGATAAGAAAGTACTTCAATCATAAATCTAAAAACAAAATCTTGTAGATCTTGATATTATAAGTTCATTGAAAGTGACAGACGTAGGGATATATGATTGTAATTATGAAAAATTATAAATTTCTGTAGAAAAACACAAGATAGAGGAAAATAACATAAATTTTATTAATTTTTCAATCTCATACATTCACTTAATACATGTATTCCTACGTATATATAGGAGGAGAGAGTAGAGTCTAAACTCTATCCTAAGATGTGAGACTAATCTCTAAGAGATCTTTACATGAGTCTTCAAGATGGGCCTTTCTTTATCATTTCTTCAACACTCTCCCGCAAGCTAGAGCATACAAGTCGCAGGAACCAAGCTTGGACAAGAACTGAAAATATAAAGGTCGCGGTAGAGCTTTTGAAAGAATATCAGCGATTAGTTATGTAGCCGGAACATGTCTCAAGTCCAATTTCCTGAATTGAACTTTTCCCGAATAAAATGACAATCAACATCTATATGCTTAGTACGTCCATGAAACACTGGATTTTTGGCAATATGAATAACATTTTGACTATCTCAGAACAAAGTGGCAGGAGAGGAGAGTTTGACAACCAGGTCTCCCAGAAAGCTTTCTAGCCATGTGAGTTCAGAGGCGACAAAAGCCATTGATCGATACTCAGCTTCTACAGATGAACGTGCGATGACAGATTGCTTCTTGCTTCACCAAGCAACAAAATGTCTGCCAAAGTATGTGCAAAAATCATTGTGGAACGACAATCTTTCAGAGATTCAGCATAATCAGCATTAGAGTAAGCAATGAGAGAAAGAGACGATGAGAGCTTATATACGAGCCCTTGTCCGGGAGAAGACTTCAGGTATCGGAGAATGCACTCAACTGCATGGAGATGAAAAGTCTGTGGAGTATGCATAAACCTACTAGCAACCCCAACAACAAACGATATATTGGGTCTTGTAACTGTCAAATAGATCAACTTTACTGCAAGACGACAATAGTATTTTGGATTTTGTAGGAGTGTATCAGAGTCAGAGGAACATGCACAGAGCTTGTGGTTGACATCCATGGGTGTGTCAGTTGGCTTGCAACCAAAGTAGTCAGCATCATGAAGAAGATCAAGGCAGTATTTTCTTTGAGACGAGACAAGACCATCGGGTCGACGGGCTACCTCGATGCCAAGAAAGTATCGGAGATTCCCCAAATCTTTAGTATGGAACACAGAGGCCAAGTGTTCCTTGATCATATTGATACTTTTTGAATCATCGCCAGTAATTAAGATATCATCAACATGAACCAGGAGTATCACGGTGCCTGATGGACTATGACGGATGAAGAGAGAAGTCAGCCGAGCTCCGAGTAAACCCAACATCACTAACAACCCGACCGAACTTGTTAAACCATGCATGAGGAGATTGTTTGAGACCATAAGAGATTTTCAGAGGTGACATACAAGTAACTCCCTCGTGGTCTCAAAGTCAGGAGGTTAGTGCATGTAGACAGTCTCAGCAAGATCACCATTGAGAAAATCATTTTTTACGTCTAACTGATACAACGGCCAATGACGATGAATGGCTAGAGAGACCAAGACAGGTTTCTTCATAGTCAATATCGTATTGTTGAGTAAAACCACGAGCGACAATGCGGGATTTTAGCCGTTTAACTATCCCAGTTGGAGTGTGTTTGATAGTAAAGACTCATTTGCAGCTCACACATGTCTGACCAGGAGGGAGAGGGACAAGATTCCAGGTGTGATTGAACCAGAAGATAGCCATTTCTTCTTCCATAGCCGTCTGCCACCCTATGTTGTTAAAGGTGCGGCGCGCCTAAGACTCCAGGCTCACCAGGTTAAGAGATTTGCTCCTTCGTGCGTCTTTTTTGCGCCTTTGGATATTAAAGGCATGCCCGGGTGTGATTTTTGTTGTAAACCTATTTTCAAAATAATAAAAAAAATAAAGCAAAAACTCAAACTTTTTTATATAATTTAGTGTTTTTGATACATAATCAATCGTTGAGACTTAGATATGATGCAGACGATCATATTGATTTTATTTTTTAAGAGATATAAATGATAGTAATGAATGGTTAATGAGTAGAATATATGAAGATTTTGTTCGAGAAGATGAATTGATATTTAATGTTGATTATTTAAAATGAATGTGCTTGTGACTTGCCTTCTTCGGGAGCGCGCCTGCACCTTAAGCCTCGCCTAGGCTCCAAGACCACTTTGCTTCTTGGTGCGTCTTGCGCCTTTAATAACTATGTCTCCACCCCAGATGTTAAAGAGTCTCATGCAAAGAAGTAGGGTTGGAAATTGACGACAATGATGTCACAAAGGTGTGAAGCAGTGGAAATAATCGATGCAAAGAAACAAAATTACTGATGGGGTGAGTTGTAGAAGGCATGTCCGAATCAGCAGGGCGCAGAGTGTCATCAGTAGAAGGTAACGGCCTCGAGGCATCGAAATGAGAAGGACGACAAGTGTACACATGACTCTGAGGAGGTTTTGGTGGTTAGTTTGGGAGTGGCATGGGGAGGAGAGGGGGGAGTGTCGAAGTAACAAGAATAGTTGTCCGTGGAGGAAGAAGTGGTAGTGGAGGGTTGTGGCGTTGAGAATGATAGGGTTGGTCCTCGAGAAAGGTAACATTTGCTGATATAACAACCTTCCGATCATTGGGAGAGTAGCAAACATAGCCCTTTTGAGTGCGAGAGTATCCAACGAACATATATTTTGTGACACGTGAAGCAAGCTAGTCAATGGACGGGCCAAGAATATGAACATAGCAAACGCAACCAAAAACAAGTGGGGTGACTGAAAAGAGGGTGTGAAGGGGAAAATAAGGTTAAATGGAGCCGCAAAGTTGAGAATGAAGCATGGCATGCAGTTAATAAGATGACATGTTGTAGAAATCGTGAAATTCCAACACAGTTTGTGAACAATCATTAGAAATATAAGGGAGCGGACAATAACAAGAAGGTGACGATTCTTACGTTCTGCAACACCATTTTGTTGGGGGGTATACGCACAAGAGGCTTGATGGATGATTCCAAACTCAACACACAAGTTTGTATATTCACGAGCATTGTCGGTTCGAAGAGTTTTAATGATAGTAAAATACTGGTTGTGAATCTCAATTATAAATACACGAAATTCACGAGGTAGTTCAGATCGATCATGAAGTAAATACAACCATGTCATACGAGAGTAATCATTAATGAAGGTAACGAAGTAACGATAACCAGAAACACTGGTGATTTTATAGGGTCCCCAAATATTTGAATGAACTAAAACAAGGAGAGCATCATTCCGAGTACAATGAGGTGAAAAAGTAGAATGACGGTGTTTGTTGTAGATATATAATTTGCATGTGAATTCAGTGAGAGCCACATCTGAAAGAGCTTTCTGAAGGATGTGGAGAGGAGCATGCCCAAGACGATGATGTAACTCAACAAATCTAATAGTGAAGAGAATCGTGGGGTGGGGGGTCCAATATGTAAAGCTCATTGGACAGTTGCCCTTTACTAATTATAGTATGCGTCTTTCGATCCTGCACAACAAAAAAGATGGAAGAGAAAATTGCATAACAATCAAGGTCTTGAGTGAGACTGCTGATAGATAGGAGATTGAAAAAAGAGCCCGGAACATGAAGAATCGAGCGAACAGTGATGGAGGAGGTAAGGGCGACGTTGGCTGATCCAGAGACTGGGTTAGTGTCCTCATTGGCAAGAGTAATGAACTTGGGATGCTCAGAGTCCAAATATTGAGAAGGTTTTGTTGGGGTAATATGGTGTGTTGCTCCGGAGTCCATAATCCAAGGTGAGTTGTGGGTTAGACAGGAGATACCTCCATCTAAAATAAACACAATAGAATCAGAGGAGCGACTGATCCGCTCTTGAAGTTGCTGGAGTTGGGTGCGCAGGGCATCGACGTAAGCTCGAATGTTGTTTGGAGTATGGGTGACAGTAGAGGCATACGGTGCAGGAGGAAGACCGTGCATATGGTAACAAGTGACTTTAAGGTGACCATCCCTGCCACAGTAAGTACATTGAAGAGAAGTGTGACTGTGTCGACCACCACAAGAGGATCGATGAGAAAAATGAGATGGAGGTGTCCACTTGAGAAGGGTCAGAAGGGACGGGGCAGCATGTCCAACCATTTGAGAAGATCCAACCAAAGCAAAAGCCTACAGAGGAGTTGTCACAAGCGGCAAGAGCGCGGGATGCCAGTGGAGAGACGCAAGAGACTGTTGACCACAGGAACACTGGCGGGTAGAAGCACAAGCAATCGCACGAGGAGCGGGGGGTGTAACGCCCTAAGTTTCCTGAAGCAGGAAATGGCTTCTGAGAGATACCGCCCGGTTGTAGGGTTAACGTCGGCGGTAGCAAAGTTGTTTTATTCGGAATACCTCTCGGTGAGGTACCGCGTGGCGGTAACGATACCGCGTAGCGGTAGCGTCAGGCGTTGAGAGCGTCGTATTCTACCGCATGGCGGTAGGTGGTTATCGCGCGGCGATAGCAGAGCAGCTATGACGCAGACACGTGTTAGCGTGTGTTTGGAGGTTTTGAACCGTGGCTTGCCGGACAAGCAAACACGTCGTCTACCGCGCGGCGGTAGGTTGTTATCACGCGGCTGTAGCAGGGCTGTAACGGCGTGGCCACGCGTCGGCCTATGATTGGAAATTTTGGGCGGTGGCCGCGTGAATCAAGCCGACGTTTGCAGTTACCGCGCGGCGGTAGCTCGGTTTAAAGCCTAGGAAGTGGCGTTTTCACTTCATTTTTTTGAGGCTTTGTTCTGAGCTGCTGAAGCAGGGAGGAGGAGAGTCGGACGTAGGAGATCTCGCCGATGTTGGGGTTTCGGAGCTCTGATCCGCGAGACGAGTTCGGAACTACAGAGGTAAAGCCATAGCGATCGTTTTCATCCAGCTAGAATCTCTCTCATGGTGCCGAAACGAACTTCGAGGGTAACGATCATCTTCCTAGTACATGTGAAGTCCTTCGTTTTGGCATGTGAGGGTAGACGCTCCACGAGCACGTGGAAGTGGTTCTCCTAACGGGTAGATCCGTGTATCCTCGTTAGTGTTGTATTTAGATCCGGAATCGAAGTACGGAATAGACATACTGTGTGAAGCCTATTCAGACAGGTTGGTCTGGATTGGTGATGATTGTTTGTATGCCGGAGAAGACTCTGTGGCAGTGTATAATTTTCAAAGTCACGGGATGTGCAGATAGCTGCAGTGAGAGTACTGAAGTAGGTCTCCAGGAAAACACTCAATCAGGGGAAGAAACGATAGTCTGTCCCCTACCGCGCGATGGTAGCTCCCAGTGAGCATTGTTTTGTGAGGCCTGTCTCGTGGAGACCTGGGGGTCTATTGTTTTGTGAGGCCTATCTCGTGGAGATCTGGGGGCCAATATGTTGAGCTGAGAGCCTTTATGACCTAGCTTAGGCGGTCGTGAGTGCTAGCCTAGGATCATAACGGGGTTATGTATCGTACGGACGGGAAAGGGGATGCTGACCCGCGTCGTGGCTTGGTGCGCCCGACAATTTGAGCACTAAGAAAGAGCTGAATTGTACCAAACCCTATGCCGATCGACTTGGAGTGAGTCAAAGTGTGTATCTGTGGGATCATCATGACTTTGTCGTAGCCATAAGGGCGTTGTCTTTGGCTTCGGCCCGGAAAGACTAGAATGCCAAACGTTGCTGACCGTCGTAGAGAATGGAGGTGTGACCCTCTGAGGTCTTATGCACTGAGAATGTGCCATGAGAGCACGGTGCATTGGACGGCCGTGCTAGCGTCTGTGGCAAATGATGCTTAAGTTGCATGTTCTGATTGCCAATGTATAAATATGCTAATGCCTGCAGGGAAGGAGCACCGTCACCCCGAGTGAGGGGTGGGGTCATTTTAATTTGGTCAGCTAATGATGATTGTTGCCTTGTTTGCCATCCTTTGGGTGGAATGTTTTCGTGTAGGTTCAGCTGAGCCGAGCGGGAAATAACGGGCTAAAGCTGCTAAGCCGGCCCTTGAAGGCCAAAGCGAAGTTGTCCGTCTTTATTAATCATTTCATGTGTGGCCGACCTGCGTGTCGAAGTATGTAAGACATTAATATTTGAGAAAACTTTGTAAGGCCTTAAGGCAATAATTATTTGTGTATTTGGTTTATCACTCCTGTTTTGCGTTAGTGGACATTCATATGGTTGAGTTCTATCAGTAATCTTAATTTACTTCCGCTAGAATGCACTCTGAGTTAGGATGCGTGTCTATGAATTATGGTTTCATTAAGTAACTCCGCTAACAATCTGTAGATTATGGCATGGGGCCCCGACCGGACCTTCTATTATATTCTATGTGATGGATGAGGGTGTTACAATTTGGTATCAGATTCTATTGTCGGTCTTTCTTATTTGAATTCGTGGACTAATTCTTTTAAGGGGTGGTGAGCACATGTTTGTGCGTCACCGTTATATATAACATGAAAGAACCATGAATGTCTACTTAGGAATGAAAATACACATGTTTGAGAAACCTGCGTGTTCCTATAATTGCTTTTTGGCAATATGTTTGGTCACCTAATTGAGTGTTTTACGATTATAGGTGACTAGAAGTGGTGCAGAGCAGTCCCAACGTCAGTACTCGGTGGAGAGTAGTGTGCCTAATGACGTGTTTGCGACCCCTCCTTCTGCCGAAACAATACGCTTGGTAGCTGAAGCGGTGTTCGTCATGATTAATTCTCAGCCAGGGAGGCAAGTGCAACCCCCTGCTCCTGAATTGGGTCAAGTATCGCTTGGCATAGCCGAACCTATAGTAGTGGGTCAAGTAGCGGCAGAGCCCGTAGTGCAAAGAAGAGCGACTGAAAACAAGCTTAAGCACGTGATGAGCTTTAACCCTCTAGTGTTTATGGGGACTGGAACCCCAACGCAAGCTAAGGTCTGGCTCTCTCGCGTTAAGAGAGTCATGTCGGCAACGGAGACAGAGGAGTGGCAGAAGGTTACTATAGCCACTTTTCTTTTTGACGGTGAAGCAAGGTTGTGGTGGGATGAACTAGAATTACATCACTTTGTTGTGAGACAACTCACCAATATCTTGATGGATGCGTTTTCAAGATTGTTTTTGGCGTGATATATCCCGTCAGCGCAGAAAATTTCTATGGAAAACCAGTTTCAGAGATCAACTCAGGGTGAGAGTAGTGTGGACAACTACTTACATAAGTTCGCGAGATTGGGGCGATATGCAGAATCTACCTTTGTTGATGAGGAGCGCAAGACCAACCGGTTCTATGAAGGACTGCGTGACGATCTGAGGTTGTTGCTCTCAGGTCCAATGACGCAGAGCTTTCTGACCCTAGTCAATACAGCTCGATCTTTGGAACAAGACATTAAGCACGTGCAGAATAAAAATAACTCGGCGCTAAAGAGGACAGAGTTTAAAGTACCGAATTCATCGAAGTCTGGGTACCGAAAGTGGAACAAGAAGCTCAGATCTACTGGACCGGCTTCTTCATCTGCTCCCTCTAGGGCAACGTCTGGGCAAAGAGACTCAATCCATTGTTATAATTGTGGCAAGTCGGGACATATAGCACGCGATTGTTGGAGTGGCAAAATGAAGAAGAAGACAGAAGCATCTTATGCTGAGAAAGGGAAGGCGGTGGAGTCAACCGAGTCCCATCATGCTCCAGCCCAACCCAGAGTCTACAACCTTCTCCAGCAGTAGGCCATTAAGTAAGGCGATGTGGTTACAGGTATGTGTTAGATTTTAGCTGTAAAGCTTTTTATACCTTACGTCTTATGCATTAGTCGTAAGATTGTCGTGGTTTAGGCTGTCTTGATCTTGGACTGTTCGGCGAGAGCACTATTTGATACAGGAGCTTCGCACTCCTTTCTGTACGAAGATTTCACAACGCGTATCGGAGTGCCTTCCTCTATGGAGAAGGATAGATTGGATGTGTTGCTGCCTAACGGGTGTTCGATGCGCGTGGATAGAGTCTGTTGTGTTATGGTGCTGATAGGAAGTCCAGAGTTTGACTTTGAAGCGTCACTACTGCCGATAATAGAGTTTGACGTGATCTTTGGCATGGATTGGCTCTCGGAGCAGCATGCATACATCGACTGTAGTCTAAAGACGGTCAAACTGGGTCTGAATACAGGTCATAAAACTACTTTCTCTGGTATGAAGGGATCGAGCAAGACGTTGATGTCTGCTCTCCAAGTAGTTAAAGCAGTTCATGAGGGTGCAGAGTTGTTCTTCACTCTAATAGAGGCTAAGAAGCCCAATCCGGGTTTGTTCAGTATTCCCGTGGTGTCGGAGTTTGCTGACGTTTTTCCTGAAGATCTCCCCGGTGCTCCACCTCAGAGAGAGATCGATTTCACCATCGAGTTGGTTCCAGGTGCCAAACCTGTGTCGCGATCTCCGTACCGCTTAGCACCGAGGGAAATGGCAGAGTTGAAGGTAAGAGTTCAAAAACTGTTAGAGCAAGGGTATGTGCGTTGATGCGGCCTGCGACGCATCATAGCCTTTATGCTTTTATTTTATTTTATTTCATGCACTCTGTTTCCTGCATTCTCTTCGTATTGCTTTCTGGCTCATCGGCTTGACCGACCGTTGGGACTTCAATAAAGAGGTCCGGTATTATTAGTAGTAGAACGATAACGGCAAGCCCAAAATTAATTACGTAAGCATAAATTTCAAATTCAAATTTCAAAATTCAAATCTCATCATTTATTGGGAAAGTCATTTAAAAGAGGATATTTTCAAAAGGAATCAAATTTATGAGTCATTGAGAATATTTTTTTAAAAAAGGAATCAAATTTATGAGATTTCATGTGTTATAGAGGGAAAGAAATATAGAAAATTTAGTCTATTTAAAGCCTCATTTTGGTGGAGACAAGGCAGACCGGATAGAACAAGAACGAGACATTTCTCGTTCCCTGTTCATTGCCGGCGAATCCCGCAAAGCCCAACATCGACCCACTTTCCAGCGGCGGCGTCACCTTCGGCCTCGCGCAACGCTCCGCCCGTCCACTTGGAGACGTAGCCCGTCCGCCGTCGACTTCGGAACCTTCTTCCGGCGACCGGGAGTGGATAACGGGCCGTCGACTTCGACCCCCTTTCCGGCCGTGCCCTATTCGCCAGCTCGAATCCGTCCGCAAGCCTTCAGCCCGACCGCGGAAGAAAACAGGAAAACCATTCCTCGTGCTTTGGTTTGGGTAAACTCGATCCCTCTCCTTGTATTAGTGTTAAATTTATGCGTCTCTTAATTAATTTATGGGCTTGCCGTTGCGTTCGTACTGCTAATAATATCGTTATTCCATAAGTTATTTAAAATTCAGATTTTGCTTGTGGCCGTGGAATCCGTGGAAGGTTCGACTCGTGAACGCGTGAGAGAACCACTCAAGCGAGATTAACGAACTTCTCAAGCTCATAGCGACGTTGTTGAATTGTGCGCGCAAAAGTCGATTTGGCCGCTCGGCCCTCGCATTTTTTTTAAATTCCAACCCTAAAATTTTCTTTTGTCATTTAAAATTAATGCTTTAAAAAAAAAGGGGATCAAAATAAGTAAATTTTCAAAACCTTAAAATTGAGATTACATCATGCGTCCAAGTTCGTCACCTTTGAGCGCACCGGTGCTCTTCGTGAAAAAAAAGGATGGTAATCTGCGGCGGTGTATCGATTATCGAGAATTGAATAAGCTGACAGAGAAGAATAAGTACCCGATTCCGGGAATCAATGATTTGTTCGACCAGCTTGTTGGATCAACTGTGTACTCAAAGCTAAATCTGAAATCCGGGTATTATCAATTGAGAATCAGGGAAACTGACATTCCCAAGACGACGTTCAGTACGCGTTATGGACATTATGAGTTCACTGTCATGCCTTTTGGGCTGACGAATGCGTCGTCCGTATTTATAGACTTAATGAATCGGATGTTCAGGGAGTATTTGGACCAGTTCGTGATAGTCTTTATTGACGATATCCTGGTGTACTCTCAGTCTTCGGTAGCATTCCTTGGTCATATTGTTAATGGAGAGGGAATCGCGGCAGATCCGACGAAGATTGTTGCGATACGGGAGTGACCTGTATTGTCTTCTGTGGCGGAAGTTCGAAGTTTTTTGGGGCTTGTCGGCTACTGCATGCGCTTTGTGGAGAACTTCTCACGGATAGCGTTACCCCTCATGACCTTGACAAGGAAGGATCAGAAGTTTGTTTGGTCGTCAGCGTGCGTGCAAGCTTTTGAAGAGTTGAAAAGTCGTCTGACCACGGCACCTGTTTTGTGCTCGCCACGTGGTTCGGAGGGCTACGAAATCTACAGTGATATCTCAGGGAGCGGCTGCGTTTTGCGACAACATGGGAAGGTGATATCATATGGCTCGCACCAGTTGAAAGTGCACGAGAGGAACTATCATGTCCACGATTTGGAATTAACGGACGTGATATTCGCTCTGAAGCTTTGGAGACATTACTTGTATAGCGTGAAGGTCGATATTTATACAGACCATAAGAGCCTGAAGTATTTGTTGGATTAGAAGGACTTGAATATGAGCCAGCGGAGGTGGATGAAGTTCATTGGGGACTACACCTTCAAGATACATTATGACCCTGGCAAGGGTAATGCTGTTGCGGATACGTTAAGTCGCAGGGTTCCCGCACAGGCCAATTGGATACAAATGCATGACGAACGTCTTGTTCGAGATTTGGAGGCCTTGGAGATCTCTTGTGTTGATAGGAGGTCTAGTGTTGAAGCACGCTTGAACTGGACAGAGGAGCAGTATGACCTCGCTGACCGGATTCGGCAGGCGATGGAGCTAGATGACAGTATGAAATGCTACATGCCCAATTTACCGTTGTTGATGGCCTTTTATGGAAGAACAATCAATTGTGTGTCCCAAAGGTGGGTAAATTACGGGAAGAGTTGATGCACGATGCACATTTCACCAAGTATTCGATTCACTCGGGGAGCACAAAAATGTTTAAAGACATGAAGAAGCTGTTTTGGTGGCTAGGATTGAAAAAGGACGTAGCTTTATATGTGGCGAAGTGTCAGACATGTGCCTTAGTGAAGGCCGAATGTCAGAAACCCAGTGGATTTTTGAAGTCTCTACCTATACCGAAATGGAAGTTCGACGAAATATCTATGGATTTTGAGCATGGTTTGACGAGATCGCAGAAGGGAAACGACGTCATCTGGGTGATCGTTGATCGTTTAACAAAGGTATCACACTTTATTCCGAATAGGAAGGACGATTTGGTGGAAAAGCTAGCAAATCTTTACGTGGATAATATTGTATGATTGCACGATGTGCCCCGTAACATCATTAGTGACCGAGATGGACGCTTCACGTCTAATGATTGAAGGCTTGTACATCAACTGTTGGGCACCAAAGTTCGGTACGACCTTTCATCTGCAGACTAATGGTCAGACCGAGAGGGTAAACAGGACGATGGAGAACATGTTTCGCATGTGCGCCCTAGATTTCGAGAAGAGGTGGGAGGATCACCTGTTTATGATCGAGTTCGCCTACAACAACAGCTACCAAGTAAGTATTCAAATGGCGCCCTTCGAGGCCCTTTATGGTAGGAAGTGTCGTACTCCCTTTTCATGGTTGGAGGCGGGCGAATCAAAGCTGTTTAAGCGAAAGGAAGTCGAAGATGCGACTTCAATTATTCGTACGATCCGGGAGTGATTGTTGATCGCTCGAGATAGGCAGGTCAAGTATTATAACGGCAAACACAGAAATGTCGAGTTCGTCGTGGGCGATTGGGTTTACCTAAAGATCAAACCGTTCAAGGGTGTATCAAGGATCCGACGCTTGAAAAAGTTAAATCCGAGATACCTTGGGCCGTTTGAGATATTCGAACTTTCAACAAAACTTAGTGATCTGCACGACGTATTTCACATATCAGTATTGCGGAATGCGGTGCTAGAGCCAACGCAGGTGGTTGTTGCGGATCAGGTGCAGATTGATGGTGGGTTGACAACGAAGGTCAAGCTCATTCGTATCGAAGACATGGAAGTCAAGCAACTTCGGAATAAGTCTATCAGGATGGTCATGGTCTGTTGGGACAACTGTGGCCGTGAGGAACTATCTTAGGAGCGGGAGCAAACCATGAGGGATGAGTTCCTCGAGCTATCCATTTGAGGTACACATTGTAATGTTGTTACTTCTATAATTTCCCGCACGACGTAATTTCGGGACGAAATTCTTTAAGTGGGGGAGATTTGTAACGCCCCAAGTTTCCTGAAGCAGGAAAGAGCTTCTGAAAGATACCGCCCGGTTGTAGGGTTAACGCCGGCGGTAGCAAAGTTGTTTTATTCGGAATACCTCTTAGTGAGGTACCGCGTGGCTGTAGCGATACCGCGTGGCTGTAGCGATACCGCGTGGCGGTAGCGTCAGGCGTTGAGAGCGTTGAGAACATCGTATTCTACCGCGCGGCGGTAGGTGCTTATCGCGCAGTGATAGCAGAGCAGTTATGACGCGGACACGTGTTAGCGTGTGTTTGGAGATTTTGAACCGTGGCTTGCCGGACAAGCTAACGCATCGTCTACCGCACGACGGTAGGTTGTTATCGCGCGGCGGTAGCAGGACTGTAACGGCGTGGCCACGTGTCGGCCTATGATTGGAAATTTTGGGCGGTGGTCGTGTGAATCAAGCCAACGTTTGAAGGTACCGTGCGGCGGTAGCTCGGTTTAAAGCCTAGGAAGTGGCGTTTCACTTTATTTTTTTTGAGGCTTTGTTCTGAGCGGCTGGAGCTGGGAGGAGAGTCGAACGTAGGAGATCTTGCCGATGTTGGGGTTTCAGAGCTCTGATCTGCGAGACGAGTTCAGATCTACGGAGGTAAAGCCGTAGCGGTCGTTTCCATCCAGCTAGAATCTCTCTCATGGCGCTGAAACAAACTTCAAGGGTAACGATTCTCTTCCTTAGACATGTGAAGTTCTTCGTTTTGGCATGTGAGGATAGACGATCCACGAGTACGTGGAAGTGGTTCTCCTGACGGGTAGATCTGTGTATCCTCGTTAGTGTTGCATTTAGATCCGGAATCGAATTACGGAATAGACATGTTGTGTGAAACACATCCGAACAGGTTGGTCTGGATTGATGATAATTGTTTGTATGTCGGAGAAGACTCCGTGGTAGTGTATCATTTTCGGAGTCACGGGGTGTGCAGATGGCTGCAGTGAGAGTACTGTAGTAGGTCTCCAGGAAAACACTCATTCAGGGGAAGAAACGATAGTCTGTCCCCTACCGCCGCTACCGCCGGCGGTAGCTCACAGTGAGCATTGTTTTGTGAGGCCTGTCTCGTGGCGACCTGGGGGCCATTGTTTTGTGAGGCATCTCTCATGGAGATCTAGGGGCCAATATGTTGAGCTGAGAGGTTGTGTGGCCCAGCTTAGGCGGTCGTGAGTGCTAACCTAGGATCATAACGGGGTTATGTATCGTTCGGACGGGAAAGGGGATGCTGAACCGCGTAGTGGCTTGGTGCACCCGACGATTTGAGCACCGGTAAAGAGCTGAATTGTACCCAACCCTATGCTGATCGACTTGGAGTGAATCAAAGTGTGTATCCGTGGGATCATCATGACTGTCGTAGACATAGAGGCGTTGTCTGTGGCTTCGGCCCGGAAAGACTAGAATGCTAAAACATTGCTGACCGTCGTAGAGAACGGATGTGTGACCCTTTGAGGTCCTGTGCACAGAGAATGTGCCCTAAGAGCACGAGGCGTTGGACAGCCGTGTCAACATCTGTGGCAAATGGTGCTTAAGTTGCACATTCTGATGTATAAATATGTTAATGCCTACAGGGAAGGAGCATTGTCACCCCGAGTGAGGGGTGGGGTCGTTTTAATTTGATCAGCTAATGCTGACTGTTGTCTTGTTTGCCATCCTTTGGGTGGAATATTTTCGTGCAGGTACAGCTGAGCCAAGCGGGAAATAACGAGCTAAAGCTTATGGTTGCTAAGCTGGTCCTTGAAGGCCAAAGTGAAGTTGTCTGTCTTTATTAATCGTTTCATGTATGACTGACCTGCATGCCGAAGTATGTAAGACATTAATATTTGAGAAAACTTTGTAAGGCCTTAAGGCCATAACTATTTGTGTATTTGGTTTATCACTCATGTTTTGCGTTAGTGGACATTCATATGGTTGGGTTCTATCAGTAATTTTAATTTACTTCCGCTAGAATGCACTCTGAGTTAGGATGCGCGTCTATGAATTATGGTTTCATTAAGTAACTTCACTAACTGTCCGTAGATTATGGCGTGGGGCCCCGGCCGGACCTTTTATTATATTTTATGTGACGGATGATGGCGTTACAGGGGGGCTGGCAAGCAAAAAATCTGACGGGCAGGGAAACAAGCGGTCAAATACGTGCTGGAAATAGCTCGCATGAGCAGAAGAGGCTCGACGACCAAAGTGGGCTAAGAAAATAGAGCGAGAGCTGTGACTGGAGCGAGAATGGGGGCAGAAGAAGTTCTGCGGACAGGCGGGCAGAAGAATTCTGCAGACATGCGGGCAGAAGTTCTGCGACCAGAGAGCAGGAGGCACGCGAATAAAGATTCCAAGCGCTGCAGACAGGCGGGCTGGATGACGAACAAGCAGTCTTGGCGAAGAAGCTCTGCAAACAGGTACTCGCAGCGACCATAGGATGTTGCGGTCAGGTGGTCACGACGAGCAGATGAAGCTCGACGACTAAAGCGGACAACTCAGTAGAGATTGCGGGGAACACATCGATAAGCCGTGAGCTCGACAAGTAGATGATGTGAGATCAGCACAGCAATAAGCTGCGGCAACCGGAAGCGGTGAGCGGAGCGGCTGAAGATGTCGAGCAGGTATTGTGGGAGGAGGTTGCAGCAAGCAGAAGCTGGGAGAACAGTCTGAGCCAGCAGACGAGATGCATTAGCTTAGAGACCAAACAAAGAATGTGGCAAGAGGTAGACCGCAGAATTCGGCACATGCGGGGCCCAGATTTGATAAAGGAAAACGACTATAAAAAGAAATGGGAGGAGAGGGAATGAAATACGGAAAATTGGGAGAAGCAAAGTTGCGATTAAAAAAATTTAACCGCCCAAAGAGGTGACTGCGGGCGAGAGCACCACAAATTTTTTTGGGGGGGGATCGACGCTCTGATGTCATGTAGAAAAACACAGGGTGGAGAAAATAACATAAATTTTATTAATTTCTCAATCTCATGCATTCACTTAATACATCACATGTATTTGTACATATATATAGGAGGAGGGAGGAGAATCTAAACTCTATCCTAAAATGTGGGACTAATCACTGAGAGAGTTTTACATGGGTCTTCAAGATGGGTCTTTCTTTATCATTTTTTCAACAATTTTAAATTGGAAACATCAAGAAATATGATAAGAATGTGACAATTTTATATCAAACTATTTTCCTGTACTAAAGTAATAAATCATTGGAAACAAATAGTGAAATAGAGATTTGTTAGAGGTCATGATTTTTTGTAAGGAGATCTCCTTTAAAAGCTTCTTAGATTAAATACACATGCAATGAGCGCTTGTTGAGATGAACATGCATTGCCATCACATTGTCCAAGGTGAGAATAGGTTAGGGAATGCTCAACGACCACGATGTTGTCAGAGGTTTTTACCCCGAAATACGTACAAAAACTACATGTGTGGGAGGGTGATGATCAGTTATGTCTGGTCCAATGAGGCTTGATTTGACCCCCCTGAGCGTCAGCTCAGTTGTGCAACTCCGTTTTGGCTAAACGCGCAACCCTAGTAGTCTCAGTAACACTTAAAGTTGTGCATGATCCTTAAGGCTCTTAAGAGGTTCTATCCATCACATGAACTCGTATGGTGAGTAATTTTCACAACGGATGAGTAAACTATGAAGCTGGAGAGTAAGAAAATTAAGATTATTGGATACTCCAATTGAGAACCAATTGTAGAAAACTCTACTGAGCTTCTTACCTTTTGATGTGCATCCTGCCAAACTTGCACTATAAATTTGAAAATTTACATTATTTATTCTTTTCATTTTGTATATTGGCTATTTGTAACCATGTTTTATACTACAAATAGGAATACTAAATGATAATGGATAATTGATGATACTTGAAACCCTAAATTGCTATAAGGTTTGTGAATGTGAAAGCTAAAGGCAAAATATAATGTGGTTGTGAACTTTTGGTTTCAAAGACCGAGTGTTTCCTAAGCAGTGTTTGTACGATCTCTCCAAGTGTCTAGTCAACGTTGTTGTTAAAGGCGCGGCTCAGGCTTCAAACTCACCAGGCTCAGAGGTTTGCGCCTTCGTACGCATTTTTATGCCTTTGGACATTAAAATTGCGTCTATGTGATTTTTGTTGTAAACTTTTTTTTTTCCAAAATAATGAAAAAATAATTCAAGAACTCAATAATAATGAATGTGTCGCATGGTCTGAATGCAGCGTCTTGGCAAGGGCCGCTGCATTTCCAGGACTTGGGTGCAGTGTTAAATTTGCAAGAGTCCTTGTCGTATGGTCCGAATGCGGCGTCTTGGCAAGAACCGTTGCACCTCCGAGAGGACTTGGGTGTAGTGTTATATAGGCAAAAGTCCTCACATATTAGATGTTCTAGGAAAGTATGTCGTACAAATTGTGATCGACTTAGGTTTGAAAGTTGAAATATAGGTAAGCTGACGGGGAAAGCGATGAAAGTAGTGGATACAATGATTAGGAGAATGATAAATATTTCATGTCTACAAGAGACTAGATGGGTGGGTGAGAAAGCTAAATTTTTAGATAATTCAAGTTTTAAATTATGGTACACGAGAAAAAATAAAACAAACAGTGGAGTTGGTATTATTGTGGATACTACTTTAAAGGATGAAGTTGTTGAGGTAAGTAGAAAAGGTGATAAAATTTTAGCTCTTAAATTGGTCATATGAAAGGAAACTATTAATGTAATCAGTGTTTATGCGTCACAAGTAATATTAAGTGAAGCTATTAAAGTGCAATTTTGGGAAAACTTAGATAATTTAGTAAGAGAATCTCACAAAGAGAAAAGATTTTCATATGAGGAGACTTAAATAGACATATAGGGAAGAAAAATGTAGATTACACAGCTGTTCATGGAGGATATGGATGTGGAGAAATGAATGAAAAAGGACGAACAATTTTAGACTTTGTCGTAGCACATGAGCTAATTGTATCAAGTACGCTTTTCATAAACAGGGAAGAACATTTAATTACGTTTAAAAGCGGACCAAATAAATCAAAAATTAATTATGTCATGACTCGCAAAATGAATAAAATGATTTGTAAGGATTGCAAAGTCATACAAAGAGAAAACTTGACAACACAACATAGGTTAGTGGTATTAGATGTACAAATTAAATATAATAAATTTAAGACAAGAACAAAAATATTACAAACAATTCGGTGATGGAACTTGAAGATGGAAAAGCAGCTTGTTTTCAAGAAGCCAGTTATGGAACAACTAGTTGATGACCCTTATGTTGATCCTAGTGTTTCATGGAAAATTATGTATTCACATTTAATGATAAGTGGAAAGAACGTACTTGGAGTATCAAAAGGTCGTGCGCCCTCAAATAAAAAATCTTGGTGGTGAAAAGAGGAAGTGCAAGACAAAGTGAGAGCAAAAAAGGTCAGCTATAAATCACTTATGCTTGTAAGAATGATGAAAACTTAGTCAGGTATAAAGTCGTCAAAAATAAACTAAACAAGCAGTAAGTAAAGCAAGAAGTCAAGATTTTGAAGAATTTTATAAGCGGCTAGATACCAAAGATGTAGAGCGTGACATATATAAAATTGCTCGAGCTAGAGAATGAAAGACAAGAGATTTAAGTCAAGTAAAATGCATAAAAGATGAGACAGATACAGTTTTGATGGTTGATGTGGATATTAAAGAGCGATGGAAAATTTTTTTTATCAACTTTATAATGAAACAAAGAACAATAAATTGAACTTGAAAGAGTTAAGTAAATCAGAGAAGTATAAGAACATAATATTTTATTGTAAAATTCAAGTATCAGAGGTAAAAGATGCTCTAAATAAGATGAAAAATGAAAAGGCGGTGACGCCAGACGATATACCCATCGAAGTATGGAAATGTCTAGGAAATGAAGGAATTTTGTAACTTACATATTTTTTTCAAGAAGATACTGAAGTCAAAGAGCATGCAAGACCAATGGAGAGAAAGTATCTTGGTGCTTTTATATAAAAATAAAAGGAAATATACAAAATTATGTTAATTACAGATGAATTAAATTGATGAGTCATACCATGAAACTATGAGAACAAGTAATAGAAAAAAGATTAAGACGAGAGACTAATATCTCGGAGAATCAATTTGGATTCATGCTAGGGAGGTCGACAATGGAAGCTATACATCTCTTGAGAAGACTCATTAACAACTATCAAGAACAAAACAAGATTTGCATATGTTGTTTATTGATCTTGAGAAGGCTTATGATAGAGTTCCAAGAGAGATCTTATGGAGAGTCTTAGAAAAGAAAGCTGTAAATATATCATATATTGACACAATCAAAGATATGTATACAAATTAAGTGACAAGGGTGAAGACATCTGGAGGATTAACACAGGAATTTCCTATCACTGTTGGCTTACATCAAGATTCAGCTTTAAGCCCTTATCTTTTTACCCTTATCTTAGATGAGCTCACCAGACATATCGAACAAGCAATACCTTAGTGATTATTGTTTGCGGATGATATCGTTTAGGTTGATGAGACGCGCGAGGGTGTAAACACAAAACTTGAATCTTGACGAGATACTTTAGAAAAGAAGAATTTTAGGTTGAGAAGGGCAAAGACGGAGTATATGGAGCTTAAATTTAGCAGTACAAGAAGGACAGATGACTTCGTTATTAAGTTGGGTGATCAAGATATTTCCCGTAATGAGTGTTTTAAATATCTTGGATCGATAGTTCAAAAAGACGAAAGTATTGATAAAGATGTGACACATAGAATCCAAGCGGGTTGGTTGAAGTGGAGAGACGCGTCAGGGATCTTATGTGATCGTAAAGTACCACTAAAACTTAAGGACGAGTTTTATCGTACTGCAATTAGACCCGCGATGCTCTATAGTTCTGAGTGTTGGGCAGTGAATTGTGTACATGAGCAAAAAATGGGAGTTGCGGATATGAGAATGCTTAGGTGGATATGTGGACATACGAGATTGGATAAAATTAGGAATGAAAGTATCAGGGATAAGACAGGGGTAGCACCAATTGCAGAGAAAATGTGAGAAGCTCGTCTAAGATGGTTTGGACACGTACAAAGGAGACAATTAGAGGCACCTGTTAGGCGTTGTGAAAGCCTAGTGACTAGGCATGTTAAACGAGGGAGGGGTAGACCAATACAGACTTGGAATGAAACTGTAAGGAAAGACATGATGTACTTAGGCATTAGTGAAATTATGACAAAAGATAGGGCACAATGGCGACAAAGGATCCATATAGTTGACCCCACTATAGTGGGATAAAAGCTTGAGTGTTGTTTTTGTAGTATTTTTGATACATAATTGATCGTTGAGACTTAAATATGATACAAAAGAACATATTGATTTTATTTTTTAAGAGATATAAATCATAGTAATGAATGATTAATGAGTGGAATATATGAAGATTTTGTTCAAGAATATGATCTGATGTTTAATGTTGATTATTTAAAATGAATGTGGTTGCGTCTTGCCTTCTTCAGCTGTGCGTCTGCACCTTGAGCCTTGCACCTAGGCTCCAAGACCCATTTGCGGCTTGGTGCGTCTTGCGCTTTTAATAATTAAGTCGTCAGCTGCTAGAAAACAATTCAACTTAGTTTTCACATGAGTAGCACAAAGGATGTATTTGTCTGCCTCAATAAGCACTTGTTGAAGAGTATCTCATCCCATAAATATTTAGGGAAGACATCATTCAAAGTTTTTGCAACCTTTGTAAACCTCAGCAATCTATTCCAACAAATTTATGCCCATGTATATCTTCCACATAAAAAAGTATTGCATCTCATTCTATGCATTCTACTTGATTGTTTGTGTGGAAGGAGCTAATAAAACAGCCTAAAAATTACACCTTTGTAAA
The DNA here is from genome assembly GCA_039513925.1 of Platanthera zijinensis. Taxonomy (NCBI): domain Eukaryota; kingdom Viridiplantae; phylum Streptophyta; class Magnoliopsida; order Asparagales; family Orchidaceae; genus Platanthera; species Platanthera zijinensis. The sequence continues at coordinate 15,554,227 of CM077083.1, forward strand.
CCTCAGCAATCTATTCCAACAAATTTATGCCCATGTATATCTTCCACATAAAAAAGTATTGCATCTCATTCTATGCATTCTACTTGATTGTTTGTGTGGAAGGAGCTAATAAAACAGCCTAAAAATTACACCACCGGAAAACAGAATAAAGAAATGGTAACTTTCTGATGCTTTTCCGAACTACGTAAATTTTTTAGAACCTAATTAACCATCTAAACATCTAAAATCACTGAAAGCACGAACTAATTGTAATCACAACGGGCAAACTTGAGATACTGATCCAAAATAAGGGGATTGCTACAGATCATTGATAACTCGAGAAGGGTAGGTTAGGTTAACATAATACCTTGCCATCTTCAGTGACAATTGCGTTAAATATATGTTTGGGATTCTCAGGATCCTTCCAACATAATATATCCTCTAACTGATCAGTTCCAAGAAAATGGTAGCAGAGTTGATGGTCAAGGTTGATATCAGTCTCTGTCCCTGCATCCACATCTCCCCCTTCCCTGTTATCCACCATCAACAAATACAATTTCTGCGAGATTCAAATTTACACACAGAAATAACAAGAAGAAGAGCAGGTTTACAAACTTTGGAGCAGGATATCTGCCATAGAAGAATCCCTTCCCATCATGAGTCCAACTAATGGAGGAGAACTTCACCTGCAATCATCAGAATCTAGCAGCATTTTCAACTCGATCAAAGTAAGCAGCAAAAAAAATCGTAAGAGGATCAACCAGTTCTTCTCTTCTCTCACCCACGATACTGTATCAGACTCCGGCTTCTTGTCATCAATCCTCATCACTTTGATGGTCACCCAATCGCTACCGCTAGAGCTAAGCCCATACGCCAGATACCTCCCGTCTCTGCTGATTGCCGCAGTGCTGAGAGCCACCGTCCCGTCGTCGCTGAGCGCGTTCGGATCGAGCAGAACCTCCGCTTCCGAGTCCAAATCGCTCTGCCACCATAATCCGCGTTTTAGAAACCCTAGAAGATAAGCCGGGCTTAAAAGGAATAGTGATCTCGACGGTACCTGAACGTAGAGAACGCTCTGTGCCTGGAGACCGGAGTTGTGGAAATAGAAGTACTTTCCTCCGCGCTTGAATGGGGTATCGTACCGCGGGTGATCGAAGAGCGCGGTGATCTTCTGGCGAAGCCGCTCCCTCACGCCGCACTCCGCAAGAAACGAGTTCGTGAGCGCGGCCTGGGACTCCACGAACGCCTTCGTCTCCTCCGAGTTCGAATCCTCCAGCCTTCACCCACCAACAACGAAGAAAAAGGCATTGAGATGAGGAAGGAAAAAAAAAAGCACATCGGAATAACAGATACCAGTTATATGGATCGGGGACGAGGGCGCCGTGGTAGTTGTAGACGACGGAGTCATCTCGGCGTGCCGGCGGGTAGGGAAGAGGGGGGAATGGGTCGGAGAGGGAACCCATGCCGGCGGCGGAGGAGGATAGAGGGCGGCGTGAGGAGGAAGAAAGGGAGAAACCAGGTGTAATAAGCACGTGGGGAAGACTTGAGAAGGAATGGATGGATTTAAGGAAGGAGAGGAGGGGAGGGACGTTGATCGCGTGGCGGGCGGATGTGATCATAGTGATCGCGTGGCAGAGAGGAAAGAGGGATGGAATCATGGTGTCGCCATTTCGTCGTAAGATATGTTGCCATTCATTCCTCTGTTGAAATCGGCCTGGCCCACTTGAGGATTCTCTTTAGGACAGGATCACGCTTTATCTATGAGTAATTTTTTGAGGGCGCTCATATTTGCAGATCTATAATAAATATTTGTAGTAGTGGTGTTCAAAAAGCCCCGCGGGCTCGGGCCTAAACCGGGCCTCCCAGGCCCGGGCTATCCCGAATCGGGCCCGGGCCCTAATTGCAGTCGGGCCGGGCTTCAGGCTCCGGGAGGGGGCCTGCTAAGGCCCCCAGGGCCGGGCCGGGCCCAGGCTTGGCCCGGGCCCCGTTTTTATAAAAAAAAATATTTTTTTAAAAAAAAGAAATACGCGCCTTTTTGAACTGCGTCTTCTAGATGCATTTTCGGGAAAAGTGTTCGATCAACATGAAAGTTGTAGATCTCGACGATATCTACAACTTTCATGTTGAACACTTTTTGATTTGAAGCCGTTTAGGCGCTTGAAAAAAATCACGCGGAACATTTCAAAAAGTGCTTTTTTTGGGGGCCAAATCGGGGGCCTAAACGGCTTTAAATCAAAAAGTGTTCAACATGAAAGTTGTAGATATCGTCAAGATCTACAACTTTCATGTTGAACACTTCTCCTGAAAATGCCCCTAAAAGACACAGATTTAAAAGGTGCGTAGGAGTCGGGCCCGGGCTTTGCCCGGGCCTGGAAACCGGGCTTTGCCCGGCCTGGCCCGGGCCGGGCACCGGGCCGGACAAATGCTCATATATGGGGCCTTGTTATGCCCCATAGCCTGGCCTGGGCCCGGGACGGGGCTAGCCTGGGCCCGGGTCTAGCCGGGTTTTTACCGGGCCGGGCCCGTTTTTTATGCACACCCCTAATTTGCAGACATATTTAAAAAAAGTATCTAATTTATAACCTAAATAAAACATCCTAATCGCAGCCCCTCATCGCCCAGCCCTATTTTCATCATCTCGCTTTTGCACGCGCGAACGGAACTCCCGCCGCCTGTAGTGCTCAGAAACGCCATCGTTGCCCCACCACAGCCTCCTTGCTGCCACTGCCGCCACTGCCTGGAGTGCTCTTCATCATCGCCTGGAGTACTATTTTCTGATCGCCGCCAGTATTCTCGCCCCTACGCTTCTCTCCTACGCCGCACCACTTTGTTCATTGTCGCTCTCATCTCCTGTTTTTTTTTCCTTTTTTTAGGATTTTGCTTTGTTCATTGCTCCGCTCTGTTCACTGCGCCTCTCTATTCATTGCCTATTGAGCCTGAGAATTTGAAGAAAGTAGCATAACCAGTCTCCTCATTCCCTTCCCGATGAATGATCTATAGAATGTCAATTGTCTAGAGTAATTAGTTTTTATTTTAATGATTGCAAATTTGCAATGTTAAAATATATTTAATCTTTGACAATGCTAACTCATTAAGATGTATCCTTGTTGAGTGGCGGTCTTCATGTTAGAAATGACGCCTACCAATTCTCTCCAAATCCTGGAGTGTTAGGAACGGCGCTATCAATTGCTTTATATTTTTTTTAGCAGGAAAAAAGATAAAGAATATCAAAATTAAAAAAAAATTAAAAGGTTGCAAATATCCGTTGAGGTTGCAAATATCTATTTGAAAGTTGCAAATATTCAAGGACTACAAATATCGATTATGGATCTGCAAATATCAGCGCCCTTTTTTGATTTGATTTTGTTTGTTCATTATAGTGGGGTCGGTTATATGGATCTTTTGTGACTATTGTGCCCTATCTTTTTTGATTTGATTTTGTTTATGTTGGGAAAAAAATAATGGAAAACAAAGTGTTAAAACATAGGAAACTTCTCCTCGTGCCCTTCTCTTGCATCATTCTTCTTAAATGGAATTAAATTTTTTTAAAACAAAGTTTGAGCTAATCGAGAACAATTTTATTTACTAATAATAATAGTTAGACAGCTTTTCTCGTATGAATGGAAATCAACTGCAAATTAACCAGACACTTATTTGTTGAGTACCTAAGCCCACGGGCACCACTGTCTTAGTCAAATGGTGGCAATGGCATGTCCTGACTATTTTTAGGATATTTAAGCATAATCATTCATAGGCCTCACGTATGGCTGTCCAAACCCATACTCATTCTTCGCACATACTGGCGGAACAAACAAAAAATTTGAGGCATAACTCAGGACGAATTCAAGGTGGCTAACACCTAGACAAACAACAAACTTGACTAGGTTGCATGTTATTGTTAACTTTAAGGGTATTTAAGCATAATCATCTCTAAGCATTACGTACTGCTGTCTGAGTCCGTACTCATTTTTCGCACATACTGACGGAACAAACAAAAAACAGAGGCATAGCTTAGGTCGAACTTCAAGTTGCTAACACTTATATTGTTGGGAAAAACTCTATTGATTTAACTTAAAAAAATTATGAGAAAGACAATTTGAAAAATGGAAGAAAATCAGTTAAAGTATTTATGCGCCGACTAGAAGTCAACGCGGTGCCGACTGAAAATTGACGTCACTCCGACTGGATATCAGCGCATCATCAGAAGATAAGTGTTGAAGTTGTGACCGGGCGGTCTGGCGGTCTTGCTTGGCGAGTTGATGACCGGGCGGTCTGGCGGTTTCCCTTCAGCGGGTTGATTGTTATGTGCTGCTGTCTGGGGTCCGAGCGGTCTAGCGGCTTGTCACTGGCGACTTGGAGACCGGGAGGTCTGGCGGTCTCACATGGCGATCTCTCTCTCTCTGGCAGTTGCCGAGCGGTTAGCCCCCCTGTCTAACCGCGCGGCTTGTGTGGCTTGTGTCTGTACAGTCCGTTTGTGTCATATAATTTTTTAGTCCCACATCTCTTATTTGTATTCTCTCTTTTCTCATCCATTCTATATAAGAGAGGCCATGCTTTTGTAATAGACACCTTTTTCTGATAATAAAGTTTCAGTTTAAACCGTTTCCGGTTTGTTTTAGTTCGATTCTAACATGGTATCAGAGGACTCGATTTTCTCCTCCTTATTCTGTGCCCCTCTCTGTCCGCGCGACCTGTCCGCACGGCCTCTTTCTTCCGACTCGTTGCATGCGCCTTGTTCGCACGGACTGTTTGTTTGCTTGCGTCCTGTTTTCGCGGCCGGTTGTCTTGCTTCTTTCTCGCGACCTGTTTTGGCCTTCTCCTCCCAGCAAACCCCTCTTCTGTTCGAGCTGTCTGTCCTCTAGCCGCCGACTTCTTTCCCTCTGCTTGGTTCTGCGGTTTGGTCGTGGCTTTCCTGGCCGCTGGTGTCTGACATCGTGACCGCTGTAGATCTTCTTTTTCCTATCCGCGCGACTTGTTTCCTAACCGCGCGGCCTCTAGTTCTTTCCGCGACCTGTTTTCGCGGTTTTTCTGCCTCTTGATTGTGTCCTTTGCGGTTTCTTTTTTTGTGTCCGCTGAGGTCTTCTGATTCTCACGAACTCCTTGTGTTCGTGCAGTGTTCGCTGGTTGTCTGTTCGCGCGACCTGTTTCTCTGTTTGCGCGACCTATTTCTGCTCCTATGGCTCTCTTCGATATCTCTACGTTCTCCTCTTCTTCGAAGCCTTCTGCCTTGGTGGTCACGTCTTCTTGTAGTGCCCACTTCGTTACTCAAGGAAAATGGCTGATCGACTCAGGTGCTACCAATCATATGACCGGCTCTCCCCAGTGTTTTTCTCTCCTGGAAACACATGATCGGTTGCCCCCCGGTTATTCTCACTGACGGCTCTCCATCCCCGGTCCATGGGACGGGAGTTGTTCAAGTCACTCTGTCTCTTCAATTGGCGAATACTCTCTACGTGCCCAAATTCCCGTGCAACTTAATATCTGTTACCTCTCTATGCAAGCAATTACGGTGTACCGTCACATTTACTTCTACTTCTTGTTCTTTTTCAGGATCCGGACTCCCAGCGGACGATTGCTACTGGCACTGAGAGTGGCGGCTTATTCTTCCTCGATAACGTTTCCGCTCTATCCGCCTTCTCCACCACCTCTACTGATCTGCTCCAATGGCATCTTCGCCTTGGTCATGCTCCTCCGCGTCTTCTTCGTCAGCTTCTGCCCCATCTTCCTTCACAAAGTCATCCCCTCAATTGTGAAGTCTGTCAGCTTGGCAAGCATCACCGCTCCTCCTTCCCACCAAAGCAAGTTCGTGGATCTTCCCGACCGTTTGATCTCATCCACTCTGATGTTTGGGGTCCGTCTCCTACCCTTACCGTTGGTCGGGGAAGTTCATATTTTGTCACATTTATTGATGATTTCTCTCGTTGTACGTTGGTGTATCTTTTAAAAGATCGCTCCGAATTATTCTCTGTATGGACATCTTTCTATCTCATGATCAAAACCTAGTTTGACGTTTCTATCAAGGTTTTTCGATCTGATAACGCTCCAGAATATCTCAGTCATGCTTTTTCGTCCTTCTGTATACAACATGAGATTATTCATCAAACTAGCTGTGTCTATACTTCACAGCAAAATGGTGTGGCGGGGCACAAAAACCGTCACCTCCTTGATGTCGCTCGCACTCTGATGACACAGATGCAGGTTCCTCGTGCCTATTGGGGCTATGCCGTTCTTATCTCCTGTTTTCTCATCAATCGCATTCCATCCACCGTTCTACATGGTCAAACTCCATTCTCCATTCTCTATCCGAGAAAGGAGTCTTTTCCTCTCCCACTCCGAATCTTTGGCTGCACGACATTTGTGCATGCCCCATCTGCCACCCGTGATAAGCTATCCCCCCCGCTCCACCAAATGTGTCTTTCTGGGGTACTCCACCACTCAGAAAGGCTACTGTTGCTTTGACCATGTTCTTCGTAAGCAGCTCATCTCCGCTGACGTTACCTTCTTCGAGAATGCCACCTACTTCTCGGACGACTCCTCCTCTCTTCCACAAGCTTCCTCTTATCTTCCCACAGACTCTGATTCTCCTGTTATTCCCTTCGTTCCCTCGCCTCCAACTGCGATATCCACCCCTACTCCGTCTCCACCTCCGTCTCCCTCTTCTCCGCTGTCGTCGCTCTCTTCTCCCGAGCCAGCTTTCTCTGCCACGGATGCTCTGGATGCCGAGGAACCCGCTGACCTGGATCTTCCTATAGCTCTTCGCAAAGGGGTGCGGACATGTACCCTACACCCCTTTGCTGTTATTGTTTCATATGATCGTCTTACCTCTTCTCGCAGAGCCTTTGCGCTGGCTATCTCTGCCACTGCCACTCCTCATTCCTACCAAGAGGCCCTTGCTATTCCTCACTGGAAGATGACCATGGATGAGGAAATGACGACCCTAACAGAGCGGGGTACCTGGACACTTGTTCCTCCTCCCTTCGGCACTGATGTTGTTGGCTGTCGCTGGGTCTTTGTGGTCAAATTTGGCCTGGATGGCACTGTTGACCGTTATAAGGCTCGCCTTGTTGCTAAGGGATTTACTCAGACCTATGAGGTTGATTATTTTGACACCTTCTCTCCCGTGGCTCGCTCAGCACTATACGGGTCCTTCTCTCTTTGGCAGTCAATAAAGATTGGCCAATTTCTCAGCTGGATGTCAAGAATGTCTTCCTTTATGGTGATCTTCAGGAGGCCGTCTACATGGAGCAACCTCCTGGGTATGTTGCTCAGGGGGAGACACGAGTATGCCGACTGCAGAAGGCAATCTATGGCCTCAAGCAGAGCCCTCGAGCTTGGTTTGACAAGTTCAGTGGCATCGTGGCGGCCGTTGGTTTTGCGCGCAGCTCTGCCGATCACTCTCTATTTATTCGCAAAACCCCCTCAGGACTGGTAGTTCTTGCTGTATATGTTGATGATATTCTTCTCACTGGCGATGACCAGGAAGGGGTAGCCCTGACAAAGCGGCATCTTCGTCAACATCTGGTCACGAAAGATATGGGCTCTCCGAAGTACTTTTTGGGGATCGAAATCTCTCAAAAGCCCAACTCCTTGGTCCTCTCCCAGCGTAAGTATGCCCTTGATCTTCTAAAAGAAGCAGGATTGATTGGGGCCAAACCTACCCGGTGCCCTATGGCTATTGGAGAAGACAAAACCTGGACAGATGATTCGCCTCTTCTTTCAGATACTGCGCGGTACAGGCGTCTTGTTGGTAAGCTCATATATCTCACAGTGACCAAGCCCGACATTTCCTATGATGTGGGCAAGGTAAGTCAATTCATGCAAGCACCCAGGGAGTGCCATCTACAGTCCGCCTTACGGATCTTGGAGTATGTCAAAGCAGCCCCTGGGAAAAGATTACTATTTCAGAAGAATGGCCATCTGAAGGTTGAAGCATACTTAGATGCGAGTTACGCTGATGACAAAGGAGATCGCAAGTCTACCTCCGGTTTCTGCACTTTTGTTGGAGGAAATCTGGTAAGCTGGAAGAGCAAGAAGCAGTCTGTTGTTTCCAGGTCCAGTGCTGAAGCAGAGTATCGAAGTATGGCATCGACCACTTGTGAGTTAAAATGGTTACGGGCTCTCATGCTGGATTTGGGAGAGATCTACAACCATCCTCTACCTATGTTCTGTGACAACAAGGCTGCGATATACATCTCCAAAAATCCAGTCTTCCATGAAAGAACCAAGCACATTGAGGTCGACTGTCATTTCATTCGTGAAGAGATTTTGAAAGAACAAATTTGCACTCCCTTCGTCACTTCTGATAAAGAGCTGGCTGACATCTTCACCAAGCCAGTATCCGCCTCATTTTCTCATATTTGTGACAAGCTGGGCATGATCGATATATATGCTCCAGCTTGAGGGGGAGTGTTGAAGTTATGACCGGGCGGTCTGGCGGTCTTGCTTGGCGAGTTGATGACCGGGCGGTCTGGCGGTTTCCCTTCAGCGGGTTGATTGTTATGTGCTGCTGTCTGGGGTCCGAGCGGTCTAGCGGCTTGTCACTGGCGACTTGGAGACCGGGCGGTCTGGCGGTCTCACATGATGATCTCTCTCTCTCTGGCAGTTGCCGAGCGGTTAGCCCCTCTGTCTAACCGCGCGGCTTGTGCGGCTTGTGTCTGTACAGTCCGCTTGTGTCATGTAATTTTTTAGTCCCACATCTCTTATTTGTATTCTCTCTTTTCTCCTCCATTCTATATAAGGGATGTCATACCTTTGTAATAGACACCTTTTTCTGATAATAAAGTTTCAGTTTAAACCATTTCCGGCTTGTTTTAGTTCGATTCTAACAATAAGTCGACACAACTCTAAAGCAGAAGACGACACATGTGTCGATACTATATCGGCGCAACTTCGGCTATATAGTTAAGTCGACAGAGCTTATTTCTAAAGGCAGATCTCAACACGTCTTCTACTAGAAGTCGACATGACATTGAATAAAACCCATAATAGAAATTGTAGAAGAATTGTCTAGAAGTATTTAAAGAAGACTATTATTAAATTCTTTTGAATCTTTAGAGCTATTAGAAGAAGGGCCCAAGGAAAGAACTCTCCATCAATTTCAGAAGAATTTATATAGAAGAAATTTGAAGAAAAAAAGTCGGAATTTATGAAGACAGATATAGAAGAATATTACACTATTCCTTTTGAAGATAATTTCTCAGATGAATGGTAATTTGAAATTCTTTAAGAATTCATATACCAACATTTCAGAAGAACTGTTGGATCGTGATGCGCCCTTAGAGGAGGGGGGGTGAATAAGGGTTAATTAATTTACTTTATCTAAACAGAGTTTACTTGGTGAAAAACTAGGAAATCAAGACTAATTTTTTATAAGCAGAATTGAACACTTAGAAATTTATAAAAACAGAAATAATAACAATTTATTTCAAAAGTGTTAAATCTGAATACAATATATCTCTATAGAGATAGAGATAACAGGCTTATGAAAAATACAATTTACTTTTGATTTCGTTGGTCCTTCTACCAAGAACCGGCAGGCTAAAGCGTATCTCTCCCTAGATCTTGCCACTAGCCTTCCCTAGATCTAACTACGATCTAGACGCTGCACACAAGGAAGCGATTTCTCCCTAAGCCGCACAAGGACTTGGACGTCACGCACAAGACAGCGATTCTCTCCTAAGCCACGCAAGGACTTAGACGTCACGCACAAGGCGGTGATTTACTCTCAAGATTACAATAGGAATAAAGAACAAGACAAAATGAAAACTTCAGAATTAAAAACTCCCTCTAAACGATGCGTTGAAGATGCCGATGAATCCTTGACAGGGTTACTTCGAATGTCGTGTACGTGTCGTCGATCTTTTGCGCTTTGACCTTCTTGAGAGTATGGAGTAATTCTGGATGATGGAGCTCTCTGAATCGGATGAACAGGAAGAAACACTCCAGATAATGAAAATTCATGATCACCACAGAAAATTGAATGGCTTTTAGATTTTAGCGATATCGCCTAGCGACACTGGGTATCGTCATCTGGTGATATCGTTACCGGGTGCCACTTGTCCCACGTATTCCTCATTTTCGCATCTCAGATTGGTCATGGTCAATCGTGGGCTGTCGCCTGGCGAGATAGCTATCGTCGGGCGATAGTGACAGAAACTGCCAGTCGTGTGGAGATAGTGAGTTAACTGCTCATTCCACTATCACCTGTTGGTGATACCCAATATCGCCTGTCGATATCTCCTGAGCTCATCTGTTCTGACTCGAATCAACACCCAAATACCACTAGAGTTAGACCTGTGATATCTGCACATCATAAATACCCAATGATCAAATACAAACAAGATTTGTTATTAGCAAACCAAGAAGCATGGAACACATGCTCCAACAATCTCTCCCTTTTGATAATAACAAATCCACTTAGAAAGAAATCATAAATGATCTATGAAGTGTTAGTAACTATGATTAGTAAGACTAAACATTTATATGTGCACAAACTCCTCTTAGATGTAACACTCCCCCTACATGTGTACTCCCCATAAATCGATGCAGATTGAACCTATGTATTTTAATGTAATTTAAATTTAAAATTTAAATTCATAAATAAATCATGATTATGAATTATTTCTAGACTTCTTAGTAAATTCTCCACCTTTGGTATTGTCAAAAGAGATAGCAGAGTGGTGCGGAAGCTAAAGAGGAAAAAAACAAAGTACAAATCAAGTTTAGAACATGTGAATCAACATATAGTAGTGAAGAAAGTGAGTAAAAACGACCATTGACAACTATCATCCATTTATATCATAGATACATACACTAGTGAAGATTAAGTGTGAAACATTTTCGGTCGAATTCTCATAAGAAAAATTTTTAGAGAAGATAATGTTGTGTACATGTGAGAGTTTGATGAAAAATACATGTATAAAATATATAAATATATGAACACGTGAAATGTGAAAAAACAACATAACATAGAGGTATACATAACTAGCTATACTTGTACCCAAGAATTTAGAGCACATATAAAAAGAATATCCAGATATAGAGTTGCATAAGACACTTTACAATTCTTTCAAAGGTGCTCAATCTCACAATGCTTATTAAGACTTATCAGAAGGGTATGTAGTGTTTGGTAGAGGTTCCTTGTCAGCCTTTTTTATTTTAATTTTGAAAAAACATCAACAAAGATGTTGAATGTTTGGCTTGACAAAGGAGTCCGAATTCACTTGTGTGACTATATAGGATAATCAAATATGAATTGTGCAAAGAAAAACAAGAATAAAGTGTTAGCGTTAGTATGAAATTCTAGTGGTTATGGTAGAACATTCACAATTCACATATGCAGTAAGGGGAAGTCATATGTAGATTTGCACAAATGTGGGCGAGATAACATTATCATAACTAAAATATTTATCATACTTAGAGGCATGCAAAAATAATGTCACAAGTAGAAAAAACACTAGGAGAGATGTATATAGAAGATGATATTTGACGGTTGAACAATTGAATAATGTTAGTGGGAACCCAAAATTGAAGAATATACAGAGTACCATGCCTAAACTTGAGAAAATAAGACAAAGTTTCAAAATGGTAATTTTGCGCTGTCGCCTGGCGATATCGGATATCGCCGATCGGCGACAGTGCAAAAATATAAAGGGCGGTCAATTCAGGTCAAAGATATTGTTTGGATCATTATTCTTGAAGAACTGAAGCGGAAGATGAACTGGAGGCTCGCGAAATCCTAAGATCAAGGTATTTTCAATGAAATTTCTCTTTCATCCTTTAGAATTTTTAGATATAAATGATTTTAGGGTAGATCTTTGAAAGTTTGATGAAAATTTTTCTGTTATTGAAGTACATTTTTCCATAGTTATTGATTTTGTTTTTTTAACTTGTACTTTGAGAGAGTAGATCATAAATCTATGTATTTAGAGTAGTGTTTTCATAGATTGATGAAGTTTAAGATCCCTAAACTCAGATCTAGTGTTTTCTAAGTAGAAAATTTTTATTTGTTTCATAGTTTTAGGGAAGAAAATGATGAATAATGTTTGAATAAAAATATCTTAATTATCATTAGAGAAATGTGAAAGAACTGTAAGAAATTTTCAGATATGTTATTTAAAGTAGGTGAAAGTTCAGATTTTTGGTCGAAAATTGTATTAGAATGATTTTCATTATCGCCCGACGACAGTGAGTGTCGTCGACTGGCGATATTGATAATTTCTGAAATTTCTCTTAAAAATTGTGCTTTTAACTGCAGCAATGGCTTCTAGCTCGAAAGCTCGGAGAATTATTGGCAGTGATACATATTCAGCCTATCAAACTTTTCCTGGGATAGAAAATGCGAATATTGGTATTGGACGGGTCATCGAATTTGATCCCGTCCGTCACACACATATTCACGACTTGTTAGCAATGGCAGGAATAATTTCCGTCATTGTACCAGATATGTTTTCATCTGTGTTAATTAGGGACTTCTATAATTATTTAAAGGATCCTCGTTTAACAGAACTAAATGGTGGAGTGCAATCACAGATACAAGGACAGACATTTGAGATAACCTATTATGATCTCAGGGAAGAATTTGGGTTAATAGATCGGGAAAATGTCATAGATGTCGTAGAAAATTATCAAAAGGATAGAGACTGGATGCTTTTGAATATAGTTTTGCATGGTAATTCCTTAAAAACCCTCATTCAATCCACGTCCACTCTCATCGTGAATGCACGACTAGTGCAGGACATATTGAGGCATACTATTTTTCTCAAGTCCGGTGATACATGAAAGATTACGGCTCAATTGAGCTATGTCACTTACATGATCTTGGAACGAGAGACGTTTGATATGACAGATTTTATCCTTTCGATAATATGCTACATATTTAGACTAAAAAGTACGACCTGTAAGAAATTGAATGCATTACCACTTGGTGCGGTCATCCAACGCATTTTGTATAAAAGTACACTTGGATAGACCCAGAACTTTATTTCAATGATTGTTTTCCCTCTATCTTCTCTATGAGTGGTACACCCGTCATCGACCGATCAACACGAGGAGGGTCTACAAGGAGTAGCGAACCAGTGTCCACTATCTGAAACCCACCGATTCCAAGAGGTGGATCTTTGCGCGAAGGTTTGGATGACTTGCGAGAAGGTTTGGACGACTTGCGAGAGTCGTTCGAAGATCACAAGAGGGAGGTCAAGAAGAACTTTTCGGGAATTCAGAAATTCTTTAAATTCCTGACCAAGAGCCTCAAGTTGATGCCAACTCCAGCAGAGGCGGCCAAATGGGAGAATCCGGTCGTGGAGCCTCCTCGATCGTCTACTCGCCGACCTCGCCGGACAAGAAGCAGTGAATAGAGTTCTACAGAAGATCAAGAGGACACTAGTGCAGGGGATAGCAGGAATTTTTGAAGATTTCGGGCTGATCTAGAGTTTTGACGATATCGCTTGACGACAGTCAGTATCACCAGGCGACGGTGTAGTTTAAAATTTTTCATGTTGCTGTTTGGAATTCTGTGTTGTAATACTATTTGACTTATTTTGTGATTTGAGTGCTGTTGTAGTACGGTTATTGACTCATAATATTATGATTTTCTTAATGCTAATTATCATTTTCTGTTAATTAAAGTTTTTTGTTTACTTCTTACGTCAATTAATTAGCTTGATAAGTCCAGGATTCCTAGTTCTAGTCTTAGTAATGAAAATGGGAATTTAGAAGTGATTTTGTAAAAATATCAACAAGCTGTGAATCGATGCCTATAAAACTAACTTTAATTGTATTTTGCTTAATGTGGTCTCTAATGAAGTGATAACGTACATCAATGTGTTTAGATCTAGAATGATGAACTGGATTATATGTTAAGTCAATTGCACTCTTGTTATCACATTTTAATTCAACTGTGTCACGATTAATTCCAAAGTCTTCTAATGTTTGCTTCATCCAAAGAGCCTGTGCACAACAACTACCTAGTGCAATGTATTCGGCTTCGGTGGGGGATAAGGCACCAGAATTATGTTTCCTACTTGACCATGAGATTAGAGAAGAGCCTAGAAAGTGATAAGTGCCACTTGTGCTCTTACGGTCTAACGAACAGCCAGCATAATCAGAATCAGAAAAGCCATGTAAAATAAATGTATCATTGTGTGGATACCACAAAACAATCTTAGATGTGTCAATAAGATATCTAAAAATATGTTTAACCGCTTTTAAATGAGATTCTTTGGGATTAGCCTGAAATCTAGCACAGAAACATACAACGAACATAATATCAGGTTTAGATGCAGTCAAATATAACAGTGATCCTATCATTCCTCTATATAGTGTTGATCTATAGAAATACCACTTTCATCTTTTCCTAATTTTAATGATACACTCATGGGGGTATTGACTTGTTTTAGATTTTCAAATTCAAATATTTTTAAAATATCATGAATATATTTAGATTGACAAATAAAAATATCATCATGTCTTTGAGTAATTTGAAAACCAAGAAAATATGTGAGTTCGCCTACCATGCTCATCTCAAATTCATTTTTTATAATTTCTATAACATTATTACACAATTTTTCATTAGTGGATCCAAAAATAATGTCATCAACATATATTTGCAAAACTATAAGGTCATCATGAACATGTTTAATTAAAAGAGTACAATCAGCACTGCCCATTTTGTAATCATTCTTTAATAAATAAACAGTTAATCTAGCATACCAAGCTCGGGGTGTTTGCTTTAAACCATAAAGGGCTTTTTCTAATTTAAAAACATGATCAGGAAATTTAACATCAACAAAACCTGAAGGTGATTCTACATAAACCTCTTGCTTAATATACCCGTTAAGAAAAACAGTTTTAACATCCATTTGAAATATTTTAAATCTTTTAAAGCTAGCAAATGCAAGAAATATTCTAGCTGCTTATAAACGTGCTACGGGTGCAAAGGTTTCATCAAAATCTATTTCTTCAATTTATGAATTATCTTTTGCTACAACATGATGATTTGATGGTCTTTCTACTAATTTTCCGATTTTATTACGTTCAAATTGACTAAGATCTTCATTCATAGCTAAAAACAAAAAATTATCATTTAAAACAATTTCTACATTTTTAGGTTCTATATCAGAAATAAAGCACATGTTTGAGAATAAATCATGTAATGATAAACGAGTACTTACCCCTCTTGACAGTTCTCCAATAACCAAATCTTGTGGATGATCTTTTGAATATCTCAGCTCTCTTAGATGCACATATTCTTGCACTTCTTCTTCTTTTTCTTCTTCTTTGTCTCCAAGTGTACAACCCCGTACCCGGCCGAGTGGGATCCTCCCCAAGTGGCGGGCTCGGGGCATGCTATGAGCGGCATTTTGGTGCAACCCCATTTGAAGATGTGTGGGTGCTCGCGCATACGTGTGGAGATTTATGTTTATTATATATATATATATATATTTATCATATATATATTTATTATAATATATATATATATATTATATATATATTTATCATATATGATGGGGGAGAATTAGGGGAGGAAAAAAGGAGGGAGACAAGAAAAGGGGGGAGATCGGGTTTAAGAAAAAAAAAGAAGAAAAGGAGGGGGGGGGGAGCAGAAGAGGAATCGAGAAGGGGATAGGAACCCTAGCCCGTCGGCATGGAGCCTGGCCGCCACCGCCCCCTTCCTCTCTCCCGTCGGCCGCCTGGAGTAGTAGCCCCCGCCGCCCCCTTCCTCTCTCCCGTCGGCCAACAAGGGCTGGCCGAGCCCCGCCCCCTTCCTCTCTCCCATCAGCCAACAAGGGCAGGCCGAGCCCCACCCCCTTCCTCTCTCCCGTCGGCCAACAAGGGAAGGTCGAGCCCCGCCCCTTCCTCTCTCCCATCGACCAACAAGGGCAGGTCGAGCCCCTCCCCTTCCTTTCTCCTGTCGACAAACAGGGGCAGCCCGACGCCGCCCCCTTCCTCTCTCCCTTCGGCTAACAGGGGCAGCCCGACGCCGCCTGAAGTCATGGAGGTCGGGATCGACTTCTTCGGAGCTACTTGGAGCACGATCGGCCATGGAGAGGCTCGACCATGGAGGAGAAATCACTTAGAACTTTCAATCCTCCAGTGGAGGTCGGACCAGTGCGTGAACAGCCGCTATGGCTGCTAGACGTCGAACCCCTGGCACGACATGCGATTGCGGCTTCGTCGATACATGCATCAAGGGTAACGAAATTTCTTCTTGGGCAGGTGAAGCCCTTATTTTTCATATTTGCATGGAAGCCCCTCTCCACTAATGAGTGAGGGGGAAGCGGTCTCTCCAACAGGTCGATGTGTACATCCCCGCAGCTGGTTGCATTTAATATCCGGAAGCACGAGTACAGATTTAGGTATGCTGTGTGAAGCCCATCCGAATGTGTAAGCCGGATTGGTGATGTTATGGGGTTCTCGGGGAAAACTCCGTGGAAGTTGTTTATTATTTTCTCTTAGGAGATAAACATCACCGCCCCGAGGTAGAGGTGGAGCCGATATTTATTTTACCACCGTTTGACGGGACGTTGGCGTACATGTGTTGCAGTACCAAGCGGGGAATAGCGGGCTTAAGCCTAAGTTTGTGCCGACCCTTGAAGGCCTATTTTTTCTTATGTTGTCGGCCTACGTGCCAAAGTATGGAATTTATATTCTCGTAATTTAAATATCTGTGATGCCCTGTGAATGTGTTTTATCCTTTTCGTTTGGTGGGCGGTATGTTCGCGAATCGCTCGCCCCGTGGGGACCCCGAGGTAAGGTTACCGGGAAGCCCTTGAAGGTCAATTAATGGCCTTTCAGAACAACGTAGTTACATTGTTGGCGTCCCGATTGGGGTTGCGTAAAATAAAACTGTTCGGCGAGGTTACGCCATTGGTAGGGTGGATGAGGAACATTTTACATAGACCCGAGGAGGCACCTCTAGTCAGGAGAGAGTTGGTCTTGAGATTCTCCTTAGAGGTTCCGGTCAGCCAAAAGAGCCCTCCGAAGGTGCCTTAGCTCTGCCTTTGGCTTGGGAGGGGCAGAGTTTGCTAGTCTTCCAGGTATACGACGGGACCTCCATGCTGAGACCTTGGTTCTGTCCCTTGTGTTCCTAGTCTTGTGCCTAAATCATTCGCTTGAGGGCAGTAGGTGCGCGGTAACCCCTTCCCCAACGATTTCATCATCATCCGATTTTCGGTTTCAACACCAAGAATTTCATCATCATCCGACCTTAGTGGAGGGAAGGGCTCTTCATCATTACCTGTGGGATTAGTATCTACACATGAGAAGAGCTCATCAAATTTAACATGAATAGATTCTTCAACTATTTTTATCCTTTTATTATAAATTCTATAAGCTTACTAGTTGAAGAATAGCCAATAAATATGCCTTCATTACATTTTTCATCAAACTTGCCTAAATTATCTTTAGTGTTCAAAATGAAACATTTACAACCAAAAATTTTAAAATAAGACACATTCGGTTTCTTTTGAAAATATAATTCATAAGGTGTTAATTTCAAGAAGGGTCGAAGCATAACACGATTAATAACATAACATGCATTACTAATAGCTTCAACCCAAAATGGTCTAGGTAATTTGTATTCTGATAACATAGTATGAGCTAGTTCTTGAAGTGTTCTATTTTTTCTCTCTACCACATCATTTCGTTGTGGTTGCGGGGAGCTGAAAATTCATGTTTAATTGCTAACTCGTTACAAAAAGTTACAAAATTTTCATTATCAAATTCACCTCCATGATCTGAACGAATGCATTTTATTTTAAATTCTAGTTCATTTTGAACACGTACACATAATTTAGAAAACTCTAATAATGCATCAGATTTTGACGTTAAAAAAATTGTCCAACATAAACAAGAATAATCATCAATCAAAACAAAAGTGTATTTTCTAACTCCTAGACTTAGTGTATTAACTAGACCAAACAAATCCATATGAATCAACTATAAAGGTTTAGTAGTGGAAATGACATTTTTGCTCTTAAATAAAGATTTTGAAAATTTTCCTTTTTGACCTAGTGAACATAAAGAAGATAGATTTCCTTGTAAAATAGGTAAACCTTTAATTTGTTTATTTTGAGACAATTTTACAATTAGCTTGGAACTAGAATATCCAAGACGTCTATGCCATAAATCTAATTCATCATTTTTAGACATAAAACATTTTAACGAAGAATGTGATAAATCATTAAATTTAATCATGTAAACATTTTGAAATCTAGGAGCAGTAAGAACAATATCGTTTGTTTTGGAATCAAAAATTTTGCACAAGTTTGAAGATGAGTCAAATAAGACATTTAGACCAATATCACATAATTGACTTATAGAAATTAAGTTATGCTTCAAACCTTTAACATACAAAATATTTGAGATAGTAAATGACTTGTTACCTACTACTCCAATGCCGGTGATCTTTCTTTTTCTATTATCGCTGAATGTGACTACTCCTCTTTTTTTCATCTCTAGGCTAAGGAACTTTGATTTGTTGTCCGTCATGTGCTTTGAACACCCTGAGTCCAAGTATCACACATCTTCTTTGTCCTTAGCTTGCCAACACACCTACAAAGAGGATGAGAGTAAAGATCTGGTTACCCAAGTGGTTCCTCCCATAGTGCAGGTGGAAGCCTTAGGTACTCAGACTTGTTTAATAGAACAATGTCTCGTCTTCTTACAAGTGTGAGTTGTGTAAATAAACTTATTACATTGGGCACACACGATGAAGGAAGTTGACGAGTTTTTCAAAATGAGTTTTGAATTTTCACTGGGAGAAGCAGTGACAGTAGATTTATTATTTTTATTTTTAACAGGCGATTTTTTGAATTTTTCCTTATCGCCGGCGACAGTAGATGTCGCCGGGCGATAGTGTTCTGGAGAGTATCTGATTCCAAATTTAGCAAAACCATAGCATTGGCTTGCCAAAAAAATATTCAGTGATTTTTAGCTCAATCCAAACTTGTTAGTGGCCATTTATAAATCACGGACTCGACCTCTCAATACTGTATTTTCAGCAACTATGGTGCCGCATCGGTTTGCGAAGGTCTTTTTGTTGCCTTCTACTTGAGATTGAGAAAGCTTTAGAGATCTCTCTAAGGTCTCTTTTTCTCTTGTAAGAGATTCAACCCGAGACCGAGACTTAGAGAGATCTTTCTCAAGTTCTAGTATTCTTATCGAAGAGAGACAATCCTCTTGACAAAGTTACTTTCTCCTTCCAAAGTATTTTTAACCCATTTGATAAGTTTTTATTTTCTTTTAATAGCTCTTTTTTTCAGATTTGAGTAATGTAATCTCATTTAAGCTTTTGCAAAAGTATTTGCATGTTCGTAAAAATTCAGTATATAAATCTTCATAAGGAGTATTTACCTCAGTGTAGCTCTGGACACTGCTTTCGTCATCAGATGATGAGACATCCTTTCCCATCAGACACATGTTAGTCTGCTCTCCAGTCTCTGAGCTTGAACTGCTTAATTCCTCAGATGTGACGTCATCCTAGGTTTCAGCCTTCATAACTTTCTTCTTATCCTTCTTCTTGTGCCGCTTCTCCTTCAATTCTTTCAGATATTTTGGGCACTTGCTCTTTATGTGGCCAACTCTCCTATAGTGATAACACCCGGGTGGTGGTCTCTCTTCATCATCCTCTCCATTAGCTTGGGCTTTTCCTTTTTTACACCCAGATTCTTGGTTCTTGAAAAATTTTGTGAAAGAATTTCTTCTTTCAGGATTTCTCATGAACTTCCTCACGAACAAAATTTTTTCATCTTCATCGTCATTCTCATCGGACTCACTTTCCACTTCCTTCTTGGACTTCAACATCAATGCTTTCTTTCTTGGCTATAGGCTATACTCATGTTGTTGAATCCTCAGTTCCACTTCATGGGTTTTCAGATTTCCTATTAGATTCTCAATTTGGAGAGTCTTTAGATCGTGTGACTTCGAGATGGTAGTCACTTTTGGATTGAACTTTGGGAGAAGCGATCTAAGTATCTTTCTCACAAAATCTCTTTTTGAGAAACTCTTCCCTAGAATCTTCGAGTTGTTCACAATTTTGCTGAACCTCGTGTACATGGAGTCTATATCCTCATCGACCTCCATCTTGAACTCTCAAACTCCGACTCTAACTGGAAAAGCTTTGAATCTTTCACCTGCGATGTACCTTCATGAGTAACTTCAAGGAGGTTCCAAATATCATACGCAGTTTCACACACACATACACGATTAAATTATGTCCTATCTAACGCATAGAATAAGGCATTCATTGCCTTAGCGTTATTCTTACAGTGAAGCTTATAAATTTCATCCCATTTGTCATTGGGTTTTTTCCATTGTGACACTTTCTACTACAGTTATAGGGGAAGTGTAGCATGTTTCTATCATGCCTCATACTTTGATATCTAGAGATATTAGAAAGCATCGCATTCGAGCTTTCCAATAGTTATAGTCTGTGCATGTGAATAAGGGAGGTCTACTTATACCTTGCCCCTCAGAAAACACGTGAGTGGTTTGCGCCATTACTCCCGGTGGTTAAACCGATTTTGGAGTAACCTGCTCTGATACCAATTGTTGGATCGTGAGGCGCCCTTAGAGGGTGGGTGGGGTGAATAAGGGTTAATTAATTTACTTTATCTAAATAGAGTTTACTTGCTGAAAAATAAGGAAATCAAGACTAATTTTTCATAAGCAGAATTGAACACTTAGAAATTTATAAAAACAGAAACAACAACAATTTATTTCAAAAGTGCTAAATTTGAATACAATATATCTCTATAGAGCTAGAGACAACAGGCTTATGAAAAATACAATTTACTTTTAATTTCGCTGGTCCTTCTACCAAGAACCGGCAAGCTAAAGCATATCTCTCCCTAGATCTTACCATGTAATGCCCCGAAAATCGTAAATGAACTGGTCGCGTCCTAAGGAATTTTTGGTGCCTAAATAGGGGCACACGACCTGAGACATGGGCATGTCCAAGGCCGTGTCCTTCTGTGTTGGCCGGGCTGTGTCCAATAAAGAACACGGCAGGAAACACGGTTTTGGGACAGTATCGACACGGGCGTGTCAGGGGTGATACGGGCATGTCCTTACCCGTGTCACCACCCGTGTCTTTCTCGGGTTGAAAACCTGGGGTGTGTTGCCAGGAGTACACGACCGAGTTACACAGGTATGTACTGATCGACACGGGCGTATCCCATTTGACACGGGCATGTCCTTGCCCATGTCCATCAAACAACGTGACGGTTGGCATGACGGTTATCTGTGACACGACCCAACATCACAGGAGTGTCAGGACCCGACACGGGCGTGTCAGGTTGAGAGACGGGCGTGTCTCACCCCGTGTCTTTTTCTGTGCTCGACGATCGTGCCTAGATCGGGGCATACGACCTAGAACACGGCAATGTGCAAGGCCGTGTTCGGCCCAGGATTGAGAGATTTCAGACGAATCTGAGCCGTTTGTTTTTTTAAACAAGATCTGACGGCCCAGATGTGTTCGTGCTTTAATAAAGCCGGGAATAGAGGATTAATTCCTCATTATCTCTTAAGCATTCTCTTTCTAAGGAGTTAGAGAGAGGAGAGACCGGTTGAGGAAGGAAGAGGAAGAATTTGGTCGCCGGCGGAGCATCAGAGCACCGAGTCGAGAACCAAGACCAGATCCGCGGAGAAAAGTCTCTTGCGAAGCTTTCCATCCGGATAGATTTCCATGGCGCAAAAGTGAACTTCAAGGGTAACGATTCTCTACTTGAGCATGTGAAGCTCTCTTTCTTTCTGCATGGGAAACCCGCTCCAGCGAGTGTGCGGTGAGTGTGCGGTGTTCCTTGGGATAGATGTGAATTGTCCCCCTTATGTTGCATATAGAGTCCAAAATCGAAGTACGGACATAGACATTGTGTGTGAAGCCTACCCGGAAGTATTGGTCTGGATTAGTGATGTTGCATATTGTATGGATTACCGGAGAAGACTCCGTGCTATGTGTTTTACGGGTTTCTACACGGTATATTGCAGCAGGGATCCTTGGGGATTAACTCCAAGGCGCACCCGAAAAACTGAGCGGAAACGTAGTTCTGCTAACTTGGCGGCCGGGGAGCCAGCCTTGTACATAACTGGGTTATGTGATGATTGGGAATGTATTAGGATCCGGGAGAAGCTTGGCCCACGCGTACGTTTTAAAGTGACTAGGCGGAGTGAGCAACGAGCATGTGGAAGCGGAC
Source organism: Platanthera zijinensis (assembly GCA_039513925.1). Classification (NCBI taxonomy): domain Eukaryota; kingdom Viridiplantae; phylum Streptophyta; class Magnoliopsida; order Asparagales; family Orchidaceae; genus Platanthera; species Platanthera zijinensis. The sequence continues at coordinate 15,576,399 of CM077083.1, forward strand.
CTAGGCTATGCGGTGTGGTGCTAGAGGCCCAAAAGTGGAACTGGCCGTTAGCATAGTCGGGAGTCTTAGAAGGTGGTCAAAAAGACTAAAATGCTTACGATGTTGCCATCCCGGGGATGGTGGTGAAGCCATGGAATTGACCAGATTCACCGAAAATGTGCCCTGAGTACGCGAGGTGTTTGGTCGTGCGAGCCTACACTCGTGGCGAAGTATGTTTGCACTTTGTTGTTTAGCTGGGCTAATGAAATGCAGGGAAGGAGCACCGCCGTCCCGAGTAAGGGGCGGGGTCGTTATAATTTGGTCAGCTTTAGCTGACCATTGCTTTGTTTGCCACCGTGTGGTGGAATGTTGCTTGCAGGTACTGCGGAGCCAGGTACCAAATAGTGGGCTAAAGCCCATGCTGCTGAGCTGTCCCTCGAAGGCCAAAGAGAATTGTTGTATTACTTTTATCATGTGTGGCGCCTGCGAGCCGATGTATATAAAACATTACTTTGTTAAGTGAACTCTTGTAAGGACATAGGGCCAAGTACTTTCAGTGTATTTGTTATTTCATTCCTATGGTGGTAAGTGGACATTCATAATAGTTGTTATTCAATTATGGGTTCTTTCAAACTATTTAAAAGCTTCCGCTAGAATGCTCTGAGTTAGGGCGAATAGTTGTAGTTGATTTTAGATATTCTTATGTAACGCTTCCGACTGTCCATGGTATATGGCGTCGGGTTCCAGCCGGACCTTCTGCTATATGCCATACGACGGATGGGGGTGTTACATGCCACTAGCCTCCCCTAGATCTAATCACGATCTAGACGCTGCACACAAGGCAGTGATTTCTCCCTAAGCCGCACAAGAACTTGGATGCCACGCACAAGGTGACAATTCTCTCCTAAGCCACGCAAGGACTTAGATGCCACACACAAGACGGCGATTTACTCTCTCGATCACTATAGGAATAAAGAACAAAACAAAATGAAAACTTCAGAATTAAAAAAATCCCTCTAAATGACGCGCTGAAGATGCCGACGAATCCTTGCTAGGGTTGCTTCGAATATCGTGTATGTGCCGTCGATCTTTTGCGTTTTGATCTTCTTGAGAGTATGGAGTAATTCTGGATGCTAGAGCTCTCTGGATCGAATGAACATGAAGGAACACTCCAGGTAATGAAAATTCATGATCTCCACAGAAAATTGAATGGCTTTTATATTTTAGCGATATCGCCTGGCGATACTGGGTATCACCTTCAGGCGATATCGTTATCGGCTGCCACGTGTCCCACATATTCCTCATTTTCGCATCTCAGATCGATCATGGTCAATCATGGATTATCGCCTAGCGATATCAATGTCGTTAGGTGATAGTGATAGAAACTGCCAGCCGTGTGGAGATAGTGAATTAACTGCTCATTCCACTATCGCCCGTTGGCGATACCCAATATCGCCTGGCGATATCTCCTAAGCTCATCTGTTCTGACCCGAATCAACACCCAAATGCCATTAGAGTTAGACTTGTGATATATGCACATAATAAATACCCAATGATCAAATACAAACGAGATTTGTTATTAGCAAACCGAGAAGCGTGCAACGCATGCTCCAACAAGAATAACATATAAGATACACATAGAATCAATCAAAAAACAAAGAGACATGACAACAACACTTTTTCTCCTACTTCTTCTTATTTTCTCTTCTTTATTGTTACTGCTGCAACAAGAACAATTTTACTTGGATTAAAAGCTTATAATCTTACTTGGATCAAAGTAAAGGGATATATTGTAAGACGTATTAATAATACTCTACCCTATGGAAGGCAGTAGACCCAGTCCTTTCGGCGGTCCCTCATAATGCAATGAAGATACATCTCAAGTGTCTGGTTAACCACCTAAGTCTGAACATCTGTCTGAGGATGATATGTGTGCGACATGGCAAGCTTAGTGTAAAATGTTTGTTTAGGATTGAGAGTGACCTAGAGGGGGTGAATTGGTCCAATTTAAATCTTAACTACCATAAATCACAGAAATTTCTTTAGTATGATTATCAATACAGCCACAACATTCAAATACACAGATGATCTACTAATTATAATATATATCTAAATTAGCAGTCACAACACAATTCACAACACATCACATAGTAATTTTATAGTGGTTCCTCAATTTAGGGGTACATCCACTTTCCCCTTTCGCCTATCTAGTAATGAACTAGATTTAGCCAAACTTCTTCTTTCTTTTCCTCAGATCCTCAAATCTTATACCTCAGAACCCAGCTTGCTCTTACAACTCAGACAAGCAATGTCCTACCTCAGATCTTCTTGATCCTAAAACTCAAATTACTCTCAAAGAATCCTACCTCAGAGTGCACCTCCACTCCTACTCCTCATGCAAACCCTTGCCCTACAACCTCAGAACCTTCCTGTTCTTACAACTCAGAGAAATTGCCCCTTCTCCTTTCTCAAGCACACAGCCCCTACCTCAGTCTTTATAATATACACTTATAACTCAGAGAAATTAATCTCCTACCCTCAGATCTACAAATAGATCTTACAAAATTATAATAACAAAAAGAATTTCGTGTTTAGGAATGTCACCTAGAAAGAAAGAGATTGGTGACTTCTTTTTGATCAGATCTTGATGTGGATTCTTCTCCCTTAAACCTTGCTGTGAAGAAGATGATCCAACCCTTCTTAGCTTTTTCAAAGCTTCTTGAAGGAGAAATTAAGGTTGAACTTGGCTGGAGAAGTTAGAAGTTGATCCTCGATTTGCCTCCTCTCCACCTTTAGAATTCTACAGAATTGATCTGACAGCCTTGATGAGAAGAATGAGAATTATTATTCTGTTTCTGTCAAGTAGATCTCCTTATATAGGCTTTGGGAAAAGTGACCGGCTGCCCCGGGTAATCCACTGACATCTGACAGTTCTGATAGTTGTCAGAACTTCAGGCTTTGAATTCTGGACTTAGAAGAAAATTCTGTCTTGAGAGCTTCTTCATAAAGGTGTTGACACTTCTATACTTTGATTGTGTCGATACCAGTCCTGGGTGTCGACACTAATCTTATAGGGATGTCGACACCAATCTGTTTATGTCGACACTGCTGGATTCTTATCTCGACACAACTTATGTAAAATGTGTCGACAGTAGTCCTGAGTGTCGACACAGTTGATTTCTTGTCTGACGGTGTCGACCCAAGTCCTGGGTGTCGACACAGCATTTATGCAGTCTTGACATAACTTGTGTAAAGTGTGTCGATACTAGTCCTGAGTGTCGACACAATTACTTTCTTATTTCATGGTGTCGACCCAAGTCCCGGGTGTCGACACATCTTGCATCCAGTCTCGACACTACTTGAATAATGGTGTCGACACTAGTCCTGAGTGTCGACACAACTTGATTAATGGTGTCGACACTAGTCCTGAGTGTCGACACAACTTGATTCCTTGCCTTAGCACTACTTCTACAAAGGTGTTGACACTTGTCTAGTGTCTCGACACTTTTGTACTTAGTTTATTTTTTCCTGCACAAATAAACTTAACATACATTAAATACAAATTTGTGTATATCATTGAGTTGAAAGGGCTTCTCCAAATCAGGTACTCAATTCCCAATGTACCCAACAATCTCCCCCTATTTGGAGAAGTCATAACCATAATTCAATGATATACATCATGATACCAAAATATGATGATAAAGATATACTTACAACAGTGCTGAACAAAATATAAAGTGACACAATTGATAATACATATAGAATACAATGCAAACCAAATTTTTCATTATATCTTGACAAAAGATTACAATTTTAAGATTTATTATACTGTTTTTTTAAAAACAAAAATTACATAATGTTCAAAAAATAAATCTAGGAAAGATCTGACTCTCTGATGACAATCTCTTTTCCTGATTGAATCTTGTCTTTAACTTCAGGGTCTTTGCCATCAGCTATCTTTTTGCCTTTGTCAATCCTGGCTTTAGAGATCTTTTCCTCCTTGGGGCTTTGCCTCTCAAAATAGTGATAAGGCTTGTGGAAATATTTGTTGGGCTCAACAGAATTAGCTGAAATCTTCCCTGTCTTCAGATCATGTCTGAATTTTGGGATGACTTTATACTGCTTTAATTGCTTAGCCCATTCTTGCTCTGTGAACCATTTTCTCCTATTAGTGATATTAGTATTAACTGCTTTCCATACAGTGAGGATAATTAATCTGGAAGTTGGGCTCTACTGTTCAAAGTCTGGCCTTGCTTCAACTTGTTCCCTGAACCTTTTCTTTGACAGCTGAGCTTCTTTTTCTTTCCCCAAAGCAGAATTAGACATTTCCACTTCTTCACATACTATATTTTGAACTTGTGGAGGAGAGTTGTACATTGTTTGGACAACAGACTGAATAGCTTCAAAAGGAACTTGTGCAAGAGGATTGTACATGTCTGATTGCACACCAGTATGAATAGCCTCAAAAGCTGCTAGCTGACAACTAGATTCAGCATTTTGGTCTCCATCATACAATAGGGGAGGATGGACTAGAGTGTCTCTAATGTTATTTGATATCCAAGTAGCATGCTCAGAGCTAGACTTTATCATAATCCTCTCCCCCTTTATGACTTCTCTTTCCATATAATCTCTCAAATCATTCTTATGAAACCTTACTTGAATCTAGATAATGTATTCCTGATGTTACAAAATTCTTTACTTTCAGTAAGTGGTCATCCAATTCCTTATCAGAAGCCTTGATGTCCTTAATCAATGAGGCTGAATGAGCTGTCAGTTTGGTTTCAATATCCTGTGAGGTTGAAGCAATCTTTATCTCCAATGCAGTAGTTTGTTTCTTAATTTCTTCCAAAGTAGTATCATGCATAATTATCATATTCTCATTCATTCTGGTTTTATTCTTCATGACATAGCCTTGTTTTATAGCTATGCCATTTTCCACTTTCTGAGATTCTACTTGTTATTTTGCAATGTGCACTACTGCATGTGCACCTCTCTGAAAGAAATTTGTCATGTCCTTCTTGAGTAGATTTACTTCAAATTTTATAGATTTGATATCCTGAGCTAGCTAAAACTGCAACTTCTTGTTGCTTTCATCAACATATTTTTCAAGTTGAGTCCTTTGCTGGTCAAGCATAATCTAAAGTTGAACTATAATTGAACTTAATTCTACTAGTGGAGGAGTTGATTCAGACTAAATAATCCTTTTATAACTCATGCTTCTCTTTTTTAGTTCTGATAATTTTCTTTTCTTTAATATAATGGCTTCTTCATCTTTTGATTCAGAAGAACTTACCATTTAAACAGATTTTTGTTGTTCACCACCTTCAGTACTTGGGACTAGATCTGGTAACTCCCCCTCAACCATTGCAACTTCTTCACCAATGTTGGTGGTATCCAGGTTGATCTCACTTTGCAGACCTTTAGCATTTGGAACAGGTTCCTCTAGAAGTTCCGTCATCTCTCCTTGGATATATATATTTGTATCCAGAAGTGTTTCTTCTTCAGTTTCCTTGGGGATTTCATCCTCCATTTCTTTGTCAGGCATTTCCATTTCAGGAACCTTGGTTTATTCCAGCTTTTTGTAAAACTTCCATTATTATTGTATTTACTACATCCATTTCAAGTTCTGGTAGATCATTGAGGTTTTACCCCTCAATTGAATCCTTTTCTTGTACAGTCTCCCCCTGTACCTGATCACCATTTCCACGTAAGGGCCTTGGAGAATTCTCTTATTCTCCATCATCATTTTTATCTGAACTGAAACTGACTTGTTCTTCAGAATTGCTTGAAGAATCCTCTTCCTCAACTACTACTTCCTTCTTCTTGTTCTCCTCCTTTTTCTTCTCAATAACATGTGATTCTTTGGATAGTACTCTATCCCACCTTGCTAATATCTTCATGTCCATTCTTCTCATATGGTTAATTTTAGATCCAAGCTTTAGGTTGAGGCTGTTAGGAATGGCATGAACTAGATATCGACTAAGAATTCTCCCCATTTTAGGTTTCTTGATACTTTCTGCTATTTTATCAAACACCATTCTGCTCCAGTTAGTCTTGAGTTTGAATATTACTCTTGTCATAAGCTCAAACATCTGAGCAGATATCTTATCATATGCTCCTGTTTTACACAGCAACACCTTCCCAATTATCTCTAACAAGAACTTTCCTTGAGAATTCATACCCTTTCTGTTTAGGGTGCTTCCAACCTTAGTTATTTGAGCCAAGCCACACTACACTAATGCCTCATCAGTCCTGGTGGTGTCTACTTCATCTTCCTGATCGATTCTTGGAATTTTAAAAATCCTTGTCAGCCTTTTGGTTGTTATTTTCACTTTAGCTCCGTTTACCTTAGACTTGATCTTTTCTGAATTAGAATCTAGTTTGGCATTAGTGAAGAACTCTAAAACTTCTCTTTTCCAGATGTTGGACGGTTTTGAAAGTAGATATTCTATTCCAACTTATGTAATTAGGTCAATAACTTTCCTAATTTTGTTTTGTGCTGAGTCGAATCCATTGCGCACGAGTTCATAACCTTCATTGATGTTGTCAACATTCTTGGGAGCCATTGGAGATGAGAGTAATTGAGGAAGTGATTGACGAGTGTCGACTAAATGGAATTCTAGGTCTCGTCACTAAGGGATCAAAAGTTCAAGAGATCAAGAAATCGTAGTCGAATTCTACTTTCGCACCCTATTTATAGCCAAATCTTCCCTGAAGTCGAAAGGGCGCGCTGTATTTAGACTATTCTAAAATTTTGGGTGAATACCTAGTGTCGACACAGGAAAAGACTAGTCTGTGGAGATGTGTCGACACAAGTCGACACAAGGATTATGTCTCTCGACACATACCTTAGGGTCTCGACACCCTTATGTCTTGACACTAATTTTAGTGTCTCGACACTTTGCATTTATACAGTGTCAACACATATTCCGGTATCTCGACAGATTACTATCTATAGTGTCGACACACTTTTTGGTGTCTCGACACTTTTTCAACTGTCTCGACACACACTCTAGTGTCTTGACACAAATTTTGACTTAGTACAAATTTGTTTTCTTTGCTGAGTCGAATCCATTGCACACAAGTTCATAACCTTCATTGATGTTATCGTCATTCTTGGGAGCCATTGGAGATGAGAGTAATTGAGGAAGTGATTGACGAGTGTCGACTAAATAGAATTCTAGGTCTCGTCACTCAGGGATCAAAAGTTCAAGAGATCAAGAAAGCGTAGTCGAATTCTACTTTCACACCCTATTTATAGCCAAATCTTCCCTGAAGTTGAAAGGGCGCGCTGCATTTAGACTATTCTAAAATTTTGGGTAAATACCTAGTGTCGACATAGGAAAAGACTAGTCTGTCGACACAAGGATTATGTCTCTCGACACATACCTTAGGGTCTCGACACCCTTATGTCTTGACACTAATTTTAGTGTCTCGACACTTTGCATTTATGCAGTTTCGACACATATTCCGGTGTCTCGACAGATTACTATCTATAGTGTCGACACACTTTTTGGTGTCTCGACACTTTTTCAACTGTCTTGACACACACTCTGGTGTCTTGACACAAATTTTGACTTAGTCAAAATTTGTTTTCTGAATAGTAAATTCTTGACTTTTATGATGTCTTACTTGTTTATTTAGGTTGGTAGACTTTGTTACTTAACTTATACAAGTTGAACAGGGTTTTTTAGGTACTAATGAAAATGATTATTCTATGTTTAACATTCCTAGTTCAAACTTGAAGAAATTGAACTTGTTTTTATTTAAGGGTTTTGTGAATATATCAGCAATTTGACTTTCAGTTGGAGTATAATGTAAATGGATATTACCTTTTTCAACATTTCCTCTAAGAAAGTGATATCAGATTTCTATTTGTTTGGTTCTACTATGATAAATAGGATTATTAGCAATTGATATTGCACTGGTAGAATAACAATACATAACAGATTTACTTAGCTATACACTATAGTCTAGGAGTTGATGCTGAATCCATAGTAACTGTGCACAGTAGCTCCCAGGCGATATATACTCTGACTCAGCTGTATAAATAGCTACACTAGTTTGCTTCTTACTGCTCCAACTGATGAGTCTTCTTCCCAGAAATTGACAAGTTCCTGATGTACTCTTTTTGCCCTCTTTACATCCTGCAAAGTCTGCATCTGTGTATCTAGTTAGATCAAAATCACCATTATTAGGATACCAAAATCCAAGATTGTGTGTGCCCTTTAGATATCTCAATATTCTTTTAGCAGCTGTATAGTGAGATTCTTTGGGGCATGCTTGGTACCTAGCACAGACACATGATGAGAACATGATATCTGGTCTACTAGCTATCAAGTAAATGAGTGATCCAATGATGCCTCTATACAAGGATTCATCCACTAGTTTACCAGATTCATCCTTGTGTAGTGACACTGAGGAACCCATTGGGGTTCCCATTGTAACACCCCTATCCGTCACATAGCATATAACAGTAGGTCCGGCCGGGGCCCGACGCCATATACTACGGATAGACCGGTTGGTTACGCGTTGAAACTATTCAACCAATCATGTCGTCCTACACAACACCTAGCGGAAGCAAATTATTAAGTTGCACGAATTCAAGAACCCTGCCAAGCAGGAATGTCCACTACAGAAGTAACAATAGGAATGAAAATACAAAAGTACCGGCCTTAAGGCCTTATAAGGTTTGCTTAACAAAACATGTCTTGCATACATCGGCTCGCAGGCCGGCCATACATGAAATAAACGGAAAGCATAAAAAGGGTTAGGCCTTCGAGGGCCAGCACCGCAACATGGGCTTTAGCCCGCTATTTTCCGCTCGGCTCCTCAGCACCTGCAAGCACAATCCACCGCCCGGTGGCAAACAAAAGCAACGGTCAGCTATGCTGACCAAATTATAATGATCCCGCCCCCAAAATCGGGGCGGCGATGCTCTTTCCCTGCACTTTATTAGTATAGGCAATATATCAATGTGAATACACATCAACACAGGCGTAGGCTCGCACGGCCACACACCCCGTGCACTCAGGGCACATTCTCGGCGAACCGGCCAACGTCACGTCAATTCAAGCCATAGACGTTCCCATTCCACCACCGCCTCTTGGACGGTCATCCATATGAGCATTTTGTCTTCCTGGCCTTGGTCACGGCAATTTAAGCCATAGACCGCCGAAGACCCTCATCCATGCCAACGGTCCTACCGAACGACATAGATCGGGTACGGTTCCGCCTGACCCATGCTCATATCGCAATGACAATTTAAGCCATATGTGCAGGTCAAGACTCACCGAGTCCCGTTTCCGCCACAACAATCACATAACCCGGTTATGTTAACGTTGGCTCCCCGGCCATCGTGTTGGCAAAACTCGCTTTTGCCCAGTTTTCCGGGTGCACCTTGGAGTTAATCCCCAAGGCTCCCTATTGCAATCTACCACGTAGAAGACCCGAAAAACGCCCAAACACCCGGAGTCTTCCCCGGTTCATATGCAATGCAACATCACTGATCCGGCTCTACTTGTCCAGATAGGCTTCACACACAATGCCTATGTTCGTTTCGTATACAGACTCTACACAAGGGGGACTTCACATATCTACCCCAAGGAACGCTCCAACTCTTCGCTCACTCGCGAGAGCGGGCTTCCTATGCAAAGGAAAAGAGGGCTTCATATGCCCAAGGATGAGAAATCGTTACCCTTGCATTCTTCCGCGGCGCCATCGAAAACTATACGGTTGGAAAGCACCGCAACGGCGTCGCCTCCGCGGATCTGGACTCGGATCGCGATTCGGAGCTCTGAAGCTCTTCCAGCGGCCGGATCTTGGACTTCTCCTCCAAACTTGCTCTCCCCTCTCTCTAAAACTTAGAGAGAGATTATCCAAGAGAAATAAGGGTTTCAAAACCCTATTCCCGGCTAAAACCCCCCAGGAGCAGCCCCCCACCGTCGGATCCAAAGCCAAGGAAACGAACGGCCCGGATTAAATCCAAAATCATAAAATCTGGGCCGAACACGGGTTGGCACACGGCCGTGTGCCTGGCCGTGTAGCTCATTCGCCGTCTCGACCCAAATTGAAAACCAGCACACGGCATGTAACACGGCCTCCGACACGCCCGTGTCTCCTGCGACACGCCCGTATCGGGACCAGTGCCACGCCCTCCGTGTGCAATAAATCAACACTTTGCATTCAGAGGGGTACACGGCTTGGTGACACGGCATCGGACACGCCCGTGTCAAACTAGACACGCCCGTGTTCGTGCCCGTGTCACTACCCGTGCACCCAACCGCACAGCACAGGTGTGACACGGCCTGGGACACGCCCGTGTCCTAGGCCGTGTTCCACCACACGACCATCATCGAACTGAACTAGTCGACGACACGGCCCGAGCTCGACACGCCCGACACGGCCTCCGACACGCCCGTGTCAGGGCCCGTGTCACCAGTACCAAAAATCTGATTTGGCCAAAAACGATCCCCGTCGCTCCTACAACAATTTGGGGTGTTACAATTCTACCCCCCTTAAAGAATTTCGTCCACGAAATTAATAAAGGAAAAATAGGACTTAACGTAAAACAGTACCTGAGCGGAATAATTCCGGGTACTCCTCGAGCATAGTCTGCTCCCGTTCCCAAGAGAGCTCCTCACGCCCGCAGTTATCCCACCGGACCTTAACCATCCGGATCTCCTTGTTACGAAGCCTCTTGACCTCAACATCTTCGATACGAATGGGCTTGACCCTAGTCGTCAACCCTTCGTCCACCGGGACTTGGTCAACCGCGATCACCTGCGAAGGCTCTTGCACCGCCTTCCGCAACACAGAAATGTGGAACACATCATGTAATTCACTCAGCTCCACCGATAGCTTCAAACGGTATGCAGCTTCGCCGACTTGCTCCAGAACCTCAAAAGGTCCAAGGTATCTTGGGCTCAGCTTCTTCAAGCGTCTCACCCGCGAAACCCCCTTGAACGGCTTCACTTTCAGGTATACCCAATCGCCTACCGCGAACTCCACGTTCCGGTGCTTGGCATTGTAATACTTCGCCTGCCGGTCCTGAGCGATCAACAAGCGCTCCCGAATGATCCGCACTAACGAGGTAGCACTCTCCACCTCCTGCTTCTTGTACAACCTTGCCTCACCCGTTTCAAGCCACGATAACGGCGTGCAACACTTCCTACCATACAGGGCCTCGAAGGGCGCCATTTGTATACTCGCTTGGTAGCTGTTGTTGTACGCGAACTCCACCAAATAAAGGTGGTCTTCCCAATGCTTACCGAAATCCAGAATGCACATGCGGAGCATGTCCTCCATCGTTCTATTGACCCTCTCGGTCTGCCCATCCGTCTGCGGATGGAAAGCTGTGCTGAACTTTAACTTTGTCCCCATCATCTGCTGCACCAACCTCCAATCATTTGACGTGAACCGCCCATCGCGATCACTCACAATGCTACGGGGCACACCATGTAGCCTAACAATATTGTCAATATACAACTTTGCCAATTTCTCCACTGGATCATCCTTCCTATGCGGAATGAAATGTGATACCTTGGTTAGCCGATCTACGATCACCCAGATGGCGTCGTTCCCCTTCTGCGACCTTGGCAACCCGTGCACAAAGTCCATAGATATATCGTCGAATTTCCACTCCGGTATAGGCAAGGACTTCAGAAATCCTCCCGACTTTTGGCACTCCGCCTTCACCAAGGAGCACGTTTGGCATTTAGCCACGTACAACGCCACATCTTTCTTAAGCCCCGGCCACCAAAACAGCTTCTTGAGATCACGATACATCTTCGTGCTCCCTGGGTGGATTGAGTACTTGGTATGATGAGCCTCGTACATCAACTCCGCCCGGAGGTTACCCCCACTCGGGACGCACAATCGATGATCCTTCCTTAACAAACCATCTTCCACCGAGAACTGGGAATTTGACCCATCCAGAGCGGCCTCCAGAAGCTCCTTCATGGAGTCATCTAACTCCAATGCCTGCCGAACCCGGTCAGCCAGGTCATACTGCACTTCCGTCCAGTTTATCATTGCTTTGGTGCTCGTCTGCCTGTCAACGCAACAGATCTCAAGCTCCTCCAACTCCCGTACTAGCCGCTCATCATGCACCGACAACCAGTTGGCTTGGGCGGGAGCCCTGCGGCTCAGCGCATCCGCAACTGCGTTGCCCTTCCCAGGTACATAATGTATTTTGAAAGTGTAGTCCCCTAGGAACTCCATCCACCTCCTCTGCCTCATATTAAGGTCCTTTTGATCCAACAAATATTTTAGGCTCTTGTGATCGGTGTATATATCGACCCTTACGCCGTATAGGTAGTGCCTCCACAACTTGAGTGCAAATATCACGGCCGCCAACTCCAAGTCGTGCTCCGGATAATTTCTCTCATGCACTTTCAGCTGACGCGATCCATACGCAATCACACTTCCATGCTGCAATAACACGCAGACCAAGCCACTACCCGAAGCGTCGCTATACACCTCAAAGCCCTCGGTCCCACTCGGCGAACTAAGCACTGGCGTCGTGGTCAACCGTCTCTTCAGCTCCTCAAAAGCTTGCACGCACTCTTGCGTCCACAAGAATTTCTGATCCTTCCTTATCAACTTCGTGAGAGGTAATGCTAACCGCGAGAAGTTTTATACGAAGCGCCTGTAATATCCGGCAAGCCCGAGAAAACTACGGACTTCCGCGACAGAAGGTAACGCAGGCCACTCCCGTATCACAACAATCTTCGCCGGATCCACCGCTATACCTTCCCCACTCACTATATGACCAAGGAACCCTACCGAGGGTAGCCAGAACTCACACTTGGAGAACTTTGCGTAAAGCTCATTCCGCCTCAAAGTCTCCAACACCAAATGCAAATGCTTGAAGTGGTCTTCTTCGCACTGTGAGTACACCAAAATATCGTCAATAAAGACAATCACAAAGCGATCCAGTAAATCTCTGAAAGTCCTGTTCATCAGATCCATAAACACCGATGGCGCATTCGTCAGTCAAAATGGCATGACCGTGAACTCGAAATGCCCATACCTTGTACTGAACGCCGTCTTCGGGATATCACACTCCCTGATCCTCAGCTAATAGTACCCCGACTTCAAGTCCAACTTGGAGTATACCGACGATCCGACTAACTGATCAAAGAGATCATAAATCCTCGGGATCGGGTACTTATTCTTCTCCGTTAGCTTGTTCAACTCTCTGTAGTCGATACACAGCCGCATACTCCCGTCCTTCTTCTTAATGAAGAGGACCGGTGCGCTCCAAGGCGACGAGCTTGGACGCACATACCCTTGCTCCATCAGCTCCTCTAGCTGAACTTTCAACTCTGCCATCTCCTTAGGCGCCAACCTATACGGAGCACGCGACACCGGTTTGGCCCCCGGTACGAGCTCGATGGTGAAATCAATCTCCCGCTGCGGTGGGGCTCCGGGAAGACTATCCGGGAACACATCGGGGTATTCGCAAACCACGGGGATGCTATCCAACGGAGACTTTGGCTCCACAGCCCCCACTATTGCGAAGAACAGCTCTGCACCAGCACGAACTGCCTTCACCACCTGAAGAGCAGACATCAGTGTCTTGCTCGACCCCTTTAGGCCCTCGAATGTAGTCTCCCGCCCTACACCCAGCTTGACCTCCTTCCGGTCACAGTCAATCCAAGCTTTCTGCTCTGACAGCCAATCCATTCTAAAGATCACGTCGAACTATACTAGCGGCAGCAATGACGCTAGCAAGTCAAACTCTTGGCTCCCAATGTGAACCTTTACGGCGCATACCCTGTCCGCACGCATCGAGCACCCATTCGGTAGCAGCACATCCAACTTGTCCTTCGCCATCGAAGAAGGGACTCTGATGCGCGATATAAAGCTTTCGGACAAGAAGGAGTGTGAAGCTCCCGTATCGAACAGTGCCCGTGCCGGACTATCACTAATCACAACAAAGCCTATACAAACAATATTAGGCTAACAAGCAATAGATAACGGTATTAAAGCTAACTTGCTATAAATTAACTCATACCTGTCACCACATCCGCTTGCTTGATGGCCTCCTGCTGGCCCAAGTTATAGACTCTAGGCTGAGTCAGAGCATAGTGGGACGCGGTCGACTCCACCGCTTTGCCCTTCTCCTCGTAGGTAGCTCCTTGTTTCCTTTTAGACTTTGAGCGTCCACTCCAGCAATCACGGGCAAAGTGCCCCGGCTTTCCACACGTGAAACAAGCGCCCGGGGTTCGATTGGTAGTTGCCCCCAAGGCACTTGAAGCAGCTGGACCCGACGTCTTAGCTTTCTTAAAGAATCTGCGGTAGCCCGACTTCGACGTAGTCGGTGCCTTGAACTCCGCTTTCTTACTACCAGATTCCTTCTTCGCTTGGACATTCTTCATGTCCTTCTCCAAGGACCGGGCCGAACTGACCAGGGTCATGAAACCCTGCGCCTTGGGCCCCGACAGTAGCAATCTTAGATCATCTCTTAGCCCTTCGTAGAAGCGGCTCGTCTTGCGCTCCTCGTCTGTGAAGGTAGTGCCGGCATATCTCCCCAACCGAGTAAACTCGTGGAGGTACTCATCAACGGTGCAATCCCCTTGCACCAACTTCTGAAACTCGCTTTCTAGCGCAATTCTCTGCGCCGAGGGGAGGTATCGAGCCATGAATAGTCTCGCAAACTCCTCCATCAGAACTTCGGCCAACGGCCTTCCCCACAACTGATGTAGCTCTAGGTCTTCCCACCATAACCTTGCGTCCCCATCCAAAAGGAACGTCGCTATTGTGATCTTCTGCCACTCTTCCGTTTCCGTCGCAGTCATCACCCTGTTGACCCTTGAGAGCCAATCCTCTGCTTGGGTCGGGGTTTCTGCCCCCGTGAATACCGGTGGGTGAAAGCCCATCACATGCTTCAGTTGTCTTTCCGTTGCTCTCCGAGGCAACTCTGGCTCCAAAACCACTTGCTCAACCCTCCTTTGCTCTGCCGTCTGAAGCGGTACTTGCTCCATAGCAGGAGCAGGCTGCTGCACCTGCCTTGCAGGCTGCGCATTGATCATTGCCATGACCGCTTCTGCCACCAACCTAATGGTCTCGGTAGACGGAGGTGTTGCAGGCGCATCGCTTGGCGCACTGCTCGCCTCTGAACCTGGCCGTTCAGACGGCCCAGCACCACTTCTGGTCACCTATAATCGTGCAAAACACCGATAAGCGACCCAAAAATTACTGCAAACAGCAATTATAGGAACACGCAGGTTCCTCAAACATGTATATTTTCATTCCTAAGTGGACATTCATGGGTTCTTTTCATGTTATAACGATGACGCACACATGTGCTCACCACCCCTTAAAGTGAATTCGTCCATGAATTCATTTAAGCTTGACCGAAACCAGAAGTCTGATACCAATTTGTAACACCCCTATCCGTCACATAGCATATAGCAGTAGGTCCGGCCGAGGCCCGACGCCATATACTACGGACAGACCGGTTGGTTACGCGTTGAAACCATTCAACCAATCATGTCGTCCTACACAACACCTAGCGGAAGCAAATTATTAAGTTGCACAAATTCAAGAACCCTGCCAAGCAGGAATGTCCACTACAGAAGTAACAATAGGAATGAAAATACAAAAGTACCGGCCTTAAGGCCTTACAAGGTTTGCTTAACAAAACATGTCTTGCATACATCGGCTCGCAGGCCGGCTATACATGAAATAAACGGAAAGCATAAAAAGGGTTAGGCCTTCGAGGGCCAGCACCGCAACATGGGCTTTAGCCCGCTATTTTCCGCTCGGCTCCGCAGCACCTGCAAGCACAATCCACCGCCCGGTGGCAAACAAAAGCAACGGTCAGCTATGCTGACCAAATTATAACGATCCCGCCCCCAAAATCGGGGCGGCGATGCTCTTTCCCTGCACTTTATTAGTATAGGCAATATATCAATGTGAATACACATCAACACAGGCGTAGGCTCGCACGGCCACACACCCCGTGCACTCAGGGCACATTCTCGGCGAACCGGCCAACGTCACGTCAATTCAAGCTATAGACGTTCCCATTCCACCACCGCCTCTTGGACGGTCATCCATATGAGCATTTTGTCTTCCTGGCCTTGGTCACGACAATTTAAGCCATAGACCGCCGAAGACCCTCATCCATGCCAACGGTCCTACCGAACGACATAGACCGGGTACGGTTCCGCCTGACCCGTGCTCATATCGCAACGACAATTTAAGCCATATGCGCAGGTCAAGACTCACCGAGTCCCGTTTTCGCCACAACAATCACATAACCCGGTTATGTTCACGTTGGCTCCCCGGCCATCGTGTTGGCAAAACTCGCTTTTGCCCAGTTTTCCGGGTGCACCTTGGAGTTAATCCCCAAGGCTCCCTGTTGCAATCTACCACGTAGAAGACCCGAAAAATGCCCAAACACCCGGAGTCTTCCCCGGTTCATATGCAATGCAACATCACCGATCCGGCTCTACTTGTCCGGATAGGCTTCACACACAATGCCTATGTCCGTTTTCGTATACGGACTCTACACAAGGGGGACTTCACATATCTACCCCAAGGAACGCTCCAACTCTTCGCTCACTCGCGAGAGCGGGCTTCCTATGCAAAGGAAAAGAGGGGGCTTCACATGCCCAAGGATGAGAAATCGTTACCCTTGCATTCTTCCGCGGCGCCATCGAAAACTATACGGTTGGAAAGCACCGCAACGGCGTCGCCTCCGCGGATCTGAACTCGGATCGCGATTCGGAGCTCCGAAGCTCTTCCGGCGGCCGGATCTTGGACTCCTCCTCCAAACTTGCTCTCCCCTCTCTCTAAAACTTAGAGAGAGATTATCCAAGAGAAATAAGGGTTTCAAAACCCTATTCCCGGCTAAAACCCCCCAGGAGCAGCCCCCCACCGTCGGATCCAAAGCCAAGGAAACGAACGGCCCGGATTAAATCCAAAATCATAAAATCTGGGCCGAACACGGGTTGACACACGGCCGTGTGCCTGGCCGTGTAGCTCATTCGCCGTCTCGACCCAAATTGAAAACCAGCACACGGCATGTGACACGGCCTCCGACACGCCCGTGTCGCCTGCGACACGCCCGTGTCGGGACCCGTGTCACGCCCCCCGTGTGCAATAAATCAACACTTTGCAGTCAGAGGGGTACACGGCTTGGTGACACGGCATCGGACACGCCCGTGTCAAACTAGACACGCCCGTGTTCGTGCCCGTGTCATTACCCGTGCACCCAACCGCACAGCACAGGTGTGACACGGCCTGGGACACGCCCATGTCCTAGGCCGTGTTCCACCACACGACTATCGTCGACCTGAACTGGTCGACGACACGGCCCGAGCTCGACACAGCCTCCGACACGCCCATGTTGGGGCCCGTGTCACCAGTACCAAAAATCTGATTTGGCCAAAAACGATCCCCGTCGCTCCTACAACAATTTGGGGTGTTACACCCATGGTAGAAGAATTTTCCATACCATACTTCTTAATCAACTCCTTATTGAACTTAGACTGAGAGATGGATATACCATCTTCAGATTGTCTAACTTGGAATCCCAAGAAGAACTTCAGCTCACCCATGCTGCTCATTTCAAACTTGCCATGCATAAGCTTGACAAATTTTCTACATAGCAACTCATTAGTAGACCCAAAAATGATGTCATCTACATAAATCTGGACTAAGATACTTGAACCTTTGATGCCCCTTAGAAATAGTATCTTATCTATCTTTCCCCTAGAGAACTTATTCTCTAAGAGAAAAGTAGACAGAGTCTCATACCAGGCTCTAGTGCATATTTTAACCCATACAAAGCTTTATGTAATCTGAAGACATGAGAGATAAGTTTAGGATTTACAAAACTTTGTGGTTGTTCTACATAGACCTCTTCCTTCAAAGTACCATTTAGGAATGCATATTTTATATCCATCTGGTAGACTTTATATCCTTTGTAAGCTGCATGTGCTAAAAATAATCTAATAGCTTCTAGCCTAGCTACATGTGCAAAGGTTTGGTCAAAGTCTATTCCTTCCTCTTGCCTATATCCCTTAGCCACAAGTCTTGCTTTGTTTTTAACTATAAATCCATTCTCATCTAATTTATTCCTATAAATCCACTTTGTTCTTATGACATTATAATTTCTAGGTCTAGGAACTAAACTCTATACTTTTCATCTCTCAAATTGATTAAGCTTTTCTTGCATTGCCATAATCTAGTTGGGACCTGAATTGGCTTCTTCAAACTTCTTAGGTTCCATCTGAGAGAGAAAGTTAGAGAACAGAACCTCATTATGAAGTCTACTCCTAGTTATCAAACCAAACCTATCATCACCTATTATTTGATAAATAGGAATGATCTCTAAGGTACCTAATATCTATAGACAGATTCCTACCATTACCTAGTTCTTCAGGTGGAGGAGGATGAATCTCTTCCTCCCCTTGGGCAGTGACCGTATCTTCTATAGGAATAACAACATTGTTTCTAGCCTCTAATTCTATATTAGATGAATCTCCTATATTTAATGTTTCCATCTTAAAATCAATTTCTCTTAGACTAGAATTGTTAGATAGTTTAGTATGTAAAATAGAAGTTTCATCAAACACAACATTAATAGATTCTTCTACCACTTTATGTTTCAAGTTGTAGATCCAATATGTCTTGCTATAATTACTGTAGCCTACAAAAATACCTTCATAGGACTTCTCTGAAAACTTATTTAGATGTCTTCCCATTGTCAAAGACATGGCACTTACTCCCAAAGATTTTGAAATAGGACAGACTTGGTTTTCTGCCTTTCATTTGTTCATAGGGAGTCTTATTGTGACTTTTGTTGATCAGGGCTATATTCTGAACATAATAATCAGTGTTCACAGCCTCAACACAGAAATATTCTGGGAGAGATAAGTCACTTAACATTGTTCTAATAGCCTCAATGAGAGTTCTATTTCTACTCTCAGTAACTCCATTTTGCTGGGTGTTTTAGGAGAGTAGAATTCCTGAAGGATCCCTAGTTCTTTACAGAAATTTGTCATTCTTTCCAATTGAAATTCTGAGTCATGGTCACTTATGAACTTGACCACAGAATAACCCTTTTCATTTTGAATTTGTTTGACAAAATTAGCAAAAATGTCCAGGGTTTCAGATTTTCTCCATAGGAAGAATACCCAAGCAAATCTAGAGTGATCATCTATAATCCCAAAGGTGTAAGACTTCCTACGTAAACTAAGAAATTGCATAGGACCAAATAGATCCATATGAAGTAAGTACAGACACCTCTCGGTGTCTTTGGACTAAATGCTCTTACAGGAGACTTTTGTCTGTTTGCATCTTTGACAAGCAGAATACATGCCTTCTTTGGAGAATATTAGCTGGGGACCATTTCTAACTAAGTCCATAGAAAACAGCTTGTTCATAGCTTTATAATTTAAGTGAGCTAGCCTCTTGTGTCATTGTACACACAAAGAGTCTTTCTCATTTGCTACTAGGCATACAAGAGAATTCTCATTTATGCTTAAGAAATTTAGATAATAGATGTTGCCACTCCTAGTGTCTGACAAGATGATCTCTTGATCACTTGCATTCCTTATCAGAAACTTATCATTGTGGAATATGATTTCAAAACCTATATTACAAAGCTGACTTATGCTTATCAGATTATGGTTCAATCCTTCCACATAAGCCACTTTTGTGATTGTCACTAGACCATAATAAATGTTACCATATCCCTTGGTGAGTCCTTTTTCTGAACCTTCAAAGATTACTTTTGGTCCATCCTTTACTGAAGCATAGTCCCTTAGCAGACTTTTTGTTCCAGTCATGTGCCTGTAAAAACCACTATCCAAGTACCATATTGGCATTTCTATGGTACTTGGATCCACCTGCAATCACAGAATTAATTCACCTTAGGCACCCAAATAGTTTTGGAGCCTTTGTTCCTGTTAGACTTATCTGTGTGAAGCACAACAAGCTTTCTGAACAAATGAATTTATGACTTAAATGAGGGTGTTGTTGGATTGTACCAATAATCTAAGGCAAAGTGCCCCAACTTCCCACAACACCAACATTCAAATCTGTTATATCTTCTCTTAGGCTGCGCCTTTAAAGTTATACTTCTGGGCAACTTTGAGTTGATATTCAGATTCCATGGTAGTGGTGCAACATTGACATCATTACCTTTCAGGTTTAAGTGTTATGCACTGGGACCAAATCTAGGTATTCCTTGGCTCCTTGGATTGATCACTCCTTGTGGTGATTTGTGGGCCTTATAGCCTTTAGATTTTTGTCCTTCCCAGCAAGGCTCTTTATTTACCTTGCTGGTAGTGCACTCAGAACTCATGTGTCTAGGAACACATGATCCCTTACATCTGTTAAAAGTCAGATGTTTGACTGGTTTCTTAGCTGGACCCATTGGGGCTTTACCCTTAGGTTTTGATTTCTTATTTATCTTTTTGTCTTCAATATATCCTACACCACTTCTAAATAGTGTAGAGAATGTATCAATAATATGTAGTACAAACTTAGGTCTTGAGAACTATTTCAGAAGCTGTCTTTCCTGAAGAAGCTTTGCTTCCAAGTCCTTGACAATCTTAGCTTGTTCTACAATAGTCTCAGTCTGACTATGTATTTTATTGGTTAAGTTAATGAGCTTCAGTTTTTGAAGGTCCAACTTAATGTTGGCCCTCTCCAACTATAATGGTACTGCTCTAAAAGACTCTAATTCTTTGGCTTGTTCCTTAACTAGCTCTTTTCTTATAATTAAGGCCTTCGACAACTACTCATAACTGTTGATGAGTGTGTTGAAATCTGCTTCAGAATCTGAACCATGTTCACTAATATTAGAAGAGTGTGAACAAAATTCATTCTCTGATGCTTATCTAGAGCCTGAGTCAATACTTGCAGTAAGAGGTTTTACCTTGGCAGAATTTTAACAATCATGATCTTCTTCTTCTGCTAGGGTCATCAACCCTTGATTAGTACAGTCTTCATTATCAGTGGATGACAGTGTGGTTCTTCTTTTGTAGTTGGCCTCTTCAATGGCCATTAAACCCAACACAGTCTCCTCCTCGTTCTTCTGATTCAGATGAGTCTGTCTCACTATCTTAGAGAGTGGACTGCTTCTTGGCCAAGAGGCTTTTATCAACCTTCTTGTGCTGACCAGTCTTCCAATTTTTAAACTTTTTCTCCTTCCTTTTTTCTGGGCAGTCAGCAATGACATTCCCTTGCCTGTTACAGCAATAGTAAACGATATTAGTTTTAAGATGTTTATTCTGAGAAGAACCATACCTATCCCCAGATTTCTTTTTCCTGGGTTTTTCTGAGTGATCTGTCTTCTTGTGAGAAGAGTCTCCAGCTGGCCCCTTCTAGCTACCATGCCTTCTTATCCTCAACATCTTCTTGAATTGTCATGAGAAGAGTGACAGTTCTTCTTCAGTCATGTCCCCTCCTGATGAGGAGGATTCTGTGCATTCTGAGACAACATTTTGTCTTTCTGAGGGAGCATATTTCTCCCCTACTTTCCTAGATGTCTCAGTCTTTAGGGCCAAAGACTTTTCTCTATTGATTGCTCTTGCTGAGTCTTCTTCAGACTTCTTGAAATTCAGCTGTAGCTCATGAGACATCAGCTTGCCAAATAGAACATGGGGGTCTATATTGGCTAAGTTGCTCATTTCTCTAATAGCAAAAATTTTGATGTCTCATTCCTTATTCAAGGACCTCAACAATTTATCATTTAGTTCATAATTGGTGAACTTCCTGCCATACGTTCTTAGGTTGTCACTATTCTGAAAATTTTCTCAAAACTCTCTGTCACTGTGTCTTTCTTGTCTTGCCTGAAGTCTTCATACTGCTAGTTTAATAGAGATTTTCTGTCATCTCTAGCCTCATCAGTGTCTTCCATGTGTACAATTAATGATTCCCACATTTATTTAGATGTTTTACAATGAATCAAGTTTTGGAATGTGAAGTCATCTATAGCACTAACAATTATATTATGCGCCCTCTTTTCCATAGAGGCCAGAATTATCTCATCCTTATCCATTTCCATGTAGGTCTTAGGTGTCCTTATGTTGGCATCAAGAACTGACACTTTTATGGGTACGAAAGGTCCTTCCAATACAGTGATGTATATTCTTGGATCTGCAACCTCCATGAAGAGTCTAACTATTTCATTCCAAATCCCAAAATTTTTTTAGAGCAGACTGGGAGTTTGATGGAATTATTTTCTCTTTGAGCCATGATTTATTCTTAGTTAATCCTTAGGATTCTCACTAGGTTGTTATACCTTTTCAGTGAACCTCCCTATGATACCAATTGTAAAATGTTTGTTTAGGATTGAGAATGACCTAGATGGGGTGAATAGGTCTAATTTAAATCTTGACTACTATGAATCACAGAAATTTCTTAGTATGATTATCAATACAACCACAACATTCAAATATACAGATGATCTACTGATTACAACATATATCTAAATAAGCAGTCACATCACAATTCACAGCACAACACATAGTAATTTTATAGTGGTTCCCAAATTTATGGGTACATCCATTTTCCCCCTTCACCTATCTAGTAATGAACTAGATTCGGCCAAACTTCTTCTTTTTTTTCCTCAGATCCTCGGATCTTACACCTCAGAACCCAGCTGGCTCTTACAACTCAGACAAGCAATGTCCTACCTCAGATCTTCTTGATCATAAGACTTAGATTCCTCTCCAAGAATCCTACCTCAGAGTGCACCTCCACTCCTACTCCTCAGGCAAACTCTTTTCGTACAACCTTAGAACCTTCCTGTTCCTACAGCTTAGAGAAATTTCTCCTTCTCCTACCTCAGGCACACAACCCCTACCTCAGCCTTTATAATATAGGCTTATAACTCAGAGAAATTAATCTCCAACCCACAGATCTACAAATAGATCTTACAAAATTATAATAACAAAAAGAATTTTGTGTTTAGGAATGTGACCTAGAAAGAAAGAGATTGGTGACTTCTTCTTGATCAGATCTTGATGTGGATTCTTCTCCCTTAAACCTTGCTGTGAAGAAGATGATTCAACTCTTCTTAACTTTTTCAAAGCTTCTTGAAGGAGAAATTAGGGTTGAACTTGTTTGGAGAAGTTAGAAGTTGATCCTCGATCTACCCCCTCTCTACCTTCAGAATTATATAAAATTGATTTAACAGCCTTGATGAGAGGAATGAGAATTATTTTTCTATTTCTGTCAAGTAGATCTTCTTATATAGGCTTTGGGAAAAGTGACCGGCTGCCCCAATTAATCCACTATCATCTGACAGTTCTTACAACTGTCAGAACTTCAGGCTTTGAATTCTGGACTTAGAAGAAAATTCTGTCTTGAGAGCTTCTTCATAAAGGTGTTGACACTTCTGTACTTTGATTGTGTCAACACCAGTCCTGGGTGTCAACATTACTCTTAAAGGGAAGTCGACACCAATCTGTGTGTGTCGACACTCTTGGCTTCTTGTCTCGACACAACTTATGTGAAATGTGTCGACACTAGTCCTGAGTGTCGATACACCTGATTTCTTGTCTGACGGTGTCGACCCAAGTCATGGGTGTCGACACAGCTTTTATTCAGTCTTGACATAACTTATGTAAAGTGTGTCAACACAATTCTTGAGTGTCGACACAGTTGCTTTCTTATTTTACGGTATCGACCCAAGTCCCGGGTGTTGGCCCAAATCCAGGGTACCGACACAGCTTGCATCCAGTCTCGACACTACTTGAATAATGGCTTTTTCTACTGCATCCACCAATCTTCCCAAATTGCCTCGTCCTGTGAACTGCCAGTCCATTGTATGAGAAATTGAGTGACTGCGCGTCCACCCCGATTGATGATTCGTCGTTCCAAGCTACTCAAGGGCTCAACCTGTGCATTCCCTTCTATCGTCACCATCGACGGTAGAGACCCAACCACGTGGGGTGGATATCCCAAGTGTTCCTTAAACTACGATATATGAAACGTGGGATGAATCATTGCATCGGGGAGGGGGGGGGGCTCCACTTGATACACCACCTTCCCCACCCGTGCCAGCACTTTGAAAGGGCCAAAAAAATCTGGGGGACAACTTTTGACAGCCGTGCTCCCATAAGCTCACCTGGAAATACAATTGGAGGCGAATATAAACCCACGAACCAACCTCCAATTCTCGTTCCCGACGCCCTTTATCCGCGAGCACCTACATCCGATTCTGGGCTTGGGCCATGTTTTGCTTCAACATGGTCAGCACCCTTTCACGAGCTTACAGCGTGCAATCTACCTTTTCCAGCGGTGATGCACCTTCTATATATAGTGTGGGTATCTGAGGTTCCTGCCCATAGATGGCCTCGTACAGTGTCATCCATATCGCACTGTAAAATGACGAGTTGTACCACCATTCGGCTAAGGGTAGACAATCCGCCCAACTCCTTGTCCGGTCAACACATGCAGCGTATGTACGATTCCACGCATCGGTTCACCACCTCTGTTTGCCCGCCACTTTGTGGGTGATAGGTTGTTGAGTGATAGAGCTGAACCTGCAAGATGCAAAACAATTCAATCCAAAAGTCACTTATGAAGACCGCATCGCGGTCGCTCACGTTAGCGGTTGGGAGCCCATGCAGCCGAAAAACTGTGTTGAGGAAGGCTCTAGCCACCCCTTCCGCCGTGTTTGGGTGATCCAGAGCTATGAAATGAGCCTGTTTGCTGAGTCGGTCCACCACTGTTAGAATCACTGATTTCCCCTGGATCTTGGGGAGTCCTTCGATAAAGTCCATCAAAATTTCTAGCCAAATGCGCACCGGAATGGTTAGGGGCTGCATCGAGCCCATCGGAAGTTGGTTGGATGACTTGCACGTTTGACAAACCGGGCATTGTTATATGTGAGCATAGACCTCTTGCTTCATGTGCTTCCAATAATATACCATTTTTAAGCGGTGATAAGTTGCAGTGATACCCGAGTGGCCCCCCATAGCACTATCATGATATAAGTGTAGCAGCCGCTTCTTGAGGTACGCATCGTGGTCCACTACGAGCTTCCCCTTTCGGTGGAGCACCCCCCCTCCACTTGTAATTTGGTTCATTAGTGGCATCGATTTCCTTGGCCGTGATGATGCGTTGAAGGTGTTCGTCGTGCTCCCACGATTTCCTCACCGCCTTGAGAAGTACAGATTGAATTACCACTGTTGCCTTGAGCTCCCCCTCCAACTGCTCATATTTCTGGGAGAGAGCATCCCACACGCATTTTCCTTGCCCCGTTTAAACTGAATTTGAAAGTCATTCCCCATCAATTTTGCGACTTACTTTTGTTGGGCAGGCGTCACTATCTTTTGCTCAAGTAGGAATTTCAAACTTTGGTGGCATGTTCTTATGATGAATGGTGCGCTAGATAAATAATGCCTCCACTGATTAACCGCCATCACCACGGCTAGAAGTTCCTTCTCATAAGTAGAGAGACCGACATTCTTCGGTCCAAGCGCACGGCTGAAATAAGCCACCGACTGCCCTTCTAGCAACAACACCGCTCCCACCCTGCGTCCGCCACATCCGTCTCCACTACAAAAGTTTTCCGAAAATCTGGTAGCCTCAGTACTGGGGGCTAGGCTACAACACGTTTCAGCATTTGAAATGCCTCCTCCGCCTCGGGCCCCCAAGAAAAATGGAATTGTTGTAGTAATGACGTGAGAAGTTTGGCTAATATCCCATACCCTCGAATAAAGCGGCGATAGTATCCCGTTAACCCCAAAAATCCGCGTAATTTCTTGAAGTTGGTGGGGGTAGGCCATTCTAACATCGCCTGAATTTTACTGGGATCGGTTTCTACCACTTGGGACGAGATGAGATGGCCCAAATACTGGATTTGTCGCATTCTAAAGTGACAATTGCTACACTTGAGGAAGAGTGTTTGCTCCCTTTAAATGTTGAGTGTTTCCGACAGATGCTCCAAGTGATCCTCCCACGATCGACTGAAAATGAGTATGTCATCGAAAAAAAACCAAAATGAATTTCCGAAGCTATCCCCGAGATATCCAATTCATTAAGCTTTGAAAGGTCAATGGCGCATTGGAGAACCCAAAGGGCATAACAAGGAACTCATAATGTCCGTGATGGGTATGGAACGCGGTCTTGTGAACATCTGCGGGCGCCATTCGAACCTGATGGTAGCCTGCTCGCAAATCCAGCTTGGAGAAGAAAACTGCGTCGTGTAATTCTTCGATCAGCTCTTCAATGACTGGAATCGGAAATTTGTCCTTGACAATATCCTTATTGAGTTTCCGGTAGTCCACGCATAGCCGCCAAGTGCCGTCACTCTTCTTTACCAGCACCACCGGAGAGGCGAAGGAGCTGTTACTGTGATGAATCATTCCCGCTGTCAATAACTCATCCACCATTTGCTCTATGACTTCCTTTCAGATAGGCGGGTAACGGTAGGGCCGAAGATTAACCGGGGATGCTACCTCATTAATTGGAATGTGGTGCTCATGGTGACTGATGGGGGGCAGTCCGCGAGACTCGAGAAAAACATTCAGAAAGCGTTCCAGCAATGCCCTAAATTGGTGCTGCTCCGCGTCTGTGAGAGGCAGACTTCCCTCGGCCGGGGCAATGCAGGTTGGTGCTGCCACTTTGGCAGCCAGAGGAGTAACCGCCGCTGTGTTGGTGCTGGCCCCCTCGAAAGTACCCAGAACCTGACATAACGCTAACATATTGAGCTGGCCCCCCTATTAACCATGTTGTGAAATTTTTGCAGATGTAACCACGTGCTCGCTGGTTGTTGGGATGCCCTTAAGGAGATCTTCTGTCCTTGAGCGACGAACTCCATCTTCAAATTTTGGAAATCCCATTGGACGATGCCAATGGTGACGAGCCACTGTACTCCCAAGACCATCTCGCATCCTCCCAAGGGAAGTATCAACATATCCGAAGTGAAAGAACCCCTTGCATCTTCCATTTGAAACTGCGGGCTTTATACGAGCTCGTGATGGTCTTGCCATTTGCCATGGCGACTTCAAAATTGGGAATAAAGGTCAGCACAAATTGCAACCACACCGTCGTGTCCATGTACAAGAAGTTATGCGTACTGCCAGTGTCAATCAACACATAGATGGGCTGTCCTTCGTAAGAAGCGATGACCCGCATTGTTTGAAAGTGAGTTATCCCATCCAAAGCATAGACCGAGACATGTGGTGTCGGTGTGTCCTCCAGCTGGTCATGCACATTGAGTTCCGCTGTTTGTGGTATGTCCCCCTCATTAGCATCCTCGTCGATCCCTTCGGTAACCAACTCCAAGTCATATGATTGGCGGCGCTCCAAGCAATGATGTCCCAGAGTAAATTTGCTGTCGTGCCAAAAACATAATCCTTTGCTCCGTCGTTCATCCATTTCCGTGGATGAGAGTCGCTTCCCACTTCGACTCGGGCCCCCCCTGCCTGGCCGGTATTGGGTGGTTAACTTGGTGGTGGCCCGGACTCCAACGATTTTGTCGTGGTATGACGTGTGGAATCCCTAGAAAACTGAGTCCAGGAGCCGGTGGAGTGTCGCCTGTGGGAACAGAGCAACCACTGCTCCTCTATTCGGGCCATAGAAAACAAGTCTTGAAGAGATTTAGGTTGGAACATCCGGACGAAGTATTCAATTTCACCCTTCAGCCCGCCCAAGCAAAAACTGATGGCGCGGTCCTCTGGAATGACCACGCGGTGGAGGAGAAGATCAAACTCATCTAAATAACTCTGGACGGATCCTTTCTGCCGCAAGTTTTTCAATTCGCTGAGGGGATCATCAAACACCATCGAGCCAAACTGGCTATGGAGCGCCTTACAATATTCTTCCCAAGACGGCCACTATCGTGTGAGGCGAGTCTTCATATAGCCCTGATGCCAATAGAGGGCCTTGTCTTCCATGTGCACTGAGGCGATGCACACCTTCATATCCTCCGCTATCCCATCCACCTCGAAAAATTGATCACATTTGTAAATCCAATTCAGAACGCCATCGCCAAAAAATCGGGGAAAATCGATGCGGGAGAAGAGAGTGGCCACGTGATGGGGGTTGGCAGCATGGTGCCAACTGTCGGATGGGGAAAAGGATCCACCCGCACCGCCCAACATCTCGGCCCTGAGGGTGGAGAGGATCTCGCGGACCTCCTCGGAAGTCCAGCTCTGTTGCTCCGAGAGGGTTTGTAACCCACACGCGGGGATGTCGTGGCTCTACCGGAGAGCATCCATGTCGTTGGAGGACTCCTTCGACCACGTAGCGTTTGAAACCGACATGATGAGGTTAGGATCGTGCTGCTCTGATACCTTGATGCAACTTCCTTCCAATTTACAAACCACAAATGACTATTTCCACAGGCTTAACAAGAAGAAACACTCATACCATAACATTCACAACTGTTGAATTTTCCGGATCATGGAATGAGCGGGGGTTATCTCAACAAAGAATGCTAAACACAACCAGAGATACATGCAGTAACAAGAAACTTTATTGATCACAACAATCTTTTTACAAGGCGAGACATACATGACGAGACATGATTCCGCCAATATACCAAGCAGAACAAAATACAAGGCAAATCTAACCGCGTGGACTCAAAGAGTAGCCACTGATTCTACTTCACTACAGAGTCCGCACAGACCGCCTAGTCTGCCAAACCACGAACTAACCGAGCGGACAGACCATTATTCCAATGCAAGCTCTACTTGCCAATCAGCAAGCCGCCTAGCTGCCTGACCGCGCAATCTGCTGCTACCGAACTGAATAGGCTGCCTGAAGTAGACGATTTAATGAACCCCGAAACAAGTTGCCAAAGAGAAAACTGCCTGATTGATGTCCGCGACCTGCTGTTAACCGCCTGTTACTTAACCGCAGAGTTCACACTATCCCTGACCACAATCAGAGCCAAGTACTGGCTTTCCAGCGCTATCCGCACAACCTGCACAGCACAAACCGGTCAACTCCATTAACCCGGGCGGATACCAAAATCCAGTCCGCAGCAATTGTTCGCGGGCTCACTTACTGTTCATTCTCTCTATCCTTGACGTGACAGATGGGTCCTATTTATAGGCACGGTGAGGAGTGTGGTCACCGCTCTAGCCGATTGGATCACTATCACCATCCCACGATAAACACCAAGCAGTCCGCTTAGTCCGCCGCGACCTTGTGCGATAGCCAGCCCGCCTCAGCATCACCAAGGCCGGACTGACTTCCCAGTCCGCCTTGTTGCAAAAGGGCTGTCAGACTTGGTCGGAATCCCGCAAGACTCTGCATCAACATTGCCTGTCCGCCATCCTGCGGATACCGCACAATCAACTCCCCCCAAGTTTGCAGTCAAGGCACCAAGCCAACTACCGAACTTGGCAGACAATGAAAGCAGTCCACCCACCTTGCGAACACAGCATCATTCCGCATAGCTCCGAGTCCGAAGCTAGGCATCAAGCTGACAGCTGTCGGACTCAGCAAACAAGGCTCCAGTCCGCGCGCTGAGGCAGACACTTGTACCAGTACGTCAAGCTCGACGAACTCCAGCATCAATTCGCTCTAACCGGTGAACCCTGTGGCTACCACTAGCTGCACCACAAGAGATAAACCAAGACATCTGCCATGCCGGTCTGTCGAGCTCCAGTCCAGTCCGCACCTTGCCGGACTCCGCGAATAGAGGAGCTATCCGCTTGGTTATCATCTGGGAACATACTGCTGTCTGAGCAAAAACCGGTCTAGTTGGCCGCCTCCTCTGTTCGCACAGACCGCGTGAACAGACCGCTAAGGCCGCCACTTCCAGCACATCCGCTGACTTGATTAACTGCCAGTCCTATCTGTGCAGTCCGCGCGGACAGATCGCCCTGGTTGCCTGGCCATCAGCTAACCGATGCCTTATTGCTTACCTGCCTATCCTCCTATCCAGACCGCACATGCCGCGCGGATAGAACTCCCAAGTCGCGCAATCTGCCACTTTCACTTCACAATTTTCAACACTCCCCCTTGAAGTGATAAGTGGCAAGTAACCCCAGCAGTTCCTATAACCTTGCACCTGGTCCCTTTGATAGTGCCTCCGAGAAGATGTCCAAGACATAGTCCTCGCTTTGCCTATCCCGGACCATAAGGAATCCCTCCAGCATCTCCCAAAAGGAGCCATTCTTCCCTCTGCCTTCTTTAGCTTTGACCTCCACTTATGCGTCATAGGAGTATCACCAACGACCTTGGTCACAAGGTCCCAAGTCTCGTCTCCCTTGAGAATAGTCACCTCCTACCCCTTGGTGTCAATCACCTCCTTAACTCCAGTGGTGTCCTCATAGCTAGAAGATCCTTGCTTGATCTGAGGGTCTGCAAGGAAACATGAGATGAAGCTTACCGTGTTTCCTTCACTGTATTGAGCTGGTAGGTTGGTGATCCTCTTCGATCTACGAAGACCTTGATCACAGCTAACCACCTCCGCTGCAACTCCTGAACTAGCTCCAATCTCGGTCAAACCTGGAGCATCGCTCCCAGTGCTATCTGAACAAGAAGCCACCGCCTTGGAACTAGAAGCACCTAGAGCATCGCTCCCCCTGCTTCCTGAACCACAGGCACCTAGAGTACAACTCCCCTTGCTTCCTGAACCAGAAGACACCGTCTTCGAACCAGAAGCACCTGGAGCATCGCTCCCCCTGCTTCCTGAACCTGACGACACTGTCCTGGAGCTAGAACATCTTGGATCTCCTGGTGACTTAGGCAGCTTTAATTGTACCTTTGCAGTTGCCTCCTTATGCCCATTATCTAACCTGCTCACCTCTAGCTCAACATATGAGTTATCCCAGTATGACGTCAGCTCATCAAAGACTACGTCTCTCGACACAATGAACTTCTTCGTTACTGGATCCATGCACCTCCATCTCCTCTTCCACTCATCATACCCAATGAAGACTAGCTTTGTCTTAAGAACACAAGGAGATTGTACATAGCAGGTAGACCCAAACACTCGAAAGTGATTCACACTGGGCTTTACCCCGAACATCAACTCATACAGAGTCTTTACGTTGATCAGATCTAGAGGCATCTGATTGATGACATGTACCGCGCAGGCTATCCCTTCCGCCCAAAAAGTCTTAAGAACGCCTTTGCATCGAAGCCAACACTTGCAGGTCTCCGTCAACAAACGGATCATCTGATCTGCAACATAACCTTATTGCGAAGTATCTCCACAAGAGAGCTCTCTCCGGATGTCATGCTTTCTGCAGAAGTTAAAGAACTCAGTAGAACCGAAATCACCTCCGATTCCTGCTCTCAACTTCTTGATCCGCAAGCCAAGATGACCCTCCACAACCTTCTTGAACTCCACAAACAAGCGAAACATGTTCGACTTCTCCTTCATGAATTATACCCAAGCATACCTTGAGTACTCATCAACCAATAACAACATATACCTGCTGCCTCCAAGACTGGCAGTGATGGTCGGCCTCAGCAACCTCCCATGGATAATCTCCAATGGCCTTTTGCACCTTGTCTGTGCCTTATCAACCTTGAAGCGATCAGCTTCTCCGTGTTGACATTCCGTGCAACCACGACCGTCCCTGAAGGATAACAAGTTAGGCAAGCCTCCTACAAGACTTTTCACCATCATTGCTTTCAGCTTGTCCATCCCCACATACCCAAGTCTTTCATGCCAGATAGCTGCACTATCAATGGTCTTTATCCGATCAGAACTTGTTGACGTCTCAACTAAGTTCTCCCCCTTACTCCCAAAATGAGCAACATTCACGGAGTGAAGGATAACCTTACACTCCTTCCTGATGTGGCCTAGATGCTTGCACTTATAGCACCTTGATCCTTCCTTCCTCTTTGAATCACGCCTAGGAGAAACACTCCTCTTTTGCTGATCTAAAGTAGAAGAATAAACCTCTGCAGCCACCTTCCCTTTCTTGTTGAACAACCCAACAAGAGAAGTCCACATCTCCGCAGCTGACCGACATCCGTCAATGTGGTCCAAGAGCTCCGATGAGATCAACTGCTTGAGGATCCCTTCCGCTTTCGCATTTCTCTCCTCCCAAGCTCTCATTGCTTCAGCATTGCCAGTGACAGTAGTAATACTTTGCCTTTCTGCTCCGCAAACCACCTCCCAGAGGTCCTCACCCAAAAGAAAGCTCTCCACACAAGACATCCACTTCTTAAAGTTTCATATGAGTTAGGAGATCAATACCAAGATCTCTTGCTAGTCCTACTTCCATGGTCCAACACTTGTTTTCTCTTCACAAGAGCAATAACAACTTCTAGTTGATCACTGCTTATCCATTCCAATCTCCTCTGATACCATATTTAATTTTCCGGATCTTGGACTGAGCAGGAGTTATCTCAACAAAGAATGCTAAACACAACCAGAGACACATGCAGTAACAAGAAACTTTATTGATCACAGAAATCTTCTTACAAGGCGAGACATACATGGCGAGACATGATTCTGCCAATGTATCAAGCAGAACAAAATACAAGGCAAATTTAACCGCGCAGACTCAAAGAGTATCTGCCAATTCTACTTCACTACGGAGTCCGCACAGACCGCCGAGTCCGCCAAACTGCAAACTAACTGAGCGGACAGACCGTTATTCCAATGCAAGCTCTACTCGCCGATCAGCAAGCCGTCTAGCTGCCTGAGCGCACGATCTGATTCTGCCGAAATGAATAGGTCGCCTGAAGCAGACGACTTATTGAACCCCGAAACAAGTTTCCAAAGAGAAAACCGCTTGATCGCTGTCCGCGACCTGCTGTTAACCGCCTGTTGCTTAACCACAGAGTCTACACTATCCCTAACTGCAATCAGAGCCAAGTCCTGGCTTTCCAAAGCTATCCGCACAACCTGCACAACACAAACCGGTCAACTCCATTAACTCGGGCGGATACCAAAATCTAGTCCGCAACAATTGTTCGCGGGCTCGCTTACTATTCATTCTCTCTATCCTTGATGTAACGTAGGGGTTCTACTTATAGGCATGATGAGGAGTGTGGTCACATCCCTAGCCGATAGGATCACTGCCACCATCCCGTGACGAACACCAAGCAGTCCGCTTAGTCCGTCGCGACCTTGTGCGATAGCCAACCTGCCTCAGCATCACCAAGGCCGGACTGACTTCCCAGTCCTCCTTATCGCCAAAGGGCCGTCATACTTAGTCGGCATACCGCAAGACTCAACATCAACATCACATGTCTGTCATCCCGCGAAGACCGCACAGTCCGCTCCCCCCAAGTTTGCAGTCAAGGCACCAAGCCAACTGCCAAACTCGGCGGATAATGAAAGCAGTCCACCCACCTTGCAAACACAACATCAATCCGCATAACTCCGAGTCCATAGTTAAGCATCAAGCTAACAGTTGTCGGACTCAGCGGACAAGGCTCCAGTCTGCGCGCCGAGGCGGACACTTGTACCAGTCCGCCAAGCTCGGTGAACTCCAGCATCAATCTGCTCTAATCGATGAACCCTGCGACTACCACCAGCCGCACATAAATAGCTAGACCAAGGCATCTTCCATGCCGGTCTGCCGAGCTCCACTCCAGTACTCATCTTGTCGGACTCCGCGGATAGAGGAGCTATCCGCTTGGTTACCATTTGGGAACATCCTGCTGTCTGAGCAAAAACTGGTCTGGCTGGACGCCTTCTTTATTCGCACAGACCGCGCGAACAGACCGCCAAGGCCGCCACTTCTAGCATATCCGCTGACTTGATTAACTTCCAGTCCTGTCTGCGCAGTCCGTGCAGACAGATCGCCCTGGTTTCCTAACCATCAGCTAACCGCTGCCTTATTGCCGACTTACCTATCCGCCTATCAAGACTGCACAGGCCGTGCGGATAGAACTCCTAAGTCACGCAATCTGCCACTTTCACTTCACAATTTTCAACAACAACAAGCATCCAACAAAGATATAAGATAATACCACATAATGATCAATCCTAAGGAGGAAGAAGACCCCTGAACGGATGATCTGCCGAAGGAGAGGGAACAACCATTCCCTACACAATAACTCACAAAAGAAATCAGTTTTCCCAATAGTTCAAGCATACACAAACCCTAGACAACAAGCTATTTAAACTAAGACAGAAACCCCTCAAAAATACCGAAAATACCCTCCCAACACCCGCGCCAACCTGCGCGCACCTGCTGAGAACCATGTGCGCACCCGCTGAGAACCATGTGCGCACCCGCTGAGATTGGGTCGGATCACAAACACAATGATTTTGGTCGCAACTCCATCAAATATATCGCTTGGTTTTGTTCAGGAGGGAACTCTCCGATGCTAATTTTGTGTATTCATCGGTAAATCTCTTGGGATTTTGGTTCCCTCGATTCCCTTCAGATTTTGGTTCTTTGCATTCTCGTGACTTTCCGTGAATTGAAGAGTGGGGATTCAACAGTAAAAAACTTTAGCAATTATTGGTTTGCCAATTTTCTTTGTGAAATGGGAAACTAGGGATCATATTTAGGCTCTATTTGTTTGGACGTTTAGGTGCTCTGTTGTAACGCCCCCGATTTTTATTTGATGTGGTATCATCATATTTATAACGCCAGGGAGTTACTTTTTACGTCATGTTGACGGCGCTGCACCGTTAGTGCGTTTTCGCGTCCGTTGGGTCTGTTTGACCAGATTTTGGGATTTTGATTGGATTGAATGTTTTCCTTGATTGAAAGGATGAAGTTTTGAGGTTTTGGACTTGTCCAGTTTTATTGCGATCCAAGCATTTTCGAGTCTCGGCGCGTGTTTGGATCTTTGTGATGATTTTTGTTTGTGTAAGCATTTGATGATAGTGTCTCAAGAATGGTGCATCGGATTCTAGGGTTGTCTTCGCTGTTAAATTCGTTTAATTTGATGCGCGTTTGAGCCTCCATTTTGAACTTGTATTTCCTTGTTCAAACTATTTTAATATGATTATTATTATATTAAAGCCTTATGCTTCGTTCTGAATCTCGAGAATCCCTCCTATTGATTCTCGAGAAGCCCCCCTTAAGGGTAGGTTTTCGTCGAACAAAGGCGAGAGATGAATTTTGGGGGCTATCTGGGGTTTGACGAAGCGTCGAATGGCATTCTACAAACGACGAACTGGGCGTTCGACGATCGTCGAACGATTCTGGGTTCGACAAATGTCGAACAATCAGGTTTCGTCGAACGAGTTTTGTGTTTGACGAATTTCGACCAGAGTTCGTCGAACGGGTTTTGTGTTCGACGAATTTCGAACAGAGTTCGTCGAACGGGGTTGTTCTTTCTTCTTGTTCTCGAGAAATTTTGCTTGTACTCGAGAACTGTCCTTCATTCTCGAAAAGTCCATTTCAGTACTGCTGGGTATTGTATCCATAATAACCTAGATTTGTATGAAGTCACCCTTGAACTAAGATGAATTAGGTTGTATTTGATTTCCTATTCTAGTTATCTGTTTGCAGGATTTATTGCCAAGTGTAGACCAATGTCAGTCTACAGTGGGTCATCAAACACGGGACCATACAATGTAATTCCTCATTATGTGATCCAAGGTGTTGACTCATGTATAGCCTCTCTATTGGGATACACTTCTTGTTCAAGCACATGAACTAATGTATGAAGACTGGATGCTATTTGGAATGAAGAACTCAAGTTTCATTAAGCTGAGAGAATTCTAAGTGTTGTAATCGAGTAGCTCTCTTAGTACTCGAGTAGAATCCTTAGAATCACTCGAGTAAATCTGGCATGTAATTCGAGTGTGGAAGTGGTTCCCGAGTAGCTTATATCCAGCACTCGAGAAGGCAAGTCCAGCACTCGAGTATACCTGCTCTCATTCTCGAGTGTTCATGTTTATCTCTCAGAAAGTTTTCTAAGTCAAGTATTCGAGTAGTCTAGCTTAGTACTCGAGTAGTTGAGAAAATTAAGTCGAGTGACAGAAAATAGTTCTCGAGAAAATTCTTAAACCACTCGAGTGGGATTTCTTTGTACTCGAGTAGTTCGTCTAGTACTCAAGTATTCCAGTTTCAGTTCTCGAGTGATCAATTTTTCATCCAGAATTTTCTCCAAGTCAAAGCTCTCGAGAAGCTCAAGTCTATCTCTCGAGATGTATGTCTAGCACTCGAGTGATCCATTAACCACTCGAGTGATTTACTTCTACATCTAGAATTTCCAAAAATGCCTCTTCTCGAGTAGTCAGAATCTCTCACTCGAGAGCCAGTTCATTCACTCGAGTAGTATTGATCTCACTTGAGTAATGCTGAACCGTTTTCAAACAAATTCTTTAAGTCCCTGTCAGATCGAATTTTTGAATTCCATGACATGACTGGTCCACGTGGCCATCATTAATGACGTTTATTACCGTTAGGGAGATCTTATAAAAGGTCATGTCATTATGACTAACTCTAAATGTGTTATTCTAAGTTTTCTGGATCGGCCGACATTTTAAAATCTACAGAAGCCGTCGTTCTTCTTCAAGATCGCCAAGGCTACTTGCGATCTAGAGAGATTTACAGATCAAGGGATTCATCTTTCTCCATCTACTCCTTGATCGTGTGAGTCAAAGTTTCTCAGAACAAGATCGATCCGAGAGTCTTCTTCTACAATTTCTGATAAAGCCGCAAAGTCCAAGGAAGAAGTCCTAGGGAGAGATTTTCAGATCTGAGAAGATTACTGTTTATATTCTACAATTTCTTTTTAATCTTGTAGGAGATTATTCTCCGAGTGTAGGAGATCTGTTCTTCGAGTTGTAGGAAGTTTTCATCTTCTGAGTGTAGATCCCTTTTTGGATCGAGATATTAGGAACATTGTTCCGAGTAGTAGGATCGTTTTGATCCGAGATTAGTGGAGTAGCCGAGTCTAGTACTTTGCTTGATTAGTGAGTGGAAAGTGGACGTACCCAAGATTGGGGAACCACTATAATTCTTGGTGTCCTTTGTGAATGCTTGTTTATTTCTTGTGTTTTAGATCGCTAAAGTTTTTTTCCGCAAAAAGTAGCACAACTCACCTATTCACCCCCCCTCTAGGTGATTTAGGAAGACAACTTAGACGTTTTTCAATTAGTATCAAAGCAAGGTTTATCATTAAATGGTTAACACCTCGATCAAATCTGCCCCAAGTTGTCCTTGAGTTATTCAAGCATGGACAGAGCCAAAGATTTTGCCAAGCTTCCTTTGTGCACAAAGAATAATTTTGCAATGTGGAAAGAATGGATAAAATTCATTATGGAAGCTGTGGATCCAAGGATCTTCATGATTATTGAAGAAGGTCCTTATAGTCCCATGATCGCCTCCACTATAGATGCTACAAATCAAGTTCCTAAGAAGTTGATGGATCTCGACAAAGATGAGATTGCACTTGTCTCCTTAGACAAGAAAGCCAAAAATATTATAGCAAGTGCAGTCGATGATTCAATGTTGCAGAATTTAATTCACTGCCAATCTTCTAAGGAGATGTGGCAGTCTCTGATCATCTTGATGGAAGGTACCTAAGAAGTAAGGGATGAAAGAAGATCTCTTCTGAATCAGAAGTATAAAGCCTTCCGGCAAGGACCCAAGGACACCATTGCTGACACTTTTGAGAACTTCTTCAAGATAGTTAACGGCCTAAGAGTATATGGCCGAGTCTTCACAAATGGAGAGCTGAACGACAAGTTTCTGAGGTCCCTAACCAAGGAATAGGACATCAAAGTCTGTGCCATCAGAGAATTTGGCAAGTTAGCTGAGACTAATCCTAAGAATCTCTTTGGAAAGCTAATGTCCAATGAACTTCAAATTAATTCTAGAAAAGCTGAAGAAGAGAAGAGTTGATTCTCTCCTAAGGAGAAGTCTGTCGCTCTGAAGGCAGACAACTCAAGGAAGGGCAAATCTGCTTCACCTGCCCCCTCTCAAGTAGAAAGTGAAGAAGAATTATTTGAGCCAAGCACTTCAGGCTCAGAGCAATCTGAAGGAGAGTTCTCACTACTCTCAAGACAGTTTAAGAAATTCTTGAACAAGAAAAAGCAATGGAGAGGCAAGGACGCCTCATACAGAATATCACGATATGATGGTGATCGATGGAAGAAGCGATCAGGTTGCCACGACAGGTATAAGTCTAAACCGAACAAACATATTTCTACTGACATAGTTTGTTACTATTGTAATAAGCCAGGTCATGTAATTGCTGATTGCCCCCACAAGAAGGAGGGTGGCAAAAGAGAGGAGAAGAAATCTTCTTACCATAAGAAGAAAATAGAGAGAAACCTGGTAGCCAAAAAGGGCAAGACTCTCAGTGACACTGACTCATCTGAGTCAAGTGAAGAATAGGAAGTCTACTTTGGGCTCATGGCACATTCTGACGATGAAGAAGAGCCCTCGTACACTGGGGAGGTAAAAGCTCATACTCCCCTCTCTGAATCTGATGTCTCTGATCATGATCATGAGGACAGCTCTTCTGACGATGAGTCTGAACTCATGGCCCAGTATAAGGAGTTGATCAAGGCCTACGACAAATGTCGAAAGGTCGTGAAAACTCAGGCTAAAGAGATAAAGTCACTAAAGGTCGTAGAGAGCTCTCTGAGAGAGGAAGTCGTTAAGATGGACTCACTCAGAAAAGACTTAGATACTGCAGTTGATGAGTATAATAAGGATGTCAAGCACCTTGATCTGAAAGAAGAAATCATCAAGGGATTGGAAGAGCAACTTGAAGCTGAAAAGAAGCTTGTTGAAAGCTTCTCAAAGCCCACGACTATCCTTCCATTAGTTGCTGAATTCTCAGCTCAGACTAAGGGTGCTAGCCAAGGCCATGTTGAGGCTCCTAGTAAATCCTCTAGGAGAAATAAGGCTCAACGGAAGAATAAGGCGGTCAAGAAGGCTTTGGCCAAGGAGAAGGGGAAAGCTCCACAAGATCAAACTACATTTAAGAAGGTTGTTTTTCCTACTAATAAGTTTGATCTTGACTCCTCATACGGTCACTTCACTAGTCCTACTTATGTAGAGCCCAAGTCAAGGTTCCAAGGATGGACTCGCCCTCGAAACTTTGGTAAAAGTATCTTTAAGGCACCTTATGAAGAGATCACTCTTCAGAGCTATGACCCTTTTAATCATGGTCATAACATCAAGAAGGCTCCAAAAGTAAAGCCTATTGTTGAAAAGCCTATGAAGGAGAAGAAGCCATGTGATTGTCTTCACCATGAAGCTTTTACCTCTAAGAATGCTGCCCTTGCAAGACCAGACTCTCCAAAAGTCAAGCAGGAGGGAGTAAGGCAAAGATACAATAGGTTTGACTGTTGGTGCTGTGGCAGAATTGGTCACTTTGCCATCGATTGCTGGTTTAATCCCAGAAACTATGTTACCCCTCAGGTTAACCGTATAAGAAAGACCGCTCACATTGTTAATACATGTAGGGGGAGCAAGCTAACTAGAGACCAAAGATCCAAGCAAGTTTGGGTTCCTAAGGCAAACTGACTTGTGATTGCAGGTATGTCCAAAGACCACCAAAACTCCAATCTGGTACTTGGACAGTAGATGTTCTCGGCACATGTCCGGGACAAGAAGCCTACTTTAGAATTACTCACCAGTCGTGAACGGACCAAAGGTCATCTTTGGAGGTTCTGACCGAGGAATTACGAAAGGCTATGGTATGATTACTAACGGTAGTGTATCCTTTTCGGATTTGTCTTCTGTTGAAGTATTGGAACACAATCTCATAAGCATAAACCAACTATGCGATAAAGGATACATAGTTGAATTTCATGCCGATAAGTGTTTGATAAAGTCTGTTGATAATTTGGAAACAATTTTATCAGATACTCGTAGTAGGAATATATTTTGCTTAAATTTTATTTGTATAGACTCTTCTACACCAGTGTGTCTTTTGGCAAAAGATAGTGCGTCTCTTGTTGACCAATGACACAAGAGATTAGCACATATATCTAAACTATTAATAAATTATTTTCCCTGAACTTAGTACGTGATGCCCCGAATGTTAAGTGCGCTAAGGATGGACCTTATCATGTTTGTGTAAAAGGAAAGAAAACAAGGGCTACTTTTAAAAGCATCATAGGCAAAGACTTTAATAGGTGTTTACACCTACTTTATATGGACTTGTTCAGTCCACTGTAAGTTAGAAGTTTAGGAGGTAAGGATTATACGTTGGTTATTGTTGATGACTACTCGCGCTTTGCGTGGGTGTTCTTTCTAAAATACAAGTCAGATACCTTCGACATCTTTATAAATTTTGTTAGGCAGATCCAGAATGAATACAACTGTTCCATAGTCAAAATTAGAAGTGACAATGGAACTGAATTCAAGTCTAGGGCCATGACAGAATTTAGTGAAAGCCTAGGTATCTTTCATGAGTTTTCCTCTCCCCATACTCCACAACAAAATGGAGTAGCTAAAAGAAGGAATAGAACAATCATAGAGGCCTGCAGGACTATGTTGAGTGATGCTTCACTACCGCAGTACTTCTGGGCTGAAGCCATCAACACTGCATGCCATGTGTAAAATCGAGCACTCGTAAACAAGAACCACAATAAGATGCCTTATGAACTTCTAAAAGGCAGGAAGCCTATAATTTCATATTTTAGAATCTTTGGTTGTAAATGTTTCGTTCTTAACAATGGTAAGTATCATACTACTAAATTTAGTGAAAAGATTTTTGAAGGTATTTTTGTAGGGTATAGTAGTCATAGTAAGGCATATATGGTATTTAATAAGAAAACCCAGGTGGTTGAAGAATTTATACACGTTGTATTTGATGAGACGAGCTTGCTGCAATGCAGCTCTTCTAGTGTGTTTGTTGAAGATGCAAGTTCAAGGCTGAAAGAACTCAACTTGAGTGAGCCGATGGAACAAAAAGGTGAAAAGTTCATCAAGATCACCACTCCAACCCCTATTGGAGAGGTTGATGATCAAGATGAAGAAATTCCCCAAGCTGATGAAATCACTCCTGTAGTTGAAGACACTCCGGATGCAAGGACTCTAAAGCTCAGACATTTGAAGGATCGTCCCATGGATCAAATCATAGGAGATCCCCAGGATGGTGTCAAAACTCGTAGAGATACAACTAATGAGAATTTGTATTTGAGTTTTCTCACAGGTTGAACCAAAGAAGTTTGAGGAAGCAAACTCGGACGCATCATGGATTATGGATATGAAAGAAGAGCTAAATCAGTTCAAGCACTGCAAAGTATGGAAACTTATTCCAAGACCTAAAGGCAAGAACGTCATCAGGACAAAGTGGGTCTATAGGAACAAGATGGATGAGGATGGGATGATCATAAAGAACAAGGTCAGGCTCGTCGCCAAAGGATACAGATAGGAAGAAGAAATCGACTTTGACCAGACATATGCTCTAGTGGCTAGGCTGGAGGCAATCAGGTTGTTCCTAGCATATGCTAAACTTAAGGGCTTCACTGTCTATCAGATGGACGTGAAGTCTGCCTTCCTTAATGGTGACATCAAGGAAGAAGTGTATGTGAAACAACCCCCAGGTTTCGTTGACTCTAACTTTCCTGATTATGTTTATCTTTTATCTAAAGCTTTATATCGTTTGAAACAAGCTCCTCGAGCTTAGTATGAGACGATGTCTAAATTTCTTATTGAGAACAAGTTCACAAGGGGAAATATAGATAAGACATTATTTCTTAGGAAAATTAAAGACAAGATTCTGCTAGTGCAAATCTATGTCGATGACATTATTTTTGGCTATACAGACGACAACCTCTGCAAGAAGTTTTCTAAACTTATGCAAGGGAACTTTGAAATGAGCAGTATGAGTGAGCTGAAGTATTTCTTAGGACTTCAGGTGAAACAATCAGAAGATGGAATTTTTATCTTGCAGACTACGTTCACCAAGGATTTGATTAAGAAATTCGGAATGGAGAATGCAACCAACTCCAATGGGTTCAACTATATATCTGGACAAGGATGAGAAAGGGAAACCTTTTGATGAAACCAATTACAGAAGCATAGTTGGATCCTTGCTCTACCTTACTGCCAGTAGACCAGACATAATGTTCTCTACATGTGTATGTACTAGATTCCAAGTGAAGTGTAAGGAATCTCACTATGCTGCTGCAAAGCAGATTTTGAGATACCTTAAAGGTACACCGAATCTTGGCTTATGGTACCCAAGAAGTAATGATAGTGAACTAATTGGTTTTTCAGATGCGGATTTTACAGGTAGCAAAGATGATAGGAAGAGCACTTCCGGGACTTGCCAATTCCTAGGAAGAAGACTCATTTCCTGGAGTAACAAAAAGCAAAATTGTGTCGCAATCTCAACGGACGAGTAAGAATACATTTCTGTCGGCAGTTGTTGTGCACAATTGCTTTGGCTAAAGAACCAGCTAGAAGACTACAATATGAAAGTCAAATACATCTCATTATTTTGCGACTCCTCCAGTACAATAGCAATAGCAAACAACCCAGTCTCTCACAGCCGGACAAAGCACATAGAGCTAATATACCATTTCATCCGGGAGAATGTGGAGCATGGGGACATAGATCTGCAGTATGTTCTAACAGATAGGCAAATTGTAGACATTTTCACGAAGCCGCTGGACGAGACCAAGTTCAGTTTCTTCAAAACTGAACTAGGTATGCTCAACAAAGAGGAATAGACAAGGTGGACTCATTTCACAGCTCAGAATTTAAGGTTTGGTCAAAAGGTTAGAAATTTCTCTAAGTGGACTTCATTTCTCGAGACAAAGAATGACTACTCGAGAACTCAAATATGTCTACTCGAGTACTTCTCTGAATTCTCGAGAACTAAGTAAGTCACCCGAGTGCTATCACTCGAGTACTAA
Source organism: Platanthera zijinensis (assembly GCA_039513925.1). NCBI lineage: Eukaryota > Viridiplantae > Streptophyta > Magnoliopsida > Asparagales > Orchidaceae > Platanthera > Platanthera zijinensis. Next base: position 15,619,078 of record CM077083.1, read on the forward strand.
ACTTCTTCTCGAGAAGTAGAATTAGATCACTCGAGTACTGTCATACCTCCTCTCGAGTACCTCTATTCCACCACTCGAGTGTTGAAGTTCCCCTCGAGAAATGCCCATCAGATTCTGTATTCCTTCAAATTTTTCAATTTCAAAACCCGCATCCTTTTCGTCGCTATCTAAGGTATGTTTAAGCTTATTTATACTCCTAATCATCATTCCTAGGATTATATAAATAGAAAATTTTGGATTTCAAGAATCTACTTGAGTTCAATCCCTCTCTCTCTCAAAAAAACTCTTTGTCTTTCGCCGCTTCTACAAAGCACGCCATAGTCTCCTTCATCCTCCAATCATTCACTCGCAGCTCACTGAAGGAAATGGTGCCGCCGTTAAAGATTGGAGTGGACAGTGAGTTGGTCATCGCCGACATCGCAGAGTTATCAGACGATTTCAGGAATTTGTTGATTCTTCTCGACACAGCGGGTTTGACATTCGTCCTTCAATAGCCGTGCAAGATACTTTTTCTAGACGTTGAAGAACTTTTCAAGAACTTAAAAGTCAAGGGGAATGGAAAAGTGTTGAAGACCAAGGTCAAGGGCATCAAGGTTAAACTTACCAAAACCTTTGTTTCAAAACTTCTTAAGATTCCTGTAGTGTATGAAGAAGATGACATAACAAATGAAGATTATGATAGAGCTTATAGCTTCTGTGGCATATCTGAGGTTATCAAGAATATCCGTCGTCCAAACCTGAATGCTGAAGAAAAACTCTTGGTTGATATTTTGGGAAAGGTTTTACTATGCAAAACCTCTTCTATAAGTTTAATTTCTACAGACCTTTTCTATATGATAACAACTATTGTTTCAAGGAAAAGATTTCAATTTGGTATGCTTATTCTAGATAAAATTAGAGAAAGCAGTAAGGCTCCAACCTATGCAAGGATTATCTCCTTAATATTGCAAGAGATTAATCCTAAGGTATTTGATCTCTCCAAAGGCACAACCATCCACCATATAAAGAAAGTTTCTATCTCTTCCATCCAGAGATGGGAGTTAAAATTGTAGAACCCAGCCCAGGCTGCTAAAGCCCATGAGCACCCTGCTACAGAGGACAGGACCCCATCTCCCTCTCTCCATCATGTTGCTGGCACATCTGGTGAAGCAGCTGAGGGGGAGCCTGCCTCCTCTGTGCAGTAATATCGGGTGCCCTCTCCTCCTGCTCCTTCCAGTCAGCAAGACAGAGTTCCTTCTCCACCTCCAGATACTTCCATCTCCATCCAACCACCTCAGAAGATCTCCAAACAGATGCCCAGGTACAAGAAGACATCATCTCCACTACTGAAGATATCAATAAAATGATTGAGGAACTTAGTTCAGATGAGCCTCTACCTCCACTCCATCAAGAAAATGTTGAATACCCATCCAAAGAAGCCACTCCAGCACTAACACCATCTCGTGCACCATCTCCAAAGTCACCCATTGATCACTCCCCAACTGCAGAGAAAGAACAAGAGACAATTCTGCTATCAAATGAGAATGAACAGTCACCAGAACCAGTTGAAGCACCCCTGAGGAGATTAGATTTTTTCTCTTCCCACCTTTACTGGTGAGGAAGGAGATGTTTTGGTTCACACTACCAGAGCTCAGATCCCTGTAGTTGTTGAAGAAATTCCTCTCTGGACTGCCCCTCCCCCTTCAGCTTTTATTACTCCTCCTGCTATTGCTACACCAGCTACATCTGATATTCTTGGTAAGATTGAACAAATGCTCATTGATCAAAGAAAATATTTTGATGATTCTCTGAAAGTTATTCAAGATAAAGTTTCTGGTCTAGAAAAAGAAATGAGCAGAGGATTTGCAGAGATACAACACAACACTGATCAGCTGAAGCACCTTTTCCAAATAGGTGGAAAAGCCCTAGATCACACTATTACCAATGTTGGTGAGGTCATGAACCAATCTGCCACTTTTGCAAATAATCAGATTGAACTTGAAAAGAAAGCCCAAGAGCATGTCATGAAGATCTGTGAAGAAGTGGGCACCTTTAGAGATGAAGCTATAAATAAGCTATATGTAAAAATCAGAAAGGGAGAGAGAATAGTGAAAGAACAAGTTGAAAAGTATGATACTAATGTCAAGACCCTCAAGACTGAGAAAATGACTGAAATTAATAAAGATGTGCTAGCCCAGATTAAGTCTATAAAGTTTTACACTTATAATACTATAGTATGGATGCATAATCAGATATTCCCTGAATTCCAAGCTGATCCAAACATTATTCCTCACCATCTGAATCCTCTTAATGAAGGCCAGCCTGCTCAGATGCCTACCTTCTCTCCTAGGCCTCAAGGGGAAGCTCAACCTCTAGAATCTTACTCTCAGGTATGGGAATTTTACATCCCTCAAGATCTACCAGAAATTCAGATTCCTAAAAGAAGGAAGTATTAAGATGGAGCTTTTGCCAGTAGATCTTTTCCTAACCCAGAGGCAGAGAAGAGGAAAGCTCAGGAGTTTGCTGAAATCTGGAGTCCAACTTCCAAATCCCTGATTCTAGATACACTGAAGCTTGTTATGGACTATAATGAAAGCAGAAATATTCATTACAGCTCAACTGAATGGGAATTATATGAGAAGTCTATGACTAAGAGAAGGATCTATGACATAGAATATGGGAGGAACAATCCTAATGCTGCTCCTAGACCTCCCAATTATTACCCTAAGCCCTTCAGTTATCAGAGAAGACAACAGGAGAAGAAGGACAGAAAACAACAACATCAAAGCTAGAAATGGTTATGAGTTATGAGATTGAGGATTAAATTCATGTTGAGATGAAATCTAGAAACAATTCTAACTATATAATCTTTAGTTTTGATGATTATCTCTTTATTTATTAGTGTCTTGCATTTTATTCTGTGATTACCTTTCATATCTAGTTCTTTCTATTTTGGTATAATTCACCTTAGTGTAGAGTGTGTTGAATTTTACAAATATGAGGAGATTATTGGGTATTGTATTCACAATAACCTAGATTTGTACGAAGTCACCCTTGAACTAAGATGAATTAGGTTGTATTTGATTTCCTATTCTAGTTATGTGTTTGCAGGATTTATTGCCAAGTGTAGACCAATATCAGTCTACAGTGGGTCATTAAATACATGACCATACAATGCAATTCCTCATTGTGTGATCCAAGGTGTTGACTCGTGTGTAGCCTCTCTATTGGGATACACTTTTTGTTCAAGCACATGGACTAATGTATGAAGATTGGATGCTGTTTGGAATGAAGAACTCAAGTTTCATTAAGCTGAGAGAATTCTAAGTGTTGTACTCAAGTAGCTCTCTTAGTACTCGAGTAGAAGCCTTAGAAGCACTCGAGTAAATCTGGTCTGTAATTCGAGTGTGGAAGTGGTTCCCGAGTAGCTTATATCCAGCACTCGAGAAGCCAAGTCCAGCACTCGAGTAGACCCGCTCTCATTCTCGAGTGATCATGTTTATCTCTCAGAAAGTTTTCTAAGTCAAGTACTCGAGTAGTCTAGCTGAGTACTCGAGTAGTTAAGAAGATTAAGTCGAGTGACAGAAGATAGTTCTCGAGAAAATTCTTAGACCACTCGAGTCGGATTTCTTTGTACTCGAGTAGTTCGTCTAGTACTCGAGTATTCCAGTTTTAGTTCTAGAGTGATCGATTTTTCATCCAGAATTTTCTCTAAGTCCAAGATCTCGAGAAGCTCAAGTCTATCTCTCGAGATATATGTATATCACTCGAGTGATCCATTAACCACTCGAGTGATTTACTTCTACATCCAGAATTTCCAGAAATGCCTCTTCTCGAGTAGTCAGAATCTCTCTCTTGAGATCCAGTTCATTCACTCGAGTAGTATTGATCTCACTCGAGTAATGCTGAACCGTTTTTAGAAAAATTCTTTAAGTCCCTGTCAGATCGAATTTTTGAATTCTATGACATGACTAGTCCACGTGGTCATCATTAATGACGGTTATTACTGTTAGGGAGATCTTATAAAAGGTCCTGTCATTATGACTAACCCTAAGCGTGTTATTCTAAGTTTTCTGGATCGGCCGACATTTCAAAATCTACAGAAGCCGCCATTCTTCTTCAAGATCGCCAAGGCTACTTTCGATCCAGAGAGATTTACAGATTAAGGGATTCATCTTTCTCCATCTACTCCTTGATCGTATGTGTCAAAGTTTCTCAGAATAAGATCGATCTGAGAGTCTTCTTCTACAATTTCTGATAAAGCCGCAATGTCCAAGGAAGAAGACCTAGGGAGGGATTTTCAGATCTGAGAAGATTACTTTTTATATTCTACAATTTCTTTTTAATCTTGTAGGAGATTATTCTCTGAGTGTAGGAGATTTGTTCTCCGAGTTGTAGGAAGTTTTCATCTTCCGAGTATAGATCCCTTTTTGGATCGAGATTGTAGGAACGTTGTTCCGAGTTATAGGATCATTTTGATCCGAGATTAGTGGAGTAGCCGAGTCTAGTGCTTTGCTAGATCGGTGAGTGAAAAGTGGGCGTACCAAAGATTGGGGAACCACTATAATTCTTGGCGTCCTCTGTGAATGCTTGTTTATTTCTTATGCTTTAGATCGCTAAAGTTTATTTTTCGCAAAAAGTAGCACAACTCACCTATTCACCCCCCTCTAGGTGATTTAGGTAGACAACATAGACTTTTTTCAAGTACTCGCGAAGTCCTCCTCACTACTTGAGTAATCTTCCTCAGTTCTCGAGAACACTCCTTCTACTCGAGTAAAGCTTCCTTTTGTTCTTCTCGAGTAATCCATGACTTCTTCTTGAGAAGTCCGGTCCAGCTAACCCCCTCCCCTGGTTCTTTTCTTAGAAATGTAACTGTTATAGGTAAAATTATTTTAATATTATAATTATACCTTATATATATATTTACTTCTTCTTCCTCCTGGGAACCGAACTTCTGTTCACTTCTCGAGCCAGAGCGACGCTAGAGAGAGATAAAACATCTTTTCCATGGGTTTTTCGGTGGCCGTTGTCGGTGCTCCGGTGCTCGAAATCTTTAACCGAGTATAGATCCGGAAAGCTCTCAACGAGATCTATGTCGTCATGGTAACATTTTTCCCCATTTCTTGAAATTTTCTCGTTAGGGTTTTTGGCCCTAACTCCTATTTTTGGCCATTCTTGTTAGATTCTGACTTCCCTCGTCTTCCTTAGTCCCGATCTACGCCGAGGTGCGATTTGGAGGCCTTCTCCGTTAAAACCAAGACAAGTGGTGGTTTTACTCCCCTCTTCCCTTCTTACTCTCGATCTGCTGAAATTTCTAACTTCTTTTTGTCGTTATCCTTAATAACTTGCTGATTATAGTACTGTCTTAATCCTTTATTTAAATCCACTTGTATTATCATGTTCTTGATTTTGCTAATCTAACCTTGTAAAGTGGTGTATATTTTGATGATGTGGTTGAATCTTGCTCTTTTAACCGTCCCTTAACTATTATGTAGGATGTGTTAGAGTTTATCTAGGATTGTAAATCCTTCCTAAAGGTTGATCAACCGTTTCTTAAATCTAGAAATATCTAGTAGAATTCGATGTGCCAAGTCTTGAGATATATCATGATTCTCATGTTTGAGGGAGATAGTGGACGTAACTACCTCCGCAATGTTTTGAGATTTATTAGCACCTTGTGGAACTCTACCGGGTGTTTGAGCATCTGCGGTGAATGGTCAAGTGTATGAGTCTCCCACGTAGTTAGACGGATATTATATCTGTGAGGGTGTGCCCAGTTACGTGACCACCTCGCCCGTGTTTTTGGGTAGAGTTGACCACATGTGGTTAATAAAGTTATGCGAATTATTTCTTATGATTTAATCATACTTTCCACCTTTTTAGCCTTGTGCATCTGGTGTAATTTGTTGTACAAGATGATTCACGTAAGTGCTCTTTTCTAATTTTGGTACTTTACCTTGTACTTTACTTAAGCACTTTTGGTCTTGGGTTGGTACCCCTTTTTGACCTTTGTTTACGTTTGACTTACTTTTTTGCCATAACTTGTACCCTCTTGCTGAGGTGTTCTGTCTTTGGAATGCCCCAGGTTTAGAGCTTTAGCAGGTAGTGGAGATGGTGTTAGAGTTTTAGTGCAGCAGTTTTGGATGAGACTTTACCTCGAGGTTGCGAGGTAGTTTTCCATTTTTGATGTTAGTTCAGACTTGTATACTTTTGAATTCTATGAGTTTGTGTCAGTTTATTGACGCCCACAGGGTAGTTGATTTTGGAAACTTACTAGCTGCTAGTTTTTTTTGTTGTGATGAATTGAATTACTTGCTCTCTGGGATGTTTTATGCTAGGAATTCATGTTAGGTATTTTCAAATTTAAAAACTAATATTATTACTTCATGCATTGTATGTTTTAAAATTCAAACTCATTATATTTAGCGACCGTAAAAGCTATTTTTACTACTATTATAAACCTAGAGTCTTGCATACCATAAGTTATCTTGTGGGGGACGTTTACACTCATGTAGGATGTTTAATCTCATAAATGAAGCATTTTTTCGCAGCGTATAAACTATTTTTCTTTCATGGACTTGATGAGCCACTAAGCCGAGGGATAAGGCTAACTGCTTAACTTAAATTAGATTTACTTTAAATCACTTAAAGATCTCATTTTTTGTGTCAAGTAGGAGTTTTGCCTGAGCGTCCGCAGTTATTCCCTGTTGACGTGAACGCGCATTTTCCCTTACTTTGATGTGTTATTAAATATGGTGAAAAATACGGGTTGTGACAGTTTGTATCAGAGGGAGGTTGGTTTGACAAGTCAGGGAACCAGCCAGTCGGTTATAGTTTTGATTTTCCTCCATTCATTTGCATATACACACCGATGTGTCATCAGTACGTCTTAGCTGAAACATAGTCACTACACTCATATCATGATAAGAAGTATATGAGGCATATTATGTAGTATGGGATGCATAATATGTGTTTGCATATGGATCCACTATAGGTGGCGATATGTGACGGTTATGTAGTATGTGATGCATAGCCACCATCACATGGATGCCCATTAGCACGTTTTCTTTTCTCATTGTATGCGATGTTATGTAGTATGGGATGCATAACATTTCATGTGTACGCCACTCATAACATACATTAAGGCCTTTTTAAAATGTATAGCACTGCATATATAGCATATCATCACATAAGCACGCGTGCTAAGTTAAGGTTTACATGATGACACATGTACACACATGATTTTAAATAAGAATAAAGAATTCATGCATTAATATCATAGGCACATGAGTTAATAGGATGAGAGAATATCATCCTAAGTAGGGCATAACATCATTATAAAATCTCAGAGCAAGTTACAGCATAAGCAAGTGTATTTTAAGTATGGTCTGAACAAAGTTGTGTAGTCCTAGTTTAAAGCTGGGGTTTTAATGAGGTGTTTATGTGTATTTTAGAAATGCCGCCAAAGCATATTGCGAATAGGTCGACTCCCCAGTCAGAGAGTGAGTTGTCAGGTGCGCAAAATGAGGTGATGATTGAGAGTTTGTGTTAGAGCAACGAGGCTCTGTCGAGACAATTAGTTACGATGCAATCGCAGATTCAGTCCTTGTTGTCTACCGCTCCTGTGCAGTAACCCTTAGTGCAAGATCCTGCTGTGGGTCAAGCCATACCCATTACTCCTGCTCCTCTGGTTCCCCCAGTGACGCTACAACCAGAGAAGAATTTTATTTCGCATTTCTAGCGATTGAGACCTCCTACTAACGACGGGAGTGCCGACTTTATGGTTTTGGATGATTGGTTCATCGCTATCGAGAAGATGTTCTCGTATTCGGGGATTGGAGAAGCCCAAAAGGTGATGATTGCAGCCTACCAGCTAAAAGGACTGGAAAAGAGCTAGTGGATTCGGGAAAAGGAGAGTTTGAAGGAAGGATGCTCTTGGGAGTTCTTCAAGAAGATGCTGCTTAAGAAGTTTCTACCCTCGGTCGAGTAGGACCGCCTAATGATATTTTCCTGCATTTGAAGTAGAGACAGCTCATGGTGAGCGAATATGAGATCGAGTTCAGTAAGTTGAAAAGATTTTCTCCGGATATGGTAGCTTCAGAGGCGGGAAAAGTGAAGCGCTTCCTCGGAGGACTAAGAAGCGATGTCCAACAGTTGGCATGCGCTTATAGAGCGAAAAATTATGTCGAGGCAGTGGAAGCCGCTTTGACGGTTGAGGCCATCGACAACGCTAAGAATCAGGGTGAGGCATTAAGGAAAGAAAAGAGAAAGGTTGAGGATGATGGGAGTTCTAAGGAAACTGACCCTACTTCCAAGAAGAAAGGTGGAGAAATATGTAGCTTCTGTGGTCGATCTGTCCACCCTTACGAAAGGTATTACAAGAGGACTACCACTCAGAAGTAGCAACGAGTGCTCGCCATCCAAGTCACACCCAAGGGAGATCTGGTGTGCATGTTCTGTACAAAGAATGGGCATGACGTGAGTCGCTGCTGGTTGAAGGAAAAGGCTTGCTTCCAGTACGGGCAGAAGGGACACCTGAAGTCTTCATGCCCCCAGGGTCAGTCTCCACTGCAGCCTACCCCGCTTTGAGATCTACCGCCTCCACCAAACCAGGATAAAGGAAAAGGAAAGCTGAATGTGGTGACCAGGGAGGATGCTCAGACCTCTACTCAAGTGATATCAGGTTAAATTATAGTTTAACTTTTACTCTTCATTGTTTGCCCTAGTTTTCTTTCATTTAGTTATGTATGCTACGATTTTAGGGGAGTTTACGGTGAAGAATAGGTGGGAGCGCATTCTTTTCGATTCTGGTGCCACCCATTCCTTTATGGCACAGAGTTTCGTAGATAAACATCGTTTGAACGTGGATCAATTAGGAGATTCCTTCAACGTCAAGCTTCCCTCTAGAGATCTAGTGATATTAAATCAAGGAGTTCAGAGATGCTCTATTTTTCTAGGCAATTTCCTAGCTTTTGCGGATCTGATGGTGTTGGATCTAACGGATTTCGACGTGATTTTAGGCATGGACTGGTTGTCCAAATATGATGCGGTCATCCAGTACAAGGCAAAGTGACTGGACTTCAAGATGGACAACGACCAACCTATGAATGTCTATGGATTTCAGGACAAGGGTTCCCTCATTATTTATGAGGTACGTGCTTGTCGAGCTATAAAGTCTGGTTGCGAGACATATCTTGTTGTTGGGTACATTGGAAAATGTGTACCTGATTTGAAGAAGCCCAACCTAGCTCAATGATATACATCAAGGTGTATTTGATGTTGTTTTGAGTTGACATGTGCAGGTGAAGAATTGATAAAGTATGCAGAAAAATTCTAAGTCCAAGTGTCGACACAGAGAAGGATGTGTCGACACACAGAAGAAGTAAGTCGACACAATACTGGGAAGCAGTGTCGACACAGAAGAAGTAAGTCGACACAACACTGGGAATTTGTGTCGACACAGAAGAAAAGCGTCGACCTCAAACATTGGGAAAATGTGTCGACACAGAAGAATATAGTCGACCTCAAGTTTGTCTACACCAGCTGAATGTGTCGACACATTGTGATTGAGTCGACACATTATAGCAGAGTTAAAAGAAGACTGTGTCGACACCTGAAGGCTAAGTCGACACTTACTAAGTTATGATTCTACAACAACTGTGTCGACACACAGGACTTGTGTCGACACACTGAAGAGTCAAGACCAAGTTATTTTCAGAAGAAGCTGTGTCGACTCAAAGGCAACTTAGTCAACATCACTGAAGACTGTGTCGACACCAAAGTCAATTGTGTCGACACAGATAGACAGATGGTCTCGACACTTTCTGACAGACTGTCTCGACAACTTGTGGTTCAAGACTAAGGCACAGGACTTGTTTGAAGACTTGACAGCTGTGGGTTGCCACCGGTTAACTGAAGCTGTCAGACTTGTCAGAAAACGGTTAGAAACCGGATCAGCCGGTTACCATGAAGAAAGTCTATAAATAGACAGATTCAGAAGGAGAAAGTGACTTTTTAAAAACATTGATGAGAATCAAAAAGTTGAGAAGGATTACAATCCAATTCATTTCAAGAAAGTGCTAGGCACTTAAGAAGATCTTCTCCAGAAGATCTAAGAAGACTATCTAAGGATAGATCAAAGAAGAGTTCTAATCAGAATTCAGAAGAATCATTCAAAGTGCTGGATAGAGAGAGATCAAGCCAGAATTTGAAGAAGAAGAAAGAAACCACCAGTGGATTCTCAAGAAGCTGTTTGGAAATCAACTCAGCTAAGTTCATATTCAAGAAGCTTTGAAGAAAGCTCAGATACAGTTGATTTCATCAGCTGATCAAGAATTGTCTTGGCCTTTTCTCTCTCAATTTAGGCAAGACAGTTAAATAATCTTTTCTATATTTCTGTAGGATCTGTTTACACAGATCTGAGTTGTAAGCCTGTGTTATAAAGGCTGAGTGTAGGAGTGTTGAACTCTGAGTGGTAGGGCTGTTTGCCTGAGTGTAGGAGAAGGGTCTTCTCTGAGTTGTAGGCCTTGGGGCAAGGCTGAGGTAGGGCTGTTGTGCCTGAGTTGTAGGAACCAGTTGGGTTCTGAGTTGTAGGATCTGTTGATCTGAGATTAGTGGAAGTTTGGCCGAATCTAGCATACTGCTAGATAGGTGAAGGGGGAAAGTGGATGTACCCAGACCTTAGGGAACCACTATAAAACATTGTGCAATCTGTGATGTTTTATTTTCTGTGATTGCTGTGATTATTGTGTTAGCCATTAAATTGAATTCTGCCTAGAAGTTTTTATAAATAAGTAGAACCTATTCACCCCCCCCCCTCTAGGTGTTTAGGCTGTCTTGAAAGTTAAACTATCAAGTGGTATCAGAGGGAGGTTCCTCAAAAAGGACTTAACAGTCTGAGGTAGATCTGAAAGGCAGATTCAAGATTCAAGAAGATGTGTTCTGGAGAGAATCATAAGGAGCTAGGGTCTATGAAATTACCCATATGCAGGAAGGAAATCTTTGGGATCTGGAAAGAAAGAGTCAGATTGTTTATGGAGGCATCTGACCCAAGGATTTATATCACAGTTCAGGAAGGGCCCTTTATCCCAAAGAAGATTTCAGCTGTGGATGCAAATATCCAAATACCAAAGACTTATTCAGAAATGACCAAGGATGAAATCATCTTGGCAACCATGGACAAAAGGGCACAGAACATCATTGTTAGTGCCAAAGATGATTCAACATTTCAGAATCTGATTCACTGCAAGACCTCCAAGGAGATGTGGGACACATTGATTGTCTACATGGAGGGATCTGAAGAAGTAAGGCTGGACAGGAAGTCTATGCTAAATCAGGAGTATGAAAGCTTTAGACAAGGAAAATCTGATAGCATAACTGAGTGCTATAAGAAATTCTATAGAATTGTGAATGAGCTAATATCCTATGGAAGAGTCTTTAGTACCTATGAACTGAATGACAAATTCTTAAGATCCTTATCAAAGGATTGGGATACAAAGATCTGTGCCATAAGAGAAGTGGCTAAATTGACAGAGATATCTCCTCCAACCCTGTTTGGAAAGTTGCTATCCTATGAAATGCAACTTATGGTGAGGAAGGAGGAAAGAAACTCAAGAGGAGAGCATAGAGAAAAGACTGTGGCATTCAATGCAGAAGCCACTAGAAAGAATAGGAGGATATCACCATCTCCTCCTAAGGAAGTTACAGAAGATAGTTCTGAAAGTTCAAACAAGGGTTCTGAAAGCTGTGATTCAGATGCAGATTTTACTGCATTCACAAAACAATTCCAGAGGTTCTTGAAGAAGAAGCAGTGGAAGTCTAGGCCTTCCCCATCACAGCAAGTTGATGACTATTATAAGAAGAAAAGGTCATCAAGGAAAGAGAAGAGCAGATCAAAGCCCAGCAAAGCCACTACTTCAAAGATTGTCTGTTATTGTTGCAATAGGCCTGGACATGTAGTGGCTGATTGTCCTGACAAGAGAAAGGAATCTTCAGAAAAGAAGAAGACTTATCAGAAAGGCAAGAAGGAGAAATCCTTTGTAGCAAAGAAAGATAAGAGTCTATCAGACCAGTCAACTTCAGAGTCAGAATCTGAAGCTGAAGCATATATTGGACTATATGCTGTATCTGAAGAAGAGGAGTTTCTGCAGTTGCTAGAATCCATCAATGAACAAAAGGATCAGCAGTATATGGGGCTGATGGCAGGATCAGAAGAGGACATATGCCAGAATCAGTCTGGTCATAATAAGGTACAATGTCCTTCTATTACATCTGTTTGTTGTACAAGTGAAGAATCAGCTACATCTGCATCAATAGATGTAGATGCATCTGAATCTGAAGGAGATGTCTATCAATTGATAGACAAGTATGGGGACCTGTTGCAGGCCCTTAAGAAAAGCAAGAACCTGGTTAAATCTCAGGCTCAGGAAATTGCTGAACTAAGGTTTGCTACAACTGAGTTAGAAAAAGTTATTGATCAAAAATTAAATGAAATTGCCAAGCTGAAGAATATAACTATTATTCAGATGGGCACAATTAATTATACTAATGATCAAGTGAAGAGTCTGGAGGCCAGACTTAGAATTGAAAGGGATTTAGTGGCTAGTTACTCTAAGCCAAAATCTGTCTTACCCTTGATAGATGAATTTGTCACTCAAAAGGGTAAGGCTGGATTAGGATTTAAAGGTAACTCTAGGGCTGGCAGATTCAAGAGGAAAGGCAAAGCTCCTGTTCAGCCACTAAACCTTTCAGTCCCCATAAAGTTTAGTAAGGTGAAAGTGCCTTCTAACAAATATGATCATGAAGACATTCAAGGTCATATTAAGACTAATGTTCTGAAGAACAAGGGTGTAAATGCAAGCAGGCCTACCTATGGTCATAAACCCAATGGTTTTAAGAAATCAGTAGGTGAAGTTGCAACAGCACCAACAATGAACAGAAATTCTTCTGACAAGGATGTATCTAGATCTAGATACAATAAGTTTGAATGTTGGTGCTGTGGCAAGAGAGGCCATTTTGCATTAGACTGCTGGTATAACACAAGTGTTATAAAGAATAAGAGTCTACATGTTAGAAGAGGTTATGATAGCTTTATTAATGCTAACCTGAACCAAGGACCCAAGACTTACTTGGGTTCTAAGGGTAAGTAATTCTGTATTGCAGGTGAATCCAAGTAACCATGCCCCTATATGGTACTTGGATAGTGGTTGTTCCAGGCACATGACTGGAACAAAGGGGCTGCTGAAGGAGTATTCATCTGTCAAAGATGGACCTAAAGTGATCTTTGGTGGATCTGAAAAAGGAGTCATCAAAGGGTTTGGTAACATTTCTTCTAACCTAATTATTATCACCCAAGTGGCCTATGTAAAAGGTTTGAAACATAATCTAATAAGCATAAGCCAGCTGAGTGATCTATGATATGACATTTCATTTGGTAAGGATGGATGTCATATCAAAAGGTCAAGTGATCAAGAGATCATATTGACTGGGTATAGGAAGAGAAATGTATATTGCCTTAATTTTGAATGTGAGAATAAGGCTTCCCCCATTTGTCTTGTAGCTGATGACAATGCTTCTCATTGTGTTAAGTGGCACAAGAGATTGGCTCATCTAAACTACAAGAAAATTGACCAACTCTTTAGCAAAGAGCTAGTGAGGAATGGACCTCAAATTAAGTGTATAAAGGAAGGGATATGCTCAGCTTGTCAAAAGGGAAAGCAGACAAAATCCTCCTTTCAAAGCCTTGAAAACAAGGATTCTGTGAGGTGCTTATACCTCTTGCATATGGATCTTTTTGGTCCTATGCCAGTTCATAGTCTAGGTAGGAAGGTCTACACTTTTGTGGTTGTAGATGACTATTCTAGATTTACATGGGTGTTTTTTCTGAGACAAAAATCTGAAACCCCAAGTGTATTACTTAATTTTGTAAAGCAAATTCAGAATGAACTGAATAGTACAGTGGTCAAAATCAGAAGTGACCATGGTACTGAGTTTCAATCTGAAAGCATAACAAACTTGTGTAAAGACTTTGGGATTTTCCAAGAGTTCTCCTCACCTAGAACACCTCAGCAAAATGGAATTGCTGAAAGAAAGAATAGAACATTAATTGAAGCTGGTAGAACTCTATTGAGTGACACCTCTCTCCTAGAATATTTTTGGGCTGAGGCAGTTAACACTGCTTGTCATGTCATCAATAGGGCTTCTATCACCAAAAGCCACAGAAAGACTCCCTATGAGATTGTGAAAGGCAGAAAACCAAATCTATCCTATTTTAGGATCTTTGGTTGCAAGTGCTATATACTTAACAATGGCAAGTCATATTTGACTAAGTTTGCTGCCAAATCCCAGGATGGGATATTTGTTGGGTACATCACAAATAGTAAGGCCTATAGAGTCTTCAACTTAACTACTCAAGTTGTTGAAGAATCTGTGCATGTTGTATTTGATGAAACAAGATTAATCAATTGTGAGTTGTCTTGTAGATCAAATGACTCAACAGGTATAAGCAAGAGGATGGACAAGCTCTCCATTGCTGAAGCTTCAAAGGAAGATGGAGCATTGGAAAATGAAGGCTGCTGTTCAGGGGGAGTACAAGAGATAATGGAAGCTGATGAAAACCAAGAGGTTCAGCAGAATGAAGAAGCTGGAGATGCTCAACCTGAAGGGAATCTTCCTCCAGCTATAAGATATCTAAGAGATCATCCTGCTGATCAGATAATTGGTGATCCAAGACAAGGAGTGCAAACTAGAAGCAGAAATCAAAGCACAGTTTTGCATTCAAGTTTCTTGTCTCAAATGGAACCTAAGAAGTTTGAAGAAGCTATCCAAGACCAGTACTGGATTGATGCTATGCAAGAGGAGCTGAATCAATTCAGAAGGTGCAAAGTCTGGGAGCTTGTTCCTAAACCAAGAGGCCACAACATAATTGGCACTAAGTGGATCTATAGGAACAAGCTAGATGAAAGTGGGATAATAGTGAAGAATAAAGCAAGGTTAGTTGCAAAATGATACAGGCAGGAAGAAGGGATCGACTTTGATCAAACCTTTGCTCCAGTAGCAAGGCTGGAGGCAATCAGAATGTTCCTTGCCTATGCAGCCTACCAAGACTTCAAAGTATACCAGATGGATGTGAAGTCAGCATTTCTGAATGGTGATCTTAAAGAAGAAGTATATGTAGAGCAGCCATCAGGTTTTGTAGATCCTCTTAAACCTGATTCTGTGTATAAGCTTAGGAAAGCTTTGTATGGGTTAAAACAAGCTCCAAGGGCTTGGTATGAAACCCTGTCTACCTTCCTCATTGAGAATAAATTCTCAAGAGGAAAGATAGACAAAACTCTATTCCTTAGGGAATCCAAAGGTAAGATCATCTTAGTTCAGATCTATGTTGATGACATAATCTTTGGATCTACTGAAAACAACCTTTGTAAAAAGTTTGCCAAACTTATGCAAGGGAAGTTTGAGATGAGCAGTATGGGAGAACTTAAGTTCTTCTTGGGACTCCAAGTAAGACAGACTGATGATGGATTGTCCATATCCCAGTCTAAGTTCACCAAAGAATTAATTAAGAAATATGGTATGGAGTCATCCTCCACCATGAGAACTCCTATGGGAACAAGTATGCCTATATGCAAAGATGAGGCAGGTAAACCTGTTGATGAATCATTGTATAGAGGAATAGTTGGGTCTCTACTATATTTCACTGCTAGTAGACCAAACATTATGTATGCAACATGTGTCTGTGCTAGGTACCAAACCTGCCCTAAAGAATCTCATTATACTGCAGTCAAAAGGATTCTGAGATATCTAAAGGGCACTCCTAATCTAGGCCTTTGGTACCCTAGGAATAGAGATTTTCTACTAACAGGCTATTCAGATGCAGATTTTGCAGGATGTAGAGAGGACAGGAAAAGTACTACAGGTACTCGTCAATTCCTGGGAGGAAGACTAATATCATGGAGTAGTAAGAAGCAGACCAGTGTGGCAATTTCCACAGCTGAGTCAGAGTATGTTGCTGCTGGAAGCGGCTGTGCACAGCTATTGTGGATGCAGCATCAGCTTAAGGATTATGGTATTCAGGTAAGTAGAACACCCCTTTTATGTGATTCTAAGAGTGCTATTTCTATTGCTAATAATCCAGTTTCTCATAGTAGAATTAAGCATATAGAAATCAAATACCATTTTCTTAGAGAACATGTAGAAAAAGGAGACATCTCATTGTAATTTGTAAAAACAGATTATCAAATAGCAGATGTATTTACTAAGCCTTTAGATGAAACCAAATTCAATAAATTCAAAATTGAATTAGGTATGTTAACCATTGATTAATGTATTAACAAAATCATTAACAATGCAATTGAAGTGGTATGTAAGTAAGTTAAAGTAATAACAACATAATTAAGTGTTAAAAAAAAGACACATTGAAGTAACACTTACAAGTGGTGTTGAACCAACAGAAATTGGCTAAGAATGTGTCGACACATTCAGTAATAATGTGTCGACTCAGAGAAATAATGTCGACAAGTCAGAAATATTGTGTCGACACAGAGAATATGTGTCGACACTTAAGAGTTATATTGTCGACTTAACCAGAAATGTAATGTCGACTCAACCAGGATAATGGTGTCGACACTTACAGAATATGTGTCGACACTTATCCTTAGAGTCGACACAGAATTTCTGTCTATCTACTATATATCCAAGGTGTCGACATAACCACAAATTGGTGTCGACACATAGTAGGCTGAAGTAATGTCGACACAATAGAAGTTTGTGTCGACACATTCCGTCTGTGTCGACACATTTAGTCTGTTTTTGACGCCTTTTGAACTTCTTTCAACAGAAGGTATAAATAGGTCAAAAACTCTTTCTGTCGACACGCTTCCAAAGTTTTCGAGACTAAAACCCTGTGTCGACAGTCTATCTTTCTCTCTTCTCTCAAGCTTTCTCGACGAATCGATGGCGCCAAGGATTGAAGACAACGTCAATGAAGGGTATGAGTTGGTGCGCCAGGCCTTTGCAGATGCGCCGCCAGATGTTCAAGGGGTTATCACCCTCCTCTCCGAGTCAGGGTTAGAATTTCTAATCTCAGAACCGACTAAAATCTGGAAGAAGGAGGTGCACGAGTTCTTTATCTCTGCATCAGTCCACTCAAATGGCCTCAAGATTAAGTCCAATGTTCAAGGGACTAAGGTGAAGATTACTCCAAGAAGTTTAAGAAAGATCTTTCAATTACAAGTAGTTGAGAATGAAGAGGAAGTTCCTAGTTCTAAGACAAGGGAAGCCCTTCAATGGTGTGGACTGGACTCGAGCATGAAGATTGGAGCTGCATTCAACAGAAAGGGTATGAATCAGCAAGGGAAGTTCTTGTCTGAAATTGTTGGGAAAGTGATCCTCTGCAAGACAGGTGGACATGATAGGATTTCTGCCTATATGTTCAGCCTTATGACCAGGATTGTTTTTACAATTCCTACTGATTGGTCAGGAGTACTCTTTGACAAGATCAAAGAAGGAATCAAGAAGCCCAACATGGCTAGAATCATGAGCTTATATCTCACTAGAGTGATTCCTGAAGTGATGCAGCAACTGCCAGGGACTAAGATCAATCATATGAGAAGGATGGATATGAGACTGTTCTCTAGGTGGGATAGGGTGCTGTCCAAGGATGTGCCTGAAGAGAGCAGGCCAGACACCCCTGTGAAATCCCCTTCTCAAACTCAAGAAACTGAACAACAACAAGAAGACCCACTCAGGACACAGGTTGAAGAACAGCCTGACTCAACTATAGTCCAGCAAGTGTCAACACCTACACAGATGCAGGGGGAGCCAGTTCACTCTCCTGCTCAAAATGTATCTACTCCTGATCAGGTACAAGTGTAGGGGGAGCTAATGTATTTTACTATAAAAGACATTGCTCATATTCTTATTACTGCACAGGTTCAAGGGGAGCTAGTGTCCACTCCTACTCTAGATACTACAATTACTGAATGAGTACAGGAGAAGCTGTTGTCAGTACAAGTGCAAGAGGAAGCACAGTTAGACTTATCTCAAGATTTAACTGCTGCAGAAGAAACAGCTCAACTGGAATTTACTCTGGAGGAGTTATTCCATGATACTGATACTACTACTGATAAAGTAGGAGGAGGACCAGAAATTGAGAAGTCCATAGGTATGGAAATTGATCAGGAAGCTGAAGTTGAGCCACAGGTTGAGGGGGAGCCAGTGGATGTTGAGACTGAGCAACAGGTCACTGGGACAGATACACTTCATCCTCCTCAAGAAAGAGTTCACCTAGATACTTCGTCTGATACTGAAACTGAAGAAGCCAGGATGGCCAAGAAAAGAAAACTTGTTGTATTTAAGAGAAGAAGCAAGAATTATAAGCAGGCTTTACAGACAACACCTCAACAAGTATCTCCTGCCTTTGATCATAACAAGTTTATGGTAGATCTACATGTGAAATTGGATGAACAAAGAATGGCTCTGGAAAAGTATGTTGATGAAAATAGCAAGTCACTTCAGTTTGACTTAGCTCAGGATATAAAGTCCATCCAGTTTCAAGTCAACATGCATAAGAAAGAAATGATAGATTGCTTCCAAAAGGGAGGCCATGCTGTGGTTTATCTAGCTCAACAACAGGAGGCTATTACTCAAAAGGTAGATGATGTTGTCCTGAAGCAAGGCTATGCCATTACCAATCAGATCAATATGAATGCAAATCTGGAAGACTCCCACAATCAGATTCTTCTAGAATTACAAAAGAATTACACTGAAATGTCTGAGGCAAGAGCTAAAGAAAAGGAAGAGTTTAATAAGAAATTTCAAGATGCCATTGCCTCAGTACAAACTGCTATCTCCACCTGCCAACAGGACATATCAACCAAGCTGCAAACGATGAAACCATTTTTCAAAGATGGTATAAATTATCTAGATGGACAGATAAGTTTTCAGAAGAATGATCTTAGATATCATATGACCAGAGAAGTCATAAAGGGGGAGAGGTTATTGATTCATGCAGGCCAAGAGCACTCTAAATGGGTGACAAATAGTATAAGAGCCACCTTGGGATATCCACCCTTGTGTGATGATGATATGATGGCTGAATCAGGCATTCAAGCAGGACTACTTGAAGGCAACCAACCTGAGGTTGCCCAAGTTATTTACCCCCCTTCTGATTTTGATATTCTGGATAAGCAAGTGCAGGATATGTATAGTCCTCCAAAGGAGGTGAATAATGTTGTGATTGAGAAAGTTGAGATGCCAGAGGCCTTCCTGAAAGAACAGCAAGATGCTCTATTAGCAAAGAAGAGATTTAGAGAGCAGGCTGCACTTAAGCCAGATTATGAGCAGTGGAGTCCTACTTCAAGGAACATAATACTCACTGCATGGAAGGCTGTACAAGACCAAGTTCATGAGAGAGGGAAGTGGTACAATGAGATAGAATGGCAGAAGTATGAGGCAAGACAGGAAGCTATAGTACAATTCAGAAGGAAAGCTAAGCTGGGGAGGCTGCCACCAGATGCTATGGAGCCAAGCAAGTACTTCCCAAAGCCTTTTCACTATTTTGAATGGCAAAGGCTCAAGGAAGAAGCTCAGAAGAAAGCTGATCTAAAAGGAAAGAAGATAGCTGAAGAATCAGAAGCTCCTGTGACAGCTAAAATTCAATCTGGCAAAGGGATTATCATTAGAGAGCCTGATCAATCCTGATTGTGTTTTAGTTCCTTCATAATGTTTTGTAATGTTGTGATGTGATCATTAAATAAAACAATGTAATCAAACATTACCCAGTAATAAAAAAAATATTGTTTAAATCTGTGATAGATTGTTTTATCTATGATGTTTTTATTATTTTGTTTATAATTAAGTATCCCTGTGTTTTTGTCATATATCATCATTTAGTACTGTTTATAAATGGTGTATATCATTGGCTATAAGGGTTATGAATTCTCCAAATAGGGGGAGATTGTTGGGTACATTGGAAAATATGTACCTGATTTGAAGAAGCCCAACCTAGCTCAATGATATACATCAAGGTGTATTTGATGTTGTTTTGAGTTGACATGTGCAGGTGAAGAATTGATAAAGTATGCAGAAAAATTCTAAGTCCAAGTGTCGACACAGAGAAGGATGTGTCGACACACAGAAGAAGTAAGTCGACACAACACTGGGAAGCAGTGTCGACACAGAAGAAGTAAGTCGACACAACACTGGGAATTTGTGTCGACACAGAAGAAAAGCGTCGACCTCAAACATTGGGAAAATGTGTCGACACAGAAGAATATAGTCGACCTCAAGTTTGTCTACACCAGCAGAATGTGTCGACACATTGTGATTGAGTCGACACATTATAGCAGAGTTAAAAGAAGACTGTGTCGACACCTGAAGGCTAAGTCGACACTTACTAAGTTATGATTCTACAACAACTGTGTCGATACACAGGACTTGTGTCGACACACTGAAGAGTCAAGACCAAGTTATTTTCAGAAGAAGCTGTGTCGACTCAAAGGCAACTTAGTCGACATCACTGAAGACTGTGTCGACACCAAAGTCAATTGTGTCGACACAGATAGACAGATGGTCTCGACACTTTCTGACAGACTGTCTCGACAACTTGTGGTTCAAGACTAAGGCACAGGACTTGTTTGAAGACTTGACAGCTGTGGGTTGCCACCGGTTAACTGAAGCTGTCAGACTTGTCAGAAAACGGTTAGAAACCGGATCAGCCGGTTACCATGAAGAAAGTCTATAAATAGACAGATTCAGAAGGAGAAAGTGACTTTTTAAAAACATTGATGAGAATCAAAAAGTTGAGAAGGATTACAATCCAATTCATTTCAAGAAAGTGCTAGGCACTTAAGAAGATCTTCTCCAGAAGATCTAAGAAGACTATCTAAGGATAGATCAAAGAAGAGTTCTAATCAGAATTCAGAAGAATCATTCAAAGTGCTGGATAGAGAGAGATCAAGCCAGAATTTGAAGAAGAAGAAAGAAACCACCAGTGGATTCTCAAGAAGCTGTTTGGAAATCAACTCAGCTAAGTTCATATTCAAGAAGCTTTGAAGAAAGCTCAGATACAGTTGATTTCATCAGCTGATCAAGAATTGTCTTGGCCTTTTCTCTCTCAATTTAGGCAAGATAGTTAAATAATCTTTTCTATATTTCTGTAGGATCTGTTTACACAGATCTGAGTTGTAAGCCTGTGTTATAAAGGCTGAGTGTAGGAGTGTTGAACTCTGAGTGGTAGGGCTGTTTGCCTGAGTGTAGGAGAAGGGTCTTCTCTGAGTTGTAGGCCTTGGGGCAAGGCTGAGGTAGGGCTGTTGTGCCTGAGTTGTAGGAACCAGTTGGGTTCTGAGTTGTAGGATCTGTTGATCTGAGATTAGTGGAAGTTTGGCCGAATCTAGCATACTGCTAGATAGGTGAAGGGGGAAAGTGGATGTACCCAGACCTTGGGGAACCACTATAAAACATTGTGCAATCTGTGATGTTTTATTTTCTGTGATTGCTGTGATTATTGTGTTAGCCATTAAATTGAATTCTGCCTAGAAGTTTTTATAAATAAGTAGAACCTATTCACCCCCCCCCCCTCTAGGTGTTTAGGCTGTCTTGAAAGTTAAACTATCACTTGTTTCTATTTCTGCTTTGGAAACGGCCTTTGTTACACCACATCTTGAGGATATCTCGGTGGTGCGAGAGTTTCCAGATGTCTTTTCTAATAGTCTTCCAGGACTTCCTCCTGAGAGAGAGGTGGAATTTGTGATAGACCTCGAGCCAGGCACCGTATCGTATGGCTCTGCGTGAGTTAGAAGAGTTGCGCACTCAACTGTATGAGTTGCTGTAGTGTAGTTTTATTAGGTCGAGTTCTTCTCCGTGGGGTGCATCTGTTTTGTTCGTAAAGAAGAAAGATAGTTCCATGAGGCTCTGCATAGATTATCAAGAGTCAAATAAGGTAACCATTAAGAACAGATATCTATTGCCTCAGATTGATGATCTATTTGATCAGTTGTGGGGATGCATTGTGTTCTCAAAGATTGACCTTCGATCAGGCTACCACCAGTTAAGGGTCCGTGAGGCTGATATACCACAGACGGCTTTTCATTCCCGACTCGGGCATTTTGAGTTCTTGGTGATGTCCTTTGGTTTTACAAATGCCCCTTCTGCTTTTATGGACTTAATGAATAGTGTTCAAGGATTTTTTGGACCATTTCGTGGTCGAGTTCATAGATGACGTCCTCGTGTATTCCCGTAGTGTTGCGAAGCATGCTCAACACTTGCGCTTAGTTTTGTCAACCCTGAGGGAGCATAAACTATATGCCAAGCTGAGTAAGTGTGAATTCTAGTTACCCCAGGTGTCCTTCCTGAACCAAGATTTCTACTGTAATGGAATGGATGAGACCTTCTACACCTAAGGAGATTAGAAGCTTCTTAGGTCTAGTCAGCTATTATAGAATATTCGTGGAAGGGTTCTCTATGTTTTCTGCTCCTCTAACGCGACTTACATAGAAGAATATTGCATTCATTTTGAGTGATAGGTGTGAGGAAGCTTTCCAAGAGTTGAAGAAGAGATTATGTACTGCTCTAGTTTTGACTCTACCTACTGAAGGAGTTGAGTACGCTGTGTATGTGGATGCATCACACATTGGACTTGGTTGTGTTTTGATGCAAGAAGGGAAGGTGATCGCGTACTGATCAAGGCAATTGAAGATCCATGAAAGAAACTACCCTACGCATGATTTGGAGTTTACAGCTGTGATATATACGCTGAAGCTTTGAAAATATTTACTATATGACGTGTTGTGCAAGATTTATATATACCATAAGAGCTTGAAGTACGTATTCACTCAGAAGGAGCTAAATCAACGCCAGCGTAGGTGGTTGGAATATGTGGCCGATTATGAAGTAGAGATTCTATATCATCCGAGAAAGGCTAATGTGGTAGCCGATGCCTTGAGTAGGAAGACTGCTAAAATATTCAATCTATCTATGCAGTCCCTGGTGGAAAAATTATTGTTGATGGACATTGAAGTTGGGAGTAGTACTGTGCCTGCTAGTTTGGAAGCAAAAGAGCCCTCTTGGATTTCCCTACCAGAGTGCACCAAAAGGATGACCCTGATTTATTGCATCTCTGGAATAGAACTGAGAAGGGAGAGCTACCTGATTTATCTTTGGACAAGTTAGATACTCTGAAATATCAGGGTAGATTTTGTATCCCCGCTTTTGGTAATATTCAGGCTAAGATTTGCAATGAAACTCATGGTTTCAGTGTTGCCTACTATACTGGTTCCACCAAAATGTATAAAGATCTAAAGCAAATTGTTTGGTGGTCGGGAATGAAGAATGATATAGCAAAGTTTGTGTCAGAATGTTACACATATCAGCGTGTTAAGGCTGACCATAGAAGGCCTGATGGTAAACTGACACCACTTGATATTCCAAGTTGGAAATGGGAGAGTATTTCAATGGATTTCTTCACTGGTTTACCGAAATCTCTCTGTGTGCACGATTAAGTTTGGGTGATAGTTGATAGATTGACTAAGTGTGCTCACTTTGTTCCCTTTAAGATTGGGTATTCTATGAAAAAGATAGCCGAGTTATATCTTGATGAGGTCATCAGATTATATGGAGTGCCTGTTAGCATTGTATCAGATCGAGACTCAAGGTTTACGTCTCGCTTTTGGAAGAGTTTATAGGAGGGGTTGGGTACTGATTTAAGGTATTCTACCGCCTATCATCCGCGGAAAAATGGTCAGACGAAAAGGGTAAATCAGATCGTTGAAGACATGATAAGGTGTTATATATTGGATCATGGCGGTGCTTGGAATGAACGCCTCAGACTCATGGAATTTGCTTATAATAATATTTATCAAGAGAGTCTACAGATGGCCCCGTTTGAGGCCTTGTACGGGAGGCCTTGTATGACACCTTTGTTTTGGGTTGAGGTTGGTGAGAGACCGCTACTAGGTCCGGAAGCCCTTGAAGAGATGAATTGTGATGTGACTCATATTCGAGAAAAGCTCTGTATAACACAAGAGCGTTATGAGAAATATGTTAATCGACGAAGGGTTGATCTGGAGTTCGACGTTGGGGACATGGTTTTTTTGAAAGTCTCTCTGATGTCAGGTGTTAAAAGGTTTGGAAGGAACCACAAGTTAGACCCCCAGTATGTGGGACCTTTTCAAATTCTTGAGCGCATCAGAGTGTCAGCTTATAGACTGGATTTGCCTACTACCTTCCCTAGTGTCCATGATGTATTCCATGTGAGCTAGTTGCGGAAGTGTGTTTGTAGTGATCATCAAGTCCTTGACTCGGTGCCCTAGATTTAGCCCAACCTTTCGTATGTGGAAGAGCCTGGCGGTGTTTTGGAATCTAAAGATCGAGTGTTGCGGAGAAAGACCATTCCCATGGTTAAGGTTCTCTGGCAAAATCAAGACGTCGAAGCGCGACGTGGGAATTGGAGTCAGCGATGAGGGAATCTCATCTGCATCTCTTCCCTTAGTTTCGAGTATGTCTCCATGCTTTTGGGTGTTTGATTTTCTCATTTTGGTTTGATTTTGGAGTTGTATTAAGTTTTAGGATGAAACTTCTTTTTAGGGAGAGTGACTGTAACGCTCCCGATTTTTTCGATGATTTTATTTGATGTGGTATCGTCATATTTATGACGTCAGGGCGTTACTTTTTATGTTATGTTGACGATGCTTCACCGTTAGTGCATTTTCGCGTCCTTTGGGTCTGTTTGACCAGATTTTGAGTGGATTGAATGTTTTCCTTGATTGAAAGGATGAAGTTTTGAGGTTTTGAACTTGTCCAGTTTTATTACGATCCGAGCATTTTGGAGTCTCGACAGGTATTTGGATCTTTGTGATGATTTTTGCTTGTGTAAGCATTTGATGATAGTGTCTCAAGAATGGTGCGTCGGATTCTAGGATTGTCTTTGCTGTTAAATTTGTTTAATTTGATGCGCGTTTGAGCCTCTGTTTTGAACTCGTATTTCCTTTTCAAACTATTTGAATATGATTATTATTATATTAAATCCTTATGCTTCGTTCTGATTCTCGAGAAGCCCTCCTATTGATTCTTGAGAAGCCCCCCTTAACGGTAGGTTTTTATCGAATAGAGGCGGGAGATGAATTTTGGGCGCTGTCTGGGGTTCGACGAATGACGAACTGGGCATTCGACGATCGTCAAACGGTTTTGGGTTTGACAAATGTCGAACAATAAGGTGGTCGTCGAGTGGGTTTTTTGTTCGACGAATTTCGAACGTAGTTCATCGAATGGGTTTTTCCCTTAGTGTTCGACGAATTTCGACCAGAGTTTGTCGAACAGGTTTTGTGTTCGATGAATTTCGAACAGAGTTCGTCGAACGGGGTTGTTCTTCCTTCTTGTTCTCGAGAAGTTTTGCTTGTACTCGAGAACTATCCTTCATTCTCGAGAAGTCCATTTCAGTACTCGAGAATTCCTCCTCACTACTCGAGTAATCTTCCTCAGTTCTCGAGAACATTCCTTCTACCCGAGTAAAGCTTCCTCCTGTTCTTCTCGAGTAATCCATGACTTCTTCTCGAGAAGTCCGGTCCAGCTAACCCCCTCCCCCGGTTCTTTTCTTAGAAATGTAACTGTTATAGGTAAAATTATTTTAATATTATAATTATACCATATATATATGTACTTATTCTTCCTCCTGAGAATCGAACTTCTGTTCACTTCTCGAGCCAGAGCGGCGCTAGAAAGAGAGAAAGCATCTTTTCCGTGGGTTTTCAGGTGGCCGTTGTCGGTGCTCCGGTGCTCGAAATCTTCAACCGAGTATAGATCCGGAAAGCTCTCAGCGAGATCTACGTCGTCGTGATAACATTTTTCCCCATTTCTTGAATTTTTTTCGTTAGGGTTTTCGGCCCTAACTCCTATTTTTGGCCATTCTTGTTAGATTCTGACTTCCCTCGTCTTTCTTAGTCCCGATCTACGCCGGTGTGCGATTTGGAGGTCTTCTCTGGTAAAACCAAAGCAAGTGGTGGTTTTACTCCCCTCTTCCCTTCTTTCTCCCGATCTGATGAAATTTCTAACTTCTTTTTGTCATTATCCTTAATAACTTGCTTATTATAGTGCTGTCTTAATCCTTTGTTTAAATCCACTTGTATTATCCTATTCTTGATTTTGTTAATCTAATCTTGTAAAGTGGTATATGTTTTGATGATGTGGTTGAATCTTGCTCTTTTAACCGTCCCTTAACTATTATGTAGGACGTGTTAGAGTTTATCTAAGATTGTAAATCCTTCCTAAAGATTGATCAACCGTTTCTTAAATCTAGAAATATCTAGTAGAATTTGATGTGTCAAGTCTTGAGATATACCATGATTCTCTTGTTTGAGAGAGATAGTGGACGTAACCACCTCCGTAATGTTTTGAGATTTATTAGCACCTTGGGGAACTCTACCGGGGTTTTGAGCATCTACAGTGAATGGTGGAGTGTATGAGTCTCCTCCACAGTTAGACAAATATTATATCTGTGAGGGTGTGTCCGATTGAGTGACCACCTCGCCCGTATTTTTGGGTAGAGTTGACCACATGTGGCTAATAAAGTTATGCGAATTCTTTCTTATGATTTAATCATGCTTTCCACCTTTTTAGCCTTGTGCATCTGGTGTAATTTGTTGTACGTGATAATTCACGTAAGTGCTCTTTTCTGATTTTGGTACTTTACCTTGTACTTTACTTCAGCACTTTTGGTCTTGGGTTGGTACCCCTTTTTGAACTTTGTTTACTTTTGACTTATTTTTCTGCCACCACTTGTACCCTCTTGCTGAGATATTCTGTCTTTAGAATACCCCAGGTTTAGAGCTTTAGCAGGTAGTGGAGCTAGTGTTGGAGTTTCAGTGCAGCAATTTTGGATGAGGCTTTACCTCGAGGTTGCGAGGTAGTTTTCCATTTTTGATGTTAGTTCAGACTTGCATACTTTTGAATTCTATGGGTTTGTGTCAGTTTGTTGACGCCCACAGGGTAGTTGATTTTAGAAACTTGCTAGCTGCTAGTTGTTTTCTTTGTGATGAATTGGATTACTTGCTCTCTGGGATGTTTATGCTAGGAATGCATGTTAGGTATTTTCAAGTATAAAAACTACTATTATTACTTCATGCATTGCATGTTTTAAAATTCTAACTCATTATATTTAGCGATCGTAAAAGTTATTTTTACTACTATTATAAACCTAGAGTCTTGCATACCATGAGTTGTCCCCTGTGGGACGTTTACACTCATGTAGGATGTTTAATCCCATAAATGAAGCATTTTTCTGCGGTGTATAAACTATTTTTCTTTCATGGACTTGATGAGCCACTAAACCAAGCGATACGGCTAACTGCTTAACTTAAATTGGATTTTCTTTAAATCACTTAAAGATCTCCCTTTTTGTGTCAAGTAGGAGTTTTGCTTGAGCGACCGCAGTTATCCCCTGCTGACGTGGCATCATGATGCGCATTTTCCCTTACTCTGATATGTTATTAATACGGTGAAAAATGCGGGTTGTGACATCCGTTTTGGGCAAACACCGTTGGAAGGAGGGTAAACAAATTAATCTCCGGGGCATTTGCTCCGTTTCCACCAGCCCGCCTTGAGAATTGCCCCCACAAAGCTCAGTTTGGAGCAGCCACCTCCCCCCTCCGATTCGAACACTCTTTTCCACCCGCTGGATCGACCCGCCACCGCCGAACCAAATGGAGCTTAGCCAAATGAGAAATTTGTTCAAAGTTTTTTTTACTTATCAATTGTTGGTACGTCAATTTTCTTTGTGAAACCAAAAATTTGGGCTCAGATTTAGGTTCCGTTTTGGGAGACTTATTTTCATTGGTCAAGCGGTTATGACCACATAAACCGGACCTTAATTACATCTCGATTTATGCGGTCATAACCGCTTGACTGGTTCACCGGTTAAGCGGTTACGACCGACTGAATCGGATCATAATTAAGGTCTGGTTCATGCGGTCGTAACCGCTTGACCAGTGAAAATACGTCCTCCCAAACGGAGCCTTAGCCGCATTCAGATTTTTCATGTTCTTAAAGACATTCAAGATCAACCAATTCGAAGACCGATAAATTGAAGACTATATATCTGAATAGTATTACTTGTAATCTTTAATATGTAAATCTTTCTTTACATTTGTAGGAGGTTTTCCCTCCGAGTTGTAGATCTGTTTTTGGATCGAGTTGTAGATCTGTGTTTGGATCAATTTGTAGGAGAGGTTGTTCTCCGAGTGGTAGGAATTTTGTCTCCAAGTTGCAGGAGTTGCGGCTCCAAGGTGTAGGATTTGTTTAAATCTGAAAAAAGTGAAGTAGCTGAATCTATCCCTTCGTGGTAGATAGGGAAGGCGGGATAGTGGACGTACCAAACTCTGGGAACCACTTTAGATCTATGTGTTCTGTGTGCTCTATTTTTAAGTTATTTTTATTCCGCAAAAAGACACAGATCTCACATATTCACCCCCTCTAGGTGATTTAGGTAGACACTAGATACTTTCAATTCGTATCAGAGGGGCGTTGTTCGACATAAGGAGATTCTGCTTCGTTGCTTTGGACATAAGTAAGGATATGTCCTCGATGAAGTTACTTGTGTGCACAAAAGAGTATTTTTCTATGTGGAAAGAAAGAGTTAGATTCTTCATGGAGGCAGTAGATCACAGGATATTTCAGATTGTTGAAGAAGGACCTCATATTCCTACATAGCCGTCTGCTCTGAATCTTACTGTCACGGTTCCTAAGAAGATGATGGATTAGACTAAGGATGAAATTGCCTTGGTCTCTTTGGATAAGAAGGCAAAGAATATTATAGCCAATGCAGTGGACGATTCAATGCTTCAAAATTTATTCCACTGCAAATCTGCCAAGGAGATGTGGGATTGTTTAGTTGTGCTCATGGAAGGAACCAAAGAAGTTAGAGACGATCACAAATCTTTGCTGAATCAAGAATACGAAGCGTTCAAGCAAGGTGTAAATGATACTATTGCTGACAGCTTTGAGAAATTCTTCAAGATCGTCAACGGGGTTAGAAACTATGGCCGCACCTTCACTAATGGTGAATTAAATGACAAATTTCTCAAATTCCTGACAAAGGACTGAGACACAAAAGTTGTAGCCATTAGGGAGTTTGGGAAGCTACCGGAGATTTACCCCCAGAACCATTTCAAAAATTTGCTCTCCTATGAACTTCAGATGAATACCAGAAAGGAGGAGTAAAGCATTCTTTACCTGGACCTTCACTTGGACCAACCCCGGTTCTCCTGGGCTACGAACGAACAAAGGTTCTTCGATACCTCCACCCGGATGGACCCCGGTCCTCCAGGTTGATATGAACAAAGGTTCATCTGGAACTTTACTTGGATGGACCCGGGTTCTCCTAAAAATGCGAACGAACAAAGGACCTTCGCTACCTTCACCAGGATGAACCCCGATTCTCCAAAGGCCAAACGAGCAAGAGCTCTTTGCCACTTCTGCTCGGAGGAATCCTAATTCTCCCAACAATCACCGACAAAAGTCCTCCGCCATCCCTGTTCAATACGCGAGCAAGCGAGCAATGCTCATGACCCCTTCTATTTTATAGGACTCAATAGAAGAACTGTAATGGAAGACGACCAAATATACAAAAAATATTTTGCCAGATTTTCCTGTCTCAAAATAAGCAGCGAATAAGTCTTAATCTTTGTACAACATCTTGCTAAACATGTCAGGAGATCTTCTGATGACTGGAATGTTCTGGGATATGCTAGAAATTTTCGCGATCATTGCTTTACGGATCATGACTTGTGAAAATCTGGGGGCATTCGATAGGGTCCCCATAAATTTTTTTGAGCCAAGACGGTTCAAGTAAAAGTGAGCCCAACCGATCCAGCGACACACAAAGAACTGTAAGCATATGGGAAGACCATGCGAACGCGCCAGGACTGCGCCCAGGCACCAACACGCGCACTCATATGCCCGAAAACAGTTATGTATTTTAAACGCAAGTGCTCGTGTCGGGTTAAGTAATAATAAGTGAGTTAAGATCGTTCCTACAGAGAGGTATTGAATTCAGTACTTGCAAATATCAGTTGCGCATCTTTCTTTAAATCCAAGTAAATCAAAATGATGGTTTTTAAAATAATAAAAACTATAGATGAAAACTCCTAAATAAAATAAACTACAAATCCTTGGAAAATACTTTCTTATCAGTTATGAGAAATAATCTTGTATAATGATTTCCTAAGTCTAGTGCGATGAATCTTTGAATATGACTTTATGAAGATGTGTGGTGAAATATCTTGTAACAATTTTGGAATAGAAATCTGTATCTCTCGATATCGGAATTCCATAATCCCTTATGTTGGGTACATTGGAAAATGTGTACCTGATTTGAAGAAGCCCAACTTAGCTCAATGATATACATCAAGGTGTATTTGATGTTGTTTTGAGTTGACATGTGCAGGTGAAAAAGTATTAAATAATGCAGAAAAATAT
The DNA here is from genome assembly GCA_039513925.1 of Platanthera zijinensis. Taxonomy (NCBI): domain Eukaryota; kingdom Viridiplantae; phylum Streptophyta; class Magnoliopsida; order Asparagales; family Orchidaceae; genus Platanthera; species Platanthera zijinensis. The sequence continues at coordinate 15,649,522 of CM077083.1, forward strand.
TCTAAGTCCACATGTCGACACCTGAAGAAATTGTGTCGACACTTCAGAATATTTGTGTCGACACTTTAGAATATCAGTGTCGACACAGAGAAAGATAGTCGACCACATTTATGTCAACACTGGGAAGCAGTGTCGACACATAAAGAAAATCGTCGACCTCAACACTGGGAAGCAGTGTCGACACCGTGAAAGATAGTCGACCAGAGAAAGTTAGTCGACACCGTGAAAGATAGTCGACCAGAGAAAGTTAGTCGACACCGTGAAAGATAGTCGACCAGAGAAAGTTAGTCGACTAGTGAAAGATAGTCGACCAGAGAAAGATAATCGACTCACTGAAGAAGATAGTCGACCACAACTGTGTCGACACTGGGTGGATGTGTCGACACCAGAAGACTGAGTCGACACATATTGGCAGAAGTCGACTATGCTTGTGTCGACACCAGAAGACTGAGTCGACACATTTTGGCAGAATTGAAGATTGCTGTGTCGACACCAGAAGGCTGAGTCGACACATACTAAGTTCTGAATCTACAACAACTGTGTCGACACACAGGACTTGTGTCGACACACTGCAGAGTCTAGACCAAGTTATTTTCTGAAGAAGCTGTGTTGACTTAAAGGCAACTTAGTCGACATCATCAAAGACTGTGTCGACACCAAAGTCACTTGTGTCGACACAGATAGACAGATTGGTCTCGACACTTTCTAACTGACTGTCTCGACATTTTGCTGTCCAAGGCTAAGGTACAAGAACTGTTTGAAGACTTGACAGCTGTGGGTTGCCACCGTTTAACTGAAGCTGTCAGACCTGTCAGAAAACAGTTAGAAACCGGATCAGCCGGTTACCATGAAGAAAGTCTATAAATAGACACATTCAGAAGGAATTAAAGAAGAAGCTAAGCTAAGAAAAATAATAGAAGAAGATCTAAGAAGAAGAAACAGAAGGATTACGATCCTGTTGAAGTTTCAATTCAAGAAAGTGAAAAAGAAGATCTTCATCAGAAGGTCTAAGAAGAAGAAGTCTGAAGTATCAGTTAAGGTGTTGGATAGAGAGAGATCCAGTCATCTTGAAGAAGAAGAAGGAAGCCATCAGTGGTTTCTCAAGAAGCTGTTTGGAAATCAACTCAGCTAAGTTCAGATTCAAGAAGCTTTGAAGAAAGCTCAGATTCAGTTGATTTCATCAGCTGATCAAGAAGTGTCTTGTCCTCTTCTCTCTCAACAAAGGCAAGACATCAAAATATCTTTTCTAAATTTTTGTAGGATCTGTTTACACAGATCTGAGTTATAAGCCTGTGTTATAAAGGCTGAGTGTAGGAGAGGTGATCTCTGAGTGGTAGGGCTATTTGCCTGAGTGTAGGAGAAGGTTATTCTCTGAGTGGTAGGCCTTGAGGCAAGGCTGAGGTAGGGCTGTTGAGCCTGAGTTGTAGGAACCTATCCTGGTTCTGAGCTGTAGGATCTGAGGATCTGAGAATAGTAGAAGTTTGGCCGAATCTAGCATATTGCTAGATAGGTGAAGGGGGAAAGTGGATGTACCCAGATCTTGGGGAACCACTATAAAACATTATGCAATCTGTAATGCTTAGTTGTCTGTGAATGCTGTGCTAGATAATTTAATTTGCAAGTGAATTCTGCCTAGATTTATAAACAAGAAATTAGAACCTATTCACCCCCCCCCCCCTCTAGGTGTTTAGATTGTCTTGAAAGTAAAACTATTAAGTGGTATCAGAGGCAGGTTCCTCAAAAAGGACTTAACAGTCTGAGGTAGATCTGATAGGCAGAATCAAGATTCAAAAAGATGGGTTCTGGTGAGAATCATAAGGAGCTAGGGTCTATGAAATTACCCATATGCAAGAAAGAAATTTTTGGAATTTGGAAAGAAAGAGTCAGACTGTTCATGGAGGCATCTGACCCAAGGATTTACATCACAGTACAGGAATGCCCCTTCATTCCAATAAAGGTATCAGTTCTTGATGCAAATGTCCAAACTCCAAAGAGTTATTCAGAAATGACCAAGGATGAAATCATCTTGTCAACCATGGATAAAAGAGCTCAGAACATTATTGTTAGTGCCATAGATGATTCAACATTTCAGAATTTGATTCACTGCAAGACCTCCAAGGAGATGTGGGACACATTGATTGTCTACATGGAGGGATCTGAAGAAGTAAGGCTGGACAGGAAGTCTATGCTAAATCAGGAGTATGAAAGCTTTAGACAAGGAAAATCTGATAGCATAACTGAGTGCTATAAGAAATTCTATAGAATTGTGAATGAGCTAATATCCTATGGAAGAGTCTTTAGTACCTATAAACTGAATGACAAATTCTTAAGATCCTTATCAAAGGATTGGGATACAAAGATCTGTGCCATAAGAGAAGTGGCTAAATTGACAGAGATATCTCCTCCAACCCTGTTTGGAAAGTTGCTATCCTATGAAATGCAACTTATGGTGAGGAAGAAGGAGGAAAGAAACTCAAGAGGAGAGCATAGAGAAAAGACTGTGGCATTCAATGCAGAAGCCACTAGAAAGAATAGGAGGATATCACCATCTCCTCCTAAGGAAGTTACAGAAGATAGTTCTGAAAGTTCAAACAAGGGTTCTGAAAGCTGTGATTCAGATGCAGATTTTGCTGCATCCACAAAACAATTCCAGAGGTTTTTGAAGAAGAAGCAGTGGAAGTCTAGGCCTTCCTCATCACAGCAAGTTGATGACTATTATAAGAAGAAAAGGTCATCAAGGAAAGAGAAGAGCAGATCAAAGCCCAGCAAAGCCACTACTTCAAAGATTGTCTGTTATTGTTGCAATAGGCCTGGACATGTAGTGGCTGATTGTCCTGACAAGAGAAAGGAATCTTCAGAAAAGAAGAAGACTTATCAGAAAGGCAAGAAGGAGAAATCCTTTGTAGCAAAGAAAGATAAGAGTCTATCAGACCAGTCAACTTCAGAGTCAGAATCTGAAGCTGAAGCATATATTGGACTATATGCTGCATCTGAAGAAGAGGAGTTTCTGCAGTTGCTAGAATCCATCAATGAACAAAAGGATCAGCAGTATATGGGGCTGATGGCAGGATCAGAAGAGGACATATGCCAGAATCAGTCTGGTCATAATAAGGTACAATGTCCTTCTATTACATCTGTTTGTTGTACAAGTGAAGAATCAGCTACATCTGCATCAATAGATGTAGATGCATCTGAATCTGAAGGAGATGTCTATCAATTGATAGACAAGTATGGGGACCTGTTGCAGGCCCTTAAGAAAAGCAAGAACCTGGTTAAATCTCAGGCTCAGGAAATTGCTGAACTAAGGTTTGCTACAACTGAGTTAGAAAAAGTTATTGATCAAAAATTAAATGAAATTGCCAAGCTGAAGAATATAACTATTATTCAGATGGGCACAATTAATTATACTAATGATCAAGTGAAGAGTCTGGAGGCCAGACTTAGAATTGAAAGGGATTTAGTGGCTAGTTACTCTAAGCCAAAATCTGTCTTACCCTTGATAGATGAATTTGTCACTCAAAAGGGTAAGGCTGGATTAGGATTTAAAGGTAACTCCAGGGCTGGCAGATTCAAGAGGAAAGGCAAAGCTCCTGTTCAGCCACTAAACCTTTCAGTCCCCATAAAGTTTAGTAAGGTGAAAGTGCCTTCTAACAAATATGATCATGAAGACATTCAAGGTCATATTAAGACTAATGTTCTGAAGAACAAGGGTGTAAATGCAAGCAGGCCTACCTATGGTCATAAACCCAATGGTTTTAAGAAATCAGTAGGTGAAGTTGCAACAGCACCAGCAATGAACAGAAATTCTTCTGACAAGGATGTATCTAGATCTAGATACAATAAGTTTGAATGTTGGTGCTGTGGCAAGAGAGGCCATTTTGCATTAGACTGCTGGTATAACACAAGTGTTATAAAGAATAAGAGTCTACATGTTAGAAGAGGTTATGATAGCTTTATTAATGCTAACCTGAACCAAGGACCCAAGACTTACTTGGGTTCTAAGGGTAAGTAATTCTGTATTGCAGGTGAATCCAAGTAACCATGCCCCTATATGGTACTTGGATAGTGGTTGTTCCAGGCACATGACTGGAACAAAGGGGCTGCTGAAGGAGTATTCATCTGTCAAAGATGGACCTAAAGTGATCTTTGGTGGATCTGAAAAAGGAGTCATCAAAGGGTTTGGTAACATTTCTTCTAACCTAATTATTATCACCCAAGTGGCCTATGTAAAAGGTTTGAAACATAATCTAATAAGCATAAGCCAGCTGAGTGATCTATGATATGACATTTCATTTGGTAAGGATGGATGTCATATCAAAAGGTCAAGTGATCAAGAGATCATATTGACTGGGTATAGGAAGAGAAATGTATATTGCCTTAATTTTGAATGTGAGAATAAGGCTTCCCCCATTTGTCTTGTAGCTGATGACAATGCTTCTCATTGTGTTAAGTGGCACAAGAGATTGGCTCATCTAAACTACAAGAAAATTGACCAACTCTTTAGCAAAGAGCTAGTGAGGAATGGACCTCAAATTAAGTGTATAAAGGAAGGGATATGCTCAGCTTGTCAAAAGGGAAAGCAGACAAAATCCTCCTTTCAAAGCCTTGAAAACAAGGATTCTGTGAGGTGCTTATACCTCTTGCATATGGATCTTTTTGGTCCTATGCCAGTTCATAGTCTAGGTAGGAAGGTCTACACTTTTGTGGTTGTAGATGACTATTCTAGATTTACATGGGTGTTTTTTCTGAGACAAAAATCTGAAACCCCAAGTGTATTACTTAATTTTGTAAAGCAAATTCAGAATGAACTGAATAGTACAGTGGTCAAAATCAGAAGTGACCATGGTACTGAGTTTCAATCTGAAAGCATAACAAACTTGTGTAAAGACTTTGGGATTTTCCAAGAGTTCTCCTCACCTAGAACACCTCAGCAAAATGGAATTGCTGAAAGAAAGAATAGAACATTAATTGAAGCTGGTAGAACACTATTGAGTGACACCTCTCTCCCAGAATATTTTTGGGCTGAGGCAGTTAACACTGCTTGTCATGTCATCAATAGGGCTTCTATCACCAAAAGCCACAGAATGACTCCCTATGAGATTGTGAAAGGCAGAAAACCAAATCTATCTTACTTTAGGATCTTTGGTTGCAAGTGTTATATACTTAACAATGGCAAGTCATATTTGACTAAGTTTGCTGCCAAATCCCAGGATGGGATATTTGTTGGGTACAGCACAAATAGTAAGGCCTATAGAGTCTTCAACTTGACTACTCAAGTTGTTGAAGAATCTGTGCATGTTGTGTTTGATGAAACAAGGTTAATCAACTGTGAGTTGTCTTGTAGATCAAATGACTCAACAGGTATAAGCAAAAGTATAGACAAGCTTTCCATTACTGAAGTATCAAAGGAAGATGGGGCATTGGAAAATGAAGGCTTCAGTCCAGGGGGAGAACAAGACACTATAGAAGCTGATGAAAATCAAGAGAATCAGTTAAATGAAGGAGCTGGAGATGTTCAACCAGAAGGAAATCTTCCTCCAGCTACAAGACATTTAAGAGATCATCCAGCTGATCAGATAATAGGTGATCCAAGACAAGAGGTGCAAACTAGAAGCAGAAATCAAAACACAGTTCTACATTCAAGTTTCCTGTCACAAATGGAGCCTAAGAAGTTTGAAGAAGCTATCCAAGACCAGCACTGGATTGATGCTATGCAAGAGGAGCTGAATCAATTCAGAAGGTGCAATGTCTGGGAGCTTGTTCCTAAACCAAGAGGCCACAACATAATTGGCACAAAATGGATCTATAGGAACAAGCTAGATGAAAGTGGAATAATAGTAAAGAATAAAGCAAGATTGGTTGCAAAAGGATACAGGCAGGAAGAAGGGATTGACTTTGATCAAACCTTTGCTCCAGTAGCAAGGCTGGAGGCAATCAGAATATTCCTTGCCTATGCAGCCTATCAAGACTTCAAAGTATACCAGATGGATGTGAAGTCAGCATTTCTGAATGGTGATCTTAAAGAAGAAGTATATGTAGAGCAACCATCAGGTTTTGTAGATCCTCTTAAACCTGATTTTGTTTATAAGCTTAGGAAAGCTCTGTATGGGTTAAAACAAGCTCCAAGGGCTTGGTATGAAACCCTGTCTACTTTCCTTATTGAGAATAAATTCTCAAGAGGAAAAATTAACAAAACTCTATTCCTTAGGGAATCCAAAGGCAAGATCATCTTAGTTCAGATCTATGTTGATGACATAATCTTTGGGTCTACTGAAAACAACCTTTGTAAAAAGTTTGCAAAACTTATGCAAGGGAAGTTTGAGATGAGCAGTATGGGGGAACTGAAGTTCTTCTTGGGACTCCAAGTAAGACAGACTGATGATGGCTTGTCCATATCCCAGTCTAAGTTCACCAAAGAATTGATTAAGAAATATGGTATGGAGTCATCCTCCACCATGAGAACTCCTATGGGAACAAGTATGCCTATATGCAAAGATGATGCAGGTAAACCTGTTGATGAGACTTTGTATAGAGGAGTAGTTGGCTCTCTACTATATCTCACTGCTAGTAGACCAGATATTATGTATGCTACATGTGTCTGTGCTAGGTACCAAGCCTGCCCTAAAGAATCTCATTATACTGCAGTTAAAAGGATTCTAAGATATCTTAAGGGCACACCTAATCTAGGTCTTTGGTACCCTAGGAATAGAGATTTTCAACTAACAGGCTATTCAGATGCAGATTTTGCAGGATGTAGAGAGGATAGGAAGAGTACTACAGGTACTTGTCAATTCCTAGGAGGAAGACTAATATCATGGAGTAGTAAGAAGCAGACTAGTGTGGCAATTTTCATAGCTGAGTCAGAGTATGTTGCTGCTGGAAGCTGCTGTGCACAGCTATTATGGATGCAGCATCAGCAAAAGGATTATGGTATTCAAGTAAGTAGAACACCTCTTTTGTGTGATTCTAAGAGTGCAATTTCTATTGCTAATAATCCTGTTTCTCATAGTAGAACTAAGCATATAGAAATAAAATACCATTTTCTTAGAGAATATGTAGAAAAAGAAGACATCTCATTGGAATTTGTGAAAACAGATTATCAAATAGCAGATGTGTTTACTAAGCCCCTAGATGAGACAAAATTCAATAAATTCAAAATTGAATTAGGTATGTTAACCATTGATTAGTGTAATCACAAAATCATCAACAATAAAGTTGAAGTGGTAACAAGACATTCAAGTGATATTAAGACACATTGAAGTAGTATAAAGTACTTTGTTGTACTTATAAGTTGTGATGAACAAACAGAAATTGGCTAAGTAAGATGGTGTCGACACATTCAGTAATAATGTGTCGACTCAGGGTAGTAATGTCGACAAGTCAGAGATATTATGTCGACACAGAAAATATGTGTCGACACTTAAGAATCTTATTGTCGACTTATCCAGGAATGTAGTGTCGACTTCACCAGGATAGTGGTGTCGACACTTACAGATTTTGTGTCGACACTTATACTAAGAGTCGACACAGAATTTCTGATGCTCTAATATATATCTCTGGTGTCGACATAACCGCAAATTGGTGTCGACACATAGTAGACGAACTTGTAGTCGAGACAATAGAAGCTTGTGTCGACATAATCCATCTGTGTCGACACTTATAGTCTGTTTTTGGCGACTTTTGATCTTCTTTAAATAGAAGGTATAAATAGGTCAAAAACTCATTCTGTCGACACGCTTACAAGGTTTTCGAAATCCTGTGTCGACATTCTCCCTCTCTCTCTCTTTCTCTCATCTTTCAAGCTTTCTCGACTGCTCAATGGCGCCGAAGATTGAAGACAATGTGAATGAAGGATATGAGTTGGTGCGTCAGGCCTTTGTAGCTGCCCCTCCAGATGTTCTTGGGGTTATCTCTCTCCTCTCCGACTCAGGTTTGGAATTTCTGGTCTCCGAACCATCAAAGATATGGAAGAAGGAGGTGCATGAGTTCTTTACCTCTGCATCTGTAAACTCTGAAAGTCATGAGATAAAATCCACAGTTCATGGGTCACCTGTGGAGATTACACCAAAAAAGTTAAGAACAATTCTGCAATTACCTACAATTGAGAATGAAGAGGATGTCCCTGCTTCTAAATCTAGGGAAGCTCTTCAATGGTGTGGATTGGAATCCACCATGAAAATTGGAGCTGCATTCAATCGGAAAGGAATGAATCAACAAGGCAAGTTTCTATCAGAAGTAGTTAGAAAAGTTATTCTGTGCAAGCCAGGTGGACATGATAGGATTTCTGCCTATATGTTCAGCCTAATGACCAGGATTGTTTTTACAATTCCTACGGATTGGTCATCTGTAATCTTTGAGAGGATTAAGGAAGGAATCAAGAAGCCAAATCTGGCTAGGATAATGAGTATATACTTAAGTAAGGAGATTCCTGAGGTTATGCAACAACAACCTGGAACTAAAATTTATCACATGAGAAGGATGGACATGAGATTATTCTCCAGATGGGATAGGGTGCTGACCAAAGAGATGCCTGGAGGGGAAAGGCAGGATTCACCTGAGAAATCCCCAGGTCATGCTACCAGTACTGGGCATCCACAAGAAGAGCAAGTAAGACTAGAGGTTGAAGATCAGCCTGCATCTACACAAGTTCAGGATGCCACAATACCTGCAGTTCAAGAAGAAGAAGTAAGTATACCAGCTCAGCAAGTTTATTCACCTACACAAACTGTACCTACTCATGACCAGGTACAGGTGTAGGGGGAGCTGGTGTATCTTCCTACAAAAGAGATTTCTAATATTTCTATTTCTGCACAGGTCCAGGGGGAGCAAGTGCAAGAAGATGCTCAAATTGATCAATCTCCAAATTTGAATAATGCAAATGATCAAGCCCAGAAGGAATATACTCTGGAGGAGTTATTTCCAAATGATGAAATAATTCCTGATAATCTGGAAGTAGAACACAAACTTGAGGGGGAGCCAGTGCATGTTGAGACTGTACAACATGGCACAGAAGCAGCTGTTTCTCCTCCTCCCAAAGAAAGAGTTCAAATTGATAGTACTTCTGATTCAGAGACTGAAGAAGCCAGAGTGGCTAAAAAGAGAAAACTTATGGTCTTCCAGAGAAGGAGCAAGAGCTATAAGCAGGCTCTACAGTCTACAGCACATCACACTCCTTCTGACTTTGATTATAACAAGTTCTTGGTAGATTTACAAGTGAAATTGGATGAACACAGGGTGGCCATTGAAAAATATGTTGATGAGAACAACAAGTCCCTGCAGTTTGACTTAGCTCAAGATATAAAATCTATTAGGTTTGAGGTCAATATGCATAAAAATGAGATGACAGATTGCTTCCATAAGGGAGGTAATGCTGTGGTGTATTTGGCAAAACAACAGCAGACTATCATCCCTAAGGTGGATGATATTGCTTTAAAGCAAAGCTATGTCTTGGAAAATCAGTTAAGAATGAATGACAATTTAACTGAATCTCATCATGAGATCATTGAGGAATTGAAGAAGATTGTTCCAAGCCTGCCTGCAGATAGAGCAAAAGAAATGGAAGAATTTGATAAGAACTTTCAAGCTGCTATTGCTTCTGTTAAGACTGCAATCACTATCTCTCAAAAGGAAATATCTGACAAGCTTCAAAAGTTAAAACCATTTTTTAAAGAAGGTGTGAATTATCTGGATGGCCAAATCAGATTTCAAAAGGAAGATCTCAGAGATCATGTTTCTAGAGAAGCCATAAAGGGGGAGAGGATGCTAGTTCATGCAGGCTCAGAGCACACCAAATGGGTGACCAATAGTATTCGAGCCACATTGGGATATCCCCCATTGTGTGATGATGCTATGGTGGCTGAGTCAGGAATACAAACAAGTCTACTTGAAGGCAATCAACTTGAGGTTGCCCAAGTCATTTACCCCCCTCCAGATTATGACATGATTGATCAGCAGGTTCAAGGGATGTATAGTCCTCCAAAGGAGGTTACTAATATTGTTATTGGGAAGGTTGATAAGCCTGAGGCTATTTTGAAAGATCAGCAAGATGCTCTTCTATCTAAGAAAAGGTTTAGAGAGCAGGCTGAACTTAAGCCAGACTTTGAGCAGTGGAGTCCTACTTCCAGAAATATAATACTCACTGCATGGAAGGCTGTCAAAGACCAAGTGCAGGAAAGAGGCAAGTGGTACAATGAGATGGAATGGCAGAAGTATGAAGCCAGGCAAGAGGCCATTGTACAGTTTAGAAGAAAAGCCAAGCTGGGTAGGATGCCTCCAGATGCTCAGGAGCCAAGCAAGTACTTCCCAAAGCCCTTTCATTATTTTGAAAGGCAAAGGCTCAAGGAAGAAGCAAAGAAGAAGGCTTATCTAAAAGGCAAGAAGCCAGCTGAAGATTCTGAAGCTCCTGTGAAGGCTCAAGTTCTATCTAGCAAAGGGATTGTCATTAAAGAGCCTGATCAGTCTTAATTTTTAGTTCTTTCAAAGTATTTTGTAATGTTTTGATTAAATCATTAAATGTAAATCTCTGTATTCAAACATTATCAAGTTATAAACAAAATATTGGTTGGTATCATATAATGTTCATTCTGTGATGGATTGTTTTTTATGTTTTGTTTATATTAAGTATTCCTGTTATGTCATATATCATCAGTTTATACTTTTTATAAATGGTGTATATCATTGGCTATAGGGTTATGACTTCTCCAAATAGGGGGAGATTGTTGGGTACATTGGAAAATGTGTACCTGATTTGAAGAAGCCCAACTTAGCTCAATGATATACATCAAGGTGTATTTGATGTTGTTTTGAGTTGACATGTGCAGGTGAAGAAGTATTAAATAATGCAGAAAAATATTCTAAGTCCACATGTCGACACCTGAAGAAATTGTGTCGACACTTCAGAATATTTGTGTCGACACTTTAGAATATCAGTGTCGACACAGAGAAAGATAATCGACCACATTTATGTCAACACTGGGAAACAGTGTCGACACATAAAGAAAATCGTCGACCTCAACACTGGGAAGCAGTGTCGACACCGTGAAAGATAGTTGACCAGAGAAAGTTAGTCGACACCGTGAAAGATAGTCGACCAGAGAAAGTTAGTCGACACCGTGAAAGATAGTCGACCAGAGAAAGTTAGTCGACTAGTGAAAGATAGTCGACCAGAGAAAGATAGTCGACTCACTGAAGAAGATAGTCGACCACAACTGTATCGACACTGGGTGGATGTGTCGACACCAGAAGACTGAGTCGACACATATTGGCAGAAGTCGACTATGCTTGTGTCGACACCAGAAGACTGAGTCGACACATTTTGGCAGAATTGAAGATTGCTGTGTCGACACCAGAAGGCTGAGTCGACACATACTAAGTTCTGAATCTACAACAACTGTGTCGACACACAGGACTTGTGTCGACACACTGTAGAGTCTAGACCAAGTTATTTTCTGAAGAAGCTGTGTTGACTTAAAGGCAACTTAGTCGACATCATCAAAGACTGTGTCGACACCAAAGTCACTTGTGTCGACACAGATAGACAGATTGGTCTCGACACTTTCTAACTGACTGTCTCGACATTTTGCTGTCCAAGGCTAAGGTACAAGAACTGTTTGAAGACTTGACAGCTGTGGGTTGCCACCGTTTAACTGAAGCTGTCAGACCTGTCAGAAAACAGTTAGAAACCGGATCAGTCGGTTACCATGAAGAAAGTCTATAAATAGACACATTCAGAAGAAATTAAAGAAGAAGCTAAGCTAAGAAAAATAATAGAAGAAGATCTAAGAAGAAGAAACAGAAGGATTACGATCCTGTTGAAGTTTCAATTCAAGAAAGTGAAAAAGAAGATCTTCATCAGAAGGTCTAAGAAGAAGAAGTCTGAAGTATCAGTTAAGGTGTTGGATAGAGAGAGATCCAGTCATCTTGAAGAAGAAGAAGGAAGCCATCAGTGGTTTCTCAAGAAGCTGTTTGGAAATCAACTCAGCTAAGTTCAGATTCAAGAAGCTTTGAAGAAAGCTCAGATTCAGTTGATTTCATCAGCTGATCAAGAAGTGTCTTGTCCTCTTCTCTCTCAACAAAGGCAAGACATCAAAATATCTTTTCTAAATTTCTGTAGGATCTGTTTACACAGATCTGAGTTGTAAGCCTGTGTTATAAAGGCTGAGTGTAGGAGAGGTGATCTCTGAGTGGTAGGGCTATTTGCCTGAGTGTAGGAGAAGGTTATTCTCTGAGTGGTAGGCCTTGAGGCAAGGCTGAGGTAGGGCTGTTGAGCCTGAGTTGTAGGAACCTATCCTGGTTCTGAGCTGTAGGATCTGAGGATCTGAGAATAGTGGAAGTTTGGCCGAATCTAGCATATTGCTAGATAGGTGAAGGGGGAAAGTGGATGTACCCAGATCTTGGGGAACCACTATAAAACATTGTGCAATCTGTGATGCTTAGTTGTCTGTGAATGCTGTGCTAGATAATTTAATTTGTAAGTGAATTCTGCCTAGATTTATAAACAAGAAATTAGAACCTATTCACACCCCCCCTCTAGGTGTTTAGGTTGTCTTGAAAGTAAAACTATCACCTTATCTCCTTTGTCATCTCTAATTTAGGTGAAATAAAGAACCACATAAAGATAAAAAATTAATGTTGCTAACACCAAGAAGAAATCTCTTTCTCCCTTCAAATGATATATCGAATTTATGACACACTTACACAACTCATCTCTCGAATTATGGAGCATAGTAAAAAGACAAAAACTTGGTCAAAAGTTCTAAAATATAGATCATAAATTCAATAAAGACATTCACCAAACAATCATAAAGAGAAAACTTGAAAACATCATCACACAAGACAAAATACATTCACAATACAAGATTAAAATGAATGTTCATGACGATGGAGAAAACACACAAAATTTTTGAAGAGATCTTACTATACATGATGGTTTAATGATTATTCGCTGCAATATTCTCTTCCCGACATTGCTCGCTCGATCAGCCCGGAGATCCCCCTTCTTCCTTGCAATGGAAGTTAAACCCTAGATGTGGCCGCCTCCTTCAATAGATGATTCTCCTCTCGTGAATTTCAATGAAGATTGTCCAAAAGATCTTTTTTACTTCAGAATAATCCCACTTTAAAAACCTCCTTCCCTTGCTCAAAAGATGTCTCCTTCTGATGCAGGCCACTATCCGCCAACGTGAACACTTTAGCGTTCTAACGCGCGAGACGTCTAACACCCACGAGGACAACCACACAAAGCTCAAACGCAGCGCGCTAATATGCAAACTAAACAAGTCGGCCAACACGGTAGCCACACCGTCGGAAAGATCAAACAAGCGGCTATAGGCCGTTATCCTTTCAAGCAAAAGGGACCCACCCGGTCTGGACGAGCTATGTTGTACCAAAGAAGATCTACCCGAAAACACGATCGAGAAACAGTAGATCTCCCCCAACAAAAAGGTGCGGGGTTCGCCAAACCCTTTTCGGAAATAAAGCGTAGTGATGTTGCAACACTTAAAGCAAAACCCACGAAAATTCAACGATTCGCAAGCAATGCAAAAATTATTCCAGCCGCTAGAAAAATCAAGAGAGAAGCACACGGAAGTGGAGAGGTTCGTTACCCAAGTCAGAATGGATGATTCCGACTGCTTTACCAAGGGATCACTCGCCCGCGGTTCCGTCGGAGTTGTGCCGGATGGAGTAAGAGATTCCGCCGTCGCCGCGTCACGCCGTCTCCAAGTTCCTTGGAGCAAGAAACACTCCACCTCCTCCCAAGGGGAGGTAGTCAGCCAAGAGGATGGGGGAATGGAGGTCGGCCAAGAGTGGTGGTGGCCGAATGGGTGAAGGTTGGTGGTCGGATATGGGGCGGCTTGTGAGGGGGAAGTGGTGTTGAGGAAGGAGATAGGGAGAGGGGAGAATGGTAGAGGAGGTGGGCGGCTTTTGGGAATGGAGAGAGGGGGGCGGCCGAAATAGTGAGGAGGAAGAGAGAGAGAGAGGGGCGGCTAAAGAGAGGAGAAAGTAGAGAGATAGGTTTAGGGTTTTCAATTTTCTTCTTCAATACCTCAAAAGGAAACATCTTATGCCTATATATAGGCTTACAACCATCATCCGGCTATTAGCAGCCCAAAATGAAAATAAAGCTATAATGTTTTTTTGGTTAAACTTAAAGAGACTAATAAAATGCCTAAACAAGTGGCACAACAAATACGAAAAATAAAATGACATAAATAAAAGGATTAGACGGGCTTGAGCCGAGGGCGGAGATTATAACGTCGCCCCGAGTGGGCACCATGGCGACGCGAGTCCTTTGTTGGAGACGAGGGAGGGTCTTCAGCAAGCTGTGGTTCGTCGTCTCCACCAATCCTCCCCCCCCTTAAAAGGACTCATCACCGATGAGTTGTCCTGCAGATATCGTCGTAGAAGAGCATCATCCAAGAGCACGGCCTCGGATTCCGGGAGCCAAGAGTCATCCGAGGCGGGGCCGACCACGCCAACGAACCAAGAAACGGCGCACGTCGCCATCCGGAGTGGGAAGCACATCATCCTGTACAATCCGGTCGGGCAAGAAAGCTGTCCTGGCAAACCTGGGAAAAGCATTAGGAAGTAACAGGGGAAAATCTAATGCATCAACATACGGCGTACCTCCGTTGGAGACCGACGGAACGAGTGATCCCGTACACCACTCAGTCTTACGCCCAAGAGAATCTGTAGTAGGTGTAAACGGGGAGGAAGATAATTCTAGCTGTGGAGCAATATATGGCGTTAAGTCCGAAACATTAAAAATAGGGGAAACACCCCAATCAGCGTGTAATTCCAAAAGAAATGCATTTTCGCCTAACTGCTTTAAGATCCGAAAAGGGCCCGCTCGCCGGTCTGCTAACTTTTTTAAGGTGCCCGTAGGCAACCGTTCAGGGATAAGACGGGCCATGACTAAATCGCCGACTTTCAGGGGAGACGCTTGTTTATGTGTGTTGGCATGAACTTGATAGGACGCATATTATGCGGTAAGCGTCTCATTAATGTGTTTATGCAGGTCATGGATGTGAGAGGCAAAGTCTTGTGCGAATTGGCTTGATTTAAAAGATGGGGGTAATGGAATCAAGTCAAGTGGCACCAGGGCCTTCTAGCCATGCACAATTTCATTCGGGGACAGACCCGTGGACCTATTTTTGGAATTATTATATGCCAATTGAGCATGCGGAAGGATAAGATCCCATGTACCCTTGTGGTCTCCCACAAGGCAGCGCAACAGACTACCCAAACTTCTATTTACAACCTCCGTTTGCCCATCCGTCTGCGGATGGTAGGCCGAAGAAAATAGGAGCTTGGTGTCCATTATCCTCCACAAAGTTTTCCAAAAATAGCTCGTGAACTTTACGTCCCTATCAGTAACTATCAATTTTGGAATGCCGCGGTGACCCACTACCTCCTTAAAATAAAGTTGAGCGACATGTGATGCGTCGTTAGTTTTATTGCAAGCGATAAAATAAGCCATCTTGGAAAAACGGTCAACGACAACTAAGATCGAATAGTGACGCCTAAACGTGATCGGAAGGCCTAGAATGAAGTCCAAGCTAACGTATTCCCAAGGCGTCGAAGGGATCGGGAGAGGGGTATAAAGCCCCGCGTTCGTCTTGTTCCCCTTTGCCAACTGGCACGCCCGACAACTCCCCACGATTTTACTAACCATGGTCTTGAGGCCGGGCCAATAAAATTTGTCCTCAACTAACGCGATAGTCTTGTCATGGCCAAAATGGCCTCCTAACCCGCCACTATGCAGTTCCCACACAATGACGTGACGTAGGGATGAGCGGGGAATACATAGCTTCGAGTGGTTGAAAAGATACCCGTCACGAATGTAAAACGCGGAAATGGTTGTGGGCAGGTTATCCTGAGTGGTGAAATATATGTCCTTGAAATCTGGGCAGTGGACATATTCGTCCTTAATCCTATCAAAGCCCACCACCTTAATTTCTAATGTGGATAGTAATAACGTGACATGACTAAGAGCGTCTGCTACGCGATTGAGGGTACCCTTCAGATGCTTGATGATGAATGTGTACTCCTGAAGATAGGAGACCCATTTAGTATGTCGCGGGCTCACCTTTGACTGCGAATTGATAAATCGTAGCGCCTCGTGATCGGATAGGATGACGAACTCCTTAGGAAGCAAGTAGTGCCGCCAATGTTGGAGGCATCGGATGACCGCGTAGAATTCCCTATCATAGTTAGAATAGTTCAATTTGGGGCCGGCAAGCTTCTCACTGAAGTACCTCACCGGGTGACCTTCTTGGCTCAATACGTCCCCAATCCCCACTCCCGAAGAGTCACAAGATAATTCAAAAACCTTGGAGAAATCTGGGAGACGCAAGAGGGGGGCTTCGGACATGCGCGTCTTAATTAATTGAAAAGCCTTGGCGGCCGACTTCGTCCAAGAAAACTCACCCTTCTTCATGCACTCGGTTACGGGGGCCATTATGCTACTAAAATCCTTAATAAACCGCCGGTAGAAGGTGGCGAGTCCGTGGAAACTCCGCACATCCCGAATGTTGGCGGGCTCGGGCCAATCCTTTATGGCTTACACCTTCTTAGGGTCTACATGGATTCCCTTTGAACTAACGATGTAACCGAGGAACTCGACGGATGTCACGTGGAAGGTATATTTTTTTATGTTCACGAATAATTTTTCAGATCTTAACGTGGTTAGGATGATTCTTAAATGCGACTCATGATCACTCGTGGTGGTGCTAAAAATCAGGATGTCATCGAAGTACACCACAATGAATTTCCCCATGTAAGGTTGGAAAACATGGGTCATCATCCTAGAAAACGTGCTGGGCGCATTGGATAGCCCAAACGGCATCACTAACCACTCATAAAGGCCCTCCTTAGATTTATAGGTGGTCTTCCACTCATCCCCTTCTCTAATTCAGATCTGGTGGTAACCACTCCTAAGATCCAACTTGGAGAAGATCGTGGCGCCGGACAACATATCTAGCAAATCGTCGAGACGGGGGATGGGGAATCGGTACTTGACAGAGATTTTGTTTATGGCCCGGCTATCCACACACATCCTCCACGAGCCGTCCTTCTTGGGGGCAAGTAAGGCGGGCACGACGCATGGACTCATGCTATGGCGGATAAATCCCTTTCGCAATAACTCCGTGATTTGGGTTTGTAGTTCTAAATGCACGGACGGATTGAGGCGATAATGGGGGAGGTTGGGTAGGGAGGAGTCGGGGATGAAGTCGATGGCGTGTTGGATGTCCCGCATGGGGGGTAACTCAGACGGTAGCTCGTCCGGATACACATCCACAAATTCTTCTAGGAGCGACTTCAATGCCGGGGGTAAGCTCGCACATAACGCCGCATCGTCCTTGACTTGGAGGCAAACTAAAGCATAAAGGACTCTGTCCATGAAGGTAGCCCGGGTAAGTTCCTTCCTACCAATCAGACCCAACGCTCTCTTCTCGACGGGGATGACGGTGTCCTTGGACGGGGTCGAAGGGTCCTTCGGAGGAGAGGGCTTCAAGACGATGACGCGGCCATTAAACTTGAATTCATAAGTATTAGCCCGACCATAGTGGGTGACGTCATGGTCAAACAACCAAGGGCGCCCAAGTAAGACGTGACACGCATCCATAGGGATGACATCACACCAAACCGGTTCGGTGTAGGCCTTGATGGTGAGGGGAACTAGACAACGCTTCGCCACGGGGAGGGATGACTTGTTCACCCACGCCACCTTATACGGGTGAGGGTGTGGTTCAGCAACTAGGGACATGCGTTTCACGGCGGCTTCAGACACGACATTCATGCAACTACTGCTATCTATGATCAGCCTACACCATTTCTCACCGCTCTTGAAATTTAATGTGAAGATATTTGTCCTATTCCATTCGTCTAATGGCCGCGGGGTGGCCAAAATACATCTCATCACCATCATGTAGGATTCGTCATCCATGTCACTCGGCACGCCGTCCGACTCACTAAAATCACCTGCTTCGTAAGTAAGGTCGTCAGACCCGCCCGCGGCATCTAACAGGGCTAGGGGCTTGGGTTTTGTAGGACAATCACTAGCATAGTGTCCTTGAACCCCGCAAGCAAAACAGGTGACGCTCATCCTGCTGACTCTTCCTATCGGCACTCTTTCCCCAGTCGGACTCCTATTGTTTTTAGCCGTCACCACAATGGAGGATGAATCGGAGGACCGATACTTTCCTTTATCCTTATAGCTGGTTGCGGGGGGCGGTCCTAAGATGGACTTGCCCTTCTGGAAAGGACGTGACTTTCCCTTAAGCGCATTGTGTTTTTCGATATCTAACGCAGCGTTGAATGTCACGTGTAAGTCCGTGTGGCCGTATCACAATAGCTTCCCTTGGATATCGGGGTTGAGGCCCTTACGGAACCTGGACAGGGTGACCTCGGGCATCTCCTTCACATCACAACGGACCATCATATCCTTGAGCAAACTCATGTACTCAGAAACCGACCTCGCCCCTTGCTTAAGGGTAGCCAAATCATCGAACATCTGTGTTCGATGGTACGTGGGAACGTATTGCTCGGTCAACCTAGCCTTCATATCTTCCCAACCGATGGGCCTTGCACCATTCTCTACTCGCAAGCGCCTCTCTTCGTTCAGCCAAAAGATCTTGGCTCGCCCTAATAATTTCATTCTCGCCACACGCACCTTGTCCGCATCGTTGAGAGCGTACCATTCGAAGTAACACTCGATTTCCATGACCCAGTCCTGGAAGACTTGGGGGTCTCCCAATCCATCATAGGATGGCGGCTTAACTCGGACAGCCCGAGTAAGATCAAACTCGTATGGTGCTCGAGGAGCGTGCTCATTAGGGGGTGGGGGTAAGGATTGTGATTTTCTCCCGCCCGTTGGTGCGGAGGTGGATTACCGGGTGCTCCTTGTTGTAATCCCATTGCGTGTATAGCCTCCCGAATAGCTGTCATCTGCTCCGTGAAATCCTGACGGAGCTCCTCAATCTCAGTGAGGGCACGACCCTCAGGCCGGTCATCATCCATATTGGAAGACGACGGGGGATATTCCGTACCGAGCCTAGTGCGCATGCACAAGTGAAGAAAACAAGTTTAGACAGACCACAGAAGGAATTAATCCCGCTAGACAATTTACCAAAAATAATTTTTTCTTTGATTTTCTTACTGGAAATAAAATGAAGGTTATTAAAAAAAATTTTTTGGATTTTTTCGCTGAAAAATATGGAATCTACACCGCTATTGGCAGACCAGGGAAAAAATTTTTTTTGTGATTTTTTTTGACTCCAAACGTGCAAACAGAAGTGTGGGCTAACGTGCAAAAAATAACAGGGGGGGTGTCAATTAAGAAACTGACAGGAACCTCCCTCTGATACCAAATTGATGCAGGCCACTATCCGCCAACGTGAACACTTTAGCGTTCTAACGCGCGAGACGTCTAACACCCACGAGGACAACCACACAAAGCTCAAACGCAGCGCGCTAATATGCAAACTAAACAAGTCGGCCAACACGGTAGCCACACCGTCGGAAAGATCGAACAAGCGGCTATAAGCCGTTATCCTTTCAAGCAAAAGAGACCCACCCGGTCCGGACGAGCGATGTTGTACCAAAGAAGATCTACCCGAAAACACGATCGAGAAACGGTAGATCTCCCCCAACAAAAAGGTGCGGGGTTCGCCAAATCCTTTTCGGAAATAAAGCGTAGTGATGTTGCAACACTTAAAGCAAAACCCACGAAAATTCAACGATTCGCAAGCAACGCAAAAATTATTCCAGCCGCTAGAAAAATCAAGAGAGAAGCACACGGAAGTGGAGAGGTTCGTTACCCAAGTCGGAATGGATGATTCCGACTGCTTTACCAAGGGATCACTCGCCCGCGGTTCCGCCGGAGTTGTGCCGGATGGAGTAAGAGATTCCGCCGTCGCCGCGTCACGCCGTCTCCAAGTTCCTTGGAGCAAGAAACACTCCACCTCCTCCCAAGGGGAGGTAGTCGGCCAAGAGGATGGGGGAATGGAGGTCGGCCAAGAGTGGTGGTGGCCGAATGGGTGAAGGTTGGTGGTCGGATATGGGGCGGCTTGTGAGGGGGAAGTGGTGTTGAGGAAGGAGATAGGGAGAGGGGAGAATGGTAGAGGAGGTGGGCGGCTTTTGAGAATGGAGAGAGGGGGGCGGCCGAAATAGTGAGGAGGAAGAGAGAGAGAGAGAGAGGGGCGGCTAAAGAGAGGAGAAAGTAGAGAGATAGGTTTAGGGTTTTCAATTTTCTTCTTCAATACCTCAAAAGGAAACATCCTATGCCTATATATAGGCTTACAACCATCATCCGGCTATTAGCATCCCAAAATGAAAATAAAGCTATAATATTTTTTTGGTTAAACTTAAAGAGACTAATAAAATGCCTAAACAAGTGGCACAACAAATACAAAAAATAAAACGACATAAATAAAAGGATTAGACGGGCTTGAGCCGAGGGCGGAGATTATAACGTCGCCCCGAGTGGGCACCATGGTGACGCGAGTCCTTTGTTGTAGACGAGGGAGGGTCTTTAGCAAGTTGTGGTTCGTCGTCTCCACCACCTTCCATTTTGACAAATAACGCTATTTTTGAATTTTAAAATTTGAAATTCGTTCAAGTTGTTGCAACCTTTTTTTTTGAAGGTTGCAATCTTTTTTTCAAGTCATGATATTTGGGCAGATTTGTTTCCCAATGCAGATTTCTTCAGCGTTTCTAGCAATAACACGATGCAAAAAGATCGGATTAGCCACAAATCAAATAAATATGAATTTACTTTCATTTCTATTTCATTTAAACTCATTTTTATGCATTTATGATGAATATTAAGTCCAAAAATTGGGCTAGATAACTTTTTTTTGAGAAGTTATCACACCTCCACACTTAAACCTTTGCTAGTCTCTAGCAAAAACAATACCAATCATCGAATTGAGTGAGAGGATAGTAGTAAAAATATAAACTCTCATGATCCTTCTTCTCAAAATCAAGCCTCTCAGAGGATCTTGGACCTGATCCCATAAGGTGCACCATCCCCAGCGGAGTAAATTGTGACATTGGAACACCACAAAACTTCAAGATGTTGATCACCTACTCGTATGGCGGGAATCTGAAGCCCGATTTCAAAGTGATCTCACAAACCATTAACCAGCCTCTCAGAGGATTTTGGACCCTCTCCTCAATACGCGGTATCCTCACCTCAAGATCAGCATGTAAACTATATCTCTTCCTCTAAATCACAACTTGATCATATGTAAGAGACGAACGCAAATGCATCGGTTTCACAAAACGTTTCGAAGCCTGAAACTAAAGGAAAAAACAAAAGTTGGTGTTAAGCAATTCAAACCAAGCCCCACGTAACAAAAATATTGACACGAGCATAGATGTGCGCATGCAAGCACTCGAACGGACCCAATAACACGCACAACCAAGAACAGGCGCACAACCCACATCTAGCGCAGGAACCTGCATGGCCAGATGTCCGCGCACCCTAGACCACGAGATTAAGGCGCGTTGCCAGGTGCGCATGCTCCCTTGTGCGTGCGCGAGTCCGTATGACCAGGTACGCGCGCAACCTCGGTCGCGCAACCAGGTGTGCGCACAAGTCAGCTCGACCAGGTGCGCGTGCAACCTAGGCCGTGCGACCACGTCGCGCGACACGGGAGCGCGCACTCCCCGGTGAGCGCGCAAATCCGCGTGCTTGCCCACGAGCGCGTGCCCCCCCAGGAACGCAGGCACCCATACCCGCGCACGCTCGGGTATTCGCACGGTCACCTGACCGCGCGCCAAGCCCCCGCGCGCGGATAGGTGCCTGCGCATACCTAGGTGTTCGCGCGGTCACCTAACTGTGCACCCAAGTGCGAGAGCGCAGACAGGTACCCGCATGGACGCGACCACGCGCACCCACGGTGAAGCCCACCTCCGTCCGCTCTCCCCGACAAGCATGCCCGCCGTGTCCTCACTCTGACGCCTTACCTAAATTTGCAAGGCGCCACCACCTTACTTTTTCGGCCTTTCTCCATTCGCCATCATCGCAATACCTGCCAAGAGTTCTCAAGGGAAGAAATCCTCGTTTTTCACCTATACCAGTTTCTGATACAGAGAATTTCAGAGGGCAATTGATGGGTATGAAACCCATTTTTATGAAGAGTTAGTGTGCACATAGCCACTTCCCCCCATGATCTCCACTAAATTTGCGGAATCATGTGATTGACTGCGCACGCGATCGCCACGCCCGATCCCGCCACGCGTCGATCCCATTATGTCAGACATCTGAACCACTAAGGACATCGCCTCGCCGACGTCAAACGGTCGGCGCCATCTCCGCACGTCGGCCGCCCCTCTTGTCGTCGTCGGCCACCCCCTCCCGGCCGCCGACACGCCCCAAATGTGGCGGACGAGGTGACCACCCCTCTTCGGCGGAGGTGGCGGTCGGGCCGACCGCCCCTCATCGCCCGCCGGCGCGCGGCCGAAGAGGCAACCAAGGCGACCGCCCTCTGTGCCCGCCTGCGCGCGACCGAGGAGGCGGCCGAGCCGGCCGCCTCTCTTCGGCCGCCGACATGCGGCCAAGGAGGCGGCCAAGCCGGTTGCCTCCAACCGACCGCCGACTGCTCCCCCTTTCCGCCGCTGGCTTGGCCGTTGCCCGCTTCCCGGTCATCGGCGACGACCTCCCTCTTCGCCAGCAAGTTTGCTGGCGAGTTCTCCGACAAGTTCATCACCCGCCCAAAGGAGCGCTTCCCCGCCGTCCGATCATCTCGTGTCAATAATCATCGTCCGTTTCGCGTGTAACCACCCTCTAACTATCAGGTTAATTGAGGAATTTTATTATTAAATTCATTGATCTATGGGTAGCGAAATAGATGATTATAATATACACCCTTAAACTCTAGGAAAAATATTAATTTAGGTGGTTATGGTGTGCAGATAGCTGCATAATCACCATAACCAACTCCTGGATGCTATAAAAGGAGCTCCAGGTCTCCTCATTTCTTATATTTTTCCTCCGAGTCTTCTTCTTTCTCAGGTCAGAGCTCTGCCGGATTCCTCCTACGAGCAGCATTCAAGTCATTTTCAAGCCACGTTCAAGCCATCCTCGAGCCACATTCAAGCCGTCTTCAAGGCACATTCAAGACATTTTTGAGCCATCCGACGAAGCCTATTTCATAACTCGCTAGAAGTCCCTACCAACACAATTCCAAGTGCTCCACTCCTATATTCAGCACCATCGCGACGCACAGAGACACCCATCACCGCCAAGTGTAACTTGCAGAAGATACCGAGCGTGACGATTCATCGTCCGCTGAGTACAATGTGTTCTCTCACCTCCAAATTGTAACCGGGAGCGATCTGTCGCCCCCCGGTTCAGCAAACAGATTGTAACCGCAAACAAATAGTGGACTTTGACCGATACGGACCCGATCACGTGGTTTTTTACCCAAATTGAGGGGGTTTTCACATTAAAACTTCATGTGTATGATTGAGCTATCTCATTGACTGTGTGAGCGCTCGACCGTTCTTAAAACTAAGGCGGTGCAGGTTATTCCGGTCCAGCCAGGACGTCGAGTTTGACTGCAACAATATTAAAATCAAATAATATGACAACATTCGTTCCCAATAAATTAAGGGTATTGTTACGTGCACTGCATTTTTAGCTATGTGCATTTTTTGTTAGGTGCACCGCACCACGCTAAATGCACACAAAATTGTTAGATGCACCGAAAATGTTTTTAGCAACAAATCATTCTCAATATCAAACATATAATTTCACCGTTGTATCATTTCATCCAAAAAGCGAATAATATGCGACCAACACATGAATTACATACAGGCACCGACCCAATCGTGGTCGCCAGCGGCGGCTTGGTCGACTGCGGCGGCTTGGTCGAAGGCAGCGACTAGGTCAGCGGAGGAGATAACGACGAGAGAGGCGGACGTCATTCGCACTTTCAAACCCTCGCCTGCGGTGCGCGTAGGAAAAAGAGGAAAGCGGAAAAAATACTATTATTTTCTAAAATTGTGGTGCACATAGCTAAAAGTACAGTGCACGTAACAAGTCCCTGAATTAAATGCATCATCCCCCCTTCCAAAATTAACTTTTATGGGGTATGAATATTGAAAGAAAATTTGTGCGCTTGACACAAAAAAACTTTGTGCACGGAGGAATCGGAGCCGCTCACCTATTTTTTGCACAAATATTGACAAGTGTATGGTCGAATTCCAAACTGTCTATCTTACTTTTTTTGAGTAATAAATGTACGTACATCAATACATTGATAATATTAAGCATCAATGATTATATCATTAAGCAACAATCAATCAAAAAATAAACTACTACATAGTAGACAAAGCTCACACACAGTGAAAATCGAACCCATGACCTCCCTGTCATGGGGCCCCGACTTACCCAATTAAGCCAAGCCTCATTGTCATGGGGCTCCAACCCGAGGGACACTGACACCCCCATTATTTTTCAAAATGGTTAGTGTATTTGAATTCCTCTCGTCGAGGCAATGAATTTTGACTACTTGTACGTCAAAAACGGTGACCAGATGAGGGAGAAATATCTCTGATAAGATTGATACATTCAATTTTTTTTTTTTTTAAGGAAGTTGATGTCTGGCCTCCCATGTTAAAATTTTTAAAACCCGATGACGCATTCAAAAAAATTATGTGCACCCCCATTATCAATTTGTGCACCCTTATTATTAATTTTCTTGATCCGCCACTGCTCATTGACAACCATCCAACTTACTTTAAATCGTTGGATTTTAAGTGAATGGATCAAATTTCGAGCACGCATAAAACTGTGTACATCGAAAGCACCAAAACATCTCTCATTAATATCACCCATTGACCAACTACCATAAAGGTGTGCGATCAGGTGGGAAAGATTGACCGGCCTTAATGCAGCCAGCTCAAAAGGTCAACCTCATGTTGACATTTCAATTCTTGAGGAAGGAAGACGGGTCAATAACACTACCAAACATAATTAAATGTGTAGGCCCCCCATGTAGCATATGGCTCCCAATTAATGTTCGAATTTCTTTATTATGTATCTGACTTTGAACGTAGATTTTGCATTCATTTTTGGATGGAGATCGGAAGACTGCCGAATATCTTTTATCCAATCTATTTTTTAATTTTAAGCAATTCCACGATTACTTTATTACTAGAGAAGTTGGCAGCGAAGAATCCTGTGCCCTGTGCGACCGTACCTTTTCTGCTCGCCTTCTCTCATCTGCAGCATGCAGAATGGACTCGGGATGTCAAGTGAGGATAAAGGTCTGATGGTCACCATACGCTGCTGCAGATGGGAGAAGAAGGGTAGCATGAGCATATCTTGAATAGCACAAAATAAAAATGGATTCGGGGGAGGTAAAGGGCGCACGCTGTACTTTAACGTAAAGTGCGGACATTTAACGGCTCACGTTGGATGTCCGCACGCATCTCAAAGCGAGCTGAGATGCACTCGCTTTGAGATATGTATGAGCATCCATGATCTCAGCTCGCTTTGAGATGTGTGCGGGCATTCATGCGAGCCGTTGGAAGCCTGCACTTTTCCGTAAAGTGCAAGGGCTCCAACAAAAATGTAATAAAATCATAAATATACAATTATGTAAGGGCAAAAGCGAAATATGCAGTGGAAAAGACGGTAAAAAAACATCTACGGAGTGGGTAGTTGATACTCGCTTGTGCACCCCACAACTCTCCTTATAGTCTCGGAGATGAAGAGAAAATTCATGCAATGATCGACACGAAAGCGACACAGCTTAGAAGTTTTGAAACACATAAATATTGGGGGGGGGGGGGTTAAAAATTTGGGCAATGTTAATAGCACATCTCTATTACATTGAAATGACTGCTAATAGCGACTTCAATGATGCTATTAATATTGACCAAAATTTATTGTCTTGAATACACAAAGGACTTAAATATTTGGGGGACTAAAATTTGACTTTGAAAAGTCTCAAAATACTACTATTCTCACATATAGGACGCCCTCGAATCTTAAATTTAGGCAATAACTATTGAAAAAACAATTTATTATAGCAAACCTTCTCTCTTTATGTTCAACGTTTTGATATATGCAGTCCATACACTAAATTTTATTTGCTCACCATTTTAATGTTGGCAGGTTTGGCAGCTGAAAAACTAAAATTTCTCATGCATAATTTCATCCACAGCATATAAAAAAAATTGAATGTAAATTCATATAAAAAGTTGAATGCAAATTTATATATATGTAAAGTTCCTTCCGGGGATACTGTTTTAATAAAAAAAACACGGGCTATTTAAGATGGAATAATGCGACACAGGATTCAAATAAGTTAGTATTTTATTCAGCTACTTCTATTGAGTTGGTTTCGAATAGTCTAACCCACATGTTTCATCATCCCCACTCATCGGCCGTCAATGCGGATTTTTCTCCAAGTCGTCTATGGGCTTTGAATGGGTACTTGCGATGAATCTTCTTGGAATGATGCTAAAGCATATGAATGACTTTATAAAAAGAGAGGAAAGCAAGCTACGAAGAACACACAAAAAACCAAACAAAAGAGATCACGGCTTTGTTTGGCACAGTGGTGGTCGTTGTAAACGCATATGTTAAATAGTCATTCGTTAACGATCACGTAACAAACTTCATCCGTTTAAGCATAGAAGTGGATGGTGTTCCTTAAGGCTCTGTTTGGCTCAGCTGTAGCGACTGCAGAAGAAGTGGTGTGAAGCAACGATAAAATAATTAGCTGTTTTGCAGAGTGTGTGGTGACAGAATCTGTAAAACTGTTTGGATGAATAACTTTTGCAGAACTGTTTCAAACGGAGAAGCTGTTTGGCAAAATAGTTGTGCGGTGCGGAGTTCTTTTTTTAAAACTTAGACACAAACAACAAAAACATAAAAAGAACATGTTAACTTAATTCATTTTAAGTGCCACAGAACAATAAAAAAAATAACAGATAGTTTTTAAAAGTGTTTTTTCAGTGTTAAAAATCATAAACGTGCTCCGTCATGCTGATGAAACGTATCCCTCGATCATCGGTCATTAACTGCACATCAATAAAAAATATAGTTATTGAATTTTGTATTTATGTTTAAAAATTTAAATGTCATAATGTAGTTTACCTGTGATATTGCGTGAGTTGATCAACAATGTATTCTCTGATATTGGTAATTTGAGTAGCTCTTGTTCCTTCAAATGAACTTGGTGCACTGTTCGGATTTGGATCGATAGTTTTTGGACGATTGTTTGATCGCAACTCCTGCCTTTGGATGAATAAAGCTTTCGTTTCTGTCACATACATCAAACTCTATGTCAGATTACGATGAATGTCTTCTGATAAAGTTATGGAGCGACATCGTAACCACCACAATGACACATTGTTTTGAGAATTCAAATTGAGACATTTTGCTTAGTATGACCCATTTTTTCTTCAACACAACAAAACTCCTTTCGATCAAACTGCGTAGCGACGAGTGTATTTTATTAAATATTTCACGTCGACCTTAATTCAATTGAGCGATTCCCCCGAGCAAAGTCCGGCAAGTGATATCGGGTTTCCGGGTAAGATTTCAAGGGCCTCATTTCCAATGGATAACTAACATCAACAAGATAATATTTACCTTCAATTTTTTAAAAAAGCTTAGACAATTGAAAATACGATATTTATTAAATTAAACCAACTGAATGAATTAACATATTATAAAAACTCATGCACGTAACTTCAGGGGGAAATGAAAATTTACTTTGTGGATCCCTTACTGCACGATGATATATGCGTGTGTCATGTGCGAAACCCTCATAACCAAGGACAACATATGTAAAACACATATTGAAATCGCAAACCGCCATTACGTTTTGAGTCGTGCTATCATGACAACCAATATAAGACACTTGATTTTCAACAGGTATACATGAATCAACATGTGTACCATCAATTTCTCCAATACAATCCTTAAAAAATGGCATATATCGTTCATCATTTTGGATATGCGCAGGAATTGAACGGAACTATGGATTGGTAGGAGCAATGTTATGCATCGATAAATTAGTCACGACCTGAAGACCGATCATAAACAACCGACTTAAGGTTTCAGTAGAATGTTGGAATCTTTCACCCGATTTTCTGAAAGATTATTGCCAACACTTCACTACCCCGCTTCCTCTGTGTTCCTTTTAAACCGCGTTCTTGTTCCAACAATGCTAGCAAATTAAAGAAAATTAACTTAGTCAATTGAAACATATTGTGAAACCTTCCTGAATTCCGGCAAATAATTCACTGTGCCATTTATGACCGGTTTGAGAAGATGTCATGCAAGGTGTTTTATCACAAAACAACGAGACGTAGTCGTTGATGGCACATACGCTCGAAGTTACGAGTGTCATAAATTGAGCGCAATCTTGTTGACGATTTACACAATAGTTTAACACCATTTCTCCATCATCATCAATATTAACATCATCATCAATATTCACAGCTGTCATTCTAGCGGCCTAAACATATGGAAGAACAACAATTATATGCAGGGGCAGACCCATCTTGGGACGAGTGTGGGTGGCCGCCTACACTCATTTTTTTTTAAAAAAAAATTATAGTATTTGACACGCTTTAAACCGTGGCGAATACTCTATTTTTAAAAATTAATAGTATTAGCCACGATGTAAACCATGGTTAATACCTTATTTTTTAAAACATTACCAATATTAGCCACGGCTTAAACTATAAATCGTGGATAATTTCCTATTTTTTAAAAAAATTAACTGTATTAGCCACGTTTTAAGTCGTGGCTAAT
This sequence comes from Platanthera zijinensis, assembly GCA_039513925.1. Taxonomy (NCBI): domain Eukaryota; kingdom Viridiplantae; phylum Streptophyta; class Magnoliopsida; order Asparagales; family Orchidaceae; genus Platanthera; species Platanthera zijinensis. The sequence continues at coordinate 15,678,308 of CM077083.1, forward strand.
ACCATATTCTTAAAAAAAATTATAGTATTAGTCACGGTTTAAAGCGTGACTAATACCATATTGTTCAAAAAAAATAGTATTAGGAATTTAGGCGTGGTTTAATAGTATGAATCAAACAATTTTTGAGTCAAATCACACTAAAAATTTTTTTGTGTCCACCACTGATTATATGGATGTAAGTTACATTACAAAGATCTAAGAAAACATCCAAAACACATAAGTAGGTTACATTACAAAGATCATCAACATTACACAAAAATGATACAAATTAAGCTTCAGAAAGATAAAGTTTCACAAAATAAACGTCCAAAACACATAAGTGTTTGATGATGAAATTAAACGTCCAAAACACAGAAGTGACATCAAAAGCATACAAGGCTTAAATAGAAACACATGCCAAAACACATAAGTAGATATCATATAAGTGAATTCATGTAGTGGGTCTTCAACCATTCCATCCTCCCATCCTCTGGGAAACTTAGAAATGTCACGCGATTCACTGGAGTTTGGAAGTGAACAGTAGCAAAATGGTACAACAGCCGGTACTTGAAGATTTCAGGATACTTCTCATATTCTTGAATTGCCTCTCGCAGTAGATATACACTAGACAAAACAACTGGTGTCGTAACGTGCTGCATAATAGTTTCTGATGATGAAAATAATTTCTCAACATGTGTTAACATGACCTGTTTTGTTCCTGCTTCCTGCCTCTTCCTCTTTCTTTTTCTTTTTTTGGGCTACTCCACTTTGTGAACTTTGCCCAGGTGCAGCTGAATTAATATATAACCTGCATATGATTGCGTGTTATTGCTTTCATTGATATCATCCCCAACCTCTTCAGATACGATTTCAGGCTGCGTGAAAAGAGAGGGCAGCTCTTAAGAAGAAGACATCCATATATTTTCTCTAGTACCAACAACTAAACAAAACATTTTCTCTAATCTTTCCTCAAGCTCACGAGGTATTCCACCAAAATAGAATTTCTTGGCTTTTGGGATCATCTATAATGTGAAAGCACAATAAAATTTTTTGTACATTCTAACAAATCATCCATAATTTTCAAGAAAAACAAAACTATATATAAATGCTAACCTCAGTTCTTTCTTTCCACCAATCATCAAAAGCATCTTTGGTCCATTTTGTAGGGTTCCAACGAAGGCCCGTCTCACCTCTTTTGAGTTCACGCCATAATTTCCAACCACGTTTTTATTGATTCCATTTGTTTTTCATTTGGCCACGACTATAGTCCAAACCCGTGCGCTCCTTAAAGTTTTTCATCAGATCGTCCCCTTGGCTTATAGACTTGAGCAACCGCCGGAGTTAGAGGGATTGCATGACGTCTCCCATGTCTCCTCACTACGGAGAGCTCTACTACGCCCTGAGCAGCTGATTTCCACAGCAGACGGCCCGGTGGCCTCGGATCGATCAGTCAACTTGGAGCCGATCAGGATCGATGACACGGCCGTGCGAGTCTTGCGACGTAAGAAGGTTCCGTTAGTCAAGGTTCTGTGGAGAAATCATGGGCAGGAGGAGCATACATGGGAGCCACAGGACTTGATGCAGCAAAAGTACCAGGAACTCTTCGAGTCAGGTATACCTTAAACCATAGGGATGTTTCAATTTCTTCTATTCCAGTAGAAACCCCCATAGGCTTAACCTTAATTTCGGGGACAAAATTTTTATTTTTGTATATTGGGATTTGTAACATCCCATTTCCGACCAGACCCCTAGAAATAGTTTTATCATGACTAAATCATGATAAAACCCTAGAAAGCCCAAGGAGGCCAAGTGACCATGTCTCAGGGTGAAAATCACCTTAGTCTGCAAGTAGTAGACCAGATATTCACTTAAAACAGATTTCGGGGCGGGCGTTGAGTGCGTTGAGTGCACTCAACGTCGTAAGCGGAATGGCGTTGAGTGTGTCGAGTGCACTCAATGTCATAGGCTGATTGGTGTTGAGTGCGCTGACTGCACTCAACACCATCTTACGTGGGCTGAATGACGTTGAGTGCGTCGAGTGCACTCAACGCCATAAGCTGAATGGTGTTGAGTGCGCTGACTGCACTCAACGCCATCTTACTTAGGCTGAATGGTATTGAGTGCGTCAAGTGCACTTAACGCCATCAGTAGAATGACATTGAGTGCACTGACTGCACTCAACGCCATCTTGCCATAGACTGAGAGGCGTTGAGTGAGCTGAGCTCACTCAACGCTGTAGGCTGGATGGCATTGAGTGAGCTGACTCAACGCCATTATACTTAGATTATTTCCTGGCGATTTTGGTCTGTGTGCTGGTTCAGTTGAACCGGGCCGTTTCGGGAAGTGGGTCAGGATGTCTTAAATTAGCCGTTTCTCTATTAAGACCTAATTAAGTCTTATTTAAATAAATTTTGACCGATCAAGTGGAGGAAATGCCATGTGGCCGACGGTTATGAAGGTGAACAACCACGACCATGGCCAAGAGTCGGCTTTCATGGCCACTAATTTCGCTTGAATGCCTTGACATCCTTTCACTCTTCTTTTAACGGCTGGATTCAACTCCCCTAGGGAAGAGGAGGAGTTTCCAGCTGTTACCTTGCTGGTTTGAACCGTGTTCATCCCCCCACCACCATGGCCGAAATTGCTTTTAAGGACCATTAATGGCCACCATCTGTTAGACCTCCTCCCTCCGCCTTTTACTAATTTAAAAGCTTCCCTAGAACTCAAGCATACGTTTCCACACTTTGCCCGAAGGAGACAATAGATTTCTGTGTGATGTTGAAGAGCGCCGGCGACACCTCCACCACTAATGGCTTTCTGTCGATCGGCACGCCTCCAGCCCGCGAACAAGGTCCTCCCCTCCTCTCTCTCTACGGGTAGATCTTAGCCTTCTTTAGGATTAAGAATCGGGCTCAACTGAGCTCGATCGGGAAGAGGTGGTCTTCCTGGTTATTTGCGCAAAAAAAAGACATGTCAGGTTTGCCGGAAAATGCCCCTCCGGCGGCTGTGCCGCCGCCCGGCGATGGCCACCACCTCAACGGAGGTGGTGGTGGTGGCCGGCCAGGGAGGAGGAAGGTTGGCCGGCGGCAGCATCTGGAATGCACTCCAAGTCGGGCTAATCTCAGCCCTTGGCTAGAGGAAGAAGACGATCCCATCGCTGTTGGATCTGCATCAAGATGTGTGTTGATTAAATTTATTAAAAATAATTATTAAAAATTTATGTCCCATTTTCTGGATGATTTCTGAAATTATTATTAAAAATAGGTAAGCCCCTATACTGGAAATATGACCAACATAAATATTGTAGGCCATGAAGTCTAGTTTTATTTAAAATTTATTTGGACTCATTTGGGTAAGTGGTTCGACCACATTACCCATTTTGGTGGAGTCTATATCTAGGCTAGACCAGATAGTATTTTGAATGCCCCTACCAATCCGGCCATCCAAATTATCTGAAATTTTGAATGGGGCTCACTATTACCAATACCTAGAACATATCCAAAAATGAGGAATTTTGGGAAACATTTTCCTATAGTTTTTGGAAAAATTTAATACTCATTATACAATTTAATTAGGTGGCTTAAATAGCTCAAAAACCCCCAATATTTTGGAGGGTTATCTTGGGGGATGTCATAAGACTCTGGTAAAAATCTCAGCCCAATTGGGTTTTATTGAATAAGTTTTTGTGTGACCAAAGTTTGGTCTCCTAAGGGATAAATTAGGGCGAGTATTTGGGGCTTGGAAGAGCCAATTCTCACCCAAATGGGTTGGGACCTTGGCCAGAGACCCATGGTCATTAAACACACCCTATCATGGAGTTTGAGATAGATTGGGGTGGGTTAGCCCAAGGACCCTAGTTCAAACCCTAAGGTTGGACTTTGGGGGTTTGTGAAGGACATATGGTAATATGTCCTTGTATGGACTTAGTATTTTGAATAAATACTTTTAGGGTAGTTAAAGGCCCTAGGAAGTGATTGGGTAGTGGTTGGACACAAATACCACACATAAACCACTCAATAAGTATTTAGGTCTTTACACCCTAGGAAATTTATAGTGAGTCATGTGACCTTGATTCATAGTTAAACTATGGCAGGAGTGTTTTCATGGTGATTTTCATGTCTGGGAATTTTGTTATGAATTTTAGATCAATAAATATAGTACTTCATTTACAAACCATCAGATTGTACTTTCTACTTAGAAATTTCTTATGAATTAACCACTTACTGGAATCTTAAGAAATTTAGTCAGAGGATTTTTTATGATGTTATAAAGTTTTGTAGATTTTTGTGGAATTTTTGGAATTCTTGTTATATGGATTGCTTCACAAAGTGATACTTTTCATGTAAAACCATTTGAATTAATTTTGGTACCTAGTAAGTTTGAAAAATTATGAAATTTGCTCAGAAATCCTATTTGGTCACCCTTAAGATTTAGTAATTTTTCTATAATTATCTGATGATAAATTGTATAACTTCCTTTTTTATTCATGATGGTTGGATTTACTTTGAATTAATTAATTAGAAGCCAAAGTATTTATTGAAAATTATGGAATTTGATATTGATTGTTAAATATCTGTTATCTAGTGTTTATAAATTTCTGGTGGCTATTACTTGAGAAAATATTGTACTTCATGTTCAATTCAAGCATGAATTGGATTGGAAAGAAATTAATTAAATATCAAACAAATTAGTAAAAATGTGAATTTATGTATTTAGCCTAATTATGTCATGATAGACTCCCAGTAAATAACTTAGGTCATTTGGATAAATATTTTGAGTACTTCTCATTATATACATCATATAGCTTAGGATGGTCTGCGTTTAGTAAAAATGGCAGGAATCATATTAGGGTGCAAAAGTGAACTATGTGAAATGGGATATTAGTGTAATGGGCTGTTAAGTGACATGTGGAGTCATGATGAGGAGTGAGAAGTCTGGCTAGTGTTTAGAGGTGCTCGGGGACGACGAAACATCGTCTACCCCGTAGGAGAGAAAGTGTCAAATACACTAGGGTTAGAACTAATATAACACAAGAGGGATTGTGAATTGGGTATTAACCAATAACAATAAGTGCCTTGCGAAAGAGAGCTTTGGGCTTCAGCCCATCGTAGTTCCTAGTGCCCTTTAAGAGCCCTTCACGGGGTATGCCGGGGGCAGTCCTAGGCTAACATAAACCATAGGAATAATAAACTACAAGAGCAACTAGTATAACTAGGGTTTCACATTAACACACCCCGATAGCTAGGGAGGTTGAATAGGTTGGTTTGATTGCCATCCGAATGGTAGCTTTAGAAGGTAGATGCACGGACGGGATAATTCCTGGAGCCGGGGGCTCGAGGGTTTGGATACAGAATAAGTTGGTGGGTCTTCGGTATTTGAAAGTTGTTCACACTGACGTAGGTACGTTGACTCGGCGGTGTGGGACACTTAGCCAAAGAAAGTCTGGTGGATATAACCAGCACTAGTACGCGGATACTCTAGGTTGTGTTCTTCTAGGGGCGTACGGAAGGGTAGGCCCGGTAGTGTGGATACCCGCCAAGGAGTGGGGGGCCCGACCCACTGTCTCTGTTTGCCACTACAGAGGTTCCTGGTAGTGAAGCTAGCTTCCCGAACAGGGGGAACTAAAGGTTTGTGCACATAGAGTCGTGTGCATGAGTTGCACTTGCATGAATCATGACATAGCATTTCACTACACTCATATTTGCATACAACCGACACCCTAACCTATAAATCAGTATGAGACTTTTTATACGATGGGAGACTTGCAGAATACCCCTTAACTTATAAGTTTGTATGGGCATTCATATAAGTTAAGGTTACTTAATTAATTGTTTTCTACCTTGTCTTTTATTACATTTGCTGCTTATTTTACTTGTTTACTTTACTGATCACTATTGTAGAACTGCTAGATTGTACATTTCTTACTTAGCTGATATACAACATGAATAACTGCTAGATTAGTTCCACTGTCATCTGCTTTGCTTACTCTACACCTTTGTAGCTTCCATTTCCTCCTCTCCGCTCGGTGCTTAGGAGCCATGGGGGGAGGGGGAGGGGATGATAGGACTTAGTCTTTATGACTAATGGTTTTCGGACCACAACATTACAGGAGCTCCGGATGGGAGACAGGGACCAGCAGCCCAGGGATCAGCACCAGCGGAGTACGGTGCGCATGGAGGTGGGCCAGTCTAGTTCCGAAGCACCAGTGAGCAGCTCAGTGAGTGTTTAGTACTATCTTATAGCTTCTGCGTGAGATTCTAGTGAGGATTTGATGTACCGGGCTTAAGCTCGTCTATATTTCATTTGTACTGATCTTTTGTAGTACTCCCTTTTATATATCTATGAACTTACTGCGATTTTTATTTATATGTGATTCTGTGGACATGACTATATTCTTTTATAATTACTTCTCTCTCTTTTATGATCAAAAAGGCCGGCAGAATTGGCGTTTTGTAGTGGCAGTCTTCCCGAGTGTCGGTGCCACCGCAAAATGACAATTCTAGGCATAAGACCCCGGTGGTTTTAAAAGAAAAAAAATCAGGGTCTTACAAGTGGTATCATAGCAGACCTCCATCGAAAGAGAAGTAGTCCACAAAAACCTTGGGCCACCCCCGTGCGAGCTTAGTTTGCAGACAAACTAGCAACGGAAGCAGTGGTGTGCCCATAAGGGAAATCACATGAAAAAGTCCAATCTTATCCATTTCTTATATTCCATTCATATGCTATCTAACAAATGGAATTTTTCTTTGTAGCCTACGACGAACCCTACTCCACAGCAGGGGACACCTCAGACTCCGAATATGGTTCCACCTCCGCCAGCTACAGCTCCATTTCAGCAGACGGAGATGGGGCAAACACTGACGGCCATTCCGGAGGCCTTCAGAGCTCAACAAGCCCCGGCTCCACAGCCAAACCCCCGGGCCAACTTGATGAGTGTCTTCCGAGGACTTTCCCCTCCATCCTACCAGGGGGCAGAGTCGGCAGTTCGCACAGAGGAATGGTTAGACACCATCTATGAGATGCTTGCGGGGATTCGATGCCCACTGAGGATGCAGTTGCTTTGGCAGTCTCCTGCCTGGAGTCACATGGAAAGAGGTGGTGGAAGTCACAGCTGGACACCAATTTTACGGGTATGGATTGCGTAGATATTACTTGGGAGGAGTTCAGAGAAGAACTCCTGGGACATTTCATACCTCAGTTGGCGAGGGACGAGCTGGAGGATAGGTTACTGCAGTTGAGGCAGGGGAACAGGACGGTGCTGGAGTATTATCAAGAGTTTACTCACCTAGCCCGCTATGCAGACGCTTATCAGTTGGACGACGCTGGCTATGCCAGGAGGTTCTACAAGGGGCTATAAGATGACATAAGACAAGCCCTCCTCTTCGCCTCCGAGGGAAGTTTGGTCAGGATTCTGGAAATGGCCAAGAAAAGAGAAGCGGATCAGCTTACAGTCAAGAGATGGAAGAGACCGGCTGACAATGCAGTGATTGGAGGTCGTAGGGACTGTCCTCGAGGCCAGGTCATTGGGTAGAGAAGGAACGGGGATCAACCCCGACAGGAGATTGGACAAGAGCAGAGGAGTCAGGGGGTATTGGCTCCCCAGCCTTTACAGATGCTGGAGATGCCAAGGACAACAGAGCAGGCACCGGTATGCTTCCAGTGCAATCAATTGGGGCATAATAAGAGGAAATGTCCTATGAGGCAAGCACCCCCACCAGCACTTCAGGGAACTCCACCTCTCTGGTAGTTTGGTGTCCAAGGACACGACCGAGGACGAGGATATCAGGGCAGAGGCCACAGGCCAGAGAGGGAGCAGGTGTATACTCTAGACCTAGCACAGCCCCAGAACCCGGAGCAGGTTATATCAGGTATGCCAGTACATTTAATTCTTTCCTTCCTAGGAACTAGTTTTCATAGGCATAAACTAGTTAGAAATTAAGAGAAGAAACAACTATAACTAGAATACTAAGACACTTAATCACTTCAGGCATAGTTTTCATCAGCGGTAAGCCCGCTCACGCGCTCTTCGACACCGGTGCTTCGCACTCGTTTGTTTCGGAAGATTTCGTGAAAGGACTGGCAGGAGTGGAGCAGTTCACCGGAAAGGTGATGAGGGTGCGTCTACCCGATGGATCAGAGCTAATGAACTCTGCTCATTGCAATATGGAGGCGGAGATCGATAGGAAGGCGTTTGAGGCACCAGCGACGATCCTAAGGATGCCAGACTATGATCTAATCCTGGGCATGACATGGCTGCACTGGAACCATGCCCAGATTGACTGCTTGGCGAAGAGGATCACTGTGTGGCACGGGGACTCCTTTATTGTTATCGAAGATATTCTACCAGCCCCCTACATGTTATTATCATCTGTGCAGGCCATCAAGGCCCACCTGTAGGGGGATAAAGTTTATCAGGTTCTTTTTGAGGCGGTCGTGGCCAAGGATCCCATTTTAGATATTCCTGTGGTTCGAGACTTTGCCGACGTATTTCCAGAGAAGCTACCAGGGCTACCCCCGAACCGAGAGAAGGATTTCCAGATTCAGCTTATACCGGGGGCTAAGCCGGTATCCAGAGCTCCTTATCGAATAGACCCGAAGGAGTTGGTGGAGTTTCGAAGCCAGCTTCAGGATTTAGTGGAGGTCGGGTTTGTCTGGCCTAGCTCTTCACCATGGGGAGCTCCAGTGCTATTCGTCAAGAAGAAGGATGGGACTCTTCGGCTCTATATTAATTACCGGGCCTTGAACAGGCTGACGGTCCGGAATACGTACCCCTTGCCAAGGATAAACGAGCTATTTGACCAGCTGGAGGGAGCTCATTGGTTCTCAAAGCTGGATCTGAGATCGGGGTACTACCAACTATGCATTCGGGAGGAGGACATCCCGAAGATGGCCTTCAGCGGTAGATATTGATTGTATGAGTTTACCGTGATGCCCTTCGGGCTCACGAATGCACCCTCTGCATTCATGACCTTGATGAACCGGGTGTTCGAAGAGTATCTAGATGTCTTTGTTATTGTATTCATTGACGACATCCTTATCTATTCGAGGACGGAGGAGGAGTACGCGAGGCATCTGGCTTTGACTTTGGAGAAGCTCTGAGAGCATAAGATGTATGCTAAGTTCAGCAAGTGCCAATTCTTGTTAAAGGAGGTGGCCTTTTTGGGCCATGTCATCAGTGGAGCAGGTTTGGCAGTGGATCCGGCGAAGGTCCATGCAGTACGAGATTGGACACCACTAAAGATGGACTCGGATGTTCGGAGTTTCTTAGGACTTGCTGGTTATTATCGGAAGTTTGTAAAGGGGTTCTCTCAGATTGCCCTCCCTCTTACGTCTCTGACAAAGAAGGAGTCTCCTTTTATTTGGACGCCACGATGCGAGTCTGCTTTTCAGGAGTTAAAGGATCGGCTTACCTCGGCTCCCATCCTTGCTCTTCCTTCAGGGAAGGAAGGATTCCATGTGTACACGGATGCTTCCTATCAGGGGATGGGTGCCGTTCTGATGCAGAATGGGCACGTAATAGCCTACGCCTCCCGTCATCTGAAGAAGCATGAGCAGAACTACTCGGTGCACGACTAAGAGATGGGGGCAGTTATTTTTGCTCTTAAGATCTGGCGATATTACCTCTACGGGGTTCATTGCGACATTTTCTCAGACCACAAGAACTTGAGATACGTAGACATATAGAAGGAGCTGAACATCAAGCAGAAACGCTGGGTGGAGTTCCTGTCGGACTACAAGTATACCATGTACTACCATCCCGGGAAGGCAAATGTGGTCGCAGACGCTCTGAGCCGGAGAGCGAGTACGTCAGGAGTAGGCCTGCAGCTGATGTCCTTGGAGTTGGTTAAGTAATTTGAGGAGATGCAGATATCACTAGCGTCCGAGGATGATCTAGAGTTATACATGGAGTACCTGAGATCGATGGTTACCACCGATGATATTCGGGACCGCATCAGAGATGGGCAGAGGCTGGATGCGAGAGCTGAGCCGATATTTAGGGCCTTGGAGGAAGGCACGATAGGGGATTACTCCTTGAGGGATGGGCTCCTATGTTTCAGAGGCAGGGTTTATATACCGGCAGGAGGCCAGATCCGGGAGGAAATCATGACGGAAGCTCACTGTAACCGATACTCGGTGCACCTGGGGATCATCAAGATGGTAAAATATTTGAAGAGGACGATGTATTGGCCGGGCATGAAGAAGGACATTACGTATTTTATGATGCATTGCGAGGCTTGCCAACTCATAAAGGCGGAGTGTAATAATCCGGCAGGATTGCTACAACCACTCCCGGTGCCGGAGTGGAAGTTTGAGGATATAGCCATGGATTTCATACATGGGATACCTCGATCCCGTGCGGGGAATGACTCGATCTGGGTGATAGTGAACAGGCTAACGAAGGTGGCCAGATTCATTCCAGTGGCGAAGGACGCTCCGGTTAGTGTATTAGTATGGAGGTTCATTGAGCAGTTTGTGCGTTATCATAGAGTACCCAAGACTATCATTTCGGATTGGGATGTGCGGTTTACATCCAGGGAGTGGAGATCAGTTCAGGCCTATTTGGGTTCTCGGTTGACATTCAGCACGGCTTTTCACCCTTAGACCGACGGGCAGACGGAGCGCACCAACCGTACATTGGAAGATCTTTTGCGCCTGTGTATTTTGGACCGCGGCGAGCCTTGGGAGAGATTGCTGCCGCTGATCGAGTTTTCGTACAACAACACCCATCAGTCAAGCATATGCATGGCTCCATACAAGGCATTATATGGACGGAGGTGCAGGACCCAACTATCATGGGTTAAGGATGAGGATCCGCAGGCACTCGGCTCGGAGTTTGTCGGGGATACTGATGCTCAGATTAGGTTGATCCGGGACATGATGTTGGAAGACCAGAGTAGGCAGGCTAAATATTACGATGCGAGGCATCGTCAGGTGGATTTCCAGGTGGGAGACCGAGTTTTCTTGAAGATATGGCCGATGCACGGAGTCTCACGGGTTGTGGGCGGAAGAAGCTCAGTCCGAGCTATATGGAGACTTACAGGATCCTGGAGCGGATCAACCCCTTGACTTATAGACTGGAGCCACCGCCGGAGTTAGCGGGATTGCATGACGTCTTCCACGTCTCCTCACTACGGAGAGCTCTACTATGCCCTGAGCAGCTGATTTCCACAGCAGACGACCCGGTGGCCTTGGATCGAGCAGTCAATTTGGAGCCGATCAGGATCGATGACACGACCGTGTGGGTCTTGCGACGTAAGAAGGTTCCGTTAGTCAAGGTTCTGTGGAGAAATCTTGGGCAGAAAAAGCATACATGGGAGCCACAGGACTTGAAGCAACAAAAGTACCCGGAACTCTTCGAGTCAGGCATAGCTTAAACCATAGGGATGTTACAATTTCTTATATTCCAGTAGAAACACCCGTATGCTTAACCTTAATTTCGGGGACAAAATTTTTATTTTTGTATATTGAGATTTGTAACATCCCATTTCCGACAAGACCCCTAGGAGTGGTATTGTCATGACTAGGTCATGACAAAACCCTAGAAAGCCCAAGGAGGCCAAGTGACCCAGGCTCAGGGTGAAAATCACCTTGGTCTGCAAGTAGTAGATCATATATTCACTTAAAATAGATTTTGGGGCGGGAGTTGAGTGCGTCGAGTGCACTCAAAGCCATAGGCTGGATGGCGTTGTATGCGTCGAGTGCACTCAACGTCGTAAGCGGAATGACGTTGAGTGCGTCGAGTGCACTCAACGTCATAGGCTGAATGGCATTGAGTGCGCTGACTGTACTCAACCCCATCTAACGTGGGCTGAATGGCGTTAAGTGCGTCGAGTGCATTCAACGCCATAAGCTGAATGGCGTTGAGTGCGCTGACTGCACTCAACTCCATCTTACTTGGGCTGAATGACGTTGAGTGCGTCGAGTGCACTCAACGCCATAAGCTGAATGGCATTGAGTGCGCTGAATGTACTCAACACCATCTTACTTGGGCTGAATGGCGTTGAGTGCGTCGAGTGCACTCAACGCCATCAGCTGAATGGCGTTGGGTGCGCTGACTGCACTCAACGCCATCTTGCCATGGGCTTAGAGACATTGAGTGAGCTGAGCTCCTCAACGTCGTAGGCTGGATGGTGTTGAGTGAGCTGAGCTCACTCAACGCCATTGTACTTAGATTATTTCCTGGCGATTTTGGTCTGTGTGCTGGTTCAGCTGAACCAGGCCGTTTCGGGAAGTGGGCCAAGATGTCTTAAATTAGCCGTTTCTCTATTAATACCTAATTAAGTTTTATTTATATAAATTTTGACCGGTCAAGTGGAGGAAAAGCCACGTGGATGACGGTTATGTTGGTGAACAACCACGGCCATGGCCGAGAGTCGGCTTTCGTGGCCACTAATGTCGCTTGAATGCCTTGACATCCTTTCACTCTTCTTTTAACGGCTGGATTAAACTCCCCTAGGGAAGAGGAGGATTTTCCAGCCGTTACCTTGCTGGTTTGAACCGTGTTCATCCCCCCACCACCATGGCCGAAATTTCTTTTAAGGACCATTAATGGCCACCATCAGTTAGACCTCCTCCCTCCCCCTTTTACTGATTTAAAAGCTTCCCTAGGCCTCAAGCAATCGTTTCCACACTTTTACCGAAGGAGACGAGTGATTTCTATGTGCTGTTGAAGAGCGTCGGCGACACCTCCACCACTAATGGCTTTCCGTCGATCGGCACGCCTCCAGCCTGCGAACAAGGTCCTCCCCTCCTCTCTCTCTACGGGCAGATCTTAGCCTTCTTTAGGATTAAGAATCGGGCTCAACTAAGCCCTATCGGGAAGTTGTGGTCTTCCTTGTTTTTTCTGCAAAAAAAATGACATGTCGGGTTCGCCGGAACACGCCCCTCCGGCGGCTGCGCCGCCGCCCGGCGATTGCCACCACCTTAACGGAGGTGGTGGTGGTGGTGGCCGGCCAGGGAGGAGGCTGGTTGGCCGGCGACAGCGTTAGGAATGCGCTCCAGGTTGGGCTAATCTCAGCCCTTGGCTGGAGGAAGAAGACGATCCCAGCGCTGTTGGATCTGCATCAAGATGTGTGTTGATTAAATTTATTAATTCCTTTTATCCAAATTTCTGTCCCATTTTATGGATGATTTTGAAATAATTATTAAAAATAGGTAGGCCCCTCTACTGGAAATATGACCAACATAAATGTTGTAGGCCGTGAAGTCTAGTTTTATTTAAAATTTATTTGGACTCATTTGGGTAAGTAGTTCGACCACATCACCCATTTTGGTGGAGTCTATATCTAGGCTAGACCAGATAGTATTTTTAATTACCTCACCAATCCAGACATCCAAATGACCTGAAATTTTGGATGGGGCTCATTATTACATATACCTAGAACATATCCAAAAATGAGGATTTTTAGAAAACATTTTCCTATAGTTTTTGGAAAAATTTAATACTCCTTATACAATTTAATTAGGTGCCTTAAATAGCTCAAAAACCCCCAATATTTTGGAGGGTGATCTTGGGGGATGTCATAAGGCTCTAGTAAAAATCTCAACCTAATTGAGTTTGATTTGAAAAAGTTTTGGTGTGACCAAAGTTTGGTCTCCTAAGGGATAAATTAGGGCAAGGAGTATTTGGGGCTTGGAAGAGCCAATTCTCACCCAAATGGGTTGGGACCTTGGCCAGAGCCCCATGGTCAGTAAACACACGCTCTCATGGAGTTTGAGATGGATTGGGGTGGGTTATCCCTAGGACCCTAGTTCAAACCCTAAGGTTGGACTTTGGGGGTTTGTGAAGGACATATGGCGATATGTCTTTGTATGGACTTGGTATTTAGAATAAATACTTGTAGGGTGGTTAAAGGCCCTAGGAAGTGATTGGGTAGTAGTTGGACACAAATACCCCACATAAACCACTTAATAAGTATTTAGGTCTTTACATCCTAGGAATTTTATAATGAGTCATGTGACCTTGATTCATAGTGAAACTTTTGCAGAAGTGTTTCTATAGTGATTTTCATGTCTGAGAATTTTGTTATGAATTTTAGATCAATAAATATAGTACTTCTTTTACAAACCATCAGATTGTAATTTCTACTTAGGAATTTCTTATGAATTAACCACTCACTAGAATCTTATAAAATTTAGTCAGAGGATTTTTTATGATGTTTTAAAGCTTTGCAGATTTTTGTGTAATTTTTGGAAGTCTTATTATATGGGTTGCTTCACAAAGTGATACTTTTCATGTAAAACCATTTGAATTAATTTTGGTATTTAGTAAGCTTGAAAAATTATGAAAATTGCTCAGAGGTTTTATTTGGTTACCCTTAAGATTCAGTAATTTTTCTATAATTATCTGATGATAAATTGAATTACTTCCTTCTTTATTCATGATGGTTGGATTTACTTTGGATTAATTAATTAGAAGTCAAAGCATTTATGAAAATTATGGAATTTGATATTGATTGTTAACTCTCTGTTACCTAGTGTTCATAAATTTCTGGTGGCTATTACTTGAGAAAATATTGTAATTCATGTTCAATTCAAGCATGGATTGGATTGGAAAGAAATTAATTACATATCAAACAAATTAGGAAAAATATGAATTTCTGGATTTAGCCTAATTATGTCATGATAGACTCCCAGTAAATAACTTAGGTCATTTGGATAAATATTTTGAGTACTTCCCATTATATACATCATATAGCTTAGGATGGTCTGCATTTAATAAAAACGAAAGGAATCATATTATGGTGCAAAAGTGAACTATGGGAGATGGAATATTAGTGTAATGGGCTGTTAAGTGATATGTGGAGTCATGATGAGGAGTGAGAAGTCTGGTTAGTGTTTAGAGGTGCTCGGGGACGTCGAAACATCGTCTACCCCGTAGGAGAGAAAGTGTCAAATACACTAGGGTTAGAACCAATATAACACAAGAGGGATTGGCAATTGGGTATTAACCAATAACAATAAGTGCCTTGCGAAAGGGATCTTTGGGCTTCAGCCCATCGTAGTTCCTAGTGCCCTTTGAGAGCCCTTCACGGGGTATGCCGGGGACAGTCCCGAGCTAACGTAAACTATAAAAATAATAAACTACAAGAGAAACTAGTATAACTAGGGTTTCACATTCACACGCCCCGATAGCTAGGGAGGTTGAATATGTTTGTTTGATTGCCATTCGGACGGTAGCTTCGGAAGGTAGATGCACAGAAGGGATAATCCAGGGAGCCGGGGGCTTGAGGGTTTGGATACAGAATAAGGTGGCGGGTCTTCGATATTTGACAGTCGTTCACACCGACATTGGTACGTTGACTCGGCAGTGTGAGACACTTAGCCAAAGAAAATCTGGTGGATATAACAAGCACTAGTACGCGGATACTCTAAGTTGTGTTCTTCTAGGTGCGTATGGAAGGGCTAGGCCCGGTAGTGTGGATACCCACCTAGGAGTGGTGGGGGGGCCGACCCACTGTCTACGTTTACCACTACAGAGGTTCCTGGGAGTGAAGTTACCTGCCCGAATAGGGGGAACTAAAGGTCTGTACGCATATAGTCTTGTGCGTGAGTTGCACTTGCATGAATCATGACATATCATTTCACTACACTCATATTTGCATACAACCGACAACCCAACCTATAAATCGGTATGAGACTTTTTATACGATGGGAGCCTTGCAGAAGACCCCTTAACTTAAAAGTTTGTATGGTCATTCATATAAGTTAAGGTTACTTAATTACTTGTTTTCTACCTTGTCTTTTATTACATTTTCTGCTTATTTTACTTGTTTACTTTACTTCTCACTATTATAGAATTGCTAGATTGTACCTTTCTTATTTAGCTGATATACAACAAGAATAACTGCTAGATTAGTTCCACTGTCATCTACTTTGCTTACTCTCCACCTTTGTAGCTTTCCTTTCCTCCTCTTCGCTCGGTGCTTATGAGCCGTGAGGGGGAGGGGTAGAGGATGATATGATTTAGTCTTTATGACTAATGGTTTTCAGACCACAATATTACAGGAGCTCCAGATGGGAGACATGGACCAGCAGCCCCGGGACCAGCACCAGCGGAGTACGGTGCGCATGGAGGTGGGCCAGTCTAGTTTCGGAGCACTAGTGAGCAGCTTAGTGAGTGTTTAGTATTATCTTATAGCTTCCGCGAGAGATTGTAGTGAGGATTTGATGTACCGGGCTTAAGCCCGTCTATATTTCATTTGTACTGATCTTTTGCAGTACTCCCTTTTATATATCTATGGAATTGCTGTGATTTTTATTTATATGTGATTCTGTGGACATGACTATATTCTGTTATAATTACTTCTCTCCCTTTTATGATCGAAAATGTCGGCAGAATTGGCGTTTTGTAGTGGCAGCCTTCCCGAGTGTCGGTGCCACCGCAAAACAGCAATTTTGGGCATAAGACCCCAGTGGTTTTAAAAGAAAAAAAATCGGGGTCTTACATCGATGAGGGGAAAAGAGAGGTTGTCATGCACGCTCATTAGGGCTCGGGAATGGTGGCAGTCGCGCTTCAAGAGTCATGATAAATTTTCATGACTCCAGACCGCGGCCTTTTCACGCCTGGGGCGTGGGAGCGACTGCAATCAGGGTGCAGTAATTTTTTTGGAGGGGCATCTCCAAAAGCTACGGCACTGCACCCCCAAAATGCCATGCCAAACAGAGCTTAAGTGTGCATTAACGAATGACAATTTAAACCCCATGTTCACGACCGCTACCACCATGTCAAACGGAGCCCACCACACATATATCTTCTTCATATTAAGAGGAGATTTAACTCTATCCCCCAAACCTCAAAAGCAAGGATCATTTAAAAAACAACAAAATACTACCGATGCACTTTGAAATGTAATATGAGAATGGAGTGCAAGAAAGAAACAAAATAATAGAAAATAAGAAGCAGCACCACAACTATGTTATGGGCTGGTGGAATGGTCAGAATGGAGCTCTTCAAGCTCGCTATCATCCAACAACACATGGATCTTATCGGGTTTCTAATTCAAAGAGAGAAAGGAGGGATACCTTGTTGGGGTCCAAACCCTAAAGAGTCAATGGACTTTGAAAAAATTAAAACAGATCAAATGGAGTCTTTTATCTCTTGGCGTCGAGTGAAGAAGCAACTGTCCTTGGCATCAAGTGTTTTGGCGTCGAGTGATGCAACAACAGTTTTTGGCATTGAGTGAAGCTGGTTGGCATTGAGTGAAGCTGGTTGGCGTCGAGTGAAGCTGGTTGTCATCGAGTGAAGTTGGTTGGCATCGAGTGAAGCTAGTAGGCGCTGAGTGAAGCTGGTTGGCTTTGAGTGAAGGCTGATGGAATCTATTCCATAAAATCTCAGTTTTTCCTGCCGTCTGATTGTTTAGGGCTTGATCTAAGGGCTAAGATAACCTCTCCCTTTCCCTAAATAGGCATCGATCTATTCCATACAAGGTTAGCAGTTATTTCGACCGTCAGAGGGAAGATTGTTGTTCTTGAGTTCTGAAGAAGATCAGCCTTCCACCATTGTTGTTATCAGTGAAGTTCTTCTGGAGGAAGAGCAAAAGTTTCTCAAATTAATGTCTTGTCTTCGTTGTAAGGGTATTTTTGCTCTCTCTATCTCGTCTTCATTTGCCTTGGGTTTTGAAGAGAGATTTTAGAGTTTGTTATCCTTTTTTCTTGAAAAAAGATTTTCACCTTGAGTTCAGAGAGGGGATTCAATCTGTGAATCCGAGGGGATCTAGGTTGGGAAAACCTAATGTTCATGTTTTTATAATCCGTATTATTATTGATAGTGGATTTTGTGTGCCCCTCCCTGTAGTTTTTTCCTTCTTTGATTTGGAGAGAGTTTTCCATGTAAATCTTTGTATTCCCTGGCTGTGTAATTTTTCTTATTTTTGCCAGCATTCATTTTTCTTCTGTGTACCTGGTTACACAAGCACATTGAGACATTTGTTTCCCAACAAAGTGGTATCAGAGCTAGGTTTGGGAGGTGTCTGATTGGACGTTTCATTCTAGATTTGGGTCAACGGTAGGTGACAACATTGATCTGCTCCCTACCTTTCTAAATCTAGTTTGTGAATTAATCAAATTTGTCTTGGAAGTCGGGATGTTTGAGAAGATGGAGCAGAGCACAAGAATGATTAACATCAATGACAAGAATTGGAGCATTTGGAAGTTGCGGATGGAGGATCTTTTATATTGTAAAGATCTCCATACTCCATTTTTGGGGAGGCCAGCTACCATGCTGGATGAAAAAGAATGGAAGAAGATGGATCGAAAAGTAGTGGGTTTCATTCGGCAATGACTTTATGATCCAGTCTTCCATCATGTATTTATAGAATCATCAACCCAAGATTTATGGAGGAAGATAGAAGAGATATACGAGTGGAAGAAAGTGAGAATCAAAGCTTTCTTGATTAGGAAGCTTGTGAACTTAAAGTATAGAGAAGGTTCTCAAATGACTGAGTATCTAAACCTTGCTCAAAGCATCATCAACCAATTGGAGGCCATGAAGATCAACTTAGGGTACGAGCTTCAAGCATTGATGGTTCTTAGTTCTTTGCCAGAGAGTTGGGAAACTCTTGTGGTGACTAAGCAACTCGACACTGGATGATGTTGTGTTGATAGAGATGGTGACGAGATGTCTTTTAAATGAGGAACTAAAGAGGAGGGATTCTGGAGTCCCTACATCAGATGCTCTCCTTATGGAGGGAAGAGACATTCCGATGAAGAAGGAAGGTAAGCCACAGGCTAACTCCAGAAGCAAGTCCAAGCCCAAGTCCAAGAAGGAGATTGAGTGCTATTATTGCAAGAAGAAGAGTCAATTTAAAAAGGTCTTCTTCAAGTTGTAAAGAGATCTAAAGGGGAAGTCAACGGAGTCTGGAGAATCAAGTGAGGGTACATGTACGACCTTAATTGTGGAGGTTGAGTAGTTGTGCTTACACTACACTAGGGCTGCTTACTAGGAGTGTGCTGACACAGATTGGGTAGTGGATGATGGAGCATCCTATAATTGCAATCCTCACAAAGATTATTTCTACTCATATGCTGCTGAAGATCTTGGAACTATTCAGATGGCTAATGTCATGGTGTCGAAGATTGTTGGTAGTAGAGATGTCCACTTGGAGACTGATCTGGGAAGGGTTATCCTCAAAGATGTCATACATATCTCTAACTTCAGGATGAACCTCATTTCTATTGGTAGACTGGATGATGGAGGTTTCACGAGCATTGAAGGTGTAGGTCCCTGGAGGCTAGTGAATGGGTCATTGGTGGTGTACCGGGGCAAGAAGTACTATGCTCTGTACCAAACAAAGGCCAAGATCTGCAGCCCGAGTGTGAATGCAGTTGAAGAAAACTCCATGGAGTTGTGGTATCACAGACTTGGCCACATTAGCGATAAGAACTTGAAGATCTTGATGAAGAACAAGGTTCTTCCAGAGTTGTCAGGGGAGCTCCCTGACACAAGTATTCACTACTTGACTAGAAAGCAAAGATGAGTTTCCTCCGCACATGCTGAAACAAAGAGGAATACAGAGCTGCTGAACTTGATACACACTAATGTGTATGGTCCAATCGAGCCTAATTCTGTGGGCGGAGTAGCCTACTTTATCACGTTCATAGACGGTCACTCAAGAAAGGTATGAGCTTATTTTCTTAAGCAAAATAGTGAAGTTTTGGCAAAGTTCATGGAGTTTAGGGTGAAAGAAGAGAAGATGATTGGGAAGGTGATCAAGCGGGTATGATCTAACAATGGGGGTGAGCACATTGAAGCCTTTGATGCCTACTACAGAGAACATGGCATTGTGTATGAGAAGATAGTTCTGAGGACTCCGTAACAAAATGGGTTGGTAGAGTGGATGAATAGGATAATTGTGGAGAAGATAAAGTGTATGATCTCTCAGACAGGTATTGACAAGCAATTTTGGGCAGAGGTCGTATAGACTGCTATGTATTTGATAAATTTGTCCCCCTTTGCACCTTTGGATGGAGATATCCTAGAGCATGTTTGGTCTGGGAAGAAAGTGTCTTATGGACACGTGCGAGTGTTTGGTTGTAAGGCACATGTTCACGTCCCCAAGGAAGAGAGATTGAAGTTTGACGAGAAGTCTCGAAAGTGCATCTTTCTTTGGTTCCCATCTGAGGAGTTTGGTTATAGACTCTAGGACCTAGAGAGAAAGAGGATCATCAGAATCATGGATGTGGTCTTTGTAGAAGACCAGGTTGTTGGTGAGCAGGAAGTTGCTGGACCGCAGGTTCCACTGACTGTATAGTGTTCTCTTGTAGTTCATGAGCCAGAGTATGTTGGTGCTAATGGAGGGCATGCCGAGGAGAAAGCTTTCCAGATACCAAATCAGGAGGAAATTCTTGATGGAAGGGGAGCTATACATGTTGATGTTCCACCTATTATGGAATACCCCTCAGGAGATTTGATAAAGTTTGGAGGCCGAGCACTAGATATCCACCGCAAGACTTTGTCTTACTTACTAATGGTGGAGAGACTGAGTATTTTGAGGAGGCTTAGAGATTTGAAGACAAAGGGTCTGTTTGGCGCAGCTCTGGCGGCTGGAGAATCTCTATTCCAGCCGCCAGAGCTATTTTTTAACTGTTTGGGACAGCTCCTTAAGAGCAGCTTTTCAGAAATCTGGAGCTGTTTTGCAGCTCTTCAGAAATCTCCCCTCCCCCAGCTTCAGCTTCCGCAAAATAGCTTTCTCTCTCACAGGTTTTGGAAATCTAATGGTTTCTTCAGTTGGAACACGCTCAGAGGCCGGACGGCCTTCCTCCGGCGATCCGAGCCTTGGACGGCCTTCCTCCGGCGATTCCGAGCCCCTGACGGCCTTTCTCCGGCGATTCCGAGCGCACTTCTGCACAGAACACCCAAACACTCTGCAGCTTTTCAAAACTGCTCCCCAGAGATCTATTTTAAAACAGATCTATCCGAACAGCAGCTTTTCAATCCGCCAGAGCTGTCCCAAACAGAGCCAAAGTGTCTTGGATTGCAGCTATGTAGGAGGAGCTAGACTTGCTCCAAAAGAATGAGACCTATGAGTTGTTCTGGCTACCAAAGGGTAAGAAAGTATTGAAGAACAAGTGGGTGTTCAAGTTGAAGGCTAATGAGCATCTTTCACAGACGAGGTACATGTCAAGGTTGGTGGTTAAAGGGTTCAGTCAAAAGCACAGTGTGGATTTTGATGAGATTCTTTCACTAGTGGTGAAAATGTCTTCTATCAGACTGGTATTAGGTTTGGCTGCCTCCAGTGATCTTGAGATTGAGCAAATGGATGTCAAGATGGCGTTCTTGCATGGAAATCTGGAGGAGCTATATATGGAGTAGACCGAAGGATTTGAGGTCAAGGATAAGGAGCACTTAGTCAGCTGACTCAAAAAGTGTCTTTATGGGTTGAAGCAGGCACCCAGGCTGTGGTACAAGAAGTTTGACTCCTTTATGATGAAGAGCAAGTTCTAGAGGACTAGAGCTGATCACTGTGTTTATATGAAGAAGACTCTTACCATTCTATTATAGTATGTGGATGATATGCTGATTGTCATTGATGATAAGTCAAGTATTGCTAAGCTTGTGAGAACAAAAAAAGAGAAACCGAAATTTGGATAATAACAAAGTTTTTATTTTCAAAAATAATGTAAGTATTAAAAAGGTATGACCTCTCTTTTATAGAAAGGAGGAGAAGGGAGAGATTACAAATAAGCAATGTGAGACTAAATACATTTATAGTGACTAGTGGCTAGATAAAACAAGACCGCATAGGTTGCGCGGTTAGACGGATAGGCTAACCTCCTGACCACATACACAAGAGATGACAAGACGCTAGAGGATACCGCAAGACCACCCGATAACCAAGCCGCTGGAGAGAGATCTCCAGATAGCACGACCATCAAGCTGCCAGAGTGAAACCGCCAGACCGCCCGATCTCCAAGCCGCCAGAGTGAAACCGCCAGACCGCCCGGTCTCCATAGTTCAACACTCCCCCTCAAGCTGGAGCATATATATTAATCATGCCCAGCTTGTTGTAAATGTGAAAAAAGGAAGCAGACACAGACTTGGTGAAGATATCTTCCAACTCGTTGTCTAAAGTAACGAATAGAGTACAAATCTGGTTCTTCAAGATCTCTTCTTTGATGAAATGACAGTCAACTTCGATGTGCTTTATTCTCTCATGGAATACCAGATTTTTGGAGATACATATAGTAGTCTTGTTATCACAAAACATAGGTAGAATATCGTTATATACTTCTCCTAAGTCAAGCATGAGAGCCCGTAATCACTTTAACTCACAAGTGGTTGACGTCATACTCCAATATTCAGCTTCTGCACTAGACCTGGAGACAACAGATTGTTTCTTGCTCTTCCAGCTCACTAGGTTTCCTCCCATAAATGTGCAAAAGCCCGATGTGGACTTGCAATCACCTTTGTCGTCAGCATAGCTAGAATCTGAGTAGGCTTCAACCTTTAAATGTCCATTCCTATGAAACAGTAGTCTCTTACCTGGTACCGCTTTGACATATTCCAATATCCTCAGGGCAGACTGTAGATGACACTCCCTAGGAGCTTGCATGAACTGGCTTACCTTGCCTACAATATAGGAGATGTCGGGTTTTGTTACCGTGAGATAAATGAGTTTGACAAACAAACGCCTATATCATGTAACATCTGACAGAGGAGGCGAGTCAACTGTCCAGGTTTTATCTTCTCTAGTAGCTATAGGGCATTAGACAGGTTTAGCCCCAGTCAAGCCTATCTCTTTTAGAAGATCAAGAGCATACTTACGTTGGGAGAAGACCAAAGAATTGGGATTTTGAGAGATTTCTATCCCCAGGAAGTACTTTGGGGAGCCCATATCCTTCGTAATAAAATGTTGATGGAGATGTTTCTTTGTCAATGCTATACCAGCCTGGTCATCACCAGTGAGAAGAATATCATCCACATATACGGCAAGAACCACTAGACCTAGGGCAGTTTTGTGAATGAATAAAGAGTGATCAACAGAGCTTCTTTTGAACCCAACGGTTGCCATAATGCCACTGAACTTATCAAACCACGCTCAAGGGCTCTGCTTTAGGCCATAAATGGCCTTCTTCAGCCTGCATACACGTGTCTCCCCCTGAACATCATACCCAAGAGGTTGCTCCATGTAGATATCCTCTTATAGATCACCATAGAGGAAGGAATTCTTGACATCCAGTTGAGAAATGGGTCAATCCTTGTTGACGGCCACGGACAGGAGAACCCGAATAGTGCTAAGACGAGCAACGGGAGAGAAGGTGTCAACGTAATCAATGCCATAGGTCTGAGTGAAGCCTTTAGCGACCAGTCGAGCCTTGTAACGGTCCACACAACCATCCGGATGGAACTTCACAACAAATACCCAGCGACAGCCAACAACATCAGTGCCCAAAGGAGGAGGAAAAAGAGTCCATGTACCCGCTCGATGAGGGTGGCAATTTCCTCATCCATAGCGGCCTTCTAATGAGGAATAGCAAGAGCGTCTTGGTATGTGCGGGGAGTGGTAGTAGAAGAGATATCCTACTCAAAATTCCTGCGAGAAGGGGTAAGACGAGCATAGGAAATAACGATAGTAAGCGAATGTTGGGTACATGCCCGCGCCCCTTTGCTAAGTGCAAAGAGAACATCCAGGTCGTCGTGTTCATCAGTGTCCGGTGCATCCGTGAAGGAGAGAGATGACCCGGGAGTAGAGAGAGATGACGAAGGAGGATAGGGCGGAGGAGGAGATGGTGGGCACGGTGGAGGATGGGTCTCGGTGGGTGTAGATGGGATGAAGGTGACGGTAGGAGAAGCAGGAATATCAGGAAGAAGGGAGGAGTCGTGTGAGAAATAGGACGCATTTTTGAAGAAGGTAACGTCCGCAGAGATGAACTACTTCCGAAGAACAGGATCAAAACAACAGTAGCCTTTCTGAGTGGAAAAGTAACCCAGAAAGACACACTTGGTGTCATGGGGAGATAGTTTGACACGAGTGGCAGAGGGAGCGTGCACAAAATCTATACACCCAAAGATACATAGAGGAAGAGGGAAGGGATCCTTGCCCGGATAGAGAATGGAGAACGGTGTGTGGCCTTGGAGAACCGTGTAAGGAATGAGATTGATGAGATAACAGGAGATAAGAACGACATAGCCCCAATAGGAGCGAGGTACCTACATTTGTGTCATTAGGGTTCGAGCGACATCAAGGAGGTGACGGTTTTTACGTTCAGCCATGCCATTTTTTTGCGAGGTATAAACATAGCTAGTTTGATGAATAATGCCATTTTGCACACAGAAAGAAGAAAAATCATGACTAAGATATTCTTTGGCATTATCAGAACAAAAAATCTTAATAGACGTAGTAAATTGCATTTTAATCATATAATAAAACGATGTCCATATAGATAATAACTCAGAGCGCTCTTTTAAGAGATACACCTACGTATACTGAGAAAATCATCAATAAAGGTTACAAAATACGAACTACCCGACCTACAGTGAGGGTAGGAGCAGGTCCCCAGACATCAGAGTGAACTAAATCAAATGAACGGGAAGAGCCACAACCTTGCTTCGGCAGGAAGGATGAGCGGTGATGCTTGCCAAGTTGACATGCATCACTGTTGAGAGGAGGACTGTGTGGAGGTAGGTAGGGCAGAAGTGTCGAAGAAGCCGTGGAGGAGAATGATCAAGACAAAGATGCCATTGGAGAAGATCCATAGAGGAAGAATAAAAAATGGATAGAGCAGATACATTGTCTAAGAAGTAGATGTCGCCGCTCTGAGTCCCAGTAGCAATCATCCTCTGGGAGCTCGGATCCTGAAAAGAATAAGAAGTAGGAGACAGAGCACTATAACACAATGGAAGCGTAATGGGCCCATAACCCACAGGTCGGAGAATCGTAACCTCCCTCTGATACCATATGCGAACAGAAAAAGAGAAACCAGAATTTGAACAATAACAAAGTTTTATTTCCAAAAAGATGTAAGTATTACAAAGGTATGACCTCCCTTTTATAGAAAGGAGGAGAAGGGAGAGTTTACAAATAAGCAATGTGGGAATAAATACATTTATGGTGACTAGTGGCTAGATAAAACCAGACTGCATAGGTCACGCGGTTAGACAGGTAGGCTAACCACCCGACCACATACACAAGAGATGACAAACCGCCAGAGGATACCGCAAAAATGCCCGACAACCAAGCTGCTGGAGAGAGACCGCCAGACCGCACAACCATCAAGCTGCTAGAGTGAAACCGCCAGATTGCCCGGTCTCCAAGCCGCTAGAGTTAAACCGTCAGACCGTCCGGTCTCCATACTTCAACAGAGCTGAAAGAGCTTAGTGAGTCCTTTGAGATGAAGGATTTGGGACCAACAAGGAAGATCCTGAGGATGAAGATAACTAGAGACAGGAGTGCAGGTTAGTTATGGCTATCTCAGGCTGAGTATGTAGAGAAAGTGCTGAAGCGGTTCATGATGGAGAAAGCTAAGCCGGTAGCCACTCAGTTGGGTGGACACTTCAAGCTATCATGCTCTCGACGTTCTTCATCTAAGAAGGAAGTGGAGGAGATGAGATAAGTCCCCTATACATCTGCAGTGGGGAGTTTAATGTATGTTAAGGTCTACACGAGGCCAGACCTAACATATGTAGTTGGGGTAGTGAGCAAATACTTGGCGAATCTGGGGAGGATTCACTGGGATGCTGTGAAGTGGATACACTGATATCTCATAGGTACCACATGTTATTGTTTGCATTATGGTGGAGGGTCTCTGGCTCTTGTTGGGTACTCTAATTCAGACATGTCTGGAGATGTTGACTCTAGGAGATCCACTTCGGGGTTTGCTGTTACCTATATAGGGGGAGCAACGTCATGGAAGTTGAGGTTACAAAAGTGTGTGGCATTGTTTATGATAAAGGCAGAAAATATTGCTCTGAGAGAGGTGTCAAAGGAGATCTTGTGGATGAAGAAGTTTATGCTTGAACTTAGACTCTAGTAAGAGGTGTTCACTATTTTCAGTGATAGTCAGAGTGACATTTTTCTGGCCAAGAACCCCGCCTACCACTCCAAGACAAAGAACATTGACGTGAGGTATCACTGGATTCAAGATGCTGTCGAGGAGAAGTTGTTGAAGGTGGAGATGGTCCACACGGATGAAAATCCTTCAGACATGATGACAAAGATCGTTTCGAGAGATACGCACGAATTCTACCAGTCACCGATCAACATGGTTACTATCTATAAATATAAGGTATAAAAACTCCTCTTTATGGTATAGATGGGGAGTTTGTTCGAGTCCAGAATCTAAAGAGTTAGTGGACTCAAATTTTTTTTTAAACAGACTAAACTGGAGTTTTCTGTCTCTTGGCGTCGAGTGAAGTAGCAATTATCATTGGCGTCGAGTGTTTTGGCATCGAGTGATGCACTAGCAGTTTTGGCGTTAGGTGCTTGGCATCGAGTGAAGATGGTTGGCGTTGAGTGAAGCTGGTAGGCGTTGAGTGAAGCTGGTTAGCATTGAGTGAAGGCTGAGGGAATCTGTTACATAAAATCCTAGTTTTTCCAGCCAGTTGATGGTTTAGGGCTTGATCTAAGGGCTGAGATAGCCTCACCCTTTGCCCTAAATAGACCTCGATCTATTCCAGACATTATTAGCAGTTATTTTGGTCGTTAGAGAGAAGATTGTTGTTCTCGGGTTCCTAAGAAGATTAGCCCTCCACCATTGTTGTTGCCAGTTAAGTTCTTCTGGAGGAAGAACAAAAGTTTCTCATATTGGTGTCTTGTATTTGTTGTGAGACAATTTTTGCTCTCTCTATCTCATCTTCATTTGCCATGGGTTTTGAAGAGAAATTTTAGAGTTTGTGATCCCTTTTTCTTTAAAAAAGTTTTTCACCTTGAGTTCTGAGAGGAGATTCAATCTATGAATTCAAGGGGAATCTAGGTTGGGCAAAACCTAATGTTCTTGTTATTGCAATTCGTATTATTATTGATAGTTGATTTTGTGTGCCCCGTCCCGTGATTTTTCCCTCATTGATTTGAAGAGGGTTTTATACGTAAATCTTTGTGTTCTTTGGTTGTGCAATTTTTCCTGTTTTTGCCCGCGTTCATTTTTCTTCTATGTGTCCGGTTATACAAGCGCAATGGGATCTTTGTTTACCAACAGACCACTTAGACAATAACCGCTCCCCTTGCTTATGATCGGCGCGGGTTTGGCTTGGATCAGCGGTGGATCTATGCAAAAAACCCCTACCTTTGTGAGTAAGGTGGCGGGCGAGTGCGACTACAACGACAGGTGACTTCGGTGAGGGCGAGTCACGATTGCAGCTCCCCCGAGGGAGGCTAAGGGGATAGGCAACTCTAATGCATGAAAAATGTCGTTAATGGAGGTATTGGGACATGAGGCAAGCATGGCATTGGAGGACTACTATTTTTGAGAATTGGAGGGCTACCATTAGAAAGAGTTTGTGTACAATAATGAATTTATGTATTTTTTTGCATGAATAAGCATAGATGATGTGTTAATATACACTGCCTTAAAGAAACTTACTCTACTGCCATTATTATTAATCTCATTGGGTGATGTTATATGCATGTTATTTCTGACTATGCAGTCCAAGGGTGAATGCAAGTCAAATTAAAAAAAAACCTAAGAAGCTGTGAACCTGTATAAGCATTGATCTGCATATAATCATTATGAAATTGTACGTCATGCACATCCAAAATCTGCCTGTATATAATTATTGTTGATGTATATTTATATATTTGGTAACAAATCATTATTGGGTTTGCTTAGAAATCTAATAACCCATCGAGGATTTAGGCTTACGCCTATAAATATCTCCGCTGGAGGTAACATGGAAGTTGTTTCAAACTTGACGGCCACACGAGATGCTTCAAACACTCTAACATTCTCCAAATTTTGCGTTGGATTCCCGCGAGTTCCCGTGGTTCTCCAATTTTCTGAAAAATTAGGCACCTAGAGCTGGTATCGAGTTGAGTTCGAGTGATTTTGGCTCGGCTCGAAACCGAAATTTCCGACTCGAAATCGAGTCGGCTCGACTCGAAATTACTCGATTTCGAGTCGTCTCGAAATTACTCGATTTTGAGTCGTCTCGAAATCAAATCGAGTCGGCTCGAAATCGAATCGGGTCGGCTCGAAATCGAATCAAGTCGGCTTGAAATACATAATTTTTTTAATTAATTTAAGTTGATTCGAAACATATTTCGAGCGATTCAGGGCTGGCTCGAAATCAGATTCGAGTCAAATTGAATCGACTCAAATTGAGTCGAATCAAATTTAACCGATTCCGAATCGGCTCAATTTTCGAACGATTTTCGAACAACTTTCGAGTTTCGAATAATATGCTCAGCCCTATAGGCACCGCCCCTGAACTGAATCGGGAAGAGTGCAAGTTTTCCGGTGCAATTTTTTGGAAGGAGGATCACGTCGCCGCTTGATCGATTGCTGTAGTAAGATCCCGTCGCCGCTCATTCTTGTGAATTAGTAAGCGCCGCTCTCCATCGCAATATCTTCGCGTGTAGTCGCCGCCACCGTTTGCTCTAGGTTTCCACCAGAAAAGCTTGTGATTCCTTCGAACTGTCTGGCGCTCCCGATTCCCTTTTTCCCTCATGTGCGCCACTCTAGCTTGAATCCCATCTCCGATCGTGAAGGTGAAATCACAATTTTCTGCCGCAGTTTTGCAAGTTTCTCCCATCGTTGATCGAGAAGAAGGAACAGATTGTATCTATTGCCGCAGCTCTAGATCGAAAAGAGGAACTGTTTCTCATCGTAGATCTGGGAGAAGGGTGTTTCTTCCATCGCAGATCTAGAAAGAAGAAGACCCCTCTGCAATTCCTATCACCGCTTGCACGGGTGGAGATCGCGCCCGACTAGGTGTTCTGTTGTTGTTGCTGAAAAACTCTGTTGTCGCCGGAAATCTCTGTTCCACAACTCATGTTACTGGATCATGTTGCGATCCAAATGTATCTCAAGGAGGAAACAAAGAAATTAGAACTAATATTGATAAGAAGGATTACAAGATAACTGATCTCACCTAAGGGCAGCAGCCCTGAACAGACTGATCTTCCGACGAGGGTAGGTGTTCCTGATTTAGCCGCACAAAACCACAAGATACACACACATTCAACATTCAAAAACATAACTCCAAACCCTAAACAAAGCTCCACTATTTATAAGAGTCATGGGCCAGAGAAATTACATAAATACCCTTAATTATTAAATGAGAACATATCAGATCAACACCAGATTTGAACGCGACTTTCATAAAAGGTCACATAATTTAAGATCGTGAAGCAGGAAATTCATCCTATTATGAAGGAGTTTAATTCCTGCGATATATATAAATCTCTTTGGCAAGAATCAGGTCATCTTCTTCTCTACAACAATATCGATCTTGGTAGGAAGCAAATCATTGTTTCAGTTTGGCCAAGATGTAATAACCCCATCCGTTAAATAACATATAATAGAAGGTCCGACCAGGGCTCCACACCATATGCCACAAACAGGCAGCGAGGTTACAGGTTAATACCAAAACATATTCGCATCCTAACTCAAAGCATACTAGCGGAAGCTTTTAAAGTTACTGTTAAACTCAACAACCATGAATGTCTACTATATATATAAACAACCACATTTATATATAACCCCAAAGGAATGTACATCAAATACACAAAGGTTTGGCCTTAAGGCTTTACAGTTAAGCTTCACAAGTGTGGATTACAAACATCGGCGCGCAGGTAGGCCACACATGAAAATAATAATGTTCTTTGCTAAGCCTTCGAGGGCCAGCTGCAGCAGTAGAAGGGGCTTTAGCCCTCTATTTTCCGCTCGACTCTCCAACACTTGTACAAGGACAACCCACCAAGATGGTGGCAAACAAGGCAACGGTCAGCATTCAGCTAACAAATTTATAACGACCCTACCCCTTTCTTGGGGCAGTGGTATTCCTTCCCTGCAGGCATAGCATTTCACAAGCAGATATATCACAAGATGTACACTCACTCACAATTAATACATCACAACCGTCGGTCACGTGGCCCGACGATCCGCGCACTCAGGGAACATTCTTGGTGGACCGGCGAACCAGGATTCCACCAACGTTCACGGTCCGCAACCCAACAGTATTGAGCATTTTTTCTTAATGGCGCGCAGGCCTAAGACTCGCATTATGCCACTGACGAAAGCCCAATGCCTTGACGCTCTCTTTTCAAGCCGACATAACGCAGGTCCAGCTCCATCATTACCCATTGCTCAAGTTGCCATACCATCGTCGAATACAGCAGTACTCATGGCTAATCGCAGGCGCGGGTCGGCTTCACCTTTCCTGTTCGACACTAAGCCTTCAAGAGCTCGCAGCTCACAATAGACATATTATCCATCAAGGACTGGCTTCACAATCCAAAAGGGAAGCTTATGTCAGCGTTCCTCGCGATCGCTTGGCGGGTTCAGCAAAAGCTCTCTTTCTGCACCCAAAATCAACTCAAACCCTACAATATCCTGCATTAACAGAAAACTGATCTTTCATAGCATACAACACAACAATTACGAGGGTATTTTCCTGGAATTCCACTACAGTACTTCCTGCTACTGCCCTTCACAGGTATAACCCTTCGACTCCACAAACTACACGTTTATACGCGGAGTCTTCTCCGATGCGCAAAATGAAACATCACCAATCCAGACGAATCTGTCCAGATTGGCTTTACACAGCCTTCCTATTCTATACTACACATTTCTGGATCTATATGCAAGACTGATTAGGGATTTCAAGAATCAACCCAAGGGAAATCCCTCAATAATCCACCTTTTGGTGGGGGGGGGACCCATGTATATGCCAAAACGAGGAATTCACATGTCCAAGAAAGAAGATCGTTACCCTTGACGCTCGCTTTGGAACAATGGAAAACTAGTCGGATGAAAATCATCACAATGGCCTTGCCTCCACGAATCTGGACTCGGCTCGCGATTTGAGGCTCTGAAGCTCCACCGGCAGCCGGATTCCTTCTCCTCTTTCTTCCTTGCTCTTCCCACTCTTTAACTCCTTAGAAAGAGAAAGACCCAAGATGAATGAGAGTTTATCCCTCAACTCCCGGCCTTAATACAGCAGGGATAGCCCTGGACCGTTGGATCCTAATTGAAGGAAATGAATGGCCACGAATCGCCCTGAAATGACTTTCCTGGGCCGAACACGGATTTTGACACACCCGTGTCACAGGCCGTGTGCCTTAAGCGGCAAGGAAACCAACTTGACCCGACCAGGAAACGGCCGTGTGACACGCCCGTGTCACATGTCGTGTGCCTAGACACGACTTCAGAAACACCCGTGTCCAGCCCGTGTTCAACAGTCCTCACAGACCTTGCCACAAATAGAGAAGGACACGACCATTAACACGCCCGTGTCATAGGCCGTGTGCCCAACTCGACTTGAATCTCGAGGATCGTCGAGTGCATTTTGTCGAGATCATTTCGTCAAACTCATAGGACACGACACTATACATGCCCGTGTCACAGGCCGTGTGCCCCACTCGAGACCCACTTGAGACTCACTCGAGACCCACTCGAGACCCACTCGAGACCCACTCGAGACCCACTCGAGACCCACTTGAGTACACAGAGCAGGATATGGCCTTGGACACGCCGTGTCTTAGGCCGTGTGCCATACTCGAAACTGCCCTGCACTGCACTCGAGACCGCCCTACCACTCGAGTCCGCCCATAGAGCAGGATACGGCCTTGGACACGCCCGTGTCCCAGGCCGTGTTGCTCAGCCTACACAACCCACTCATAAATGGAGATTTTTGGGGCGTTATAATCATCCCCTCCTTATAAGAAATTTTGTCCTGAAATTTGTATAAGGACTTTACAACATTTTATGTTCTATACAACATAAAACACCAACTGTTATACAGGCTTAGACAAACAGTTCGGGAAATTCAACACGCATGGTCTGCTCTCGCTCACATGCTAGCTCCTCACGGCCGCAGTTGTCCCATCGGATCTTGACCATCCCGATTGTCTTATTTCGCAACTATTTATCGGCTTTATCCTCGATTCGAATGAGCCTAACCTTCTTTGTTAGCCCAAATTCGACCGATACACGATCATTCACAATCATTTGAGCTGGATATTTTACGGCTTTTCAAAGCACTTATATGTGGAACACATCATGCAATCCACTCAATTCTACCGAAAGAGCTAGCCGATAGGCAGCTTCTATAATTCGTTCCACCACTTCAAATGGACCAAGATATGAGCCACTTTAGTCAACCGGTCTACGATCACCAAAACCGAATCATTACCGCGTTGAGATCTCGGCAAACAGTGCACGAAATCCATCGGAATATCATCAAACTTCCATTCCAGAATAGGTAGCGACTTCAAGAAACTTCCGGGCTTCTGGCATTCTGCTTTTACCAAGGCACATGTTTGACATTTAACCACATAATGTGTTATGTCTTTCTTTAACCCTGACCACAAGAATAACTTTTTCATATCTTTGTACATCTTTGTGCTCCTTAGGTGAATTGAGTATTTTTTAAAGTGAGCCCCATACATCAATTCTTCCCTTAGCTTACCCATACTTGGGACGCACAAACGACCCTCTTTCCTCAAACGGCCATCATCCTAGGAGAATTGTTCATTTGAATCATCCACTGCATAGCGTTGTAGACTTTCACCAAGTTCCGGTGCTCGTCAAATTCTGTCCGCAAGGTCAGATTGTACCCCCGTCCAGTTCAAGCATGCATTTGCTGTGGAATTCTTGTCAACACAAGAAATCTCGAACGCTTCCAACTCCTGGATCAGACGCTCATCATTCATCTGCAACCACGTTTCCCTTCCCAGGAGTATAGTGAATATCAAAGGTGTAGTCCCTGAGGAACTCCATCCACCTTTGTTGTCGTATATTGAGATCCTTCTGATCCAATAGGTACTTTAGGCTTTTATGGTCCATAAATATATCCACTTTTACGCCATATAGATAGTAACGCCACAATTTAAGCGCAAAAATCACCGCCGCCAACTCCAAGTCGTGGACAGGATAATTTTGCTCATATACTTTTAGCTAGCGTGAGCCATAAGCGATCACCAATCCAAACTGAAGAAGAACGCAGTCTAAGCCACTCCCTGAAGCAACGCTATAAATCTCATAGCCCTCTATACCACCTGGCGATGTCAAAACAGGCGCCGTGTTCAAATGACTCTTGAGCTCTTCAAAAGCTCGCGCGCACTCTGGCATCCAAACGAACTTCTGATCCTTCCTCATTAATGAGGTAAGAGGCAAAGCAATCCGTGAGAAGTTTTCTCCAAAACGTCGGTAGTAGTCTGCCAGTCCAAGGAAACTTCTGACTTTGGCCACCGAAGACAACACTGGCCACTCCCGTATATCTCTTATCTTTGACGGATCCATCGCAATGCCCTCTCCACTTACTACATGGCCCAAAAAAAAACACTGACGACAGCCAAAACTCACACTGTGAGAACTTGTTGTAAGGCTTATTTCTCCGCAGGGTATGCAACACCATCCATACATGGTTCACATGATCTGCTTCAGATTGTGAGTACATTAGATCCATGTCCAACGTGACAATGTCACGGCTCCGCTCTAGGCAATGCTACTGGGTTGCAGCCCAAGCACTCCAACCCCTCACCAACACTCGGGCGGGTTATTGGTGTCCACAACCTCCCTTTGATGAGGCAAACTCGATAGTCAAGCGCACACCACAGGGACTTCCCAGGAGGTCACCCGTCTCAGTACTACTCTCGCCCAAGCACGCTTAATGATAGAGTTCCATGAACACTGATAGCGCATTACATAGCCCAAACGATACTATAATGAACTCATAACGATCGTAGTGTGTTCCAAACTCTGTCTTGGGAATGTCACATCCCAAATCCTTAACACTTTAAGTCCAGCTTAGAGTAGACAATTGATCTCACTAGCTGATCGAACACGTTATCACTCCGTGGAATTGGATACATGTTCTTCTCCGACAGCTTATCGGTTTCACACCTGACACTACCACAATAGTGTCGTTGGTCTCATGTGGGCTTCATAACCCATAAAGGTCATTAGGAAACACATTTGTATAATTTGACATAATAGAAGTGTCACTTAACCGGGCTTCGGCCTATTGGCCGCTATAGGTATGAAGAATTACTTCGTGCATGACCGAACAAGTTTGATGACTTGGAGAGCAGACATCAACATCCTGCTCAACCCTCGCATACAAGCAAACTTGGTCTCTCGTTCGGTGTTCTTTCCCAGTATAATTTTCGTGAAGGTGTAACCTACACCGATACACTGCTCCAAGAGCTAGTCCATACCTATGATCACAACAACCACAACTATTGTCAGCACATATGCTCCTACGTCCTGATATGACATCATAACGACATCTTACCATGTCACGTTCTACCCATAATCACTCTTTTCACTATGGCCATGTCATTCCACTCTTATCTGTGATACCAAGATAAGTCCGCAGGGCATAAAAAGCCATAAACCAACAACTTCTTGATTATTCAGCACAACATGTTTATATATGCAAAATAAGGATTGTACACATTATTACTGACTAGGAAATATACGGTACATAATTACAGTTAGATATATACATAAATTCTTTCCCTTCTTGTTTAGTGTCGTCTAAGGGCCACTTTTGCAGTCTCGGGCTTTATGTCCTTCTTTGTCATACGAGTAACAAATGGGTGGAGTTCTCCCTATAACTACTCCAGCCTTAGCTTTCTTTGTCCTTAGCGTAGTACCATGGCATTCTCGGGCACAGTGTCCTATCTTACCACAAGAAAAACAAACATATGGACCACACCTTTTCTTTGTTCCCATGATGGTGGAAGAGGTTGCTTCCAACAGATGTAACTTCTTCTTCCACTTACAAGAGTTTGATTTTGACACATTTGCAAAGGTTGGCACAATGACACCGTGTCTCGCCCTGTACTGATTTAAGTCCATTTCCAAAGAACTGGCTGCCATTACCAAGGCACAAAATCCAAGCAACTTTGGACCCACCAATAAACGTCATAGTTCATCGCGCAGACCATCATAAAAACTATTGGTCTTAGTCTCCTCGGTTTCAAAAACAAACTCTGCATGTTGTCTCAACTCAACAAATGCATGAAAGTACTCCTCGACCGTATATGGTCCTTGGATCAGACACATATTCAATGGAGGGGCCGATGCTCTTTCCCTTGCCATCTCCTCACGTACATCAACCGGCATGGGACGCACCGCAGGAACAGAGAGTTGTACATGTCCCTCATGGTGGGCCTTGATCATTGTGAAGACCACATCAATGATCAACCAGACCGTCTCTACCAAAGGAGGAGGTGTTGGTGCCGCAGTTGGCTCAATAATCCCCATCAAATGCTGGGGTTCTTGCGGGCCCTTATTACCTCTAGTCGCCTACAATCGTGAAACACACAAGTAAGCAACTAAAATATTGCACAAAGCAATACCAGGAATGCACGAGTACCCCATATATGAGTATTTTCATTCCTAAGTGGACATTCTGGAGTTCATTAATGTTAAAGAGGGTTGCACGTACACGTGCTCGCTACCCCACAAAAGAATTCGACCATGAATTCGAAAGAGGAATACCGAGAGAAGCTGATACCAAATTGTAACGACCCCATCGGTTAAATAACATATAATAGAAGGTCCGGCCGGGACCCCACACCATATGCCACAAACAGGCGGCGAGGTTACAGGTTAATACCAAAACATATTCGCATCCTAACTCAAAGCATGCTAGCGGAAGATTTTAAAGTTACTGTTGAACTCAACAGCCACGAATGTCCACTATATATATAAATAACCACATTTATATATAACCCCAAAGGAATGTACATCAAATACACAAAGGTTTGGCCTTATGGCCTTACAATTAAGCTTCACAAGTATGGATTACAAACATCGGCGCGAAGGACGACCACACATGAAAATAATAATGTTCTTTTCTCAGCCTTCGAGGGCCAGCAGCAGCAGCAACAAGGGCTTTAGCCCTCTATTTCCAGCTCGGCTCTCCACCACCTGTACAAGGACAGCCCACCAAGATGGTGGCAAACAAGGCAACGGTCAAGATTCAGCTGACCAATTTATAACGATCCTACCCCTTTCCCGGGGCAGTGGTATTCCTTCCCTGTAGGCATAACATTTCACAAGCAAATATATCACAAGATGTACACTCACGCACTATTAATACATCACAACCATCGGCCACGCGGCCCGACGATCCATACACTCAGGGCACATTCTTGGTGTACCGGCGAACCAGGATTCCACCACCAGTCACGGTCCGCAACCCAACGGTATTGAGCATTTTGTCTTAATGGCACGCAGGCCTAAGAATCTCATAATGCCACCGATGAAAGCCCAATGCCTTGACACTCTCTTGTCAAGACGACATAACGCAGGTCCAGCTCCACCAATACCCGTTGTTCAAGTCGCCATACCATCGCCGAATACCACAGTACTCATGGCTAATCGCAGGCACGGGTCGGCTTCACCTTTCCTGTTCGGCACTAAGCCTTCAAGAGCTTGCATCTCACAATAGCCATACTGTCCATCAAGGACTGGCTTCACAATCAAAAAGGGGAGCTAATGCCAGTGTTCCTCGCGATTGCTTGGCAGGTTCAACAGAAGCTCTCTTTTTGGACCCAAATTCAACCTAAACTCTGCAGCATCATGCAGTGCCAGAAAACTGGTCTTTCATAGCATACAACACAACAATTACGAGGGTATTTTCCTAGAATTCCACTCCAGTACTTTCTGCTACTGCCCTTCACAGGTACAACCCATCGACTCCACAAACTACACGTTTATACGCGGAGTCTTCTCCAGTACGCAAAATGAAACATCACCAATCCAGACCCAAGGTAATCACACAACATGCCTAGTATGTACTACATATTTCCGGATCTATACGCAAGACTAATTGGGGATTTCAAGAATCAACCCAAGGGAAATCCCTCAATAATCCACCTTTTGGTGGGGGGGACCCATGTACATGCCAAAACGATGAATTCACATATCCAAAAAGGAAGATCGTTACCCATGACGCTCGCTTTGGAGCCATGGAAAACTAGCCAGATGAAAAGTACCGCAACGGCCTTGCCTCCACGAATCTAAACTCGGCTCGCGATTCGTGGCTCTGAAGCTCCACCGGCAGCCAGATTCCTTCTCCTTCTTCTTCCTTGCTCTCCCCACTCTTTAAATCCTTAGAAAGAGAAAAGCCAAGATGAATGAGAGTTTATCCCTCAACTCCTAGCCTTAATAAAGCAGGGATAGCCCTGGACCGTTGGATCCTAATTGAAGGAAATGAACAGCCACGAATTGCCCTGAAATGAATTTCCTGGGCAGAAAACGGCTTGTGACACTCCTATGTCACAGGCCGTGTGCCTTAAGCGGCAAGGAAACTGACTTGAACCGACCAGGAAATGGCCGTGTGACACGCCCATGTCACAGGCCGTGTGCCTAGACACAGCTTCGGACACGCCCGTATCCAGCCCGTGATCAATAGTCCTCACAGACCTGGGCACAAACAGAGAAGGATACGACCATTGACATGCCCGTGTCACAGGCCGTGTGCCCAACTCGACTTGCCTCTCAAGGATCATCGAGGGCATTTTGTCGAGATTATTTCGTCGAACTCATAGGACACGACCCTGGACACGCCCGTGTAACAGGCCATGTGCCCCACTCGAGACCCACTCGAGTACACAGAGCAGGACATGGCCTTGGACACGCCTGTGTCCTAGGCCGTATGCCATACTCTAGACCGCCCTATGCTGCACTCGAGACTGCCCTGCCACTCGAGTCCGTCTATAGAGTAGGACACGGCCTTGGAAACGCCTGTATCCAAGGCCGTGTTGCTCAGCCTACACAACCCACTCATAAATGGATATTTTTGGGGCGTTACACAAGACACCTCTAATTTATTATTGCTATTTGAGATTAGAATATGAGGAAGTTCAAGGGAGGTTCTTGGTCATTAGAGGAGTTCTCATCTCTTCTGCTTTGCTTGGAGGAATGAGTGATTTCAGTTATTCATGGTGTTAAATGGAAGCAACCTCTTCACTCCCGTTCTGATGATCAAGCTAGAGAAATTCTCCAGCTCTGAGTTCAGTGCCTGGATGCAGAACACCCAATTTTTATGAAGTATTTGAACATCTTTGACACTGTGCAATTTGACTTCAAATCTTTTAAAGGAGGAGAGGATGAGGAACATTGGATCAACGATACAGATTTTGGTCGTGATTACCTCCTTAATTGTCTCTCAAATAGACTGGCAGAGATGTACAGTAAGATGAAAACTGCAAAAGGAGATCTGGGGTGCTCTGGAGTAACAGTTCAGAGAGGAAGAGAACATGTCAAAGATGCACCTAATGGATAGGTTCATGGCCGTCACCTTCGCTGAAGACAGAGATTCTTGCAGATTTTTAGACTCGTGTGAACAAGCTCAACAATGAGAACATCCCTCTGCCAGATGGATTTGTTGCAGGAGCCATCATTTTCAAGCACCCATTGACATGGTATTCCATCAAGACTAAGATGTATCAGAAAAAGACACATGTTAGTCAGAAAGACCTCAAACATTTCATTTGCATGAGAACCGGACTAGGCATGCCTTAGAGACGGTTAGTAAGCAGAACTCTGCTGCTAACATGGTCACGCTTCCTAAGCGTAAGCTTAAGCCTAGGAAGAATAAACCTCCCACCAGTGCACCCACAATTGCCGACACTAACAAAAAGATCACGGAATTTAAAGGCAATAGCTATAACTATAATAAGTGGGGTCACTGTGCTTCCAAGTGCAAGCAATCCAAAAGGGATGAATCCAACACACCTAAGACTGATAATAATGCAAACATGATTTATCAGATTATGCATGCCAACTTTATTGCCATGGTTGAAAAATGAAAGGCCAGTATAGAGTGGTGGCTAAATTCAGGTGATACCTGCCACATCTGCAATAATTCTATGCTTTTGAAGGATGCCAATGCAATTGAAGAAACTATTACTATTGTGAATGAAGACACTGTTCAGGTAATCCAGACTATTAGAAATTAAGGCGCCCTTATTCATCCCCCTCTAAGGGCGCCTCAAGATCCAACACTTGGTATCAGGGCTAGGTTAGTCCAAAATGTTTTTACCATGGGGAGTAATGACGAATAATGATCACGCATTTTTAGAGGGGCAAGAAATTAGTAGATCTCCCTTATTTACTAACACTAACTATAACTATTGGAAAACTCGAATGCGATTTTTTCTAATTGCGTTTGATATTGATGTTTGGCGGATGGTAGACCAATGCTACACTCCACCTACAAAAGTAGTTGGAAGTGTTACTATGAAAAAACCAAAAGATAAATGGGAAGATTCAAACAAGTTAAGGTGTAAAAATAACGCTAAAAATATGAATGCTTTATTTTTGTGCGTTAGATAGGATTGAATTTAATAGGACTTGTGCTTGTGAGACTGTATATGATATTTGGAATTTACTTGAAGTTACTTATGAAAGTACCTTGTATGTGAAGAATTCAAAGCTATTTAAACTGGAATCAAAATTTGAAAAGTTCAGAATGGAAGTTGACGAAGACATTGATTATATGTACACAAGATTTATAAAGATCGTCAACAGTTCCAAAGTACTTGGAAAGAATTTCTCAAATGATGATTTAGTTAGAAAGATTCTTATATCGCTTCCCCCGAAGTTCAATCTGAAGGTGACTGTCATCTCAGAGTCACACGATCTAAAGAATTTTCAAATTGAGAGCCTCATTGGGAATCTCAAAACTCATGAAGTGGAGTTAAGAATTCAATAAGAAGAGTACAACTTGGAGCCAAAAAAAAGCATTGGCGTTAAAGTCTAAAAAG
Organism: Platanthera zijinensis; assembly: GCA_039513925.1. Taxonomy (NCBI): domain Eukaryota; kingdom Viridiplantae; phylum Streptophyta; class Magnoliopsida; order Asparagales; family Orchidaceae; genus Platanthera; species Platanthera zijinensis. Next base: position 15,718,171 of record CM077083.1, read on the forward strand.
GAAGAAGTGAGTGAAACTGATGAGGACAAGAAAAAAGTATTAAAGGCAAAGACGTGAAATGATTCCTCATTTGAGGATTCAAGTGGATCAAGTACCAACACTGACAAGGAGTCCAATAGGTGCTTAATGGGAAAGATAAACTCGTCATCTGATGAAGAATGTAGTGTCAAAAGTGACAATGAGATAACTCCTCCTACTTATGATGAATTATATACTGAAATTTTACAAATGTGCAAAATTTTTGATAAAAGTTTAAAAGATATTGATTTGTTAAAATATGGAAACAAAGTTTTGTTAAAAAATAAAAAATTATCTACTGAACTAAAAGTGCTAGGGAAGGAGAAGATGACTTATCAAGAGTGCGATCACTCTTTGGTAAGGGTTCAAGAATTAGAAGAAGCTCTTATTAAGTCCCAATCTATTGTTGAAACTCTCACTAAGGAGAAATTAGACTTAGAAAGATCTCTTATATCTTCTCGTTCTTAAGTAAAAGAAGACAAAAAAACTTTTGCAAACTGGTGTGTCATACTAGTTACTAAAAACACCGTGTTGAAAGCCTGGATCTATGATTTAAATATGGCTATAAAGAAATTTGGAATTGGCCAAAAATCACTGGATATTATCTTAGACAGTCAGTGCCATGAATCTGCTAAATTTGGGCTTAGTTACAGTGCTGGAAGCTATCGCCCAACGGTTTCCATTACCGCCACGATATCGAAAATTCTAGAAAAATGAAATATATAAATCAAACAATTTAATCACTCTAAGTTTGCTGCCTCATCTTCCAGTATAAGTCCTAAGAAAACATTGAAAAAGATTTCATCTTCCTTTATTGTGTGTGCCAATTGTAATAGATTTGGTCACACCACAGACTCATGTAGAAAGAAAGGCCAATGTGTTTTTAAACAAATCCATGTACCTAAGGTTTCCACATATTCTATGGGAGGAACCACTTGGGTAGCCAGATCTTTAATCTCATCTCCTTTCTAGGTGTGTTGACATACTAAGGATAAAGAAGATGTATGGTATTTGGACTCAGGATGTTTAAAACACATGACAAGGAACAAATCAAAGTTCCTTAGTCTTGAGATGCATAAAGGAGAAATGGTGACATTTGGAGACAATCGACAAGGAAGAATCATGAGCATCAATGTAGTGGGTAACGATTCTTTTACTATTACTAATATTTTATATGTAGAGGGTTTGAAACATAACTTAATTTATATAAGTCAATTATATGATAAAGATCTAAACATTTTATTTGAATCATCTATAAATTTATTCAAAATTATTGATTCAAAATCACATGAAGTTGTTCTTACTGCACCTAAATTTTACAATGTTTATATGATAGAATTTCATGATATTTCTAAATCATTGTTAAAATGTTTTATTTCTAAAAATGAAGAATTAAAATTGTGGCATAGGCGTCCTAGTCACTCTAGTGCCAAGTTAATTTCAAAATTATCAAAAGATAAATTAATTAAAGAGTTACCTATTATAAGTGGAAATTTATCTTCTTTATGACGCTTTATCAAAAAGAAAAATTTTCAAAATCTCCATTTAAAAGTAAAAATGTTATTTATACCATTAGATTTCTTCTAATTCATATGGATCTATTTGAACCAGCTACTACATCAAGTCTAGGTGATAGAAAATATAATTTTATTTAATAGATGATTATTCAAAATTCTACTTGACTATTTTTCTAACTTCCAAATCCGATATGTTCTTTGAATTTACAAAATTATGCATTCGTATTAAAAATGAACTTAATTTAAAAATCAAATGCATGTGCTCGGATCATGGTTGTGAATTTGAAAATGATAGATTTATTTCTTTTTGTACTAAGTTATGAATCAAACATAAATTTTCTGCTCCTCGTACACTACAACAAAATGGTATAGTGGAGAAAAAAATAGAACTCTTCAAGAACTAGCTCGTACTATGCTTTCTCAAATTAAATTACCTAGGTCTTTTTTGGTTGAAGTTGTTAGTACTGTTTGTTATGTTATTAATCGTGTCATGCTTCGTCCATTTTTAAAACTAATTCCTTACGAATTGTATTTTCAAAAGAAACCAAATGTGTCTTATTTCAAAGTTTTTGGTTGTAAACATTTTATCTTAAATATAAAAGAGGCATTAGGAAAATTTGATGAAAAATGTGATGAAAAATTTTTATTGGTTATTCTTCAACTAGCAAAATTTATATAGTTTATAATAAAAGGACCAAAATAGTTGAAGAATTAATTCATCTTAAGTTTGATGAGTGTGTTCCTTATGTAGATACTACTCCTACTAGAAATAAAGAAGAACCCCTTCCTTCTTTGGAACGTGATAATGAAGAATTACTTGGAGACCAAGAAAATCAAAAAGTGGAAAGAAAAAAAGATGTGGAAGAATACATGTCTCCAAGTTAACTCATTTATACAAAAGATCATCCAAAGGAGCTTATTATTGGATAACCATCAAAAGAGGTTACTACTTGTTCTTCTTTACATGATTTTTTTCAAACCTGTGTTTTATTTCCGAAATAGAATCAATAGACATTTCAACAACTTTAAAAGATGAATTTTAGTTTATAGCTATGAATGAAAAACTTAATCAATTTGAATGTAATAAGGTTTAAAAACTTGTAGAGAGACATTTTTATCATCCTGTAGTAGGTGTAAAATTGTTTTCAAAAATAAATTGGATAGTGAATCTAGAATTACCTGAAACAAAGCTAGATTAGTAGAAAAATGATATGCACAAATTGAAGGGGTAGATTTTGATGAAACTTTTGCACCTGTAACACGTCTTGAAGCAGTTATAATTTTTCTTGCATTTGCTAGTTTTAAAAGATTTAAATTATTTCAAATGGAAGTGAAAACTGCATTTTTGAATGAGTACATTAAGGAAAAAGTTTATATAGAACAACCTCCTGTTTTAGAAATGAAAAATATCCTGATTATTTTTATAAATTGGAAAATTTGCTTTATTGGTTAAAATTAGTGTTTCATGCATGGTTATTGAAGAATGGTTATAAAATGGGAAGTGATGATAGTACACTCTTCATTAAACATGTTGATAATGATTTAATTGTTTTATAAACTTATGTTGATAATGTTATTTCTGGAGCCACTAATGAAGAGTTGTGTGAAGTTTTTTTTATTATGAAAAATTAATTTGAAATGAGCAAGGTAAGGGAACTTACTTATTTTCTAGGATTTCAAATTACTCAAAAACATGATGATATTTTTATTTGTTAATTTAAATATATTCATGATGTTCTTAAAATATTTGGATTTAAAGATTTTAAGCAAGCTAATACTCCTATGAGTGTTTTGCTTAAGTTAGAAAAAGATGAAAGTGGAATTTTAATCGATCAAACCTTATATAGAGGGATAATAAGATCTTTACGTTATTTAACTGCATCTAGACGTGATATTATATTTGTTGTTTGTTTGTGTGCTAGATTTCAAGCTAATCCCAAAGAATCACATTTAAAAGTGGTTAAACAAGTTTTTAGATATCTTATCGGTACATCTAAACTAGGTTTATGGTATCCTTATAATGATTCATTTATTTTTAATGGTTATTCTGATTTAGACTGTGTTGGTTATTCATTAGATCGTAAGAGCACTAGTGACACTTATCACTTCTTAGGCCTTTAACTTATTTCATGGTCGAGTAGAAACAAAATTCTATTGCCCTCTCAACCATCGAGGCCGAATATATTGCTCTAGGTAGTTGTTATGCACAAGTCATATGGACGACTTAGATATTAAAAGATTTTGGCATACATCAATATAATGTAGAATTAAAGTGTGATAATAAAAGTTCTATTGACCTAACTAACAACCTTGTACATCATTCATGAACCAAACACATAGATGTAATACATCATTTCATACGTGATCACATTAAACATGAACATGTGAAAATTAATTTTATAGGGGCCGAATGACAAATTACAAACATTTTCATAAAACCACTTCCAGATTCACGTTTCACAATGCTAAGATTAGAATTAGAAATCTTAAATATTTCAAACTAAAATATTCAAATTAAAAAACATAAACAGTAGAGATCTAAGTAGAATAGAGTACTTCAATTCACATAAACAGATACCAAAATCATACATATTAATTGTCTGGAAAACAAAATAGTAAATTAATGCATTCCTGATACCGCCAACGGTAACTAGATTTCGTTGAGCAGTAGTGAATAGTGGCCGAACACTTATATAAGTCAAAGAATCAGAAATCTTTGTTATCTCCACTAGCCTCCGACTGATCTTCATTAGAACTATATCCCCTATATTTTTTTGCCTTCGAGTTCTTCGTATCGAGGATGCCGTGGATCTATCACTGGATTCTTTCATTCATGTTCTCTGCAGGCGTAGGTTTCTTCTTAAAAACCCAAATTAGGATCCCAATCAATTTCTTAGCGGTATCTTTTTTATGTTCTTCTAAGGATTCTCTTAAATCACTAATTTCTTCCTGAAGAGAACCACCTCTCCGAAGTGGTGGTCTAGTAGATGTAGATGGCACACTCTGAGAAGGTGGAGGTCGTATCATGTCCATGTAATATATGAGCAGAAAGTTGTCGTCATAATAAAGATCCCTAGCAATCCACTCATACTTCCTATACATGATCCTTTGAATGATACTTCACAAAGGGAGAGTATTGGGTCTCTTTCTCATAAGATCTTTAATTGTATAAGTATGACAGATGATTGACAATATCAAGTCTGCCACATCAAATTCACCACTCTCTAATATATTATGTGTGACCAAACTCAACTGTGTTGTGATGATTTTCGTATCACCTTTCTTAAGCATAATAGTATGCCTCAAGATGTCCTGAATGATATAAGCGTCTGGTGTTAATAAGGCAATATTTGTAATTAATTCCTTACTACTTACTCCATGCCAAGAAAAGTTCAATACTGTCCAATCTTTTTTGTAATTCTCAACTACATCCAAATGGTGTTCTTTTTCCTCTAATCCAAATTCATTTCTAAGATCTCCAAGTGTTATCTCAATTATTTCCATTTGGATATATGATCTAACACCACCATTTAAATCCATATTCGTTGGATCCTCTTGGTGATTATAAAACTCCTTTACTAGTACAGATGAAAATCCTTCAGGGATAATGACAGACATTATACCTTATTTGGAGAGCATATTATAAATATGAGCATGTTCTGTCACGTTGAATTCCACAAAATAAGGAACTCCAATAGCCGCTTTCTCAATCCCCACATGATTGATGTGAGGAATGAGGATTACTGGATGAACTTTTTCTAGTCCTTCCACCTGATGCCATTTCCTGAAACCAAAACAAAAAAAAGTTAAAATTAATTAGCACTACCATCGGGCAGTATTGTGATATTGTCGGGTGATATCGTTTCTTCGAACATTGAGTTGTTTCTCTTCGAAATCCTACTAAATCTTGAACAATATTCTCTTTATCAATATTAACATGAAATTTCTATAATATGGTAACTATAAAAAGTTAACAAAATTGTGTCCTCATAACAAAACCTAATTTTTTTTACTATTCATCTTCTTCCTCATGATCTTTGGAATTTTCAATTTTTTTTGAAATCTCACACTTTTAAACAAGATCTAACATTAACTTTAAAACAAAACAACAAACACATGAGATATAAGCAAAATTCCACCATGAAATCCCGCTTCAAAATCTAAAAATACATCAACAAGATCTTTATGTGTTAACATTGTCTCAAAAAGATTTTTTTATCTAAAGAGAAAACTTCAACAAATCTAAAATCTCTTCATAAAAACAAAACACCCTTTCAAATCTTTAAGAGATCTAAAGAGACAATACCTAAATATTGCTTGATATTGCCAGATCTGGAGAAGCTTCTGCAGTAGGGTTTGAGAAAATAATGGAGAAAATGAGATCTTCTTTCAGATCTCAATATTTATATAAAACTGATACTGTAGGTGGTATCCCGTTATCGGAGGCGGTAGAAAATTTCCTAATATTTTAAATTCCAAATATTTAGTTTCTTTTCAAACATTTTAAATTCCAAATATCTAGTTCTCAAAATCTATTAATTTGATTTCATTTGAAGATCACTTACAATGTCTATTTTTACTTTCAAGTCTTATAAAATATTATATTTGGGATTATCATGCTTTCTATATCCTTTCTAGTATGCAAAGAAAAAGTTTGTAGAAACTTTATAAAATTGTTTTCGCATGCCTCTAAGTATGAGCAATATTTTATTTTTGATAATGATTTTGCACTCACACTTTTGAATAATCTATCTATGTGTTTTAAATTTTCTTCTTACATGAATATATTTTATGTTAACTTAACCTCTTGAATTCTATAAATTACTTACTTCATCAATGATTCATGCACTTTTAATTAATTAGCATGGCCTAAAAATTGATAAATATGTTTGCAAAATATGTGAATTAAGAGTGCTTGTTCAAAAGCAAAAAATGATTGATATAGTAAAAAAATGATATAAAATATCGATTAATGAAATAAATTGACAAGGATACTCCACCAAGCACTACTCACCTTCATGATAAGTCTTAATGAGCATTGTAAAGTTGAGAACCTTGGAAAGAATTGTAAATTATCTTGTTCAAATAATGTATGAATCTTTGTTTTGCAGTAAAGTTCTTTATGTATATTCAAAGTTATGTTTATACATTCATATTGTCATGTAATATAAATTTATACACCTGTATTCTTTATTCTAACACTACCTGTACACATCATTATTTTATATAAAATTTCTTCTCATGAGAATTGGATCCAGAAATATGTCTATTATATTCATTTAAACTTTAGTGTTTGCTTTGGATACCAAACCATGACTTATATAATTCTATGTTGACTTGATTTTCAAATTATATAACATTGTGTTAGTGATCTTACCATTGATTTTTTATATCCTACTTGCATTTCTGATCTATACAAAGTCATATTTTCATTTATCTTTTCGGTTGTTCTCTATCTTGACAACTTTTCTCTCTACAACAAACACTGCTTCATTACTTCTAATCGTTAATACACTCACCCCACCTTTTTTTGATAATACCAAAAGGGGGAGAATTCAACAAGAAATTAATGTTTTAGATTTTTTAGGGCGAGTACAAAAACAAAAATCAGATTATTTAGGGGGGGGGGGCAAATAAAAAATTCATTTATGAAGGGGGAGCATCCATATAGGGGGAGTTTGATTTCTTATTCTGAGGATTTATTATTATCAAAAGGGGGAGATTGTTGGAGTATAGGTTCCACATTCCCTGATTTGAGAATAACAAATCTTGAATGTATTTGATCATATTTTGTTTATGGCGTGCAGATATCATAAGTATAATTACCCTATGGACCAATTTCAGAGGAAATGTTGCTAGGTGCAAAAGTTTTAGTACCGCCAGCATTAGTGAGCTACCACTTGCAGTAACATCAATGACGTCAGCCATGATCCCGCACGAACCAAGCTCGACACACACAACTTCGAGATATCGCTTGGCAATATCGAGATACCACCAGCGGTAGCCCCATGATCGAGTACGTACACCATTTTGTCAATATAATCAACATGGCGTGGCACACGTGGCAGCACGAGGTGATACTGCCCACCATATCAAGATACCGCCACCAGTAGTGACATTTTGTATAAAATGCTGGACTTCAAAGATTTTTAGTTATCTCCTAGAGATTTAATTCACAGGTACTCAGAGCCTTTCATCTCCAAAACTAGAAGAATTCCCAATCACCTTCAAGTTCGAGAGCGAAAAGGAGACCATTTGTGTACTTCAACTCCGGTGATCTTCTCGGCCCTTCATCATCTCCTATAGAGCTCTTCATTTGAGGGAGTTTCTAGAATCTTTTTCATTCTCTTGTACTTTTGTATTTTGATTGTAAACGGTAGAGAATTCTCCGTCTTGCGTGCGACGACTAGGCCATTGTATGGTTTAGGGGAATTTGATGTCATCCATGTAGTGACTAGATCGAGGTAAGATCTAGGGGGAGGCTAATAGTTATATCTAGGGAGAGATTGACTATAGTCGGTCAGTCCTTGGGAAAAGGTCCGGTGAATTTGCATAAAGTATTTTCATTTGTGAGCCTCGATTTCAAACTTGAATGAAATCATTTTATGTTATCCCCTTGGAAAAACAATATCATTATCTTGTTTTCATTAATTTCTAAGTGGTTATTCTATATAAGTTGTCTTATTAGAAAATATGTCTTAGTTATTCTATAATTTTTCTTTTTATATATATATAAAGTTTTCATAAAATTAAAAAACTCTTATTCACCCCCCTCTAAGGGCGCCTCAAGATCCAACATTGAATAGGACTGCAGATTTGCTACTCTCTTCAGATATACATTTAGTTTTTAAAATGCTAAATATATACATATATTAACTGCTAATTTAGTTTCAATTAGCTTGTTATGCGATGATGGTATGTCTTTTAATATCAATGGTGGTAGAGTTACTTTAATGGTTAACTCACATTATTTTGGTTGTGCTTATGTCATCAATGAGATGTATAGGTTTAGTCTAGCAAATGAATTAGTAAACTACATTAATTCAAATCTGATAGATCCTAAGACTTTACATGCAATACTAGGACACGTAAACTATAGAAAACTACTACTGCTAGCTAAAACTCACAATATTCCCTTGGACACAACAACCAAGTTTGATAAATTTGTAGTTTGTGCTCAGACTAAGATAACTAGAACACCTTTTATTCAGGTTTCTAGGAGCACATAATTGCTAGAGTTAATACATTTTGACATATGTGACAATAAAAGTTTATCACAAGAAAAAGGTAGGAAGTATCTGATAATTTTTATCGACAACTACTCTAGATTTAGTCACATTTATCTTCTTAAATCCAAAGATGACACTTTTGAAAATTTTCATATTTTCAAAAATAGGGTAGAAAATTAACTTGACATGAAAATCAAGAGGCTAAGAAGGGATAGAGGAGGAGAATATGTATCAGGGGAGTTTAGAGATTTTCTCGCTAGTAATGACATTATCCCTGAAACCACTACCACGTATTCACGACAATCTAACGGTATTGCCGAGAGAAAAATTAGAACTTTAACAAAAATGTTGATTCTTTGTTGTTGACTACTGTCATGCCTGCGACCTATTAGGGTGAAGCTGTGCTCACTTCAAATTACATTCTTAATAAAGTTTCTCATATAAAGTTGAAACAAACACCCTATGAGCTTAAGTTTAAGAGACCATATAGATTTGACAATTTTAAAACTTGAGGTTGTATCACTTATGCTAGGATACTTGACTCTAGGAGATCAAAGATTAGACCTAGGACAAACATATGTGTCTATCTAGGATGTGCAGAGGATTGCGCGATATACAGATTTTTAGATCTCTCAACAAATACTGTAATTGAATATGAAAATGTTGTTTTCTTTGAGGATAAGTTCCTTAAAGATAAAAACCTAACACTCCCAGGTCTGCCATCCACTAGTACTGAGGCTATTGTTGAGCAAAAACTAAGGATCTCTAACACTGAGCTCATAGACACAAACAATTTAGAATCTAAAAGGTTATCTAATAGAGAAGGAATGCCTAAAAGCTTTGGTACAGAATTCGTGACTTACCAAGTTGAAGCTAATCGATCTACCTATAAGGAAGTAATGCGATATAGAGATTCTCTATTATGGAAAGAAGTCATAGATGATGAGATGAATTCTCTCTTGTAAAACCACAGTTGGACTTTGGTTGACGTGCCCAAAGGGGCTAGAACCATTGAAAGTAAGTGGGCTCTAAAAAAAAGCTCAATCCTAATAGGAGTATTGTCAAATACAAAACACGTCTAGTTGTGAAAGGCTTCACATAAGTGAGTGGTATACACTACTTTGATATATACTCACTTATTTGTCACATTGAGACAATTAAGAGTCTTCTCATTTTAACATCTATTGAACATTTCACTGTTCATCAAATAGATACCATGACTATATTTCTTAATGAAGATCTGACTGAAGAGATCTATATGCATCAACCTGAAGGATTTGTCATAGAAGGTCTAAAAAATAAGGTCTGTAAGTTGATTAAGTCACTCTATTGATTGAAGCAATCACAAAAATTATGGCACAAGAAATTTGACACTTGTGTTAAAGTCATGAGTTTCTAGTCAAGCCTTTTAGATAAATATCTATATGTAAGAACAAGTTCAAATAAAGTGATAATTATATGCTTGTACATTAATGACATGCTAATTCTAGGTACTGATCAGTCTCAGGTGAAAGACATAAAAGTTACCTTGACAAAATAATTTAGCATGACTGACTTAGGTGTAGTGAAAACTTGTAACACCCCTATCCGTCACATAGTATATAACATAAGGTCCGGCCGGGGCCCGACGCCATATACTACGGACAGACCAGTTGGTTACACATTGAAACCATTCAACCAATCACAACGTCCTACACAGCACCTAGCGGAAGCAATTATTAAGTTGTATAATTAAGAACCCTGCTAACATGAATGTCCACTACGCAAATAAAATAGGAATGTTTAATACACGAATATTGGCCTTATAGCCTTACAAGGGTTTGCTTAATAAAAGTGTCCTCCAAACCTCGGCACGCAGGCCGGTCACACATGAGTACAAAAGTAAAACACTCAACACTTGGCCTTCGAGGGTCGGCACAGCAACTTGGCTCTAGCCCGTTATTTACCTCTCGGCTCCGCAGCACCTGCAAGCAACAATCCACCGCATGGTGGCAAACAAAGGCAATGGTCAGCTATGCTGACCAAATTATAACGATTCCGCCCCCAAACCGGGGCATCAAAGCTTCTTCCCTACACTTGTTAGCAAAGCAAGCAACATAGTGAATTAAGCATCACATCACAGGTGCATGCTCATACGGCCGTACACCCCATGCTCTTAGGGCACTTACTCGGCGAAGCAAGTCCGAACCCCGTCCGGTCCTTGACACCACCACCACCCCCAGGGTGGAAATCTTTGTGAGCATTTAGTCTTCTAAGCCGTAGCCTAGACTCGATCTACAAATCTCGGTAAGTCTCAGGTAAAACTTTAGGTCGCTTTAACCAAGCAGGTGGAGCGGGTAGGGGTACACCAGCCCGTTGCTCACCCCGCCATCGCCATTTGGCCTTTGACGCGGACTAAGCTTCCCCAGTCCCAAATACCATTCAAACATGGTACATAGCCCCGCTATGTACCGGTTGGCTCCCAGGCCACCGATATGACCGAAATGCATTTCCGTCCAGATTTTCGGGTGCACCTCGGGGTTAATCCCCAAGATTCCCTAATGCATTCTACCGCATAGCAACCCGAAATCAATCAAAATGCTCGGAGTCTTCTCCGGCTAAAAATGTACAGCAAATCATCACCGATCCAGATCAACACGTCCGGGTTGGCTTCACACATCATGCCTATGTCTGTACTACAATTCCGGACTCTAACAAGGGAGACTTTACATATCTACCCCAAGGAATACCACAATATCGCCGCACACTCGCGGGAGAGGGGTTTTCCCATGCAAAAGAAGAAGAGCTTCACATGCTCAAGGAGAGAATCGTTATCATTACGCTTTTCCTCGACGCTATGACGATCTAGTCAGATGGAAAGCACCGTATCGGCCTCGCCTTCGCAGATCCGGACTCGGATCGTGATTTGGAGCTCCGAAGCTCCACCAGCGGCCGGAGTTGGCCTCCTTCTTCTTCCTCCTTGCACTCCCTTCTCTCTATCTTTTAGAAAGAAAAGGCTTGGATTAAAATAAGGGTTTCAAACCCTATACCCCGGATATAACATACCAGCAACAACCCTGAGCCGTCGGATCCCAAATCAAGAAATCGACGGCTGCGATTCAGCCCAATAATAAAAAATCTGGGCCGAACATGGCCTGCGACACGCCCGTGTTCAGGGCCGTATCGCCCATTCGCCATCTCGACCGACGCGATAACCAGCACACGGCATTCGACACGGCCTCCGACACGCCCGTGTCGCATGCGACACGGCCGTATCACGACCCGTGTCATGCCCCGTGTGCAATGACCAACACTCTTTTCTCGAGAAGGACACGGCCTGCGACACGGCACCTGACACGCCCGTGTCACATGTGACACGCCCGTGTCTGTGCCCGTGTCATGGCCCGTGTGCAAAACTCAAAAATTACACAGCGTGACACGCCCTGGGACACGCCCGTGTCCCAGGCCGTGTGCCTCAACTCGACGATCGCCGATCGCCAAAACGTCGACCACATGACCCGTGGCCGAACCCCTTCGTGACACGCCCGTATCACGCCCATGACACACCCGTGACGCCTGCTCCAAAACCCAGACTTGGCTTAAAATGTCACCCGTCCCACTTTTGAGTTTCGAGGTGTTACAACTCTCCCTCTCTTAAAAGAATTTCATCCACAAAATTACTAAAGGAGAGAAAACAGAAACTCTCAGCGGTACCCAGGCGGAACAACTCCGGGTACACATCCAGCATAGATTGCTCTCACTCATAAGAAAGCTCCTCACTAACGCAATTGTCCCAACGGACCACGACTATCCTGATCTCCTTGAGACAAAGTCGCTCGACTTCACGGTCTCCAAAACGAACTAGTTTGACCCTAGTCGTCAACCTTTCGTCTACCAAAACTTGATCACTCATGATCAAGTTCGAAGGCTCTTGCGCCGCCTCAACAAACCACTCTAGAAACCTCAAGTGGTCCAAGGTATACCGGGCTCAGCTTCCCCAAGCGTCGCTCCCGTGAAACACTCTTGAACGACTATAACTTCCAATACGCCATCCGATAAATCCACATTCTGATACGTGGCGTTAAAGTACTTAGTGTGCCTCTCCTGAGCGATTAGCAAAAATTCTCAAATGGTTCACACCAAAGGGGTAGTGATTAATACCTCTTGCTTTAAATACAACTTCGTGTCATCCGTTTCTAGCAACGACAATGGCATGCGACAACTTCAACCTTATAGGGCCTCGAAGGGCGCCATTTTTATACTCGCTCGGTAGTTAAAGTTGTACGCAAAATTTTCCAAAACAGATGGCCTTCCCACTGCTTCCCGGAGTCCAGAACGCACATGCGAAGCATGTCCTCCAACATCCTGTTGACCCACTCGGTCTGCTCATCCGTCCGCGGATGCAATACTGGACTAAACTACAACTTAGTCTCCAACACTTTCTATAACCACCTCCAATCATTAGACGTAGAACGCCCACCTCGATTGCTCACGATGTTGCGGGGCACACCATGCATTCTAACTATGTTATCCAAAAACATTTTCCAGTTACTCCGCCGAATTATCCTTCCTATGCGGAATGAAGTGCGACACTAAAGTCAACACAACTATGATCACCCACATGGCGTCGCTTCCCAACTGTGATTTTGACAAACCATGCACACAGTCCAGTCGAACTTCTATTCCGAACTAGGCAAAGATTCAAGAATCCCCCAGCACTTGGCACTCTGCCTTCACTAAGGCGTAAGGCTGGCATTTTGTCATACATAGTGCCACGTCCATCTAGAGTTCTGGCCACCAGAGCACTTCTTCAGATATCAGCACAACTTGTGACTCCTAAGCGAGTTGAGTACTTGGTATAACGTATCACAACTCCACCCATAAATTACCCATGCTTGGGCTGCACAAACGATTGTCTTTCCTTGGTAGCCCACCTTCAATCGTCGATTTGGGACTTTGACCCATCGAAGCTGTATTCATGATTTCCTTCACGCTGCTTCCCAAACCATAGTCTGTCAAATACGATCATCCAGGTCATACTGGTCTTCCGACCAGTTCAATTACGCTTCGACGCTAGTCTGCTTGTCAACGCAAGAGATAGCTAACAGCTCCAACTCCCGGGTCAAACCCTCAACATGAACCTACACTAGTTGGCTTGGGCGGAAGCCCTACGTCTCAACGCATCCGCAACTACATTGCCTTACAACGAGCACAAAATAACTTTCGAACGTATAGTCCCCAGGAAATCCATCCATTTTTGCTGCCTCAACTTCCGACCCTTTTTATCCAACCGATATAACAGACTCCTATGATCGGTACAAACATTGACTTATGCGTCGTACAAATAATGCCTCCACAGCTTAAGCGCAAAACACACGGCCACTAACTCCAGATGGCGGACCAAGCAATTTCCTCTCAAGCTCTTTCAATTAGCACTAGCCATAAGCCATAGCATTACCATGCGGTAGTAGCACGCAGCCCAATCCACTGCCCAAGGCAGTACTGCAGATCTCAAAGCTTTTGGTTCCACTCGGAGAACTTAGCCCTTGCGCCGTGGTTAACCAACTCTGTAACTCTTCAAAGCTTGGGCGCACTCACACATCTGAACAACCTTTTAAGCTTTTACTTGACAACGTTGTGAGGGGTAATTCTATCCGCGGGAGGTCCTCTACGAAGCGCCTGTAGTAGCCGGCCACCCCAGAAAACTCTAGACTTCCACTACCGAGGAAACACAGGCCACTCTCGCATCGTGACTAACAACGCTGGATCCACGCTCACCCACTCTACCAACGATAGGACCGAGGAGCGCTACCGAGGATAACCCAAGACTCGCTCTTGGAGAGCTTGGCGTATAAATAGTTCCTCCTTAGCGTCCCCAAAACTAGAAGTAGGTATTCAGAAGTGATATTCTTTGCACTTCAAGTACACCAATGCGTCGTCGATGAAGACGATCACAAAAATGGACTAGGTACTCCATGAACGTTCCGTTCATCCGGTCTATGAACACTGATGGCGTATTTGACTGCCAAGAAGGCACGATAGTAGACTCGGATTGCTCATTCCTCGTGCTTAACGCCGTCTTTGCGATATCACTTACCCTTATTCTCAGTTGAGGGTAACCGGACCTACGATCCACTATTGAGTCCACCGAAGACCCGACTAACTGACCAAAAGATCATCGATCATTTGGATCGAGTACTTGTCCTATTTCTGCAAACTTATACAGCTCTCTGCAACAGATACAAAATTGTAAGCTCCTGTCCTTCTTCTTGGTAAAAAGGGTCGGTGCGCTCCAAGGCAACGAGCTTGGACGCACATACCCTTGCTCCATCAACTTTTCTAATTGAACCTTTAACTCCGCCATCACCTTAGGCATCAACCTATAAGGAGAGCGCGACACAGGTTTGGCACCTAGCACCACTCAATTGTAAAATCGATCTCTCGCTACGGTGAGGCTTCAGGGAGATTGTTCGGTAACACATCGGGATACTCACAAACCACTGGGATACTACCCAAATAACTATACAATGTAGGTTTAGGCTTCACAGCCTCCCATGGTGGCAGTAACGACGCTTGCAAGTCGAACTCCAAACCCCCAACCCGTACCTTTACGACACAGACTCTCTCTCTCTCTCTCTCTTCGCACGCATTGAACGACCACTAGGCAACTACACGTCCAATTCATCCTTTACCATCGAAAGAGGTACTCTAATGTGCGATATCAATCCTTCGGACAAAAGGAGTGCGAAGCTCCCGTATCGAATAATGCTCTCGCCGGATTACAAACAATCCACACAAAGCCTAGAACCTCCAGTCCCAAGCTAATACGCATAAGATATCAGGCATAAGAAGCAAGATTGCTAACAATTAAACCATACCTGTCGACCCGACGGTCGGCCACATGGCCTCCTGCTGGCCAAGGATGTCCATTCCCAGTTGGGCCGGAGTAAACAACGATGCGGTGGACGCCACAGCCTTTCCCTTCTCCTCAGATATTGCCCCCGACTTCTTTTTGGACATTGGGCGTCCACTCCAACAATCCCGGGCATAATGTCCCGGCTTTCCACAAACAAAGCATGCATCCGGGGTTTTGACTGTTGTCGCTCCGGATGTGCTAGAGGAAGGGACTAGACCCGACCTCCTAGCCTTCTTGTACCACCTACGGTACCCAGATTTTGAGGTTGTCAACTTGACCACTGAATCCTTTGCCATAACATCTTCGATTGCTCCTGCAAAAACTTTCCTTGTCTTCTGAGCACTCTCCCAACACTTTTTGCGAGGTGCCCTTTCTTGCCACAAGTATAACAATTGAGGGTAGTTTGGGTAGTAGATCACCCAGCCTCTTTTCTCGGCGTCTTTTGATAGGCAGTCCTTAAAGGATCTGTAGGGTTTGGTACCCTATTCAGTGGTACTTGGTGAGTTTTCCCCAACCCCACCTCCAAAGCTCTGGCCGACTCCACCAAAGCTTGGAATCCCAATAACTATGGTCCTAGCAGTAGAATACGCAACTTGCTGCGCAGACCGTTATAAAATCTATCAACTATAGATTGCTCGCTTTCCCATTCAAAGCCTGGGTAGCGCCTTATCACAAGGAACGTCTGCAAATATGCGTCAACTGAAGGCGCTCCCTGCACCACAGTCATGCTCATCTGTTGCTCTAATTGACCCCCAAATGCCCTTTGCTCCAACATACCGCCCGATGCTGGGGCAATCTCAGGGACAAATGGTTGCACATTACTCCCATGTTGTGCATTGGTCACAGCGAACACCGCTTCAACCACCCTTCTTATGGTTTCCAAAGACGTAGGGGTCTCAGGAACGTTACTTGGTGCAGTACTTTGCTCAGCAAACGTGTGTTCAGACTGCCACGCTCCACTTCCGGACACCTATAGCCGTTCAAAACACCATAAGTGACTGAACAAAATTGCAAAAAGCAATTATAGGAACACGCAGGTTCCTCAAACATGTGTATTTTCATTCCTAAGTGGACATTCATGGGTTCTTTTCGTGTTATAACGATGACGCACATACATGTGCTCACCACCCCTTAAAGTGAATTCGCCCACGAATTAATTTAAGTTTGACCGAAACCAGTACTCTGATACCAATTTGTAACACCCCTATCCGTCACATAGTATATAACATAAGGTCCGGCTGGGGCCCGACGCAAAATAATACGGACAGACCGGTTGGTTACACATTGAAACCATTCAACCAATCACAACGTCCTACACAGCACCTAGCGGAAGCAATTATGAAGTTGTACAATTAAGAACCCTTCTAACATGAATGTCCACTACGCAAATAAAATAGGAATGTTTAATATACGAATATTGGCCTTATAGCCTTACAAGAGTTTGCTTAATAAAAGTGTCTTCCAAACCTCGGCACGCAGGCCGGTCACACATGAGTACAAAAGGAAAACACTCAACACTTGGCCTTCGAGGGCCGGCACAACAACTTGGGCTTTAGCCCGCTATTTACCTCTCGACTCCGCAGCACCTGCAAGCAACAATCCACCGCACGGTGGTAAACAAAGGCAACGGTCAGCTATGCTGACCAATTTATAACGATTTCGCCCCCAAACCGGGGCGGCAAAGCTTCTTCCCTGCACTTGTTAGCAAAGCAAACAACATAGCGAATTAATCATCACATCACAGGTGCACGCTCACACGGCCGTACACCCCGTGCTCTCAGGGCACTTACTTGGTGAAGCCAGTCCGAACCCCGTCCGGTCCTTGACTCCACCACAACCCCTAGGGTGGCAATCTTTGTGAGCATTTAGTCTTCTCAGCCGTAGCCTAGACTCGATCTCCAAATCTCGGTAAGTCCCATGTAAAACTTTAGGTTGCTTTAACCGAGCAGGTGGAGCGGGTAGGGGTACACCAGCCCGTTTCTCACCGCGCCATCGCCATTTGGCCTTTGACGCGGACTAAGCTTCCCCAGTCCCAAATACCATTCAAACATGGTACATAGCCCCGCTATGTACCGGTTGGCTCCCAGGCCACCGATATGACAGAAATGCGTTTCCGTCAAGATTTTCGGGTACACCTCGGGGTTAATCCCCAAGATTCCCTAATGCATTCTACCGCATAGCAACCCGAAATCAATCAAAATGCTCGGAGTCTTCTCCGGCTAAAAATGCACAGCAAATCATCACTGATCCAGACCAACACGTCCAGGTAGGCTTCACACATCATGCCTATGTCCGTACTACGATTCCGAACTCTAACAAGGGGGACTTAATATATCTACCCCAAGGAATACCACAATCTCGCCGCACACTCGCGGGAGAGGGGTTTTCCCATGCAAAAGAAGAAGAGCTTCACATGCTCAAGGAGAGAATCGTTATCCTTGTGCTTTTCCTCGGCTCCATGATGATCTAGTCGGATGGAAAGCACCGTATCGGCCTTGCCTTCGCGGATCCGGACTCGGATCGTGATTTGGAGCTCCGAAGCTCCACCGGCGGCCGGAGTTGGCCTCCTTCTTCTTCCTCCTTGCTCTCCCTTCTCTCTAGCTTTTAGAAAGAGAAGGCTTGGATGAAAATAAGGGTTTCAAACCCTATACCCCGGATATAGCATACCAGCAACAACCCTGAGCTGTCGGATCTCAAATCAAGAAATCGAACGGCTGCGATTCAGCCCAATAATACAAAAACTGGGCCAAACACGGCCTGCGACACGCCCGTGTTCAGGGCAATGTCGCCCATTTGCCGTCTTGACCGACGCGATAACCAGCACACGGCATTCGACACGGCCTCCGACACGCCCGTGTCGCACGCGACACGGCCGTGTCACGACCCGTGTCACGCCCATCTGCACACGGCCGTGTCACGACCCGTGTCACCACAGCCACATGGAGCAAGATCGTCCGAGAGCTCCTCTCCCGGCATCGCCTTCAACAAGATCGCCTGAGAGCTCCTCTCCCAGCATCGTCTTTAGCAAGAACAGCCAGGAGTTCCGCTCCCGGCACTGCTGCTAAACACGCGTCAAGGGTAACGAAGTTTCTACTCGGGCAGGTAAAGCCCTCAATTTATATATTTGCATGGAAGCCCCTCTCCACCAATGGGTGGGTGGAAGGGAGCTCTCCGACGGGTTGACATATGCATCCCCGCTATTAATTGCATTTAGTATCCGGAAGTGTGAGTACGTATTTAGGCATGCTGTGTGAAGCCCATCCGGACTTATGAGCCAAATTGGTGATGTTCTGTGTGAAGCCCATCCGGACGTGTGAGCCGGATTGGTGGTGTTCTGGGGTTCCCGGAGAAGACTCCGTTGAAGTTGTTTATTAGTCGCTTGCAGGGAATACGCACCATAGCCCCAATAAAGGGGGTGCGCGCATTATGTTTGTCCCGCTTATGTTAGATGACTGATTCCTTGTTGGCCACCGCTCGTCGAGATGTTTGCGTACATGTGTACAGTACCAAGCGGGGAATAGCGGGCTTAAGCCCAAGCTTGTGCCGGCCCTCGAAGGCCTATTTTTGCTTATATTACCGGCCTGCGTGCCGAAGTATGGAATTCATATTCCTGTAATTATTTATAATGTCTGTGATGCTCTGTGTATGTATGGTTTACTCTTTTTGTCTTGGGCGAGAGGTGTGCTCGTGAACCGCTCGTCCCGTGGGAGCCCCGAGGTTTATGCCAGGAAACCCCTGATGGCCTGTTGATAGCCCTTTTAGGGTAGCGGAGTCGCGCTATTTGCAGCCCAGTTAGGCAGCGTGTCATAGAATTGCTTGGCGATGTTGCGCCATTAATAGGGCGGATGAGGAGCATTTTGTATTGACCCAAGAAGACACATCTTGATAGGAGAGAGATGGTCTTGAGATCCTCCTTAGATGATCCGGTCGGCCAAGAGCGCCCTCCGAAGGTGTCTTAGCTCAGTCTTTGGTTTGGAAGGGGAAGAGTTTATTAGTCTTCCGGGTGTGTGGTGGGACCTCCACGCTGAGACCTTGGGTCTGTCCCTTACGTTCCTAGTCTAGAGCCTAGATTGTTCATTTGAGTGTAGTAGGTGTGCGGTCACCCCTCTTTTGGGACCCTGAACTCCACAGAAGTCAATTTTGGCTTCGGTCATTTTTGGCTTCAACAGTTATAGTGCGGTGAGCGTGGAGAGTAACCAGCACAAAAGAACTCATGCGAACGTCATGGCTATAGAAGAAGAACCAAGTGACGACCTGGGTCAAGCGACGAAAGAAGTCCCCTCCCACTTCCCTTTTGTCGATCCTAACCATCCTAGCATTTCGTCTCAAATGTTTCTCAAATGTTAAAGTTTAAACTCTCACAACAAAAAGTTAAAATGATGTTCCGCTGGCTAAAATTTCAAGGTTAGGAAGCGCACAGTCAAAGGGTTTAAGTGTTAGTATTAACATATTGAGTTCAGACTTATGTGAGATATCTAAGTCCTAGAAAACGTATATCAAAGTATATAACAATTATCCTCAAATGCGTATTTTAGGATAGTAGAGGTGGGAATAAAAAGAACAGTAAAACCAAAGAGGATCGCTGCATTTAAGAACCATAACTAATTCACCTGTGCTAGGGGGTTTGCTTGCAAACCCGTAGAATGAAATCCGGAGAACAAAGATGGACCAGAATCAAACTTGTAACCCTTATTTTCAAATGAATGTGCAGCACCACCAGATACATCCTGATTGTATTTAGCTAAAGACCCAGCATAACATAACCCGTCAATACACTACCAATTACCACAACATCTGCTTATGACCCCTTTGAACGTTTGTCATGGTTAAGCAAAGAGAGGTTTGCTATAAGTGAAATAGAAGTATAATTACGGTTTTTAAGATTTATATATGAAAGATTAGCAGGCAACTAACTACTAAAGGGCTCAATCATTCACTCTCTCATGACAAGCATACTTATGAGTATGAAGCGAAGAACACTTACTGTATCACCACGTAACACATGGCGGTTAAAGTGATGTGTATAATGCACCAAGTAAAGATTATTTACCGTATTTCTCTTAGTTGAAATCCTACTTGAGGTTGGTTGCATATTATTTATACATCTCTAATTGCAAGTATAATCATGAGAGCTCGATACACCAACAAAGTTACACGATTTTATTCTACCAAAAAATACTCAAATATGATAAGATATGAGAACAGAAATTTGAACGATGATTTGATTTAAAATAGGGAAACAAGAAAGATATATGTAAATTGCATAGGATGTTCTATCCTGGATACCAAAGTGTGCCTTAGGGAGAATATTATATGATTGACCCAGGTTTCCAAGAGGGTGGACGTATCGGGTAGAGGTACCTCGTGTCGAACTTTAGCTTGGTTGGTCGGGTTAACAGTTCTTTTGGGCTATTTGATTATCTTTTTGTTTGCTTTATATGTGTGTTGGAGAGAAGACCCCGAGAAGACCCGCTGACCAGTCTCTCATCAAGGTGGCAGGGCTGTAGGCTCACTCGGGGGTTGGAGTTGAGTTGGAGAGGAGACCCCCAGGTAGACCCACTGCGCAGGCTCCCATCAAGCTGGTAGGTCTGCAGGCTCTCCTGCGGGGGAGTGGTCTGGTTCTTTGTCCTTGGTTCTGCACTACCCAGAGCGCGGCTTGGCCCCAGGTAGACCCGCTGCGCAGGCTCTCATCTAGCTGGCAGATCCGTAGGCTCGCCTGTGGGGGAGAGGTCTGGTTCTTGGTCCTTGGTTTTGCACTACACCGAGCGCGGCTCGGCCCCAAGTAGACCCGCTGCGCAAGCTCTCATCTAGCTGAAAGGTCCATAGGCTCGCCTGTGGGGGAGAGGTCTGGTTCTTGGCCCTTGGTTCTGCACTACCCTGAGCGCGGCTCGACCCCAGGTAGACCCGCTGCGCAGGCTCTCATCTAGCTGGCAGGTCCGTAGGCTCGCCTGTGGGGGAGAAGTCTGGTTCTTGGTCCTTGGTTCTGCACTACCCCGAGCGCGGCTCGGCCCCAGGTAGACCCGCTACGCAGGCTCTCATCTAGCTGGCAGGTCCGTAGGCTCGCCTGTTGGGGAGAGGTCTGGTTCTTGGTCCTTGGTTCTGCACTACCCCGAGCGCGGCTCGGCCCCAGGTAACCCGCTGCACAGGCTCTCATCTAGCTGGCAGGTCCGTAGGCTCGCCTGTGGGGGAGAGGTCTGGTTCTTGGTCCTTGGTTCTACACTACTTCGAGCGCGGCTCGGCCCCAGGTAGACCCACTGCGCATGCTCCCATCTAGCTGGCAGGTCCGAAGGCTCGCCTGTGGGGGAAAGGTTGGCTTTTGGGATACTTCGGTTTAGCCACTTCTACGACACCCCGAGCCGGGCTCGGCCCCAGGTAAACCCGCTGCGCAGGCTCCCATCTAGCTGGCAGGTCCGAAGGCTCGCCTGTGGGGGAAAGGTTGGCTTTTGGGATACTTCGGTTTAGCCACTTCTACGACACCCCGAGCCGGGCTCGGCCCCAGGTAGACCCGCTGCGCAGGCTCCCATCTAACTGGCAGGTCCGAAGGCTTGCTTGTGGGGGAAAGGGGTGCTTTTGGGATACTTCGGTTTATCCACTTCTACGACACCCCGAGCCGGGCTCGGCCCCAGGTAGACCCGCTGCGTAGGCTCCCATCTAGCTGGCAGGTCCGAAGGCTCGCCTGTGGGGGAAAGGTTGGCTCTTGGGATACTTCGGTTTAGCCACTTCTACGACACCCCGAGCCAGGCTCGGCCCCAGGTAGACCCACTGCGCAGGCTCCCATCTAGCTGGCAGGTCCGAAGGCTCGCCTGTGGGGGAAAGGTTGGCTTTTGGGATACTTCGGTTTAGCCACTTCATCGACACTCCGAGTCGGGCTCGGCACCAGGTAGACTCGCTGTTCTGACTCTCATTAGCTGAGCAAGGCGGTAGGCACACCTGGGGTGAAAGGATTAGCTCCGTGTGTGAAAGAGAGTACAAAAAGGGAGCGTTACAAGTATCGAGTGATTCAAAGTGATCAAAAGGGGCGCAAAGAGATTAGTGTTCTAAGTGCAATTTTCAGATTCTCTCAAATTTTTTCTTTGGGTCGGCTCCCACTCGCCGGATACTTGGGATTTGACAATTCTTTCCGAGCTTGTACCAACCTCGAAAAGAGCGGGGATTGTATACAACCCCGTATCCGGCCAAGCGGGATCCTCCCCAAGTGACGGACTTGGGGTGAGCTACGAGCGACGTTTTGGTGCATCCCTGTTCGAAGAAGCGCAAGTGCTCGTGCGGGCGTGCGTAGGTTTTGCAGGCATAAGCTTTTTAATGTATGTATAAATGTTATATTATATATATTATATTATATATATTATATTATATATATCAGTTTTTATATAATAAAGGAGAAAAAAGGGGAGGAGGGAGGCAGACAGGTACAGCAAAAGAAAACAAAAAAGAAAAAAACAAAAAGAGAAAGCAGAGCTCGGGACAGGGAAGAAGAAAGAGGAGAAAAACCCTAAGCGACATGGCCGCAACCCCTCCCCCCTCTCTCGATCTCTCCCGTCGGCCAGCAAGCCAAGCCCCGCCTGAGCCCCACCTTCCTCTCTTCGTCCAGGCCGCCGCCGATCTCTCCCTTACCCGATCTCTCCCGGCGCCGGCTGACACAAGCCCGACCATCTCTCTCTCTCTCTCGGCTCTCTTCCTCTCCCATCTCTCCCGTCGCCGGCCCAAGCAAGGAGGAGCCCGAGCCGCCTCCATTTCTCCAGTCCAGGCTGCCGGCAAGTGCAGCCCGAGCCGCCTCCTTCCACCTCCTGTCCAGGCTGCCCCTCTCTTCTTCCCGGCCTAGAGCAGCACAGCAGGTCGAGCTTCTCTCGGCCCCCTCTTTCTGTCACCGCCAAAGCATGGCCCAAGCTCGACCCTCTTCCTCAACTCCGCCTGCGGCAAGGTCGAGCTCGTCCACCTCCTCGAAGCCGGCTGCATCTAGGTCAGCCCGGCCCTCTTCTCATCGCCGCCAACAAAAAGTCCGACCACCGGCTTCCTTTCCCGTCGCCGCCTCAAGTAGGGCCGAGCCCTATCTTTCTTCTTCACCACAGCCACATGGCGCAAGATCGACCGAGAGCTCCTCTCCCGGCATCGCCTTCAACAAGATCGGCAGAGAGATCCTCTCCCGGCATCGTCTTTAGAAGGAACAGCCCGGAGTTCCTCTCCCGGCACCGCCGCCAAGCACGCGTCAAGGGTAACGAAGTTTCTACTCGGGCAGGTGAAGCCCTCAATTTACATATTTGCATGGAAGCCCCTCTCCACCAACGGGTGGGGGGAAGGGAGCTCTCCAACGGGTTGGCATATGCGTCCCCGCTATTAATTGCATTTAGTATCCGGAAGTGTGAGTACAGATTTAGGCATGCTGTGTGAAGCCCATCCGGACGTATGAGCCGAATTGGTGATGTTCTGTGTGAAGCCCATCCGGACGTGTGAGCCGGATTGGTGATGTTTTGGGGTTCCCGGAGAAGACTCCGTGGAAGTTTTTTATTAGCCGCTTGCAGGGAATACAGACCATAGCCCCAATAAAGGGGGTGCGCGCATTATGTTTGTCCCGCTTATGTTAGCCGACCGATTCCTCGTTGGCCGCCGCTCGTCGAGACGTTGGCGTACAGGTGTGCAGTACCAAGCGGGGAATAGCGGGCTTAAGCCCAAGCTTGTGCCGGCCCTCGAAGGCCTATTTTTGCTTATATTACCGGCCTGTGTACCGAAGTATGGAATTCATATTCCTGTAATTATTTATAATGTCTGTGATACTCTGTGTATGTATGGTTTACTCTTTTTGTCTTGGGCGAGTGGTGTGCTCGTGAACCGCTCGTCCCGTGGGAGCCCCGAGGTTTATGCTGGGAAGCCCCTGATGGCCTGTTGACAGCCCTTTTAGGGCAGCGGAGTCGCGCTATTTGCAGCCCAGTTGGGCAGCGTGTCGTAGAATTGCTTGGCGATGTTGTGCCATTAGTAGGGCGGATGATGAGCATTTTGTATTGACCCAAGGAGACACATCTGGATAGGAGAGAGATGGTCTTGAGATCCTCCTTAGATGATCCGGTGGGCCAAGAGCGCCCTCCGAAGGTGTCTTAGCTCAGTCTTTGACTTGAGAGGGGAAAAGTTCGTTAGTCTTCCGGGTGTATGGTGAGACCTCCACGCTGAGACATTGGGTCTGTCCCTTACGTTCCTAGTCTAGAGCCTAGATTGTTCATTTGAGTGTAGTAGGTGTGCGGTCACCCCTCTTTTGGGACCCCGAACTCCACAGAAGTCAATTTTGGCTTCGGTCATTTTTGGCTTCAACATGTATCATTCCAAAATGGAATACTGAAGTTGTTGATATGTGTCATGATATTAGGATTATTAATTATATCATTCCAAATTTGATGATATAATGATCACAACTTGTTGTATCATTCCAAACTTGATGTTATAATACAATTATGAATGGTTAATAATAATCTTAATAATCAAAGTAATATGATTTGATTTTATAAAATCAAATATTATATTTTTTTATAAATTAGATAGATATGCTGATTTGTGATTAGTTCTTCCTGGTTAGAGTATTACGTTCTTTTACTGCTAGAACTAATCACATTATCATTTATAGCAAATATTTGAATTCATAAAGATTTGTCTCATGATATTCTTACTGTAACTGTTTGCAAATCAAATAGAGAATGGATAAGAGAAAGTTGATTTCAACCAGGATTGTCATGATTTGTTGTTTGCGTAGACCAGAAATCAATCATCAATTTGAGTTTTTTAGTTTTATTTTCTGTTATGTTCGGAACTATTTATTTGAGTTTAGATTTATTTGTATTCTAAAACTCATGTTTACATTTCTGAAAAACTCATATTTTTCATTATTAACTCTCGTTTTAAGTGCTCTGTTTTATGGTAATATTAATATACAATATATGAGGAGATTACTCATGTATATTTATATAATTGGTAACGAGTCATTATTGGGTTTGGTTAGGATCCGATAGAAATCAAATAACCCGTCGAGAATTTAAGGTTGTCTATAAATATCCCTACTGGAGGCAACGCGAAGGTCGTTCAAAACTTGACGGTCACACAGAATGCTTTGAAGACTCTATCAGTTATTGCCAATTTTTATAGTTATTACGCGTATAGTTATTACTCGTATAGTTTTTACGCATTAATTATATCCGTGATTAGTTAATATAGTTTGATCATAGCCCATGCTTAGCAATTATTTAATTTGTTACAGTGTGATACTAGCCACGCATGCTGCCCGCACATAGTTAATTATCCAACGCCGATGTAGGTGATCCACACCCTTAATGAAAACCAACAATTCAATTATAAACTCAAATTCAATCAAAATTCCTTCTAATGCCATATATTAATTATTTCTTTCTAAAAAAATATATTTATTATAAGTGTTATACACGTGGCATGTTTCCAATGGGAACATGTAGGCAGAGTAGATAACCTTCGTGTCATAATATCCATCATGCTGCTTTATTTCAAGGTCACTATCTCACCAATAACATGTTACCAAATTATTGCTATGTATTTCATAGAAGGCAAGCCAACTTGGCCAGTAGCTTATTTTTTGTCTTTCAACAAAGAAGTAAACAGTTTTCGTATTATCGAGCTATCCGTTTCCCATCGGCTCTTGCGGAGAGGATCCGAGTGCGATGACGCCTGTATCTGAAGGGAGTTCGACGCCCTAAAGCCTAAAACTGCACACGACAAAAATTCTGTTGGAGCGATTGAAACTACGGCAAAGTTGCTAAACAAATGATCAAACCTATGATTACAATATTCACATGAGTAGGTAGAGGGAGTCTAGTGATGATTATATTTGATCTAATTAATGATCATTTGACAATTAGCTATATAATTTCAATTTTATAAAATTAGTAGTCTTGTCAAATCTTCATGAAAACATTTGAGAGAATGGTCTATCTTGTGTAATTTTTCGATACGAGCCCAACGTCACTTTCGGATTTGAATTTCGTTGAGCGGTTGAGGAGAAATCACCTATTATTCTCTGAAAGTTCACTGAGGCCAAAAAAACTATATTTTTCTCTACGAAAATTGAACCCGGGCACGTGCCCGGGTGTGCCCGTAAATAATTCCGCCCCTGATTGTCAAAGGAGTTGTTGTGCTGTAAAGTGAATTCATGTTCATATGTAAATTTACCCACGCTATGGCAGACTTCTTAAGCATTTTCCAGTTGGGAAAATTAGGCCGGGTTGTGTAAAAGTAGGAGGAATTCTATAATATCATATGATTAAGGTCCGCTCTGTTTGGGGGGACTTATTTTTATCGGCCAAGCGGTTACGACCGCATGAATCGGATCTTAATTAAGGTCCGTTTCATGCGGTCGTAACCGCTTGGCCGGTGAAAATAAACCCCCCCCCCCCCCCCAAACAGAAACAATATTTGTAGGCTCCGTTTGGCACGGTTATGACGGTCGTAAACACATTGGTTAAATCGTCATTCATTAAAGATCACCTAACAAACATCATCCGTATGAACATAAAAGTGGATGAAGTTTTTTAGGTGAACGTTAACAAATGACAAATTAACCCCATATTCATGACCTCCACCATCGTGTCGCACGGAGCCTTAATTATATGCTTTTGCAAGAGAATTAAGAATTGAAATATATGACAGCAGTCTTACAATAGCCTTTATTTTGGGATGGTGTGGGAAAGTATATTTTGAGTGATAGCAACAACAGT
This sequence comes from Platanthera zijinensis, assembly GCA_039513925.1. Classification (NCBI taxonomy): domain Eukaryota; kingdom Viridiplantae; phylum Streptophyta; class Magnoliopsida; order Asparagales; family Orchidaceae; genus Platanthera; species Platanthera zijinensis. The sequence continues at coordinate 15,745,553 of CM077083.1, forward strand.
CAAGCCTACGCATGTTTTGTCGTCATTGCGCTCTATTTTTAGTCATAATCTCACTAATGTCTGAGTGCATCGTATCTTTCCTTATAATTTTCTCTTAATTTTTTGGTCTACCTCTCTTCTGTTTAACATGTCTAGTGACTAAACTCTGACAACGTCTAACAGGTACCTCCACATTATTTTGGGCAACAATAATAAAAATATTGTAATAGCCGTATGAGCTCCATTTCGAAAGCGGCGCAAAATGGAGTAGTGATGTGATATTATATGTTTGGGAGAGAAGTAACATGATAATTGTTTAAACAAAAAACACGGAGGCTCCATTTGGCATGGTGGTGGCGGTCGTAAACGCATGAGTTAAAACATCATTCGTTAAGAATTACCTAACAAATATTATGTGTTTGAACATAAAAGTGAATGAAGATCTTGAGATGGGTGTTAATGAATGACAATTTAACTCTCATATTCATGAACGCCACCACCTTATCAAACGGAGCCTAAATTGCACTTGCGGGTCAAATATCGCTCGTTGAATCGGCAAATTAAGTCAGCCTAAGATGCAGAATCAATCTCACGTGTACTCGATCAAAGTAAGGCTTACGATAGAGTTTTTTTTACATTAAAGACAATGAAAGGGAGAAATCATGGGTCTGACCAAGATGATGCTCCAACAAGAGCGACAAACTACCACTCGTTTTACAATGACAACTGGGAATAATGATGCATATTTTGTCATTGTGCATGCAAGTGCACTCTAGAGGGCGGAGCATGGTGGAAGTCCTGAGGAGTTGTTAAAATTTTCTAGGAAGCCGAGAAAGCTCGCAAGAACACTCAATCAAAATCAAGTTAAGTAGAAATTAGCAACAACAGAAACACAAGAGTTTCAAAATGAAATTAACTTCTTTTTTAAAGGGGCGAGGTATGCATTGCGAGACATGATTCACAATGTAACCGATGGAAACAAACAACTACAGACAGAGAAACCGCACGGCCTGATAGCTGAAACCGTACAAGCCGGTAATCGCCAGACCTATCCACCGAAACCGCCAAATCGTCAAACAGCAACCAAGCCGCGTGGACTGCCTGTTATTGAATGCTGATAAACTGAAAACAGTACCTGCTAATAGACCGGGTGAACTGCTCGAACTATCCGCAACCCGGAGGAAGAGACCTCAAGCTACAAGACTGCGACCTACTGTAAACCACAGACTGTAAATCGTCAACTGTTCCACATTAACTTTTCCAACTAGTTGCATAATTGCTCGGTGCTAGTCGCACAGCCTACACAGAACAATTCAACTTTACTTAGTCACCCCGGTTAGAAAAACCTAACCACACGTTCAAAACACGAGTTGATTTCTCACTGTTCTCGTTATATATGATGAGTCGGGGACCCCTATTTATAGTCGACAGAGGGAGTATGATCACAACACATAGCGATAGAATAACTGTCCGTCATCCTGTAGCTAGCACCACCTACCCGCATAGAGTGTATAAACCATAGTCAGACGCACGCGATAACCATCTAACCGCTCATGCGGTAAGAACCACTAGTCCGCATAGCCAAGCGGACAACAACCTCAGTCCGCGCGGACTTCGAGTAATCCAACCATGCTTCCAGAGCCAACAACGCGCCTAAGACGAATTGCCGGTTTGCGTGACCAGACAACACAGTACAGCGGTCTCCGCAAACTCCTGAAGCAAACCGCGCAACCATGCAATCACTGTGATTTGGCAACCAAGTTGAACTTGTCACAACACCGTGACCAAGTTCACACAACCAATGATCTCTGAAAGAAGACCGCGCAAGCATAACACAACAACCTGTGTGGTAGCCTCTGCTAGTCGCGCTAACCGCCTGCTTCCACGCGCACCAGAGATCTTGTCAGCTCCAAGCGGACTCCGCGGTCTCACCAAACAAACCGTGACAGTCGCGGTTAGCCCAATGCTAACCACCCGGTTACCTCCCAGGGAGCTTAGTGATCCAGACCGCAATAAAGAAGAACAGAAGTTAGAAACCGGCTATCTGCATTCACTTAGCCGCCTAACCGATTGTGGTCTGCCCAATCAGACCACCCACTTCCACTTCAACAAATTCAATTCTCCCCCTTGAAGTGGGAAGTGAAAACCAGCCCAAGCAAACCCAATAACCTTGTAAACTGTCTCTTCGATAGTGGCTTTGTGAAGATGTCTGCAATATTGTCCTGACTCTGCAAATACTCAGCCATCAAAGAACCCTTTAGCACCTTCTCCTGAATGAAGTGATGCTAGATCTCAATGTGCTTATTCGCGCGTGATAAATTGGATTATTGACCCGTTTGAGAGCGCTCTCATTGTCACCGTACTGTAGAGTAGGACTCCGCACCTCCTCATGGATGTCACCACTAATCTCCAAATCCAAATGTCTTCCTGAGCTATCAAGGCCAAAGCCTTGTACTCTACTTCCATAGTGGAGATAGACACTGAATTCTGCTTCTTAGTGCACCATGAGATAGCTATCGTTTCATACATGAAGATATATCATGATGCCGACTTCTGGTCATCAGAATATCCCCCATAATTATCATCCGTGTAACCATGCAACTTAAAGCATGTATCCCTCTTGTAGAAGAGGCCCATATCTGAGGTTAACTGCACGTACTTCAGGATGTTCTTAGTCGCCACCAAATGAGGCTTCTACAGCTCTGCCATATACCGACTTACTCGTCCCACAACATAAGAAATATGTGGCCTTATAATTGTCAGATATATGAGACTCCCCACGAGTGCTTGGAACACTGAGGAATCTGAAAGAACCCTTCCCTCATCACGCCGATGTTTCAGACCGACCTCTAGAGGAGTAGAGCTGATATTCCCTTCCCGCATACTGAATCGCTTAATGATTCTCTCCGCATAGCCTTTTTGAGAAACGAGCACTCTGTTCTTCTTCCTCTCAACCTCGAGTCCAAGAAAATGGTGGAGGTCACCAAGATCCTTCATCTCGAACCTGATAGTTAGCTCAACCCAGAGCCTAGCTATTCTTCTTCTGAGTTCCCGGTGACGATCATATCATCAACATACAACGGTACCAAGACCTGAAGTCCCCCCCCCTCTCTTCTTAACAAACAGACTTGAATTTGAGTCTGAAGCAAAGTATCCGGAGAACTAGAGGTATTCTGCGATCTTCTCATACCACGCCAGAGGTATGAAAATAGCAGGATAGATGCCAAAAATGGTCGCAGGAACATTCAACCACAACCAAAGCCCAGTAGAAATCAGAGGCAACAAAAACACAAGAGTCCCCATTTGAATTAATAACAATCTTTACAAGATGAGGTATACATTGCGAGACATGATTACGTAATATACCCGATGGAAATAGAAAAAAATACAACTTTAGGCAAAAAAGTAACCGCGCGGACACCAAGCTGTAACCGCAAGACCTGTCTGCCCAAACCGCCAAAGTCGCCAAAAGTCAACTAGCCGCATAGACTGCTTGTAATTGAATGTTGATGAACTTGAACAAAAACCGTTGATAGACCGGGCGAATTTCTCGGCTTATCCGCAACCCGGAGGAAGTGACTTCAGGCCGCCCAGCCGCGGCCTGTTGTATACCACTAACTGTAAACTGCGAATTGTTCCATACCAAGCTTTCCACTAGTTGTTTAGCCGCCTTATGCTAGCCGCATAGCCTGCACAGAGAGTAAACTTCACTTAGTCACGCCGGTTAGAAAATATTAACCGTAGGATCAAAATGCGAGCTGATTTATCACTATTCTCATTATCTATGACGATCCAGGGACTCCTATTTATATGCGGTAAGAGGAGTTTCGTCACTTCCCATAGCGACGGGTTAACTGCCCGTTAATCCGCGACTAGCACCACCTATCTGCACAAACACAAACACCAACATCAGTCCACTACAAAAGACCATCTATCTGCATAGGCGGAAAGAAGGACCAGTTCGCCAAGCTGAGCAGACAATAATACCAGTCCTCGTGGACTTGGCAATCCAGCCACAGGTCCTGATCCAATCACGCTAGTGGCGGAATACTGAATTTTGCCACCAGACCGCACTGTGCAGTGGTCTCCGCATCCAGTTCGTGCATACTGCATCCCACGATTAGAGAAAATTTTGTGCCTAATAGACTTGTCGAACTCTGCGAACTCTGTGAACTCTAGAAGAAGGCTGCTCAACCAGACGGTCTCTGCAAACTAGGAAACAACCCTGTACTTGTCAAAGACCCGTGACCAAGTCCACAATACCAGCGAACTCTGGCTATCAACTCGCCCGAGAAGGATCCAGCAAATTGTGCGGTTATCCTACACAGACCGTGCTAACCGCCCGCCTTCTTGCGAGCCATAGATCCTGATAAGCTTTAAGCAGACCGTGCTGTCTCATAATCTAGACCGTAACAGCTGCGGTTAGACAAGCGCCCGTTACTTTCCAGGGTGCTTGCTGAACCAGACCATAAGAGAGAACAACCTAGCCAAAGCCCAGCTATTGGCTAAAGGCTAATCGCTTGACCGACGACGGTCTCTGCGGTATGTGCGGTCTATCTAATCAGACTTCCCTACTCCACTTAACTCCAACTTCAACAATTTCAACACTCCCCTAAAAGTGGGAAGTGGAAACCAACCCGAGCAAACCCTGTAACTGAATAAACGGTCCCTTCAGCAACGGCTTCATAAATATATCTGTGATGTTTTCCTGACTCTTCACATATTTAACCATTAAAGACCCCTCCAACACCTTCCCCCGAACAAAGTAGTGCTCGATCTCGATGTGTTTGGTCCGCGTGTGACAAATTGGATTATTATCTAGTTTGAGAGCACTCTTGTTGTCACCGCGCAATAGAGTAGGATCTCACACCTCCTCATGGATTTCTTCCACTAATCTCCTGAGCTAGATGGCTTCCTGAGCTGCCAAGGCCAAAGACTTGTACTCTGATTCCATAGTAAAGATAGAAATAGAATCCTGCTTCTTGCTACACCACGAGATAGTTATTGTCCCATATATTAAGATGTATCCTAATGTTGAATTTCGATCATCAGAATCTCCCCCATAATAAGCATCTATATAGCCATGCATCTTGAAGCTCGTATCCTTCTCGTAAAAGAGGCTCATGTCCGAGGTGGACTTCACGTACTTCAGAATGCTTTTAACCACCATCAGATAAGGTTTTTGTGGCTCCGCAATATATCGACTTACTCGGCCCATAATATAGGCAATATCTAGCCTTATAATCGTCAGATATATGAAACTTTTCACGAGAGCCCAGAACACCAAAGGATCTGAAAGGACCCTCCCCTCATCACATTGAATTTCAGACCAACATCTAGAGGATTAGAACTATTGTTCCTGTCCCGCATGTTGAATCTCTTAACGATTCTCTCCCCATATCCCTTCTGTGAAACGAGCATGCTGTTCTTATTCCTCTGAACCTCGAGTCCAAAGAAATAGTGAAGCTCCCCAAGATCCTTCATCTTGAATCTGATAGCAAGCTTTAACATGAGCCTTGCTACCACTTCCTACGAGTTCCTGGTGATGATCTTCTCGTCAACATACAACAACACTAGGACCTGAAGCTCCCCCCACTTCTTAATAAACATACTTGAATCTGAGTCTAAAGAGAAGTATCTGCAGAATTGGAGGTATTCTACGATCTTACCATACCATTCCCGAGATGCCTGCTTCAGACCAAAGAGGGACTTCTTTAGCTTGTAGACATGTCCTGGATGCTCTTTAGATACATAACCTGGTGGTTGCACCATAAATATGTCCTTGTTAATTTCGCCGTAAAAGAAAACTTTTTTTACGTTGAGTTGCCAAATTCTCCACCATTGGCAAGACGCCAAAGAAATCCCCACCCACAATGAATTCATCTTGGCCACCGGACTAAACATATCTTCATAATCTTCCTTGTACTGATGCGAGAACCCCCGAGCTATAAAGTGAGCCTTGTACCACTTGATACTGTAGTCAGCCTTTTCCTTCAGCTTATCAACCCACTTGCATGCTACAGGAGTGATGCCTTCGACCTTGGGCACAAGATCCAAAGTCTTATTCTTCTTGAGGGCGGTCATCTCCTCATCTATAACATCTTCCCACTTCTTAATGCCAGTGGTGTTTTCAAAACATGAGGACTCCTACTCATCTAAGGGACCAACAAAGAAGCATGAGACAAAACTACCATGTTCCCATCCCTATATCGAGCCGGTGGAATAATGGTCCTTTTGGACCTCCATAGGGCTTGACCCTGATCCACCACTTCTATTGCTTCTTCTGATGTAGCTCTCCTCTCTAGCACACAAGGAGCATCGCTTTCCCTACTTCCAGATCTAGAAGCATTTTACCCAGAGCTAGATGAAACCAGAACACCTAGTGACACAAATAACTCCACTAGAAGATCCCGAACAACTTTAACCTGCCCTACGATAAACCTTCTCTCCTATAGATCCACAGAGATACCTGGTATGACATCAATTCGTCAAATACTACATTCTGGGAGACAACGAACTTATGTGTATCTGGATCCATGCATTTCCAGCCCTTTTTCCTCTCATCATAACTGATGAAGACTAGTTTCCGTACTTTTTCATCTAGCTTCGTTCTGAGAGCGTCTAAAACATGCACGTAGTAGGTTGACCCAAACACCAGAATATGTTATACATTAGGCTTCTCCTTAAACATCAGCTCATGTAGGGACTTCATGTTGTTCAGACTGAGGGGCATCCGGTTGATGACATACATCGCTCAGGTCATTCCCTTCGCCCAGAAGGCCCTGGGATTGCGTTTGGCGTGAAGACAACACTTGCAGGTCTCCGTCAAATGACGGATCTTCCACTCTACAACTTCGCTCTGTTGTGGAGTATGCGCACAAGAAAGATCCTGAAGTTTTCTGTAGAAGTTGGAGAACTCGTTTGAGTTGAACTCTCCTCCATTGTTAATTCTCAACTTCTTAATCCGCAGATCGAGCCGACCCTCCATGAGATCCTTGAACTCCACGAACTTTCCGAATGCTTTTGACTTCTCCTTCATAAATTATACCCAAGTATACCAAAAAAAGTCATCAACCAGAACCAACATATACCTGCTACTGCCAGTACTGGGGGTGACGGTAGGTCCTATTAAATCACCGTGGATGCACTCCAACGGTGCTTTGCATCTGGTTTGTGATTTTTCAAATGGAAGGCAATGAGCCTTTCCATACGGACATCCCACACATACATGAACGTCTCCAAAGGATGAAAGGCTTGGCAGGACATGCACCAGGTCTCACACCTTCAAAGCCATCATCTTATCCATCCCAATATGCCACAGCCTCTCATACAAAATAGTTGCGCTATCATTATCCCTTATCTTATCAACATAAGAACGTGTTGCTAGCATGAATAGGTCATTTACTCTCCTTCCGACAAGAGTGACGTTAGCTTTCACAGTTAACACATTTTAGAGAAACTTCACTTCTGTTGGGCTAAACAGAATGTGATACCCAGTGTCAACAATGTTGATCACAGAGAAGTGGTTCTTCTTCATGCCCGGCACATGATACACACTCCTCAAAGTGAGTGGCCCCTGATCTCTGCCTAAAGAAATCACATCCTCATTCTCTACAACATGAACAGTATCATTAGTAGTAATAATGGCATCGTTACCTTTGTAGTCCTGCAGAGAAGAAAATTTAGACTTTTCCCCAGTGAGGTGATGACCACACCCTAAGTTCACGATCCAGTCCTCCTGATAGTTGATGGATAGGAGTGCACGAACACAAGTGCCTGTCATGAAGGTACTCCCCCATCCTCCTTCCTCAACTCCAGATTCAGCCTCCTCCTTCCCTGCAACATGCTTAGAAGTCCTTCCGGATGCGATCAAGCTTGTTATACCTATAACACTGAGGTCCTCCTTGCTTCTTCCCATCATCTTGCTTAGGAGCCTTACTACTCTCCTGCTGTGATGAAGAAGACAGACCACCGCTAACAGGTGTATTCTTCCTCTTGTCACATCTCGCCTTCTTGTTAGATAAGAGATCCTCTCCATCTCCCCCTGAGATCAAAGCAGTAGCCATCTTCCTTGCCAAACTCTCCTATGAAGCAAATGGGTTCTTCAGCTCGAGAAAAGATGGTTGACTGGCCCAGCTTTACATAGAAGTCATAAGGGCCACATACTCTTTTCGCGGCCCGCATATGATATGCCTTTTCAGCTTTGCCTCTGAGATAAGATCTTCCGGGTCCAATGCCAAAATCTCAGTGCAGAGGTTTTTCATCTTCAAGAATAAGAATGATACAGACAGATTACCTTGAGTGGCTTTAGCCAACTCATTCTCTAAGAATTGTAACCGGGCTATATTCTTCTTGTTAAACAAGCCATCCAAGGCCATCAAAATTTCAGCTGCTGACTGACATCCGATGGTGCAATCAAATAGCTCTAGTGAGATTGCCCTCTTAAGAGTAAACTCTGCTTTCACATTTGTCTTCCCCCAAGCTCTCACCACCTCAACATTCCCGGCAGCAACAACCACCTCTTGCCTGTTATCTCCATTGAAGACCTCCCAAAGGTCCTCACCAACCAGACAGCTCTCCATACAAGACCGTCACTTCTTGAAGTTATTCTACGTTTGGAGCTCAATTCCAAGACCTCTTGCATAACCAACTTCTATTGTTAAATCCTGACTTACTTGAAATTTACGAAGGAATAACAAACTTTTGAGTTGATCAACTACTTACTCCTTAACACCCCTCTAATAGTATGTGAAAATAACAGGATGGAAGTCGAAAGAGGTCTCAGGAACACTCAACCACAACCAAAGTCACGTAGAAATCAGAGGCAACAGAAGCACACGAGTCTCCATTAGAATTTATAACAATATTTAAAAGGCAAGATATACATTGTGAGACATGATTTTGCAATTTACCCGATGGAAACAAAAAAAATACAACTCCAAGAAAAGAAGTAACCACGCAGACTGCAAGCTGTAACTGCACAAGCCGCCAAACCACAAGCCCTGTCCACCCAAACCGTCAAATTCACCAAACTGTAACAAGCCATATGGACTGCTTGCTATTAAATGCTGATGAACTTGAACAAAACCCGCTGATAGACCGGGCAAACTACTCGACTTATCCGCAACCCAGAGGAAGTTCCTTTAGGTCGCCTAGCCGTAACCTGCTATACACCGCTGACTGTAAACCGTGAATTGTTCCATACTAAGCTTTCCACTAGTTGCCTAACTGTCTGATGCTAGCCGCACAACCTGCACAAACAGTAAACTTCACTTAGTCACACTTGTTAGAAAATCTTAATCGCAAGATCAAAATACGAGCTGAGTTCTCACTGTTCTCATTATTTATGATGAGTCGGGGACTCCTATTTATAGGCAACAAGAGGAGTGTCATCACCGCCCATAGCGATAAAATAATCACCCGTTAATCTGTGATTAGCACCACCTATCCGCACAAAGACAGAAACCAGCATCACACCTCTACAAAAAATCATTTATCTGCATAGGCAGAAAGAATGACTAGTCTGCCAAGCTGGGTGGACAACAATACCAGTCTGTGTGGACTTAGCAATCCAGTCACGCATCCTAATCCAATCATGCCAACGATAGACTACCAAACTAAAAGACTTTGTTTTCAAGGTCAGCTAACACCTAGAGTGGGGGGTGTGTGAATAGGTTTTAGGTCTCTTTTTAAATTACTTAGACCTATACCTTATTTTGTTGTGCTTGGTGATTAGTTAGTTTTTTCTTTCAAGAACATCTACCAGACGACACATATATTTTATAGTGGTTCTCTAGAGTATGGGTATGTCCACTGTCCCTCTGCGCCCTTCTAATAGTGTGTTAGACAAGGCTCTTCCCCTTAATCTCGGCTCCAAGGAGCTTACAACACAATCTTACAGGACCACTCAATCTTCTTCAAGACTTACAGCTCAGGCAATATGCCTTACCACTGAGATCCTAACTGAATCCTACCTCAGCCTTTATAACACAGGCCTACCACTCAGATTCACACAAGAATCCTACACTCAGATCAACAACAAATCTTACCTTAGCCTTTATAACACAGGCCTACACTCAGATTCACTAATGAATCTTACACTCAGATCCATGATTGGATCCTACAGAAAATAGCAATGATTTGAAGCAATCAGACACTAGAGAAATATCTCTATGTCTGTCTTTCTGGGCAGAAACTGAGTCTCCCCTAACCTCTTCTTCACAGCAATAAGTTGACAAATATCTTAAGATGAATCACGGCTTGTTCTAGAAGTAGCTTGCATAAATCCCTGCCTCTTCTCTTTCAGGAATCAGTCATGACCTTGCTGCCATAGATGAATATCACAACAGTTATCACTTTTCACTTTCAGGTTGACTGAACTGAACAGGACCTTCAGGCTCGGCAGTAATGACAAGGAAAAAGATGATGTTCAGCCGCAATGCGAAATCAGAAAACCCTAATTGCTTGTCATAGACTCAGTCAATATTTCCCTTTTATTGATCGTCGATCAACGACTCTTTGCGCTGTGGGCCCAGCCTTAATTGCCGATTTACCACCTTCCATTTGCAGAATATGACAAAAGCTGGCTACCGACACCATCAATGGCTTACTCCATCTTTCCCGTAATGAATTTGAACTGTGTTGACTTTGTTGACTTTTGCTGATTCATGTTGACATCAGCCATTCTAGACTTAGCCAAATTCACAGAATTACTCCAGGCGTTGAGAGCGTTGAGTGAATGGCCATCACTCAACGATTCTGAACTTAGTCATTTCTTCAATTCATCTAGGCGTTGAGAGCGTTGAGTGAATGAGCTTCACTCAATGATTCTAGACTTAGTCATTTCTTCAGTTTATCCAGGCGTTGAGAGCGTTGAGTGAGTAAGCTTCACTCAACGTTTTTTGCCTAATCTTAATCATCCTCTGTCTGAAGGCATTGAGTGAGCTGACCTCACTCAACGCTTTTATACTTAGGCAATTTTCCTTTTGTCTGATGGCATTGAGTGAGCTGTCCACTCAACGCTTTTATACTTAGCCAAATCCCGCCATTCCTTCTGGCATTAACTGCATATGCTTGTCTCAACGCTTTCTATCATTTGGCATTGAGTGAACTGGCTTCACTCAACGCTTTTATACTTCGGGAAAATTTCCTGTCTATATCCTTTGGCTTTGACTGAATCAATATGGCATTGAGTGAACTGGCTTCACTCAACGCTTCTGGACTTAGAATCTTCTTCTTTGGCAGAAACACTGTGGCTTTGACAGAATAAGATTTACTCAACGAATAAGCAGTATGGCGTTGAGTGAGTTGACATCACTCAACGTCTATGGACTTGGTCAAATTTTCCGCTTGCTTATGCACAGGCTTTGACTGTCCACACCTGACTCAGTGCTTTTTGGCTCATGGCGTTGAGTGAACTGGCTTCACTCAATGCCTGTGGACTTAGCTGAATTTCTTGCTTGCCAACATCTTTCCTTGACTTCTGGCGTTGAGTAAGCTTGCTCCACTCAACGCTTGTGGACTTAGTAATATTTTTCTATCCAGCTTTCTTTCTCAAGGTTGCTGGCATTGAGTGAGCTTTCTCCACTCAATTCATGTGGACTTAGTAATATTTTTCTGCTTGATCACAAGCTTGCTTGGTTTCCACCTGTCCAATCAGTGTAATAGGGACTGACCTGTATGCATAAACTCAAACACACATCAAATACAACTAGTGTGTGTCATTGACTTATTTGACTTCTTACAAATCTGGTTCATGTGAATCAATGGACCCAACACAAATTCAGCCACCATACTGCACTGTGCAGCAGTCTCCGCATCCAGTCTGTGCATACTGCATTTGTAACGGCCTCCCAAGCCAACGACTCGAAAGGACGACCGTCGACACCCCCAGCATCCAGCTCGAAAGGGTTAAACCTCAAATAGTCTGCATACCATGCACCCTAAAGCCTCTCTGCATCTGTTTCTCGGCCGCAAAGCATTGTTGAGGCCGGGTATCGAACCCGCAACCTCCTTGATAAAGAGTCTTCAAACCCTGTTATGATCCTAGGCTAGCACTCACGATTTCCTAAGCTGGGACACAAAGGCTCTCAGCACCACAAAATTGGCCCCTAGGTCTTCAAGAGATAGGCTTCAACAATCAATAGCCCTTAGGTCTCCCAGAGACAGGCTTTATAAACAAACATAGCTCACTGGGAGCTATCGCCGGTGGTAGTACTACCGTTGCACGATAGGGGACAGACTATCGGTTCTTCCCCCCTTTTGGGTGTTTTCCTGGAAACCACCTCCAGTACTCTCACTGCAGCCATCTGCACACCCCATGACTCCGAAATCTACCTGATTACTACGGAGTCTTCTCCGGAATACAAAACATACAAACATCACCAATCAAGACCAACCTATCCGAATGATCTTCACACAACATGCCTATTCCATACTTCGATTCCGGACCTAAATGAAATACTAACAGGAATACACAAATCTAGAGTGCACAGTGCTACCGCCGCGCGGTAGCCCTTCTGCTAGGCAGTATCTCCCAGAAATCATTTTCCTGTTTTGGGAAATTTGAGGAGTTACAAATCTCCCCCACTTGAATTTTGTCCCAAAATTAAGTCGTACAGAAAAACTAAAGAAGTAAACAACATCAAAGTGTGTACCTCAAATAAACAACTCGGGGAACTCTGCCTTCATGGTTTGCTCTCTCTCCCATGATAGTTCCTCTCGGCCACAGTTGCCCCAATGGACTTTGACCATCCTAATAGATATATTGCGAAGTTGCTTGACTTCCACATCCTTAATGCGAATAGGCTTGACCCTCGTTGTCAACCCAACCTCGATCGGTACCTGATCTGCAGCCACCACTTGTGAAGGATCTTGCACCGCCATTCGCAAAACCGATATGTGGAATATGTCGTGCAGGCTGCTTAGTTCCGTCGAAAGTTTCAACCAGTAGGAAGCCTCTCAAAGACGATCTAGTATCTCAAACGGCTCAAGGTACCTCGGACTTAGCTTTTTCAAGTGTCAAATCCTAGACACGCCCTTGAACGGTTTGATCTTCAAATACACCCAATCACCCATGGAGAATTCAACATTCCTGTTCTTGGCATTGTAGTATTTAGCATGTCTATTCTGAGCGATCAACAACCGTTCCCCGATTGTTCGAATAATCGAAGTCGCATCCTCGACTTCCTTCCACTTATACAACTTTGACTCGCCCGTCTCCAACCATGACAATGGAGTATGACACTTTCTACCATATAAGGCCTTGAAGGGCGACGTTTGAATGCTTGTCAGGTAGCTATTGTTTTAAGCGAACTCGAACATAAACAAGCGGTCCTCCCACTTTTCCTGAAATCTAGGGTACACATGCGAAGCATATCCTCCATCGTCCGGTTTACCCTCTCGGTCTAACCTTCCGTCTGCGGATGAAAGGCCGAACTTTAGCTTGGTACCCAATAGTTGATGTACTAGCCTCCAATTATTAGACGTGAAATGCCCATCTCGGTCACTCATGATGCTATGGGGCACACCGTGCAGTCGTAAAATATTATCCACATACATCTTTGCCAGCTTTTCCACCGAATCGTCCTTCCTATTCGGGATGAAGTGCGACACTTTTGTCAGAAGATCAACAATCACCCAGATGGCGTCGTTTCCCTTCTGCGACCTCGACAAACTATGCACGAAGTCCATGTATACGTCGTCAAACTTCCATTCCGGTATAAGCAATGACTTCAAAAATCCACCGGGCTTCTGGCATTCATCCTTCACCATGGCATAAGTCTGGCACTTCGCTACATATATCGCTATGTCTTTTTTCAGTCCTGCCCACCAGAACAGCTTTTCATATCTCTATACATTTTTGTACTCCCTGGGTGAATCGAGTACTTGGTGTAATAAACTTCGTACATTAATTCTTCACATAGTTTTCCCACCTTTGGGACACACAACCGACTATACTTCCACAACATCCCATCATCAATGGTAAATTGGGCATTTGACACATCCAAAGACTCAGCCATATCGTGTTTTATGCTATTGTCGAACTCCAAAGCCTATCGAATCCGGTCAGCGAGGTCATACTGTACCTCTATCCAGTTCAAATATGCTTCAGCACTAGACCTCCTGTCAACACAAGAGAACTCCAAGGCCTCCAAATCTCGAATGAGAAGCTCGTCATGCATCCATATCCAATTGGCCTGAGCGGGAACCTTGTGACTTAAAGCATCCGCAACTGCATTACCTTTTCCAGGGACATAATGCATCTTGAAGGTGTAGTCTCCAAGGAACTTCATCCACTTCCACTGGCGTATGTTTAAGTCCTTTTGATCCTACAGATACTTCAGGCTCTTATGGTCTGTGTAAATATCGACCTTCACGCCATACATGTAGTGCCTCCAGAGCTTCAGAGCGAATATCATGGTAGCCAGCTCCAAGTCATGGACCTGATAATTTCTCTCGTACACCTTTAACTGGCACAACCATACGCTATTACATTCCCATGTTGTAGAAGAACACAGCCTAAGCCGCTCCTTGAAGCGTCACTGTAGATCTCAAAGACCTTTGTTCCACATGGCAAGCACAAAATAGGCTTTATAGTCAGACGACTCTTCAATTCTTCGAAAGCTTGAGCGCATGCTGGCGACCAAACAAACTTTTGATCCTTCCTTGTCAGGGTCGTGATGGGTAACACTATCCGCGAGAAGTTCTCCACGAAGAGCCTATAGTAGCCGGCAAGCCCTAGAAAACTCCAGACTTCTGCCACAGAAGATAACAATGGCCAATCTCGTATCGCAGCAACCTTTGTCGGATCTACCGTGATTCCCTCACCACTGATAATTTGACTAAGAAATGCAACCAAAGATACCCAAAACTTACATTTAGAGAACTTGGCGTACAACTAACTACTCCTCCGGGTCTCCAGAAAAATATGTAAGTGCTCCGCATGATCATCCTCGGACTGGGAGTACACAAGGATATCATCAATAAAGACTATCACGAACCGATCCAAATATTCCCTGAATGTTCAGTTCATTAAGTCCATAAACACCGATGGCACATTCGTCAGCCCGAAAGGCATGACAGTGAATTCATAATGCTCATAACGTCTACTGAACTCCGTCTTGGGAATATCACTTTCCTTGATTCTCAGCTGATAATATCTAGACTTCAAGTCTAGCTTCGAATACACCGTCAACCCAACTAGCTGGTCGAATAGATCATTGATCCTCAGAATCAGGTACTGGTTCTTTTCTGTTAGCTTATACAATTCCCGATAATTGATATATAGTCGTAGACTTCCGTCCTTCTTCTTTACGAAAAGGACCGGAGCGGTCTAAGGTGACGAACTTGGACGTACAAACCCCTGCTCTAACAATTCTTGAAGCTGTGCCTTCAATTCTGCCATCTCTCTCGGTGCTAAGCGGTAAGGATACTGCGACATAGGTTTGGCACTTATCACCAACTCGATGGTGAACTTGATCTCTCTCTGAGGTGGGGCTCTAGGGAGAACTTCAAGGAAAACGTCGGCAAACTCTGACACCACAGGAATACTGACCAAACCAGGCTTGGTCTTCTTAGCCTCCAATAGTGGGAAGAACAACTCCGCCCCCTCATGAACTACTTTGACTACTTGAAGAGCGGACATCAGCGTCTTGCTCGGTCCCTTCATACCAGAGAAGGTAGTTTCATGACTTGTATTCAGCCCCAGTTTGACAGTCTTCAAACTACAATCAATGAACGCACGTTGCTCCGAGAGCCAATCTATGCCAAAGATCACGTCAAACTCTACTATCGGCAATAGTGATGCTTTCAAGTCAAAAACTTGACTTCCTATCAGTACTTTTATGCAACAGACTCTGTTTACGTGCATCAAACACCCGTTAGGCAGCAACACATCCAATCATCCTTAGCTACTGAAGAAGACACTCTGATACGTGATAAGAAGTCCTCGGATAGGAACAAGTATGAAGCTCCTGTATCAAATAGTGCTCGAGTTGGACAGTCCATGATTACGACAAATCCTAAAACACGACAGTCATACGACCAAAGCATAAGGCGTAATGTATACAAAGTATTACAACTAAAATCTAACACATACTTGTCACCACATCACCTTACTTGATGACCTCCTATTGGCCAAGGTTGTAAACTCACGGTTGGGATGGAGCTTGATGGGATGTGGTTGACTCCACCACCTTCCTTTTCTCAGTATAGGATGCTCCTGCCTTCTTCTCCGATTTTCCACTCCAACAGTCGCGGACCATGTGTCCCTGCTTGCCACAATTATAATAGTGGATTGGGCCTCCCCGCCCAGACGATGCCCCATAAGTAACCAACGAAGAAGTCGTTCTGGAAAACTTGGCCTTCTTGTTCCACCTTCGATACCCAGACTTCAGTGGTTTTGGTACTTTGAACTCCGGGCTCTTTACTTCTAAATCCTTCTTACTTTGGACCCTCTTCAGATCCTGCTCCATAGATCGAGTTGTATTGACCAGGGTCAGAAAGTCCTACGTCATAGGACCTGAGAGCAGCAACCTCAGATCATCATGCAGTCCTTCATAGAACCGGTTGGTCCTATGCTCCTCATCCGTAAAAGTAGAGCCAACATATCGTCACAACCTTGTGAACTCGTGTAGGTAGTCATCCACACTACTCTCACCCTGCTTCAGTCTCTGAAGCTGATTTTCCAAAGATATTTTCTGTGTTGTCGGGATGAATCGAGCCAGAAATAGTCTTGAGAACTCCTCAATTGAAATATCGATGAGTTGTCTCCCAGCGAAGTGATGTAGCTCGAAGTCATCCAACCATAACCTTGCTTCACCGTATAGAAGGAATATAGCTATCGTAACCTTCTGGTACTCTTAAGTCTTTATTGCTGACATGACTCTCTTAACCCTAGAAAGCCAGTCCTCGGCTTCCGTTGGGGTTCCAGTCCCCACAAACACTGGTGGATTAAACCTCATCACGTGCTTTAGCTGTTTTTCAGTCGCTTTCCTCTGTATTACGGGCTCTGCCGCTACTTGATCCACCAATATAGGTTCCACCATGCCAAGCGGTACATGACCTAATCCAAGAGTAGGAAGCTGCACTTGCCTCCCTGGTTGGTCATTGATCATAGAGAACACCGCTTTAGTTACCATTCATATGGTTTTGGCAGAAGGAGGGGTCGCAGGCGCGTCATTGGGCGCACTACTCTCCATAGAGTGCTGATAATATGACTGCTCTGCACCACTCCTAGTCACCTATAATCGTAAAACACTCAATTAGGTGACAAACAATTGCCAAAAAGCAATCATAGGAACACGCAGGTTCCCCAAACATGTGTAATTTCATTCTTAAGTGGACATTCACGGGTTCTTTCATGTTATAACGGTAATGCACATACATGTGCTCACCACTACTTTAAAAAATTCACCCATAAATTCAGATAAGATCGACACATGAGTCTGATACCAACTTGTAACACCCCCACCTTCACATAGCATATAACAAATGGTCCGGCCGGGGCCCGACGCCATATACTACAGAGAGTTAGTGGAGTTACTTATTGAAACCATAAATCATAAACGCATCCTAACACAGAATGCATTCTAGCGGAAGTAATTTAAGATTACAGTTAGAACCCAACCAACTGAATGCACACTAACACAAATTAAGAATGATAAACCAAATACACAAATAGTATTGGCCTTAAGGCCTTACAATGTTCAACTTAGAATAAATTGTCTTGCATACATCAGAACGCGGGCCGACCATACATGAACGATAAAGTAAACGTGTAATTTGCTTTGGCCTTCATGTTCCAGCTTAGCAATCCTGGGCTCCAGCCGCTATTTCCTGCTTGGCTAAGCTGCACCTGCATGAAACATTCCACCGCAACGATGGCAAACAATAGCAACAGTCAGCATTAGCTAGCCAAATTATAACGACCCCACCCCTTACTTGGGATGGCGATGCTCCTTCCCTGCAGGAATTAGTATATAAAAGTCTTGGCAATAAGAACGTGCAAATTAAGCACCATTTGCACAGATGTTGGCACAATGCCCAACGCCTCGTGCTCTCAGGGCACATTCTTGGTGCACAAGACCTCACGGGTCACACCTCCATTCATTGCGACGGTCAGCATCGTTTGAGCTTTTAGTCTTTCGGAACAAAAGCCAAAGACAACGCCCATAATCTTCGATAAAGTCATGATGATCTACAGATACACACTCTGACTCACTCCAAGTAACACAACTAGGGTTGGGTACTGTTCAGTTATTTACCTTGCTCAAATCGTCAGGCACATCAGCCACAATGTGGGTTAGCATCCCCTTTCCCATTCCGCAAGATCTATAACCTCGTTATGATCCTAGGCTAGCACTCACGACCGCCTAAGTTGGTCCACAAATGCTCTAAGCACCACAAAATTGGCCCCTAGGTCTTCAAGAGATAGGTCTCAATAATCAATATCCCTCAGGTCTCCCAGAGACAGGCTTTACAAACAAACATAGCTCACTGGGAGCTATCGCCAGCAGTAGTGCTACCGTTGCGTGATAGGGGACAGTCTATCGGTTCTTCGCCCCTTTTGGGTGTTTTCCTGGAGACCACTTCCAGTACTCTCGTTGTAGCCATCTGCACACCCAGTGACTCCGAAATCTACCCGATTACTACAGAGTCTTCTCCATCATACAAAACATACAAATATCACCAATCCAGACCAACATGTACGGATGGGCTTCACACAGCATGCATATTCCATACTTCGATTCCGGATCTAAATGCAATACTAACGGGAATACACAAATCTACCCGTCGGAAGGTCCACTTCCATGTGTTCGTGGAGTGCCTACCCTCAAATGCCAAAACGGAGGACTTCACATGTCTAAGGAAGAGGATTGTTACCCTAGAAGTCCGTTTCAACGCCATAAGAGAGATTTTAGTCAGATGGAAATGACCGCTTCAGCTTTGCCTTCGTAGACTCGAACTCGTCTCGCGAATTCGAGCTCCGAAACTCCAGCGATGGCGAGATCTCTTTTGAACGAATCTCCTTCTTCCTTATCCAGCCGCTCAACCATAAAACTCAAAAAGAATTAAGTGAAAATGGCACTTCCAAGGCTTTAAACCAAGCTACCATTGCATGGTAACTAGCTACCGCCACGCGGTACCGTTAATCAATGCCTCGGTTCATGTGCAGCCGCTCAGAACCTCCTAACATGTGGCCACGCCTTTACAGTGTTGCTATCGCCGAGCGATAGGATAATACCGCTGCACGGTAACTATCATCGGTTATGACACGACCTCTACCGCCGCGTGACAGCTGCTACTGTCGTGCGATAGCAACCCGAGAGCTTTGCCAATGAAGTGACCAAGCTACCGCCAGCAGTATCTCTACCGCTGGGCGGTATCTTCCCGAGAGGCCTACCACTAAATTTCATGGTGTTACCGTCGTGCGGTAGCCCTACTGTCGGGCGGTATCTGCCAGAAATCATTTTCCTATTTTGGGAAAGTTGGGGCGTTATACTGCAGCCCGCAGCTAGAGCAAAATTCGTGCCTAGTTGACCTGCCAAACTCGGCGAACTCCAAAAGCAGACAGCTGAACCATACGGTCTCGGCAAACTAGGCAATGATCCTGGACTTATCACAGACCCGTGACCAATTCCACAACACCAACAAACTCTAGCTATCCCCACCCCCCCCCCCCCCCGAGAAGGCTTTAGTGAACTGTGTTGTTAGCCTCCACAGACAGCGCTAACCGCCTACCTTCTTGTGAGCTAGAGATCCTGATATGCTTTAAGTAGACCGTACAGTCTCACAATCCAGATCACAATAACCACAGTTAGATAAGGCTAACCGCCCGATTACTTTCTAGGGTGTTTGTTGAACCAGACTGCAAGAGAGAACAAGCTAGATGAAACCTGACTATCCGCCAAAGGCTAACTGCCTAACCGACGGCAGTCTATGCGGTCTGTCCAATCAGACCGCCCACTCCACTTCATTCCCACTTCAATAATTTCAACCTGAGGCGTCTGCTTCAAACCATAAAGGGCCTTCTTTAGCTTATAAATTTGTCCTGAATGTTCTTCAAAAACATAACAAGTTGGTTGCACCATAAAGATGTCCTTATCAATCTCACCATAAAGGAAAGCATTCTTTACATCGAGTTGCCAAATCCTCCATCCTTGGCGAGCCGCCAAAGAAATCACCACCTGAACTGAAGTCATCTTGGCCACCGGACTAAACGTCTTTTCATAATCTTCCCTGTTCTTTCACATCTAACTTCGTTCTGAGAGAGTCTGAAACATGCACGTAGCAGGTTGACCCGAACAACCGAAGATGTACCACACTAGGCCACTTCTTAAAAATCATCTCATGTATTGAATTCATGTTGTTTGGACTGAGAGACATCTGATTATTGACATACGCCGCACAGGCCATTCCCTCTACCCAAAAGGCTCTGGGAATGCCTTTGGCGTGAAGCCAGCACTTGCAAGTCTCGTCAAATGATGGATTTTTCGCTTTGTAACTTTGTTCTACTGTGGAGTATGTGCACAAGTAAGCTCCTTCCATATTAGGTGCTTTCTGCAGAAGTTGGAGAACTCGTTTGAGTTGAACTCTCCTATAGTGTCAGTTCTCAACTTCTTGATCTGTATACTCAGTCGGCCCTCCACGAGCTCTTTTAACTCCACGAACTTCCCAAACTCCTCTGACTTCTTCTTCATAAAGTATTCCCAAGTATAACTTGAAAATCATCAACTAGCACCAACATATACCTGCTACCTCCGAGACTAGGGGTAATGGTGGGTCCTGTTAGTCACTGTGGATGCATTTCAACGATGCCTTACATCTGATATATGATTTGTCAAATAAAAGGCAATGAGCCTTACCATACTAACATCCCGCATAGACATGACCGTCTCCAAAAGATGAAGGACTAGGCAAGTCATACACCAGGTCTCTCACCGCCATAGCCTTCAACTTATCCATCCCAACATGCCCCAACCTCTCATGCCAGATAACAGCGTTATCGTTCGCCCTCCTCTTATCAACATAGGTGCTTGTTTACAAAATGAACAAGTCCTTAACCCACCTTCTAACATGAGTGACGTCAGCTTTCACAGCTGATATATTTCAGAGAAATTTCACTTTTGTCAGGCCAAAAAGAACATGAAACCCAGCGTCTATAGAGTTGGTCACTGAGAAGAGATTTTTCTTTATGCCCAACACGTGATACTCACTCATCAACATGAGTGGCCCTCGATCACTGCCTAAAGAAATCGTCTCCTCCTTCTCTACTGTATGCACAATATCATCAGTAGTAATAATGGAGTCATTACCTTTGTAATCCTATAGAGAAGAGAACTTCGACTCGTCTCCAGTGAGGTGATGACTACACCCTAAGTTCATGATCCAGTCCTCCTAATAGTTGATGGAGGTAAGCGCACTGACATAAGTGCCAGTCATGAAATCACTCCCCCATCCACCTTCCTTAGCCCTAGATTCAGTCTCTCCCTTTCCTGCAGCATGCCCCGACTAAATATTGACTCAATAATCCTTCAAGGTGTGACCAAGCTTGTTGCACTTGTATCACCTTAGTCCTCTTCTCTTCTTCCTATCATATTGCCTAAGAGCCTTGCTCCTCTCTTATCGTGATGAAGAAGACAGACCATCGCTAACAAGTATCTTCTTCTTCTTGTCCCATCTCTTCTTCTTTTCAGAATAAAGAACCTCTCTTTCATATCCTGAGATAGAGATTCCAGCCATCTGACTCACCAAGCTCTCCTGCAAAGCCAACAGGTTTTCCAGCTCAAGCAAAGATTATTGATTGGCCCATCCCTGCACATAAGTAACAAAGGTAATATACTCCTTCCGCAACCCCGGATGATATGCCTCTTTAGCTTCAGCTCTGAGATATGCTCTTCTGGGTCCAATGCTAATATCTTAGTGCAGAGGTTATTCATCTTCAAAAATAAGGATGATATGGATAGATTACCTTGAGTGACCTTCACCAACTCATTCTCTATAAACTGTAGCTGAGTTACATTCTTCTTATTGAATAGTTCATCCAAGTCCATCCATATTTCAGCAGCTGACTAACATTCGATGATGTGGTCAAAGAGATCCGGTGAGATAGCCCGCTTAAGAGTGAACTCAGCCTTCGTATTCGTCCTCCTCCAAGCTCTCACCGCCTATGCATTCCCGGCAGTAGCTACCACCTCTTACCTATCGTCTCAACCGACGATCTCCTAAAGGTCCTCACTAAGAAGATTGATCTCCATGCAAGACCTATAACACCCCCGATTTTTCTGTGATTGTTTAATCTTTGTTTGTCGTTACGTTGGTGCGTTTTTGGCCTTTGCTGTTGTTGGAGTGTGATCTTAGCTCTTTAGGTTCTCTGAGTGGCTTATTTTGTAGCATGTTTACAAGATTCCCTAGCGAGCTTGAGTCTGTTTTGGTGACGCGGTGGAGCCCCTCCGGGAATGCTTGTGTTTTGTCTTCGGGAAGTGTTTGCCCGAGTTTTGTTCGTCGAATGTTGATTTCGACTTCGTCGTTGTTTTTGTAGCATGAGTATTTAGCTACGATGTGAATTTTGTCGGATTCCGAGATTGTTCGGTTTTCGCATCGTTTTGGCACTTTATTTTAATTAACTGATATAATATTATATCATGTTAATTGTTTGTGTTGTATGACTGATTTTATAATAACAGATATAATATTATATTGATAGATATAATATTATATCATGTTATAATTTAGGTGGCTGTTTTTTTTATTATTATATTAGTGGTTGTAGTGGTTATTTTATTAATATAATATATTATAATAGATATTATATATAGCTTATTTTAGTCATCTATATTCATCTTCCCCAAAACCTGGCGGCTAGCTTCTTGCAGAAGAAAGAGGGCGGCGGAAAACCTGGAGCTTCCGGGGGCCGATTTCTTGAGGTTTAGAGCTCGAAATTCTCGTTCGAGGGCATTTCTAGATCCGAGTGCTTACAATCAGAGCTTCAGACTGCTCTCGCCTAGATCTACCTCCCTATGGTAAGCATTTATAGTTTCTTGGATTTTTGGAGGTTAGGGTTTTGCGGGTTGACTTCATTTTCTTTCTAAAAGCTTCAGATTTCCTTGGCTAGCTGTTCTTGCTGCCAGATCTGACTGGAGGAGTGGTGATGGCTAAGCTTTTCTGGAATTGAGGCAAGTGGTGCTCTTTTGCCCTTGCCAAGTTTGACTTTCTTCTTTTTTTCCTTGTGTTATAGCATTTATTTCCTTTCTTAGAACCTAGGGTTTGCTGGAAAATTTCCCAGTTCAATTTGCTGTAGGTAGAATAATGTTTTAGTTGGTTTGTTTAGGCCTGGTTTTGGGATGGATATTTTCAGTTAGTAGTTGTAGAGTCAGTGGTAGCAGGTTTCCTTCCAGTTGGCTAAGTTTTAGAGTTGAATCTTTCTAGTTATTGATGTTGTCATACCTCTCCCAGCTTAGTTTTAATAAAAAAAGTTTTTTTCTTCTTTTGCCAAGTCTCTGTCTGTAAGCGTTGAGTGTATCTTAGTACAGAAGTTCATTTTTTAGGCTAAGTGTAAAAGCGTTGAGTGTGATGGACACACTCAACGCCTAGTTGTTTTGGTCTGGAGTCTAAGTAAAAAGCGTTGACAGCATTGAGTGAGGTGAGCTCACTCAACGTCGTCTGCCTTGGTAATTTTTTTCTAAGTCTTTTAGCGTTAAGTGAGTTGAGCTCACTCAACGCCATCTAGCCAGACAGTTCTTTTCTAAGTCTTTTGGCGTTGATTGAGTTGAGCTCACTCAACGCCGTCTTGCCAGTCAGACTTTTCTAAGTCTTTTGGCGTTGAGTGAGTTGAGCTCACTCAACGCCGTCTTGCCAGTCAGAATTTTCTAAGTCTTTTGACGTTGAGTGAGTTGAGCTCACTCAACGCCGTCTTGCCAGTCAGACTTTTCTAAGTCTTTTGGCGTTGAGTGAGTTGAGCTCACTCAACGCCGTCTTATCAGTCAGATTTTTCCAAGTCTTTTGCATTGAGTGAGTTGAGCTCACTCAACGCTATCTAGCCAGTCAGTTTTTTTTCCAAGTCTTTTGTCATTGAGTGAGTTGAGCTCACTCAACGCCGTCTAGGCAGTCAGTGTTTTCTAATTCTTTAGGCGTTGAGTGAGTTGAGCTCACTCAACGCCGTCTAGTCAGGCAGATTTTCTAATTCAAAAGTGTTGAGTGTGGTGAACTCACTCAATGTCGTTGGCTGTTTAGCGTTGACAGCGTTGAGTGAGCTGAACTCACTCAACGTTGTCGGCCTTGTTTAGTTCTAAGTCAAAAGCGTTGAGTGTGGTGAACTCACTCAACGTCGTTGGTTGTTTAGCGTTGACAGCGTTGAGTGAGCTGAACTCACTCAATGTCGTCGTCTAGTGAAAGATTTTGCGACTAAGTGTTTTGGCATTGAGTAAGTGGTACTCACTCAACGCGGCGTCGTGTGAACTCGACGCTTTTATCGCTTGTGTTTTAGCGTTAAGTGAGTGGTGATCACTCAACGTGGCGTCGAGTGTACCCGACGCGGCGTCGAGTGTACTCGACACTTTTCCCTTAGACTTATAGTTTTCTCCCGAGTCTCTTAGTGTGGGTTTTTATAGGGTTTTGGTGATTTTTCGGCTAGTTTTGAAGGCCGAATTGTGAATCATGGCAGGTGGTTACTTTGGTTCTCTTGACAGGGATGTTTAGGTGTTTAGTCGTGGCAACCACCATTTTATCCCCGGCTTGGGCCGATGTGTTGGACCCCAAGGCTGCACCGGTGGCCCCTGAGTTATTTGGATCTGGTTGTTTGGATGAGGGCTATTTTGGTCACCAACCCAGATCCATGGTTTTACCACTGCTAATGATTCACAGGTAAGGACTGTTAGTTCCTTTCTTTCCATATTATTTGGGCATTTTGTGGCTTTGTTGTTCTGCATGTTTTAGCGGAGCATGTTGTTATTCTCGCACTTGTTGCGCTTTGATTACTCTTTTTCTTTGAGTACTTTACTTTTGCTGTCAAATTTCCTTCCTTTTGTCGAATTTATCAACATTCTTTTGTAGGGTTTGGTACACCCCCCCTTTGTTTTATTGCTTATGATCTACTGCTCCTTTACTGCTTGTTTTTCTCTTGTTGAGGTGTTCTTTCTTTGAATGCCTCAAGTTCAGGTTTGTAGCCGATTAAGGGGCTAGTTTTCTTTTGGAGCTTGCTAGTGATCTGCTGTTTTGCTGAGGTTTCTTTCCCTCATCTTTGTGAGGTAGTTCTTTTCTTGTTTCCTTCTGTATAGACATGCATACTCACCAGTGGGTTTGTGTCAGGTTATTGATGCCCATTGGTGGTTTTTACTTGCTCTCTGGGATTGTTTTATGCTAGGGTGCATGTTAGATATTTTTAACTTATAAAACCCCTACCGATATTACTTCATACATGTCATATTTCTAAAACTAAGAACTATTTTCTAAACTAACGCAAAGACTATCTTCATATTATACTAAACTTAGAGTCTTGCATACCATGAGTTGCCCTTCGTGGACGCTTACACTCATGTAGGATGTCAAACCATCTTAACTAAAGTATTTTTCCGCAGCGTATAACTATATTTTACTCGTGGACTAGTTGATCTACTGTGTCGAGGGATACAACCATCTAATTTGAATGATTTCCTTCATAATAACTTATGAATTCTGTATAACTTGTTTAGGTTGGTGCCTTGCATGAGCGTCTGCAGTTATCTCCTGCATGGCGTGACATCACGACACGTATTTTCTCTTACTCTGATATAATTTTATTGCTGAGAAAATATGGGTTGTGACAAGACCGCCACTTCTTGAAGTTGGTCAGCATTAAGAGCTCAATTCAAAGACCTCTTGTATAGCCGACATCCATTGCTAAATCCTGACTTACTTGAACTTCAAAGGAATATCACACCTCTGAGGTTGATGAACTGTTAACTCCTAAATACCCTTCTGATACCATATGAAATTTTTTAGGAAGCTGAGAAAGGTAGTAGGAACACTCAACCAAGACCAAGCCAAGTAGAAATCAACAACAATAGAAGCACAAGAGTCTCAAAATGTAATTAACTTCTTCTTTATAGGGCAAGGTAGACACTGCGAGACATGATTCACAATATAACCGATGGAAACAAAAAACTAAAGGCAAAGAAACATCGTGGTTTGATAATTGAAACTGCACAAGCCGCTAATTGCCAGACCTGTCTTACAAAATCGCCAAGTCGCCAAACTACAACCAAGTTACGCAGACTATCTGTTATTTAATGCTGATAAATTGAAAACAGTACCTACTAATAGGTCGTGCGAACTGCTCAAACTATCCGTAACCTGAAGGAAGAGACTTGAAGCTGCAAAACTGTGACCTGCTATATCCCATAGACTGTATACTACGAATTGTTCCACACTGAGCCTTACAACTAGCTGCCTAGTCACTCGGTGCTAGCCGCACAGCCTACATAGTATAAGTCAACTTCACTTAGTCGAGCCGGTTAGAAAAACCTAACCACACATTCAAAATGCGAGTTGAGTTCTCACTATTCTCGTTATATATGACGAGCCGGGGATCCAAATTTATAAGCGATAATGGGAGTGTGATCACTGCCCATAGTTATAGGATAACCTCCCGTCATCCTACAGCTAGCACTACCTATCCGCGTAAAAGTGTGGATACTATAGTCAGACCGCACACAATAACCATCTGACCGCCCATGCGGTAAGAACCACCAGTCTGTATAACCGAGCAGACAACAATCTCAGTCTACGTGGACTTAGAGTAATCCAGCCATGCGTCTAGAGCCAACAATGCGCCTAAGACAAACTACCGATCTGCGCGACCAGACTGCAAAGTATAACGGTCTCTGCAAACTCCTGAAGCGGACCACTTAACTATACAAACACAACGACTAGGCATCCAAGCTGAACTTGTCACAACAATGTGAACAAGTTCACATAACTAGCGATCTCTGACAACAGACCACGCGAGAAGACCACAACAACCTGTGCAGTTAGCCTCTGCTACCCATGCTAACTGCCTTCTTCCATACACCGGAGATCCTACTCGCTCCAAGCAGACTCCGTGGTCTCACCAACCAGATCGGGACTACCATGATTAGCCTAATGCTAACCACACATTTACCTCCCAGAGAGCTTACTAATTCAGGCCGGAATAAAGTAGAATAGAAGTCAGAAACTGGCTATCTACCACCAACTAGCTTCCTAACCAGTTGCGTCCTACGCGGTATGCCCAATCAGACCACCCAGTTCCACTTTAACAAATTCAACAGGAGTTGCACGTAGGGCAAGTTCTGGAGATCAGCGTGTGGGGGCCCATTCTCGTGAGAGGCGTGTGGGTGAATTCTGCAAGGGCATTTTCTGGAGAGCAACACAAGGAGTGACTTCAGGTCAGTTGAACATGAGGTGTGTTTTGAATAGTGGCATGGAGGCAAGTTCTCAAAAGTAGTGTATGGTCTACGGAGTTTCACGTACAGACATATTATTGATAGCTGCACATGGGGGCGCATTCTAGAGGGTGTACGTTTTGGAAAGCCATGCTGGGTGAGTTCTAAAGAATGGAATACATGGACCATTCTAGAGAGTGTCGTGGTGCCCGTCATGGAGAGGGCGCATAAGGCACATTTGGGAGAGTATAACGAGGATCGTTGGGGAGAGGGGTGCGCTGGGGTGAGCGCAATATAAGGCACATTAAGGAGAGCAGCGAGCAAAGCACTTCGGTGAGAGGGGAGCATGGGGCTTGATTTGTAGAGGGGCGCATGTGCCGTGATGATGAGAGGGGTGCATGTGGCGTGATTTGGAGAGCGGCACACAGGGCGCCGCACAGAGAGGAGCGCATAAGGTGATTTGTGTTGTAATTTTGGAATCAACACAAACACAATGGATATTAAGAAAAGGTTTTTATTCCTTTACTTGTGAGTTTTTGCTCAAAATATTACAGGACTCACTGGGCCTTTTTATAGAAGCCCATTACAACACACTTTACTATTTTACATTATCTCTTATGTTAAAATAGCGGAAGTTCTCTTTTTTGTTTTAGGGTTGTCGATTGTTGTCGACGCTGGAAACCTTTGCTTTACTGCTTCTCTTCTACCGCGGACAAAAGCTTTCTATACTTAATATTCTTTTCTTTTTACTTATCTTCTTCTTCTTACTTTAACTTCTTTGCTGACATCTTTTGTTGGCCTTGGCTTTCAGGATTATTTCTTGCAGCAATCTTAACACTCCCTCTTAATCCTGAAAGTTAGGGGTAAATGTTTAGGGTTTGTCGTAGAATTTTGAATCTGGTACAATGAAGGGCTCTTGCTAACAAATCTACCACGGGTTGAGGTATGATAGTAGAGTAGTTTTTGTTCTTCCCGCACCAGATCCCTATTGTGATGGAAACAAATATTGATATGCTCTGATATGTCATAAAACACATGATTTTTTGCTAGTTGAATGGTAAATTGGTTATTGATATGAAGAGTTCATGGTTGTTTTGCCCCTTTTTGTTCGTCTACTAATGAAATCACGTTGGATAGCCAAATTCCTTCACTTGCAAAGCTGCTTGCTGCAACATACTCTGCTTCTACTATAGAGAGTGCAATGGATTGTTGTTTCCTTATGCTCAATGATAAAGGTTTGGAGCCCATTAGAAACACATATCATATTGTACTCTTCTTATCATAAATGTCTCCAACCCCATCACTATCTACATAACCATATATGCAGGTTGTTATTTTATTCTTTTGCATAGAGTATACCAAAATAACATGTGCCTTTAATATCTTAGTATTCTCTTTGCTGCCAAAATGTGAGCATCAATTGGATTAGACATAAATCTGGAAATGACATTTACTAAGAACTCAAGATTAGATCGGGACTACCAGAGATCCTACTAGTTGTCTGTACCAGTCTTCTTTTTCAAATTGCTGATTTTTATTTTTGTATAATCGATCTCCAACCAAGGAAGGAGTAACCACTAAGTTACAGTTATCCATATGATATTTTTGTATGATATCCTTTGCAAATTTCTCTTAGGACAAATATTTTTCAGGTGATTGCCAAACTTGCATCCTTAGGAAATGTTTCATGTGACCAAGATCAGAAATTTCAAAAGTATGCATTAATCCATCTTTTACTATAGCAATTTCTACTTTGTTTTTACCGGTAAGCAATATATCATCTACATATATGCATAAAATTACCATACCTGCACTAGGTGAATGTTCAACATATATTAAAGCTTCATATGCGCTTTATCGAAAATCAATGGATAGTAGGTACATGTTAATTTGGATATGTCAAGCTCTTGGCGCATGTTTTAACTCGTATAATGCATTTTGTAGTTTATACACATAAGTAGGATGTTTGGAGTCTACAAACCCTTGTGGTTGATATACATATGCAACTTCCTTCAAATCTCCATTTTAAAAGGTTGATTTTACATCTAGTTGATATATGGGTACAAGCAGTTGAGCAACCATAGCAATAACTATTCGTATGGTTTTCATCCTCACCACTGGAGCATAGGTTTCTTCAAAATATTGTCCAAATATTTATTCTAAACCTCTAGCAATAAGTCTAGCTTTATGTTTAGTTATTGTTCCATCTTCTTTTAACTTAGTTTTATATATCCTTTTAAACTAAGTAATGCAAATTCGGATGATTGAACTAATTCTAGCTTGTATACTAAGTTTGTTTTTGTGAGAGTGCTTATCTACTAACTGTCATGTATCATTCTTGATTATCATTTTCATTTCTTAATTCTTTGCATTTATCCAAATTTACTCTTTATTTGCTTGTTCAAAACAGGCTGGTTCAGTTGTGAGTAATGCAAATTCTAATGATTGATAAATTTCTTTTATTGATCTATATTTCTGATGAGGAGATGATGACTCACTTGAGATGCCATTTGATTGTTTACAAGCTACTAGAACAGGGATGGATGGCTGATCTTCCACTTCTTCTTAGTTTTGATTATCAGTAACCTACTCTAGCAGTATTATAGTCTAATCCTTGGGTTGCCCCCCAAGTTGATTTATTTGCTTCATCAAAAACTACATCTCTTAAAATTATAAGCATATTAGTAATAAGGTTATATAGTCGATATGGCTTACTATCATCACTATATCCCATAAATATGCATTTTTCTTCTCTAGGATCCAACGTATCCTTTTTTTCTTTTGGTATATGAGCATAAGCTATGCTGTCAAATATTTTGAGATGTGTCACTTGGGATTTTTGATGATGACATAGCTCATATGGGGTCCTATTTATTACAGTAAATGTTGGTGCACAGTTTAATAGGTATATCACGCAGTGCACTACTTTAGCCCAGAATTTTTTTGGTAATTCTTTAGCTTGTAACATGCATCTACTCATATTGAGGATAGTTCTATTCCTTCTTTCCACAACTCCATTTCGTTGTGGTGCATATATTGTAGTATATTAACTTTTAATCCCCTCTTCTTGACAATATTTGATGAAAGCATTATATAAAAACTCTCCTCCTCTATTTGTACGCAAGGTTTTAATTTTACAATCCTTTTATTTCTACTTGCCTTTTAAATTTAATAAAGCTATACAGTGCTTCAACTTTGAAAGACAGTAAATCAACCCATTGCATTCTTTTATAATCAACCATATATAAAATGCACTATTTATTTTCAGTCGATGTGGAGGTGGGATGCTAGTCCCCATATTACTGCATGGACTAGTTCCAACGGTTTGGTGGCTTTATATGAATCACTTTGTGGGAAATGCAATCTACACTGTTTTCCCACAATGCAGCCTTCACATATATCAAGTTTAGCATTATTGGTATAAATTTTATCAATTCCTACTACCATTTGTTTGGAGTATAAAGACTATAAATCGGGTAAATTCAAATGACCATACCTTGAATGCCATAATTGAGCCATATTGGATTGATTTGCATATAAGGTTGAAGGAACTAAAGTTGTCAATTTGAGAGGAAACACATTATTTGCTGACTTTGGAATCATCATCATTTCTTTGCCAACGGGTTTTGTAATCATGCAGAAAGTGGCTTCAAAATTCAGTGAATAACCCTTTTGTGATAAATGTCCTATGCTTAACACATTATGAGCTAAGTCTGGAATATAGTGCACATTAGTAATCTGCTTTTGATTCCCCTCACGAGTTAAAACTGCTACGAAATCATTACTTAATAGACAATGCAGTTCAATTACCTAATACCACTTGAGCTTTAGGAAACTCATTTAAAACATAAAAACATGTCTTATTATAAGTCATATTGTTTGAACAACCACTGTCTAAAAACCATATATCTTGGGAGAGTTAAGGTGTTGTGTATGCAACAACACATGAGTAGAACTTTTTTCTTATGTTCTTATTCTTCTCTGGTATATTAGTCTGCTTCATATATTGGGTTGCTTATTTGTTTTGATTTTGAAACCAGTAGCCTTTATTGAAATGAGTTGGCTTCTTGCATCTCTTACATTTATAAAAAAAATCCATAGTATTATGAGTATTTTTATTGCAAAGAATAAAATACACGGGGGAACCATTGGCATTTATTTCTTGAGTTTCATCAAACCTTTGATAATTTCTACCTCTCCCTCTACCACCTCCTTTTCTGGTATTAACTTGACCTAGAAATGGTATGTTATGCTTTGAGGTGGATGTGGAGGCTTGAAATTTCTTTTGAATCCTTAACTTGGAATGCATGGCTTGTACAATTGGAATCTCATGTAATTTTACTCGTTCCTCATATGTTGTTAAAGAGCCTAAAAGTTCAATCATGAATAATGAGTGAATATCCTTTGATTCTTCTATAGTAGTTATAATATAATTGTATTTAAAAGGTATTCCTCTTAAGACTTTGGGTACAATTTTCTTCTCCTATATTGTATCACCCAAACCTATTATTTGGTTTACCAGATTTGTTACTCTATTAAGATAACTCTGGAAATTTTTAGCATGATGCATTTTCACATCATCAAATTTTGTCCACACCATTTGAAGTTTGAGGGAAATCACTTTCTCTAATTCTACAAATTCTAATTACAAGATATCTCAAGCTTCCTTGACACAATTTGCATTCATTATGTGAGGGAACACAATGCGGCCAACGCCCTATTGAATATATAACATGGCTTTTGCATCCTTTTTAAATTTTCCAGATGCTCCTTTTGATGTGTTGCTTCGATGGAGGGACTTGTTGGTATTCTATCCATTACTAAATCCCATAAAGACTGGGACATAAAGAGTGTCCTCATTTGAACTTTCTAATAATTGAATTATTCACTTTCAAAAATTGGAATATTAGAAGCTGCATAACTAAAACTAGAACCTTTTGAAGAGCGTGATGAAACCATATGAGGATTTGAACTAATCCCGTTAAACATGATAAATTAAACACCGTATATACTACACAAATCTAATGGCTAAAGGATCTTTCAACTATATTTAGATGCATTGATAGCACTGTTGTAATTTTAGAATCAACACAAACACAATGGATATTAAGAAAAGGCTTTTATTCCTTTACTTGTGAGTTTTTTTCTCAAAATATTACAGGACTCATTGGACCTTTTTATAGAAGTCTATTAAAACACACTTTTCTATTTTCATTTTCTCATATGTTAAAATAGCGGAAGTTCTCTTTTTTGTTTTAGGGTTATCGATTGTCGTCGACGCTGGAGACCTTTGTTTTACTGCTTCTCTTCTATTAAGGACAGAAGCTTTCTCCACTTGATCTTCTTTTCTTCTTACTTATCTTCTTCTTCCTTTAACTTCTTTGTTGATGTCTTTTGCTGACCTTGACTTTCAGGATTATTTCTTGCAATAATCTTTACAATTTAGGCAGAGCACGGTACGGGAAGAGAAACTATGAGTTTATAACACATTGAGTCTAATGAACTGAGTATGATCCACTCAAAATGATAGTTAGAATCATTTGTATCATGATATGATGTTAACACATGTTATACTTAGATTCATTGTTGGAAGTGCATTTGTGACATGTAGTTTTGGATGTAAAATGGATTTAGAAATTTCCAGCTTTTAAATTTGAAAATAAAAATCAATGTTACTAAGCAAATTTCTAGTGCAATGATTTTTATTAGTCAAATTCAAAATGTTAGAGAAATTCATTACTTGTTGTGTAACACACTTATTATATCAAGTCACTGTTAACTTGATAATGTGGGTGAGATATGGGAAAAATTAATTCCCTATTAGGAATTTGTTGAGGATATGATGACCAATGAGTTGCAAATTTAAATATCAAGGCTAAATCAAAACATTGATTTGATATATGATTTTGGATGTGCCGCCTATTTTTCTTATAATGGTGTAAGATTGGGAAATGTTTGGACCTAAGCAAATTTGCTTCGAAGAGAGGGTGGGTCCATACAAGGGAGTGATCTTTGGTGATCTGAAGGATTGCATAAATCATTTTGCTGGTTACTGATTATGTTTCCCTAGATCATAGCCGGTGGCGGGTGGCCTTTGTCCACATCAACAAGGATCTTTATATTTAACGCTAATTTGGGAACTTCTCAAGCTCCATCTCTCTCCAGATCTCCCATCAGTTGTTGGTGGTGTCTTCAACTGTCTCTTGTGGAAAGAAGAGAAGCGAGGTGTCTGTCCTTTCATCTATTCTAAGGCTCCAGGGAATTGGAGGATGCTATTCTCTCACTTCACCTTCACGAGTTGGGTTTTTTGGTCCCCTCTATCACATGATGCAACAACAAACTTGGTGTCTCCCACATCTAGGGTCATTTTGACCGCCTCTTTTTAAATTCTTTGGGGAAGGAGGCCCTTCCCTTAGTTATTGTGCGGTACCTCCCGCGGTTCGGTACACACCATTGTCCCTTACAGTTGCTCTCCTTGGTCAATCATGTCTTGCTATTTAGACCCATAGGACCTGGTCCGAGGACACTTGGCTCTCATACCCCGTGATTGGAAAGCTTGTCACCAAAAAATGCACAAAGATGGGTCATGGAGATAGCGTTGTTGTTTTCTAATGGAAGTGTTGTCATACATTTCGGGCCCTCTACTATTGGAGCAAGAATAAACTACTTGAGCTGAGTCAACGTTGTAACACCCCATTTTTCCTGATTAAAGAATTTGGAGGTTGTGGAAGCTACTGCACGACAGTATCCCTTTTTCGTAGAGTGCGTCGGGACGAAAGCATCGAGACAAAAGCGTTGAGTAGCTACCGCGCGGCGATAATGCTATCACTGGCGGTTGAGTGGTGGTCGGCAGAGGCTAGCAGATTTGTGAGCAACTGTGGCATGGTAGGTAGCTACCGCTCGACGGTAACGGGCTGAACCATTTCCGTAAGTTACAATTCCTAACCATCCGATCTTTTTAAAACTTGATCGGGTGGCCCAGGAATGCCCGTCCGTGAACCCTAAGTAGGGCAGATGGGTTCTCCTCCCTCTGTATTCCTCATTTGAGGGTTTGGAAGGTTAGGGTTGCTTGAGAGCTTGGAAGAGGAAGAAGAAATATCTTCCTCCATTGACGAGGGTTCAAATATCCTTTAGTTGACCTGAGGCCGGATTGGTGGAGAGGGCTTGAAGGCACACACTTCCATCCTTGCAAATCAAGATCTACATGGCTAGGAAGAGGAATTGTAAGGTAACGACATTTCTCCTCCTGGTTTTTAGGATGCGTGCATGATATCCATTTCTTTTACGCTTTTATTCAAGCATTTAGGCATCAAATCTCTCAAATGAGAGGGTTCGGGTCGCCATGGTTCAAGAGAAGTCATTGGGTCGATTGAGTTCGTGTAAGAAATCGGGCGTGCCGAGAAGAGGAAATTCGAAAAACGAATAACAAAACACAGAACAAAACAGAGCAATCACAGACACAGAACACAACACCACAAATACAGAGGTTCACCCAAAACCGGGCTACGTCCTCTCTCCCCTTCTTCTCCTCCTTCTTGTATTCACCAAAAGATTACAGGTTACAAAGGTTACAAAGATCAAAGCCGACCCTACCTACACCTTCTTCTGGACAAGAAACTACCCGAGGGAAAAACTCCCCTGAACGACGCCTCCAAACGATAAACCTCGTATACATCTTCTTCAGGAAATACGACGCCTCCAATCTCTCTGAAATTGCTTTGCTTACCCTAATCCCCGAAAAACGGGATATAAATACTCAGGAGTAAAAAACGACTCGAACGTCGAACGCAGAACCGAGCTCGACGCTCGGGCGTCGACCGGAGGTCGACGATCTCACCCGAGGTCGACGCTCGACGCATCAGCGAAGGTCGACGCTCGACGATCCAGCGGTGGTCGACGCTCGACGATCCAGCGGTGGTCGACGCCCCAGACAGAGCTCGACGCTCGACGCACCAGCTGAGGTCGACGCTCGACGCCAGCTGAGGTCGACGCTCAAGCGTGAGCTCGACGATCGTCGACCTCTCCTCAAACAGAGGGACAAGAATGCATACAGGGGCTGCTTCACACTCCCTTGCCTCTAAGCTCACTTGGGCTAACCCGGTGTGAGAAACAAGAGGCCCTGAAGTGATCCACCACCCCAACATTCTCCCACTTGGTGGAAACCTTCAGCACATGAGAGCAGCTCCTCCAGACTTCCTCTTCAAACCCACTGCTGTAGCACACCATTCAAACTTGGCAACAGGCACAGCCTTGGTTAAGAAATCAGAACTATTCTCCTTAGTGTCAACCTTCTCCAGTTGCACTACCTGCTTCTCCACCTTCTCCCTGATGAAGTGAAACTGGATGTCAATGTGCTTGGTCCTAGCATGGAAAGCCGGATTCTTGGCTAACTGGATAGCCCCTTGGCTGTCACACCATAACTTCACAGGACCCTGCTCAAAACTGAGCTCCCAGCACAACCTCCTCAACAATATGGCTTCCTTACAGGCATGTGTAAGGGCCATATATTCAGCTTCTATCGACGAGAGTGCAACCACTCCTTGCCGTCGACTCATCCAACTGACAGCACCACCAAACAGGGTAAAGACATACCCACTGGTGGACCTCCTGCTATCCAGATCACCACCCCAGTCAGATTCCACGTGTCCAACCACGTCCAGGACTCTCCCATCAACAGCACCTTCAAAGCAAATAGAGTAGTTTGAAGTGCCGCGAAGATACCTGAACACCCGCTTCACAGCGTTCCAGTGCTCCTTCCCAGGTTTGGCCATGTACCGGCTCAACACTCCCACTGCCTGTGCGATGTCAGGACGAGTACAAACCATGGCATACATAAGGCTCCCCACAGCACTAGCATATGGAACCTTCTCCATGTCTTCCATCTCCTCATGTGTCTTGGGACACATCTCCGCAGATAATTTCTCCCCAACCGGCATAGGGGCACCAACAGTTTTACAGTCAGCCATGTTGAACTTCTTCAACACCTCTTCGACGTACCTTTGCTGCCCCAACCACAGCTTCTTATTGCTTTGGTCTCTGGTAATCTGCATCCCCAAGATCACACTTGCTGGGCCCAAATCCTTCATTTCAAACTTGGCCGAGAGCAGCTTCTTCACTTGTTGGATCATCTTAACACTATTCCCTATGAGCAGCATGTCATCTACATAGAGTGTCAAGAAAGTGTAGTGCTCTCCCTTCCTTTGGATATAAATACAGTGGTCCGAGTTCGACCTTTCAAAACCTGATTCTAGCATGTAGGTGTCGAACTTCTGGTACCACATCCTCGGAGACTGCTTCAGTCCATAGAGGGACTTCTTCAACCTGCACACCTGATCCTCCTTGCCCTTGGCCTCGAATCCTTCAGGTTGCCGCCTATAGATCTCCTCCTCCAAATCCCCGTGAAGGAATGCCGTCTTCACGTCCATTTGCTCAATCTCCAAATTATGCACAGCGGCAATGGAGAGAACCATCCTGATAGAAGTGAGCTTGGCTACCGGCGAGAAAATCTCGTCGTAGTCCACACCTTCAACTTGCGAGAACCCCTTGGCAACCAACCTTGCCTTGTACTTCTCCACAGTGCCATCTGCCTTCACCTTCTGCTTGAAAACCCATCTACTCCCAATGGCCTTCCTCCCCTTTGGAATCTTGCACAGACTCCAAGTCTGATTCTTCCTCTGGGAAACCATCTCATCCTCCATAGCAAGCTCCCACTGATTTGCATCAGCCCTCGACCTTGCATCCTTGGCTGAAATGGGATCTTCTCCAAGCATGTTCAGACAATATTGTGCTCCAACAGCACTAAGGGAGTACCGGAGTGGTGCCCTCCTCTCCCTTATTGAGCGTCTCAGAAGTGGAACATCGGCAACTTCCTCTTCTGACTCATCACTAAAGTTCACTTCCTCCAAAACATCAGATTCAGAGTCAGAATCTGAACCAGCTGTAGTGGTTACCCGAGCATCCTCTAGAGGGGCCTCCTCCATGCTCCCTTCCACTACCAACCTCTCTGCAACTTTCCCTTTGGCCGCTTGTGTAGTGACTTGAGGACGGGCTTCATGAAAGACCACATCCTTGCTATACGTCACCGTCCTCGTCACCGGGTTCCAAAGCTTGTATCCCTTGATGCCTTCTTTGTAGCCCACAAAGATGCATCTCTCGGATTTCATGTCCAGCTTCCCCCTTTTCTCCTTTGGAATGTGCACGTAAGCATCACACCCAAACACACGAGCATAAGCCAAATTTGGCTTCTTCTTGAATATGGCCTCAAAGGGGGTACACCCCTTCACTGCAGATGTGGGGGACCTGTTCTTCAAATAATTAGCGATAGCCGCCGCTTCAGCCCAGAACTCCTTCCCCAAACCAGCCCAACTGAGCATGCACCTGGCTTTCTCCATCAATGTCCGATTGAGCCTTTCCGACACTCCATTCTGCTCTGGAGTATACGGTGTGGTCTTCTGCCGTGCAATCCCCTGCTCAGTACAGTACCGCTCGAAGGCGTCCGAGCAATACTCCCCTCCGTTATCAGAACGGAGAACCTTCACCTTCCTCTCAAACTGGTTCTCCACCAGGTTCTTAAACTCCTTGAACATGTCTAGAACCTCCGCCTTGGACCTGAGAAAGTAAAGCCAAGAAAACCTGGAATAATCATCAATGAAAGATACATAATACCTAGCTCCACCAAGGGATGGAACTGGAGTAGGTCCGAATACATCAGAATGGATCAAATCAAGAGGGCCAGTGGCCCTAGTCCCTGCTCCCTGAAAGCTAACCCGGTTCTGCTTGCCGAGTAGACAATGCTCGCAGAATCCAAAGCTCGAGGTGCACATGGGCACACCCTCCACCATCTGGCCAGATGTCATAGCCGACATCCCCTTCTCACTGATGTGTCCAAGCCTCTGGTGCCACAGCCTGGACAGCTCCTCCTGGTCCTCCTCTTGGCCTTCAGAGATGAAGGCCCCACTAGGCACCACTGTATCAGCAAGTAGCTTGTACAGTGTTCCATGCCTAACACCTTTGGCGATCACCATCGCCCCTCTGGTCATCCTGCATGAGTGCATGTCACAGCTGAAGCAAACTCCCGCATCAGCCATAGATCCCACCGAGATCAGATTCCTGCTCATCCCAGGAATGTGCATCACCCCAGGAAGGGTCTTCGTAGTCCCGTTGGCCATCTTCAGTCTCACCTTGCCACGACCAATGATCTGCACTGCAGTATCATCCCCAAGCATGACATCACCACCCGCAACTCCTCATACTCACAAAACCAGTGCCTGTGAGGGGTCATATGGTAAGAGGCTCCAGTATCAACATACCACACATCTGCATCCTGATGAGCAACACATGCAGCTGCGATGTACATGTCACCACCGTCAGCCTCCTTCTTGGCACCCGAAGTTGACCCTCCATCCTTCTGAATGGGCTTGTTGGGGCATTGGGATTTCACATGCCCAACCTGATTACACTTCCAGCACTTGATGGGCTTCTTTTCTTTCTCTCTTTCTCTGCTCTTGGATCTACCCCGAGATTTATCTCGAGATCCACCTTGCTTTGTGTCCCTCCATTGAGGGCGAGATCTGGATACGCTCAATGCACCCTTGTTGGTCTTCTCAGAACCTGCTCTCCTGGTCTCCTCTGAAAGAAGAGTAGCACACACCGACTCACAAGTGAGTTCCCTGTCTCCATTACCCCCAATGGCAACAATAACGTTGTCCCAAGAATCCGGCAATGAACAAAGTAGTGTGATCGCCCTGTCTTCATCCGAGATCTTCTCACCAATAGAGATCAACTGACCCACAACCGTGTTGAAATTGGTCAGGTATTCCGAGAAGGAACCACCCTCCTGCATCTTCAGATTGTACCACTTCTTCCTCAATAACAGCTTGTTCACAAGGGACTTGCTCTGATATAGGGTTTCCGACTTCCGCCATAGGACTTGGCTGGAAGTTTCCTCCATGACATTTGTTAAAATTGAATCTGTGAGAAATAGCCGGATCAGACCTTTGGCTTTCCGATCGGCCTTTGTCCAGATTGCAAAAGCCTCTGCATCAGACTTCTCTGTTGGGGGAGTATCCACTATTGCATCCCACAAATCACGATCAACCAACAGATCCTCCATCTTCATCTTCCACAGATCAAACCGACTACCATCAAACTTCTCTATCTCGATCCGCACACCTCCTGAACTCATATCCGAGAATCGAGAGAACCTCCCTCTGATACCAAATGTAAGAAATCGGGTGTGCCGAGAAGAGGAAATTCGAAAAACGAATAACAAAACACAGAACAAAATAGAGCAATCACAGACACAGAACACAACACCACAAATACAGAGGTTCACCCAAAACCGGG
The DNA here is from genome assembly GCA_039513925.1 of Platanthera zijinensis. Lineage (NCBI taxonomy): Eukaryota > Viridiplantae > Streptophyta > Magnoliopsida > Asparagales > Orchidaceae > Platanthera > Platanthera zijinensis. The sequence continues at coordinate 15,785,278 of CM077083.1, forward strand.
CTACGTCCTCTCTCCCCTTCTTCTCCTCCTTCTTGTATTCACCAAAAGATTACAGGTTACAAAGGTTACAAAGATCAAAGCCGACCCTACCTACACCTTCTTCTGGACAAGAAACTACCCGAGGGAAAAACTCCCCTGAACGACGCCTCCAAACGATAAACCTCGTATACGTCTTCTTCAGGAAATACGACGCCTCCAATCTCTCTGAAATTGCTTTGCTTACCCTAATCCCCGAAAAACGGGATATAAATACTCAGGAGTAAAAAACGACTCGAACGTCGAACGCAGAACCGAGCTCGACGCTCGGGCGTCGACCGGAGGTCGACGATCTCACCCGAGGTCGACGCTCGACGCATCAGCGAAGGTCGACGCTCGACGATCCAGCGGTGGTCGACGCTCGACGATCCAGCGGTGGTCGACGCCCCAGACAGAGCTCGACGCTCGACGCACCAGCTGAGGTCGACGCTCGACGCCAGCTGAGGTCGACGCTCAAGCGTGAGCTCGACGATCGTCGACCTCTCCTCAAACAGAGGGACAAGAATGCATACAGGGGCTACTTCACACTCCCTTGCCTCTAAGCTCACTTGGGCTAACCCGGTGTGAGAAACAAGAGGCCCTGAAGTGATCCACCACCCCAACAGTTCGTCCCCGACATGTTGTTGCAATAGAAATCCACTTCGTTTGTGGATTAGGCATTGTGGATGAAACCATAATCGCGACCGGTGGTCTGATTTGGTGATGTTGCAGACGTACACTATAGGGATCTTGCTAGAAATCAGATCGCGGCGAAGACGCCGTTTGCGATGCCCTCCTTTTTCGTGCGAGAATGAATGGTGATTTAGGGTGGAAAGGATATGATTGCTAAATGTTTTGCGAAGGCGTGACGTTGTCTCTGTAGTCAGCTGGCTAGCCCGTGACGTTGCAAGTCACGCATGGAGAGTGTCTCAGCAAGACAAGTCCCCTTCTATGGAAATTGATGAGAACGTCAAGCTTTTGGACAAGCCTGGACGATGAAGCCAACGAGCGGGAAGGGTCAAGCAAGGGTTCATAACATCGGTTTGTTTGTGTGACGACGGAACTGACGTGAGAGTCAGAGCTTGCAGGCAAGCCTGGGTGTTGGGACTCATGAGCGGGTGGGGCCTACACAAGAGTTCCGTGTTGCGGTTTGAACGCCGACGAGAGAAATTGAAAGTACCAGTGTGAATGATGTGATGTAATGATGTGTGATGATATGCTAGCATCAGACTGGTGGTTCCTTCAAAAAATTGTTCTGGATCGAAATATATCACAAATGAAAAGAGTATCCTAATAATCCACTGTGAAAATAAAACATGACCAATTAGACACCTTCCTACTCATGTAATATTTCAGCCTTATCTCAAGCTCTAATCCACCGATGGACTAAAAAATCAATACAAAGAAGTCATGATTCATAATATACTTTTTTTTTCCCTACTTCTTTTTTGACGAGATTTTCAACAATCAAATTAACACACTTTTAAATTCAAGACAAAGCAGTCATGTCCTTTTTATATAACTATTATTATTAGTATTATTGTATTATATATATATATATATATATAAGTATTATATTAGGCTATTAGCACATGTCAATCAGTCAATAATTGCAGGCCGTCTCCGAGAAGACCGCAGCTCTCCCTTCAACTTAACTTTTACTACCGGCGGCTCATCCAAGCAGCGTGACTCACCAACCCCACCACGTGCATGCCCGGCGTTCTCCAAAACTAGCATCCTATACTCTTCATTATACTAGAAATAATTTCGTACCTATAACTAGTGATAGTCATGCGTAAAAAGCTCGGCCTGAAAAAGTCCGCCCGCCCGACCCGGCCCGGCAAAAGCCCGGCTAGGGCCGTGCTTGGGCCCTTACTGGGCCCCCATTTTTGTAGTTTGCCCGGCCCGGGCCTGGCAAAGCTTAGGCGTCGGGCTAGACTGAGCCCGACACCTTGACTGGCAAGAACCCCGGTGTGGGATTTTAATCCGGTCTAATCATAGGCGGGATTAATCCCGCCTATTTAGGCGGGCCGGCCTAAAGGGCCTTACCGGACCCCTCTTTGAGAGGGAGCCCGAGCCCGGCCCGGCCCGGCCCGGTTCACACTGAGCCCGGGTCAAGCCCGGCTGGCAAAAAGCTCGGTCCCGATCGGGCCGGCCCGATCGAGCTTTTTGCCCATGACTGCCTATAACGCACTTAATTTCGCTTTTGTAAAAGCAAATACAGCCATATAATTTGTGATTAATTTTAAAGGTATGAATTTTTTGTTAAAATATACAATAGTACCACAATTCAAAAAATTCAATATGGTTAAAAACTTAAAATCACTATCTTTCAACTGTATTTACATACCAAATTGTTTCCCGTAGGAGTAACCCATAAAGAGGAGGATTCGGATTCCTTGGAGTTCGTACGGAGAAGTTCAGGGTGCAGTTCGATCTAAAGAGGAAAATAGGAAAGAACCGTAGGTGGTCTGATCAACGATAGAAAAAACACCATAAAGAAAAATCCGACCGTATTTCGTGAATCATCGGATTATACGATCGGACGGCTCACAGCTCTGGATGACTCATAAGTCCAACCTAAGTTTTTTGCATTATATATACTCTCCGATGGGGAGATCCAGACTCCAACCACGAGCACGCATAAATATTAAGCATCTCTTTTCGGGCTTCCATGGCGGGAGAGGTGTCGGAGGTGGTTTCAGTGCCGGTGACGCCGGTGGTGTCGACGCCACCGTCGATGATGCACTCGCCGGCCATGCCTGGCAGGTCTCCGGCGAGGGGAACGCCGCTGGGGAGCCCGCTGAGAAAGGCAGTTAAGAACATAAAGGGATATTTGGAGGAGGTGGGCCACATCACGAAGCTGGACCCACAGGACGATTGGCTGCCGATCACCGAGTCCAGAAACGGCAACGCCTACTACGCCGCCTTTCACAACCTCTGCTCCGGCATCGGCTTTCAAGCACTCGTGCTTCCCGTTGCCTTCGTCTTCCTCGGCTGGTAATTTCACCTTAATTTCCCCCACTAATTAAACTCCGGCGAACTTAATGTATTAATTTATTTTTATAATATAATTAAACCCGTTGTTTATGAAAAAGCTAATCATTAAAGATTAAGGGTTTACTTGGCCCCCCGGTGGCTGGCAAAGACGGCGGGTGGAGAAGCGGGGATCGAAGCGGAGGAAGATGGCGGCTTTTCCTCCTTGGTGCGAGAGGAGACGCGGCAAACGCCTGTCGAGGCCATTTGGTAACCCGATGTCCGGGCGGCGTGTGCGGGAAACGCTCGGCGAAAACATTAAACCAAATAAACCCTAAAAAGAACTGATTGATTAGAACTGTTTGAGAAATAGTAAAGAAAGAGGTGCATGCAGATTGTTTGAATTGTTTGTGTATATATGCAGAACTAATAGAGCAAAGCTTGCATAAACTTGAGCCTCATTTCGGAGGGTTTTTTTCTTTTTCTTTTTTTTTGAAAAACGTCATCGTTCATAATATTGTGATTATTTTATTTTCAGTGAAAAATACAGCTCATTCAAAAAGAGTTATTTTGTCATCCATTCCTAAAACAAACATAATATTATGGACGGTGACGTTTTCCAAAGAACGAAAAGAAAAAAAAGCCCTCCCAAATAGGGTTGTTATCAGGACGACAAGCTGCATGATCTTCCTTGATCGCAATTGAATCATAACTATGACACTGTTTGTGAGCCCGTAATGAAAATTGCAATTACCATTTTTTTTTGAAAATATCATAATTATAGGTTGCATCTCTCTTATTTTTGAAATTACAAAAACCTCCCCAATAAATTTACAATTCACAAAATCGATCCCCAAAAATATCTCCAATAAATTTTTAAGGACATATTTTTGTGCATAGATGTTATGAGATGTACTCTTACGTGCAGTCTTGCCCAAAAAACCGGGAGGGCTGGGTTTGCCGGGCCCAAGCTTTTACCACCCGGGTTCAAGCCCAGGCCTGATTTTAGCCGGGCTCGAACCTCCACTCCAAGAGAGAGCCCGCCAAGGCCCCCAAAGTCGGATCAGGCTGGCCCAATCAAATGGCCCCATTTTGCGGAGATGAACACGAGCCTAGCAAACCGCTGCCCTACTTGTGTCTCCGATAATTTTTTTTAAATCATCACCCATACCTATAATCTTAATTAAAATATATTGTCCCAACGGAATTATGAATTTTTTTGGGCATATTTTCACCAAGTATAGTTTAATTTATGCTACTATTTAACCTTGGTTAAATTTTCCTCTTTATTTTTGTAAACTTTATTATTATTAATAAAAACTAATGAGTAAACAAATACAAAATGAAAAAAAAAAATGCAGGAAATGGGGGATTGTGTGCTTGACCTTGGCCTTCATCTGGCAGCTCTATACACTCTGGCTACTCGTCCAGCTTCACGAAATTGTCCCCGGAATGCGCTATAGCAGATACCTTCAGCTCGCGAACGATGTTTTCGGTAACCCATCAATCTCTAAAATCCTTTCAGCACTGTGATTTTTTTTTCGTGCACCCGACACTCACACCTCTATGTGCCATGATCAATTTTAAGTACTAAATCACATTGTTCGACTATTAATTTTTCTTACAAAAACGATCACAAAATATTAATTTTGATATTTTTACAATCATTTTAAGTTTCAAATTATTCATATTTTAATTATTACTGAAGTTCCATAAAATCTTTCATTACGATCGTAAAATGATATTTTGATCGGAAAATGATAATACGATCGTATTTTTTCAGTAATAATCTGAATATAGATAATTTAGTACTTAAAATTACCTTAAAAATAATAACTTTAATATTTTGTATTTTTTAATTTGTAAAAAAAAGCAAAAATAATTCCCTAACACTACTGACTAACCAATTATTTTGTGAAGAAAATGACTCATGTCTTTATCATTAATTGCAGGAAAAAAACTGGTAAATCTGTTAGCATACCTCCCCATCATGTACCTTTCGGCCGGCATATGCTCCGCAATCATCATCGTCGGCGGCGGGAGCATGAAGCTCTTCTTCGACATCGTGTGCGGCGCCACGTGCCACTCGAAGCCGCTCACTGCAGTGGAGTGGTACCTCGTCTTCACTTGCATGGCCGTCATCATCGCGCAGCTCCCCAACCTCAATTCCATCGCCGGCGTCTCCCTCGTCGGCGCCATCACCGCCGTTTCCTACTGCACCACCATCTGGGTAGTCTCGGTTGGGCGGGGCCGGCTTTCCGGAGTTTCTTACAGTCCCCTACATGAGGGCTCTAGCATTGATAGAGCCCTTAGCAAAATCAATGCTCTCGGCATCATTGTTTTTGCCTTTAGAGGTCACAACCTCGTGCTAGAGATCCAGGTATATTATTTGGAAACTGCCATTCAGAATCTGTGCATATATCGTATGCGGGGGGACTGCACCGTTTAGTGGCACTTCCAAAAACTGCGAGTGTATTCATCTCGCGCACGCATCTCGGCGCGAGTGCTGATGCACTGGCAGCCATTGGATGGCGCACTGTAAGGTGCAGTACAACACCCCCCTTTTCCCGTATATTAATCCCTACACTTTTCATTTGTTTTAAATTGGCCTATATTTACTCCCCCGTTAGTTTTTCGATGGAAAAGTATGATGTGTCATTTATTAAGGGCACCCTTTATTAAGGGTGCCATTATTAATCTCATTTTGCCTTGAAATAACTCCAACACCCCCCCCCCCCCCCCCCATAAACCCTACATTGGAGCCAGTTCGACAACACCCTACATTGGAGCCAGTTCGACAACATGAAAAATTTAGGGACTGATATCTCATTTTTGCCTGGACCGTAATTCCAAACCAGTATTGAATAGCAATCTGAATCTAACCATCATTGATTGTTAGCTGATTGAATTTGATCTGCTTCTCTGAACAGGCGACGATGCCGTCGACTCTGAAGCATCCATCTCAGATCCCTATGTGGAGGGGAATGAAGGTCGCCTATCTCATCGTCGCGTGCTGCTTATACCCCATCGCAATTGGGGGTTTCTGGGCCTACGGAAATCAGGTTTGTTGAAGAAGAAGAAAATCTCGATTCTCGCATATCATCATCGTCGTCATAGTTAACAATCCCTTCGTTCTAATGTTCAATTGCTTACAGATACCGTCGAGCGGAATCCTGCAAGCTCTGTACCAATTCCACGGCGCCGACACTTCGAGGTTGATTCTCGGCCTAACGGCGATGCTCGTTGTCATCAACTGCCTCAGCTCGTTCCAGATTTACGCGATGCCGATGTTCGACAACATGGAATCAGGGTACACCAGCAAGAAGAACAAGCGCTGCCCGCGATGGCTGCGGTCTGCATTCCGAGCAATCTTCGGGGCCATGGCGTTTCTGATAGCGGTGGCGTTTCCGTTCCTATCGGATCTGGCCGGACTAATGGGGGGCGTGTCGTTGCCGGTGACGTTGGCTTTCCCCTGCTTTATGTGGGTTTTGGTGAGGAAGCCGGAAAGGTTTGGCGCGGCTTGGTATTTGAATTGGGTGCTGGGCGGGTTGGGGATGGGGCTGAGCGCAGTGCTGGTTATCGGAGGTGTGTGGAGGCTGATAGATTCCGGTCTCAAGTTTCACTTCTTCAAGCCCCAGTGATTGTTTTAGGGTATAAAAAATAGAGTAGGGCTTTATTTGGGGGGACTTATTTTCACCGGTCAAGCGGTTACGATCTCATCAAACGGATCTTAATTAAGGTCCGATTCATGCGATCGTAACCGCTTGACCGGTGAAAATAAGTCCCCCCAAACGGAGCCTAATGCTGCAGGCTGCTTTTGATTTTATGCAGGTCAAAAATTTGTTCATGCATGTCACATTTTATATCTAGTCCATACTTAAAAAATTAATTTCTGGGTTTCCTCCCAGGGAGTACCGTACGACATTTTGTGTAGCTTTATTTGAGAATATTACTCTTTTATTGTAAATTTATGCAACAATCTAATTTATATTTTTGAATCAATGAATTGAATATTTTAATCAGTGAGAAATAAGGTTGGTTAGAATTTATTATTTTTAAAAAATTAGAATCATTTTAATTTTTTCAACGGTATGTTTTTGTTGAAGGCTTTAAGCCCCAATTTGATAGATTGGATAAAATTAGAAATGAAAATATCAGGGATAAGACAGGAGTAACACCAATTGCAGTGAAGATGTGAGAAGCTCGTCTAAGATGGTTTGGACGTGCAAAGGAGACCATTAGAGGCACCTGTCACACGTTGTGAGAGTCTAGCCACTAGGCATGTTAGAGGAGGGAGGGGTAGACCAATAAAGACTTGAAATGAAGCTATAAAGAAAGACATGTTGTTCTTATGTATTAGTGAGATTATGACAAAAAATAGGGCACAATGGCGACAGAGTCCATATAGCCGACCTCACTATAGTGAAATAAAGGTTTGAGTGTGTTGTTGTATGTTTTTGTTTAGACTTTAGATATAAAATTTTCACTTGAACAATATTATATGATTTAAGGTTTTTTGCATATTTAAAATATGCCCATAAATGATAAATGAACTAAAATGTTTCCAAAATTTAAAATTTCATGTACAAATTTTACTTATAAATTTTTTTTAGCATATTTAAAATAAATTTACTCATTTGGTTCAAAAGTAAAAATCTCTTTTACACAAATCACTGACAACATTAAAAAAATATGTTTGGTGTGGTCTGTTTGTGGCTCAAGGTATATGAGGCTTGCGGAGCTGTCTTAATCCGTTGAGCAATCAAGCGTGTGAACAGTCAGAAATGCACAGAACAGTGAGAGAGGGAGAGATAGAGTCTTTTTACGTGAAAAACTCGTAATCCAGGTGAAAAATCTTGAGGTCGATTTGGTGTCGACTTAACTTCCACTAGATAGAATTTGTTTACAAGGTTTGGGAGGAAGGCGAGAGTCACAGACCGCTACTCGCTACAACTTTGAGAAGAGAGAGGCGGAAGACGCTCGGAGAGTAACAGGGCTCTGCTCGTTCGCCTTGCAGTCTTGTTCCTTTGTGCGAGGGGAGCGTGTGATCTCGAGCACGTTGGCGGGCTTGAACTGCTGGCTCTGAGAAGGTCTGCAGTTCGCTCCGACAACACGCGGACAGTCAAAGGCAGAGGGCAACTGTTGTAGTTTCTAAAACCTTCGAAGTGCCCAACGAAGCTCGAGGGTGGCTTTGATGGTCAAGACAAACTTTAGTGGAGATCATGCTGAGAGGGAGAGAGGAAGAAGAGAGAGAAAGAGAAAGTGCGAGGGAAAATTCGGAGTGGAGAGAATTTGAAAATGAAGGGGCTCGGGGTTTTATTAAATTTTGTCTCAATTTTGTCTCAATTCGGAGTAAGAGAGGGAGAGAGAGAATTTGAAAATGCTGAGAGGTAGTTTTATTAAATTTTGTCTCAATTTTGTTTACATAAATTTAATTATTAAGGGTTCTTAGAATTTACTTTAATTAGAAATTGAAATCAGGTCATTTGTAGCAGTGTAGCTCCTTGTAGGGCAATTCATGCGGGGCTGGTCCTTAGAGTAGGACAACAACTATTTTCTTAATAACTTTTAATTGGCGAAGGAGAATGACTTGAAATTTAGGTCATGTACGAATATACCATAGATACACCTACAGTGCAAAAATGAGAATTTTTGGACAATATTTTCGTATGATTTTATGAAAAATATGTTTTTTTATATAAATATTATATTTTGAAGAATAATAATTATTTTAAGTCCAAATTTTGGTGAGAGATCACTAGGGAGGTATAAGGCCCTGCTAATAATTTCAGGTCCATTGGACCTTAGTAGGTTGATGAACCTGCTTTGCATGTGGTTGTGTTATATGAGTAGGGTACAATTAGCCAAAAGAGAAAAAATGGGGATTGAGGCCCATCAGACATGTAGGATGCCCATGGAGCTTGAGAATGGACTTATGATGATGAAATACACCATCCAAAGTGAGATTAGGGTTTTTGGAACAAACCCTAAGCCCTAACCGTTGTAGTATAAATACATTTATAGTGCCGCCCGGCAGAAGTCATCATCTTCTCTCTTCTCTCACAGGTACTGCCAAGCAGGAGTCGCATCAGGCCTCGATTGTTGAAACCGGAAAATCGGTCTCTGGGAAGGGGTGGCCGCGCACCTACTTCGCTCCTGCAAGAAAATGACAAGAAAAAAGAAGAACCAAGGACTAGACCATGGGCCCGGCGTGGAGGTCCCACCACACACCCGGAAGATCTTAGAGCGCTTCCCCTCCTTAGCCAAGTGTCGGGCTAAGGTACCTTAGAAAGCGCTAGTAGGCCTGAGAATTAGTAAGCATGCCTTCTGAGGTACCCCTTGAGTCCTATTTATAGGAAAAGATGGTCTGCCAATATACAACCTTCACTGTTCTCGAGGACTACAGGCAGACCAAAGGGGGCAACATGGTAAAAGTATGTCATGGCCAAGATGCGAGCTGGACCTGAGGTAGCATTCGCTCGGCAGGGGGCCTGACTCGCCTCGCCATGGGCCTAGGCGAGCACGTACTCGGCAGGCTATGCTCGACTATCGCCGAGCTCGGCTCGACTACCGCCGAGTTCCAACGGAAACGGGGCTCGGCACGACGATCGCCGAGCTCCAACAGAAACTGAGCTCGACATGGAGATCGTCGAGCTCAGTTCGACTACCATCGAGCCCTGTTCCATTACCCGAGCTCGGTCTCGGCACGCCGGGCTCCGTTCGGCCATCGTCAAGCTCGGCTCGACTAACGTCGAGCTCGTCTCGGCTATTACCGAGCTCGGGCTCGGCATGCTGGGTTCATATTGCGGTCTGAGCCGACCGGTTTAACTCCTGTCGACCACTCGCTGGATACGGGGTTGTACATAATCCCCGCTCTTTGCGAGGTTGGGACAAGCTCGGAAAGAAACATCCAACCTCATAGAATCCTGCGAGTGCGACAGGGGCAAAAAGGAATCTTCTGGTAGGCCCCACAGGTAGCTATATATATGTACCCCTGCGCATCTAGCTGACCTTTGCCCTTCCCCAAATTCTATCAAGATGCCGCTCCCCAAGGAAGTCCTAGAGTGACTCGCACGTTCCCGCGAGGAGATCGCTGCTCAGGCCGCGGGACTGACCAACCTAGAGGCCCCTGCTCGCCGCTTTGCGGATTTCGGCTCGGCCAAGCGGGCAAAACCCTTTCCACCGGGGGCCGAACCCATTCTGGCCGACTTTACTGCCGCCTTGGGGAACGGGGTCGGTTCCTCCAACCAGCCGGTTCTTGGTTCTTCCACTAAAAATCTCGTGGAACTATCTTCCGACTAGGAGAATAGCGGCGAAGCATCCACCCCGCGGGCCAAAAGTATTCCTGACAGCTCGCCAAAACAGGATCCTGAGGTCAAGGAGCCGGGCTCGCAGGAACTGGCGTCGCCGAGTCGTCTCCCTTCCCGGCAACCCTCCCCTGGGTCCATTGTCACAACCCGCATTTTTCTCACTATATTTTAAATCAGAGTAAGAGAAAATCTACGCGCTGTGATGCCACGTCGAGCAGGGGATAACTGCCGACGTTCAGGCGACACTCCAAATCCTTACAAATCATGACTTAATTGATTATAAAAACTTGATTAATTTATTGGCCGTATCCCTCGGCTCGGTGGACCAAGGAGTCCACGGTTTCAAAACTGATTTTTTTATACGTAGCGGAAAATACTTCATTTATGACAACATCCTAAATGAGCGCATAAGTGATCCCGAAGGACCCTTACGCTGAACCAAAACTCTAGTTTTAATTTATACATATATAGAAAAAAAATCATTTGTTATACGTAATTAAGAAAGTACGCTAAGTGAGTTCTTTTTAGAAATCATGCTGATCATGCTTTATATACATAATATGGTTTTACTTTTATAGTTTTAAAATAGCTAGCAACCTAACATAAAACTTCCCAGAGCAAGTAAACTAAGTCCCCAAAAACAGGGTAGCAGTAAAAGTAGACATATCCAGTGCAAAGGTAAAAAAAAACTACCAGGGGCGTCACATACGACAATAACCCACTGGCAAGTACACAAGTCTGTAGGAAGACAGTAAAACTACCTCACTATGACTCAAGAGAGTCTCAACAGCCAACAGAAAGGAAACCTCCAACAGCACCACAGCAAGCCACCTACTAGCTACTGTCCTGAACCTGAGGCATTCAGAAAAGTAGAACACCTCAGAGCAAGGAAAAAGGAATGCAAGTGCTAAAAAGAAAAGTAAGGTAAAAACAGGTAAAGTGAAGTAAAGAGAGTACAACTAGAGTAGAACAACAATGCCCAAGGAAGGGCGAAAAGCAAACCTGCACCAGGTGCGGGTAAACAGCAACTACTCTGCCTAACAACCCGCAGAGTCAACATGGCCATGATGCCAAAATGCTGCAACACCTACGGAAGAAACGCCTAACATCCTAAACTGTGAGAGGCGGCAGTAGCAAAAACAAGAAACTTGGAATCAGGTTGAAAGCGTTCCAAATCGCGCAACCACTAATTCCGAGTCAACAAATTGCTCAAGGGTTGACACGTGAAGGCACAAAAGACCCATCACTCACTTGCCCAGAAAACTACTCGGGTCAAGGTAAAGAGTGTGGTCAAGGCTACATCACGCCACACAACCCCTAAAAGAGCCATCCACCACCACTACTGACCACAACCCACGATTCGGCCTTCGAAAAGTAACAGCCGACAAGGGACTCTCGATACACGAGCAAAACACTCGGGGAGATATCAACGCTAAGGGATTAGTCGTTGCGATTACGCAACGCCGCTGCGAGTGAGTACACTCACTCGATCCTAAGCCTAGCGTACGAGCACCGACATTGGGTCGCACGATTACTAGACGCACGTCCATAGACCGTGCGTGCACAATTCACACCTAAACGCCTCAAATAAGGCAAATAGGAAAATCCCAACACCCTAAACATACACCTAGACCTAAACATAAACCCAACTCTAGGCTAACCCACACCTACGCTAAACATCTACCGCGACGCCGTCCTAGAACGGGAATCTACTAGCGGGAGGGTAAAAGCCTAAATTTTTAACGCGGTTTCCAATGGGGATAAGGGTTAGGAACGTTCAAATTCGTGGCGTAAAAGCATGAAATTAGAGTAATTAGCAAGAAAATTGAGAGACAAATAGGCCAAACGGCGAAAAGGGGAGAAACACTTGCCTTGCTAAATCACCAAAAATTTCGCCGGCACAACGGCGCTATGGCGGACGCCCAAGAGCACGAAAAGCTCCAACAAATACCAAATCCACCTAAGATTGCATCTAAACATGAAAAGGAGAACAAGGAATTCCAAAAAAAGAAATCCAAAACGAAATCCAAATGGAAATCATGGAGGAATGACGAATAGAATACCTCGGAGCGAAGCTCTCGGCGAGGGGAACACGGATCCGGGCTCGGATCGGGAAGGGGAGGCCGGGGCTGCCGGCGGCGGGCGGCGGAATGGCCGGCTAGGGCTTCGCCTCCTCTCTTCCGCTCGGCTGCTACAGGGATGGAAAAAAAATGGGGGCCGACGGTTATAAATTTACGGGAGAGGGAGAGATGTAACCCTATGCAATGGGTTAAATTAAAGGGTTTAATTAAATTTAAATTTATTTGGCTGGAGGGGGGGGGGGGGGGGGGGGGTTCGGGCATTTGGGATGGGAAATAAATCCCAACACTATGCACTAATTTAAGTTATAAATAATACCATTAACACTAACGTAATACTTAATCTAATCAAATAACCTAATATAAACCACTTATACTATTAATTAACAACCTAATTCTAACTCATATAATTAAATCTAATCCAACTACCTTCACTAACCCTAATTAACTAAACACTAAAACCAACGTGACTGACACGAACGCCGTCACGCACGCGCAAACATACTCAATCCCGCATGCACGCACACGCACGCACGCACACGCGTGCACGAGCACGTACATGTGTATTTACGCACCGGCACGCCCAATTCGCGCTTTATGCTAAAAAAAAATGCGTAATAATTATTTATATACGCTTACAAAAAAAGGAATGACGACCCGCTAACGAGCGACCGTCGAAACGACGCGAACAAGCGACGTTCTCAGATTTCGACCAAACTTGCACCGTAGCTAAACACTCGGGCTACGAACACAGCGACGAATTCGAAAACGACCTCCGACGATCAAACACTCGGGCTAACACCGCCCGAAGCCAAAACACGAGGATTCCCTGAAAAACTCAACCGGGCCTCCAAAACAGACACCGACTAGCTGGGGAACCCCGCAAACAGGCTAAACCTCTAAGAACACATAACGAGGTACTCTAACAACGGCTCGAGACGGAAAACGTCAACGTAACGCCGAAAAAGGATTTAAATAAATCGCCGAAAATTCGGGGGCGTTACAGTCACTCCCCCTAACAAAAAGTTTCGTCCCGAAACTTTGCGAACACTACTTCTACAATAGAAGGAAAGAAACAAACTACTAGAAAGGGAACGTACCCGACAACTCAGGGGAACAAATGAGGGTGAGCCTCCCTCATAGCCGACTCTAGCTCCCAAGTCGCGCTCTCCAAATCCTGATTCTTCCAAAGAACCTTCACCATAGGAATAGACTTCGTCCGCAACACTCGAGCTTGAGCATCCAAAATGCGGACCGGCACCTCGACGTACGAGAGATTAGGCTCCAACTGGGGCACAGCATCCAAGACTTGCCCACTGCTCCGCACACACTTCCGCAACTGGCTCACATGAAAGACATTATGAACCCCGGGAAGCTAGCTGGCAGATCCAGCCTATAAGCAGCCACACCAATACGCTCCAAAATCCTGAACGGGCCCACAAATCTCGGATCCAACTTCCGATTCCTGCCAAACCTCTTCACTCCTACCATCGGAGACACCTTCAAGAAGACCAAATCATCCACTGAAAACTCCAAATCGGACCTACGCCGATTGGCGTTCTTCTCATACCTCTCCTGAGCAACTCGAAGCTTCTCCCGAATAAGTTTCACGGAAACCTCCATCTCTTCGAGTGCATCAGGACCCAAAACAGGCCTCTCACCGGCCTCGGCCCAAAACAAAGGGGTTCTGCAGCGCCTCCCATACAACGCCTCGAAGGGAGCCATCTGTAGGCTCTCTTGGTAGCTGTTGTTGTAGGCAAATTCCATGAGCCGCAAACGCTCATCCCAAGCACCTCCATGATCAAGAATATAGCACCGGATCATATCCTCCACAATCTGATTCACACGCTCGGTCTGCCCGTTGGTCTGCGGATGGTAAGCTGTGGAATACCTCAAATCAGTGCCCAAACCCTCCTGCAAACTCCTCCAGAAACGAGATGTAAACCGAGAGTCTCGATCTGAAACGATGCTAACTGGAACACCGTGCAATCTGACGACCTCATCCAAATACAACTCAGCAATCTTTTTCATCGAGTAATCGATCTTATAAGGTACGAAGTGCGCACACTTCGTCAATCGGTCCACGATCACCCAAACAGAATCAAACCCTCTCGGAGATCTCGGTAAGCCTGTGATGAAATCCATCGAGATGCTTTCCCACTTCCAAGTCGGGATCTCCAAAGGTGCCAATTTGCCACCAGGCCTCCCATGGTCGGCCTTCACCCGCCTGCAAGTGTAACACTCCGAGACAAAACGAGCTATATCACCCTTCATCCCATACCACCAGGCGATCTGCTTCAGATCATGGTACATCTTCGTAGATCCCGGGTGGTAGGAAACACTGGATCCGTGAGCCTCTTTGCAAACCAATACTCTGATGTCTCCAACTGCGGGGATGCAAAACCTGCCGCGGTACTTCAAAGTACCCGCCTCGTCGATGGAGAAATCTGGCAACTCTCCCCTCTCAGCCCTGAGGTACAAGTGCAACAAATCCGGATCCTCTTTCTGATGCAATCTGGTGAGAGAAATCCATGACGGCTCTGCCACTACCAAACTGCTCTGCAACTCACAGCGTCCTGCGGTGATATCCATCAATAGAAACTCCTCCACTAAACGATCCGCGGTGAGATTGAAGACTTTCCCCGTCTTCCGGCTCAAGGCGTCGGCCACCACATTGGCCTTGCCCGGATGGTACTGAATCTCAACATCATAATCAGCCACATACTCAAGCCACCGCCGCTGGCGCAAATTCAGCTCCTTCTGAGTGAACACGTACTTCAGGCTCTTATGATCGGTAAAGATCCTGCACTGGGCCCCATAAAGTAAGTGTCTCCACAGCTTCAAGGCAAAAATCACCGCTGCGAACTCGAGGTCGTGCGTAGGATAGTTCCGCTCATGAATCTTCAACTGACGAGACCCATATGCGAGCACCTTCCCCTCCTGCATCAACACGCCACCGAGTCCAACGCGCGAGGCATCCACATAAACGTCATAGTCCTGTCCCTCCGCCGGTAAGGTCAACACAGGGGCAGAACATAACCTGCTCTTTAGCTCCAGAAAGGCCTCCTCGCACTTATCACTCCAAACGAACGCCGTATGCTTCTGCGTCAGCTTTGTCAAGGGCGCTGCCAAGGTAGAAAAGCCCTCGACGAATCTTCTATAATAGCCGGCCAACCCCAAGAAACTCCTGATCTCCTTGGGTGTGCTCGGCCTATGCCAATCCATCACTGCCGAGATCTTCTCCGGGTCCACTGAAATACCATCTTTGTTCACCACATGACCCAGGAAAGAAACCTGAGGCAACCAGAACTCGCATTTGCTCAGCTTGGCATACAACTGATGATCCCTCAAGGCGGATAACACCAACCGCAAATGCTGATCATGCTCCGCCGCATTCCGAGAATAAATCAGAACGTCGTCAATGAACACAACGACAAACTTGTCCAGAAAGTCCTTGAACACCCTGTTCATCATGTCCATAAATGCTGAAGGCGCATTGGTCAGCCCAAAAGACATGACCAGGAACTCGAAATGACCATGCCTCGATCGGAAAGCCGTCCGTGGAACATCCGACTCTCGGATCCTAAGCTGATGGTAACCCGAACGGAGGTCTATCTTCGAAAACACTGAACTGCCACGCAACTGATCAAATAGGTCGTCGATTCTGGGCAGTGGATACCTGTTCTTGATGGTGACTTTGTTCAACTCTCTATAGTCGATACAAAGGCGCATCGAACCATCCTTCTTCTTCACAAAGAGAACCGGAGCACCCCAGGGCGACGAGCTCTGCCTTATGAAGCCCTTCTCCAATAACTCATCAAGCTGAGTACGAAGCTCCTCCAGCTCTCGCGGGGCCATCCGATACGGCGCCTTGGCAATCGGACGCGTACCAGGCTCCAAATCAATCACGAACTCCACATCCCTGTCTGGAGGAAGACCGGGAAGATCGCTAGGAAACACGTCAGGAAACTCTCGCGCAACCGGAATCTCATCCAAAAGCGGCACACTGCTAACAGTCCCCAACACTGAGACTAAACAAGCAAAACAGCTAGCAGGAAAAACCCTCTGAGCACATACCGCAGAAATCGCAAGAGAGTCCCGACGCGAATCACCGAAAACACTCCCGGGCTGACCGCTGTCCTTTCTGAAATCCAAGCGCTTTCCCCTGCACTGAATCACTGCATCATATCGGGACAACCAGTCCATACCCAGGATGACATCGAAATCCTCTAAGTCCAACACTTTCAGATCAGCCTTGGCCAGATAATCCCCCAACAAAATAGGGCAGTCCAGAATGCCCTGATCTGATATCACGGATTCACCCGAGGGGAACTTGACGCTAAAGGCACCACCAACACGATCAAGAACCCACTGGCACCGCTCGACAAAGGCCCTAGCCACAAAGGAGTGGGTAGCACCTGAGTCAAACAGAACACGGGCCCAGCGGTTCCTTACCTTAAATTTCCCTATACACAAACAAAATATTAAACGCACAAGCAATTAACAAAACAATAGCAACACTAAAACTGCTACAACAGAGAAAGTCAAGCGAGGGGGGGGGGGGTTACCTGAAATGACCTGCGTCGAAGTCTCAGCCTCCGCTGAAGATACCACATTCAGCTTCCCTTTACCCTTGTCCACCGGCTGAGGCGGAGGTAAAGCCTGAAGCGGAACAGCATGAAGAGCGGACTGAACCTGAGGGCACCTCGACTTAATATGGCCCTTCTGGCCACACTGGTAGCAAACACGATCCTTGGACCAGCACTGAGCAGCCTCGTGACCGGGTCGCTTGCAGACAGGACAAGGAACATCCCTCCTCGGAGCACTCTGGATAGCATGCACATGCTCCTTCTTCTGGACCCTTGCCCTCTTGAAGCACCTCTCAGCTGGGTGGCCCGGATGGCCACAGAAACTGCACACTACCTTGCTCTTCTTCTCAGAAGCAGCACCAAGAACCTGGGGACCCTTTTCCTCAACTGACCTCCTCTTCTCGTTTCTCGCCTGCTGTCCACGCTGCTTCGCGTTCTCGATAGCCTCAACCTTCAAAGCGGCCTCAACTGCCCCTGCAAAAGTCACCGCTCCGTGGGCGACCGCTAGCTGCTGAACGTCGCTCCTCAGGCCACCAAGAAACCGCTTCACCCTGTCCTCCTCGGAGCTCACCAAGCTAGGACCAAAGCGACTGAGTTTGCTAAACTCAATCTCATAATCGCTGACGGAGAGCTGCCTCTGCTTCAGATGAATAAAGTCATTCATCAGTCTGTCTCGCTCTACTGACGGTAGAAACTTCCTCATCAGGATCTCTTTGAAGGATGCCCAAGTACATCCTCCCACCATGCCTTCCTTCTCTCGCATCCACCAGCTCTTCGCTAGCCCCTTCAGCTGATAGGCGGCTAACATCACCTTCTGGTCCTCAGTCACCCCAGAGTAATGGAACATCTCCTCCATGGTGATCATCCAGTCATCCAGTACCATAAAGTCCGCCTTACCATCGTAGGTAGGAGGTCGCAGCCGCTGAAACTGGGAGATGAAAGCCATCCCGGGGGGCACCACCACTGGAGGCACGAGAGGAGCAGGAGGGGCAGGAGGGGCTAGGACAGCTGTACCCACGGCGGGGTCCTGAACTCCCGGAGTCTGACCCGCCGCTCCGGATAAAAAGGACTGCATCTGGGCCTGCAACTCCACCACCTGCCTTGATAAGGCCTCGTTACTCTGCCTCAGGCTTTCCACCATTGCATCACTCTGAGCCCCAGAAGACTCGCCCTCAGACTGGGGAGTCGACCTCGTCACTCTACGCTTCGGCGCCATCCTAAAAGAAACAAACATCACAATTATTAGAACGCACTATAACTACTAGAACGAACAACAGACACGTACAGACAATATGTACATAAATATGCTCTTCTACTGCTATATTTGCTCTGGAAATTTATTTCATTTATTAATAAAGGAAATGATATGCTTAGCCTAAGATGGTTCACCACCATCACTGACTCTTGTGCCTAGATCGGGAATGCATGAATTTATATTCTTTTTGACTCAAAAAAAATTATGTGTGTACACATGTCATCCTGCACGTCTTTAGCTTGGCGCGTTGTGCTTATGCGATGTTATGCTATGCATGATTATGCTATGCATTCTAAAAAGGCCCTAGTGCATGCCATGGCGGAGTACACATGAAAATGTTATGCATCCCATAATACATAACATTCTCATGCAACTAAAAAAGAAAACGTGCTAGTCGCATCCATGCGGTGAGGTTATGCACCCCATAATACATAACCCTCGCATGTTGCCCCTATGGTGGATCCATATACAACCACATATTATGTATCGCAAAATACATAATATGCCCCGTATACTTCATGTTATGCTTATGAGTGTAGTGCAGTGTTCGTGCTTCAGCCAAAACGTGCCGATGACATGTCGGTGTGTGTATGATATGACTCTAAACATCTAACACAAACAAAGGAAGGTTGCCCGACCAATTGTCAAGCAACCTCCCTCTGATACCAACTGTCACAACCCGCATTTTTCTCACTATATTTTAAATCAGAGTAAGAGAAAATCTACGCGCTGTGATGCCACGTCGAGCAGGGGATAACTGCCGACGTTCAGGCGACACTCCAAATCCTTACAAATCATGACTTAATTGATTATAAAAACTTGATTAATTTATTGGCCGTATCCCTCGGCTCGGTGGACCAAGGAGTCCACGGTTTCAAAACTGATTTTTTTATACGTAGCGGAAAATACTTCATTTATGACAACATCCTAAATGAGCGCATAAGTGATCCCGAAGGACCCTTACGCTGAACCAAAACTCTAGTTTTAATTTATACATATATAGAAAAAAAATCATTTGTTATACGTAATTAAGAAAGTACGCTAAGTGAGTTCTTTTTAGAAATCATGCTGATCATGCTTTATATACATAATATGGTTTTACTTTTATAGTTTTAAAATAGCTAGCAACCTAACATAAAACTTCCCAGAGCAAGTAAACTAAGTCCCCAAAAACAGGGTAGCAGTAAAAGTAGACATATCCAGTGCAAAGGTAAAAAAAAACTACCAGGGGCGTCACATACGACAATAACCCACTGGCAAGTACACAAGTCTGTAGGAAGACAGTAAAACTACCTCACTATGACTCAAGAGAGTCTCAACAGCCAACAGAAAGGAAACCTCCAACAGCACCACAGCAAGCCACCTACTGGCTACTGTCCTGAACCTGAGGCATTCAGAAAAGTAGAACACCTCAGAGCAAGGAAAAAGGAATGCAAGTGCTAAAAAGAAAAGTAAGGTAAAAACAGGTAAAGTGAAGTAAAGAGAGTACAACTAGAGTAGAACAACAATGCCCAAGGAAGGGCGAAAAGCAAACCTGCACCAGGTGCGGGTAAACAGCAACTACTCTGCCTAACAACCCGCAGAGTCAACATGGCCATGATGCCAAAATGCTGCAACACCTACGGAAGAAACGCCTAACATCCTAAACTGTGAGAGGCGGCAGTAGCAAAAACAAGAAACTTGGAATCAGGTTGAAAGCGTTCCAAATCGCCCAACCACTAATTCCGAGTCAACAAATTGCTCAAGGGTTGACACGTGAAGGCACAAAAGACCCATCACTCACTTGCCCAGAAAACTACTCGGGTCAAGGTAAAGAGTGTGGTCAAGGCTACATCACGCCACACAACCCCTAAAAGAGCCATCCACCACCACTACTGACCACAACCCACGATTCGGCCTTCGAAAAGTAACAGCCGACAAGGGACTCTCGATACACGAGCAAAACACTCGGGGAGATATCAACGCTAAGGGATTAGTCGTTGCGATTACGCAACGCCGCTGCGAGTGAGTACACTCACTCGATCCTAAGCCTAGCGTACGAGCACCGACATTGGGTCGCACGATTACTAGACGCACGTCCATAGACCGTGCGTGCACAATTCACACCTAAACGCCTCAAATAAGGCAAATAGGAAAATCCCAACACCCTAAACATACACCTAGACCTAAACATAAACCCAACTCTAGGCTAACCCACACCTACGCTAAACATCTACCGCGACGCCGTCCTAGAACGGGAATCTACTAGCGGGAGGGTAAAAGCCTAAATTTTTAACGCGGTTTCCAATGGGGATAAGGGTTAGGAACGTTCAAATTCGTGGCGTAAAAGCATGAAATTAGAGTAATTAGCAAGAAAATTGAGAGACAAATAGGCCAAACGGCGAAAAGGGGAGAAACACTTGCCTTGCTAAATCACCAAAAATTTCGCCGGCACAACGGCGCTATGGCGGACGCCCAAGAGCACGAAAAGCTCCAACAAATACCAAATCCACCTAAGATTGCATCTAAACATGAAAAGGAGAACAAGGAATTCCAAAAAAAGAAATCCAAAACGAAATCCAAATGGAAATCATGGAGGAATGACGAATAGAATACCTCGGAGCGAAGCTCTCGGCGAGGGGAACACGGATCCGGGCTCGGATCGGGAAGGGGAGGCCGGGGCTGCCGGCGGCGGGCGGCGGAATGGCCGGCTAGGGCTTCGCCTCCTCTCTTCCGCTCGGCTGCTACAGGGATGGAAAAAAAATGGGGGCCGACGGTTATAAATTTACGGGAGAGGGAGAGATGTAACCCTATGCAATGGGTTAAATTAAAGGGTTTAATTAAATTTAAATTTATTTGGCTGGAGGGGGGGGGGTTCGGGCATTTGGGATGGGAAATAAATCCCAACACTATGCACTAATTTAAGTTATAAATAATACCATTAACACTAACGTAATACTTAATCTAATCAAATAACCTAATATAAATCACTTATACTATTAATTAACAACCTAATTCTAACTCATATAATTAAATCTAATCCAACTACCTTCACTAACCCTAATTAACTAAACACTAAAACCAACGTGACTGACACGAACGCCGTCACGCACGCGCAAACATACTCAATCCCGCACGCACGCACACGCACGCACGCACACGCGTGCACGAGCACGTACATGTGTATTTACGCACCGGCACGCCCAATTCGCGCTTTATGCTAAAAAAAAATGCGTAATAATTATTTATATACGCTTACAAAAAAAGGAATGACGACCCGCTAACGAGCGACCGTCGAAATGACGCGAACAAGCGACGTTCTCAGATTTCGACCAAACTTGCACCGTAGCTAAACACTCGGGCTACGAACACAGCGACGAAGTCGAAAACGACCTCCGACGATCAAACACTCGGGCTAACACCGCCCGAAGCCAAAACACGAGGATTCCCTGAAAAACTCAACCGGGCCTCCAAAACAGACACCGACTAGCTGGGGAACCCCGCAAACAGGCTAAACCTCTAAGAACACATAACGAGGTACTCTAACAACGGCTCGAGACGGAAAACGTCAACGTAACGCCGAAAAAGGATTTAAATAAATCGCCGAAAATTCGGGGGCGTTACATCCATAGTCATGGGGAGAGGCGCCGGGGTTATCCCTGTCCCCGGCTACCAACTTGCCCCTCAGGAACTGCAGGGGCGTGGCAAGGACCTGCGCCACTTCTCTCCTCGCGCTAACCCAGAGGAGCCAGTCTCGCGCGGTAAGTTTTCAACTTTACTCTTCTGTTCCGGGGGTATTCGCTTTTCTGACCGTCTTTTAGTTCTTCATTCAGAACTTCTTGGCCGGACGGAGGACGGCGAGTCCGTGGATCGACCTCCTTACTCGCCCCTCCCTTCTCCAAGCGCCCTGGACGCCTTCCTGGACTCCGAACTGGGTAGTCCTGAACGTGCGAAACGAGAGCGGAAGGTTCTCAAGAAGCTGGTGCGCGAGCTCCACGACCTGCGGAAGGACAACAACAGGCTGCAGTGGGAGTGCTCGCGTCTCGCGGACGGTGCTGGAGTCAGCTTGGCGTTCGAGGAGGCGTCTTCCTTGGTGCTGATGGATGAGATTGACGAGAACCTGCGGGTGGTAAATAGGAACATGGGGCGACTTCGCGAACTTTACGCGCGGCGACCTGCGACGGCGGGCCGGCGAGACCGGGGAGAATGAAACGGCTCCTCTGTCAGCCGACCGGTACTCGCCCTCGCCCTCGCATGGTCCTCGCACCCTTATTTTTATTTGCTCTAAATGATCTGCTTGTAATAATTCAAACAACTTTTCTACAACTTTACATATGTAGATGCTTTTTCAATATCCTGATAAGTCTTTTCGAATTCCTTCTTCTGGGGTCTGGCCGGCTCGCAGGATTTGCGAGGAGAGGGTGGCGAGGTGGCGTGGCGAGACCGGGCCGATCGGCCGACTCGCCTTCCCCCTCGCCCTTCTTTATTGTCTTCTATAAATAGGCCTTCTCACCTACCCCCAGGGCACGCTTTTATTGCTTTCGAATCCCTGTTTCGTCTCTGTCATCCCGAGCTCGCGATTTTCCTTTCCTCCGTGACTATGGTTAAGACCAACCCTGACGCGGATGGTCGGTCTAAGTGCGCTCAGCACTTCATCGACCATTGCTTCTTCGAGGGGCATATTACCGAGGAGGAGCTCGTCGAATTCGCGGCTGCATTCGTCCCCCCCGGCTTCCAGGCTCGCAGGCCCGCTGAGCATGAAGCCATCAATTCCTTCCCGGAGGGTGAGCTCGCCTTCCCCATCTCGCACTTCGAGGTGGGGCTGCGCCTTCCCCTCTGGCCAGAGATCCGCCAGATCCTGAAGTACTACGGCGCGGTGCCCGCGCAGCTGAATTCCAACGCCATTGCTATGATGGTTGCGTTCGCCTGCTTCCTCCGCCGAGAGCGGATTGAGTTCAACCTTGCGGTGTTCCGTAAGTTGTTCTCCTACAAGGCTACCCCCGACGGAGTCGCCTACTTCGGCGGGTCCCTCATCAAGGTTCGCGAGCTCGCGAACAAGAACCACAATTGGATGACTCGGCTTGTCTTTATTAAGGGCGAGCTCGGTAACATCCCCTTTCGTCCCCTGCAGAAAAGCGAGGACATATATCGTCCTCCTTCCCTGTCTGGTAGCGACGCCGACCTCCACAAGTTTTTCCTCCACAAGGACTTCGAGGTCGCCTTCCTCCGCCGCGGCCTTGATTCGCTTCAACCCGTTCTCCCTGGTGAAGGTATATCTCGCCCTGCCTTTTCGCGAACTCTATCAAGGTGGATCTCTATATTATATTTTTTTGATCAAGTCTCTCTCTGCAGGGGAACGGGTTCTGCCGGAGCACCCGCCGTTCGCCGACTCGGGGATATTCTCAGATCCCCTGGAGCTGGCCCGGGCGGCGGCAGCGGCTTTTCGCGAGGAACAAGCGCGAGGCCAACTCCTCGGCAAGAAGCGCTTGGAGCCCGGGGGGTCAAGCTTGCGCCCCGATCCTTCGCTCCCCAAGAAGAAGAAGGCGAAGGTGGTCTCGCGTGGACGGCTGCACCTTCCTCCGTCACCTACCAGATTTATGAGCTCGCCGGAGGCTCTGTCCGACGAGCCGCCTTTGAGTCCGTTAAAAGAAGCCTCCTCCCCCCGAAAGGGGAAGAATAAGAACGGGCCGTCCTCTGATTCTACCGGAGAGGACACCCTCCACGAGCCCGGCCTGCCGAAGGATCACCCCCACTTCGGCAAGGGGTGTAAAAGCAAAGATGCGGCCGGCGAGCCCATTTTGAAGTGGGACGAGGGGGCTCACCGAGTTTCTGTTTCTACTCGCGCCCCCTCCTGGGGAGCTCGCCGGCCTCCTACCGCCCACGCCTTCGCCTTCGGCTTCGGCCTCTACAGCCGCGACAGCGCCGAATCGTACAAGAAACTCACCCCCAGTCAGCTCGGCCATGAGGGGTTACAAGCCCACCTGCGAGCCTTCGAGCTCCACCACATGATGGTCCGCCGCGGCTTCCAGCTCAGCAATGCTCTGCTGACTGCCGAGCAGGAGCGCGACCTAGCGAAGGAGAGCGTGGCCGACGCGGAAAGGCGGTTCGGCTTTGCCGACGCTCTACTCGCGAAGTCTGTCGGTGGCTTGGTAATCACTGGATATCTCTATTTACCTTGCTTAGGATTATTCTTGTGCGTGTTCTGAACTTCTAACCCTACAGGACGTCGAAGCCGCCGACGCGCTGCGAGGCGAGGTGGCTCAGCTGCAGGCTCAGCTTGCTGAGCGGGAAGTCCAGCTCGCCGAGCAAAAGATGTATTCCCGCGAGCAAGAGGCTGTTGCCGCCCAGCTGGGGGTGGAGGTGGAGGAGTTGAAGGAGAAGAACAAGGGGCTCCTGGGGGAGGTCCTCCGCCAGGCCGACGCTCTCCTTCCCCCGGGCGCCAGCGAGCCAGCCTTCCCCTACAAGAGGCCTCGGGTGTTTGGCGAGTCTGATGTCGCGGAGCGGCTGCGAGTCAACTCTATCGAGGCTGCCGAGTGCCTCTTGAAGGCCATGAGGGGAACGGGGATTTTGGCGGAAGGCTGCGAGGAGGTCACCGTCCGGGAGCTCCTGGCGACCCTGTTCCCACCTAGCCCGCTCAGCGAGAAGGAGGATAGCTTCGACTCGCTCTTCGCGGGGGTGGGAGAGAAGGGCGCTCGGCTTGGCGGCGAGGAGGACCGTCATTCGAGGGGGGGGGGACGAGAGCTAACTTTTGTTTTCCTTTTCTTTTGTATCCTGCCGAGGCGGGCCTTTTCTTGTACACTTGTAATGATGAATCAAAGATATTTTTCATAATTTCTCTATCTTCTTTTCAAGCTCACTTGCGATATTATACCCGCGCGCTTGATGTCCCGACCTCGCCCGTAGAATGTTTTGAGTTAGGACCAGCCCCCGCGGTGAGATCGTAGGCGCCGGCCATAGCTAGACTCGCCGATGTTATCGGTGCTCGCGGCAAATTCCTAGAACACGTGCTCGCGCCACATCCTACTTGCGCCACACCTTCCCGCGCCATCTCTCGCTTCCGTTTTTCGACAACTCAGACAAGTGAAAATATGTTTGGGTCGAGATGCCGCCGGCATCCGCCTTAGACACCAGGGCGTGTCTTCTGCCGAGTTAACTGGGGCGAGACTAGGCTCGCTGGAGAGGGCTGTTTCCTCCCCCCTGAGTCTGGGACGGGACCAGGACTTCCTTAGTAGCGAGCTGGAGGGGGCAGGGTATTCCGAGCTCACCATCTTGACTGGCGAGCCTGCCCCCTGGTGCTTTTCTCGGGCCAACTCCCAGTCTTAGCTCCAGGGTCATAGCAATGTCCCTCGAAACTCGGCCGTGCCCGCTGGGTGGGAGTCTGGCAGGGGAGTGACGAGACCTAACCCCAGAGCGAGAAGACTTAGAAATTTTTGCCTCTCCCGGGTGCTACCACCGGGCCAGTCAGCTAGGTGAGAGCCTGAGGGCGGGTGTTGAACATCCTCCGGGCTCAGCCCCAGGGTCATAGCGATGTCCATCGAGACTCGGTCGTGCCAGCTAGGTGGGAGCCTGGCAGGGGAGTGACGAGACCTAACCCCAGAGCGGGAAGACTTAGAAACTTTTGCCTCTCCCGGGTGCTACCACTGGGCCAGTCAGCTAGGTGAGAGCCTGAGGGCGGGTGTTGAACATCCTCCGGGCTCAGCCCCCAGGGTCATAGCGATATCCATCGAGACTCGGCCGTGCCAGCTAGGTGGGAGCCTGGCAGGGGAGTGACGAGACCTAACCCCAGAGCGAGAAGACTTAGAAACTTTTGTCTCAACCGGGTGCTACCACCGGGCCAGTCAGCTAGGTGAGAGCCTGAGGGCGGGTGTTGAACATCCTCCGGGCTCAGCCCCAGGGTCATAGCGATGTCCATCGAGACTCGGCCGTGCCAGCTAGGTGGGAGCCTGGCAGGAGAGTGACGAGACCTAACCCCAGAGCGAGAAGACTTAGAAACTTTTGCCTCTCCCGGGTGCTACCACCGGGCTAGTCAGCTAGGTGAGAGCCTGAGGGCGGGTGTTGAACATCCTCCGGGATCAGCCCCAGGGTCATAGCGATGTCCATCGAGACTCGGTCGTGCCAGCTAGGTGGGAGCCTGGCAGGGGAGTGACGAGACCTAACCCCAGAGCGAGAAGACTTAGAAACTTTTGTCTCTCCCGGGTGTTACCACCGGGCCAGTCAGCTAGGTGAGAGCCTGAGGGCGGGTGTTGAACATCCTCCGGGTTCAGACCCAGGGTCATAGCGATGTCCATCGAGACTCGGCCGTGCCAGCTAGGTGAGAGCCTGACAGGGGAGTGACGAGACCTAACCCCAGAGCGAGAAGACTTAGAATCTTTTGCCTCTCCCGGGTGCTACCACCGGACCAGTCAGCTAGGTGAGAGCCTAAGGGCGGGTGTTGAACATCCTCCAGGCTCAGCCCCAGGGTCATAGCGATGTCCATCGAGACTCGGCCGTGCCAGCTAGGTGGGAGCCTGGCAGGGGAGTGACGAGACCTAACCCCAGAGCGAGAAGACTTAGAAACTTTTGTCTCTCCCGGGAGCTACCACCGGGCCAGTCAGCTAGGTGAGAGCCTGAGGGCGGGTGTTGAACATCCTTCGGGCTCAGCCCCAGGGTCATAGCGATGTCCATCGAGACTCGGCCGTGCCAGCTAGGTGGGAGCCTGGCAGGGGAGTGACGAGACCTAACCCCAGAGCGAGAAGACTTAGAAACTTTTGCCTTTCCCGGGTGCTACCATCGGGCCAGTCAGCTAGGTGAGAGCCTGAGGGCGGGTGTTGAACATCCTCCGGGCTCAGCCCCAGGGTCATAGCGATGTCCATCGAGACTCGGCCGTGCCAGCTAGGTGGGAGCCTGGCAGGGGAGTGACGAGACCTAACCCTAGAGCGAGAAGACTTAGAAACTTTTGCCTCTCCCGGGTGCTACCACCGGGCCAGTCAGCTAGGTGAGAGCCTGAGGGCGGGTGTTGAACATGCTCCGGGCTCAGCCCCAGGGTCATAGTGATGTCCATCGAGACTCGGCCGTGCCAGCTAGGTGGGAGCCTGGCAGGGGAGTGACGAGACCTAACCCCAGAGCGAGAAGACTTAGAAACTTTTGCCTCTCCCGGGTGCTACCACCGGGCCAGTCAGCTAGGTGAGAGCCTGAGGGCGGGTGTTGAATATCCTCCGGGCTCAGCCCCAGGGTCATAGCGATGTCCATCGAGACTCGGCCGTGCCAGCTAGGTGGGAGCCTGGCAGGGGAGTGACGAGACCTAACCCCAGAGCGAGAATACTCAGAAACTTTCGCCTCTCGGGGCTTTAAGCTGCGAGCCCCTCTACCCTCACTATTCTGCCAAAGCATAAGATATGATAATGAGATTCGTTTTTATTGATGAGGCCAAGATATCTACAATATTTTCAAGGATAAAAATGTTTCAGATCGTCGCCACTCCAAGTGTGGCTGAGGGTATCCCCTTTTACATCTTGGAGGCGATACCCCCATGATTTCAAGACCTCCTGCACAATGTAGGGGCCCTCCCAATTGGGGTGGAGTTTTCCCACGGCGGCTGATCTTCCTGCCGCGTCCACTTTTTTCAAGACAAGGTCCCCCTCCATGAACTGCTTGACACGGACGTGTTTGTCGAAATACTTGGCCATCCTTCGCTTGGCCTCTTCCTTCCTGACGACGGACAAGTCGCGTAGTTCTTTCACTATATCAAGGGAGAGTCGAAGCTCCTCCTCATTCTCTGACCCCCACTCTTCCCTTCCAGCTCCTGCCTCGACGACCCGAGGTGTCTGGACCTCGAATTCGGTAGGTAGAACGGCCTCGTAACCGTGAGAGAGTTTGAAAGGTGTCTCTCCTGTGGCCGTATTGGGGGTGGTCCTCAAGGCCCAGAGGACTGATGGAAGTTGTTCCACCCAACTTCCCCTCAAATTTTCCACTTTCTTTTTTAAGAGGTTCACGATGATTTTGTTGGCCGCTTCCACCTGCCCGTTGCTCCTGGGGTGATGGACAGAAGCAAACCGAAGGTCAATCCCCAGCTGTTCGCAGAAGCGAATGAACTCCGTGCTGGCGAACTGAGGTCCGTTATCCGTGACGATAGCCTGTGGCAGCCCATGCCTGCAGATGATCTCTCCCCAGATAAAGTTCCTGACTACCTGAGAGGTTACCTTGGCTAGAGCCTTCACCTCCATCCACTTAGAAAAATAATCGACCATGACCAACAGAAACCTCCTCTGCCCGCTGGCCTGAGGGAAAGGTCCTACGAGGTCCAGTCCCCATATGGCGAAGAGCCATGGTGCCATGATGCTTCTTAACCTCTGAGCCGGCTGAAGCTGGAGCGGGGCATAGAGTTAGCACTTATGACATTTTTTTGCGAATTCGGCTGCATCCTGACTGAGGGTGGGCCAGAAGTACCCTTGCCTGACGATTCTCCCTTCCAGGGTCCGACTCCCCAAATGACTTCCACATTCGCCGGAATGGACCTCCTCCAAAATTTTATGCACCTCCCTTTCGGCCACGCAACGGGCCAACATCCCTGAGAGGGTCTTGCGGTACAACTGCCCCTCGCGTAGGAGGTAATACGTCGCCTTGTGCTTGAGCCCTATTCGGTCCATTCCCTCCGGGTACTCTCCGGTGGACAAAAAGGTGACAAAGGGATCCATCCATGAGGGGTGCTGTTCCACTTCCATTAGTTCCCCCTCTTCGATGGAAGGTCGGAAGAGATCCGTAATGGTGCCTCCCGTCCGGGGGCCGTGCTTTGCCAGCTAGTCGACCGGCTCATTTTCCTCTCGCGGCATGTGCTTGATTGAGAAGGTCTGGAAGGTCCCGATGACCCCCTTTACCTTCATCAAATAGAGCTGCAGGGTGGGCTCCCTCGCCTCAAACTCCCCCTTGACCTGGGAAGCCACCACCATGGAGTCGGTGAGGACCTCCACGTCATGCACCCCCAAGTCTCTCGCCAGGCGCAGACCTGCGATTACGGCTTCGTATTCGGCTTGATTATTGGTGATGGGGAAGTGCACTACCACAGTTTGCTCGATTCTTATCCCCTGGGGGCTTTCCAAGATGACCCCAACCCCTAAAGAATGCTTCCCCGAGGCACCGTCCACCCTAACTTTCCAGGGGAGAGGGCGAGTGAGTCTCTCCTCCGCCACCTCGACCACATACTCAGCCAGGAAGTCAGCCATAGCTTGGGCCTTGATTGAGAGGCGGGGAACGAAGGAGATGTCGAACTCGCTCAGTTCCACCGACCATTTGGCCAACCTACCTGAATGCTCTACCCCCTGAAGATATTGCGCAGGGGGTGGTCAGTCACTACTCGGATTGAGTGTGCCTGGAAATAAGGCCGAAGCCTCCTGGCTGAGATGATTAAGGCGAAGGCCAGTTTTTCCAGGATGGGGTAGCGGAGCTCGGCCCTCTTTAGTATCCGACTCACATAATAGACGGGGAGTTGCCTCTTCCCATCTTCCCGAACCAAAACCGAACTCAAGGCTTCAGCCCCGACCCCTAGATATAGGAATAAGTCTTCCCCTTCCTTGGGCCCTTGGAGCAGGGGGGCCTGAGTCAGCTGTTTCTTTAAAGCCTGGAATGCCTCCTCGCACTCCGAGGTCTACTCAAACTTTCGACCCCCTCTCAAGTTTTGAAAAACGAGGAGCATCTCTCCCCGGCCCGGGAGAGGAATCTACTCAACCCTGCCAACTTCCCTGTCAGTCGCTGTACTTCCTTGGTATTTTGTGGTGACCTTAGTTCCATGATTGCTCTCACCTTATCTGGATTAGGTTCTACACCGGCGGGGGTGAGGAGATGCCCCAGGAACTTTCCTCGGCTCGCCCCGAAGACACACTTCAAGGGGTTCAGCCTCATCTTAAATCTGCGGAGAGTGGCGAAAGTCTCTTCCAAATCCTGGATGTGGGAGTCGACATCCAGACTCTTGACCATGTGGTCATCCACGTACACTTCGAGATTCCTCCCCTTCTGCTCTCGAAAGACCCTATCCATCATTTTTTGGTAGGTGGCTCCCGCATTCTTTAGCCCAAAGGGCATCATTTTGTAACAGTAACATCCGTCTCCCGTGATGAACGAGACATCTTTGACGTCAGGGGGGTGCATTCTGATTTGGTGATAACCTGAAAAAGCATCCAGAAAACTCATTACAGGGAAACCGACGGCTGAGTCAACCAGCGCGTCGATCCGAGGCAAAGGATAACAATCTTTCGGGCATGATTTATTAAGAAGAGAAAAGTCGATACACATCCTCCACCGGCCGTCTCCTTTTTTAACCATTACAACGTTGGAGACCCAGCCGGGGTATTGGATTTCAGATATGAAGCCAGCCTCGAGGAGCTTGGCGACTTCCTCCCTGATTGGCTCGGCGAGCTTGTCCGTGATGGATCTCTTTTTCTGCCAGATGGGGGGAGCCTCCGGGTCCAGGTTGAGGCGATGGCAGGCCACGTCGGGGTCGATCCCTGGCATCTCCGCGGCGCTCCATGCGAAGATGTCCACGTTCCTCTGGATGCACTCCAGCATCCTGCCTTGAGCTTCCGGGGTCAGGCCTCCGCTGACGCGGACCTTCTCCACCCTGCCTCCAATGGTGAGAACCTCCACCTCCACCACTTCTTCCGCTGCCTCCAGACGGAACTGCTCCCCCCATTCCTCGATACCTCTCCCTCCGGGGGCGAGGACCTCTTCCTCAGCCTCCTCGACGGCCATGGCCTCGGCCGACTCCCGAGTCTCTTCCGTGACCTCCTCCCGGGCGCGGTACTCCACCTCCATCTCTTTGTCAGCTTCCTGCTTCTCCTCCTCTAACCTCCGCCCCATCTCCTCGGCCCCCTCCAGCCAAGAGATGGAGTTTACCGCTGAGACGTAGCACTCCCTTGCCTCTTTAGGGTCTCCTCGGACCCGGATCTGGACCCCCTCGACGTTGAGCTTTAGACACTGGTGGAAGGACGAGGGGACGCAGCGGAAGGCACTGATGAGGGGTCTCCCGAAGATGGCACTGTAGCTGCTAGGAGCGTCCACGATGACAAACTTGCAGTTGCGTGACTGCCCCCCCAGAGTGATATGGAGTCCCACTCCTCCCTCGACTTCTTTCCTCTCTCCCGAAAAGCCGAACAGGGGCCCATCCGAGGCTAACACCCTCCTGGCCTCTACTTTCATCGCATCGAACGCCTTCTTGAAGATGACGTTGACCGAACTCCCATTGTCCACAAGGATCCGGGAGACAGTAAAATCCTCGATGGCTGTCTGGATGACCAGTGCATCGCAAAAGGGGCCCTCATGACCCGACAAGTTCTCTCTGGAGAAGGTGATTTTCTCCTCCGGGGGAGGTGACTGGGATGTGGAGCCAACGCTCCTTCGGTACATAGTGTGGAGGCTTGACTTACGGGAGGCCTCGATCCCGGCCCCCCCGTGGATCGCTCCGATCCTTCCTCGGGTGCCCACATCAACCCGGTCTTCACACCGATCCCCCTCCTCCCGAGGCCGGATCTCCTCTATCCGAACTTCCTGATGGTCTTGCTGTTGCTGTTCCCTTCTCCCTCTCATCTCGAGGAACTCCGGACACGTGGATGTGAGGTGCCCCTCTTCCTGATGAAAGTCACAATAGGGCAGGTCCACCCTGACCTCCCTCCTTCTCCTCGGCTGTCCTCTCCTCCTCCCCCTCATGGCAATTGCCATTGCCTCCTCCTGATCGGGGAGAGGGGGTCTCTGACCCTGCCTACCCCCCTGGGGATTGTACTGCCCTCGGCCACCCTGACGGTTATCTCCTCCCTGATAACCTCTTCGTGGTGCCTGGTCTTGCCACTCGGGCCTCCATCCCAAACGGTGGGTCTGCTCCGGACGCACCCACTTGGGTTGCGGCTGCTGCTGCGGCTGCTCCCTTTGCCGAGGTTCAGCCCTCCTCTCCTCCTGAATTCGGCCACCCCTTGGCCTCTCCTCCTCCACGGCCTACTTGGCCAACCTTCGCGCAAACTCTGGATGTGCTGCCTCCATATCGGCCTCCCTGGCCGCTCTCTCCAGGAGTGCCTCAAAAGACACTGGAGGTGATCTCTTCAGTTCCATCGCGAAGAACCCGGATTGGAGACCCAGGGTGAAGGCCACCATCATGGTGTGCCCTGGCATCTCCTGAACTTGGGACAGTTCCTCTTGGAATCTGTCCAGATAGCTTCCCAGGGTCTCTCCCACCCTCTGCTTGATGCGGAACAAAGACTCCGCCTCCTTCTTCCTCTTCTTAGAAGTGGTGAATCTCAGCATGAAACCCCGTCGCAGATCCTCAAAGCAGTAGAAGGACCCGGTCGGGAGTTGGTGGAACCACTCTCTCGCCTTTTCTCTGAGGGTGATGGCGAAGAGTCGGCACTTGAAGCCGTCTGACATCTGTCGAATAGAGACCATGTCCTCGAACCACTGGATGTGGTGGACCGGGTCTCCTCTCCTGGCTCGCGAAACCCCTCGGGAACTGGGGCTAAAGAAACGAACTCGCTGAAGGGGCTCCCCCCTCAGCCGGGCGAGACGGGAACTCCCTCCCTGCAGTCTCGCCGAAGTGGTACTCGGCGGCCGAGCCGGGGAACAGAACTCGCCCCTGGAACTCGCGCTCGCCTCTCTCGGCGGGTTCCTTCCCTGGTCGCTTGAGTGGCGCGTCGTCGCCGAGTGCGGGAGCGGCGACCATCGGAACTGCCGGTGTCGCACTCTCAGCTCGCATGCCGAGGGCGGTCCTGACGAGCCCGAGGATCTCCTCTCTAAGCTCCGCCGGCACGCTCGCCGCTGGGGGTGGGGGAGGGGGTGGCGAGCTGCCCCTGCCTGATCCTTGTCCTTCTTCTCCAGTCATCGAGCCGGCAGAAGGTTTTCTCTGCTGACCACTGTCCACGCTCACCGCACCAAAATGTTGAAACCGGAAAATCGGTCTCTGTGGAGTTCGACCCTTGGGGAAGGGGTGGCCGCGCACCTACTTCGCTCCTGCAAGAAAATGACAAGAAAAAAGAAGAACCAAGGACTAGACCAAGGGCCTGGCGTGGAGGTCCCACCACACACCCGGAAGATCTTAGAGCGCTTCCCCTCCTTAGCCAAGTGTCGGGCTAAGGTACCTCAGAAAGCGCTAGTAGGCCTGAGAATTAGTAAGCATGCCTTCTGAGGTACCCCTTGGGTCCTATTTATAGGAAAATATGGCATGCCAATATACAACCTTCACTGTTCTCGAGGACTACAGGCAGACCAAAGGGGGCAACATGGTAAAAGTATGTCATGGCCAAGATACGAGCTGGACCTGAGGTTGCATTCGCTCGGCAGGGGGCCTGACTCGCCTCGCCCTGGGCCTAGGCGAGCACGTACTCGGCAGGCTATGCTCGACTATCGCCGAGCTTGGCTCGACTACCGCCGAGTTCCAACGGAAACGGGGCTCGGCACGACGATCGCCGAGCTCCAACAGAAACTGAGCTCGGCATGGAGATCGTCGAGCTCAGTTCGACTACCATCGAGCCCTGTTCCATTACCCGAGCTCGGTCTCGGCACGCCGGGCTCCGTTCGGCCATCGTCGAGCTCGGCTCGTCTATCGCCGAGCTCGGCTCGGCTATTACCGAGCTCGGGCTCGGCATGCTGGGTTCATATTGCGGTCTGAGCCGGCCGGTTTAACTCCTGTCGACCACTCGCTGGATACGGGGTTGTACATCGATATTCTAACATAATCCATTTCAGAAGAGAACGCATCATCTTCCTCTAGAACTTAATCATTGTTCTTTATCTCGTTTTCTTTTAGTTTTTCCGACGCGTACTTTTAATTTTTTCGTCTTTTCTGTCTTTCTTCTCACCACCATGGAGGAGTGTGATGGATTTAGTCGGAGGCGACCTTCACACACTCTATTTCTTGAATCTCGTCGTCGCCGGCAAAGCACTGTCGTAGCGGGTGGCGGATAATAATCTTACTCGTCTCTTTCACTCTCTCTACAATCTCCTCCGCACTGAATCTTGCTTTTTAGTATTTTCTCTCTTCTCACCACCATGGCGTGATGTCCCTCTTCTCACCACCATGGCGTGATGAATTTAGTCGGAGGAGACCATCACACACTCTATTTCACGACTCTCGTCGCCGTATCAGGTGGGGGAATATTGATATTCCATGGGACCATCGGTCATTCTGATCTCCAAAACCCTCAGCCCTAACCATAGTAATATGAATACATATATAAATACATTTATCTATAATGTAAATTAAAACACTATTCAAATCACTACTTTGCCTAATGTATCATACACATATTTATACACCTAGAATGTCATCAAATGAGTGATAAATTAAGTGGTCATATCAAACCTAAATCCCTTGAAATTTCCACCATATATCGTGGTTAGCATCTTGAGCATTTTCACAAAATTTTAGCTCATTCAGACAACATAATA
The DNA here is from genome assembly GCA_039513925.1 of Platanthera zijinensis. Taxonomy (NCBI): domain Eukaryota; kingdom Viridiplantae; phylum Streptophyta; class Magnoliopsida; order Asparagales; family Orchidaceae; genus Platanthera; species Platanthera zijinensis. Next base: position 15,819,878 of record CM077083.1, read on the forward strand.
ACTATTTACGCAGAATATTTTAAAACATATTATTGACAAAATCATAGTAGATATATATCTGAAAACAATGAAACTCAACAGAGGTGTCTATATTGTCTTCAAGCATTTATCTACCAATTTTCAAAAGCTTATGATAAACATTTTTAGAGAAATTCATGAAACATCAAAATCTATATGTGTGTGCCATTGTTTACTAAAACAAAATTTAAGATAGCTACAGTTCACCAAAAAGAATGTGTCACCCCAATCTGTAAAGGAGTTTCTAAGTACTACAACTTTCATATTGAGTTTGAGGTCTAGATATAAGTTCATCATACCTAAAACATGACTCGAAGTTAGCTGCGCACACTAGACAAATTCTATCTACCAATATTTAATATAATCTATACGGATCTAAAAACTGATCGGACAACATCCAGTCATCCTCTACCTCCAGCACGAGACTGTGATTTGCTCGACCTGGAGCCTAATAAAACTCTTACATCATCCACCTTATTTCCCCGTCCGACCAACCAACACCAACACCCCTTCCTCGTATATGAGGTGCATCGACGGACGGTGAATCGGTGGCCGGAATAAATAATCAAAACACAAATTTCAGCCATCCCTTCTTGACGTTCTCTCAAATCAAACTCAATTAAGTTCGATGTCTCACCTAATTTTGATCTAAGAAACTAGCATCAAGGGAGAGAGGAGGAAGCTCACCGAGTGTCTATGCATGCAACCCAATAGCCGTGTATGCAGCGTTTGCGTGTTGTTGTCATCCATAGCTGGATTGATCTTGCCGATTCAAATATCACCAAACATCACTGAAGGGAAATCGGCCTTGGATCTCGCCAGAGAACTCGCTGTAAAAAGGACAGCAAAAGCTCATAGGTTCCTTGGAGAGGTAAGGGCATACGTCCATCGTTTGAATATTTTGAAAGGGAAACTCATCGGAGAGTGATCAGATATGAATATAGAGAAAGCTGCTCAACTTGGAGATCGGAGATCGGAGCAAGTTTCAGCCATGGGGGTGGAAGGGGAGAGAGAGATCCACGATTTGGAGGTTGCTGGTGGTGGCGCCGACACTTGAGATCTGGCCAAAATGGTGGTCGGCCATGTGGCTTGTAGAGAGAGAGAGAGAGAGAGAAAGAGAGGGAGATCTCTGTAGGTTTCCTTCGGAGTTGGAGGTGGCGGTTTTGTTGGGTCTGGACGGTTTGCCATGGGGCTTGCCTAAAGAAGGGGCGGCGTTGGCCGACAGCTTGGAGGAGGGTGGTGATATGAGCTTGGATCGGCCATGGAGGAGAAAAACTTTCTTTCCTTGAAGTTGGCATTAGCATATATATATATATATATATATATATATATATATATATATATATATATATATATATATAATAAAATAAAGGTTTACATAGGCAAACTATCCTGGGACAGGATGAAAGTGAAGGCCTGGGTTAGGGGCATTCCCCTTTCCCACATAAAATTCGAGATACATGTTTGATTTGCCACATAATCTGCTGCTGAGTTGGCTCTTCGGTCTATAAGAGAAATAATCAACGTCGGGCAGTCTTTCATTGAACGCACCAGCATTGTCTCAACCTCGCCATCATAAACACCAGATAGGATCATATTGAACGTGGCCGCGTGGGGCAAGCAAATGCGGAATCTCCCTCAAGAAGTACACCCAACGCGGCCGAGCTCTCGCCCCGAGCGGCCTGCTCGCGCTGGCGAGAGCGGCCTGCGGCCAGGCCTCGCCCCGAGCGGCCTGCTCGCGCGGGCGAGAGCGGCCTGCGGCCGGGCTCTCGCTCCGGACGGCCTGCTCGCGCCGGCTAGAGCGGCCTGCGGCCAGGTGGGGGGGATGGCTTAGCCTCCATTCCTCCTAGCCTCTTTGGGTCGTGTTTTTACCGTTATGCCCTGGGGGGGATTACCTCTCTACCTCCCCCCCCCCCCCCGATGTGGAGTTTTTCTATTGGGTAGAGGCTTAGTTGCCTTAGGGGTATTTTGGTCATTTTACCCCTAGGACTTGGAAAAGCTAAAAATAGACCCTTGAGGGTGCCTTGGAGAGCATTCATTCATTCCTTAGGCACAAAAATCTCTTTGGCTTTCTTCCTCCAAGGCACCTAGCTCAAGCATTGGCTAGGGAGGGGGAGACCTCAAAGGTCTTCCGGGTGTGAGGTGGGACCTCCACGCTAGAGCCGAGGGTCTGTTCATAGCTTCCTAAGTCTTCGGTCCGTGACGTTCTTCCGAGCATAGTAGGTGTGAGGTCACCCCTTTCCCCAAGGGTCGAACTCCACAGAAGTCAATTTTGGCTTCGGTCATTTTTGGCTTCAACGGGAGCTCTACTAAAAAACTTTTGAATTCAAATGAATTTTCGGTATTAGCGCGAGTGTATACTCTTCAAGCCATATATATATATATATATATATATATATATATATATATATATATATACCATATTAAAGAGAAATATTGAGGTCTGCAAATAGCATGAGTTCGAAATTAGTGGAAAATTAGGTGGCCGTTGGATTTCAGAGTTTTGATCATGAACCATTGGATAAAACCAATCCTCTCTCCACATTTTACTAGGGCTCCTAAACCTACTACTAGGGTCCTAAACCTGTGTGAAATTAAAGCCAGCCAAACCGAAATTCGGCAAGCAAGTCCGCAAGCGTACAGTCCACTAAAACTGGGCGCAAAGCCCACCGCAAACAACAAGCCAAGCCGTAACCCGCAAGCCCAGGAGATTTCAAACTTTAACTGCGGATTATTTAATATAAACCCAAAAAGAAGATTTTGAATGGCAATGTGGGACTAAAAAGAAGCGGCACGGTACTGTTCATCCGTGAACAATTCTATTATTTAATTCATTATAAATTTGAAGTGCAATCCGTGGACTGTTCATCCGTGAATAATTATTTTGTCTGTTTAATTTTTTAGTGTTTTTAATTAAAATTATTAATTTTTCAATTTAATTTTCTAATGTTTTCAATTTAATTTTTTAAATTTTCAATTTAATTTTTTAATGTTTTCAATTTAAAAAAACAGGCGGTACGTCGCCTGGGGGTGGGCGGGCGAAGCCCGCCGGGGGCCGGGCGAAGCCCGCCGTCACCGGCCGGGTACTGTGGCGCGAAGCCCATCGTCGCCAGCCGGGTACTGTGGCGCAAAGCTATCGGGCCGGAGGCCCGTGCCTGTCGGATTTAGGTAGAAATTAGGGAGAAATTAGGTGGCCGTCAGATTTCAGAGTTTTTATTATGAACCGTTGGAACAAACCAACTCTCTCTCAAGATTTTTTTAGGCCTCTTAAACCTATTCTAGGACAGTCTTAAAGCTATGTGAAATAATTTTAAAATTTGGTTAGTAAAAACCCGTTAACCAACTCAATTTGGCATTAGTCTTGATGATATAAACCGCCCACAAGCCCATCAGCACAAGCCCATCAACAAGCCCGCCATCACAACATTTCTTTAAGCAGACCAAAAATATATATATACACGAAAAGAAAAAATTTGCTGACGGTGTGGGACTAAATCCCGCCTGGGATTAATACCATTAATCCCAGGCGGGATTAAATCCCGCCTAAGTTGGCGGGATTAATCCCAGGCGGGATTAAATCCCGCCTAAGCGCGGGATTAATCCCACCTAAGCGCGGGATTAAATCCCGCGTACGCGGGGATTAAATCCGGCCCGCTTACTTAGGCGGGATTTAATCCTGCTTAAGTGCGGTATTAAATCCCGCTTAGGCGGGATTAAATCACGTTTAGGCGGGATTAAATCCCGCCTAAGTGCGGGATTTAATCCCACTTAGGAGGTGATTAAATTCTGTCTAAGCCGCCCGGGGCGGGCGCCGCCCGGTGCCTGCCGGGAGGTGGGCGGGGCCCTCCTCGATGCGGCCGAAGGGCACCGGGGGCGGTGCCCGTCGGGGCGTGCGCAACCCGCCGTGTGGGCGGGCTTCCGCTGGGGCATGCACAACCCGTCGGGGGGGCGGGCTTCCCCCGGGGCGGGTGCACCCTCCTCGATGCGGCCGAAGGGCGCTGGGCGCGGGCGCAGCCCGCCGGGGGGCGGGGCCGGGCGCAGCCCGCCACCGCAAGCTTGGAACTATCACGCGGGGCCGTAGTGGCGGAAATGCCCTCCGGGGGGGGCGGAGCCCGCCGTCGCCGGACGGGTACTATGGCGCGTGGCCATCGGGCCGGAGGCCCGTGCCTGTCAATTATATATATATATATATATATATATATATATATATATATATATATATGGGGGCACTGAATTTCCGCGCAGCGCTTTTTGGACAAAAAAATGCGCTTCTCGGAAAAATGAAAAAAACACCCTCTTAACAGCATTTTTAGAAAACGTGGTCAACATGAAAGTTGTAGATCTCGACGAGATCTACAACTTTCATGTTGACCACTTTTTCTAAAAATGCTGTTTAGGGGGTCTATTTTCAAAAGGCGCGAAGGGGGTCCGCGCAAAAAAAAAAAAATCGTAATATTTACCGGGCGGAACCCCCTTCGCGCCTTTTGAAAATAGACCCCCTAAACAACATTTTTAGAAAAAGTGGTCAACATGAAAGTTGTAGATCTCAGATCTACAACTTTCATGTTGACCACTTTTTCTAAAAATGTTGTTAAGGAGGTGTTTTTTTCATTTTTCCGAGAAACGCGTTTTTTTGTCCAAAAAACGCTGCGCGGAAATTCATTAATATATATATATATATATATATATATATATATATATATATATATATATATATATATATATATATATATCTATCTTTATTATATAAAACAATATAGATATGTCAAAGAACACCAAACTTTTGATTTGAACCACACGATCAAACTGCGACAAGAATGCTAGGCCATCTGATTTAGAAAATGTCAACCCTAAACCATCTTCATTCACCCGTCAATGCCAACCCTAAACCATCTTCATTCACCCGTCAATCACCGCCTGTAGAAAAGCCAAGCCAGCTGTACCTCTCTAAAATACCCTTATAAATTCAATCCTCATTTCAAAAAGAGCATTGTTATGTGCACCACAGTTTTCGCTATGTGCACTCTTTTGTTAAGAGCACCACACTACGATAGGTGCACACATATTTGTTATGTGCACCGCATTTTTGTTAATAGCAAACTAAACAATTAACTTGATATCTATATCAATGGACTACAACATTTTTTCATTAAAATAAAAGATAAATATGAAACACCATAGATTACAAATAATTTAGAAAACCAACAACCCAAAAATAACATTGATTATCAAAAATATGGTTTCATCAAAATGAGAAAACCAAAAATAAAGTAATTAGATTTTCGCTTTCTTTGTCAAAAAATTTCTCTCATTGATCATTTTTTCTTCATATTCCTACAATTTTAGCAAAAAATAAACAATTAATGAATGAAATTGAGTAACGAATTTTATTACAATTAATGATTGCATACCTTTATGTGAGAGTGCTCCAAAATGACTATTATGCTCTTGAAATCTCCCATATGATTTTTTCGGTGTGCATATACCTACAAAAAATAACTGGACTAAGGCACATATGTGAGACATACAACGGAAATGAAAAAATATATATAGATCGCTAACCTTTATCACATATCTTCCAATCCAATAATCGAACTACCCATCATGTTTGTCTGTGGAAGTATAATCCTTGACATATATAGAGATGCCCATGTGTCTGCATTTTGCTCGTGAAATCTACTCCATGACGAGAATATTGGTGGCAATGGACAATTTTCACTAAGGCCTACTTGGACGAAATGATTCCCATTTATGAAGCCAACACAAATTAATTTCGATATTGGTGGTGGCACAGAATGCAATGGAAGAAATGTAAAGCACTGATCATTTGAGAGATCCACTACAGCCACATTGTAACAAGATGCTATTATGAGACCCATATCGGGTAATGTCATCCACTTCTCAACCGGTGCCGGCGTCTCCTTGCAATCAAGACTTTGTAATAATTGTGTTTGTCTAATGTCACCAAACATCTCATCATATAAACTTTTGTAATTCTCAAGTTCCGTATAGAGATCTTTTCTCACTTGTGCCCAATCTGAACCCTTACCCAATGCTTGACCAACAACTCGAAAGCCACAATTGTCATCCTCAAGCACATCTATGACATTTGTAATATGTTCGGAGAACAAGATCGGTAAATGTTGACGTATTTCACAACCCAAGTTTGTATTCACAGAGGGAGTTCTAAATTGATAGTATGTCCTTTTTCTAGCATTCAACTTGGTTCTTGATTTTAACTTTTTTGCCACATTTTGTTGATCTTCCATGGATAGAATGTACTCGAAATGTGATGGATCTCGTCTAGTTGATTTGTAATCATCTTTAAACTGTTTTAGACTACCTTTGGGCCTTCCTCTTATCCGCGTAGGTACTTTAGACTCAACTGTTTGGGTACATGATAGCTCAACCATCTCTCGTAGCTTCCTTTTAACCTCTTTCTTTTGTTCTTTACTTGAAGTACTAAAGTTTTGAACAATGGCCTCAATTTCATTGCTAATATCAATATCCTCGTCAACCGCTTTCATAGTTTCTTGTAATATTAGTTGCTTCCAATGCCTATTTACACACCATAAAGGTAAGGGTTTTGCTTGAGCTGTGTATGGCAAAAGCTCATGTGAACATGGTAAACCAATAGTAAACCTCTTCTTATGAGTGCAATCTTGAGGTTGTATGCACTTCCCCGCCAATTTTTCTTCCTCTCTAATGAACTTCAATGCTTTTAAAGATACATGCCCTAGTAAATCTGCGTACAAAGATCCACTATATTCTTGACTTACCTGTATACAACTTTGCCCGAAAGACCTTTTTATGTCAGTATGTTGCATGTTGATCATTTGATCAAAAGTTCTCCAAATGGTATTCAAGTTCCCGATACTCACTTCAAGAAATCTTTTCAACAGGCTATGCCCACTTTCGACTCGATTCGTGCTAGAGCTACCAAAGTGCATGTACTTATCGATCCATGTATAAACAAATAACTCCGTGTACGGCTCAAGCCATGATGTAGTTGCATAACCCACTGCAGCAGAATATTCTGAGGAGAATTTACTTATAAATAAATTGTATGTAGTATTGAATTCATTCTCGGTTGATGAATCAATCAACCCCTGCCATGCACATTCTCTATCAGTTACCAACACAGCAGGTTCAATATTTGATTCCAATATTGATTTGAAACATTCCAAGGCCCACCTATAACTGCCTTCAGTTTCATTTGAAAGAAATGTGAAACAAGAAAAAAAAACTGATAGATTGATGTTACTCCAATAATGCATAACAATGGCATTCAGTACCTGTTAGTTTTATAAGTGCAATCCAACTGAAATACGGTCGGGAACATATTACTGAGTTTGATACTCACTGGGTGAGCAAAGAATAGACTTTGCAACCTTTTGGTACTTTCCTCCACTTTATTGTAACTGACATAGCCCTCCAAACTAATGCACTTGTATAAAAATTGTATTGGGGTACAACCATCCAGTTATTTTTTCTGTAACCGCACTCTCTCATTATAAATAGTTCTTATAGTAGTTGTATTAGTACAACTATTTTTCTTCAGAGATGCTAAAATTTTGCGCGACTTTACTCCTGATGAATACATGTTCTCCATTATTTTTACCTCTTCCCCAAGTAGTTAATATACGCATGAGCTTCCAAATGAACCTGATCGTGGTTATGTTTCCCACATAGTACAGTTACCTTCCACTCATCAACATTAGCAGTTTTTTGGCCTTTAATTGAAAAAGGACAACCACATCTTTTACTAAAAGATTTACGCAGCCCTTTTTTTCTCGACCCTTATTGTGTTGATTGGCTCAATAATGACCTCCTCTATCACAACTAAGGATCATACGAGATGTCAACCTTCCCGCAACCATATCAGAACAGCTGATGGTGACAACAAAACCCAAATTACGACCAACATTTCGAACCCACTCAATCAAGGTTTGTTTGCTCTCAAAAACTTGATCCGTCTCAAAATGAGAACCAACTTCAATTTCAACTGTCCTATCATCACAAGTACTAATTACCATAGAAGTTTCTCCCTCCATACTGTAAAAGTTATTCCAATTTGTATAATACATATTTTAGCATGGACAAACAATGTAAATGATGCATACACACTTAAAGAAGTCCGCCAAAAATGATATTTGTGTTTCCATTACAAGTCACACAATGTACAGAAAAATATGCTCCTCATGTAAAAATACACGAGAAAGCCACACAAGTCACAACATTTATAGAACATCTATATGCCTTGTGTTAAAATGTATAACTAATGAAAACACAAATATCATTTTGAAGAACTCGGAACTCAGAAAAAATGACAAAAAACGTATGGGGCTAAGGTTGAAGGGACAAACCTCATATTGGCGACGGGCGGAGGGGCAAGCTTCCAGAAAGTGGAATGCAAACCAGGCGGAAGCAAAGGCCACGGGCGGAGGGGAAGGCCCAGGCGGAACCAGCGGCGGACGTGCTTCCAGAAAATGGAATACGTCGGGGCAGGCGACATCGGGGCAGGCGGAAAGCGTGGGGATGGGCGTCGTTGGGGAGAGCAGCAGGCGTGGAGGCGGTCGGCCGTCGGGGTGGGCGGCGTGGGTTGAAGGGGCGGACGGGCAGCGGAAGCGATGGCTAGGCGGAAGAGACGAAGCTAGGGTTTGGGAGAGAAATCTGCGGTGCGCAAAACCTGCTTGCCCTTAGTTTTAATTTTAGGGAGAAGTTTTGCTTAAAGATTTAGTAACTTTGTAGTGCACATAGCAAAAATTGTGTTGCACATAACAATGCTTTTTCAAAAATTAATGGCTTTTTAGACATTTGGTTCTGAAATGCTGTCACCACTGCTCCTGGACATAAAAAACAAATTAATAAAAATCTCTCAAACTGCTGCTCGTCAACCCAAAAAACATTTTTACATGTCAAGCCAGCTGCTCCTCGAATGCCGCCCGCTGCTTCTTTGTCACGCCTCATCCCTCACCCTCTCTCACACTTGCTCTACATAAAAATCTCCACGCTTTCTCCATGGTAGAGTCTCGCCTCCTCCGCAGCTCCTCTTGGGCAGCTCCTCCTGGGCAGCTCCTCTTCGACCTCTTCTTCCTCGACAAAGCCTCGCCTCCACCAAGTCCACCTCCAAGTTGCTCTTCGGCAGTTCCACATCCCTTCAAAGGAGCTATCAAGTTCGGTTGGTTCCAACTTCGATTTATTGTTATATTTTTTCAAGAATCGATTAATTTCAGGTCTCTTCCATTTTTATATTTATTCATTCTCTTATAAGATTTTCCGCCAAATTTACATTCACATTTTTTTACTGATACTTGACATCAGTTAAATGACTGAAATTTAGAAATCCTTAAAAAAACTTTGAAGGAAGATATTTACAAATTATCCCGGATGATGCTCCTCCGATGCTTGTTAGCATCTATTTTTCAGTTACTTTTCTTTTTTAATCACTTTGTATTGAGTGAAAAAAAACGGCCGGTGAGCAACGCGGGTTTGCACGAGAAGTCAATTGTCTTCCTTAACCCTCTTTTGTGTGGTTCAACACGTATTTTATTATTTTTTTGGTTTTGAAATGTTTTTAAATATTTAGATATTTTCTTAACAAAAAAAGTACTGTTTTCTAACATTATTTCAAGGATTTATTTTTTTAAAAATATTCTTCTTTAATCTTTGTTGTTTTTAGTATTTTAGGATCATAATAAAATTTGCTTTGTTTTATTTCAATAGTAATTTTTCAATATTTAACATTCATTTTTTTAATTCTATTTTTATAAAATATGAATTTTTTTCCAATATAAATGAAAGGCCAAATTTTTTTATGAAACTAAGCTTCCCTTAAAATAATTTTTTACCTATTTTTTAGCGTTGTTCAATTTTTGTTGTTAATCACTATTTAATATAATCAGTCTACTTTTTGTTGTTGTTGCTATTTCTCAGAATTCAGATCTCAACTTCACATGATACCAGTCAAACCATTCAAAAGTTATTTGCTTGGATCTTATTTTTTGAATGTAAAGTAGAAAGTAATTTTCTTAGATTTAATCATAGCTTGACTATATGATCTTTGTATTTTTTATTATCATTTTTGTGATTTAAAAGTTATATATGATTTTTTTAATATTCTGATTTTTCTTTCCTTCAAATTAATTACTTTTTTTTTAATCTTGACTTTTTCATTTTTATTTTTTTTCCTATTATCTCTCTATGTTATTTTCTTCAAAGTTCAAACTATATACGATGAGTTTGCAATCCTTTAAAAAATCTTTGAAAATAAGCATTTTCCTTTCTTTTAGGCTTCGTTTGGAAGGATTTATTTTTACCGGTCAAGCGGTTACGATCGCATGAACCGGACCTTAATTATGACCCGATTCATGCGGACGTAACCGCCTGATCGGTGAAAAAAAGTCCCCCCAAACGGAGCCTTAGAACTGGTTGAGAATGGATGTTGAATTTTAGGAAAATATGCATAGGACGTTGTCTTTTAGGCCCGTCTTTCAGGTAGACGGATTTGTAAATTCTCATCGTATTGTAAAGTTCTCTCTCTATCGAGTGTGAGATTTGATGTCGCCGCTCTCGCCAGACGAATATCGCCACCCTCAAACAATATCGCCACCCCTGAACAATATCGCTGCCCCCGAACATTATCGCCACCACTGAACATTGTCCCTGCCCCGAACATTGCAGCTGCCCACAAATAATGTTGATGCCCCCGCATAATGTCTCCGCCCCCACACAATGTCGCCTCCCCCGCACAATGTCGCCGCTCCCGAACATTATCGCCGCCACCAAACATTATCGCCTCTCCCTAAGAATGTCGCTGCCCACGAACAATGTCGCCGCTCACGAACAATGTCGCTGCTCACAAACAATATCGCCGCGCACAAACAATTTCACCGCCCACGAACAATATTGCCGCCCACGACCAATGTCGTCACACAATCAATGTCGTCACACGACCAATGTCGTCACCCACGACACATGTTGCCACCCAAGACCAATGTCGTTGTCAAGCGGGCAAAGCCCACTTCTTCGCCCGTTTGATTGCGGGCGAAGCCCGCAACGACGCATCGAGAACAGGCGAAGCCCGTTCGAAGATGCTAGTATATATATATATATATATATATATATATATATATATATATATATATATATATATATATATAAATATATATTATATAAATGAATATAACTATCTTGGAGCACACCAAAGTTTTCATTTCGAACTTCCGATCAAAATACTTCAGTGATTTAAGGTCGTTGGATTAAAAATTTAAAATGCAACTTCTAATTCACAGCTTCTTTCTAATATGCAGCTGACAGGTTCTTTTGTTTTGTAAAAGCCATCTTAAAGGTCTATTCATTTCACAGAGGTCTATTTATCAAAGCAACTGACAGTTCTAATATCAAAGCAAAAGTCATTTCATGTTTATTCATTTTGATTCTTTTTTTTACAAAAGTCAGCTTTTTCCCCTAAAAAAGCTTTTCCCCCTTAAAAAACTTTTTCCCCTAAAAAATCAAAAGTCAACTGACAGGTCTAATCACAGAGTTTTTTTTTCTAATATCATTTAGATTTTTTTTGTTTGGCATCATCTGACACAAGCTCCAATTCTTCCTCCCGCTTCCATAATATACCATGCTACTCTACATCTAATCTATGGAAAACACGATAGCAATATACCCGCTTTTATCTACTCCGCCGAAAGCAGGGCAGCAGTAGGGCGAGTCCGGTCACGTCTCCTCCCATGTCTCCCGCGCAGGTTGAAAGCAGCACAAATCTGCTTTCATCTACTTGCCTCTCGCACTTCTCCCAAACTGGCTTGCACAAATTCCCCTCCCGCTTAATGCTTCCTCCCGCAGACACCTAGGGCATCACCGAACACGCATCTAAACCATCCTCCCGCTGTGCAGTTCAAATCGAATATATCCCTCCAAGCACCTTCTGCATCGCGTCTTGGTCCTTCTTTGGGTCTGTTTGGGAGAGCTCTGGCGGCTGGAGAAGCTCTTTCCCAGCCACCAGAGTTGTTATTTCCGCTGTTTGGGAGAGATTTTTAATGAAATCGCGGTTCAAAAAGCTGCTCCCAGAGCTCATTTCGGTAAGCCCCTCCCCCCTGCGTTCAGCTCTCTTAGAATCACTTTTTATTTCTTCCGATCCCACAACGCTCCTTCTCCCGAACGGCAAACATCGCGACATCGGCCGGCCTCCGCGATCCCGATCCCGTCTCCTCCCGAACGGCGATTTCATCGGCGACAACAGAGATCGACCACCACCCCTAGCATCGACGACTCCTTATCCAGCCCTAGCATCGACCACCAGCCCTAACATCGGCAATGCCTTCTTCTCAAACCCTAGCATCGGTCGTCTTCTTCCATCGGCCCGGCTTCGCGCTCTCTCCAGCCGCATTTAGGAGGAGGAAAAGATCGCGCCTCTCAGGTATCGCGTTGCAACTCCTCCGTCTCTCCCGTTGCCGCGAGGAGGCATCCCGCCGCATCCAGGGTTCCCGATTTCAGATCGATCCCGTTAGATATTTTCTCCCTCCTCCTGGTTTGCCACTCACTGCAACTAATTGCTTCTTCTCATCTTGTGTCCATTTTGCAGCCCTTCTCACTACAATCAACTGCTTCTTCTCACTGTAACCAGCTGCATCTTCCTTTACATTTGATTCAGGATTGTTGGCCCGTGCTGATTCAGGATCTGTAGCAGTCTAACAACAGGTATATGCTGATTTTTGATTTTTTTTGTGAGTATGGAATGTGAGTATTTGTTTTTTTTATCATCCATGTGAGTATTTGCTGATTTTTTTGGTGATAATGGAATGTGTGTGCGCGCGCTGTGTGAGTGTGTATGTGTTGTGTGTGAGAGTGTGCATGTGTTGTGTGTGTGTAATATGTGAATGTGCTGTGTGTGTGTAATATGTGTATGTGTTGTGTGTGTATGTGTGTGTGTGTGTATGTGTTGTGTGTGAGAGTGTGTAATGTGTGTTTGTGATGTGTGTGTGTGTGTGTGCTGTGTGAGAGAGTCTGTAATGTGTGTGTAATGTGTATGTGTTGTGTGTGTAATGTGTGTATGTGATGTGTGTGTGTATGTATGTGTGTGTTTATGTGTGTTTTTTTTTGGTTTATGTGTGGATGCGTGAGTGTGTATGTATGTGGACGTGTTTGTGTGTGTGTGTTTGAATGTGTGTGTGTGTATGTATGTGTGTGTGTGTGTGTTTTTGTTTGTTTTAGTTTATGTGTGTATGTGTGTGGATGTGTGAGTGTGTATGTATGTGGATGTGTTTGTGTGTGTGTGTGTGTTTGAATGTGTGTGTGTGTGTTTTTGTTTGTTTGTTTTGGTTTATGTGTGTATGTGTGTGGATGTGTGGGTGTGTATGTATGTGGATGTGTTTGTGTGTGTGTTAGGTTTTTTTATGTATGTGTGTATGATTAGTAATTCTTATTTTAATTTTATTAGTTTATAGTATAATGGTAAAACCAAAGGAAGGACGAATCGTAGCGAGTTGGGAGTCAGGTGAAGTGACGTTATTTTGTGATCTCTGCATAAAAGAGATTGGTTTAGGGAATCGGCCAACCACCCACTTTAGTAAAGAAAGGTGGGAAAATTTGATTGCGGGGTTTAAAGAACGAACAGGGAAAAGCTACGATCGATTGCAAATGAAAAATAATTGGGATCATTTGAAGAAGGATTGGAAGTTATGGAAGGAGCTGAAACATGGTGAGACTGGTTTAGGCTGGGATCTAGAGAAGAGAACTATTACTGCATCAGAAGAATGGTGGGCAGAGAAGATTAAGGTCTGAACAAATTCATGTTTCATTTCATTAAATTAGTTCATATTTGTATAGATTTTAATATTGATACATTGATTACAACATGTTATTCCAGCGGCAAAAAAATTTCGATGCGGAGGTATTGCACCTGAGTTGGAGGAGAAATTGAATACTATGTTCAGTCAGGTTATCGCAATTGGAGAAGACTCATGGGCTCCTTCAATTGGGAGTTTGCCACCGGATGTGGGGACGATCCAGTTTGAAGACGATGATGTGGCAGATAACATGGAAAACAATCAAGGTGGACCTGAAGAGCTAGGAGGAGCTTCAACACCTCCTGGGAATGCGTCCTCCTCGGCGAGTAAAAGAAGAAAGATCGGGAAGAGCAAAGGAATGACATTTTCTTTGATGTTGGATTTACATCAATCCACTCTAGCTGTGAAGCCTCTACCTGTTGTCACGATCAAAGAGGTGGTGGAGTTGATTTCCAGCAGCCCAGAGCTACGGGCAAACCTGGATTTATATTACTTTGCTCTCGAGCACATTAGGGACAAGACCACTAGGGAGATCTTCATGAGTATCCCAGAAGATATGAGGGTTTTGTGGATTATGAAGGGTACGAGAAGAGGGCTCAATGATACGAGCTTACCTTGATCTATATTTCCTTTTCTGATTTGCATGTAAAACACAATGATATATGTTTATGTTTATTTTTTAATGTCGTACTTTATTTTGAGTAATATTGGATCTAAAACTATAATAACTATTTTGTTATAATCTTTATATAGATTATGATAAATGTTTTGTGATGCTTTAAATGCAGCTACTAATAATGGAAGGGCATGACTCCTCCCCTGAAGATTCTGGGGATTCAACCAGTCTTTCGCCAGAGCGGAGGCAATATATAGAGTATTGCTGTGTAGTTATGTCATCGATCGAGAGGATGAATTATAATGTTTGAGACACACGTTCATGCATGACATCTACCCAAACAGGTGCAAAATGGATCAAAGAGTTACTAGAAAGACATCCAGATATAATTCATGACGCATTTAGGATGTCTAAACGCATTTTCGTAGATTTACTTCATAAACTGGAAGCAGATCATGAACTTCAAGGATCACAACGGACATCATCAAGAGAAGTCCTAGGGATTACATTGTATATCTTAGCATAACGAGGTTCCGTTAGATTAACGAAAGAACGGTTCCAACACTCGACCGAAACAATTAGTAGATATTTTTCGAAAGAGCTTAGATCTCTTTTGTTACTCTCAATTAATGATATAGCCTATTGACCGTTAGTTCAGATATATTCCGGCTTAGATAAGATATGATCCTCGTTACATGCCATTTTTCTAGGATTGCGTTGGTACCATTGACGGTACACATGTTGATGCGAGGATACCCGTAGAAGATCAAGTACGATACATAAGACGTCATGGCAGGATGACACAAAATGTAATGGCAGTCTGTGATTTTAACATGTGTTTTACATTTGCCCTGACTTGATGGGAGGGATCTGCTCATGATAGTCGCATCTTTGCACGCACATTGGCTGACGATAGATTACACTTTCCGCATCCCCCACAAGGTATACTAAGCAATATGTTTACATTCATTCAAATTGTTCGTATTTCATAATGTTTATCTGTTTAACAAATCAAATAAATGCAGGTAAATATTATTTAGTGAATGCTGGATACCCGTTAAAGAAGGGTTATTTGAAGCCGTATCCAAAAACAAGATATCACTTGGAAGACTTTGTCCATGAGAGTCGGCCTGTACAAGGAAGGCAAGAATATTTCAATAAGGCGCATTCATCTCTTCGCAGTGTGATCGAGCGAACGTTATTTAGTGAATGCTGGATACCCGTTAAAGAAGGGTTATTTGAAGCCGTATCCAAAAACAAGATATCACTTGGAAGACTTTGTCCATGAGAGTCGGCCTGTACAAGGAAGGCAAGAATATTTCAATAAGGCGCATTCATCTCTTCGCAGTGTGATCGAGCGAACGTTTGGAGTGTGGAAAAAAAGTGGCACATTTTGAGTAAAATGCCACAGTACAACTTCAAGAAACAGCGTTCCATTGTACTAGCGACAATGACCTTACATAACTTCATTTAGAGGCATCCTTCTCGCTGGGACCCTGAGTTTAATGCTTGTGATGCTGATGAGTCTTCTTTCGTTCCCTCAGAGGATGAAGAACCTGCGACAGAGGATGAAATTGAAAGCGATATGTGTGATGCTGTTGGAGAAGAACATATGTCTACAGTACGAGATAACATTGCCGAAGAAATATACAGTGCACACAGATAAAAATTGGATCCATCTTTTACTAAAAATTTAAAGGATTTAAATTAGCAAAAGTTTGATTCATATCAATTTATTTTCGACCGGGTGATCGGAAGGATTGAAAAAAGCAGTCGCCGGATGTTGGAAGACCTTTTTTTTTCTATTTTCTAGAACTATGTAAAAGACTCATGTTATCAGTTATTTTTATATATTTATATATTTTAGTTTTTAAAAAAACAGCTTCCAAAAGTTGTTTCTCCAAACAGTTAAAAATAAAAAATCGTTCTTCAAAGCGCACTTCTGCACAAAACACTTAAACACTCTGCAGCTTTTCAAAACTGCTCCAAGAGATCTATTTTAAAACAGCTCTATCCGGACAACAACTTTTCAATCCGCCAGAGCTGCCCCAAACAGACCCTTAGTATGCGTATCCTCCATCTTTGAAGGTTTGCTCTTTTTCTCCCCTCCTTACCGCCCAGCTCGACTCCTTCATGTGCTGCCATTTTCATGTTTTAGCTGCACTTCTTAAAGTCTCCTCCTCGATATGCGATGCCCGAGTCTCCTCCATCGTGAATCTGAAGTTGCTCCTCCTTCCCAACATGTTATTAATAAAGATATATAATAGTCTATTGGAAACATTTGTGTTTCTGCCTTGATTTTAAGAAGCAGCTTTTAAGTAATAGCTTATATCAGTTTTCAATAAGTTGTCCCGATTCAAGCTTAAAATGGGGGTTAGTCCAAGTTAATGTTATTATTATTATTTTCCACTGTTTGGCGCAGCGTTTTAGCCACCGCCTTATAATAACTTCCATTCCTTGATTTACTTGATATTCTTCATCTGACTGATTTATATTACCTTCATCTTCTTGCTCTTGATGCCGTGGATTCGTTTTTTTAGCATAGATCAAAAACCGTTTAATATGCATTTATTTGATTATGACTGATTTGTCGTGTTAAGCATAGTGTCAAGCCTTAACAGAGACTGGGGACTCATGCATTTTTTATTGTCTACTAGGATAATGAAAGTGACATTATTTACAGTAAAAGACATCACAATTTCAATTATACTTAGAAATTATTAGAAATTTTGTTGTTAAACTTAAAACACTTTTTGAAGGAAATTGAAAATACACTCATGCAGTGCAAAATCTAAATGACTTTCTTGATAATGTTATTAAATTTGGACAAATTTTTTTTAAAAAAACCAATATAAAGAACTTAATAATAAAACTTATCGGCTGTTAGTTTAAGGCTTCATTTCACCAGAATTTTTTTTTGGCCAAATATTAGAAAAATTGCAAAATACAAGCTCATGGACTTGCTTCAAAATTAGTTTACGTCGGGACAAAGTTTTAATAAATAAAGCTCGAAAATCGCTCGTCATTTTACTTGAATAGTTGAATTAGGCTCCAATTGAAATGCGTAGAGCCAAGTAAATCGATTTCAATCAAGTGTATTGTCGGCTTGGAGCCTGGATGGGCACTGAGATTTGATGTCGCCGCTCTCGCCAGACGAATGTTGCCGCCCCCGAAGAATGTCGCCGCCCCCGAAGAATGTTGCTATCCCTGAACAATGTCGTCGCCCCCAAACATTATCGCCGCCCTCGAACATTGTCGCTGCTCACGAACAATGTCGACGCCCTCGAACCCGCCCACGAACAATAATCGCCGCTCATGACCAATGTCGCCACCCACGGCCAATGTCGTCGCCACGGCCAATATCGCCGCCCGTGACAAATGTTGCAGCTCACGACCAATGTCTTTGGTTTGCGGGCGCAGCCGCTGCGCCGCATCGAGAACGGGCACTCACAATGAATGTCGCTGCTCCCAAACAATGTCGTCACCCCCGAACATTATCGCCGCCTCCGAACAATGTCGCTTGGTTGCGTGGGAAACTAGCTTTGTTGTCAAGCGGGTGAAGCCTGCTTGGTTGCGGGCGAACCAAGCATCTTCGAACGGGCTTCGCCCATTCTCGATGCGTCGTTGCGGGCTTCGCCCGCTTGACAACAAAGTGGGCTTCCCCCGCAACCAAGCGACATTGTTCGAAGGCGGCGACAATGTTCGGGGGTGACGACATTGTTTTGGGGCTGCGACATTCATTGTGAGTGCCCGTTCTCGACGCGGCGCAGCGGCTGCGCCCGCAAACCAAAGACATTGTTCGTGAGCGGCAACATTTGTCACGGGCGGCGATATTGGCCGTGGCGACGACATTGGCCGTGGGTGGCGACATTGGTCGTGAGCGGCGATATTGTTCGTGGGCGTCAACATTGTTCGTGGGCAGCGACAATGTTTGAGGGCGGCGACAATGTTTGGGGGCGGCGACATTATTCAGGGGTGGCGACATTCTTCGGGGGCGGCGACATTCTTCGGGGACGGCAACATTCGTCTGGCGAGAGCGGCGACATCAAATCTCAGAGCCCATCTGGGTTCCAAGCCGACAATACACTTGATTGAAATCGATTTACTTGGCTCTACACATTTCAATTCGGGCCTAATTCAAGTAAAATGTCGAGCGATTTTCGAGCTTTATTTATTAAAACTTTGTTGATGGAGACGACGGCCCTCAACACAGCGAAGACGGCGACGGCGTACTGACAGATGATTATGTGGAACATCGTCATAACAGCCGTCCAGAACGCAAATCGATTTATCAATAATTATTAATAAATATTTAATTATTATTATTAATAATTATTAACGTCATCTTAATTGTTAAAAGCACCGCAATTTTGTCTAATCACACCGCTTTGTTAAAAACACTGCAGTTTTTCACATATTGTTAAAAGCACCACACATTGTTATCCGCACCGCAATTGAGATAAACGCACCGCACTTAATTTATGAATTAAAATAGGTTCTCATTAAATTACAATATTAATATATACTCAATAGAAAAAATATTTGATACAAAAAAATCATCAAATGTGTTGTCCAAATTGTTATGTTCTTTTCTTCAAATATTTGTGATCTTCATCAACGACATCTATAATATGGATCAATAATACTTGGGGCAAAATTCACGATGAGGACCAATAATATTGCAACAATTTACTTCTAAATATAGAAACAGTAATGAACTCTCAAAGAAATTTCAGAAGTCCTTTAACATAGGTGATTGTTAACCGCAACTCTTTATTGGCTAGTCGCACCAAAAAATCTCCTAACTTTTCGCGTCTTTTCGAAATACGTCTTATACACGCAATTTCAGGAAAAGTGTTTAGCACAAAAGTTGTAGATCTTGTCGAGATCTACAACTTTCGTGTTGAACACTTTTCCTGAAATTGCATGTACAAGGCGTATTTCTGAAAGGCGTAAAATCTGAGCTTGAGGAGAGGCGGCGTTGGCGCTGATATCTGCCGGTGTCGGCGACGGAAAGGGCTGGAGGGGGCTGGAGGAGGCGGGAGGAGCCAGCGACGCGTGAGGAGGCGTGAGGAGAAGATCGGGATTTTAGAACTGCGGTGCGAGGAAGCAGCAGTGCGGTGCGGGTATATTTTTAGAGTGAAAAATTTTAAGTGTTAAAAGACCCAAATGCGGTACGGTTAGCCAAAAATGCGGTGCTTTTAACAATTCCCTTATTTTATTGCAATGTTATTTCATTTCATGTAAGGTCTTATATCATGTGTATAATTTAAATCATGGGTTATTTTTATTTTATTTGGGCTGCATGTAGCCGAGTCTTGAATGTAGCCTATATATAGGCATGTATCCTTCATGTTTTGATTATGGAATGAATGAAATTGAAAAAAACCTAAATCTCCTCTTGAAAAATTCTTCTCCTCTCCTCCTTGGCCGAACTCCACTTTCCCCCTCTCCTTGTGTTGGCCGCCGGCCACCTTCTCCTCTTTCCTCCTCCCTCCTTTACATCTCCCACTTCCTCTTGCGAAAACCGAGCCCCAACTCCTTCCTCCAAACCGCCGGCTTCCCTCCACCACCAACTACCCGAGCCACCACCAATAACCTCGCCCAAAACGACCACCACCCTCCTAACCACAAAACCGGCCACCTCCCTTTCAACACAACCCGAGCCCCTCCCTCCTTCACAAAACCTTAGCCGCCAACCACCAACACCAACAAGCCCGACCCCCTTCCTCATCCCCTTCCTAATCCAAATATCACCTTCCATATTAAGCCGTAAAACCTACCATATTTGCTCCATCCTACCAAATAAATATATTTGTTGTCAAATCTAGAAGATCACGTCGTGGGGATTTCCAACGTCGGCGTCACGCGACGAAGGCAGACGAGATTCTCTCCTACCGGCGTGATTCCGGTGGAGCCGTTGAAGAACGATCCACGCCGAGATAACCGGAATCATCCATTCTGGTTGGGTAACGAAAATTTCCACTTCCATGTGTTCCTTTCCTTGGATAATTTTGTGGTGGATTTTCTTAGCGTTAATTTTGATTGCATTGGAAATATCGTGGATAGCTTTCATCGTTTTGTGTCTTTTTTTTGATTGATCTAATTTTCGTAAAGGGGTTTGGCGAGCCCTCGTTTTTCTTTTGTTGGGAGAGATCTACCTTTTCCGAATCGTGTTTTATTCGGTAGATCTCTTTTGGTACAACACCGCTCGACCGGATCGTGTAGGTCCCTTTAGCCGGAAAGAACATTTGTCTATAGCCCTTGTTCGATCCCTATCGGATTGGCTACCCGTACGCTAGTATAAAATTGATAACATTAATTACGTGGTGCCGCGTAGATCGATTGTGCGAGTGTAGAATTTGGTTCATAGAGAGCTAGTCGTGCGCGTCCGTAATTATATTTCGGTCCAAACGTGTACTCCTACATCATTTGTCCTGACCTAAACTAATTTTGAAGTAGGTCCATGAGCTTGTATTTTGCAATTTTTCTTATTTTTTGCCAAAAAAATTTTGTGGTGAAATGAAGTCTTAAACTAACAGCCGATAAGTTTTATTATTAAGTTCTTTGTATTGTTTTTTTTTTCTTTTTTGTCCGAATTTAATAACATTATCAAGAAAGTCATTTAGATTTTGCACTGCATGGGTGTATTTTCAATTTCCTTCAAAAAGTTTTTAAGCTTAACAATAAAATTTCAAATAATTTCTAAGTATAATTGAAATTGTGATGCATTCACTGTAAATAATGTCACTTTCATTATCCCAATAGGCAATAAAAAAATGCATGAGTCCCCAGTCTCTGTTAAGGCTTAACACTATGCTTAACACAACGAATCAGCATAATCAAATAAATGCATATTAAACGGTTCTTTGATCTCTGCTAAAAAAATGAATCCACTGTGGTAAGAAAAACTCTGTAAAAAGAAAACTTGAAGGAAACAGAGTTAAGAGACAAAGATATGATATTTTCACCACACAAATATTATCATTCAGAATTACTTTATATAGAGAGAATTACAACTGTGGCGTTACACATATTTAATTGAACATTTAACATTAGAGTTAATACATTAATTGCTGCAGGAAAAACTAATTATATTAAAAGCAATAAAATATCTACAAGAGGTAACACCATTGTAACGGTTGGGATCACTCCTTCAACACCCGCTCTTGATCTGGCCGTTCGATGACTTGCATTAATTTCTTTAAAGCTTGAAAACGTCCTCGCAAAAATGGTTTTGTTATGGCATATGCAACCTGAGCTTCAGAGAGACAAAATTGCAGAAGAATTGATCCTTTTTCAACCAGCTCTCGAATGAAATGGTAACGAAGAGCAATGTGTTTGCTCCTCTGATGAAACACTGGATTTTTTGTTAGAGCAATAGCAAAAATATTGTCGCAAGCTATGATGGTAGCTTCGTCATTTGTCTTCTGCTTTTCGCCCCCTTTGTCAGTAATGAAAATTTCCACTTGTTTCAGCCACACAGCTTCAAGCAGCACTGGTAAGAGACATGTACTCCGCTTCAGTTGAAGAGAGAGCCACCGTCTGTTGTTTTCTGGACGACCAAGAGATAAGATTTGGGCCATAGAAAAACATGTAACCTCTAGTGCTTTTGCAATCTGCTAAATGCCCCCCCCCCATTCCGAGTCACAATAGCCATACAATTTGGGGCTATGGAAGGAATTGAAGAGAATGCCATGTGAGAGTGTTCCCTTTAGATAACGAAGAACCTTTTTAGCAGTGAGAAAATGTAAGGAGCTGGGATTACTCACAAAATGAGAGAGTATGTTTACAGCTAGCTCAATTTCAGGTCGTGAATTCGTGAGATAGACTAGAGATCCTATGAGTGATCTATAAGTGTCAAAATCTGCTCCTTCACTTTCTGATTTCTTCATTACCTTTTCATTAGATATCATAGGAATCAAAGTGGGATTGCAATCTTCCATCTTGAACTTCTTAAGTAAGTCTCTGGCGTATTTCTCTTGGGATAAGAAGATATAGCTTGGTCGTTGAATAACATGTATCCCTAGAAATAATGCATGAGACCAAGATCAGTCATTGAGTATTGAATTTTCAAGTCCTGCTTGAGTTCATCTATGAGATCATTAGATGTCCCTGTGATTAGGAGATCATCTACATAAATATAGATTAGCACATTGCCGATAGAAGAAGATTTTTTGTATAGAGAATACTCAACCCGACATTTGAGAAAACCTTTGGAAAGAAAGTAATGATCGATATTTGCATTCCAAGCCCGAGGAGCTTGTTTTAAACCATACAAGGCCTTTTGAGCTTGTACACCTTATCTTCTTTTCCTTGAATGACGAAACCCTTGGGCTGCTCTACATAAACATTTTCAGTGATCGTTCCATTTAAAAACATTGATTTTACATCTAGATGAAAAATAGGAATATATTTGTTGGGTACATTGGAAAATATGTACCTGATTTGGAGAAGCTTCACTTAGCTCAATGATATACATCCAAGGGTATTTGATGTTATTTTGAGTTTATATGTGCAGGTTAAGTATTGGCTAAAATGCAGAAAAAATTTCTAAGTCCATATGTCGACACTTAAGGAAGTCTGTGTCGACACTTGGAAAAGCTGTGACTCCTGAAGCAACTGTGTCGACACACAGAATTTATTAGTCGACATCAACTGTGTCGACACCGGGAGGCAGTGTCGACACACAGAAATATTAGTCGACATCGACTGTGTCGACACCGGGAGGCAGTGTCGACACACAGAAGTATTAGTCGACATAAACTGTGTCGACACTTGGAGGCTGCGTCGACACACAAATTCTGAGACTATATCAACTGTGTCGACACACAGGACTTGTGTCGACACACAACAGAGTTTCAACAATGCTGATTGCTGTGATGTAAAGAAGTGTCTGTGTCGACACAAAGAGGCAATGTCGACACATTCTACAGATGCAGTGTCAAGAAGCAGTGTCAATACCAAAGGAGTTATGTCGACATCACCAAATCTTGTGTCGACACTTAATCTACTTGTGTCGACACATAATGACAATCAGTCTCAACGCTTTGCTGACAAAGACAAAGGTTAAAGAACTGACTGGAGACTTGACAGCTGCGTATTCCAACAAGTTTGTTGAAGCTGTCAGACTTGTCAGAAGTTGGTTAGAAACCAGATCAGCCGGTTACCATGAATGAAGTCTATATATATATGGTTCTTGTCAAATCAAAAAGAGGTAAGAGGGTGAACAATAATAACAACAACAGGAACATCTATTGAAGTATTGATCATTGATCAAGAAAGTGCACGTCACACTGAAGAAGATTTTCGTGAGAAGATCTAAGGAGAATTCAAGCAAGAATTCTGACGAAACTTCAGAAGTTCTGAAGAGTGAGAGAGATCTTCAACTGTTGAAGTAAAGAAGGATACATTTACAAGTCTCTTTAGAAGCAGATCTTGAACTAATCTGCTAAGAAGGATTCAGACCTATTTCTGGATTCTAAGAAGGAAGCTGGCAGCCAGTCAACTTCAAAGGAGATCAACCCTACTGAGTTCAGATTCAAGAAGCTTTGAAGAAAGCTAAGAACATGTTGATTTCAGTCATCAGTTTTATCAAGAAGCTGATCAAGAAACCTCTTATCCCTTCTTTCTCAACAAGGGTAAGAGTCCATCTAAACACTTATCAAATTTTGTAGGATCTTTTCATAGATCTGAGTTGTAATCCTATATTATAAAGGTTGAGTGTAGGAGATATAGATCTCTGAGTTGTAGGGCTTTTGAGCCTGAGTGTAGGAGAATTTTTTCTCTGAGTTGTAGGTCTTGTGGGAAGGCTGAGATAGGGCTGTTAGCCTGAGCTGTAGGAGTGTGGTTACACTCTGAGTTGTATGAACTTTATAGGGTTCTGAGTTGTAGGAACCTTTAAGGGTTCTAAGCTGTAAGATCTGTGGATCTGAGAAGAAGGAAGAAGTGGGGCCGAATCTAGCACACTGCTAGATAGATGAAGGGGGAAAGTGGCTGTACCCAGACCTTGGGGAACCACTATAAACCTGTGTACAATCTGTGATGTATGTGTGATTGTGGATTCTGTGATGTGATTGCTATAGAATAGTTAGATTCTGTATAAGATCTGAATAATTATTCTGCCTTAAGTAATAAAAAAAGAAAAGAACCTATTCATCCCCCCCTCTAGGTGTTTGGGTTATCTTGAAATCAATTTTATCAATATTTTTTTGCGGCATATGCAAGAATTAAGCGAACAGTTTGCATTCTACCCAAGGGAGCATACGTTTCATCATAGTCTCGTTCGGGCATTTGGCTATAACCTTTAGCCACAAGTCTTGCTTTGTGCTTAATCACTTCTCCTTCTTCATTACATTTGAGTTTGAATACCCACTTCAAACAGATAACATCATTATTAGAGGGTCTAGAAATGAGTTCCCAGGTGTTGTCATCTATAGCCTTCATCTCTTCCTCCATTGCATGTTTTCAGTCATCACTCGACACTGCTTTTTCATATGTCAATGGCGTAGAAGAGAATAGAGTTCTTGCCCCATTCTCATAGATATTCTCAATGCTTAAATTTTAATGGGGTTTGTGATGGAGGAATGGAGTCATCATCAGATTCTATGTAAGATGATGGAAAAACATCTTCTTACATTGCCTGGATGGAATCAGAGGTGTTCTCAAGTTCAACCGGAATGCAAGGAAAGAAAGAAGACTCACCAACTGAAACCAAATCTCAACGTGTATCCTCATTAAAAACAACATCACGATATATAATCAGCTTACCTGAGATTTGATCAAAGAGTCGATAAGCTTTTGAGTGTTCACAGTATCCAATAAAGATAGCTTTCACATTTTTCGCCTCCAATTTATCTCCCTTTTCTTTTAATGCGAAGGCAATACATCCGAAACAACAAAGATGAGAAACAGATGGCTTTCAGTGGAAAAGAGCTTCATGAGTTGTAGTTAAAGCCCTAGTGGGCACACGATTGAGTATATAAACGGCGGTGCTAAAAGCTTCTACCCAGAAACGTTTAGGTGTCTTACTAGAGATCATCATTGCCCTTGTCATTTCAACAATTGGTCTATTCTTTCTTTCGACGTCTCCGTTCTGCTGAGGCGAACGTGGAGCAGTCAAATCTCTCTTAATTCCTTGCTCTACACAATAATTCAGAAAAATTTGAGAGAGGAATTCACCTCCTCTATCTGTGCGAAAAACTTTGATGCGACTGGAAAGCTGATTTCCACCATTACTTTGAACTTTTTGAATACTTCAAAAGTTTCTGATTTAGCTGATAGAAAATAGATCCAAGAGTATCTAGAAAAATCATTGATTAACAAAAAAAATACCTCTTTCCACCAGGTGTTTCCTCAGAGGCAGGTCCCCAGAGATCTCCATGGATGAGCTCAAGGGGAAAAGAACTGTGCCAGGATGCCTGAGATGGAAAAGGAAATCGATGTGCCTTTCTTGAGGAACAATCTTCACAAAATTGTTTTTGTATCTTGAAAATTGGCAACCCCTTTACCTAGTTATCATTTTGCATTTTTTTTATAGCTTCCCAATAGAGATGGCCGAGCCGATGATGCCAATGCTGAGCAGGATCAAAGCAACTCTGCTCGCATGATAGGGCTTTGGTTAATGGGGATCTCGAATTGAGAGAGAAGACACGATTGCTGGACATTTGAGCTGAGGCAATCAGTTTTCTTGAATTTCCATTCAGGATTCGACATTCTCCATTGGTGAAGATGACGGTGTGACCCTTCTGAACAAACTGGCAAACGCTAAGAATATTTTGGGTTAGCTGAGGTACCCAGTGAACATCTTCAAGAAGTCTGCATTGTCCAGAGTTAGTAAGAATCTCTATGGTACCTTTACCTTCAATGTTTCGAGAAGTTCCATCTCCCAAGAAAACTTCTGATTTAAAATTTTCGTCAAGGGAGGAGAATTGAGTTTTGTCATTGCTCATATGGTTGGAACAACCGCTGTCGAGGTACCAAGTATCGGGATTGCAAATTTCTATTTTCATGCATGAGTAGAATAAAAGGTCTTCTTTTCCTTCCTTCACCTTTTCATCTGTCTCCCCAAAGTTTGCTTCTTCCTTATGCCAGCAATCTTTTTCAAAATGATTTGGCATCTTACACCGTTTACACTTCCAAAAACAATCCTTGAGCTCATGGTTAGTGCATTTACAAAGGGTACAGAAGATTCCTGTTTTTTCATGAGATGAAGGAAAGTTTGTATTTATGTGTCCCCCTCTCCCCCTCCCTCTTCCTCTATTGGAATTTTTGAAGAAAGCAGGGAATTTATGTTCAATTTTGTCCAAAAAAAAAATTTCGTGTCTTCTTGGTGGATGTACTTTAACTTGAAAAGCTGACTCTAGAGTGGTGTGCTTCTTCAAGCGATCCTCGTGAGCTTGTAAGGATCCTTGTAGCTCAATAAGGGAAAGTGAAGACAAGTCAGGGGCTTCTTCAATGGCTGTTACCACGGGATCAAAAACAGGGGACAAGGAGCGCAGAATTTTTGGAACAATTCTTGCATCTTCTATCTTGTCACCCAGTATTTTGATTTGATTTATTAAAACAATAGTTCTTGTGATATAATCTTGGATACTCTCACTATGAT
Organism: Platanthera zijinensis; assembly: GCA_039513925.1. Classification (NCBI taxonomy): domain Eukaryota; kingdom Viridiplantae; phylum Streptophyta; class Magnoliopsida; order Asparagales; family Orchidaceae; genus Platanthera; species Platanthera zijinensis. The sequence goes on from CM077083.1 coordinate 15,846,918, forward strand.
TAATCGAGAGAGTGTCAAAAGATTTCCACAAGGCTTGTAGACGAATAGAAATGACCTTTTGTGATCCCTTAAATTCTTCTTGTAGGGTCTCTCATGCCTCTTTGGCTGTGACGACACCTATGATCCTTGGGAAAACATTATGAGTCACACCTTGTTATATAAGAAGTAGCGCATTTGCATCTTTCATGTTGTCTTCTCGACGTGCAGTGGGCTTTGTCCCTGCTGCCGCCTTTTCAGCAACAAAAAGAGCTGGACCTTGGGCAACAATGTCCCATAGATCCAGTGAAATAAAGAGCGTCTTCATTTTGATCTGCTAGAAATCATAGGCATCACCATTGAACAGAGGGACCCCGATTGGGGAGAATTGAGGTGTAGCCACGTTAGATGATGAAGCAATTGGTGGGATTGAAAGAATGAAATAGAAGTAATCAAAACACCTTGCTCTGATACCGCTGTGGGAAGAAAAGCACTGTAAAAAGAAAACTTGCAAGAACAGAGACAAGAGATAAAGATATGATATTTTCACCACACAAATATTATCATTCAAAATTGCTTTATATAGAGAGAATTAAAACTGTGTCGTTACACATATTAATAACATTTAACATTAGAGTTAATACATTAATTGCTGTAGGAAAAACTGATTATATTAAAAGCAATAAAACAGCTACAGGAGACAACGCCATTGTAACGGTTGGGATCACTCCTTCAACATCCACGACATCAGGAGAAGAAGATAAAGGTAATATAAATCAGGCAGATGAAGAATCTCAAGTAAATCAAGGAATGAAAGTTATTATAATGCGGTGGCAAAAACGCTGCGCCAAACAGTGCAAAATAATAATAAAAACATTAGCTTGGAGTAACCCCCATTTTTAAGCTTGAATCGGGACAACTTATTGAAAACTGATATAAGCTATTACTCAAAAGCTGCTTCTTAAAATCAAGACAGAAACACAAATGCTTCCAATAGACTATTATATATCTTTATTAATAACATGTTGGGAAGGAGAAGCAACTTCAGATTCACGATTGAGGAGACTCGGGCCTCACATATCGAGGAGGAGATTTTAAGAAGTGTAGCTAAAACATGAAAATGGCAGCACATGAAGAAGTCGAGTTAGGCGGTAAGGAGGGGAGAAAAAGAGCAAACCTTCAAAGATGGAGGATACGCAGACTAAGAAGGACCAAGACGCAATGCAAGAGGTGCTTGGAGGGATCTATTCGAGTCGAGCTGCACAGCAGGAGGAAGGTTCAGATGCGTTTTCGGTGATGCCCTAGGCGTCTGCGAGAGGAAGCATGAAGCGGAAAGGGAATTTGTGCAAGCCGGTTTGGGAGAGGTGCGGGAGGCGAGTAGATCAAACCAGATTTGTGCTGCTTTCAGCCTGCGCGGGAGAAGTGGGAGGAGACGTGGCCGGACTCGCCCTACTGCTGCCCTGCTTTTAGCGGAGTAGATAAAAGCGGGTATATTGCTACCGTTCTTTCCACAGATTAGATGGAGTGTAGCGAGGTATATTATGGAAGCGGGAGGAAGAATTGGAGCTTGTGCCAGATGCTGCCAAACAAAAAAAATCTAAATGATATTAGAAAAAAAAACATATGATTAGACCTGTCGGTTGACTTTTTGAATTTTTAGGGGAAAAAGTTTTTTTAACGGGAAAAGCTTTTTTAGGAGAAAAGCTGACTTTTGTCAAAAAAAAATCGAAATAAATAGACATGAGATGACTTTTGCTTTGATATGAATATACCTATGTGAAATGAATAGACCTTTGAGATGACTTTTACCAAACAAAAGAACTTGTCAGCTTGCATATTAGAAAGAAGTTGTGAATTTGAAGTAGCATTTTTAATTTTTAATCCAACGGCCTTAAATCACCGAAGCATTTTGATCGGATGGTCGAAATGAAAACTTTGGTGTGCTCCAAGAGCTATATTCATTTATATAATAAAGATATATACGAGTGACAGGCACGGGTCTCCAGTCCGATGGCTACGCGTCATAGTACCCGGTCGGCGACGGCGGGCTTCACCCCCCCCCCCCCCCCCGGCGGGCTTCGCGACAGTACCCAACCGCCTGCTTTTTAAATAAAACATTTCATTAAAAATATAACTTTTTAATTATTAAATTAAATATAACATTTAAAAATTAAATTGAAAAATTAATTAAAAATAAAACATTTCATTGCAGGTGGGTGAACAGTGTCGTGAGCACAGTTCACCCGCCTGATAGTAGAGTAATTATTAAATATAACTTTTTAATAATTAAATATTAATAATATATATTATTAATTATTAAAAAAACAGTACTGCTTTTTTTTAGTCCCACACCGTCAGTTAGAACTTGAATTTCGGGTTTATATTACTCATTTTGCAACCAATGTTTGAAATCAGATGGGGTGGCAGGCTTGCGGGTTGGCTGGCTGGCGGGCTGGCGGGCTTGCGGGCTTGCGGGTCTGACCAGATTGGTGGGCTGGTTGGCTGATTTCGTGGGGGGTTTTAGCGGGGGGTGTCCGTAAGCCCTTTTTGAAGTTATTTAATAACTTTAGGACCCCTTCAATAGGTTTATGAGACCTAGTAAAAAGTGGGGAGAGAGGGTGCGTGTTGGTACCCTAGTTTGATTTGAGTTTAGTCTTGTCTTCTTAGTCTCTTGACTCATGAATTATCTATGGTCAAGGTTAGTTGTCTAGCTGTAGAGTTCCCAGCTTATCCAGATAAGAATTTGGTTAAGTAGTTTGTTCGTTCGACTATGGTCGAACGTCGCTCGACTATCGTCGACTAACTGTTCGACGATCGTCTATCAGTTGCTCGACGTTCTGTCTGCGTGGATAGTTCGACTATCTGTTGATAGTTCGACTATCTGTGTGCTGTGATAGTTCGACTATCTGTTGATAGTTCGACTATCTGTTTGTTTGATAGTTCGACTATCTGCTTGGATAGTTCAACTATCTGATAGCTCGACTATCTGTTTGATAGGTCGACTATCTGCGTTGTTTGATAGCTCGACTATCTGTTGATAGGTCGACTATCTGCTTTCTTCTGATAGTTCGACTATCTGTTGATAGGTCGATTATCTGTTTTCCCTTGGTAGTTCGACTATCTGTTTCTCTTCTGATAGTTCGACTATCTGTTGATAGGTCGACTATCGGTTTTGCTTTGATAGTTCGACTATCTGTTGATAGGTCGACAATCTGATAGCTCGACTATCTTCTGATAGTTCGACTATCTGTTGTGATAGTTCGACTATCTCCTTTGATAGTTCGACTATCTGGATCGTTCGACTATCTGTCCGATAGTTCGACGATCTCCGATTTTCGGTCGACGATCTCCGAGGGTCGTTCGACGTTTTCTGTTTGCCTTTTTATTTTATTTTATTCTATTTAATTAATTAATATATTATCTGGCATTCTATTTCAGTTGTTTTATGATAATATTTCCAGGCAATATCTGCTCCATCCCTTTTGCCTGAGTCAAATCTTTTCAGATAAAGTTGTTTGTCTTATTAGTTGACAGTGTATTTTACTTTATCTGATGTCAGTCCTTTATAGCCGTTAGACTGAAAAGTCTTCCTTTTGCTATAAAGAGTTTGTCTCTGATGTGATTTTATTTAGTACCTTTATTATCAGATTGTTTCCTGCAGCTTCTTTGAAAAAGGTTTATCCCTTTTATAGAATATTTTGCTACAGAGTTTGTTTGTCTTTGTGATATTTGCAGCCCAGGTTTCAAGTTTCAGAAGAAGACAAACAGTTCAAATTGAAAAGAGCCGTTGCTTGTTGCTGCTATAAAAGGAATCCTTTGGAGAAGGATTTTAGCTAGCTAACCAGTTATTCTAAGAGTTATTCAATTAGCATTCAAGCTTTCATCAAGACCAAGTTTAACTGCTCTCAGCAATCTTCATTCAACTGAGAAGTGTTAAGCTCTTCTGCTCTTCTTCAACCTGAGTTCTCCTGCTTCCAGGAAGTTCAGACTCAGAGTTCTTTTGAAGAAGAAGAAGAAGATAGCTGCTAGAAGATTTCTATTTTATATTTTATATCTTCTCGTAGTTTTTCCTTCAGAACCTTCTGAAGTGTTTTCTGCACTGAAGCAAGACTTCACCTGGACATTCTTTGAGCCAGGGGGAGCCTTGATTCTTTTGAGCTTTCGAACTCAGTGCAAGTCTTTGTGCTTCTCTAATCTATTGTAAAATAGAGAAGACTTTTTAACCTTCTTTCCCCCTCCTGTACAGGGTTATTACTCCCTTCAAAAGTATCCCTTGGTGGCAGGGCACCTGATCAAAAACCTGTGTTCGGTTTTTAGACACCTGATCAAAAGTCTAAAGGGTTTCTAGATCTACCTGAAGCAGATCTTGTGATGGCAGGGCACCTGATCAAAAACCTGTAGTGGATTCCTATCTTGTTGGTAGAAGAGTGGACGTACCCAAGTTGTTTGGGGAACCACTATAAATTCCTTGTGTCATCTGGCTTGCTTAATTTAATTACTTATATTGTGGCTGTGATTAGATATAACTAGGTTTGCTAGTTGCTGATTAGGATTTCCAAGCCTTAACTGTAATTACAGTTAGCTTGAGTTTGTGCACAACACTTGTGTTAGGCTTTAGGATTATCTTCTTATCTATAATCTTTTTATTCCGCATTTCACTCCAAGGGAGTTGGGTAGACTATTAAGTTTTGTCTAGTGCAAAATTTGATAACTCTATTCACCCCCCCTCTAGAGTAGTATCTATCCCTTCACTTTCAATTGGTATCAAAGCCAGGTTGACTGACTGAATAGGCTAACACCTAAGTCACAAGATCCTGATAGATACCAAGGATTATTGATTCTCACTTCATGGCCAAGTCCAAGGATTATTCTAGCACCAGACCTCCAGCATGCAACTTAGCTAAGTTTGGCATCTGGAAGGCAAGGATTAAATTATATATGAATTCTATTGATGAAAGTATCTTTGCTTCTATTTTGTCAGGACCCCCAAGAGCACCTGCTGCTGCTTCTGCCTCATCATCTGATATGAGTACAGTGCCTCCTCCAGACTACAATGATGAGTACAAGAAGGCAAAGATAGCAGATGCCAAGGCGATGAATATTCTGGCTCAGACAATGTCTGATGAAGTATTCCAGAAGGTTGCTGACTGCTCCTCAGCAAAAGCTATGTGGGATACACTGAACCAGATTGTAGCTGGTTCAGCTGATGAAAGGAAGGACAGGAGGTCCAACCTTATCTCACAATATGAGAACTTCAAGAAAACTGATGCTGAATCAGTTGAAGCCATGTACACAAGGCTCAGCTCAATCATCAATGAGCTGAGGACCCTTGACAAGGACATTTCATTGACAGAGGTCAATGATAAGATTCTTATGTGCTTCCCTAGCACATGGGATCTGAGGATCTGGCCTATCAAGGAGGCCAGAAGCACAAATGAGATTTCAACTGAAGCCCTTCTCGGCAAGCTCAAGTCTTTTGAGCAAGTGCTGAAGACAAGGGAAGCAGAAGCTGAAGCAAAGACCCCTACTCCAACAAGAAAAGAGCAATCTCTATCTCTTAAGGCTGCTGATGCTTCTGAAGGCAGCCAATCCAATGAGGAGCTAATGGCATTATTTGCCAAGAGGTTTCTCAAGATGGGGAGAAAGGAATTCAGAAAGAAGTCTTCACGCTATGAAGACAAACCAAGGTATGATCGTTCTCCTGCTAAAGAAATTATCTGCTATGGTTGCAGGAAGCCTGGACATATCTTACCAGATTGTCCAGAGGAGAAGAACAAAGATAAGAGGAAAGAAAAGGAACAGCACAGGAAGCACTCCAAGCCATCCTCCTACAAGAACAAAAAGAAGGAGAGAGGTTTCATTGCTGAAACCTGGAGTGATTCTGATGAAGAATCTTCCTCCTCTAGCTCCAGTGAGGATGAGGAAGAGAAGAAGGCAAAGGAAGTTTGCCTGATGGCAATAGATGCCTGCAGCAATCATTCAGCTGCAGAGAGTTCAGACTCAGAGGAAGAAATGCCAACAGAAGATGAGGTACAATCTTCTTATGACTTCACTTCTGCAGAATTCAAATTAGATTTTAAATCTTTATGCTTAGATTTAATTAGTTCTGAAAAAGAGATTAAAGAACTTAGACATAGGCTAGCTGAATCAGAAATCATATCTATTGAAAATATTAAGTTAAAGGAAGATCTCACTAAGTATAGTGAAGAAATTAAGTTTCTTAAAATTAAGTTAGCTAAATCTAAGAGGTTAGAAAAATCTCTAAATGGTAGAAGCCTTAAGTTATTAGAAATAACCAGCATGACTAACACTAGGTCAGGCAATAACAAACTAGGCTTAGGAGCTTCTCCCAGTGAACCCCCAGTTATTCTTAAAAATAATCTTTCAACTCCAGTGAACTTCATTTCAGCTAGTGGAATGAAGAACACTGAGCAAGTAAACCAAGTTAATAAAACTTTAAATAAAGCTAAGAAAGAGAAAAGAAAACAATTTTTTAAGGAAATACAAAGAGCGTCGAACGCTGCTCGACGATCGGAAGCTCAATGGTCGAACGAAGCTCGACGATCTGAGCGCCCATCGTTGAACGTCGATCGACGTTTTCAATATGATTTTCAAAATCATCATTAAACCCGTAGAAACCTAAATAAAAATAGAAACCCTAGGTTTGTTGACCCATCATCTGCATGGAGAATCCCACCTAGGAGATCTCACCCATTAGGTTATCACCCTCAGCCTGCTTTTTCATTTATTTCTAGCTTTTCTTATGTGAAAAACAAGGGACCCAAGGTTACCTGGGTCCACAATGTCTAAATAAATTTCTTGCAGGTGAAGGCCTATCCTATCACTCAAAATAAGTGGTATTTGGATAGTGGATGCTCCAAGCATATGACAGGAAATAAAAATCATCTGTCAAAGTTCAAAGCTAAGCTCGGCCCAAAGGTTATCTTTGGAGATTCAAGCTGTGGTCAGACAGAAGGCTATGGCAGGATCACAATTGGAGCTGTTACTTTCAAGAGAGTTGCATATGTGACTGGACTGAAGCACAATTTGATCTCAGTCAGCCAGCTATGTGATGCTGGCTACCAGGTTTTATTTTCTAACTCTTCTTGTAATATTACTTTAAATAATAATATTGTTTTAGTAGACATTAGATTAGGTAATATTTATTTAGTAGATTTCAACTCAACTCACTCTGAAATCTGCCTATTTAATGAAGTAATATTTAATAACAATTCTTTGTGGCATAAGAGGCTTAGTCATGTTAACCTTAAAAATATATCTAGGTTATCTAAACACAACCTTGTTAGAGGTTTACCTTCTTGCCCCTACAAGAAGGAGAGCCTATGCAAGGCTTGTCAGCAAGGCAAGCAAACTAAAAACTCTTTTAAATCTGTAAATAAAAGTGATTCTCCTAGAATCCTGTATTTATTACATCTGGACCTTTTTGGCCCAATAAATGTACAGAGTTTAGGAGGGAAGTAATACACCTTAGTCATTGTAGATGACTTCTCTAGGTTCAGTTGGGTTTTCTTTTTGAGAACTAAGGCTGATAACTTCAAAGCCCTTACAGACTTTCTATTATGTGTGCAGACTGAGTACTTTACTCAAGTGGCCTTGATCAGAAGTGATCATGGTACTGAGTTTGACTCTCTTCTCATGCAAGAATTTTGTGAGAGAGAAGGTATCAAACATAGCTTCTCAGCTCCTAGAACTCCCCAACAAAATGGGGTAGTTGAAAGGAAAAATCGAACACCCATTGAAGCTGCTAGCACATTATTGGCAGATGCTAATATGCCTCTTTCCTATTGGGCAGAAGCTGTTAGTACAGCCAATTATGTCTTGAATAGAAGTCTGATACACAAGCTTAAGTGTAAAACTCCTTATGAGTTGCTTAAAAGAAAGAAACCCAAAATTAATTATTTTAGAATATTTGGTTGTGTAGTGTACATTCATAATAACAATAAAGAATACCTTAGAAAATTTGAAGCAAAAGCTTCAATGGGAATTATGCTTGGATATTCCCAAGTAAGCAAAGCTTATAGAGTTTATAACAAATCAACCTGTAAAATTGAAGAATCTGTGCATGTATCTTTTGATGAGTCTCAGATGTTTTACAAGGAGAAGGAAAATTCTCCTTCCTCCAGTTCATTGCAGGTACCTGATGCTACTCAAGAGATTCTTCAACTATCAACTCTTCAGATCACTGAATCAGACAGTAATGAAGACATTGCAGAAGCTGTTGTTGTTCCACCAACAGTAGATCAAATTCCTCCTGAGGAATTAATTCCAACTGTTGCTGAAGATCACATCCCACCTGCTGATATTATCACACTTAGAGATCACCCCACATTTCAAGTGATAGGAGACATATCAGCTGGTGTTCAAACAAGACATCAGTTAAGACAGGATGTGATGCACGCTTGTTTCCTCTCACAGGTTGAGCCCCTCACCTTTAAAGATGCTGAGCTAGATCCCCACTGGATCATTGCTATGCAAGAGGAACTCAATCAGTTTGAGAGATGTAAAGTTTGGACTTTGGTTCCAAGACCTAAAGGCCAACTGATCATAGGCACCAAGTGGGTGTATAGAAACAAGTTGGATGCAAATGGAATTATTGTAAGGAATAAAGCTAGGCTTGTAGCTCAGGGCTACAGACAGGAGGAAGGTATAGATTATGACCAAACCATTGCTCCTGTTGCAAGGCTAGAAGCAATAAGGATCTTCTTGGCCTATGCAGCCTACATGAAGTTTAAGGTCTTTTAGATGGATGTCAAAAGTGCATTCCTGAATGGTGAGCTTAAGGAAGAGGTGTTTGTTGAACAACCACCAGGGTTTGTTTCTTCAACTCAGCCCTCGCATGTGTTCAAGTTGCAGAAAGCTCTTTATGGACTAAAACAAGCACCCAGAGCCTGGTATGTGACTCTAGCTAGTTTCCTTTTAGAGCACAACTTTACTAGGGGAGTAGTTGATAGAACCTTTTTCGTCAAGCACCACAAGGACACAATCCTGTTAGTTCAAGTGTATGTGGATGATATTATATTTGGTTCCACTGATCCCAAACTTTGCAAAAGGTTTTCTGACCTGATGCACTCTAAGTTTGAGATGAGTAGTATGGGTGTGTTGTCTTACTTTCTTGGTCTCTAAGTTAAGCAAGATGCTGATGGCATCTTCATCTCCCAATCCAAATATGCCAAGGAATTGGTAAAGAAATTTGGGATGGCTGATGCTTCAGCAATGCCTACACCTATGGCTACTAATGTAGTTATTGATTCTAATGATCACGGCAAGCCAGTTGATCAAAAGAATTATAGGGCCATTGTTGGTTCCCTATTATATTTAACTGCAAGTAGGCCAGATATAATGTTTGCTACATGCCTTTGTGCTAGATTCCAGGTCAACCCCAAGGAATCTCATCTGATTCTTCTAAAGAGAATCTTGAGATACCTGAAGGGATGTCCAAATCTAGGACTTTGGTACCCAACTGAGTCAGAATTTGAATTGATTGGATATACTGATTCTGATTATGCTGGTTGCAGAGTTGACAGGAAGAGCACCTCAGGAACTTGTCAGTTCCTGGGAGAGAGATTGGTCTCTTGGTTCTGTAAGAAGCAGGCTTCTGTCTCAACTTCAACTGCAGAGGCTGAATATATAGCAGCTGCTAGTTGTTGTTCACCAATCCTGTGGATTCAAAACCAGCTTGTGGATTATGGTTACTCACACAAGAACACCAAAATCATGTGTGATAGTACCAGTGTTATCTCAATTGCACAAAATCCTGTGCACCACTCTAGAACGAAGCACATTGAGATTCGGCGCCATTTCCTGAGAGATTGTGTGGAGAAGAACAAGATTTGTCTTGAGTTCATATCCACTGAGTTTCAGAGAGGTGATATATTCACCAAGCCCTTAGATGAACAGAAGCATCTGTTCTTTTTAGTTAAACTAGGCATGATCAATGGAAGAGACTAAGTGTGACTTCTGCCTTGTTAAAACTTGTTTGAAGATAGTCGAACGACGTTCGAAGATAGTCGATCGGGTCAAGCCCATCGTCGACCTATGGTTGATGAAAGCTTGTCTGTTTGAAGATCGTCGACCGGCGTTCGACCATCGTCGAACAAGTCGAGCTCATCGTCGATCTCTGGATGACGACAGCTTGTTGTTTGAGAAGCCAGAAATAGTCGAACGATTGCTCGACTACTCTGCTTCTGTACCGATCGTCGAACGACCGTTCGACCATCGTCTCCAGTATCTTTTGAATAGATCGACTATCTCCGGTCTAATATAAAGCCGATAGTCGACCTAGGTTAAAAGATGTTTGCTTTTATCATCGACGGAGAGCGTCTTTTCGTATTCCGTCGTCGTGCTTGCTCTGTCTCTTTTCTCTGCCGATTCGTCTTCTCCGTTCCTCTCGCGCCTTCTCCAGCAAATCGATGGCGATTTCTCCAGCGCTCCTCGCAGTAGTCAAGTTTGACGCAGGTTTCACCGTGGATTTTGATGCATTCAGCTGCTGTGAACCAGATATCGTGGAAATTCTCCAGCTCTGCAAAGATCAAGGTCTGGAAAGGCTCATATCAACAAGGATCAAGATAAACCCTCAAGAGATAAAAGAGTGGGCTTTCACCTCGTCTTCTACTGAAGATTCAATGACAGGCTCTATTGGCGGAGTAGAGGTAATTTTGACTCCCGCCGTCTTGACTGATTTATTTGGATTGACTAATTGTGAAGAAGAATATGAGCAAGATGCTCCAGAATTTGGAAGAATGTTGATTGAGCTGGGACATGCAGAAGGCATTCCCTCAAAGCTGCTCAAGGTAAATTTTCCTTTTAAGATTAAATTTCTTGCTGAGATTGTCGGAAAAGTGCTGCTAGGCAAACACTCTGCCCACGATAACATTACAAGACAACAATTTGCACTAATGTGTGCAATTGTCAACAAGAAAAGGATCAATTGGGCAGGTGTTCTGTTTGACTTGATAAGGAAGAAGAATATCAAGAAGGAAGTTACCCTAGGAAGGGTTGTTGAGATTTTTCTGAAGGAAAAATATCCCCATCTGCTAGTTTCAGCTGCTACCACCATTAATGCCAGCAAGAAGATGGATCCCAACTTGTTCTCAAAGTGGAAGAGGACATTCCTGAAGCCCACTCCTGCAGGGGCTGCTCCAGCTGCATCTGAGAGCACAAGGACTGACTCTGTCGCTCCCCACCCTCAAGAAGTTGGCTCAGCTCCTTCATCTATTCCTTCATCTTCTTCTGCTTTGCCGTCTACTGCAGTTGAAGTTCCTTTAACTTCAAATGTAGTACGACATTCTGTCTCTCCTCCTGCATCTTCTCTCCCAACTGATCTTGCTGGGACTTCTCAACCCAGCTTTAATTTGTTGGCGTCTGATATTGCCTCTCCAGTTCATTCTCCCATTCCAACTCCTCCTCACTCACCTCCTTCACATCATTCTCCAGTTAACTCTCCAGTTAACTCTCCAGTTCGATCTCCAGTCCTCACCATATTTCATCCTGACACATCAACCATTTCTGCTGCTCCTTCATCCACTGCAATTCCACCACCTTTTGAAATAACTCCAGATTTTATTTCCAGCATTGTGGAGTTAATTACCCCCTCAATCAAAATCATGATTGAAGAGACAATTGCTCCACTTGCTTCCTCCATTGCTTCTTTGACTGATGCCATCAAAATTCTCTCTAACTCTGCTGAGCCCTCTTCATCCAGGGGCCTGGTTTCAGTTCCCACTGAAATCAGGCAGGGGGAGATGTTCAATAAAGATGTCTCTGAGCAGCCTTTGGCCTCCCCTCCAACAGCTCAACTTGCAGTAACAGAAAAAGTAGCAGAAGTTTCAGCTCCTCCTCCATCTGAAAAAGAAAAAGAAATATCTGATGCAATAATGTTGACTGAATTTGTTGTAAAAGTTTACCTGGAAGAATCCTCAACTCCCCTGGTTGCCCAGTACCTAGAAGGAATAATCACCTCCTTTCTAGATGATTTATGGGAGTTAGGTCACCCTGAAGAAAATCCTGAAGGTATGTCTCTTTCCCAATTTGTAGATTACTTAATTGATATGTTAGTATGGGAATATCTGGAAGGGATGACTAGATGTCATTTAGCAAGATTTTATTCCTAATCCTACAGATTTAATGGAAGAAGTAGTGGTTGTCCAAGAGCCAGAACCTGAACCTGAACCTGCTAAAGAGCCTGAATCTGTATCAGCTCCTGATGTCCAAATAGTTGTAGAGCAAGCAGTGCTATTTGAGGCTGTAGAGCCTGTTCTAGTTTCTGAGGCTGCTGAACCTGCTCAGCAAGTAGTGCTATCTGAACTGGTCCCCTCGACAGTTCCTGAGTTTCAACAAAAGGATCCTGAAATTGAAACTGAAAAGTCTACTTTATGGGATGATTCCCCAGGTTTGGATCTAGATACTCTCCTGGCACAGGATGCCATGGAAGAAGAGAAAGAGAAAGCTGCCCTGAAAGAAAAAGAGAAAGCCATGTCAGAAGCCTATGATCCATATGATCATCCTCCCTCATCTCACTCTGAGGATGAAGATGATTCAGATCTGTCTGAGGATTCTAAGAAAAAGAAAGATGCAAAGAGGAAAAGAAAAGTTGTAGCTCCTCCTCCTCTCAATCCCGATCATGACACTCCTTACTACATTCTGAAAGGGATTGATCCTAAATCCAAAGAGTTTCAGCACTGGATATGGTTCTCTAAGAACCAGCAAAAGGAGAGGAAGAAATCAAAGAGGTATGATAGTCCTGCTCCCAGATGGACTCCCAGAGGTCCTCCTCCTCCACCTCCCGGTGCAGGAGCCTCTGGCAATATTTCAGCAAATCCATCTGCCCCTTCTGACAAATCTGCACCTTCTCAGCCTCCTTCAAGGAGAAGTTCTCAAAGCCATCAAGGTAAATCATATTCTGGATATCAAAGGCACGATGCTGAGACAAAAGAGCAAGTAAAGGAGGTGGTTTATCAAAAGCCAACATTTTCACCCCCTCCTTCACCCAAGAGAAAAGTTTCACCTGCTGCTAAAGACACTTCAAAGAGTAAAAGAACTGTTTTCTCAGAAAAATCCAGTAAGAAGTTTGCTGAGTTTGCTCCGCCGACATCTCTTGTTATTCAAGAAGTAAAAGATCCAGCTGAAAGTTTATTAGATCTGTCTACCAAGTTTAAAGCTGTGAAGCCAATAGATACTACATCTGAAAATAAGTATGAAAGTCAAGAGTTAGATCCTGATTTCAGGATGGCTCATTTTCTAGAGCTTGTTGGCTCAGCCCAGATAAAGAAAGCTAAGGCTGAAGGAAAAGATTCTGCAGGATTTACTACAATGTCAAAATTCAGAATAAAGGAACTTGATAAAATCCAGGTTAGTCCTGAGGTATTTGACCCTTCTAAATACATGGAAAAGCATCCAGAAGCAGTCGTCCCAAGGGCATCAGAACTAAAAATTATTGGTGTACAAGATCTGAAGATGTCTAAGAAAGAAGCCATAGATCCCTTGAGGAAAGTATCTTTTGTTCCTAGTTCTTCTGATCCCAAACCTGATTCTGTAGATCCTTAATTTTGATTGACTGTTATATATCTGACTGATTGTTTAACTATTTGCCAGTTAGTTGTTTAACTATTTCCTGTATTGATTTTATTGTTCTATAGCTAGCTCTGTGTTTTAGTTTTTGAGAGACTTAACTCAAATAGGGGGAGATTATTGGTACCCTAGTTTGATTTGAGTTTAGTCTTGTCTTCTTAGTCTCTTGACCCATGAATTATCTATGGTCAAGGTTAGTTGTCTAGCTGTAGAGTTCCCAGCTTATCCAGATAAGAATTTGGTTAAGTAGTTTGTTCGTTCGACTATGGTCAAACGCCGCTCGACTATCGTCGACTAACTGTTCGACGATCGTCTATCAGTTGCTCGACGTTCTGTCTGCGTGGATAGTTCGACTATCTGTTGATAGTTCGACTATCTGTGTGCTGTGATAGTTCGACTATCTGTTGATAGTTCGACTATCTGTTTGTTTGATAGTTCGACTATCTGCTTGGATAGTTCAACTATCTGATAGCTCGACTATCTGTTTGATAGGTCGACTATCTGCGTTGTTTGATAGCTCGACTATCTGTTGATAGGTCGACTATCTGTTTTCTTCTGATAGTTCGACTATCTGTTGATAGGTCGACTATCTGTTTTCCCTTGGTAGTTCGACTATCTGTTTCTCTTCTGATAGTTCGACTATCTGTTGATAGGTCGACTATCGGTTTTGCTTTGATAGTTCGACTATCTGTTGATAGGTCGACTATATGATAGCTCGACTATCTTCTGATAGCTCGACTATCTTCTGATAGTTCGACTATCTGTTTTGATAGTCCGACTATCTCCTTTGATAGTTCGACTATCTGGATCGTTCGACTATCTGTCCGATAGTTCGACGATCTCCAATCTTCGGTCGACGATCTCCGAGGGTCGTTCGACGTTTTCTGTTTGCCTTTTTATTTTTATTTATTCTATTTAATTAATTAATATATTATCTGGCATTCTATTTCAGTTGTTTTATGATAATATTTCCAGGCAATATCTGCTCCATCCCTTTTGCCTGAGTCAAATCTTTTCAGATAAAGTTGTTTGTCTTATTAGTTGACAATGTATTTTACTTTATCTGCTGTCAGTCCTTTATAGCCGTTAGACTGAAAAGTCTTCCTTTTGCTATAAAGAGTTTGTCTCTGATGTGATTTTATTTAGTACCTTTATTATCAGATTGCTTCCTGCAGCTTCTTTGAAAAAGGTTTATCCCTTTTATAGAATATTTTGCTGCAGAGTTTGTTTGTCTTTGTGATATTTGCAGCCCAGGTTTCAAGTTTCAGAAGAAGACAAACAGTTCAAATTGAAAAGAGCCCTTGCTTGTTGCTGCTATAAAAGGAATCCTTTGGAGAAGGATTTTAGCTAGCTAACCAGTTATTCTAAGAGTTATTCAATTAGCATTCAAGCTTTCATCAAGACCAAGTTTAACTGCTCTCAGCAATCTTCATTCAACTAAGAAGTGTTAAGCTCTTCTGCTCTTCTTCAACCTGAGTTCTCCTGCTTCCAGGAAGTTTAGACTCAGAGTTCTTTTGAAGAAGAAGAAGAAGAAGATAGCTGCTAGAAGATTTCTATTTTATATTTTATATCTTCTCGTAGTTTTTCCTTCAGAACCTTCTGAAGTGTTTTCTGCACTGAAGCAAGACTTCACCTGGACATTCTTTGAGCCAGGGGGAGCCTTGATTCTTTTGAGCTTTCTAGCTCAGTGCAAGTCTTTGTGCTTCTCTAATCTATTGTAAAATAGAGAAGACTTTTTAACCTTCTTTCCCCCTCCTGTACAGGGTTATTACTCCCTTCAAAAGTATCCCTTGGTGGCAGGGCACCTGATCAAAAACCTGTGTTCGGTTTTTAGACACCTGATCAAAAGTTTAAAGGGTTTCTAGATCTACCTGAAGCAGATCTTGTGGTGGTAGGGCACCTGATCAAAAACCTGTAGTGGATTCCTACCTTATTGGTAGAAGAGTGGACGTACCCAAGTTGTTTGAGGAACCACTATAAATTTCTTGTGTCGTCTGGCTTGCTTAATTTAATTACTTACATTGTGGCTGTGATTAGATATAACTAGGTTTGCTAGTTGCTGATTAGGATTTCCAAGCCTTAACTGTAATTACAGTTAGCTTGAGTTTGTGCACAACACTTGTGTTAGGCTTTAGGGTTATCTCCTTATCTATAATCTTTTCATTCCGCATTTCACTCCAAGGGAGTTGGGTAGACTATTAAGTTTTGTCTAGTGCAAAATTTGATAACTCTATTCCCCCCTCTAGAGTAGTATCTATCCCTTCACTTTCAGTGCGTTCAATCAGACGGCTGCTGAATAATGCATTCAGATCCGACGGCCATAATCAATCCAATGAATTTAAAATTCATGAGTTTGATACTTTTATTATAGTGATATATATATATATATATATATATATATATATATATATATATTAGATATATAATAGATAATAATAATTTTTTTTATTGTGATTATTATTAAATTTTAATATTCTAATGCTAGTAACTCGCTCTAGAGAATCGGAAAATGTCCTGAATGAGCTCGTTATGACCGTCTCGTCGATACGCACGTATCGAGATGAGTCATGTTACATTTCGAGTTTGATTGCTCAAATTATGCTCTCCTGAGCGTTTGCGGTCAATTTACTTGAACTTCAAATCTGTCAAAATGACGTCGGAATCGTGAACGGATGACTCCGTTCGACTTGTATTATCATTACAAATCTAATAAAAATACATGGGATCATGTCCAAGGTTGTTTGCTCGATTTCACTGTTTTGCATAAATACGCTATTTGCAGACCACGTTATTTGAGCTTGCGCACGCGCTATAATTTCTTCAATGCGACATGCTGCCTTCGAGGCAACACAAGCTTTCTAGGCGACATAGGCCTTCTACCCAAATGCTACCCTTGGCAGTATACCCACCACGCGCTGGACCCCACTCCCGGATTCATAAGGAACTTCTGCCAAGTCCATTCGTCGAGTTCACTCGACGATTCATCGAGATTACTCGACGAGTTCATTGAGATCACTCGATGATTCGTCGAGTCCATTCGGCAATTTATTGAGTTTACTTGACCGCCCGGACCTACCTACCACTCCGTGACTTTGGGTGTTTGGGTGTTCTCTCCCAAAGTTCTACTGGCCTAAGCCACCCAAGATGACACAATACACACACACGGGGTCTAGCTCAAATTGGGATGTTACACAACTAACCATGAGAGGGACCAGTTTCTTTGTCAGGACGACGACGAGATTGGCTTGGTCGTCCATGGAAGGGATTGTCGAAGGGGAGCGAGAGCGATTTTCCACGACCTGGAGGAAAGGAGATCTAGTCGCAAATTTGGGTGACATAAGGGATTTGAATTGCGAGAGTGCTCTGGGTCTGAGTAACAGCAGTGGAGCCAGAATCATTCGCAGCCTCGTGGATCGGTGACTTCTTTGGTATTTTCCCTAGGTCAGTGGTCCTGAAGGGAGGAGCTGCAGAAGAACTAACAATCAGCGTGTGTAATAAGGAAATGGGGTCGGCGGCACAACGACGAACAACTTACCTGAAACCTGCTGAAGTGTGCCAGGGGAGGCTCGGGTGCTCGCCCCCTCAAAAGGGTGGGGCTCCTGAGCCTTTAGACGACTCGCGTTGGCATAAGGATGCGAGCCGATGTCCTCAACGATGGCCCCTAAGTCAACTTCCTGTGGTAAATTTCCATGCGGGTACCGAGATTAATCATAACCAGGATAGTGGAGCAGAATGCAAGTAACTCAAATCGTAAAAACCTGTGGCTCCTCAAGGTGCGAGAGCTCGAGGCCGGATGCTAGGACCTGCAAATTGGTAGGGGCGAGCTCGCTGAGGGTTGGGTCGAGCATCACCTTCTTGGTAGTCTTCTTCCGCTTTGAAGGGGAGTTGGAGGATCCGATTCTGGAGCAGCATCGAGAAAGACTTGTTCTGCTCTCGAGCAGCATTGAGGCGATCCTGGAGGTCATTGGAAAGAGGAATTTCTTACGAGATGTGTGGGGAAAGAGAGAAGAGAAGTGTCTTTGCCCCGCGGGGGGGGGGGGGGTCTTGTATTTATAGCACCCACCAAAGATTCTCTTGGAAACCAGTCACCACTCACCAAATACCCAAAGTTGGACTTTTCTTTTTGATCCTATGACAGTCTCGCAAAAAGCAGAGATTGTGTATAACCCCGTATTTGGCAAGTGGGTCCCGAAAATGGTGTCGGGACCGAGAAGGGTCATTCAGGTTATTTTTAGCAAGGCGAGCCAAGTGGGCAGGTGGTTGGGTATCTCCCTTGCTCGCGTGTGGAATAAGCTGAAATCTAGCAAGGAGAGTTGGTTGTTCTGACACGCACTTGCCCCGGAGTCAAGTTTGGCAGCGAGTGCGAGTCTCCTCGAGCACTTGCGCCTCAAGCAAGAGGTCAGCTTGCCCAGCAGTTTTCCTTTAGGAGAAGTCCAACTGGGCCTGCTAATTGCCCCTCCAAACAATAGATTTTCGTTGTTGGCAGACCACTTTGGGTTGCATATAGTAGAACCAAAAAGCGGGATTCCGTTATGTGTAAGCAAACTTGGAAAACTATAAATAGACACTGTGGGCGCCTTTGGAGGGGATCCGATTCTTTGGTTTCTTCCTCTGATAGTTTAACTTTCAAGGCAGCCTAAACACCTAGAGGGGGGGTGAATAGGTTCTGCTTTTCTTATAAAAACGTCTAGGCAGAATTCAATTCAATAGCTAACACAATGAGCACAGCAATCACAGAAAATAAAACATCACAGATTGCACAATGTTTTATAGTGGTTCCCCAAGGTCTGGGTACATCCACTTTCCCCCTTCACCTATCTAGCAGTATGCTAGATTCGGCCAAACTTCCACTTATCTCAGATCAACAGATCCTACAACTCAGAACCCAACTGGTTCCTACAACTCAGGCACAACTGCCCTACCTCAGCCTTGCCCCAAGGCCTACAACTCAGAGAATATCCTTCTCCTACACTCAGGCAAACAGCCCTACCACTCAGAGTTCAACACTCCTACACTCAGCCTTTATAACATAGGCTTACAACTCAGATCTGTGTAAACAGATCCTACAGAAATATAGAAAAGATTATTAATCTGTCTTGCCAAAGTTGAGAGAGAAAAGGCCAAGACAATTCTTGATCAGCTGATGCAATCAACTGTATCTGAGCCTTCTTCAAAGCTTCTTGAAAATGTACTTAGCTGAGTTGATTCCAAACAGCTTCTTGAGAATCCACTGGGGGTTTCTTTCTTCTTCTTCTAATTCTGGCTTGACCTCTCTCTATCCAGCACTTTGAAAGATTCTTCTGAATTCTGATTAGAACTCTTCTTAGATCTATCCTTAGATAGTCTTCTTAGATCTCCCGGAGAAGATCTTCTTAAGTGACTAGCACTTTCTTGAAATGAATTGGATTGTGATCCTTCTCTTCCTTTTTGATTCAAAGTTATTCAAAAAGGACTATCTGTTATGGTTATGTTCTCCTTCTGAATCAGTCTATTTATAGACATTCTTCATGGTAACCGGCTGATCCAGTTTCTAACCGTTTTCTGACAAGTCTGACAGCTTCAGTTAACCGGTGATAACCCACAGCTGTCAAGTCTTCAAACAAGTCCTGTGCCTTAGTCTTGAACCACAAGTTGTTGAAACAGTCTGTCAGAAAGTGTCGAGACCATCTGTCTATCTGTGTCGACACAATTGACTTTGGTGTCGACACAGTCTTCAGTGATGTCGACTAAGTTGCCTTTGAGTCGACACAGCTTCTTCTGAAATAACTTGGTCTTGACTCTTCAGTGTGTCGACACAAGTCCTGTGTGTCGACACAGTTGTTGTAGAATCATAACTTAGTAAGTGTCGACACAGTCTTCAGGTGTCGACAAATTCATTTCTTAAATCTGCTTTAATGTGTCGACTTAATCACAATGTGTCGACACATTCTGCTGGTGTCGACAAACTTGAGGTCGACTATTTTCTTCTGTGTCGACACATTCAGCTGATGTCGACAATCTTGAGATCGACTATATTCTTCTGTGTCGACACATTCTCCCAATGTTGAGGTCGACGCTTTTCTTCTGTGTCGACACAAATTCCCAGAGTTATGTCGACTCTTTTCTTCTGTGTCGACACAAATTCCCAGTGATGTGTCGACTTACTTCTTCTGTGTCGACACTTTTTCCCAGTGTAGTTGTAGACTAACTGCTATGTGTCGACACTGCTTCCCAGTGTTGTGTCGACTCTTTTCTTCTGTGTGTCGACACTGCTTCCTCTGTGTCGACACTTGAACTTAGATTTTTTCTGCATACTTTATCAATTCTTTACCTGCACATGTCAACTTAAAACAACATCAAATACACCTTGATGTATATCATTGAGCTAGGTTGGGCTTCTTCAAATCAGGTACACATTTTCCAATGTACCCAACATCCTCCTCTAGTTAACTCTAGTTGGCTTAACTTCCAGAGCCCTCCAAGGTGCCCAGCTCAACATTGTCTTGGGAGGGGAAACTCTCTTTGATATTCCGGGTGTGTAGCGGGACCTCTACGCTATAGCTCAGGGTCTGTTCCTAATTCTCAGTCACCGGTCAGATGCTCTTACTCAAGAGAAGTAGATGCAGGCTATCCCCTTTGGGTACGGACTCCTCTTGGGACTGAGTTTCGGTTCCAACAACATCAACTTGCGATTGTAAAAACAGTCAATTATCTTCGGTCTGTTGTACTTATAAAGGATGATAGACCTTCAATTTTATATAGTGAAGCTGTGATCTTTAATCCTTTCTGCGAAAAGAAGAAAACAACCACCAAATATCAAATAAGTGCATCAACTCTCCTCCTCTTCAATGTTGGACACCACTGATCCATAACAAGACTCTTCATTTCATCAATTATATGTATATGAGTTAGTTGCATGCATGTAAGTCTAACAAACTTAGGCTCTGCTTGGCGCGACTGCATTGACTGGAGAAGTAGGGGTAGGAAGCAGTGGTGAAATAATCAGTTATTTTGCAGGGTGGTGGCAAAATTTGTGAACCTGTTTGGAGGAATATCATTTACAGTGTTGTTTAAAATTTTATTTTATCATTTACCTAATTCAAAAGACATAAGAAATATTTGTCATTTGACCTAGATGAAATTGGAAGAACAAAGTCTGAAATGGGAAGAAGAGAAGAACAACCCGAAGGAAATCGACAGAGAAGAGAAGAACAATCACTCAACACTCTGAAAAATTTATTGTTTAGTGTAATATCCTCGGCCGTCTTAGAACACATATATAACCTTTGAAGCCTAGGTATTAAAGGAAAGTGTCTTAGAACTTTGCTTGGTATGTTTTTACTATTCTCTGATGACATATTGCATTCTGCATTATTATTTATCTTGCTCGATTGTCATCTGGACGTACAACAAGTTGGATAACTCTCTAAATTTGCAAACTTACCACGATAGAGAATGTAATCATTCAAGCAAGCATCTATCTTCTTACACTCCTATCCAAGCTCCTGTATATAATTGTTACGGACTAACTCGATGCCCCGGTCGGACCGGATAAACTTGAACCGTCTTAGCTCACGGAGCGGTCGAGCAGCGCACACAGTCAATGAAATTGGACAGTAGACACAAGTCTTGATGACGTGGAAAAACCCCTTAAATGGGTAAAAAAACCACGTGATCGGGTCTGTGTCGGTCAAATTCGACTAGCTTTCGGTGCTTACAGTATGCTTTGGTGAATCGGGGCGACAGGCCGCTCCCGTTACAACTTGAGGGGAGAGAGAGACTATAGTTTCCTGCGGGAAACAGGCTGTTCCGCGGAAGTGACTTTGGACGAGGGAATGCGCGGGATGCTTCTGGCGCGCATGCTCGGAGCGGTGCGCGCTTGCTGGCTTCGACTGTCTTCTTCGTTCGGCTTCCTCGCGGTCTTGGGCGTCCCTTTGCTGACTGTGCGCTGGTGGGGTGCTTATAGCCGCCGGTAGCTGCTGGTGGCCGCTGGTGGCCGCCGGTGGCCGCCGGTGGCTGCTGGTGGCTGGCGGTGGTCCACGACGAGCGGAGGCCGACTTGGTGGTGGAGGCGGGAGAGCTCTCACCTGAGGAAGAAGAAGAAGAAGAACCGGGAAAGAGAAAAATGTGAGAAATAAGGATCCCCTGGGGGTCTTTTTATAGCCTCCAGGGGTGGATTATGGCGGGCCCCACCGCTAAAGTGGTGGGATAATGAGTGGTTACCCCTTCGATCGGACGACAAGGAGAGCCCCCCCCTTGATCGGATGGTGGGGAGGCCTCCCATGATGGCGAGTCGCCACGGCGGCGGCAGCGACCGGGCGGCCGGCGGCCGGCGGCGGGAGTGGCCAGCTGAGCGACTCTCGACGGTGGCTCTCTGGAGGGCCGGCCGCGGCAAAGGAGGCCGTGGCCGGCCACGGTGCAGCCGAGGCGGTCATGGCCGGCCATGGCGAGGCCGGCCATGGCAAGGCTGGCCATGGCGAGGCCGGCCATGGCCTTGCCGCGGCGGGACCGGCCGCGACTAGGGAGGCGGCGGTCGGCCATGGCCGGGCCGGCCGGCCGGCCATGGACTTGCCGCGGCTAGGCCGGGATGACCACGATCGGCCATGGCCTTGTCGCGGCTAGGCCGGGACGGCCGTAGCCGACAATGACCAGGCCGGCCATGGCCTTGCCGCGGCTAGGCCGGGACGGCCGTGGCCGACCATGACCAGGCCGACCACGACCTTGCGCAGCGGGGCGGCCGTGGCCGGCCACGGCAAGGCCGGCCATGGCCGGGGTCGGCCTTGTCGGGCGGAGGCCGCCCAACCCCGGCCATGGCCGGTGTTGGCCGCGGCGGAGGGAGGGCCGGCCGCCGACGGTGGCTAGGCCACTCGCCGGCGGTGATTTTTCCGGTGGCGGTTTCTCCCATGAGGGGAGGGAGCAGATGCCGCCGCTCCTCTTCCTCCTTGCCGCCGCCGGATCTCCAAGATCGCCGGAGAAAATATCCCTAGACTAGGCTTGCCTTACGCCTCTGCAGAAGGAGGCCGCTCCCGACCTTGTCGCCGCCGGAGAAGAAGAGACCGCCGTCCGCACACCTTGATCGGTCCTTCCCGTCGATGCCGCCGCGCTCGCGATCTTGATGCCCGCCGCTAGGTCGATGCCGCCGCTCCTCTTCTCCCTTGATGTCGCCGGAGAAGAAGCCGCCTACCTCCGCCGCTCCTTCCTCCTCACCGCCGGAGAAGAAGCCGCTCGATTTCCCCTGCTTTTCTCCTGTTCTTGCAGCCGCCTGCTTCTCCGCTAGGTTTAGGAAAAAATCGGGCTCATAAAACTGCTTTGTCTGTGCAAGTATATATATATATATAAAATAAAAACAAAAAACAGGAACCGGACCGGTCCAGCTGGACCGGTCCGGTTGGAGCATCACCAAATAACACTCCTCCACATTCGGCGAACCATAATAGAAATCAAATAACAAACCTACTACAATATAGAGACTAGAGAGGATGTGGACAAACTGTGCAAAAAAAATTATTTTTCAACCCCAACCAAACGGTAGGAGAGTAATTAAGGAATTCATCTTCCTCATTCCAATTGTAGCTACTTAAGATTACCATTGGTTCATAAAATTTCATGAATAGCTCCATTAGTTATTTGGAATCAGTTAATCAAATTAAAATATCTAGATTGCATAAAATTATCAATAAATTATTAGACTAATGTAACAACAAATGAAAACTGAGCACAAACCAAAAATCAGATTTACCTCTTACACCTAATAAGGGTGTAATCTTGGAAACTGAGCACAAACCAAAAATCGAACTTCCCCGGCTTTGCGGGATTCATTGGCGTTCGGCACTTGGTCAGGTGCTGCGGCGTGAGATGCTTGAGAAGAGAAGGGGACACAGGATTTGGGAGAGGTAGACTTGGGGAAACCGGCGATTAAAACATATGTTAATGACGTGATTTGGGATTGGAGGAAATGACGGAAACGGGGAACCATAGGGTAAATTTATTGATTTTATTTTTTTAGGAGGAAAGTTTTTTTATTGAGTGGCGTTATAGGCACATTAATTTTTGTTATAGACACACTGTCAATAAAAAAAATAACTTTAAAAATCTAATTTCTACTTTCTTTACAAAGGCTATGCACTGCTCAACCCGTGCGTGTTCCCTTCTCACATCACTCTAGGTTTTCGGAACTTAGTCGCCCGCCTCCTATTCTCTCCCCGATAGCCACTTGTTTCGAACCCCTTTGATGGCGGAAATCACCACCTCCCTTCTCGTTGACACCATCATCCACGGGAAGGTATTCTGCCCCTTTCACGCCGACATTTTCAGCCTCCAGGTGCCGACGAGCCCAATTTTGCTCGATTTCAATCCGGTTTGTGGGTGATTTCTGGGCGAATTTTGCTCGTTTTAGGTTTCTATTTCAGTCTCCCTTTGTAGGTGAGCATTTGCATGCATACTAATTTTTTAGATTTTGCTAGAAATTTTTTTATTTTGATTTGAACGAATGCTTCATATTTTATTATATTTGGGATAAATATTGTCCTCTCTACCTGAAGGCAGTATATATGCGCATATGTGCTTAGGGTTTAGACTCTTAAGTGTGCTAATATGATTAAGCTGTGTGTTTTATTGTAGCTAAAAAGATGAGAAAAAGTGATCAATATGCTCTATTGTGATAAAAAAGGTAATTGAGTAATATTTGATTATGTTTGATATCTTGACAACGATTCTTGAACATATATTTTTTATGAAACTTGTTAAATAAAAGTGGTTGTTATTCGCAAATAATAAATGTTTATCTGCAGATCACATTTTTCACGTTTATAAATGTCTATCTGTACACCAACTTTAAACTTTAGTAATCAACGTCTTTTTCTCACGAGTAGTGTCCGACAATAAAAGAACATTTTTGTCAACATTTTTGAGCTAATACTGGAGACAAAATGATAAAATTCACGTCAAAATAATGAAATTCAAGCGAAAATGATGAAATTCGCGTCAAAATAGTGAAATTCATGTCAAATTATTGGGATGAAGTCGTCGGCATAAGATCAAAAGGTTGTTGGAAAAGTTGCTTCGTTGTCGGACCTTTCTCAGGAAAAGAAAACATCAATTGCTAATGTTTAAAGTTAGTTCGCATAAACATTTAAAATTTGGTCTGCGAATTGACGTTTACGAATTTGCAAATAACAACTGCCTAAATAAATCATCTTAAATTTGTAAGTGAGGTGTGCTTCAGATAATTTGAAAATCATAATTTCTTTAAAATGACTTTTACTTAGTCTTTAGATGAGATGTTTTTGTAACTATTAGATCTTTTCCAACCTTTTGAAAATTTAATGTTAAGTATTCAAATATTCTGATTTATAAAGCTCATTTAAAATATGTATACAAACTATATTTTTTTCACTTATAATCGTTTGCCTACTGATTTTTTTCATTTAGCAATTTGTTGTGAACATAAATATATTATGTTGTACATAGCAATATTGGACTGTACTTAGTTGTTGGATTCTCATAGTCATTATTGGTGTGCTCGTAACACCACTCCTTTTATTTTGAAGGAAAGTTATTTTGATTTGAGAAGGATTATATTAGTGACTAATTATTTTAGTCACAAGGCAAGTTAAAAATTAAACTTTGGTGATGAAAATATTTTTTTCATTACTAACATTTAATAATTTTTGACGAAATTATATTTAGTCGCTAATTAAAACACATTTTGTGACTAAATTTTACACATGATCACAAAATAATTGAGGTTAAAAATTTTGTGACAAAATAAAAAGTTTATCACGAAAAGCAATTCATCATTAATCAATTTTTTGTTGTCACAAATTATTTAGGAGAGAGGTTAGAAAATTATTATATTAATTTAGAAGGGAATTGGGATAAGGTTAGAGCTAACCTAGCCGATGTTAATTAGTTTACATTATATGTTTAATGATGTTTTATTATAACATCATTTTTATTTATGAGGGAATAAATGAAATTTTTTACGAAGGAAACTCCAAATTTTGATGATTATTGACTTTTTTATTTTAATACTTTTTAAATTTTATTTTAGTGACCGAACTTATATTTCTTCACTAAAGTTGTGCCTTTAGTGATCAAATTTAAGTTGTCTTTAGTGACAAAATTGTTAATGTCAATTAAAATGTGTTTTTTATGACTAAACTTTTACTTCGCCACTACAGATATGTTTAGTGACTAAACTTTTTTTGTCACTAAAGATGTTTCTTTAGTGAACACATTTTTCTTCATCACTAATGATGTGTCTTCAGTGACGAAATATATTTTGTCACTATAACTTTTGATTCATCACTTAAGACATGTTTTTAGTGACGGTATACATTTTGTCACTAAATTTTTGTGACTAAAATTGTGTCTTTAGTGATCAAAAAATTATTTGGTCACTAAAAATGTGTCTTTAATGACTAAACTTTGACTTTGTCATTAAAAATATGTCTTTAGTGACAACTTTTACTTCGTAACTATAGATATGTCTATAGTGACGAAATAAATTTGGTCACTAAAATTTTGTCATTAAAAGCTAATTTTCTTGTAGTGAATATTCATCTCGTCAAAAAATACTTTATTCCCACCAAGGATCGCATTAGCAATACAATCGCCTGAAGAGGAGGAAGAGGCAAAGAGCTCCACCAAGTGTGGCGATATCAACCGCTGAAGACCCCCCCTGAGATTCAACCTGGTTTCCGGTCACCTCAAAAAGTCATGCAAAACGATTCTTCCTATGTTGAGAAAGAGGCTCGTGCATGAAAATAGACAGTATTCTAGTCCCTGGCCTGCAACCAAGTTGCCTGGCCTCCACAATATGTCCTCCGAAAGAATGAGGTCCTCAAGTGTAAACATAAGGGAGGCCTCCAGAGAGCACGATGCCGGAGTACGGTACATCCTCTGAATTGCCACATTATCCTTTTCAAATTGCTTGATCCTCATCGGGATATAACCATATCTCCACGACTCTATCCCACAAGCGAAGAGTGGCAGTCCCGCACAGCCCGATTCCAATGGAACTTCAGCTTGGCCCCTAAAATGTCATTACGTGCATTCTCTTTTCTCAACCCCCATCACCCAACTCTTTGTATACATCGGATGGTAGTGCATTTAATGTCATGTTTAGTATAACATTAAATGCTCAACTCTTCGTGAACTGATACAGCTTGCCCTCAAGAATAAATAGAGATCGAGGGTGCTAGAAAGGGGACATCTAACTTGATCCAGAATCTATCTCATTGTATGTGTGAACACTAAGTTTGGTTCTTATTTGTTCTACATTTCCTACTGTCCATGTACTCGATGTAACCTCTTTCTTGGAACAATAGAAGAGCTCACCGCAAGTGTGACATTCGATGTGGCGGGACGGTCTAGTGTTTGTTGTTGCGCCTTTTTTGTGTTTCTTTTTTGCTCGTTGAGCCTTCGCATGGCAAGTAATTGGTCGGTTGTGATTTTCGATCGCCCCGTCGGACTCCCCAAGTAGTCATTGAGCGTGGAAAATTGGGTGACAAATTTTACACCAACACAAGTATTGTAATTTTGAGAAATGAACATCCATGAAAAACCCAACAAAGAAGAGTGGTGCAATTTCTTTAGGATAGTGATGAGATGTCTTACCTGAGCTCTATTTCTTACTTTAAATTTATACAATATTGTTGGGTGTGGCCCGCCATCCAGGTGTTGGATGAGGTGCCTCCCGGGCACACCCGGGTTGGCTCCTGGCATGGGTGCATGGAAACTTCATGGTACAGTTTAGTGCACGGGAGTCGGGTTGGCTCCGGGCATGAGTACAGGGGAGTTTCGGGCACGGTTTAAGTGCGAGGTAGCCATGCGAACAGTTTGATCGGTCCTGCTAAAATTATATAAAGGAATTGGTAGCGCCCTTCCTAACACTCCGGGGTTTTGGGAGTGTTAGGAAGGGCGCTACCAATTCCTTTATATAATTTTAGCAGGACCGGTCAAACTGTTCGCATGACTCTCTCACACTTAAATCGTGCCCGAAACTCCCCTGTACTCATGCCCGGAGCCAACCCGACTCCCTTGCACTAAACCGTACCATGGAGTTCCCCTGCACCCATGCCAGGAGCCAACCCGGGTGCGCCTGAGAGGCACCCCATCCAACACCTGGATGGCGGGCCACACCCAACACAATATTTCATGTCATTTTAAATTCTAAAAATTATACTTAATGACCAAATTTAAGTTATCTTTAGTGACAATTTTTATTGTCACTGAAAATGTATTTTTTGTGACTAAGCTTTTACTTCGTCATTACAGATATGTCTTTAGTGATTAAACTTGTGCTTCGTTTCTAAAGATGTTTCTTTAATGAACCAACATTTTTTCGTCACTAAAGATTTGTCTTTAGTGACAAAATATATTTTGTCACTAAAAATTTGTCACTATAGTGTTAGATTATGACACCTCATCGCGCCCGGATCGTTAGGATCGCGCCATGTCATCGATCCGGGGGAGGTCTCGATTCCTAATCTGGGCTAAACCTATTTAGAAATAACATTTAAGAAAGTCATTAATAGGAGAATATATAAATATTGGATTATGTCACCTCATAAATCCGCGTGTCTCCATAATTCCTAATTTTGGAGGAGTCCTATATTTGAGATATCTTTATGAGGAGAAATAAGACAATCTCTTAAATAGGAGATCATCTTCCGAATCTGATACTGGATCTTGATCCTATAAATAGGTGTCCGCCCCAGTCGTTTCATTCAAACAAGAATCAGAGAGGAATCCAGTTTATTTTCGGCCACCAGTGAGGAGTGTGAGAGCAGGTTCTGCGGAGGAGGTTTCCGGTGGCGGCGGCATAGGCGGTCCTCGTCAGTGCAGGAGGATCAGAGGCGGCGGCCACGGGCTGCAGCGGCGATCTCCAGGCAGTCACCGAGAGGCATTCAGGCGGCGGCAGCGGCGACGACTCCAGTACAGTTCAGGCGCGGCGGCGGCAGCAGGCGTGCTGCGCAAGGCAGCGGCGCATCGGTTCACCTCAGGCGGAGGCGGCTCTGTCCAGCGGCGGCAGGCAGCTCCAGGAGGCGGTGGTAGTAGGCGGATTCAGGTGGAGGCGGCACTGTCCAGCGGCGGCAGGCAGCTTCAGGCGGCGACAACAAGTGCAGGAAGCGTCGGATCCAGCGGGAAGAAGAACAGGGCTTGTCGCTCGGCGACATCGATACCGCCCGGCGGTATCAGTTCTTCAGCATTTTGGGATCTTTGTTTTTTTCCTTTGTTGTTCGACCGAGTTTGTTTGGTCTCTGGTTGTATCTGTGTAATCTCATCAGAATTATAGTGGATCTTTCTGGCGCGCTCTCCCCGTGGATGTAGGAGCCCATCTCCGAACCACGCATTATTTTGTCGTCTGTGTATTTGTGGAATCTTTTCTGGTTTATGATGTTGCGTCATTGAAATTGCTCGGCTATCTTCCATTGCGCTACCGCGGTACTCGGTCCAATTGCATAACAATTGGTATCAGAGCTAGGTTCCGCGGGGGTGATCGTCTGGACATTCCGGTTTTATATTTGGGTCAATGGTAGGTGACGACATCGGTCTGCTCCCTATCTTCTCAGAACTGGTCCGTGAATATTATTCAGAATTCCCAGTAGCTCTGCGAGCAAAACAATGACAGCGAAATTTTAGATTCCAAAATACGACGGCAAAATTGACTTTGGTCTGTGGCAAAAACGGATCAAAGTGGTGCTCGTCCAGCAAGGTCTTCATAAGGCGCTCCTTGGAAAGGAGAAGACCGGGTTGAAGAAGGACGACGAGTGAGATGAGCTAGATCTGAAGGTCATCAGCACAATCCAGTTGTGTTTGGCCGATGAGGTTAGAAGAGGCGTGCAGGTAGTCATGGTAGGAGAGTGTTATGGTACTCTCTACAGACTGATCGGTACCACGATTGTGAGGGTGAGGAGAGAGGTCAGATTGCCTCTCAAGCTACAGGACACGATAGCCTATGTCTTTCAGGTCAGTTCCTCAGATCCTATGGAAATGTTTTAGAGAGAAGAGACCGCTCTCAGGAGAAAGCTAGAAAGGACCAGTGGAGGAACAAGGCAAGTTTCGTGGCGAAGGGGTTTGCGCAGAGAAAGGGCCTTGGCGAAGATAAAATCTTCGCAGCCGTGGAGAAGGTGAACAGAGTGTCTCAGAAGTTCCCAGGCACCGCAAGGAGAGCCATTTGGCTCAGGAGTCTCACCAAAGAACTCAGGTTTACTCAGAATAAGGTGGAGCTGCACAGTGGTGTGCGCCACCAGGAGTTGAGGGAGTTCGCTTGAGGTGGAGGCATGGAGTTGCGGAAGATCTCTACGGAGGATATCGGTGCGAACATGCGGACGAAACCCGTGACAGGAGTCAAGTTCAAGAACGGTCTTGACTTAACTCATTTTGAGGTATGTTGATCGAGGGGGACCCTAGGGAGAGGGGGTTTGTAGTCGCCAGTCGGAGAGATCCAGGTTGGCGGTACATGTACGTTTGTTAGGCTTCGAGGTGGAGTCTGTCGCGTGAGACGTCAAGGTGGAGATTGCTAGATTATGACACTTCATCGTGCCCGGATCGTTAGGATCGTGCCATGTCATCGATCCGTGGGAGGCCTCGATTCCTAATCCGGGCTAAACCTATTTAGGAATAACATTTAGGAAGATCATTAATAGGAGAATATATAAATATTGGATTATGACACCTCATCAATCCGTGTGCCTCCATAATTCCTAATTTTGGAGGAGTCCTATATTTGGGATATCTTTATGAGGAGAAATAAGACAATCTCTTAAATAGGAGATCATCTGCCTAATCTGATACTGGATCTTGATCCTATAAATAGGTGTCCGTCCCAGTCGTTTCATTCAAGCAAGAATCAGAGAGGAATCCAGTTTATTTTCGGCCACCAGTGAGGAGTGTGAGAGCAGGTTCTGTGGAGGAGGTTTCCGGTGGCGGCACAGGCGGACCTCGTCGGTGCAGGAGGATCAGAGGCGGCGGCCACGGGCTACAACGACGATCTCCAGGTAGTCACCGAGAGGCATTCAGGCGACGACTCCAGTACAGTTCAGGCGCGGCGGCGGCGGCAGGCGTGCTGCGTAAGGCGGCGGCGCATCGTTTCACCTCAGGCGGAGGTGGCTCTGTCCAGCGGCGGCAGGCAGCTCCAGGAGGCGGTGGTAGTAGGCGGATTCAGGTGGAGGCGGCACTGTCCAGCGGCGGCAGGAAGCTTCAGGCGGCGACAACAGGTGCAGGAAGCGGCGGATCCAGCGGGAAGAAGAACAGGGCTTGTCGCTCGGCGACATCGATACCGCCCGGCGGTATCAGTTCTTCAGCATTTTGGGATCTTTGTTTTTTTCTTTTGTTGTTCGACCGAGTTTGTTTGGTCTCTGGTTGTATCTGTGTAACCTCATCAGGATTATAGTGGATCTTTCTGGCGCGCTCTCTCCGTGGACGTAGGAGCCCATCTCCGAACCACGCATTATTTTGTCGTCTGTGTATTTGTGGAATCTCTTCTGGTTTATGATTTTGCGTCATTGAAATTGCTCAGCTATCTTCCGTTGCGCTACCGCGGTACTCGGTCCAATTGCATAACACTATAGTTCATGTGTCTTTAGTGACTAAACTTTTGATTCGTCACTAAAGACGTGTTTTAGTGATGGTATATATTTTTCACTAAATTTTTGACACTAAAGTTGTGGCTTTAGTGACCAAAATTTTATTTGGTTACTAAGAATTTGTCTTCTGT
Organism: Platanthera zijinensis; assembly: GCA_039513925.1. NCBI lineage: Eukaryota > Viridiplantae > Streptophyta > Magnoliopsida > Asparagales > Orchidaceae > Platanthera > Platanthera zijinensis. The sequence goes on from CM077083.1 coordinate 15,878,184, forward strand.
GACTAAATTTTGACTTTGTCGCTAAAATATGTCTTTAGTGACTAAATTTTTACTTCGTCACTATAGATACATCTTTAGTGATAAAATATATTTGATCACTAAAATTTCGTCATTAAAAACCAATTTTCTTGGAGTGATTCATCTCGTCAAAAACCACTCTATCCCCAATAAGGATTGCATTAGCAATATAAGCGCCTGAAGAGGAGGAAGTGGCAAAGAGCTCCGCAAAGTGTGGCAATATCAACCGCTAAAGATCCAGATTCAACCTGGTTATCAAAAAGTGCATGTAATACGATTCTTCCTATGTTGAGAAAGAGGCTCGTGCATGAAAATAGACAGTATTCTGTTCCCCGTTATGCAACTAAGCCGCCTTGCCTCCACAATATGTCCTCCGGAAGAATGAGGTCCTCAAGTGTAAGCATAAGGGAGGCCTCCGGAGAGCACAATGCCGGAATATGGTGCATCTTATGAATTGCCACAATATCCTTTTCAAATTGCTTGATCCTCATCGGGATATACCCAAATATCCACGACTCTATCCCACAAGCAAAGAGAGGTAGTCCCGCACAGCCCGATCCTAATGGAACTTTAGCTTGGCCCCTGAAATGTCGTTACGTGCATTCTCTTCTCTCAACCACTCATCACCCGACTCTTTGTGTACGTCGGGCGGTAGAGCATTTAATGTCATGTTTAATATAACATTAAATGCTCAACTCTTCGTGAACTGATATGGCAGTCTGCCCTCAAGTATAAATAGAGATCAGGGGGTGCTCGAAAGGGGACATCTAACTTAATCCATAATCTATCACATTGTAGGTGTGAACACTAAGTTTGGTTCTTATTTGCTATACATTTCCTACTCTCCATGTACTCGATGTAACCTCTTTCTGGGAACAATAGAAGAGCCCACAGCAAGTGTGGCATTCGCCGCGGCGGGACAATCTAGTGTTTGTTGTTTCCAGCGGTGCTTTTTTTAAAGTTGAGCCTTTGCAGGGCAAGTAATCGGTCAGTTGCGGTTTTCGATCGCTCCGTCGGACTCCCTAAGTAGTCATTGAGCGTGGAGAATTGGGTGACAAATTTTGCGCCAACACAAGTATTATAATTTTGAGAAATGAACACCGACGAAAAACCCAACAAAGAAGGGTGGTGCAATTTCTTTAGGATAGTGATCACATGTCTTACCTCACCTCTGTTTCTTACTTTAAATTTATACAATATTTCAAGTCATTTTAAATTCTAAAAATTATAATAAACTTATTATTATTTATTTATTTCTAAAACAAAACTAAAAATATTTAATTATATAAGCAAAATTTTGACAATATATATAAGAGTCGGTTCTTTAAGATGCCATTATCTTATAGAATTGGCTTTAGAGTAAATAATGTCAATTTCGCTGTTTGTATGGATGATTTTTGGATGGCATTGACTTTCGAATCCAAAGCTATCGATATTCAACTTAGCCTAGAAATCCCACACGACTGACTGTTTAGGTTGTCGGTTTTGAGATCAGAGTATTCAATGAACTACAACCAATCCATATTTTGTCAAGGGCGCTTTTTTGATTTACGCACATTTTTTCCCCGGGTGCTCTTTTTTCACCTGAGCTCCTTATTTTACTTGGGCAAAGTTTTAATACTCGGGCAAGTATTTTCATCTCAAGCGTGAAATTTTCGCCCAACATAAATTTTTCACCCAAGCGCAAAGTTTTTGCTCAAAAGTAAGTTTTTCGCCCTGGCGTCCATTTTTTCACATTTTTTGCCCGGGTGAATGTTTTTTTACTGGGCACCGACACACAATTTTGCCTGGCGTGCATTTTCCTCGGGCCCACATTTTTCATCTTTGTTAGTGGTGTACTCCCACGCGCCTTCCGCCCGTGTGCGCATTTTTCGTATGAGGGCACCTTTTCCGCCTGATCGTGCGTTTTTCCCCGAGCGCATATTTTCCCCCTTTCCGTTCGGATTCACACATTATTTTGTGTGTGTTCTTATGATTTTTTTTAATTTTTAAAAGTCAAATCTCTCAATCTCAACAAAAAAAAACTAATGTCAATTTTTACGATTGAAAATTATCGTACAACGAACAGCAATAGTGAAATTAAATCAAATACCAATTCCTGCTTGTGTTGACATTGGATTGACAATCAACTTTTGAAAATCAATATCTACAAATGCCTAAGGCTTTGGTGGGGTGGAATTGATGTTTCAAAATTGAAATTTAAGATTAAATTCAATTGAAATTGACCTCAAATTCTAATATTAGACCTCCAACTCCGTAAATGAACAGACCATGATAGATTAAAAAAAACAAAGTTTACTCCGGGCGACAGCGGGAGCGGCGACCGGGTTTTGCGATTTGCGGCTTTAGGGCTTGGTGGTTTGCGTACTAAAAACAGGCAAAAAAAAGGGAGGGTTTTTATGACTTTTGGTTTATGATTAGTCAAATTAGATTTGTCTTTAACAATATTTTTAAAAAACAAGTAAAGACTGTGGGCTGCTCCTTATCTATGGGCTTGATCCAACACCGCCTAATTTATGTACGAGAAACCCGGCCCCACACACAATACTGGAATCTGCTTGCCTTGAGCTTCCACGGGCCCACATGCTCACCGGACACGGACAGGAGGGCCTAGTTGGGCCACGTGGCTGATGTTGTCTTGCTGATTTTGTGTATATTTTTTTTTAAAAAAATATACACATAATTTGGTTTGTACGGACAACTGCTACCGTGGAAATAAATAGTATAGTTAATGTTTTCTAAGAAGTTGTTTTCATGATTCATCTTATACACACACATTTTATAAATATTAAATGACATACGTGCTTTTATTTTATAATTTTGCGGTCATTAAAATTTGTATCATCAGGTATTAAAATCGGCCTCGTATTAGTCGTATACCCCCAAAATTATTAAAATATAGGCTACATTTGACGCGGGTTATTTGTTTCAATAAGTTTGGTCAAAAACGTCAATATCATTGAATGTATATTTGACAAGACAAAGGTTATAAGTTATAACCACTATCAAGAATAAAGTTTTGAGAATAAAATGCATTAATTGTTTTAGGTGAAGTCGGGCGTTCACGAACGACGGTTCATGACCACTGCATTCATGGCCGTCATATTTTAAACCCATTCATGGCCGTCATATTTTTAACAATATATTCTCTTTCCTAACATGGGTTTTTTTTGGCATGACGGTGGTGGTCGTAACCACACGTTTAAACCTACATTCGTTAAGGACACGGGCGGAACTACAGTCAGACACGGTAGGGCACGTGCCCGATCGATATTTCCGCCTAGGTATTCTGATTTCTGTATTCCCGATCCCGTCACCCGCCCAGATCCCGGCCCCGCACGTCTGCTCTCCGCCTAGGTATTCTTCTTCATCTTCTTCCTGGACTGATGTCCAGATTTCTGTAATCTGGACTGAAATAGATTTCAGTGAAGTGAAATCTGGACTGAAATCATTTCAGTCCAGATTTCAGTCCAGAATTCTGTGAAATCTGGACAGATTTCACAGAAGAAGATTTCAGTGAAATCTTCTTCTTCTTCCTGGACTGAAGTCCAGATTTCAGTGAAATCTTCTTCTTCTTCATGGACTGAAGTCTAGATTTCTGTGCAATGCACGTGAGATTACAAATAAATATTATTTAAGGATTGAAATTTTTAATGTAGTGCTTGATTGAATGCTAAATGAGTTAAATGATCGTTTTGATGAAGTAAACACAGAATTACTCTTATGTGTTGTTTGTCTAGACCCAAATGATCATTTTAATTCTTATGATAAACAAAAATTACTTCATCTTACTGCATTATATCCGTATGATTTTACGCCAATAGAGTTACAGTTACTTGAAGGACAACTTGACATATATATTTTTGATATGCGATCTACATCAACGGACACATTTTCTGATGTTAAAGGAATTAGTGATCTTCTTAAAAAAATGATTGAATTAAAAAATCATAATCACTATCAGTTAGTTTTTACATTGTTGAAGTTGGCTTGTCTATTACCAGTTTCTACAACTACTGTTGAAAGAACGTTTTCTGTAATGAAGATCATAAAGAATCGGCTGCGAAATAGAATAAGGGATGAATGAATAAATGATTGCTTGGTTGATTACATTGAAAAAGAAGTTGCCGATACTATTACAACAGAAACTATTATTTCACGTTTTAAGGGCATGCGTCAACGGAAAGTATCTTGTTGAATTGTAAGTTTTTCAGATCTAAACATTTATTTTGTAAATTTATGTTCAATTTTTTATTGTAATATTGTGTTCAATATTTTCCTTACAAAAATATCTTTGCAAAAAAAAATTCGGGGCCACTGCCCCCGAACCCCCGCTCAGGGTGCGCTGCTCCCGAACCTCCCGAATTGACAGTACTTAAATTGTGCCCGTACAACTTCAAAATCATATTTCCGCCACTGGTTAAGGATCACCTAATGAACATCATCTGTTTGAACATAAAAGTGGATGGAGTTTCTTAGGTGGGAGTTAACTGTTATGGAAAATCGGTCCGGGCAGATGATTTTTCTATTTCAATAAATTAATCTAATGACAAAAAATTGTTACAAAAAACGATAATCACTGAACAATAAAAAAATATCACAGACAAAGAACATTAAATTTAAAATGGTTTCCCGAAATTGAAAAATGAGTACGTCCACTGTGCAGACAGAGAATTTTTATTTTCTTTCTCAAAACATATAATATAGCTATAATAAAATAAATAAATAAACCGCATGTTGCGACGACAAAGAAACCAACGACAAGAGAAGAAGAGTCGGCGACTGAGAGCCGAGCACGCTGCTGTAAGGAATAAACTCGTTCGCAAAGCTGCAGCAAGATAGAAGCTCGATTATAAGGATGGCAGCCACATACCAAAAAAAGCGCACATGCAGTTGCAACGGGGAAGAACCCCCAGGTTCAGCCAAGGTCGGACGACCTCCTCTAAGTTCTCCTGCTTGCCCGAAATCCTGCATATATACTTATAGAAAACTGACCCTCTCTTTATATAGGTTTGAAAAATCCTAAATTGGGTAAACGGAAGGTGGGGCCGGCTGGTTTCAATTAAGAAAGGAGAAAAAAATCTCTTTCAAAAAAATGTCCTCCATTATTTGAAAGAAAATATATTTTGTCACCAATGATCCTCAATAATTGCCGGAATTTGGGGAATTTCAAAAGGAGGTGTCACAAATTGAGCGATCTCCAAAAAGAATTGAAAAGTTTACAAAAAAAAAAAAAAATACCTCCAAGAATTTGATTCCAAAAACGATGACATCATAAATTGTGTGGCTTACAAAATCAGTCCTCCGCCCGTATGAAAAGAGACGGCAATTACCGCAACAGTTAACGATTGAAAATTTAATTCTCATGTTCATGACCGCCACCACCGCTCCGAACGAAGCCCTAAACATTGTGTTTACCTGTCAATAATTTGTTTACTTGTCCTAATCATAATTTATGCCAATAAGAAAAATTTATTAATAAAGATAATTTAGTACACAAGTGGTTGCACAATTTATATAACATAAAGAGTACACGGTCAACTAATATTAGCATTTGTATGCTTCATCTTATTTTATCAATTAAGGGGAGTGAATGTACAGAGCATAAATTTTCTATCAATGAAATATACGAGAACACAGAAATTTGTGGAACCTGTGGTGCACAGTAAATTTGTGTACCGTGAGCCTTACTAATTTGATGTGTTCTCGTTAGTTTCACAGATCTTCCTTCTAATTTGAAGGGCGAGAAAATAAATGGTGCATGGGATTTTGTCGAATTTTATATTCAATAAAATAGTACAAAATCTATATTTATTTATTTTTCAAGAATTTAAATTGTATTTGCGCAAATTAAGAGTTAAAATAAGACGTGTGATTACTATCTTAGATAAGTTACATTATCTTGTATAGAGCTCTCTATCGATGCTCATTTTATGCGTGAAAATCAAAGAAAGGCACATCAAATGAGTTTTTATTAGATGAAGCAAATTGAAATAAAAAATAAAATCAGGAAGAGAGCAACCAAAGAGTAAAGGACAGATTAGAGAAAACAGAGAAAAAATTCACTGGGTCAAATCTGTGCTGAACAAATTTCACTATATCTTTGAGTGTTCCAAATTGCTGAGTACTCGGGGTGATAAGCCACCACTTCAACAACATTCAAACCTTTATCTCACTATAGTGGGGATAATGGGAGAATGTGAAGTTCAACTTGGCTTTGAAAGGGAGCTTCGATGGGGGAAGAGATCTTCGAATGCTGAAATGGATCTTCAAGTTGTCACCTTCGAAGGAGGGCTTCGAAAAGAGGGAGATCTTCGAAAAGAGGGAGATCTTCCAAGGCTTAATGAAATATTTACGAGTAGCTTTAAACACCGAGGGAGAGCTCTGAAGGAGCTTCGAAGGAGCTCTCTCGAGTGTTGAATGAAAGGAGCCTTGAAATGAAGGCTCTGAACTCCTTTTATAGCTTTTGACAGAGGTGATTTGGTAATTGCGTCATTGTAACCACCATAACTACCGGACGGACGAATCATATTCCTCTATTTGGAGAACACGGATTGTCATTTTAGCGAATATGACGATTTTGCCTCTCGAGTAGTTCTTGCAGTTCCGACAGGAACAACTGCGGCGGTGATAGATGGTGTTGAACACAAATAGTTTTGCAATCCTACTGTATGGAAGAGGCGAAGAAAACAAATTGTGGTGCGTGTGCGTAAGGACTTGTGCGTGTCGTAAGCGTAGGGGCATCAGTGAAATGTCCGGGACGGAACGTTGTGAGCACGTACGTAGCTGTGCAGTAAGGGGAGGCGTGTATATGGGGCGTGCAGCAAAGGGGTGCGAGGCTCAAGGTGCGTCCGAGCCTTGCCATGTTCAAAAGGGCACACATGCAATGCCACATGCGAGACTGTGTGGGCTACCTTGTGCGCTACTATCCGATCTATCAGTGCGCGTGTGCTGTCGCGCCCTATCGTGCGTGCTTGATCTCGGGTGCTACTGTGCATGCGCTATCACGCATGATTGCGCGCAATGCCATGAACGCGTGACCACAAGCACTATTGCGCCCACTATTGTGAACGCATGGCCGCATCCACGGTTGCGCGCTCTACCGAGAAACCGTGACCGCATGCATGGTTGAGTGTTCTCCCGTGTGTGCGTGACCGCGAGCAATGATAGGACTTATGCTTATTGTGTTGGTGAAGAGCTTTCTTATTCGAAACAACAACGCTGCCTTACCGGATTAAGATTTATTGAGACAATATGTATGGTGTAAAAGACGACGATTCTCATTAAGGACAAATGTGCGAGTTGTAGCTTGCGACTTGTTATATCAACATAATACATAAAATTATTGTTAGAAATGAGCAGATTCTATGCATTCTAGGTGAGGGAGAGAGTCTTTCTTTCCGTTGTCCTAACCTTTAACGTCCTTGGCTCCACGACGGTGGTGACGACGTATGGCCATTCATAAGCAGGCGAGAGATTTTCCTAATGAGGCCCATTTATGTCTGCTTTGACGCTTCAGGGGACAAGTGTACAACCCCGTATTCGCAGAGTAGGGCCCCCGGACAGGCACAAGACTTGCTACACAGTTTTAAGCTTTTTTTGAGAGTTTTGAACTCTTGGAGGCTAATTTTTGGTTAATCTGCATAATATAATAGTAGGGGAGGAAAGATTTGCCTAGCTTGCTAGTGCTTGACGTATCCCCTCAGGGGGATGAGTGCGGCGCGAGCCCGGCACTCACCCCGTCCTCCTCTCAAGGGGGCGAGTGCGGCGCGAGCCTGACACTCGCCCCGGCCTCCTCTCTGGGGGCGAGTGCGGCGCGAGCTCGGCACTCGCCCCGACCTCCTCTCAGGGGGGGCGAGTGCGGCGCGATCCCTACACTCACCCCGACCTCCTCTCGGGGGGGGGGGGGGGGGGGTGGGGGTGCAGTGCGAGCCCGGCACCCGCCCCGGCCCTCTACCTTAGGGTGTCGCCCGACAACATCACTGTCGCCCGACGACACCGTGGAGCTCTCGACCAGCCTAGGTCTCGCCCGACTTGAGGGTCTCGCCCGGTTTGAGCAGCTCGCCCATCTTGTGGGTCTCGCCCGGCTTGAGGGTCGAGCCCGGCTTGAGGGTCTCGACTGGTTTGAGCAGCTCGCCCGGCTTGAGGGTCTCGCCCGACTTGAGCAACTCGCCCAGCTTAAGGGTCTCGCCCGGCTTAAGCAGCTCGCCCGGCTTGAGGGTCTCGCCCGACTTGAGCAGCTCGCCCGACTTGAGGGTCTCGCCCGGCTTGAGCAGTTCGCCCAGCTTTAGGGTCTGCTTTTTGTCCCCTCGTGGGCTGCGGATAACTGTTCGGAACAGCGAAGTTTTGATGTTGGCAGACCAGCGCAGGGTATTTTGGCAATTTCAAGAGCAGTGTAGGTTGGCTATTTGCAGGTCGTTCCCAAAAAACTATAAATAGACCCTTAAGGGTGCCTTGGAGAGTATGAGTTCTTCACCACTTCATCTCCTTCTTTCATCCTCCAAGACACCTAGCTCGGCATTGGCTAAGGAGAGGGAGATCTCAAAGGTCTTCCGGGTGTGAGGTGAGACCTCCACGCTAGAGCCAAGGGTCGTTTCCAAATTCTAGTCCTTCGCGAAGGTACGGCTTTGGAGAAGTAGGTGTGAGATGCACCCTAGGTCCGAACTCTAGGTAGAACCGATATTTCGGTTTAACCATTCTGGTGTGGTGAGAGTGGACCGTGGCTCATACAGAAGTTCCTGAGCAAGTTCCATGACGGGAGATCACGGAGGAGGTGACGACCTCGGCAAGCTCCCCAACCCATCACCCTTGGCAGGGAGGGAAGAGTTTATGGCGTCCATCCAAGGCATCATGGAGATGCTGCGAAGTATTTCTCCTCGAGGTAACTGCTCAACTCCCACCCCTCAAGACTTAGCTTCCAGGGATCTTGGCGAGACAACTTTCAGGGATCTCGGCGAGACAGCTTCCAGGGATCTCGGCGAGACAGCTTCCAGGGATCTCAGCGAGACAGCTTCAAAGGATCTCGGCGAGACAGCTTCCAGGGATCTCGACGAGACAGCTTCCAGGGATCTCGACGAGATATCTTCAAGGGATCTTGGTGAGATAGCCCCAGGGGGGTTAGGTGAGAGTGCCCCAGGGAGGCAGGCCCCCAAGCAACTCCTATCTCTCCCACATCAAGTTATGGAAGTCGGCCAAGGGAGAAAGAGGCGAAGGAAGAATCGCTCAGGGGGAGGAACCGAGGCCCCAATGAATAGGGAGTGAGTGGAGAGATCTCACCCTAACTCGCCTGGAGTTCCATATGTATTTTCCTTGTAATGAGTATCCCCTGCCAGGTTAGGCCAGGGTAAGTTGTATGTAAATGTCTTTTTTTACTAAGTACTTTTTGCTCCGAGATGGTTCTGCTGACCAGGTTCCCACTAGCTAGCAGGGCAGGTTGACCTCTCGTGGAGGCTAAGTACTTATTGCTCCGAGATGGTTCCGCTGACCAGGCTCCCACTAGCTGGCAGGATAGGTTGACCTCTCGTGGAGGCCAAGTACTTTTTGCTCCGAGATGGTTCTGCTGACCAGGTTCCCGTTAGCTGGAAGGGCAAGTTGACCACTCGTTGAGGCCAAGTACTTTTTGCTCCGAGATGGTTTCGCAGACCAGGCTCCCACTACCTGGCAGGGCGGGTTGACCTCTCGTGGAGGCCAAGTACTTTTTTCTCCGAGATGGTTCCGCTGACCAGGCTCCCACTAGCTAGCAAGGTGGGTTGACCTCTCGTGGAGGCCAAGTACTTTTTGCTCCGAGATGGTTCCGCTGACCAGGCTCCCACTAGCTGTCAGGGTAGGTTGACCTCTCGTATAGGCCAAGTACTTTTTGCGCCGAGATGGTTCCGCTGACCAGGCTCCCACTAGCTGGCAGGGCAGGTTGACCTCTCATGGAGGCCAAGTAATTTTTGCCCGGAGATGGTTCCGCTGACTAGGCTCCCACTAGCTGGCAGGGCAGGTTGACCTCTCGTGGAGGCTTAGTACTTTTTGCCCTGATATGGTTCCGCTGACCAGGCTCCCACTAGCTGGCAGGGAAGGTTGACCTCTCGTGGAGGTCAAGTACTTTTTGCTCCGAGATGGTTCTGCTGACCAGGTTCCCACTAGTTGGCAGGGCAGGTTTACCTCTCGTGGAGGATTAGTACTTTTTGCTCTGAGATGGTTCCGCTAACCAGACTCCCACTAGCTGGCAAGACAGGTTGACCTCTCGTGGAGGCCAAGTACTTTTTGCTCTGAGATGGTTCCACTGACCAGGCTCGCACTAGCCGGAAGGGCAGGTAGACCTCTTGGTGAAGGCTTTGACATGTTAACCCCTAGAGGATCTCCTCATCCAGGCTCTCACTAGCTGGTTGGGTTGAATGTGACTCGGGGAGAGCAAGTCCCACCCTCGAGAGGATATCCTCACCCATGCTCTCACTAGCTGGTTGGGTCGAATGTGCCTCAGTGGAGAGTAAGTCCCAACCCTCGTGGGGATCTCGTCACCCAGGCTCCTATTAGCTGGCATAGCAGGTTGACCCCTCGGGGAGGCCAAGTATTTTCGGTACCAAGGATGCTACACTCAGCGAATACGTTGGGGTTGATATTTCTTTCAGAGCGTGGAACTCGCTCGAAAAGAGCGGGGATTGTGTACAATCCCGTATTTACGGAGTAGGGTCCCCGAGCATGCACAAGACTTGCTACGCAGTTTTAAGATTTTTTGAGGGTTTTGCACTCTTGGAGGCAAATTTTTGGTTAATCTGCATAATATACTAGTAGGGGGAGGAAAAATTTGCCTAGCTTGCTAGTGCTTGACGTATCCCCTCAGGGGGGTGAGTGCGGAGCGAGCCCGACACTCGCCCCAGCCTCCTCTCAGGAGGGAGAGTGCGACGCGAGCCCCAACCTCCTCTCTAGGGGAGGGCGAGTGCGGCGGGAGCCCGACACTTGCCCCAGCCTCCTCTCAGGGGGGCGAGTGTGGCGCGATCCCGACACTCGCCCTGGCCTCTTCTCGGGGGGGGGGGGGGGGGGCGAGTGCGGCGCGAGCCCGGTACCCGCCCCGGCCTTTTCCCTTAGGATGTCGCCCGACGACATCACTGTCTCCTGCCGACACCGTGGAGCTCTCGACCAGCCCAAGTCTCTCCCGACTTGAGGGTCTTGCCCGGTTTGAGTAGCTCGCTCGGCTTGTGGGTCTCGCCAAGCTTGAGGGTCGAGCCTGGCTTGAGGGTCTCACCCAGTTTGAGCAGCTCACCCGGCTTCAGGATCTCGCCCGGCTTGAGCAGCTCGCCCGGCTTGAGGGTCTCGCCCGGCTTGAGGGTCTGCTTTTTTGCCCCTCGTGGGCTGCAGATAGCTGTTCGGAACAGCGGAGTTTGGCTGTTGGCAGACCAGCCCAGGGTATTTTTGTAATTTCAAGAGCAGTGAAGGTTTGCTATTTGCAGGCCGTTCCCAAAAAACTATAAAAAGACCCTTAGTGGTGCCTTGGAGAGCATGAGTTCTTCATCACATCATCTTCTTCCTTCATTCTCCAAGACACCTAGCTCAGCATTGGCTAGGGAGGGGGAGATCTCAAAGGTCTTCCGGGTGTGAGGTGGGACCTCCACGCTAGAGCTAAGGGTTGTTTCCAAATTCAAGTCCCTCGCCAAGGGATGACTTGGGGAGAAGTAGGTGTGAGCTGCACCCTAGGTCCGAACTCTAGGTGGAACCGATATTTCGGTTTCAACAAGATCCCCAATATCGATCTGTCGGAGCTTCACCCTCATGTTGTAGTATCGGGCCACACGCCTTTGGTAGACATTGATGTGCTTGGTGGCTCCATCCCTGATTTCTGAGACCAAGTTAAGGTTCCTCTAGAGTAGCTCGTCATTCTTTTCGGGGTCAAAGGACAACACACAAGAACTCAAAATGTCAACGGGGATGATGGACTCAGTGGCATAACAGAGATTATATGGTGTTTTTCTGGTAGTCTCCATGGTGTGGTATGCCCATAGTATGTTTGGGAGTGCATCAATCTACTGCCCTCCTAACTCCTCTAGGCATGTATTCAACCCTTTGAGGATGGTGCAGTTCGTCACTTCCACATGGTCGTTCCTTTATAGGTTATCTACGGTCGTGTGGAGGAGATTGATCTTCAAGTCTTTAGACATATTCGTGAACCTCCCTTCCCGTGATTTGGGTGGTATTGTCCGCCACAATTATGGCTAGGATGCAAAAGCAACAACTAATGTTCATCCAGATGAACTGCTTGGCACTCTCTACAGAAATCTTAGCGAGGGGATCTTCCTTTACCCATTTGGTGAAGTAGTTGATCGCCAGAGGAGATTAATTACCCATTGCATGAATGGTCAAGCTCTCTAGAGTGAAGTGAGGCCAATGAGCGGTTGATAGGAAATGTTGGCTTGGGGTTGACAGCTTTTGCATTCTGGACAAACTCGGCGCATCCTTCTTCATGATCAGCCAGTAAAACTCTTTGCACAAGATTCTGAAGGCAAGGGCCTTGCCACACAGCTGCTCCTACATATTCCTTAGTGGACCTCTCTTAGGGTGTACTCTGCTTTGGTCGTGGCCAGGCACTTTAGCTAGCACTTGTGCAACTGTCCTTCGATGATGACGAATGTGATAGCTCATATTCGCAACCAGTGCACCTTTGTGCGATCTTCGGGCAGATGTCCGTGCTCGAAAAAGGCTCAGAGGCTTCATCCAAGATGGTGCTTATTCTTATATCGCAGTGATCTCCCATGGACCTTGGATTCTAAGGACCATGATTTCTTCAACCTGATGTCGTCTGGATTGGTAGCTGGTGGGAGAGTTTGCAAGTTTGGAGAGTGCATCTGCTCTAGAATTTTGTACCCTTAAGGTGTACATGATTTGATACGAAGGGAACTTCTAAATGAGAGATCTCGTAAGTAGGAGGTATTGTGTCATTTGATCACTCTTTGCCTTGAAGTATCCCTCAATTTGTGAGACCACAAGCTAAATGTTTGTATGGATCGTCAAGTTATCCACTTTGTAGTTGATGGAGAGTCGGATTCTGGCTATCAAGGATTCGTACTCGGTGATGTTGACGGTGATTGGGAACTTTAGCCAAAGATTGTATTCCATGGTGACTTCTTAGGGGTTTACCAGCAACATCCCCACTCCTGCTCCTTCGGCTCTTGAGGCATCGTCAACGTAGAGAGTCCAATGGGCGATTGTAACATCATAAGTAAGAGCTGCCTCTAGGGGAGGGGGATCGCGTACTCCATGATACAGTCGGTGATATCTTGAGATTTAATGTCAGGTCGGGGTAGTAAAAGAATGTAGAATTCACCGAGCTTCACTGCCAATTTTACTAGCCTCACAGACACTTTTAGCCTTTGGAGGATTGCATTTAGTTGAGTTGTATTACTACCTTCACCACATGGACTTGGAAGTAAGGCCGTTGTTTTCTTGCCAAAAAGATGAGAGCCAAGGTTGTTATAACGCCCCAAAATCCAAATACAAATAGATCAAGTGGTATCTAAGACCCTTAGAGAAGTCCCACAGAGGTTTGGGAAGGTTTTGGTATGCTTAGGAGGCCTTTTGGATCCTTTAAGATAGTATACGGCCTGGGACACGAGCGCGTCATGGCCGTGTCTGCTATGTTCATGCCAATCATCGAGAGAACATGATGCTCATCAAAAGAACACGACAATCATCAAGACATCCAGTCCTACATGGCCTGAAACACAAACATGTTCCTACTCGAGTGCAAAGATATGTGCAAAGCTTTCTAAAGAATTTGAAAACAGAGAAGAACATGACTTGTTGACACGTCTATGTCCAAAGCCATATCAAGCTACACAGCCAGTCATACAGATGTGTACAAAATCGTGTAAAGCTCCAGGTTTAAGACCTTGAAGGGAGAATTCTGTAAGTGTGGGTACACGACCTAGAACACAGACATGCCCTACACCGTATACGGGCCCATGAAGCCCATTTTAAGTTGAAATCTCGGCCATTCAAGGAGGATAAGTAAGACCTGACGGTTGGGAGTTGAAAGTGTTTAGATTCAAGAGTAGCTAAACACCTAGAGGGGGTGAATAGGTTTTTCTTGCTTTTTGTGTTTTCTTTTGACTTTGGTGAGTTGTGATTAGTTTTGCTTTGCTTTAAAGAACACACAATTAGCACACAAATGGTTTATAGTGCTTTCCCAGAGTATGGGTACATCCACTGTCCCTCCCACCTTTCTAACAGTTTATTAGACAAGATAAAATTCTCCAACTCAACTCCAAGAGCTTTCAACACAAACCCCTCAGGGTTTCTCAAACTCGTCCAAGTCCTACACTCAAGCCAAAGGCTCTACACTCAGAGAAATTTTCTTCTACAACTCAAGCACACAGGCCCTACCTCAGACTTTAACTTAAATTCATACACTCAGGCTTGGAGGAAAGCCCTACACTCAGAGAATAAATATCCTACAGCTCAGGCACTTAGCCCTACCTAAGATCCACATAAGGATCCTACCACTTAGATTCCAAGCTGGAATCCTACAACTCAGGCCCAAGGGCCCTACAACTCAAATCTATAGAGAGATCCTACCTCAGACTTTATAGATCAGGCTTACACTCAGATTAGTAATGATCATACAAATGAAAGGGTGGTTGGTGTTGTTGAATGACTGTAGATAAACAATCTCTGAGTCTGCCTTTTCCTGAACTGAAATGATTCAATCCTTTCTTCTTCACAGCTCTAGGATTGGATCTTCAGGATTAGTTCTGCTTGAGCTGTGAAGTCATTGTAGCTAGGGCTTACTTTGTTCCTTCTTCTACCTCAGAGAGAAAGCTCTCTGAACTTGTTGTTGAAGTTGTGTAGATAACCAGATAACTTTTTTTTGTACTTGTAGATCAACAGAATGAACAACTTCTTCAAGCTCTATAATAAGGTCGAGAGGAAGAAGACGAAGCTCTGTATACAAAAAGTTTATTATCCAAAAGTTAATTTCTTCTTCCTTGATCTCTTGCTTTTCTATCCCGCCGTCCAACGACTCTTTGGACAGTGGGATCACCAGGAGTTGTAAGCTGCAACATGTCTTTTTCATTAAATGCATTACAACAGGAAAGCGGTGCCATTTGTTGTCTACTGTTTAGTTCCTGTAATATTTTGAATTGATGTTTATGTCATCATGACACAGCTCCTGTGGACTTAGCCAAATTCACAATTATGCATAGGTGTTGAGTGATGCCTTGTCACTCAACGCCAAAACACTTAGGCAGATTTCTGCATCTTCAGGTATTGATTGATCAGTCATTACTCAATGAATATTGACTTTTGAAGTCTAACTGAGTAGGTGTTGAGTGAGCCTTCATCACTCAATGCATCTGGACTTGGCTGATTTTCATTATATGAAGGTGTTGAGTGAGTTGGCTTCACTCAACACATTCTGTCTTTGCCTGTTTTATTGAAGAGGCGTTGAGTGAACTGCCTTCACTCAATGCTTATTTCTTTAGACAGATTTTCTATTGAATAGACATTGAGTGAGTTGACTTCACTCAACGCTTCTGTCCTTGGACAGAATTCTGTATCAACCAATACTACCGCTCTGACTGAACTATGTTCTGTCGACGCTCTCTGCATGGTGTTGAGTGAACTGCCTTCACTCAATGCTTCTAGACTTAGCCAGATTTCTTGGCAGATCCTTCTACGGCTTTGAATGCTTGAGATTTACTCAATGCTTCTGGCTCTGGGTGTTGAGTGAACTGCCTTCACTCAACGCTTCTGGACTTGACAGAATTTTTGCCTTGGCAATGCTAAGACTTAAACTGTCTAGTCTTTACTCAATGCTTAAGGCCATCTGGCGTTGAGTTAACTGCCTTCACTCAACACATATGTACTTAGAAAAATTTCAGCCTTGTCATCATCCTGTCCTTTGTCCTTATGTAATTTTCACTTGGATAACTTGTCTAATCAAAGTAACAAAGAGGTAGTTGTATACAAAGAACTTATAGCATGTATCAGATACAAACATGTGTATACCATTATCCTGTAGGCCTTCTTAAAATCTGGGACATTGAGATCAATGGACCCAACAATCTCCCCCTATTTGAAGAAATCAAAACCTTGGATAATGATATACACTAACACATATACAGCAGATATAACATTTCAGTAGAAAGGTGGGATAAATTATACATAACCAGAAATATGATTTTCATTAAAAGAAGGATTAATGTTTTGGTAGTGTGCATAAAACAAAACACATTTCCTACTGCCCTTAAGTAAAATAAGAAACATTTCTAAGTTTCAGGTTCTTATGACTATGCCCCTGCTAGACTTCATGATAGCTTTTGCTTTGTCTCATTCCTCTTCCTTTTGCCTCTCAAAATAGTTGTATGGCTTTGGGAAGTACTTGCTGAACTCCACAACATCTGGCAGCAGTTTGCCTAACCTCTTGTCCATTCTAAACTTTCTTCTGTCCTCTTCATTCTTCTCAAGCTTGGCCCATTCCAGGGATCATTAAAGCTTTCCCCTCTCAGTTTTCTTGGACTTGACTTGGTCCCAGGTAGACAGAATGATAGTCCTAGATTGAGGACTCCATTATTCAAAATCTGTCCTGGTTTCCATTTCCTCCCTATACCTTTTCTTGCTTAACCTGACTTCTTCCTCTTCCTCAGCAAGAGACTTTCCTTTAACTCTCATCATTTGGTCAATAGTTGGGCTGAATGTAGGAAATTCAGCTATTGTAGAAGGTTCAACCTACTGTGCACCATCTTGAATATCATACTACTGAGTATCATACTACTCTGTATACTAATCATTGTTTTGGGCACCATACTGATTCCCATCTTGTAGTGCTTGATTAATCTAGTCAGGAAGAGCAGGGATGTTATCATATGTTATATGTTCAAGACAAAGGGATCCTTTGATCACATTTATAGTCCCTACAGCATTTTCAGTGTTGGTCCTTATTACTTCCTTCTCCCCCTTTTTGACTTCTTTAGAAACATCTTTAGTCATGGAGGTGTTGGCCTTTATCAACTACACATCTAGGTAATTAACACCCTTAGTTACATGGTTTTAAGCTTGAGTAGGCAATCATCTATGACTTGGGCGCAAGCATCCATTCTTCTTTCAAGAATAACCTTGTGTTTTTATAACACTTCCTTCTCTGCATTGTGGACTTCTAGCATGTTGCCGGCAGTGATATTCTGATTCTGTAGGATGTCATTCTGAGTATTACTGATTTCAGTCAGCTTGCTTTCTGTGAAGGTAATAGTAAGTGTTGCTCTCAAGAAAAATTTGATAGTCCGGGCCTTCAGCAGATTAACCTCAAATCTTATAAATTTAATCTTTGTTGTCAGATCATTCCTGAGATTCTTGATGGAGGCATCCACAAAAATTTCTATTTGTCTTCTTTGTTCATCCAACAACCCTTTCAATAAGGCCAGAAAGAATGGTGACATCTAATCAGCTTGAGTTCTGTACCTTCATCACAGACTAGTTGTTACACTGGACTGAGTTCTTCTCTTGCATTTGATTCAGCCATTTCAAGATCTGAAGAATGTTGATTTTCATTGATATAAGCAGCAATATTCCCCATATCTGATTAAGAAGAGTCTATGTGATAAATAGTTCCTTGAGCAAGGAGTTCAGTGTGAATCTCCTCCCTCAACCATGGCATTGTCCCGCAGGGACATCTAGATCTTCAGCAAGGTTGCTTTCAGTTTCTTTCTCCTTCTCAACAGGAATCTGAACAGTCTCATCCAATAACTGGTTCGGCCCCCCCTCAGCAAGAGCATATTCCATGACTTGCTCAAGGAGTTGCTCCCCCTCACTTTGAGGACTGTATCAACCATATAGATCTTGGTCTATAGGTGCAGCTTCTTTTTTAGTGGGAGCTGGACACTTGGAGGACTCCCCCTCCACCTCTATAGAAATCTTGTTGACAATCTCTTCAGCAACCTTTTTAGCTACCTCAGCTGGAGGTATCTCCATAACATCAGCTTGAAGTTCTTTAGACTGAGTTCTGCTCACTTGAATCATTGCTGCAGGTTCAGAGGAAAATTATACCTGAGCACTTGTATCTTTCATGGTCTCTTCAATAGACTAAGAAAGTTGTGGATCATGAGGCTCTTCCTCACTCTATTCAGATGAACTACTGTCAGTGCTATCTTCTGGAACTGTCATTGGCTTCTTTTTCTTCTTCTCAGCTGACTGTTGGTGTGGTTGAAAAACTCTTTCCCATCTATCAAGCATTTTGTAGTCCATCCTTCTCATGCGATGGATCCTTGTTCCTAGCCTTATGTTATGGATCCCTGAAATACTGTTGTGCAGAAATAGAGACAGAATTCTAACCAGATTTGGCTCTGGGATACACTCTATAATTCTTTCAAAGAGTATTCTTCCCTAATCAGTCTTTTTAAAAAGAATCACCCTTGCCATTAACTCAAACATTTTCTTGGAAATTTTGTCATGGGAGCCAGACTTGCACATCAGTGCCTTCCTAATGACATCTGCAAGGAATTTTCCTTTCAGATTCAGTTCTTTCCTCAGAATCGATCTAGTGGTGTGCTTTGGGAGTCAACACCACTTTAGTACAGATTTGACATCAGTTTGATCCATTTCATCTTCTTCATCAGACACTTTGAACTTCGGCAGTTTCAATGCCTTTCTCAGTCTCTTTGGGGTAATCTTAACCTTGTTTCCACTGATTAAGGACCTGATTTTAATTGATGATGTGTCGACCTTGGAAGTTGAGTATACCTCAAGAACTTCTCTCTTCCAAAGTAGACAGGGCTCGAAGAGAACATATTCTAGGTCAGCAACCTGTAACAGATGGAGAGCTAACTAAACTTCCTCAGGCGCATCATTGAATCTATTTCTGACTAGCTCTGAACCCTCGAACAGGAAATCCATTCTTTTTGGCGCCATTTCTTCTATGAGTTGATGTAGATTTTACAAGCTTTCATTGTTTCGTCGCAAGGGGAGAGAAGGGCAAGGAATAATGTATTTTGTTTTGCACACACATCCTTCTATTTATAGTCATTTCTATTTTAGAAGATGGAGAAATGCGTACCTGTTTATGATCAAGCAATGATCAATGACTAGAATTGATTTCTATAATTAGTCGTAAATAGACGTCACTGGGAGCATGCGTTGAGTGGACTCGACACACTCAATGCTCTCGATGCTTGCAGTTGTTTCAACGCACTCGACACCTGAGCACTTAGACTCAGTGCACTCGATGCTTGATCTTGTCTAAGTGTACTCGATGCCTGGACACAGACCATTTCTCCTTTGTTTATCCTATAGAGATTAACACTACCTGCAACAAACAAAAATATATTGGAGAGCTACTGAAGCTGAACTAAATTCAACATACCCAATTCAAACTTGAAGGTGTTGAACTTGGCTTCATCTAGTGGTTTGGTGAAGATATCAGGTACTTGCTTGTTAGTAGGGACAAATTCAAGACGAATGTCTTTAAATTACACATGCTCCCTAATAAAGTGATACCTAATCTCTATATGCTTAGTTCTGCTGTGAGAGATAAGATTCCTAGAAATAGAGATAACACTAGTAGAATCAAAATACATTGGAGTGTTACTTAGCTTTAGGTTATAGTCCTGGAGATGGTGCTAAATCCACAGTAGCTGAGCACATCAACTCCCAGCTGATATATATTCTGACTCAACTGTTGATATTGTAATACTAGTCTGCTTTTTGCTGCTCCATGATACAAGTCTTCCTCCTAAGAATTGACTAGAGCCAGATGTGCTTTTCCTATCTTCTCTACAGCCGGAAAAATCTGTATATGAATATCTAGTTAGCTTAAAATCACTATTCCTAGGGTACCATAGGCCAAGATTTGGTGTGCCCTAAGATATCTCAGATTTCTTTTTGTAGCAGAATAATGAGACTCCTTAGGGCAAGCCTGGTATATAGCACAAACATATATAGCATACATGATGTCTGGCCTACTAGCAGTTAAATAGATGAGGGAGTCAATTATGCCTCTATACAAGGATTCATCAACATGTTTCCCTATCTTATCCTTGTCTATTGACCTACTTGACCCCATGGGAGTTTTCATTATGGAGGCACTCTCCATACAAAATTTTCTAATTAACTCCCTAGTGAACTTAGACTGAGAGATGGACAATTCATCCTTAGACTGTCTTACTTGGAGGCCCAAGAAGTACTTGAGCTCACCCAAACTACTAATTTCAAATTTCCCATGCATAAATTTAGCAAACTTCTTGCATAGGTTATCATCAGTAGACCCAAAGATTATATAATCTACATAAATCTGGACTAGGATGATCTTGCCCTTTGATTCCCTTAGGAATAGAGTCTTGTCTATCTTTCACCTTGAGAATTTGTTCTCAATGAGAAAACTAGACATGGTTTCATACCATGACCTAGAGGCTTGCTTCAACCTATACAATGCTTTCATAAGCCTATAAACATGATCAGGAGAGTTAGGATTAACAAAACCTGATGGTTGCTCAACATAGACCTCCTCTCATAGGTCACCATTTAGGAAGGCTGACTTTACATCCATCTGGTAGATCTTGAATCCCTTGTTTGCAGCATATGCAAGGAATAGTCTTATGGCTTCTAGTCTAGCAACTGGGGCAAAGGTTTGATCAAAGTCAATACCTTCCTCTTGTCTATATCCATTATCCACCTGTCTAGCTTTGTTCTTAATTATAACACCATTTTCATCTAACTTATTCACATAGATTCACTTGGTTCCAATGATGTTATGTCCTTGAGGTCTGAGAACTAGCTTCTAGACCTTATATCTCTTGAACTGGTTCAGTTCCTCTTACATTACCAAAATATAAAATTGGTCTATGTTGGCATCTTCAAACCTTTTGGGCTCAATCTGAGACAGAAAGCTAGAGTACATGACTATATTCAGGCTTATGCTCCTTGTGGTAACACCTTGGCTAACATCACCAATGATATAATGTCTGGATGATCCTTTAGATGTCTAACTGCTGGAGGCAAGCTTTCTTTAGCATCATTGAATTCAATGGCTGGATCCATCTGATCTTCACCAATGTCTTGTGAGCTTTGTCCTTCTTCAGGAACACATACACCATTATCTTCATTTTGGGCAGCTGGTGGAGCATCCTTGATGGTTATTTTGTCCATCACCTATTTTATACCTGCATATCTAGATGAGGAGCTAGTCAGCTCACTATTAATTATAAAAAATTCATCAAATATTATATTAACAGACTCTTTTACAACTTGATTTTTCAAGTTCTAGATCCTATATGCTTTACTTTGATTGTTGTACCCAACAAATATCCCCTCATAGAATTTGGCAGCAAACTTAGTCAGATATGACTTCCCATTGTTAAGCACATAACATTTGCTATCAAAGATCATGAGATAGGCAAGGTTTGGTTTTCTGCCTTTCATTATCTCATAGGGAGTCTTCTTGTGATATTTGTTGACAGAAGCCCTAGTCAGGACATGACATGTAGTATTAACTGCCTTAGCCAAGAAGTATTTTAGGAGAGATGTGTGACTTAGTAGTGTCCTTCCAGCTTCTATGAGAGTTCTATTTTTCCTCTCAGCTATCCCATTTTGCTAGGGTGTTCTTGGAGAAGAAAATTCTTGGTGAATACCTTGTTCTTCACAGAATTTTGTCATGCCATCATATTGAAATTAAGTGTCATGGTCGCTTTTGATTTTTGACCACATAACTGTTCAATTTATTCTGAATTTGCTTAACAAAGGTCCTGAAGATGTCCATGGTTTTAGACGTTTTCTTCAAGAAGAAGACCCAAGCAAACCTGGATAAGTTATCCATGATTACAAGTGTGTAGACTTTCCTACCTAGACTGTGAACTGGCATAGGATCAAACAAGTCCATATGTAGGAGGTATAAGCACCTAATAGAATCCTTAGCCCCAATGTTGTTGAATGATTCTTTGGTCTGCTTGCCCTTTTAACATACAGAACAATTTCCCTCCTTTGTGCATTTAACATTGGGACCATTTCTGACTAGCTCTTCACTAAAGAGCTTGCTAATGGTCTTGTAGTTCAAGTCAGCTAGTCTCTTGTACCATTGTACACAATATGAGACTTTCTCATTTGCAACTAGACACACATGGGTGTCAGAACTTAAACATAAAAAGTTTAAACAATAGATATTCCCACTCCTAGTGCCTGTCAAAATGACCTCTTGGTCACTTGACATTTTAATTTGGCACTAATCCTTATGGAATATAATGACATAGCCAAGATCACATAGTTGGCTTATGCTAATCAGGTTGTGTTGCAACCCTTCCACGTAAGCCACTTTTGAGATAGAGACTATGCCATTAGTAATAATACTATATCCCTTAGTAACTCCTCTGTCTAAACCTCCAAATATAACTTTAGGTCCATTCTTCAAAGGATTGTAGTCCTTTAGGTGACATCTTATTTCAGTCATGTGCCTGGAACATCCACTATCCAAGTACCATATTAGTGTATTGGTACTTGGACTAACCTGCAATCACAATTCAGTTTACCTTAGGACCCCAAAAGAGTTTGGGTCCTAGGTTATTGTTAGTTTGAAACTTAACTTGTCTCCCCACAGTACTCCTGGAATGAAGACTAACTTTAGCCCTTGGCACACTAGGGTTGTGCCAATAATCTATGACAAAGTGTCCCACTTTACCACAACACCAGCACTCATGAATGTTGTACCTTCTCTTCTGAACAGTTCTAGTAGGTTAAGGTGTTAATAACAGACTGTTCAAAGGGGAGAGTAGTAGCCCTTTTCTAATTTCTTTCAGTAAGAATCTGACCGAAAGTAAGTCTGACAGTAGATGAACTAGGCTTGCTTTGATTGCTACCAACAACAATCTTCTTTGCAGCAGATGTGCTATTGATGACATCAGAGATGGCCAAGTCAGACTCACTGACAGACTTGCCTTTGGTCTGTGATTTAGCTGGAAGAGCATGACTATTGTCCACTGCTACACTCTTGAGTGTTGGGGCTGGAGCCCCAAAAACAAATGGTCCATAATGGGCCATCTAAATTTATTTATGGGGAGCCTTGAAGGCACTCAAGCCCATGCTATTTCTCCCTTCACTATAAGATACATTTGTATACTTAAAGGAAGAGTTCTCATTCTTCCAGTGACTATATATGTTATCTTGGTCATACCTATTTGATGGGAGAATTACCTTATGGAAGGTGGCTTGAGGCACAATAGAAGCTTTTCCTTTTCCTTTGGAAGGGGCAGCTCTAGTGTTCCACTTAAACACCAAACCTCTCTTATCCTTTTGAGAGGTAAAGGAGTCAATTAGTGGTAGAACAGTCTTTGGTTTGTTGAATTCAGCCACTGTCTTTTTTTCTTTAAGGAGCTTTTCCTCAAGATCCATAATTATCTTGTTTTTCTGGTTGATGGTCCCAATCTGGATGATTGAGATAGCCTTCAGTTGGCTGACTTCCCTCATCTTCTGATCCAGCAAAGATGCTGACTCAAACTATAGGGAAGCAGCTAACTGTAGGGAGATAATCTCCTCAGCTTGTTTCTTGGCCAATCACTTGCTCCTTTTCAAAGCATCCAGAAGGGCACCATACTTGTCAATAAGTTGATTGACATCATCCTCAGATTCTGACTCATCTTCATCACTGGATGATGATGCATTAGAATTAGGACTTGTCTTAAAGTCAGATTCTGAGGTGGAGCTAGACATAGAATGTACCTTATCTAGGCCAGGATGATCCTAAAAGTCTTTGAATACAAGGGTAGATACCTAGAGGGGGGTGAATAAGTTATTAAGGTCTTTTTATATTCTTTTGACCTTTAACTGATTTAGGCCCTATTGTGATTGATTAGTTTAGCTTTCAAGACATTTACACACAGCACACCATAGTTTTATAGTGGTTCCCTAGTATATGGGTACATCCACTATCCCTCCTGCCTTTCTAACAGAATGTTAGACGAGGAACTTCTCCAATAACTTGGCTCCTCAGATATTACAACACGATCCCACATGATCACTCAGTCTCCACTAAGACTTACAACACAGGCACACAGCCCAACCACTCAATAATCACCTAATCACCTACAACATGCACAAATTCCCTACAACACAGGCTGAGAAAACAGCTCTATCATACAGATCCAAGATTGGATCCTTCAACTAAGCCTTTATAATTTAGGCTTACAACACAGATCTTAAACAGATCCTATAGAAATTGAATAGTAATGTTGATTTTACTCAAGAGAAATTAATCTTTGAGTCAATTGCTTCCTGAGCTGAGAGAATCTCATCCCTATCTTCTTCACAACAAAAAGAATATCCATCTTCAAGAATCTGTTACTTGTGCTGGAAGTAACTCAGAACTTTGATTCTGATTCTGCTGATGAAGGAGAGAGAAGAACAATCCTCAATCAGCTAACCTATTTTGCAGAACACAGACTGCTCTACCTCTTCTTCATAGATCCAGAGATTGCTCTTCAAATTCAGCTCAGCTTGGATCTTTAAGCAATTTCAGCTAGGGCTAACCTAGGCTGATTCTTCTTCCTCAGATATATCCTCTGATCTTACTGTAGTAGATGTTGATCGCCGCAGCTAATTCAGAAACCCTTCAGAATCGTAGATACAATCTTCTTGTTTCTGCAACAATGACGGGGGAAGAAGACGAAGTCCCACCCCTCCTTTTTTGTAATGAATTGATCCCTCAGAAACTTTTTTCGATCCAGATCTCATCTCCTATTTATAAACCCATCATCTAGCGAGTTGATTGACACGTGTCACTACTTTAATGGCTGATTATTTCCTTAGTTTTATAGAATGAGACTGACGACGACGTCAGTAATGAACTACAGCTCTTCCTTAATCTTTTTGAATCTTGTTGACTTTGCTGACGTCAGCCATTCTAGACTTAGAAAATCTAAGACAACTACCCAGGCGTTGAGTGCGTTGAGTGAACAAGCTTTACTCAACGAATCTGGACTTAGAAAATTTCCTGCTCTGCTGGGCATTGAGTGAGTAAATTTCACTCAATGCTTTTTAACTTAGTCAACATTCTGCATCCTTCTGCAACTCTAGGCATTGAGAGCATTGAGTGTATAAGCTTCACTCAATGCTTTTTTGCCCAAGCTTGATCTTCAGCCCTTTCTGCAACCTTGGCGTTGAGAGCGTTGAGTGAACTAACTTCACTCAGTGATTCTGGACTTAGAATAATTTTCTGCTCTTTCTGCAACTATGGCGTTGAGAGTGTTAAGTGAACTGGCTTCACTCAACGCCTCTATACTTCGCCAAATCTCCTTCTGTCTGAAGGTTTTGAGTGAGCTGGCCTCACTCAATGCTTTCTACCTTTGCTTCTGAAATCTAGCATTGAGTGTATAAGCTTCACTCGATGCTTTTGGACTTAGCCGATTTCTCTGTTTCCTCTTAGGCTGACTGAATTAGCTTGACTCAAAGACTTTTGATCATGGCATTGAGTGAACTGGTTTCACTCAACGCTTCTGGACTTTGTCAATTTTCTGTCTCCTTTTTCTTTGGCTTTGACAGAAACTGCATGACGTTGAGTGAACAAGCTTCACTCAATGCTTCTGGACTTAACCAATTTTCTGTCTCTTTCTTCTATGGCTTTGACAGAAAGAACATGACTCAACGCTTTGAGCTATATGGAGTTGAGTGAGTTGACTTCACTCAATGCCTATGAACTTGGCCAATTTCTGCCTTGCCAACACTCAAAGCTTTGACTGTCAGCCTTCTCTCAGCGCTGTTAGTTGTGTGGCGTTGAGTGAACTGGCTTCACTCAATTCCTATGGACTCGATCATTTTTCTTCACTTTCACTGGCTTATGGTTCATCTGTCGTTGAGTGAGCTTGCTTCACTCAATGTCTGTGAACTTATCTATTTTTCTTCCTTTATTATCATTTGTCCTTGACTTTTGTCATTGAGTGAGCTTGCTTCACTCAACGTCTGTGTACTTAGTGGAATTTCTCTGTCCAGCTTCTTTGAGTCCACCTGTCAATTTCACTTGGACCATCTGTCCAATCAATATGATATAGACTAACCTGCATGTATGAACTTAAACATACATCAAATACAATTATGTGTATACCATTGACTTGTTTGACTTCTTACAAATCTGGGACATTGGGATCAATGGACCCAACAATCTCCCCCTATTTGAAGGAGTCAAAACACCGCTTGAAAAAACTTTATCAATGATATACACTAACATTTATAGCAACAATATACACCAAATTATAACACAATATAGTGAAGAGTTACCACTCTCCCATTTTTTACTTACTCCCCCTGCTTTGCTGCATGGTTCACCTTTTCCCCTTGTATGAGAACACCACCTGCTCCCCCTATTTTGCTGTATTGATACCTAGTCACCTTAGTCACCTTCTCCCCTTTTTGACTTCTTTAAATAGAGTGAGAAGCTGGCCATTTGTGATTATCTTCACCCATTTTTGATTACAGATAATCAACTAGTGCTGAAATTTCTCCCCCTCAACAAGAGCATCTTCTACCAAGACTTTTGACATTCCAGCCTTGATACCATTTTCTGGTCTTCACAACTGAATATTATAATCCTGAAGTTGATGATGTTTCCACAACAACTATGCACAACAGCTCCCTACAGCTATATATTCTGATTCTGTAGTAGAAATAGAAACACTTGTTTGCTTCTTACTGATCCATGACACTAGTCTTTTTCCCAGAAATTGATAAGAGCCTGATGTGATTTTTTTGTCTTCTCTGCAGCCTACAAAGTCTATATCTGAAAAGCCTATTAGTTCAAAATCCCTATTCTTATGGTACCAAAGGCCAAGATATGGTGTGCCCTTCAGATATCTCAAAATCCTCTTAGCAGCAGAGTAATAAGATTCTTTAGGGCATGCCTGATATCTAGCACAGACACATGTAGCATACATAATGTCTGGCCTACTAGTAGTTTGGTATAGAAGGGAGCCAATTATCCCTCTATACAAAGTTTGATCAACAGGTTTCCCTGCCTCATCTTTGTCTAAAGATATAGTTGACCCCATGGGGGTTTTCATGGTAGAGGCATTCTCCATCTCAAATTTTTTAATCAACTCCCTGGTAAACTTAGATTGGGATATAAATAATCTTTTATCAGTCTGTTTTACTTGGAGACCCAAGAAGAACTTAAGTTCACTCATACTGCTAATCTCAAACTTCCCTTGCATAAGTTTAGCAAACTTTCTACAAAGGTTGTCATCAGTAGATCCAAAGTTAATTTTATCAACATATATATGGACTAGGATGATCTTTCCCTTGAATTCCTTTTGAAATAGGCTCTTATCTATCTTCCCCTTGAGAATTTGTCCTCAATGAGGAAGCTAGACAGGGTTTCATACCATGCTCTAGGAGCTTGTTTCAACCCATATAAATCTTTTATAAGTCTATAAACAAAATTAGAATGGTTAGGAACAATAAAACCTGGAGGTTGTTCAACATAGACTTCTTCCTTCAAGTCTCGATTCAGAAAAACTGACTTTATATCCATCTCGTAGACTCTGAATCCTTGGTATGCAGCATATGTAAGGAACAATCTGATAGCTTCTAGTCTTGCTATAGGGGCAAAGGTTTGATCAAAGTCAATACCTTCTTCCTGTCTGTACCCCTAAGCTACCAGTCTATCTTTGTTCTTAGTTATTGTTGAAACCGAACACTAGGCCTCAATGGAGTTCACACTTGGGTAAGGGTTGATCTCCCACCTACTTCTCTCTTGCAAGCAAAAAGACAAGGAAAAAGAACAAAGAACTGACCCAAGGGCTCGATGCGGAGGACCCACCACACACGTGGAAGATCATAGAGCGCTTCCCCTCCTTAACCAAATGTCTGGCTAAGGAACCTCAGAAAAGCACTAAGAGATTGAGAGACAAGTGAGCCTGCCCTTCTGAGGTCTCCCTTGGGTCTATTTATAGGTTTCTGAAAACGGACTGCAAATAACCAACCTCTGCTGATCTGGAATTACTGAAAACACCCTGGGCTGGCCTGCTAATAGCCAAACTCCGTTGTTTTGAATAGCTAAATGCAGACCTCTGAGGGCATCCAGGTAATTTGCCTCTGGGACCTGCCGGGCAAGAGATCAATGAGTGCATCACTCGGCTAAAGGGGGTGATTGTCGGGAGCTCAACACACTCGCTGCCTTAAAGACCCCTGAAGGTCTAATGCCTGGCTCGGTGACCAATCGCCTAGCTTGGTGAGAGCTGATCTCGCATGCGTGCCTACACGCGAGATATTTAGGCGAATGCTGGGTGAGGATGGCACTAACTGAAGGGCCAAACCGCTCCTCTTCCCTTTATGCCGTGCGAGTGCCTCTCTTCAGGCCTCGGACGGGTACTGGCCACTCGCCAACCCGATGGGGCCCACTCATCGAATATGGGGTTGTACACAATCCCCGCTCTTTGTGAGCTTTTAACAAAGCTCGGAAAGAAATATCCAACCCTACATATTAGATGAGTGGGTGCTGACCTAGAAGAGAATCTATCATGGGCCCCTCCACTGCTATATAAATATCTAGGCAGTGGTAGGCACTTTCCTGCCCTTACATCTCGCGGCTGCTCTCTCCTCTTATTACGATGTCGCTTTTCAAGGAAGATCTAGATCGCCTCCCCATTGTTCAAGACAATAACAAATCCCTGATGGGCTCACTCGCCCCCTAGCTCTCTCGCAAAGCCCCTAGGTCCACCTGAAGATGAAAAAAGCCAAAGCGGTCCGACACGACATAGGGAAGGGTGAATTGACTTCTCACAATCCTTCCTCGCCCAAGACAGGCTTTGTATTTGTATTCGCTTATCACTATTTCCCCTTTTATCACCGAGATGAAATGTTGATGTCATATCCATTCGCAGATCCCGCCGATGGAGAAGGAGGTTGAGGAGGCGAGTGTTACGGTGGTCTCGCCGGGAAATGGGCATGGGCAGGAAAATCATGAGATAACCCCCCCCTCTCCGGCTCGATGTTCCCATGCGGGAGAAAGTTAACCCCTCCACTAACTGTTAGCTTTTAGTCCCCTGGTTTAACCATTCTTTCTTTGCAGCTTCTACTTTTGGCACTTTGGGGATGGGAGGCCCGGTGCCGAGATCTCCCGTTCGCGAGACACCTGCGGATATCGGCTCTGCTCCTCTCTTGATGGATATTATTCCCACACATTTTGCCGAGTCAAACATCCATCCAACCGGCCTAGGGAAGAGGAATATATCCTTCGAGACCCCCTTTGAGGGGCGGCTTGGCACTTCTCGCTACCCTACCTTTATCCCGGGCTTTTGCGAGATTTCCACTAACGTTGATATTGACGAGGAGGAGGTCTCGCCTCTTCCTTCTCCAGATTCAATTGCCGACTACCTAGGAAATCCAGGGGACACTGTCGGTATGAAACAGTGAGTGGCCAAGACATTCCAGAAACAATCGCTGCTGCTACGCAGGCTCGCCGATCGGGTGCGGGAGAACCAGGAATCTATCGAGGAGCGGCTTCTCAGCCTGGAGAATAGTTATAAACAACTGGTTTTTAAACTGTCGGGAGAGGTCAACGGCGGGACTGAATATCCCAGCCTTCACATCGCGCGTGCTGAGGATCAACTTTTTCTTGCACAGCAGGAACTCTAAAAGATTCGCTCTATTCACTATGTGCGTGCTATGCCGGGAGCAGGAAGGGGAGGGCGGGGATGGTGAAGAAGACCCCTGGTGGGCCTACCGGCACTCGCCTCCCGCTCCTGTTCATTTCATGGATTCTGTAATGATAACTGTTGACCAATGTGCCGAATGCTGACTGTGTGCGATATTCGTGTGTTATTTGGCCTCGTTTTCTTTTTTGTCTTCTGTCGCACATTTACATGTGTTCTATTCTCGGGGATGATTTTACTATTATATTCCCTCTGCTCGAAACTGTTGTGCGAGTGGGACGATACGAGATCTTGCCAAAGGTTAAGGCCGGACTGGAGGTGAGATCCAAGAATGTGCTATCCGCACTTTTTCCATATTAGGGTCATTTAACGCCCAAACTTTTTCTATAAATAGGACGTACGCCTACCGCATTAATCATTACCTTCAACAGCCTTTACTCGCCACTATCACATTCTTTTTGCACTCACGCTTTGCTCTCGCTTTTTCTTTGGTGAGATGTCGGGAGAAGGTGATGACCAGAACAAGTGCGCCGCCGCATTCGCCGACTACCCCTTCACGAACTGTAAGCTGTGAAAGGAGGAATACCTCTCGCTTGTTAACCTCTATATTACTCCATGCTTCAAGGCACGACGTCCATCCGACAACGAGGCGATTAACCACTTCTTGCCTTTCGAGCTTGCTATCCCTCTCGAACACTTCGAGGTCAGACTTTGCCTTCCCATATGGCTCGAGATACGTCAAGCCCTGCGCTACTTTGGCGTAGTTACCGTGCATCTCAACCCAAACTCATTAGCTCTGTTACTCGCATTCGCCTGCTAAATGTGGTATGAGCGAATGGAATTCAGTCTTCAGGTCTTCCGAAAATTGTTTAATTTTTGCGCCAAGAAGGACGAGATCGCCTTCTTCTCCGGCAATAACCTCAATGCGAGAGGTCTCGCCAACAAGAACAACTACTGGGTGAAGAAGTTCATCTTCGTCTCTGGCGACTTCGGTAACCTCCCTCTCTCGCCGATCCAGTAAGATGAGTCTACCTACTGCCCTCCCAGTCTCGGTGGCCACGAGTCTAACCTCCATCAGTTCCTTCTCCGGAAAGATTTCGATGTCGTCTTCTTGAGGAGGAACGTTGACACACTTCTGCTTGTTCTTGCCGGAGAAGGTAAGGAGCGCAATCGCCATTTCATGGGGTAAAGTTTTTTTAGAAACTTGTATTACATTGTTCTTGCAGGGGTGCGGGATCTCCCCCTCAATCCTCCATTTGTCGAAACTACCGTGCCTTTGTCTGAACTAGCGCGTACCGAGGCTGCCGCTGAGTCCTGCAGGAGCTCCTTGGAATCGAAGCCGGAATCTAACGACACAAAGCGGAAGCCCGTCATGCCGACGTCTCTGCCTCCTACCAAGAAATTACTAATATCCAGCCACCCGGCCACCGTCGAGAAGTCAAAAGATGTCGAGAGGCATAGAGCCGCCGAGAAAGCAAAGGTCACCGAGAAGCCAAAGGTCGTTGATCTCGGCAAGGGCGAGGAGATCATCAACAACTCTCCTAACACCGACATCTGTGGAGTGGTGATGAGGAAAGGAGAGGTCGGTTGGACCTAGGCACAGGGGATCCGGGACCTAGGGATCACAGGAACTTTGTCCTGGGTGAAGAGGTGTGGAATGACAGGGATGAGCCCTTACTGGTGTGGGACTGGAATGCTAACAGGGCCTCCATCTCAACCTTGATCCCCTCTTGGCAAGAGGGCGAGATGGTCTCGGGCCAGGCCTATGCGCTGGCTTTCGGTATGTACGGGCGGGACAATGCCGCATACTACGACAGGGCGTTGACCAAGTCACTCGCCTATGAGAGCTCGCAGGCTCAATTCCGCGCCCTCAAGGTCGCGCACATGAAAGCGCGTCACTGCATCTACCTCGCACGACAACTTGTGGATGTTGGTGCGACACGATCCTCTCTCTGCTCAGACGTAGAAAAGATGAAGGAGGTGAAAGACTTTATTTAAAGAGCCTAAACACCTAGAAGGGGGGTGAATAAGTTCTAATCTTTTTGTGTTTTTTTAATTTTTAGGAAAACAGATATATAACTTCTTTTTAGCACAGATCAATCTATCTACAGAAATTTAAACACAACAAAGAATGCACCAGATCTATAGTGGTTCCCCAAGATATGTGTACATCCACTTTCCCCCTTTGCCTATCCAGCAGATAACTGGATTCAGCCTAACTTCCTTCCACTGGCTCGGATCTGCAAATCTTACAATCTCAGAACCAAAGATGGCTCCTACACCTCAGACTTTACACAAGTCCTACCTCAGATTCTTCCCCAGAATCCTACCTAAGGCCTCAGCCCTACCTCAGCTTTTATAATTAGGCTTACAACTCAGACTTTCCACAAGTCCTACCTCAGGCACACAACCCTACCTCAGCCTTTGTAATTTTAGGCTTATAATCTCAGATATAACAGTAGATCCTACAAGAATTTGTGAGTAAAGAGTAACTGAAAACTTCACCAGCAAGATTTCTCTATTGATGTAGCCTTCTTGATCAGTTCTTGTATAGACTGATCCTTCAGATCCAACCTAACTTAGCTTTTCAAAGCTTCTTGATTAGAACAAAATAAGGTGGACCTCTTTGTTGATGAAGATGATCTTCAATCAGCTTCTTCCTTAAATTCAGATTGAACTCTGAATCTTTCTTGCAGACAGCCCTTGATCTGTCAGAATTCTTCAATCCATCAGATTCCTCTTATTGATCATTGTCGTTTCCGATCTCTCTCTTATATAGAGCTTGCTCCATGGTTACCGATTGATCTGGTTTATAACAGACTTCTGACAGTTCTGATAGTGATGTCAGACTGGTTAGTTATGATAGCTTTCAAGTCACCAGTCACGTCACCAGGTTCTTTAATGTCTTTTCAACTCAGCACACAACACTCAGCAGACTGCTTCACATGTGTCGACACATATAGACTAAGTTTCGACACAAGTCTTCATGGCGTCGACACAATTACTCGGAGTGTCGACACAGTCATACTTCTGCTTCTCGACACTGCTTTTGTTGTATGTGTCGACACAAGTCCTGTGTGTCGACACAGCAGCTTCTTGTCTCGACATTTCTGTTGCAGACAGTTGGCATTGAGTGTTTGTCAAATGGTGTTGAGTGTGTGTCGACACAAGTCCTGTGTGTCGACACAATTACTTCTGAACTTGACACAGCCTTTTGAGAGTTGGTGTGTCGACACAAGTCATTTGTGTCGATACAATTGCTTAAGGTGTCGATATATCTCCTGAGTGTCGACACAGCTTTAGTTTTAAGTGTCGACACAAGTCCTGCTTCAGATGTCGACACACTTCTGGATGTCGACACAACTGCTTCTTTAGGTGTCGACATAGCTTTGAGTGTCGACACAACTTCTTTATAAGTGTCGACACAAATTCTGGGTGTCGACACAAATTCTTCATAAGTGTCGACACATTTTGCCAGTATGTTGACACAGCTTGTCTGAGTGTCGACACAGTCTCCCTGGGTGTCGACACAGTTTCTTCACAAGTGTCGACACTTGTACTTAGAAAATTTTTCTTCAAATTATTAAACCTGCACAATGAAACTCAAACTTCTATCAAATACAAATTGATGCATACCATTGACTAAGTTGTGGCTTCTCCAAATCTGGTACACATTTTCCAATATACCCAACAATCTCCCCCTATTTGGAGAAGTCATAACCCTTAGTCAAAGATATATATCTCTTAAGATAAAACAAAATTGTAATGGATGTAAAAACATTTCAGAGCAGGTTATCACATAATCATTGTATACAACAAACAATTGATACTGAAACAGATTTCATTAATCAGTAAAATTTTGGTTTACAAGAATTTTTTATAGAACAAAAGAAACAAATTAGTACATTATTCTATTACATAAACCTAACAATCCTATTACTGACTAGGCTCCTTAATAACTATTCCTTTGCCAGACTTGATTTTAGCCTGCACAGAAGGTTCAGCATCCTCAGCTGGCTTTTCCCTTTTAGAGCTTTCTTCTTTAATTCTTCAGCCTTGATCTTCTGTCTTTCAAAATAGTGGAAAGGTTTGGGGAAGTACTTGCTTGGCTCTTGAGCATTAGCAGGTAGCTTCCCAGCCTTAACACTTCTTCTATGTTGAAGAATTGTTTCTTATCCTGCTTGATATTTATTCCACTCTTGCTCTGAATACCACTTACCCCTGTCATGGGTTTTATCCTTTACGGCTTTCCAGGCAGTAAGTATGATGTTTCTAGAAGTTGGGCTCCACTGCTTAAAATCTGGCTTCAGCTCAGCCTGCTCTCTGAATCTCTTCTTTGAAAGTTGAGCTTTCTTCTGATCTTCTAATGCAGCTTCTGACATTTTAACCTTTTCCAGAACTACATTTTGTTCCTCTGGTGGAGGACTATACATTTTCAACACTTCTTCTTGAACCATCTCAAAATCAGCTGGGGGGTAGATCACCTGAGTAACTTCAAGCTGATCTCCTTTAAAATATGCAGGTTGTATCCCAGACTCTGTTACATTATCATCATCACAAAGAGGAGGATATCCAAGAGTAGCTCTGATGCTATTAGAAGTCCATTTAGCATGGTCAGAGCTGGCTTTGACTAGTAATCTCTCCCTCTTTATGGCTTCTTTTGTAACATGATCTTGTAAATCTTCTTTCTGGAATCTGACTTGATCAGCTACATATTCAGTTCCCTCTTTAAAATAAGCTCTGAATTTTGTCAGGAAAGCTTTAATCTTCTCCTGAGAGTCTTGAAATGTGTCTTTGACAACAAATATATCTTTTTGGATTTGCTTGGAGATTTCAGCCTTCAGAGCAGTGCTAGAATCAGTGAGCTTTGTTATATGGCATGATGTGAATCCTTAAGGTTTTCATTCATTCTGATCTGATTCTCTAGTACATAGCCTTGCTTCACATAAATTTCATCCACTATAGCTTTGATATCTTGCTATTGCTTGGCCAGGAACACCACAACATTACCTACTTTATGGAAGCAATCTATCATCTCCTTATTATTCTGATTTACTTCAAACCTAATAGATTTGATGTCCTGGGCCAACTGAAACTGTAACTTCTTATGAGTTTCATCCATATATTTCTCTATTGTTTGTCTTTGATTATCCAACTTTATCTTCATCTGGACCAGTAAAGAACTGAAGTCCATGCTTGATGTAGATGGTGCAGTTCCCATTTGTAAAGCCTTCTTATATCCAGAACTCTTTTTCTTTAACACAGTCAGCTTTCTTTTCTTAGTCAATGTGGCTTCTTCATCTTTAGAAGATTCATATGTACTTTTAATATCAACAATGTCCTTTTCAACTGGGGTATCTTTGGATAACTCCCCCTCAGTCCTTGGATTTTTTTTTCTTTTTCAGTATGCTCCCCCTCAGTCCCATCTGTAGTAAGATCTGAAAACAATTCTTCCAAGGTGTATTCCTGCTGTATCTGTACAGAAGGAATAAGATTAGTTTTTAAAGTACTACTTAAAAGACTAATACCAATTGAAATATTTTTTGTGTAAACAAAAGTGTCCCCTAGAACAATTTTTGAGGAGAATCCCATCATATATCACTATACTGTGGAGAAGATACCTACTATCTCATTTTGAGCATCTGTCTTATCAGTTTCTTCAGCTGTAGTGTTGATTTAAGATACTTCATTCATGATTGTATCTACAGCTAAGTCACTGACTAGGACAGCATCATCAATACCTCCCCCTTGGGCAGGCAGCTCAGTTTCTTGTTCTAAGTTTTCTCCCCCTGGAGTGGAGTCAACTTGTTGCTCCTGGGGCTCACTGTCCTTTACTTGATCATGAGCATCCTGTTGGTGCTGGTCTTCATCAGAACTAAAGACCACTTCCTCCTTAGAATCACTGGAGGAGTCAGCCTGTACAACCACTTTCTTTTTCTTCTTGTCTTTCTTAGTTTGCTCCTTAGGAGCAGGGACTTCCTTGGTCAGAACTCTGTCCCACCTTGACAGTATCCTCACATCCATTTTCCTCATATGAGTTATCTTAGAGCCATTTGCTTGTTTCAGAATATCTGGAATTACTGATGTTAAGCATAGACTGAGAATCCGTCCCAAGTTAGGTTTCTTTATTCCTTCTTGTATTTTATCAAACACTACTGCTGCCCAGTCAGTGTTTATCTTGAATATTATCCTCACCATCAGATTGAACATGTGGACAGAAATCCTATCATGTCCACCAGTCTTGCAGATAATCACTTTGCCCACAACTTCTGTAAGAAATTTTCCTTGGGAATTCATCCCTTTTCTATTGAT
This sequence comes from Platanthera zijinensis, assembly GCA_039513925.1. Classification (NCBI taxonomy): domain Eukaryota; kingdom Viridiplantae; phylum Streptophyta; class Magnoliopsida; order Asparagales; family Orchidaceae; genus Platanthera; species Platanthera zijinensis. The sequence goes on from CM077083.1 coordinate 15,914,108, forward strand.
AGATGATCCAATCTTAATACTGGGACTCAGTCCACACCAGCTTAAAGCTTCAGTTTCTTGGGAAGGAGTTATTTCGTCTGTATCCTTGATCAAAGGAAGATGTAGTGCTTTCCTGATAGTTTTCAAAGTGAGCTTCACCCAAGTATATTGAATAGACGCCATGATTTTCTTTCCTTCAGAGTCAATTGTAGCGGTTGAGTAGAACTCCATGACTTTCTTTTTCCATATTTTGGTCGGTTCAGAGACCAAAAATTCTAATCCATTTTCAGAAATTAGGGCAATAACTCCCTGAATTTCATCAGAAGCAGTCGTGAAACCTTCGCAAACCAGTTCATAACCTTCATTAACCTTATCTTCTTGGTGTGGCGCCATTGACGTAAGTGCTAGAGGAGAAGAGAAGAGAAGGTCTATGTCGACAGAAAGTGTAGAGTCAAAAATTCTGATAGTGTAGTCGACCAAATTTTGGCTTCACCTATTTATAGTACTTGTGTCAAGGGCAGGTCAAAAGTCGGGCCTAAGTCGACAAATTAGTTTTTGTGTCGACAAAAAAATGACCTAGGTCTTGACAGAACTTAAGTTAAGTCGACACGACTATGTATCGTCATACTAATGTCTAAGTCGACAAAATGTATTTTAAGTCGACACATCTATGTGTCGACATACTTGAGTCTGTGTCGACAAACTTGCGTCTGTGTTGACACATATAACTTTGGTCTCGATAGAGTTGTGTCGACACTAACTTCTGTGTGTCGACATAAAAATCCTCTCGACATATGGTCTCGACAAGGTTGTGTCGACACCTATTCTTCTGTCAACACAGATACTGTTTCTGTGTCGACACATCTTTTTTCTATGTCGACACAACATATAGAGTGTGTAACCACAACTTGCTTGTGTCGACACAAACTTTGTACTTAGCCAAATTTCAATAGAAATTTGGTGCTTACATATGCTACTTATGAAAACTTGTGTTAACCTATTCTAGGTACAACATACCTAATTTAATTTTGAAATTATTGAATTTAGTTTCATCTAAAGGTTTTGTAAAAATATCAGCTATTTGATTATCAGTTTTCACAAACTCTAGGCTAATATTTTCCTTCTCTACATGTTCTATGATAAAATGAAACTTAATTTCTATATGCTTGGTCCTACTGTGTGATACAAGATTCTTAGCAATAGAAATAGCACTTGTAGAATCACAAAATAGTGGAATTCTACTTACCTGGATGTCATAATCTTCTAGTTGATGCTTTATCCACATCAATTGTGCACATCAGCTACCTGTAGCTATATACTCTGATTCAGTTGTTGATATAGCTACACTGGTTTGCTTTTTGCTACTCCATGACACCAGCCTCCCACCAAGGAATTGACAGGTTCCTGTGGTACTTTTTCTGTCTTCTTTGCATCCAACAAAATCTACATCTGAGAAACCAGTTAATAGAAAATCTCTATTCTTAGGGTACCAAAGGCCTAGATTAGGTGTGCCCTTAAGATATCTCAATATTCTCTTAACTGCAGTATAATGAGATTCCTTATGGCATGCTTGATACCTAGCACAGACACATGCTGCATACATGATGTCAGGTCTACTAGCAGTCAAGTATAGTAGGGAGCCAATTATCCCTCTATACAAAGACTCATCAACAGGTTTCCCTACTTCATCTTTGCATATAGGCATACTTGTTCCCATTGGAGTTTTAATAGTAGAAGCTGAGTCCAAACTATACTTCTTAATCAACTCCTTGGTGAACTTAGACTGGGATATGGATAATCCACTCTCAGTCTGTCTAACTTGAAGTCCCAAGAAGAACTTTAGCTCACCCATACTGCTCATCTCAAACTTCCCTTGCATAAGTTTGGCAAACTTCCTACAAAGGCTATTTTTAGTAGAACTAAAGATAATGTCATCCACATATATCTGGACTAGTATTATCTTAGCTTTTGATTCCCTATAGAATAGAGTTTTGTTTATCTTTCCTCTAGAGAATTTATTCTCAATAAGGAAGGCATACAAGGTTTCATACCAAGCCCTTGGAGCTTGTTTCAAACCATATAGTGCTTTCCTAAGCCTATATACATAATCAGGAAAGTGAGAGTCTACAAAACCTGATGGTTGTTCTACATAGGCTTCTTCTTTTAAATCACCATTCAGAAATGCTAATTTCACATCCATCTGATATACTTTGAACCCTTGAAAGGTAGCATAGGCCAAGAACAGCCTTATAGCCTCCAGCCTTGCCACTAGATCAAAGGTTTGATCAAAATCAATACCTTCCTCTTGCCTATAGCCTTTTGCTACCAGTCTAGCCTTGTTCTTGACTATTATGCCATTCTCATCAAGCTTGTTCCTGTAGATCCACTTAGTTCCTATTATGTTTTGATCCTTAGGTTTTGGCACTAGTTCCCAGACCTTACACCTTTTGAACTGACTGAGCTCTTCTTGCATTGCATCAATCCAGTTGGTGTCTTGCATTGCTTATTCAATCTTCCTGGGTTCTATCTAAGACAGGAAGCTAGAACATAGAATGCTCCTGCTCCTTGTTAGAACACCCTGACTTGCATCACCAATGATCTGGTGAGCTGGATGATCCTTCAGGTGTCTCCTTGCTGGAGGAATTCTGTCAGCATTATGGCTATCTCCAGTTTCCTCATCTTGATGCTCCACATTTTCTTCTTCACCCAGAGGGACTTGGTCTCCCCCTGGATAGCTAACATCTTTATCCTCATCCAGTTTAACAAGAACATCTTCATTGATGGTCAGCTTGTCCAGCTTATCTGTTAGACCTGTAGAACTAACTGAAGAACTAGACAATTTACTGTTAATAAACATTGACTCATCAAATACAACATGCACAGATTCTTCTACAACTTGAGTAGTCAAGTTGTAGATTCTATATGCTCTACTTTGGTTATTGTACCCAACAAATATCTCTTCTAGGGATTTGGCAGCAAACTTAGTTTGGTAGTGTTTACCATTGACTAGTACAAAACACTTACTACCAAAGATTCTGAAATAAGATATGTTTGGTTTTCTGCCTTTCAAAATCTTGTAGGGAGTCATCTTGTGTTTCTTGTTGATGGAGGCCCTATTGAGCACATGAAATGCAATATTTACTTCCTCAGCCTAGAAGTATTCAGGGAGAGTAGTGTCATTCAGTAGAGTTCTACTAGCCTCAATTAGAGTCCTATTCTTTCTTTCAGCAACACCATTTTGCTGAGGAGTTCTAGGTGAAGAGAATTCCTGATGAATCTCAAGTTCTTCAAAGAATTTTGTCATACATTCAGACTAAAATTTAGTTCCATGGTCACTTCTGATTTTGACCACAGAACTGTTGTATTCATTCTGTATTTGTCTGACAAAAGTATGGAAAATAGTTGGGGTTTCAGATTTCTGCCTCAAGAAGAAAACCCATATAAATCTAGAATAGTCATCCACAACAACAAGTGTGTCTGCTTTCCTACCAAGACTATGAACTGGCATAGGACCAAACAAATCCATATGCATGAGATACAAACATCTCTTTGAATCTTTGATGTCAAGTGACTGAAAAGAGGACTTAGTCTGCTTGCCTTTTTGGCAAGCTGAACACGCACCCTCTTTTATGCACTTAACTTAAGGACCATTCCTCACAAATCCCATGCTGAACAACAATCCTATTGACTTATAGTTCAGATGAGCTAGCCTCTTGTTCCATTTGACACATAGAGAAGCTTTCTCTCCTGCAACCTGTGAGAAGCGAACTAAAACAAGCCGGAAATGGTATAACTGAAATTTTATTATCAGAAAAAGGTGTCTATTACAAAGGTATGGCCTCCCTTATATAGAATGGAGGAGAGAAGAGAGAATACAAATAAGAGATGTGGGACTAAAACTATACAAAAGAATCTGGGCGGCTAGAACAACAGACCGGAACAAGCCGCGCGGTTAGACAGAAGGGCTAACCGCTCGGCCACTGCCAGAGAGAGAGACAAGCCGCCATGTGAGACCGTTAGACCGCCCGGTCTCCTAGTCGCCAGTAACAGATCGCTAGACCTCTTGGACCTCAGACCTCAATACAGCAACCAAACCGCTGAAGGCAAACCGCCAGACTGCCCGGTCAATAACCCGCCAAGCCAGACCGACAGACCGCCCGGTCTCAACTCCAACACTCCCCCTCAAGCTGGAGCATATATGTCGATCATGCCCAGCTTGTCACATATATGAAGAAATGAGGCGGATACTGGCTTGGTGAAGATGTCAGCCAGCTCTTTTTCAGACGTGACGAAGGGAGTACAAATTTGTTCCTTCAGAATCTCTTCACGAATGAAATGACAGTCGACCTCAATGTGCTTGGTTCTCTCATGGAAGACTGGATTTTTGGAGATGTATATAGCAGCCTTGTTATCACAGAACATAGGTAGAGGATGGTTGTAGACCTCTCCTAAATCCAACATGAGAGCCCAAAGCCACTTTAGCTCGCAAGTGGTCGATGCCATACTCTGATACTCAGCTTCAGCACTGGACCTGGAGACAACAGATTGCTTCTTGCTCTTCCAACTTACCAGATTGCCCCCAACAAAGGTACAGAAACTGGAGGTAGACTTGCGGTACCCTTTGTCATCAGCGTAACTCGCATCTGAGTAAGCTTCAACCCTCAGATGATCATTCTTCTGAAAGAGCAATCCTTTCCTAGGGGCTGCTTTGACGTACTCCAAGATCCGCAAGGCGGACTGTAGATGGCACTCCCTGGGAGCTTGCATGAATTGTCTCACCTTGCCCACAACATAGGAAATGTCGGGCCTAGTCACGGTGAGGTATATGAGCTTACCAACTAGACGTCTGTACCGCGAAGCATCTGAAAGAAGAGGCGAACCATCTGTCCATGTTTTGTCTTCTCCAACAGCCATGGGACATCGGGCAGGTTTGGCCCCAGTCAATCCTGCTTCTTTTAAAATATCAAGAGCATACTTACGCTGAGAGAGGACTAAAGAGTTGGGCTTCCGAGAGATTTCGATCCCCAAAAAGTACTTCGGAGAACCCATATCTTTCGTGACTAGATGTTGGCGAAGATGCCGCTTTGTCAAGGCTACCCCTTCCTGGTCATCACCAGTGAGAAGAATATCATCCACATATACTGCAAGAACCACCAGTCCCGAAGAGGTTTTGCGAATAAATAGAGAGTGATCAGCAGCGCTGCGAGCAAAACCAACGGCCGCCACGATGCCGCTGAACTTGTCAAACCAAGCTCGAGGGCTCTGCTTGAGGCCATAGATTGCCTTCTATAGCCGGCATACTCGTGTCTCCCCCTGAGCAACATACCCTGGAGGTTGTTCCATGTAGACGGCCTCCTGAAGATCACCATAAAGGAAGGCATTTTTGATATCAAGCTGGGAAAGGGGCCAGTCTTTGTTGACCGCCACAGAGAGAAGGACCCGTATAGTGCTGAGACGAGCCACGGGAGAGAAGGTGTCAAAGTAATCAACCCCATAGGTTTGAGTAAAGCCCTTAGCCACCAGACGAGCTTTGTAACGGTTCACAGTGCCATCTGGGCCAAACTTGACTACAAAGACCCAGTGACAGCCAACAACATCTGTATCAAGGGGAGGAGGGACAAGAGTCCAGGTACCCCGCTCTGTGAGGGTCGCCATTTCCTCATCCATGGCCAGCTTCCAGTGAGGAATGGTAAGGGCCTCCTGGTAGGAACGAGGTGTGGTAGTAGCAGAGATAGCCAGTGCAAAGGCCCTGCGAGAAGGGGTAAGACGATCATATGAAACAACAGTAGCAAGGGGGTGTAGGGTACACGTCCGCACCCCTTTGCAAAGAGCTACAGGAAGATCCAGGTCGGCGGGCTCCTCGGAATCCAGAGCATCCGTGGCAGAGAGAGCTGGCCCGGGAGGAGAGAGCGACGACAGCGGAGATGAGGGAGATGGAGGCGGAGAGAGAGGCGGAGGGAGAGGAGTGGGCGGAGACGGAGGAGGAGCGGATATCGCAGTAGGAGACGAGGGAACGAACGGAATAACAGGAGAATCAGAGGTGGGAGGAAGAGAAGAGGAGTCATCCGAGAAGTAGGAGGCATTCTCGAAGAAGGTAACGTCAGCGGAGACGAACTGTTTACGAAGAACAGGATCAAAGCAGCAGTAGCCTTTCTGAGTGGCCGAGTACCCCAGAAAAACACATTTGGTGGAACGAGGGGAGAGCTTATCACGGGTGGCAGATGGGACATGCACAAAAGCAGTGCACCCAAAGATTCGGAGAGGGAGAGGAAAAGGCTCCTTGCCGGGATAAAGGATGGAAAAAGGGGTTTTTCCCTTGAGAATGGAGGAGGGAATGCGATTGATGAGATAGCAAGCAAGAAGAATAGCATAGCCCCAATATGAGCGAGGGACATGCATTTGAGTCATTAATGTGCGAGCAACATCGAGAAGGTGACGGTTTTTGCGTTCTACCACCCAATTTTGTTGGGATGTATAGACACAACTTGTCTGATGAATAACGCCATGTTGCACACAGAAAGAGGTAAAAGCATGACTTAAGTACTCTTTTGCATTATCAGAGCGAAAAGTTTTAACACTAACACCAAACTGATTTTTGACTAAATGATAAAAGGAGGTCCATACATTAAAAAGTTCAGAGCGATCTCGTAAGAGATACACCCAAGTACATCTAGAAAAATCATCAATAAAGGTTACAAAATAAGAACTACCCCGACCAATAGTAAGGGTAGGAGCAGGTCCCCAGATATCGGAGTGGACTAGATCAAACGGACGGGTAGAGCCCCGACCTTGCTTCGACGGGAAGGAGGAACGATGATGCTTGCCAAGTTGACATGCTTCGCAGTGGAGAGGAGTAGTGGAGGGAGGGAGGTGGGGCAGAAGCTGATGTAGAAGCCGTGGTGGAGGATGACCGAGACGGAGATGCCACTGGAGAAGATCCGTACAAGAAGAAGAGAAGGCGGACAAAGTGGAAACGTTGTCGAGGAAGTAGAGGCCGCCGCTCTCAGTCCCAGTAGCAATCGTCCGCTGGGAGCTCGGATCCTGAAAAGAGCAAGAAGATGGAGTAAACGTTACAGAACATTGAAGCTGCTTGCATAAAGAAGTAACCGACAACAGATTGCACGGAAACTTGGGCACATAGAGAGTGTCCTCTAGCCGAAGGGACGGAGTAACATGAACCACTCCCGACCCATGAACCGGGGAGGGAGAACCGTCTGCAATAAGGACCGGGGGCAACCGATCATGCTGTTCGAGGAGAGAGAAGCACTGAGGATTGCCCGTCATATGATTAGTAGCACCGGAGTCGATAAGCCATTTACCTTGAGTGACTACATGGGCACTACCTGATGATGTGACCACGGAAGCAGACGGCTTGGAAGAAGAGGCGGAAGAGTCACCCGAGGGGCGAAGATGAGGATGTTTTGTCCAGCAGAGGTCAAGAGTGTGTCTGGTGCGGCCGCAGTGAGAGCAGAGATAGCGGGAAGAAGGACGTCCGCCAGACTGATGACTGCGGCTACCAGAGCCACTCCGCTGAGTTTAATGAGCATAGTTATCCGGAGGAGAAGGAGCGGGCAGAAGCGGGCGCTGAAGGAGAGAGGTGACAGCGGTGATGCGAGCATCGGTGGCATCTAAAGTAGGAGATTCCGCCTCACCCAGAATTTGTTGGCGGATCATGTCATAAGTGTCAGGAAGACGGAGCAGATAACACACAACCAGAAGCTCTTGGAAGTGCTTGTGTTGTTGAGCCAGATCCGCAGAAAAGGGGCGATTCTGAAGAATCTCAGCCCCAAGAGCTTGAACTTGTTGGTAGGCAGCAGCAGGAGACAAGGTAGGCCGGGCAAAGAGGTCCTCATACAACGTATAGATGCGGGACGTCTGAGCCCCTTTGGAATACAAAGCAGCAAGATGAAGCCAAGCGGCCTTCATCGTCTCATCATGACGGATGATGGGAAGGAACTCATCAGATAGACTGTTAGCGAGCCAAGTACGCACAAGAGCGTCACTCGCATCCCAGTCATCAAAGAGAGGTGAAGTGGTAGGAGGAGGGTCATCAACGAGATGGTGGTGTTTGCGTTGCGAGCGAAGGAGAAAGGTGAAAGAGACGCTCCAATCCGGGTAGTTGGAGCCGACAAGCTTGGAAACGGTGCCAAGGTTCCCGGAAGGAGTAGGAGGTAGAGGAGGAGCCGGATTGGCTACAGGGGTGGCGGAAGGAGTGGTGGCAGTAGAAGCATCAGAAAGAGCCATAAGAGCAAACAACAGGAAGCCGCGCGGTTAGAAAACAAGCCGCGCGGATAGGCAGAAGAGGAACTGCGGCGGTCAGGATGTCAAACACCAGCGGCCAGAGAGACCACGACCAAGCCACAGTAACAAGCAAAGGGGAAGAAGTCGAGCGGCAAGCAGACAGTCCGCTCGAACAGAAGCACAAGAGAGGGCAAGGCACACGACGATAGGTCGCGGTGAACAAGGAAACAGGTCGCGCACACAGAGGGAAACGACAAGGAGACCGCGCGGACAGGGCGCAAGCCGGAGAAGCAAGCCACGCGGATAGAGAGAAGCACAGAATCAGGAGGAAAGGATCGATTCCTCTGATACCATGTGAGAAGCGAACTAAAACATGCCGGAAATGGTATAACTGAAATTTTATTATCAGAAAAAGGTGTCTATTACAAAGGTATGACCTCCCTTATATAGAATGGAGGAGAGAAGAGAGAATACAAATAAGAGATGTGGGACTAAAACTATACAAAAGAATCTGGGTGGCTAAAACAACAGACCGAAACAAGCCGCACGGTTAGACAGAAGGGCTAACCGCTCGGCCACTGCCAGAGAGAGAGACAAGCCGCCATGTGAGACCGTTAGACCGCCCGGTCTCCTAGTCGCCAGTAACAGACCGCTAGACCGCTTGGACCTCAGACCTCAACACAGCAACCAAACCGCTGAAGGCAAACCGCCAGACCGCCCGGTCAATAACCCGCCAAACCATACCGACAGACCGCCCGGTCTCAACTCCAACACAACCAAACAAATAGGTGAGTTGTTAGACTAACAATCTAGGTTAAGGCAATACACATTTCCTTTCCTAGTGCCAGTCAAAATGATCACTTGACCTTTTTACTAGGCACTCCCCTTTGAGGAAAGAAATATCATAACCTAGATTACTAAGTTGACTTATGCTAATCAGGTTATGTTTTAGACCCTTTACATAAGCTACTTTAGTGATTGTAATTGAATCACAAGATATGTTACCAAATCCTTTGATGATTCCCTTTTCTGATCCACCAAAGATACCTTTTGGTCCATTCTTTATGGGCACATAGTCCCTCAACATTCTTCTTGTTCCAGTCATGTGTCTGGAATAGCCATTATCCAAGTACCATATAGGGGTATGGTCACTTGGATTCACCTGTAACAAATAAAGAATCACTTACCCTTAGAACCCAACTTGCTAGTGGGTCCTTGGTCCTTTTTAGTTTGAAATCTTGTAACTAATATAACAGGAATCCTACTTTTGGTTTTAACACTTGAGTTAAACCAGCAATCCATGGCAAAGTGGGCCACCTTGCCACAACACCAACACTCAAACCTATTATACCTTTTCTTAGGTACATGTTTTCTTACTTTATAGCCAGTAGACATATTAAGTGTTGGTGCTGGAACAACATTCTTCAAGTACTCCTCTTGAATATGATGTGCATGCCTATAGATTAGTCTATTGACATTTGCACCCTTGCTCACGAAATTTTCATCCTCACAGTGACCATGTGTAATATCATGATCATACTTGTTAGTAAGATTCACTACATTCTTAAAGAAAATAGGGGGATTATTAGCTAGAGGCTGAACTGGGGCTTTACCTTTTCTATGAGAATTGGTAGCCCTAGTTCTTCCCTTAAAGCCTAGACCAGTCTTCCCTTTATGTGAAACAAAATTATCTATCAAGGGTAAGACTGATTTTGGCTTGGAGAATTTAGCCACTAGCTCTCTCTCTTGCTGGAGTTTTACCTCCAATTTCTTGATATGATTCTCTTTGAATGAGATTGTGCTCATCTTAATAACTGTAATGTTCTTCAATTTGGCAACCTCATTCAGTTTTTGATCCAACAGTTTTGCTGAATCTGCTGCAGCCAGTTTAAGAGACTCAATCTCTTTGGCCTGCTCTTCAATAAGAAACTTGCTCTTCTTTAGAGCATGCAACAACCAACCATACTCATCAATGAGTTGGTGAACATCCCCCTCAGAGTCAGATCCATCAACTTCTTTTGAAGCAGATGCTTCTGATTCTGATCCGGTAAAGTTATCTGAGATTGGGGAAGAATTGTTTACCTTACTTGGTCCAGGCTGATCCTGGCACTGTTCTTCTTCAGATTGAGTCATCAGCCCTTTACAACAATATTATTCCACTCCATTTATGGAGTCCAGCATCTGTAGGAATTCAAGTTCCCTAGAATTCTCTTCTGTTGAGAAGAGTCCAACATATGCTTCTGCCTCTTCTTCTCCAAATTTTGAAGATGAAGAGTCTGTCCAACTCTTCTCTTTCTGAGCAACTAGAGACTTCTCCTTCTTGCCTTTGACTTGCTTCTTCTTCTTGTCCTTAGATTCCTTTCTTTTGTAAGGACAGACAGCTATGACATGCCCATGCCTGTTGCAGCAATAACACGCAATCTTAGAATTAGATTGTTTACCAGGTTTAGAAGCATACCCGTCCTCCTTTGGTGTTTTCTTCTTCCTGTAGTATTCATCCATGGAATAGGATGTTGATGAAGGCCTGGTTCTCCATTTCTTTTTCTACATGAACCTTTGGAATTATCTTGTGAAGACAGCAAAGTCTTCATCAGATGTGTGACTATCTGATGTACTTGTTTCAGGAACTCCTTCTTCTACTTCAGTACTCCTTCTAAGTGGAGAAGGAGATTTTCTCCTACCCTTCCTTGAGCCCTCAGCCTTGAAGGCTACTGACTTTTCTTTATGTTCAGATCTGCTGCCCTTCTCTTCCTCTTTCCTAGCAGTAAGCTGTATTTCATATGAAAGCAGTTTTCCAAAAAGTGTAGGTGGAGGTGTGTCAGCTAGTTTGGCCACTTCCCTGATGGCACATATCTTAGTGTCCTAATCCTTTGTTAGGGACCTAAGAAACTTATTATTCAGTTCATAAGTACTGAAGACTCTTTCATATATCATCAGTTCATTCACTATTCTAAAAAAACTTTTTATAGCATTCAGCTATGCTGTCAGTTTTAGTCTGCCTAAAGCTCTCGTACTCCTAATTCAGCATAGACTTTCTGTCCTCTCTGACTTCTTCTGTGCCTTCCATATAAACAATCAATCTATCCCACATTTCTTTGGAAGTTTTACAGTGCACAAGATTCTGGAATGTTGCATCATCTATGACACTTACAATTATATTCTGAGCTCTTTTATCTAATTTAGCCAAGATGATTTCATCCTTAGTCATCTCTGAATAACTCTTTGGAGTTTGAATGCTTGCATCAAGAACTGATACCTTCATTGGGATGAAGGGACCTTCCTGTACTGTGATATAAATTCTTGGATCAGATGCTTCCATAAACAGCCTGACCCTTTCTTTCCAAATGCCAAAAGATTCTTTCCTGCATATGGGCAATTTCATAGATCCAAATTCCTTTTGATTTTCACTTGAACCCATTCCTTTTATCTGTTATTTGCCTTGGAGAAATACTCTGACTGTTAGGTCAAACTTTGAGCAACCTCCCTCTGATACCACTTGAAAGACTTTATTTAAAGAGCCTAAATACCTAGAGGGGGGGGGGGTGAATAGGTTCAAATCTTTTTGTGTCTTTTTAATTTTTAGGCAAACAGATATATAACTCCTTTTAGCACAGATCAATCTATCTACAGAAATTTAAACACAACACAGAATGCACCAGATCTATAGTGGTTCCCCAAGATATGGGTACATCCACTTTCCCACTTTGCCTATCCAGCAGATAACTGGATTCAGCCTAACTTCCTTCCACTGGCTAGGATCCGCAGATCTTACAATCTCAGAACCAAAGATGGTTCCTACACCTTAGACTTTATACAAGTCCTACCTCAGATTCTTCCCCAGAATCCTACCTCAGGCCTCAGCCCTACCTCAGCCTTTATAATTAGGCTTACAACTCAGACTTTCCACAAGTCCTACCTCAGGCACACAACCCTACCTCAGTCTTTATAATTTTAGGCTTATAATCTCAGATCTAACAGTAGATCCTATAAGAATTTTGGAGTAAAGAGTAACTGAAAACTTCACCAGCATGATTTCTCTATTGATATAGCCTTCTTTATCAGTTCTTGTATAGACTGATCCTTCAGATCCAACCTAACTTAGTTTTTCAAAGCTTCTTGATTAGAACAAAATAAGGTGGACCTCTTTGTTGATGAAGATGATCTTCAATCAGCTTCTTCCTTAAATTCAGATTAAACTCTAAATCTTTCTTGCAAATAACCCTTAATCTGTCAGAATTCTTAAATATATTAGATTCCTCTTATTGATCATTGTCGTTTCTGATCTGTCTCTTATATAGAGCTTTCTCCATGGTTACCAGCTGATCTGGTTTATAACAGATTTTTGTCAGTTCTGACAGTGATGTCAGACCGGTTAGTTATGATAGCTGTCAAGTCACCAGTCACGTCACCAGGTTTTTTAATGTCTTTTCAACTCAGTATACAACACTCAGCAGACTGCTTCATATGTGTCAACACATATAGACTAAGTGTCGACACAAGTCTTCATGGTGTCGACACAATTACTCCAAGTGTCGACACAGTCATACCTCTGCTTCTCGACACTACTTTTGTTGTATGTGTCGACACAAGTCCTGTGTGTCGACACAACAACTTCTTTTCTCGACATTTCTGTTGCAGACAGTTGGCATTGAGTGTTTGTCAAATGGCGTTGAGTGTGTGTCGACACAAGTCCTGTGTGTCGACACAATTACTTCTGAACTCGACACAGCCTTTTGAGAGTTTGTGTGTCGACACAAGTCCCGTGTGTCGACACAATTGATTCAAGTGTCGACATATCTCCTAAGTGTCGACACAGCTTCAGTTTTAAGTGTCGACATAAGTCCTGCTTCAAATGTCAACACACTTCTAGATGTCAACACAACTGCTTCTTTAGGTGTCGACATAGATTTGAGTGTCGACACAACTTCTTTATAAGTGTCGACGCAAATTCTGGGTGTCGACACAAATTCTTCATAAGTGTCGACATATTTTGACAGTCTTGCCTGAGTGTCGACACAGTTTCTTCACAAGTGTCGACACTTGTACTTAGAAAATTTTTCTTCAAATTCTTAAACCTGCACAATGAAACTCAAACTTCTATCAAATACAAATTGATGCATACCATTGACTAAGTTGTGGCTTCTCCGAATCTGGTACACATTTTCCAATGTACCCAACAGGAGGAGCTCGCCACTTCTAAGAGGGATATCGCCCCGTGAGAGGCTGGAGTGGTAAGTACTTTCTCTCTTGTATATACGCCATATCTTTTTACTCTCGCCCTGATCCCTGGTCGTTTCACAGAATGTGGCGACCGTCACCAAGAAGGACGCGCGTATCGCCCACCTAGAGGACGAAAATAGGCGAATGAGGGCCCAGAATCAGCTGTGGATTGACTCGTTGACCCCTCTTCCCCCGAGGAGAAGAAGGGGGACCTGCTGCACACTCAAAGGAGATTGACCTAATTGTGCGGGATCACGCCATCATGGGGGCGAGGTACGCGCTCCATATGATGCAGCAGGCTAGCTTCCTCAATAGTGAAGACGAGAAGGTGATGGCCGAGATCCTGATGCCGGAACTCTTTGAACCTGTATCTAAGCCCGTGCGGAGTGAAGATGAGGATTATTGCGAGAGAGAGAGCTCGGCCTCGCCGCCCTTAGGCTCTCGCCCCTCCCCTTTTTGCTTTTGCTTGTACTTTTTCTTTCGGGCCTTGCCCCCTTTTGTCCACGTAACAATTGGGTATGAATGAAATATATTGTTATAAATATTCTTATCTCTTTCCTTTCATTATCCTTTCTAATGTCGGATGACGCGGTGCTTAAAGGTACATTCGACTCGCGCTTCCGCTTAACTCAGGGTCGGACATCTCGTGATACCTTAGGCCGACTTTCTTCTTAGGATTTGACTTTGCGCCGTTCTCGCCCTTTTAACTCACGCGCGTGCGAATTCTTGGGCATGCGAGGGCGAGTTCTATGCATCTGCCTTTGATTGCTCCCTTTGGAATGATGGGAACCCCTTGATGAGATCTTCCCGAAGGTTTGCTTTTTCTTTTGAAGAAAGCCTTGGCCTTCAGATCTATTTTATTAATGAGACTAGCTGGGGGCTTGTTCTGGAATCTTCGTTAACTGAGGACTTGAACCTAAAGGGGGAAAACATCCTTCTAGCCAACTTATGGGCGCTACCACCGGCCCAATCAGCTAGGTGAATGCCTGACGGCGGGTGTTGAGCCTCTACCGGACTCCACCTCTAGGGTCATAACGATATCACTTCGAGGATCCCGGCCCTGCTAGCTTGGTGGGAGCCTGGCAGCGGGAGCGTCTCGGAAACTAACCCTGGAGGGAGAAAACATCCTTTTGACCAACTTCCGGGTGCTACCACCGGCCCAATCAGCTAGGTGAAGGCCTGACGGCAGGTGTTGAGCCCCCACCAGACTCCACTTCTAGGGTCATAAAGACGTCACTTTGAGGATCCCGACCCTGCCAGCTTGGTGGGAGCCTGGCAGCGGGAGTGTCTCGAGACCTAACCCTGGAGGGAGAAAACATCCTTCTGGCCAACTTACGGGTGCTACCACCGACCCAATCAGCTTGGTGAAAGCCTGACGACGGGTGTTGAGCCTCCACCGGACTCCACCTCTAGGGCAATAATGACGTCACTTTGAGGATCCCAGCCCTGCAAGCTTGGTGGGAGCCTGGCAGTGGGAGCGTCTTGGGTGTGTACCCTCCACTAGACTCCACATTTAGAGTAATAATGACATCACGAGGATCCCGACCCTGCCAGCTTGGTGGGAGCCTGGCAGCGGGAGCGTCTCGGGACCTAACCCTGGAGAGAGAAAACATCCTTTTATCTATCCTATCCCTGCCAGCTAAGAGAAAGCCTGGCAACTAGAGCGTCCCAAGACCTAGCTTTGCTAATAATAAACTCGATCTACAAAAGGGGTATCATCAAAAGATTTCATAGGTAATGAGGAAGTGAATGTATATATTTTTACGGATAGAAATGCTTTAAGTCATCACCACTCTAGGTGTGACTTAGGGTCTTGCCCTCCACATTTTGGAGGTGATACCCCCCTGACCTTAGAGCCTCCTGGACGATATATGGGTCTTTCCAATTTGGGTTGAGCTTCCCCACTACCGCCGACCTCCCGGCTGCGTCTACCTTCTTTAGGACCAAGTATCCCTCGGTGAACTGTTTGACCCTGACATGTTTGTCAAAGTACTTGACCATTCTTCTTTTCACCACTTCTTGTCATGTTGGGTACATTGGAAAATGTGTACTAGATTTTGAGAAGCCTCACTTAACTCAATGATATTCATCAATGTGTATTTGATGGTATTTTAAGTTACTTTGTGCAAGTTAAGAAATTACAAAGGAAAAGTTCTAAGTACAAGTGTCGACACTTGTAGAAAGCTGTGTCAACACCAAAAGACAGATAGTGTCGACACATAGGACTTGTGTCGACACACAGAAAATCTGTCAACAATAATTATGTCGATACACAGGACTTGTGTCGACAAACATCGGGATTATGTCTACAGCAATTGTGTCGACACACAGGACTTGTGTCGATACATTCCAGAACTCAATCAAGACTAAAGGTTGTGTCGACACACAGGACTTATGTCGACACATTATACAGAAGCCATGTCAAGAAGCTGTGTCGACACTATGGGAGTTGTGTCGGCTTCACCAGGGATTGTGTCGACACTTAATCTATTTATGTCGACACATATGAAGCAATGACTCAACACTTTGCTGACTGAGATAAAGACTCATGGAATGACTGGTGACTTGACAAGTCATGATCAACAAGGCTGTTGCAAGTGTCAGAGTTGTTAGAAGTTTGTTATAAATCGGATCAGCCGGTAACCTTGGAGAAAGTCTATATAAAGACATATTCTATCATCTGATAGAGTAGAGAACTTTTTGGGGAATAACAAGGACAGAGAGCTGGAAGTATCCAAGTGAAGAAAGAGACAATCATCAACAAGTCTCTAAGAGCAAATCAAGATCAAGTTTGTAAGGAGAATTCAGATTAAATTCTGAAGAGAAGAAGGAAGCTGATTGAAGATCAACTTCAAGAAGATCAACCTTACTTTGTTCACATTCAAGAAGCTTTGAAGAAAGCTAAGACAGGTTGAAACTAAAAGTTGTCAGATCTATCAAGAACTGACCAAGAAATATTCTACCCTTTCTCTCTCTACTTGGGTGAAGGTTTCATACATCTTATTATCATTTTACTATAGGGTCTTTTATAGATCTGAGTTGTAGGCCTGGGTAAAGGCTGAGGTAGGGTTGTGTGCATGAGGTAGGAGAGTTGTCTCTCTGAGTTGTAAGCCTAAATCTATAAAGGCTGAGGTAGAGCAAGGGCCTGAGGTAGGAGTGTGGATTCACTCTGAGTTATAGGAACCATCTTAGGGTTCTGAGCTGTAAGATCTGAGGATCTGAGAAAGAAAAAGGGAGTTAGGCCGAATCTAGTTCACTGTTAGATAGGCGAAGGGGGAAAGTTGATGTACCCATCATTTGGGGAACCACTACAAATCTGTGTGCATTCTGTGATTGGCTGTTGTAATTTAAATGTTGTGCTGTGATAGTTACTGATGATATAATCTAACTTGCATGAGTTATCTGCCTAAGTATTAAAAAAGAATTGAACCTATTCACCCCCCCTCTAGGTGTTTAGGACATCTTGAAAACCAATTCTTTTATGCCGGATGGCGGAAAGGTCACGCAGCTCTTCCACAATGTCAAGGGAGAGCCGCAGCTCCTCCTCCTTTTCAGCTCGCACTTCTTCCCTGTCAGCCTCTGCCTTGACCACCTGAGGTGTCCGGAACTCGAACTCTATGGGAAGCACCGCCTCGCATCCATGAGAGAGCTTGAAGGGGGTCTCTCCTGTGGCGGTGTTGGGAGTGGTTCTAAGGGCCCAAAGAACTGAAGGAAGCTGCTCCACCCAGCTACCCTTCAAATTTTTCACCTTCTTCTTGAGGAGGTTGACGATGATCTTGTTCGCCGCCTCCACCTACCCATTGCTCCGAGGGTGGTGAACCGAAGCAAACCTGAGATCAATCCCGGGTTGCCCACAGAAATTGATGAACTCGGCGCTAGCGAATTGAGGCTCATTGTCCGTGATAATGGCCTTGGTCAACCCGTGCCGGCAGATGATCTCCCCCCCCCACACAAAGTTCCTGATGACCTGGGAGGTTACCTTGGCCAATGCCTTGACTTCTAGCCACTTGGAAAAATTGTCAATCATGACAACAAGAATCTCATATGTCCGTTGGCCTGTGGGAAAGGCCCTACCAGATCCATTCCCTAGATTATAAAGGGCCAGGGCATCGTGATGCTCCTGAGGCGTTAATCTGGCTGTAGTTGGAGGGGGCAAACAATTGGCACTTGCTACACTTCTTTGCGAACTCTGTGGCATCATGGCTTAGGGTCGGTCAGAAGTACCCTTGCCTGATGATTCTTCCTTCCAAGGTTTTGCCCCCTGAATGGCTTCCGCACTCCCCTGAGTGGACTTCCTACAGTATGTTCTGGACTTGCCTCTCGGCCACGCAATATGCCAGCATGCCGGAGAGGGTCTTTCTATACAGCTGTACATCACACATAAGATAGTATGCCAACTTATGCTTGAACTTTTTCCTGTCCATCCCCTCCGGGTACTCTCCTGTGGACAAGAAGGTCGCGAAAGGGTCCATCCACGAGGGGTGTTGGTCCACCTCCATTAGCTCGCCTTCCTTGATGGATGGGTGGAACAGGTCGGTGATGGTACCCCCCCACCCGGGAGCCGTGCTTGGCTTATTGATCCACTTGCTCATTTTCCTTCTGCGGGATATGTCGAATGGAGAAGGTCTGGAACATACTGAAGACCCCCTTCACCTTTGCCAAGTATAACTGCAGGGTAGGCTCCCCTGCTTCAAACTCCCCGTTGATCTGGGAAGCCACCACCTTGGAGTCAGTGAGAACCTCCGCATCAAGTACCCCCAGCTCCCTGGATAGGCGTAGCCCTGCGATCACTGCCCCTTACTCGGCCTGGTTATTGGTGATGGGAAAATGCACCACCACCATTTGCTTGATCCTTGTTCCCTGAGGGCTCTCCAAGATCACCCCCACCCCCAGGGAATGCCTCCCTGAAGTGCCATCTACCATCACCTTCCAAGGAATTATGCGAGTGAGTTCTGCCTCCGCCACCTCGATCACGTAGTCAGCCACAAAGTCGGCCATTACTTGGGCCTTGATTGAGAGACGGGGAACAAAGGAGATGTCGAACTCGCTCAATTCCACTGACCACTTGGCCAACCGGCCCGAATGCTCCACCCCCTCAAAGATGTTCCGGAGGGGATGATCAGTCACCACTCGGATCGAGTGTGCTTGAAAGTAAGGCCTGAGTCTCCGAGCTGAGATGACTAGAATGAAGGCCAACTTCTCCAAGATGGGATACCAGAGTTCTGCCTTCCTCAGGACCCGATTCACATAATATATGGGGAGTTACTTCTTCCCCTCTTCCCAAACTAGCACAGATCTCAAGGCCTCTGCTCTGACCCCTAGATACAAAGATAGGTCATCCCACTCCTTTGTCCCATGGAGCAGGGGGCCTGAGTCAACTGCCTCTTCAAGGCCTGGAATGGCTCCTCGCGCTCCCTAGTCCATTCGAACTTCTGGCCCCCCTCAAAGTTTTGAAGAAGGGGGAGCACTTCTCTCCAGACTGGGAGAGGAACCTGCTCAATCCTGCCAGCTTCCCTGTCAACTATTGCACCTTCTTAGTGTTTCGAGGTGATCCTAACTCCATGATTGCCCTCGCCTTGTCAGGGTTGGGCTCTACACCTGTAGGGGTAAGGAGATGGCCTAGGAGCTTGCCCTTGCGTGCCCCGAAGACACATTTCAGGGGGTTCAACTGCATCTTATACTCGCGTAAGGTGGTGAAGGTTTCCTCCAGGTCATGGAGGTGAGAGTCGACGTCTCGACTCTTGATCATAAGATCATCCACATACACCTCCAAGTTTCTCCCCTTTTGCCCTCGGAAGATCCTGTCCATCATCTTCTGATAGGTCGCCCCTGCATTCTTTAGCCCAAAGGGCATCATCTAAAAGCAGTAGCATCCGTCCCCTGTGATGAAAAAGACATCTTTGATGTCGGGAGGGTGCATCCTGATCTGGTGGTAACCTGAAAATGCATCTAAAAACTCATTATAGGAAAACTGATGGCTGAGTCAACCAGCGCATCGATCTGAGGCAATGGATAACAATCCTTGGCGCATGATTTATTAAGTAGAGAAAAATTAACACACATACGCTACCAACCGTCTCCTTTTTTTAACCATCACTACATTGGAGATCCAGCCGGGGTACTGTTTTTCGGATACAAAGTTGGCCTTGAGGAGCTTGGCCACTTCCTCCCTGATTGGTTTTTCTAGCTTGTTTGCAACAGACCTCTTCTTCTACTGGATGGAGCGAGCCTCCGGGTCCAAGTTGAGGCGATGGCAGACCACGTCTGCGTCAATCCCTAGCATCTCTGCGGCACTCCAAGAGAAGACATCCACGCTCTTTTGGATGCACTCCAGCATCCTCTCCTAATCTGACGGGGTAAGCCCCCAACTAATGTGAACCTTCTCCACCCTACCTCCAAGGGTGAGAACCTCCATCTCCACCACCTCTTCCGCAGCCTCCAAACTAGACTGCTCTCCCCATTCTCCAGCATCCTCTCCTTTTAGGGCAGGAATCACCTCCTTTGCCTCCTCCACGACCATTGCCTCGGCCGGCTCCAGGACTACCCTTGCTACCTACACCCGGGTGTGGTCTTTCTCCACCTCCATCTCCACTCCTGCCTCCTGCTCTGCCTCCTCCATCCTTCGCTCTATCTCCTCGGCCCCACATTGTCATGAGATAGATTTCACTGTCGTGACATAGCATTCCCTTGCCACCTTGGGGTCACCCCAAACTTGAACCTGGATCCCCTCGGCATTGAACTTTAGGCATTGGTGGAAGGATGACAGAATGCAGCGGAAGGCACTGATGAGGGGTCGCCTGAAGATGATGTTGTAGCTACTGGGCGTCCACAATGACGAACCTGTAGGTGCGGGACTGCCCCCTCCCCCAGAGTGACATGGAGGCCCACTCCTCCTTCTACCTCCTTCCTCTCACCCGAGAACCCAAATAAGGGTCCATCTGAGGCCAACACCCTCTTGGCCTCCACCTATATTGCGTCAAACGTCTTCTTGAAGATGACGTTGACCGAGCTCCCATTGTCAAGGAGGATTCGGGAGATAGTGAAGTTCTCGACCACTATCTGGATGACCAGCGCGTCGCAGAAGGGGTCCTCATGTTTTGGCATATCCTTCCTTGAGAAGGTGATCTTCTCTTCTAGGGGTGGGGTCTAGGATGTGGAGCCAACGCTCCGGCAGTACATAGTGTGGAGACTTGCCTTGCGGGAAGCCTCGACCCCCACCCCCCGTGGATCACTCTGATCCCTCCCCGGGCCCCAACATCTACCTGGTCCTCACACTTGTCCTCCTCCGTCCGAGGTAGGACTTATTCGATCCAAACTCCCTGGCGGTCTTACTGCTATTGCTGCTCCCAATTTCCTCTCATCACGAGGAACTCCGGGCACGTGGCCATGGCGTGCCCCTCCTCTTGATGGAAGTCATTGTAGGGTAACTCCACCCTATCTTACATTCTCCTCCTCTGCGCCGCTCTCCTTCTCTCCCCCATGGCTACAGCCATAACCTGGTTCTAGTCAGGGAGAGGTGGTTTGTGTCCCTGCCTCCCTCCTAGAGGGTAGAATTGGCCCTGACCCCCCTATTAATTGTCTCCTCCCTAGAAACCTCTCCACGACCCCTAGTCTTGCCACTCCGGCCTCCAAACTAGCCGATGGTTCGACTCATGTAGCCCCCACCTAGGCTGCTGCTGTTCCCTCTGCCGAGGCTCAGCCCTTCTCTCCTCCTGACCTCTGCCACCTCTTGGCCTTTCTTTCTCCGTGGCCCACCTAGCCATCTTTCGGGAAAACTCCGGATTCGATGCCTCCCCATCGACTTCTCTCGCCTCCCTCTCCATTAGCTCCTCGTAGGAGAGGGGAGGCACCCTCTTCAGTTTTATTCTGAAGGAACCATGTTGCAACCCCAGGGTGAAGGCCATCATCAGGGTGTGACCCGACATCTCTTGTACCTGGGTCACCTCCTCCTGGAACTGGCCCACGTAGCTCCCCAAGGTCTCGTTCACCCCCTGCTTGATGTGGAACAGGGACTCCGACTCCTTCTTCCTCTTCTTGGAGGTGGTGAACCTCAACATGAACCCTCGAAACAGGTCCTCGAAACAGTAAATGGAGATGGCCGGTAGTTGGTGGAACCACTCTCTCTCCTTCTCCTTGAGAGTGATGGCGAAGAGCCTGCACTTGAACCCATCCGACATCTGTCGGATCGAGACCACGCCCTCAAACCACTGGACGTACTGGACCGGGTCACCCTTCCTGACGTAGTAGGACATCTCGGGCTCCCTGAACCCCTCTAGAACTGGGGCAGAAGAAACCAGCTTATTGAAGGGGCTTCCTCCCCCTTCTGAGCGAGCTGGAGGGTCTCGCACCCCCATCTCGCCGAACCTGCCATCGCCCGCCGATCCCGGGAAGAGCACTCGCCCGGGTAGTTCACCGCCTCTTCCTTCCTCTGCAACTTCTTTCCCATCCCGCCTGTCGGGAGCGTCCTCGCCGAGAGCTAGAACCTAGAGAACAGGGACTGCTGGTATCGAGCACTCAGCAAACGCACCGAGTGCAAATCTGACCAAGCTGAGTACTTCCTGCCTGAAGTCCTCGAACATCCCCACTATGGCGAGAGGGGGAGGGGCAGTGAGTCGGCCCTGTCCGAACCTTTCCCTTCTCCTCCAGTCATCAAGCTTGCTGAAGTTTTTCTGTGCTGACCACGCTCCACGCTCACCGCACAAAAATGTTGAAACTGAAAACTCGGCCTCGATGGAGTTCACCCTTGGGTAAGGGGTGATCGCGCACCTACTTCTCTCCTGCAAGCAAAAAGACAAGGAAAAAGAATAAAGAACTGACCCATGGGCTCGACGCGGAGGACCCACCACACACCCGGAAGATCACAGAGCGCTTCCCCTCCTTAATCAAATGTCGGGCTAAGGAACCTTAAAAAAGCACTAAAAGATTGGGAGACAAGTGAGCCTGCCCTTCTGAGGTACCTTCTTGGGTCTATTTATAGGTTTCTGAAAACGGCCTACAAATAACCAACCTCCACTAATCTGGAATTACAGAAAACACCCTGGGCTGGCCTGCTAATAGCCAAACTCTGCTATTCTGAATAGCTAAATGCAGACCTCTGAGGGCATCCAGGTAATTTGCCTCTGGGCCCTGCTGGGCGAGTGATCAATGAGAGCATCAATCGGCTAAAGGGGGCGAGTGCCAGAAGCTAAACGCACTCGCCTCCTTAAAGACCCCTAAAGGGCAAATACCTGGCTGGGCGACCAATCGCTTAGCTTGGCGAGAGCTGATCTCGCACGCGTGCCTGCATGTGAGATATTCAGGCGAATGATGGGTGAGGATGGCACTCGCCGAAGGGCCAAACCGCTCCTCTTCCCTTTGTACCGCGCGAGTGCCTCTCTTCAGGCCTCGGACGGGTACTGTCCACTCGCCAACCCGATGGGGCCCACTCATCAAATATGGGATTGTACAGTCATAATGCCATTTTCATCAAGTTTATTCCTATAAATCAACTTGGTTCCAATGACATTATGTCCTTGTGGTCTAGGAACCAGCTTCCAGACCTTATACCTCTTAAAATGGTTCAGTTCTTCTTGCATAGCTACAATCCAAAACTTATCCATGTTTGCCTCCTCAAACATTTTGGGCTCTACTTATGACAAGAAACTGGAGTATATTGCTATGTTGAGACATCTTCTCCTCATCACTACACCTTGACTTGCATCACCAATGATCTGGTGGCCTGGATGATCCTTCATATGTTTGACTACTGGAGGCAATATTCCTTCAACATTCTGTGCTTCAAAGTCTCTATCGTGTTGAACATCATCCACTTCATGTGTTCCTTGTGCTTTCTCTGGAATGCACACACTTTCATCTTTGTCTTGAACTATAGGTTCAACTTCATTAATAGTTAGCTTATCCATCATCACTTTTGTGCATGTAGGACTAGAAGAGGAGCTTGATAGCTCATTGTTAATAGTATTTGACTCATCAAACACTACATTAACTGACTCCTCTACAACTTGACTTATCAAGAAATAGATCCTATAGGCCTTACTATGATTGTTGTACCTAACAAAGATCCCTTCATAGGACTTGGCAGCAAACTTAGTTATATATGATTTCCTATTGTTGAGTACATAACATTTGCTCCCAAAAATTCTGAGATATGCAAGGTTTGGTTTTATGCCCTTCAATATCTCATAAAGAGTCTTTTTATGGCTCTTGTTAATAGAAGCCCTATTGAGGACGTGTCAAGCAGTGTTTACTGCCTTAGCCCAGAAATATTCTGGGAGAGATGTGTCATTCAGTAATGTCCTTGCAGCTTCTATGAGAGTCCTATTCTTTCTCTCAGCAATTCCATTTTGCTGGGGTGTTCTTGAAGAGGAAAACTCTTGATGAATCCCAAGTTCTTCACAAAACTTTGTCATGCATTCAGATTGAAACTCAGTTCCATGATCACTTCTAATTCTGACCATACAATTATTCAATTCATTCTGTATTAGTTTGACAAATGTCTTGAAGACATTAGGGGTTTCAGACTTTTTCCTTAAAAAGAAAACCCAATTAAATCTGGAATAGTCAACAACAACCACAAAGGTGTAGACATTCTTAACTAAACTATGAACTGGTATAGGACCAAACAAGTCCATATGCAGGAAGTATAAACACATCACAGAGTCTTTGGTTTCAATGCTTTTGAAAGAAGCTTTGGTCTGCTTGCCTTTTTGGCATGCAAAGCAAATGCTCTCCTTAGTGCATGTCATTTTAGGACCATTCCTAACTAGCTCTTTACTAAAGCGTTTGCCTATGATCTTATAGTTTAAATGAGCTAGCCTTTTGTGTCATTTGACATAGTGTGAGGCTTTCTCATTTGCAACTAGACATATGGGAGAGTCTGAATTTACACAGAAAATTTAAAAAGTACACATTCCCACTCTTAGTGCCTGTCAAGATGACCTCTCGGTCACTTGACTTCTTTATGTGACACTCATCCTTGTGGAATGAAATGTCATAGACAAGATCACAAAGTTGGCTTATGCTTATAAGGTTATATTGCAACCCTTCCACATAAGCTACTTTTGTGAAAGTGACTAAGCCATTTGAGATCTTACCATAACCTCTAGTAATCCCTTTATATGAACCACCAAAGATCACCTTTGGTCCACCCTTCACTGGAATGAACTCCCTCAAATTGATCTTTGTTCCAGTCATGTGCCTGGAACAACCACTGTCCAAGTACCATATAGCGGTATGGAAAATTGGACTAACCTGTAAAACATATTTATTTTACCTTAGGACCACAATATTTATTGAGTCTTAGGTGCATGTTAGTCCCAAAATGAGCATGTCTACTAGCAGTTTTTCTGACTGGTAGACTTACTTTATCTCTGGGCACACTAGAAATATGCCAACAATCAATGGAAAAATGTCCTATCTTGTCACAACACCAGCACTCATAAGGTTATACCTTCTTTTATGAACTGGTCTAGTGACTGTGTTAACAACAGCAACCTTTCCAGAAGGAACAGCAGTAGTCTTCTTCAGATTTCTTTCAGCAATTATCTGACTGAAGGAGAGTCTTTCAACAGCTTTAATTGGATTTTTCTTAGTGCCATTAGCAGCAGTTTTCTTTACAGAAATCATGCTCCTGATAGCATCAGAAACACCAAAACCAGGCTTGCTATAAGACTGACCTTTTGTCTGAGTTTTGGCTGATTGAGTCTGAAGTTTGTCCACTGCCGCCTTCTTAAGAGTAGTGGCTGGAACACCAAATACAAATGGTCCAGGATGGGTCATTTGTATTTTCTCATGAGCAGCCTTGAAGGCACTCATCCCCATTCCTCTTCTCCTTACATTGGAAGATACATTAGTATCCTTCCAGGAAGAATTCCCATTCTTCCAGTGACTATACATGGAGTCCTGGTCATACATGTTAGTAGGGAGTATTACCCTTTTAAAAGGAATGAGTGGCTAGCTGGAGCTTTTCCCTTTCCTTTGAAATAGAAAACTCTGGTGTTTCCAATGAATCCAACTCCTATCTGGTTTCTTTAAGAGGTGAAGGAGTGAAAAATGGGCAACACTGAATTGGGCTTAGAAAAACTTACCACAATTCTCTTCTCCCTTTGGAGATTTTCTTCTATATCCTTAATAAGAATATTCTTATGCTTTATGGTGCGTATCTGTATAATAGTAATAGTATTCAACTAACTGACTTCCCTAATTTTCTGTTCTAGTATGATAGTTATCTCAGAGTGCTGGGAAGAAGCAAGTTGTAGAGATGCAATATCTTGAGCCTGCTTTTTAGACACCTACTTACTCCTTTTGAATGCATTCAGAAGTTCACCATATTTATCTATCACTTTATTGATGTCATCCTCAGATTCAGAATTACCTTCATCCTTAGATGAAAATGCTTTTGAACCTAGACTAGTATTATAACTTGACTTAGATGAAGAGCTGAATGGAGAGTGTACCTTAGATGGACCAGGCTGATCCTGGAAGGATTTCTCATCTAATCTATCCATCAGCCCAATGTAGGATTCATCTTCATCATCTGACTCTAAGGAGGATGAGTCAGTCCAACTTTTCTCCTTAGCAATGAAGGTTTTCTCCTTAACCTTCTTATGGTGATGATTTTTCTCTTCAGCCTCCTTCTTCTTCACAGGACATTCAACCACAACATGCCCTGGCTTGCTGCAGCAAAAACAGATAATCTTATTAGTAACATGTTTACTAGGTTTTGAGTCATACCTGACTTCTTTGGAAGGTTTCCTCTTGGTTCTGTAGTAGTCCTCTTTATTTTGTAAGGAAGAAGGTCTGCACCTCCACCTCTTCTTCTTCGTCAGCTTCATGAACTGCCTTGAGAAAGCAGCAAATTCCTCATCAGATATATTGCATTCTGATGTATCTTGATCTGAATCTTTAGAATCAGCTGTCCTTCTTGGGAGAGAAAGATTCTTCTCTTTGCTCCTCTTGGAACTATCTGCCTTGAAGGCCATAGTTAATTCTTTGGCTTGAGCTTTGCTAGTCTTCTCTTCCTCCTTCCTTGCAGTCAGTTGCATTTTATATGATAGCAGCTTCCCAAACAAAGTGGATGGTTGAGTATCTGCCAGCTTTGCCACTTCTCTAATGACACATATCTTAGTGTTCCAGTCTCTAGTAAGAGACCTAAGAAACATATTATTTAGCTCATAGTTACTAAAGACCCGACCATAGCTCCTTAGTTCATTTACAGTTCTGAAAAACCTTTCAAAGCAGCTAGCTATTGTCTCCTCCTTGATCTGCTTGAAAGCCTCATACTCTTGATTGAGCATAGACTTCTTATCATCTCTAACTTCCTCAGTACCCTCCATATATATCACCAGAGTGTCCCACATTTCCTTTGAGGTTTTGTAGTGCACCGAGTTTTTAAAAGTAGAGTCATTTATGGCACTAACTATAATGTCTTGTGCCCTTTATCCATTGCAGCCAAGATGATTTCATCGTTAGTCATTTTTGCATAACTCTTTGGAGTATTGATATTTGCATCAAGAACTTACACCTTCAGGGGGAATAAATGGTCTTTCTTGTATTGTAACTTAAATCATAGGGTCTGATGCTTCCATAAACAATCTGACCATTTCTTTTCATATTCCAAAATTTTCTTTCTTGCATAGAGGAAGCTTCATAGAACATAGTTTCTTATGGTTCTATCCTGAACCCATACTTATCTTTTCTCGGCTACCCTTTGAGATCTACTCAGACTGTTAAGCCTTTCTTGAGTAACCTCCCTCTGATACCACTTGAAAGTCTTTGAATACAAGGGTAGCTAATCACCTAGTGGGAGGTTGAATAGGTTATTAAGGTCTTTTATATTCTTTTGACCTTTAACGGATTTAGGCCCTGTTGTTATTGATTAGTTCAGCTTTCAAGACATTCACACACAACACAACACAGTTTTAGAGTGGTTCCCCAATATATGGGTACATCCACTGTCCCTCCCGCATTTCTAACAGAATTTTAGACAAGGCACTTCTCCAATAACTTGGCTCCTCAGAGATTACAACACGATCCCACAAGATCACTAAGTCTCCACTGAGACTTACAACACAGGCAAAAAGCCCAACCACTCAGTAATCACCCGATCACCTACCACAAGCATAAATGCCCTATAATACAGGTTGAGAAAACAGCCTTATCACACATATCCAAGACTGGATCCTTCCACTCAGCCTTTATAATTTAGGCTTATAACACAAATCTTAAACATATCCTATAGAAATTGAATAGTAATGTTGATTTGACTCAAGAGAAATTAATCTCTGAGTCACTTGCTTCCTAAGCTGAGAGAATATCAGCCATATCTTCTTCATAACAACAAGAATATCAATCTTCAAGAATCTACTGCTTGTGCTGGAAGTAACTCAGAACTTTGATTCTGATTCTGCTGATGAAGGAGAGAGAAGAACAATCCTCAATCATCTAACCTATTTTGCAGAACACAGAATGCTCTACCTCTTCTTCATAGATCTAGAGATTGATCTTCAAATTCAGCTCGGCTTGGATCTTAAAGCAATTTCAGTTAGGGATAACCTAGACTGATTCTTCTTCCTCAAATAAATCCTTTGATCTTATTGTAGCAGATATTGATCGCCGCAGCTAACTCATAAATCCTTTATAATTGTCTATACGATCTTCTTGTTTCTGCAACAATAGCGCGGGAAGAAGAAGAAGTCCCGTCCCTCCTTTTTTGTAATGAATTGATCCCTCAGAAACTTTTTTCAGTCCAGATCTCATCTCCTATTTATAATCTCATCATCTAGCGAGTTGATTGACATGTGTCACTACTTTAACGGCTGATTATTTCCTTAGTTTTATAGAACGAGACTGACGCCGACGTCAGTAATGAACTACAACTCTTCTTTAATCATTTTGAATTTTGTTGACTTTTGTTGACTTTACTGACATCAGTCATTCTGGACTTAGAAAATTTCAGACAACTACCCAGGAATTGAGTGCGTTGAGTGAACGAGCTTAACTCAATGAATCAGGACTTAAAAAATTTCCTGCTCTGCTAGGCATTGAGTGAGTAAGCTCCACTCAACATTTTTTAACTTAGTAAACATTCTACATCCTTCTACAACTCTAGGCATTGAGAGCATTGAGTGTATAAACTTCACTCAACCCTTTTTGCCTTAGCTTGATCTTTAGCCCTTTATGCAACCTTGACGTTGAGAGCATTGAGTGAACTGGCTTCACTCAATGATTCTAAACTTTGAATAATTTTCAGCTCTTTCTGCAACTATGGCATTGAGAGCATTGAGTGAACTGGCTTTACTCAACGCCTCTATACTTATCCAAATTTATTCTGTCTGAAGATGTTGAGTGAGCTGTCCTCACTCAACGCTTTCTGCCTTTTCTTCTGAAATCTGGTGTTGAGTGTGTTGAGTGTATAAGCTTCACTCAACGCTTTTGGACTTAGCTGATTTCTCTGTTTCCTCTTAGGTTGACTGCATTAGCTTGTCTCAAAGCATTTTGATCTTGGCGTTGAGTGTACTGGCTTCACTTAATGCTTCTGGACTTAGTCGATTTTCTGTCTCCTTTTTATTTATCTTTGACGGAAACTGCGTGGCGTTGAGTGAACAAGCTTCACTCAACGCTTCTGGACTTAACTAATTTTCTGACTCTTTCTTCTATGGCTTTGACAGAAATAACATGACTCAACGCTTTTGGTTATATGGCATTGAATGAGTTCACTTCACTCAATGCCTGTGGACTTGGCCAATTTCTTCCTTATCAACACTCAAAGCTTTTACTGTCAGCCTTCTCTCAGCGTTGTTAGCTGTATGGCATTGAGTGAACTGGCTTCACTCAACGCCTATAGACTTGATCATTTTTCTTCACTGTCACTGGCTTCTTGTTCATTTGGCGTTGAGTGAGCTTGCTTCACTCAATTCCCGTGGACTTAGCTACTTGTATGCCTTTGTCATCTTCTATCCTTGACTTCTGGCGTTGAGTGAGCTTACTTCACTCAACGCCTATGGACTTAGTAGAATTTGTCATTCCAGATTCTTTGAGACCACCTGTCAATATCACTTGGACAACCTATCCAATCAATATGACATAGACTAACATGCATGCATGAACTTAAACATACATCAAATACAACTTTGTGTATACCATTAACTTGTTTGACTTCTTATAAATCTGGGATATTGGGATCAATAGACCAATTAGATCCTGACAGGATTCTTCATCTGAATGGCCATTAGCATATAGCAGCCACTGACATCTTCATCCACCTCAGTATCACTGTTTGAGAGTGAAAGAGGGGACCTAATTCCTATCCTAGCAGCAGGATAGTCCACATCTTCTTCATCAGCAACTACAGTAAACAGCCCAATACAGGCATCTTCATCTTTAAAATCTGAAAAGGCTGAGTCACTTTGACTCCAGCTCTTCTTCTTTTTGGCAATGAAGGACCTTTCCTTCTTGCCCTTCTAGTGGTGGTGCTTCTTCTCCTAAGATTTCTTCTGCTCTTTACTCTTAACCTAGCAGTTAGTAATGACATGCCCAACCTTGCTTCAGCAGTAACAAACAACATTAGAGGAAAACTATTTACTGGGTTTAGTGTCATACTTGTCTCCCTAGGAGAACTTATTCTCAAACTTATTGTGGTTCTTCTTGCCATGAGAGGAGGAGGAAGGTATGTTCCTTCTCTGCTTCCTCTTCATCATCTTCTGAAATTGCCTTAAGAAGGTAACAAACTCTCCATCTGGCATGTTGTTGTCAAATGAGCTCGGCACAGAGTTGTCTGATTCAGCAGGCCTTTTGGGGGGAGAGGTAATCCTCTCCTTGATCTTCTTGGAGCAATCAGCTTTAAAGTCCACTATCTTCTCCTTGGCTTGAGCTATGCTGGTGGTCTCATCCTCCTTTCTAGAAGAGAGTTGCATCTCATAGGAGAACAACTTTCAAAACAATATGTGCGGAGGAGTTTCAGCCAGCTTGGCCACCTCTCTGATAGCACATATCTTGGTGTCCCAGTCTCTAGTTAGAGATCCGAGGAACTTGTTATTCAGCTCGTAATTATTGAAGACCATCCCATAAGTCCTCAGCTCATTCACTGTTTTGAAGAATTTTTCATAGCATTCAGCTATGCTATCATTTTTGTCTTGCCTGAAGGCTTCATATTCTTGATTAATAATGTAACGCCCCTGATTTTTAAAGGTTTATTTAAAATCCCTTTAGTGAGGTATTTTGACGTCAAAGCATTACGTTGACGCGTAGTTGGTGGGTACCACTATCGGAGTGTGGCTTTTGCTCGTTGGTATCTGAGGTTTTGGTTTGGAAGTATTAGCTTTGTAAATTTCTCCTATGATTTGGTATTCCCTTACGAGCAGGGGTTCGTTTTGGAACACGGCGGAGCATTTTTAGGATATTTGATATTTTGACTTCGGGGAGTGTTTACCCGAGTTTAGTTTGTCGGATCTTAATTTTGATTTTGTCGTTTGATTCGTAGCGTCGATATTTAGCTACGGTGTGATTTTCATAGAAATTCGAGTTAGTGTGAGTTTTGGTCATTTGGACGTTTTAAATATAATAATAATATATTATATTATTTATCCCCTATAAAAAGCCTTGCGATAAGACGGAAACAATATTCATCGTCTTTCCCAAAATCGTCAAACTGAGTTGCAGAAGAACGAAAGCGACGGTCCTTGCAGAGACTTCTGTCGTCGATTGTAGGAGCTCCGGTGCACGAAATCATCGTCGGAGAGTAGATCCGGATAGCTCTCACCTAGATCTATATTTGTGCGGTGAGGTTTTCCCGTTTTTTTGAAATTTTGGGTGTTAAGAAATTGGTATTGACCCTCTTCCGTCTTAAAAAGTTTAAGAAATTGTTGCTTAGGTGTTCTTGCTGCCAGATCCGTGAGGAGGAGCGGTTGTGCGACCGGATTTCAGCAAGATCGAGGCAAGTGCTGATTTCTTCCCCTTGCCAAGCTTTCTTTTCCTTGTGTTCTCTGTTGTTGGGTACACTGGAAACTATGTACCAGATTTGGAGAAGCCTCACTTAACTCAATGATATACATCAAAGTGTATTTGATGGGATGTTGAGTTTAAATGTGCAGGTTACAGAAATGCAGGAAAATTTTCTAAGTACAAGTGTCGACACTTGTTAGGGAAATGTGTCGACACTAGAAGCAAGATTGTGTCGACACACAGAAATTCTGTCAGGAGTAATTGTGTCGACACCTAGGACTTATGTCAACACACACTCAACACCAGCTATGTTGAAGACAAGAAGTAGTTGTGTCAACACACAGGACTTGTGTCGACACGCACTAAAGAAAACTGTCAATAAATGCTATGTCGAGACCAGAAGCAGTTGTGTCGACACACAGGACTTGTGTCGACACACACTCAAGATATCTATCAATACCAGCAATATCGTAACCAAAAGCAGTTGTGTCGACACACAAGACTTGTGTCGACACATCCAACAGAAGTTGTGTCAAGAAAGATGAAAAATGACTGTGTCGACATTATAGGAGCTGTGTCGACACCATCAAGACTTGTGTCGACACATGGTGTATTTGTGTCGACACATTTGGAATATAGTCTCAACAACTTTTTGCTGTGATAAAGTTCAAGGAGATGACAGGTGTCAAGACTAAAGACCCGACAACTGTCATACGTAACAAAGTTGTCACATCTGTCAGAGCTGTCAAAAGACTATTATGAACCGGATCAACCGGTAACCTTGGATTGGATCTATATAAAGACCTGTGTTATCACAAAGCTAAAAAACAACATTAAGAGAGGGGGAATAAGAGACAAACACAGAAGAAGGCAGATCCTGAACTGTCTGCAAGAGGAATTCAGATCTGATTCTTAATTCAAGTAGGAAGGTTGATTAAAGATCATCTCCAACTTCATTTGAAGATCAACCTTAATTTGTTTAGATTCAAGAAGCTTTGAAGAAGCTAAGACAGGTTGGATCTTGAGTAATCAGTTCAATCAAGAACGATCAAGAAGCATTCACCACATTCTCTGTCTATCTGGGTGAAGATTTTATTGTTTTAAACAATTAAATTCCATGTAAGATCTTTTATAGATCATAGTTGTAAGCCTAAATATATAAAGACTGAGGTAAGGCTAAGTGCCTGAGGTAGGATCTTGTTGATATGAGTTGTAGGTATGGTGGTTAAGGCTGAGGTAGGGCTGAGTGCCTGAGGTAGGATCTTGGTGAACTGAGTTTCAGGTCTGGTGGTTAAGGCTGAGGTAGGGCTGTTGCCTTTGGTAGGAGTCTTGGGAAGATTCTGAGTTGTAGGACTTGAAGAAGTCTGAGCTGTAGGAACCAGTTGGGTTTTGAGTTATAAGATCTGAGGATCTGATATAGTGAAAGTAAGTTAGGTCGAATCAAGTACTCTACTAGATAGGTGAATGGGGGAGAGTGGACGTACCCATAAATTGGGGAACTACTATAAACCATTATGTGTTGTGCTGTGAATTTTTTGTGATTGTTATTCTTTGTGCTGTGATAGTTGTGCTATGTTTAACACTTTTAATTGCTTAAGTTGTTAAAAAGGATTTGAACCTATTCACCCCCCTCTAGGTGTTTAGGCTCTATAAATCAAATCTTTCAAGTGATATCAGAGGGAGGTTCACTCAAATATAGACCTAACTGTCTATGTAGATCTCCAAAGAAATTAACTGTTAGCCAGAATGGGTTCAAGTGAAAATCAGAAGGAACTTGGATCCATGAAACTTCCTATCTGTAGGAAAGAAAACTTTGGCATATGGAAAGAGAGGGTTTGATTGTTCATGGAAGCATCTGATCCAAGAATCTACATCACAGTTCTAGAAGGACCTTTCATTCCTATGAACATATCAGTTCTTGATGCAAATCTCAAAACTCCAAAGAGATATTCTGAAATGACTAAAGAAGAGATCATCCTAGCAACCTTAGACAAGAGAGCACAAAACATAATTGTGAGTGCCATAGATGATTCTACATTCCAGAATCTGGTATATTGCAAAACCTCCAAAGAGATGTGGGACACTTTAATTGTCTGCATGGAGGGAACTGAAGAAGTAAGAGAGGATAGAAAGTCCATGCAAAATCAAGAACATGAGAGCTTTAAACAAGCTAAGACAGATAGCATAGCTGAATGTTACAAGAAATTCTTTAGAATTGCAAATGAGCTAATAACCTATAGAAGAGTCTTTAGCACATATGAACTGAATGACAAGTTTCTCAGGTCACTAACCAATGGCTGGGATACAAAAATATGTGCCATCAGAGAGGTGGAAAAGCTTGCTGATACACCTCCACAACCCTTATTTGGAAAATTATTATCTTATGAGATGAAGCTCACTGCCAGAAAGGAGGAGGAGAAAAGCAATAGGTCTGAATAGAAAGAAAAGTCAGTAGCCTTCAAGGCTGAAGCCACAAGAAAGGGTAGGAGAAAGTCTCCTTCTCCACCAAGGTGAATTGCTGAGGTTGAATAAGAAAATCCTAACATCAACACTTCAGACAACCATAACTCTGATGAAGACTTTGCTGTCTTTACAAGGCAGTTTCAAAGGTTCATGAAGAAGAAAAAATGGAGAACAATGCCATCTTCATCTCTCTCCAAGGATGACTATTACAAGAAGAAGAAAACTCCTAAGGATGGTAGGTATGGCTCTAATCCTAGTAAACAAACTTCTTCTAAAATTATTTGTTATTGTTGCAACAGGTCAGGACATGTCATAGCTGATTGTCCTAATAAAAAAAGGAATCTAAGGACAAGAAGAAGCATCAAAATAAGGGCAAGAAGGAGAGATCCCTTGTTTCTCAGAAGCAGAAGAGTTGGACTAACTCTTCATCATCAGAATCTGGAGAATAGGATGAAGCAGAAGAATATATTGGATTGTTCACTACAGAAGAGGATTATGTAGAAACTGAATTCCTGCAAATGCTGGATTCTATAAATGGGAGTGAAGATCATTATTATAGAGGGCTGATGGCTTTGACTGAGGAAGATCAGTGTCAGGATCAGCCTGGTCTCAGTAAGGTATACAATCCATCATCAGTCTCTGATTATTATACTGGATCAGAATCAGAAGCATCAGCATCAAGAGATGAGGATGGTACTGAATCTGAAGGGGATGTCCATCAACTAATTGATGAGTATGGTGGTCTATTGCAAGCTCTTAAGAGAAGCAGAATCCTTGTCAAAAAGCTGGCTGAGGAAATTGCATATCTTAAATTGGCTGCATCAGATTTAGCAAAAATGCTGGATTTGAAGTTGAATGAAATTGCCAAACTAAAAAACATAATTGTTATTAAGATGGGTACAATTACCTTCAAAAATGATCACATCAAGATTCTGGAAGTCAGACTTCAAAGAGAGAAGGATCTTGTGGCTAAATTCTCAAAGCAAAAGTCAGTCTTACCATTAATAGACAACTTTATCTCCTAAAAGGGTAAGACAGGATTAGGAAGGAAAGAACTAGGGCAGCTAATTCAAAAAGAAAAGGCAAAGCCCCAGTTCAGCCACTAGCCTTCAAACCCCCTATTTCTTTCAAAAAAGTGATGCAGCCTACTAACAGGTATGATAATGACATCACTCATGGTCACTGTAAGTATGGTAATCTAAATGGCAAGGGAGCAAATGCTAATAGTGCTGCACATGAGCAAACACACCAGGTTATTAAAGAATCCTTAGTGTTTGTTGCTCCAGCACCTGCACTTAAAAGGATTGCTGACACCAATATTGTTAAGCCTGGACTTAAGAGAAGGTATAATAGATTTGAGTGCTGGTATTGTGGCTAGGTGGGTCATTATGCCATTGATTGTTGGTACAATGCTAGTATTCTGAAAAAGGCCAGCTTACCTGTCAGAAAGGCTGCAGGTAAGCATGTCAAACATCAAGCTGACCTGGACCTAGGACCCAATAACAATTAGGGTTCTAAGGATAGGTAATTTTATTTGATGTAGGTGAGTCTAAGTGGTCATACCCCTATATGGTACTTGGACAGTTGATGTTCTACGCACATGACTGGAATAAGAAGGATGCTGAAGGATTACTCTCCTATAGAAAATGGACCCAAAGTGATCTTTGGTGGATCTGAAAAGGGAGTCATCAAAGGGTTTGGTAACATTTCTAATAACTCTATTACTATCACCCAAGTGGGTTATGTGAAAGTTCTAAAACATAACCTAATTAGCATAAGTAACCTAAGTGATCTTGATTATGACACTTCTTTCCTCAAGAGAGTGTGCCAAATAAGAAGGTCAAGTGATCAAGAGATCATTCTGACAGGCACTAGGAAAGGAAATGTCTACTATCTTAACTTTGATTGTGAGAATAAGATCTCTCCCATTTGTCTAATTGCAGATGAGAAAGCATCTCATTGTGTCCAATGGCACATGAGGCTAGCTCAACAGAACTAAAAGTCAATAGGTCAACTCTTTAGTATGGAGTTAGTGAGGAATGGTCCTCAGGTCAAGTGCATTAAAGAGGGTGTATGTTCAGCTTGCCAAAAGGGCAAACAGACTAGGAACTCTTTCCATGGACATGAACCAAAGACTCTGTGAGATGTCTTTACCTCCTGCATATAGATTTATTTGGTCCTATGTTAATTCATAGTCTAGGTAGGAAAGCTTACACATTTGTAATTGTTGATGACTATTCTAGATTTGCATGGGTTTTCTTCTTGAGGCAGAAATCTGAAACCCCAACTGTCTTCCAAAATTTTGTTAGGCAAATTCAGAATGAACTTAACAATTCAGTGGTCAAAATCAGAAGTTTCCATGGGAATTAATTTCAGACTGAATGCATGACAAAGTTTTGTGAAGAAATTGGGATTCATCGGGAGTTCTCCTTACCTAGAACTCCCCAGCAAAATGAGGTTGCTTAAAGAAAGAATAGGACTTTTATTGAGGCAAGTAGTACACTACTAAGTGATACTTTTCTCCCACAATATTTCTGGGCTGAGCTAGTAAATACTGCATGTCATGTTCTCAATAGAGCATCCATCAAAAAAAGACACAAGAAGACACCTTATGAGATTATGAAAGACAAAAAACCAAATATACCCTACTTTAGAATCTTTGGTAGGAAGTGTTATGTTCTAAATAATGGCAAGCACTATCAAACTATGTTTGCTGTCAAATCCCTAGAAGGGATATTTATTGGGTACAGCAATAACAGTAGAGCTTACAGAATCTACAACTTGACTACACAAGTTGTAGAAGAATCTGTCCATGTAGTCTTTGATGAGTCTAAGCTAATTAACTGCGAGTGATCTAGCACTTCTGTTAGTCCTACAGGTTTGAAATAAAAGATGGACAAGCTAACAATTAGTGAAGACCAACCTGCAAGACAGGATAAAGAAAATGATGGATGCTGTCCAGGGGGAGTTCAAGTCTCACTGGATGGAGATGAAGACAATGAAGTACATCTAGATGAGGACAATAAAGAAGACCAAGAGGTGGATCGATTTACTCCAGCAAAAAGACATTTGAAGGATCATCTAGTACACCAAATCATTAGTGATGCAAGACATGGAGTTTTGACCAGAAGCAAGAGCATGAACACAGTTCTATGTTCAAGCTTCATCTCCCAGATGGAACCTAAGAAGTTTGAAGAGGCTATACAAGACACAAATTGGATTGATGCCATGCAGGAAGAGTTGAATCAATTCAAAAGATGTAATGTCTGGGAGTTGGTTCCTAAACTAAAGAACCACAATGTCATAAGAACTAAGTGGATCTACAGGAACATGTTAGATGAAAATGGCACTATAATCAAGAACAAAGCCAGACTGGTAGCAAATGGCTACAGATAGGAAGAAGGGATAGACATTGATCAGACATTTTACACAGTGGCAAGGTTGGAAGCAATAAGGCTGTTTCGGGCTTATGCAGCTTATCAAGGATTCAAAGTATTTCAAATGGATGTAAAGTCAGTATTTTTGAATGGTGACTTAAAAGATGAAGTTTATGTTGAACAACCTTCGGGTTTTGTAGATTCTCTTTATCCCAACTATGTATATAGGCTTATGAAAGCTCTATATAGATTGAAACAAGCCCCTAGGGCTTGGTATGAAACACTGTCTGCTTTCCTTATTGAGAATAAATTCTCAAGAGGAAAAATTGACAAGACTCTATTCTTTAGGGAATAAAAAGGTAAGATCATCGAAGTCCAGATATATGTTGATGACATTATCTTTGGTTCTACTGAAAACAACCTTTGTAGTAAGTTTGACAAACTTATGCAAGGGAAGTTTGAGATGAGCAACATGGGTGAGCTGAAATTCTTCTTGGGACTCCAAGTTAGACAGACTGATGATGAATTGTCCATTTCTCAATCTAAGTTCACCAAGGAGTTAATTAAGAAATATGGCATGGAGTCAGCCTCCACCATGAAAACTCCAATAGGGACAAGTATGCCTATAGGCAAAGATGAGGCAGGAAAACCTGTTGATGAGTCTTTGTATAGAGGGATAATTGGCTCCCTACTTTACTTGACTACTAGTAGACCTGACATCATGTATGCCACATGTGTCTATGCTAGGTACCAAGCTTGCCCTAAGGAATCTCATTATTCTACTGTCAAGATAATTTTGAGATATCTTAAGGGCACACCTAATCTAGGTCTTTGGTACCCTAAGAATAGAGATTTCTTACTAACAGGTTTTTTCAGATGCAGACTTTGCAGGCTGCAAAGAAGACAGGAAAAGCACCATAGGAACATGTAAGTTCCTAGGTGGAAGGTTGGTGTCATAGAGCAGCAAAAAGCAAACAAGTGTAGCTATTTCCACTACTAAATCAGAGCATATAGCTGCAGGCAGTTGTTGTGCTCAGTTGTTGTGGATACAACATCAACTTGAAGACTATGACATTAAGGTAAGTAGAATTCCATTATATTGTGATTCTACTAGTGTTATATCTATTGATAGAAATCCTGTTTCACATAGCAGAACTAAGCATATAGAAATCAAGTTGCACTTCATCAGAGAACATGTTGAAAAAGAAGACATATGTCTAGAATTTGCCAACACTAACAATCAAATTGCTGATATATTTACAAAACCACTGGATGAAAGTAAATTCAATTATTTTAAAATTGAATTAGGTATGTTGAACCTAGAATGAGATGATAGGTCAACCCAAAATTTCTCAAGAAATTTGGCTAAGTTAGATAGTTTGTGTCGACACACGCCAATTGTGTCGACACTATCAGCAAATTGCGTCGACACCACTCTGTCGAGACCATGTACTAGTATATTTTTGTGTCGACACACAAAAATCATTGTCGACACATAAACATATCAACACCCTCAATACTCTGTCAAGACTTAAGTAGTTTATGTCGACACAGACAAAAATATGAGAACACATAGACATGACGACACCTACAAAGCTCTGTCGAGACCTAGGTCGTCTATGTCGACACATGTAAAATTTTGTCAACTAGTAAAATCCCTAGTCAGGTGCGTCTTTTGACCTTCATTTTATAAGTATACTATAAATAGGAGAAGACAAAATCTGGCCGACTGTGCTTTAAGAACTCTCGACTCTAGACTTTGTGTCGACAAGAAATTTTCCCGTTGACTCTCTTCTCTCTCTTTCACCAATGGCGCCACAATAGGAAAACAGGATCAATGAGGGATATGAACTAGTACGCAAGGCATTCGAGACTGCCTCGCTAGAAATCAAGGGTGTTATTACCCTAATCACAGAAAATGGAATTGAATACTTGGTCTCCGGACCTTCAAGGATATGGAAGAAGGAAGTTCTTGAATTTTACTCTTCCGCAACAATGGATTCTCAAGGAAAGAAGATAAAGTCCTCTGTTAATGGTACCACAATGAAACTCTCACCGAAGACTATAAGAAAGTTACTTCAACTTCCCAAAATTAAAGAAGATGATGATATCACATCATTCATGACAAGGGATGCACTCTAATGGTGTGGACTGGATCCCAATATCAATATAATGTTATTCTCTGCAAAACAGGAGGACATGATAGGATCTCTGTTTACATGTTCAACCTCATAACCAGAGTTATATTCAAGGTGAAAATAGACTGGTCATCTATAATATTTGAAAAGATCACAGAAAGTGCCAAGAAGCCAAATCTGGGTAGGATACTGAGCTTGTATCTAGCTTCCACCATCCCAGAAGTGATGAATCAAATTTTAGGAACAAAGATTAATCACATGAGGAGAATGGATCTGAGAATGCTATCCAGATGGGATAAAGTTTTGACAAAAGATGTTTCTACCCCACAGAAATAAATGAAGAAGGATAAGAAAAAGAAAACTACCACCCAAGCAGCAGAATCTTCTAGTGATTCTGAAGAGCAGGTTGACTTCAGCATAGATGAAGAACAACCAAGAAAATCACCAACACCAACACCAGCTAAAGAGGCTCAAGCCCAAAAGGGGAGCATTTAACTACCAGAAACCCAGATGGTCTCCACTCTAGGGGAGACAACACTGAGATTACAATAATTCAAGAACCTGAACAATCACAGCAGACAGCCCAAGGGGGAGGTATTGCTGAAGTTGCACTGGATAGTGAGAATGCAACTGATACTATTATGGACATAGTCTCAGAAATCAACAATGTTACAACAGTCATCACTGAGAACGAAGCACAGGATGTGCATATGTCAGACCCAGATCAAGCTGAGCAACTCCACTCCTCCAGTTTAGAGAAAACCCTGGAAAAGGATCTTGATGACCAGGGAGAACCATTTGTTGAAAAAGAGAACATTATCCCTCCTGTTCAGATACAGCAGGAGGTAACTCTGGAGGAGTTATTTCCTGATTTACAAGGAGCTTAACCTAAGGGGGAGTTGGCAAGGACTGAGGGGGAGATGCCACTAAATGCCTCAAGTCCTAAGGAAACTGTGGCTATAGAAAGTTCATCAAATTGTTCTGAAGATAAAGAAGCCACCAGGGCCAAGAAAAGGAAGCTGGTGGCACTCAGGAAGAGGAGCACAGGCTATAAGAAAGCCTTGTAGACTGTTCCTCAAACATCTGCTCCAGGAATAGACTTCAGTTCACTTTTGGTGAAACTGCAAGTGAAAATGGATGAGCAAAGATTTGCTCTGGAGAAATATGTGGATGAGTCACACAAAGAAATGCAGTTCTAGCTGGCCCAAGATATCAAGTCTATCAGATTTTAAGTAAATTTGCATAAGAAGGAGATAACAGATTGCTTCCATAAGGGAGGTAATGTTGTAGTATACCTGGCCACACAACAACATGACATGAAAACTCAAATATCTAACATTGCAGATAAACAAGGATATATTCTAGAAAATCTCACAGACTCACATAATGCTATTCTCACAAAAATGGGAGGTATTGCTACTAATGTGAAAACTGAAGTATCTAACCAGATCAAAGAAGATCTAGCTGCTGTACAAACAGTAATTCTGGCATCTCAAAAGGCTATTTTTGATCAACTGCAGAAGTTCAGACTCTACTACATAGAGAGAATATATTATCTGGCTGATCAAGTAAGGTTTCAAAAGGATGATCTAAGAGATCATGTGGCTAGAGAAGTCATAAAGGGGGAGAGAGTGTTAGTCAAAGCAAG
This sequence comes from Platanthera zijinensis, assembly GCA_039513925.1. Classification (NCBI taxonomy): domain Eukaryota; kingdom Viridiplantae; phylum Streptophyta; class Magnoliopsida; order Asparagales; family Orchidaceae; genus Platanthera; species Platanthera zijinensis. The sequence goes on from CM077083.1 coordinate 15,955,114, forward strand.
CTCAGATCATGCCAAATGGGTATCCAATACCATCAGAGCTACTCTTGGATATCCACCCCTTTGTGATGATGATAATACTCCTAAATCTGGTATTCAACCTGCTTACATTGAAGGGGTTTAGCAGGAAGTTGCTCAAGTCATCTATCCTACATCTGATTTTAAAGCAGTATAGCAGGATGTACATCAAATGTATAGCCCTCCACAGGAGGCACATAATATTATTATTGAAAAAGTTGTGTTGGGTACATAGGAAAATGTGTACCTGATTTGGAGATGCCTCACTTAGCTCAATGATATACATCAAGGTGTATTTGATGTTATTTTGTGTTTATATATGCAGGTTAAGAATATGCTAAAATGAAGAAAAAAGTTTCTAAGTCCATGAGTCGACACCAGAGGAAGTTGTATCGACACTTAAGAAAGCATGTGTCGACACTTAAGAAAGCATGTGTCGACACTTGGAAAAGCAGTGTCGACACCAAAAGCAACTGTGTTGACACACAGAAGTTTTAGTCGACATCAACTGTGTCGACACCTGGAGGCAGTGTCGACACAAAGAATTCTTAGACTATATCAACTGTGTCGATACACAGTACTTGTGTCGACACACAGCAGAGTTTCAACAAAGTTGATTGCTGAGAAGTGAAGAAGTGACTGTGTCGACACAAAGAAGCAGTGTCGACACATTCTACAGATGTAGTGTCAAGAAGCAGTGTCGACACCAAAGGAGCTGTGTCGACATCACCAAAGCTTGTGTCGACACTTAATCTACTTGTGTCGACACATAATGAAGATCAGTCTTGATACTTTGCTGACAAATACAAAAGTTTAAGAAATGACTGAAGACTTGACAGCTGTGAATTCCAACAAGTTTACTGAAGCTATCAAAACTGTCAGGAGTTGGTTAGAAATCGGATCAGTCGGTTACCATGGTTGAAGTCTATATAAAGACGGATTCTATCAAATAAAAAAAACAATTAATGAAGAATTGATCATTGATCAAGAAAGAGCACGTCACGCAGTGAAGATTTTCGTGAGAAGATCTAAGAAGACAGTCTGAAGTGGCAATCTTCTCAGAATTTGTCTAAGGAGAATTCAAACAAGAATTCAGAAGAAATTTCAGAAGATTTGGAGAGTGAGAGAGAGCTCCAGTTGTTTGAAGTAAAGAAGGAGACATTTACAAGTCTCTTAAGAAGCAGATCCTGAAAAAATCTGCTGAGAAGAATTCAGATCTATTTTTGAAATCTAAGAAGGAAGCTGCCAGTCAGTCAACTTCAAAGAAGATCAACCCTACTGAGTTCAGATTCAAGAAGCTTTGAAGAATGCTACGAACAGGTTAATCTCAGCAATCAGTTTTATCAAGAGCTGATCAAGAAACCTTTTATCCCTTCTCTCTCAACAATTGTAAGAGTCAATCTATAAGATTTTTCAAATTCTGTAGGATCTTTCAAGATCCGAGTTGTAAGCCTATAATATAAAGGCTGAGTGTAGGATCTTTCAAGATCTGAGTTGTAAGCCTATAATATAAAGGCTGAGTGTAGGAGATATAGATCTCTGAGTTGTAGGCCTTGTGACAAGGCTGAGGCAGGGCTGTTAGCCTGAGCTGTAGGAGTGTGAATACATTCTGAGTTGTAAGCCTTGTGACAAGGCTGAGGTAGGGCTGTTAGCCTGAGCTGTAGGAGTGTGGATACATTCTGAGTTGTAGGAACCTTTCAGGGTTCTGAGCTGTAAGATCTGTGGATCTGAGAAGAAGGAAGAAGTTAGGCCGAATCTAGCACATTGCTGGATAGGCGAAGGGGGAAAGTGGATGTACCCAGACCTTGGGGAACCACTATAAACCAGTGTGCAATCTGCGATGTGTGTGTGATTGTAAATTCTGTGTTATGGTTGTTGTGTTAGCTGTAGAATAGCTAGATTCTCTTTAAATAACTGAATTCTTATTCTGTCTTAAGTGAAAAAAGAAAGAATCTATTCACCCCCCCTCTAGGTGTTTGGGTTATCTTGAAATCGATTCTATCAAGTTGAAATGTTTGAAGCTGCTTTACAAAGAGAGAAAGAAGCTCAAAAAGCTAGGGATGCTCAGAAATAAGCTCAACTATCTAAGAAAAGATTCAGAGAGCAGGCTGAATTAAAGGTTGATTTTTAACAATGGAATCCAACCTCCAGAAATATCATTCTTACTACTTGGAAAGCTGTGAAAGATAATATACATGATAGAGGTAAATGGTACTCTGAATAAGATTGGAGTAAGTATCAGGGAAGGCAAGATTCCATACATCAGTTCAGAAGGGATATCAAAGCTGGGAAGTTACTTGCTAACTCTGTGGAGCCTAGTAAGTACTTCCCAAAGCCTTATCCTTACTTTGAAAGACAGAAGATTAAGGCAGAAGAGCTCAAAAAGAAAGATCTGAAAGCGAAGAAGCCAGCTGATGACACAGAATCCAAGGTGCAAGCTAAGATTCAAACTGGCAAAGGAATAGTTATCAAGGAGCCTGATCAATCTTAGGGATAGATAGGCTAGACTTAGAACTATGCAAATTTTGTTCTAAACAAACTAGTAAATCAAACACTTATTCCTGATTAATGAATTTTATCATATTCTGTGATGATATTAAATGTTATTTGTGTTTATCAGTTACCCTGCCTGTGAAATGATTTTATAAATCTTAATCTTTGTTTTATTATAAGAGGTGTATATCATTGACTAAGGGTTATGACTTCTCATAATAGGGGGAGATTGTTTGGTACACTGGAAACTGTGTATCAGATTTGGAGAATCCTCACTTAACTCAATGATATACATCAATGCATATTTGATGGGATGTTGAGTTTCAATGTGCAGGTTAAACAAATGCAGGAAAATTTTCTAAGTACAAGTGTCGACACTTGTGAGGGAAATGTGTCGACACCAGAAGCAAGATTGTGTCGACAAACAGAAATTCTGTCAGCAGCAGTTGTGTTTACACATAGGACTTGTGTCGACATACACTCAACACCAGCTATGTTGAAGACCAGAAGTAGTTGTGTCGACACACAGAACTTGTGTCGACAAACACTCAAGAAATCTGTCAATAACAGCTATGTCGAGACCAGAAGAAGTTGTGTGGACACACACTCAAGAAATCTATCAATACCAGCAATATCAAGACCAGAAGCAGTTGTGTCGAACACACATTACTTGTGTCGACACATCCAACAGAAGCTGTGTCAAGAAGATGAAAATTGACTGTGTCAACATTATGGGAGATGTATCGACACCATCAAGACATGTGTCGACACATGGTCTACTTATGTCGACACATTTAGAGTATAGTCTCGACAACTTTCTGCTGTGATAAAGTTCAAGGAGATGACAGGTGTCAAGACTAAAGACCCGACAGCTGTCATAAGTAACAAAGCGGTCACATCTGTCAGAGCTTTCAGAAGACCGTTATGAACTGGATCAACCGGTAACCTTGGATTGGATCTATATAAAGACATGTGCTATCACAAAGCCAAAAAACAACATTAAGAGAGGGGTAACAAGAGACAAACACAAAAGAAGGCGGATCCTGAACAGTCTGCAAGAAGAATTCAGATCTGATTCTGAATTCAAGTAGGAAGCTGGATTAAAGATCATCTCCAACTTCATTTGAAGATCAACCTTAATTTGTTTAGATTCAAGAAGCTTTGAATAAGCTAAGATAGGTTAGATCTTGAGTAATCAGTTCAATCAAGAACTGATCAAGAAGCTTTAACCCCATTCTTTGTCTATTTGGGTGAAGATTTTATTGTTTTAAACAATTAATTTTCATGTAAGATCTTTTATAGATCTGAGTTGTAAGCCTAAACATATAAAGACTGAGGCAGGGCTAAGTGCCTGAGGTAGGATCTTGTTGATATGAGTTGTAGGTCTGGTGGTCAAGGTTGAGGTGGGGCTGAGTGCCTGAGGTAGGATCTTGGTTATCTGAGTTATAGGCTTAGTGGTTAAGGCTGAGGTAGGGCTGTTGCCTGAGGTAGGAGTCTTGGGAAGATTCTGGGTTGTAGGACTTGAAGAAGTCGGAGCTGTAGGAACCAGTTGGGTTTTTAGTTATAAGATCTGAGGATCTGAGATAGTGGAAGTAAGTTTTGTCGAATCCAGTACTCTACTGGATAGGTGAAGGGGAAGAGTGGACATACTCATAAATTAGGGAACCACTATAAACCATTGTGTGTTGTGTTGTGAATTTTCTGTGATTGTTATTCTTTGTGTTGTGATAGTTGTGCTTTGTTTAACACTTTTAATTGCTTAAGTTGTTAAAAAGGATTTGAACCTATTCACCCCCCTCTAGGTGTTTAGGCTCTATAAATCAAATCTTTCAAGTGGTATCAGAGGGAGGTTCACTCAAATATAGACCTAACTGTCTGTGTAGATCTCCAAGGCAATTAACTGTAAGCCAGAATGGGTTCAAGTTAAAATAAGAAGGAACTGGGATCCATGAAACTTCCTATCTGTAGGAAAGAAAACTTTGGCATATGGAAAGAGAGGGTTAGATTGTTCATGGAAGCATCTGATTCAAGAATCTACATCATAATTCTAGAAGGACCTTTCATTCCTATGAACATATCAGTTCTTGATGCAAATCTCAAAACTCCAAAGAGATATTCTAAAATGACTAAGGAAGAGATCATCCTAGCAACCTTAGACAAGAGAGCACAAAACATAATTGTGAGTGCCATAAATGATTCTACATTCCAGAATCTGGTACATTGCAAAATCTCCAAAGAGATGTGGGACACTTTAATTGTCTATATAGAGGGAACTGAAGCAGTAAGAGAGGATAGAAAGTCCATGCTAAATAAAGAATATGAGAGCTTTATACAAGCCAAGATAGATAACATAGCTGAATGTTACAAGAAATTTTTTAGAATTGTAAATGAGATAATGACCTATGGAATAGTCTTTAGCACATATGAACTGAATGACACGTTTCTCAGGTCACTAACCAAGGACTGAAATACAAAAATATGTGCCATCATAGAGGTGGCTAAGCTTGTTAATACACCTCCACCAACCTTGTTTGGAAAAATTTTATCTTATGAGATGCAGCTCACTGCCAGAAAGGACGAGGAGAAAAGCAATAGGTCTGAATACAAAGAAAAGTCAGTAGCCTTCAAGGCTGAAGCCACAAGAAAGGGTAGGAGAAAGTCTCCTTCTCCACCTAGGAGAATTGCTGAGGTTGAATCAGAAAATCCTGACATCAACACTTCAGACAGCCACAACTCTGATGAAGACTTTGCTGCCTTTACAAGGCAGTTTCAAAGGTTCATGAAGAAGAAGAAATGGAGAACAAAGCCATCTTCATCTCTCTCCAAGGATGAATATTACAAGAAGAAGAAAACTCCTAAGGATGATAGGTATGGCTCTAATCCTAGTAAACAATCTTCTTCTAAAATTGTTTGTTATTATTGCAACAGGCTAGGACATGTCAAAGCGGATTGTCCTGATAAAAGAAAGGAATCTAAGTACAAGAAGAAGCGTCAAAATAAGGGCAAGAAGGAGAGATCCCTTGTTTCTTAGAAGCAGAAGAGTTGGACTGACTCTTCATCATCAGAATCTGGAGAAGAGGATGAAGCAGAAGCCTATATTGGATTGTTCACTACAGAAGAGGATTATGTAGAAACTGAATTCCTGCAAATGCTGGATTCTATAAATGGGAGTGAAGATCATTATTGTAGAGGGCTGATGGCTTTGACTGAGGAAGATCAGTGTTAGGATCAGCCAAGTGCCAGTAAGGTATACAATCCATCATCAGTCTCTGATTATTATACTGGATCAGAACCAGAAGCATCAACATCAAGAGATGAGGATGGTTATGAATCTGAAGGGGATGTCCATCAACTAATTGATGAGTATGGTGGTCTGTTGCAAGCTCTTAAGAAAAGCAGAATCCTTGTCAAAAAGCAGGCTGAGGAAATTGCATCTCTTAAATTGGCTGCATCAGATTAAGCAAAAGTGCTGGATTTGAAGCTGAGTGAAGTTGTCAAACTGAAAAACATAACTATTATTTAGATGGGTACAATTACCTTCAAAAATGATCACATCAAGATTCTGAAAGTCAGACTTCAAAGAGAGAAGGATCTTGTGGCTAAATTCTCAAAGCCAAAGTAAGCCTTACCCTTAATAGACAACTTTATCTCCCAAAAGGGTAAGATGGGATTAGGATTCAAGGAAAGAATTAGGGCAGCTAATTCCAAAAGAAAAGGCAAAGCCCCAGTTTAGCCACCAGCTTTCAAACTCCCTATTTCATTCAGAAAAGTGATGCAGCCTACTAACAGGTATGATCATGACATCACTAATGGTTACTGTATGGTAATCTGAATGTCAAGGGAGCAAATGCTAATAGTGCTGCCCTTGAGCAAACACACCAGGTTATTAAAGAATCCTTTGTGTTTGCTGCTCCAGCACCTGCACTTAAAAGGACTACTGACAGTAATATTATTAAGCCTGGACTTAAGAGAAGGTACAATAGATCTGAGTGCTGGTGTTGTGGCAAGGTGGGTCATTATGCCATTAATTGTTGGTACCATGCTAGTATTCTGAAAAAGGCCAGCTTACCTGTAAGAAAGGCTGCAGGTAAGCATGTCAAACAACAAGTTGACCTGGACCTAGGACCCAGTAACAATTGGGGTTCTAAAGATAGGTAATTTTATTTGATGCAGGTGAGTCCAAGTGGCCATACTCCTATATGGTACTTGGACAGTGGATGTTCCACACACATGACTGGAACAAGAAGGGTGTTGAAGGATTACTCTCCTACAGAAAATGGACCCAAAGTGATCTTTGGTGGATCTGAAAAGGGAGTCATCAAAGAGTTTGGTAATGTTTCCAATAACTCTATTACTATCACCCAAGTTGCTTATGTGAAAGGTCTAAAACATAACCTAATTAGCATAAGCCAACTAAGTGATCTTGGTTATGACACTTCTTTCCTCAAGAGTGTGTGCCAAATAAGAAGGTCAAGTGATCAAGAGATCATTCTGACAGGCACTAGGAAAGGAAATGTCTACTGTCTTAACTTTGATTGTGAGAATAAGATCTCTCCTATTTGTCTAGTTGCAGATGAGAAAGCATCTCATTGTGTCCAATGGCACAAGAGGCTAGCTCACCTGAACTATAAGTCAATTGGCCAACTCTTTAGTATGGAGTTAGTGAGGAATGCTCCTCAGGTCAAGTGCATTAAAGATGGTGTATGTTCAGCTTGCCAAAAGGGCAAATAGACTAGGACCTCTTTCCATGGACATGATACCAAAGACTCTGTGAGATGTCTTTACCTCCTACATATGGATTTATTTGGTCCTATGTCAGTTCATTGTTTAGGTAGGAAAGCTTATACATTTGTAATTATGGATGACTATTCTAGATTTATATGGGTTTTCTTCTTGAGGCAGAAATATGAAACCCCAACTATCTTCCAGAAATTTGTTAGGCAAATTCAGAATGATCTTAACAATTCAGTGGTCAAAATCAGAAGTGACCATGAGAATGAATTTCAGTCTGAATGCATGACAAAGTTCTGTGAATAAATTAGGATTCATCAGGAGTTCTCCTCACCTAGAACTCCCTAGCAAAATGGGGTTGATGAAAGAAAGAATAGGACTCTTATTGAGGCAAGTAGAACACTACTAAGTGACACTTCTTTCCCAGAATATTTCTGGGTTGAGGCAGTAAATACTGAATGTCATGTTCTCAATAGAGCATCCATCAATAAAAGACACAAGAAGACACCCTATGAGATTATTAAAGGCAGAAAACCAAACATATCCTACTTTAGAATCTTTGGTAACAAGTGTTATGTTCTAAATAATGGCAAGCACTATCAAACTAAGTTTGCTGCCAAATCCCTAGAAGGGATATTTGTTGGGTACAACAATAATAGTAGAGCTTACAGGATCTACAACTTGACTACATAAGTTGTAGAAGAATCTGTCCATATAGTCTTTGATGAGTCTAAGCTAATTAACTGTGAGTTGTCTATCACTTCTATTATTCCTACAGGTTCGAAAGAAAAGTTGGACAAGCTAACAATTAGTGAAGACCAACCTGCAAGACAGGATGAAGAAAATGATGGATGTTGTACAGGGGGAGTACAAGTCTCACTAGATGGAGATGAAGACAATGAAGTACATCTATATGAGGAAAATGAAGAAGACCAAGAGGTGGACAAATTTCCTCCAGTAAGAAGACATTTGAAGGATCATCCAGCACACCAAATCATTGGTGATGTAAGACATGGAGTTTTGGCCAGAAGCAAGAGAATGAACACAGTTCTATGTTCAAGCTTCCTGTCCCAGATGGAACCTAAGAAGTTTGAAGAGGCTATACACGACACAAATTGGATTGATGCCATGCAGGAAAAGTTGAATAAATTCAGAAAATGTAAAGTCTGGGAGTTGGTTCCTAAACCAAAGAACCACAATGTTATAGGAACTAAGTGGATCTACAGGAACAAGTTAGATGAAAATGACACTATAATAAGAACAAAGCTAGACTGGTAACAAAGGGCTACAGACAGGAAGAAGGGATAGACTTTGATCAGACATTTGCCCCAGTGGCAAGGTTGGAAGCAATAAGACTATTCCTTGCTTATGCAGCTTATCAAGGATTCAAAGTATTTCAAATGGATGTAAAGTTAGTATTTTTGAATGGTGACTTAAAAGAGGAAGTTTATGTTGAACAACCTTCAGGTTTTGTAGATTCTCTTAATCCCAACTATGTATATAGGCTTAAGAAAGCTCTATATGGATTGAAAAATGCCCCTAGGGCTTGGTATGAAATACTGTCTGCTTTCCTTATTGAGAATAAATTCTCAAGAGGGAAAATAGATAAGACTCTATTCTTTAGGGAATCAAAAGGTAAGATCATCCAAGTCCAGATATATTTTGATGACATTATCTTTGGTTCTACTGAAAACAACCTTTATAGTAAGTTTGTCAAACTTATGCAAGGGAAGTTTGAGATGAGCAATATGGGTGAGCTGAAATTCTTCTTGGGACTCCAAGTTAGACAGACTGATGATGGATTTTCCATTTCTCAGTCTAAGTTCACCAAGGAGTTAATTAAGAAATTTGGCATGGAGTCAGCCTCCACCATGAAAACTCCAATGGGGACAAGTATGCCTATAGGCAAAGATGAGGCAGAAAAACCTGTTGATGAGTCTTTGTATAGAGGGATAATTGGCTCCCTACTTTACTTGACTGCTAGTAGACCTGACATCTTGTATGCCACATGTGTCTATGCAAGGTACCAAGCTTGCCCTAAGGAATCTCATTATTCTACTGTCAAGATAATTTTGAGATATCTTAAGGGCACACCTAATCTAGGTCTTTGGTACCCTAAGAATAAAGATTTCTTACTAACAGGTTTTTTCAGATGCATACTTTGCAGGCTGTAAAGAAGACAGGAAAAGCACCATAGGAACATGTAAGTTCCTAGGTGGAAGGTTGGTGTCATAGAGCAGCAAAAAGAAAACAAGTGTAGCTATTTCCACTACTAAATCAGAGCATATAGCTGCAGGCAGTTGTTGTGCTCAGTTGTTGTGGATACAACATCAACTTGAAGACTATGACATTAAGGTAAGTAGAATTCCATTATATTGTGATTCTACTAGTGTTATATCTATTGCTAGAAATCCTGTTTCACATAGCAGAACTAAGCATATAGAAATCAAGTTGCACTTCATCAGAGAACATGTTGAAAAAGAAGACATATGTCTAGAATTTGTCAACACTAACAATCAAATTGCTGATATATTTACAAAACCTCTGGATGAAAGTAAATTCAATTATTTTAAAATTGAATTAGGTATGTTGAACCTAGAATGAGATGATAGGTCAACCTAAAATTTCTCAATAAATTTGGCTAAGTTAGATAGTTTGTGTCGACACACGCCAATTGTGTCGACACTATCAGCAAATTGCGTCGACACCACTCTGTCGAGACCATGTACTAGTATATTTTGTGTCGACACACAAAAATCATTGTCGACACATAAACATATCAACACCCTCAATACTCTGTCAAGACTTAAGTAGTTTATGTCGACACAGGCAAAAATATGAGAACACATAGACATGACGACACCTACAAAGCTCTGTCGAGACCTAGGTCGTCTATGTCGACACATGTAAAATTTTGTCAACTAGTAAAATCCCTAGTCAGGTGCGTCTTTTAACCTTCATTTTATAAGTATACTATAAATAGGAGAAGACAAAATCTGGCCGACTGTGCTTTCAAAACTCTCGACTCTAGACTTTGTGTTGACAAGAAATTTTCCTGTCGACTCTCTTCTCTCTCTTTCACCAATGGCGCCATAATAGGAAGACAGGATCAATGAGGGATATGAACTAGTACGCAAGGCATTCAAGACTGCCTCTCCAAAAATCAAGGGCGTGATTACCCTAATCACAGAAAATGGATTGGAATACTTGGTCTCCGAACCTTCAAAGATATGGAAGAAGGAAGTTCTTGAATTTTACACTTCTGCAACAATGGATTCTCAAGGAAAGAAGATAAAGTCCTCTGTTAATGGTACCACAGTGAAACTCTCAATGAAGACTATAAGAAAGTCACTTCAACTTCCCAAAATTAAAGAAGATTATGATTTCGCATCATTCATGACAAGGGATTTACTTGCTCTCTGGGAAGGTTTTATGCTAGGTTGTATGTTAGATATTTTAAAGTATAATAGTATTATTTTTATTTCCTCATGCATGACATCTTTTGAAGCTAAAGTCACTATATCTCATTGAATGTACAAACTAATGTTTATACCTATACTAAATCTAGAGTCATGCATAATATGAGTTGTCCTATGGGGATGTTTTTGCTCATGTAGGATGTTAACCATTGTAAACAAACTATGTTTGTAGTGTAAACTTATATTTTCAGTCGTGGACTAGTTGATCCACTAAACCGAGGGATACAGTCATCAAAATTAACTTGAAACATGTTTTTCTCACATCATAACTTAGTATTTTCATAATTTGTGTTAGGATTGGAGTTTGCCTGAACGTCTGAAATTATCTCATGCTCGGCGTGGCATTACAACACGTGTTTTTTCTTACTCTAATATACATTTAAATTCAAAGAAAATGCGGGTTGTGATAGTTGGTATCAGAGTGATAGGTTGTTTGCCAATTGGTCGAGCAACCATCTCAGGATAATTTTAGTTGTCTTGTTCCATTACATACACACACTGATGTGTCATCGATATGTCTTGGATAAAGCCCGAACACTACACACATAAGCATGACAATAAGTATATGCGGCATATTATGTAGTATGAGATGCATAATATGTGTTTGTATATGGATCCTCATAGGAGACAACATGTGACTGTTATCTAGTATGTGATGCATAACAATCATCACATGAATGCACAGTAGATTTTTCTTTTTGTTGCATGCGATATTATGTAATATGGGATGCATAATATTTCATGCGTACGCCACTCATAACATGCACTAAGGCCTTTAGTAGATTGCATAGCATAACATGCATGACATAGCATTGTATTAGCACACATGCCAAGCTAAAGATTTACATGATGATATATGTACATACATGGTTTAAGTCAAAAAAGGAATAAGAATTCATGCATTCATAGTCTATGTACATGATTCAATTGGAGGATGGTATATCATCCTAAGTTTAAGCATGACATCATTAATGAAATTCCCAGAGAAAGTTAGCAGCTTAAGCAAGTATTTGTACATTTATTGTCTGAAATAAGTTATGTAGTTCTAGCGGTAAGCTAGGTTTTGATTAGTTTCTTATTGTGTTATTAGAATGTCGTCGAAGCGTCTTACGACAAGGTTGACTCCCCAGTCTGAGGGCGAGTCATCTGGGGCGTAGAGTGAGGTAGTGATCGAAGGACTGCGATAGAGAAATGAGGCTCTTTCCAGGCAAATGTTGGAGACACAGTCACAGATTCAGGCTTTGTTGTCTGTTGTTTCCGGGCAACCAATTAGAGTGCAATACCCTGCTGTGGGTCAGGCTATTCTTGTTCCTCTGCTCCTTTGGTGCCTCTAGTTTTATTGCCACTAGAGATGAACTTTATCTCTTATTTCCAGCGATTAGGACCTCCTACCTATAATGGTAGAGCGGATTTCATGGCCTTAGATGACTGGATTATAGCGATTAAGGAGATGTTCACATACTCAGGGATTTCTACTGACCAGAGACTGATGGTCACTGCTTACCAGCTGAAGGGTCTAGCAAAGAGCTGGTGGTTAAGAGAAAAGGAGAACCTGAAGGACGGATGTTTGTGGGAAGCCTTCAAGGAGTTATTGTTGAGGAAGTTTCTGTCGTCGGTCGAGCAAGACCGCTTGATGAATAATTTTCTTTATTTGAAGCAAAGGCAACTCATGGTTAGTGAGTACGAGGTGGAGTTTAGTAATTGAGCCAGTTTGCCCCGGATCTAGTATCCTCGGAATCTAGAAGAGTTAAGTGCTTTCTAGGTGGTCTGAGGAATGACATCCAGCAGCTGGCCAGTTCTTATAGATCTGGAACTTAAGCTGAACTTGTAGAAATCACCTTAAAGGTCGAAGCAATCGACAATGCGAAGAATTGAGGCCAACGGATGAGGAAAGATAAGAGGAAGTCTGATGAGGGTAAGAACTCTAAGGAATCTTGTCCTGCTTCAAGGAAAAGAAGCAAGGAGGTGTGCAGTTTCTGTGGCTAGTCGGGCCACCCGTTTGAGAAATGTTTCAAGAGGCTGGGAGCTCAGAAGGAGGAGCAGGTACACGCAGTTCAGGGCGCTCCCAAAGGATAACATGTTTGTCTTTGTGCAAACAAAAGGAGAATGATGCTGCCCATTATTGGTATAAGGACAAAGTCTGCTTCCAGTATGGACAGAAAGAGCATGTTAAGTCAAAGTGCCCGCAGTCTCAGCCAATACTGCAGCCAATTCCACTTCAGTCTTTGTCGCCACCGCAACATTTGGACAAAGGTAAGGGCAAGTTAAACGTGGTGACCATGGAGGAAGTGTAGATGTCCACCCAGGTGAGCTCAGGTTATATCCTAACCTAGTTTGTTTTTAGCTCATAGATGTAGTTTCGATGTTGCTTGGTTAGTTATGAAGGTGATTTTATAGGGAAGTTTAAGGTAAAGAACCCTTGGGCATGCGTTCTTTTCAATTCGGGTGCTACCCACTCATTTGTAGCTAGGACCTTTGTAGAGAGCCATCATTTGATTCTTGACCAAGTTGGTGATTCTTTTCGTGTCAAGTTTCCCTCTGGTGATTCAGTGGTGTTGGACCGGGGTATCATGGGTTATACGATTCTTTTGGGCGACTTCATAGCTATTGTTGATTTGAAGGTGATAGACCTAGAAGACTTCGATGTGATTTTGCGCATGGACTGGTTGCCCAGATATGATGCAATTATCCAATGCAAGGTCAAGCGTTTGTACTTCAAGATGTACGATGGTCAACCCAGGAGTGTTTATGGTTAGCCGTGCCAGGATTCCCCAATTATGTCTACGGTATGTGCTCGGAAGCTTTTAGATTCCGGTTGTTTTGCTTACTTGGTTTCCGTTTTGGGAGCCGTTAGTGGTTTGCTGCATGTCGAGGTGGTGGTGCATGAGTTTTCGGATGTTTTCCCTGATAGTCTTCCTGGTCTTCCACCTTAGAGAGATGTTGAGTTCTTTATAGATCTTGAGTCGAGTACTCGTCCTATTGCTAAGGCGTCGTACCTTATGCCCCTCGTGAGCTGGATGAGTTGCGTACCCAGCTGGATGAGTTGTTGCAAAATGGATTTATTAGACCAAGTTCTTCGCCATGGGGTGCCCCTGTGTTTTTTGTGAAGAAAAAAGATGGGTCCATGAGGTTGTGCATAGATTATAGGGAATTAAACAAGGTAACTATGAAGAACATGTATCCTTTGTCGCAAATTGATGACTTATTTGTCCAATTATGTGGTAGTGCGGTGTTTTCGAAGATTGACCTCCATTCAGGATACCATCAGTTGAGGATTCGTGAGAGGGATATTCCACAGACCGCTTTCCGTTCTCGGCATGGATATTTTGAGTTCTTGGTGATATCCTTTGGTTTGACAAATGTACCCTCTGCCTTCATGGACATGATGAACAAAGTGTTCAAAGATTTTTTAGACCGTTTTGTGGTCGTGTTTATAGATGATGTTTTTTTTTATTCTCGGAGTGATGAGGAGCATGCCCAGCACTTGCGGCTAGTTTTGTCTGCTTTGAGGGAGCAAAAGTTATTTGCCAAGTTAAGAAAGTGTGAGTTTTGGCTTCCTCAAGTTTCCTTCTTGGGTCATATAGTTAGTAAAGATGGAATTTTTGTTGACCCAGAGAAGATTTCTATCATGATGGATTGGAACAGACCTACCACACCCAAAGAGATAAGGAGTTTCCTAGGGTTGGCAGGGTATTATAGGAGGTTTGTGGAAGGATTTTCTACGATATCTGTGTCGCTGACTAAGCTTACGCAGAAAAACACAACGTTCATTTGGAGCGATAGGTGCGACGAAGCTTTTCAGGAGTTGAAAAAGAGATTATGTACTACTCCAGTTCTGACTGTGCCTACCGAAGGAGTGGAATATGCAGTTTACGTAGATGCATCGCATGTTGGACTTGGTTGCATATTGATGCAAGAAGTAAAAGTGAAGGTGTATGGTCGAGACGGTTAAAGATTCATGAAAGAAATTACCCTACTCATGATTTAGAGTTTGCTGCAGTCATTTATGCCTTGAAGTTATGGAGACATCTGTTGTATGGCGCGTTGTGCAAAATTTACACAGATCATAAGAGCTTGAAATATGTCTTCACTCAGAAGGAGTTTAATTTGTGCTAGTGGAGATGGTTAGAATATGTCGCAGAATATGATGTTGAGATCCAATACCATCTGGGAAAAGCTAATGTGGTAGCCAACGCCTTGAGTAGAAAGACCGCGCGAATCGTTGGACTTTCAGTGGAATCCTTGTTAGAAGAGTTTTTGTTAATGGGTATCTTGGTTTGAAGTAACCACCCATCGAGCAGTTTGGATGCAGCAGAACCCTCATGGATTATGCTTACATGGCTACATCAAAAGGATGATCCTAATTTGCTGCACCTCTATAATTGAACTGAGAAAGGAGAACTACCTAACTTTTTTATTGATGATGGTGCAGGTACTTTGAGGTAGCGCGGTAGATATTGTATCCTTGCTTTTGAGGATATTCGAGTTAAGCTGTGCAATGAGGCGCATGGATCCAGTGTTGCCTACCACCCTGGTTCTACGAAGATGTATAGAGATTTGAAGCAGATCGTTTGGTGGTATGGTATGAAGAAGTATATTTCCAAGTACATGTCTGAGTGCTTCACATGTAAGCGAGTTAATGTCGATCATGGAAGGCCTAGTGGCAAGTTGATGCCGTTAGAGATTCCAAGTTGGAAGTGGGAGAGTATTTCCATGTACTTCATTACTGGTTTGCCGAGATCTCCCAAGGGACATGATTTTGTATGG
The DNA here is from genome assembly GCA_039513925.1 of Platanthera zijinensis. Lineage (NCBI taxonomy): Eukaryota > Viridiplantae > Streptophyta > Magnoliopsida > Asparagales > Orchidaceae > Platanthera > Platanthera zijinensis. The sequence continues at coordinate 15,970,599 of CM077083.1, forward strand.
GTTATAGTAGATAGACTGACAAAGTGTGCTCACTTCATGCCGTTCAGGATTTATTACTCCATGAAGAAGATAACAGAGTTATACTTGGATGAGGTTATCAGGTTAAATGGAGTACCTGTTAGTATTGTGTTGGGTCGAGACTCCAGGTTTACATCTTGTTTTTGGAAAAGCTTACAGGAAGGATTGGGTGCCGATCTAAGTTATTCCAATGCTTATCATCTGCAGACTAATGGTCAAACAGAAAGAATTAATAAGATTTTTGAATACATGATAAGATGTTACATCTTCGACCATGGAGGAGCATGGGATGAGCGTTGGAGGCTGATGGAATTTGTTTATAATAACAGTTATCAAGAGAGCTTGCAGATGGCCCCGTTTGAGGCTTTATATGGGAGACGTTGTAGAACTCCCTTGTTTTGTTCTGAAAGCTTTAGAAGAGATGAATACTTCTGTAACGCATATTAGAGAAAAACTTCATATAGCTCAGGAGCGTTATGAAAAGAATGTTAATCGGCGAAGGTATTATTTGGAATTTACCGTTAGGGACATGGTGTTTCTTAAAGTTTCCCCGATGTCTGGTGTCAAAAGGTTTGATAAGAACCATAAGTTGGATCCTAGGTATGTGGGACCCTTCTAGATTATTGAACGTATTGGAATATCAGCTTATAGGATGGATTTGCCCGCAAGTTTTCCTGGTGTGCATGATATGTTTCCCATAAGCTAGTTGTGGAAATGTGTGCTTAGCGACCGACGAGTTCTTGATTTTGTGCCCCAGTTGGAGCCTAACCTTTCTTATGTTCAGATGACTGTTCGTATTCTGGATACTCAAGATCGAGTGTTGCGGAGGAATACCATACCAATGGTTAAAGTTTTGTGGCGGAACTAAGACGTGGAAAGCGCGACTTGGCAGTTGGAGTCAGCTCTGAGGGAGGCTCATCCTCATCTGTTCTCCTAGTTTCTTTCGGTATGTATTTCCATTCTATAATATTGTATTATTTTCATTCTATAGTGGAATCTTTTGTGAGTAAAGTTTTGAGACGAAACTTTCTTTTAGGAGGGGTGGTTGTAATGCCCCAGATTTTTCAAGGATTATTTAGAATCCCTTTAGTGACGTATTTTGATGTCAGGGTGTTACGTTGACACGTAGTTGGTGGGTACCGCTGTCGGAGCGTGGCGTTTGCTCCTTGGTATCCGAGGTTTTTGTTTGGGAGTATTAGCTTGGCTAATTTCTCCTATGATTTGGTATTCCTCTGCGAGTCGGGGTTTGTTTTGGAACACAGCGGAGCCTTTTTGGGATATTTGATGTTTTGACTTCAGGGAGTGTTTACCCAAGTTTAGTGTGTTGGATTTCGATTTCGAATTCATCGTTGGATTCGTAGCGTCTATATTTAGCTACAGTGTGATTTTCGAAGAAATCCGAGTTAGTGCGAGTTTTGGTCATTTGGACGTTTTAATTATAATAATATAATATTTTATTTATCCCCTATAAATAGCCTTGCGATAAGACGGAAACCATATTCATCGTCTTTCCCAAAACCGTCAGACTGAGTTGCGGAAGAACGAAAGCGGTGGTTCTTGCATAGCCTTCAGCCGTCGATTGTAGGAGCTCTGGTGCACGAAATCATCGTCGGAGAGTAGATCCGAATAGCTCTCACTTAGATCTACGTTTGTGCGGTGAGTTTTTCCCATTTCTTGAAATTTTGGGAATTAAAAAATTGGTCTTGACCCTCTTCCGTCCTGAAAAGTTTCAGGAATTGATGCTTAGGTGTTCTTGCGACCAGATCCGTGAGGAGCTGTTGTGCGGCCAGATTTCGGCAAGATCGAGGCAAGTGGTGATTTCTTCCCCTTGCCAAGCTTTCTTTTCCTTGTGTTCTTTATTATTTTCCTTCCCTCGGGATTTAGGAGTAGGGTAAAGTTCGGTCAAGATCTACCTGCTGCATAGGGTAGAATTTCCAGTGAAGTGTATACTCGTCATATTTGATTGTTAGTCTAAGTGTATATCCGTTAATTATATGCTAGTTAGTCCTAGTTTAATTCGCCACATATGGTAGTGAGTGGAATTTGTCAGATTTGACAGTTAGCTTAAGTTAATTTCATCTTATTTGACTGTTAGTCAAGGTAACCCATCGAGTATAGGTTGATAAGTAAATTCGTCTTATTTGACTATTAGTCAAGGTAACCCATCGAGTATAGGCTGATAAGTAAATTCCTCTTATTTGACTGTTAGTCAAGGTAACCCGTCAAGTATTAGGCATTGAGTTTGTCGAGTATAAGACTTGGCGTTGAGTGTTGTTGTATTCGTCGAGTATTAGGCGTTGAGTTCATGGAGTATAAGACTTGGCATTGAGTGTTGTTGTATTCGTCGAGTATTAGGCGTTGAGTTCGTAGAGTATAAGACTTGGCATTGAGTGTTGTTGTATTCGTCGATTATTAGGAGTTGAGTCAACGAATATCAGGCATGGAGTTGAGTGAAGTTCACTTGACGTTGAGTTATGTTTTAGACCAAGTTAAATTCGTCGAGTACTCTCGACAAATTCGTCGAGTAACACCAGTTTAGCATTGAGTGCGCTGAATGCACTCAACGCGGCGTTGATTGGAATTGCGTTGACTGTAGTCTGGCTGTTGAGTAATTCTGAGACTAAGCTAAAAGCGTTGAGTGGACTCAACGCGACGTTAGGTGGACTCAATGCGACGTTGAGTGAAGGTAATTTCGCTGAGTAATCTGGTTGGCGTTGAGTGCGTTGAATGCACTCAAAGCGACGTCGAGTGTACTCGATTTTTTTCTCGTGGACTTAGAATTTTTGTTCGGATTAAGCTGAATTCGTCAAGTATGACTTAGAATGGCTATCACTTGTGAATTTTCTTCCTTTATATCAAGGAGAGTTTTTGTATCCTGGTTGAGGTTATAGGTGTTTATGGATGTTATGTGTGGCCCTTGGTTGGTAATGGATAAAGGACCCCCAACCCAGTGCCAAATTATGAATCATTACACTGTTGGGCTTGTTTTTGGTTTGTCTATTGAGTTGAACAATGTTGTCACCATTATAGTACCTTGTTTATATATTTTTTGATTGCTGGTTGAGTTGGACAATGTTGCCACCACCCTAGTGTCTTGTTGAGACAAATTGACTGTCGGGTTGTGTTGGACAATGTTGCCACCACCATAGTACCTTCTTAGAATATGTTGGGTCTGTAAGTTTGGATTGAACAATGTGGCCACCAACTCAGGATCATTTCTTACTTGTGTTAATGATTCATATGAGTAGATTTATTAAGTATCTTCCCTCTTATCGTACAGATATATGTTATTCTGCTTACTTTGGTAGATATTCTTGAAGCATGGCTACGTTTCGTACTTAGTGCAACTTTCTTACTTTTGAACTCAATAATTAAATCTTTTACCATTGTCATATGATTAATTGCTGAGATTTGACAGCTTCCTTATGTTCGGGTTGGTAACCCTTTATTTCTTTTTGGTTCATTATTAACCTTTTGATCTTTTATCTCCACTTGTATTTTCATTCTTGCTGAGGGTTCTTTCGTTGAATGCCTCAAGTTTGGAGAAGTAGCCGGTTGAGCGGCTAGGGTTTATTTTTGGTTGGTACTCTACAGCTATCCTTTCCTCACCGATTGTGAGGTAGTTGTTATTTGTTTTCTTTTAGTTCAGACATACATACCTTTTAGTGGGTTCGTGTCAGGTTATTGACGCCCACTAGATTTTTTTAATGTTAAGTACTTACTAACTCCTAAGCCTTTTCCTATGATATTTGGATTTAATTGCTCTCTGGGATTATTTTATGCTATGTTGCATGTTAGATATTTTAAAGTATAAAAGTATTACCTCTATTACCCCATGCATGACATCTTTTGAAGCTAAAGTCACTATATCTTATTGAACGTACAAACTAATTTATATACTTATACTAAATCTAGAGTCATGCATAACATGAGTTGTCCTATGGGGACATTTATGCTCATGTAGGATGTTAACCATTGTAAACAAACTATTTCTACAACGTATACTTATATTTTTAATCGTGGACTAGTTGATCCACTGAGCCGAGAGATACGACCATCAAAACTTAACTGGAAACAGTGTTTTTCTCACATCATAACTTGGTATTTTCATAAACTGTGTTAGGATTGGAGTTTTCCTAAACTTCTGCAGTTATTCCCTGCACAGCATGGCATCACGACGCGTGTTTTCTCTTACTCTGATATACAATTAAATTTGGAGAAAATGCGGGTTGTGATAAATAAGGGATTTTCTATCATCCCTAACTTCTTCAGTTCCCTCCATATAGACAATCAATGTGTCCCATATTTCCTTGGAGGTCTTGTAATGGACAAGATTCTAGAAAGTAGAATCATCAATGGCACTCACAATGATGTTTTGTGCTCTCTTGTCCATATATGCTAATATGACCTCATCCTTGGTCATCTCAGAATATTTATTAGGTGTCTGGATAGTGACATCCAAAACTGAAACCTTCATGGGGATGAAAGGTCCCTCTTGAACAGTAATGAAAATCTTGAGGTCAAATGCTTCCATGAACAGCCTGACCCTTTCTTTCCAAATGCCAAAATTTTCTTTCCTGCAAATTGGGAGCTTCATAGAACCCAACTCCTTATGGTTCTCTCCTAAATCCATAAGGAATATCAGTAACTACTCCTGGAGATCAGCTCGGACTGTTAAGTCCTTTTTGATTAACCTTCCTCTGATACAACTTGAAAGTCTTTAGATTCAAGAGTAGTTAAACACCTAGAGGGGGGTGAATAGATTTTTCTTGCTTTTTGTGTTTTCTTTTGACTTTGGTGAGTTGTGATTTGTTTTGCTTTGCTTACAAGAACTCATAATCAGCATATAAATGGTTTATAGTGGTTCCCCAGAGTATGGGTACATCCATTGTCCCCCATATATTTCTAACAGTTTGTTAGACAATGCCAACTTCTCCAACTTGGCTCCAAGAGCTTACAACACAAACCACTCAAGGGTCCTACACTCAGAGAAATTTTCTCCTACAACTCAGGCACACAGGCTCTACCTCAGACTTTAACTTAAATTCCTGCACTCAGGCTTGAAGGAAAGCCCTACACTCAGAGAATAAATCTCATACAGCTCAGGCACTTAGCCCTACCTCAATTCCACACAAGGATCCTACCACTCAGATTCCTAATTGGAATCCTATAACTCAGGCCCAAGGGCCCTATAGCTCAGATATATAGAGAGATCCTACCGCAGCCTTTATAGATCAGGCTTACACTCAGATCAGTAATGATCCTATAAATGAAAGGGTGGTTGGTGTTATTGAATGACTGCAGAGAAACAATCTCTGAGTCTGCCTTTTCCTAAACTTAAATGATTCAGTTCTTTCTTCTTCACAGCTCCAGGATTGGATCTTCAGGATTAGTTTTGCTTGAGCTGTGAAGTCACTACAGCTAGGGCTTGCTTTGTTCCTTCTTCTACCTCAAAGTTAAAGCTCTCTAAACTTGCCATTGAAGTTTTGTAGATCAACAACTAACTTTTTTTGTACTTTTAGATTAACAGAATGAACAACTTCTTCAAGCTCTGCAATAAGGTCGAGAGGAAGAAGATGAAGTTTTATATACAAAAAGTTTATTATCCAAAAGTTAATTTCTTCTTCCTTGATCTCTTGCTTTTCTATCCCGCCGTCCAACGGCTCTTTGGACAATGAAACCACCAGGTGTTGTAAGTTGCAACATGTCCTTTGCATTAAATGCATTACAGCAGGCAAGAAGTGCCATTTGTCATCTACTATTCAGTTCCCACATCATTTTGAATTACTGCTGACGTCATCATGACACAACTCCTTTGGACTCAGCCAAATTCACAATTCTGCATAGGCATTGAGTGAATCCTTGTCACTCCACGCCAAAAAACTTAGGCAGATTTATCCATCTTTAGGCATTGAGTGATCAGTCATTACTCAACGGATATTGACTTTTGCAGTCTAATTGAGTAGGCGTTGAGTGAGCCTTCATCACTCAACACATCTAGACTTGGCTTATTTTCTCTGTATGAAGGCGTTGAGTGAGTTGGCTTCACTCAACGCTTTCTGCTTTTACATGTTTTGTTGAAGAGGCATTGAGTGAACTACCTTCACTCAATGCTTCTGTCCTTAAACATATTTCCTGTTGAATAGGCATTTAGTAAGTTGACTTCACTCAACGCTTCTGTCCTTAGACAGAATTCTGTATCAACCAATACTCCAGCTCTGACTGAACTATGTTCTGTCAATGCTTTTTCTACATGGAGTTGAGAGAACTGCCTTCACTCAATGCTTCTGGACTTAGCCAGATTTCTTGGCAAATCCTTTTGCGGCTTTGACTTCTTGAGCTTTACTCAACGCTTCTGGCTTTAGGCATTGAGTGCACTGTCTTCACTCAACGCTTCTGGACTTGACCAGATTTTTGCCTTGCCAATGCTGAGGCTTAGACTGTTTAGTATTTACTCAACACTTAAGGCCATCTGGCATTGAGTGAACTGCCTTTGCTCAACGCATATGTAATTTGACAAATTTCAGCCTTGTAAGCATCATGTCCTTTATCCTCTTGTCATTATCACTTGGATTACCTATCTAATCAAAGTAACAAAGAGGCACCTGCATACATAGAACTTATAGCATGCATTAGATACAAGCATGTGTATATCATTGTCCTGTAGGCCTTCTTCAAATCAGGGACATTGAGATCAATAGACCCAACAGGAGTTCATCCTGATCCTTTAAGGTCGGCAACTGAGTGTTCTTATCCTCATTTTCACTTGGAGATTCTCTTTATAAAGAAGAGAGAAGGGATGGATAAGGAGGAGGAAGAGATTTTTTCTGTCATTAACGGAGCTTCGAAGTTCCGAATTGCGAACCGTTTTCAGATCTACGAAGAGCAACATGTTGCTCTTCTTTCCAGCCAATTAGATTTTTGATGCATGGCCCCAAACTGATCGTCAAAGGTAATGATCCTTCTTATCGGTGTTAGGACATGCTTGTCCTATTTTATGTTTATAGTTTGCATATGGAAGTTCCTCTTTTGCTAGTTCGTAAAAGGCTAGACTTCCTCCGGGTCGATTGAGTCCGCCCCGACATGTATTACATATAGAAATCTGCTTGGTTTGTGGATTTAGGCATACTGTGTGAAGCCCATCTGCGACATGTTGGTCCTGATTAGTGATACTTGATTATGTGCCGGAAAATGAATCTGAGAAATGCTTGCTTGCATTATGAGAGGTTGTCTTAAGAGAGCTCGTGAGCTGTTGGGATAATCTCCATTTTGTTTTGGTGGCAGAATGCAAACTTATCCATATATCCGTAGTGGAGAGCTTTGGGCCCTCCTATGATGATCGTGATCGTGAAGCCTTTGTACTCTCAAGTGGATTAGGTGTATAGCATGTTAGTGGTTACACACTGAAAGGCCTTTTGTGCCAAGCTTGTTGTGAGATAATATAGGTTATAATATTGACGGGCCGAGGTGAATCTGTACCCACATCGTGCTAGTTGTTCGCGATGATTGAGTCGGGCAATGATGATCCAAACTTGTTCCATGCTACGTGGTTAAGGGGTCACTCCTCGGTGCACCAGTTGATCTTGGAGAAGTTTGGGAAGCATAATATTTTGGTGGTCGGTAGAAGTTCAAATTCTATCTAAGTTTTTAACGCTGAGGATGGTGGTAAAAATCAGGGAGTACATCAAAAGCATATCGCAAGAGAACGAAATGTTTGATCATGCGTGCCAACTTTTTTGGTGATTGTGCATATATTGATTGAGTTGGGCTTGTTTGTAGCTGCACTTTTCATTTAATATATATGATGTTGTATAGCTTGCTTGAAGGGAAGAGGCACTGTTGCCCTTGGGATGGGGTGGGGTCATTACACCATCATGATCAACTAAAGTTGACTGCTATTTTATTTCCCATGTATATGTAGATTGTATAGGTACAAATGTTGGTTAGCTGAGAGGGAAATAGCAGGCAAGAAGCCCTATGTTGTGCTAATCCTCAAAGGTTAATGTGTGTTTTATAGTTATCATGTATTACCGGTCTGCGTGCCGATGTATATAAATCATTTAGTTATATTTGGACACATGCAGTGGCGGATCCAAAATATTAATATGGGGGGTGCACAAATTGATAATGGGTGTTCACAATTTTTTTTGAATGTGTCACTGGGTTCTAAAAATGTTAACATGAGTGGTAAGTCATCAACTTCCTTCAAAAAAATTTTTTGAACGTCTCCATCTTATCGGAGCTATTTTCCCTCATCTGACCACTATTTTTGACGTATAAGTAGTCAAAATTCATTATCTCGACGAGATGAATCCAAATACACTAAATATTTCGAAAAATAATATGGGGGGCAGTATCCCTCGGGCCCCCTCTAGATCCTCCCCTGGACACATGTAAGGCCTTAAGGCCAAGATAATATTTATGTGTACATTCCTAATGTTGTAGTGGACATTCTAGTGAATAAATAATATGTTTTTGCTAGTTTGTATCTCTGCGTTGTGTTGTTATCTTTTCCTAGTTGATTCTTATTTAGTAAATTTTTAGTATGTTCATTTAATATGTCGTGGGGTCCCAACTAGACCTACTATTATGTCCTTTGGGATGGACAGGGTGTTAAAATTTGGCATCAACTTCTAGTGTCAGAATACTATCACTCAAATTCGTGGGCGAATTCTTTTAATGGGTGGAGAGCATGCATGTGCATAACCTTAAAATGATTAAAGAACCTGTGAGTGTCTAATTAAGAAAGAAAATCACACATGTTTGTAGCATTGTTTGTGGAACCCAAGTGTTCCTTTGTTTGTTGTTTGCTATGTTGTAGTCACAAAATTATTTGTTACACAATTATAAGTGACTAGGAATGGTGCGGGGAAATCTCAACCCAGTCACTATGAAGAGAGTAGTGAACCTGCTGAGTTACTTACAACCCCTCCTTATGTTGGGACAATATGATTGGTTGTTGAAGACAAGTTTTCAATGTTCAATGCACACCATGAAGGCCTGTACAACCTCCTACCAATGGGGTGACCCCGATATCGGCCAGTGTAGTTGAGACGATTATTGTAAGACAAGTGCCAAAAGAGCCATTAACGGCGAAGTGAGCGTCAGATCAACAATTAAAGCACTTTCTCGGCTTCAATACTCCGACATTTGCAGGAACGAGATCCCTAACTGCAGCCAAAGATTGACACTCATGGATAAAGAGAACCTTAATAGCTACGGAGATGGAGGAAGGGCAGAAAGTTACCTTAGGAAATTTCCTATTGGATGTAGAACGAAGGCTTTGGTGAGATGAGATGGAGTTACATCGGTTTGCGGGCAAACAACTGAATTTTATATTGATAGAGGAGTTCTCGAGATAGTTTCTAGCAAGATATATCTCTTTTGCGCAATGCATTATGCTGGAGAATGAATTTCAAAGGATGACTAAAGGTCACCTCCCCTGTAATGACTGTATAATATGGGTCCGGCCGGGGCCCCACAACATATAGACGCCACAGCTTTAGCGTTAAAAGATGATATTTACTACCCAGCTCAAAACTTAGAATAAACTAACAGCGGAAATAGAAAACAGGACCAGAAGTTATCCACATACATATGAGTATCAAAACAGCCCTAAGGCCTTACAACGATAGAGAGTCCAAAACTCAAATGATAACACCAAATACAAACGTGCATAAGCACTCCTAGACTACCTCAGCATGCAAGACAGAAACATAGTGCATCAAACATACACTTTCACAAAACAGAGCTAGTACACAACTTGAAACACTTCATGAGTCTTAGGCCCTTTTAGTCGGCGAGCTAGCTCCTGCTTGCGATCCTTGCCCTGTAAAAATTTGGTGCTAAAGTGGGTCAACAAAGGCTGACCTCAACTGTGTAACTAACACATCTCCTCCCAGCCATCCCTAGCGGACCCCGGGGCACACCATCACCCTGCAGATCAGCACTTCGTATGCAATATACATAAACATGTAAAGCAGTAAAACAAGTTTGGATGTCTCATACAACAAACATGTTTCTACATTGAGCACAAGAAAAGGGGGCCTACAGTGCAGCATGAATGCAATCCTAGGTTTCACCCAAAGCACCCTAAGCGTATGAATCTTACACATCATCACGCATCATCAATCGGGTACTTTCAATTTCCCCATTGGCGTCAAGCCACAAACAAAAGGTGTAATGCAATTCCCCTAACGGCGTACAAGCCGCCACACGGAACTCTTGCCAAGGCCCCACCCACTCGTGGGTCTCAAACGTGGGCTTGCCTGCAAGCTCTGACTTCTCACGTCAGGATTCTGTCTCACACAAACCAATTCTAAGAACCCTTGCTGGACCCCACCCGCTCGTTGGCTTTATTGCCCAGGATTGTCCTAAGCTTGGCGTTCTCGTCAGTCTCACAAAAGGGGACTAGTCTTGCTGGGACACTCTCCCCACATGACTTGGACGTCACGGGATAGCCAGCCAACCACAGAGACAAAGCCTCACCTTAGCACATCACAATCCAAATCCTTTCCCACCCTAATCCATCATTCGAACGACAACGTTCCCGCGCACCAAGGAAATCATTTACCGCCAACATGGAGCTAACCTTGTCCTGTTCCGGTTACATGTACTCACTTGAAAAAGGGGAAAAACACATACATCATGAACGGCATCTTGCCGCAATGGATTTCTATAAAATCCTTAAGGCTCACTATGCAACATCACCGAGTCGGACTAACGGTCGCGACTACGGCTTCACCCACATTGCCTAATCCACTAACGGAGTGTATCTCTAATGCAATATCATTTCGGGGACGGACACAATCTACCTGGTGGTTGCTCTTGAACCATGGCGACCCCAACCCCTCAAATTTGATAGATCTGGTGCCCAAAAACTTGAAATAAAGAGATGTTATGCACGCATCCTAGAGACCGAGAGGATATATGTCGTTACCTTACGACCCCTCTTCCTAGCCATGGAATCCTTGCTTTGAACGGCTTGACACGAGCGCCTCCACGCCCTCTCCACGGATCTTGTCTCAGAACGATGATCGAAGCTCCGAAGCTCTGTCAATGGTGGATGGAAACTCTCTCCTTCCTCCTCCCTTCTCTCCCTCTCCACCTTACTCTCAAACTAAACGATGAGAAAATGAGGGGAAAACCCCTCTCAACCCTAATAAAATAGATTGGGAAAAATGATGGAATAGCACCCGTCCGCACGATCAATGGCGTACGACCAATGGTCGTGCGCACTAGATCCCATGATCGTGCGATCACCACTGGCAGAACTCCTGAAAGAAAGGGATAAACACGCACGAGCAGCGGAGAACGACCAGTGCTTATGCACACTCTGTCCAATGGTCGTGTGTTTGCCCAGGCAGAACTTGGAAAAATGGAGAATAATGTGCATGATCAGTGGCGCACGGCCAGTGGTCGTGCACACTAGATCAAGTGATCGTGCGCTCTAGATCCAAAGTCAATCTCATCGACCTACCACCATCGGCGTCTCTACCGCCGGGCGCTAGCTTCCAGCGACTCCAGGTCTGAAAACTGGGGTGTTACAACTCCTTCCCCCTTACAAGAATTTCGTCCCCAAAATTAATCTTCATATAAGAAGACAACAAGAAAATTTATTGCAACCAAATAAAAACTTTGTTGCTATAAAACGGTTATTGTTTCACTTACACAAATAACTTGGGATAGTCCTCGCGCATTGCTTGCTCCCGCTCCCAAGAGAACTCGTCACGCCCGCAATTATCCCAACGCACCTTCACGAGCTTGACTTCTTTGTTCCGTAACTTCCGAACTTCTGTATCCTCTATACTCACTAGACGAACTCGTGTCCTCAAGTCTTCTCCTATCGGCACTGATGCCGATTCGATCACCACACTAGCCTCCATTAAGGATTTCCTCAAAACGGACACATGGAAAATGTCGTGTAATCTACTCAGCTCTGTAGTCAATGCCAACCGGTAAGTTGTTTCTCCCACCCGTTCTATAACCTCGAAAGGTCCCAAAAACCTCAGACTCAACTTCTTGAGTCGACGAATACGCGAAATGCCCTAGAATGGCTTAATCTTTAGATAGACCCAGTCGCCAACCACAAATTCCACATTCCTATGGCGAGCATTAAAATATTTTGCTTGCCGATTTTGAGCAACCTTCATGCGCTCTTGAATGGTTCGCACCAACTCGCATGCATCAGCTTCCACTTCTTTTCCAAAAAGTTTGGTGTCTCCCGCCTTTGTACAAGACATCGGTGTTCGACACCGCCTCCCATACAAAGCTTCGTATGGCGTCATCTTTATACTTGTCTGGTAACTGTTGTTATAGGCAAACTCCACCATGAAGAGGTGGTCTTCCCACTTCTTACCGAAGTCAAGAGTACACATTATCAGCATATCCTCCATAGTACGGTTCGTTATTTCGGTTTGCCCATCAGTTTGAGGATGGAACGTCGCACTGAACTTGAGATTCGTGCCCAGACTCTTCTGGACCAGCCTCTAGTCTTTGGACGTTAATCGTCCATCGCGATCACTAACTATACTCTTAGGAATTCCATGTAGTCGCACAATGTTACAAACATACAACTCTACCAGCTTTTCTACGCTATTCTTTTTCCGATTTGGGATGAAGTGAGCCACTTTGGTCAAGCGATCCACGATCACCCAAATTGCGTTGTTACCTTGCTGCAATCTAGGTAACCCATGTACAAAGTCCATGGAGATGTCATCAAATTTCCACTAGGGAATAGGAAGAGGCTTCAGGAAGCTGCCCAGCTTCTAACACTCGGCCTTCACCAAGGAACAAGTTTGGCACTGACTCACGTAAAAAGCTACGTCCCGCTTCAGACCAGTCCACCAAAAGGATTTCTTCATATCCAAGTACATCTTTGTACTGCCCGGGTGAATGGAGTACTTCATAAAATGAGCCTCAAGCATCAACTCCTCACAGAGCTTGTCGAACTGCGGTACACAAATCCTTCTGTCTTTCCTCAGAATCCCATCAGTCAACTCCCAGGCACAACTCTCGCCCTTTTGAGCTTCCACCACATATGGCTTGAACTCCACATCCAAACAGGTCGCTTCCCGAATACGATCGGACAAGTCGTTCTCATTTTAATCTAGTTCAACGAGCCATGCTAGACTCGCCTCTTGCTACACACTCCATGCCAAGGGACTCCCAGTCCCGCATCAACCGCTCATCATGAGTTTCGATCCAACTCCCTTGAACAGAATATTTCCTACTCAAGGCATCCGCCACCACGTTGGCTTTGCCTGGCGTATACTGAATCGCCATTACTAGAACTTCCCAAGTGATAACTTGGAAAGGCGAACCTCCAACAATGTTATAAGAGCTACTCCTCCTTGGTTAACTGCCTGCACCAACTGCATGGCCGAAATAAGGGAAAAGACCGCTCCACTGAGGCCCTCAAACTTACCTTCTGACCATCCTTCACCCCTCAGGGTCACCACCTTAGATAGGCAGTGAATACTGGCACGTTGCTCTGCAAACCATCCCATTCCTAAAATGACATCAAACTCCACCAACGGTAAAACCGCTGCTATCACCGTGAAGTCGACTCCGTCTAGATTCCAATAATTGCGCCCCTTCGCCCCGGTAGTCATGGATGACCCATTGGGCATGCGCACCTTCCGCTCTGCGTCCACCGAGAATGACTCAACTCCAATCCTCCGGATAAAGCTTTCCGCAAGAAAGGAGTGTGACGCTCTCATATCAAACAATACCCTAGCGGGGTATCCAGAAACTAACACAAAGCCTAAAACATAGGCAACAAACATAAATAATCCTGAAGGTCTAAAATAAGATATCAACTTAAATTTCCTCATACATGTCCCCACATCAGGCTAGTGGATCACTTTATGCTGCTCAAGGTTATAAGCCCTTGGTTGCACAGGGTGGAACTGAGAAGCACTAGACTCTGCCATCTTTCCTTTCTCTACGGTACTAGGGCTGGAGTGTACAGACTGATCTTGTCTTGACTCCTGCTAGCAGCTCCTTGAGTACAAAAACGAGCTATGTGGCCCACCTTGCCACAATTAAAGCATGTCGGTGGTCCCTTAAAGTGATACCCTCCGGATGTCAAGTTGCTTTTCTCACCGGACTTGAAAGGACGAGGCTTTTCCTTCCATTTATTCCCTTCAGACTTCCCTTGAGTTTGAGAAGGCTTCCCCTCCCCTTGCTTGGATGCAAAACACTTTCGACGTTGGGTTCGCTCCATATCGCTCTCCAACGTTCTGGAAGCCTCAACCAGCTCGTTGATACTAGCGCTCTTCATAGATATGAGGGTTTTCCTCAGATTCTCCCTCAGTCCATGGTAGAAGAGGTTGTCCCTCTCCTCATCATCTGTCATGGTCATTCCAGCATAATGACCCAACCAAATGAACTCCTGAATATACTCGTCCATTGTCTTGTCCCGCTGCACCAAGTGCAGAAATTACCTCTGAAGGGCTAACCTCGTCGACGCAGGAATGTACTTCTTCAAGAAAGCATTTCCAAACTCTTCAATGGACGGGGTGCATCCAGGAAACTGCCGACTGCTATGGCTCACCCACCACAACTTAGCGTCTCCTTCCAACATGAAGGCCGCAAACTCAGATTTCTTCTCCTCTGGGGTCTCTACCGCCCTCAGAAGTTCTTGAATCCTTGACCACCAATCCTCTGCATCGATCGGCGTGCCGACTCCCTTAAATGTTGGAGGATGGAAGCCTAAGAAATACTTTATTTGTCGGTCTCCGTGCCCGACAACCATCCTTTCAGCCAAAGGCTTTGCTTGCCTGGCCCCTCTACCCGGCACGGCCGTCGTCGTATCCGGGGTAGCATGAGTTGCTACCAGAGCAATAGGGTTTGCAACTTGTGTTGTTGTTGCAGCTTGGGCCACTATCATTGCTTCTGTAAGCATGCGATAGAAATCGGTTGGGGTTACCCCCATGCCAAATAGACCTGGAGCAGTAGCACCACTCGCTGAAGGCTCTTCTCATGGACTTTACGTCCCTGACTCGCTGCTTGCACCCTTAGCAAAAGCAAGGTAAACACAAATCAGACTCTAATAACAAGACTCAAAACAGGGACACTCATGGTCCCACAATACTCCTATGTGGATAACTTCTCTTACGCGATTCGATTATGGCATTCGACCACAAATCCTTTCCTTGGACACTAACCTCCCTCTGATACCAAATTGTAACACCTCCCCTGTAATGACCATATAATATGGGTCTGGTCGGGGCCCCACAACATACAGACGCCACAGCTTTAGCATTAAAAGATGATATTTACTACCCAGCTCAAAACTCAGAATAAACTAACAGAGGAAACAGAAAACAAGACCAGAAGTTATCCACATACATATGAGTATCAAAACAGCCTTAAGGCCTTACAATGATAGAGAGTCCAAAACTCAAATGATAACATCAAATACCAATGTGCATAAGAACCCCTAGACTACCTCGGCATGCAAGCCGGAAACATAGTGCATCAAACATACACTTTCACAAAACAGAGCTAGTATATAACTTGAAACACTTCATGAGGCTTAGGCCTTTTTGGCCGGCGAGCTCGCTCCTGCTTGCGATCCTTGCCCTGTAAGAATTTGGTGGTAAAGTGGGTCAGCAAAGGCTGACCTCAACTGTGTAACCAACACATCTCCTCCTGGCTGTCCCTAGCGGACCCCAGGGCACTCCATCACCCTGCAGGTCAGCACTTCGTATGCAATATACATAAACATTTAAAGCAGTAAAACGAGTTTGGATGTCTCATACAACAAACATGTTTCTACGTTGAGCACAAGAAAAGGGGGCCTACAGTGCATCATGAATGCAATCCTGGGTTTCACCCAAGGCACCCTAAGCGTATGAATCGAACACATCATCACACATCATCAATCGGGTACTTTCAATTTCACTATCGGTGTCAAGACGTAAACAAAAGGGGTAATGGAATTCCCCTAACGGCATACAAGTCACCACACAGAACTCTTGCCAATGCCCCACCCGCTCGTGGGTCTCAAACTCGGGCTTGCCTGCAAGCTCTGACTTCTCACGTTAGGATTTCGTCTCACACACAAACCGATTCTAAGAACCCTTTCTGGCCCCACCCGCTCATGGGCTTCATTGCTCGGGTTTGTCCTATGCTTGGCATTCTCGTCAGTCTCACAAAAGGGCACTAGTCTCGTCGGGACACTCTCCCCACAAGACTTACACGTAGCGGGATAGACAGCTGACCACGGAGACAAAGCCGCACCTTAGCACATCACAATCCAAAGCCTTTCCCACCCTAATCCATCATTTGTACGACAACATTCCCGCGCACCAAGGAAATCATCTATCGCCAACACAGAGCTAACCTTGTCCGGTTTTGGTTACACGTACTCACTCGAAAAAGGGGGAAAACACATACATCACAAACGGCATCTTGCCGCAACGGATTTATACAAAATACTTAAGGCTCGCTATGCAACATCACCGAGTTGGACCAACGGTCGCGAATATGGCTTCATCCACAATGCCTAATCCACTAACGGAGCGGATCTCTAATGCAATATCATGTCGGGGAAAGACACAATCGACCCAGTGGTTTCTCTTGAACCATGGCGACCCCAACCCCTCTCATTTGAGAGATCCGATGCCCAAAAGCTTGAAAGAAAGAGATGTTATGCACTCATCCTAGAGACCGAGAGGATAAATGTCGTTACCTTACGACCCCTCTTCCTAGACATGGAATCCTTGCTTTGAATGTCTTAACACGAGCGCCTCCACACCCTCTCCACGGATCTGGTCTCAGAACGACGATCGGAGCTCCGAAGCTCCGTCAATGGCAAAAGAAAGCTCTCTCCTTCCTCCTCCCTTCTCTCCCTCTCCACCCTACTCTCAAACTAAACGATGAGAAAATGAGGGGAAAACCCTCTCAGCCCTAATAAAACTTATTGGGCGGAAGATCCTGGGCCTTTGGATCGAATTTGGGGAAGCATCGGACGGCCACAAAATAAAATGACGGAACAACACCCGTCTGCACGATCAGTGGTGCATGACCAATGGTCATGCGCACTAGATCCCATGATCGTGCGATCACCCCTGGCAGAACTCCAGAAAGAAAGGGATAAATGCGCACGAGCAGCGGCGTACGACCAGTGGGCATGCACACTCTATCCAATGGTCGTGCGTTTACCCAGACAGAACTTGGAAAAATGGAGAATAGTGCACACGATCAGTGGTGCATGACCAATGGTCGTGCGCACTAGATCTAGTGATCGTGCGCTCTAGATCCAAAGTCGATCTAATCGACCTACCGCCACTGGCGTCTCTACCATTGGGCGCTAGCTTCCAGCGACTCCAGGTCTGAAAACTGGGGTGTTACAGACCGTCTAGTGGATGATTACTTCCATCAGTTTACCATGCTCGGGAGATATGTGGGATCATCGTTTAATGATGAGGAGAGGAAAACCAATAGGTTTTATGAAGGTTTGTGTGATGATTTGAGGCTTCTCTTATAAGACCCCATGATGCAAGGCTTTTTGACCTTGGTGAATACTACTAGATCCCTTGAGTAGGATATGAAGAGGGTCCAAAGTAAGAAAAACATATTTTTATAGAAGTCAGAGTTCAAAGTGTCGAGCTATGCAAAGTCTAAGTACTAAAGATTCAAGAAGAAGTTTAGGGTTTTCAAAGCTAGCTTCCTCCTTTATATCAGGAGCGATGACTGAGCGAGGTTTGCTTATTTGCTATAATTGTGGCAAGCCAGGACACATAGACTGATAGTGTTGTAGTGATCCCCTGAATATGGAGAAAAAGATTGATGTGGCTAATGTAGAGAAAGGGAAAGTAGTGGAGTCATTGCATCCCATTACACTCTAGCACAACCCCGAGTGTACAATCTTGGCTAGTAAAAGGCCATCAAACAAAGCGATGTCGTGATAGTTATGGTTTAGTATATAGTGTGATTTTATTATATAACCTATTTGTATTAAGCTTTGTCCTAATTCAGAACTATTTGGAGAGCATTATTTGACACTGGAGCATCTCACTACTTTCTATCTGAGGACTACGTATCAGAGTGTCTTCCTTCATGTCAAAAGATAGATTGGATTTCTTGCTTTCAAATGAGTGTCTAATGCATGCAGATAGAGTTTGTTGTGTGAAGGTGCGGATAGAAATTCATAAGTTTGACTTGGAAGTGTCAATGTTGTCGATATCGAAGTTTGATGTGATTTTTGGTATGGGCTAGCTTTTGAAGCAGTGCACATGCATTGATTACAATATGAATGAGGTCATACAGGGGAAAAATATTGAACACGAGACTACTTTTCTAGTATGCGTAGATTGTGCAAGATAATGATATCTGCTACCCAAGTAGTCAAAGCAATTCAAAAAGGCGTGGATTTGTTCTTCATGTTGTTGGAGGCTTAAGAGCCCAAGCCTAGTTTAAGTGAAATTAGAATTGTATCAGAGTTTGTAGATGTGTTTCCAGAGGATCTCCCTGGATATCCACCTCAATGGGAGATCAACTTCACAATTAAGCTTGTGTAAGGGGACAAACCTTTGTCATACGTCCAAGTTCATCCCCTTGGAATCCACCGGTCCTCTTTTTGAAAAAGAAGGACAGGAACTTGTGTTTGTGTATAAACTACTAATAACTAAATAAGCTGACAAAGAAGAACAAATATCTAATTCCAAGAGTTGAGGACTTATTTGATTAGCTAGATTGATCAACTGTGTACTCAAAGATGCATTAGAAGTCCGGTTATTACCAGTTGAAGATCATGGAAAGTGACATTCCTAAAACAGCATTCAATACCAATTATGGGCACTATGATTTCACAGTGATGTTGTTTGGATTGATTAATGCGCCATCAGTATTCATGGACTTGATGAACAGAAAGTTTCGAGAGTATCTTGGCTGGTTTAAGATTGTGTTCATCAATGATATACTGGTTTACTATATGTCGGAAGAAGAATATGTGGTTCATTTATGCATAATTTTTGAGACCCTAAGGAGGATTCAATTGAATGTCAAGTTCTCAAAGTATGAGTTTTAGCTATCATCTGTGGCATTTTTGGGTCATGCGGTAAGTGGAGAGAGCATTACAATAGATCCAGGGAAGATAGTTGTTATATAAGAGTGTCTTGTAATGCAAACTTTTGCAGAAGTCTGAAGTTTCTTAGGATTTTCCGGCCACTATAGACGTTCATAGAAAAATTTTTAAGGATAACTCCACTTCTCACGATACTGAATAGGAAGGATCAGAAGTTTGTTTGTTCTCCGGCATGTGTATAAGCTTTTGTGGAATTGAAGAGTCATCTGACCACGACACTAATTTTAGGATTGTTATGTGGTACAGACGACTATAAAATATACAGTGATGCCGTAGGGAGCGACTTAGGTTGCGTTCTTCTTCAAATTGAAATTTTTTTTGCAAATGGCTCTCGTCAACTGAAAGTGCATGAGAGGAATTATCCGGTCTATGACTTAGAGTTAGTCGTTGTGATATTCTCTCTTAAGCTTTTGAGACATTACTTATATGGCGTGAAGATTGATATCTTTACGGACTATAAGAGCCTGAAGTGCTTATTAAATCAAAAAGATTTGAACATGTGATAGGAGGTAGATGAAGTTCCTTGGGGACTACACCTTCAAGATTCATTACACTCCCGAGAAGGGAAATATAGTCGTTGATACATTAAGCAAAAGGTCTCTAGCACAAGTAAATTGGATTTAGATTCATAAAGAGCGTCAAATTCATGACTTTGAGGCATTGAAGATATCTTGTGTGGATAAGAGGACAAGTGCAAATGCATGCTTAAACTAAACGAAGGTGCAATATGACCTTGCAGATAGAATCTAACAATCGTTGGACCTTGATGAAAGCATAAAGCATTATGTGGCAGAGACCGTTGATGGGTCTAATGTTGAGTTTACCTTTGAAGATGTCTTTTTGTGGAAAGATAGTCGTTTGTGTTTCCCAAATATTGGCAAACTACAGAAAGAGTTGATGTATATGCTTACATTACCAAGTACTTAATTCACCCAGGGAGCACAAGGATGTTTAAAGACATGAAGAAACTATTCTAGTAGTAGGGTTTAAAGAAAGACATAGCCATCTATATGGCGAGGTATCATACTTGCGCACTTATGAAGATAGAATGCCAAAGACTTGGTGGATTTCTGAAGTCGTTAACGATTCAGGAATGGAAGTTTGATGATATATGTATGGATTTCGTGCATAGATTACCGAGATCACAATATAGGGAATGATATCATTTGGGTAATCATAGACCGATTGATGAAAGTTCTCACTTCATTCTGAACCAAAGAGATGATTCAGTAGAAAAATTGGCAAAACTATATGTTGATAACATAGTATGATTGCATGGTGTGCCCCGTAGCATCATAGGTGACCGAGATAGACGCTTCACATCAAATGATTGGAGGGTAATCCACCAACTATTGGGTACTAAGTTGAAATTTAACATTGCCTTCCATCCTCAAATGAATGGGTACATAGATCGAAAGGACCAATAAAGCAGTGGATGATATGCTTTGTATGTTCGCATAAGATTTCAGAAAGAGATGGGATCATTTGTATATGATTAAGTTTGCCTAAAAAATAGCTACCAAGCGAGTATTCAAATGGTGCCCTTCGAGCCTCTTTATAGTAGGAAGTGTCGTACTCCCTTGGCTTGTGCAAAAATGGGTGAAACAAAGTTGTTTAAGTGAAAGTAAATCGATGATGCAAATTTTACAATTCAAATGATCCAGGGGCAATTGTTGATTTCTCAGGATATGCAGGCGAAGTACTACAATAAAAAGCACATGAATGTCGAGTTGACTGTTGGCGGCTGGTTTTATCTAAATATCAAACCATTCAAGGGTATATCAAGAATTCGGCACTTGAAAAAGCTAAGTCTAAGATACCTTGAATGGTTTGAGATTATGGAGTGTGTTGGTGAAGCTACCTATCGGCTTGCTCTTTCGACAGAGTTGAGTGGTTACATGATGTAGTATACATATCTGTATAGAGGAAGGCAGTGTTAGAGCCTACTCAGATGGTTATGGCTAATCAGGTGCAAGTTGATGGTGAGCTCAAGATGAAAGCCTGACTGATTTACATCAAAGACACTAAAGTCAAGTAGTTGTGGAACAAAATGATCAGAATGGTCAAATTTCACTGGAATAACTGTGAATGAGAGGAGCTCTCATGGGAGTGAGAGAAGACCATGCTCGAGGAGTACCCAGAGCTTTTCTATATGAGTATAATTTAATTTTATGTACCTATCTATTCTTCTAATTTCGGGATGAAATTCAATTAAGGGGGATTATAACACCCCCAAAACCAGAATACAAATAGATTAAGAGGTGTCTAAGACCTTAGACAAGTGCCATAGAGGTAAGGGATGGTTTGGGTTTGCTTAGGAGGCCTTTTGAAGCCTTTAAGGAAGTACACGTCCTGGGACACAAGCGTGTCACAAGCTGTGTCTATTGTGTTCATGCTGATCGTCGAGAGAACATGAAACTCGTCAAGAGAAAATGATAATCATCGAGAGTTATAGTCCTACACGACCTGGAACACGTCCCCGTATGCAAAACTTTCTAAATAGTTTGAAAAAAGAGAGGGACACAACTTGTTGACACAGATGTGTCCAAAGCCAAGTCAAGCTACATGGCAAGGCACACTGTTGGATCCCTAGTGGATTTGGGCTAGGTTCACTAAATTAGGTTAACTCTGACCAACCTTGTATAGCCAGGGTCAAGTCTAGTAGTCCTAGAGTTTAGGCTAAGTCTTTAGGTTCAACCTTCATGGACCAGCCAGCAGAGGACCTCAGCAGACTCAGACTTAGAAGATTCAGAGAACAGATTGTTTAGTTCGAAGTTCTTCAAACTCAGCTCGACGATCATCGATCTCAGATCGACAAACTCAGAGTTATTTCTCTGAGCTGAGCTCGACGATATTCGAGCTCAGGTCGACGATTAGTTTTCTTCAGACAGATTCTCAGCTCGACGATCTCAGAGTACAAATTTGGCAAGTCATTATTAGTACGCAGTTTGCAGAGCACGGGTTGACGAACTGGAATTCTCAGGTCGACGATCTTGGATCTCAGGTCGACGAATTTCGTTCTTAGGTCGACGATTTCTGTCCCGCTCCAGAATGAGAAGATTTCTTCCTTCTGTCCCCTACTTTCTATACTATTTAGCAGTAATATTCCTGAGTAATTAATGCTCATACTCCTTTGAATATAACCATTATTGGCAGCATTAATTATGATATTCATCAGAAGAATTACTTGCTTATTGTATGAGGGATAGTTGGGGAAACTCATTTAAGACTTATTCCAGTCATCTGAATTCTCCAGATCATCTAGCAATTAATGCTAGAATTCAAAATTAAAAAAATAAATTAACTGCAGAATATAAAAAAGAGATTTTTTCTTTTCAGTCAACAAATAGACACAGAGAATAACAGAGAACAATATACTCATAGAGCATCACAGAGAAGAAAATCCATAGCACTAAAATAGATCCTGATCATTCAGAACTTTATTCTATGTGCTGAAAAAATTTCTGTTCTTTTCCTTGTCAATCCTGAAATCTGAAGAAGAACATTCATCACAAATCAAGAGTCTTCTTCATCTTCAGAGCCTGGAATATTCAGAGACATCCATTCAACATCAGTTTATTGGATTCCTGAACATTGACAGAACAAGGCTGAAGACCTACACCCTGAAGTAAAGCTCCAGTCTTCCTAAACCATTCAACATCTAAGGGGGAGCTTTGTCAACATCAAAGATCCACTAGTCTTATGTGTTTATTAGATAAAGAGAAGACACCATCACCTCCTCTCACCTCCTGTAAAAGGGTTTTAACTCCCTTCAAAAGTTAACCACTTGGTTGTCAAGTCTCCTGATCAAAATACTTGGGTTGGTTTTTGGGCACCTGATCAAAAGCCTAAAGGGTTGTGATATCTCCCTGCAAATAGATATTGTGGTGGCAGTCACCTGATCAAAACCTGCTAGTGGATTCCTACTAGGGTGGTAGAAGAGTGGATGTACCCAGTTGGGGAACCACTATAAAATTCTTGTGTTGTCTGGTTGTGCTCATTTTCTGTTTTGTTCTTGTTGTGGCTGTGATAGAAGAATAACTTACCCTGTTTTTATTTTCTTTATATATTATTGGTATCACCGACTTTCACTCTGATATAAAAGTTTAAAATAGCCAAAATTTTTAATACTCTATTCACCCCCCCCCCCCTCTAGAGTAAGTTAGATCTAACCCCTCCTTTCAATTGGTATCAGAGGGATGTTCTCTTGGTTGAACAAGGTAACACTTGAATCAACAGATCCTTCATAGATCTAAATTTCTCTAGCTTATTTCTTATAGTATGGCACAGAACAAGGATTATGCAAGCACAAGACCTCCAGTGTGCATCTTAAATAAGTTTGTCATCTGGAAGGAAAGAATCAAGCTTTACATGAATTCTATTGATGAAGAAATTTTTAATTCTATTTTGACAGGACCCCCTCAACCTACAGTAGAGACTGCATCCACATCAACTTCAAGCACTCATTCAGTTCCACCACCTGAGTGGACTGATGCTCAGAAGAAAGCCAAAATAGTTGATGCAAAAGCCATGAATATACTGGCTCAAACCATGTTTGATGATATCTTCCAAAAGGTGGCTGAATGCACTTCAACAAAACAGATTTGGGACTCTCTAAACTAGATGGTTGAAGGTTCAACTAATGAGAGAATGGATAGAAGATCCAACCTCATCTCACAGTATGAGAACTTCAAAAAGGAAGAATCTAAATCAGTGGATGATATGTATAACAGACTAAGTGTTATCATCAGTGAGCTAAAATCACTTGGTAAAGACATCTCATTGATTGAGATAAATGACAAAATTCTAATGTGCTTCCCCAGCACTTGGGACTCCAGGATATGGCCAATCAAGGAGGAAATAAGTTTAAATGAGATTTCCACTAAATATCTCCTTGGCAAGCTCGAGTCTTATGAGCAGTTGATCAAATCCAGAGAGGCTGTTGAACATAAGACTTCCACACCCTCAAGGAAGGAGCACAGCATAGCCTTCAAGGCAAATGAAGAATTAGAAGCCCCAACAATCATTGAAGAATTCCTGAGTCTCTTAGCCAAGAGATTCTACAAGATGGGCAAGAAAGATTTCAGAAGAAATTCATCAAGGCAAGATGATAAGCCCAGGTATGACAAAACACCAACTAAAGAAGTTGTTTGTTTTGGCTGTAGGAAGCCTGGACACTTCATCTCAGAATGTCCAGAGAATCAAAATAAGGAGAGGAGAAGAGAAAAGGAAACCAGGAAACAGCATTACAACAAGCCCTCCTCCAGCAAGCATAAAAGGAAGGAGAAAGGTTTCATTGTTGAAACATGGAGTAACACTGAAGAAGAATCTTCATCTTCCAGCTCTAGTGAAGATGAAGAGGAAGCAAAGGCTAAGGAAATATGCTTGATAGCTATTGATGCATCAAGCACCCACTCTGAAGCTGACCAATCAGACACTGAAGAACCTCTATATGAAGAGGATCAGGTATTATCTTCTTTTGACTTTGATTCAAAAGAATTTAAAAATGAATTCAAGTCCTTATGTTTTGATTCAATAAATTCTGAAAAAGAAATTAAGCAACTTAGAGAGAAAGTAAATAAATAATAAAACCTGTTGTTAGAAACAACAAATTAAAGAATGAAATCACCTTAGCTAATGAACAAATCATTAAATTAAAGACTGAATTATTTGAGGCTAGGTAACTTGAAGAATCCCTGAATGGGATAAGCATCAAGTTGATGAACATCACAAGCACATTGAATGCCAGACTTAATGGCAAGCTGGGCTTAGGTGCTTCATCAAGCCAACCCCTACTTATTCAGAAAAACATATTAACCACCCCAATAAAATTTGTTTCTAAAAAGGGTAAGGAGAAATTAGAAGATAATAATATTAATCAAACATAACTTAAATACAAGAATAAGAAAAAGAGAAATAGAAAGAAAAATAATAACCAGAACAATGTTCAGCAGATTTCGTCGAACTCAGATCGACGAAATGTATATAGTTCGTCGAGCTCAAGTCGACGAACTCCGAACGCAAACTTCTACTATAACTATTCTCTGAACTGCGATCGACGAAACCAGTATGGTTTGTCGACCAGAGATCGACGAAATTGGGGCCCAGAAAATGAATACCTTCATTCTCTGAGTGGAGTTCGGCGAACTCATCCCCGTTCGTCGACCTCAGATCGACGAGCGTACCAGAATTCGTCGACCCCAGTTTATAATAACAGAATTTTTAATTCCAACAGGATTTTTAATCAACCTAGACAGAACATTAATCCTTTTAACCAATGGATAATTCCACCAAGAAAATACCATCCTTTAGGTTACAAAAGTCAACCTGAATATTCATATATTACTAGCTTTAGTTATGTAAATCAACAAGGACCCAAGTTAACCTGGGTCAAGAATATCTAATCTGTTTTTGTGCAGGTGAAAGACTATCCTACCATAGAGGAACAGTGGTATATATATAGTGGTTGTTCAAAACATATGACTGGCAGTAAGGATAATTTATCCAACTATAAGTCCAAGCTAGGTCCTAAAGTTGTTTTTGGTGACTCCAACTGTGGCCAGACTAAAGGCTATAGAGATGTAAAGATTGGAGTGGTCACATTCAAGAAAGTAGATTATGTAAGTGGATTAAATCACAACCTGATTTCCATTAGTCAACTCTGTGATGAATGGTTTCAGGTATCGTTTGATAAATCCGCTTGCATTATTTCTTCTGTTGATAACAAGATTGTCTTAACTGGATCTAGAGTAGGAAATATTTACATAGTAAATTTTAAGTCTGCTAGGTCTGAAATATGTCTGTTCAACCAAATTTATAATAATAATGAATTTTGGCATAAAATATTAGGTCATGTTAATCTGAAAAACATTGCTAGGTTATCTAAAGACAACCTTGTTAGAGGATTGCCTTCTAGTCCCTATAAGAAGGAAGGCCTTTGCAGGGCTTGTCAATTAGGCAAGCAAACTAAAAATAGTTTCAAAGCCATTAATAAAAGTAATTCACCTAGGATTTTGTATTTGCTCCACATGGATCTTTTTAGACCCATTGATGTACAAAGCCTAGGAGGAAAATCTTATACCTGAGTGATTGTAGATGATTTCTCAAGGGTCACTTGGGTGTTCTTCTTGAGAAATAAGTCAGATAACTTCAAAGTTCTTATAAATTTTCTTTAAAGCATAAGGATTGAGTACTCTACTCCAGTTGCATTGATCAGAAGTGATCATGATACTGAGTTTGAGTCTCTTCTCATGTAAAGATTCTATGTGGAGGAAGGTATCAGATATTGTTTCTCTGCTTCTAGAACTCCTCAACAAAGTGGGGTAGTTGAAAGGAAAACAGAACACTAATTGAAGCTGCAGGTATATTGCTTGCAGATGCTTACTTGCCACTTTGGGCAGAGGCTGTAAGCACAGCAAACTATGTCCTGAATAGGAGTTTGATACATAAGCTTAAGGGCAAGACTCCCAAAGAATTACTTAAATGGAAGAAACCAAAAGTAGATTTCTTTAAAATTTTTGATTGTATGTGTTACATTCACAATAATGACAAGAAATATGTTAAAAAGTTTGAATCCAAGGCTGCAATGGGAATTTTTCTAGGATATTTCCAAGTAAGCAAGGCATATAGGGTTTATAATCAATCTACAATGAAAATAGAAGAGTCTGTACACATTTCCTTTGATGAGACTAATATGTTTTATAAGGAGAAGAACTCTTCTACCAGTGAATCTTTGCAGGTACAAAATTTGTGTGAGCAATTGAATGAGTTAAACTACACCAATGAGGCTAATGCACATACCTCTCCACAAAACTTTGAAGATAGTGAAGATGATTTCACTGAAATAGCTGATAAACCAACAACAGCCCACATAATTCTACAAGAGAAATTAACTCCCCAAGCTATTGCTGAACAAACTCCACCAACTGATCTTGTCATACTTAGAGATCATCATGTATCTCAAGTAATATGATACATATCAGTAGGTATGCAGACAAGGCATCAACTCAACCAAGACTTGATGCATGTCTGCTTCATATCTCAAATTGAGCCCCAATCTATAGAAGATGCAGAGCAAGATCCACTCTGGATTATGGCAATGCAAGAGGAGCTCAACCAATTTGAGAGATGTAGAGTTTGAGACTTAGTTCCAAGACCCAAAGACTACCCAGTCATTGGAACTAAGTGGGTATTCAAAAATAAACTTGATGCTCAGGGCATTATCATAAGGAACAAGCCAAGGCTAGTAGCTCAAGGCTATAGGCAAGAGGAAGGAATTGACTATGATCAGACATTTGCCCCTATTGCAAGGCTTGAGGCTATAAGAATCTTCCTTGCATATGCTGCCTTCAAAAAGTTCAAGGTCTATCAAATGGATGTCAAGAGTGCATTTTTGAATGGAGAACTCAAAGAGGAATTATATGTGGAGCAACCACCAGGTTTTATCTCTCCAATTTATCCCTCTTATGTCTTTAGATTTCATAAAGCTCTCTATGATTTAAAGCAAGCTCCAAGAGCTTAGTATGAGACCTTAGCTAGCTTCTTGTTAGAGCATAAATTTTCTAGAGGCATTATAAATAGGACCTTATTTATTAAGAATCATAAAGATAAAATTTTACAAGTAAAAATTTATTTAAATGATATTATCTTTGGCTCTACTAATTCCAAACTATGCAAAAGGTTTTCTTACTTAATGCATTCAAAGTTTGAAATGAGTAGCATGGGTGAACTCTCTTACTTCCATGGCCTCCAAGTGAAGCAGTTGCCTGATGATATCTATTGGGTACATTGGAAAATGTATACCTGATTTGAAGAAGCCCAACTTAGCTCAATGATATACATCAAGGTGTATTTGATGTTGTTTTGAGTTGACATGTGCAGGTGAAGAAGTATTAAAGAATGCAGAAAAATATTCTAAGTCCTCGTGTCGACACCTGAAGAAATTGTGTCGACACTTCAGAATATTTGTGTCGACACTTCAGAATATTTGTGTCGACACTTCAGAATATTTGTGTCGACACTTCAAAATATCTGTGTCGACACAGAGAAAGATAGTCGATCACATTTATGTCGACACTGCTTACACTGGGAAGCAGTGTCGACACATAAAGAAGATCGTCGACCTCAGCACTGGGAAGCAGTGTCGACACAGTGAAAGATAGTCGACACCCAGAGAAAGTTAGTCGACCAGTGAAAGATAGTAGACTAGTGAAAGATAGTCGACCAGAGAAAGATAGTCGACTAGTGAAAGATAGTCGACTAGTGAAAGATAGTCGACCTCAACTATGTCGACACTGGGAGGATGTGTCGACACCTTGAGACTGAGTCAACACATTTTTGCAGAATTGAAGATTGCTGTGTCGACACCTGAAGGCTGAGTCGACACATACTGAGTTCTGAATCTACAACAACTGTGTCGACACACAGGACTTTTGTCGACACATTGCAGAGTCAAGACCAAGTTATTTTCTGAAGAAGCTGTGTCGACTTAAAGGCAACTTAGTCGACATCATCAAAGACTGTGTCTACACCAAAGTCACTTGTGTCGACACAGATAGACAGATTGGTCTCGACACTTTCTGACAGACTGTCTCGACATTTTGCTGTCCAAGGCTAAGGTACAGGAACTGTTTGAAGACTTGACAGCTGTGGGTTGCCACCGTTTAACTGAAGCTGTCAGACCTGTCAGAAAATAGTTAGAAACCGGATCAGCCGGTTACCATGAAGAAAGTCTATAAATAGACATATTCAGAAAGAAATAAAAAAAAAGAAGATCTAAGAAGAAAAAAAAAGGATTACGATCCTATTGAAGTTTCAATTCAAGAAAGTGCTAAGCTCTAAAGAAGATCTTCATCAGAAGATCTAAGAAGAAGAAGTCTGAAGTATTAGAAAAGGTGTTGGATAGAGAGGGATCCAGTCATCTTGAAGAAGAAGAAGGAAGCCATCAGTGGTTTCTCAAGAAGCTGTTTGGAAATCAACTCAGCTAAGTTCAGATTCAAGAAGCTTTGAAGAAAGCTCAGATTCAGTTGATTTCATCAGCTGATCAAGAAGTGTCTTGTCCTCTTCTCTCTCAACAAAGGCAAGACATTAAAATATCTTTTCTAAATTTCTGTAGGATCTGTTTACACAGATCTGAGTTGTAAGCCTGTGTTATAAAGGCTGAGTGTAGGAGAGGTGATCTCTGAGTGGTAGGGCTATTTGCCTGAGTGTAGGAGAAGGTTCTTCTCTGAGTGGTAGGCCTTGAGGCAAGGCTGAGGTAGGGCTGTTGAGCCTGAGTTGTAGGAACCTATCCAGGTTCTGAGCTGTAGGATCTGCGGATCTGAGAATAGTGGAAGTTTGGCCGAATCTAGCATACTGCTAGATAGGTGAAGGGGGAAAGTGGATGTACCCAAACCTTGGGGAACCACTATAAAACATTGTGCAATCTGTGATGTTTCAATTTCTGTGATTGCTGTGCTGAATGTTTTATTTTTGCTATTGAATTCTGCCTAGAAGTATAAACAAGCAATTAGAACCTATTCACCCCCCCCCCCCCTCTAGGTGTTTAGGTTGTCTTGAAAGTAAAACTATCAAGTGGTATCAGAGGGAGGTTCCTCAAAAAGGACTTGACAGTCTGAGGTAGATCTTAAAGGCAGAATCAAGATTCAAAAATATGGGTTCTGGTGAGAATCATAAGGAGCTAGGGTCTATGAAATTACCCATATGCAAGAAAGAAATTTTTGGAATTTGGAAAGAAAGAGTCAGATTGTTTGTGGAGGCATCTAACCCAAGGATTTACATCACAGTACAGGAAGGCCCCTTCATTCCAATGAAGGTATCAGTTCTTGATGCAAATATCCAAACTCCAAAGAGTTATTCTGAAATGACCAAGGATGAAATCATCTTGGCAACCATGGATAAAAGAGCTCAGAACATTATTGTTAGTGCCATAGATGATTCAACATTTCAGAATCTGATTCACTGCAAGGCCTCCAAAGAGATGTGGGACACATTGATTGTCTACATGGAGGGATCTGAAGAAGTAAGGCAGGACAGAAAATCTATGCTCAATCAAGAAGTATGAAAGTTTTAGACAAGGAAAATCTGATAGCATAACTGAGTGCTACAAGAAATTCTATAGAATTGTGAATGAGCTTATGTCCTATGGAAGAGTCTTCAGTACTTATGAACTGAATGACAAATTCTTGAGATCCTTAACAAAGGATTGGGACACAAAGATCTGTGTCATAAGGGAAGTGGCTAAATTGGCAGAGATCTCTCCTCCCACCTTGTTTCGAAAGTTGCTATCCTATGAAATGCAACTTATGGTGAGGAAGGAGGAGGAAAAGAATTCAAGAGGAGAGCATAGAGAAAGACTGTGGCATTCAATGCAGAAGCCACTAGAAAGAATAGGAGGAAATCACCATCTCCTCCTAAGGAAGTTATAGAAGATAGTTCTGAAAATTCAGATAAGGGTTCAGAAAGCTGTGATTCAGATGCAGACTTTGCTGCATTCACAAGGCAATTCCAGAGGTTCTTGAAAAAGAAGCAATGCAAGTCTAGGCCTTCCACATCACAGCAAGTTGATGACTATTATCAGAAGAAAAGGTCATCAAGGAAAGAGAAGAGCAGATCAAAGCCCAGCAAAGCCACTACTTCAAAGATTGTCTGCTATTGTTGCAATAGGCCAGGACATATAGTGGCTGACTGTCCTGATAAGAGAAAGGAGTCTTCAGATAAGAAGAAGACTCATCAGAAAGGCAAGAAGGAGAAATCCTTTGTTGCAAAGAAAGATAAGAGTCTAACAGACCAGTGAACTTCAGAGTCAGAATCTGAAGCTGAAGCATATATTGGACTATATGCTGCATCTGAAGAAGAGGAGTTTCTGCAGTTGCTAGACTCCATCAATGAACAAAAGGATCATCAGTGTATGGGGCTCATGGCAGGATCAGAAGAGGACATATGCCAGAATCAGTCTGGTCCTAATAAGGTACAATGTCCTTTTATTACATCTGTTTGTAGTACAAGTGAAGAATCAGCTACATCTGCATCAAGTGATGTAGATGCATCTGAATCTGAAGGAGATGTCTATCAATTGATAGACAAGTATGGGGACTTGTTGCAGGCCCTTAAGAAAAGCAAGAACTTGGTTAAATCTCAGGCTCAGGAAATTGCTGAACTAAGGATTGCTACAACTGAGTTAGAGAAAGTTATTGATCAAAAATTAAATGAAATTGCCAAGCTGAAGAATATAACTATTATTCAGATGGGCACAATTAATTATACTAATGATCAAGTGAAGAGTCTGGAGGCCAGACTTAGAATTGAAAGGGATTTAGTGGCTAGTTACTCTAAGCCAAAATCTGTCTTACCCTTGATAGATGAATTTGTCACTCAAAAGGGTAAGGCTAGATTAGGATTTAAAGGTAACTCCAGGGCTGGCAGATTCAAGAGGAAAGGCAAAGCTCCTGTTCAGTCACTAAACCTTTCAGTCCCCATAAAGTTTAGTAAGGTGGAAGTGCCTTCTAACAAATATGATCATGAAGATATTCAAGGTCATATTAAGACTAATGTTCTGAAGAACAAGGGTGTAAATGCAAGCAGGCCTACCCATGGTCATAAACCCAATGGTTTTAAGAAATCAGTAGGTGAAGTTGCTGCAGCACCAGCAATGAACAGAAATTCTTCTGACAAGGATGTATCTAGATCTAGATATAATAAGTTTGAATGTTGGGGCTGTGGCAAGAGAGGCCATTTTGCACTAGACTGCTTGTATAACACAAGTGTTAGAAAGAACAATAGTCTACCTGTTAGAAGAAATAATGGTAGCTTTGTTTATGCTAACTTGAACCAAGGACCCCAAGACTTGCTTGGGTTCTAAGGGTAAGTAAATCTGTGTTGCAGGTGAATCCAAGTAACCATGCCCCTATATGGTACTTGGATAGTGGTTGTTCCAGGCACATGACTGGAACAAAGGGGCTGCTGAAGGAGTATTCATCTGTCAAAGATGGACCTAAAGTGATCTTTGGTGGATCTGAAAAAGGAGTCATCAAAGGGTTTGGTAACATTTCTTCTAACCTAATTACTATCACCCAAGTGGCTTATGTAAAAGGTTTGAAACATAATCTAATAAGCATAAGCCAGCTGAGTGATTTAGGATATGACATTTCATTTGTTAAGGATGGATGTCATATCAAAAGTTCAAGTGATCAAGAGATCATTTTGACTGGGTATAGGAAGAGAAATGTATATTGTCTTAATTTTGTATGTGAGAATAAAGCTTCTCCCATCTGTCTTGTAGCTGATGACAATGCTTCTCATTGTGTCAAGTGGCACAAGAGATTGGCTCATCTTAACTACAAGACAATTGGCCAACTCTTTATCAAAGAGTTAGTGAGGAATGGTCCTCAAGTTAAGTGTGTGAAGGAAGGGATATGCTCAGCTTGTCAAAAGGGCAAGCAGACAAAATCCTCCTTTCAAAGGCTTGAAAACAAGGATTCTGTGAGGTGCTTATACCTCTTGCATATAGATCTTTTTGGTCCTATGCCAGTTCATAGTCTAGGTAGGAAGGTCTACACTTTTGTGGTTGTAGATGACTATTCTAGATTTACATGAGTGTTCTTTCTGAGACAGAAATCTGAAACCCCAAGTGTATTACTTAATTTTGTAAAGCAAATTCAGAATGAACTGAATAGTACAGTGGTCAAAATCAGAAGTGACCATGGTACTGAGTTTCAATCTGAAAGCATAACAAAATTGTGTAAAGACTTTGGGATTTTCCAAGAGTTCTCCTCACCTAGAACACCTCAGCAAAATGGAATTGCTGAAAGAAAGAATAGAACATTAATTGAAGCAGGTAGAACTCTGTTGAGTGACACCTCTCTCCCAGAATATTTTTGGGCTGAGGCAGTTAACACAGCTTGTCATGTAATCAATAGGGCTACTATCACCAAAAGCCACAAAATGACTCCCTATGAGATTGTGAAAGGCAGAAAACCAAATCTATCTTACTTTAGGATCTTTGGTTGCAAGTGTTATATACTTAACAATGGCAAGTCATATTTGACTAAGTTTGCTGCCAAATCCTAGGATGGGATATTTGTTGGGTACAGCACAAATAGTAAGGCCTATAGAGTTTTCAACTTGACTACTCAAGTTGTTGAAGAATCTGTGCATGTTGTGTTTGATGAAACAAGATTAATCAACTGTGAGTTGTCTTGTAGATCAAATGACTCAACAGGTATAAGCAAAAGTATGGACAAGCTCTCCATTACTGAAGTATCAAAGGGAGATGGAGCATTGGAAAATGAAGGCTTCTGTCTAGGGGGAGAACAAGACACTATAGAAGCTGATGAAAACCAAGAGATTCAGCTAAATGAAGGAGCTAGAGATGTTCAACCAGAAGGGAATCTTCCTCCAGCTACAAGACATTTAAGAGATCATCCAGCTGATCAGATAATAGGTGATCCAAGACAGGGGGTGCAAACTAGAAGCAGAAATCAAAACACAGTTCTACATTCAAGTTTCCTGTCACAAATGGAGCCTAAGAAGTTTGAAGAAGCTATCCAAGACCAGCACTGGATTGATGCTATGCAAGAGGAGCTGAATCAATTCAGAAGGTGCAATGTCTGGGAGCTTGTTCCTAAACCAAGAGGCCACAACATAATTGGCACAAAATGGATCTATAGGAACAAGCTAGATGAAAGTGGAATAATAGTGAAGAATAAAGCAAGATTGGTTGCAAAAGGATACAGACAGGAAGAAGGGATTGACTTTGATCAAACCTTTGCTCCAGTAGCAAGGCTGGAGGCAATCAGAATGTTCCTTGCCTATGCAGCCTATCAAGACTTCAAGGTATACCAGATGGATGTGAAGTCAGCATTTCTGAATGGTGATCTTAAAGAAGAAGTATATGTAGAGCAGCCATCAGGTTTTGTAGATCCTCTCAAACCTGATTATGTTTATAAGCTTAGAAAAGCTTTGTATGGGTTAAAGCAATCCCCAAGGGCTTGGTATGAAACCCTGTCTACTTTCCTTATTGAGAATAAATTCTCAAGAGGAAAAATTGACAAAACTCTATTCCTTAGGGAATCCAAAGGCAAAATCATCTTAGTTCAGATCTATGTTGATGACATAATCTTTGGATCTACTGAAAACAACCTTTGTAAAAAGTTTGCCAAACTTATGCAAGGGAAGTTTGAGATGAGCAGTATGGGGGAACTGAAGTTCTTCTTGGGACTCCAAGTAAGACAGACTAATGATGGCTTGTCCATATCCCAATCAAAGTTTACTAAAGAATTAATCAAGAAGTATGGTATGGAGTCATCCTCCATCATGAGAACTCCTATGGGGACAAGTATGCTTATATACAAAGATGATGCAGGTAAACCTGTTGATGAGACTTTGTATAGAGGAATAGTTGGTTCTCTACTATATCTCACAGCTAGTAGACCAGATATTATGTATGCTACATGTGTCTGTGCTAGGTACCAAGCCTGCCCTAAAGAGTCTCATTATACTGCAGCCAAAAGGATTCTGAGATATCTTAAGGGCACACCTAATCTAGGTCTTTGGTACCCTAGGAATAGAGATTTTCTACTAACAGGCTATTCAGATGCAGATTTTGCAGGATGTAGAGAGGATAGGAAGAGTACTACAGGTACTTGTCAATTCCTGGGAGGAAGACTAATATCATGGAGTAGTAAGAAGCAGACCAGTGTGGCAATTTCCACAGCTGAGTCTGAGTATGTTGTTGCTGGAAGCTGCTGTGCACAGCTATTATGGATGCAGCATCAACTTAAGGATTATGGTATTCAAGTAAGTAGAACACCTCTTTTGTGTGATTCTAAGAGTGCAATTTCTATTGCTAATAATCCTGTTTCTCATAGTAGAACTAAGCATATAGAAATTAAATACCATTTTCATAGAGAACATGTAGAAAAAGAAGACATCTCATTGGAATTTGTCAAAACAGATTATCAAATAGCAGATGTGTTTACTAAGCCCCTAGATGAGACCAAATTCAATAAATTTAAAATTGAATTAGGTATGTTAACCATTGATTAGTGTAATCACAAAATCATCAACAATGAATATATGTCGACACTTAAGAACCTTATTGTCGACTTATCCAGGAATGTAGTGTCGACTTCACCAGGATAGTGGTGTCGACACTTACAGATTTTGTGTCGACACTTATACTAAGAGTCGACACAGAATTTTTGATGCTCTACTATATATCTCAGGTATCGACATATCCACAAATTGGTGTCGACACATAATAGACGGTCTTGAAGTCGAGACAATAGAAGCTTGTGTCGACACATTCCATCTGTGTCGACACTTATAGTCTGTTTTTGGTGACTTTTGATCTTCTTTAAACAGAAGGTATAAATAAGTCAAAAACTCATTCTGTCGACACGCTTACAAGGTTTTCGAGACTGAAACCCTGTGTCGACATTCTTCCTCTCTCTCTCTCTTTCTCTCATCTTTCAAGCTTTCTCGACTGATCTATGGCACCAAAGATTGAAGATAACGTAAATGAAGGATATGAGTCGGTGCGCCAGGCCTTTGCTGATGCCCCACCAGATGTTCATGGGGTTATCTCTCTCCTCTCCAACTCGGGATTAGAATTTCTAGTCTCCGAACCATCTAAGATATGGAAGAAGGAGGTGCATGAGTTCTTTACTTCTGCATCTGTAGATTTTGAAAGTCACGAGATAAAATCCACAGTTCATGGGTCAACAGTGGAAATTACTCCAAGTAAGTTAAAAACAATTCTACAATTACCTATAATTGAGAATGAAGAGGACGTCCCTGCTTCTAAATCAAGGGAGGCTCTTCAATGGTGTGGATTGGATTCCACCATGAAAATTGGAGCTGTTTTCAACAGGAAAGGAATGAATCAACAGGGCAAGTTTCTGTCTGAGGTGGTTGGCAAAGTAATTCTGTGCAAGCCAGGTGGACATGATAGGATATCCGCCTATATGTTCAGCCTCATGACCAGGATTGTGTTTACAATTCCAACAGATTGTTCAACTGTAATCTTTGAAAAGATTAAGGAAGGAATCAAGAAGCCAAATCTGGCTAGAATAATGAGTATATACCTAACTAAGGAGATTCCTGATGTTATGCAACAACTACCTGGAACAAAAATTAATCACATGAGAAGGATGGACATGAGATTGTTTTCCAGATGGGATAGGGTCCTGACCAAAGAGATGCCTGAAGTGGAAAGGCAGGATTCACCTGAGAAATCCAAAGGTCATGCTACCAGTACTGAGCACCCACAAGAAGAGCAAGTAAGACAAGAGGTTGAAGATCAGCCTGCTTCTACACAAGTTCAGGATGCCACTGTACCTGCAATTCAAGGAGAACAAGTAAGAATACCAGCTCAGCAAGTTTATTCACCTACACAAGCTGTATCTACTCATGACCAGGTACAGGTGCAGGGGGAGCTGGTGTATTTTCCTACACAAGACGTTTCTAATATTTCTATTTCTGCACAGGTCCAGGGGAAGCAAGTGTCCTCACCTGCCAAGGACATCACCAATACTGAACAAGTACAGGGGGAGAAGCTGTCTGAGCAAGTGCAAGAGGAAGCTCAAATTGATTTATCTCAAGATTTGAATACTGCAGATGTTCCAGCCCAGAAGGAATATACTCTAGATGAGTTATTTCCAAATGATGAAATAGTTACTGATAGAATGGAAGTGGAGCAAGCAATTGAGGGTGAGACTGTGCATGTTGAGGCTGAACAACATGGCACTGAAGCAGATGTTC
Organism: Platanthera zijinensis; assembly: GCA_039513925.1. Lineage (NCBI taxonomy): Eukaryota > Viridiplantae > Streptophyta > Magnoliopsida > Asparagales > Orchidaceae > Platanthera > Platanthera zijinensis. The sequence continues at coordinate 16,007,473 of CM077083.1, forward strand.
CTCCTCCTCCCAAAGAGAGAGTTCAAATTGATAGTACTTCTGAATTTGATTATAACAAGTTTATGGTCGATTTACAAGTGAAATTGGATGAACACAGAGTGGCTACAGCACATCACACTTAGAAGAGAAAACTTATGGTCTTCAAGAGAAGGAGCAAGAGCTATAAGGAGGCTCTACAGCCTACAGCACATCACACTTCTTCTGAATTTGATTATAACAAGTTTATGGTCGATTTACAAGTGAAATTGGATGAACACAGAGTGGCTATTGAAAAATATGTTGATGAGAACAACAAGTCCCTGCAATTTGACTTGGCTCAGGATATAAAGTCTATTCGATTTGAAGTCAATATGCATAAGAAGGAGATGACAGATTGCTTCCATAAGGGAGGTAATGCTGTGGTATATTTGGCAAAACAACAACAGTCCATCATCCCTAAAGTGGATGATATTGCTTTAAAGCAAAGCTATGTTTTGGAAAATCAGATAAGGATGAATGATATTTTAACTGAATCTCCTCAAGAGATCATTGATGAATTGAAAAAGACTATTCCAGGCCTGCCTGCAGCTAGAGCAAAGGAAATGGAAGAATTTGATAAGAAATTTCAAGCTGCTATTGATTCTGTTAAAACTGCTATCACTACCTCTTAAAAGGACATATCTGACAAGCTTCTAAAGTTAAAACCATTTTTTAAAGAGGGTGTGAATTATCTGGATGGACAAATCAGATTTAAGAAGGAAGATCTAAGAGATCATATTACTAGAGAAGCCATAAAGGGGGAGAGTTTGTTAGTTCATGCAGGCTCAGAGCACACCAAATGGGTGACCAATAGTATTCGAGCCACATTGGGATATCTACCTTTGTGTGATGATGCTATGGTGGCTGAGTTAGGAATACAAACAGGTCTACTTGAAGGCAATCAACCTGAGGTTGCCCAAGTCATTTACCCTCCTCCAGATTTTGATATGATTGATCAGCAAGTTCAAGGAATGTATAGTCCTCCAAAGGAGGTTCACAGGGTTGTTATAGGGAAAGTAGATAAGCCTGAGGCTACTTTGAAAGAACAGCAAGATGCTCTACTATCTAAGAAAAGATTTAGAGAGCAGGCTGAACTTAAGCCAGACTTTGAGCAGTGGAGTCCTACTTCCAGAAATATTATACTCACTGCATGGAAGGCTGTCAAAGACCAAGAACATGAAAGAGGCAAGTGGTTCAATGAGATGGAATGGCAGAAGTATGAAGCCAGGCAAGAGGCAATAGTACAGTTTAGAAGAAAAGCCAAGCTGGGTAGGCCGCCACCAGATGCTCAGGAGCCGAGCAAGTACTTTCCAAAGCCCTTTCATTATTTTGAAAGGCAAAGGCTCAAGGAAGAAGCTCTGAAGAAAGCTGAGCTAAAAGGCAAGAAACCAGCTGAAGATTCTGAAGCTCCTGTGAAGGCTCAAATCCAATCTGGCAAAGGGATTGTCATAAAAGAGCCTGATCAGTCTTAATTTTTAGTTCTTTCAAAGTGTTTTGTTATGTTTTGATCATTAAATGTAAAACTCTGTAATCAATCATTACCAAGTTATAAACAAAATGTTGTTTGGTATCATATAATGTTCATTCTGTGATGGATTGTTTATATTTTGTTTATATTAAATATTCCTGTTATGTCATATATCATCATATTATACTTTTTATAAATGGTGTATATCATTGGCTATAAGGGTTATGTCTTCTCCAAATAGGGGGAGATTGTTGGGTACATTGGAAAATGTGTACCTGATTTGAAGAAGCCCAACTTAGCTCAATGATATACATCAAGGTGTATTTGATGTTGTTTTGAGTTGACATGTGCAGGTGAAGAAGTATTAAAGAATGCAGAAAAATATTCTAAGTCCACGTGTCGACACCTGAAGAAATTGTGTCGACACTTCAGAATATTTGTGTCGACACTTCAGAATATTTGTGTCGACACTTCAGAATATTTGTGTCGACACTTCAGAATATCTGTGTCGACACAGAGAAAGATAGTCGATCACATTTATGTCGACACTGGGAAGCAGTGTCGACACATAAAGAAGATCGTCGACCTCAGCACTGGGAAGCAGTGTCGACACAGTGAAAGATAGTCGACACCCAGAGAAAGTTAGTCGACCAGTGAAAGATAGTCGACTAGTGAAAGATAGTCGACCAGAGAAAGATAGTCGATTAGTGAAAGATAGTCGACTAGTGAAAGATAGTCGACCTCAACTGTGTCGATACTGGGAGGAAGTGTCGACACCTTGAGACTGAGTCGACACATTTTGGCAGAATTGAAGATTGCTGTGTCGACACCTGAAGGTTGAGTCGACACATACTGAGTTCTGAATCTACAACAACTGTGTCGACACACAGGACTTTTGTCGACACATTGCAGAGTCAAGACCAAGTTATTTTCTGAAGAAGCTGTGTCGACTTAAAGGCAACTTAGTCGACATCATCAAAGACTGTGTCGACACCAAAGTCACTTGTGTCGACACAGATAGACAGATTGGTCTCGACACTTTCTGACAGACTGTCTCGACATTTTGCTGTCCAAGGCTAAGGTACAGGAACTGTTTGAAGACTTGACAGCTGTGGGTTGCCACCGTTTAACTGAAGCTGTCAAACCTATCAGAAAACAGTTAGAAACCAGATCAGCCGGTTACCATGAAGAAAGTCTATAAATAGACATATTTAGAAGGAAATAAAAAAAAGAAGAAGATCTAAGAAGAAAAAAAAAGGATTACGATCCTATTGAAGTTTCAATTCAAGAAAGTGCTAAGCTCTAAAGAAGATCTTCATCAGAAGATCTAAGAAGAAAAAGTCTGAAGTATCAGAAAAGGTGTTGGATAGAGAGGGATCCAGTCATCTTGAAGAAGAAGAAGGAAGCCATCAGTGGTTTCTCAAGAAGCTGTTTGGAAATCAACTCAGCTAAGTTCAGATTCAAGAAGCTTTGAAGAAAGCTCAGATTCAGTTGATTTCATCAGTTGATCAAGAAGTGTCTTGTCCTCTTCTCTCTCAACAAAGACAAGACATTAAAATATCTTTTCTAAATTTCTGTAGGATCTGTTTACACAAATCTGAGTTGTAAGCCTGTGTTATAAAAGCTGAGTGTAGGAGAGGTGATCTCTGAGTGGTAGGGCTATTTGCCTGAGTGTAGGAGAAGGTTCTTCTCTGAGTGGTAGGCCTTGAGGCAAGGCTGAGGTAGGGCTGTTGAGCCTGAGTTGTAGGAACCTATCCAGGTTCTGAGCTGTAGGATCTGCGGATCTGAGAATAGTGGAAGTTTGGCCGAATCTAGCATACTACTAGATAGGTGAAGGGGGAAAGTGGATGTACCCAAACCTTGGGGAACCACTATAAAACATTGTGCAATCTGTGATGTTTCAATTTCTGTGATTGCTGTGCTGAATGTTTTATTTCTGCTATTGAATTCTGCCTAGAAGTATAAACAAGCAATTAGAACCTATTCACCCCCCCCCCCCTCTAGGTGTTTAGGTTGTCTTGAAAGTAAAACTATCAACATCTACATATCCCAATCCAAGAATGCTAAGGAGCTAATCAAAAGGTTTGGGATGTCAGATGCCTCAGCAAAGAAAACACCCATGGCTATCAATGATGTGGTTGACACTGATAAAGATGAAAAGCCTATTGATCAGAAATTATATAGGGGCATTGTTGGGTCCCTGTTGTATCACACAGCAAGTAGGTCAGACATAATATTTGCTACATGCCTTTGTGCTAGGTTCCAAGTGAACCCTAAAGCATCTCATCTTATTTTCCTTAAAAGAATTTTAAGATATATAAAGGGTTGCCCAAATCTAGGACTCTAGTATCCAACTGAGTCAGAATTTGAGTTGACTGGATACTAAGATACTGACTTTGCTGGATGTAGAGTGGACAGAAAGAGAACATCAAGAACATGCCAGTTCCTTGGTGCTAGACTTGTCTCCTTGTTTTGCAAAAAGCAAACATATGTGTCTACATCAATAGCAGAAGCTGAGTACATAGCTACTGGCAGTTGCTGTTCACAGATGCTGTGGATTCAAAACCAACTCCTAGATTATGGATACAACTTAAATAATTCAACCTTACTCTGTGATAATACAAGTGCAATTTCTATTGCTCAGAATCCAGTTCATCATAGTAGAACTATGCATATAGAGATAAGACATCATTTCATTAGAGAGTGTGTGGACAAAAAGAAAATTAATCTTGTCTACATCTACACTGATTTGCAAAGAGCAGACATCTTCACCGAACCCTTGGATGAAAGAAACCATCTGTTCTTTCTAAATCGCCTTGGTATGATTAATGGAGAAGCTTTAATTTCACTTTTTGTCTGTGGTCGCCACAGTTCGTTGACCTGATATCGACGAACTGAGAAAAGTTCTTGAGATAATTCATCGACCTGAGATCGACGAACTCTCTGTGTGGGTCATTTTCGTCGACCAGAGATCGATGATCTGGCTTCAGAAAATTTTCATCGACCTGAGGATGACGAAAAGTTTTCCCTTCTTCAGACTGAGATTGACGAACCCTTTTGTTGATAAAATATTTCATCGACCTCAGATCGAAGAATTTTTCTTTTTTGCAGGACGGAGTTTGTCGTTTTATATTCTGAAAAACCTTATATCTAAGTTTTTTTTCGAGCTACATCCCGTTCTTTCAGTTTCCCTTGCACTTGATCTCTCTGTCTCTCTTTTGCAGGTGATCATGGCGATTCCAGTAAGCGATCTTGCGGCAATGAAGTTTGACATGGGTTTTGATATAGATTTTGAGTCATTCTAACATTCCGACCAGATCTTCTTGGAAATTCTGAAATTATTTGAAGATCAGCAGTTAAACAATCTGATGACCACCAGAATGAAGATACCTGCAACAGAAGTTCGGGAATGTATTTTCACTTCTTCCTCTCCAGATGATGATACTATGACGGGAACAATATCGGGTAACGCAGTATCTCTTACCCCTACCGTCTTAACTGAAATTTTCGGATTAATTAATGGAGAAGAAGAGTTAGAGATTGATAGTTCTGAATTTGATGAGATGTTGATTAAGATGGGTTATTCTGGAGACACACCTAATAAACTGCTGAAGAAACATTTATCTGCTGACTACAAGTTTCTAGCAGATGTTATAGGCAAGGTACTGCTGAATAAGCACACAGCCCATGATTACATCACTAGGCAGCAATTCCTTGTGATGTGTGCTATTGTGAACAAGAAGCCCGTGAATTGGGCTAGAATCATATTTGAGATGATTAGGAAGAAAAATACCAAAAAAGAGGTGTGTTTTGGAAGAATTCTTGGAATCTTCCTTCAGGCCAAGGCTGCTGAATCCCTGGTCTCCCCGACCATATTCATTAATGCCTCCAAGTGGCTTACTTGCGCCTTATTTGGTAGGTGGGAGAGGAATATCTCCAAGGCTTCCTCCTCTTCCTCAAGACCTTCTGAGAGTACTAGGGCTGATCCAGCCACTCCCCACCCTGCTGAAGATGTTTCCACTCCACCTCCACCTCCTCATGATCAAACAACTTCAACATCCCTACAGCATACTTCTACTTCTCAAACCCATACACCAACTCCTCCAGCTTCCCCAATCCATCTTTCCTCACCAGTTCATACTTCAGTCCATTCTCTTATACCACATTAATCTCCTGAACATCAATCATCACCAATTCAATCTCCAGTGCATGCTACTACACTAGAGCATATCACTCCTCCTCTATCTCCTCTTCCTCCACATCTTACTAATATCCCCCTTAACAACATATCTTCCTTACCATCATTTGAACTGATGTCATCCCCCTTCTATACTCCATCACCTCAAGATGAGCCAATGCCAGATTCTTCACCCTCTCATCCACCATCATCCGCCCTCAATCCATCTATATCCACTCAAACCCCTCTTGAGTTCATGGTCATAGATTCTCCCTTCATTGTCTCCATCCTGGACCACATCACTCCAGTCATAAAACAACTCATAGTAGAGACTATTTCATCTCTTGCTGCCTCCATTTCATCTCTTGCTGCCCAACTCTCTGCCTCCTCTATCCCTCCTTCTTCAACAAGGGGCCTAGTTCCAGTACTTACTGAAACTAGGCAGGGGGAGATACTCAATGAAGAAGCAGCTCCAACAGCAGCAGAAACAGCTCCAGCAATAGCAGAAACAGTTTCAGCAGCAGCAGAAAAAGTTGTGCAGATAGTTGAGGTCACAACAACAGATGTATATATGGTTTCAGAGGCTGATATATTGGATGTACATCTGCTGATTGCAGATATTGTGACTGATGGTGATTGCTATATCAATCCCTCAGTAGACATTTTTGGTTTATTACATTCTTTCTGTACAATTTATCTGAACTCTTTACTTCCAGTAGTTAAGCCACCCTTGGCTATAGTTTGCTACACTTCTCATATAAGTCCTGAAGTTGTTAGTTAATTGAAGGCAAGTTTTACTACTAACATGGTTGTGGAATCTGTAGGCCCAACCTATGTAATGGATAATAGCCCTATCCCCAGTTTAGATGATCTAATTGCACAAGATGTTGCACAAGAGTTGCACAAATGCATAATGATCCTGAACTGAATGAGTTTCTATTGACTGATAAAGATTTAGAAGATTCTCAGATGATCATAGAGAATGTTGCTCCACCTGCAGTTGCTCTACCTCAAGCTCTTCCTCAAGCTGAAAGATAGATTTCAAAGGAAACAATAAAAGAAATAGATGTTTTATGTGATCATCCTCAAAGTTCTTCTGAAGATGACACAAATGATGATTCTGATGATTCTGCTGATCCTAAATCTAAGAAGAAAGTTACCAAGAAGAGAAATATTATTCCCAAGGCTGCTCCAAAGCCTAATCCTAACAATGACACCCCTTACTTATCTTGCAAAAGATAAATCCATACCCAGGGATGCCTCAATGGATGTATCTATCCAAGAATGAACAGAAAGAAAGGAAGAAGAGGAGAAGGTATAGGTCTCCTCCTGGGCAATTTAGGAAAGACCTCCTCCTCCTCCATCTTCAGGTGCCTCTGGCAATGTCTCTCAAAAATCTACTCTAGTGACCAAGACCTATCAATGACATTCCAGGCATGACAGTCAGCAGCAATCTTCTCAAAGCCATCCTTCTCCAGCTTCATTCAAGAGAACTCCTACAGACTCTGTTGCTGAATCAAAGCATGACTCAAGTCCAAAAAGGCCAGAGTCTCCTCCAATTCCCTTTGTAGATCCAGAATAGGAGACCTCAGCTAAAATAACAAGATTTCATGAGCTGGTAGGACTCTCTCAAATTAACAAAGCCAAAGCTTAAGGAAAGGAACCTTCTCAATTTTCAACCATGTCTTCATTCAGAAAAGAAGAACTTCTAAGGTATGCAAAGGCAAATAAATTTTTCAATGTTGATGATTATATGAAACTGCATCCAGAAGCTGTAGTGCCCAGAGCAACTTCTCTCAACATTATTGGTGCATCTGATATAACAATGTCTAAGAAAGAAGCTGCTAATCCAAATAGAGAAATCATCTTCAGACAACCTGCTGAGAAACAAGAGAAAGCAAATCCTAAGCAGAAACAATGATTTTGTTTGTGTTTTGTTCTTATTTTTGAACTCTATACTATTTAATCATGAAGTACATCTTGTAAATATCTGTTGAATGTTTTAATTCTATCAGATATAAGTTTGCATGCTTTATGGCTGCTTCTTTTATTTTGCTTTAATGACCTCACCCAAATAGGGGGAGATTGTTGGATCCCTAGTGGATTTGGGCTAGGTTCACTAAATTAGGTTAAGTCTGACCCACCTTGTATAGCCAGGGTCAAGTCTAGTAGTCCTAGAGTTTAGGCAAAATCTTTAGGTTCAACCTTCATGGACCAGCCAGCAGAGGACCTCAGCAGACTCAGACTTAGAAGATTCAAGGAACAGATTGTTCAGTTCAAAGTTCTTCGAACTCAGCTCGACGATCGTCGATCTCAGATAGAGGAACTCAGAGTTATTTCTCTGAGCTGAGCTCAATTATATTGGAGCTCAGGTCGACGATTAGTTTTCTTCAGACAGATTCTCAGTTCGACGATCTCAGAGTGAAGATTTGGCAAGTCCTTCTCAGTACACAGTTTGCAGAGCACAGGTCGACAAACTGGAATTCTCAGGTCAACGATCTTGGATCTAAGGTCGACGAATTCTGTTCTTAGGTCGACGATTTCTGTCCCGCTCTAGAATAAGAAGTTTTCATCCTTCTGTCCCCTTCTTTCTATATTAATTAGCAGTAATATTTCTGAGTAATTAATGCCCATATTCCTTTGAATATAGCCATTATTGGCAACATTAATTATGGTATTCATTAGGGCAATTACTTGCTTATTTTATTAGGGATAGTTGGGGAAACTCATTTAAGACTTATTCCAGTCGTTTGTATTCTCCATATCATCCAGCAATTAATGCTAGAATTCAAAATTCAAAGGAAATAATTGACTGCAGAATATAAAAAAGAGATTCTCTCTTTTCAGTCAACAAATAGACACAAAGAATAACAGAGAATAATATACTCACAGGGCATCACAAAGAAGAAAATCCAGAGAACTAAAACAGATCCTAATCATTCAGAACTTTCTTTTATGTGCTGAAAACATTTCTGTTCTTTTCCTTGCCAATCCTGAAATCTGAAGAAGAACATTCATCACAAATCAAGTGTCTTCTTAATCTTCAGATCCTGGAATCTTCAGAGACATCCATTCAGCATCAGTCTACTGGATTCCTAGACATTGACAAAACAAGGCTGAAGACCTACACCCTGAAGCAAAGCTCCAGTCTTCTTGAACCATTCAACATCTCAGGGGGGGAGCTTTGTCAACATCAAAGATCCACTAGTCTTTTGTGTTGATTAGAGAAAGAGAAGACACCATCATCTCCTCTCACCTCCTATAAAAGGGTTTTAACTCCCTTCAAAAGTTAACCACTTTATTGTCAAGTCTCCTGATCAAAAGACTTGGGTTGGTTTTTGGGCACCTGATCAAAAGCCTAAAGGGTTGTGATATATCTCTGCAAATAGATATTGTGGTGGCAGTAACCTGATCAAAACCTACTAGTGGATTCCTACCAGGGTGGTAGAAGAGTAGATGTACCCATTTGGGGAACCACTATAAAACTCTTGTGTTGTCTGGTTGTGCTCATTTTCTGTTTTGTTCTTGTTGTGCCTGTGATAGATAGAATAACTTAGCATGTTTTTCTTTTCTTTATATATTATTGGTATCACCTACTTTCACTCTGATATAAAAGTTTAAAATAGTCAAAAAATTTAATACTCTATTCACCCCCCCCCCCTCTAGAGTATGTCAGATCTAACCCCTCCTTTCACACACAGCTGTGTACAAAGCCGTGATGTAGGTTACGAGGTTTATGAGGTAATTAAAGATGAAATTTGAGTTATTTTGGAAATTCGAAGTTCTTTTAAGTTAAACACTTGAGATATAATAAAGTTGGCTTTAAAACAAATAGCAAGGCGAAAATGCAATCGTTAACAATTTTGTGTTGTGCGATGAGTTGCTAACCGATAATGTCTAATCTTAACACTCATATAGAATAATAACACTAAAGCTTTGAAAGAGAAATATCGTAGCCAAACTACTTTTATATTTTTGATTGAGGGGATAACTCGAGCTAGTACCAATCGAGCAGTCCTTCGCCAGGTTGTTACCTACTCCTTCCTTGAAAGTCCTTCTTCAAGAGTTGTAAACTCTAACTCTTAGTAGTCCTTCACTCAGAGGGAAAAGTATAGAGAAGAACAATATAGCAACAACTAACAGTTGCAATTTTCATTCAAAGAATAATTACACCAAGAGCATTCATGCCTATTTATCGATCTTAAGAGCTATGAAAGGTGAGGATGGAATGTCTTTGGAGTCCATGTAAGTGGTTGGAGGTCGGGCCATCATTATGGTGGTCTTTTGTCACCTGTTTGCACGATGAAGAAAATAAGATAGCTTGTGTGTGAAAGGAGAAAGGTTTGTGGTGGTTATTAATGACATGAAGAAAATAAGGTGGTTTGTGTGTGAAAAGGGGGTGGTTTATGGTGGCTAATAATAACATGTAGGAAATAAAGTGATTTATGTGTGAAAAGATGGTGGTTTATGATGGCCATTCATGTCCTGTAGAAATTTAAGTGGTTTATATGTGAAAAGGGGGTGGTTTATGGTGGCCATCATGATATAAAGAAAAAAGTGGTTTATGTGTGAAAAGGGGGGTGGTTTAATATGTGGGTTAAGTTATGTTGGGTTTAAATGGATTGGGCTTTCTTGCTCAAGATCTATAATATATCCTACAATATGAAAAACCCATATTACGTAAGTAATAGACCAAAATACATAAGGCTTAAAATGCGAGTGAGCCCATAAGTATGCTCAAAATAAAATATATAATTAAATAGAAATACAAATTTAATTTGAAGGTTTGTTGACAGTATATGTGTCGACGTCAACCTTTCTACTATCTTGATTTAACTTGTCTTACTTCAGCTCCCTCGGGCTTTAAAGAATTCGACTCTATGGAATGTTAGTCTAGGTAAGCCTGCAGGAGCTCTGAATCCAACTATTATAGATCTTCCATAGTAATCCCGAAATCATCAATTTGGGATAGACCATTCCCACGAACAAGGAAGCGCTGAGTAACACCATCAACTGAATATATCACCTGCTCATCAAGTATTTGGATTGGCCGATGAGACCTCAGACGTCTCGAGTAAGGGGTTGGCAGTTGACTACCAGTCAGTTCCTACACGTTAGTACTAATAGGAGTATCCACATCAAAACCGTAATACTTAGTTAGATCAACAATTTTGAATTCTGATGAATAACCAACTTCTTTAGGTATATTTAAGTCAAAAGCATTATTATTAATCTTCTTGATGATCTTGCATGGACCAGTTCTTTTATTGGTTAGCTTCTTAAAAGTACCTGAGGGCATTCTTTCTGGTCTCTCCTTCACAAGCACCATGTCTCTGACTGCGAATTCAATGGGGTACATGTGTTGATCAGCTGCTTTCTTTTAGCTTTCATATTTTAACGTAAGTTTTTTGTCGAATCTCCTTATGTAACTCATGCATGTATTTGACAAATGATGATGCAAATGTTGATGTCCTATAAGTAGCAGGTAAATTAATGAGATCAACGGGCATTCTTAGGTCATATCCTATAATAATTTGAAAAGGTGACATACACGTGGATCTATTAACAGAACTATTATAAGCAAACTCAACGATATGTAAAACTAAATCCCAAGTATCAAAATGTTCAATGACTAAGCTCCTAAGATGGTCTCCAAGGCTACGATTCACAATTTCTATTTGACCGTCAGTCTGGGGGTGGTACGTAGTAGAAAAAGCTAGTTTAGTTCATAATTTCTTCCATAGAGTTTTCCAAAAATAGCTAACAAAACGCACATCCCTATCAGAAATAATAGTTTTTGGTAATCCATGTAAACGGACTACTTCCTTCATTAAAAGTGTGGCAATATGCAAGGCACCAGATGTTTTATGACATGGAATGAAATGAGTCATTTTGAAGAACCTATCAACAATAACGAATATAGAGTCATAGTGATGTGTTGTGCATGGCAACCCTAACACAAAGTCCATACTAATGTCCTCCCAGGGTATATAGGGTATGGGTAAGGGGGTATATTATCACAGTAATGGGCCTCCCTTGCTTTGCTAATTGACAAATACAACACCGCCCAACAATACGAGCCACATCACGCTTAAGGCTAGGCCAAAAGAATTTATCCTCGACGATAGCAATGGTCTTATCTCAGCCAAAATGACCAGCGCCTCCTCCTGCATGCATTTCCTCAATGAGTAAGTCACAAAGTGAATAATAAGGAATACAAAGATGTGTTCCTCGAAATAAGTAGCATTCTCTCATTTGGTACTCAGTGTGAGGACTCTGAGACTCAGCATCAAAAGATGCATAAATATGACAAAAATCATCGCAATTAACGTAATAATTCTACATCTTATCATACTCGATGACTGTAGTGCTCATGACCCCCATAGTAGTACATACTATACTTAGTGCATATGCCACTTTGTTCTTAGCACTAGATGTATGCTTAAAGACAAATGTGTACTCTTGTAAAAATTGAATCCACTTAGCTTGTCGGGAGTTAAGCATCTTTTGAGAGTTTATATATTTTAGTGTCTCATGGTTAGAATACAACACAAATTCTTTAAAAGGAAGATAATATCTCCAATGACAACATTATTGAATAATAACATAAAATTCTTTGTCAAGGGTTGAATACTTTTATCAAGCCATATTTAATTTTTCGTTAAAAAATGTAATAAGTTGACCTTCTTGCTATAAAATAACACTTGACATCTAGTTGACCTGCCGAAATGAGCTAAAGTCCTAGAATACAAGTGAGTATTGAAGAAGAAACTACACAGTGATGGGTTTATAGCTTGATACAAAGTACATCTAGTAGTTAAGGGTTATAAACATATGGAGAATTAACTACTTTGACGTCTATTCACTTTTATGTCACCTATCCACTATTAAGATTCTTCTTGCCTTAGCTTCTATTGAGAACTTTATAATTCATTAGATGGATGTAAAGAAAACCTTCTTGTATGGAGAGCTTGATGAAGAGATCTACATGACACAACCCGAAGGTTATATACATACAGATCTAAAAAAGAAAGTGTGCAAGCTAGACAAATCAATCTATAAGCTTAAACAATCGCCTAAGATGTGGTACATAAAATTTGACCAAGTGGTAAAGAGTGTTGGTTTCAGTCTAGTCTCTCTGAAAAGTGTAACTTTCACCATTCAATGTCAAATAAAATAGTTATCATGTGCATTTATATGGATGACATGTTGATTCTGGTTCAGATCTACCTGTAGTGAAAGATATTAAATCCACTCTTGCAAAAGCATTTGACATGAAAGACCTTGGTCTGGTTGATACCCTTCTAGTAATAAAAGTTAGAGTAAACAAGAGTCACATTACTCTTAGTCAAGCTCACTATATATAGAAAATTCTTTTTACCTGGGGTTATAAAGACTGTAGACTAGTAGAGACACCATTTGATTCAAATGTCAAGTTGCGTTCTAATATAGGGACCATCTTAACCAAGTAAAGTACTCAAAGATCAGTGGTAGCCTCATGTATGCCAAAAGTTGTACATGACCATATATTGCCTTCTTTATTGGCATGATAAGCCGCTTTACCAATACCCCAAGCAAAGAACATTGGGATGCCCTAGACAGGCTGATAAGATACAAGAGAGGTACTAAAGATCATGCTTTGTGCTACACTGGTTACCCTCATACTATGGATGGATACTCTGATGCCTTATAGTGTTCAGAAATTGATAATAGTAAGTCTACTAGTGGATTTATATTCACTATGGGTAGATCTATTATTGTTTGGAAATCTAAAAGATAGACTTGTGTAGTATTGTCATCAATACAAGCCAAGTTATTTTCCTTAGCTTCCGCTGGTGAAGAGACAGACTGGATCCGAAATTTGATTTTAGACATTTGTTTGTCTAGGAGACAAGTCAATTCTTTGAGCTTGTATTGTAATAATCAGGCGCAGTTCAAGTCGTTAAGAATGTCCTCTTTAATACTAAGAAAAGACATGTACAACTAAGACATACTCTATTGAATTATCTGAAAGAACAAGGCATTATCACCTTGATCGATGTGCGATCGAAGGATAATCTGGCTGATTTATTGATGAAAGAAATTCCCAAAGACCGATTAATCAAAATTTTGGGGGGAAATAGAACTCAAGACAACTTTGATCGGCCTTAGTTCAAGAATATGCGATTTAGTTCAGCCTTAGTTCAAATGCTTTGATTTTTTTCCACTTTCCTTTGTCAAAGCAAGCATGTTGTGCTCCGTTGATGTTTCTGGTTGCTAAGTATGAATCTAGTGAGTTATTTCATTTCATATCTGATATTAATAACTTCATCTTAATTCGTCTTCCTTACCTAGGAAGAGAGTGTTATTCCACATTTGATAACATGATCTGACTCGGTTTGACCCTTCTTCTATTTATTGGTTTCATTCCATACTTGATGAGTTCTAATTAAATTTAAAAGAAGAATAACGTGATATTTCTTATAGGGTCAGAAATATAGCCGCGATATCCAGAAGTCCATAAGATCGTTTCTTTGGAAATAGATAATGGATTATAAGGCAGAACCTTTAATACTCTATGTAGGTGTCCTATAAGCTAATTCTAAAGTGCTACGTTCTTACAAGTAGAACTAGATACATGTATATTTTTAAAGGTTGGAATTCATTCTGAATGAAATTCTCTGTTGAAAATTACAAGAGATGTTGATGATGGAGCACATGTTGTTTGAGATTCTTATGAGGATGCCCTACTATACATCTGTGGATGATGATATCTAGAGTGTTATTTGGTTTCTGGTTTAACTCTGGTTAGAGCATTGCTTAGCTATTTTGAACACTGGTTGTTTGGACTACTACTCTTTTGTTGATCATTAGCCACTGATTATGTTGAGTATGTGTTATGATCGTACTTTAGACTATTATGTGATGCTACTGGGACATATTTATTTTTATGTATGCATACAACTATTTTATTTAATGTCTAATAAATTCTGACAAATGTGACGGACACAGTTGTGAGTGATTTATGTTTGGTTGAACATTGCACACACCACCCATTTTCCGACATCGGGTTTACGGCGGACATAGGAGGAGATTATTAAAGAATTAATTATATGTTCGTATGTATCGAGACCAACTCAGAACGACCCATTAGGTTTTGTGTCACTCTAGGGCATGGTTATACGCTGGAGATACTGTAAATAGTCATTCCATATTCGATGAGCTATTATGGACTATCTTGAGCAGATCCTTAACATTGTCGGTTTGCATACCAATGTATGTAAATCATGTTGTTGTACTTGGACACATGTAAGGCCTTAAGGCCAAAGAAATTTTTATGTGTACATTCCTAATATTGTAGTAGACATTCTGGTGAATAAAATGCTTTCGCTAGTTTGTAGCTCTGAGGTATATAGTTGTATTTTCCTAGTTGATTCTCATTTAGTAACTCTTTAACTTGTTCATTTAATATGGTGTGGAATTCCGGCCGGACCTGCTATTATGTTCTTTGGGACGGACAAGGTGTTACGGGCTGTCTTGTCTGCTGCAGGATATCTAGTCTCTATGGTTGTGAGGGCATTGCTGTAGCGATAGATCAGTCAAACAACTGATGTTCTTAGTGTTGAAAATACTGAATAAATGGTGGTCTTAATGTTTTGATTAATCTATATTACTTTAGAATCATGCTTTAGGCAGGAACTACAGACCCGTTTAGTGTCGATGACGTGACTTTTGGCTTTGGCGACGTGAACGATGGTGGCTTCCGGTGTCGGTGTTTTGAACAATATCAGCTTCTGGTGTCAGCGATTGGATCAATGATGACTTCTGGGGTTGGCGATGGGACTAGGGTGTCTTGGTCTCTAGTCTGGATTCATAAAGGAAAGAGGGAGGTTGAAAGACTTTATTTCAAGAGCCTAAACACCTAGAGGGGGGTGAATAGGTTCTAATCTTTTTGTGTCTTTTTAATTTTTAGGCAAACAGTTATAAGACTACTTTCAGCACAGATTAATCAATCTACAAAAAATAAACACATCACAGTAAACACCCGACTTATAGTGGTTCCCCAAGATATGGATACATCCACTTTCCCCCTTCGCCTATCATGTAGATAACTGGATTCAGCCTAACTTCCTTCTACTGGCTTAGATCCTCAGATCTTACAATCTCATAACCAAAGATGGTTCCTACACCTCAGACTTAACATAAGTCCTACCTCAGATTCTTCACCAGAATCCTACCTCAGGCCTCAGCCCTACCTCAGCCTTTATAATTAGACTTACAACTCAGACTTTCCACAAGTCCTACCTTAGGCACACAGCCCTACCTCAGCCTTTATAATTTTAGGCTTACAACTCAGATCTAACAGTAGATCCTACAAGAATTTATGAGTAAAGAGTAACTGAAAACTTTACAAGCTAGATTTCTCTGTTGATGTTGTCTTCTTGATCAGTTCTTTGATTGACTGATCCTTCTGATCCAACCTGACTTAGCTTTCCAAATCTTCTTGATTAGAACAAAATAAGGTGGATCTTCTCTGTTGATGAAGATGATCTTCAATCAGCTTCTTCCTTAAATTCAGATAGAACTCTAAATCTTTCTTGCAGACAGCCCTTGATCTGTCAGAATTCTTCTTATTGATGCCTCACGTTTTTTGTTCATATTGTTGTCGTTTCCGATCTGTCTCTTATATAGAGCTTGCTTCATGGTTACCGGCTGATCTGGTTCATAATAAACTTCTGACAGTTCTGACAGTGGTGTCAGACCGGCTAGTTATGACAGCTGTCAAGTCACCAGTCACGTCACCAGGTCCTTCAATGTCTTTTCAACTCAGCACACAACACTCAGCAGACTGCTTCACATGTGTCGACACAAGTCTTCATGGTGTCGACACAATTACTCTAAGTGTCGACACAGTCATACTTCTGCTTCTCGACACTGCTTATGTTGTATGTGTCGACACAAGTCCTGTGTGTCGACACAGCAGCTTCTTGTCTCGACATTTCTGTTGCAGACAATTGATGTTGAGTGTTTGTCAAATGGCGTTGAGTGTGTGTCGACACAAGTCCTGTGTGTCGACGCAATTACTTCTGAACTCGACACAGCCTTTTGAGAGTTTGTGTGTCGACACAAGTCCTGTGTGTCGACACAATTGCTTCAAGTGTCGACATTTCTCCTGAATGTTGACATAGCTTCCGTTTTAAGTGCCGACACAAGTCCTACTTCAGATGTCGACACATTTTTGGATGTTGACACAACTGCTTCTTTAGGTGTCGACAAAGCTTTGAGTGTCGACACAACTTCTTTATAAGTGTCGGCACAAATTCTGGGTGTCGACACAACTTCCCTGAGTGTCGACACAATTTGCCTGTGTGTCGACACAGCTTGCCTGAGTGTCGACACAAGTTTCCTGAGTGTCAACACAGTTTCTTCACAAGTGTCGACACTTGTACTTAGAAAATTTTCCTTCAAATACTTAAACCTGCACAACGAAACTCAAACTCCCATCAAATACAAATTGATGCATATCATTGACTAAGTTGTGGCTTCTCCAAATCTAGTACACATTTTTCAATGTACCCAACAGAGGTCGTTGTCTGGTAGCGATTAAAGAAAGGCAGGGAGGAAAAGGCGTGCTTTCTAAGAGTTTTGGATGTCGATAGTTAAATCTATTTTGCAGTTAACAATCTCAATTTATTGGGATGTGCCCCGGGATATGATGTCCTCCTATGCACAGGGGCAGTTCTAAGGGGAGGGCTAGGGCTCGGGTCCCCCCCCCAAGAATTTTGCAAAATAGTTAGTGGATTTGGATCCGTCTTGTCGAGGAAATGAATTTTGACTACTTATGTGTCAAAAATGGTGACCAGATGACGGAGAAACGGCTCCAGTAAGATGCAGTCGTTCAACTTTTTGTTGTTGTTGGAGAATGTTGTTGTCTCCCGTATTAAAAATTTTAGGTTCGCCTGTAACACCTCTACTCGTCACGTGTAATATAATAGAGGGTCCGGCCGGGGCCCCACACCATATTCCACAAACAGGTAGAGACGTTACTAAATAATATCAAAGACCATCATACCCTAACACAGAGCATTCTAGCGGAAGCTTTATGGTTTAACACTTGAACTCAAGAAGATTAGAAATGTCCACTACGACCAATTAGGAATGTATACAACCAAAAACACAAGGTACATAGCCTTATGGCTTTACAAGTTTCTCTTAACAAAGGTGTGGTTTACAAACATAGGCGCGCAGGTCGGCCACACATGAACAAGAGTAAACAAAACAAGCCTTCGAAGGTAGCAACGCAACCTAGGCTTTAGCCCGCTATTTCACGCTTGGCCAGCACCACCTGTAAAGAATCAATCCACTAAGCGGTGATAAACAGGGCAACTGCGAGGTTTAAGTTGTTAGCCTAAATCACCTAGAGGGGGGTGAATAGGTGAAATGCGTGTCAAAAGCGGAATTAAAATTTAACGCAGCGCACATCAAGCAATCACAGAAGACAAGAGATTTATAGTGGTTCCCCAACCTTGGGTACGTCCACTTTCCTCACCGATCTAGCAAATCACTAGACTCGGCTACTCCACTATCTCGGATTGAAAACAATCCTACACCTCGGAACCACGTTCCTACAAATCTCGATCCAACTGGATCTACAAAACTCGGAAGAAAGATCTTCCTACAAATCTCGGAGAAAAACTCCTACAATGAAATTTAGGTTTGAGAATAAAAATCAACACAACAAATTTCAGATCTGGATCTTTGACAGTCTTCTTCTTTAGGAGCTTTGACTTGATCAGAAAAGGTTGAAGATGACTTGAGAGAAAGATCCACAAATCTGAAAACTAGAACCACCTCGATCGAGAAGATAGATCTGAAATCCTTGAGGCTCGGCGAGATCGAGTGATTCACTCTTGTCTGGATCGCTGGAGAAATAGTCCTTGAAGACGGAGATCGACGATCCAGAATTTCTTCCGTGAACAACGATGGCGGCGGCGGCGTGAGAATTAGGGTTCACGGAATTTCCTTTTTCTTCAAAAGAATATCTCTGTAATCTTGTTGATTAGTCAATTCTGAAATGACCTATTTATAGGTGGACTCCAACGGTCATAATCTTAATTAAGGATGACACGTGGACCAATCAGAAATGACGGATTCAAAATACTTAGCGAATTCGAACTTAGAAGAATTCTGGAATAGGGAACAGCTATACTCGAGTAAGAGAAGATATACTCGAGTATGGGAATTTAGATACTCGAGTGACAAAGAGACATATACTCGAGTATGAGAATAGAAATTTACTTGATAGAGAAATGAACTACTCGAGTATTAGAAGAGATATACTCGAGTATCAGAAAAGATATACTCGAGTATCAGCAAAGATATACTCGAGTATCAGCATATGAATCCAGGAAACATTCACCTACTCGAGTATTAAAATCAACTACTCGAGTATAGAATAATTTACTCGAGTATCAAAATCAATTACTCGAGTATCAACTGCTTACTCGAGTATTAAAACCAACTACTCGAGTATCGAAAAATTTACTCGAGTATCAAAATCAATTACTCGAGTATCAACTGCTTACTCGAGTATTAAAACCAACTACTCGAGTACCGAATAATTTACTCGAGTATCAAAATCAATTACTCGAGTATCAATACTTGAACTTGCAGAAAAGAGAAGAAAAGGATCTACTCGAGTATGATATATGATTTACTCGAGTGATTAAGTTACTTACTCGAGTATGAAAACACCTTACCCGAGTGACTGACTAACTACTCGAGTATAGAAGTATATACACGAGTATTCAGAGCCTACTCGAGTAAGTCTAACTGATTACTCGAGTAAGTCTAATTAACTACTCGAGTATGGAAATATATACACGAGTATTAAGTCTGATACTCGAGTATAACAAAGGGGTTACTCGAGTATTTTGGACTTAGAAATTTTTCTGAGGAAATTAGTTCCAATGCTTCTGTCCATCAATCCAAGTGCATATAGGAAGTGTATCCCAATTGAGAGGCTATACATGGGCCAACACTTTGGATCACACAATGAGGGATTACATTGTATGGTCCTGTGTTTGGTGACCCATTATAGACTGACATTGGTCTACACTTGGCAATTAGAACCTGCACACATACAACCTAAACACAGCATCAAATACACCTTAATTCATCTTAGTTCAAGGTCTGACCTCCTACAAATCTGAGGTATTGTGGAGACAAATCCCAACAGCAACGGTCAGCATTCAGCTGACCAATTATAATGACCCTGCCCCTGGAACGGGGCAGCGGAATTCCTTCCCTACAAAGCATTTATTCACACAGCATATATGTATAACAATCTACCGAGGATGTGCACAATCGCACAAGTAAATACATATCACAAACGTCGGCACGACGGCCTGACGTTCCGTGCACTCAGGGCACATTATTGGTGTTCCGTAAAATCAGGGTCCCACCACCGTTCAGAGGTCCCAGACATGATGGTCCATTATGAGCATTCCTAGTCTTTATGGCACGCAGACCAAAGACTCTCTCTATGTGCTCCTAACAGGTCCTTAAGCACCCAAGGCTATACAACCATAACGTGGGTACTGATCCACCTTTCCCATTGCTCACATTTGTCAGACTCAAGACTGAACTGACGCGGGTACGACTTCACTTTTCCCGTTCGCCACACGGGCATTCCACAAGTGTAGCCCACCAGCTCAACTTCACACACAATGGCACTCGTGGCCACACGAGTTGAACACCGAGTACCAACTCTCACATTTTCCTGGACTTCCTCCAGTACTTCCTGCTGCACCAAGCTACAGGTATCCACCAAGGATTTCATACAAACAACCAATTTATCCAGAGTCTACTCCGATTTGCAAACAAAGCATCACAAATTCAGACCAACTTGTCCGGATGGGCTTCACACAGCATGCCTAACCGTACTACTCACTTCCGGTTCTAATGAAATAAAACAAGGGATGAACCATCGATCCCAAGGGAATCACTTCGCCATCCACCCTTTGGTAGAGGATTCCTATGCAAATGCAGGAAAGAAGGACTTCACTTGTCCAAGAAAGAAATCATTACCCTTGGAAGACGTTTAGTGCCATAGAGAAAACTACACGATTGCAAAGCTCCGCAACGCTCTAGCCTCCGCAGATCCAAACACGACTCGCAATTTGGACCACCGTAGCACCACCAGAGGCCGGATTCCTCCTCTTCTTCCTTCCCTTGCTCTCCTCTCTCTCTTACTCTTAGAAAGAGAATGGTAAGAATGAAATGAGAATTAACTCATCCACTCCCGCATATATCTCTTCAGGAATACCCAGGGCCATCAGATCTTCATCAAAGAAAAAGAACGGCTCAGATCTGCTCTGAAAAGCATCTTCCCTGGGCTGACACGGCTTGTGACACGCCCGTGTCACAAGTCGTGTACCTTAAGCTGCAAACAACCGACTCAAACAAGAACAGGACACGGTCAAAGACACGCCCGTATTAAGCACCTGACACGCCCGTGTCACTCAGTACACGCCTGTGTTGAGAGGTGTGTCCCTCAATCGATACAGGACTAACAAATCAAGAAAAGGACACTGGTCCCCAACACGGTCGTGTCAACTTTAACACGCCCTTGTCGACCAATACACGCCCTTGTCGACTAGTACACGCCCGTGCTCCAGGCCGTGTACTTCAGTCGACACCGCCCGGCACAACCCGAGAATGACACTGGTATATGACACGCCCGTATCACCAACCGACACACCCGTGTCAGTAATGTTCACACCCGTGTTTTCCAGCCGTGTTCCACACTTGACACAGCCAAGCTAACACAGAGCAGGACACGGCCCTGGACACGCCCGTATCCCAGGCCGTGTGACCTCAAATTGGGTTTTGGGGCATTACAACTCTCCCCCTTAAGAGAATTTAATCCTGAAATTGCTAAGAACGTAGTTCGCAGCAAACAAATATTACAAAATATTCTTTTTTTCAAATCATAAGGTTACAACAGCCTCACATAAATAGCTCGGGAAACTTAGTACACATGGTTTGCTCCTACTCCACATGACAACTCCTCACGACCACAGTTGTCCCACCGGACCTTGACCACCCCGATAGCTTTTTTCGTAGCTGTTTAACCATTGTATCCTCGATCCGAATAGGCCTAACCTTCGTCGTTAGCCCACTGTCTACTGATACTTGATCTACAACAACCACCTGTGATGGTTCTTTCACCACTTTCTGCAACACCGAGACATGAAACACATCATGTAAACCGCTCAGCTCTAGTGAAAGTGCTAACTGATAGGTAGCTTCACCAACATGCTCTACCACTTCAAACGGTCCTAGATACCTCGGGCTAAGCTTTTTCAGACGCCGTATCCTGGATACACCTTTAAAGGATTTAATCTTCAAGTACACCCAATCGTCCACCGCAAACTCCATGTTTTGGTGCTTGCCATTGTAGTACTTAGCTTTCCTGTCTTGAGCCACCAATAGCCTTTCTCGAATCAACCGTATAATAGAGTTGGCATCATCCATCTCCTTTCGCATGTACAACTTTGTTTCGCCAGTCTCCGCCCAAGCCAAAGGTGTACAACATTTCCTATCGTATAAAGCCTTAAAGGGTGCCATTTTAATACTAGCTTGGTAGCTATTGTTGTAGGCGAATTCAATCATAAAGAGATGATCTTCCCAACTCTTCTCGAAATCCAGCGCACACATTTGGATCATATCCTCCAACGTCATGTTGGTCCTTTCGGTCTGACCATCCGTCTGAGGATGAAAGACCGTACTGAAATGTAATTTCATACCCAACAGTTGGTGGACTAATCTCCAATCTTCCGAAGTGAAATGCCCATCTCGATCACTAACAATGCTACGGGGCACATCGTGCAATCGTATGATAGTATCCACATACATCTTTGCCAACTTTTCAACTGAATCATCCTTCCGGTTCGGGATAAAGTGTGACACCTTAGTTAACTGGTCCACAATCACCCAAACCGCATCATTTCCACGTTGTGATCTCGATAACCCCTGCACAAAATCCATGGAAATATCATCAAATTTCCACACAGGAATAGGCAATGATTTCAGAAAACCTCCTGGTTTTTGGCATTCAGCCTTTACTAAGGCACAAGTTTGACATTTAACAACATAGTGTGTTATGTCCTTCTTCATTCCAGGCCACCAGAAAAGTTTCTTCATATCCTTATACATCTTCGTGCTCCCGGGGTGAATCGAATATTTTGTGAAGTGGGCTTCATACATCAATTCTTCACGGAGTTTACCCCTATCTGGGACACACAACCGACCGTCCTTCCGAAAAAGGCCGCCATCAAAGGAAAACTGAGAATCTTCACTCTCCGCTGCATAGCGTTGTAGACTTTCACCAAGTGTTGTTGCTTGTCAAACTCTATCCTCCAGGTCACATTGTACCTCTGATCAGTTTAAGCACGCATTTGTAGTAGAATTATTTTCAACGCAAGAAATATCTAATGCTTCCAGTTCTCTAATTAGGCTTTCATCATGCCTTAGCAACCAATTTGCCCCTGCCGGAGTCTGACGACTCAAGGCATCCGTGACTACATTCCCTTTACCGGGAGTATAATGAATCTGGAAGGTGTAGTCACAAAGAAACTCCATCCACCTTCTATGTCGCATATTGAGCTCCTTCTAGTCCAACAGATATTTCAAACTCTTATGGTCCATGAATATATCCACCTTCATGCCATATAGTGTTGGGTACATTGGAAAATGTGTACCTGATTTGAAGGAGCCTAACTTAGCTCAATGATATACATCAAGGTGTATTTGATGTTATTTTGAGTTGACATGTGCAGGTTAAGAATGTACTAAAAAGCAGGAAAATTATTCTAAGTCCATGTGTCGACAACAGAAGAAGCTGTGTCGACACTTCAGAATAATTGTGTCGACACTTGAAGAAGGTTGTGTCGACACAGAGAAAAAGAGTCGACAACATCTGTGTCGACACCGGGAAGCAGAGTCGACACCAGAAGACTGAGTCGACACATATAGGCAGAGTAGACAACAGCTGTGTCGACACCTAAAGGCAGTGTCGACACATACTATGTTCTGAATCTACATCAACTGTGTCGACACACAAGACTTGTGTCGACACACTGCAAAGTCTAGACCAAGTCATTTGCTGAAGAATGATGAAGTGTCTGAGTCGACACAAATACTCAGTGTCGACTCATTCTCAAGATGCAGTATGAAGAAGCTGAGTCGACTTAAAGGCAGACATGTCGACATCATCAAAGGCTGTGTCGACACCAAAGTTACTTGTGTCGACACATATTGACAGATGGTCTCGACACTTTCTGACAGACAGTCTGGACACTTTGCTGACCAAGACAAAGGCACAAGATCTGTTTGAAGACTTGACAGCTGTGAGTTACAACAGGTTAACTGAAGCTGTCAGACTTGTCAGTAGTTAGTTAGAAACCGGATCAGCCGGTTACCATGAAAAAGGTCTATAAATAGACAGATTCAGAAGTAGAAAAAACAACAATTGATTTTTGATTAAGAAGCAACACACATAGAAACTGATTGAGTAATCAAATCAAGAAATTGCAAGGCACGGAAGATGATCTTCATCAGAAGATCTAAGAAGACATTCTAAAGGGTACAACCTCTCAGGATCTGTCTAAGTAGAATTCGTCCAAGAATTCTGAAGTATTATCAAAGGTATTGGATAGAGAGAGATCCAGCCATTTGAAGATCAAGAAGGAAGCTGTCACAGGTTTCTCAAGAAGCTGTCAGGAAATCAACTCAGCTAAGTTCAGATTCAAGAAGCTTTGAAGAAAGCTAAGATTCAGTTGATTTCATCCATCAGCTGATCAAGTGCTGTCTTGTCCCTTTTCTCTCAACAAAGGCAAGATATAATAAAACTCTTTTCAAATTCTGTAGGATCTTTTAATATAGATCTGAGTTGTAAGCCTATGTTATAAAGGCTGAGTGTAGGAGATTTGATCTCTGAGTGGTAGGGCTGTGTATGCCTGAGTGTAGGAGAAGGTATTTCTCTGAGTTGTAGGCCTTGTGTCAAGGCTGAGGTAGGGCTGATTAGCCTGAGTTGTAGGAACCTTTCCAGGTTCTGAGTTGTATGATCTGAGGATCTGAGTTAAAGAAGGAAGTTAGGCCGAATCTAGCACACTGCTAGATAGGTGAAGGGGGAAAGTGGATGTATCCAGACCTTTGGGAACCACTATAAATCTGTGTGCATTCTGTGATGTATGAATATCTGTGATTGTTGTGCTGTGTTTGCTGAAGTATATTCTGCATTCTATTTTATTCAGTAGTTATATTCTGCCTAAAGTGAAAATAAGCATTAGAACCTATTCACCCCCCCCCCCCCTCTAGGTGTTTAGGTAGTCTTGAAAGTAAAACTATCAAGTGGTATCAGAGCCAGGTTGCTCAAATAAGGACTTAACAGCCTGAGTTAGATCCCTAAAGGCAGAATCAAGAATCAAGAAAATGGGTTCTAGAGAGAATCACAAGGAACTAGGGTCAATGAAATTACCCATCTGCAGAAAAGAAATCTTTGGAATCTGGAAAAGAAATGGTTAGGTTATTTATGGAGGCTTCCGACCCAAGGATATACATCACAGTACAGGAAGGCCCCTTCATTCCAATGAAGGTATCAGTTCTTGATGCAAATATTCAAACTCCAAAGAGTTATTCTGAAATGACCAAGGATGAAATCATATTGGCAACTATGGATAAGAGAGCTCAGAATATCATAGTGAGTGCCATAGATGATTCTACATTCCAAAATCTGATTCACTGTAAAACCTCCAAGGAAATGTGGGACACTTTGATTGTCTACATGGAGGGGTCTGAAGAAGTTAGACAGGATAGGAAGTATATGCTCAACCAAGAGTATGAGAGTTTCAGACAAGGGAAGTCTGATAGCATAACTGAATGCTACAAGAAATTCTACAGGATAGTAAATGAATTGATGTCCTATGGAAGGGTCTTCAGTACCTATGAACTGAATGACAAATTCCTAAGGTCCTTGACAAAGGATTGGGACACCAAGATTTGTGTCATAAGAGAAGTGGCTAAACTGGCAGAGATTTCTCCTCCAACCTTGTTTGGAAAGTTGCTATCATATGAAATGCTACTAATGGCTAGGAAGGAGGAAGAAAAGAATTCAAAAGGAGAGCATAGAGAGAAGTCAGTGGCCCTCAAGGCAGAAGCCACTAGAAAGAATAGGAGGATATCTCCATCACCTCCTAAGGAAGTTGCTGAAGTTAACTCAGAAATTTTAGACAATCAGATTTCAGAAAGCAATGATTCAGATACAGATTTTGCTGCTTTTACAAGGCAGTTTCAGAGGTTCTTAAAGAAGAAGTAGTGGAAGTCAAGGCCCTCCACATCACAGCCGGCTGATGATTACTATCAGAAGAGAAAATCATCAAGACAGGAGAAGAGCAGAACTAAGCCCAGCAAAGCTACAACTTCAAAGATTGTTTGCTATTGCTGTAACAGGCCAGGACATGTAGTGGCTGAATGTCCTGATAAGAGGAAGGAGTCAACAGACAGAAAGAAGACTCATCAAAAGGGCAAGAAGGAGAAATCCTTTGTTGCTAAGAAGGAGAAGAGCCTTACAGATCAATCTACTTCAGAGTCAAAATCTGAAGTTGAAGCATACATTGGGCTGTATGCAGCCAATGAAGAAGAGGAGTTTATGCAATTGCTGAACTCCATCTATGATCAAGAAGACCATCAGTGCATGGGACTGATGGCTGGATCAGAAGAAGACATGTGCCAGAATCAGTCTGGTCCGAGTAAGGTACATTGTCCTTCTATAAAATCAGTTTGTAGTACTAGTGCAGAATCAGCTACATCTGCATCAAGTGATGTAGATGGATCTGAATCTGAAGGTGATGTTTATCAGTTGATAGATAAGTATAGGGACTTGTTGCAGGCTCTTAAGAAAAGCAAGAACCTAGTCAAAACTCAGGCTCAGGAAATTGCTGATCTTAAGGTGGCTGCAACTGAGTTTGAAAAAGTAATGGATCAAAAGTTAAATGAGATTGCCAAACTGAAAAATATAACCATTATTCAAATGGGCACAATCAAATATAACAATGATCAAATTAAGAGTCTGGAGGCCAGACTAAGAATAGAGAAAGATTTAGTGGCTAGTTACTCTAAGCCAAAATCTGTCTTACCTTTAATAGATGAGTTTGTGGCTCAAAAGGGTAAGGCAGGATTAGGCTTCAAAGGTAACCCCAGGGCTGCCCAATTCAAGAGAAAAGGCAAAGCTCCTGTCCAACCACTAAACCTTTCAGTCCCTGTTATGTTTAGAAAGGTGCAAGTGCCTTCTAACAAATATGATCTTGAGAATATTCATGGTCATATTAAGACTAATGTTCTGATAAACAAGGGTGTAAATGCCAATAGGTCTACCCATGTTTATAAACCCCATGGTTATGAGAAATCTGTGGGTAAAGCTGCAGCAGCACCAGCACTGGACAAAAATTCTTCTGTCAAGGGTGTATCAAGACCTAGATACAATAAGTTTGAATGTTGGTGTTGTGGCAAGAGAGGCCATTTTGCCTTAGACTGTTGGCATAACACAAATGTAAGGAAGAACAATAGTCTACCAGTTAGAAGAGTTGCTGGTAGTCTTAATATGAATGGTGCTAACCTGAACCAAGGACCCAAGACTTACTTGGGTTCTAAGGGAAAGTAATTCTGTATTGCAGGAAAGTCTAAGTTGTCATGCCCCTATATGGTACTTGGACAGTGGATGTTCCAGGCACATGACTGGAACAAAGGGGCTGCTGAAGGAGTACACATCTGTCAAAGATGGACCTAAAGTAATCTTTGGTGGATCTGAAAGAGGAATCATCAAAGGGTTTGGTAACATTTCTTCAAACCAAATTACCATCACCCAAGTGGCTTATGTAAAAGGTTTGAAACATAATCTGATAAGCATAAGTCAGCTAAGTGATCTTGGATATGACATTTCATTTGTTAAGGATGGATGTCATATCAAAAGGTCAAGTGATCAAAAGATCATATTGACTGGGTATAGAAAGAGAAATGTTTATTGTCTTAATTTTGTATGTGAGAACAAGGTTTCTCCCATCTGTCTTGTAGCTGATGATAATGCATCTCTTTGTGTCAAGTGGCACAAGAGGTTGGCTCATCTTAACTACAAGACAATTGGCCAACTCTTTAGCAAAGAGTTAGTGAGGAATGGTCCTCAAGTTAAGTGTATAAAGGAAGGGATATGTTCAGCTTGTCAAAAGGGCAAGCAGACAAAATCCTCCTTTCATAGCCTTGAAAACAAGGATTCTGTGAGGTGCTTATACCTCTTACATATGGATCTTTTTAGTCCTATGCCAGTTCATAGTCTAGGTAGGAAGGTCTACACTTTTGTGGTTGTAGATGACTATTCTAGATATACATGGGTGTTCTTTCTGAGACAAAAATCAGAAACCACAAGTGTCTTACTTAGTTTTGTGAAACAAATTCAGAATGAACTAAACAGTACAGTGGTCAAAATCAGAAGTGACCATGGCACTGAATTTCATTCTGAAAGTATGACAAAATTATGTGAAGACTTTGGGATTTTCCAAGAGTTCTCCTCACCTAGAACACCTCAGTAAAATGGTATTGCTGAAAGAAAGAATAGGACATTGATTGAAGCTGGTAGAACTCTATTGAGTGACACCTCTCTTCCAGAATATTTCTGGGCTGAGGCAGTAAACACTGCATGTCATGTGATCAATAGGGCTTCTATCACCAAGTGCCACAAAAAGACTCCCTATGAAATTATGAAAGGTAGAAAACCAAATCTATCCTACTTTAGGATCTTTGGTTGCAAGTGTTATATACTTAACAATGGCAAGTCATATCTAACTAAGTTTGCTGCTAAATCCCAAGATGGGATATTTGTTGGGTACAACATAAATAGTAAGGCCTATAGAGTCTTCAACTTGACTACTCAAGTTATAGAAGAATCTATACATGTTGTATTTGATGAAACAAGATTAATCAACAGTGAGTTGCCTTGTAGATCAAATAATTATATAGGTATAAGCAAAAGGATGGACAAGCTTTCCATTGCAGAAGCATCAAATACAGATGAAGCATTGGAAAATGAAGGCTACTGTCCAGGGGGAGTACAAGACTCTATAGAAGCTAATGACAACCAAGAGGTACAGCATGATGAAGGAGCTAGAGATGTTCAACCTGAAGGAAATTTACCTCCAGCCATAAGACATCTAAAAGATCATCCAGCTAATCAAATAATAGGTGATCCAAGTCAAGGAGTGCAGACTAGAAGCAAAAATCTGAGCACAGTCCTGCTCTCAAGTTTCCTATCTCAAATGGAGCCTAAGAAATTTGAAGAAGCCATCCAAGACCAACACTGGATTAATGCTATGCAAGAGGAGCTTAATCAATTCAGAAGGTGCAAGGTCTGGGAGTTAGTTCCTAAACCAAGAGACCACAACATAATTGGCACAAAGTGGATCTATAGGAACAAGTTGGATGAGAGTGGTGTAATTGTGAAGAATAAAGCAAGATTGGATGCTAAAGGATACAGGCAGGCAGAAGGGATTGACTTTGATCAAACATTTGCCCCAGTAGCAAGACTGGAGGCAATCATAATGTTCCTTGCCTATGCAGCTTATCAAGGATTCAAAGTATACCAAATGGATGTGAAATCAGCATTTCTGAATGGTGATCTAAAAGAAGAAGTCTATGTAGAGCAGCCATCAGGTTTTGTAGATTCTCTTAAACCTGGTTATGTATATAGACTTAGGAAAGCATTGTATGGGTTAAAGCAAGCCCCAAGGGCTTGGTATGAAACCCTGTCTACTTTCCTTATTGAGAACAAATTCTCAAGAGATAAAATAGACAAAACTCTATTCCTTAGGGAATCTAAAGGTAAGATCATCTTAATTCAGATCTATGTAGATGACATAATCTTTGGGTCTACAGAGAACAACCTTTGCAAAAAGTTTGCCAAACTTATGCAAGGGAAGTTTGAAATGAGCAGTATGGGGGAACTTAAGTTCTTCTTGGGACTCCAAGTAAGACAGACTGAAGATGGCTTGTCCATATCCCAGTCTAAGGTCACCAAGGAATTAATTAAGAAGTATGGTATGGAGTCATCCTCCACCATGAGAACTCCTATGGGAACAAGTATGCCTATATGCAAAGATGATGCAGGTAAACCTGTTGATGAGTCTTTGTATAGAGGAATAGTTGGCTCTCTATTATATCTCACTGCTAGTAGACCAGATATTATGTATGCTACATGTGTCTGTGCTAGGTACCAGACTTGCCCTAAAGAATCTCATTATACTGCAGTCAAATGAATCTTGAGATATCTTAAGGGCACACCTAATCTAGGCCTTTGGTACCCTAGGAATGGAGATTTTCTACTAACAGGTTATTCAGATGCAGATTTTGCAGGCTGTAGAGAAGATAGAAAGAGTACAACAGGGACATGTCAGTTTTTGGGAGGAAGACTGATATCCTGGAGTAGTAAGAAGCATACCAGTGTGGCAATATGAGAGGACTTAGCGCTACCAACTGCACCAAAAGACCGGCCTGAAGGTCAAAGGCGCATACTAATCTTTATATCAAGATATTGACCGGGGACGGGGCAGCCAGTTAAGCCATTACCGCATAGCGCCGCAACGCGGGGGAGATTCCGGACCGCAGCCCCAACAATCCCCCCCCCCCCCCAGAAATGACCCCGGGGTTTCGAACCCGTACCCCGCATCTCCACCAATTGAGAGGACTTAGCGCTACCAACTGCACCAAAAGATCGGCCTAAAGGTCAAAGGCGCATACTAATCTTTATATCAAGATATTGACCGGGGACGGGGCATCCAGTTAATCCATTACCGCATAGCGCTGCAACGCGGCGGCGATTCCGGACCGCAGCCCCAACAATCCCCCCCCCCCCCCCGGAAACGACCCCGGGGTTTCGAACCCGTACCCCGCATCTCCACCAATTGAGAGGACTTAGCGCTACCAACTGCACCAAAAGACCGGCCTGAAGGTCAAAGGCGCATACTAATCTTTATATCAAGATATTGACCGGGGACGGGGCAGCCAGTTAAGCCATTACCGCATAGCGCCGCAACGCGGGGGCGATTCCGGACCGCAGCCCCA
Source organism: Platanthera zijinensis (assembly GCA_039513925.1). Taxonomy (NCBI): domain Eukaryota; kingdom Viridiplantae; phylum Streptophyta; class Magnoliopsida; order Asparagales; family Orchidaceae; genus Platanthera; species Platanthera zijinensis. The sequence continues at coordinate 16,038,285 of CM077083.1, forward strand.
ACACAATATCCACAGCTGAGTCTGAATATGTTGCAGCTGGAAGTTGCTGTGCACAGCTATTGTGGATTCAGCACCAGCTAAAGGACTATGGTATTCAAGTAAGTAGAACACCTTTATTGTGTGATTCTAAGAGTGCTATTTCTATTACAAACAATCCTATTTCACATAGTAGAACTAAGCATATAGAAATTAAATACCATTTTCTTAGAGAACATGTAGAAAAAGAGAACATCTGATTGGAGTTGTTAAATCAGATTTTCAAATTGCAGATGTATTTACTAAGCCACTGGATGAAACTAAATTCAATAGATTTAAAATTGAATTAGGAATGCTGACCATAGGTTAGTTTATCTAGTGGTTTCCAAAAACCAAATTTTGGCTAAGTCTAATGGTGTCGACACATTCAGAAATCAAGTGTCGACACAGAAAAGTCATGTCGACTAGTCAGAGAAATTGTGTCGACACAGAGAATATGTGTCGACACTTAAGGGTCAAATAGTCGACTCATCCAGAAATGTAGTGTCGACTTCACCAGAATAATGGTGTCGACACTTACAGATTTTGTGTCGACACTTGTACTAAGAGTCGACACAGAATTTCTGATGCACTACTATGTATCTCACGTGTCGACTGTTGGGAATTGTCTTCACAATACCCCAGATTTGTGGGAAGTCAGACCTGAAACTAAGATGAATTAAGTTGTATTTGATGTTGTGTTTAAGTTATGCATGCAGGACTCTATTGCCAAGTGTAAACCAATGTCAGTCTATAGTGGGTCATCAAACACAGGACCATACAATGTAATTCCTCATTGTGTGATCCAAGGTGTTGACTCATGTATAACCTCTCTATTGGGGTACACTTTGTTTCCATGCACTTGGACTACTGGACTCTGGAGTATTGAAGACTTTCTCAGAAGAAATTTTTTCTAAGTCCACATACTCGAGTAGTATCTTCTATATACTCGAGTAAGTGACTTAGTACTCGAGTAGATTGGATTACATACTCGAGTAGTTCTCAAGTTACTCGAGTAAGTGTTCTGATCGTACTCGAGTTGATCTGGACTTCTCATCTTAGAAAGTTTCTAAGTTCATATACTCGAGTAAATCCATTCATATACTCGAGTACCTCTTTTCCGTACTCGAGTAGGTGTTTGTGTACTCGAGTAGAGCCTTAGTCATACTCGAGTAGTCTCTTAGTTATACTCGAGTAGGGCTAACTGTTCAGTCTAAATATTTCTAAGTCCACATACTTGAGTAACTTCGCTCATATACTCGAGTAAGTGGCTTAGCACTCAAGTAGATCCTTCTTATACTCGAGTAGACTGGCTTAGCACTCGAGTAGATTTTTCTTATACTCGAGTAGTTTGGATTAGTACTCGAGTAGATGTTTCTACTTACTCGAGTAATCTGTCTAAAGTAACTCGGGTAGTTCTTCCAAGGCACTCGAGTAGTCATTTCTATTACTCGAGTACATGTTTCTCTTATCTACTCGAGTAGCGGACCTTTATACTCGAGTATCTTATCTAACCCGAGTATGTCGGCTCAGAATTCCAGAAATTGTTAAGTCCAGAATTGACGGAGATTTGAAATTAACCTTTTTCTGATTGGTCCACGTGTTAATCTTAATTACGATTATGACCGTTGGAGATAGCCTATAAATAGGTCTTTTCAGATTTGACTAAATATACGCGTTTACAGAGATTATCTTTTAAGAAAGAGAAAATCCCGAAAACCCTAATTTTCTCATCCGCCGCCATTACCGTTTTCGGAAGAAGCTCTGGATCGTCTTCTCTCAGCCGCAGCTATCGATCTCTAATTCTCTAGCGATCCAGACTCAAGAAGAATCATCCGATCTCTCCGTGCTTCATCATCTCTGATTTACTTTCTTGATCATGGTGATTCCAGATCTCAGAATCGTGGATCTCAGTCAAGTCTTCTTCAACTGTTTCTGTTCAAACCGAAAAGCTCTCAAGAAGAAGATTACGTCAAAGATCCAGATCTGTGATATTCTTGTTTGTAAACTTTATTCAAACAAATTTCATTGTAGGAGATCTTTCTCCGAGTGGTACGAAGTTTTATCTTCCGAGTGTAGATCCATTTGGGATCGAGTTTTGTAGGAACGTGGTTCCGAGGTGTAGGATTGTTTTTGCAATCCGAGATAGTGGAGTAGCTGAGTCTAGTGATTTGCTAGATCGGTGAGAAAAGTGGACGTACTCAAGATTGGGGAACCACTATAAATCTCTTGTCGTCTGTGTGATTGCTTGATTACGGATCTGTGCTGTGTTATATTTTTTATTCCGCATTTGACACGAAATTCACCTATTCACCCCCCTCTAGGTGATTTAGGTTGACAACTTAGCACTCTCAATTGGTATTAGAGGGAGGTTGATCGTTAAAAGGTTAACACCTTGATCTAATCCTCACCAAGTTGTCTCCAGAGAAGTATCAAGCATGAGTAAGACCAAGGATTTTGCTAAGCTCCCTATCTGCACCAAGAACAATTTTCCTATGTGGAAGGAAAGAGTTAAGTTCTTCATGGAAGCAGTAGACCCTCGGATCTTCATGATTGTGGAAGAAGGTCTGCATGTTCCTATGACTGCATCAACAATAGACCCAACCAAAAAGGTCCCAAAGAAGTTGATGGACTTGGATAAGGACGAGATTGCACTTGTCTCCCTGGACAAGAAAGCTAAAAATATTATCGCAAGTGCAGTCGATGACTCAATGCTGCAGAATCTAATTCACTGCCAATCAGCTAAAGAGATGTGGTAGTCCCTAGTTACTTTAATGGAAGGTACTGAAGAAGTGAGGGATGATCGGAGGTCCCTATTGAATCAGAAATATGAAGCCTTCCGACAAGGTCACAAGGAACCCATAGCTGACACATTTGAAAACTTCTTTAAGATAGTCAATGGACTGAGAGTGTATGGCCGAGTCTTTACTAATGGGGAGCTGAATGATATGTTTCTGAGATCTCTCACCAAAGAATGGGACAATAAATTTTGTGCCATCTGAGAGTTTGGCAGACTAGCAGAGACGGATCCACAGAATCTATTTGGCAAGCTGATGTCCTATGAACTACAAATCAACTCCAGAAAAGCCGAAGAAGAGATAAGTCGCTTCTCCTCAAAAGAGAAGTCGGTTGCTTTAAAGGCTGACAGTTCAAGGAAGGGCAAAGCTGTAACGGCCTCCCCAGCCGCCGGCACCCCCAGCACCACGCTCGAAAGGGTTCAGCCTAACCAGGTCTGTAGACCATGCACCCCAACCCCTCTTCGCGCCTGTTTTTCAGCAGCGGTAGGTTGTTGCCACTGGGGATCGAACCCAGGACCTTGATAAGAGACTCTTTACCACAGCTCTCATCACCAACTGAGCTACAGCTCAATTGGTGATGAAGGTTGAAAGAACTCCATAGTTAAGCGTGCTTGGGCGAGAGTAGTACTGGGATGGGTGACCTCCTGGGAAGTCCCCGTAAGGCCCAACTTAACTGTCGAGTTCGCTCATCAAAGGGAGGTTGTGGCCACCAACAACCCGCCTGTGGAGGGAGAGGGGTTGGGGTGCTTGGGCTGCAGCCCGGTAGCGACGCCTAGAGCGGAGCCGTGGCACTGCCACGTTGGATCGGCTAGGGTCGTTACAATAAAAAGTGCACTTTTTGTAACGGCACCCCCCAGCACCACGCTCGAAAGGGTTCAGCCTAACCAGGTCTGCAGACCATGCACCCCAACCCCTCTCCGCGCCTGTTTTTCAGCAGCGGCGGGTTGTTGCCACCGGGGATCGAACCCAGGATCTTGATAAGAGACTCTTTACCACAACTCTCATCACCAACTGAGCTGCAGCTCAATTGGTGATGAAGGTTGAAAGAACTCCATAGTTAAGCGTGCTTGGGCGAGAGTAGTACTGGGATGGGTGACCTCCTGGGAAGTCCCCGTACGGCCCAACTTAACTGTCGAGTTCGCTCATCAAAGGGAGGTTGTGGCCACCAACAACCCGCCTGTGGAGGGAGAGGGGTTGGGGTGCTTGGGCTGCAGCCCGGTAGCGACGCCTAGAGCGGAGCCGTGGCACTGCCACGTTGGATCGGCTAGGGTTGTTATAATAAGAAGTGCACTTTTTGTAACGGCCTCCCCAGCACCATGCTCGCAAGGACGGCCGCCGGCACCCCCAGCACCACGCTCGAAAGGGTTCAGCCTAACCAGGTCTGCAGACCATGCACCCCAACCCCTCTCCCTCCACAGGCGGGTTGTTGGTGGCCGTAGCCCCCCTTAGATGAGTCAAGCCCGCACCACGGGGACTTCCCAGGAGGTCACCCATCCCAGTACTACTCCAGCCCGAGCACGCTTAACTATGAAGTTCTTTCAACTCTCATCACCAATTGAGCTGCAGAAGAAGAGATAAGTCGCTTCTCCTCAAAAGAGAAGTCGATTGCTTTAAAGGCTGACAGTTCAAGGAAGGGCAAAGCTACCTCGCCAGCACCTCCTCAAGAAGTAAGTGAAGAAGAAGGCTCCGAGCAAAGCACCTCAGGCTCAGAACTATCTGAAGGAGAGTTCTCTTTGCTTTCGCGGCAGTTCAAGAAATTATTGAATAAGAAAAAGCAATGGAGAGGCAAAGATGCCTCATACAGAAGATCACGACATAACGGTGATCAGCGAAAGAATAGCTCGAGCAGCCATGACAGGTATAACTCCAAACGGAACAAACAAATTTCAACTGACATCATTTGTTATTGTTGTAATAAGCCAGGTCACGTCATCGCGGACTGCCCTCACAAGAAGAAAGAGGGTGGCAGAAGAGAGGAAAAGAAATCTTCATACCACAAGAAGAGGACAGAGAAGAGCTTATTAGCCAAGAAGAGCAAAACTCTCAGCGACTCCGACTCATCTGAGTCGAGTGAAGAAGAGGAAGCTTACTTCGGGCTCATGGCTCACTCTGATGATGAACAAGTCCCCCAGTTCACTGGGGAGGTAAAATCTCTCACTCCTCTCTCTGAATCTGATGATGATAATGAGCAAGAGGGCTATTCCTCTGAAGATGAATCTGAACTCATGGGACAGTATAAAGAGTTACTCGCGGCTTACAAAAAATGTCGCAGAGTCGTGAAAACTCAAGCCAAAGAAATAAAATCTCTACAGGCTAGTGAGAGCAGCTTGAGGGAAGAAGTCACCAAGACTAATTCTCTTCAAGAGAACTTCAATGTTGCTATGGAAGAATACAATCAAGCTCTCAGGCACCTCGACCTTAAAGATGAAATCATCAAAGAATTGGAACAATAACTCGAGGCTGAGAAGAAACTTGCTGAGAGTTTCTCCAAGCCTAAGACAGTTCTTCCACTCGTTGCTGAGTTCTCAGCTAAGGCCAAGGGTGCTGGTATAGGCCACATTGGTGCTTCTAGTAAATCTTCTAGGAGAAATAAGGCCAAGAGAAAGAATAAGGCTGCCCAAAAGGCTCTAGCTGAAGAAAAGGGGAAAGCTCCCTTGGAACCGGTATTGTTCAAGAAAGTTATCTTTCCTACGAACGAACTTGACTATGAGTCCACCTATGGACACTTCTCTAGGCCAATCCCCGAGAAGCCTAAGTCAAGATACCAAGGTTGGACTCGTCCTCGTAACTTTGGCGAGAGTGTCTTTAAGGCACCTTATGAAGAGATTCAACTTCAGAACTATGGACCATATGCTCATGGTCATAACATCAAGAAGACACCAAAGGTAAAACCTATTGTGGAAAAGCCTATGAAGGAGAAGACTTCATGTAGCTGCCATCATCATGAAGCTTCTTCCTCCAAGAGTGAAGTTCCTGCTAGACCATCACTTAAGAAAATCAAGCAGAAATACACTAGGCAAAGATAGAACAGGTTCGACTGTTGGTGCTGCGGCAAAATTGGTCATTTTTGCATCGATTGTTGGTTCAATCCTAGAAATGTTACAACCCCTCAAGTTAGCAACGTGAGAATGACCACTCATGAGGCTAATGCTCGTAGGGGGAGTATTCTAACTCAAGACCAAGGACCCAAACTTGTTTGGGTTCCTAAGGCTAAGTGATTGTAATTGCAGGTATGTCCAAAGACCACCAAAATGCCAATCTGGTACTTGGACAGTGGATGCTCTCGGCATATGACCGGGACAAGAAGCCTACTCCAGAATTTCACCTCAGTCTACAACGGACCAAAGGTCATCTTTGGAGGTTCAGATCGAGGAATAACTAAAGGCTACGGTATGATTACTAACGGTAGCGTATCCTTTTCAGATGTAGCCTATGTTGAAGGATTGGAACACAATCTCATCAGCATAAGCCAACTATGCGACAAAGGATACGTGGTTGAATTTCATGCTGACAAGTGTTTGATAAAATCGGTTGACAACATGGAAACTGTTTTATCAGGCACTCGAAGCAGAAATATTTTCTGTTTAAACTTCATTTGTATAGACTCGTCTACACCAGTGTGTCTTTTAGCAAAAAGTAGTGCATCTCTTGCTGACAAATGGTACAAGAGACTAGCACATATTAATTTCAAAACTATTAATAAACTATTCTCCCAAAACTTAGTACGTGATGCCCCTAATGTCAAGTGCGTTACGGACAGTCTTTGTCACGCCTGTATCAAAGGCAAGCAAACAAGGAGTTCATTTAAAAGCATAATAGGCAAGGATTCCAATAGAAGCTTACAACTTCTCCATATGGACTTGTTTGGTCCACTGCAAGTTAGAAGTTTGGGAGGTAAGGAATATATGTTGGTTATTGTGGATGATTACTCGCGCTTTGCGTGGGTGTTCTTTCTGAAACACAAGTCAGACACCTTCAGTACTTTCACTAGTTTTGTTAGGCAAATCCAGAATGAATACAACTGTTCCGTAGTCAAAATCAGAAGTGACAATGGAACGGAATTCAAGTCTGGAGCTATGACAGAATTCTGCGAAAGTCAAGGTATCTTTCATGAGTTTTCCTCTCCTCGCACTCCATAGCAAAATGGAGTAGCTGAGAGAAGGAACAGAACACTCATAGAGGCTTGCCGGACTATGTTAAGTGATGCCTCACTTCCAGAGTATTTCTGGGCTGAAGCCATCAACACCGCTTGTCACGTGCAAAATCGAGCTCTCATCAACAAGAACCATGATAAGACTCCTTACGAACTTCTAAAAGGCAGGAAACCAACCATTTCATATTTTAGAATCTTTGGCTGTAAGTGCTTCGTACTTAACAACGTCAAGTATCGCACTACCAAGTTTAGCGAGAAAAGCTTTGAAGGTATTTTTGTAGGTTATAGTAGCCATAGTAAGGCCTATAGAGTATTTAATAGAAAAACTCTGGTGGTAGAAGAGTCGATACACCTTGTATTTGATGAGACGAGTCTGCTGCAAAGCAACTCTTCTAGTGTGCCTATTGAAGATGCAGGTACAAAGATGAAGGAACTCAGCTTGGATGAACCTACTGAAGGTAAAGATGAGACGTTCATCAAGATCACCTCTACAACCCCTATTGGAGAGATAGATGATCAAGATGAAGAACACATCCCAGCTGAAGATGCAACTCCAGTGGCTGAAGAGATCTCAGATGCAAGGACTCTAGAGTTCAGACACGTGAAGGATCATCCCTTAGACCAAATCATAGGAGATCCTCGGGATGGCGTCAGAACTCGTCGAGGTACAACTAACGAGAATTTATTCTTGAGCTTTCTATCACAGGTTGAACCTAAGAAGTTCGAGGAAGCAAACTCGGATGTATCCTGGATACTAGCCATGGAAGAAGAGTTGAATCAGTTCAAACGTTGCAAAGTTTGGACACTTGTTCCTAGACCCAAGAGTAAGAATGTCATCGGGACAAAATGGGTCTACCGGAATAAGATGGACGAAGATGGAACAATTATAAAGAATAAAGCAAGACTTGTCTCCAAGGGCTATCGTCAAGAAGAAGGAATCGACTTTGATCAAACATATGCTCCAGTGGCAAGACTGGAGGCGATCAGGCTATTCCTTGCTTATGCTACACTTAAGGGCTTTACAGTCTATCAAATGGATGTAAAGTCTGCCTTCTTAAATGGTAACATTAAGGAAGAAGTGTATGTAGAGCAACCGCCAGGTTTTGTTGATTCAAACTTTCCCAATCATGTTTACTTACTGCAAAAAGCATTATATGGTCTTAAACAAGCTCCCCGAGCTTGGTATGAGACGCTGTCTAGCTTCCTTCTTGAGAGCAAGTTCACAAGAGGAAAGATAGACAAGACATTATTTCTTAGGGAAATAAAAGGAAAGATTTTGCTGGTACAAATATATGTTGACGACATTATTTTTGGCTCTACGGATGATAACCTCTGCAAGAAGTTTTCTAAACTTATGCAAGGGAAGTTTGAATTGAGCAGTATGGGAGAGCTGAAGTATTTCTTAGGGCTTCAGGTGAAACAATCTGAGGATGGAATTTTCATCTCACAGACTAAATTCACCAAAGAGCTACTTAAGAAATTCGGAATGGAGAACGCAACCTCTATGAGGACTCGAATGGCCTCAGCTATGTCTCTGGACAAGGATGAGAAAGGGAAACCTTTTGATGAAACCAAGTACAGAAGCATAATTGGGTCCTTGCTCTACCTTACCGCAAGTAGACCAGACATAATGTTTTCCACATGTGTATGTGCTAGATTTCAGGTGAACTCTAAGGAATCTCACTACATTGCTGCAAAGCAAATCTTGAGATACCTCAAAGGTACACCAAATCTTGGCTTATGGTACCCAAGAAGTAATGACAGTGAACTAATTGGATTTTCAGATGCAGATTTTGCAGGAAGTAAAGACGACAGGAAAAGCACTTCTGGGACTTGCCAATTCCTGGGAAGGAGACTTATTTCCTGGAGCAGTAAGAAGCAGAACTGTAAGGCAATTTCAACGGCTGAGTCAGAGTACATCTCTGCAGGGAGCTGTTGTGCACAGCTTCTATGGATCAAGAATCAATTTGAAGACTATAACATGAAGTTCCAGAACATCCCTCTGCTTTGCGACTCTTCCAGTGCAATAGCAATCGCCAACAACCCAGTCTCCCACAGCCGGACAAAGCACATAGAGCTTCGATATCACTTCATCCGGGAGCATGTGGAGAATGGAGACATAGATCTACAATACGTCTCCACAGATAGGCAAGTTGCAGATATATTCACGAAGCCGCTAGATGAGACCAAGTTCTCATTCTTCAAAACTGAACTTGGGATGCTCAACAAAGAAGATTAGTGGTCTCTATCAAAGTCTCAGGGTTAAAAGTTAGTGGAGGTAAAGATCAGTGCTTCGAGAAAAATATTTTGTCAAAGTGACTTACTCGAGTAAGTGTACTCACATACTCGAGTACTTGGAAACAATCACGAGTAGTTACACGACTACACTCGAGTACATTACAATATACTCGAGTAACTCAAAGTATCTACTCGTGTAGGTAAAAAATTCACTCGAGTACATATTCTTCATACTCGAGTACTTAGCAACTCACTCGAGTACTTCATGATCTACTTGGTCTTCGACTTACTCGTGTAGGTTACAACAAATTACTCGTGTATGCCGATATATACTCGAGTACCTAGAAATTCCAGAACTTTGAAAATCTCATTTTTCTCTTTTCGCACACCTCGATTTTTGCCGCCCCCCATAAGGTATGTTTTATTTTAAAACCCAATCTTAAACCTAATTAGGGTTATGTATATAAATAGAATGATCCCGTAATCCATTTCCACGAAACCTTTCTCGAGTACTCGTCGGCGCTTCGCCTTCCGGAACCGCAGAGCGTTGTCTTCTCCAGAATCCGTTACTCCAGAACTCGATGGCTCCTCCATCCAAGATCGGAATCGGGTCCAAATTGGTTATAGATGGAATCGCTGATCTCTCTGATGACTTCCGAAACCTTCTCATTCTCCTTGATACAGCCGGGCTGTCGTTCCTATTACAGACACCGTGTAAGATCCTATTTTCTGCAGTGGAAGAGTTCTACAAGAATCTGAAGATCAAGCGAAATGGTACAGTTCTAAAATCCAAGGTCAGTGGAATCAAAATCCGTCTGGACAAAACTTCCTTAGCTACTCTGTTAAAATTGCCAGTGGTGGATGAAGAAGATGATCTGACTCCTGAAGATTCCGAGAGAATCAGTTTCTTCTGTGGAATAAACCCGTATGAAGCATATTCGTTCCGCCGTGCAGATTACAATTCAGAGGGCAAATTCCTTGTGGATGTGATTGCCAAAGTTCTTCTATGCAAAACCTATTCCCTCAGAGAAATTTCCCAAAAAAATTTTGATGTTATGCAAGCCATAGTATGCCGGAAGAAATTCCAGTTTGGAATGATGATACTGGACAAGATCAAAGAAAGTGTGAAAAAACCAAGCTATGCCAGGATTATCTCCCTCCTCCTCCATGAGATTAATCCTACAGTGTTTGATTTCTCCAAAGGAACTCCCCTCCATCACATAAAGAAGGTATCCATCTCCTCCATTCAAAGATATGAAATCCAACTCAAGAACACTGCCCAAGCCTCCAAAGTCATTATGGATGAAGATGTCCCCAGCCCACAGCATGTTGCTGATGACAGGACTCCATCTCCTCCTCTACATCAAGCTACTGACACCCAGGGTGCAGTATTTGAGGGGGAGCCTGCCTCATCTAGCTCACAGATTCTGATTAAAGAACTTCCCTCCCAGACAGTCAGAGATCCTTCTCCTCCTCCTCCTCCAGAAGAGATTCAAGTTCAACAAGACCTTCTGTCCACAGCTGCAGAGATTGATAAACTTATTGAAGAACTAAGGTCAGACATTCCCCTACCTCCAGCAGACCCAGTTGTTGGTACTCCTGAGGTTCAGGTACAAGATGAACAGATCCCTCTCAAGGAACCCTCTCCATCCTCAGCTCAGTCTCCCATTGAAGAAGCAGAACAACATGATAGTATCATCCTGTCCGATGAAGAGGAGTTATCCCCAGAACCTATTGAGCCTCCTCTAAGGACATTAGCCTTCACTCTCCCCTCCTTCACAGATCCCCTGGATTCAGTAGAAATCACTCCCACCAAGAGAACTGCTAGCTCAGTGGTTGTGAAAGAAATCCCTCCTTGGGCTCCCTCAGTCTCTCAGCTCCCTCAGGTCTCTATTTCTCCCAGTGCTCCATCTTCTGCTTCCCTCAGCTCCTCAGACATCATCAGTAAGATTGAGAAGATGCTCCAAGAACAGAGAAATTACCTTGATGAGTCTCTGAAATCAGTTAACAACAAGGTCTCTGCTCTTGAAACTGAGATGAGCAGAGGCTTTGCAGAAATTCAAGCCAACACTGATGAACTTAAACAACTCTTCAAAATAGGTGGAAAAGCGATAGATCACACCATCACCAGTATGGGTGAAGTCAGAAATCAAGCTGAAACAATGGCACATAACCAGATTCTGCTAGACCAAAGAGCTGAAGCCAATGTGTTGAAAGTTTGTGATGAAGTAGGCACATTCAGAGATGAAGCTATTGAAAAGCTATCTGTAGAAATCAGCAAGGGGGAGAAAATAGTGAAAGAACAAGTTGAGAAAATTTCTGCTAAAATCTCTACCAAGTCTAAAGAGACCCTGGATGGATTAGTTAACACCATGAAAGCAGATATTCTAGCCCAGCTACAGTCTGTCAAATTCTATATTTATGACACTGCAGTTTGGGTACATAATCAGAATTTTCCAGAATTCCAGCTCGACCCCTCCATCATTCCTAAAAGCTTAGATCCTCTTGAGGAACATCCTCCATCTGATGCCCAGGTTCATGCTACCATTCCAGAGGCAGTGCCAGCCTTCTCTCCCAGACCTGCTGGAGAGATGTCTGAGCCTCCTCTTTTATATTCTGATGTGTGGAAAGAGGATGTCCCTACCAGCTCTCAGGGGCACTTTGATCGAGGTACTTCCTCCTCTAGAAGACCTGCTGATCAAGGTGGCCCCAGCAAGAAAAGAAAATATGGTGACGACGCTTCTGCTAGCCGTTCTGCACCTAAGAGAGAGCAAGCTCAAGCTTCAGAGGGCAGATCAGAGTCAGTACATTCAGAAGTTTGGAGTCCAACCTCCAAATCTTTAATCTTTGACACTCTAAAGCCGGTAATTGATTTTGGGGAAAATAAAGACAAATTCTATAGCTACTCAGAATGGAAAGCCTATGATGTATCTCAAATCAAGATCAGATTACATGACAGACAATGGGGATTCAACAATCCAGCAGCTCCTCCAAGGCCAAAGACTTATTTTCCTAAACCCATCAGTTATTTGGAAAGGCAAGAGCTGAAGAAAGCTAAACATCACAGAGAGAATTACCCCTGAAAGTGTTTTGTGGAACTGTAAAATCTTTCTATTTAATATATCTAATTCTGATTATGGTTCCCTTATTTGTTATTATTCTCTGTTTTAGTCATTTTCTATTGCTTGTTGTTATAGATGATCATTTCTTTTCTAGAAATTCATCTTAGTGCAAAGGGTGCTGACTTTTACAAATAGGGTGAGATTGTTGGGAATTGTCTTCACAATACCCCAGATTTGTGGGAAGTCAGACCTGAAACTAAGATGAATTAAGTTGTATTTGATGTTGTGTTTAAGTTATGCATGCAGGACTCTATTGCCAAGTGTAAACCAATGTCAGTCTATAGTGGGTCATCAAACACAGGACCATATAATGTAATTCCTCATTGTGTGATCCAAGGTGTTGACACATGTATAGCCTCTTTATTGGGGTACACTTTGTTTCCATGCACTTGGTGTAAGACCCCAACCTCGGAGATGATCACGGGGCGATCAATCAGCACTTTTGGAGGTCTGAACAAGGGCACACGGCCAGGCACACGGCCGTGTGCCTACCCGTGTTCAGTGGTCTTTTGTGGTTTTGTGCAGTCTCGAGTCAGAGAAGGACACGGCCTGAGACACACGGCCGTGTCTCAAGCCGTGTGTGGGGCACACGGCCTCGAACACGGCCGTGTTCGAAGCCGTGTTCATGAAGCCCGACGATCGTTCCTGAAGCTCCAGGTAACACGGCCCGTGGCACACGGCCGTGTCAGGACCCGTGTCGATCGGCGTAACTGATATTTTGGGTTGAATCCGGGCCGTCCAGATCTTTTATGTTGGATCTAACGGCTGTGGGTTAACCAAGGGGGTATTAGGGTTGAGTTTGGGGCTGAATTCCCTCATTTCAACCCTACCTTTCTCTTTCTAAACTCTTAGAGAGAGGTGAGAGCCAAGAGGAGGAGGAGCAAAGTTCCGGCCGCCGGCGGAGCACCGGAGCACCGACTCGCGATCCGAGTCCGGATCCTCGAAGGCAAGGACGAGGCGAAGCTTTCCATCCGTCTACATCTTCATGGCGGGCACGCGGAAATCTACGAGGGTAACGATCCTCTTCATAGGGCATGTGTAGTCGCCCTTCTTTCTATGCATGGGGAAATCCCCCTCTCGCGAGTGAGCGTTGAGACGCGGAATCCCTTCGGGTAGATATGTAAAGTCCCCGTTGTTAGAGCCCGGAATCGGAGTACGGGCGTAGGCATTGTGTATGAAGCCTATTCGGGTTTAACCCGGATCGGTGATGTTTGCATTGCATGGCCGGAGAAGACTCCGCGCCGATGATTTTTAGTTTTTCGAAATTTCTACGCGGTAGATTGCATACAGGGATCCTTGGGGGTTAACCTCGAGGCGCACCCGGAAAGCTTGGGCGGAATCGCATTGCCGCCACGATGTTGCCTTGGAGGGCAAATCGGTACATAACGGGGTTATGTGCGTGTTTTGATCGATTGTGGGAATGAGGAGAAACTTGGCCCGCACCGATGGCTAAATGGCCGTGGTGAAGTGAGCAACGGGCGGGTGGAACTCTACCCATTCCAAGTGGTCTCGGTAGAAGCGACCTAAAGTACATGGGACTTCCCGGGAGGCTGGAAACGGGCCTAGGCTTCGGCTGAAAGGGCTAAATGCTCACGAGAGTTGCCATCCGAGGGATGGTGGTGGAATCGCGGTGTCAGACTGGGTCCAGACCGGGTTCACCGGTTAGTGCCCTGAGAGCACGGAGTGTGCGGCCGTGCGTGCCGACACTTGTGGCGAATAGAATACTTTATAGAATTGCTATGGTAGTTTTATATGCAGGGAAGGAGCACCGCCGTCCCGAGAAACGGGACGGGGTCGTTATAATTTGGTCAGCTTTGCTGACCGTTGCCCTTTTGTATTGCCACCTCTTGGGTGGATTGCTTTCTACAGGTGCTGCTGCGGAGCCAAGCGGCAAATAGCGGGCTAAAGCCCAAGTTGCAGCTCCAGCCCTCGAAGGCTTAGTTATTAGCTTTTTCATATTCATGTATGGCCGGCCTGCGCGCCGATGTATGAAAGACGCTATCTTGTTAAGCGAACACTTTTGTAAGGCCTTAAGGCCGTGAACTCTTTTGTGTATTTTCATGTTCGTCATTCCTTTGTGGTATTTTATTACTAGTGGACATTCATGCCTTTATGGGTTCTTTGTTTAACTTTAAAATGCTTCCGTTAGAATGCGTTGTGTAGGACGTTGTTGTTAAATTGGTTGGAATGGTTGTCCATATTCGTAACCTTCCGGTCTGTCCGTAGGCGTCGGGCCCCGGCCGGACCTACTGCTATATGCTATGCGACGGATAAGGGGTGTTACAAATTGGTATCAGAGGGAGGTTTCGGTCAAGCTTAAATGAATTCGTGGACGAATTCTTTTAAGGGGTGGTGAGCACGGTCACGTGCGTCATCGTTATAACATGAAAAAGAACCCATGAATGTCCACTTAGGAATGAAAATACACTTGTTGAGGAACCTGTGTGTTCCTTTAATTGCTGTTTGCAGTAGTGTTTGGTCGCTTATCGGTGTTTTTGCACGAATATAGGTGACCAGAAGTGGCGCTGGGCCGTCTGAACGGCCAGGTTCTGAGGCGAGCAGTGCGCTAAGCGATACGCCTGCAACACCTTTGTCTGCCGAGACCATTAGGTTGGTGGCGGAAGCAGTCATGGCAATGATTAATGCGCAGCCTGCAAGGCAGGTGCAGCAGCCTGCTCCTGCTGTGGAGCAAGTACCGCTTCAGACGGCAGAGCAAAGGAGGGTTGAGCAAGTTGTGTTGGAGCCAGAGTTGCCGCGGAGAGCAACTGAAAGACAACTGAAGCATGTCATGGGCTTTCATCCACCGGTGTTCACGGGGGCAGAAACCCCGACCCAAGCAGAGGATTGGCTCTCAAGGGTCAACAGGGTGATGACTGCGACGGAAACTGAAGAGTGGCAGAAGACCACTATAGCGACGTTCCTTTTGGATGGGGACACAAGACTGTGGTGGGAGGGCCTAGAGCTGCATCAGTTGAGGGGAAGGCCATTGGCCGAAGTCCCGATGGAGGAGTTTGCAAGACTATTTATGGCTCGATACCTCCCCTCGGCGCAGAGGATCGCGCTAGAGAGCGAATTCCAGAAGTTGGTGCAGGGTGATAGCACCGTTGATGAATACCTCCACGAGTTTACTCGGTTGGGGAGATATGCCGGCGCTACCTTCGCAGACGAGGAGCGCAAGACGAGCCGCTTTTATGAAGGGCTAAGGGATGATTTGAGGTTGCTACTGTCGGGGCCCAAGGCGCAGGGTTTCATGACCCTGGTCAGTTCGGCCCGGTCCTTGGAGAAGGATATGAGAAACGTGCAAGCGAAGAAGGAGAGGGAATCTTGTGGCAAGAGATCAGAGTTCAAGGCGCCGACTACGTCGAAGTCGGGCTACCGCAGATTCTCCAAGAAGTCTAGGACGTCGGGTCCAGCTCCTTCTGCAGGTGCCTCGGGGGCAACTACCCATCGAACCCCGGGCGCTTGTTTCACGTGTGGGAAGCCGGGGCACTTTGCCCGTGACTGCTGGAGTGGACGCTCAAAGTCCGAAAGGAAACAAGGAGCTACCTACGAGGAAAAGGGCAAAGCGGTGGAGTCGACCGCGTCCCACTATGCTCCGACTCAGCCTAGAGTCTACAACTTGGGCCAGCAGGAGGCCATCAAGCAAGCGGATGTGGTGACAGGTATGAGTTAATTTATGCAAGTTGACTTGAGAATACTATTACCTATTGCTTGTTAAGCTAATGTCTTTTGCTTAGGTTTTGTGGTGATTAGCGATAGTCCGGCACGGGCACTGTTCGACACTGGTGCTTCGCATTCTTTCTTGTCCGAACAGTTTATATCGCCCATCGGAGTCCCTTCTTCGATGGCGAAGGACAAGTTAGATGTGTTGCTACCGAATGGGTGCTCGATGCGTGCGGACAGAGTGTGCGTCGTGAAGGTTCACATAGGGAGCCAAGAGTTCGACTTGCTAGCGTCATTATTGCCGTTAGTAGAGTTCGATGTTATCTTTGGAATGGATTGGCTGTCAGAGCAGAAGGCTTGGATCGATTGCGACCGTAAGGAGGTCAAGCTGGGTGTAGGGCGGGAGACTACTTTCGAGGGGCTTAAGGGGTCGAGCAAGACACTGATGTCTGCTATTCAGGTGGTGAAGGAGGTTCGTGCTGGTGCAGAGCTGTTCTTCGCATTAGTGGAGGCCGCAAAGCCGAAGTCCACATTGGATGAGATCCCCGTGGTATGCGAGTACCCAGATGTGTTCCCAGATAGCCTTCCTGGAGCCCCACCGCAGCGAGAGATTGATTTTACGATCGAGCTCGTGCCGGGTGCCAAACCCGTGTCACGTGCTCCTTATAGGTTGGCGCCAAAGGAGATGGAGGAGTTGAAGGTTCAGCTGGAGGAGCTGATGGAGCAAGGTTATGTGCGTCCAAGTTCGTCGTCTTGGAGCGCACCGGTCCTCTTCGTTAAAAAGAAGGACGGTAGTATGCGGCTGTGCATCGACTACAGAGAATTGAACAAGTTGACGGAGAAGAACAAGTACCCGATCCCGAGGATTGATGATCTCTTTGATCAGTTAGTCGGATCGTCTGTATACTCCAAGTTGGACTTGAAGTCGGGGTACTATCAGCTGAGGATCAGGGAATGTGATATCCCAAAGACGGCGTTCAGTACGAGGTACGGGCATTTCGAGTTCACGGTCATGCCGTTTGGACTGACGAATGCGCCATCGGTGTTTATGGATCTGATGAACAGGACGTTCAGAGATTTCCTGGATCGCTTTGTGATCGTCTTTATTGACGATATTTTGGTATACTCGCAGTGTGAAGAAGACCACTTCAAGCATTTGCATTTGGTGTTGGAGACTTTGAGGAGGAATGAGCTTTACGCAAAGTTCTCCAAGTGCGAGTTCTGGCTACCCTCGGTAGCGTTCCTTGGTCATATAGTGAGTGGGGAAGGTATAGCGGTGGATCCGGCGAAGATTGTTGCGATACGGGAGTGGCCTGCGTTATCTTCTATCGCGGAAGTCCGTAGTTTTCTCGGGCTTGCCGGATATTACAGGCGCTTCGTAGAGAACTTCTCGCGGGTAGCGTTACCTCTCACGAAGTTGACAAGGAAGGATCAGAAATTCTTGTGGACGCAAGAGTGCGTGCAAGCTTTTGAGGAGCTGAAGAGGCGGTTGACCACGGCGCCAGTGCTTAGTTCGCCGAGTGGGACCGAGGGCTTTGAGGTGTATAGCGACGCTTCGGGTAGTGGCTTGGGCTGCGTGTTGTTGCAGCATGGTAGCGTGATAGCGTATGGATCGCGTCAGCTAAAGGTGCATGAAAGAAATTATCCGGTGCACGACTTGGAGTTGGCGGCCGTGATATTTGCACTCAAGTTGTGGAGGCACTACCTATACGGAGTAAGGGTCGACATATACACCGATCACAAGAGCCTAAAATACTTGTTGGATCAAAAGGATCTCAATATGAGACAGAGGAGGTGGATGGAGTTCCTGGGGGACTACACTTTCAAGATACATTATGTACCCGGGAAGGGCAACGCAGTTGCGGATGCGCTGAGCCGCAGGGCTCCCGCCCAAGCCAACTGGTTGTCGGTGCATGATGAGCGGCTAGTACGGGAGTTGGAGAAGCTTGAGATCTGTTGCGTTGACAAGCAGTCGAGCGCCAAGGCAATGTTAAACTGGACAGAGGTGCAGTATGACCTGGCTGACCGGGTTCGGCAGGCATTGGAGTTGGATGACTCCATGAAGGAGCTTTTGGAGGCCGCTCTGGATGGGTCAAATTCCCAGTTCTCGGTAGAAGATGGGTTATTAAGGAAGGATCATCGTTTGTGCGTCCCAAGTGGGGGCAACCTCCGGGCGGAGTTGATGTACGAGGCTCATCATACCAAGTACTCAATCCACCCAGGGAGCACGAAGATGTATCGTGATCTTAAAAAGTTGTTTTGGTGGCCGGGACTTAAGAAAGATGTGGCGTTGTATGTGGTCAGATGTCAAGCGTGCGCCTTGGTGAAGGCGGAGTGCCAAAAGCCGGGCGGATTTCTGAAGTCCTTGCCTATACCGGAGTGGAAATTCGACGACATATCCATGGATTTTGTGCATGGATTGCCAAGATCGCAGAAGGGAAACGACGCCAATTGGGTGATCGTTGACAGATTGACGAAAGTGTCGCATTTCTTACCAATGAGGAAGGATGATCCAGTAGAGAAGTTGGCAAAGCTCTATGTGGATAGCATTGTGCGCTTGCACGGGGTGCCCCGCAGTATTGTGAGTGATCGCGATGGGCGTTTCACGTCCAATGATTGGAGGCTAGTGCATCAAATGTTGGGCTCCAAACTGAAGTTTAGCACGGCGTTTCATCCGCAGACGGATGGCCAGACCGAGAGATTCAACAGAACCTTGGAAGACATGCTCCGCATGTGTACGTTGGACTTCGGAAAGAGGTGGGAGGACCACCTATACTTGGTCGAATTTGCTTATAACAATAGTTATCAAGCAAGCATTCAGATGGCGCCGTTCGAAGCTCTTTACGGAAGAAAATGTCGCACGCCATTGTCATGGTTAGAAACGGGTGAGTCCAAGCTTTATCAGCGTCAAGACATTGAAGATGCCACTTTTTTAGTGCATATTATACGGGAGCGGTTGCGGATTGCCCAGGATAGGCAAGCCAAGTATTATAATGCCAAGCATAGGAACGTGGAATTCAGTGTTGGCGATTGGGTGTACTTGAAGATCAAGCCGTTCAAGGGTGTCTCACGGATTCGACGCTTGAAAAAGTTGAGTCCGAGATACCTTGGGCCATTTGAGATTCTGGAGCGGATTGGAGAAGCAGCTTATAGGTTGAGGTTATCAGCAGAGTTAAGTGCTTTGCACGATGTATTCCACATCTCGGTTTTGCGGAAGGCAGTGCAAGAGCCTTCGCAGGTGTTAGCGGCCGACCAAGTACCGGTTGAGGAAGGATTGACAACGAAAGTCAAGCCCATATCTATTGAGGATTTCGAAGTCAAGCGGCTTCGGAACAAGGAAATCAGAATGGTGAAGGTCCGTTGGGATAACTGCGGACGCGAGGAGCTCTCTTGGGAGCGAGAGCAGACAATGCGCGAGGAGTACCCCGAGTTGTTCCCCTCAGGTACTCGTTATGTTTTTTTTTGTGTAGTCTCTGTTCTTAATTTCGGGACGAAATTCTCTTAAGGGGGAGGGAGTTGTAAGACCCCAACCTCGGAGATGATCGCGGGGCGATCAATCAGCACTTTTGGAGGTCTGAACAGGGGCACACGGCCAGGCACACGGCCGTGTGCCTACCCGTGTTCAGTGGTCTTTTGTGGTTTTGTGCAGTCTCGAGTCAGAGAAGGACACGGCCTGAGACACACGGCCGTGTCTCAAGCCGTGTGTGGGGCACACGGCCTCGAACACGGCCGTGTTCGAAGCCGTGTTCATGAAGCCCGACGATCGTTCCTGAAGCTCCAGGTAACACGGCCCGTGGCACACGGCCGTGTCAGGACCCGTGTCGATCGGCGTAACTGATATTTTGGGTTGAATCCGGGCCGTCCGGATCTTTTATGTTGGATCTAACGGCTGTGGGTTAACCAAGGGGGTATTAGGGTTGAGTTTGGGGCTGAATTCCCTCATTTCAACCCTACCTTTCTCTTTCTAAACTCTTAGAGAGAGGTGAGAGCCAAGAGGAGGAGGAGCAAAGTTCCGGCCGCCGGCGGAGCACCGGAGCACCGACTCGCGATCCGAGTCCGGATCCTCGAAGGCAAGGACGAGGCGAAGCTTTCCATCCGTCTACATCTTCATGGCAGGCACGCGGAAATCTACGAGGGTAACGATCCTCTTCATAGGGCATGTGTAGTCGCCCTTCTTTCTATGCATGGGGAAATCCCCCTCTCGCGAGTGAGCGTTGAGGCGCGGAATCCCTTCAGGTAGATATGTAAAGTCCCCGTTGTTAGAGCCCAGAATCGGAGTACGGGCGTAGGCATTGTGTGTGAAGCCTATTCGGGTTTAACCCGGATCGGTGATGTTTGCATTGCATGGCCGGAGAAGACTCCGCGCCGATGATTTTTAGTTTTCCGAAATTTCTACGCGGTAGATTGCATACAGGGATCCTTGGGGGTTAACCTCGAGGCGCACCCGGAAAGCTTGGGCGGAATCGCATTGCCGCCACGATGTTGCCTTAGAGGGCAAATCGGTACATAACGGGGTTATGTGCGTGTTTTGATCGATTGTGGGAATGAGGAGAAACTTGGCCCACACCGATGGCTAAATGGCCGTGGTGAAGTGAGCAACGGGCGGGTGGAACTCTACCCATTCCAAGTGGTCTCAGTAGAAGCGACCTAAAGTACATGGGACTTCCCGGGAGGCTGGAAACGGGCCTAGGCTTCGGCTGAAAGGGCTAAATGCTCACGAGAGTTGCCATCCGAGGGATGGTGGTGGAATCGCGGTGTCAGACTGGGTCCGGACCGGGTTCACCGGTTAGTGCCCTGAGAGCACGGAGTGTGCGGCCGTGCGTGCCGACACTTGTGGCGAATAGAATACTTTATAGAATTGCTATGGTAGTTTTATATGCAGGGAAGGAGCACCGCCGTCCCGAGAAACGGGACGGGGTTGTTATAATTTGGTCAGCTTTGCTGACCGTTGCCCTTTTGTATTGCCACCTCTTGGGTGGATTGCTTTCTACAGGTGCTGCTGCGGAGCCAAGCGGCAAATAGCGGGCTAAAGCCCAAGTTGCAGCGCCAGCCCTCGAAGGCTTAGTTATTAGCTTTTTCATATTCATGTATGGCCGGCCTGCGCGCCGATGTATGAAAGACGCTATCTTGTTAAGCGAACACTTTTGTAAGGCCTTAAGGCCGTGAACTCTTTTGTGTATTTTCATGTTCGTCATTCCTTTGTGGTATTTTATTACTAGTGGACATTCATGCCTTTATGGGTTCTTTATTTAACTTTAAAATGCTTCCGTTAGAATGCGTTGTGTAGGACGTTGTTGTTAAATTGGTTGGAATGGTTGTCCATATTCGTAACCTTCCGGTCTGTCCGTAGTATATGGCGTCGGGCCCCGGCCGGACCTACTGCTATATGCTATGCGACGGATAAGGGGTGTTACACTTGGACTACTGGACTCTGGAGTATTGAAGACTTTCTCAGAAGAAATTTTTTCTAAGTCCACATACTCGAGTAGTATCTTCTATATACTCGAGTAAGTGACTTAGTACTCGAGTAGATTGGATTACATACTCGAGTAGTTCTCAAGTTACTCGAGTAAGTGTTCTGATCGTACTCGAGTTGATCTGGACTTCTCATCTCAGAAAGTTTCTAAGTTCATATACTCGAGTAAATCCATTCATATACTCGAGTACCTCTTTTCCTTACTCGAGTAGGTGTTTGTGTACTCGAGTAGAGCCTTAGTCATACTCGAGTAGTCTCTTAGTTATACTCGAGTAGGGCTAACTATTCAGTCTAAATATTTCTAAGTCCACATACTTGAGTAACTTCGCTCATATACTCGAGTAAGTGGCTTAGCACTCGAGTAGATCCTTCTTATACTCGAGTAGACTGGCTTAGCACTCGAGTAGATTTTTCTTATACTCGAGTAGTTTGGATTAGTACTCGAGTAGATGTTTCTACTTACTCGAGTAATCTGTCTAAAGTAACTCGGGTAGTTCTTCTAAGGCACTCGAGTAGTCATTTCTATTACTCGAGTACATGTTTCTCTTATCTACTCGAGTAGCGGACCTTTATACTCGAGTATCTTATCTAACCCGAGTATGTCGGCTCAGAATTCCAGAAATCGTTAAATCCAGAATTGACGGAGATTTGAAATTAACCTTTTTCTGATTGGTCCAAGTGTCAATCTTAATTACGATTATGACCGTTGGAGATAGCTTATAAATAGGTCTTTTCAGATTTGACTAAATATACGCGTTTACAGAGATTATCTTTTAAGAAAGAGAAAATCCCGAAAACCCTAATTTTCTCATCCGCCGCCATTACCGTTTTCGGAAGAAGCTCTGGATCATCTTCTCTCAGTCGCAGCTATCGATCTATGATTCTCTAGCGATCCAGACTCAAGAAGAATCATCCGATCTCTCCGTGCTTCATTGTCTCTGATTTACTTTCTTGATCGTGGTGATTCCAGATCTCAGAATCGTGGATCTCAGTCAAGTCTTCTTCAACTGTTTCTGTTCAAACCGAAAAGATCTCAAGAAGAAGATTACGTCAAAGATCCAGATCTGTGATATTCTTGTTTGTAAACTTTATTCAAACAAATTTCATTGTAGGAGATCTTTCTCACAGTGGTAGGAAGTTTTATCTTCCGAGTGTAGATCCGCTTGGGATCGAGTTTTGTAGGAACGTGGTTCCGAGGTGTAGGATTGTTTTTGCAATCCGAGATAGTGGAGTAGCCGAGTCTAGTGATTTGCTAGATCGGTGAGAAAAGTGGACGTACCCAAGATTGGGGAACCACTATAAATCTCTTGTCGTCTGTGTTGGAACCCTGGTTCTGATTTGGGCTAGGATCTCTATTAAGTTGTTTTAGTTTAGTTTATTTATTTCCAGTAGTTTTAGCTTTTGAAAGACTTAACCCAAATAGGGGGAGATTGAGTGTACCCTAGTTTGGATTTGAGTTAAGTCTTTCCTGTTAGTCTCTTGACCCAAGATTTATCTTTGGTCAAAGGTTAGTTTTAGTGTAGTCACTTATCCACTGAAATCTGGCTAAGTTAGTTTTTGGTTCGACGATAGTCGAACGCCGATCGACTATCGTCGATCAGCCGGTCGACGATCGTCTGTCTCTAACCAGCTCGACGTTCTGCTAGATCGTCGAGCTCCGGTCGACTATCTCTTGATAGTTCGACGTTTTCTGTCTTGCCCGAGTCGGTCGACTATCTTCCTGATAGCTCGACTATCTCAGTGGGCCGTTCGACGATCTCTAAGGATCGCTCGACGCTTTCTGTTTTGTTTGAGTCGGTCGACTATCTGACTGATAGCTCGACGATCTCAGTAGGTCGGTCGACGATCGTCGAGGATCGTTCGACTATCTTTTGTTCTGCATATGTAATATTATATGTGTTTTATTCGTTGTTTTATTTCCTATATCCCTAGCATATCTTTATTATAGATTATTTAATTGATCTTATGCATATATCTAAAAGATAAATATGCTTATACCTTTATGCATAAGTCAATTCCTTTCTGACATATCTTTTGTCTTATTATCTGACTTTACTTTTGCAAGCTGTCCTTTATAGCCGTTGGCTTTAAAGAGTTATCTGATGTGACATTATTTATCAGATTTAATTTTACAGCTGCTGTAGCTTTATCTTTATATAGAAATATATATCTGCAAGACTTGTTTTGTCTTTGTGATAATTGCAGCCCAGATTCAAGATTCCAGATAAAGACAAAAGCTCATCTCAAATAATAGAGCCGTTGCTGCTGTTATTATATAAAGAGTTCTTTTGGAAGAACAAGCATAGGAATAAGAGTGAAGGAGTTCAACCTGTACAACATACAGAGAAAGAACCAGCTTACAGCACAGCTGCTCTCAGCAATCTTCATTCAACTGAGAAGTTATCTCTTCTGCTCTTCTTCAACCTGAGTGCTCCTGTTCCAGGAAGATTACACTCAGAGATATTGAAGAAGAAGAAGAAGAAGGAAGCTGCTGAAGAAGATCCTTTTATTTTATATTCTATTATCTTCTTCTTAGCTTTATTCCTTCAGAACTTCAAGACAGTATTCTGTCAGAAGTTCTGAAGAGACTCTTGTGCTTCTCTAATCTATTGTAAAATAGAGAAGACATCTTAACCTTCTTCCCCCTCCTGTACAGGGTTATTACTCCCTTCAAAAGTATCCCTTGGTGGCAGGGCACCTGATCAAAAACCTGTGCTTGGTTTTTAGACACCTGATCAAAAGTCTAAAGGGTCTGTTTGATCTACCTGAATCAGATCATTGGTGGCAGGGCACCTTAGCAAAAACCTGCAGTGGATTCCTACCGTTTGGGTAGAAGAGTGGATGTACCCGGTGTTTGGGGAACCACTTTAATATCTTGTGTCGTCTGGTTTCCTTGTTTAATTAATTATGTTGTGCTGTGTATGAAAAATATCTAGAACAAGGTTTAGGTCTCACTTTCAGTCTGTGTGATTGCTTGATTACGGATCTGTGCTGTGTTATATTTTTTTATTCCGTATTTGACACGAAATTCACATATTCACCCCCCTCTAGGTGATTTAGGTTGACAACATAGCGCTCTCATCGACATATCCTCAATGGGTGTCGACACAAAGTAGTCAGCATTGATGTCGAGACAATAGAAGTTTGTGTCGACACATTTCATCTATGTCAACACATTTAGACTGTTTTTGCCCGACTTTTGGCCTTCTTTCTTTAAAGGGTATAAATAGGTCAAGAACGTATTCTGTCGACACGCTCACAAGGTTTTAGAGACTAAAACCCTGTGTCGACAATCTCTCTTCTCTTCTCTCAAGATTTCTCATCTTTCCAATGGTGCCCAAAGTTGAAGACAATGTTAACGAAGGGTACGAGTTGGTGCGCAATGCTTTTGAGGATGCACCGACAGATATACAAAGGGTTATCACTCTAATTTTCGAGTCTGGATTAGAGTTTCTTGTTTTTAAACCAACAAAAATCTGGAAGAAAGAGGTAATTGAATTTTATACTTCTGCAACATTGGACTCTTCGGGCCTCAAGATCAGATCCACTATTCATGGGACAACAGTGAAACTTACTCCAAGAAGTTTAAGAAAGATTCTTCAACTACCTAGCATACAAGATGAAGAGGAGGTCCCAGCCTCTAAGACAAGGGAGGCTCTCCAATGGTGTGGATTGGATCCAACCATAAAGATTGGAGCAGCCATCAACCGAAAAGGAATGAATCAATAGGGCAAATTTCTATCTGAAGTAGTAGGAAAAGTAATTTTGTGTAAACCAGGAGGCCATGATAGGATTTCGGCCTTAATGTTTAATCTCATGGCAAGAATAATCTTCAGGATTAACACAGACTGGTCAGGAGTTATGTTTGATAAAATCAAGGAAGGTATTAAGAAGCCAAATTTGGCTAGGATTTTGAGTTTATACCTGGCTGGAGTCATTCCAGAAGTCATGCAACAGATACCAGGGTCCAAAATCAATCACATGAGAAAAATGGATATGAGATTATTCTCAAGGTGGGATAGAGTTCTGTCCAAAGAGATGCCTGCTATGGACAGGCAGGACATAACTGAGATGTCACCTGGCCATGAACAAGGCACTAAACAACATCAAGAAGAACAAATTAGAGAACCAGCTGAGGACCAGACAGGGTCTACTCATGCCCAGGAAGAAACATTACCTGCACAGGTGCAGGGGGAGCCAGTTCATTCTCCTGCCCAGCACATTTCTAATCCTAAACAATTGCCGGGAGAGACCATTGTGGAAACAGTACAAGTGGAAAAAGGAATAAACTTATCAGAATATTTAAACACTGCAGATATTGATGTATCATCTCCTGCACCAGCACAAAAGGAATTCACTCTAGATAAGTTGTTTCCTGATGATGGCATTGCTTCTGATAGAGTTGAGGAGGTAAAAGGTGCAGTTGAGGGGGTGTTGGGTACATTAGAAAATGTGTACCTGATTTGAAGAAGTCCAACTTAGCTCAATGATATACATCAAAGTGTATTTGATGTTGTTTTAAGTTGACATGTGCAGGTGAAGAAGTATTAAAGAATGCAGAAAAATATTCTAAGTCCATGTGTCGACACCTGAAGAAACTGTGTCGACACTTCAGAATATTTGTGTCGACACCTGAAGAAACAGTGTCGACACTTCAGAATATTTGTGTCGACACTTGACGGAAGCTGTGTCGACACAGAGATAGTCGACCTCGACACAGAAGGAGATAGTCGACCACATTAATGTCGACACTGAGAAGCAGCGTCGACTCACAGAAAGATAGTCGACCACATTTGTGTCGACACTAGGAGGCTGTGTCGACACAATGAGGCAGAGTCGACACACATTGGCAGAAGTCGACAATACTTGTGTCGACACCAGAAGACTAAGTCGACACATTTTGGCAGAGTCGACAATTGCTGTGTCGACACCTGAAGGCTGTGTCGACACATACTGAGTTCTGAATCTACAACAACTGTGTCGACACACAGGACTTGTGTCGACACACTGCAGAGTCAAGACCAAATTATTTTCTGAAGAAGCTGTGTCGACTTAATGGCAAACTTGTCGACATCTTCAAAGACTGTGTCGACACCAAAGTCACTTGTGTCGACACATATAGACAGTTGGTCTCGACACTTTCTGACAGACTGTCTCGACACTTTGCTATCTAAGACTAAGGCACAGGATTTGTTTGAAGACTTGACAGCTGTGGGTTGTCACCGGTTAACTGATGCTGGCAGACTTGTCAGAAATCAGTTAGAAACTTGATCAGCCGGTTACCATGAAGAAGGTCTATAAATAGACAGATTCAGAAGGAAGTAAAAAGAAATATAGAGATATAAAAAAAGAAAAGAAGGATTACAATCCAATTGAAGTATCAATTCAAGAAAGTGCTAGGCACTAAAGAAGATCTTCATCAGAAGATCTAAGCAGACGATCTCAGGATCGATCTAAGAAGAGTTCTAACAAGAATTCAGAAGTATCATCAAAGGTGTTGGATAGAGAGGGATCCACCCATTTGAAGAAGAAGAAGGAAGCCATCAGTGGTTTCTCAAGAAGCTATTTGGAAATCAAATCAGCTAAGTTCAGATTCAAGAAGCTTTGAGGAAAGCTCAGTTTCAGTTGATTTCATCAGCTGATCAAGAATTGTCTTGTCCTCTTCTCTCTCAACAAAGGCAAGACATTAAAACTTCTTTTCTAAATTTCTGTAGGATCTGTTTTACACAGATCTGAGTTGTAAGCCTGTGATATAAAGGCTGAGTGTAGGAGAGTTGATCTCTGAGAGGTAGGGCTGTTTGCCTGAGTGTAGGAGAAGGTTCTTCTCTGAGTTGTAGGCCTTGTGGCAAGGCTGAGGTAGGGCGGTTGTGCCTGAGGTGTAGGAATCATTCTGGGTTCTGAGTTGTAGGAACCTATCCAGGTTCTGAGCTGTAGGATCTGTTGATCTGAGAATAGTGGAAGTTTGGCCGAATCTAGCATACTGCTAGATAGGTGAAGGGGGAAAGTGGATGTACCCAAACCTTGGGGAACCACTATAAAACATTGTGCAATCTGTGATGATTAAATTTCTGTGATTGTTGTGCTGGATGTTTTAATTCTATAATTGAATTCTGCCTAAAAGTATAAACAAGCAATTAGAACCTATTCACCCCCCCTGTAGGTGTTTAGGTTGTCTTGAAAGTAAAACTATCAAGTGGTATCAGAGGGAGGTTCGTCAAAAAGGACTTAACAGTCTGAGGTAGATCTGAAAGGCAGAATCAAGATTCAAGAAGATGGGTTCTGGAGAAAATCACAAGGAGTTAGGGTCAATGAAGTTACCCATCTGCAGGAAGGAAATCTTTGGAATTTGGAAAGAAAGAGTCAGATTGTTCATGGAAGCATCTGACCCAATAATATACATCACAGTTCAGGAAGGACCCTTCATTCCAATGAAGGTATCAGTTCTTGATGCTAATATTCAAACTCCAAAGAGTTATTCTGAAATGACCAAGGATGAAATCATTTTGGCAACCATGGACAAGAGAGCTCAGAATATTATTGTGAGTGCCATAGATGATTCTACATTTCAGAATCTGATTCACTGCAAGACCTCCAAAGAAATGTGGGACACCTTGATTGTCTACATGGAGGGGTCTGAAGAAGTAAGACAGGATAGGAAGTCTATGCTCAACCAAGAATATGAAAGTTTTAGACAAAGAAAAACTAATAGCATAACTGAATGCTATAAGAAATTCTATAGAATTGTGAATGAGTTGATGTCCTATGGAAGAGTCTTCAGTACCTATGAACTGAATGACAAATTCTTAAGATCCTTAACAAAGGATTGGGACACAAAGATCTGTGCCATAAGAGAAGTGGCTAAATTGACAGAAATCTCTCCTCCCACCTTGTTTGGAAAGCTGCTATCCTATGAAATGCAACTTATGGTGAGGAAGGAGGAGGAAAAGAATTCAAGAGGAGAGCATAGAGAAAATAATATGGCATTCAATGCAGAAGCCATCAGAAAGAATAGGAGGATATCACCATCCCCTCCTAAGGAAATTGCAGAAGTTAGTTCTGAAAATTCAGATAATCAGGGTTCAGAAAGCTGTGATTCAGATGCAGACTTTGCTGCATTCACAAGGCAATTCCAGAGGTTCTTGAAGAAGAAGCAGGGGAAGTCTAAGCCCTCCACTTCACAGCAAATTGATGACTATTATCAGAAGAAAAAGTCATCAAGGAAAGAAAAGAGCATATCAAAGCCCAGCAAGGCTACTACTTCAAAGATTGTCTGCTATTGTTGCAATAGACCTGGACATGTAGTGGTTGACTGTCCTGATAAGAGAAAGAAGTCTTCAGACAAGAAGAAGACTCATAAAAAGGGCAAGAAGGAAAAATCTTTTGTTGCAAAGAAGGATAAGAGCCTAACAGATCAGTCAACTTCAGAGTCAGAATCTGAAGCAGAAGCATATATTGGACTATATGTTGCATCTGAAGAAGAGGAGTTTCTGCAGTTGCTAGACTCCATCTATGATCAAGAGGATCATCAGTGCATAGGACTGATGGCAAGATCTGAAGAGGACATATGCCAAAATCAATCTGGTCCTAATAAGGTACAATGTCCTTCTATGAAATCTGTTTGTAGTACAAGTACAGAATCAGCTACATCTGCATCAAGTGATGTAGATGCATCTGATTCTGAAGGAGATGTCTATCAATTGATAGATAAGTATGGGGACTTGTTGCAGGCTCTTAAGAAAAGCAAGAACCTGGTTAAATCTCAGGCTCATGAGATTGCTAAACTAAGGATAGCTGCAACTGAGTTAGAGAAAGTAATTGATCAGAAGTTAAATGAAATTGCCAAGCTGAAGAATATAGCTATTATTCAGATGGGCACAATTAATTTTACCAATGATCAAGTGAAGAGTCTGGAGGCCAGACTAAGAATTGAAAAAGATTTAGTGGCTAGTTACTCTAAGCCAAAGTCTGTCTTACCCTTAATAGATGAATTTGTGAATCAAAAGGGTAAGGCAGGATTAGGATTCAAAGGTAACTCCAGGGCTGGCCGATTCAAGAGGAAAGGCAAAGCTCCTGTCAAGCCACTGAACTTTTCAGTTCCTATTAAGTTTAGAAAGGTGCAAGTGCCTTCTAACCAATATGATCATGAAAATATTCATGGTCATATTAAGACTAATGTTCTGAAAAATAAGGGTGTAAATGCCAACAGGCCTACCCATGTTCATAAACCCAATGGTTATAAGAAATCAGTGGGTGAAGCTGCTGCAGCACCAGCAATGGACAGAAATTCTTTTATCAAGGATGTATCTAGAACTAGATACAATAGGTTTGAATGTTGGTGTTGTGGCAAGAGAGGCCATTTTGCACTAGACTGTTGGTACAACACAAGTGTTAGAAAGAACAATAGTTTGCCTGTTAGAAGAGATAATGGTAGTCTTGGTTATGCTAACCTGAACCAAGGACCCAAGACTTGCTTGGGTTCTAAGGGTAAGTAAATCTGTGTTACAGGTGAATCCAAGTAGTCATGACCCTATATGGTACTTGGATAGTGGTTATTCCAGGCACATGACTGGAACAAAGGGGTTGCTGAAGCAGTATTCATCTGTCAAAGATGGACCTAAAGTGATCTTTGGTGGATCTGAAAAAGGAGTCATCAAAGGGTTTGGTAACATTTCTTCTAACCTAATTACTATCACCCAAGTGGCTTATATAAAAGGTTTGAAACATAATCTAATAAGCATAAGCCAGCTGAGTGATTTAGGATATGACATTTCATTTGTTAAGGATGGATGTCATATCAAAAGGTCAAGTGATCAAGAGATCATTTTGACTGGGTATAGGAAGAGAAATGTATATTGTCTTAATTTTGTATGTGAGAATAAGGCTTCTCCCATCTGTCTTGTAGCTGATGACAATGCTTCTCATTGTGTTAAGTGGCACAAGAGATTGGCTCATCTTAACTACAAGACAATTGGCCAACTCTTTAGCAAAGAGTTAATGAGGAATGGTCCTCAAGTTAAGTGTGTAAAGGAAGGGATATGCTCAGCTTGTCAAAAGGGCAAGCAGACAAAATCCTCCTTTCAAAGCCTTGAAAACAAAGATTCTGTGAGGTGCTTATACCTCTTGCATATGGATCTTTTTGGTCCTATGCCAGTTCATAGTCTAGGTAGGAAGGTCTACACTTTTGTGGTTGTAGAGACTATTCTAGATTTACATGGGTGTTCTTTCTGAGACAGAAATCTGAAACCCCAAGTATCTTACTTAATTTTGTGAAGCAAATTTAGAATGAACTGAATAGTACAGTGGTCAAAATCAGAAGTGACCATGGTACTGAGTTTCAATCTGAAAGCATGACAAAGTTATGTGAAGACTTTGGGATTTTCCAAGAGTTCTCCTCACCTAGAACACCTCAGCAAAATGGAATTGCTGAAAGAAAGAATAGAACATTAATTGAAGCTGGTAGAACTCTATTGAGTGACACCTCTCTTCCAGAATATTTCTGGGCTGAGGCAGTAAACACTGCTTGTCATGTCGTCTCTTTGCTACCCTCTCGTCACTTGTCAAATCTCAGGGACATGGTCTAATCATGAGGGTAGTATTTTCTCATGGTGTTGGATCCCAAGTTTTTATGGATTCTAATCAATTCAACTATAGCAATTCTTTGGATTCTTTTTTTCACTCAGAGTTCTTTCTTCAACTCTGGGTTTCGAAGAGATGGGCCTAGTGAGATTTTGAAAGAACGAGAAGAACTTAGCTGTAGACAAAAAGAGATGAAAAAGAAAGAGTTTTCGCTGAGATTATGAAAGGTAGAAAACCAAATCTATCCTACTTCAGGATCTTTGGTTGCAAATGCTATATACTTAACAATGGTAAGTCATATTTGACTAAGTTTGCTGCCAAATCCCAGGATGGGATATTTTTTGGGTACAGCATAAATAGTAAGGCCTATAGAATCTTCAACTTGACTACTCAAGTTGTTGAAGAATCCGTGCATGTTGTGTTTGATAAAACAAGATTAATCAACTGTGAGTTGTCTTGTAGATCAAATGACTCAACAGGTATAAGCAAAAGAATGGACAAGCTCTCCATTGCTGAAGCTTCAAGGAAAGATGGAGCATTGGAAAATGAAGGCTACTGTCCAGGGGGAGTACAAGACACAATAGAAGATGAAGAAAACCAAGAGGTTCAGTATAATGAAGGAGCTGGAGATGTTCAACCAGAAGGGAATCTTCCTCCAGCTACAAGACATTTAAGAGATCATCCAGCTGATCAGATAATATGTGATCCAAGACAGGGAGTGCAGACTAGAAGCAGAAGTCAAAGCACAGTTCTGCATTCAAGTTTCCTGTCACAAATGGAGCCTAAGAAGTTTGAAGAAGCTATCCAAGACCAGCACTGGATTGATGCTATGCAAGAGGAGCTGAATCAATTCAGAAGGTGCAATGTCTGGGAGCTTGTTCCTAAACCAAGAGGCCACAATATAATTGGGACAAAATGGATCTATAGGAACAAGTTGGATAAGAGTGGAGTAATAGTGAAGAATAAAGCAAGATTGGTTGCTAAAGGATACAGGCAGGAAGAAGGGATTGACTTTGATCAAACCTTTGCCCCAATAGCAAGGCTGGAGGCAATCAGAATGTTCCTTGCCTATGCAGCCTATAAAGACTTCAAAGTATACCAGATGGATGTGAAGTCAGCATTTCTGAATGGTGATCTTAAAGAAGAAGTATATGTAGAGCAGCCATCGGGTTTTGTAGATTCTCTTAAACCTGATTATGTTTATAAGCTTAGAAAAGCTTTGTATGGGTTAAAGCAAGCCCCAAGGGCTTGGTATGAAACCATGTCTACTTTCCTTATTGAGAATAAATTCTCAAGAGGAAAAATAGACAAAACTCTATTCCTTAGGGAATCCAAAGGCAAGATCATCTTAGTTCAGATCTATGTTGATGACATAATCTTTGGATCTACTGAAAACAACCTTTGTAAAAAGTTTGCCAAACTTATGCAAGGGAAGTTTTAGATGAGCAGTATGGGGGAACTTAAGTTCTTCTTGGGACTCCAAGGAAGACAGACTGATGATGGCTTGTCCATATCCCAGTCAAAGTTCACCAAAGAATTAATTAAGAAGTATGGTATGGAGTCATCATCTATCATGAGAACTCCTATGGGAACAAGTATGTCTATATGCAAAGATGATGCAGGTAAACCTGTTAATGAGACTTTGTATAGAGGAATAGTTGGTTCTCTACTATATCTCACTGCTAGTAGACCAGATATTATGTATGCTACATGTGTCTGTGCTAGGTACCAAGCTTGCGCTAAAGAGTCTCATTATACTACAATCAAAAGGATTCTGAGATATCTTAAGGGCACACCTAATCTAGGCCTGTGGTACCCTAGGAATAGAGATTTTCTACTAACAGGTTATTCAGATGCAGATTTTGCAGGCTGTAGAGAGGATAGGAAGAGTACTACAGGTACTTGTCAATTCCTGGGAGGAAGACTGATTTCATGGAGTAGTAAGAAGCAGACCAGTGTGGCTATATCCACAGCTGAGTCAGAGTATGTTGCTGCTGGCAGCTGCTGTGCACAACTATTGTGGATACAGCATCAGCTTAAAGATTATGGTATTCAAGTAAGTAGAACACCTCTTTTGTGTGATTCTAAGAGTGCAATTTCTATTGCTAATAATCCTGTTTCTCATAGTAGAACTAAGCATATAGAAATTAAATATCATTTTCTTAGAGAATATGTAGAAAGAGAAGACATCACATTGGAATTTGTTAAAACAGATTATCAAATAGCAGATGTATTTACTAAGCCACTGGATGAAACAAAATTCAATAAATTTAAAATTGAATTAGGCATGCTGACCATTGATTAGTTTATCAACAAACTTACAAGTAACATATTAGATTATCAAGTGGTCTCAAGTGGTATTGACAAAAACAGAAAATGGCTAAGTAAAATGGTGTCGACACATTCAGTGATAATGTGTCGACTCAGTGGAGTAATGTCGACAAGTCAGAGATATTGTGTCGACACAGAGAATATGTGTCGACACTTAAGAATCATATTGTCGACTTATCCGGGAATGTAGTGTCGACTTCACCAGAATAATGGTGTCGACACTTACAGATTTTGTGTCGACACTTATACTAAGAGTCGACACAGAATTTCTGATGCTCTACTATATATCCCAGGTGTCGACATATCCACAAATTGGTGTCGACACATAGTAGACAGACTTGATGTCGAGATAATAGAAGCTTGTGTCGACACATTCCATCTATGTCGACACTTATAGTCTGTTTTTACCGACTTTTGATCTTCTTTCAATAGAAAGTATAAATAGGTCAAGAACTTAATCTGTCGACACGCTTACAAGGTTTTCAAGACTGAAACCCTGTGTCGACATTCTCTCTCTCTTCTCTCAAGCTTTCTCAACTGATCAATGGCGCCGAAGATTGAAGACAACGTCAACGAAGATTATGAGTTGGTCCGGAATGCCTTTGTAGAAGCACCAACAGATGTTCAACGGGTTATTACTCTTATTTCCGAATCCGGATTAGAGTTTTTAGTTTCTAAACCTTCTAAGATATGGAAGAAGGAGGTGCATGAATTCTTCAACTCTGCATCAGTGGATTCAGATATTCTCAAGATAAAGTCCACTGTTCATGGGTCGACAGTGAAGATTACCCCAAGAAGTTTAAGGAAGATTCTCCAATTACCAATAATTGAGAATGAAGAAGAAGTTCCTGCTTCTAAATCAAGGGAGGCTCTCCAATGGTGCGGATTGGATCCCACTCTGAAGATTGGAGTTGCTTTCAACAGGAAAGGGATGAATCAGCCAGGGAAATTTTTGTCTGAAGTAGTTGGCAAGGTGATTCTGTGCAAACCAGGGGGACATGATAGGATTTCAGCTTATATGTTCTGCCTAATGACCAGAATTGTGTTTACTGTTGAAGCTGAGAAATTTCTCAACCTCAGAAATCGGACTAGGCAACCTGAAGTTACTGGTCGGCCAGTCGGGAAGATGATCTCTGGTCAGGAAACAGGAACGATTTGCGCAAACAAGACCCCAGGTTGCTACGGCGGGAAGGTCCCACCACGTACCCAGTTGCTTAGGAGAAGCAACCCCTTCTCAACCAGATTGGCCGAGCTAGGTACGAAGGAGGAGAGCTTGAGCAATAACGAGTCAAGGGCAATTGCTGGAACTCGCGAGGGCTCAGGCCGAGAATTGCTTGTCCCTCCTTCGTACCCCTGGGGTCCTATTTATAGGGTAAACCAAAGAGAGAGGGGGGTCTTACTTATACCCCCACCCTGGCGAGTTGGCGACTTCCTTGGGGGGCTCGCCTGGAAGAGGCGAGTATCTGGTCATAGTCGCCACCTGGCGAGTTGGCCTGGGGAGCTCGCCATACTCGCCCGAACATTCCGCGGCCCGGGGTGCTGGTCTGGATCCCCACCTTGTCTTGTTGACTTTGACTTTTGATGACCTGGCGGTGGTAGGGCCCTCCCTCGTCGAATATGGGTTGTACACAATCCCCGCTCTTTTTGGGCGACGTAGGAGCCCGGAAAGATTCATCCAACACCTATTCGGCGAGCATCCCTGCCGGGTATATGGTCAGCTCGCCTCGTCGCCTCCTGGTAGAGTAGTCTATAAATAGGGGGGGCTTCGTTTTTGAGACGGTCCCTAGAGCTCGCCGAAGATGTCGGACGCTGAACAGCTGTTGAAGGACAATCTCGCCGCCCTGTCGGGCCTCCTCGGCATAGCCAGGTCGAAAAGACCGCGCGAGGATGATCCTACTGCCTTGCCCCCGCCGAAGAAGAAGAAGAAGACGAAAAAGGTCAAGCCGCCCGCCACTACGGTGGTCGGCTCGCCTTCACTGGCGCACCAGGTCGCCGCGGCGACTGAAAATCCCGTAGTGTCGTCCAGTACCCAGAGGGTGTTGAACGACCTAGGGCTCGACGACCTCCCTGGGTCGACCCGGGGCAGCCCGCTGGAGAACCCGGGAGTGACCGAGGAGCTCGCGGCCGTGAAGGAGTCCGCGGCGTCTCAGGCCGAGGTCGTCACCTTGACAGGTCGCTACCTCGAACTCTTCCCTGCTGGGTTGTCGCTGCCACTTTACTGACTTCTTTCTTTATGCAGATTCTCCGATTGCCGCGGACGCGGCACTTGATGTCGTCCCCCTCAGCTCGGCGCCCTTACTCGCCCTGGCGGCCGACAGGCCGTTCAAGATCGCCTGCACGGTCAGGATAGGCCTCAGCTCGGGGAAGGCGTCTGGGGCGGTGTTGGTGAAGGACCCCCCGCCTGTGAGTAAGGAGCTGCCGGCGAAAGCCACTCCCGCCGGGTCATCTGGGCCGATGCGCGAGGTTCCTCCGGCGAGTACGGCGGCCTCTGCTGCTGCGAGCGGCGAGAAGATACCCCCGGTGAGCGTTCCATTGCCGCCGCCGCCGCCCGCGATCGCCACTCCTGGCCAGACGCCGAGCACCGGCTTGCCCCCTCCGCCGCCTCTGTCTGCTCTGCCGAAGTCGGACCACCCGCGACCTCCTCCGGCTCCTGCGCCGAGGGGTCCGCACCACTCTGCGAGCTCGTCTACAGCTCCGCCGCCGGTGAAGAAGTCGGAGAGGCCGCGGCCACCCTACTTTCCTCCGCGGGTTGGAGACCCCGACTACGTCGGCCGAGGGTCTGGAGAGCGCGGGCAAG
This sequence comes from Platanthera zijinensis, assembly GCA_039513925.1. NCBI lineage: Eukaryota > Viridiplantae > Streptophyta > Magnoliopsida > Asparagales > Orchidaceae > Platanthera > Platanthera zijinensis. The sequence continues at coordinate 16,074,454 of CM077083.1, forward strand.
GTAGGCCTGCCGATCTTCCGAGTAGCTCTTCGGGGAGGCGAGATACCTCCGGGCGACCTCCTTCGCCGCGCCGATCCCGATCTCCTCGCCGTGGTGAGCCTCCTACCACTGAATACCGCTCTGCTTTTTGCTTTTTCTGACCTGACGATCCATCTTCCTGCCTTGTCAGATCGCTCGACGACCTCTGGGGCGACTTTCCTCGACGCTATCGGGCTGTCCGGGAGCGAGTATCGCCAGGCCGCCATTCGCGCCCACATGGAGCTGGAGAGCAAGTTCGACCAGCTCACTATCTGCGATCCTCACCGACGCATCTCGGCTCTAGAGGCGAGGATGGCCAAGGTCGAAGGGCTCCAGGCGACCTTGGAGAACTATGAAGCTCGCTTCCACGTGGTTAAAGAGAATGACCGCCAGCTGCAGTTGAACAACCACCGCCTGCAGCTGGTGCTTGACAAGCTGGCCGTCATTCGGGCGAGCATGGGGTCTGCTGGACGTCTGGCGAGGATAGAGGAGCAGCTCAGGCTTGGCGACAATGCGACAGCGCTGGCGACGGAGCATTACCGGCGTGCACGCGAGATTGGCTGGGCTGGGCGACATCCGCACCCTCCTGAGCGGCCGAGGGCGCCATAGTTTTTCTTTATTTTTCGAATGTAACTCGCCTCGCGCGACTTGTACTTCCGGATATCTATTTCTAATTTGATTAATTCGTGTGCGCGAATATTCTCGCCTCTGTATACGCGCTTTATTTCTTGATGTGCCGAGCTTTAGTTCACCTGATAATGTCGCAGGTTTATCTTCATCGCGCGAGCTCGTTAGATACTCGCTGGGATGGCTGATCCCCCCCCTTGGGCTTGTCATATCTATAAATAGGAGGGGTAGGTGGGTCATAAAGCGTATTGCTGTAGCGACCTTCTTTCCTCCTGACGAGTATCTGAACAATCAACTCGCCGCTCTCATTGCTTTCGGATCTCGCCAACATGGTCAGTGACGACGCCAGCGCTCGCCGACAGGCCCACGCAATTAACTTCGCAGACGCGGCTTTTAAGAAGTCCATAACCACCGAGAAGGAACTGGCGACCTTCAAGGAACGCTCCCTGCCTGACGAATACTCGGCCAGACTCCCCATTCGCAGCGAGCGCCTCAATACCCATATTGAGGGTTCGCTTGTAATGTCGCTGCGTCACTTCGACGCAGGCCTCCGGCTGCCCTTCTGGCCGGAGTTCTGCGAGATCCTGCGCTACTTCGGGATTGTCCCCGCGCAGATCAATCCCAACGGCGTGGCAATCATCATGGGATTCCTATGCTTCCTTCGGGAAGAGAGGATCGCTTTCGACCTCTCCGTCTTCCGCCGCATCTTCGCCTTTGCGGCGACCTCGGAGGGGGTCATCTTTTTTAGCAGCCATGTCTGCACCTTGGTTGGGACCGCGAATAAGGTCCATCGCTGGAGCGAGCAGCTGATTGTCGTTCATGGCGACTTCGGCGGTATTCTCGGCAGGCCGCACCAACCAGCCGATGTCGCCTTTCTTCCTCCCATCCTCGAAGGAGTTCGCGAGCAGCTCTTCGAATACTTTCGCGGTCGGCGCTTTGACGTCATTTTCTGGCGACTAAACGTCAACGTGCTCGAGCCAGTCCACCCTAACGAAAGTAAGCCGAACTCGAAATGCGCCCTGGTTACTCGCTCGCCCTTTCGCCGCTGAAGCTAACTTTGTCGCGCGTTTTGCAGTTTCCAACGAGCTTCCGGAGAAGCCGCTTCCTTTGGCGAAGGAAGTCGCCGCCACGCAGTCGGATGCTCGCCCTCCTGCCAACGTTGGGGAGAAGAAGGCGGTTAAGAGAAAGTCGCGGGCCAGCTCGCAGGGTCCCGCGAGGAAGAGGGAGAAGACCTCGTCGCCACGATCCGTCGATTGCCGGTCGCCGACGGGCGCCCAGTCGCCCCATTTCCACCACAACTATGGCCTCGGGCAGGGGGTGGTGGACACCTTCGGTCGCCCGCTCGTGACCTGGTCGGCGGGGGAAAACTCGGTGTCGCTGAGCACCAACCTCCCGTCCTGGTCGACTGACTGGGAGGACAATGGGGAGGCGTTCTCCGTCCTCCACGCCATCTACGGTCGGGCCGACGCGGAGTCCGTCATGGAGCTGACCCCGACGAAGCTCGCCCATCAGTCGGCCTGCGCGCTCGCGCGGTCTGCCGAACTGGGGCATTACTCGGCGAGGAAGCTGTTGGAGATGACCGACGCCCTCAAGGTCGTCTCCAAGAAGGCCATCGACCTCGGCATGCAGTCAGCCCGCTGGAAGGACTTCGAGGTGAGCTGTCCTTGGGTGGGTTGCTCGATTTGTGTCATTGACAGGTCCTGACGTCGATCATCTCGCAGGCTGCCGAGATAGAAGTGGCGAAGAAGCTCTCCGAGTGCGAGGAGAAGCTCGCCGCCTCCCAGGCCGAGCTGGAGGCGGCCCAAACTCGCGCAGCGGTGATGGAGACGAGGCTGGTCGCTGCTGAAGGACGGCCGAGCTCCTCAACCCCGCTACCCGAGGACCCGGCGCGAGTGGTGAAGCAATCACGCGTCCTCTGGGAGGAGAGATCCTCCGTTCGCCGCGAGATTGCGCGGGCGGCGGGGAACGTCATACTCGCGCGCCTTAGGCTCGGGGGTCAGCTCGTCGAGGGGGAGAAGCCGCTCACTGTCGACGAACTCATTCCCGAGCTGCTCGCCGAGGGGACTGTCCCGCCGTATAGCGCGTCGTCGCCGACCAGCTCCGGTGATTCTGACAGCAGCGGTAGCGGAAGCAGCAGCGGAAGCAGCAGCGGCAGCGGAAGCAGCAGCGGCGAGAGCGCAGAGAGCGACGACTTTGCAGATATCGGCGATATCGGGGATGATGAATATCGGCCTGATACTGGCGACGACGAGTCCTAGTTGCTCGCCGATATTCTTTTTGTAAACCAAATTTTTGACTTAATGATTTATACAAAGTTTCGGTTTTTTCCTTTCTGACTGGATGTTACTCGCTAGGCTCATAGGCTCGGAGAGGAACGCTCGCTAGGTCGCAGGGGGATGGTCCCGACATCGACCATCCGCTCGCCGGGACCTACTCGCCCCTGCACCCGGATACTCGTGAACCTGCTGAGATAACCGCGCGGGTGGCGTGTGGGACATACTTGCATGCCCCCCGGGGCTCGCTTACTCGCGCGGTTCCAGCTCGCTTCCCCGCATGGGATCTGCTCGCCTACTCGCACGAGATCAGCTCGCCTACTCGCACGAGATCAGCTCGCCTGCTCGCGCGAGGTCTGCTCGCCTGCTCGCGCGAGGCCTGCTCGCCTGCTCGCGCATGACGAAAATTGAACCGGGCTTAGTCGTCGAACATAGCCTGCGGGCCCCTCATTCTCGTCATCGAGGAGATCGGCCGATTCCCGAGGAGAGGAGCTCGTGGGGATTCCGGTCTTACGACGCTGCTCAACTCGAAGTCTTGAATTACAATCGAGGAGATCGGCCGATTCCCGAGGAGAGGAGCTCGTGGGGATACCGGTCTTACGACGCTGCTCAACTCGAAGTCTTGAATTACAATCGAGGAGATCGGCCGATTCCCGAGGAGAGGAGCTCGTGGGGATACCGGTCTTACGACGCTGCTCAACTCGAAGTCTTGAATTACAATCGAGGAGATCGGCCGATTCCCGAGGAGAGGAGCTCGTGGGGTTACCGGGCTTACGATGCTGCTCAACTCGAGGTCTTGGGTTACAATCGAGGAGATCGGCCGATTCCCGAGGAGAGGAGCTCGTGGGGATACCGATCTTACGACGCTGCTCAACTCGAAGTCTTGGGTTACAATCGAGGAGATCGGCCGATTCCCGAGGAGAGGAGCTCGTGGGGATACCGGTCTTACGACGCTGCTCAACTCGAAGTCTTGGGTTACGATCGAGGAGATCGGCCTATTCCCGAGGAGAGGAGCTCGTGGGGATACCGGTCTTACGACGCTGCTCAACTCGAAGTCTTGGGTTACGATCGAGGAGATCGGCCGATTCCCGAGGAGAGGAGCTCGTGGGGATACCGGGCTTACGACGCTGCTCAACTCGAGGTCTTGGATTACAATCGAGGAGATCGGCCGATTCCCGAGGAGAGGAGCTCGTGGGGATACCGGTCTTACGACGCTGCTCAACTCGAAGTCTTGGGTTACGATCGAGGAGATCGGCCGATTCCCGAGGAGAGGAGCTCGTGGGGATACCGGGCTTACGACGCTGCTCAACTCGAGGTCTTGGATTACAATCGAGTAGATCGGCTGATTCCCGAGGAGAGGAGCTCGTGGGGATACCGGTCTTACGACGCTGCTCAACTCGAAGTCTTGGGTTACAATCGAGGAGATCGGCTGATTCTCGAGGAGAGGAGCTCGTGGGGATACCGGTCTTACGACGCTGCTCAACTCGAAGTCTTGGGTTACGATCGAGGAGATCGGCCGATTCCCGAGGAGAGGAGCTCGTGGGGATACCAGGCTTACGACGCTGCTCAACTCGAAGTCTTGGGTTACGATCGAGGAGATCGGCCGATTCCCGAGGAGAGGAGCTCGTGGGGATACCGGGCTTACGACGCTGCTCAACTCGAGGTCTTGGATTACTATCGAGGAGATCGGCCGATTCCCGAGGAGAGGAGCTCGTGGGGTTATCGGGCTTACGACGCTGCTCAACTCGAGGTCTTGGGTTACAATCGAGGAGATCGGCCGATTCAGGAGGAGAGGAGCTCGTGGGGATACCGGTCTTACGACGCTGCTCAACTCGAAGTCTTGGGTTACAATCGAGGAGATCGGCCGATTCCCGAGGAGAGGAGCTCGTGGGGATACCGGTCTTACGACGCTGCTCAACTCGAAGTCTTGGGTTACGATCGAGGAGATCGGCTGATTCCCGAGGAGAGGAGCTCGTGGGGATACCGGGCTTACGACGCTGCTCAACTCGAAGTCTTGGGTTACGATCGAGGAGATCGGCCGATTCCCGAGGAGAGGAGCTCGTGGGGATACCGGGCTTACGACGCTGCTCAACTCAAGGTCTTGGATTACAATCGAGGAGATCGGCCGATTCCCGAGGAGAGGAGCTCGTGGGGTTACCGGGCTTACGACGCTGCTCAACTCGAGGTCTTGGGTTATAATCGAGGAGATCGGCCGATTCCCGAGGAGAGGAGCTCGTGGGGATACCGGTCTTACGACGCTGCTCAACTCGAAGTCTTGGGTTACAATCGAGGAGATCGGCCGATTCCCGAGGAGAGGAGCTCGTGGGGATACCGGTCTTACGACGCTGCTCAACTCGAAGTCTTGAATAAAATCCTGCGTCCTTACACATTTTGGAGATTAATCCCAGAGACATCTTGGCAAGAAAGAAACTCCCCCCGGAGGGACGCTCTTGATCCTGCCGAATCGGGGGATTGGTGTCCAGACCCGTCCCTCAGAATTCCTCTAGTTGGAAAAGAGATGCATTCGGGGAGACCTAGGCCGACATGCAAGGGGGGAGCTGATCTCGGCCGACAATGCAGAGGCTCGGTCTTACAAGAGCGCTTAAAGTCCCGAAACCTCGTCCCATCGTCCGAACTAGGCTATTCAGTGAGAACGGGTTGGAGTCCCGCATCCCGATTTGACAGTGAAGGTCGCTTCCAGGTACGATTAGGATGGGGGTGGTGTTCATCGAGGGTCCTTTTTCGAACGCGCTCGGAATTCACACACCTCCCTCCGGGCTCGTCCATACCCTTTCTTTGGCAGGTTATCCTGTCTTGCTGCTCGCTTGAGATCTTCCCCTTCTGGGTGTTTTACGAGGCCGGCCTCTCCTCAAGTCCGGGAGATCAGGGTGCAGATCTGTTCCTCGCAGGTCCTCCAGACGGAAGAGAGATGCACTCGGGGAGACATAGGCCGACATGCAAGGGGGGAGCTGATCTCGGCCGACAATGCAGAGGCTCGGTCTTACAAAAGCGCTTAAAATCCCGAAGCATCGTCCCATCATCCGTACTGGGCTATGTATGAGGAACAAACCGACCGCTGCCTCCCGAGGTCGACTACGAGGCGGACCATGGAAACACTCAGAAGCCTCGAGGCACATTTAACACAAAAAAGATGAAATCCCGCATCCTTTGTTCATTAAGAATGTTTACAGAAATAGATACATGAGTTACCGCTACGGGTAAAATCTTTTCAAATCATCCCCGCTCCAGGTTCCAGGCAGCTGCTCTCCCGCTTGGTCTTGTAGGTAATAGCCTCCTGTGGTCAAGGCTTCTTGGACGATGAAAGGTCCTTCCCAGTTGGTATGGATCTTGCCTACGGCGGCTCCCCGCCCAGCGGCGTCCACCTTCTTCATGACCAAGTCCCCCGCGAGGAAGTTCCTCAAGCGGGCGTTTTTGTCGAAGTGCCTCGCCATGCGCCTCTTGGTTTCTTCCTGGCGCATGGAGGCTAAGTCCCGAAGCTCTTCCACATAATCTAGGGAGAGCCTCTGAGCCTCTTCATTCTCTAGCCGCCATTCTTCGCTTCCGTCTTCGGCTGCGATGACCCTTGGACTGTGCACCTCAAATTCGACTGGGATAAGCGCCTCGGACCCGTGTGACAGTTTGAAGGGTATTTCCCCTGTGGCCGAGTTCGGGGTGGTCCTGAGGACCCAGAGGACGGAAGGGAGCTGTTCGGCCCAATTCCCCTTGAGATTGGTGATCTTCTTCTTTAGCAAGTTGATGATAAGCTTGTTCGCGGCTTCTACTTGCCCATTGCTCCGAGGGTGATGTACCGAGGCGAACCGAAGGTCGGTTCCCAACTGTTTACAAAAGTCTCCTAGTTTCAGGCTGGCGAACTGCGGCCCATTGTCGGTGATGATGGCCAGAGGGATCCCGAACCTGCATGCAATTTCCCCCAAGATGAAGTTCTTGACGATTTGAGACGTGGTCCTGGCCAGAGCCTTAGCCTCGATCCATTTCGTGAAGTAGTCAACCATTACCAGAGCAAACTTCCTTTGCCCGCTAGCTTGAGGGAACGGGCCGATCAAATCCATTCCCCAAATTGCGAAGGGCCACGGAGCGGTAATCGAGCGAAGCTGCTGAGCCGGCTGGAGCGCGAGGGGCACGAAGAGTTGACATTGGGAGCACTTTCTGGAATGGGCCTCTGCGTCCTTTCGGATGGTCGGCCAGAAGTAACCGTGCCTCAGAATCCTTTGCTCCAGGGTGCGGGTCCCGGAGTGACTGTCGCACTCTCCTGAGTGAATCTCCTCGAGGACCCGGGGAATCTCGAGTTCTGACAAGCATCGGGCCAGAGGGCCTGAAATGGTCTTGCGATAGAGTTCGCCGTCCTGCAGAAGTAGTACGCGGCCTTATACCGAAACTTTCTTTGATCTTGCCTGTCAGATGGTAGTCGGCCTGTCGCCAGGAACGCGATGAACGGATCTCTCCACGAGGCCCGCTGATCGATCTCCATCAACTCGCCTTCTTCGATGGATGGTCGAAACAACTCGATGGCGGTTCCCCCAGCCCGAGGGCCGTATTTCGCAAGATTTTCTGCCTCGGAGTTGCGTTCTCGGGGCACGTGCTCAACGTGAAAGGATCGGAACCCCCCGATCAGGCCTTTGACCTTAACCAGATATTGCTGCAAGATGGGATCTCGGACTTCGAACTCTCCCCGAATCTGAGATGCCGCCACCATGGAATCGGTAAAAGCCCTGATATCTCTGATTGCCAGTTCCTTGGCGAGTCGCAAACCAGCCACCATGGCTTCGTACTCCGCCTGATTGTTAGTGACCGAAAAATGGATCTTGACGGCTTGCTCAATCCTGGTCCCCTGAGGACTAACCAGCACCACCCCGGCTCCCACGGAGTGTCTCCCTGACACGCCATCTACGAACATCTTCCATGGGACCGGCCGAGAGACATCCGTGTCTGCCTCGACCTCGGCCGAGAAGTCGGCCAGGAAATCCGCCACGGCTTGTGCTTTGATCGCGACCCTTGGGGGGTAGGAGATGTCGAACTCGCTCAGCTCTACAGCCCACTTGGCGAGCCTGTCGGAGTGCTCCACTCCGTCCAAGATACTCCTCAAGGGGTGGTCGGAGACTACCTTGATAGAGTGGGCTTGGAAATATGGACGGAGTCGCCTGGCCGAAACTACCAGGGCAAAGACTAACTTCTCCAGGATGGGGTACCGCGTTTCGGCTTGCCTTAGCACCCGGCTCACGTAGTAGATTGGAAGCTGCTTCTTTCCCTCCTCTCGGACCAACACCGAGCTGACTGCTTCAGCCCCTACCCCTAGGTAGAGCAAGAGGTCCTCGCCGCCCTGCGGACCCTGAAGGAGAGGAGCTCGAGTCAGCTGTTGTTTGAGCTTCATGAAGGCCTCCTCGCACTCCGGGGTCCACTCGAATTTCTGGTTCCCCCGAAGGGCTTTGAAGAATGGGGAGCACTTCTCTCCGGCCCTGGAGAGAAACCGACTAAGTCCTGCCAGCCTTCCGGTCAACCTTTGAACTTCCTTGGAATCCCTCGGGGATGCCATCTCCACGATGGCCTTTACCTTGTCGGGGTTAGGCTCCACCCCTAGGGGAGTAAGGAGGTGCCCTAGAAACTTCCCCCTTCCCACGCCGAAAACACACTTGGCCGGGTTGAGCCGCATCTTGTACCTCCTCAGGTTGGCGAAGGTCTCTGTCAGATCCGCCACGTGCTCTGAGGCGCTCTTACTCTTAACGAGCAGGTCATCCACGTAGACTTCCAGATTCCGCCCCTTTTGCTCTCTAAAGACGTGATCCATCATTCTTTGATATGTCGCGCCGGCATTCTTGAGCCCAAAGGGCATCATCTTGTAGCTATAGCATCTGTCGCTGGTGATGAAGGAAACGTCGCGACAATCGGGGGGATGCATCCGGATCTGATGGTATCCTGAAAAAGCATCAAGGAAACTCATCACAGGAAACCCGACGGCGGAATCAACCAGCGCGTCGATCTGAGGCAGGGGATAACAATCCTTCGGGCAAGCTTTATTCAACATTGAAAAGTCGATACATAACCTCCAGCCCCCTCCGGACTTCTTTACCATTACAACATTGGAGACCCAGCCTGGATACTGGATCTCCGAAACAAAACCTGCTTCCAGCAGCTTCCCTACTTCCTCCCGGATGGGTCCCGCTAGAGTGGTGGCGCTCTTCCTTTGCTTCTGACGGACTGGGGCCGTCGCTGTATCCAGGTTGAGGCGATGACAGGCAACATCAGCATCAATCCCTGGCATCTCGGCGGCGCTCCATGCGAAGACGTCCGCGTTTTCCTGTAGGCAGGCAGCTATCTCCACCTTCCCTTCTGGGGGTAAGGCTCCTCCGATCTTCAGCAGCTCCGGCTCTCCTCTCAGGGAGATCACCTCTACTTCTTCCAGCTCCTCAGCAGCTGGCAGGCCCTCTTCCTGCTCCATCATCCTTTCCAACCTTTCTGCGTCGCCCATCCAGCTGATGGTGCTGACCGCGTTCAGGTAGCATTCCCTGGAGGCCCTGGGATCTCCCCTGATCCTGACTTGGACGTCGTCCCTGCAATACTTCAGGCATTGATGATATGACGAGGGGACGGCCTTAAAGTAGTTGATGAGGGGCCGTCCAAAGATGGCGTTGTAGCCGTTGGGTGCGTCGACGATGACGAAGCGGCATCGGATCGAAGTTCCCCCGAGGGTGACCAGCAACTCAACTCCTCCTTCCACCTCTTTCTTCTCCCCGGAGAAGCCGAATAGAGGCCCATCCGCTGCCTGAACCCGGGACGCTTCCACCTGAAGGCCGACGAAGGTTCTCTTGAAGATGACATTCACCGAGCTCCCGTTATCCGCGAGGATTCGGTCGACGGTGAAGTCCTCGATTGCTGCTTGAATCACCAGGGCGTCATGAAAGGGGTTCTCGTTCCAGAGCATGTCTTCCTCTGAGAAGGTGATCTCGTTCAAGGGAGGGGGGGTCTGAGACTTCGAGGCGACGCTCCTTTTGTAGATTTGGTGGAGACTTCCCTTGCGGGAAGCTCCTAGCCCAGCCCCTCCGTTGATTACTCCGACGTGCCCGCCTCCCGGACCGGGAATGACATTCCCCCTTCCTCCTTGGTCGATCCTGTCTTCGTTTCTCCTCCTCTGCGGTGCCTGGTAAGCCACCTGCTCAACCTGGGCCTCCTGCTGCGGCTGCTCCCTCTCGGCCGCCGTTGCTTCCATCCTCCTCCTTGTTTCCCAGAACTCAGGGCAAGCCAAGGTTCCGTGCCCCTCCACTCGATGGATATCGCAGTAGAGGGGAATCGCCGCTTCCTGCTACCTTTCCTGCCTCCTCTCCTGCTGCCTCTCCTTCCGCCGGCGCTTAGCGGCTCGCTGCGTGATGGCCATGGTTTCCCTTCTTCCTCCTCCCTGCTCCCGAGGGTTGTAAGCCCTCCTTTCCTCCTGACGGATGGGCCGCCTCCACTGGGGGCGATCCCTCGGGTACTGGAATCTTCTCTCCTCGCTCCTCGCCTCTCGACCTCCGACGGGCCTCCTATCCTCCTGCCTTCGAGGCCTCTCCCGCCTCTCCAGACTCTCCACCTTTCTGATCTCCCTTCCCCTTTCTCCCTTCTCCTCTTTCCCCTGCGGCCTCTCCTGCTTCCTGTCGTTGCGCCCCTCCGGCGCCCTCTCCCTCTCCAGCAGTCTTCCCTTGTCTTGCCCAAACGGTCGGTCTCCATCGAGCCGTGCCAGGAACTCCTTGTTCCTCTCCTCTCCCTGGATGAACACATTGGCTCTCTCCACCGTTTCCTCGAACGATTTGGGAGGCTTGTGCCCCAACTCCATGTTGAACAGACCCTGCTTCAGCCCGAACTTGAGGGCCACCATCAAGGTGAACCCGTCTACCTCTTCCACCTCCAGCACCTCCTCCTGGAATCGATCGATGTACCGGCCCAAACTCTCGTGTTGCCCCTGCTCGATCTTGAAGAGGGCGGTTGCCTCCTTCTTCCTCCGCTTGGACGTCGCAAACCTTGCTAATAGGCCCCTTCGAAGATCTGAGAAGCAGTAAACTGACCCGGCTGGCAGCTGGTGGAACCAATCTCTCGCGCTACCCTTGAAGGTAATGGAGAAGAGCCGACACTTGAGAGCATCGGACATGTTGCGAATGGAGACCACATCCTCAAACCACTGAAGATGTCCCACCGGGTCGTCCTTGCCGGAGTAGTACGAGAGGGCTGGCTCTCTGAAGTTGTCGGGGACGAGGGCTGCGAGGATCTCGTCGGAAAAGGGGCTCCTCCCTTCCTGGCGGCGGCGAGTATCCTCCCCGCTCGAGCAGTCATACTCGCTCCATCGGCGAGTATCTCCATACCTCGCCGAGAGTTCTGGATCTCGAAACCGGATTCCCTGACTACTCGCCGGGTGATGTCGCGGCGGGATCACCTGCTCTCCACTCGCCCAAGCGGGCTCCTTCCCTGCTCTCCGAGTTGGTATCTCCTCGCCCGGGGGTGTCCGGCGGTGGGGGGAAGTCGCCGTCACCTCAGGCGGATTGGATAACCCGTCGAGTATCGCCTTCTCCACTCTCCTCGCGAACTCTGCAAAAGCCGCCACTGTCACATACTCGCTACCTTGCCCCGGGATTCCAGCTCCCCCCGAGTTACCTCCCAACTCGCCCCGGTCTCCACCATCGGCCATCTTCCAACCACGACTTTCTTCTTCGGTCGCTATCCACGCTCACCGCACCAAGTGTTGAAGCCGAGAAATTTCTCAACCTCAGAAATCGGACTAGGCAACCTGAAGTTACTGGTCGACCAGTCGGGAAGATGATCTCTGGTCAGGAAACAGGAACGAATTGCGCAAACAAGACCCCAGGTTGCTATGGCGGGAAGGTCCCACCACGTACCCAGTTGCTTAGGAGAAGCAACCCCTTCTCAACCAGATTGGCCGAGCTAGGTACGAAGGAGGCGAGCTTGAGCAATAACGAGTCAAGGGCAATTGCTGGAACTCGCGAGGGCTCAGGCTGAGAATTGCTTGTCCCTCCTTCGTACCCCTGGGGTCCTATTTATAAGGTAAACCAAAGAGAGAGGGGGGGTCTTACTTATACCCCCACCCTGGCGAGTTGGCGACTTCCTTGGGGGGCTCGCCTGGAAGAGGCGAGTATCTGGTCATAGTCGCCACCTGGCGAGTTGGCCTGGGGAGCTCGCCATACTCGCCCGAACATTCCGCGGCCCGGGGTGCTGGTCTGGATCCCCACCTTGTCTTGTTGACTTTGACTTTTGATGACCTGGCGGTGGTAGGGCCCTCCCTCGTCGAATATGGGTTGTACATTTACAATTCCAACTGATTGGTCAGCTGTAATCTTTGAAAAGATCAAGGAAGGAATCAAGAAGCCAAATCTGGCTAGAATTATGAGTTTATATCTGACTGGAGTGATCCCTGAGGTAATGCAACAACTGCCAGGAACAAAGATCAATCACATGAGAAAGATGGACATGAGATTGTTTTCTAGGTGGGATAGGGTGCTGCCTAAGGATGTGCCTGATGAGAGCATGTAGGACACCCCGGTGAAATCCCCTTCTCATGCTCAAGATACTGAGCAGCTTCAAGAAGAACTATTGAGAAAGCAGGTTGAAGATCAGCCTGAATCTACTCCAGCCCAACAAGGAACTATACCTGCACAGATGCAGGGGGAGCAAGCTCATTCTCCTGCCCAGAATGTATCTACTCCTGACCAGGTACAGTTGCAGGGGGAGCTGGTGTATTTTCCTACAAAAGACATTTCTAAAATTTATATTTCTGCACAGGTGCAGGGGGAGCAAGTGTACTCGCCTGTCTAGGACATTACCAATACTGAACAAGTACAGGGGGAGAAGATGTCTGACCCAGTGCAAGATGCAGCACAAATTGATATCTCCAAAGAATTGAATATTGAAGATCTGAATGACACATCTTCTGTTCAAACTCAGAAGGAATATACTCTAGATGAGTTATTCCCTAATGTTGATATTGCTACTGATAAAGTAGAAGAGGGGCAGGATATTGAGAAGGCCCTAGACATGGAGATAGAGCAAGAATCTGAGATCGAGCAAGAGGTTGAGAAGGAGAAAGATATTGAGGAGGAGCAAGTGGTGGAGGGGGAGTCTGTGCATGTTGAGGCTGAACAACATGGCACTGAGACAGATATTCCTCCTCCTCCTCCTCAAGAAAGAGTTCAAATTGATAGTTCATCTGAATCTGAGACTGAAGAAGCCAGAATGGCTAAAAAGAGAAAACTTGTTGTCTTCCAGAGAAGGAGCAAAAGTTATAAGCAAGCTCTACAAACTACAACTCAACAATCCCATTCTGAATTTAATTATAATAAGTTTATGGTTGATTTGCAAGTTAAGTTGGATGAACATAGATTGGCTGTTAAAAAATATGTTGATGAGAGCAATAAGTCCCTTCAATTTGACTTGGCTCAAGATATAAAGTCAATTAGATTTGAAGTCAATATGCATAAGAAGGAGATGACAGATTGCTTCCATAAGGGAGGTAATGTTGTAGTATTCTTGGCAAAACAACAGCAATCAATTATTACCAAAGCAGATGATATAGCACTGAAGCAAGGCTATGTTCTTATAAATCAGATAAACATGAATGCCAATCTTGAAGACTCTCACAATGAGATTCTGAATGAGTTGAAAAAGACTACTGAAGGGTTGCCTACAGCAAGGGGAAAGGAACTGGAAGAATTTGATAAGAAACTTCAGCATGCTATTGAATCAGTTAAAACTGCTATCACTACCTCTCAAAAGGACATATCTGACAAGCTTCAAAAGTTAAAACCATTTTTTAAAGAGGGTGTGAATTATCTGGATGGCCAGATCAGATTTCAGAAGGAAGATCTAAGAGATCATATTACCAGAGAAGTCATAAAGGGGGAGAGGTTGTTAGTTCATGCTGGCTCAGAGCACACCAAATGGGTGACAAATAGTATTCGAGCCACATTGGGATATCCACCTTTGTGTGATGATGCTATGGTGGCTGAGTCTGGCATTCAAACAGGTCTACTTGAAGGCAATCAACCTGAGATTGCCCAAGTCATTTACCCTCCTCCAGATTTTGATATGATTGATCAGCAAGTTCAGGATATGTATAGTCCTCCAAAGGAGGTTACCAAGGTTATATTGAGAAAGTGAATAAGTCTGAGGCCAACTTGAAAGAACAGCAAGATGCTCTACTATCCAAGAAGAGATTTAGAGAGCAGGCTGAACTTAAGCCAGATTTTGAGCAGTGGAGCCCTACTTTAAGAAATATTATACTCACTGCATGGAAGGCTGTAAAAGACCAAGTTCATGAAAGAGGAAAGTGGTATAATGAAATGGAATGGCAAAAGCATGAAGCTAGGCAAGAGGCAATAGTACAGTTCAGAAGAAAAGCCAAGCTGGGTAGGCTGCCACCAGATGCTCAGGAGCCGGCAAATACTTTCCAAAGCCATATCATTACTTTGAAAGGCTAAGGCTCAAGGAAGAAGCACAGAAGAAGGCTGATCAAAAAGGCAAGAAGCCAGCTGAAGTTGCTGAAGCTCCTATGAAGGCTCAAATCCAATCTGGCAAAGGGATTGTCATAAGAGAGCCTGATCAGTCTTAATTTTAAGTTCTTTCAAATCAGGGACATAACTGAGATGTCACCTGGCCATGAACAAGGCACTGAACAACATCAAGAAGAACAAATTAGAGAACCAGCTGAGGACCAGACAGGATCTACTCATGCCCAGGAAGAAACATTACCTGCACAGGTGCAGGGGGAGCCAGTTCATTCTCCTGCCCAGCACATTTCTAATCCTAAACAATTGCCGGGAGAGACCATTGTGGAAACAGTACAAGTGGAAAAAGGAATAAACTTATCAGAATATTTAAACACTGCAGATATTGATGTATCATCTCCTGCACCAGCACAAAAGGAATTCACTCTAGATGAGTTGTTTCCTGATGATGGCATTGCTTCTGATAGGGTTGAGGAGGTAAAAGGTGCAGTTGAGGGGGTGTTGGGTACATTGGAAAATGTGTACCTGATTTGAAGAAGTCCAACTTAGCTCAATGATATACATCAAGGTGTATTTGATGTTGTTTTAAGTTGACATGTGCAGGTGAAGAAGTATTAAAGAATGCAGAAAAATATTCTAAGTCCATGTGTCGACACCTGAAGAAACTGTATCGATACTTCAGAATATTTGTGTCGACACCTGAAGAAACAGTGTCGACACTTCAGAATATTTGTGTCGACACTTGACGGAAGCTGTGTCGACACAGAGATAGTCGACCTCGACACAGAAGGAGATAGTCGACCACATTAATGTCGACACTGAGAAGCAGCGTCGACTCACAGAAAGATAGTCGACCACATTTGTGTCGACACTAGGAGGCTGTGTCGACACAATGAGACAGAGTCGACACACATTGGCAGAAGTCGACAATACTTGTGTCGACACCAGAAGACTAAGTCGACACATTTTGGCAGAGTCGACAATTGCTGTGTCGACACCTGAAGGCTGTGTCGACACATACTGAGTTCTGAATCTACAACAACTGTGTAGACACACAGGACTTGTGTCGACACACTGCAGAGTCAAGACCAAGTTATTTTCTGAAGAAGCTGTGTCGACTTAATGGCAAACTTGTCGACATCTTCAAAGACTGTGTCGACACCAAAGTCACTTGTGTCGACACATATAGACAGTTGGTCTCGACACTTTCTGACAGACTGTCTCAACACTTTGCTATCCAAGACTAAGGCACAGGATTTGTTTGAAGACTTGACAGCTGTGGGTTGTCACCGGTTAACTGATGCTGGCAGACTTGTCAGAAATCAGTTAGAAACTTGATCAGCCGGTTACCATGAAGAAGGTCTATAAATAGACAGATTCAGAAGGAAGTAAAAAGAAATATAGAGATATAAAAAAAGAAAAGAAGGATTACAATCCAATTGAAGTATCAATTCAAGAAAGTGCTAGGCACTAAAGAAGATCTTCATCAGAAGATCTAAGCAGACGATTTCAGGATCGATCTAAGAAGAGTTCTAACAAGAATTCAGAAGTATCATCAAAGGTGTTGGATAGAGAGGGATCCACCCATTTGAAGAAGAAGAAGGAAGCCATCAGTGGTTTCTCAAGAAGCTGTTTGGAAATCAACTCAGCTAAGTTCAGATTCAAGAAGCTTTGAGGAAAGCTCAGTTTCAGTTGATTTCATCAGCTGATCAAGAATTGTCTTGTCCTCTTCTCTCTCAACAAAGGCAAGACATTAAAACTTCTTTTCTAAATTTCTGTAGGATCTGTTTTACACAGATCTGAGTTGTAAGCCTGTGATATAAAGGCTGAGTGTAGGAGAGTTGATCTCTGAGAGGTAGGGCTGTTTGCCTGAGTGTAGGAGAAGGTTCTTCTCTGAGTTGTAGGCCTTGTGGCAAGGCTGAGGTAGGGCGGTTGTGCCTGAGGTGTAGGAATCATTCTGGGTTCTGAGTTGTAGGAACCTATCCAGGTTCTGAGCTGTAGGATCTGTTGATCTGAGAATAGTGGAAGTTTGGCCGAATCTAGCATACTGCTAGATAGGTGAAGGGGGAAAGTGGATGTACCCAAACCTTGGGGAACCACTATAAAACATTGTGCAATCTGTGATGATTAAATTTCTGTGATTGCTGTGCTGGATGTTTTAATTCTGTAATTGAATTCTGCCTAAAAGTATAAACAAGCAATTAGAACCTATTCACCCCCCCCCCCTCTAGGTGTTTAGGTTATCTTGAAAGTAAAACTATCAGGGGGAGCAAGTGAATGTTGAGAAAGAACAACGTTTCACTGAGACAGAAATTCCTTCTTCACCTCCTGAAAGAGTACAGATTGAAAGTTCCTCAGACTCAGAGACAGAAGAAGCCAGAGAGGCTAAGAAAAGGAAGCTCATGGTCTTCAAGAGACGAAGCCATAGCTATAAGTAGGCTCTACAGACTTCAACTCATCAATCTTCTTCTGCTTTTGATTACAATAAGTTCATGGTAGATTTGCAGGTAAAGATGGATGAGCAGAGATTAGTTTTGGAGAGATATGTTGATGAGAGTAATAAATCACTTCAATTTGATTTGGCTCAAGACTTTAAGTCCATCAGATTTGAAGTAAATCTGAATAAAAAGGAAATGACAGATTGCTTTCACAAGGGAGGTAATGTTGTGGTCTACCTTGCTAAGCAACAGCAGACTATTCTTACTAAAGTGGATGATATTGCATTGAAACAAGGATATGTTCTTGAAAATCAGCTAAGAATGAATGAAAATCTTACAGATTCTCACAATGTAATTCTCAATAAGTTAAAAGATACTGCTACCAGCCTGACTGCTGCAAGGGCTACAGACATGGAAGTTTATGATCAGAAGCTCAAGGCTGCCCTAGATTCAGTTCACATTGCTATCACCACCTCACAGAAAGAAATATCTGACAAGCTTCTTAAATTAAAACCATTCTTTAAAGAGGGTGTGAATTTTCTTGATGATCAAATAAGGTTTCAAAAGAATGATCTTAGGGATCATGTTGCCAGAGAAGTCCTAAAGGGGGAGAGGGTACTTATTCATGCTGGCTCAGAACATGCCAAGTGGGTAACCAACAGTGTAAGAGCCACATTGGGCTATCCACCATTATGTGATGATGATATTGTTGCTGAGTCAGGCATTCACCAAGGTCTACTTGAAGGCAATCAACCTGATATTGCCCAAGTCATTTACCCCCCCTGCTGATTTTGATATGATTCAACAGCAAGTACAGGCCATGTACAGTCCTCCAAAGGAGGTTACAAATGTTGTTATTGAAAAAGTTGATAAGCCTGAAGCAAGTTTGAAAGAACAACAAGATGCTCAATTGTCCAAGAAGAGATTTAGAGAGCAAGCTGAACTTAGACCTGATTTGAGCAGTGGAGCCCCACTTTAAGAAACATTATACTAACTGCCTGGAAGGCTGTGAAGGATCAAGTCCATGAAAGAGGAAAATGGTATAATGAAATTGAATGGCACAAGTATGAGGCTAGGCAGGAGGCCATAGTTCAGTTCAGAAGGAAAGCTAAGATGGGGAGGCTACCACCAGATGCTCAGAAGCCCAGCAAATATTTTCCCAAGCCCTTTCATTACTTTGAAAGGCTCAAGGAGGAAGCTCAGAAGAAAGCTGAACTGAAAGGCAAGATGCCTGCTGATGTTGCTGAACCTACTGTGAAGGCTCAAATTCAACCAGGCAAAGGAATTGTCATAAGGGAGTCTGATCAGTCTTAGATTAAGCTTATCAGTTCTTTCAAATATTTTGTAGTGATTTGTTTGTTTTACCAATCAATGTAAACAAGCTGTAACAAACATTTCTAAATGTATAAACAAAACTTTGTTCTGTAATCATTTCTTCATGTTCATCTTTATTCTGTGATGAATCTGTTGCTTAATGTTTTATTTTTAAATGTTTCCTGTTATGTCATGCTTATATACATCATCATGTTAAATTTTTATAAATGGTGTATATCATTAGCTAAAAGGGTTATGACTTCTCCAAATAGGGGGAGATTGTTGGGTATATTGGAAAATGTCTACCTGATTTGAAGAAGCCTAACTTAGCTCAATGATATACATCAAGGTGTATTTGATGTTATTTTGAGTTGACATGTGCAGGTTAAGAATGTACTAAAAAGTAGGAAAATTATTCTAAGTCCATGTGTCGACACCAGAAGAAGCTGTGTCGACACTTCAGAATAATTGTGTCGACACTTGAAGAAGGTTGTGTCGACACAGAGAAAAAGAGTCGACAACATCTGTGTCGACACCGGGAAGCAGAGTCGACACCAGAAGACTGAGTCGACACATATAGGCAGAGTAGACAACAGCTGTGTCGACACCTAAAGGCAATGTCGACACATACTATGTTCTGAATCTACATCAACTATGTCGACACACAAGACTTGTGTCGACACACTGCAAAGTCTAGACCAAGTCATTTGCTGAAGAATGATGAAGTGTTTGAGTCGACACAAATACTCAGTGTCGACTCATTCTCAAGATGTAGTATGAAGAAGCTGAGTCGACTTAAAGGCAGACATGTCGACATCATCAAAGGCTGTGTCGACACCAAAGTTACTTGTGTCGACACATATTGACAGATGGTCTTGAAACTTTCTGACAGACAGTCTGGACACTTTGCTGACCAAGACAAAGGCACAATATCTGTTTGAAGACTTGACAGCTGTGAGTTACAACAGGTTAACTGAAGATGTCAGACTTGTCAGTAGTTAGTTAGAAACCGGATCATCCGGTTACCATGAAGAAGGTCTATAAATAGACAGATTCAGAAGTAAAAAAACAACAATTGATTTTTAATTAAGAAGCAACACACATAGAAACTGACTGAGTAATCAAATCAAGAAAGTGCAAGGCACGGAAGAAGATCTTCATCAGAAGATCTAAGAAGACATTCTGAAGGGTACAACCTCTCAGGATCTGTCTAAGTAGAATTCGTCCAAGAATTTTGAAGTATTATCAAAGGTATTGGATAGAGAGAGATCCAGCCATTTGAAGATCAAGAAGGAAGCTGTCACAGGTTTCTCAAGAAGCTGTCAGGAAATCAACTCAGCTAAGTTCAGATTCAAGAAGCTTTGAAGAAAGCTAAGATTCAGTTGATTTCATCCATCAGCTGATCAAGTGCTGTCTTGTCCCTTCTCTCTCAACAAAGGCAAGATATAATAAAACTCTTTTCAAATTCTGTAGGATCTATTAATATAGATCTGAGTTGTAAGCCTATGTTATAAAGGCTGAGTGTAGGAGATTTGATCTCTGAGTGATAGGGCTGTGTATGCCTGAGTGTAGGAGAAGGTATTTCTCTGAGTTGTAGGCCTTGTGTCAAGGCTGAGGTAGGGCTGATTAGCCTGAGTTGTAGGAACCTTTCCAGGTTCTGAGCTGTAGGATCTGAGGATCTGAGTTAAAGAAGGAAGTTAGGCCGAATCTAGCACACTGCTAGATAGGTGAAGGGGGAAAGTGTATGTACCCAGACCTTGGGGAACCACTATAAATCTGTGTGCATTCTGTGATGTGTGAATATCTGTGATTGTTGTGCTGTGTTTGCTGAAGTATATTCTGCATTCTATTTTATTCAGTAGTTATATTCTGCCTAAAGTGAAAACAAGCATTAGAACCTATTCACCCCCCCCCTCTAGGTGTTTAGGTAGTCTTGAAAGTAAAACTATCATATAGGTAATGACGCCACAGTTTAAGTGTGAATATCACCGCTGCCAACTCCAAATCATGGACGGGGTAATTCTGTCTGTGCACATTCAACTGGCATGAGCCATATGCTATCACCTTTCCGAACTGTAGAATAACGCAGCCTAAGCCGCTCCCTAACGCATCATTATAAACCTCAAAGCCGTCCTGACCACATGGCGATGTCAAGATTGGCGTCGTGGTCAAACGACTCTTTAGCTCTTCAAAAGCTCGTGTGCACTCGGGAGTCCAAATGAACTTCTGATCCTTCCTCATTAGTGTGGTGAGAGGCAAGGCTATCCTCGAGAAGTTCTCTACAAAGCGCATATAGTAGCTTGTAAGCCCAAGGAAACTCCTGACTTCTGATATTGTAGTGAGAACGGGCCACTCCCATATCACAACTATCTTGGAAGGATCCACCGCAATGCCCTCTCCACTAACCACATGGCCAAGAAAATCCACTGACGACAGCCAAAACTCACATTTAGAGAACTTGGTGTAGAGCTTATTCTTCCTCAGGGTGTGCAACACCATCCACAAATGATTTGCATGATCTTCTTCGGATTGGGAGTATACGAGGATATCGTCAATAAAGACGATCACAAAGAGGGTCAAGTATTCCCTAAACGTCTGATGCATTAAGTCAATAAATACCGATAGCGCATTAGACAGCCCAAACGGCATTATCGTGAACTCATAGTGACCATAGCGTGTTCCAAACGTTGTTTTGGGTATGTCACTTTCACAAACTCTCAACTAATAATAACCTGACTTTAAATCCAACTTGGAGTATACAGTCGAGCCAACTAACTTGTCAAACAAGTCATCAATCCGTGGAATCGGAGACTTGTTCTTTTCCGTCAGTTTGTTCAGTTCTCGATAGTCAATACATAGACGCAAGCTACCGTCTTTCTTTTTCACAAAGAAAACCGGCGCGCACCAAGGTGACTGACTGGGCGTGTATAGCCTTGCTCTAGCAATTCTTGCAACTGAACTTTCAGTTCCGTCATTTCCTTTATTGTTACTCGATAAGGCGAGCGTGCCACAGGTTTCGCACCTAGCACTAGCTCGATAGCGAAGTCGATTTCCCTTTGGGGAGGTAACCCTGGAAGGTCTTTTGGAAACACACCAGCATATTCTGATACAATCCGCACCTCACTCACACTGGCCTTCTGCTCCACTGCCTCTACGAGTGTGAAGAATAACTCTATACCCTTCCAAACTGCTTTAACGACTTGGAGAGTAGATATCAATATCCTACTCGTCCCTCGCATGCCATTGAACTTAGTCTCTTGTTTGGTATTCTTCCCCAGTGTAACTTCTTTTGAAGTGCAATCTATACAAGCATGCTTGTCTGAAAGCCAGTCCATACCAAAGATTATATCAAACTCTGATATCGGCAATACTGATGTTTCCACCTTGAAATCCTGACTCCATATCTTTACCTCAACACAACACGATTTATCCGCGCACATCGAACATACGTTAGGTAGTAACACCTTCATACTGTCTGTCGTGGTCCGTATAGGCACCCCGATATGCAAGACGAAATCTTCAGACAGAAACGAATGTGAAGCACCCGTATCGAACTGGGCTCGTGCCGGATAGTCCCATATAAGGACAAAACCTATTACACAAAGATTAAAACAAGCACAGCACAAAGCATAAAGTAAAACTATAAATTACTCGCACCTGTGACGACATCGGCCTGCTTGATGGCCTCCTGTTGTAAACTCGAGGTTGCGCCTGCAATGCAGAAGACTCAACCACAGCCTTCCCTTTTTCCGCATAGGATGCACCCGGCTTCTTCTCACCCTTTGGCAGAAAAACTCGGCAGTCACGCGCATAGTGTCCCAGCTTTCCACACGTGTAACAAACGAGTGAACCATAACTAGAAGATGTCTCTGTCACAACCGCTGAAGGAGCTTGTACAGCAGATTTGGACTTCTTACCCCATCTCTTTCGGTACCCAGACTTCTCCAAACGCGGTGGCTTGAACTCCAGCTTTGTAACAGCCAAGTTCACTTTGCCCTGTCCTCTTCTCAAGTCCTTCTCCAAAGACTGAGCCATGTAGACCAAAGCTTGAAACTCATGGTTCACAGAACTCGAGAGCAAATATCGTAGCTCATCCCGTAGTCCCCCATAGAATTGACTTATTTACGCTCCTCTTCGGCAAAGATAGTACCCGTATACCGTCCCAAACTTATAAACTCATAAAGGTAGTCATACACACTATGTTCTCCTTGAGTCAACTGTTGGAAATCCAACTCTATAGCAATTCTTTGTTGCATCGGCAGATGTTTTGCTAAGAACAACCGAGAGAACTCTTCAATCGAGACCCTCTTCAACTGTCTGCCTGCCAAGTGATGCAGTTCCACCTCATCCCACCACAACCGAGCCTCTCCCTAAAGTAGGAAAGTGGTTAAAGTTACTTTCTGTTCCTCCTCAACTCTGAGAGCTGTCAAGATTCTCTTAACCCTTGCAAGCCAATCCTCCGCATGGGCTGGGGAGCCCGCCCCAGTAAAAGTAGGAGGATTGAAGCTCATGAACCGCTTTAATTGTTGATCTGTTGTCCGTGTATCAACCACAACTTCCACCGGTTCTTGCCTTATCCCAGCTTGCATTGGCACCACTGCAGGCCGCGCCTGCCCAGCCTGCTGAGCATTCATAACAACAAGTACTGTCTCCGTAATCAAACGTATAGTTTCGGCAGATGGAGGAGGTGTGGGCACCTCAACTTGTATTGCACTTTCAACAGAACGTTGAGGTTCTGATTGACCCGCAACACTTCTAGTCACATATATGTGTAGAAACACAATTTAGCGACTAGTCAAACAACAAACATACAAAAATGAACACATAGGTTCAGCCAACAAGTGTATTTTCATTCCTAAGTGGACATTCTTGAGTTCATTTTATGTATTATAACGGCAACACTTACACGTGCTCGCCACCCCTCAAAAGAATTCGACCACGAATTCGGAAGAGATATACCAACATGCTGATACCCACAAGTCAGACGATCGACACCTCCCTCTGATACCAAATTGTAACACCTTTACTCATCACGTGCAATATAATAGAGGGTCCGATCGGGGCCCCACACTATAGTCCACAAACAGGCGGAGATGTTTCTAAATAATTACAAAGACCATCCTACCCTAAAACAGAGCATTCTAACGAAAGCTTCATGGTTGAAAACTTGAACTCAAGAAGAACAGAAATGTCCACTACTACCAATTTGGAATGTATACAACCAAACACACAAGGTACATAGCCTTATGGCTTTACAAGTTTCTCTTAACAAAGGTGTGGTTTACAAACATCGACGCGCAGACCGGCCACACATGAATAAGAGTAAACAAAACAAGCCTTCGAGGACAGCAACGCAACCTGGGCTTCAGCCCGTTATTTCCCGCTTGGGCCAGCACCACCTGCAAAGAATCAATCCACCAAGCGGTGGTAAACAGGGCAACGGTCAGCATTCAGCTGACAAATTATAATGACCCTGCCTCTGGCACGGGGCAGCAGAATTCCTTCCCTGCAAAGCATTTATTCACACAGTATATATGTATAACAATCCACCAAGGATGTGCACAACCGCACAAGTAAATACATATCACAAACGTCGGCACGATGGCCCAACGTTCCATGCACTCAGGGAACATTATTGGTGCACCAGAAAACTAGGGTCCCACCACCGTTCATAGGTCCCAGACATGACGGTCTATTATGAGCATTCATAGTCTTTATGGCGCGCAGACCAAAGACTCTTGCTATGTAATCCTAACAGGGCCTTAAGCACCCAAGGTTAGACAACCATAATGCGGGTACAGATCCACCTTTCTCGTTACTCACATTCATCAGACTCAAGACTGGACTGATGCGGGTACAGCTTCACTTTTCCTGTTCGCCACACGGGCATTCCACAGTTGCGGCCCACCGGCTCAACTTCACACACAATGGCACTCATGGACACACGAGTTGAACACCAAGTACCAACTCTCACATTTTCCTGGACTTCCTCCAGTACTTCCTGCTGCACCAAGCTACTGGTATCCACCAAGGATTTCATACAAACAACCAATTTATCCGGAGTCTTCTCCGATTTGTAAACAAAGCATCACACATCAAGACCAACTTGTCCGGATGGACTTCACACAACATGCCTAACTGTATACTCACTTTCGGTTCTAATGCAATAAAACAAGGGATGAACCACCGATCCCAAGGGAATCACTTCGCTATCCACCCTTTGGGAGAGGATTCATATGCAAATACAGGAAGGACTTCACTTGTCCAAGAAGGAAATCGTTACCCTTGGAAGACGTTTTGGTGCCATGGAGAAAACTACACGGTTGGAAAGCTCCGCAACGCTCTAGCCTCCATAGATCCGAACTTGGCTCGCAATTTGGACCACTGTAGCACCACCGACGGTCGGATTCCTCCTCTTCTTCCTTCCCTTGCTCTCCTCTCTCTCATACTCTTAGAAAGAGAATGGTAAGAATGAAATGAGAATTAACTCATCCACTCCCGCATATATCCCTTCAGGAATACCCAGGGTCGTTAGATCTTCATCAAAGGAAAAGAACAGCTCAGATCTGCTCTGAATAGCATCTTCCCTGGGCTGACACGGCTTATGACACACCCGTGTCACAGGCTGTGTACCTTAAGCGGCAAACAACCGACTCAAACCAGAACAGGACACGGGCTAAGACACGCCCGTGTCAAGCACCTGACACGCCCATGTCACTCAGTACACGCCCGTGTTAAGAGGTGTGTCCCTCAATCGATATAGGACTAACAAATCCAGAAAAGGACACGGGTCCCTAACACGGTCGTGTCAACTTTGACACGCCCGTGTCGACCAGTACACGCCCGTGCTCCAGGCCGTGTACTTCAGTCGACACCGCCTGGCACAACCCGAGAACGACACGGGTATATGACATGCCCGTGTCACCAACCGACACGCCCGTGTCACCAACTGACACGCCCGTGTCAGTACTGTTCACACCCGTGTTTTCTAGCCGTGTTCCACACTTGACACAACCAAGCTAACACAGAGCAAGACACGGCCCTGGACACGCCCGTGTCCCAGGCCGTGTGACCTTAAATTGGGTCTTGGGGCATTACACCACTGCTTTTGCATGCCATCGTGATAGATGACCAACTAACTAGGGATGTCACTAATGTTAGCTCTAGCGAGGAGGATATAAATTTCAGACAGGGAGGGAATAGTTTTGTTCAAAAGGTTCGACAAGCCTAGGTCTGACCTAGGCCTGTCATCAAGACAAAATTGGCCCGGGCCAACCTGGGCCCAGACAAGCTTTCCATGCCAATGCCCTCTAACTAGGGGCGGATCTAAGGGGGGGCTAAGATTTTTCTTAAATAAATGATTAGTTTGGATTCTTCTCGTCAAGCCAATGAATTTTGACTATTTATACGTGAAAAACGGTGTCCGGTTAAGGGAGAAAAGGATCCAGAAAGTTGAAGACGTTCAAAATTTTTTTTTTTTGGATGAGAAGAAATATGACATGAGAGCTAACTTGTTTAATTAATTTTTGTAGAGATGACATATGTGAATCCAGTTGAGATAGTTGTAATCAATTTTGTCATCGTCAAGTGCATCTTCTTCTTTACTCATAGATTCTTTGAAATTTCTAAAAGAAATACTATCATCATCTTCGGGGCGATATAGCGGGACAATTTCTTTACTTCTCTTGTAATTTTGCTTATTTTTAATAATGTCTCTTTTATTACACCCTAAGAGAACACGAAATTCGAGTCGATCAAAAAACTCTTCTCTTTATGAAAACAATATGTTAAGTAGTACGTTTTAATAGTTTTTAGATGTTTATTCTTATTTTTTTTATATTTTGATATTTAAATATATACCTACTTGGGATCGGTTTTGTGGGCTCAACAGACCCCTTGATTTTGTAAGGGCATGGGCCCAGTTTGAGTTAGGCCCGGCCTGGGTCTAGTTGAAAAAAACCCGCCGTATTTGCACGTCTAATGTGAACTGCCGATTTTTACACGAGGGTGATTTAGAAATTAGGAGCACGATCTCTAATTAGTGCATTTTTGTGATCTTTTAGTCAATATTTTTATATAGATACATGCGCTAAATATATTAATAACTCATTGGTTGAATTTTTTAATTAGTGCCCCTCAAACATACAAAATTTGTTATACGACTTCACTTATTTTTGAAAATCGAATTCCAACATTATTTTTGTTGACTACGAGTTTCTCAAACTTCCTGAATGATCTGGACCCCCTTGTTGAAATTTTTGGATCCGTCCATGCTTCTAACCACCTCTTGGAGGGACATGCCATGGGGGTCTGAAAAAGTGAAAATAGAGGAGCATGGGTACTTTTGGTCGGCAAGTTACAAATCAATGAAAAGAGAAAATTATGACTTAAATGGTCCCAAAATTGGCCAGCTGATCACAATTCTTTAACATAGTGTCATATGAAACGGGGGTGTGTTGTAGTGCACCGAGCAGTACAACATATCCAACGGCTGTAAATGCATTCATATCGTTCACGCATATTGGCGCGAGTACTTATGCACTAACAGACATTAAATGACGCACTGCACGGCGCAGTATAAAACCCAAGCTTTTAAAAATCGGACCGAACCTGCCGGTTCAACCGGTCGGACCGCGGGCCGGACCACCGGCCGGTCCGGTCAAGGTTACAGGCCCGATACCACTGCGGACCGCCCAAGAACCGGAAAACCGGGCGGACGGACCGGTGAGCCGGGAACCGGGGCCGGGTTTACGGAACCTGGCGGGCCAAGGAGCCCGCAATTATATATCCAGCAAAATGTAAGACTGCTAGGATTTGAACCCAAAGCATTTACAGATTAGCAAAGGGACTTAAAATCACTGAGTCTTTCAATTTTTGTTCTTTGTTTATAATTTATTATATATATACATAATAATATAAATATAAAATAAAATAATATTTTACTCATGTATGTATTAAAAAGTGGTCAAATTTTCTCATTTTTATTCTTGTTTCAATTAAACTCCTGTGTACAAACAAAAATTTATGCTATTATTTATTTATTTTTTATGAGCAAAATAAAATAAATAAAAAATTATTTATATTGTACACGATGTATGATTAATATTAGTCTTACATAATACTGTCATCAAGAAGCAATCAGAGCGTGCATGTGTGGCGCATAGAAATATTGTTCCAACAAATATCTTATCCAAAGATAAATATGGAGCAAATGAAATTTTAATTTTTTTTTAGATGCGGCATTATAAAGATTAATAATAAAATTAAAGATATAAAATTCACGAGTAGATCCAATATCAACATACAGATATAATATTAATTATTTTTATTTCTAATATATATATATAATTATATAACGATTCAGCCTCGGTTAAATCAATTGAATCGGTTAAATCTTGAACCTCTCCCTCTATCAGTTCTGTATCCCGCTCTATTTTCAAAACCCTCGTAAAACCCCTTTCCGTCCTATGATGGCAGGTAATGTAAATTGTTTGATTGAGAATATCTGAAATAAATGATAATAATTACGCGCGCTTATGCCGTACCTCACGTTCGCGGTAACCAGACCGGAATTATTGCATCGGTAAGCGATACACGTGGAATTTCAGAGCCATCCTTATAGCGAAAACGACAGCGGGACCCACTGGTCCATAATATTCACAAGTGGCACCAAACTAGTGGTTATCATTTGTCAGGACACGTCTCCTACGTGAATTTAACGCCCTTTCGGCTTCCCTCTTTAATTTCCTTTGTTTACTTTGTACCCCGTTTCCTTTTCCTTTACAGCTCCCACTTGCCGCCACCGACTTTTTATGCATATATTCCACCACAACTCATGGGCGGCCACGCGGCACGTTCAGTACGATACAACACGTGGCGTGCGGTGGTGAAATTAAGGCAGTTTTTTATTTTATTCAGGCCTCGCTACCGACAACTTAAGATTAGGCCTGTAACGGTTCGGTTTGGTTCGGTTTGTGAGCAAAACCGCAAACCGAACCACCCCTATGTGGTTTCAAAAATTTGGAACCGAACCGAACCGTCCAAACATTGAAACCAAACCGAACCAAACCGAATAGTTTGGTTTGGTTCGGTTCGGTTTTGTTGGTTTAAATGATGTGATGAAGCCTAAATATTTATACAGAGAGATCCGAGATGGTGCGGTGTATGAGACTCAACCACCTAGCATGAACGTGATGCATGAACGCAATTCCTATCACTTAATCATTTCAGAACTCAAAAATCAAATGAATGAAAAATGAAATATTTATCAGCATTGTACCACAAGTAGCAAGCATGCATACCTTTCACAAAATGATACAATTAGTAATAAATTATATGTTTTTATACATAGCGGTTCGGTTCGGTTCGACTCGGTTCGGTTTGTCATGTAAAACCATGAACCGAACCGAACCATATGGTTTTTCTAAAATCAAAACCGTAACCGAACCGCGGCCTACTGAAACCGAACCAAACCGTGCGGTTTGGTTTGATTCGGTTCGGTTTTGCGGTTCGGTTGGTTTTTGCTTACAGGCCTACTTAAGATGTCGGCTGCGGTGAAGCGGTCCCACTCGCGATCCGCATTGTTTTCATTTTAGTGATGCTTCATCGGCGTTTCCTATGCGTGTATTATTATAAGTTTTGGTGACGCGCATGTATTTATGTTCCTAAAAATAATTTTTGGATCCGGATAGTATTCCGAGAGAAAGAAGTGAGTTGTGATCTCGTTATTGGATTATTCATGTTTGCCGTCCCATATATGGTGTACTTGCCTATTTTTTCTCCATTTATTGCTGGTGGTCAGAGCTAAACTCAAGCGGTCATCCCAACTCGCGCAATGGGGGCAATAATTCTGTTCCCTAGACTTTGCGGGATTGTATTTTCAGTGTGAAATATAAGTGCAGCTTAAAATATAGTTGTAGATGAACTGTATTTTCAGTGTAAAATATAGTTGCAAAATACAGTTCATTTTTTACAAGTGTATTTTCAACACGAAAAATATGAATATGATTATTTAAAATGATCATAAAAATACAAGGATCTATATTACATATTTTATTCTGTGAAAAAAATGAGAATAATTTCATTTTGCGTTGAATTCTCTTGTATACGTTGAATGTATAAATATTTTTTGTGCAATGAAGGTGTTGACATAATTATATATATATATATATATATATATATATGCAAATAATATATGAATTTTATAGTCAAGAATGGGAACTAAAACTTTCACGTTGAACAGTTTTCAAAATGTGCACTGTTTAACCGGAATCTCGTCCGAAAGGTTGCTGACTTGAAATAAATATAATAATAATAAATTTCAAAAATCAAGCTGACAATCTTTCGGGTCAGATTCCGGCTAAATTGTGCAAAATTTGAAAAAATGTTCAACATGAAAGTTGTAGATCTCGTTCTTGACTATAAAATACATATATTATATGTCTAATTCCAACGTGTATTGTGTGAGATAAACTGTCAATTTTGTTTATTTCAAAATCTCTTCTCTCTCTCTCAAAGACCACTCTCTCAACTCTCTCTCACTCCCACCGGATATATATCCCTCTCTCTCTCTCATTCGTGCCTATATTATATATATCATCTCTCTTTTTTTTCATTCTCTCCCCCACACCCACAGTTTTTTTATAAATCTTAATATATTTTTGATACGCACTCCCTCAATTTATAGGAATTCTTGTGTATAGCCGAAATTCTCATATTCCCCACTAACTTAGTGGAGAACGTGAATGGCAAGTGGGGTTAACCAAAGTGAACCCCACTAACCCCAAGACCGCCCGAACCACTACACGTGCGACTCCACCGTACACAGTAGTACCGTCGCACCATCGTCACTGAGCTGTCCAACTATCGCCACATGATCTATTGGTTGCGCGACAGCAAGGCCACACATCCTCGACCATGAGGCGGGTCGCCGGCCCGCGACTGCATAGAAGAAAATGACCAGATATATATTGCGCAGATCATACCTTTATAAGCATATATTGAAATAGAATTAATGATTGATGCACTCACCTGTCTGCATCAATGATGGAGGACAATGACTTGATTTGAGAGATATCGCAGTGCGATAGGTGTTACTACTGGTAATTGGTTTAAATTCTCTGGGACAGATGGCAAAATGCATTTGAACGCAAGTAATGGAGGGAGCAAGTTCATCTTTAGTAAGTTATTACTACGACATGGTAAAGCTAATGCTCAGCGGTAACTAATGGAACGATAGTCAATCAATAGCTAAAATAAGGAGCTAAATGGAGCAAGAAATCAACAGAGAAGCTTATATGGAGCTAATGCAACGCTATAGCACTAGCATAATGCAATAAGTGTTGCCTAAGATGACAATGCCTAAAATGAAGATGAACACCTACCATGTATGTTAAGATCTGTGTACCCCACAATTTTCCTATCTGATGCCGCATAACAGAAACCCTACCGCCGATGGAAGCACTTAGGATCTATATGTTGTGAATATTATCAACAAAATTTCTGATTTGAAAAAGGCCTTAAGATGACAATAAACATCTTATATTTGAAGTGTGTATTCGTATTGATATGACAGGTTTAACAAAAATGCTTGGCTAATTTAGTGTTAGACATATAGTCATCCAAATAGGGTTTTGCCCTTGTAATCTCTCAAGGTGCAAAAATCATATTGACCTTTGATCTAATCCTTTATTAGATAAGACATTATCATGAGGAAAATTATTGGAGTTAAAAAAACTTAAAGACAGAAGCTAAAATTAGTCTAAGGAAAATGTCAACAAGATCGACTGAATAACTAAGGAAAAAGTTAATTGCATCGACTACAGGCTAAGTCAAATGTCGACTGTATAGGCTAGAAGTTAAGTATTTTGTCGACTGCATCGAGTGAATGACTTAAGAAAAATATCGACTGCATCGACTGAATGACTAAAGAAAAAAGTCAACCGCATCAACTACATGCTAAGCTATTTGTTGGCTGTATCGTTTGGAAGACTATATATTTTATTGACTGCATTGCCTAGATTGTGACAGGAGGATTTCTATAAAGTTAAGAACTTAAATATTGGATGCTTTAAGTTGAATTCTTAAAGTACAATATGTCTACCGCATCACATCCATAAGTGCTGAAGAATTTTGTTGACTGCATCAGCTGAAGTTTTACTTAGAAGATTTTACCGGCCTAAAGCGTGTTCTAAAGACATTCTGCTATGATTAAGCCGCAGATTGCATATTTATTTAAATGAATTCAAATTCTATTTTCTGGTGTGATAACCAAGGTGCTTTTTGAGGAAGTAATAATTTAGATTGAATTAAGAATCATGCCTGTTAGAAACCAGGCTGGGGCCCAAGATTCCGAATTATCTACAGGAATATTGGGTATAAGTCCGGCCTAGTCGACTGTAGTCAAATAACAAAGAAACATCCCCAACCAAATCTCCTGGGGTCCACGTGGATAAATCCCAGTTAGGGAATAAGAATCCCTTTCATGATTCCCTCATCATCCAAGCCACTATCGAGGACTTCACCGTTGACCAAATCCTGGTGGACAACGAGAGCTCGGTGAATGTCATCTTCAAGAGGACATTCGTCGGGTTGCAGGTGGAGGCGTCCAGGGTCCTAGCTACTGACAGATCCCCATTTGTCTTCTCTAGAGAGAATAAGGGGGTGGATGGAGGAGCAAATCTTCTTGTGACCCTTGGTGGTACCTCGATCCGATGCAGGTTCGTCATCATGGATGCGCCAAGCTGCTATAGGGTGATCTTCAAAAGACCCCTCATCAATTATTTCAATGCAGTCCCATCATCATATCTTCGGTGTCTGAAGTACTGTAGAGGCGATGTCCCAGTAAGGGTATGAGAAGATCCTAAAGCTACCAGGGAGTGTTATCTTAATGTCGTCAGTACTATCAGCTAGATGGAGGATGCATGGAGTTTGGAGAAGATCCTAGAAATGGAGGATGAGCTGAGAGATGTGGAGGAGTTGAGGAAGTGGAGGTGATCTCCGAGGGGGAGAGCCTAAGCTGTTGAATATTGGAGGATTCCTGATGTTGGAGTGGAAGGTAGAGATAGCATCCTGTCTTCAAGAAAATGTAAACATCTTTTCCTGGAGCTCCATGGAGATGCCAGAGATCGGTGCAGAGGTTGTCTGTCATTGCCTCAACCTAGATCTGAAGGTTTCCCCCTTACGTCAGAAGTAGAGGAAGAGTGCTGTCGTGTTGGCTGAACTAATCTCCGAGGAGTTGAAAAAGCTACTGGAGACAGGTTTTGTTTCAGAGATCCATTATCCTGGCTGGGTCTCTAATGTTGTAATGGTTACACAATCTTGAGGGGTAGGAGACTATGTATTGATTTTTTGATGTTAAATAAAGCTTGCCTGAATGATTACTACCCCTTATCATAAATCAACGCACTGGTTGATTTAGCCGTCAGTTTTCCTGTAATGAGTTTCCTTAATGCTTTTTTAGGGTATCAATAGATCCAGATGCAACCCCCTAACTGTCACGATGTCTCTCTCATCACCAGCAACATCTTCTGCAACTACAAGATGATGTCCTTTGGGCTAAAGAACGCAAATGCAGCTTACCAAAAAATGATGGACCTAGTCGTTATCTGTCAAGAGGAGGTCAAAAGGCGAATGACAAAGCACTTCGACAAAAATGTTTGCCTCAAGCAGTTCCTTGTAGGAGATCTCGTCACGAAGAAGGTGGATGCGACATGAAGGGAAGCTGCCGTTTTCAAGTTGAATCCTAATTTGGAGGGACCCTTCATCATCCAAGTGGCTCGTTCCATTGGAGGCTACATACCGTTTGCAAAATCAAGAAAGAGAGTTGCTAGGAAGCACTTGGAATGAGAATGACTTGAAAAATTTATATCCCTAGCTAGGAAGCACATGTAATGACTACTTGTATGCAAAGTTACTTCTGCATTTTAACAAAAGTCCTCGCCCTCTGAAACATGTGTTGGTACGAGTTATCTTCTTTGTTTGAATCGCCTCAAGTTAAGCTAAAAGTAGTGAATTCAATCTCCACGATCGGTTTGGGAAATTTTCCTCCGACCTGAATCTCCTAAAAAACCTAGAGCGGATGATGGGACGATGTATCTGGTCTTAAAAGCGTCTTGTAAGTCCAAGTCCCTGCATTGAAGGTCGAGATCAGCTCCCCCCTTATATGGTTGCCTAGCTACCTACCTGATCACACTTCTCATCTGATTGAAGGAACTATCTAGAATAGGTATGGTAGCCAACCTTCCGAACTCGACGAAGGGTCGACCTCACAAAGTGACACCTGGTGTAAATGCATCATCAGTCTTTGAGAAGACTAAAGACTCGCTCTTAGCGATCCTTTGTCCCGAGGAGCAAGATGTGTCTCTGTTAACGGCGAGGTGGGATAACCCACCATGCTTTTGGAAGCAGTTAAGCAAAGAAGTTCCATGAGGTGAGAATCCACCATAGGATGGAGGCCTCAAGTGTGTGCGTTCCATTAGACCCCTAACTGTCGTTTCCTATATCTGGATCCCTTCAGTTCTTTGCCAGTTGAAATAGAGTGTCGGCCTCAAGAGTGTGCGTCTTACGATACCCCCTGAGTACCACTCCTTTGTCCAAAAGACCGTAGTAGACAGGTAAAGAAATATTTCCGCCTTTTCTTCCTAGCAAACATCCTTAAGTGACGACACCAACCCTACAAAACCAAACAGATATGATGTCGTTCCTTTTCATGAGCATATATGTGTGAGTAGCGAGATGTGAGCATACATATACGAGTAGCAAGATGCAAGCATACAGGTTCGAGTAATGACATGCGAGTATGGGTGTGCGAGTAGGGGAAGTGTCCAGCGAGCATCAACCTTCCCGCGCCTATGGTCCTAACAAGCATCAATCTCGAGCCATGCCTAAGAGCCTAGCGAGTATTCATCATAGGTCATGCCTAAGAGCCTACGAATACATAAAAATGAGAGAGCATCTAGAAAACAGTAATAAAAGAATAGGTGAAACACAGAAAAGTCCATTACAAAAAATATATTATTTTTTCTATTTTTAATTACAGATATCTCCCAAAAAAGTGGCGAGTTCCCTGCCATTTACACCGCCCTGCTATACACAAAAAATGCGAGAAGGAAGCCGGATAACCCAAGACCCTCAGGAAGCATCCCCTCCGACACCGTCATCCTCGTCCTCTTCATCTTCGTCAGAATCATCCTCATCATTACACGATGACCTAGAAGGAATTGGAGAGTTGGACGACTAGGCAAGAAGACCCGGGATGATGTCGTCCACAGTAATGTACTTGGAACCCAACATCAGTCAATTCTCGAACTGCAGCTGGGTGAGGAGTGCATCATTGACCATCCTGGCTATCTCGCACCTCAAGCGATGGGGATCCTCTTGAACAATCTAGATCTTTTTCCCAATACCCAAGGTACCCGCCTTCAGCGGTAGATTCTTAGTAGCCTCCCGTGTTTCGAACTCGGAGATGTGGATTTTATATGCCTCCAACGCTATTTGGATCTCAATGAGCTTCTGCTCGAGCTCCGAAATACTTCGGGCTGTGACCAGCTCAGCTCCTGCAGAAAGAAAAACTCCCATGTCAAATCACACCGCCGACTTGTGCAGGTAGTATATATTGATATAGTATTTTTCTGACCAAAATCACCTCGTAGGCCTTGCTTTCGACGACCTTGGCCTCGGATACTCGCAGCTTGTTTTCCAGCTCCTTAATCCTAGCCCGTGACTCTGCCACGAGCGGACGACGGAATCAATCTGGTTTCCTTGAATCTCGAACCTTGTGTCCGACGCCTTCAAGTTTCTCGCCAGTTGGTGGGCGACCTCTATCGATCGAAGAAGCGACCTTGAAGCCTGGTTAGCAAGGAAGGAGGTGCTTGAATCCGGCAGAACCACAACATATTCTCTCCCGTATAGAAAAAATGCGATATTATAGGCCTCGTCATCATTATCCCAATCCTTCGACTAGGGAGGAAGTTTAGTGCTAAGGCAGACCTCGTTAGCCTCATCTTCCCAGGTGACCAAGGGGCGACCAAATAGGTCCATCCCCTCGCTCCCCTGGCTGAAGTTCGGGTGCGCGATTGGGTCCCCGGCTTGGTCCTCCATGACGACTTTTTTCTCTTCGAGGCAAATTCTTTGGTGCGAGATATCTACCTCGATGGCTCACCAGGCTCCGGCTGCCTAGGAGATGCAACGACAGGAGGCACACTAGGGAATCAGCAACCTTAGGCTCTTCATGAATAAGAGACATCAGTAGGCGTCTCCTCGGCAATTCGAAGGTGCTTGCTAGAGATTATGGCGCGGGCTCCAATGAGGGAAGTTTCTTGGCGGGTGGAAGCGACTCCCGCGGGACTATGCAATCACCTGGCAGTGCGAGATCAGTTCTAAACAATTTTTCGTAGAAGTCGCGAGTGGACTTGTCCAAAGTAAGCCGAGAATATACATATGCCTGACCAGATGTAAGGAAGATCAGCAACATTCCATCGCTAGTATGCGACATCAAATTTCCTGCTAATGAAGGCAGCTCGTAAGTTCTGGGCAGGCCCTGATCGGGGCATTGAAGACCTCGTCTGGTGGCTATTTCGGGGCGAACAGAACATCGCCAACTAGGCTGTCGAGGATCATAAACCACTCTATCCAGCGGTGTACCTTGTTCACAGTCCCAACTACTATACAGGTGTAGTTGGAGAAGAAGATGATTCTTTTCTTAGTCGCCCCAATATTGAAGATTTCTTGATGGTCGCTAGCTTAAAGTAAATCTCCTCCGTTCTTAGGTTGGAGAGGTATCCCATAATGATCGCCACCCCCATTGGGGTTGATCTGCGCCGGTATAAGTCTGAAGTGACGGAGGATCTCGCAAAACTCCGACCATAGCTGCAAACGAAGGCCGACCTAAAAATGTCGAATGGGCATCACCACTCGGTCAGTGAAGAAGGAGTTGATTCGCTCATTGCTATGAGGGATCCTCACGCGGAATCCCTCCTTGATAGGGGGAAAACCGTTCCTTGAAGTCCAATAGATCTTACCCTTTGCAAATAAGGGGCGACGTCAAGACCAGCGCAGGGGTCCCACATCTCTCCCCAAAGTACTCTCAGTAGGCATTCCTGAGAGAGGTCACGAAGACAAAAAAAACTCAGGCGATACAACACCATCACCTTCGGCAATGAAGACCTGGTAGGATTTCGAACTCCCCACCAGGACCCCCTCGTGATCAGCAAAGGAATCGGGGATCCCTATTATAATATTAAAAGGATCCTAGTCTACAATGGGAGTTCTATTGACATTTTATTCATGTTTGCCCTCCAAAGTATGAAGCTCACCGAGCAACAGCTCGGTCCTGCAGCCGGACCTGTTTACGGGTTTGGCAACCACCCAGTTCCTGTCCAAGGAACGATCACCTTGCCAGTCACCACGGGACAGAGCTTTTCCGGATTCCTCCTTCGAGCCACCTTCGAGCCACCTCCTCTCCACAAGAAATTCGCTCAATTCTACAAGTGTGCGACAAAATGGAAAATCCTACTATAGCAAGCGATCGTTCGTTCGTATTGCCAAAGCAGGTATCCTCGTGCGGGGCATCCTATTGCCGCTGTGAGCTAAACAATCTCTCTCTCTCTCCCCCAAAGTGTAACAAGGAGTGGCTGTCGCCCTCGATTTTCCAAACATGTTGTAACTGTAAGCAAATAGTGTTTCGATCTGTACGGACGCGGTCGCGTTATTTTTTACCCAGTTGAGGGGTTTTCAACGTCAAATCATTGTGTGTACATTTTATCTCTCATTGACTATGTGCGCACTCGACCGCTCTATGAGATAAGATGGTCCAAGTTACTCCAGTCCAACCGGTGCGTAGAGTTTGACTATAATAGTTTGGCGCGCGCCAACGCACACACCCTAGGAGCATGCCCGAGCCAGGGGATGCCTTGGCCAGCGAGGCAGCCCCCACATCGGTCGCAGCGCCCGTCGGCTTAGCGTTCCAGCCTCCCTCGTTTGTACGCATCCCCTATTTTACGCCTTTTGACGACTTACCTTGGTCCTTGAATCGCCTCCGTCTGCCTTCTCTAACGGCTCTCCATTCGCCATTACCAGTCGCAGCCGGAGAATCCCTCGTAGAAGGAGAAATCCTCGCTCTTCTCAAGTGGTTTCTAACACAGAGGATTTCGGGGGAGGGGGGACAATTGATGGGGACAAGCCTATTTATACTATTATTAGGGTGTGGTTAGCCCACTCCCTATCATCCCATCATCCAAAATGGAGATCATGGGAGAACAACTACGCACGCGATCGGCACGTGCAATTGCGTGCGTAGGATCCTGTCCCCCAGACCGCTCGGGACCAGCCACCAAGATAGGCCCCTCTCTCCCGTCACCGGCGGGCCGACTCTTGCCGGCCTGACTTTCGGCCGGCCGAGGGGCCACACCTCGCAGCCAAGCGTTCGCGGCCGCAAGGCGCGGCGGTCCCGCTATCCACCCTGGACGGCGAGAGCCTTCCCTCCCGTATCCTCTGCGGGAGGTGCCAGATGCGACCGTCTGCGCCCCTCTCCTCGGTGGGGTATGCTTGGGCGTGCCCGACGGATAACGACGAGGACACGCCCGGCGGCCGACGCCAGATCCACGTCTAGCGGTGGCCCCGCGGGGTCGTGCCCGGTGTGTCTCATAGTGGCAACCGGTCGACCGGCCGCACCCCTGGCCGGTGCCGCGCCAACGGCCCGTTGTCTTCGCCAGGGCTGACCACCCTGGACTTAAGGTGGAGGTCAGGCGCCTTTCTTGCCCTACTTGGGCGCTTTCCCAGCCATCCGATCATTTGTTGGGTCCGGCGTTCCTTCACTTGACCCGTGACGCTCTGCTACTTATTTAAAAAATTAAGTATCGCCCTTTCCAATGGTCTGGGCTTTTTGAACAGTTGGGTATGCGTTTGATCCTACATTTGGTATTAGAGGGAGTCACGGGTTCTAGGTTTGGGGGGCTATTAAATCCTGATTTTTCCTTATACCTATGTGATTCCGGCGGGTCAGGAAACCATGGACATGTGGTAACCCCACCTCTGAGCCGTGTGGGCCATGTGGTAACCCCACCTCTGAGCCGACGGGTTGTGCTGGACGTCGGGGGGGGGATTGTTGGGTCTGACGTTCCTTCACTTGATCCATGCCGCTCTGCTACTTATTTAAGAAATTAAGTAGCACCATTTTCAACGGTCCGGGCTTTTGGAACAGTTGGGTATGCACTTGATCCTACACATTTCACCACGATTGCGTTCACCCGATGTACGGATAACTACCCACGTAACTTCCATTCGTAGTGAGGGCGACATATTTTTAGAAAGCGACTGCATTTAGTAAAATTAAATATACGATTAATATTCCCCTAAAACTATACTCATAATTATGATATTGATAGTTACGGTGTCCGGATAGCCGCATAACCACCGTAACCAGCACTTAGAGTATATAAAAAGGCTCATAGGCCTCCTCATTTCTCATCTTTCTCTCATCTGCTTTATTCCTCCTTAGGCCAAAGCTTTGTCGGATTTCTCATTCGATCCACCTTCGAGCCACCTCCTCTTCACCAGAATTTTGCCCAAGTCCACAAGTGTGCGGCAAGAAGGAAAGTCCTAATATAGCAACCACTCATTCGTGCGTATCGTCAAAGCAGCTATCCTTGTGTGGGGGATCCTCTTGCCCGCCGTGAGCTCAAGAAACTCTCTCTCTCTCTCGCCCCAAAGTGTAATGAAGAGCGGTTTGTCGCCATCGATTCTCCAAACAAGTTGTAACAACAAGCAAATAGTGGATTTTGATCGGCACAGACCCGGTCGCGTGGTTTTTTACTCAGTTGAGGAGTTTTTCTATGTCAAAACATCGCGTGTACATTTTCTCTCTCATTGTTGTGTGCGCGCTCGACTGCTCTGTGAGATAGACGATCCACGTTACTCCGGTCTGACCGGGGCGTCGAGTTTGACTGCAACAATTTGGCCAAGTAATCGTCCTCATAGCTACATTAGAATATATCCAACTTTGATCGCCACATTTTTATTAAAAAAAATCTATTAGCTGTGCATTAGGCCCGCTCGATTTTTCAAAACCTCCCCCAATTCTGCAGGTTGCCGGTTTCCTCTAATTTTGACCAGTTCAAATCTAGTTCTTCAGAGTCCAGAGAGGCAGTTTTTGATGCTGAGAAAAAATTTGGTCCGTCTATGGGACCTAGAGGAAGGTCCACTCACCATCAAGCCGTGTGATTACTGATCAGATAGTCACAAAAATTCAGGATTTAAAAAATAATAATAAGAAAAAGATCGGATTTTAAAATACGCGATATCCGATCAGAATTTTTTTAAAAAAATATATTTTTTTAAAGAAATAAGATCTTTAAATTAGGGAATTGTTAAAAGCACCGCACTTTTGGCTAATCGCACCGCATTTAGGTCTTTTTACACTTAAAATTTGTCACTCTAAAAATATACCAGCACCGCACTGTTGCTTCCTCGCACCGCAGCCCTAAAATCCCGATCTTCTCCTCACGCCTCCTAACGCGCCGCTGGCTCCTCCCGCCTCCTCCAGCCCCCTCCAGCCCTTTCCGTCGCCGACACCGGCAGATATCAGCGCCAACGCCGCCTCTCCTCACGCTCAGATTTTACGCCTTTCAGAAATACGTCTTGTACACGCAATTTCAGGAAAAGTGTTCAACACGAAAGTTGTAGATCTCGTCGAGATCTAAAACTTTTGTGTTGAACACTTTTCCTGAAATTGCAAGTACAAGGCGTATTTTGAAAATGCGCGAAAAGTTAGGAGGTTTTTGGGTGCAACTAGCCAATAAAGAGCTGCGATTAACAATCACCTATGTTAAAAGACTTCTGAAATTTCTTTGAGTGTTCATTACTGTTTCTATGTTTAGAAGTACATTGTTGCAATATTATTGGTACTCATCGTGAATTGTGCCTCGAGTATTATTGGTTCATATTATAGATGTCGTTGATGAAAATCACAAATATTTGAAGAAAAGAGCATAACAATTTGGACAACACATTTGATGGTTTTTTTGTATCAAATATTTTTCTTATTGAGTTTATATTAATATTGTAATTCAATGATAACCTATTTTAATTCATAAATTAATTAAGTGCGGTGCGTTTATCTCAATTACGGTGCGGATAACAATGTGCGGTCTTTTAACAATATGTGAAAAACTGCGGTGCTTTTAACAAAGCGGTGCGATTAGCCAAAAGTGCGGTACTTTTAACAATTCCCTTAAATTATGAGAAAAAAATAGTAATTCACATTTTATAATCTATTTAAGAAAAAAAATTTTGGTTGGCTTAAAATCACAATATTTTTTGGTTGCTCAGTTTGACACGGTGATCATGGTCATTAACATGCAAGTTAAATTGTCATTCATTAATGCCCATTAGACATGTACAAAAAGACCGGTACCAACGGGACCGGTTGGGACCGGCCCGGTAAGGACTGGCTCGGGACCGGTCCCGGACCGGTCCCAGGGGGCCTAATAATTGCCTAGGCAGCATAGCTGCCTAGGCAATTATTACCTGGCAGCAAAGCTGCCAGGTAATAATGCCTGGCAGCAGCCAGCAGGGGAGGCTACCAGCCTCCCCAACGTCTAATTAGAGCCGTTTTTTTTTACTTTTTTTATTATTATTTTTAGTTTTTTTTAATAATTTTTTATTAATAAATAAAAAAAACTAAATTAAAATAATTAAAAAAAATAAAAAAAAAATAATTGGGCTAGCCCGGGACCGGACCGGTCCAGGACCGGTTTGGGACCGGTTTGGGATCGGTATTCCGGTCCCGGCAGTCCCCCTTTTTAGGGGGAAGACCGGTCCCGGACCGGGACCGGTTTTGCCAGGGACCGGTCCGGGACCGGACCGGAAAAAACCGGTCCTTCCAGGGACCGGTTTTTATCTGACCCGGGGGTCTTTTTGTGCACGCCTAATGCCCATGCATCTAAGAAACTTCATCTACTTTTATGTCCAAACGGATGATGTTTGTTAGTTGATCCTTAACGAATGATGTTTACTCATGGGTTCGCGACCGCCACTACCATGCCAACCAGAGCCTTTTGCTCTTTTTGGGGGGGACTTGGGCTTCATTTGGTTTAGAAACGGAGTGTTCGAATCGGAGAGGGGAGGTGGTTGCTCCAAACGAAGTTTTTTGGGGGCATTTCTCAAGACGGGCAGGTGGAAACGGAGCAAACGTCACCGAAGATTCATTTGTTTACCCTCCTTCCGGCGGCGTTTGCCCAAAACAGAGCAGCGAAACGCCCAAATAAATAGAGCCTTATTTTCACCGGTCAAACAGTTACGATCGCATGAACCAGACCTTAATTAAGGTCCATTTCATGCGGCAGTAACCGCTTGACCGGTGAAAATACGTCCCCCAAACGGAACCTTAATCAGATTTTGACCACTTCACAAATCCAATTCTTAGTAGAGGCAGTTTTTAACCCGCACTATCTCCGGTTCACGGTTCCACCAGTTAGTCCGGCCCGCTTTTGAAAACACTGCTTATACATGTAACGCATAGGGCGAAACTCCTTAAAGCTCCTCTATAAAAGAGGAGCACCTCATCCTCTCTTCATACACCCATCTCCCCTTGATTTCCAGCTTTTAAAGCCTAGTAGATATAAATAACTAAGCGGCTTCAAAGCCTTTGTCTTGCTTGTTATTTTATAGCCGTTCAAGTTATTTGATCAATTTTTGGGTCAATCATGGCCGAAGAGTACAAGGGGCAGGTTGAGGGTGAGGGAGATGGCGAGGTGAAGGACAGAGGGCTGTTCAACTTCTTAGGGAAGAAGGACGCCGAAGAGAAGATTAAGCCGGCGGAGGAGGAGGAACTCGCCGCCGGCGTCCAGCATATCCACATCGAGGAGGGCTACAAATTACAGCACAGTAAGGAGAAGGAAGAAGAGAAGCCCCATGATTATTTTGAGAAGGAAGAAGAGAAGCCCCATGGTTATTTTGACAAGGAAGAAGAGAAGAAGGGAGAAGAGAAGCATCAAGGCCTATTTGACAAACTCCGCCGGTCTCACAGCTCCGGCAGCTCTAGCTCATCGGTAAAATATATGTTTAATTTAATTTCAATTTACAACATTAGATAATAGGATTTTTTTCCCCTTTTCCTTGGTTTTTTTTTTGGCATTCTGCACCTCCCAAATTATACTATTTTGACACTTTACATCTCAAAATTAAAAAATTGGCATTTTGCATCCCAAAATTACAGATTTTTGGCATGTTGCATTCCGTACGTTAGAATTTTAGAGATATTTAGGTCCGTACAGCACCCAAAATACTTATTATGACACTTTGCAAATAGCCTGAATAAGACAAAAAATTTCAGCGCGTGTATCGCACGGGAAAGACCGTGGGGAAAATGCAAATTTCTTTTATGTTTTTTATTTTTTCACAGAATAAGTTATGAAATATTGATCAATGTATTTATACATTCAATTTAAGTACTGATATGACTTTATTTTTGTGTGAAAATACAATTATAAAATGGTCATTTTTTGAATTATTTTTACAACTATAATTTACAATTAAAATACAGTTTGTTTTTACTTTGAATGAAATTACGTTGTATTTTTGTATTAAAAAAGATCCTGCATGGATTTTCCGTGCGTCACACGCACCAATTTTCCCTAAAATAAGATAGTTCAGGGTGCAAAGTGAGAAAATGAGTATTTTGGGTTATGCCCGGGTCTAAATATTTCAAAAATTCCAGCTTTTAAGTGCAAAATACCAAAAATCTGTAATTAAAACGTGTAAAATGTTAAATTTAAAAATTCAGAATTCAAAATGTCAAAATAGTATAATTTAAAAATGAAAAATGCCAAAAAGCTTTTCCTTTGGCTAATTTTGAAACTGCCGAATGACTGTTTGTGAGCAGAGCGACGAAGAGGAAGTTGAAGGGGAGGGAGGAGTTAAAGAAAAGATTAAGAAGAAGAAGAAGGAGGATCTGAAGGAGAAGATAGAAGAGAAGGAACGTCACGAAGAGGAGTACAAGAAGCCGGCGTTTGTGCCGGAGCCGCCTGTAGAGGAGTCCGTCGTGGTGGTGGAGGAGGAGTTGGATCTGAAAGAACCGGCGGTCGCGGAGGAGGGGAAGAAGGGATTCCTTGAGAAGATAAAGGATAAGCTGCCGGGTCACAGTAAGAAGCCTGCTG
This sequence comes from Platanthera zijinensis, assembly GCA_039513925.1. Taxonomy (NCBI): domain Eukaryota; kingdom Viridiplantae; phylum Streptophyta; class Magnoliopsida; order Asparagales; family Orchidaceae; genus Platanthera; species Platanthera zijinensis. The sequence goes on from CM077083.1 coordinate 16,117,776, forward strand.
AGGAAGGAGCCGCTGCTCCGCCTGCGGTTGTTGTTGAGGACTCCGGCGAGGTTTATGAGGCGGCGGCGGAGGGGACGGAGGGGAAGGAGAAGAAGGGCTTTTTGGGGAAGATCATTGAGAAGCTGCCTGGATATCACAAGAGCACAGGGGAGGACGCCGGTGATAAGACTCCGGCGAGCCATTGAGGTTTGATGCTGATTTCATCCGTTTGTGTGTTTGAATTTGATGCCTGTGTTAATTAATGTGGTGACCGTTGTGTAATTTTGATTGCCGTGATTTCAGTATTCTTTCTTCTCTGCTTTTTTTCATGTGTCTGTATATGTATGAATTATGATTATAATTATATATGAGTATGTTTTATGTATTTTTTTAAAAAAATATTTGATGTAGATCTGCCAGCAATGCTTGTTAAATCTTTATACAATGTTTATTGCATCCAGTGGCCGATACAAAAAAATAATAATGGGGTGCACAAAGTGATAATGGGGGTGTAAATTTTTTTGAATGCGTCACTAAATTCTAAAAAATTTAACATAAGGGTCAGTCATCAACTTTCTTTAAAATTTTTTTTTGAAAGCTTTTATCTTATCAGAGCTATTTCTCCCTAATCTAACCACCGATTTTGACGTATAAGTAGTCAAAATTTATTGCCTCGACAAGAGAAATCCAAATGCACTAAACATTTTGAAAAATATAGGGGGGGGGGGGAGTGTCTCTCGGATCCCTCTTTGGATCCGCCCCTGATTGCATCTGCTGAAACTTTTTTTAAATTGTAGTTGTGCTTGAGAAAGAGAGACTAACACGCCATCAAAAATTCATTTCATGGTGGGGATCACTAAATCTTAATCCAAGAGCTCATATTAATTGGGATATTAAATATTCATTTTCACATTATCAAATTGACCTTACTTTTTTCGGATCTAGTCCCGGCCCCTCGTGAGCGAAGTGCGCTGAGATCATCCGGGCTGCAGCCCAAATGATCTCAGCGCATTTCGCCCATGTGGGGCCGTGCCCGGATCATTACAAAAAAATGCACTTTTTATTGTAACACCTCTCCACTCAATCACAGTGGCCTCTTAGCGAGCATGTTATCGGGCTGCAGCCCAAGCACCACAAAGCCTTTCTGCGCCTGGGTCTCGGCCGCGGCGCGTTGTTGAGGAGGGCCCCGTACCCGCAACCTCCTTGATAAAGAGTCTTCAAACCACTCTGCAGCTCAATTGGTGATAAAGAGTGGTTTGAAACTCTTTATCAAGGAAGAAACTGACGCGGAGAGGCTTTGGGGTGCTTGTGCTGCAGCCCGGATGATCTCAGCGCACTTCGCCCATGAGGGGCCGGGCCTGGATCGTTACAATCCGCCTCTTAGCCCTTGAATTGAGATGACTTGGGCTCCGTTTGGCACGGTGGTGGTGGTTGTAAACGCATGAGATTAAAACGTCATTCGTTAAAGATGACATACCAAACGTTATCCGCTTGAACATAAAAGTGAATGAAGTTTCTTAGGTGTGCGTTAACGAATGACATATTAACACCCATGTTCATGACTGCCACTTATCTCGACTTTCATGTGAAATAGAGAGGATTCTCATGTGTATAAAGTGGGTTCCACACTGCTGAGTGTGATAGGAGAGGCCAAGTAAAAAAGATAAGCATGATCTTCTTGAGAACGGATGAGATTGTCGCACAGAATAATGTTTTGTTTCTTGGCCTTATTAGCTCCAGATTCTAGCCGAAAGTGTGAAGCATTACTCCAGCACTTAAAAAATTCGAATCGTTTTACATTTAAATTGTTTTATTGGATTGTATATAATCAAGTTTATGCTCCCTCAATTTCATGATAGGTGTTGCGGTTTGCTCAATGCCCTCGGTAGACCGGTTCCGGATCGGTCCGTCTTAACCCCGGGCGATCGAGTACGCACACAGTCAAAGTAAAAAAAGAGAGATTGTACACACACAACTTTAGCGTGGAAAACCCCGGAAAGGAGAAAAAACCACGTGGCTGGGTCTGTGTCAGTCAAGATCCACTATTTGTCTCTGTTACAGTGCTCTTGTAAAGAGAATGCGAGGGCGACAGACCGCGGCTCGTTACAAATACTGGGGGGTTGAGAGAGCTCTGCTTGGATGACAGACCACCGTTTAGGAGTTCGTGCACTTTGTCGTGCGTCTTTCTTGAGTGCTTGCTTTTCAGGCTTGCGCTCCGCAGAGTGCCTGTACTTTGCGCCTCGGACTGAGGAGGGCTGCCTTAGTCGACACTTCACTCTTTCTTCTTTGAGCGGCGCTTTGAGGAGAACCTGCCAAGTTAGTGAGTGAAAGAGGAGGAGATGAGGAGCGTAGAGAGAGAAGCTTTGGGGAGAAACAGAAATGAAGAGAGAGAGCGAAGGAGAGAATGAATGAAGGATCCCCTGAAATGAACTATCATGGATGCTTATATAGGGTTTCCGAGGTGGTTACGGTGGTTAATCGCCGATCAGAGGGCCGTGATCTCTTGTGGTGATCGGAGGGCCGTAATGGTCTGCCACGATCGGACGGTTGAGAGAAGGCCGGCCCACGATGGTAGTCGGAGGAGGCGCGCCGGCCGGCGGCCGCCCGAGGGAGGGGGCAACCGGCCACGAGGAGGCGGCCGGCCACGGGCGGCCGACCGCGAGGAGGTCGGCCGCATGGAAGGGGCCGGCCGGGGCCGCCGACCGCAAGGGGGCGGCCGGTCTCAGGTGACCGGCCGCGGCCGCCGGCCGTACGGAGGGGGCCGGCCGGGGCCGCCGACCGCAAGGGGCCGGCCGGCCGGCCTCGGGTGACCGGCCGCGGCCGCTGGCCGCACGGGGACGGCCGGCCGCGACCGCCTGCCACAAATGAAGGCGGCCGGCCGCGGCCGCCGGCCGCAAGGGGGTGGCGATAGGCCATGAGTGGTCGGCCGCCCGTAAAGGCGGCGGCGGCGGTTGCGATTTGCCGCGGGGTAGTTACGCGATCCGGTGCGCGGGAGTTGCGATCCGGTGTGCAGGAGTTACGATCCGGTGTGTGGGAGTTACGATCCGGTGTGCGGGAGTTACGATCCGGTGCGCGGGAGTTACGATCCGGTGCACGGGAGTTACGATCCGGTGCGCGGGAGTTAACATAATTTTTTATAAATTAAGGGATACCCATCAATAAATAAAAAAAAAGAGAAACATCTGACAAATATTTCCCGTTGAATCCATAAGAATAAACTCTTATGAGTCTTCTTCCGTAAAATAATGTCTCTGAACTGTAAGTCGTATAGTAAAGAATTTATTATTTGCAACTATGATGAAACTGTAGGTGCTTTGCGAGGGATCATTGCAGGATTTAGTCGTGATTGTGATCTTCATCCGCGTGTCCTTGTTGCTCCCCCCCCCCCCGAGATTTCTTTGCCTTTTGAGCCATCTTTCCCGTGCACTTGGGCTACACGGGATAAGCCGGCCTTGGTTGGTGCTGGTGTTTTGCTTGACGTTTTGCGATTTGGGATCATTTATCATGTTCAACGGTGGGGGAGGCACTTGTGACTCGTTTGGCGGTGGAGATGGCTTTTGAGTTTGGTTAGTCATCTGTGTTAGTCGAGAATGATTGGGTTTCTCTTATCGGATTTTTGCGGGCTGGTGTGGTGTCATCTTCGCTGGATCAAGCTATCATTTTTTATAACAATCTATTGTCTAGGAGAATTACATGTCAAATTTCTATTCCGCAGGCGTTTGATCAATCGGGTGACGTATGCTATTTCTTTGACTTCTTTTCATTCGCCAACCGCTTTGGCTACTTCTTTTTTGAATTTGTTTATTCAGATAATGCTATGAATGAATGAATCCCTTTACTTTTGTGCCAAAAAACATGTGAAATCATGAAGATTTTTTATACGCCGATTACGGTATACGTATTTTGAACGCAAGTGCATGTGTCGGGTCAAGTAATAAAAAGTGAGTTGTGATCGTATCCACAGAGAGGTGGTGAATTCAGTGCTTGCAAATACTAGTTAGACCTTTTTTCTAAATCCAAACACTCAAAGATGATTGTGATCTTTTAATCTAAATTATGAGAAATTCTGAAATTAAAATAAAATAACTATAATTACTTGGAAAAAGATGTTTTTTGTAATTCAAGTTGGAGAAGTAATCTCGTGTTGTGATTTCCTATAACTAGTGTGATGAATTTATGAACGATACTTTGTGAGAATGCGAGGTGAAATGCCTTACAACGATTTTAGATTAGACAACCGTATCTCTCGATATCGGAGGCCCTTAGTCCGCTATCTCCCCTCGGGTGAAATAAGAAACCGGTTAACGCTCGAAAACCTAAATTGCTAACACCAAGAGGAAATTTCTTTCTCCCTTCAAGCGCTATATTGAATCTACAACACACTTACGCAACTTCTCTCTCGATTTATGAAGCGTAGTAAAAGAAACAAAACCGTGATCAAGGGTTTCAAGATATAGATTGTAAACTCAACAAAGGTTCCATCATCACACAATAACAAAGAGAAACTATAAAAAGAATTCATCACAATAGCAATAGTACCGTCACAACACAAGATCTATGAAGTTAGTTCATGACGACGAAAGAAAACCACAAAAATATGTAGATCTTACAGCACATTATGAAAGAAAATCAAAAACTACAGCGATTCGCTCTCCGATTATGGCCGAAATCCGTCCGTCTTCAATCTCCGGGAAGCCCTAGTTCTCCCTCTCCAATGGAATTCTCCAATCTCCCTCCAAAAGATGATGAATTATCAATAACTCCTGAATAATCCTCCATAAAAAATGTCCAACCCTTTTCCCAAAGGATGTCTCTTTCTATTTTTGCAAATGACGCAATTTTGAAATTTTGAAATTTGAAATTCGTTTAGAGGTTGCAACCTTTTTTTCAAAGGTTGCAACCTTTTTTTCCGCAAATGATATTTGGGCATATTTTGATTCTCCAAGCAGATTTCTTCGGCGTTTCTTACGCTAATACATAGGAAAAATACCGGATTAGCCACAAATAAAATAAATATGAATTTACTTTTCATTTCTATTTCTTTTAAACTTGTTTTAAGCATTTATAATGAATATTAAGTCTAAAAATTTGGCTAGATATCTTCTTTTTGAGAAGTTATCACACCTCCACACTTAAATCTTTACTAGTCCCTTGCAAAGATAATTCCAATCATAAAAATTGAGTGAGAGGATGTAGTCAAAATATATAACTCTTATGATCCTTCTTCTCAAAAATAATTAAAGAATGCTTACTCAAGAGTTTTATTTTAACCAGTTGAGAACTTGTCAAACATTAATGGTTCAAAGTAATCAAATATTCATTAGTTTGATGAAAGATAAAGCTCAATTAAACTTTCTAGTGTTGTGTGTGTTATCCTTTAAAATCATTGACTCCCCTAAATTTTTCTCATCGAACTTCCTAAATAACTAAGAAGGAATGAGAATAAGCCAAGTTTTTGACTTAACCTCCACTAGAGTTTGTAGTTTACTTTGACAAGAAAATATGAGGACTAGTGGTGGAAATGGCTCTGACTTGATTAGAAATAAATTATGAAAGTAAAAGGTATTTCCCTTGTTAATATACTTAATAACTCTTCAAATTATGAGGTTCATTTTTCAATTATCATAATTTTAGTTCATAGTTGAGATCATTCCAAGTAGGTATACACACGCTTAGGCCACATATCACTATGACATTTTTTTATATTATATTTTTTGCTAAACATAGTTGGGATCATTCCAAGTACGAATATACATACTTAGGCCGCATATCACTATGACACATTCTCTTTTTTTATCCTTTTTTATAAAGTCATAGTAGGGATCGTTCCAAGTAGGTGTACACACACTTAGGCCACATATCACTACGACTCACAATTTTTTCGTTTAATAATCCCTCATAGTTGAAAAGTTATTAAGAAATTACTATTAGGAATGTGAGGAAATTATGCATTGTAATCAAAAGTTCAAGTTCAAAGGATAGTGGGTGATCGAATCAAATATAGGTAGTGAGACACGAATTGATCAAATAAAAATCCTAACCATCCTTACAAAATAAAATACCCACTCAACGCTTTGATTTAAATCTCCAACTTGGTTCTTGCTCGCCCTTCATCATTATTGTTAGAAGTCAATAAAAATTTATTTTTAGGGAAAAAAATTCTTTTAAAGAATATTGTGGATACATAAATACTTGAAAGAGCTTTTACTCATCTCACTAACTTCAAATCAAAAATGTGAACCATTAAGAATGGCCATCCTACAAACACTAATCATCAAATAGAATTGAATAACTTATTCGTTAATTATGTCAAGAAGTAGTATCAACCATTAATGTTACAAAAGTTCACTCCTCACCCAATTAATGAGGGTTATACCACCCCCACCTCCACACTTGTGTCATTTGCTAGTCCCTAGAAAAGAGACTTCAATACCCAAGAATTGTAATTTAAAATATTTTTATTAATCAACACATACAAAAAAGGACAAAATGAAGGACAAAAATAGAGACTTGAAATTTAAATACTCTCCTGAAGATTGAAATGTCTACATGGTTGTCCAATACTTTCTCGATGATGTACCCGATTTACTCTATTATGGAATGTCCATCAGCAATCCTAGCCATGTGTTGTAGCTTGCAAAACTTATATATTGGACATATACAAATGTTAAAGCACAAAATAGAGTTTTGTCCAATTCAACGTGTAGCATCAAAAACCATCAAAGGTGACACAAGTATATCATGATCATGTAAGGTAAAAACTATCATTTTTCCATCCTAATAATACTCTAGAGGATTAAGTCTACATCACTGTAGACATCATAAAATAACAGCACAACTCATAATATCATGCTACACTCTAACATGACACAACAAGCCTACTAGAAAACCCATTTCAATTTTAGATTAGCTTGAAGGTAGGCAAAATAAGAGTGTTTCACAATAACCAACATACAGAGCATCAACAAATCATAGGAGCATATCATAAAGTACAATAAAAATATTGCACTGTAAAAAAAATCATGTCCAGCAATTATCACGTAATAAGCATAAAGTTTCATCATCACAATGAGCCAAACACATTAATTTCAATTTATTATATATGTCATAATCAACCACCGTATAACATAACTCCATGCAAAGCAATAATCTTAACGAGACAAGATATACGCGAGATGAATCCATGATCACGCAATAGAGCACCATGATAGAAGAAATAATCAAGAAGTTCTCGAGCATCATGACAGTTTATCACCATATGTAACATATCACAAAATATAATATCCAAAAAGATAAACATATTATCACAAGATAATCCACTCATAACACATATAACGAACACCAAATAGAACTGAAAAGAAGATAATAATGTTCATCGTCACTCTCAATAAGCCCATTGCACTACGTTATCTCTGATTCTGCCGCGAGCACTCCACTGCTCACGATTTGGGAAAGGATCGAGATTTAGACAAGGAGGCTGAATCAGGTTGCTAATCAGAATGATTAAGGCAAGAAATTAAAACTGAATCGGCAATTGGAAAGTTTAATCTCATGCAAAGATGGTTTGAAAACAAAATCAAGTGGGTCGGTTCAGTTACCAAAGCTTTGCGGCGCAGTTCTTCAGAAAGGAGCAGAGAAAAAAAATTTAAAAAAATCTGAAAAAAAGGGTGCAACCTTTTTTTTGGGGTTGCAACATTCAAATTTCTGCCAACGCCGCACAGTAATGAAACGCAAACAGCAAAAAAAAGGTTTTTGGGTTGCAACATTCGAACTTCACTTAAAAAATATATATATTCTCCCCACATTAGCCTTCCTCTGATCAAAACTAATAGAAAACACTAACTTAATAATAATAATAATAATTAATTTTACTTATTTTTTAGATTATTATTAAAATAGATAAATATAAAAATAAATGATGAGTTGCCTCCCATCTAGCGCCTAATTTATCGTAGGATTACAAAAACAGACAGAAAAATTAAAACATAATATGCAGAAAATGGAAGATAACTACTGGGTTTAATGTCTCCCCAACACGACTTATTCAGAAATTTTAAAATTCTAAATTATGGGACGATGAAAAGAAAAATGAACAGATAACTGTTCTAATATCCGTGTCGGTAGCGGATATCGATACAACGATAAAATAGCTATCCATCTATCTAAATAATAATACATGCATCACACAGGTAGATGAAATAAAAAGTAAGAAGAGGAGGAATTTTCCTCACCATTCTCACCATAAAATATATCGTTGTCTAGTAAGGTATCATCATCAATAAGAAGGCTTCCGGGAGAAAAGAGAATGAATGAGGCTTCTCCTATAGAGGAGGAATGAACTTCCTCACATAAGGAGATGTTTTCCTCATTGACTTGAACAGAATGGTCTATGCCATCTTTGAGTGCCCGTGATAAATCAACGCTCACAAGCTCAGATATTGGAAGGGGGTTAGGAAATAAAATAGAGGAAAGATATAAATGATCTCTAATCATGAGAGTGATCCCGGTTTCACTCCCAGTAGGTTCTAAAAATTGATCGATGCCGATCTCATAGTCATCATAACAAGGGGCACCTGAGAACTCAAGGGCCTTGGTGGTGAGTTGGACCTCCTCCAATGAAGAAGTGCAAACCTCCACATCAAAAAGGATATCAACTTCATCCCACATTGGCGCGTCATCGTGCTCCAAAGAATCATTCCCTCCATCGAAGGAATCAATATCTTTGTCCCACTTTGGCGCAATCACGGGTTCTGGATCATCACCCTGCGCAATATCTTTGACACGATCGACAAAAATAGGTGTAGAAAAGTTTTGCAAAGAAATTGGAGGAACATTATTAATATTTAATTCAGAAAATATATGCTCAGGTTCATCCATGAGTGAATCACAAATATGTGATGAATGTGCATGGGGAGGTAGCTCTTCCACGTCATCGCACCGAGCACCAACGATAATGATGGGTATATCCGCAATAGTCCAACGTAGAAAAGGTGGTAATGCGCATATATCCTCAGAATCATAAGGAATGATAGAATGAGAACAGGATGAGATGATTTGGATATTTAGTTTGTTATCCACCTCTCTTTGATGATGAAATGCAATGCAATCTTTCAAAGCGTGCTCGTTACTACGACAAAACAAACACTCCGTAACATTACTATTTGATATCCAAGGTGTTGAGTCAGAAGGTTGAGGAACTATTTGACGTGAGGACACAATGTTGTAGTGGTTTGTCTCACAATATTGGAGACTTAAATATTTCTTATGTTTTGCGAGCCACGAATGATACACAATAGTCCCCATGTAACACGCATCAGTAGTATGACTAAATGAACCACACCACTCGCATCTCACGTGTGCATATATTTTATTTTGAAAGGATGTGGTTAAAATAAAATTAATTTTTCTTTGCAAAACAAACTACACACGAAAATTTTTTTAGACACAGATTATCTGCTTAATAAACCTTTAGAATAGATAAGAATAAAATAAAATAAAATAATATTAAATTTTTTTTTTTTAAAAAAAAGGTCATGCACTAGATAATATTACAAATAAACATAAAAATAAAGTAGAGACTTGAGCTCTAAATACTCAGAGTTCACTAATATTGCAAGAAAAACACTAAATTATTCGCACCTTCCCGGCAACAGCGCCAAAAACTTGATACGCCGATTATGGTATACGTATTTTGAACGCAAGTGCACGTGTCGGGTCAAGTAATAAAAAGTGAGTAGTGATCGTATCCACAGAGAGGTGGTGAATTCAGTACTTGCAAATACTAGTTAGACTTTTTCTCTAAATCCAAACCACTCAAAGATGATTGTGATCTTTTAATCTAGATTATGAGAAATTCTGAAATTAAAATAAAATAACTACAATTACTTGGAAAAGATGTTTTTTGTAATTCAAGTTGGAGAAGTAACCTCGTGTTGCGATTTCCTATAACTAGTGTGATGAATTTATGAACGATACTTTGTGAGAATGCGAGGTGAAAGGCTTTGCAACGATTTTAGATTAGACAACCGTATCTCTCGATATCGGAGGCCCCTAGTCCGCTATCTCCCCTCGGGTGAAATAGGAAACCGGTTAACGCTCGAAAACCTAAGTTGCTAACACCAAGAGGAAATCTCTTTCTCCCTTCAAGCGCTATATTGAATCTACAACGCACTTACGCAACTTCTCTCTCGATTTATGAAGCGTAGTAAAAGAAACAAAACCGTGATCAAGGGTTTCAAGATATAGATTATAAACTCAATAAAGGTTCCATCATCACACAATCACAAAGAGAAACTATAAAAAGAATTCATCACAATAGCCATAGTACCCTCACAACACAAGATCTATGAAGTTAGTTTATGACGACGGAAGAAAACCACAAAAATATGTAGATCTTACAGCACATTATGGAAGAAAATCAAAAACTGCAGCGATTCGCTCTCCGATTATGGCCGAAATCCGCCCGTCTTCAATCTCCGGGAAGTCCTAGTTCTCCCTCTCCAATGGAATTCTCCAATCTCCCTCCAAAAGATGATGAATTATCAATAACTTCTGAATAATCCTCCATAAAAAACGTCCAACCCTTTCCCCAAAGGATGCCTCTTTATATTTTTGCAAATGACGCAATTTTGAAATTTGAAATTCGTCTAGAGGTTGCAACCTTTTTTCCAAAGGTTGCACTTTTTTTTCAGCAAATGATATTTGGGCAGATTTTGATTCTCCAAGCAGATTTCTTCGGCATTTCTTGCGCTAATACATATGAAAAATACTGGATTAGCCACAAATCAAATAAATATGAATTTACTTTTCATTTCTATTTCTTTTAAACTTGTTTTAAGCATTTATAATGAATATTAAGTCTAAAAATTGAGCTAGATATCTTCTTTTTGAGAAGTTATCAATATTCTTGGCAAATATATCGATATTCAACCTAGATGATTTTGAAAGCATTATGAAAAATACTAGTATTATCAGAATATAAAGTAGTGTTAGAAATAATAAGGCTGTTATCAGTAAGGAGCTACATAATCAAATTGGTGAATGATCCCCAATAAAAAAAGACAATTAGTACATGGTGCAAAAGCAATCTGACAGATAACCTATTGTTGTGGGTCGCACGGGCTTTCTCTGGTCTGGAGAAATCGGACTGTATTAGATCGGAGTTGGACCGGGCGTGCAAATAGTAAAAATGAACCGCATAAAATGATGAGGCGTTTTTACGTGGAAAATCCGGAAAAGGTGAAAAATCACGTGACTGGAACTGTGCCGAGCAAAAATCCACTAATTTCATGGGATTTTACAGAGTTTAATTTGATCTCGGAGGGCAACAGACCGCTACTCCATTACAAGTGCAGAAAATGAGGAAAAATAGTTAAGTCCTCGGAGCCTCGATGGAAGTACTCCGACATTTGAACATTGCTGAGCTCGCGGAACCTGAGTGGGAGCGTTTCGATTGGAAAATTCTCGAAGTCCACGGAGCTTCTGGAGGGAGCGCTCTCGTTGATGCGAAGTCTTGATGGGAGCACTCTCGCGGAGGCGGTTAGCGTGACTTAGGGGCGTGCTGGAGCCTGAGAACAAGGAGGAGAGTGGAGAGAATTCCTGAGCGGAGAATCAGCATAAGTCCACGATCTCGTCAGAAAATCTCAGAGCTCTTTCTTGCATCAGAAATTTCTTGTCATCAAATAAAGGTATGTGGTCCAATTTATAGTTTTTTAGAAGGTCATGGTGATAATTGCACGGGGGAGTGATTTGTGCTGGCAAATAGCGTTGCTCAGTGTTGATCACCTGGATTACCATTTTTGCCAAAATGACGAGAATTCCCCTTCCACCCGGACAGTTCGGGCGGCCCGGGCAAGGTGCCTTGAGATGGCGACGACGACCAGTGGTGGCCGACGATGAAGGAGGCGGCTGGGTGCGACAAGGGTTGCCGACTGCGGCGATGACCACCGCCAGCGGCGGCGGCCGGCGCTCTTGCACCGGTGTGCACGAGCGCGACCGCACGGGGCGCGGTTGCGGCCATGCGCGGGGAGCAGCCGCGCAGGCACGCGACCCTGCTGCCAAGCTAGCGCGCGACCCTATTATCGCGTGGGTTGGCCGCGCGGGGTGCGGCCGTATAGGCTGGTCGCGCGGCTACGCGCATATTGCCTGCTTGTGCAGGCCGCGCGCGCACAGGTCACGCGCGCGCAGGCAGGCTACGCGGGCCACGATGCTGGCCGGGTGGGCCTGCACGCAGGGCCCGTGCGCTTGTGTGTCCCAGTCGTGCATGTGTGCGGGTTTGGCCTCCCCCTTGGGTGCTCTAAGGACTTGCAATTTTGTTGCGCATAATCGGCCGGGCCGGGCTAGCTGGTCTAATTTGGAAATTTCAGGGGGAACCCCAACAAATCCCCCCAAATTTTCTTGTGTCATGATCCGCGAAGCGATGAGCGCTGAAATTTCCTACTTCTGGCACGCACCAATCGTTAGGAATTCATCAGTCGTGTTTTGTGAGATACAGGACAAAGATTGATGCTTATTCGCGCTGCCCGTTTGAGGCAAGAAAATTAGGCAAGAAATATCTTGCAAATTTTGTGGCCTTCCTTTATAAGCATTCCCTTTAACGCTTATAAATTTGAGGGGGTAATTCTGTTCTTTCCTCACGCTATTCTAGAGATTTAAAAGTTTGTGAAGCTTCTGTGCCCGTCATGTCCCCCTCAAAGAAGGTTAGTATTTTTCTTGTTTTGAGGGTATGGAATGAAGAGAGCGGGAGAGGGAGCCGATGGCCGCTCTACACTGAAGGGCGTCGGTGTGGAGGATGACGGTAGAGGCGGCAAATGCGGGTGTAACCGTTCTCAGGAGGCGGCCCGCGAGGGCGAGTGAGATCTCGCGATCGGGGTTGCCCGAGCGCGAGCGCGCGTGCGGGGATGCCCGCGCGTAGGAGCGGATGCGTGTGTGCCCGAGGCTGCTTGCTTGCGGGAGTGACCACGCTTGCAGGCGCGTCCACGCGCGTGGAGCAGCCTGTGCGCGAGCGCACGCGTAGGGGGATGACCGCGTGTGGAGTGGCCACGCACGCGTGCTCAGTTGGTGATGAGAACTGTGGTAAAGAGTCTCTTATCAAGGTCCTGGGTTCGATCCCCAGTGGCAACAACCTACCGCTGTTGAAAAACAGGTGCAGAGAGGGGTTGGGGTGCATGGTCTGCAGACCTGGTTAGGCTGAACCCTTTCGAGCGTGGTGCTGGGGGTGCCGGCGGCCGTCCTTACGAGCGTGGTGCTGGGGAGGCCGTTACAATAAGAGTTGAACCAACTCTCACAATTTCCTGGACTTCCTCCAGTACTTCCTGTTGCACCAAGCGACAGGTATGCACCACAGATTGCACACAAACAATCAAATACTCGGAGATTCCTCCGAATGCAAACAAGCATCACCAATCCAGACCAGCACGTCCAGATGGGCTTCATACAGCATGCCTAGATCCGTACTCCAATTCCGGACTCTAACAAGGGGGACTTCACATATCAACCCCAAGGGACACCACAACCCACCGCACACTCGCGGGGACGGGTTTTCCCTATGCAAATGTAGAAAAGTAGGACTTCACATGTCCAAGATGGAAATCGTTACCCTTGGAAGTCGCCTCAGAGAAATGAAGAGAATTGAGACGGATGAAAGCCTTCGCAGTAGCCTTGCCTTCGTAAATCCGAACTCGGCTCGCGATTTGGACCACCGCAGCACCACTGGCGGCCGGATTCCTCTTATTCTTCCTTGCCTTGCTCTCCTCTCTCTCTTAACTTTAGAAAGAGAATGATGAAACTCAAATGAGCTTTCTCTTCTTCAATCCCAGCCTTATCAACCCAGGGAAGAGCCCAGACCATTGGATCTTGGTCAAAGAAAATGAACGGCTCTGATCAGCCCTGAATTTGATTTCCTATGCCAAACACGGGTTGTGACACGCCCGTGTCACATGCCATGTTCCTGAAGCGGTGCATAACCTACTGAAAATAAACCAGAACACGGGTATTGACACGCCCGTGTCAAGCCTGATACGCCCGTGTCACCCAGTACACGGTCGTGAACCTGGCTGTGTCACCCCTGTAACACGATCTCCAAAATCACCCGAGCAGGACACGGCTAAGGCACACGCCCGTGTTCTTAGCCGTGTGCCAAACACGCCCCTGTGACACGCCCGTGTCACAGGTCGTGTTCCACACTCGACGATCAGTTCTCGAGTACTTGTCGAGAATAGGGACACGCCCGTGTCCCAGGCCGTATACACTTGACACGCCCTGAGACACGCCCGTGTCTCAGGCCGTGTCAGCCAACCTGAATCCCACTTTGGCTTTTGAGATTTCTGGGGTGTTACAATCCTCCCCTCCTTAATAAAATTTTGTCCCGAAATTTGGATGCAATAGGGAGATGCAAGCATGACATAAAAAGTGAAACTTTTACATATATGTTGCAACATCATACAGACGAGCAAACAGTTTACACAAATAACTCGGGGAACTCAGCTTGCATGGTCTGCTCCCGCTCCCATGTTAGCTCTTCTTTGCCACAATTGTCCCACCGGACTTTGACCATCCCGATCGTTTTGTTCCGCAACTGTTTCTCGGCTTGATTCTCGATCCGAATGAGCCTCACCTTTGTCGTTAGCCCATACTAAACCGACACCCGATCATTCTCAATCACTTGAGCTGGGTCTTTGACTGCTTTTCGTAGTACCGAGATGTGGAACACATCATACAGTCCACCCAATTCCGATGAAAGAGCTAGCCGATAGGCAGCTTCCCCAACTCGCTCCACCACTTCAAACAGACCAATGTATCGCGGACTTAGCTTTTTCAACTGCCGAATCCGAGATACGCCTTTGAAGGGTTTAATCTTTAAATAGACCCAGTCACTCACCGCGAACTCCACGTTCCGGTGCTTAGCATTGTAATACTTGGTTTGCCGATCCTGGGCTATTCGTAGCCTCTCTCGAATAGAGCGTATTGTTGAGTTAGCATCATCGACTTCCTTTTGTCCCAAAAGTTTAGACTCGCCAGTTTCTGCCCAAGCTAGCGGTGTACGACACTTGCGACCATACAGAGCTTCAAATGGTGCCATACCGATGCTCGCTTGGTAGCTATTATTATAGGCAAACTCCACCATAACAAGATGATCTTCCCATTTCTTACCGAAGTCCAGGGCGCACATACGGAGCATATCCTCCATTGTTCTGTTGGTTCGTTCAGTTTGACCATCCGTTTGCGGATGAAAGGCCGTACTGAATGCTAACTTCGTGCCCAACAGCTGATGAATTAGCCTCCAATCTTTCGAAGTAAATCGCCCATCTCGGTCACTTACGATGCTCCGGGAAACACCGTGCAATCGAATAATCTGCTCCACATAGAGTGTTGGGTACATTGGAAAATGTGTACTTGATTTGAAGAAGCCCAACTTAGCTCAATGATATACATCAAGGTGTATTTGATGTTGTTTTGAGTTGACATGTGCAGGTGAAGAAGTATTAAAGAATGCAGAAAAATATTCTAAGTCCACATGTCGACACCTGAAGAAATTATGTCGACACTTCAGAATATTTGTGTCGACACTTCAGAATATCAGTATCGACACAGAGAAAGATAGTCGACCACACTTATGTTGACACTGGGAAACAGTGTCAACACATAAAGAAAATCGTCGACCTCAGCACTGGGAAGCAGTGTCGACACAGTGAAAGATAGTCGACACCCAGAGAAAGTTTGTCGACTAGTGAAAGATAATCGACCAGAGAAAAATAGTCGACTAGTGGAAGATAGTCGACTAGTGAAAGATAGTTGACCAGAGAAAGTGTGTCGATTCACAAAAGAAGATAGTCGACCTCAACTGTGTCGACACTGGGTGGATGTGTCGACACCAGAAGATTGAGTCGACACATATTGGCAGAAGTCGACTATGCTTGTGTCGACACCAGAAGACTGAGTCGACACATTTTGGCAGAGTTGAAAATTGCTGTGTCGACACCAGAAGACTGAGTCGACACATTTTGGTAGAGTTGAAGATTGCTGTGTCGACACCTGAAGGCTGAGTCGACACATACTGAGTTCTGAATCTACAACAACTGTGTCGACACACAGGACTTGTGTCGACACACTGCAGAGTCTAGACCAAGTTATTTTCTGAAGAAGCTGTGTCGACTTAAAGGCAACTTAGTCGACATCATCAAAGACTGTGTCAACACCAAAGTCACTTGTGTCGACATAGATAGACAGATTGGTCTCGACACTTTCTAACAGACTGTCTCGACATTTTGCTGTCCAAGGCTAAGGTACAGGAACTGTTTGAAGACTTGACAGCTGTGGGTTGCCACCGTTTAACTGAAGCTGTCAGACCTGTCAGAAATCAGTTAGAAACCGGATCAGCCGGTTACCATGAAGAAAGTCTATAAATAGACATATTCAGAAGGAATTTTTTTTTAAAGAAAGATAACTGAAGAAGATCTAAGAAGAAGAAATAGAAGGATTACAATCCTATTGTAGCTTCAATTCAAGAAAGTGCTAAGCTCTAAAGAAGATCTTCATCAGTAGATCTAAGAAGAAGAAGAAGAAGTCTGAAGTATCAGAAAAGGTGTTGGATAAAGAGGGATCCAGTCATCTTGAAAAAGAAGAAGGAAGCCATCAGTGGTTTCTCAAGAAGCTGTTTGGAAATCAACTCAGCTAAGTTCAGATTCAAGAAGCTTTGAAGAAAGCTCAGATTCAGTTGATTTCATCAGCTGATCAAGAAGTGTCTTGTCCTCTTCTCTCTCAACGAAGGCAAGACATTAAAATATCTTTTCTAAATTTCTGTAGGATCTGTTTACACAGATCTGAGTTGTAAGCCTGTGTTATAAAGGCTGAGTGTAGGAGAGGTGATCTCTGAGTGGTAGGGCTATTTGCCTGAGTGTAGGAGAAGGTTATTCTCTGAGTGGTAGGCCTTGAGGCAAGGCTGAGGTAGGGCTGTTGAGCCTGAGTTGTAGGAACCTATCCAGGTTCTGAGCTGTAGGATCTGAGGATCTGAGAATAGTGGAAGTTTGGCCGAATCTAGCATATTGCTAGATAGGTGAAGGGGGAAAGTGGATGTACCCAGACCTTGGGGAACCACTATAAAACATTGTGCAATCTGTGATGCTTAGTTGTCTGTGAATGCTGTGCTAGATGTTTAAATTTGTAATTGAATTCTGCCTAGAATTATAAACAAGAAATTAGAACCTATTCACCCCCCCTCTGGGTGTTTAGGTTATCTTGAAAGTAAAACTGTCAAGTGGTATCAGAGGGAGGTTACTCAAAAAGGACTTAACAGTCTGAGGTTGATTTGAAAGGCAGAATCAAGATTCAAAAAGATGGGTTCTGGTGAGAATCATAAGGAGCTAGGGTTTATGAAATTACCCATATGCAAGAAAGAAATTTTTGGAATTTGGAAAGAAAGAGTCAGACTGTTTATGGAGGCATCTGACCCAAGGATTTACATCACTGTACAGGAAGACCCCTTCATTCCAATGAAGGTATCAGTTCTTGATGCAAATATCCAAACTCCAAAGAGTTATTCAGAAATGACTAAGGATGAAATCATCTTGGCAACCATGGACAAAAGAGCTCAGAATATTATTGTTAGTGGCATAGATGATTCAACATTTCAGAATCTGATTCACTGCAAGACCTCCAAAGAGATGTGGGACACATTGATTGTCTACATGGAGGGATCTGAAGAAGTAAGGCAGGACAGGAAATCTATGCTCAATCAGGAGTATGAAAGTTTTAGACAAGGAAAATCTGATAGCATAACTGAGTGCTACAAGAAATTTTATAGAATTGTGAATGAGCTTATGTCCTATGGAAGAGTGTTCAGTACTTATGAACTGAATGACAAATTCTTGAGATCCTTAACAAAGGATTGGGACACAAAGATCTGTGCCATAAGAGAAGTGGCTAAATTGGCAGAGATATCTCCTCCCTCCTTGTTTGGAAAGTTGCTATCCTATGAAATGCAACTTATGGTGAGGAAGGAGGAGGAAAAGAATTCAAGAGGAGAGCATAGAGAAAAGACTGTGGCATTCAATGCAGAAGCCACTAGAAAGAATAGAAGGAAATCACCATCTCCTCCTAAGGAATTTGCAGAGGATAGTTCTGAAAATTCAGATAAGGGTTCAGAAAGCTATGATTCAGATGCAAACTTTGCTGCATTCACAAGGCAATTCCAGAGGTTCTTGAAAAAGAAGCAATGAAAGTCTAGGCCTTCCACATCACAGCAAGTTGATGACTATTATCAGAAGAAAAGGTCATCAAGGAAAGAGAAGAGCAGATCAAAGCCCAGCAAAGCCTCTACTTCAAAGATTGTCTGCTATTGTTGCAATAGGCCTGGACATGTAGTGGCTGACTGTCCTGATAAGAGAAAGGAGTCTTCAGACAAGAAGAAGACTCATCAGAAAGGCAAGAAGGAGAAATCCTTTGTTGCAAAGAAAGATAAGAGTCTAACAGACCAGTCAACTTCAGAGTCAGAATCTGAAGCTGAAGCATATATTGGACTATATGCTGCATCTGAAGAAGAGGAGTTTCTGCAGTTGCTAGACTCCATCAATGAACAAAAGAATCATCAGTGTTGGTGCTGTGGCAAGAGAGGCCATTTTGCACTAGACTGCTGGTATAACCCAAGTGTTATAAAGAACAATAGTCTACCTGTTAGAAGAGGTTATGGTAGCTTTATTAATGCTAACCTGAACCAAGGACCCAAGACTTACTTGGGTTCTAAGGGTAAGTAATTCTGTGTTGCAGGTGAATCCAAATAATCATGCCCCTATATGGTACTTGGATAGTGGTTGTTCCAGGCACATGACTGGAACAAAGGGGCCGCTGAAGGAGTATTCATCTGTCAAAGATGGACCTAAAGTGATCTTTGGTGGATCTGAAAAAGGAGTCATCAAAGGGTTTGGTAACATTTCTTCTAACCTAATTACTATCACTCAAGTGGCTTATGTAAAAGGTTTGAAACATAATCTAATAAGCATAAGCCAGCTAAGTGATTTAGGATATGACATTTCATTTGTTAAAGATGGATGTCATATCAAGAGGTCAAGTGATCAAAAGATCATACTGACAGGGTATAGGAAGAGAAATGTATATTGTCTTAATTTTGAATGTGAGAATAAGGCTTCTCCCATCTGTCTTGTAGCTGATGACAATGCTTCTCATTGTGTTAAGTGGCACAAGAGATTGGCTCATCTAAACTACAAGACAATTGGACAACTCTTTAGCAAAGAGTTAGTGAGGAATGGACCTCAAGTTAAGTGTATAAAGGAAGGGATATGCTCAGCTTGTCAAAAGGGCAAGCAGACAAAATCCTCCTTTCAAAGCCTTGAAATCAAGGATTCTGTGAGGTGCTTATACCTCTTGCATATGGATCTTTTTGGTCCTATGCCAGTTCACAGTCTAGGTAGGAAAGTCTACACTTTTGTGGTTGTAGATGACTATTTAAGATTTACATGGGTGTTCTTTCTGAGACAAAAATCTGAAACCCCAAGTGTATTACTTAATTTTGTAAAGCAAATTCAGAATGAACTAAATAGTACAGTGGTCAAAATCAGAAGTGACCATGGTACTGAGTTTCAATCTGAAAGCATAACAAAATTGTGTAAAGACTTTGGGATTTTCCAAGAGTTCTCCTCACCTAGAACACCTCAGCAAAATGGAATTGCTGAAAGAAAGAATAGAACATTAATTGAAGCTAGTAGAACTCTATTGAGTGACACCTCTCTCCCAGAATATTTTTGGGCTGAGGCAGTTAACACTGCTTGTCATGTGATCAATAGGGCTACTATCACCAAAAGCCACAAAATGACTCCCTATGAGATTGTGAAAGGAAGAAAACCAAATCTATCTTACTTTAGGATCTTTGGTTGCAAGTGTTATATACTTAACAATGGCAAGTCATATTTGACTAAGTTTGCTGCCAAATCCCAGGATTGGATATTTGTTGTGTACAGCTCAAATAGTAAGGCCTATAGAGTCTTCAACTTGACTACTCAAGTTGTTGAAGAATCTGTGCATGTTGTGTTTGATGAAACAAGATTAATCAACTGTGAGTTGTCTTGTAGATCAAATGACTCAACAGGTATAAGCAAAAGTATGGATAAGCTCACCATTACTGAAGTATCAAAGGAAGATGGGGCATTGGAAAATGAAGACTTCTGTCCAGGGGGAGAACAAGATACTATTGAAGCTGAAGAAAACCAAGAGATTCAGCTAAATGAAGGAGCTGGAGATGTTCAACCAGAAGGGAATCTTCCTCCAGCTACAAGACATTTAAGAGTTCATTCAGCTGATCAGATAATAGGTGATCCAAGACAGGGGGTGCAAACTAGAAGCAGAAATCAAAACACAGTTCTACATTCAAGTTTCCTGTCACAATTGGAGCCTAAGAAGTTTGAAGAAGCTATCCAAGACCAGCACTGGATTGATGCTATGCAAGAGGAGCTGAATCAATTCAGAAGGTGCAATGTCTGGGAGCTTGTTCCTAAACCAAGAGGCCACAACATAATTGGCACAAAATGGATCTATAGGAACAAGCTAGATGAAAGTGGAATAATAGTAAAGAATAAAGCAAGATTGGTTGCAAAAGGATACAGGCAGGAAGAAGGGATTGACTTTGATCAAACTTTTGCTCCAGTAGCAAGGCTGGAGGCAATCAGAATATTCCTTGCCTATGCAGCCTATCAAGACTTCAAAGTATACCAGATGGATGTGAAGTCAGCATTTCTGAATGGTGATCTTAAAGAAGAAGTATATGTAGAGCAGACATCAGGTTTTGTAGATCCTCTTAAACCTGATTTTATTTATAAGCTTAGGAAAGCTCTGTATGGGTTAAAGCAAGCCCCAAGGGCTTGGTATGAAACCCTGTCTACTTTCCTTATTGAGAATAAATTCTCAAGAGGAAAAATTGACAAAACTCTATTCCTTAGGGAATCCAAATGCAAGATCATCTTAGTACAGATCTATGTTGATGACATAATCTTTAGATCTACTGAAAAAAACCTTTGTAAAAAGTTTGCCAAACTTATGCAAGAGAAGTTTGAGATGAGCAGTATGGGGGAACTGAAATTCTTCTTGGGACTCCAAGTAAGACAGACTGATGATGGCTTGTCCATATCACAGTCTAAGTTCACCAAAGAATTGATTAAGAAATATGGTATGGAGTCATCCTCCACCATGAGAACTCCTATGGGAACAAGTATGCCTATATGCAAAGATGATGCAGGTAAACCTGTTGATGAGACTTTGTATAGAGGGATAGTTGGCTCACTACTATATCTCACTGCTAGTAGACCAGATATTATGTATGCTACATGTGTCTGTGCTAGGTACCAAGCCTGCCCTAAAGAATCTCATTATACTGCAGTCAAAAGGATTCTGAGATATCTTAAGGGCACACCTAATCTAGGTCTTTGGTACCCTAGGAATAGAGATTTTCAACTAACAGGCTATTCAGATGCAGATTTTGCAGGATATAGAGAGGATAGAAAGAGTACTACAGGTACTTGTCAATTCCTGGGAGGAAGACTAATATCATGGAGTAGTAAGAAGCAGACCAGTGTGGCAATTTCCACAGCTGAGTCTGAGTATGTTGCTGCTGGAAGCTGCTGTGCACAGCTATTATGGATGCAGCATCAGCTTAAGGATTATGGTATTCAAGTAAGTAGAACACCTCTTTTGTGTGATTCTAAGAGTGCAATTTCTATTGCTAATAATCCTGTTTCTCATAGTAGAACTAAGCATATAGAAATAAAATACCATTTTCTTAGAGAACATGTAGAAAAAGAAGACATTTTATTGGAATTTGTGAAAACAGATGATCAAATAACAGATGTATTTACTAAGCCCCTAGATGAGACCAAATTCAATAAATTCAAAATTGAATTAGGTATGTTAACCATTGATTAGTGTAATCACAAAATCATTAACAATGGAGTTGAAGTGGTAACAAGACATTCAAGTGATATAAAGACACATTGAAGTAATATCAAGTACTTTGTAGTACTTATAAGTTGTGTTGAACAAACAGAAATTGGCTAAGTAAGTTGGTGTCGACACATTCAGTAATAATGTGTCGACTCAGGGTAGTAATGTCGACAAGTCAGAGATGGTGTGTCGACACAGAAAATATATGTCGACACTTAAGAATCTTATTGTCGACTTATCCAGGAATGTAGTGTCGACTTCACCAGGATAGTGGTGTCGACACTTACAGATTTTGTGTCGACACTTATACTAAGAGTCGACACAGAATTTCTGAAGCTCTACTATATATCTCTGGTGTCGTCATAACAGCAAATTGGTGTCGACACATAATAGACGGACTTGAAGTCGAGACATAGAAATTTGTGTCGACACATTCCATCTGTGTCGACACTTATAGTCTGTTTTTGGCGACTTTTGATCTTCTTTAAACAGAAGGTATAAATAGGTCAAAAACTCATTCTGTCGACACACTTACAAGGTTTTCAAAACCCTGTGTCGACATTCTCTCCCTCTCTCTTTCTCTCATCTTTCAAGCTTTCTCGACTGATCAATGGCGCCAAAGATTGAAGATAATGTGAATGAAGGATATGAGTTGGTGCGCCAGGCCTTTGCTGCTGCCCCTCCAGATGTTCTCAGGGTTATCTCTCTCCTCTCCGACTCAGGTTTAGAATTTCTGGTCTCCGAACCATCAAAGATATGGAAGAAGGAGGTGCATGAGTTCTTTACTTCTGCATCTGTAGTCTCTGAAAGTCAAGAGATAAAATCCACAGTTCATGGGTCACCAGTGGAGATTACACCAAGTAAGTTAAGAATAATTCTGCAATTACCTATAATTGAGAATGAAGAGGATGTCCCTGCTTCTAAATCAAGGGAGGCTCTTCAATGGTGTGGATTGGATTCCACCATGAAAATTGGAGCTGCTTTCAATAGGAAAGGAATGAATCAACAGGGCAAATTTCTGTCAGAAGTGGTTGGAAAAGTTATTCTGTGCAAGCCAGGTGGACATGATAGGATTTCTGCCTATATGTTCAGCCTAATGACCACGATTGTGTTTACAATTCCAACAGATTGGTCATCTGTAATCTTTGAAAAGATTAAGGAAGGAATCAAGAAGCCAAATCTGGCTAGGATAATGAGTATATACCTAAGTAAGGAGATTCCTGATGTTATGCAATAACAACCTGGAACAAAAATCAATCACATGAGAAGGATGGACATGAGATTGTTCTCCAGATGGGATAGGGTGCTGACCAAAGAGATGCCTGAAGTGGAAAGGCAGGATTCACCTGAGAAATCCCCAGGTCATGCTACCAGTGCTGAGCACCAATAAGAAGAGCAAGTAAGACAAGAGGTTGAAGATCAGCCTGCTTCTACACAAGTTCAGAATGCCACAATACCTGGAATCCAAGAAGAAGAAGTAAGAATACCAGCTCAGCAAGTTTATTCACCTACACAAACTGTATCTACTCATGACTAGGTACAGGTGCAGGGGGAGCTGGTGTATTTTCCTACAGAAGAGATTTCTAATATTTCTATTTCTGCACAGGTCCAGGGGGAGCAAGTGCAAGAAGATGCTCAAATTGATCTATCCCCAAATTTGAATACTGCAAATGATCCAGCACAGAAGGGATATACTCTGGAGGAGTTATTCCCAAATGATGAAATAATTACTGATAGCCTGGAAGTGGAGCAAGAAATTGAGGGGGAGCCAGTGCATGTTGAGACTGTACAACATGGCACTGAAGCAGCTGTTCCTCCTCCTCCCAAAGAAAGAGTTCAAATTGATAGTACTTCTGATTCTGAGAATGAAGAAGCCAGGGTGGCTAAGAAGAGAAAACTTATGGTCTTCCAGAGAAGGAGCAAGAGCTATAAGCAGGCTCTACAGTCTACAGCACATCACACTCCTTCTGACTTTGATTATAACAAGTTTTTGGTCGATTTACAAGTGAAATTGGATGAACACAGAGTGGCCATTGAAAAATATGTTGATGAGAACAACAAGTCCCTGCAGTTTGACTTAGCTCAAGATATAAAATCTATTAGGTTTGAGGTCAATATGCATAAAAAGGAGATGACAGATTGCTTCCATAAGGGAGGTAATGCTGTGGTGTATTTGGCAAAACAACAGCAGACTATCATCCCTAAGGTGGATGATATTGCTTTAAAGCAAAGCTATGTCTTGGAAAATCAGTTAAGAATGAATGACAATTTAACTGAATCTCATCATGAGATCATTGAGGAATTGAAAAAGATTGTTCCAGGCCTGTCTGCAGCTAGAGCAAAAGAAATGGAAGAATTTGATAAGAACTTTCAAGCTGCTATTGATTCTGTTAAAACTGCTATCACTACCTCTCAAAAGGAAATATCTGACAAGCTTCAAAAGTTAAAACCATTTTTTAAAGAGGGTGTGAATTATCTGGATGGCCAAATTCGATTTCAGAAGGAAGATCTGAGAGATCATGTTACTAGAGAAGCCATAAAGGGGGAGAGGATGTTAGTTCATGCAGGCTCAGAGCACACCAAATGGGTGACCAATAGTATTCGAGCCACATTGGGATATCCACCATTGTGTGATGATGCTATGGTGGCTGAGTCAGGAATACAAACAAGTCTACTTGAAGGCAATCAACCTGAGGTTGCCCAAGTCATTTACCCTCCTCCAGATTATGATATGATTGATCAGCAAGTTCAAGGAATGTATAGTCCTCCAAAGGAGGTTACTAATGTTATTATTGGGAAGGTTGATAAGCCTGAGGCTACTTTGAAAGACCAGCAAGATGCTCTACTTTCTAAGAAAAGATTTAGAGAGCAGGCTGAACTTAAGCCAGACTTTGAGCAGTGAAGTCCTACTTCCAAAAATATAATACTCACTGCATGGAAGACTGTCAAAGACCAAGTACAGGAAAGAGGCAAGTGGTACAATGAGATGGAATGGCAGAAGTATGAAGCCAGACAAGAGGCCATAGTACAGTTTAGAAGAAAAGCCAAGATGGGTAGGCTGCCTCCAGATGCTCAGGAGCCAAGCAAGTACTTCCCAAAGCCCTTTCATTATTTTGAAAGGCAAAGGCTCAAGGAAGAAGCAAAGAAGAAGGATGATCTAAAAGGCAAGAAGCCAGCTGAAGATTCTGAAGCTCCTGTGAAGGCTCAAGTTCTATCTGGCAAAGGGATTGTCATTAAAGAGCCTGATCAGTCTTAATTTTTAGTTCTTTCAAAGTATTTTGTAATGTTTTGATTAAATCATTAAATGTAAATCTCTGTATTCAAACATTATCAAGTTATAAACAAAATGTTGGTTGGTATCATATAATATTCATTCTGTGATGGATTGTTTTTATTTTGTTTATATTAAGTATTCCTGTATGTCATATATCATCAGTTTATACTTTTTATAAATGGTGTATATCATTGGCTATAGGGTTATGACTTCTCCAAATAGGGGGAGATTGTTGGGTACATTGGAAAATGTGTACCTGATTTGAAGAAGCCCAACTTAGCTCAATGATATACATCAAGGTGTATTTGATGTTGTTTTGAGTTGACATGTGCAGGTGAAGAAGTATTAAAGAATGCAGAAAAATATTCTAAGTCCACATGTCGACACCTGAAGAAATTGTGTCGACACTTCAGAATATTTGTGTCGACACTTCAGAATATCAGTGTCGACACAGAAAAAGATAGTCGACCACACTTATGTCGACACTGGGAAGCAGTGTCGACACATAAAGAAAATCGTCGACCTCAGCACTGGGAAGCAGTGTCGACACAGTGAAAGATAGTCGACACCCAGAGAAAGTTTGTCGACTAGTGAAAGATAATCGACCAGAGAAAAATAGTCGACTAGTGGAAGATAGTCGACTAGTGAAAGATAGTCGACCAGAGAAAGTGTGTCGACTCACAAAAGAAGATAGTCGACCTCAACTGTGTCGACACTGGGTGGATGTGTCGACACCAGAAGATTGAGTCGACACATATTGGCAGAAGTCGACTATGCTTGTGTCGACACCAGAAGACTGAGTCGACACATTTTGGCAGAGTTGAAAATTGCTGTGTCGACACCAGAAGACTGAGTCGACACATTTTGGCAGAGTTGAAGATTGCTGTGTCGACACCTGAAGGCTGAGTCGACACATACTGAGTTCTGAATCTACAATAACTATGTCGACACACAGGACTTGTGTCGACACACTGCAGAGTCTAGACCAAGTTATTTTCTGAAGAAGCTGTGTCGACTTAAAGGCAACTTAGTCGACATCATCAAAGACTGTGTCGACACCAAAGTCACTTGTGTCGACACAGATAAATAGATTGGTCTCGACACTTTCTAACAGACTGTCTCGACATTTTGCTGTCCAAGGCTAAGGTACAGGAACTGTTTGAAGACTTGACAGCTGTGGGTTGCCACCGTTTAACTGAAGTTGTCAGACCTGTCAGAAATCAGTTAGAAACCGGATCAACTGGTTACCATGAAGAAAGTCTATAAATAGACATATTCAGAAGGAAATTTTTTTTTTTAAGAAAGATAACTGAAGAAGATCTAAGAAGAAGAAACAGAAGGATTACAATCCTGTTGTAGCTTCAATTCAAGAAAGTGCTAAGCTCTAAAGAAGATCTTCATCAGTAGATCTAAGAAGAAGAAGAAGAAGAAGTCTGAAGTATCAGAAAAGGTGTTGGATAGAGAGGGATCCAGTCATCTTGAAGAAGAAGAAGGAAGCCATCAGTGGTTTCTCAAGAAGCTGTTTGGAAATCAACTCAGCTAAGTTCAGATTCAAGAAGCTTTGAAGAAAGCTCAGATTCAGTTGATTTCATCAGCTGATCAAGAAGTGTCTTGTCCTCTTCTCTCTCAATAAAGGCAAGACATTAAAATATCTTTTCTAAATTTCTGTAGGATCTGTTTACACAGATCTGAGTTGTAAGCCTGTGTTATAAAGGCTGAGTGTAGGAGAGGTGATCTCTGAGTGGTAAGGCTATTTGCCTGAGTGTAGGAGAAGGTTATTCTCTGAGTGGTAGGCCTTGAGGCAAGGCTGAGGTAGGGCTGTTGAGCCTGAGTTGTAGGAACCTATCCAGGTTCTGAGCTGTAGGATCTGAGGATCTGAGAATAGTGGAAGTTTGGCCGAATCTAGCATATTGCTAGATAGGTGAAGGGGGAAAGTGGATGTACCCAGACCTTGGGAACCACTATAAAACATTGTGCAATCTGTGATGCTTAGTTGTCTGTGAATGCTGTGCTAGATGTTTAAATTTGTAATTGAATTCTGCCTAGAATTATAAACAAGAAATTAGAACCTATTCACCCCCCCCTCTAGGTGTTTAGGTTGTCTTGAAAGTAAAACTGTCATAGAGCTTTGCCAACATTTCCACAGAATCGTCCCGCTTGTTCGGTAGAAAGTGAGCCTCCTTTGTCAACCGGTCTACAATCACCCAGATTGAGTCATTCCCACGTTGAGATCTCGACAATCCGTGCACGAAATCCATAGAAATATCCTCAAACTTCCACTGCGGAACCGACAACGATTTCAGGAAACCACTCGGCCGTTGACATTCTTCCTTTACCAAAGCACAAGTACGATACTTAGCCACATACGCGGCTATGTTCTTCTTTAAACCGGGCCACCAGAATAATTTTTTCATGTCCCTGTACATTTTTGTGCTCCCATGGTGAATTGAGTACTTTGTAAAGTATGCTTCATATAACAATTCTTCTCGCAATTTACCCGCACAAGGGACGCACAATCGACCATCCTTCCGTAATAAACCGTCATCCCAGGAGAATTGGTCACCAAGCCCCTCCTTTGCATAGCGCTGGAGACTTTCATCAAACTCCGTTGCCCGCCGAACCCTGTCCGCAAGGTCATATTGAACCTCCATCCAGTTCAAGCATGCATCGGGAGAAGAATCCCTTTCCATACTAGATATCTCCAACACTTCCAACTCCTGGATTAGACACTCATCATGTATCCGCAACCAACTTGCCCGCACCGGAGTCCGACGACTCAAGGCATCAGCGACCACATTTCCCTTTCCGGGAACATAGTGAATGTCGAAGGTATAATCCCCTAGGAATTCCATCCACCTCCTTTGTCGCATATTCAAATCCTTTTGATCGAGCAGATACTTTAGGCTTTTATAATCTGTATAAATATCTACCTTCACGCCATAAAGATAGTGCTGCCACAACTTTAGCGAAAAGATCACCGCCGCCAACTCCAAGTCGTGGACGGGGTAATTACGTTCATGCACTTTCAATTGACGTGAGCCATAAGCGATCACCTTGCCAAACTGCAGGAGAACGCAACCTAAGCCGCTTCCTAATGCATCGTTGTATATCTCAAAATCGTTTGTACCACATGGCGACGTCAAAACAGGCGTCGTGGTCAAATGACCTTTTAGCTCCTCAAAAGCTCGCGCGCACTCCGGCGTCCAAACGAACTTCTGATCTTTTCTCATCAACGTAGTCAAAGGCAAAGCAATCCGAGAAAAGTTCTCCACAAATCGTCTATAGTAGCCTGCCAGTCCAAGAAAACTCCTGACTTCGGCCACCGAAGACATCACTGGCCAATCACGAATGACACTTATCTTTGCCGAATCCACCGCTATGCCCTCTCCACTTACCACATGGCCCAGAAAAGCCACCGACGAGAGCCAGAACTCACACTTAGGCTCTGTTTGGCACGACGTTTTTAGAGCGGCACGCCGCAGATTCTGCCAACACTACGCCAAACTAAAATATTGGTGGCAGCGGTGGCTGGCGCCACCGCTAAAATCAGCGGGCCACCGCTATTTTCGAGTCGCAGAAAGTTTCCGCGACTCGGAAATAGCAGCAGCGCTGCAGCCAATGGCTGCAGCGCTGTTGTTGTTTTTTTTATTAAAAAAAATATTTTTTTAATATTAAAAAAAGTTATATATTATAAAGTTAGTATATTATAAGTTATTATATTAATATATTATAAATTATTATATTATATTAATATATTATAACTTATTATATTAAATTAAATTAATATTAAATTATATTATAAGTTATATTATAACTTAATTATAAATTATTAAATTAATATAATTATATAAGTTATATATTATTAATAAATATAATATTATTTATAAAATAAAATTATTAACAGCACTGCAAACGCTATTCTTCCAAACAGATTTACAGATTCTGCCACCACTCTGCAAAACAGCTGATTATTCCACCACTGCTTCTCCAGTCGCTGCAGCCTCGCCAAACAGAGCCTTAGAGAACTTGGCATACAGTTTATTTCTCCGCAAGGTATGCAATACCAACCGCAAATGGTTTGCATGATCTTCCTCCGACTGTGAGTACACGAGGATATCATCAATGAACACAATCACAAACAGATCCAAGTATTCGCGGAACGTTCAATGCATGAGATCCATGAATCCTGAAGGCGCATTACATAAGCCGAACAACATCACTGTGAACTCATAGTGACCGTAGCGTGTGCCAAACGCTGTCTTGGGAATGTCACCTTCCCTAATCCGCAATTGGTAATACCCGGATTTCAAATCCAACTTGGAATAGAAGGTTGAGCCCGCTAGCTGATCGAACAAGTCATCGATCTGTGGAATCGGATACTTGTTTTTCTCCGTCAGCTTATTCAGTTCGCGATAATCAATACATAGCCGCAAACTACCGTCTTTCTTTTTCACAAAAAGAACAGGCGTGCTCCAAGGTGACATACTTGGGTGTATGTATCCCTGCTCCAACAGCTCTTGCAACTGAACTTTCAGTTCGACCATCTCTTTTGGCGCTACCCGATACGGCGAATGGGCCACAAGTTTCGCACCTGGCACCAGCTCGATAGCGAAGTCGATTTCCCTTTGGGGAGGTAACCCCGGAAGGTCCTTTAGAAACACATCAGTATACTCCGACACAATCGGCACTTCACTCACACTGGCCTTCGGCGCCACCGCCTCTACGAGTGTGAAGAACAACTCCGCACCCTTCCGAACTTCCTTAACGACTTGGAGAGCAGATAACAACATCCCACTCATCCATTGTATACCAATGATCTTGGTCTCTTGTTCGGTATTCTGCCCGATTGTGACCTCTTTTGAAGTGCAATCTATACAGGCATGCTGCTCTGACAGCCAGTCCATACCAAAGATTATATCAAATTCCTTGATCGGCAATACTAATGTTTCCACCTTGAACTCCCGACTCCCTATCTTAACCTCAAGACCGCAAGATTTATCCGCGCACATCAAACATCTGTTAGGTAACAACACCTTTACACTGTCTGTCGTGGTCCGGATAGGTACCCCGACACGAAAGACGAAATCTTCAGACAGAAACGAATGTGAAGCACCTGTGTCAAACAGTGCTCGCGCCGGATACTCTCGTATAAGGACAAACCCTAAAACATCACAATCAAAACAAGCACAGCACAGTATAAAATAACATTAAAAACTGCGCGCACCTGTGACGACATCCGCCTGCTTAATGGCCTCCTGTTGTCCAAGGTTGAAGACCCTGGGCTGCGCGTGCGAGGTAGAAGACTCCACCACAGTCTTCTCTTTCTCCGCATAAGACGCTCCTGTCTTCTTGTCACCCTTTGGAGGACCAACTCGGCAATCACGTGTGAAGTGTCCCAACTTCCCGCACGTAAAACAAGCGCGAGATCCATTCCCAGATGTCTCTGTCACAGTCGCAGAAGGAACTTGTCCAGTAGACTTGGACTTCTTTCCCCATCTCTTACGTTACCCAAACTTCTCCGGACGCGGCGGCTTGAACTCTGGCTTTGTCACAGCCAAGGTCCATTTTGCCTGCCCTCTTCTCATGTCCGTCTCCAAAGACCGAGCCGTACAGACTAAGGCCTTAAATCCCTGACTCACAGAACTCGAGAGCAAATACCGCAGCTCATCTCGCAGTCCCGCATAAAACCTACTAGTCTTACGCTCTTCTTCGGCGAAGACTGTACCCGCATATCTTCCCAAACGTGTGAACTCATGCAGATAATCATCCACACTACGATCTCCTTGGGTTAACCATTGAAATTCCATTTCCATCGATATCCTTTGCTGCATTGGTAGATGTTGTGCCAAGAATAACCGAGAAAATTCGTCCATCAAGACCTCTGCAAGTTGTCTACCGGCTAAGTGATGCAGTTCAATCTCATCCCACCATAAACGAGCCTCTCCTTCCAGTAGGAAAGTTGCCAACATAACCTTCTGTCACTCCTCAACCTTGATCGCTCTGATGATCCTCTTGATCCTTGCACGCCAATCCTCTGCTTGGGCCGGTGACCCTGCCCCAGTAAATTGTGGAGGATTGAAGCTCAAGAATTGCTTCAATTGTTTATCTGCTGCCCGCGAATCAACTACAGCTTCTACCGGTTCTTATCGTACCCCAGCATGCGTTGGCACCACTGCAGGACGTGCCTGCCCAGCCTGCTGAGTATTCATCACACCAAGTACCGTTTCCGTGATGAAACGTACCTTTTCAGCTGATGGAGGAGGTGTGGGCACCTCAGCTGGTGCCGCACTTTCTACAGAATGTTGAGGTTCGGATTGACCCGCAACACTTCTAGTCATCTATATGTGTAAAACACACAATTTAGCGACCAAGTAAAATGGCAAACATACAAAAAGAATACACAGGTTCAATAAACAAGTGTATTTGCATTCCTAAGTGGACATTCTTGAGTTCAAGTTAAGTGTTATAACGACAGCACTGACACGTGCTCGCCACCCCGCAAAAGAATTCGTCCGTAAATTCGGAAGAGATCGACCAACAAGCTGATACCAAATTGTAATACCTCTACTCGTCAAGAAGAATATAATAGAGGGTCCGGCCGGGGCCCCACACCATATTCCACAAACAGGCGGAGACGCTATGAAATAATATAAAAAACAACGCATCCTAACACAGAGCATTCTAGCGGAAGCTTCACGGTTGAAAACTTGAACTCAAGAGTAACAAGAACTGTCCACTATAACATAGGAATGCATACAACCAAAGTATCTGGCCTTAAGGCCTTAAGAATTTCTCTTAACAAGGTATGGTTTACAGACATCGACACGCAGGCCGGCCACACATGAACAATCAGAAACAAAATAACGCCTTCTAGGGTAGCAACGCAGCTTGGGCTTCAGCCTGCTAACTCCTGCTCGGACCAGCACCTCCTGCACCTGCAAGAACCAATCCACCAAGCAGTGGTAAACAGGGCAACGGTCAGCATTCAGCTGACCAATTATAACGACCCTGCCCCTGGCACGGGGCAGGGGAATTCCATCCCTGCAAAGCATGTTTCAACAGTATGTATAGCAACCCACGCAAGACGTGCACAACCGCACAGTCAATACATATCACAAACGCAAGCACGACGACCCGACGCTCCGTGCACTCAGGGCACATTCGGGTGTACCGGAAACACCGGATCCCACCAATGAGAATTTAGTCTGGCACGTAGGCCCAAGACTCTCATTATGCCACTGACGAAAGCCCAATGCCTTGGCGCTCTCATGTACAGCCTACATAACGCAGGTACGGATCAACCACCCCCCGTTGCTCAAATTGCCTTGCCACTACCAAGTACATCGTACCTGAGGCCACAATTAAAGGCGCGGGCCAGTTTCACCTTGCCTGTTCGGCACGAAGCCTCATTTGATATAGTTATAGCCCAATGGCTCAACACCACGTAAAGTGACACTCACGGTCACAAGAGTTGAACCAACTCTCACAATTTCCTGGACTTCCTCCAGTACTTCCTGCTGCACCAAGCGACAGGTATGCACCACAGATTGCACACAAACAATCAAATACTCGGATATTCCTCCGAATGCAAACAAGCATCACCAATCTAGACCAGCATGTCCAGATGAGCTTCACATAGCATGCCTAGATCCGTACTCCAATTCCGGACTCTAACAAGGGGGACTTCACATATCTACCCCAAGGGACACCATAACCCAACGCACACTCGCGGGGACGGGTTTTCCCTATGCAAATACAGGAAAGTAGGACTTCACATGTCAAAGACGGAAATCGTTACCCCTGGAAGTCGCCTCGGAGCCATGGAGAGAATTGAGACGGATGAAAGCCTTCACAGCAGCCTTGCCTTCGTAAATCCGAACTCGGCTCGCGATTTGGACCACCGCAGCACCACCGGCGGCCGGATTCCTCTTCTTCTTCCTTGCCTTACTCTCCTCTCTCTCTTAACATTAGAAAGCGAATGATGAAACTCAAATGAGCTTTCTCTTCTTCAATCCCGGCCTTATCAACCCAGCGAAGAGCCCAGACCATTGGATCTTGGTCAAAGAAAATGAACGGCTCTGATCAGCCCTAAATTTGATATCCTGGGCCGAACACGGGTTTTGACACGCCCGTGTCATAGGCCGTGTTCCTGAAGCGGTGCACAACCGATTGTAAATAAACCAGAACACGGGCATTGGCACGCCCGTGTCAAGCCTGACACGGCCGTGTCACCCAGTACACGGTCGTGAACCTGGCCGTGTCACCCCTATAACATGATCTCAAAAATCACCCGAGCAGGACACGGCTAAGGCACATGCCCGTGTCCCTAGCCGTGTGCCAAACACGCTCCTGTGACACGCCTGTGTCACAGGCCGTGTTCCACACTCGACGATCAGTTCTCGAGTACTTGTCGAGAATAGGGACACGCCCTGGGACACGCCCGTGTCCTAGGCCGTGTACACCTGACACGCCCTGAGACACTCCCGTGTCTCAGGCCGTGTCAGCCAACCTGAATCCCAATTTGGCTTTTGAGATTTCTGGGGTGTTACAAATCTAAGGCTTATAAGTACTAGCTGGTTCTTTTCTTTAAATCCAAGTGAGTTGATTTAAGCGAGTTTAAAGACAGTTAAAAATCTAAAGTGAAATTGCTAAGACTTTTTAAAATTACTGTTTATTAAGTTTAAAAAAAGATGGCCTTGTATTTTGATTTCCTAAGTCTATAATGATGGATCAAAGGAGGTATTTACGAGGGCTCTAGGTGCGCTTTCCTACAACGATTTTAAGGTAGAGATCTGTATCTCTCGATATCGGAAATCACTATACCTCTCGTTCCCTTATCATCTCTAACTCGAGCGAAATCAAGAATATGAATAAAGAATAAAAATCAAAGTTGCTAACGGAAAGGTGAAATCTCTTTCTCCCTTTTCTGCTATATCGAGTTGATGATACACTTACGCCCCTCCTCTCTCAAATATCGAAGCGCATTAAAACGGACCGGCAATTTTGGTTAAAGATCTACGTAACTCATCTCTCGAATCTCGTCACGTAGTAAGATAAGTTTCATTCAAATATTCACACGTCTCCTCTCTCGAATTTCGAAGCGATGCATAGAATGAAACTATAATCCAAAAGTTTTACCAACAAGATCATCAACTGAATAAATAAATCACACCAAATTTCTCATAAATCACAAGAAAAATAAAGATCTCATCAACATAGAACAAGGTACTTTCAAAATATAAAACCTATGAATTTAGTTCATGATTGTCAAAATACCATACCAAATTAGAGAGATCTTACTAGACATGATGTTAGAGATCTAAACACGGTAGGAATTTCGCTCCAAATCCCTCTTGAATGACGATCCGATGAGGCTTCC
This sequence comes from Platanthera zijinensis, assembly GCA_039513925.1. Taxonomy (NCBI): domain Eukaryota; kingdom Viridiplantae; phylum Streptophyta; class Magnoliopsida; order Asparagales; family Orchidaceae; genus Platanthera; species Platanthera zijinensis. The sequence goes on from CM077083.1 coordinate 16,152,350, forward strand.
TCCTCTTTTTCTCCCAAAACCTAGATCTACCTTGTAGGAAAATTTTAAATCATGAAGTGTCTTTTCTCTCTCTCTATCCCCTTTTATACTCCCCCTTTAAAATGAATCTTTTTTATTGCTGAAAGGATGTCTTCCATTGCTCTTGTAACTGCCCAAATTTGAATAAATTCGGAATTCAAAAAATCAGTTTCCGCCAAACTATTGCAACAAATTTTTTGAATTGCGAAAATTTGTTACAACAAATTTTCTGCACTTGCAAAAACTGCTCCAAACAGCAACTAAACTGTTGCAACACTGCTGTAACTTTTTCTTGAACTTCCAATGCACTTAACCCTTGACACATCAAGGTGAATACCTCGGGTTTCCTGCGGCAAAAATATATAGAAATAATGTTAATACCCTCATCTTTCGCCAAGCACTAACTTACTCACATTCAATACTTTTTATTTCAAATTTATTAAATGTTTTTATTAAAAGAGTAACATTTTAGGCACAAGATAACTTCTATTTGAGAAGTTATCACACCCCTACACCTAAATTTTTGCTAGTCCCTAGCAAAGATGCATATTAATATTTGCACTTACATACACACGAGTAGATGTCTCTCCAAAATAACGCGTCTTACACAGAGTACATTCTAGCAGAAGTATGTTAAAGGTTGAAGAGTAAAGAACCCAAACAATAACATGAATGTCCACTAAAACCCAAAGTATGAATGACAGTACAAATACACCAAATAGTTGGCCATATGGCCTTACAAGAGTTTACTTAAACAATAAATGTCTTCCATACATCGACACGCAGGCCGATCACACATGAGCATAAAGAGTAAACATTTGCTTTGGCCTTTAAGGGCCGGCTCAACAATAAGGGCTTCAGCCCACTACTTGCCACTAGGCTTCGCAGCACCTGCAAACAACATTCCACCGCAGCGGTGACAAACAAAAGCAACAGTCAGCTAAAGTTGACCAAAATATAACGACCCCACCCCTTACTTGGGGTGGCGGTGCTCCTTCCCTGCATTTAATGGCATATCCAAATATTATAGTGAAAGTACAACATCAGCACAATACACCACAGGTGTAGATTCACACGGTCACACACCCCGTGCTCTCAGGGCACTTACTCGGTGAAGCCGGTCCGAACCCGGTCCGTCCCGCAGCTCCACCACCGCACCCAGGATGACAAATATCGTGAGCAATAAAGTCCTTTCAGCCGAATCCTAGATTCGCTCTCCAAGCCATCGGTAAGTCAAATGTACCTTAGGTCGCTTTAACCGAACCACTTGGAATGGGTAAGGTTCCACCAGCCCGCTGCTTACCTCGCCACGACAATTTAGCCATCGGCGCGGGTCAAACTTCACAAAATCCCAACGTATCGATCATACAACAGTACATAGCCCGACTATGTACAAGGCTGGTTCTCAGGCCACCAAAACGGCAGAACTTCGCCTCTGCCCAGATTTTTGGGTGCACCTTGGAGTTAATCCCCAAGACTCCCTACTGCAATCTACCACGTAGAAACCCGAAAACATACGACACAGAGTCTTCTCCGACAATCCATGCATAATGAAAACATCACCGATCCAGACCAACTTATCCGGGTAGGCTTCACACACCATGCATATGTCTGTACTTCGATTTAAGACTCTATATGCAAACTACGGGGACTATTCATATCCACCCGAAGGAATACCTCACACTCATCGAACACTCGCGAGAGCGGGTTTCCTATGCAAAAAGGAAGAGGACTTCACATGTACAAGAAGAGAATCATTACCCTAGCGGTTCGCTTTGGCCCCATGGAGAAGAGAAGAAACTAGACGGATGAAAAGCACCGCAATGGCCTCGCCTCCACAGATCTGGACTCGGCTCGCGATTTGGGGCTCCGAAGCTCCACCGGAGGTCGGATTCCTCCTTCTCCTTCTTCCTTGCTCTCCCCACTCTCTAAATCTTTAGAGAGAGAATGACCTAAGAAAAATGAGGGTTTAACCCTCAACTCCCGACCTTATAACAGCAGGGAGATTTTTGGACCATTGGATTCTATTTGAAGGAAACGAACGGCCACGAATCGCCCTGAAAAATTACTTTTCTGGGCCGAACACGGCTTGTGACATGCCCGTATCACAGGCCGTGTCTCACGATCTGAACACGATCGTCGAACTCAGAGCAGGACACGGGCTCAGACACGCCCGTGTTACTGCTGACACGCCTGTGTCAGCTTTTGACACGCTTGTGTCATAGGGCGTGTTCCTCAAGAGACACAGGAAATCGTCGTGTCCTGGCCAGGACACAGCTTCGGACACGCCCGTGTCCCAGCCCGTGTTCAACAGTAGACATAGGCCAGCCAAATGCAGAGAAGGATACGGCTCTGGACACGCCCGTGTCACAGGTCGTATGCCTCACTCGACACCGCCCTGCTAACACAGAGCAGGACACAGGCCTAGACACGCCCGTGTTACAGGCTATGTGAACCTATCCAGGCACTAATTTGGCCTTAAAATGCTATCCGTTACTTTTTGAGTTTTGGGGCGTTGCAATTCTCCCCCATTAAATGAATTTTGTCCTGAAATTATAGAATGGAAAGGTACACAAAATTAAATGGTACCTGAGTGGAATGGCTCAGGATACTCTTCAAGCATGGTCTGCTCTCGCTCCCACGAAAGCTCCTCCCAACCGCAGTTGTCCCAACGGACTTTGACCATCATGATGTCTTTGTTATGAAGTCGCTTGACTTCAATGTCCTCAATGCGAACAGGCTTGACCTTTGTCGTCAACCCATTATCGACAAGTACTTGATCGACCACAATCACTTGCGAAGGCTCTTGCACCGCCTTCCACGACACCGATGTATGGAATACGTCGTGTAGACCACTCAATTCCACTAATAACTTCAGTCCATAAGCCGCTTCACCAATTCACTCTAGTATCTCAAATGGTCCAAGGTACCTCGGACTCAACTTCTTCAAGCGTCGTACCCGTGGGACACCCTTGAACGGCTTAATTTTCAAATATACCCAGTTGCCAACAGTGAATTCATCATTTCTATGCTTGGCATTATAGTATTTAGACTGCCTGTCCTGAGCGATCAACAATCGTTCTCGTATTGTTTGTACCAACGAAGTGGCATCTTCCACTTCTTGTCGTTTGTACAGCTTCAACTCACCCATCTCCAACCATGACAATGACGTTCGATATTTTCTACCATATAGGGTCTCGAAGGGTGCCATTTGAATACTCGCTTGGTAGCTGTTGTTATAAGCAAACTCCACCATGTACAGGTAATCTTCCCACCACTTTCCGAAATCCAAGACGCACATGCGAAGCATGTCCTCCATCGTCCTATTGACCCTCTCGGTCTGACCATTCGTCTGTGGATGAAAGGCCGTGCTGAAACTCAGCTTGGTTCCCAACAATTGATGCACTAACCTCCAGTCGTTGGATGTGAAGCGCCCATCTCGGTCACTTACGATGCTGCGGGGCACACCGTGCAGTCGAACAATGTTATCTACATAAAGTTTTGCCAGTTTATCCACCGAATCATCCTTCCTATTCGGAATGAAGTGCGACAACTTCGTCAATCTATCTATGATCACCCAGATGGCGTCATTTCCTTTCTACGACCTTGGCAACCCATGCATGAAATCCATTGAAATATCATTGAACTTCCACTACGGGATTGGTAAAGACTTAAAGAAACCTCCAGGTTTCTGGCACTCCGCATTCACCAAGGTGCACGTTTAACACTTCCCCACATACAGTGCTACATCCTTTTTAAGTCCTGGCCACCAGAACAACTTTTTTATATCTCTAAACATCTTTGTGCTCCCCGGGTTAATCGAGTACTTAGTATGATGAGCCTCGTACATCAATTTCTCCCGTAGTTTACCCACACTTGGGATGTACTGACGACTGTCCCTCCATAACAATCCATCCTTAACAATAAATTGGGAATTTGACCCATCCAAATCCTTATCCATGATCTACTTCATGTTGTTATCCCCATCTAGAGCTTGCCGAATCCTATCAGCAAGGTCATACTGCACCTCTGTCCAGTTCAATTGTGCTTCAGCACTAGTCTACTTGTCAACACAAGAGATCTCTAATGCCTTCAAATCACGAACTAAACCCTCATCATGTATCGATAACCAGTTGGCATGCGCGGGAGCCCTGGGACTCAACGCATCCGCAACCGTATTGCCGTTCCCAGGCACATAATGTATCTTGAAGGTGTAGTCACCCAGTAACTCCATCCACCTCCGCTGCCGCATGTTTAGGTCCTTTTGATCCAACAATTACTTCAGGCTCTTGTGATCGGTATAGATATCGACCTTCATACCGTACAGGTAATGCCTCCACAGCTTCAGGGCAAATATTACGGTCGCTAACATCAAGTCATGGACCAGATAATTCCTCTTGTGTACCTTCAGCTGACGTGAGCCATAAGCTATTACTCTCCCATGCTATAGTTGAACACAACCTAAGCCACTGCCCGAAGCATCACTGTAAATCTCAAATCCTTCGATCCACTCGACGAACATAGAATAGGCGCCGTGGTCAACTGACTTTTCAGTTCTTCGAAAGCTTGCGCGCACTCCAGCGACCACACAAACTTTTGATCTTTTCTTGTCAAAGTCGTGAGGGGTAATGCTATCCGCGAGAAGTTCTCTACGAAGCGCCTGTAGTAGCCGACAAGTCCCAGGAAACTCCGGACTTCTGCCACTGTAGATAACACAGGCCACTCCCGTATCGTAATTATCTTCGCCGGATTTACTGCAATCTCTTCTCCACTAACTATATGACCAAGAAATGCTACCGAGGATAACCGGAATTCGCATTTTGAGAATTTGGCATATAGTTGATTCCTCCTCAATGTCTCCAACACCATATGCAGATGCTTAAAATGATCATCATCGCACTGCGTGTACACCAATATATCATCGATAAAGACAATCACGAAGTGGTACATGTACTCTATGAACGTTCTGTTTATCAAATCCATAAACATGGATGGAGCATTAGTCAGCCCAAACGACATGACGGTGAACTCATAATGCCCATACTGCGTGCTGAAAGCTGTCTTGGGGATGTCACTTTCTCTTATCTTCAACTGATAGTATCCGGATTTAAGATCAAATTTCGAGTACACCGTTGACCCAACTAACTGATCGAATATACCATCAATCCTTGGGATCAGATACTTATTCTTTTATGTTAGTTTATTCAGCTCTCAGTTATCAATGCAGAGTCGTAAGCTTTCGCCCTTCTTCTTAACAAAGAGGACCGGTGCACTCCAAGACGACGAACTTAGACGCACATAACCCTGTTCCAACATCTCTTGAAGTTAAACTTTCAGTTCCGCCATCTCCTTAGGCGATAACCGATACAGAGAGCGTGACACCTGTTTGGCACCTAGCACCAGCTCAATAGTGAAGTTGATCTCTCGCTGAGGTGGGGCTCTAGGGAGATCGTTAGGTAACACGTCAGGATACTCAGATACAACTGGGATACTGCCCATACTAGGCTTAGGCTTCGAAGCCTCCACTAGTGTGAAAAACAACTCTGCACCAGCACGAACTGCCTTAACCACCTGAAGAGCAGACATTAAAGTCTTGCTCGACCCTTTCATACCCGCAAATGTAGTCTCACGATCAGTTCCCAATTTGACCTCCTTGCGGTTACTATCAATGTATGCCCGCTGCTCCGAGAGCTAGTCCATTCCAAAGATCATGTCGAACTCCACTATCGGTAGTAGCGATGCTTGCAAGTCAAACTCTTGACTCCCAATCCGTATCTTTACACAACAAACTCTATCTACGCGCATTGAACACCCATTAGGCAACAACACATCCAATTTGTCCATTGCTATCGAAGAAGGTACTCCGATGCGCGATACAAATCCTTCAGAAAAAAAGGAATGCGAAGCTCCCGTATCGAAAAGTGCTCTCGCCGGATAATCGAAAAATCAAAACAAAGCCTAACACAACCAGTAATAAGCTAACATGCGCAAGGCAACAAGTATTTAAAGCTAAACTGCTATAAATAAAACCATACATGTCACAACGTCAGCCTGCTTCATGGCTTCCTACTGGCCCAGGTTGTACACTCTAGGTTGGGCTGGGGCATAATGTGATGCGGTTGACTCCACCGCCTTGCCCTTCTCCTCATAAGTTGCTCCCGACTTCTTCTCGGACTTTGGATGTCCGCTCAAACAATCTCGGGCAAAGTGTCCCGGCTTCCCACAGTTATAGCATGCGCCCGGGGTTCGACCTGTAGTGTCCCAAGAAGCACCAGAAGAAGGGGCTGGACCCGAAGTCCTAGCCTTCTTATGCCCCTTACGAAAACCAGACCTTGAGGAAGTCGGCACCTTGAACTCCGTCTTCTTTACACTAGATTCCTTCTTCGCTTGAACTCTCTTCAGATCTTTCTCCGACGATCGGGCCGTATTGACCAGGGTTAGCAAGCACTGCATCATAAGCCCCAAGAGTAGTAGTCTTAGGTCATCTCGCAGACCCTCGTAGAGCCGGTTGGTCTTACGCTCCTCATCAACCAAAGTAGAGCTAGCATAGCGACCCAACCTTGTGAACTCGTGGAGGTACTCATCCACGCTACTATCTCCCTATTCCAGTCTCTGGAACTCATTCTCCATAGCGATCCTCTGAGCTGAGGGGAGGTATCTTATCAAGAAAAATCTCGAGAACTCCTCCATCGAGACATCCGTGAGTTGCCTTCCACCAAAGTGATGTAGCTCCAACCCTTCCCACCACAACCTCGCCTCACCATCCAACAGGAAGGTGTCTATGGTGGTCTTCTACCATTCCTCCATCTCAGTGGCCGTCAAGACTCTCTTCACTCGAGAGAGCCAATCTTCGGCCTGGGATGGGGTTCCAGTACCCGAAAACACTGGAGGGTTAAAGCCCATTACATGTTTGAGTTGCTTCTATGTCGCACTTCTAGGTATCAATGGCTTTACCACCACTTGTTCAACCCTTTTAGGTTCTGCCACTTGAAGCGATACCGGCTCCATCGAAGGGGCTAGATGCTGCACCTGCCTTGCTGGCTAGGCGTTTATCATTGCAAACACCGCTTCTGCTACAAGTCTTATAGTTTCTGCCAAAGGAGGGGTTGCAGACACATCATTAGATGCACTACTTGCCTCAGAATGCGGGTGTTCTGATGGCCCTGCGCCACTCCTGGTCACCTATAGTCGTACAAAACACCATTAAGTGTCCAAACAAAATTTCAAAAAGCAATTATAGGAACACGCAGGTTCCTCAAACATGTATATTTTAATTCCTAAGTGGACATTCATGGGTTCTTTTTATGTTATAATGATGACGCACATACATATGATCACCACCCCTTAAAAGAATTCGCCCACGAATTCAAATAAGCAAGACCGAAACTAGTAGTCTGATACCAAATTGCAACACCTCTATCCGTCACATGACATATAACAGTAGGTCCGGCCGGGGCCCGATGCCATATACTACAGACAGACCGAAGGGTTACTAAATGAAACCATCTATCCAAAATAACGCGTCCTACACAGAGTACATTTTAGCGGAAGTATGTTAAAGGTTGAAGAGTAAAGAACCCAAACCATAGCATGAATGTCCACTAAAACTCAAAATAGGAATGACAGTACAAATACACCAAATAGTTGGCCTTATGACCTTACAAGAGTTTACTTAAATAATAAATATCTTCCATACATCGGCACGCAGGCCGGTCACAAATGAGCATAAAGAGTAAACGTTCGCTTTGGCCTTTAAGGGTCGGCTCGACAACAAGGGCTTCAACCCGCTACTTGCCACTAGGCTCCGCAGCACCTTCAAACAACATTCCACCGCAGCGGTGGAAAACAAAAGCAACGGTTAGCTAAAGCTGACCAAAATATAATGACCCCACCCCTTACTTGGGGTGGCGGTGCTCCTTCCCTGCATTTAATGTCATATCCAAACATTATAGTGAAAGTACAACATCAGCTCAATACATCACAGGTGTAGACCCGCATGGCCACACACCCCGTACTCTCAGGGCACTTACTCGGTGAAGCCGGTCCGAACCCGGTCCGTCCCGCAGCTCTACCACCGCCACCAGGACGGCAAACATCTTGAGCAATAAAGTCCTTTCAGCCGAAGTCTAGACTCTCTCTCCAATCCATCGGTAAGTCCTATGTATCTTAGGTCGCTTTAACCGAACCACTTGGAGTGGGTAAGGTTCCACCAGCCCGCTGCTCACATCGCAACGACAATTTTGCAATCGGTGCGGGTCAAGCTTCACCGAATCCCAACGTATCGATCATACAACAGTACATATCCCGGTTATATACAGGGCTGGCTCCCAGGCCACCAAAACAGCAGAACTTTGCTTCTGCCCACATTTCTGGGTGCACCTTGGAGTTATTCCCCAAGAATCCATGCTGCAATCTACCACGTAGAAACCCAAAAACATACAGCACAGACTCTTCTCAGGCAATCCATGCATAATGAAAACATCACCGATCCAGATCAACTTGTCCGGGTAGGCTTCACACACTATGCCTATGTCCGTATTTCGATTCCGGACTCTATATGCAAACTACGAGGACTATTCATGTCCACCCGAAGGAATACCTCACACTCACCGCACACTCGCGAGAGCGGGTTTCTTATGCAAAAAGGAAGAGGACTTCACATGTCCAAGAAGAGAATCGTTAACCCAGCGGTTCGCTTTGTCCCCATGGAGAAGAGAAGAAACTAGACGGATGAAAAGCACCGCAACGGCCTCGCCTCCACGGATCTGGACTTGGCTCGCGATTTGGGGCTCCGAAGCTCCACCGGCGGCCGGATTCCTCCTTCACCCTCTTCCTTGCTCTCCCCTCTCTCTAACTCTTTAGAAAGAGAATGACCTAAGAGAAATGAGGGTTTAACCCTCAACTCCCGGCCTTATAATAGCAGGGAGATTTCTGGACCATTGGATCCTATTTGAAGGAAACAAACGACCACGAATCGCCCTGAAAATCACTTTTATGGGCCGAACACGGCTTGTGACACGCCCGTGTCATAGGCTGTGTCCCACAATCTGAACACGATCGTCGAAATCAGAGCAGGGCACGGGCTCAAACATGCCCGTGTTACTGCTGACACGCCCGTGTCAGCTTCTGACATGCCCGTGTCATAAGGCGTATTCCTCAAGCGACACAGGAAACCATCGCGTCCCGACCAGGACACGGCTTCGGACATGCCCGTGTCCCAGCCCGTATTCAACAGTCGACACAGGCCGACCAAACGCAGAGAAGGACATGGCTCTGGACACGCCCGTGTAACAGGCCGTATGCCTCACTCGACACCACCCTGCCAACATAGAGAAGGACACGGCCCTGGACACGCCCGTGTCACAGGCCGTGTGTGTTAAAATTTGTGAAGTGAAAGTGGGTGATCGGGCAGACCGCGCGGCCTAGGCGGACTGACCGCGCAGACTGATGTTGCAGTCTGGAGGTTTGGTGATTGACGACATGTGGATTTCTGGTGGCTGTTGTGCGGGTTGAAATCCACGGACTCTGCGGACTGAGTGTCAGTTCAACAATTGGCTTCTATTGGCAGTTTGCAGGTTGGAGTTTGCGGTCTTCGCGGACTGCACAGACTGTTGTTTTGGAGTCCGCAAGATAGATGATGGTTGTCTCGAGTTGCGGTGGTGAGCCACATTCTTTGTGGCAGACTGGACTTGGAGCTGGCGACCTGACTTGGTGTCCGCTGTGCTTGCGCCATTTGTTGGCAGGTTGCTGGACTTGGTCACATACGATAACAAGCCTAGGGTGTCCGCATTGTCCGCTGTTGACCGGGCGATTTGCCTATTGGTCGTGGACTTGTGCTTAGAGCTGATGTTGTATTCGGGGGTGTCCGCATTATCCGCTGTGATCGGGCGGTCTGCCTGTTGGTCGTGGACAGGTTATGAGCTGCTTTGGTGTTTGTAGAGTCCGCTAAGTCCTCTCTGACCGGGCGGTTTGCCTATTGGTCGTGGACTTGTGCTTGCGGATTGATGCAGTATCCGCTACTTAGTACAGACTAGATCCTTGCCTTGGTTCGTAGTGGTCTTGGTTGTCTGGCCTTGTCCTTGCGGACTGGGCGGACTGCCTTGTGCGGACTGGCGATCTGGATATCTTACGCCAGGTGTTTTGGTGGTTTTGTTCACGAGTCTGACATTATTTATTCGATCAATGCGGACTCGACGGATTGGCTTTGTTAGCTGCGATCAAGGGACGGTTAGCCTATCTCATAGGACGGTGACCACACTCCTCAACCCGCCTATAAATAGGACTCCCTGACACTTCATTTGTAACAGAGTGAATAGTAAGTTGAACTTGGACTAAGTGCTGTGGACTCGGTTTTCCTATCCGCGCGGTTTGAGCAGACTTAACCGGTTGTTGTTTGCAGGTATCACGGCTAGTACTGTGGAGCCAAGAGTTTGGTTTTGACTTTGGTCAGGCTCAGTGAAGTTTGCGGCTGCGTTCAACATTTTACCAGTTTTCTCTCTGCTTCATTTTTCCAAGTTCAATAACCTATCCGCCGGACTCGGCGGTTAGGCGGTCTGTTCTTCAGTTCGGAAGTAGCAGTGATTCAACGAATAATGGCATGTCCGCACGACCTCGCGGTCTCAGCAAACTCCGTTGTTCAGTTCATCTTCAGCAGCAGTTCGGGCTGTCTCTGCGACTTCTGCGGACAGGCAGTCTTGGTGGTTTCCAGTGTTTTGTCCTCCGGAATTGATACTTGTATTTTTTCTGCTTTCCCTAGTGTACTGGTGAAATCATGTCTCGCCATGTATACCTCGCTCTGTAAAGAAGTTTGATATATTCATGATCTGCTTGTCTCTGTCTTTGCTTCTGGGTGATTGAGTTCTTTCTGTTTTCCGCTTGGTCAAGTTGTGATCTGGATAGTTCTGAAGATATTAATTTGGTGTTTAGACTATCTTGCTGAGCTTCTTGAGAAAATTCAACATGGTATCAGAGCAAGGTTCAGTTGCTTGAGTGGTGATCAACGTCTGATTGTGTGGTGATCAATATTTGATTGTGCTTTGTGCTTTTGAGAACTTAACCAGAGTTTCTGCTATAGACGAAGGTTATGCAAGGGGCTTGGGAATTGAGCTTTTGACGCCGACTAACTTCAAGAAGTGGAAGTCATGCATGAAAGCTATCTTCTGGGCGAGGAGCTGTGGGAGGTCGTCAGCGGTGACGACCATGTGGAAATTACAGTTGAGTTTGGAACTGTTGAGCAGGTGAGAGTTTGGAGGAAGAATAATGCAAAGATAGAGTTTACTCTCAAATGGGCTGTCTCACCGGAGCTATTTGATCATATCATTGGATGTGAATCTGCTGCTAAAATTTGGACTTCCCTTGATGGGTTGTTCAACAGGAAGAATGTAGCTAGCTACAATTCCTAGAGAATGATTTGGCTAAAGAAACTCAAGGAGACCTCTCCATCTTAAAGTACTTCTTGAAAATGAAGAGCTTGTGTGCTGAGCTATCAACACTTGATCCTGATGAACCTATCTCTGAGTCTAAGCTGAAAAGGCACATAATCTGCGGCTTGCGGAAGGAGTATGTGGCCTTTGTAACTTCAGTTCAAGGTTGGGCAACTCAACCATCTTTGCTGGAACTTGAGAACATGCTTGCTTCAAAGGAAAGTTTGGCAAGACAGATGGCTGGAGTTACTATTTCTGATAGTGGCAGTGAAGCTCTGTTTACTGAGAAGAATAAGAAGAGACGATAAGGGAAGAAGAAGAAGACTGCGGCTGGAGATGAGACTTCAACCTCTAATCAGCAAGAGAGGAGCTCTGCTCCTAAGAAGGATTGTAAGAAGAACTTGAAGTTCTACAAGTGTCATCAGCCGGGTCACTTCAAGCATGACTGTAAGGTCAAGCTGTAACATGGGCATGCTGCAGGCAAGGAGGAAGCTTGCTCTAGTACTGAGGAAGCTGGCTGGGGTGGAGCCTTCATGACGGGCACTTGTGTCCGTGCCTTATCAGCCATCGACTTTGAAGACGACTGGATCGTGGACTCCGGGTGTGGTCATCACCTCACCGGAGACAGGTCGAAATTCTCCTCACTGCAAACTTACTCAGGTAACGAAGCCATCATTACTGTTGATACTACTGTTCATACTGCATAGAAGGAAGGTGTAGTGTTTGTGGGTAGTGATCAGGGTCCACTCACATTAAGGAGTATCTATCACGTATCGGGAATGAAGAAGAATCTCTTCTCGGTAACCAATGCAGTAGATGTAGGATATCAGGTTCTGTTTGATAAAATAGAAGTGAAGTTTATCCGCAACGTATCAGCGGTTAAAGCTGATGTTGCTCACGTTGGAAGGAGAGTAAATGACTTGTTTTTTCTTGCAACAAGCTCCTATATTGATCGGATGAGGGCTAACGATAAAGCTGCTATCTGGCATGAGAGGTTGAGGCATGTAGGGATGGATAAGCTGAAAGCTATGGCAAGCAGGAGCCTTGTGAAAGGCTTGCCTAAGCTGTCATCCTTTTGTGATGGTCACGTTTGTGCTGGTTGTAAGTTCGGCAAGGCTCATCGTCTTTCGTTTGATAAATCTCAAACAAGGAGTAAGAAACCATTGGAGTGTATCCATGGTGACTTGATGGGACCAACCTCCACTGCTAGCCTTGGTGGGAGCAGATATATGCTTGTTTTGATTGATAACTACTCAAAGTACACTTGGGTGTATTTTATGAAGGAGAAGTCAGCTGCTTTCCAGTTGTTTGTGGAGTTCAAGGAACTGGTGGAGGGCCGGCTTAACCTGCAGATCAAGAAGTTTAGAACTGACAATGACGAAGAATTTCTCTCCTCTGAGTTTTCTAATTTTTGCAGGAAGCACGGGATCCAGAGAGAGCTTACTTGTGCTCACACTTCACACCAAAATGGAGTAGCGGAGAGGAAGATCCGTCATCTGACGAAGACCTGCAAATGCTGGCTTCATGCCAAGAGTATCCCAAGGTCCTTTTAGGCGGAGGGAATGTCTTGTGCATCTTATGTCATCAATCGGATGCCTCTCAGCCCGATCAACATGAAATCTCCTGTCGAGATGATGTTCAAGGAGAAGCCAAGCATGGAACACCTTCGGGTGTTTGGATCAACTTGCTGTGTACATATCCCGGATGCCTTAAGGACAAAGCTTGATGCAAAGGCAAGGAAGCTTGTCTTTATAGAATATGATGAGCGGAACAAGGGATGGAAGTGTATGTATCATGCGACGAATAAGTTTGTTGTATTAAGAGACGTTGTCTTTGATGAACTGACGTCGAATGGAGGAAGCTCGGTTGAGCTACTAGAGAGCAAGGTTGATGAAGAGCAGGTGGTTGCTGAAGTTCTTCAAGAGGAGCTTGCTGTGTTGCCAGCAGCTCCTGTTGCTTCAAGCTCTGCGACAGATGCTTCTGGGCCGGGAAGCAGAGGGAGCGATGATCTAAGTGTGTTCGGGAATGGAGCTGAGGCTGAAGAAGCAACAGAGGTGATGAGCAAGGAGCAGACTCTTCGGAGATCAAAAAGGTTCATTAAGCCTCCGCTCGCTACTGCGAAGGGAATGCAGTGAGCTATGTCTCATATTTTTTTGCAGGTCCTCTTGATAAGCGAGAACCTTCAAGCTTCAATGAGGCCACTGGAGTCAAGGAGTAGGAAGATGTCATGGGAGAGGAGATGGCTGCTCTCAAGAAGAATGAAACCTGGGACCTTGTGCCCAGGGTTGATGGAATTACTCCAGTAACTTGCAAGTGGGTGTACAAGTTGATGAAGAAGGCTGATGGGAGCATTGAAAGGTACAAGGATCGCCTTGTTGCTCGAGGATTCTCGTAACAGTATGGAGAATACTATGAGGAGACTTTTAGTCCGGTTGCGAAGATGACTTCTGTTCGGGTGGTGATCGCTTTGGCTGCTTGCCAAGGGTGGAAGATATGGCAACTTGACGTGAGATCAAAGAGGGTCATCAAGCCTCCAGCTCGCTACTGCGAAGGGAATGCAGTGAGCTATGTCTCATGTTTCTTTGCAGGTCCTCTTGATGAGCGAGAACCTTCAAGCTTTAATGAGGCCACTGGAGTCAAGGAGTGGGAAGATGCCATGGGAGAGGAGATGACTGCTCTCAATAAGAATGAAACATAGGACCTCTTGCCCAGGGTTGATGACATTACTCTAGTAACTTGCATGTGGGTGTACAAGTTGAAGAAGAAGGCTGATTGGAGCATTGAAAGGTACAAAGCTCGCCTTGTTGCTCGAGGATTCTCGTAATAGTATGAAGAAGACTATGAGGAGACTTTTAGTCCGGTTGCGAATATGACTTCTGTTCGGGTGGTGACCGCTTTGGCTGCTTGCCTAGGGTGGAAGATGTGGCAACTTGACGTGAAGAACGCATTTCTCTATGGGGAGATTGACAAGGACATATTCATGGATCAGCCACTTGGTTTTATCTCTGAAGATCATCTGGACTATGTCTGCAAGCTCAGGAAGGCTCTCTACGGGTTGAAGCAGGCTCCAAGAGCTTGGTATGTGAAGATAGCAGAATACCTCCAATTCTACGGCTATCTTGCTTCCAACTCGGATTAAAGCTTGTTCATCTAGAAGAAGGGGGAGCTTCATGTCTTGGTCTTGCTGTATGTTGATGACATGATCATCACAAAGAATTCTGAGGAGGAAGTAGCTAGGCTCAGAGCTGAGCTAGCTATTCACTTCAAGATGAAAGATTTGGGGAAGCTTCATCACTTTCTCGGTCTCGAAGTGGAGAGGAAGGAGAGCGGGATTCTTGTTTCTAAGAAAGGTTATGTTGATCGTATTGTGAAACGATTCAACATGGAAGGGGGAAAGAGTTTCTCTACTCCTCTGTATTGTGGCCTGAAGCTTCGGCGAGATGAAGGAAGGATTCTTCCTGATCCTTTGGTGTTCAGAGCTCTTGTAGGGAGCTTGATCTACCTGACGATTACGAGACCAGACATTACTTACTCTGTTGGTCGAGTAAGTCAGTTTATGGAAGAGCCAAGGAAGTCTCACCTAGTGGCAACAAAGAATATCTTGAAGTATGTCAAGGCTGTTGAAGCCAAAAATGACCTCAACGAGAGTTCAAAAAACCGGGGTGCAGCCAACACCTACTCCTTTCAAGCCCCGACCCTCGACCGGTTTCAAAGGACCAAGAACTGACCCTAAAGCCTCAACAAGGAGGTCCCACCTCACACCCGAAAGATCTTTGAGAGCTTCCCCTCCAAAGCCAAAAGCTGGGTTAGGAGCTCCACAGAAAGCACTAGAGAGTTAGAGAATAATGAAAGATTGCCTTCTAAGGAGCCCTTATGGGTCTATTTATAGCATTTTGCTGACCTGAAATTACTGAAATACCCTTGGCTGGCCTGCCAATAGCCAAATCCGTTGTTTATAAAATACTAAATGCAGCCCCTGGAGGTATGTAGGTAATTCTACCAGAGGATAATTAAGTAATTTTACCTTAGACCCTGGGCCCCACTCGGCAAGAACCCTGAGCCACGGCGAGAACCCTGAGCCGCGACGAGAGCCCTGAGCCGAGAACCTTCCAGCCTCCACTCAACGCGGCGCTGAGTGCACTCGACGCCTTTGCTGCCGAACGCGGCATTGAGTGAGTGGAGCTTACTCAACGCGGCATCGGGTGGACTCGACGCCTTTGCTGCTTGGCGCGAATGATCCCGACTACTCGTAGGCAGGAGCTCTACCAAGGCGCAAGCGGTTCCGGTCTGAAGCCCGAAGCTAGCCCGAGGCTAGTCCAATCCTGATTATTGGTGCCTCTAGGTTCCCTCTAGAGAATATGGGGCCCTACAAAGGCGACTTATGATATGAGACTCCTTTATAGGAGGGACTCAGGCTTTTCTTTGCTAGGATACATAAATGCTGATTATGGTGGTGATTCAGATGATCGAAGGTCAACTTCTGGTTATGTGTTCACTTGTGGATCAGCGAGCACCTCGTGGTGTAGCAAGAAGCAGGACTCAGTGTCCGTATCTACTACGGAAGCGGAGTATAAGGCTTCGGCCTTGACTGCTTGAGAAGTCATCTGGCTGAGGAGGCTAGTAGAGGACGTCCATGAGAAAGTGCAAGGTCCTACTTTGCTCCGAGGAGATAATGAGAGTGCTCTCAAACTGGTGAACAATCCAGTTTGTCACGCAAGGACCAAACATATTGAGATCGAGCACCACTTCATAAGGGAGAAGGTGTTGGAGGGATCTCTTGTGGTCGGGCATGTTCGGAGTGAAGATAACCTTGCTGACATCTTCACAAAGCCGCCGTCGAAGGGGCCTTTCCAACGACTTCGAGGGCTATTGGGCTTGATCACCACTTCTCACTTCAAGGGGGAGTATTGAAATTTGTGAAGTGAAAGTGGGTGATCGGGCAGACCGTGTGGCCTGGGCGGACTGACCGCGCAGACTGATGTTGCAGTCTAGCGGTCTGGTGATTGGCGACCTGTGGAGTTTTGGTGGTTGCTGTGCGGGTTGAAATCCGCGGACTGCGCGGACTGAGTGTGAGTTCGGTAGTTGGCTGCTATTGGCGGTTTGCAGGTTGGAGTCCGCGGTCTTCGCGGACTGTTGTTTTGGAGTCTGTGAGATAGGCGATGGTTGTCTCGAGTTGCGGTGGTGAGCCACATTCTTTGTGGCGGACTGGCCTTGGAGCTGACAACCTGACTTGGTGTCCACTGAGCTCGCACCATTTGTTGGCAGGTTGCTGGACTTGGTCACACACTGTGACAAGTCCAGGGTGTCGACATAGTACGCTGTTAACCGGGCGATCTTCCTATTGGTTGTGGACTTGTGCTGCAAGCTGATGCTGTATTCGGGGGTGTCCGCATTGTCTGCTATGACCGGGCGGTCTGCCTGTTGGTCCTGGACAGGTTGCGAGCTACTTAAGTGTTTGCAGAGTCCGCTAAGTCTGCTCTGACCGGGCGATTTGCTTGTTGGTCGTGGACTTGTGCTTGCGGATTGATGTAGTATCTGCTACTTAGTGCGGCCTGGATTCTTGCCTTGGTTTATGGTGGTATTGGTTGTCCGGCCTTGTCCTTGCGGACTGGGCGGACTGCCTTGTGCGGACTGGCGATCTGGCTATCTTACGCCAGGTGTTTTGGCGGGTTTGTTCGCGAGTCCGACATTGTTGATTCGGTCAATGCGGACTCGCCGGACTAGCTTTGCTAGCTGCGATCAAGGGGCGGTTAGCCTATCTCATAGGGCGGTGACCACACTCCTCACCCCGCCTATAAATAGGCCCCCCCCCGACACTTCATTTGTAATAGAGTGAACAATAATTTGAACTTGTACTAAGTGCTGCGGACTCTGTTTTCCTATCCGCACGGTTTGAGCAGACTTAACCGGTTGCTGTTTGTAGGTGGCGCGGCTAGCACTGTGGAGCCAGGAGTTTGGTTTTGACTTCGGTCAGGCTCAGTGAAGTTTGCGGACTGCGTTCAGCGGTTTACCAGTTTTCTCTCTGCTTTATTTTTCAAAGTTCAATAACCTGTCCGTCGGACTCGGCGGTTAGACGGTCTGTTCTCTAGTCCGGAAGTAGAAGTGATTCAGCGAATAACGGCGTGTCTGCGCGACCTCGCGGTCTCGGCGGACTCCGTTGTTCAGTTCGGCTTCAGCAGCAGTTCAGGCGGTCTCTGCGACTTCTGCGGACAGACGGTCTCGGCGGTCTCCAGTGTTCTATCCGCCCGAATTGATACTTGTATTTTTTCTGCTTTTCCTAGTGTACTGGCGAAATCATGTCTCGCCATGTATACCTCGCTCTGTAAAGAAGTTTGATATATTCATGATCTGCTTGTCTCTGTCTTTGCTTCTGGGTGATTGAGTTCTTCCTGTTTTTCGCTTGGTCAAGTTGTGATCTGGATAGTTTTGAAGATATTAATTTGGTGTTTAGATTATCTTGCTGAGTTTCTTGAGAAAATTCAACAATGTGAACCTATCCAGACACCAATTTGGCCTTAAAACGCTATCCGTTCCTTTTTGAGTTTTGGGGGGTTACAGCCTTCCCTGGGAGAGTGCGCTCGCCTTGGGTGTGTGCGTGCAGGGACGCTCGAGCCGTCCGACCAACTCGATCAGACTGCCCGACAACGGCGGTGGCCGCCGGCGCACACGCGCAAGGGGCGTGCGCGACTTGTGCACCAACTCGAAAATACTTCGGGTAGCCCATCATAAATTTTTAAAATCATTCCTGAAATGTGGAAATAGCTAATGTTCATCAATTGCTAGCTGGACAGAACTAATAAAAGAATATTTTAATAAAAAAATAAGTCGTTAGACGCTATTACATTTCCCTACAAGGAATTACAGTCCTCCCCAAATCGGACGGCTGTTGTCGGCCCTATCAATCGTTCAGTCAAACAGTCAACCCTTGCGCCAACATCAACCTTTTGATTTTTTTGAAGTTTTGTGTCCTATCTTCAAGGACACAAAACTTCAAAAGTTGAGCATATTGGCATATAATGGCGACCACTGGTCAATCCATGGACTCCTGAGCTGGCTTAGGAATGAGTCCTGCTCCCAGTCAAAACTTGCCTGGCTGGGAACTTCAATCGCCGGCAGGTTCGGCAGTTTCCGGCATGTTGGACTTTGCGCCGGCCTTTGTTGCGCCGCCGCCGTCGGCATAGCATGCGGTATCGGTCGCCGCAGTATCGTCGCCGATGACTCAAGCAAAGGCATCTTTGGCAGTCGTAGCTCCACCGCGGCCGTCGTCGCATACTCCTCGTTCATCTCCATAACAATCTCACTGTGGCCGCATCTCTGCACATCCTCCTGATCGGAGGAGGTTGCCGAGACCGCGCCGTTGGATGATGCCCGGCTATCTTCCTCAATCGCCGCCCTTTGCTCCAGTTCCTTCATCGACGTCGCCTTTCGATAAATCTTGCATAATACTATTTCGTCCTGAAAAGAAAGAAAAATTTCACGTTAAGTTCTTATGTGTGAACTCATCCACCCTTTGCAATAAGGGTAAGCTTAGTGCATGCATGCGCCTGTGCGTCGTCCACAAAAGCAGGACGGTGTTCAGCGCATCCATTTTCCATTCTAAAACCCGGATCAAAGATAGAAGAGGCGAGACCTATTAAAAGTATGATTGAATCGTACGTCTTGGTAGCTAGGCGGTCGTCAATTACTAATCTTGACATGCATTTTTTGGTTCATGTAGGATAGTCTAACACGCACTCTTAGCGTTAACCTGATTCTGATACCATATAATTAAACCACCACACCTAATTTTCATTCCAAAACCCATGTCGAAGATAGGTGAGTCGGGGCCTATTAAAAGCAAGAGTGAACTGTCTGAATAGGCAGTGTGAGACTAATCTTGACATACCTTTTTTGGGTTCAGGCTGGATATTCCAACACAACCCCTCAATGTGAACAAGACTATGATACCATATTAAACCATCGCACCCATTTTCCATTCCAAAACCCGGGCCGTCAAACATAGGAGAGGCGGGGCGTATTATAAACGCGATTGGACCATCTGGATAGACGATGTGAGACTAATCTTGACATGCTTTTTTTGATTCATACTGGACCGTCAGTTACTGGATCCCATGACTCCAGTCGGTGAGAGCGAGCATAACAAACAAGCGCCAAACAAACAAGCCATGAATTTCGAATTCTTACACTGGGAGGTTGAATGGGTGAGGATGTGTTCCGAACGGCGGGGAGGCGATATTCGTTCATAACCCACTCAGTCTTCGTCCCACGAGGAGCCCGGCCGAGATAATAAACAAGAGTTTTCTTGAGGCCGATGAGCCGGCGGGGGTCGACAACACTTCGAATGGAGCGGTCGGAGCCCGTCGCCTTCCAAAACCCGCGCTCCGTAGTCCGGTTGGGCCGGCCCCCGTTCGACTGCCTCCGGTCCCTCGGCACGAAAAAGTACCACTCTTTCTCCCCCATCTTCGCCAAAGCTGCAACAAAGAACATCATCTTATACTAAAATTCAAAAATGAAGCAAGCCAAAAAAAATCGATAAGGAAATGAAAACATACAAGGAAGATCCCATGGATCGTAGAGGTAGAGGTTTAGGGTTCCGATGATGTCGATGCTTTGTTTTTTGCCGGCGGCCTCTCGCCGGAGATAAAAATCGAGCAGCTCGTCCTCGGTCGGGTGGAACCGGAAACCCGGCAGGTCAAGTTCCGAACCGGTTTTTTTTTCCATCAAGACCCTCTCCTCTCTCTCTAGAGAATTCTGTTGCTGTTGGATTTCCTTTACGCGGTTCTGCTATAAATGCAAGAGGTTTCGGAGTGAAGTGAAACTCGTAAGAGCCACGTGGCAGTGGGGCCCCTTCGGGTAGGCCGTTGCGCACAAAATCGGGCGACTCCTGGCCGGTCAACGTCTATTCCCAGCCGGTTTTCTTTAAGGGCTGCAAGAGTATTATTTTTTTTCCCTGCGTGGAATGAGTCCATTTGCAGGCTATTTATATATAACATTTATAGCAAAAGTGAAAATTGCAGAGAATATTTTGTCAAAAAAGTGTAACTGGGAAGAGAAAATTAAAATAATTAATAATTACATAAAATAAAGTAGAAAAAAAAACTATAGAAGGCAAAAAGAATTGATGGGGTGTTGAAACCGAAAAATCAGTCCCTGTGGAGTCCGACCCTTGCGGAAGGGATGATCGCACACTTACTTCTCTACTCACAAGCCCAAGGGCCAAGGGAGAGGGACCGGGAACAGACCCAAGGCTTCAGCACGGAGGTCCCACCACACACCCGGAAGATCTTAGAGCGCTTCCCCTCCTTAGCCAAGTGCTGAAGCTAAGGTACCTCAGAAAGCGCTAGAAGACCGGGCACAAGAAAGCGTGCCTTCTGAGGTACCCCTTGGGTCCTATTTATAGGAATAGTTGGGCTGCTAATAACTAGGCGTCACTGTTTTCGAGGAATATATGCAATCCAAGGGGGGTAACATGGTAAAAACACCCCCACAACTGAAAGACGAGCCGGCCCTGAGAAGAGCTCACTGAGTGGGGGCGGCGAGTACGGGCGCGAGAAGGCTCCTACTGCGCCGAGGCGAGGGGCGGCGGTTGAACTCGCCCCTCGCAGCGCCGTGGTCCTGACTCGCGCCGTGGACTGGACTCGCCTCGCCTCGAGCCTGGGAAGGTCGGGCCTGAAGCCCTTGCTCGCTGGTGACGGTCGCGTCGGTACTCGCCGAACAGGTATCGGACGAGCGCGTACTCGGCCGGGCTCACAACGAACGACATCCTCTCGTCGGGCTCAGCTCCACGATCTTCGAGCTCGGCCCGACGATTGCCGAGAACGTACTCGGCATGCTCGGCTCGGCATATCCTGCTGGACTCACCTGAGGCTCGGGGGGCGGTCTGGGCCGGCCGGATCGGCTCCTGTTAGCCCACTCGCTGGATACGGGGTTGTACACAATCCCCGCTCTTTGCGAGGTTGGCACAAACTCGGAAAGAGACATCCAACCCACTAGGATCCTGCGAGTGCGACAGGAGCCGAAAGGAATCTCTTGGTAGGGCCCACCGATGGCTATATATACATGCCCTGCCTGCTCGACTGACCCCCGCCCCTTTCTTTACTTAAGCCCTGCCGAGATGCCACTCCCGAAAGAAGTCATGGAACGACTCGCGAAGTCGCGCGAGGAGACCGCCCTTCGTGCCGCGGCCCTGATGGATCTGAGCGCCCCGGCCCGCCGTTTTGCTGAATTCGGCTCGGCCAAGAGGGCGAGGCCCTTTCCTCCCGAGGCCGAGCACATCTTTGCCGACCTAAAGAATACTTTAGCCCATGGCTCCGACTCTTCCAACCGTTCTTCCCCGGCCCCTCATGACAAAGATTTTGTGGATCTTACCGCCGAACAGGACCAAGGCGGCGAGGCCTCCACACCAAGGGTCGAGGGTCTACCCGCCAAGGAGCCCGAGTCCTCCCCTGACCCGCGCCTGCGAGACTCGCCCATTGTCACCAAAATCGTTGAGCCAGGCTCGCGAGGGTCGGTATCGCCGGCTCGCCTTCACTCTCAACATCCCTCCTCTGCTCCTGCGATTACTGGGATGGACGCCGATCATACATCCGCTCCTGCTTCCCTCCAGGACACTGAAGGTATGCCCCTGACCTCCTCATTTTGCGTCTGATTCTAACTGGCGCTCGCTACTCCCACCCGCTATCTCGACTTTCCTGTGCAGGCCTCCCGGACCCAGCCGCGACTGATGACTCCGCCGAACGGGCCATTTATTCACCTCTCCCATCGCCGCGCGCCTTGGACGTCTTTCTGGACTCGGAGGTGGACAGCCCCGAACGTTCGAGGCGAAGCCAATTGGTCCTAAAGAAACTAGTGCGCGAGCTTCATGAGCTGAAGAAAGACAACTCCAGGCTGCAGAACGAATGCGCGCAGCTTGCCGGTGAGGCGAGGATCAGCTCGGCATACGCGGCCACATCTTCCTCCATACTTTTCGACGAGATTGACGAGAACCTGCGCGCGGCGAACAGGAACCTGGGGCAGCTTCGGCAACTCTTTGCGCAGCGGTTGGCGGCATCGGGTCGGCGAGACCGGGGTAATTGAGGACGGCTCTCTTGCGAGCCGACCGGTACTCGCCCCCATTGCCGCCTGGTCTACGCGCGCGCTTTTCTGATTTTCTTTGCTCTGGACAATTTTCTGTTTAATGCTAAATAAAGTGTATAAATTTTATCGCGCGAGCAAGCCTTTTTCTTATTCGGGTGGTGCGTGCCTTTTCGGATTCCTTGGCTAGGCTCGCCTAAGTCGGCGAGTACAGAGTGATGAGACGGGATACGCGAAGCGGGGTATGCGAGCCGAGCTGGTCAGTCGGTTTCGCTTCCCCTTCCTTTTCTATAAATAGGGATCCCCACCTACCCCCGGCTACGCCTTTATTGCCTTCTCATCCCTTCCTTTCCTTGCCCTTCCTACCTTCTGCTCGCGCGCCTTTGTCTCCTCCGCGAGCATGGGTAAAGGAAACCCCGACTCCGAGGGCCGCTCCAAGTGCGCCCAGAACTTCGCGGATCACTGCTTTTTCGAGGGGAATACCACGGCGAGCGAGCTCGCCGAGTTTGTGGCGGATTACGTTCCCGCCGGCTTTGTGGCCCGCCTCCCGGCGGAGCATGAGGCCATTAACTCATTCTTCGAGGACGAGCTCGCCTTCCCCATCTCGCACTTTGAGGTGGGGTTGCGCCTGCCGCTCTGGCCGGAGGTCCGCCAGGTACTCAAGTACTATGGCGCCGTGCCCGCGCAGCTCAACCCCAACGCTATTGCCATGATAGTGGGGTTTGCCTGCTACCTCCGCCGAGAGCGGATCGAGTTCAACCTAACCGTCTTCCGCAAGCTCTTCTCCTACAAAGCCAACGCCGACGGGGTCGCCTTCTTTGGCGGCACGTCCATAAAGATCCGCGAGGTCGCCAACAAAAACCACAACTGGATGTCGAAGATCGTCTTCATCCGGGGCGACCTCGGCAATATCCCGTTCTCGCCCTTGCAGAAGAGCGAGGAGGTTTACCGGCCGCCGTTAGTGTCTGGTAATGATGCCGAACTCCACAAGTTCTTCTTGTACAAGGATTTCGAGGTCGCCTTCCTCCGTCGCGGCCTCGAATCCCTTCCACTTATCCTTCCCGGTGAAGGTTTGTCTCGCTCACCTTCCGCTCGCCATTTGGCCTAACCGATCAGAACTTCATTCTTTGTCCAAGTCTTTTTTGCAGGGGAGCGACTGATCCCGGTGAACCCTCCCTTCGCCGACCCGGGGGTGTTTTCGGATCCGCTCGAGCGGGCCCGGGCCGCGGCTGAGGCGTGCCGGGAAGAGAAGGTCAGGGGGAAGCCCTCCAGCAAGAGGCGGTTGGAGCTTGGGGGGCCGAGCTCGGTCCACCGCCCCTCGGCCCTTAAAAGGGCGAAGGTGGTCTCGCGAGGCCTTCCACGGCAGCCCGCGTCGCCCGTTAGATTCATGAGCTCGCCGGAGGTTTTTTCCGACGAAGCCCCGGCGAGCCCACTGAAGGAGATATCATCCCCCCGCGAGAAGAGGCGCGGGTCCCCCTCTCCTCCCTCCGTCGAGAAGGTCTCCCCCAGTGGCTCGGGAGCTCCAAAGGACCACCCTCACTTTGGAAAGGGGGGAAGGAGCAAGGACGCGGCCGGCGAGCCGATGCTGCTCTGGGACGAGGGAGCCCATCGTGTTTCCGTCTCCACTCGCGCTCCTTCCTAGGGAGCTCGCCGGCCTCCCACGGGCCACGCATTTGCCCTTGGCTTCGGCCTCTATGGCCGGGAGGGCGCCGACGCCTACACGAACCTGACCCCCCGGCAGATAGGTCACGAGGGCCTGCAGGCGCATCTGAGGGCCTTTGAACTCCACCATATGATGGTCCGCCGTGGCTTCCAGCTCAGCCAACTCCTGATCAAAGCCGAGCAGGAGCGCGACCTGGCGACGGAGAAAGCTGCCGACGCGGAGCGGCGATTCGGCATCGTCGAGCGCTTACTCGACGAGGCTTCAGGCGGGCTGGTAAGAGTCGACCAACCCTTGTTTTAACTTGGAGAATGTTTTTCAGAGAGTTTGACCCTTTTGTTTTTCAGGATGCCGAGTCCGCCAAGGTGCTGCAAGCTCGCGTCAGTGAGCTGGAGGGCGAGACTGCCCTGCTGCGGCTCCGGCTCGCGGATCAGGAGGCCGGCTCGCGCGAGCAGGAGGCTTTTGCTGCTCGGTCGGCGGCCGAGGTGGAGTCGCTAAAAGAGCAGAACCGCTGTCTCCAAGGCGAGGTCAGCCGGCTGACGGAAGCCCTCTTCCCTCCAGACAGTGCCGATTCGCCTTTTCCCTACAAGCGGCCCCGGGTCTTCGGCGAGGGGGAGGTTATGGAGCGGCTGCGAGTCAACTTGATCGAGTCTGCCGAATGCCTCCTGAATGCCATGAAGGGGTCGGGGATTCTGGCCGAGGGCTGCGAGGAGGTGGCGGTCCGGGACCTTCTGCCGAGCCTGTTTCCGCCGTCTCCGCCCAGCGAGAAGGAGGAGAGCTTCGGCTCCCTTTTTGATGGGGCGAAGGGCAAGGAACGATCGCTTGGGGGCGAGGAGGACCGCCATTCGGGAGAGGAGGGCGAGAGCTGACCGAATTCCTCCCTTTCCTTTTTTCTATCTTTTTGTAATCATTCCCCCTCTTTTCCTGTAATCTCGCCGGGGCGAGCCCTTCCTTCTTTTGCGATCATAATGAAAGGAACTTTGCTTCTGACTACTTTTCTTTTTTTTTTTCTCTTTTTTTTACCTTCCGCGCTAGAATGCACGTGAGTTAGGATTCGCGCTCGGCGAGAGGCCTTGAGCGTTGGCGGCGACCAGACTCGCGAACTCTTCACTTACCCGCGAGGCGATCTTCGCGAGAACGGTTACCGCCGGCGCCCGCTTGTCATACCGAGGAATGCCCCCTGCCGAGCAGACCCCGCGAGAACGGGCTCGCCCCCGGGGGGGGGGGGGGTATGTTCTTCCACCAACCGGAGGTGGATCGAAGAACCCCTTTTTAACAAAAAACCAAGGGGGACAGGACCCCTTGAGCTCGCCCTTCTAACTGGTGGATTTGCTCGGACACGCTTGTCATGTGTCAACTTCCAGGTCCACTCCCCGGACAGTAACGACGTCCATCGAGACCCCGACCCTGCCAGCTTGGAGGGAGCCTGACAGCGGGAGAATCGAGACCTAACCCCAGAGCGAGAAGACTTAGACCATTTGCCTCTCCCGGGTGCTACCACCAGGCCAGTCAGCTAGATGGGAGCCTGAGGGCGGGTGTTGAACATCCTCCGGGCTCAGCTCCAGGTTCATAACGACGTCCATCGAGACCCCGGCCCTGCCAGCTTGGAGGGAGCCTGACAGCGGGAGAATCGAGACCTAACCCCAGAGCGAGAAGACTTAGACCATTTGCCTCTCCCGGGTGCTACCACCAGGCCAGTCAGCTAGATGGGAGCCTGAGGGCGGGTGTTGAACATCCTCCGGGCTCAGCTCTAGGGTCATAACGACGTCCATCGAGACCCCGGCCCTGCCAGCTTGGAGGGAGCCTGACAGCGGGAGAATCGAGACCTAACCCCAGAGCGAGAAGACTTAGACCATTTGTCTCTCCCGGGTGCTACCACCAGGCCAGTCAGCTAGATGGGAGCCTGAGGGTGGGTGTTGAACATCCTCCGGGCTCAGCTCCAGGGTCATAACGACGTCCATCGAGACCCCGGCCCTGCCAGCTTGGAGGGAGCCTGACAGCAGGAGAATCGAGACCTAACCCCAGAACGAGAAGACTTAGACCATTTGCCTCTCCCGGGTGCTACCACCAGGCCAGTCAGCTAGATGGGAGCCTAAGGGCGGGTGTTGAACATCCTCCGGGCTCAGCTCCAGGGTCATAACGACGTCCATCGAGACCCCGGCCCTGCCATCTTGGAGGGAGCCTGACAGCGGGAGAATCGAGACCTAACCCCAGAGCGAGAAGACTTAGGCCATTTTCTGAGTGTTTAATGTCGCTCTTTAATGGAAGTTCCGTCACATTGCATGTCATTGTTACGATTATTGCGGAGAAAGAGTCAAATACATTGCATTCGGAAAAAGCTGAGGTACGTACAAGTTTTCAAGGATAAAAGCGTTTCAGGTCGTCGCCGCTCCAGGTGTGGTTCAAAGTCTCGCCTTCCACATTCTGGAGGTGGTATCCTCCCGACTTTAATGCCTCCTTCACGATGTAGGGCCCCTCCCAATTTGGATGGAGCTTGCCCACGGCTGCCGATCTTCCCGCCGCATCTACCTTCTTTAGAACCAGGTCGCCCTCCGCGAACTGCTTGACCCGGACATGCTTGTCGAAGTACTTAGCCATCCTCCGCTTGACTTCCTCCTGCCGGACTGCGGAGAGGTCGTGTACTTCCTCTATCAAGTCCAAAGAGAGTCGTTGTTCTTCCTCATTCTCAACTCTCCACTCCTCCCTTCCAGCTTCTGCCTCGGCAACCCTGGGAGTACGGACCTCGAGTTCAATGTGGAGCACCGCCTCGCTTCCGTGAGATAGTTTAAAGGGCGTCTCCCCGGTGGCGGTGTTGGGGGTAGTCCTCAGGGCCCAGAGGACCGAGGGGAGTTGCTCCACCCAATTACCCTTCAAATTCTCCACCTTCTTTTTTAGGAGGTTCACGATGATCTTGTTGGCCGCCTCTACCTGCCCGTTGCTCCTAGGGTGGTGGACAGAGGCGAACCTGAGGTCGATCCCGAGCTCTCCACAGAACTTAATGAACTCATTGCTGGCGAACTGTGGTCCGTTGTCGGTGACGATGGCCTGGGGCATCCCATGCCTGCAGATGATCTCCCCCCATACAAAATTTCGAATGATCTGTGAGGTTACCTTGGCCAAAGCCTTCACCTCCATCCACTTGGAGAAATAGTCGATCATTACCAGCAAGAATCTCCTCTGCCCACTTGCCTGTGGGAAGGGACCTACCAGGTCCATTCCCCAAATTGCGAAAGGCCAAGGGGCCGTGATACTCCTGAGTCGCTGAGCCGGTTGCAGTTGGAGGGGGGCAAACAGTTGGCACTTGTGGCATTTCTTGACAAATTCTAAGGCATCGTGCCTCAGGGTAGGCCAGAAGTACCCCTGCCTGATGATTCTTCCCTCCAGGGTCCGACCTCCTGAATGGCTCCTGCACTCCCCGGAGTGAACTTCTTCCAAAATCCTCGGCGCCTCCCCCTCCGCTACGCAACGGGCGAGTAATCCTGAAAGGGTCTTGCGGTAAAGTTGCCCGTCGCGCAAAAGGTAATATGCCGACTTGTACTTGAGCTTCTTCCTATCCATCCCTTCTGGGTACTCTCCTGTGGACAGGTAGGTAGTGAATGGGTCCATCCATGTGGACCGCCGATCTATCTCCATCAACTCTCCTTCTTCCAGGGATGGGTGGAAGAGGTCCGTGATAGTGCCCCCCACCCGAGGGCCGCGCTTGGCGAGGTGGTCGACTTGTTCATTTTCCTCCCATGGCACATGCTGAATGGAGAAGGTCTGGAATCCGCCGATGATTCCCTTAACCTTTGCCAGATATCGTTGTAGGGTGGGCTCCCTTGCCTCGAACTCCTTGTTGATCTGGGAGGCCACTACCATGGAGTCAGTGAGGACCTTCACATCGTGCACCCCCAATTCCTTGGCCAGGCGTAGTCCCGCGATTACCGCCTCGTACTCGGCCTGGTTGTTGGTCATGGAGAAATGTATCACCACCGTTTGCTCGATCCGGGTCCCTTGGGGGCTCTCTAAGACGACCCCAACCCCCAGGGAGTGTTTCCCTGAAGCCCCATCCACCATCACCTTTCAAGGGATGGGACGAGTGAGTTTGTCCTCTGCCACCTCAACCACATAGTCAGCTAGGAAGTCAGCCATTGCTTGTGCCTTGATTGTGAGCCGGGGGACAAAGGAGATGTCAAACTCACTCAACTCCACCGACCACTTGGCGAGTCTTCCCGAATGCTCCACTCCCTCGAAGATGCTGCGGAGGGGGTGGTCAGTTACCACCTGGATGGAGTGTGCCTGGAAGTAGGGCCTGAGTCTCCGGGCCGAGATGATTAGGGCGAAGGCCAACTTCTCAAAGATGGGATAGCGGAGTTCTGCCTTCCTCAGAACCCTACTCACATAATAGATGGGCAGCTGCTTTCTCCCCTCTTCCCGAACTAAAACAGAACTCACGGCCTCCGCCCCGACCCCTAAGTACAAAAACAAGTCCTCCCCCTCCTTTGGCCCTTGGAGCAAGGGGGCCTGAGTCAACTGCCTCTTCAAGGCCTAGAATGCCTCCTCGCATTCCGGGGTCCATTCAAACTTTCGACCTCCCCTTAAGGTCCTGAAGAAGGGGGAACACCTCTCCCCGGCCCGGGAGAGGAACCTGCTTAGTCCTGCCAGCTTCCCTGTCAGCCGTTGTACCTCCTTCGCATCCCGAGGTGGCCCCAACTCCATAATTGCCCGAACTTTGTCGGGGTTGGGCTCGACCCCGGCTGGGGTGAGAAGATGACCCAAAAATTTGCCTTTGCTTGCCCCGAAGATGCACTTTAGAGGATTCAACCTCATCTTGTATCTACGCAAAGTGTCGAAGGTCTCCTCCAGATCCTGGAGGTGAGAATCGACCTCTTTGCTTTTTACCATCAGGTCGTCCACGTACACTTCCAAGTTCCTTCCCTTCTGTCCCTGGAATACACGGTCCATCATCTTCTGGTATGTAGCCCCTGCATTTTTTAACCCAAAAGGCATCATCTTGTAGCAGTAGCACCCATCCCCTGTAATGAACGAGACATCTTTTATGTCAGGAGGGTGCATCCTGATTTGATGATAACCTGAAAAAGCATCCAAAAAACTCATTACAGAAAAACCAACGGCTGAATCTACCAGCGCGTCGATTCTAGGCAAGGGGTAACAATCCTTAGGGCATGATTTATTAAGCAGTGAAAAATCTACACACATCCTCCACCGGCCGTCCCCTTTTTTCACCATTACAACATTTGAGACCCAGCCGGGGTATTGAATTTCGGAAACAAAGCCGGCCCTAAGGAGCTTGGAGACTTCCTCCCTGATGGGTTCGGCCATTTTGTCCGTGACGGACCTTCTCTTCTGCTGGATGGGGCGAGCCTCCGGGTGTAGATTGAGGCGGTGGCAGACGACGTCGGCATCAATCCCAGGCATCTCCGCTGCGCTCCAGGCGAAGATATCCACATTCTTTTGGATGCACTCCAGCATCCTGCCTTGATCTTTCGGGGTCAGCCCCCCGCCGATGCGGACCTTCTCCACCCTGCCACCCTGGGTGAGGACTTCCATCTCTACGACCTCCTCGGTGGCCTCCAACCGGGACTGCTCCTCCCACTCTGCGGCGTCCTCCCCTCTTGGCGTAAGGATCTCCCCTTCCCCTGGGATCATCGCCCCAACTGACCCTTCTGAGAGCATCCCCTCGCGTGCTTCTCCTTCCATTCCTCCTTCCTCCCCGCCTTCTTCTCCGGCCTCCTGCCCTTCCATCTCCTCCATCCTTCTTCCCATCCCCTCGGCCTCCTCCTGCCAAGAAATTGAATTCACCGCGGTTACGTAACATTCCCGAGCTGCTTTGGGGTCACCGCGAACCCGGACCTGGATCCCGTCCACATTAAACTTAAGGCATTGATGGAAGGAGGAGGGGACGCATCGGAAGGCGCTGATGAGGGGTCTCCCAAAAATGGCGTTGTAGCTGCTGGGGGCCTCCACTATGACGAACCGACAGTTCCGGGGCTGTCCCCCCAAGCTGACATGGAGTCCCACTCCCCCCTCTACTTCTTTCCTCTCCCCTGAAAAACCGAAGAGGGGCCCATCGGAGGCCAGCACCCTCTTGGCCTCTACCTGCATGGCATCGAAAGGCTTCTTGAAGATGATATTGACTGAGCTCCCATTGTCAATGAGGATCCGGGAGACTGTGAAATTTTCGATGGCTGTCTGGATGACCAGCGCATCGCAGAAGGGGTCATCGTGACCCGGCATATCCTCCCTTGAGAAGGTGATCCTCTCTTCCGGGGGTGGAGTCTGAGATGTGGAGCCGATGCTCCTTCGGTACATGGTGTGGAGGCTTGCTTTCCGGGAAGCCTCGACTCCCACCCCCCCATGGATCACTCCGATCCCCCCTCGGGTCCCCACATCGTCCCGGTCTTCGCAACGATCCCCCTCCACCTGAGGCCGGACTTCCTCAATCCGCACCTCCTGATGATTCCGCAGCTGTCGCTGCTGCTCCCTGTTCTCCCGCACCTCGAGGAACTCCGGACACGTGACCGTCGTGTGCCCCTCTTCTTGATGGTAGTCGCAATAGGGCAGGTCTATCCTGACCTCCCTCCTCCTCCTCGGTTGCCCTCTCCTTCGCCCCCCCAGGGCGATAGCCATGGCCTCCTCCTGGTCGGGAAGAGGCGGTCTCTGGCCCTGCCTCCCTCCCTGGGGGTAAAACTGGCCACGCCCACCTTGGCGGTTGTCTCCCCCCTGATAGCCCCTCCGTGGCCCTTGATCCTGCCACTCCGGCCTCCAACCCAATCGGTTGTTCGGCTCCTGACGCCCCCACCTATGCTGCTGCGGCTGCTGTTCTCTCTGTCTGGGCTCGACCCTTCTCTCCTCCTGGGCCCGACCTCCCTTTGGCTTCTCCTCCTCCACGGCCCACCTAGCCAACCTCCGAGCGAACTCTGGATGTGCCGCCTCCATGTCGGCCTCCCTTGCCGCCCTCTCCAAGAGTGCTTCGAAAGACACCGGAGGCGTCCTCTTCAACTCCATGGCGAAGAACCCGGGCTGGAGACCTAGGGTGAAGGCCACCATCATGGTGTGCCCTGACATCTCTTGTACCTGGGACAGTTCTTCCTGGAACCTGTCCAGGTAACCTCCCAGGGTCTCCCCTACTTTCTGCTTGACACGGAACAGGGACTCGACCTCCCTCTTCCTCTTCTTCAAGGTGGTGAATCTCAACATGAATCCTCTGCGCAAATCCTCGAAGCAGTAGATGGAACCGGCCGGGAGCTGATGAAACCACTCCCTCGCTTTTTCCTTGAGGGTGATGGCGAAGAGCCTACACTTGAAACCATCCGACATCTGTCGGATTGACACCACGTCTTCGAACCACTGGACGTGCTGGGTCGGATCTCCCTTTCCTGAGTAGTAGGACATCTCCGGCTCTCGGAATCCTTCTGGAACCGGGGCTGACGAGACGAACTCGCTGAAGGGGCTCCCTCCTTCAGCTGGGCGAGTTGGGAACTCCCTCCCCGCCGTCTCGCCGAACAGGTACTCGCCCACCGAGCCCGGAAAGAGGACTCGCCCCCTCGGCTCGCGCTCCCCCTCGCTCGCGACCTCCTTCCCTGCGCGCCTGAGGGGCGCATTGTTGCCTAACGCTGGATCGGCGACCACAGGAACCGCTGGCGTCGTACTCTCGGCTCGCATGCCGAGTGCGACCCTAACTAGCCCGAGCACTTCCTCCCTGAGCTCCGCGGATATCCCCGCCATCGCGGGAGGGGGAGGGAGTGGCGAGTCCCCCCTTCCTGAACCTTGCCCCTCGTCTCTTGCCATTAGTCCTGTGGAAGATTTTCGGTGCTGACCACGCTCCACGCTCACCGCACCAAAGTGTTGAAACCGAAAAATCAGTCCCTGTGGAGTCCGACCCTTGCGGAAGGGGTGATCGCACACTGACTTCTCTACTCACAAGCCCAAGGGCCAAGGGAGAGGGACCGGGAACAGACCCAAGGCTTCAGCACGGAGGTCCCACCACACACCCAGAAGATCTTAGAGCGCTTCCCCTCCTTAGCCAAGTGCTGAAGCTAAGGTACCTCAGAAAGCGCTAGAAGACCGGGCACAAGAAAGCGTGCCTTCTGAGGTACCCCTTGGGTCCTATTTATAGGAATAGTTGGGCTGCTAATAACTAGGCGTCACTGTTTTCGAGGACTATAGGAAATCCAAGGGGGGTAACATGGTAAAAACACCCCCACAACTGAAAGACGAGCCGGCCCTGAGAAGAGCTCACTGAGTGGGGGCGGCGAGTACGGGCGCGAGAAGGCTCCTACTGCGCCGAGGCGAGGGGCGGCGGTTGAACTCGCCCCTCACAGCGCCGTGGTCCTGACTCGCGCCGTGGACTGGACTCGCCTCGCCTCGAGCCTGGGAAGGTCGGGCCTGAAGCCCTTGCTCGCTGGTGACGGTCGCGTCGGTACTCGCCGAACAGGTATCGGACGAGCGCGTACTCGGCCGGGCTCACAACGAACGACATCCTCTCGTCGGGCTCAGCTCCACGATCTTCGAGCTCGGCCCGACGATTGCCGAGAACGTACTCGGCATGCTCGGCTCGGCATATCCTGCTGGACTCACCTGAGGCTCGGGGGGCGGTCTGGGCCGGCCGGATCGGCTCCTGTTAGCCCACTCGCTGGATACGGGGTTGTACATGGGGTCTCTTGAAATTTGTAAGTGGCAAGACTCATACCGAGTACATGTGAGTCCGATCGGACCAACTACCTGCATCAAAGCCACAAGCCCCGGAGCCCACATAGAGAAAGTCGAACCCGCACACTTGCGCAGCAAGGCCGCGCAGGTGCACCCAATCTGCATGATCGACCTCACAAAAAATGAGTAATTAAGTAATTTGTTAATTTTATTGTTTGTACTGGCTTTTAACATGAGGAAACTACATGATGATGGACATTTGTTAAAAGCAGACAGGATGTTGCAACACAAAAAATGTGTTGCAACTTATTTTTTTCCTGCCCGCTGCTACATATAGGAGCGTTGTTGAGTAGCACTGCACCGGTTCAACTGAACCGACACATGTCTGTCCCGCCGACAACTTAATAGGAGGACTTAGAATTTTAAAATTTATTTACCCTTGCCTAATCTGATTCCTACCAAATTAATCCAAAATCCATCCTAATTAAACTACCGGGATTTACCCCCCCACCCCCACCCCCCTTTCTCCTTCAGTCGCGCGTTAGGTCACAGAAGAGGGTGACGCCTGGCGAATTCAGTTTCGAGGTGGAAGCGCAGGCTCCAGCGGAAGAAGGTGAGACCATCTACAGGATAGAACGTGAAAACTACGTAAGGTAATCCCTTGACCCCCTAGGCTGGTTTGGAAGAAGTGCTAATTTTGTGTCGTTTTTCTTAGTTTGGGTCTCGATTCTGTTAGATTAAGTCAAGTATTTGAAAAAGAAGGGCAAGGGGAAGGAAATCACTCGCAAAAGAGTGAAATTTTTGAGTGATGACGCAACCCACCGCTTCCAATCACTGCAGTCTATACCTCCTATCTATGAACAAGGGTTTAAGATGGTGAAAAGGGATTGGAGTGTTGCCTATGCCGACCAAATAAAGGCCCTATAGGGGAAACATTTTGTCACCCGTGAACTGAAGCCATTCTACCATGAATTTTATGCTAATGCACCGAATGCGGAGGAAGGAAAAGTTTTTGTGAGAGAAAAGCGGGTGGATTTTTCTTCAGCTATAATCAATGCGTTTTTCGATTTGGATAATAACATTGTTGATGATCATGCTATGATTCTATCAGCCGTGACTTTGGAGGAACTGACCGCTATAGTTTGTGGTGCACACAGACTGAATTGGGCAAGCAAGAAGGCAAAAGCTGTGTAATCAACGTGTATTTCAAGAAAAGCAAAATTTTGGCTCCTGTTTGTTAATGCAAGTATTTTGCCCACACATAACTTAAATAATGTACATTTAAGATAGGATTGCACTCATCTACAATATTATTAAAGGTGTGAATGTAAATGTGGAGAGAATCATTTCCCGACTCATCCAGCAGAAGGTCAATGAGAAAAAAATGAACCATCTTTGGTTCCCCACCATAATTACAAAGCTATGACACATTGCACGAGTAGTACAATCAAATGAAGATATTGTGAACCAGGTGGGACATCACATTACTTAGAAAATCGTGGAAGTGGACATCAAGGTCTCTGTTGAATCCCTAGTGAAGAAGGACTGAAGTTAAAGAGGGTTGAGCAGTCTACAGGACCGGGGGCGGCCGACCCCATCTAGATTGGTCTCCCCATGCCTGATATGGATAATGCCATCAATATTTTGATGAAATTGTCGAGTACCTGAAGGCTTACCAGATATGCCAACATCGATACTTCGATTTGAAGCTGAATAATCTTCGTGCCAATGTAACTTTGCTGATGGAGAAAGCTAAGATTCTGATACCAGAGCCGAGATTTCACATGTCGGTCCAATTTGATCGTAAGGGTTTCTTGTTCACTTTTGACCGGTATAGGCTCGATCCGACAGTGGGGGTGAAAAGAGAGGTTGAAGAGGATGAGACAGACAAGGATAACGAAGAAGAAGAGGAAGATAATGAAGGAGAGAATTGAATCACGTATGCTAACAGGTTTATTTTGAGTTTTATGCTTTCCAAATTGCTTAGAATTAGGGTTTTGGTACTTTGTATATTTTGGACATAACTATACATTAGACATTGGGGGATGTTTAATATTGGGATGCTAGTTAATTATAACTTTTTGACTGTTTAATATTATGACGTTGAAGTTTTAATTTTATCATGTTGAATGGACTGTTTGGTTGTGATGTTTTGTGGTGCTATATTTTTGTGTTATGCTTTTATGATATATGTGAGCTTCACTATCATTATGGTTCTTATGCTACATTATTAGGACACTTGTCTAGTAACTAATCTTCGAATAATTTTCATGCCATGCTATCTGTCATGATATTGCTTTGCATGATATTATGTGTTGCTCTAATCATTCTTAGGACATGTATAGTAAATTTGATTTAAATGCTTTGGAATGCTATTAGAATTGATACATGATAATGTTCTTATGATGATCATTCCGAGCTTATATTATTTTTGGTTGCTTCTTACGATACACATGAAATCGGGCAAAAACTACATCTTGTGCTTTAATCTCTCTACATGTCGAAAATATAAGTCATGCAAGTTACAACTAGTGGCTAGGATTGATGAGGTCACCCCATAAATGAGTAAATTGGGTACACCATCGAGCAGTAATGGACAACTATGCTAGTCCATTATCAAATTTTTACTCCGTAAGTTCTCATGTTCTTATGGTGATAGCCAAATAAATTTCCACCACAGGTTCTCATGAATTCTTTTCAAATTAAACTATTAAATTCTTGTGCAGGTTAAGTCAAAGACTCGACCTAATCTCATCGTTCTCAGTTATTGAGGAAGTTCAATAGGAAAAGTTGATGGGAGTATATGGTTTTAAAGAATAGCACACCACACTAGAAATTTTAATGAGCTTTATCTTTCATCAAGCAAATGACTTTTTGAATATTTTGAATCTCTATTGATTGACACATTCTCAGTTGGTTGAATCAAATTTTTTGAGTAGGTTTTCTTTAATTATTTTTTAGGAGAAGAATCATGAGAGTTTTATATTTTGATGGTTATCACTCACTCAATTCGATGATTGAAATTGTTTTTGATAGAGACTAACAAAGGTTTAAATGTGTAGGTGCGATAACTTCTCAATAACAAGTTATCTAGCCCTTTTTGGTCTTAATTTTCTTAATAAATGAAGAAAATGAGATTAAATGAAATAAAAATACGAGTAAATTCATATTTATTTTATTTGTGACTAATTCAGTCTTTTTCCTATATTTTATTGCAAAGAACGGAAAAAAATCAACTTGGAGAAAAAAACCTGCGCAAATATCATGACTTGAAAAAAGTTTCAACATCTAAAAAATTAGGTTGCAATATATTCTGGACGAATTTTCAAAATTCAAAATTCAAATTAGGCCTTGTTCTAAAAATGGAAGGGGGCATCTCTCTATAAGAGGCAGACAGTTTTAGAGGGAAAATTAAGTGTTGAAAAGAAGAAATATATATAGGGAGAAGGGAGGAAAATAACAAATAATCAAGATCTTCATCTAGGGTTTGAATTTCTCCTTGAAGGGGGCGTCTAGAGCAAGGAACATGGAAAAAGGCTTTGGGATGAATGAGCGATGACAGGAAAAAACTCCTACAACGATTAAATGTTAAACAATCATGCCGTGTAAGATCTTTTCAAATGTTTGGTGTGTTTCTTCCATTGTAATGAACTAAATTTTTTAATCTTATATTATGAGAGTACTTTTGTATAACCCGTAATTCGTAGAGATCAAAAGTATTCAAGCAGACGAATATTCGCAGACCATTAGGCAAGCTTGGGCGAGCAGATGCGAGCAGAGACGAGTTGTGGTGAGCTGTGGCGAGCAGAGGCGAGCAGAGGCGAGCAGATGCGAGCTGTGACGAGCAGAGACGAGCTTGGGCGAGTATGGGCGAGTATCTCGTGAGTTTGGGCGAGTAGCCCTTGGAACTCGCTGTCAGCAGCTAGATACTCGTCTATACCCCCAGGATTTCTCTATAAATAGCCCCTCAGGGGTACTAGAAATGACACTTTTTGGAAGAGGCCGAGTGTAACACCCCAAATTTCATTTGGAGTTCAGGCTGGGTTATACGGCCTGGGACACGGGCGTGTCCCAAGGCGTGTACAGCTCTGGGTACTCGGCTGTGTCGTGAGAGCCTAAAAAAAATGAAGTCCACAGGCGTTGAGAGGCGACATGGCCTGGGACATGGGCGTGTCCCAGGGTGTGTCCTAGGGTGTGTCCTACTCGGGTTAGAAACCGAGTGGCGTTGAGTGGCATTGAGTGTTGAACACGACCTGTGACATGGGCATGTCACAGGGGCTTGTTCGGCATATGGCCAAGGATACGGGCGTGTGCCTTAGCCGTGTGCTTCTCGGGAGTGTTGGTCCTGTGTCGAGTGAGGAATACGCCCCTCAACACGGGCGTGTACCAAATAACACGAGCGTGTCAGGGGCTTGACACGGGCGTATCTCAGCCCGTGTTCTGGTCTGGGTAAGTCGGTTCGTGTACCACTTACAGTATACGGCCTGTGACACGGGCGTGTCACAGGCCGTGTCAGCCGCAAAATTAGACTTTTCAGGCTATTTGTGGCCGTTCGTTTCCCTCATCCTAGATTTAATGGCCCAGGGTATTTCCAGCTGGGTTTAACTCCGGGATTGGCATGAAGTTGTCATTAAAACTTAGGTCTTTCTCTTTCTAAAGAGAAGAGAGAGAGGAGAGCTTGGAGGAGGAAGAAGGAGAATCTTTCCGACCGCCGGTGGAGCTCCAGCGGTTCGACTCGAGATCCGAAGCCAGCATTGTGGAGGCAAGGCCGTTGCGGTGATTTCCATCCAGCTAGTTTCTCCATGGCTCCAAAGCGATCGTCAAGGGTAACGATCTCCTTCTTGGACAAGTGAAGTCCTACTTTATGCATGTGCATGGGATCCTCCACCAAGAGATAGAAAACGTAAGCGATTCCAGCAGCTGAGTCTGCATCTACATTCGGAACAGTGTATTACGGAATAGGCATGCTGTGTGAAGCCCATCTGGACTGGTAGTCTGGATTGGTGATGCTGCAAACCGGAGAAGACTCTGTGTATAAATCGGTTAACCTGCAGAGAAGGTGAGGACGATTGTGAGTTGTGAGAAGGATGCTTTGTATAGCTACTTTGTTTGGATGCTCGGCACGAGCTGGTTGATGGATTGGAAAGCGGCACTATGTGCCGGTGTTATGAGATGTATTGCGGACACCTCTGAGTGGGTGGGAGCAAGAGGTCTACGACGTGTGTTTGGAGGCTGATGCCCATGTCCAACAAGTGCGATGTTAGGATCGGGTGAGCAGTCGATGGGTAGCATTGCAAATGGGGGGTTTCAGACCTTCCCGGCATGTTACACTACGTGTGTAGGTCGATGGATAGTTCTCACAGTTGTCGTGAGGTGATTGCCTCTATGTGAGCTGGGTGCGTGAGGTCTCTGACGTGTGTTTGGAGGCTTATGCCCGGCCAACAAGCTAAACACCTCGAATCAGTGGTGGAACCTAGAGGTTTTCGATACACCATAATCATGCCCTGAGTGCACGGAGCACCTGACGCTGAGCCCGGCATTTGTGATGTTGTGTGTGATATCTATGTTGTGATTGCTGTCCATGCAGGGAAGGAACCACTCCCCCGGGTAAGGGGTAGAGTCGTTATAATTAGTCAGCTGAATACTGATCGTTGCTTTGTTTATC
The DNA here is from genome assembly GCA_039513925.1 of Platanthera zijinensis. Lineage (NCBI taxonomy): Eukaryota > Viridiplantae > Streptophyta > Magnoliopsida > Asparagales > Orchidaceae > Platanthera > Platanthera zijinensis. Next base: position 16,190,841 of record CM077083.1, read on the forward strand.
ACCCATGGGGTGGATGCCCATATACAGGTGTTGCCTTTGTTGATGCTAAATGGATTGAGCGGGCTGAAGCCCTTGCTGCTACTGCTTGTAGGCCCTTGAAGGCCGTGCGAAGTATTGGATTTAATGTGTGGCTGGCTTGCGTGCCGATGTTTGAAACCATCTTTTGTAAAGAGAAATATGTTAGGCTTTAAGGCCGTGATGGGTTGAGTTGTAAACATTCCTAGTGTTGTATATAAATGTGCTATTTATATATGCATTGTGGACATTCGTTGATTGAGTTCTTGCAAGTAATAATCTTCCGCTAGAATGCTCTGAGTTAGGATGCGAATAGAAAGGTTTTTTTTGATATTCATAAGCAATTCCGTCGTTTGTCTGTGAAATATGGCGTGGGGACCCAGCCGGACCCTCTGTTATATTCCATGTGACGGATGGAGGCGTTACATTTTGGTATCAGAGGCCCTCGGTTTTCCGCTTTCGAATTCGTGGCCGAATTCTTTTGTCGGGTGGCGAGCACGTGTACGTGCGAACCATTTTAACATAATTAAACTCAAGAATGTCCACTAGGAATGCGCTCTTGTGTATTCAGTATGTTTTCCGTTTTGGATTGGAGGTTGATTATTGATATCTTGTTCACATATTTGTGACAAGGAGTGGAGCTGGGCAGTCTGAGCCCCATCGTTCGGATGAGAGTGCGACACTAGCTGAGGTGCCCACACCTCCTCCTTCTGTAGAAACTGTACGCTTAGTTGCGGAGGCGATATTTGCCATGTTTCAAGCACAACCTATGGGGCAGGCAAGGCCTGTAGTGGAGCATGTTCGGGTTGGTGCGAGGCAAGAACGTGTTGAAGCTCGGGTGAACGAGTGAGCGACTGACGAGCAACTGAAGTGGTTTATGGATTTTCATCCACCTACGTTTGTCGGGGCAAATTTCCCAACGCAGGCGGAAGATTAGCTTTCAAGAGTGAAGAGGATCCTGACAGCGCTCAAGATTGATGAGGGGCAGAGAGTTACGTTAGCCACTTTCCTACTAGAAGGAGAGGCGAGACTTTGGCGAGATGAAGTCGAGCTGCACCAGTTGGCAGGCAGAGGACTGGGAGAGATTTCGATGGAGGAATTCTCCAGATTGTTTTGGGCAAAGTATTTGCCAGTGTCGCGACGAATTGCAATGGAGAATGAATTTCAATGCCTGGTGCAGGGTGAGAAGACTGTGGATGATTACCTGCATGAATTTATCAGGCTGGAGCGTTATGCAGGGTCGACTTTTGCATAAGAAGCGCGAAAGACGAATAGATTCTATGAGGACTCCGAGATGAGTTGAGATTGGCGTTTCCGAGTTCAGTGAACCAAGGCTTCCAAGCCTTAGTCGATCTAGCCTGTGCGCTGGAGAAGGACATGAAACGGGTGCGGGACAAGAAGAACTCGGCGGTAGAAAAGTCGGAGTTCAAAGTTCCGCAGTCCAAAAAATCAGAGTTTAGGAAACGGGATAAGAAGAGGTTCAGACCCGCTGAACAAACGTCTTCGGATATTGCTTCGGGCGCGACGTTTGGTCAAGGACGAGTTGAGTCACATACCTGTTTCACTAGTGGGAAGAAGGGGCATATAGCCCATTAATGTTGGAAAGGCCCGTCAAAGAGTGAGCAAAAGGCAGGTGCGTCCTATGAGGAAAAGGGTAAGGCAGTGGCAGAATCATCTGCATCCCGGGCGCAACCGCGAGTGTATAATCTCAAAGTGCAGGAGCCGCAAAGTTCACATCATGAAGTACAGCAGCCTCGAGTGTATAACCTGGAGTTGCAGGAGGCTGTCAAGAAGCTGCTAAGAGACGCGGATGAGAGGAAAAAAAGTGGAGTGTGCACTTTATTGCTTTTGTGTTGTACTTTGTACATATGGTATGTTTGTGTGTTTGTGAAAACACTTGTATTGGTGCGATGCCGTGGGGCGAGACAAGCTGCGGACTCTGAGCTCGCAACCCGGATCGTCTTTGTTTTTATTGCAACGGAGTGGTTGTGTTGGTATCTACGTTGCGCTAAATTTCGGGACGAAATTTCTGTAAGGAGGGGAGGATTGTAACACCCCAAATTTCATTTGGAGTTTAGGCTGGGTGACACGGCCTGGGACACGGGCGTATCCCAGGGCATGTCCAGCTCTGGGTACTCGGCTGTGTCGTGAAAGCCTGAAAAAAATGAAGTCCACAGGCGTTGAGAGGCGACACAGCCTTGGACACGGGCGTGTCCTGCTCGGGTTGGAAATCGAGTGGCGTTGAGTGGTGTTTAGTGTGGAACATGGCCTGTGACACGGGCGTGTCACAGGGGCGTGTTCGGCACACAGCCAAGGACACGGGCGTGTGCCTTAGCCATGTGCTTCTTGGGAGTGTTGGTCCTGTGTCGAGTGAAGAACACGCCCCTCAACACGGGTGTGTACCAACTGACACGAGCGTGTCAGGGGCTTGACACGAGCGTGTCTCAGCCCGTGTTCTGGTCTGGGTAAGTCGGTTCATGTACCACTTGTAGTACACAGCCTGTGATACAGGCGTGTCACAAGCCGTGTCAGCCGCAAAATTAGACTTTTCAGGAGATTTGTTGCCGTTCATTTCCCTCATCCTAGATTTAATGGCCCAGGGTATTTCCAGTTGGGTTTAACTCCGGGATTGGCATGAAGTTGTCATTAAATCTTGGGCCTTTCTCTTTATAAAGAGAAGAGAGAGAGGAGAGCTTGGAGGAGGAAGAAGGAGAATCTTTCCGGCCGCCGGTGGAGCTCCAGCGGTGCGACTCGAGATCCGAAGCCAACGTTGTGGAGGCAAGGCCGTCGCGGTGATTTCCATCTGGCTTGTTTCTCCATGGCTCCGAAGCGATCGTCAAGGGTAACGATCTCCTTCTTTGACAAGTGAAGTCCTACTTTATGCATATGCATGGGATCCTCCACTAAGAGGTGGAAAGCGTAAGCGATTCCAGCAGTTGAGTCTGCATCTAGATTCAGAACGGTGTAGTACGGAATAGGCATGTTGTGTGAAGCCCATCTGGACTGGTAGTCTGGATTGGTGATGCTGCGAACCGGAGAAGACTCCGTGTATAAATCGATTAACCTGCGGAGAAGGTGAGGACGATTGTGAATTGTGAGAAGGATGCTTTGAATAGCTCCTTTGGTTGGATGCTCGACACGAGCTGGTTGATGGATTGGAAAGCGGCACTGTGTGCCAGTGTTATGAGATGTATTGTAGACACCTCTGAGTGGGTGGGCACGAGGGGTCTCCGACGTATGATTGGAGGCTGATGTCCATGTCCAACAAGTGCGATGTTAGGATCGGGTGAGCAGTCGATGGGTAGCATTGAAAAATGGGGGGTTTCAGAACTTCCCGACGTGTTGGACTACACGTATAGGTCAATGGATAGTGCTCACAGTTGCCGTGAGGTGATTGCCTCTGCGTGAGCTGGGTGCATGAGGTCTCCGACGTGTGTTTGGAGGCTTATGCCCGACCAACAAGCTAAACACCTCGAATCGGTGGTGGAACCTAGAGGTTTTCGGTACACCATAATCGTGTCCTGAGTGCACAGAGCGCCTGGCGCTGAGGCCGACGTTTGCGATATTGTGTGTGATATCTATGTTGTGATTGCTGTCCATGCAGGGAAGGAACCACTACCCTGGGTAAGGGGTATGGTTGTTATAATTGGTCAGTTTAATGCTGACCGTTGCTTTGTTTATCACCCATGGGGTGGATGTCCATATACAGGTGCTGCCTTTGTTGATACTGAAATGGATTGAGCGAGCTGAAGCCCTTGCTGCTGCTGCTGCTTCTTGTAGGCCCTTGAAGGCCGTGCGAAGTATTTGATTTCATGTGTGGCCGGCCTACGTGCCGATGTTTGAAACCATCTTTTGTAAAGAGAAACATGTAAGGCCTTAAGGCCGTGAGTGGTTGAGTTATAAACATTCCTGGTGTTGTATATAAATGTGTTATTTATATATGTATAGTGGACATTCATTGATTGAGTTCTTGCAAGTAATAATCTTCTACTAGAATGCTCTGAGTTAGGATGCGAATAGAAAGGTTTTTTTTGATATTCATAAGCAATTCCGCCATTTGTCTGTGAAATATGGCGTGAGGCCCCGACCGAACCCTCTGTTATATTCCATGTGACGTATGGAGGCGTTACACCGAGGTCCCTCCAAGTGGATACTCGCCAAGTCCATGCCTGCCTAGTACCTCGCCTAGCCTTTTGGTTGCGGAGGGGAAGCTTCTTCTAAGCTTCTGGTACGTGGTGGGACCTCCCTGCTGGAGCTTGGGGTTTACTTATAGATAGTTTCCTCTCTCTCTCTCTCGCTAGCCACTTGAATTGTGACGTCTGACCGTAGAATCAGTAACCTTAGGCTGCCTTGATCCGAATTCTGAGGTCGGGAATTTTTCGGGCTTCAATAACTTTGTCTTGTATAATGATAATATTCTAAATTTTTCTTTGTGATTGCTTGGTAAATGATCTTTATCGAATTTATGATCTATATTTTAGAACTTTTGGCCAATGTTTCACTTTTTTTTACTGTGCTCCATAATTCGAGGGATGAGTTGCGTAAGTGCGTCATAGATTCAATGTAGCATTTGAAGAGAGAAAAAGATTTCCTCTTATTGTTAGCAACATAGATTTTTATTCTTTATACGGTTCTTAATTTCACCTGAGTTAGAGATGACAAGGAAGATAAGAGATTAGAGAGTTCGGATGTCGAGAGATACATATTTCTATTCTAAAATTGTTGCAAAATATTGTTGGATCTTGAGTGGCCCTTAGAGGGGTGGGGGTGAATTTGGGAAAATAATATTTGTTTTCAATATAAAACTTAGGTAAAATAAATAAGAAAGTCAAGAAGATGTTTTTCACAACCAGAAATATATTTCAAACACTCAGAAATTTAACAAAAAAGAAATGATGACTTTATTTCATAAGTGATGAAAAAATAAACAAAGATTCTAATAGAGCTTGAAACCGAGGCTACAAATGAAAAACTTATAATGAGTTTTCACTGGTCCTTCTCCCAAGGATCGATAGGCTAAAGTATATCTCTCCTTAGATACAACTGCTAGCATCCCTCTAGATCACTCCACGACCTAGTCGCAATACACAAGGCTGCAATTTCCCCCTAAGCCACACACGGACCTAGTCAACATGCACAATACGACAATTTCTCTATCGATTACACAAAATAAAGAAAAATTACAAAATAGAAATCTTTAAATGAAAAATTCCTCTGGTTTAGAGCACTTGAAGAAGACGAAAAATCCTTGCAAAGGTTGCCAGAGTTGTAAAGCACGAACGGTCTCTTCTACGCTCTTCAACTTGCTTGCACACTTAAGAGTTTTTCTAGTTCCACAGAGTTATCAGGCTAGGAAATTTCAACACAAAAGCTCCTGGAGGTGTGTGTTATCAAATGCATGAAATTTATCCCTTTTAAGCAATCTACACTATCGCCCTGCGATAAGTAGATATCGACGGCGCGATATCACCTCAGACTGCCATGTAGCACACTCTGTAGTAATCACGCCGGAATGATGGTGATCAAGTGCTATCACGACGTGATAGATAGATATCGCATAGTGATATTAGTGAATAATGCGCTGTGCCTGCAACCGTTGTGAAAATAGCTGATGTCATCATGATATCACCCAATGATAGATAGCTATCGCCAGCGATATCACTTTGTTTGAAAATGCTATAGCTCAATGTCAATCCAAAATTATAAGAGTATTGATATGAAGATATTTGCACACCATAAACACACTATGATCAAATATATTTGAGATTTGTTATTTTCAAACCAAGGAATGCAGAACGCATGCTCCAATAATCTCCCCTTTTGATAATAACAAATCCACTGAGAAAGAAATCAGTGACCGATAGAGATGTTTATCTAGCATGATAAAGTAAGTAAGAACTGGAATGTGCACAAAATCCCCCTTAGCGAATGCTCCTCCTATATCGTAAACACTAGTGAATAAAAAAATAGAACATGCCCTACCTTCCCTTTGTTATTAGCAAAAATAAAGATTTCTTGCGATATTCTCCCCCATTTGTTATTAGCAAAAATAATTGTAAGAAGTAAGGATTATCATGGAGAGGTGCAGAAGCATATGAGAGAGAGAATGAAGTCTAAGAGAAAGACATGACCAGAGAATTTGAAAGTGAATTAAGAATGCCTTTTGCAAAAATAAGCAAGTTAGTGATTCATCTAGAAAAGATAGCCTAACAATGGAAATTTTGTCATCCAAGTTAATAAAAACATTGTAAAACTCATGCTAATATGGGAATATTGCCCTTCAATGTTCCTTTGATTTGAATAGACATCACCTTCAATGCTAAGTGCATAATGTATTTGTTAAACCTTCAACTTCACTCATTTTACAGGTTTGTGTTGTTTTAAAACATGTTTTAGAACAGTTCTGGATGTTGCTGTATTTGTCTCAGCTATTCTGGAGAAATTCATTAAGAAGACTGTCTGGTCTCAATGGAACCGCTGAGACTCAACTAATAGTCCCTGAGATAGTAGCTTCTCCCAGCCCTGTTGAGAAAGCAGTGTGGTCTCAGCGGAACCGCTGAGATGCAGTTAATCTGCCACTAAGACCGAAGCCAGTCTCATCTAAACCGTTGAGATAATTTTAAATATAGTTGTTGAGATGGCGCGACCCATTTTTGGCGGAAGGCTTATAAAGCAAAATAGCTTTATCCATTCTTGGCCATGTAATGTCAAATCAATCCAAGAGCCATTGTAGATTGATGGAACATATAAAAAGCATCTTCTAGGTCAAGAAAGAATAAGGATCGTGTGCTTGCTAGTGCCAAGAAATTATTGCCACTGCTAAGTGCTGCTGTAAAGTACTGGAAGTGCTGAGAGTGCCAACAACCATGTGCTTCTAGAAGTTATTCTCATATCTAAGGAGAATAGGTTGAGTCCATCAGAGATCAGTTATTGATCATCATCTTCTTTCTATAAGAAGACAGGAGATCAAGAAGGGGATAGGTCACAAGCTGAAGAACAATATTTCAAGCCCTACTCCAGGATAGCTCTCAACTATTCAATCTCAACCGAAGAACAATTTTGATGGTGTACATCTTTTACTATCTTTTGTTGTAATCTAAAAAAACCATCTTGTAAGAACATTTTATTATGAGTTAGTAGGGCCTGTGTGCCTGAGTGTAAGGTTATTGAGCCTGAGTTTGTAAGTCTTGTGTGCCTGAGTGTAGGGCTGTCCTCCCAGCCTTAGTTGTAGGGCTTTTTGATATGCCTGAGGTAGGTGACCAGGAGGGTCACTAAGCCGTAGGAGTATAGGTTACTCTGAGTTGTAGGGCAGTGGTCTGAGGTAGGGTTTGGAGGAAACCTGAGAGATCCTGAGGGATCTGTATTGTAAGCTCTTTAAGCTAAGTTTAGACGAGGTTGCCTTGTCTAACACACTTTTAGAAAGGTGGTGAGGGAGAGTGGATGTACCCAGACCTAGGGGAACCACTATAAAATTTCTGTGTACTTTCTGTAATGGTTAATTGAGACTAAAACAACTAAGTAAAAAATGAATAATATACACAACCTATTCACCCCCCTCTATGTGATTTAGACTACTATCCAATTAACTATCATTCATCCATAGATTTTAGAGAGAAATGTTCTAATCGTCTTCAGTCTAATTCTCATGAGAAGAAATGTTAGAGAAGATACGAGGTGTACAATGTGAGCTAGTTTGAAAGATATAAGTGGTGAAATTATTCCCCATGAACCAAATGAATTATAAATCATAACGTAGAATGTATACAATGTTCTTGATGCTCATAAAGAGATTCAGGGTACAAAAAGTTGAATTTAAATGACTTTAATGTTTGTACAAAGTGCTTTACAATTCTTTCCAAGGTGCTCAAACTCACAAAGCTCATTAAGATTTATCAGGAAGTTGAGTAGTGTTTGGTGGAGTTGCCTGAGATTTTATTTTGCATAGCACGTTTTGCTTATTGCATTCAACATTATTTTGATGACCAAAGACTCCGAATTCACTTGTTTTGCAAACTTTTTTCGTGTAAAATAGCCATATGATTTATAGTGAAGAAAAGTGCTTGAATCACATATGAAGCAATGAACATGTATAATTCAAGATGTTAAGTATTTATAAGGCATATTCATGAGAGATTAATTTAAAACACATATACCTTGGAACCAAAAGCATGTTCATGAATGTCATTATCTAATGTAACACATTACTCATACTTAGAGGCACGCAAAAATAATCAGAAACATTTATTACTCAAAATTTCAGTGGATATTAAATATAATTAAGGAATGAATAAGAGAAAAAAATAAGGGATTTGTAACTTGGAATGAAAAAGTAACATTGTAAGTCATCTGAACTAGATAAAACAAAAACTTGACTGAATTATGAGTATCATGGTCAAATAAAGATGAACAAAGAAAGAAGGGAAAATTTGGATTAAGTTTAGCTATCGCGCACGACAGTGTGATATTGCTCCGCGATATCAATTTATATAAAAAGGCTCGATCTGATTCCATATCTTGAAAGCCCTTGTAGTTCCTGAAATTCCAGTGGGAGAAGACGACCGTACGGGCTGCAGAACTCTCAGATCTAAGGTAATTTCTTACTTTTCTTGTGAAAATTGTTAGGGATCTTGTGTGAAAAGGCAAAAGAAGACATCCTATGAGATAAAAAAAATATTTTGATGAAAATTTTCTGGAATTAGACGAGGGTTTCATGCTTCAGTAAAACACTACTTTTCATGCTTGTGTTCTCCATGGATGTTGTAGATCTAGAGCATGAATGAGTGTGGAGAAGTTTGAATATAGTTGAAATAGTAAGTAAAGAGTAGATCTAAAAATTTTAGGTTGAATTTTTTGGCTGTTGAAGTATTTCGGCTATCGCTCGGCCATAGGCACTATTACCGGCGATAGTGAGAAAAACTGACCATATCAAGTTTAATTTCAGGATAATGACGTACAGTTCCCAAGCACGAAAGAATACATCAAGAAATCCTCATTCATCGTACCAATTGTATACGGGGATCAAAAAGCTGCTATAGGCATAACAAAGATCGTAGAATTGGACATGACACATGAGTCGCAAATCTATGATATGTTTGCTCTGTCAGGTATACTATCTTTGCTACTATTAGATATGGTTAGCTCAATGTTAGTTAGGGAATTTTATAATCATTTGGATGATCCCGCCTACACTGGACTGAATGAAGGGGTTAGATCATGATTACAAAATGGAATCGTGGAGATAACCCACGATGATCTAAGAAATGAATTTGGTCTGATTACTAGTGGAAATGTTCTGTATGTAGTAGAGAATTATAAAAAAGATAGGGACTAGACGCAGATGAATCAGGTCCTTCATGGAACATCAACTAAGAACCTCATTCAGGCGACTTCACTCACTCCGGAAGTGTCATTAGGAAGTGTCATTCAGCGGGTTCTTTATCAAAAATACCAATGGATTCACCAGGACCTCTACATTAATGACTGCATTCCTTCCATCTATAATTCGGAGGTGATAAGATATCCATCAGGACGAGGTGAAGCTTCCACATTAGCAAGACCAACTCGAGGTGAAGCCTCAAAATCTACTAGACCGCCACTTCCTCGAGGAGGATCTCTTCGAGAAAGGGTGGATGAGTTATATGACTTAGTGGAAGAACATAAGGATGAAACGAAGGTAAGGCTGAGTGGTTTGAAAAAATTTATGAAGTTTATAGCGAAAGTACTGAACTTGAAACTTACTCTGGAGGAGGAAAAAGAATGGGAGAGTCCAGTGATGGATCATCCTCGACATTCAATTCCACGTGTAAGACGACCAAGAGAGCATGTACAGAGCTCAAGTGACGACCCACCAGTGAGGTTTGGGAATTCCGATCAGATTGTCTGCAGTTTTGCTGAACGGAGCTAACGCCTGGCGATAGGGAGCTAACGCCTGGCGATAGGGAGCTATCGCTTGGTGATATGGAGCTATCACCTAACGACTGGGAGCTATCACCTGGCGATAATTAAATTGTTTCTTTTTGTTTTGCACTATATTTTGTTGGACTAGTATTGTATTAAAGATGTTTTGGTTGACTCTATTTCAAGTATTATCTGGATAACTAAGTAAATTTTAAGATTGATTTTCATGGTTAGCATTTTTGATTAATTAGATCATTTGAATGTTGTTAAACTTATGATAATATACATATCTTTTCTGGTTGAATGGTTTAGATTTTTAATTTGAAATATCTAAATCTTCTAACTCTAGTTTTTGTGTAGAAAAACGTGAATCGGGAAGAGCTTTGGTTAAAATATCGACAATTTGTGATTCGGTTGCTATAAAGATGATTTTAATGTTATCCTTTTTAATGTGGTCTCTTATAAAATGATGACAGACTTCTATGTGTTTAGATCATGAGTGATGTACTGAATTGTAAGTTGGATCAATTGCACTTTTTTTGTCACACCTTAATCCTAAGGTTTATTGTTGTATTCCAAAATCTTCTAAAGTTTGTTTCATCCATAGAGCTTGTGCACAACCACTACCTAGTGCAATATATTCGGCCTTGGTGGTGGAGAGGGCAACAGAATTCTGTTTCCTACTCGACCATGAAACAAGTGAAGACCCTAAAAAGTGACAAGTGTCACTTGTACTCTTACGATTTAAACAACAACCGACATAATCTGAATTATAATAACCATGTAAAATAAAATCATCATTATGAGAATACCACAGTCCTGATTTTGTAGGTAGTGGCGGATCCAGGAATTCTGTGATGTGAGTGCACAAATAAAATTTTGTATCATCAACTCATCTACTGCTTTTCACGCCCCAAAGCATTTTTTGGGCAGAGATAATTATGTAAGGACTTCTATGGCTCTTGTTTCTGAAATCGAAAACAAAAAGAAAAAAAATTGCAGACCATGAGACTAACTTTTGAGTTTAGGTCTTTATGAGGCCCCCTCTCTAAATTTTCGAGTCAGACCATGAGACCCAAGTAGCCGTGCAGGAAGAACCACCCCGAAGGAACGGGCGGCCAGAAGCAGACACGTAAGCGCAGCACGTGAGCGCACACGCTACCTGCGCCTCCCTCTAGCTCCCCCCGCGCACACTCCTCGCGCTCGCGCCCCGCACACGTGCTCGCGCGTGTCGGCGCCCGACACCGCCGCCGGCACCCCCTCTACCTCCGGCTGCCGCCACCAACGGGCACCCTTCCTAGCCTGCCCGGACCACCCGTCGGACACTTTCGTAATCTTGCTAAATTTGGTGATCCACGTGATCCAAACGAAACGACGCCATTTGCTAGCACAAATCACGACCCGACACAATTTCCGATGCGACCCTCTAGGAAACTATAAAAATGCCCTTAGACTTTCAATTGAGGATAAACAACTTCAGTGCCTAGAAAGAGCTCTGAGATTTTTTGGTGTGGTCATGGACTTGGATCGATCCTCTGCCCAGAAATTCGCTCCGCTCCCCTTCTTACGCAAGGGCTCCATCAAGCTTCCAAGGCACGCCGTTCGTCTCCGCGAGAGCGCTCTCACCAAGGCTCCTTTTCAGCAGGAGCCCTACCATCGAGGCCCAGGGGACTTGGAGATTTCTCCCAGCCGTAACACTTTCATCGAGGTTCCTGTGAGTTAGCCATTTTCCTAACCAAAGCGTTGTTATCAAGGCTTCGGGGACTCAGTCTATTTTTCATTATTTTTGTATTTTGTACCTGTAACGGAGGGGTGGTCTGTCACCCTCTGAGGAATCATCCCAAATTCTTGTAAACCCCAATAATATAGTGGATTTTGGCCCGACACATATCCAACTATGTGGGTTTTCAACCTTTTCGGGTTTTTCACGTCAAAAAAAGACTCTTGTCATTTGCTGTTGCTTTTCATTGACTGTTTGCGCGCCCGATCCGACTCCAAGATAAGGCGATATGATTCTCTGGACCGATAAAAAACCGGGCGACCAGCAACAGGTCTATTGCAAAATAAATTCTACCTTATGAGTTTTGATCTTATCCCTGATCATGCATATTAACAGAACAGAACCCTAACACTAACATAACATTAGCAGAACTCTGATCAATTGATATGCCCTTAAAGTTACTACCAAGCATTAAGTTGGGGGTGCACAAATCACGAGTGTTGCAGGCGCGGTCGAAATAAGTTGGGGGTGCACATATAATGGATTTGGTCTGTGAATAGTAAACTTTGGTTTGCAAATAGCTAAATTATGAACTGCTTATAACAATTCGCCAAAAATAATGGAGGAGTCAGTGTCTCTCGGGTCTCACTCTGAATCTGACCTTGTTTTTAGGTGAGATCCGACGTTCATGAACGACGGTTCATGACCATAAGACCGTCATCACCGTGCCAAACGAGACCTAGATCACAAACACAAGAAATTTAACAATATAATACATTTTTTTAAATTGTTTTATTTTAAAATATTAATTTTAATCATAAAAATACCATTAAAATGCAAGTCTTTTGTAGTTATTTTGGTGTTGATCAATTTAAAATAGGTAATTTAATTAAGTTTTGATGGGTCCTCCGAACATTCTTAGTTAAACCTGAGCTCGACCAAAAACACACAGAGAAGCCAATGGGGCCAAATAAGCCCGCACACGAGCGCCACGTGCGCGCACGCAAGGGCCATGCGTGCCTCGCGCACGCCCATGCCCTAGAAGCGACCACTCGCGCGCAGCGGCGCTGCCGCAGCCCCACGCGCACTACGGCCTGCGCACGACAACCCCCGCACGCAACAGTACTATATATTGCGGTACTGCGCGCTGCGGTCTGTGCGCGGCCAACACCGCGGACAGGGACCCCGCCGCGGCACCGCACGCGACTACGTGCGCGAGGCAGCCCACGTGAAGTAGCGCTGCCGCGACACCGCGCATGGGGCATGTTGGCCCGCGAGGCCGTAGGGCCGCACTGCACGGGCGCACTGCGTGGCCGCGCTCTCCGCGACCACAGACCGCGCAACCGCGCGCGGCGTGCGGTTGCACCCGCGCGCGTAGGCACCGGCGGCGACCCTTGCCGTCCCCGACCGTCTCCTTCGCTATCGGCCACCTCCGTCCACCGCCTCCCGGCACCTTGCTCGGGCCACACGAACTGCCCGGGGGGAAGTGACACACTCTCATCATTTTGGCAAAAATGTGATCCAGGTGATCAAAACGGAGCAACGCCATTCGCCAACACAAATAACTCCATGCCGCAATTACCACAATAACCCTCCAGAAAACTATAAATATGCCCTCATGCCTTCATTTGAAGACAAACAACTCCAGATGCAAGAGAGAGCTCTGAGGTTTTCTGGCAAGATCGTGGACTTAGGCCGTTTCTGCGCTCAGAAATTCACTATGTTCTCCTCCTTGCGCTAAGGCTTCAACACGCTTCAAGTCACGTCAACCGCCTCCGCGAGAGCGTTCCCATCAATGATCCGCATCAACGAGAGCGCTCCCTCTAGAAACTTCGTGGACTTAGAGATTTTTTCGACCGGAACGCTTCCACCCAGGTTCTGCGGGCTCAGCAACACTGCAAGGTCGGAGTGCTTTCATCGAGGCTCCGAAGATTTAGCTATTTTTCCTCATTTTCCTGTACATGTAACGGAGTAGCCGAGTAGCGGCCTGTCGCCCTTCAAGATCAAACCAAATTTTGTAAAACTCCAAAATTATAGTGGATTTTGGCTCGGCACAATTCCAGCCATGTGGTTCTTCACCCTTTTCGGGTTTTCCATGTAAAAAATGTCTCTTGTCATTTGCTGCGGTTCATTTTTACTGTTTGCACGTCAGGTCCAATTCCGAACTAAGGTGGTCCGATTTCTCCGAACCGGAGAAAGAACGGGTGACGCGCAACAAGTTTTATTAATTTACGTGTTGAATGAGCGATCAAAATTATTTTGTGATTAAAATAAATAGAAATTGATTTTTTTAATTAAAAATGTACTCATTTAAGTGAAAATTTAAAATTTAGTAATTCCAAAATATTCATTTCAAAATTACAGGTCTTCATTTGTCTTTTCTAGAAATCTTAGGTGCGACGCTTCTCATATTTTGTCTTTGAATAATTTGTCAAATTAATTTCTTTCGATTAACATTTCATTTAATTTATAAACTCCAAATTTTATCGTTAAAAATAAATTACTTAGTTAAGAATAGGCAACCGGTCCTCGTCCACTATAAAATGACATTGCCATATATCTTATATAATAAAATAGAAATAATTACCCAAAGCTCCCTTATAAATTAGCATAATTAGTGAGAGCATCCCTCTATTTTTTGAAATTACAAAAAATTCTCTTTAAGTTTTCATTTCATTAGAAAAACCTCTCATGATCTTTTCATTTCATTGCATCTATGAAAAAAATATCCCTTGGACACTGTACATCGATGTGGGTGTTTTTGTACATGAATGTTATGAAATTTAAACTTGAGGAAAGATTTATGTAATGAAAGAAAAATTTTAGGAAAAGTTTTTGTAATTTCAATTACAAAAATATGAGTGTTGCTATTAGTAATTTAGCAAATGAAGAGAGGAGCTCCAGGTAATATGAAGAAACTCTATGACTTGCTCACTGTCATAGAGTTTGGATGGTTTTGACACTTGAATCATAGAACCAGGTTCAGCGCAATACAATTGATGAGAAATGCACATGAATGACATAAACAATAGATTAGCTTGCCGACTTCGTCAGGTCACATTGTCGATCGACTTTAGCAGATAAGCTCGGTGCATGACATCAATGGATAAGCAGGTAGACCTTTGCAAATCAGTTCAAAGTCCTCAATAGATCAGGTCGGTGGCCTCCACAATTCAGCTCGACCGCCTCAGTAATTTAGCTCGCTGATCTTAGTAAATAAGCTCTTCGACTACCTCAACAAATCAGCTTAGTGACCACAATTGATTGGCTAAACCTCAACATATCAGCTTGGCCGTCTTGGAAGATCAATTCAACGACATTAGCAGATCAGCTTGGCGGCCTCAACAGATAAGCTCTATGACCTCAGTAGATCAGCTCGACTACCTCAACAAATTAGCTCAGTGACATCAGTAGAACAACTCGACGACCTTAGTAGATCAGCTAGGCGACGTCAGAAGACCATCTCGGCAATCTCAATAGATTAGCTCGGTACCTCAATGACCAGCTCCGCGACCTTAATAATTCAGTTTGGCAGCATCAGTAGATTGGCTCACTGACCTCGCCAGGTAACTCGTCGAGCTAGCATTGACCTTAGATTGTACTAGCTAGGGTCCACCTTTTAGCAGCAAGCACGCCCATGTCTTTACCAATAAATATGACCTTATTGTAATGGGTGGGAGATAATTCAGATCATGCAAAGGTTGTCCAATTGAAGATTTGGTGATCTCACTTTCTTTCCCTAAAATTTGCATAACATTTAGTTTGGGAGGAGAAAATTCTACACACTCTTGGGTATGTGGCATGACCTCCAAAATTTTACAAAATCACCTTGTCAAGCAGTACATTAGTTTTTTGTTCTCTTCAATTCATTGCCTCTTACTTTATTGGTCACTTTCGAACTCGTAGAACTTCGATCATATTATAGTATAAACTTTGCGAGCGGAGACCATGAGTTCTTCTGGTGCCTAGATCTTGGCTCCAACAGTGTATATGTGCGTGTGTATAATCCAACCATCCAAGGTGATGATCAATCAACATCAATTTCATAAGTTGCACGCCAACCTTCAATCCCCTCTCAAAATCATCCACCGGATACCTCATCCACAACTTCTCTATCTTCTACATGATTACTTTTCCAAATAAGAAGTCTTTCTATTCACCCCATCCTATGTTGCAAGGAACCTTCCCATCCCATGCCTCAATAAACCATATATTCCATTGTTGCTTCCTTCTAAATTTGCAAGAATCACCCCATCCTAGCTAGGGTACTCAAGTGATGTGCATCCTCCTTGCAATTTTCTTCTTTTGCAAGAATCACCCCACTCTTGGGTATGTGGCATGACCTCCACCATTTTACAAAATCACCTTTTCAAGCAATACATTAGTTTTTTGTTCTCTTCAATTCATTGCCTCTTACTTTATTGGTCACTTTCGAACTAGTAGAACTTCGATCATATTATAGTATAAACTTTGCGAGCGGAGACCATGAGTTCTTCTGGTGCCTAGATCTTGGCTCCAACTGTGTATATGCGTTTGTGTGTAATCCAACCATCCAAGGTGATGATCAATCAACATCAATTTCATAAGTTGCACGCCAACCTTCAATCCCCTCTCGAAATCATCCACCAGATACCTCATCCACAACTTATCTATCTTTTACATGATTACTTTTCCAAATTAGACGTCTTTCTATTCACCCCATCCTATGTTGCAAGAAACCTTCCCATTCCATGCATCAATAAACCATATATTCCATTGTTGCTTCCTTCTAAATTTGTAAGAATCACCCCATCCTAGCTAGGGTACTCAAGTGATGCACATCCTTCTTGCAATTTTCTTCTTTTGCAAGAATCACCCCACTCTTGGGTATGTGGCATGACCTCCACCATTTTGCAAAATCACCTTGTCAAGCAATACATTAGTTTTTTGCTCTCTTCAATTCATTGCCTATTACTTTATTGGTCACTTTCAAACTAGTAGAACTTCGGTCATATTATAGTATAAACTTTGCGAGCGGAGACCATGAGTTCTTCTGGTGCCTAGATCTTGGCTCCAACAGTGTATATGTGTGTGTGTGTGTAATCAAACCATCCAAGGTGATGATCAATCAACATCAATTTCATAAGTTGCACGCCAACCTTAAATCCCCTCTCGAAATCATCCACCGGATACCTCATCCACAACTTCTCCATCTTCTACATGATTACTTTTCCAAATAAGAAGTCTTTTTATTCACCCCATCCTATGTTGCAAGTAACCTTCCCATCCCATGCCTCAATAAACCATATATTCCATTGTTGGTTCCTTCTAAATTTGCAAGAATCACCCCATCCTAGTTAGGGTACTCAAGTGATGTGTATCTTCCTTGCACTTTTCTTCTTTTGGATCTTTCCACGTCAATGGTTTAGGTCATCCACAAATGTTCACCTCTACAAAGTACTTGTTAGAAAAAATTCTTATGATTTAGTCGAACCAGATGATAACAGTTATCATTAGATATTTCAATGTAAATGAAAAAAATGCTGAGTATATGCAATATGTAATTTTCAATTTTTTTGTCTTCTGGAGAAAAGCTAAGAGAGATAAAACATTTATTAGTGCAAAATCAGACGCATAAATCTCATTGAAAAATTCTTTCATTGACCAGTGCTTGTCATCAGACTATTCGAGATTGCTAACTTAGAAGATCTATTCAAGAATCGAACTGCAAAATCGAAAAAGTGTAGATATTAACTTTTGGCAATTGAAAATCAGTGATTAGTAATCGGTGAATGGGAAGATTTGTAAAGGTATCAATTGGCAAAAGTAAAGGAAGTTTGGAGATCAATGCTCAGTGTTTGGAAACCGAGTAAAGTTTATCGACAATCAATGAATGAGTTCAAAAAATATGTCATTTTGAGTAGAGCCTTTGCAAAATGAAGAAGACAATATAATTGTTACCCATAATTACTCTAAATAGAAGTCAGCCAACAATATAGAATATATAGATTGAAAAAGTTATGATATATATTCAACAACAATACTCAAGCCTTTATCCCACTAAAATGCGGAGGTGCTAGGTTTCGATCCTGTAGTAAATGGGAGAAACCCAACGTCACCATCCACTACACTAAGATGACAAGTTAAAGTTATGATATATATACACAAGAAAAATAGAGAAAAAACATGGAATCCATTATCGACTAGAGAAGCTTTCTAAAGAAAAGCTAAAAAAGAAAGTTAGCCAAAGAGATTTGTAGAAGAAGATACTTAACATTTTAAGGTTGAATTCACGACAAATTTATTGAATCAACTCTTCAATCTTAAAGAGTTATTCTGTGGAAAATCCCCATCAAATTTTGTAAGTGGGGTTTCTGATCTAACTTTCAAAGAGTAGTGAGATGTTAAAATGAAAAATAAAAATTACAGCTTGGCTGAAATTGACGTATGCCTATTAATTACTCTATGGATGACGATTTCACATCAGATTCATAAGCTGTTGAGAAACATCAAATACTACCATCCTGTATGCATCGACTTTCATTTCACGCATACTTTTAGGTTTCAATGGACATTAACATGGGACAAGAATTTGATGTCGACCCCACTTCTCATTTTCAATCTCTTTAGTCTTTCCTCGTTTTTCAGTTTGTCGCTAAATTGTGTATAGGTTATTCGTGTCAATCAAAATTAATAGTGGTTTTGACATATATAACATGTCTTTCAAAGTTCGCGATAAAAATTCAATGATATTCTCTCATTTTTCAAGTGCAAGGTCTAAACAAGTTGTTATCAATTCGTTATGATTATAAGTAGAAGAGCTTAAGGAATTTCAGAAATCTATGCAATTAGCTCCCATGAATGAGCTTCATGCAGTCATCAGAGACACACAAGTTAGAATTTCTACTGATATGGTTTTGATGTGCAAGACCTCTTCACCTGATGCTATACCAAAGACACGACTACATATCATGACTTGTCCAGTATTAAGGAAGATTTGTAATTGGGGAAGTTATATGCTTCACCTAATACAACATAAGTTGAAGCATGGGGGTATTGATTATGGCAGAACACTAAGTTTAGTTTTGGTGCAGTCTTATTCTCAACTTTGCACCTCAAATGGACTACATATCCCTCCTATAAGAAGGTTATCACTTCCATTTTTTAATAAATGGAAAAGAAATATTTCCAGATCGATGGATCTCTCTCTCATGTTTTCATCTTCTTTATCTCCTTTGTCATCTACAAATTTTCACTCACATACTTCTGATGAACAAGTATCTTTACCACTTGTCTCCATAAAACCATTGAAAGTGTTTCGTTGTCTACCTAAATCATCTAGGGGGGGGGGGTGAATATGTGAGTTGTGCGTCTTTTTGCGGAATAAAAATTTAGAGATCTAAGCACACAATTATCAACCAAGCAATCACAGACGACAAAAGATTTATAGTGGTTCCCCAACCTTGGGTAGATCCACATTCCCTTACCGATCTAGCAAACCACTAGACTCGGCTACTCCACTATCTCGGATTGAAAACCAATCCTACGCCTCGAAACAAAGTTCCTACAATCTCGATCAAAAACGGATCTACACTCGAAAGGTAAAAACTTCCTACAACTCGGAGAACAAATCTCCTACACTCCGAGAATAATCTCCTACAAGATTTAAGAAAAGATTTGTAGAAATATAAACAAAAGGTTTTTCTCAGATCTGATAATCTCTCTAGGTCTTCCTTCTTGAATTTGCGGCTCTATCAGAATATTGTAGAAGAAGACTTGGATCGATCTTGTTCTTAGAAGCTTCTGACTCACACGATCAAGGAGTAGAATGAAAATGATTAATCCCTTGATCTGTAAATATCTGGATCGAAAGTTCCCTTGAAGATCTTGAAAGAGAGCAGCGACTTTCTATAGACGATGATGAAGTTGTCGGCCGATCCAGAACTTAGATTATACTCGCTTAGGGTTTGTTAGGAAGATATGACCTTTTATAAGATCTCTCTAACGGTAATAATCGTCATTAATGAGGGTCACGTGGACCAATCACGTCACGTCATTCAAAAATTAGTTCTGACAAGACTTAGGACTTTTTCTAAAAAAGTTCAACATTTCTCGAGTAATAAGTAAACTACTCGAGTGCTAAGACTAGCTCTCGAGTGGTTGGCTCTGACTACTCGAGAAGTGCTAATTATGGAAAATCTGAATCGCTGAAGTAAATCACTCGAGTAGTTAATGGATCACTCGAGTGCTATACTTACTTCTCGAGAGGTAGACAGAATTTCTCGAGAGCCTGGACTTGGAGAGAATTCTAGACAAGAATCTGATCACTCGAGTGCTGAAGCTGAACTACTCGAGTAATAAATAAACTACTCGAGTACAAATAAATTTCACTTGAGTGGTTTATTAACTTCTCGAGAGCTGACTTCTTTCACTCGACATAATCTTCTCAACTACTCGAGTACTCAACTAGACTACTCGAGTACTTGACTTAGAAAATCTTCTGAGACATAAATAACATCACTCGATAAAGAGAGCTTATCTACTCGAGTACTGGACTTGGTTTCTTGAGTGCAAGATAAGATCTACTCGAGAACCACTTCCATACTCAAGATGTAGACTAGATCTTCTCGAGTGCTGCTAAGTCTTCTACTCGAGTACAAAAAGGACTACTCGAGTATAATACTTAGAATTTTCTCAGCTTGATGGATTTTGACTTCTTCATCCCAAACAGCATCCAATCTTCAACCATTAGTCCATGTGCTTGAATATGAAGTGTATCCCAATAGAGAGGCTATACATGAGTCAACACCATGGATCACACAATGAGGAATTACATTGTATGGTCCTGTGTTTGATGACCCACTGTAGACTAACATTGGTCTACACTTAGCAATGAATCTTGCAAACAAATAACTAGAATAGAGATCAAATACAAACTAATTCATCTTAGTTCAAGGGCGACTTCATGCAAATCAAGGTGATTGTGGATACAATACCCAACAATCTCCCCCTATTTGTAGAAGTCAGAACCCTCTACACTAAGGTGAATTATACTAAAATAGAAAGAACTAGATATCAAGGGTAAGCATAGAATAACAATGCAGTAAACTAGTAAATGAAGAGATAATCATCAAAATTAAAGATTATATAATCAGAATTGTTTCTAGATTTCAATTCTACATGAATAAATCCTCAATCTCAAAGACACATGTCCTTTCCTATCTCTCATGTTATTGCTATTGTTGTTGCTTGTCCTTCTTCTCTTGCTATCTTCTATGGTAGCTGAATGACTTGGGGTAGTACTTAGGGGGTCTAGGAGGAGCATTGAGATTGTTCCTCCCATATTCTTTGTCATAGATTCTCCTTTTAGTCAAGGATTTTTCATACAGTTCCCATTCAGAATAGATGTAATGAAGGTTTCTACTTTCATTATAGTTTATGACAAACTTCAGTGTATCAAGTATTAGGGCTTTGGAAGTTGGACTCCATATCTCAGCAAACTCCTGAGCTTTTCTCTTTTCTGTCTCAGGATTTGGAATGGATTTACTAGCAGAGGGACCCTCTCCATATTTCCTTCTTTTGGGGATCTGAACTTTTGGTAAGTCTTTAGGGATTTTAGATTCTCAAACTTGAGAATAGGATTTTGGAGGTTGAGTTTCATCATTAGGCCTGGGAAAGAAGGTTGGCATTTGAACTGGATGGTCTTCAGCAAGTGGATTTAGATGGTGAGGAATAATGTTTGGGTCAGCTTGGAATTCCGGAAAGATTTTATTATGCATCCAAACAGTAGTATCATAAGTGTGGAACTTTACTGACTGTATCTGAGTTAGCACATCTCTATTAATTTCCTTCATTTTCTCAGTCTAGAGGGACTGGATAGTAGTGTCATATTTTTTCAACTTGTTCTTTCACTAACTTCTCCCCCTTTCTGAATTCTAAACAAAGTTTCTCTATAGTATCGTCCTTAAAGGTGCCCACTTCTTCACAGACTTTCATGACATGCTCTTGGGCTTTCTTCTCAAGTTTAATTTGATTGTTTACCAGTGTGATAGATTGGTTGATGACCTCACCAACACTAGTAATAGTGTGGTCCAAGGCCTTGCCACCTATTTTGAAAAGGTGCTTCAGCTGATCTGTATTGTGCTGTATTTCTATAAATCCTCGACTGATTTCTGTCTCTAGAGTAGATACCTTGTCTTGAACTATTTTCAAAGAAGCATCAAAGTATTTTCTTTATTCTAACAACATTTGCTCAATCTTACCAAGAATATCTGAAGAAGCTGGTGTAGCTAAAACAGTAGCAGTAGCAGCAGGAGGTACAAGAGCTGGAAGAGGAGGGGCTGTCCAAGGAGCAATTTCTTTAATTACTACTGAGCTTTGAGCTCTTGTAGTATGGACCAAAACATCTCCTTCCTCACCAGTGAAGGTGGGAAGAGAAAAATCTAATCTCCCCAAGGGAGGTTCAACAGGCTCTAGAGATGGTGCATTTATATCTGATAGCAGAATGGTCTCTTGTGCTTTGTCAGCTGCTGGGGATGGATCAAAGGGTGACTTTGGAGATAGTGCTAGAGATGGAGAAGATGCTGGAGTTGCTTCTTTGGATGGTACTTGGATATTTTCTTGATGGAGGGGAGGTAGAGGCTCATCTGAGCTGAGTTCCTCAATCATTGTATTGATGTCATCAGTGATGGAGAGGATTGTTTCTAGAACTTGGGCATCTGAATGAAGTTCTTCTGAAGTAGCTGGTTGGAAGGAAGTATCTGGAGGAGTAGGAATTCTGTCTTGCTGCATAGAGGAGGTAGGTGATACGCCCGAAATAGATGTATATTTACGCAAGTGCACGTGCCGGATCAAGTAATATAAAGTGAGAAGTGATCGTTCCCTCGAGGAGGTGATTGACCTAGTGATCACAATTACTAGCTCTTCCCGTTCTCTAAATTCAAGACGATAATTAAGGTGAATTTACAGATTTATTTAGAGAAATACTCTTGAGACAAAAACTAAAATGCGCGGACAAGAAAATATTGTTATCCAAGTTTTAGGGAAGCAATCTTGCATGTTAGTTTCCCTTACCTATTGCGATGATTTTTTTATAGAAAAAGCTTTCATGAGTTGTTTGACTTCTATCTTGCAAGGATTTAAAAGAGGATCTCTTTATCACTCGATTTCCGAGATCCGGTCACCTAAATTCCCCCAGTTATCTCTAACTTGGGTGGAAAGAAAGTAACGAAAAGCGCACAAATCCACAATGCTAACTCAAGAGGAAATCTCTTTCTCTCTCGAAGTTATATTGGAAATTAGGTTACACTTACACCGCTCCTCTCTCGATTCTCACAGTGCAGTAAAAAGATGGAATTTTGACTAAAGAAATACGCGACTCCTCTCTCGAATCTCGCCACATAATATAAAGGATTCAACCCTAGACTAGCATAACTCCTCTCTCGAATCTCGCCATGCTAATTAGAAGATGAACACTTACTCAAAAAATCCACAAATAGAGAATACAGTTCCAATAAAGATAGAAAATCAAACAATCATTAAGTCAAAACATTGAATCAAGTCATCACAACAAGTAAGGTACTCACAACACACAAGATCTAAGAAATTAGTTCATGGCGGAGAGATGAAACCAAATTAGATGGATCTTACTAGACATGCTTTAGAAAATTCAAAAGTTTCAAGAAATAATTCACTCGGATGTGCAAAATCCGTTGCTCTTGACGATCCGGAGTAGTCTTCTTCTTCTTGCCTAGGGTTTGTCGCCCAAGATGGTTTTTCTCCTCCAGAAGCTCTCCTCCCTATGTCCAGAACTCCCCTTTTTTGTCCTTCCTTTTGTCCTTTAAAAACGCCTCCAGATATGCCAAGGGATGCCTCCTTCCATATTTGAAAAGATAGTAAAATTTGAATTTCAAACTCTAAAACCCGCCCAGGAGACGTTGCAACCTTCATTTTCGGGGTGTTGCAACCTTTTTCCAGATTTTGATATTTTGGCAGATTTCCGTCCATGAGCCTATTCCTCTTACACCACTAGTAAACATACAATGAAAAGAGACCAAATTAGCCTTAAATTAGATAATCAAACAATTACTTTTATTTCTAGAGCTTTTTGTGTTTATTCGTGCCGGATATGCCGAGTAATATCTCAGAAAATGTGGCTAGATAACTTTTTTTGGGAAGTTATCACACCCCCACACTTGAACCTTTGCTAGACCCGAGCAAAGAGAAATAATTATTTTTAATGGATGTCCGATAATTATCACACTCCAAATCAGAACAATCCTATCTTAACCTGCATTAGTCCAAGATACTCAAGAAGTTCGCTTTACTCAACTGATAAGCTTGATTATCATTAGAAGTTCAAACATCACAAATCCATTAGCTTGATAAAAGATAAAACATACTAAAGAATTTTGTGTAGTGTGTGTGCCTTCTTCCAGATTATTTACGCCCCCGTACTTTGTCATTGAACATCCTCAATAATTCAAAAGGGTAAGAATAAGCTAAGTCATTACGCTAGCCTTGACAAGAATTAGCAGCATACAAGAGCATAGGTTTAGCTTTAGCTTGGTTGGCAATTCATGAATAGGCTTAAATAGTCGCATGGTAATTCCCTAGTTACTAATCTCAATCTTTCACCATATTACGAGGTTCAATCCTTAAGCCTTGAATATATAAACATATTGTGCATATAGGTCGGATCATTCCAAGTATGTAATTGCCTACCCAGGCCACATATCACTATGACAAAAGTTTTGATTATTTCCTTTTTTTATGGTCACAGTTGGGATCATTTTAGATAGGCGTGTACATACTTAGGTCGCATATCACTATGACAATTCACAATT
The DNA here is from genome assembly GCA_039513925.1 of Platanthera zijinensis. Lineage (NCBI taxonomy): Eukaryota > Viridiplantae > Streptophyta > Magnoliopsida > Asparagales > Orchidaceae > Platanthera > Platanthera zijinensis. Next base: position 16,215,297 of record CM077083.1, read on the forward strand.
TTTTCTCTTTTTTTATATAAATGCTGAATTGAAACACCCATAAATGACTAGTGGATTAAGATAAAACTAGTGAAATATAGGGAATTTGGTCATTCAGTAGTGGGTAGCAAAATGATACAGAACCAATCAAAGAATCTCATGAAAGTTCAAAATGGTCTAGCTACTAAAACATTATCTTGACTCACATTATTACTTAGTCCTTGCTCACCCCATTTCCTAATTTTAGAAATCAACATCAAAAGTTTTCAGAGAAGTAAACGAAAACTTGAGAAGGATGTGCATGAATAAAATGCCTTAGAGTGCTTTATCAAAAAAAAATCTTGCTAATTTCAAATTCAAAATCTGAACTCCTAGGATTCCTTAGCCGTACCAATTAATTATCATTGAACTTCAAGAATAACTTTTCACTAAGTACGATCAATATACAAAATATTACAATTACGAGTGATCAAATTATCTACCACCACAATTGCAGGGGCGGTGTTAGCCAACACCCCCACACTTAAGGGCTTGCTAGGCCCTAGCAAGGTTAATGTGTTATATAAAAAATAATATTCTTTCTATACTACTCAGCCTTTGCATGAATTAAATAAAAATGAAATTGAAACAGTAAAAACTCCCCTGATAAGGAAGTGATTTCTTCTAAGTCTCTTGAGTTTCTTTAATGTGCTCCCCATTTGCTCCGATGATCTACAGTACTCCGTACCATATTGGCCTGCCAAACTTTTATCTTGGCGATGATAGAAGAGAACAAAACATGGAGGCAATCTAATAAAGTTCGTAATTGCATGAATTAGTAACAACAGTGAACCAGAATAACTTAATCGCCTTCATTTTCATGTCATAACTTTCAATTATAGCAATAGCCTAAATCATGTTATATCTATTTGAACATAAGAGCAGAGTAATAAAGTAAATTAAATTTAGGCTTTCCAAAACATCTAGTAACTTAATGAGTCCAAATAAATACGCAAGATCATATCATATCATGTGAGCAGTGCAGAGTAACTATTCACCGTGCAGTTAAGAAAAATAGTTCCAAATAAGTTAATCCAGAGCATAAAAGAAACAAATTAGTATCCATCAACCATTAATACAGTCATCCAAAAACAAATAAATCAAAAAGGATCTAATCAGACCCCCCCTCATCGTCTTCTTCGGGTTCATCCATTTATTGATCCTCCTCGCCGTCTGGCTCCGCCTCTTCTTCCTGATTCCTTTCTTCCTCCTGATCCTCGCCTTCTTCATCGAATTCGGTTGGGTTGAGAGTGCTTCTATCAGCCGCTAGCAACTCTCCCTTGTCGTCGAACTGCCACTGATATCGAAACGGCTCTTCATCCACCTGCAACTTTGCTCTCTTCAAGAGCCTATCAATCTTCCTCTCCATAATATCCAGTCGGGAACGGAAGTAGCAGTGCTGGCATCTCAAGTATACCTTTATGAACTCAATACTATCCATAGCTTTATGCAATGTGACCCTTTCCCCGGATGACACTGCTACTTTCTCCCGCTTTCCGGCCGATGACATTGAAGGTCTACTTCCTATTCTTTTGTGAGGTGTCTTAAAACCACTGTCCATCTCAGTCCCAACTTTAATATTCACCTCCACCACCTGTCCAGTTATCGGCCTCCACACTTGGGTAATCAAATCTTCAGCACCGCAGGCTACCCCCGCCTGCCTACAAAGCTCAGTGATCAAGATTGGGAACCATAGCAGCTTGGCCTTGTCCTTCCGGATTTTCATCTTCAAATGGTTGCTGATCTCCGCTCCCACATTAATCCTATGCCCCTTCAAAATGTGATATATCAGCTCTGCCCTGTCCAACGTGACGTTGTTTAGGTGGCAGGTAGGCATAACGGTAGCATTTATGAAAAGAAGCCACACCTTAGCTTCCCTGGACAGTGATGTGGATTTCAGCGCCTTCATTGACCTCATTGACCATTCCGGGTCTAGTGAATTGCAGATCACAGCTGCCAGTTCATCCGGTGTAATTTGATGGTTCAGACTCTCCAATTCTTCATCAGCACCTACTCCATACAGCTCATTGATTACACTGGACGATATGTTGACCAGCCTCCCTCGTACCGTCACCACCTCATCCTCCATTTATTTAGCGTTTGCGTAAAATTCGTATACCCAGGATAGAATGCCCTCCAACCGGTGATGGTAGAACGTCTCCTAGTGCAACTCATGCATTTGGAGAACGTAGGGAAGGCTCCATGCTCGCTTCTCCATCAGGAATCCCCTTTCATAAATCACTGGTAACGTCTTTAGATTCTCAAATCTATATGCGGCAGCTTCGTTCACAAACCGTAACGCTTTCTTCTCTATCGATTTCCTTTTCCTTTTGGTCTACATTTCTACATTATGGTTTTAGTAAGATCAGGAATTCCTCACCCTAACACTTTCGAGAATCAGGCATGGAGATGAGAACTGAAATAAGAATGGTGCTAGGCGTTTTCGAAAATTTCCTGATCGGGCTTGAGATGCTATGGTAGGAGAGGGTCTGGCGAAGTTGCACTCGTCGTCAGGTCGCAAAATGGGGATGGGCTCGCTGGGAATCAATTCCTAGCAGTTCGCCGCCACTCACGCCGCCGATTACGCCCCGCAATTCACCGCATATCTCGCCGACTCCTCCGTTCTCGCGTATTAGGGCAGGAATCGGGCGTCGATTCGATTTTCTTTCCCTTTTTTTATTTTGATTTTTTGATCCTTTAGCGTTTCCAATAAGAATAAGCTCGGTTCAAGTGAACCGGGGCCATGTGGCGTACTTTGTATGGATCCCTCTAGCCGGTTCAGCGCCGGATTGACCGTCCATTCCTCAATACTGGCCGAAACTAAAAAGTTGCAACCATTTATTTTCGCTGTCATTGCAACACCCGCGCGGTTTAAACTCTCCAGCCCAACCCGAAATAAAGGTGTTTCAACTATTTATTTTCTAGACGTTGCAACACCCGCGCCTACTCACTTTAACCCCTCCAAACAGAAATCTGGACGTTGCGACAAATTAAATTTTTCAGCGTTGCAACTACCAAAGCTGCTCCTACCAATTTTCCCTTCAGCAATTGAATTCATTCCTCCACCACTACTCACCTAATCAAAACCAAAGAAAAATTGGAAGAAAAACTACTAAATTCAAACAATAAACTAAACATAAAGCGATGAGTTGCCTCCCACCTAGCGCCTAAGTTAATCGTCTCGGCAAGACGGATCTCCTTGTACTCGTCAATGAAATTTTATGACCATCGCATCGCACTGGTCACCACCCTCATAATAAATTTTTAGTCGCTGTCCATTCACCTTGAAAGTTGATCCGTCCTTCTCATTACATATTGTTACTACACCATGTGAGAATACCTCAACAACTCGGAATGGTCCAAACCATCTCGATTTCAGCTTTCCTGGAAATAATCGAAGGCGTGAATTATACAAAAGCACAAGTTGTCCGCTCCTAAATTCTCTCTTCTGCAGTCTCAAATCGTGCCATTTTTAATCCGATCTTTATAAAGCTTTGTGTTCTCATAAGCATTAAATCTAAGCTCTTCTAACTCATTTAAGTGCAGAAGCCTTCTTTTACCCGCTTCTTAAAAGTCAAAGTTAAGTCTCTTGATCGCCCAAAAAGCTCTACGCTCTAATTCTACCGGTAAATGACAGCCCTTTCCATACACCATCCTAAAGGGAGTCACACCTATGAGCGTTTTGTAAGCGGTCCTATAGGCCCATAACGCGTCATTTAATTTAAATGCCCAATCCTTCCTGGTTGTACTCATTGTCTTCTCTAAGATGGAATTAATCTCTTTATTGGAGACTTCAGCTAATCCATTGGTTTGCGGGTTATATGCTAGGGCCATTTTATGTGTTACACCATATTTTTTTAAAAGTAAATTAAATTGTGTATTACAAAAATGTCAGCCCCCATCATTAATTATCGCCCTAGGCGTGCCGAATCTCGTAAATATATTTGCTTTTATAAACTTGAGTACAACCTTGGCATCGTTTTTTTGTGTGGCAATGACCTCTACCCATTTTGACACATAGTCTACTGCCAATAATCTGTAGAAATTTCCTCCTGAATTCACAAACGGCCCCATAAAATCTATACCCCAAACATAAAATACCTCTACTTCCAGAATATTGGTCATAGGCATACTTGCCCCCTGATGAATATTGCCCGTCTTTTGGCATCTATCACACGCCTTGATAAACAAGTGAGCATCCTTAAATAGCATTGGCCAATAGAAACCAGCCTATAGTACCTTCATAGCAGTTCGTTCTCCCATAAAGTGCCCTCTGTAAGGAGATGCATGACACTTTTCTAGGATATCACGAACTTCCATCTCAGGTATGCACCTACGAATGGCTTGGTCAGCGCATATCCTAAATATATAGGGGGCGTACCAAAGATAAAACTTGGCCTGATGAAGAAATCTTTTCTTCTGCTGATAATTTAAATCTGATGGCAAAATGTTACTCACAATTAAATTTACGATGTCAGCATACCATGGGGTATTCCCCTCTGATACTGCCAACAGACTCTCATCAAGAAAATTCTCCCTAATCTCAATGTCTACATTCTTCCCATACTCAGACTCTAGACATGATAGGTGGTCTGCTACAGGATTCTCCGCCCCCTTACGATCTTTAATCTCCAAATCAAACTCCTGCAAGAGGAGTACCCACCTAATCAATCTAGGTTTAGCATCCTTTTTCTCTATCAAAAATCGTATAGCTGCATGCTCCGTATAAACTATCACCTTAGACAATATTAAATAAGAACGGAATTTGTCAAAAGCAAAAACAACTGCTAATAGTTCCTTCTCGGTAGTGGTGTAGTTTATTTGTGCGTTGATCAGTGTCTTGCTAGCATAGTAGATTGTGTGGAAGACCTTGTCGCGCACTTGTCCTAAGACCGCGCCTACAACAAAATTGCTTGCGTCACACATAATGGTGAATGGTAGAGACCAATCAGGTGCAATAATAATCGGTGAAGAAACTAGACTTTGCTTTAATGTATGAAAGGCGGCTAAACACTCCTCGTCCAAATTAAAGTGGGAATCTTTCTCTAACAATTGGCTTAGCGGCTTAGAGATTTTAGAAATATCTTTAATGAAACGACGGTAAAAGCCTGCATGGCCCAGAAAACTACGCACTCCCTTAACATTAGTCGGTGGGGGCAATTTTTCTATAACCTCAGTCTTCGCTCGGTCTACTTCTAAACCCTTCTTGGACACCTTGTGTCCCAGAACAATCCCTTCTTTGACCATGAAGTGACATTTTTCCCAGTTTAAAATTAAGTTGGCTTGAATGCATTTGTTCAAAACTTTCTTTAGCACTTCTAAACATTCATCAAACGATCTCACAAACACAGAAAAATCATCCATAAAGATCTCGATCCCCTCATCAATTAGTTCAGTAAAGATAGCGATCATGCAGCGCTGAAATGTGGCAGGAGCGTTGCATAATCCAAAGGGCATTTTCCTAAATGTAAATGTTCCAAAAGGACAGGTGAAGGTTGTCTTCTCCTGATCCTCGGGAGCTACCATGATTTGATTATACCCCGAGTAACCATCTAGGAAACAGAAATACTCATTTCCTGCTAACCTATCAAGAACCTGATCAAGGAATGGGAGTGGGAAATGATCTTTCCTAGTCTCTTTATTCAACTTTCGGAAATCCATACAAATCCTTCATCCAGTTACCGTTCTAGTGGGAATCAACTCGTTGCTCTCATTTCTAACTACCGTAATACACCCCTTCTTTGGCACACACTGAATAGGACTTACCCACCGACTATCAGAGATAGGATATATAATACCTGCATCCAGCCATTTGATTATATCCTTCTTGACCACTTCTTTCATGGGTGGGCTAAGTCTTCGTTGGGGTTCTATTGACTCTTTTGACTCTTCATCTAGAAGGATTTTATGCATGCAAATTGAAGGACTTATCCCTCTAATGTCTGCAATGGTCCAAGCCTAATGCTCTTTTGTTCTCACAAAGAACCGCAATCAATTTATCTTTATTCTCCTTTACTAAAGATGCATCAATAATAACCGGTAATGTGTTATCCTCACCTAGAAAAACATACTTTAGGTTTTTGGGTAGCGGTTTCAATTCAAGCATAGGTGGCTCTACAATAGAAGGCTTCATGATCTCCGACTCGCTTGACCTGCTTATTAACTCAAACGCGTTAGCATTTGGTAAATGCTCAAAAGTACACAACGCTTCCTAAGTTTCCTTTAAATCTGGATCCTCTTCTATTTCTTCATTTGTTAAAGCACTAAGAATTTTGTGCTCCCAATTATTTTCATTATGCATCATCCGTATAGGTGCACTCACCTCCTCAATGGAGAAACACTCCTCTTTATCATCCAGAAATCTCATGGCTTTGAGGATGTTGAATGTCACATTCTCATCATTAACTCTCATCGTAAGCTCACCCTTCTGAACATTAATGAGTGTTCTTCCGGTGGCCAAGAATGTTCTACCAAGAATGATGGGGACATCCTTGTCCTCATCCATATCAAGTACTACAAAATCAGCGGGGAAAATTAATTTCTCCACTTTAACCAACACATCTTCTACAATTCCCTTAGGAAATGCAAGAGACCTATCGGCCAACTGTAGAGTAAGAGATGTAGGTGTAATCTCCCCTAGACCCAACTTCTTATAGATAGATAATGGCATCAGGTTGATGCTCGCTCTAAGGTCACATAATGCTCTCCCAACAAACTTTACTCCAATAGAACAAGGAATTGTGAAACTACCGGGATCCTTAAGCTTGGGTGGCAGCTTTTTCTGCAATATAGCACTACACTCCTCAGTCAATGCCACTATCTCTTTATCAACAAACTTTCTCTTCTTTGCCAAGATATCCTTCATAAACTTAACATAACTAGGCATTTGCTCAAGGGGCTCGACAAATGGGATGTTTATAGTTAGCTTTTTGAAAATATCCATAAACTTCTGGAATTGTATGTCAAGTTTGGATTTAGCCAGTCTAGATGGAAATGGGGGTGGTGGGTATATTACGTCTTTCTTTTGGTTTAATTTCTCTTTTTGCTTCTCTCCCACCTCCTTCTTTAATGTGCTCGACTCACTCAGCATCTTACTCGCCTCTTCTTCCCTAGCTTTCTCAAGCAACCCCTCCCCACTTGGAATCTCTACACCACTCCGTAAGGCAATAACTTTGTATTGATTATTATGAATTTCTTTTGTTGGATTTTGTGTGGTATCAGAAGGTAGAGTTCCAATGTAACACCTCCCCTGTAAAGACCATATAATATGGGTCCGACCGGGGCCCCACAACATACGGACACCACAGCTTTAGTATTAAAAGATGATATGAAACTACCCAAACTCAAAACTCCAGACATACACAGCGGAAACATAAAACTAAAAGACAGAAGTTATCCACTAACAATAGAGTATCGAAATGGCCTTAAGGCCTTACACAATATAAGTCCACAAATATAAAAGTGCCAAGCACCCCTAGGCTACCTCGGCATGCAAGCCGGACATGATCAAACAACATCAACAAAACAAGGAAAAGAAACTAGCCAAGCACAGCAACACTTCATGAGGCTTAGGGCTTTTCGCCCGGCGCGCTAGCTCCTGCATGCGATCCTTGCCCTGAAAGGATTTGAAGTAACGTGGGTCAGCAAAGGCTGACCTCTACTGTGTAACAAACACATCTCCTCCCGGCCGTCCCTAACGGATCCCGGGGTACCACTCTACCTGCAAGTTAACACTTCGTATACCAAAAGAGCATATATATTAAAGCGGTAAAACAGGCTTGGATGTCTCATACAGCATACACGTTCTCTATGTTTTGTACAAAGTAAAAGGGGCCTACTATGCAACATGAATGCAACCCGGGTTTCACCCAAGGCACCCTAGCTCGTATGCATCTAGCACAACATCAAACATTGGGTACTTCCGTTTCCCCATTGGCTTAAAGCCGCAAACAAAAGGGAAACACCATATCCCCAACGGCACACATGCCGTCACATGGAACCTTGTAATGACCCCACCCGCACATGGGTCTTAAGCCCCGGGCTTGCCCGCATATTCTGACTTCGCACGTCAGGGTTTCGTCTCACACTGACCGATTCTAAGAAGCCTTGCTGGACCCCACCCGCTCATGGCCACATTGCCCGGGCTTGCCCTCCGCTCGGCATTCTCGTCAGTCTCACGCAAGGGCTAGTCTCGCCGGGACACTTTCCCCACATGACTTGCGCGTCACGGGATAGCCAGCCGACCACGGAGACATAGCCGCGCCTTAGCACAGCACAAACAAAGGTTTCCCCACCCCAATTGCCACTCGTACCGTGTCTTTCCTGTGCTCCAAGGAAACCATCTACCGCACAAAGCGGAGCTAACCTCGTCCGGTTCCGACTATGAGTACTCACTCAAATATAAGGGGGAAAACGCATACACATAACGACGTATTGCCGCAATGGATTTTCTACCGAAGCTCGCTATGCAACATCACCAGGTCGGACTATCGGTCGCGACCACGGCTTCACCCACAATGCCTAATCCGCTAACGGAGCGGATCTCTAATGCAAGCATGCCGGGATGAACACGATCAACCCGGAGGTTCCTTTTGAACCAAGGCTACACGAATCCCTCTCATTTGAGAGATCCGGTGCTCAAAACACGAAAGGAAGGGGATGCTATTCATGCATCCTAAATCCTAAAAACCGAGAGGAGAAGTGTCGTTACCTTTCGTCCCCTCTTCCTAGCCATGGAGAAGATTTGCTCGGTTGAACACCACCGCAACGCTCCCACCTTCGCGGATCTGAACTCCGCTCGTGAAACGGACCTCCGAAGCTTTGCCGGTGGCCGGATCTTGGCCTTCTTCCTCCTCCTTGCTCTCCTTTCTCTCTAGAATCAAGAGAGATAAAGATAGGAGAAAAGTGAGGGTTTCAAACCCTATTCCCGAGTTTAATCCCTCAGATCTAGCCCCCAGCCGTTGGATCTCATCCCAAAGAAACGGACGGCCACGATTCGGCCTAAAATTACAAAAACTGGGCCGAACACGGGTTGCAACACGGCCATGTGCATGGCCGTGTTAGCCATTCGCCATCTCGACCGATTCGAAAACCAGCACACGGCTCCTGACACGGCCTTCGACACGGCCGTGTCTCGCTCCACACGGCCGTGTCGTGACCCGTGTCACGGCACCCGTTTTCAACATTTCCAGTCAGAGAAGTACACGACCTCTAACACGGACCCTGACACGCCCGTGTCACCTGGGACACGGCCGTGTCCGGACCCGTGTCATGTCCCGTGTGCAATACCTCAGAAACGTTTTGAAACTACCCGATGCTACACGGCTTGGGACACGGCCGTGTGCCTGGCCGTGTTCCATACTCGACTATCGTCAACCTTAGCATGGTCGACCACACGGCCATCTCGACGACCGAGCTCGATACAGCCGACACGGCCTCCGACACGGCCGTGTCGGGACTCGTGTCACCTGCTCCAAAAAAACTGTCTTGGCCAAAAGCGATCCCCGTCGCTCCTACAACATTTTGGGGCGTTACAATTCTCCCCCCCTTAAAAGAATTTCGTCCCGAAATTTAAAACATGGAAAGAACACAAATTCTAAACGATACCTGAGGAGAAAAGCTCGGGGTACTCCTCCAGCATGGCCTGCTCTCGCTCCCATGAGAGCTCCTCGCAGCCACAATTGTCCCAACGGACCTTTACGAGTCGGACCTCCTTGTTCCGCAGTTGCCGAACCTCCGAATCTTCTATCCTGATAGGACGTACTCGCATCCTCAAGTCTTCCTCTACCGGCACCGCTGCCGGTTCAATCACCACGCTGGCCTCTAACAAGGCTTTCCTCAGGACGGAGACGTGAAAAACGTCATGCAAACTGCTTAGCTCCGTGGACAACGCCAACCGATACGCTGCCTCTCCCACTCGCTCGATGACCTTGAATGGTCCCAAAAATCTCGGACTCAGCTTCTTGAGTCGGCGAACTCGTGCTCGCCACATGCCTGTGGCGAGCATTGTAATACTTCGTCTGCCTGTCTTGAGCTACCTTCATGCGCTCTTGGATGGTCCGCACTAGCTCACTAGCGTCGGCTACCACTTCTTTCCCCAAAAGCTTTGTGTCTCCCGCCTCTGTCCAAGACATCGGTGTTCGACACCGCCTCCCATAAAGAGCTTCATATGGCGCCATCTTGATACTAGCTTGGTAGCTATTGTTATACGCAAACTCCACCATGAAGAGGTGATCCTCCCACTTCTTGCCGAAGTCGAGAGTGCACATCCTTAGCATATCTTCCAAAGTACGGTTCGTTCTCTCAGTTTGCCCATCGGTTTGAGGATGAAAAGCCGTACTGAACTTGAGTTTTGTGCCCAAGCTCTTCTGCACCAACCGCCAATCCTTAGACGTGAAACGTCCATCCCGGTCGCTGACTATACTCTTCGGAATCCCATGGAGTCGTACAATATTGCGGACGTACAACTCCACCAACTTTTCCACACCGTCCTCCTTCCGGTTTGGGATGAAGTGTGCCACTTTGGTCAAGCGGTCCACAATCACCCAAATGGCATCATTACCCTGCTGCGATCTAGGCAACCCATGCACAAAATCCATGGAGATGTCATCAAATTTCCATTCGGGGATTGGAAGAGGCTTCAAGAACCCGCCCAGCTTCTGACACTCGGCCTTCACCAAGGCACAAGTTTGGCACCGACACACACACAAAGCTACGTCCCGCTTCATCCCAGGCCACCAATAGGACTTCTTCAAGTCCAAGTACATCTTTGTACTACCCGGGTGAATGGAGTACTTGGTGAAGTGGGCCTCAAACATCAACTCCTCGCGGAGCTTGCCGAACTGCGGTACACAAATCCTTCTGCCCTTCCTCAGAACCCCATCAACCATCTCCCAGGCGCTACCCTCGCCCTTAAGAGCTTCCTCCACGAAGGGTTGGAACTCTTCATCCACACAGGTCGCTTCCCGAATACAATCGCATAAGTCATTCGGCATCTCAATCCAGTTTAGCCAAGCCACGCTAGACTCGCCTCTTGCCACACATTCCAAACCAAGGGACTCCCAGTCCCGCCTTAACCGCTCATCGTGAGCTTCAATCCAACTTCCTTGCCCCGAGTATTTCCTACTCAAAGCATCCGCCACCACATTGGCTTTTACTGGCGTGTACTGAATCGCCACCTCGTAGTCCCCAAGGAACTCGACCCACCTGCGCTGCCGCATATTTAGGACCTTCTGATCCAGGAGATACTTCAGGCTCTTGTGGTCTGTGAAGATCTCCACCTTCGCACCATAAATGTAGTGCCTCCACAGCTTCAAAGCAAAAATTACCGCCGCCAATTCCAGATCATGGACGGGGTAATTTCTCTCATGAGGCTTCAGCTTCCTCGACCCAAAAGCTATCACACTGCCGTGCTGCACCAACACGCACCCTAATCCGCATCCGGATACGTCGCTGAAAATCTGAAATCCTTCAGTCCCCTTTGGTAGACTTAGGATCGGTGCCATCATCAGCCTCTCCTTCAGGGTTTCAAACGCCTGACTGCACTCTTGAGTCCACACGAACTTTTGATACTTGCGAGTTAGCGAATTGAGGGGTAGAGCTATCCGCGAAAAGTTTTCCACAAACCTTCGGTAGTACCCGGCTAGTCCAAGAAAGCTCCGGACTTCCGCCACAGTCCTCAAAACTGGCCAATCTCTGATGGCTTCCACTTTCGTTGGATCTACCGCCACCCCATCCCCACTAATCACATGGCCTAAAAACGCCACCTTCTCCAACCAAAACTCGCACTTGGAGAACTTCGCATAGAGCTGGTTCTCTCTCAATATTTGCAACACTGTCCTCAAGTGCACCTCGTGCTCCGCTTCCGACTTGGAATACACCAAAATGTCATCGATAAAAACGACGACGAACCTGTCCAAGTATTCAGAAAACACTCGGTTCATCAAGTCCATGAACACGGACGGCGCGTTCGTCAACCCGAACGGCATCACCGAGAACTCAAAATGACCATATCTCGTACCAAACGCTGTCTTGGGTATGTCTTCGTCACGAATCCGCAACTGATAATATCCGGACTTCAAGTCCAACTTGGATTACACCACCGACCCCACCAACTGGTCGAAGAGATCGTCTATCCGAGGAATCGGATACTTATTCTTGATTGTCAATTTGTTCAACTCTCGGTAGTCTATGCACAAACGCATACTACCATCCTTTTTCTTTACGAATAACACCGGCGCACTCCACGGTGAAGAGCTGGGTCTGATATACCCTTGTTCCAAAATCTCCTACAACTAAACTTTGAGCTCGGCCAACTCCTTTGGTGCCATCCTAAATGGTGGACGAGACACCGGTCTAGCCTCGGGCACAAACTCGATGGAGAAATCAATCTCCCGCCGAGGAGGTGCTCCCGGTAGCTCCTCGGGAAAAACATCTCCAAACTCCGCCACCACGGGCACTTCCCCAAGAGACAGCCTGGAAAGGCTAACCTCCAACAATGCTACTAGAGCTACACCTCCCTGGTTAACAGCTCGCACTAGTTGAAGTGCCGAAACTAGGGAACAGGCCACTCCATGCAGGCCCTCAAACTTGACTTCCGCTTGCCCCACGCCCCTCAGGGTTACCACCTTGGACAAGCAGTCGATACTGGCACGCTGCTCCGCTAGCCAGTCCATCCCCAAGATCACATCGAACTCGGACAATGACAAGATCGCCGCTACCAACACGAAGTCGACCCCCTCAAGACTCCAACAAATCCGGCCTCTAGCCCTGGTAGTCATAGATGACCCATTGGGCATGCGCACCTTCAACTCTGAGTCCGTTGAGAAGGACTCAACTCCAATCCTCCGGATGAAACTTTCCGCAAGGAAGGAGTGCGACGCTCCCGTATCGAAAAGTACCCTAGCGGGGTACCCTGATACCACTACAAAGCCTACACACATGCAACAAACATAAAAAGGCTTGAAAGGAAGAAATCTAAGGTGCAGGTCGAATTCTCGTACCTGTCACCACATCGGGTTGACGGATTGCTTCTTGCTGCCCAAGGTTGTAGGCCCTTGGCTGCACTGGTTGAAACCGGGAAGCACTCGACTCCGCCATCTTCCCTTTCTCTGCGGCACTGGGGCTGGAGCGCACAGTCTGCTCCTGCCTTGGCTCTTACTCAGCGCCCCCTTGGGTACAAAATCTTGCTATGTGGCCTGGCTTGCCACAACTGTAACACGTCTGCGGTCCCTTAGAGAGTGACCCTCCGGAAGTCCAATTACTTTTCTCGCCCGACTTAAACGGGGAAGGCTTCTTCTTCCATCGGCTCCCTTCCGCCTTTCCATGGGACTGAGCCGACTTCTTCTCTTCCCCCTGCTTGGGTGTGAAACCCTTTCGGCGCTGGGATCGCTCCATATCGCTCTCCAAAATTCGGGCCGCCTCCACCAATTCTTTGAAGCCCACACGCTTCATCGATATGAGGGGTTGTCTTAGATTCTCCCTCAATCCATGGTAGAAGAGATTGTCCCTCTCTTCATCGTCCGCCATGGTCGTCCCCGCATAACGACCCAATCGAGTAAATTCCTGAACATACTCATCCACTGTCTTGTCTCGCTGCACAAGATGTAGAAACTGCCTCTGGAGGGCTAACCTTGTTGAGGCGGGTATGTACTTCTTCAGGAAGGCATCCCCAAATTCCTCGATGGACGGTGTGCGTCCTAGAAACTGCCGGCCACTATGGCTCACCCACCATAACTTGGCATCTCCTTCTAGCATGAAGGCTGCGAACTCCGCCTTTCCTCATCCGGCGCCTCTGCTGCCCTCAGAAACTCTTGAATTCTAGCCCACCAGTCCTCCGCATCTGTGGGCGTTCCAACTCCCTTGAAGGTTGGAGGATGGAAACTCAAAAAGTACTTCATTTGCCGGTCCCTATGCCCGACAACCACTCTCTCGGCCTGCGGCTCCGCCCGCCTGGCCTCCTCAACCTGCACGGTCGCAGCCGTGTCCGGGGTAGCAGGAGTTGCTACCTAAGCTGTCGCTGCAGCTTGGGCCGCCACCATCGCTTCTGCAAGCATCCGACAGAAATCGGCCGGTGTGACCCCCATCCCTAGCGGACCTTGCGCATTCGCACTACTTGCCGAGAGCTCTTCTCTTGGCCTCGAGGTCCCAGCCTCGTTGCATGTACTCTAAACACAAGCAAGAAAACACAAATCAGTCTCTAATCGTAAGACTCGAACACAAGGACACTCATGGTGCCGCGATTCTCCTATGTGGATAACTTCTTATACACGACTCGACTTATACTTTCGACCGCGAAACTTCTCCTTGGAACGCAAACCTCCCTCTGATACCAAATTATAACACCTCCCCTGTAAAGACCATATAATATGGGTCCGGCCGGGCCCCCACAACATACGGACACCACAGCTTTAGTATTAAAAGATGATATGAAACTACCCAAACTCAAAACTCCAGACATACACAGCGGAAACATAAAACTAAAAGACAGAAGTTATCCACTAACAATAGAGTATCGAAATGGCCTTAAGGCCTTACACAATATAAGTCCACAAATATAAAAGTGCCAAGCACCCCTAGGCTACCTCGGCATGCAAGCCGGACATGATCAAACAACATCAACAAAACAAGGAAAAGAAACTAGCCAAGCACAGCAACACTTCATGAGGCTTAGGGCTTTTCACCCGGCGCGCTAGCTCCTGCATGCGATCCTTGCCCTGAAAGGATTTGAAGTAATGTGGGTCAGCAAAGGCTGACCTCTACTGTGTAACAAACACATCTCCTCCCGGCCGTCCCTAACGGACCCCGGGGTACCACTCCACCTGCAAGTTAACACTTCGTATACCAAAAGAGCATATATATTAAAGCGGTAAAACAGGCTTGGATGTCTCATACAGCATACACGTTCTCTATGTTTAGTACAAAGTAAAAGGGGCCTACTATGCAACATGAATGCAACCCGGGTTTCACCCAAGGCACCCTAGCTCGTATGGATCTAGCACAACATCAAACATTGGGTACTTCCGTTTCCCCATTGGCTTAAAGCCGCAAACAAAAGGGAAACACCATGTCCTCAACGGCACACAGGCCGTCACACGGAACCTTGCAATGGCCCCACCCGCACATGGGTCTTAAGCCCCGGGCTTGCCCGCATATTCTGACTTCGCACGTCAGGGTTCCGTCTCACACTGACCGATTCTAAGAAGCCTTGCTGGACCCCACCCGCTCATGGCCACATTGCCCGGGCTTGCCCTTCGCTCAGCATTCTCGTCAGTCTCACGCAAGGGCTAGTCTCGCCGGGACACTTTCCCCACATGACTTGCGCGTCACGGGATAGCCAGCCGACCACGGAGACATAGCCGCGCCTTAGCACAGCACAAACAAAGGTTTCCCCACCCCAATTGCCACTCGCACCGTGTCTTTCCCGTGCTCCAAGGAAACCATCTACCGCACAAAGCGGAGCTAACCTCGTCCGGTTCCGACTACGAGTACTCACTCAAATATAAGGGGGAAAACGCATACACACAACGGCGTATTGCCGCAACGGATTTTCTACCTAAGCTCACTATGCAACATCACCGGGTCGGACTATCGGTCGCGACCATGGCTTCACCCATAATGCCTAATCCGCTAACGGAGCGGATCTCTAATGCAAGCATGCCGGGATGAACACGATCAACCCGAAGGTTCCTTTTGAACCAAGGCTACACGAATCCCTCTCATTTGAGAGATCCGGTGCTCAAAACACGAAAGGAAGGGGATGCTATTCATGCATCCTAAATCCTAAAAACCGAGAGGAGAAGTGTCGTTACCTTTCGTCCCCTCTTCCTAGCCATGGAGAAGATTTGCTCGGTTGAACACCACCGCAACGCTCCTACCTTCGCGGATCTGAACTCCGCTCGCGAAACGGACCTCCGAAGCTTTGCCGGTGGCCGGATCTTGGCCTTCTTCCTCCTCCTTGCTCTCCCTTCTCTCTAGAATCAAGAGAGATAAAGATAGGAGAAAAGTGAGGGTTTCAAACCCTATTCCCGAGTTTAATCCCTCAGATCTAGCCCCCAGCCGTTGGATCTCATCCCAAAGAAACGGATGGCCACGATTCGGCCTAAAATTACAAAAACTGGGCCGAACACGGGTTGCAACACGGCCGTGTGCATGGCCGTGTTAGCCATTCGCCATCTCGACCGATTCAAAAACCAGCACACGGCTCCTGACACGGCCTTCGACACGGCCGTGTCTCGCTCCACACGGCCGTGTCGTGACCCGTGTCACGGCACCCGTTTTCAACATTTCCAGTCAGAGAAGTACACGGCCTCTGACACGGCCCCTGACACGCCCGTGTCACCTGGGATACGGCCGTGCCCGGACCCGTGTCATGTCCCGTGTGCAATACCTCAGAAACATTTCGAAACTACCCGATGCTACACAGCCTGGGACACGGCCGTGTGCCTGGCCGTGTTCCATACTCGACTATCGTCGACCTTAGCATGGTCAACCACACGGCCATCTCGACGATCGAGCTCGACACAGCCGACACGGCCTCCGACACGACCGTGTCGGGACCCGTGTCACCTGCTCCAAAAAAACTGTCTTGGCCAAAAGCGATCCCCGCCGCTCCTACAACATTTTGGGGCGTTACATCCAATGGGTCTTTGACTTAATGAATTTGCAAGTTGACCCATAGTTGTTTCTAGTGATCTTAACGAAGATTCTATTCCTCCCATTCTTGAGTCATACTTTTGGAACATGCCTAAGATAAACTCATCTGATATCTTCCTTTGGTTTAATTGTTGGGGTTGAGAGTTATTATTGATAAGAGGGTGATTCATATTTTGATTGAACACTTGTAGGTGATTCGCCCCTTGATTGTTTTTCCAGGAGAAATTGGGGTGATTTCGCCACTCGGGGTGATAACGACTGGCAAATCCAGGTGGAATTTGCCTTTGCGCTCCTCCTACATAATTTGCTTTTTCAGAAATTTGATTTAATTGCTCCACCGTCAATGGAGCACTAGATGAAGGCTGTGATAATGAATCTAATCTCTTATTAATTAGGTTGAACTGTGATGCCATTTGAGCAGCCAAAGAAGTGATTTGGTCCACTTGGTGGATACCAACCGTGTTGTTGTTCCCTTGATGCTCATAGGCTTGGTAGTTATTTGCAGTGAGATCTTCGAGGATTGCATACGCATCTTCGGGATACTTTTTAAGTAACGATCCTCCAGCAGCCCCGTCTACTAAGATCATGGTTGCAGTTTGCAACCCATTATAGAAGGTGGAAACCTGCTGATGTAGGGCTAACCTATGGTGGGGACACTTTCTCAACAGCTCCTTAAAATGCTCCCAAGCGTCGTATAGTGTCTCTCCGTTTCCCTGTGTGAATGTGGTTATATCTCTTATTAGCTTTGCAATTTTCGAAGGAGGAAAGTATTTATGTAAGAATTTTTCGACTAGTTGCGTCCAAGTTATGATACAATCATCAAGTAAAGAATCTAGTCAATCCTTAGCCCTCCCTTCTAGTGAGAACGGAAACAGTCGTAACATAATTGCATCATCGGATGCCCTATTACACTTAAACATATCACAGATGGCTAAGAAAGTTTTTAAATGAGAATTTGCATCTTCATGACTGAGACCCCCAAACTTATTGTATTGAACTTATTGCATGATTAGTGGGTCCATTTTAAAGTTATTTGCTGCAATTGCCGGATGAGCAATGCTGAAATGCAAACCCCCACTTAGAGGTGTATTATAGTCATAGTATGTCATGCGAGGAGCATTAGGTTGAACATTTTGTTCAACATGCTCCTCATTATCATCAACGTTATTTTGCACATGATTATCCATCGCAGGATGAATAATGTTAATGATCCTAAAGTCTCTCCTGTTTTGTCTACAGGTACGCTCAATTTCAGAATTCAAAGGCAATAATTCTACTTGCCTATACCTAGACATACACTACACAGAGTTTCAAATAAACTTGATTCAAACAAATAAACAAACAAACAAACAAAGACTTGATCTCTAAGTACTAGGGATTCACTAATATTATGAAAATAATTAATACTAACTCAGAAGCACCTCCCCGACAACGACGCCAATAACTTGATACGCCCGAAATAGATGTATATTTACGCAAGTGCACGTGCCGGATCAAGTAATATAAAGTGAGAAGTGATCGTTACCTCGAGGAGGTGATTGATCCAGTGATCACAATTACTAGCTCTTCCCGTTCTCTAAATTCAAGACGATAATTAAGGTGAATTTTTAGATTTATTTAGAGAAATACTCTTGAGACAAAAACTAAAATGCGCGGAAAAAAAATATTGTTATTCAAGTTTTAGGGAAGCAATCTTGCATGTTAGTTTCCCTTACCTATTGCGATGATTTTTTATATAAAAATCTTTCATGAGTTGCTTGACTTCTATCTTGCAAGGATTTAAAAGCGGATCTCTTTATCCCTTGATTTCCGAGATCCGGTCACGCAAATTCCCCCAGTTATCTCTAACTTGGGTGGAAAGAAAGTAACGAAAAGCGCACAAATCCACAATGCTAACTCAAGAGGAAATCTCTTTATCTCTCGAAGTTATATTGGAAATTAGGTTATACTTACACCACTCCTCTCTCGATTCTCGCAGTGCAGTAAAAAGATGGAATTTTGACTAAATAAATATGCGACTCCTCTCTCGAATCTCACCACATAATATAAAGGATTCAACCCTAGACTAGCATAACTCCTCTCTCGAATCTCGCCATGCTAATTAGAAGATGAACACTTACTCAAAACATCCACAAATAGAGAATACAATTCCAATAAAGATATAAAATCAAACAATCATTAAGTCAAAACATTGAATCAAGTCATCACAACAAGTAAGGTACTCACAACACACAAGATCTAAGAAATTAGTTCATGGCGGAGAGATGAAACCAAATTAGATGGATCTTACTAGACATGCTTTAGAAAATTCAAAAGTTTCAGGAAATAATTCACTCGGATGTGCAAAATCCGTTGCTCTTGACGATCCGGAGTAGTCTTCTTCTTCTTCTTGACTAGGGTTTGTCGCCCAAGATGGTTCTTCTCCTCCAAAAGCTCTCCTCCCTATGTCTAGAACTCCCCTTTTTTGTCCTTCCTTTTGTCCTTTAAAAATGCCTCCAGATATGCCAAGGGATGCCTCCTTCCATATTTGAAAAGATAGCAAAATTCAAATTTCAAATTCTAAAACCCGCCCAGGAGACGTTACAACCTTCATTTTCGGGGTGTTGCAATCTTTTTTCCAGATTTTGATATTTTGGCAGATTTCCGTCCATGAGCCTATTCCTCTTGCACCACTAGTAAACATACAATGAAAAGAGACCAAATTAGCCTTGAATTAGATAATCAAACAATTACTTTTATTTCTAGAGGTTTTTGTGTTTATTCATGCCGGATATGCCGAGTAATATGTCAGAAAACGTGGCTAGATAACTTCTTTTGGAAAGTTATCAGTAGGCTCCCCCTCAGCTGCTGCACCAGATGTGCCAATAGCATGATGGAGAGGGGAAGATGGGTTCCTTTTCTCATCAGCCTGATGTTCATGGGCCTTAGCTGTCTGGACTGGATTCTGCAACTTCAACTCTCATCTTTGAATAGATGAAACAACGACTTTCTTCATATGATGTATGATGGAGCCTTTGGAGAGATAAAAAACTGTAGGATTAATTTCATGCAACATTAAGGAAATTATCATGGCATAGCTTGAAGCCTTACTGCTCTCCCTAATTTTGTCCAGTATCAACATTCCAAACTGAAATCTTTTTCTACAGATGATTGCTGTCATGATGTCAAAGAGGTCATTGGTTATAAAGCTGATGGAGCTTGTCCTGCACAAGAGTATCTTTCCAATGATATCCACTAGTAACTTGCTTTCTGGGTTAAGATCTGGCCTTTTGATGGAATTAACTTTAGTTGAGATGCCATAAAAATTACATGTTCTGTCATTGTCTTCATTGGTGATCTCATCTTCCTCATCTTCTATAGAAATTTTCAGAAGAATAGAAACAGAGGTCTTGGTTAGTTTTACCTTGATGCCCTTTACTCTGGATTTCAAAACTTTGTCGTTTCCCTTGACTTTGGAGTTCTTGAAGAACTCTTCAACTTCTGGAAACAAGATTCTATACGGTTCTTGAAGAACGAAACTTTGACCTGCTGTGTCGAGAAGGATTATGAGATTTCTGAAGTCGTCTGAGAGCTCTGCGATTCTGGCGACTACTAGCTCACTACCAACCCCTATCTTCGATGGGGGCAACATTATCTTCACTGAGCGGTGAAAGATTGATTGGAAGAGGAAGGAGACTGCGGCGAGCTATGTAGAGGCGGCGAAAGACGAAGAGTCTTTCGAGAGAGAGAAGGATTGAACTCTAGTAGATTCTTGAAGTCCGAAATTTCTATTTATATAACCCTAGTTTTGATGATTAAGAGTCTAATGATGCTAAGTTATGCCTTAGTTAGCGGCGGTTAGAACTCAGTTTTAAAAATCGAAAAGAAATTTGAAATGAAAAGAAGAATGACGGTTCATTTCTCGAGTGGAACTTCAGTACTTGAGTGGTGGAATGGAAGTACTCGAGAAGTGGTATGATGGTACTCGAATGGTCTGAGTATGTTTCTTGAGATGAAGTGTAGTACTCGAGTGATTGAACTCGAAAGACTTACTTAGTTCTCGAGAAGTCAGAAAAGTACCCGAGTAGTCAAGTTATAGTTCTCGAGTAGTCATTCTTTAACTCGAGAAATGAAGTCCATTTAGAGAAATTTCTAACCTTTTTGACTGGTCCTGGTATTCTGAGTCGTGAAATAAGTCCATCTTGTCTATCCTTCTTTGTTGAGCATACCAAGCTCAGTTTTGAAGAAACTTAACTTGGTCTCATCCAGCGGCATCGTGAAGATATCTACAACTTGCCTATCTGTTGGAACATACTGCAGATATATGTCCCCATGCTCCACATGCTCCATGATGAAATGGTATCTCAGCTCTATGTGCTTTGTCCAACTATGAGAGACTGGGTTGTTTGCTATTGCTTTTGCGCTGGAGGAGTCGCAAAACAAAGGGATGTCTTTGACCTTCATGTTATAGTCTTCCAACTGATTCTTTAGCCAAAGCAATTGTGCACAACAACTGCCGGCAGAAATATATTCTGACTCGGCCATTGAGATTGCGACACAATTTTGCTTTTTGCTATTCCAGGAAATGAGCCTTCTTTCTAGGTATTGGCAAGTCCCGAAAGTGCTCTTCCTGTCATCTTTATTACCTACATATTTTGGGGGTTGTTCCACATACACTTCTTCCTTTATGTCACCATTAAGGAAGGCGGACTTCACATCCATCTGATAGACAGTGAATCCCTTAACTGCAGCATACGCTATGAACAACCTGATTGCTTTCGGCCTAGCCACTGGAGCATAAGTTTGGTCGAAGTCGATTCCTTCTTCTTGCATGTATCCTTTGGCGATGAGTTTGGATTTGTTCTTTATGATCGTTCCATCCTCGTCCATCTTGTTCCTGTAGACCCACTTCGTTCTGATGATGTTCTTTCCTTTGGGTCTTGGAACAAGTGTCCTCACTTTGTAGTGCTTGAACTGATTTAACTCTTCTTCCATGGACATAATCCATGATGAGTCCGAGTTTGCTTCCTCAAATTTCTTTGGTTCAACCTGTGGGAGAAAGCTCAAATATAAATTTTCATTAGTAGAACCTCTACGAGTTCTGACACCATCCCGGGGATCTTCGATGATTTAATCCATGGGGTGATCCTTCAGATGTCTGAGCTCTAGAGTCCCAGCATCAGGAGCTTCTTCAATCACAAGAGTGACTTCATCAACTTGAATGTTTTCTTCATCTTGATCATCTACCTCTCTAATAGGGGTTTGAGTGGTGATCTTGATGAACTTTTCACCTTTATATTTATTCGGTTCATCCAAGCTAATTTCTTTCAACTTTGTACATGCATCTTCAATGAACACACTAGAAGAGTTGCCTTGTAGAAAGCTTGTCTCATCAAATACAACATGTATTAATTCTTCTGCAACCAGAGTTTTTCTATTGAATATCCTGTATACCTTATTATGGCTACTATATCCTACAAAAATATCTTCAAAACTCTTTTCGCTAAACTTGGTAGTATGATACTTGCCAATATTAAGCACGAAGCATTTACAACCAAAGATTCTAAAATATGAGACAGTCGGTTTCCTGCCCTTTAGAAGTTCGTAAGGTGTTTTATCATGATTCTTATTTATGAGTGCTCAATTTTGCATGTGGCATGCAGTGTTGACGGCTTCAGCTCAGAAATATTCCGGAAGTGAGGCATCACTCAATATGGTCATGCAAGCCTCTATGAGTGTTCTATCACTTCTTTCGGCCACTCTGTTCTGTTGAGGAGCACGAGGAGAGGAAAACTCATTAAAGATACCCAAGCTTTCACAGAATTCTGTCATGGCCCCAGACTTGAACTCTGTTCCATTGTTACTTCTGATTTTGACTACGGAATAGGTTTATTCATTCTAGACCTGCCTAAAAAAATTAGTAATGATCTCGAAGGTATCTGACTTGTGTTTCAGAAAGAACACCCACGCAAAGCGCAAGTAATCATCAATAATAACCAACGTATAATCCTTACCTCCCAAACTTCTAACTTATAGTGGACTGAACAAGTCCATATGAAGTAGATGTAGAAATCTATTAGAGTCTTTGTCAATAATGCTTTTAAAGGTAGCCCTTATTTGCTTGCCTTTTATGCATGCATGACAAGGTCTATCTTTGACGTACTTGACATTTGGGGCATCACGTACCAAATTCAGTGAAAATAATTTATTAATGGTTTTGAAATTAATATGAGCTAGTCTATTGTGTCATTGGTCACCAAGAGACGCACTATCTTTTTCTAAAAAGCACACTGGTGTAGAAGAGTCAATACAAATGAAATTTAAACAAAATATATTTCTAACATGAGTGCCTGATAGAATCGTTTCCATATTGTTAACAGATTTTATCAAGCACTTGTCAACATGGAATTCAACAATGTATCCTTTATCGCAGAGATGACTTATGCTAATGAGATTGTGTTCCAATCCTTCAACATAAGCCACATCTGAGAAGGATACGCTACCGTTAGTGATCATACCATAGCCTTTAGTGATTCCTCGGTTTGAACCTCCAAAGATGACCTTTGGTCCGTTCAAGACTGGAGAATAGTTCTGAAGTAGGCTTCTTGTCCCGGTCATGTGCCGAGAGAATCCACTGTCCAAATACCAGATCGGCATTTTGGTGGCCTTTGGACATACCTGCAATCATAATCAGTTTACCTTAGGAACCCAAACATGTTTGGGTCCTTGGTCTAGTGTTAGAATACTCCCCCTACGAGGATTAGCATTATGAGTGGTCTTTCTCATATTGCTAACTTGAGGAGTCGCAAAATTTCTTGAATTAAACCAGCAGTCGATGGCAAAGTGACCAATTCCGCCACAACACCAATAGTATAACCTATTGTATCTTTGCCTTATGTTCTCCTACTTGACCTTCTGAGATAGTGGTCTAGCAGGGGCAGCATTCTTGGAGAAAGAAGCTTCATGGTGATGACAATCACATGATTTCTTCTCCTTCAGTGGTTTTTCCACAATGGGCTTTACTTTTGGTGCTTTCTTGAAGTTATGACCATGATTATAAGGGTCATAACTCTGAAGAATGACTTCTTCATAAGGTGCCTTAAATACACTCTCACCAAAGTTTCTGGGGCGAGTCCATCCTTGGTAACGAGACTTTGGCTCTACATAAGTAGGCCTAGTCAAGTGATCATAGGACAAGTCAAGATCAAACTCATTAGTTGGAAATCTGACTTTCTTGAAAGAAGTCTGATCTTGGGGGGCCTTCTCCTTTTCTTTGGCCAAGGCCTTCTTGGCGGCCTTATTATTTCTTTGAGCCTTATTCATCCAAGAAGATTTACTAGGAGCATCTACATGGCCTAGCCCAACACCCTTGGCCTTAGCTGAGAATTCAACAACGAATGGAAGGACAGTCTTGGGCTTTGAGAAACTTTCAACAAGTTTCTTTTCAGCGGCGAGTTGTTCTTCCAACTATTTGATGATTTTCTCCTTTAAGTCAAGGTACTCTAGAGCCTCATTATATTTTTCAATAGCAGTATTTTAGTTCTCTTTGAGTGAGTCAGTCTTAGCGACTTCCTCTCTCAAGGTGCTCTCTTCAGCTTTTAGAGACTTTATCTCTTTAGCTTGAGTTTTCACGACTCGTCGACATTTGTCGTAAGCCTAGATTAACTCTTTGTACTGTGCCATGAGTTCAGACTCATCGTCAGAAGAGCTGTCCTCATTATCATGCTTAGAAGCTTCAGATTCTGAAAGAGAAGAGTGAGAGTTTACCTTCCCAGTGAACTAGGGCTCTTGTTCATCATCTTTCTGAGCCATAAGCCCAAAGTAGGCTTCTTCTTCTTCACTCGACTCAGATGAGTCCGAGTCACTAAGAGTTTTGCCCTTCTTGGCTATTAGGATCTTCTCTATCCTCTTCTTATTGCATGAAGACTTCTTTTCTTCTCTCTTTCCACCCTCCTTCTTGTGGGGGCAATCAACAATGACATGACCTACCTTATTACAATAGTAACAAACGATGTTAGTTGAAATATGTTTATTCGGTTTAGGATTATACCTGTCAAGGCTGCTTGAGCCTTTTCTGTGTTGATCACTATCATGTCGTGATCTTCTGTAGAAGGCATCCTTTCCTTTCTAGTGCTTCTTTTTACTCAAGAATTTCTTGAACTATCGTGAGAGTAGTGAGAATTCTCCTTCAGATAGCTCTGAGCTTGAATTTCTTGGCTCTGATGACTCCTCTTCACTTTCTTCTAGAGAAGGGGCAGGTGAAGTGTCGAAGTATGAGACCGGGCGGTCTGGCGGTTTGAGCTTGGCAGGTTGTAGACCGGGAGGTCTGGCGGTTTGTGTCCGGCGGGTTGATATCCAGACTGTTGCTGTGTGGTGTCCGGGCGATCTGACGGTTTATCTCCGGCGGCTTGGAAACCAGGCGGTCTAGCGGTCTCCTACCGCATCTCTCTCTTGCTTCTGGTGTTGCCAAGCGGTTAGAACATTATCTAACCACACGGCCTGTTCCGATCTGTTGTTCTAGCCGCCCGGATCTGGTGTATAGCTTTAGTCCCACATTGTTAGTTTGTATTCTATCCTCTCTCCTCCATTCTATAAAAGGGAGGCCATACCTTTGTAAATGATATCTTTTTGGATAATAAAATTTCAATTATTCAAAGTTCCGGCTTGTTTTCTAGTCGTTTGTTCGCTACTTTAGTCTTTTGTTCGCTACTTCTCACATGGTATCAAAGGACTCGATCTTCTCCTGATTCTATGTGCCTTGTCCGCGCGACTTGTCTCTTTTTCTCGCGACCTGTTCTCGCGGTTTCTCTTCCGCTTGCTTGCGCCCTGTCCGCGCGGCTTGCCCCTTCCTCTCATGACCTGTATCTTTGCTCTCCGCGACCTGCTGCCTTTTTGCCTTGTTCCTTCATCCCTTCTGTTCGCGCGGTCTATCTTCTAGCCGCTCGACTTCTTTCCCTGCTTGGATCTGCAGCTTGGTCGTGTCTTCTCTGGCCGCTGGTGTCTGTCATCGTGACCGCCGCAGCTCTTCTTCTTCCTAACCGCGCGGCTTGTATTCTAACCGCGCGGCTTCTCACAGATTTCTCCTATGGCCCTTTCTGAAACCTCCACTACCACCACTCCCATCGCCACTCCGACGCCGCTTCCTACTCCCTCTGGCAACCTTGGCACGGTTTCTAAACTTGTTGGCTCCAACTATCCGGATTGGAGCGTTTCTTTCACCTTTCTTCTTCGCTTTCAGTGCAAACGTCATCACCTCACCGATGACCCTCATCCTTTAGACTCTGCTGAATTTGATGACTGGGATGCCAGTGACGCGCTTGTCCGAACGTGATTGGCTAACAACCTCTCTGATGAATGTCTTCCTGTCATACGCCATGATGAGATGGTCAAGACCGCGTGGCTTCATCTTGCTGCTCTCTACTCGAAGGGGGCCCAGACATCCCGCATTTATACTCTCTACGCGGATCTCTTCGCTCGCCCTTCCATGTCTCCTGCTGCGGCTTATCAGCAAGTTCAGGCTCTTGGCGCTGAAATCCTCCAGAATCGCCCTTTCTCCACGGACTTGGCCGAGCAGCACAAACACTTCCAGGAACTCCTGGTAGTTTGTTATCTTCTACGGCTCCCTGAGTCTTTTGATATGATCCGCCAACAGATCTTGGCGAAGCCGAGTCTCCCACCTTGGATGCCACCGCGGATCGCATCGCCGCTGTTACTTCACTGCTCCACCGTCCTCTGTTGTCATCCCCTCCTCCACAGGACTCCTATGCTCACCAAGTTTAGCGGGGTGGCAATAGTGGTCGCAGCCACTCTGGCACGCGTGGTCCGTCAAGATTCCTCTGCTCTCACTGTGGTCGTACCGGCCACTCTGTTGACCGCTGCTGGCAGAAACATCCACATCTTCGTCCCTCTGGTGATACTTCTTCCTCAACCTCCGCCTCCTCTCGGCCATCTGCTTCTGTGGCCACGACCTCAGGTAGTGCACACGTTGTTACCCAAGGTAAATGGCTGATTGACTCTGATGCTACAAATCACATGACCGGAAACCCTCACTGCTTCTCTCTCCTAGAGACGCATGATCGGTTACCCCCGGTTCTTGTTGCGGATGGTTTGCCTTCCCCGGTTCACGGAACGGGCATGGTTCCAGTCACCCCGTCGCTTTGCTTAGCGGACACTCTCTATGTCCCGAAGTTCCCTTACAATTTGCTCTCAGTTACAACTTTATGCAAGCAACTTCAGTGTTCTGTCTTATTTACTCCTACTTCTTGTTGTTTTCAGGACCCGAGGACCCAACGGACGATTGCTACTGGGACTGAGAGCGGCGGTCTCTACTTCCTCGACAATGTTTCCGCTCTGTCCGCCTTCTCTTCCTCGTCTACTGATCTGCTTCAATGGCATCTTCGCCTTGGACATCCTCCTCCTCGGATTCTTCGTCAGCTTCTTCCCCACTTACCTCAGACCAGTCCTCCGCTCAACTGTGATGCGTGTCAGCTTTGCAAACATCACCGCTCCTCCTTCCCGCCGAAGCAAGGCCGTGGTTCCTCCCGCCCTTTTGATCTCATTCATTCCGATGTCTGGGGTCCTGCTCCTACTCTCACCGTTGGTCGGGGTAGTTCTTATTTCGTAACTTTTATTGATGATTTCTCTAAATGTACCTGGGTGTATCTTTTAAAAGATCGCTCTGAACTCTTATCTATCTTGCAATCTTTTTATAATATGATTAAAACTCAGTTTGATATTTCTATTAAAGTACTGCGCTCTGATAATGCTAAAGAATACCTCAGTCATGAGTTTTCGATTTTTGTATGCAACATGGTCTTATTCATCAGACCAGCTGTGTTTACACCTCCCAGCAAAATGGGGTGCTGGAGCATAAAAACCGTCATCTTCTCGATATCGCTCGCACTCTAATGACGCAGATGCAGGTACCTCACTCCTACTGGGGCTATGCTGTTCTTCTTGCCTGCTATCTCATCAATCGCATTCCTTCTTCGGTTCTTCACGGCAAGACCCCCTTCTCCATTCTCTACCCGGGCAAGGAACCCTTTCCTCTTCCTCTCCGTATCTTTGGGTGTATGGCTTTTGTGCATGCTCCGTCTGCTACCCGTGGCAAGCTTTCCCCCCGTTCCACAAAATGTGTCTTTTTGGGATACTCGACCACTCAAAAAGGCTATTGTTGCTTTGACCCCGTTCTGCGCAAACAGTTTGTTTCCGCGGACGTCACCTTCTTCGAAAATGCATCCTACTTTTCTTCTCCCTCCCCGCTTCCTCCTGCTGTCTCTGACTCTCCACCATCTTTCTGTGATCCTTCCACGCATATCGACGTCTCCCCTCCTATATCATCTCCTCCTCTGTCTCCTCCTCTCCCTATTATCTCCCCCCTTCTTCTCCGCAGCCGTCTCTCTCTAGTCCCGGGCCAGCTTTCTCCGCCACAGACGCTCCGGTCCCTGAGGCGCAAGACGACCTGGATCTTCCCATTGCCCTTCTCAAAGGGGTGCGGGCGTGTACCAAACACCCGCTTGCGGCTTTTGTTTCCTGTGATCAGCTTACTCCCTCTCGCAGGTGCTTTGCTTTGGCTATATCGGCTACTACCAATCCCCGCACTTACCAGGAGGCTCTTGTTATTCCTCATTGGAAATCTGCCATGGATGAGGAAATCGCCACTCTTACTGAAAGGGGTACCTGGACCCTTGTTCCTCCACCGGTAGGTACTGATGTGGTTGGCTGCCGCTGGGTGTTCGTTGTAAAGTTTCGCCCAGACGGAACTGTGGATCGTTACAAAGCCCGACTGGTGGCCAAAGGCTTTACTCAGACTTATGGAGTTGACTATTTTGATACTTTCTCCCCGGTTGCTCGCCTCAGCACCATTCAGGTTCTTTTTTCTGTGGCCGTCAACAGGGAGTGGGCTATTTCCCAGCTTGATGTCAAGAATGCTTTTCTGTATGGGATCTTCAGGAGGACGTCTATATGGAGCAACCTCCTGGGTATGTTGCTTAGGGGGAGACACGAGTATGCCAGTTGAAGAAGGCCATCTACGGCCTAAAACAGAGCCCTCGGGCATGATTCGACAAGTTTAGTGGTATTGTGGCTGCCATTGGCTTTACAAGAAGTTCAGCCGATCACTCATAGTTTATTCGCAAAACCGTATCGGGCCTTGTGGTTTTGGCGGTGTATGTGGATGATATTCTTCTTACCGGCGATGACCAGGCTGGGGTGGACTTGACAAAGAAACACCTCCGTCAACACCTAGTCACGAAGGATATGGGCTCCCCGAAATATTTTTTGGGGATAGAAATCTCTCGGAAGCCCGACTCGTTGGTTCTCTCCCAACGGAAGTATGCTCTTGATTTTCTACAAGAGGCGGGATTGACTGGTGCCAAACCGGCCCGGTATCCCATGGCCACTGGAGAGGACAAAATATGGACAGATGACTCACCTCTTATATTTGATGCCACGAGGTATAGACGTCTGGTGGGCAAACACATTTATCTCACGGTGACCAGACCCGACATCGCCTATGCTGTAGGCAAGGTTAGTCAGTTCATGCAAGCTCCCAGGGAATGTCATCTTCAGTCTGCCTTGAAGATACTAGAGTATGTCAAAGTAGCACCAGGAAAAGGGCTACTCTTTCAGAAGCATGGTCATCTGAGAGTTGAAGCCTACTCAGACTCAAGCTATGCGGATGATAAAGGTGACCGTAAATCTACATCGGGTTTTTGCACATTTGTTGGAGGTAATCTTGTGAGCTGGAAGAGCAAGAAGCAGTCTATTGTCTCAAGGTCCAGTGCAGAAGCCGAATACTGGAGTATGGCGTCAACCACGTGTGAGTTAAAATGGTTGCGGGCTCTCATGCTTGATCTAGGAGAGGTCTACGACTATCCTCTGCCTATGTTCTGTGACAACAAGGCCGCTATATACATATCCAAAAATCCGGTCTTCCATGAGAGAACGAAACATATAGAGGTCGACTGTCATTTCATCCGAGAAGAGGTCTTGAAGAGACAGATTTGCACTCCGTTCATTACCTCCGACAAAGAGTTGGCAGATATCTTCACCAAGCCGGTTTCTACTTCCTTCTTCCATATCTGTGACAACCTGGGCATGATTGATATCTATGCTCCAGCTTGAGGGGGAGTGTCGAAGTATGAGACCGCGGGGTCTGGCGGTTTGAGCCTGGCGGGTTGTAGACCGGGCGGTCTGGCGGTTTGTGTCCGACGGGTTGATATCCAGACTGTTGCTGTGTGGTGTCCGGGCGGTCTGACGGTTTATCTCCGGCGGCTTGGAAACCGGGCGGTCTAGCGGTCTCCTACCGCATCTCTCTCTTGCTTCTAGTATTGCCGAGCGGTTAGAACATTGTCTAACCGCGCGGCCTGTTCCGGTCTGTTGTTCTAGCCGCCCGGATCTGGTGTATAGCTTTAGTCCCACATTGTTAGTTTGTATTCTATCCTCTCTCCTCCATTCTATAAAAGGGAGGCCATACCTTTGTAAATGATATCTTTTTGGATAATAAAATTTCAATTATTCAAAGTTCCGGCTTGTTTTCTAATCGTTTGTTCACTACTTTAGTCTTTTGTTCGCTACTTCTCACATGAAGCAGCTTTGCCCTTCCTTGAACTGTCTTCCTTTAGAGCGACGGACTTCTCCTTTGGATTGAATCGACCCTTCTCTTCTTTAGCTTTTCTAGAATTGATTTGAAGTTCGTAGGACATCCGCTTTCCAAAGAGGTTCTGAGGATCAGTCTCAGTTAGCTTGCCAAATTCTCTGATGGCACAGACTTTGTTGTCCCATTCCTTGGTTAGGGACCTCAAAAACTTGTCGTTCATTTCTTTATTGGTGAAGACCCGGCCATACACTCTTAGGCCGTTGACTATCTTGAAGAAGTTCTAAAAAGTGTCAGCAATGGTGTCCTTGTGTCCTTGTCAGAAGGCTTCGTATTTCTGATTCAGAAGAGATCTTCTATCATCCCTAACTTCTTCTGTGCCTTCCATCAAAGTGATGAGGGACTGCCACATCTCCTTAGCAGACTGGCAGTGGATCAAGTTCTGCTGCATGGAGTCATCGACTACACTTGCTATTATATTCTTGGCCTTCTTGTCTAAAGACACAAGTACAATCTCGTCTTTGTCTAGATCCATTAATTTATTTGGAACTTTCTTTGTTGGATCTATTGTGGAGACGGTCATGGGTATGTAAAGACCTTCTTTAACGATCATGAAGATCCTAGGATCCACAGCTTCCATGAAAAATCTGATTCTTTCTTTCCACATGGGAAAGTTATTCTTGGTGCACAATGGAAGCTTGGCAAAATATTTAGCCTTATCCATACTTGGATAATCTCAAGAGACAACTAGAGATGGATCTGATCAAGGTGTTAACCTTTTAATGATTAACTTCGCTTTGATACCAATCGAAAGTGTTTAGTTGTCTACCTAAATCACTTAGAGGGGGTGGGGGTGAAAAGGTGAGTTGTGCGTCTTTTTGCGGAATAAAAATTTAGAGATCTAAGAACATAATTATCAACCAAGCAATCACAGACGACAAAAGATTTATAGTGGTTCCCCAACCTTGGGTAAATCCACTTTCCCTTACCGATCTAGCAAACCACTGAACTCGGCTATTCCACTATCTCAGATTGAAAACCAATCCTACGCCTCAGAACAAAGTTCCTACAATCTCGATCCAAAATGATCTACACTCGGAAGGTAAAAACTTCCTACAACTCAGAGAACAAATCTTCTACACTCGGAGAATAATCTTCTACAATATTTAAGAAAAGATTTATAGAAATACAAACAAAAGGTTTTTCTCAGATCTGATAATCTCTCTAGGTCTTCCTTCTTGAATTTGCGGCTCTGTCAGAATATTATAGAAGTAGACTTGGATCGATCTTATTCTGAGAAGCTTCTGACTCACACGATCAAGGAGTAGAATGAGAAAGATTACTCCCTTGATCTGTAAATCTCTGGATCGAAAGTTTCCTTGAAGATCTTGAAAGAGAGCGGCGACTTTCTGTAGACGATGATGAAGTTGTCGGCCGATCTAGAACTTATATTATACTCGCTTAGGGTTTGTCAGGAAGATATGACCTTTTATAAGATCTCTCTAACGGTAATAATCGTCATTAATGAGGGACACGTGGACCAATCACGACACAACATTCAAAAATTAGATCTGACAAGACTTAAGAATTTTCTGAAAAAGTCCAGCATTTCTCGAGTAATAAGTAAACTACTCGAGTGCTAAGACTAGCTCTCGAGTGGTTGGCTTTGACTACTTGAGAAGAGCTAATTCTGGAAAATCTGAATCGGTGAAGTAAATCACAAGTAGTTAATGGATCACTCAAGTGTTATACTTACTTCTCGAGAGTTAGATAGAATTTCTCGAGAGCCTGGACTTGGAGAGAATTCTAGACAAGAATCTGATCACTAGAGTGCTGAAGCTGAACTACTCGAATAATAAACAAACTGCTCGAGTACAAATAAATTTCACTATAGTGGTTTATTAACTTCTCGAGAGCTGACTTCTGTCACTCGACATAATCTTCTCAACTACTCGAGTACTCATCTTGAATACTCGAGCACTTGACTTAGAAAATCTTTTGAGAAATAAATAACATCACTCGAGAAAGAGAGCTAATCTACTCGAGTACTGGACTTGGTTTCTCGAGTGCAAGATAAGATCTACTCGAGAACCACTTCCATACTCGAGATGTAGACTGGATCTTCTCGAGTGCTGCTAAGTCTTCTACTTGAGTACAAAAAGGACTACTCGAGTATAATACTTAGAATTTTCTCAGCTTGATGGATTTTGACTTCTTCATCCCAAACAGCATCCAATCTTCAACCATTAGTCCATGTGCTTGAATATGAAGTGTATCTTAATAGAGAGGCTACACATGAGTCAATACCTTGGATCACACAATGAGGAATTATATTGTATGGTCCTGTGTTTGATGACCCACTATAGTCTGACATTGGTCTACACTTAGCAATGAATCCTGCAAACACATAACTAGAATAGAGATCAAATACAAACTAATTCATCTTAGTTCAAGGGTGACTTCATGCAAATCCAGGTGATTGTGAATACAATACCTAACAACCATCTATTGTTTTTCTTTCTCCTTCATCTACTACTCATTGTTCTAATATATCTACCACCATTACTTTGTTGATTTATAACTTCCAAAACTCTCTTCTCCAGTAAATTTATGATTTCTCTCTCAACAAGACTGATTGATTGAAGAATATTGAGGTTCATATTATCATTTTAAATGCTATTATAGAATCTCTTCTTGGGTTAAGAAGAACCCTAAAAGTAGTACCAACTCACATAAATCATTGGATGAAGGATATGATCCATTTGAAGAGGATAATAAGAAGAATTTAAACTCTACTACTTATGTTTGCATATTTGATCCAGATAAAATTAATCAAATTTTTTCCAGCAAGAAGATGTGGAGATTCAGAAGGAGGACTCTACATACACCACAAATACATATATCCTAGTTAGAACTAAGAATGATTTTAATATAAATCTTTTTGAAGATATGTCATCTAATTGCAAAAAAGTTCCCCTTCACTAATTAGTGAAACAACAACTACTAACAATAATTACAAAGCTAGGACACAGAACGATAGTGTTGCAGTGGTCCTCCAAAGATGAAGAAAAAGTGGGTGCGTTGTATGCGAAGAAAGGGAAAGAAGTTAGAGTCATCTGCATCCCATTATACTCCAACTCAGTCCTGGGTTTATAATCTTGGCAAGCAAAAGGTCATCAAACAAAGTGATGTCGTGATAGATACGATTAGTATATCGTATATTGATTTATGTACTTTATACTTTGTGTGTGATTACTTCTATAACATGTTTGTATTAGGCTTTGTCCTAATTTAGAACTATTTGACAAGGGCATTATTTGATAATGGAGACTCTTACTTCTTTTTATCTGAGGACTTCGTATGACATATTATTGTGCTTTATATTCTTTCATCTCAATAGATAGATTGGACGTCTTGCTGCCAAATGGGTGCATGATACGCACGGATAGAGTTTGTTGTGCGAAGGTGTGGATAAGAAGTCATGAGTTTGACTTGGAAGCATCAACGTTATCTATATATGAGTTTGATGTGATCTTTGGCATGGAGTGGCTTTTGAAGTAGCGTATATGCATTGATTGCAACCGGAAGGAAGTCACACTAGGGCAAAACACTGAACGCGAGATCTATTTTACTAGTACGCGTGGATCGAGCAAGATATTATTATCTGATATCCAAGTGGTCAAGGTAGTTCAGAAAGGCGCGAAGTTGCTCTTCACCTAGTTGGAGGCTGCAGAGCCCAAGACTAGTTTGATTGATGTTCCTATTATGTGGGAGTATACTAATGTCTTTCCAAAAGATCTCCATGGAGCTCTACCTCAGCGAGAGATCGACTTAACTATCGATCTTGTGCAAGGTATCAAAAATGTGTTACACACAACATACCGGATAGTGCCAAAAGAAATGACAGAGTTAAAAGTTCAATTATACGATTTACTCTCAAAGGTGTAGCCTCAAAGGAACTCTTTCCACATCCTTTGTCTCATATTTAGATCTTTTTGATTCAATAGGTACTTTAGGCTTTCATGGTTCATAAAGATATCAATCTTCACTCCTATTAAGTAATGCCGCCAAAGTTTAAGAAATAATATCATGGATTCTAACTCCAAGTCATGGATCAGATAATTCCTCTCATGCACTTTTAACTGGTGAGAGCCATAAACAATAACCTTTCCAAACTAAAGAAGAACGCCGCTCCTTGAGGCGTTACTGTATATCTCATAGCCTTCTGTACAACATGGCGAACACAAAATTGGTGTTGTGGTCAGACGACTCTTCAGTTCCTCAAAAGCTCGTGCGTATGCTGGTGACCAAACAAACTTCTGATCTTTCCAAGTCATGGTTGTGAGAGGTAAAGAAATCTTCAAAAAGTTCTCTACAAAGCGCATATAATAGCTGACATGTCCTAAGAAACTTGGGATCTATAAAAGTTCTAGGCCACTTCCGTATAACAACCATCTTCTCTGAATTCACCGCAATGCCTTCTCCACTAACCACATGACCTAACAAATGTTGTAACTTTATGCGCCCTTAGAGGGGGGGGGGGGGGTGAATAAGGGCTTTTCAAAAATCTGAATCTTATTTAAAATATCAAAGTTACTTAAAAATATTTTTGGAATATTTTATCAGAAAATATATTTTAATATCTCAGGAAATATTATATTGAGGCTTACTTTTAAATGAGACTGGATTTCAATATTCCTTCACTACAGCCAGCTTTAGCTCTACCGTCTGGCGCCAGCAGCAGAAAGTGAAATTTGTGCATGTATTTTAAAAAGTAATTTGCAATATATTTTAATTTAATGCTTGAGAGTGAAATATTATTTAAAATATTTTAGAACACAAAATAAAATCAATTTACTAAAATAATGAAAGTCATGATATTATTTCATAAGAAATCAAAATGTTTGATTTCTATAAGACTAGAAATCGAAGCGAAATATGAAAAACTTTTTTCCTTTTTCTATACCAACCTTATCCCCAAGAATCAGTTGGTTCTAGCCTATCTCTCCCATATAAGGCCACGAACCACCGTTAGATCTATCCAAGGCCTAGTCTCCACAAAACGTGGTGAATCCACAGAATCCTCCCAAAAAACAAACATCCACACAAGACGATTTTACCTCTAAGTATCCCAAGACCTAGTCGCCCTTACCTGTAATGAAATTCCCATAAAATCCTTCTCAGAATCCGGTGTTATCCTCGAACAATTTCTCCACTCAAGTTACAAGAGGATACAATAAAAGATTACAAGATAATAAAATAATCAAGACAAAACTCCCTAAGGACTTTTAAGGGTGAAGACAAAGGTGATGAATACATTGGCGTTCTTGGTGCTTCCATCCTTTGTGTTAAATAAGCGTAGTAACACATCCCCTTCGAGAACATTTAGATCTTCGTGTTTGCCTAAGTGATTTCTCTTGATGGTATATAGACTAGTCTCTCTTAAGATATTCTTAGTTGTGGCTTTGATGAAAGATTAAAGTCTTTGTTTCAAGAGTAGCTAAACACCTAGAGGGGTGAATAAATTTTTATGTCTTTTGGTCTCTCATTTTGCTTTGGTGTGTTGTGATTTAGTTTTATATTAGTTTTCAAGAACACATAACAACACACATTATTTATAATGGTTCCCCAAGGTATGGGTACATTCATTGTCCCTGCCACCTTTCTAACTGTGTGTTAGACAAAACATACTTATCCAATCTCAGCTCAATGAGCTTACAACACAAATCCTTCAGGATCTCTCAAACTCCTCCAAGTCCTACCTCAGGCCCAAGGCCCTACACTCAGAGATATAATCTCCTACAACTCAGTAATCTGCACCAGATCACCTACCTTAGAATTTATCCAAAGTCCTACACTCAGGCAAGGAGGATAGCCCTACACTTAGATCCACCACAGGATCCTACCTCAGAGAATAAATCTCCTACAACTAAGGCACACATGTCCTACCTCAGATCCATAGAAGGAACCTACAACTCAGCTTTTATATATCAGGCTTACAACTCATATCTGTTAAGATCCTACATAGTGTGAGTTTTTTGTTGATGACTTACATCAGAGAAAGTGTCCTCTGAGCCTTCTCTCTGGACTGAATGAACTCAACCCTACTTCTTCTCAGCACCAAGGAAGTAGATCTTCAGGATGGTTCTGCTTGTGCTGGGAAGAATCTCAGAAATTGAAGCTTCCAAACTTACTGAAGAAGACTAAATGATGTTGTTGTTCTTTTCTTCTTCTATCAGCTAACCTTGTTTGAAGTTCTCAGACTTGCTATTGAACTCGAGTTACAGAGCTCTTCTTCTTTATTTTCAAAAAGAAGATGAAGCAGAGTTCTTTTCGTCAAAAATTCAACCCATGAATAATTTCATGGAACTCTGCTTTTTTATTTCCCATAAATCCAACGACTCTTTGTGCAGTAGGACTGGCCAAAAATGGCAACTGCTCCCTTACTTTTGCATTTACAGTTATAATAAGGGCAAGCAGTGTCGTTTGTCTTCTAGCAAGAAAATCCCGCGATATTTGAATTTCTGTTGATGTCAGCATTACTCAACACTTCTGGACTTAGTAAATTCCAGACAGACTTCTCAGGCATTGAGTGAAGCCTTGTCACTCAACGCAAAAGTACTTAGCAGAATTCTGCATCTCCAGGCATTGAGTGAGCCTTCATAACTCAATGCATTCTGTCTTTTATAATCTTAACTGATTAGGCGTTGAGTGAGTCTTCATCACTCGACGCTTCTGGATTTAGTTGAATTATTTGTTGAGTAGGCGCTGAGTGAACTGTCTTCACTCAATGCTTCTGGACTTAGACAGATTTTCTGTCTGCTCCTTCTGAGGCTTTGACTGCTTAAGCTTCTGTTAACGCTTCTGCTCTTCTGATTTTGAGTGAACTACCTTCACCCAATGCTTCTTGACTTAGCCAAATTTATTGTTGAGTTGGCGTTGAGTGAACTGCCTTCACTCAATGCTTCTGGACTTAGCTAGATTTCTTGTCAGCAACACCACATCTTTGACTGTATGTAGTTCTCTTAACGCTTTTACTCTTCTGGCGTTGAGTGAACTTCCTTCACTCAATGCTTTTAGACTTAGCTAGATTTCTGCTTTGCCAACATCTTGTCTTGAGTCCATCTGTCATTGTGACTCAGACATCCTATCTAATCATAGTATAGTAGACAACCTGCATATACTAAACTTGAACATACATCAAATACAATTATGCACTTAGCATTGATAGTGATGCCTCTTTAAATTCAGGGAATGTTGAAGAGCAATATTCCCAACAATCTCCCCCTATTTGAAGAAGGTAGAACACACATCAATACTAAGATGCATTAACAGAGAAAACATATCAATTAATAAAATATAATATTGTTCAAAGTTCCCCAGTTTAATACAGTGACTTGACATGTCAAGTCATTGCCCTCCTCACACAGCTTGTTAAAAGTTCCCCTCCCCCTTTTTGGCTTAACATGTCTAATAAATGCGGTGAATTGACATGTCAGGTCATTTCTCTTATTGCTTTATGATACCAGGTCATCGCTCTCCTCCCTCTTTTTGGCTTCTTCAATAAGCATGCATATATTGAGGGAGGAGAAAGGATCATGGGAGAACTTTTCTCTTGGTCCTTTTGACCATCATGCTCAGGAAGAGTTGATTCCTCAGCCAATAGGGTGGATGGAATGACCTCATCCTGAGAAGGAACATGTGAATGCTCCCCCTCAACTACATCATTATTTGGAATAATATCATTCTTATCCAATATTGTAACTTTATCAGCTGATTCGGCTGATCTCACTGAAGTTTAGCCTAGCTAGTTAAAGTGATTAACTGCTACCTATCTATCTTACCTTGCTAAAGATATACTTTAACACTAAGGTAGATGGACTACATTATGAATTGAAAACAAAAATATAGACATATAGATCTATAACTGAATGACTTACTTTTAGATGGTAGTCCTCAGCTGTATCCATAGATGTTGTGCACAGTATCACCAACTATCTCTAGATAAGAGTTAAGCTTGTCCTGAATATCAGACTGAACTTGCTCCCCCTCAATAGGAGCATCTCTCTTCTTAGTCTATAACATCTTTATTATCCTATAGGGATTAATACTGTCTGCATCAAAAATTCATGAAGAATAACTAAAGCTTTACTAAGTTCATCATACCCAATTCAAATTTGAAGGTGTTAAACTTAGTTTCATCTAGTGGCTTAGTGAAAATATCTGCCACTTGCTTATCACTGGGGACAAATTCATGGCTGATGTCCTCACATTCCGTATGCTCTCTAATAAAATGATACCTAATCTCTATGTGCTTAGTCCTGCTATGAGAAACAGGATTCCTAGCAATAGATATTGCACTGGTAGAATCACAAAACATTGGAGTCCTACTTATCTTGAGATTGTAATCTTGGAGATGATGCTGGATCCACAGTAGCTGTGAAAGATAACTTCCAGCTGAGATGTACTCTAATTCAGCTATTGATATAGCAACACTTATTTGCTTCTTGCTTCTCCAAGAGACCATTCTTCCTCCTAAAAATTGACAGGTACCGAAGGTGTTTTTTCTGTCTTCTCTATAACCTGCAAAGTCTGTATCTGAATACCTAGTTAGTTCAAAGTCATTATTCCTAGGGCACCACAGACCAAGATCAGGTGTGCCCTTGAGATATCTCAAAAGTCTTATTGCTGCAGAATAATGAGATTTTTAGGGCTAGCCTGGTATCTAGCACAATACATGTAACATACATAATGTCTGTCCTACTAGTAGTAAGGTAGAGGAGGGAGCCAATTAAGTTTCTATACAAGGTTTCATCAACAGGTTTCCCAGTTTCATCCTTGTCTATTGACACACTTGACCCCATAGGCTTTTTCATTATGGAGGTATTCTCCATTCCAAAAATTTTAATCAACTCCTTGGTGAACTTAGACTGAGAGATGAATAGTCCATTCTATGATTGTCTAACTTGGAGGCCTAAGAAATACTTGAGTCCACTCATACTGCTCATCTCAAACTACCCTTGCATAAGTTTAGCAAACTTTTTGCAGAGGTCATCATAAGTATACTCAAATATTATGTGATCTACATAAATTTAGACTAGAATGATCTTACCCTTGACTTTCCTTGGGAATAATTTCTTGTCAATCTTTCCCCTTGAGAATTTATTCTCAATGAGAAAGCTAGACAGGATTTCATACCATGCCCTAAAAGCTTGCTTCGACCCATATAAAGCTTTTTTAAGCCTAAAAACATAATCAGGAAAGTTAGAATTAACAAAACCTGATGGTTGCTCAACATAGACCTCTTCTTTTAGGTCATCCTTTAGAAAAACTAACTTCACATCCATTTGGTGGACCTTGAATCCTTTATATGCACCATATATAAGGAATAGTCTTATAGCTTCCAATCTAGCTACTGGTGAAAAGATTTGATCAAAATCAATACCTTCCTCTTGTCTGTATCCCTTGTCTACTAGTCTAGATTTATTCTTTGTTAAAACACCATTCTTATCAAGTTTATTCCCGTAGATCCACTTGGTTCCAATAATGTTATGTCCTTGAGGTTTGAAAACCAGCTTCCAGACCTTGCATCTCTTGAACTGTTTTAGTTCCTCTTGCATAGCCACAATTCAAAATGGATCTATATTGTCATCTTCAAACCTTTTAGGTTCAACCTGAGATATGAAGCTGGAGTATATAGCAATATTGAGGCTCTGCTCCTTGTTGTAACTCCTTAGCTAGCATCTCCTATGATCTGATTTCTGGGATGATCCCTCAAATGCCTAACTGTAGGAGACATTCTAACTTTAGCATCATGAACTTTAGTGGCTAGATCTTGTTGGTCTTCATCCATATCCTGTGAACTTTTTCCTATAGGAATGCATGCACCATCATCTTCTTATTGGCCAGCTGTAGGAGTGTCCTTAATGGTTAGGTTATCCATCTCCAACTCTACACCTGCAGATTTAGAGGAGCTAGACAGCTTACTATTAATCATTGATGATTCATCAAAGACTACATTCACAAACTCTTCTACAACTTAATTTTTCAAGTTATAGACCATATATGCTTTGCTAGGATTATTGTACCCAACATATATTTCTTCATTGGATTTGGCAACAAACTTTGTTAAGTAGGACTTCCTATTATTAAGCACAAAGCACTTACTACAAAAGATCTTGAGATAGGCTAGATTTGGTTTCCCGCCTTTCATAATCTCATAGGAGTTTTCTTATGGTACCTGTTGATAAAGACTATATTCAAGACATGACAAGTAGTGTTTACTGCCTCAACCCAGAAGTATTCTGGGAGAGAAGTGTCACTGAGTGTAACACCCCTATCCGTCTCATAGCATATAACAGTAGGTCCAGCAGGGGCCCGACGCCATACACTACGGACAGACCGGTTGGTTACGCGTTGAAACCATTCAACCAATCATGTCGTCCTACACAACACCTAGCGGAAGCAATTTATTAGGTTGCAAAAAGAAATAAGAACCCAGCCACAATAGCATGAATGTCCACTACAAACGCAGGAATGTAATCATACATAAAAGAGAACTGGCCTTAAGGCCTTACATTGTTCACTTAACAAAAATAGTGTTTTCATACTTCGGCTCGCAGGCCGGCCATACATGAAAAACGGGAAAGAAATATAAGCAATAAGGCCTTCGAGGGCCGGCACAACAACAAGGGCTTTAGCCCGCTATTTCCCGCTCTGCTCCGCAGCACCTGCAAGCCACAAACCACCGCCCGGTGGAAAACAATAGCAACGGTCAGCAATGCTGACCAAATTATAACGATCCCGCCCCCACACTCGGGGCGGCAATGCTCTTTCCCTGCACTTTATTAGCACAGGAAATTATATAAAGTATTTGCACTTCACCACAGGCGTAGGCTCGCACGGCCACACACCCCATGCACTCAGGGCACATTCTCGGCGAACCGGCCAACGTCACGTCAATTCAAGCCATAGAAGTTCCCAATCCACCACCGCCTCTTGGACGGTCATCCATATGAGCATTTTGACTTCCTGGCCTTGGTCACGGCAATTTAAGCCATAGACCGCCGAAGACCCTCATCCATGCCAACGGTCCTACCGAACGACATAGACCGGGTACGGTTCCGCCTGACCCGTGCTCACACCGCAGCGACAATTTAAGCCATATGCGCAGGCCAAGACTCACCGAGTCCCGTTTCCACCACAATAATCACATAACCCGGTTATGTTCACGTTGGCTCCCCGGCCACCGTGTTGGCAAAACCCGCTTTTGCCCAGTTTTCCGGGTGCACCTTGGAGTTAATCTCCAAGGCTCCCTGATGCAATCTACCACGTAGAAAACCCGAAAAATGCCCAAACACCCGGAGTCTTCCCCGGTTCATATGCAATGCAACATCACCGATCCGGACCAACATGTCCGAATAGGCTTCACACACAATGCCTATGTCCGTTTTTGCATATGGACTCTACACAAGGGGGACTTTACATATCTACCCCAAGGAACGCTCCAACTCTTCGCTCACTCGCGAGAGAGGGCTTCCTATGCAAAGGAAAAGAGGGTTTCACATGCCCAAGGATGAGAAATCGTTACCCTTGCATTCTTCCGCGGCGCCATCGAAAACTATACGGTTGGAAAGCACCGCAACGGCGTCGCCTCCACGGATCTGGACTCGGATCACGATTCGGAGCTCCGAAGCTCTTCCGGCGGCCGGATCTTGGACTCCTCCTTCCTCCTTGCTCTCCCTTCTCTCTAACTTTTAGAGAGAGATTGGCCAATGGAAAATGGGTTTCTAAACCCTATTTCCCGACTATAACCACCCAGGAGCAGCCCCCCACCGTCGGATCCAAAGTCAAGGAAACGAACGGCCCGAATTAAATCCAAAATCATAAAATCTGGGCCAAACACGGGTTGGCACACGGCCGTGTAGCTCATTCGCCGTCTCGACCAAAATTGAAAACCAGCACACGGCATGTGACACAGCCTGCGACACGCCCGTGTCGCCTGCGACACGCCCGTGTCGGGACCCGTGTCACGCACCCCGTATGCAATAAATCAACACTTCGCAGTTAGAGAGGTATACGGCTTGGTGACACAGCATCAGACACGCCTGTGTCAAAATAGACACGCCCGTGTTCATGCCCGTGTCATTACCCGTGTACCCAACCGCACAGCCCAAGTGTGACACGGCCTGGGACACGCCCGTGTCCTAGGCCGTGTTCCACCACACAACCATCGTCGACCTGCACAGGTCGACTACACGGCCAGCTCGACGGCCCGAGCTCGACACGCCCGACACGGCCTCCGACACGCCCGTGTCGGGGCCCGTGTCACCTGCACCAAAAATCTGCCTTGGCCAAATTCGATCCTCGTCGCTCCTACAACATTTTGGGGTGTTACAATTCTACCCCCCTTAAAGAATTTCGTCCACGAAATTAATAAAGGAAAAACAGGACTTAACGTAAAACAGTACCTGAGCGGAATAATTCCGGGTACTCCTCGAGCATAGTCTACTCCCGTTCCCAAGAGAGCTCCTCACGCCCGCAGTTATCCCACCAGACCTTAACCATCCGGATATCCTTGTTACGGAGTCTCTTGACCTCAACATCTTCGATACGAATGGGCTTGACCCTAGTCGTCAACCCTTCGTCCACCGGCACTTGGTCAACCGCGATCACCTGCGAAGGCTCTTGCACCGCCTTCCGCAACACAGAAATGTGGAACACATCGTGTAACCCACTCAACTCCACCGATAGCTTCAAACGGTATGCCGCTTCGCCGACTCGCTCCAGAACCTCAAAAGGTCCAAGGTATCTTGGGCTCAGCTTCTTCAAGCGTCTCACCCACAAAACCCCCTTGAACGGCTTCACTTTCAGATATACCCAATCGCCTACCGCGAACTCCACGTTCCGGTGCTTGGCATTATAATACTTTGCCTGCCGGTCTTGAGCGATCAACAAGCGCTCCCGAATGATCCGGACTAACGAGGTAGCACTCTCCACCTCCTGCTTCTTGTACAACCTTGCCTCACCCGCTTCAAGCCACGATAGCGGCGTGCGATACTTCCTACCATACAGGGCCTCGAAGGGCGCCATTTGTATACTTGCTTGGTAGCTGTTGTTGTACGCGAACTCCACCAAATACAGGTGGTCTTCCCAATAATGCTTACCGAAATCCAGAACACACATGCGTAACATGTCCTCCATCGTTCTATTGACCCTCTCGGTCTGCCCATCCGTCTGTGGATGGAAAGCTGTACTGAACTTTAACTTTGTTCCCAGCATCTGCTGCACCAACCTCCAATCATTTGACGTGAACCGCCCATCGCGATCACTCACAATGCTACGGGGCACACCATGCAGCCTAACAATATTGTCAACATACAACTTTGCCAATTTCTCCACTGGATCATCCTTCCTATGCGGAATGAAATGCGACACCTTGGTTAGCCGATCTACGATCACCCAGATGGTGTCGTTCCCCTTCTGCGACCTTGGCAACCCGTGCACAAAGTCCATAGATATATCGTCGAATTTCCACTCCGGTATAGGCAAGGACTTCAGAAATCCTCCCGGCTTTTGGCACTCCGCCTTCACCAAGGCGCACGTTTGGCACTTAGCCACGTACAACGCCACATCTTTCTTGAGCCCCGGCCACCAAAACAACTTTTTGAGATCACGATACATCTTCATGCTCCTTGGGTGGATTGAGTACTTGGTATGATGAGCCTCGTACATCAACTCCGCCCGGAGGTTACCCCCACTCGGGACGCACAACCGATGATCCTTCCTTAATAAACCATCTTCCACCGAGAACTGGGAATTTGACCCATCCAGAGCGGCCTCCATAAGCTCCTTAATGGAGTCATCTAACTCCAATGCCTGCCAAACCCGGTCAGCCAGGTCATACTGTACCTCTTTCCAGTTTAACATTGCTCTGGCGCTCGTCTGCTTGTCAACGCAACAGATCTCAAGCTCCTCCAACTCCTGTACTAGCCGCTCATCATGCACCGACAACCAGTTGGCTCGGGCGGGAGCCCTGCGGCTCAGCGCATCCGCAACTGCGTTACCCTTCCCGGGTACATAATGTATTTTGAAGGTGTAGTCCCCTAGGAACTCCATCCACCTCCTCTGCCTCATATTAAGGTCCTTTTGATCCAACAAGTATTTTAGGCTCTTGTGATCGGTGTCTATATCGACCCTTACGCCGTATAGGTAGTGC
Organism: Platanthera zijinensis; assembly: GCA_039513925.1. Classification (NCBI taxonomy): domain Eukaryota; kingdom Viridiplantae; phylum Streptophyta; class Magnoliopsida; order Asparagales; family Orchidaceae; genus Platanthera; species Platanthera zijinensis. The sequence continues at coordinate 16,259,762 of CM077083.1, forward strand.
CTCCACAACTTGAGTGCAAATATCACGGCCGCCAACTCCAAGTCGTGCACCGGATAATTTCTTTCATGCACCTTCAACTGACGTGATCCATACGCTATCACGCTCCCATGCTGCAACAACACGCAGCCCAAGCCACTACCCAAAGCGTCTCTATACACCTCAAAGCCCTCGGTCCCACTCGGCGAACTAAGCACTGGCGCCGTGGTCAACCGTCTCTTCAACTCCTCAAAAGCTTGCACGCACTCTTGCGTCCACAAGAATTTCTGATCCTTCCTTGTCAACTTCGTGAGAGGTAATGCTAACCGCGAGAAGTTCTCTACGAAGCGCCCGTAATATCCGGCAAGCCCGAGAAAACTACGGACTTCCGCGACAGAAGACAATGCAGGCCACTCCCGTATCGCAACAATCTTCGCCGGATCCACCGCTATACCTTCCCCACTCACTATATGACCAAGGAACGCTACCGAGGGTAGCCAGAACTCGCACTTGGAGAACTTTGCGTATAACTCATTCCTTCTCAGAGTCTCCAATACCAGATGCAAGTGCTTGAAGTGATCTTCCTCGCACTGCGAGTACACTAGAATATCATCAATAAAGACAATCACAAAGCAGTCCAGGAAATCTCGGAACGTCCTGTTCATCAAGTCCATAAATACCGATGGCGCATTCGTCAGTCCAAACGGCATGACCGTGAACTCGAAATGCCCATACCTCGTACTGAACGCCGTCTTCGGGATATCACACTCCCTGATCCTCAGCTGATAGTACCCCGACTTCAAGTTCAACTTGGAGTATACCGATGATCCGACTAACTGATCAAAGAGATCATCAATCCTCGGGATCGGGTACTTATTCTTCTCGGTCAGCTTGTTCAATTCTCTATAGTCGATACACAGCCACATACTCCCGTCCTTCTTCTTAACGAAGAGGACCGGTGCGCTCCAAGGCGACGAGCTTGGACGCACATACCCTTGCTCCATCAGCTCCTCTAGCTGAACTTTCAACTCTGCCATCTCCTTAGGCGCCAACCTATACGGAGCACGTGACACCGGTTTGGCCCCCGGTACGAGCTCAATGGTGAAATTAATCTCCCGCTGCAGTGGGGCCCCGGGAAGACTATCCAGGAACACATCGGGGTATTCGCAAACCACGAGAATGTTATCCAACGTGGACTTTGGCTCTACAGCCCCCACTATTGCGAAGAACAGCTCTGCACCAGCACGAACCGCCTTCACCACCTGAAGAACAGACATCAGTGTCTTGCTCGACCCCTTTAGCCCCTCGAATGTAGTCTCCCGCCCTACACCCAGCTTGACCTCCTTCCGGTCACAGTCAATCCAAGCTTTCTGCTCTGACAGCCAATCCATCCCAAAGATCACGTCGAACTCTACTAGCGGCAGCAATGACGCTAGCAAGTCGAATTCTTTGCTCCCAATGTGAACCTTTACGGCGCACACCCTGTCCGCACGCATCGAGCACCCATTCGGTAGCAGCACATCCAACTTGTCCTTCGCCATCGAAGAAGGGACTCCGATGCGCGATATGAAACATTCGGACAAGAAGGAGTGTGAAGCTCCCGTATCGAACAGTGCCCGTGCCGGACTATCACTAATCACAACAAAGCCTATACAAACAATGTTAGGCTAACAAGCAATAGATAACGGTATTAAAGCTAACTTGCTATAAATTAACTCATACCTGTCACCACATCCGCTTGCTTGATGGCCTCCTGCTGGCCCAAGTTATAGACTCTAGGCTGAGTCGGAGCATAGTGGGACGCGGTCGACTCCACCACTTTTCCCTTTTTCTCGTAGGTAGCTCCTTGTTTCCTTTCGGACTTTGAGCGTCCACTCCAGCAATCACGGGCAAAGTGCCCTGTCTTTCCACACGTGAAACAAGCGCCCGGGGTTCTATTGGTAGTTGCCCCCGAGGCACCTGAAGCAGCTGGACCCGACGTCTTAGCTTTCTTATAGAATCTGCGGTAGCCCGACTTCGACGTAGTCGGTGCCTTGAACTCCGCTTTCTTACTACCGGATTCCTTCTTTGCTTGGACATTCTTCATGTCCTTCTCCAAGGACCGGGCCGAACTGATTAGGGTCATGAAACCCTGCGCCTTGGGCCCCGACAGTAGCAACCTTAAATCATCTCTTAGCCCTTCATAGAAGCGGCTCGTCTTGCGCTCCTCGTCTGCGAAGGTAGCGCCGACATATCTCCCCAACCGAGTAAACTCGTGGAGGTACTCATCAACGGTGCAATCCCCTTGCACCAACTTCTGAAATTCGCTTTCTAGCGCAATTCTCTGCGCCGAGGGGAGGTATCGAGCCATGAATAGTCTCGCAAACTCCTCCATCGAAACTTCGGCCAACGGCCTTCCCCGCAACTGATGTAGCTCTAGGCCTTCCCACCATAGTCTTGCGTCCCCATCCAAAAGGAACGTCTCTATAGTGGTCTTCTGCCACTCTTCCATTTCTGTCGCAGTCATCACCCTGTTGACCCTTGAGAGCCAATCCTCTGCTTGGGTCGGGGTTTCTGCCCCCGTGAATACCGGTGGATGAAAGCCCATCACGTGCTTCAGTTGTCTTTCAGTTGCTCTCCGAGGCAACTCTGGCTCCAAAACCACTTGCTCAACCCTCCTTTGCTCTGCCGTCTGAAGCGGTACTTGCTCCACAGCAGGAGCAGGTTGTTGCACCTGCCTTGCAGGCTGTGCATTGATCATTGCCATGACCGCTTCTGCCACCAACCTAATGGTCTCGGCAGACGGAGGTATTGCAGGCGCATCGCTTGGCGCACTGCTCGCCTCAGAACCTGGCCGTTCAGACGGCCCAGCACCACTCCTGGTCTTCTATAATCGTGCAAAACACCGATAAGCGACCATAAATTACTGCAAACAGCAATTATAGGAACACGCAGGTTCCTCAAACATGTGTATTTTCATTCCTAAGTGGACATTCATGGGTTCTTTTCATGTTATAACGATGACGCACACATGTGCTCACCACCCCTTAAAGTGAATTCGTCCACGAATTCATTTAAGCTTGACCGAAACCAGAAGTCTGATACCAATTTGTAACACCCCTATCCGTCTCATAGCATATAGCAGTAGGTCCGGCCGGGGCCCGACGTCATATACTACGGACAGACCGGTTGGTTACGCGTTGAAACCATTCAACCAATCATGTCGTCCTACACAACACCTAGCGGAAGCAATTTATTAGGTTGCAAAAAGAAATAAGAACTCATCCACAACAGCATGAATGTCCACTACAAACTCAGGAATGTAATCATACACAAAAGAGAACTGGCCTTAAGGCCTTACATTGTTCACTTAACAAAAATAGTGTTTTCATACTTCGGCTCGCAGGCCGGCCATACATGAAAAACGGGAAAGAAACATAAGCAATAAGGCCTTCGAGGGCCGGCACAGCAACAAGGGCTTTAGCCCGCTATTTCCCGCTCTACTCCGCAGCACCTGCAAGCCACAAACCACCGCCCGGTGGCAAACAATAGCAACGGTCAGCAATGCTGACCAAATTATAACGATCCCGCCCCCACACTCGGGGCGGCAATGCTCTTTCCCTGCACTTTATTAGCACGGGCAATTATATAAAGTATTTGCACTTCACCACAGGCGTAGGCTCACACGGCCACACACCCCGTGCACTCAGGGCACATTCTCGGCGAACCGGCCAACGTCACGTCAATTCAAGCCATAGACGTTCCCAATCCACCACCGCCTCTTGGACGGTCATCCATATGAGCATTTTGCCTTCCTGGCCTTGGTCACGGCAATTTAAGCCATAGACCGCCGAAGACCCTCATCCATGCCAACGGTCCTACCGAACGACATAGACCAGGTACGGTTCCGCCTGACCCGTGCTCACACCGCAACGACAATTTAAGCCATATGCGCAGGCCAAGACTCACCGAGTCCCGTTTCCACCACAATAATCACATAACCCGGTTATGTTCACGTTGGCTCCCCGGCCACCGTGTTGGCAAAACCCGCTTTTGCCCAGTTTTCCGGGTGCACCTTGGAGTTAATCTCCAAGGCTCCCTGATGCAATCTACCACGTAGAAAACCCGAAAAATGACCAAACACCCGGAGTCTTCCCCGGTTCATATGCAATGCAACATCACCGATCCGGACCAACATGTCCGAATAGGCTTCACACACAATGCCTATGTCCATTTTCGCATACGGACTCTACACAAGGGGGACTTTACATATCTACCCCAAGGAACGCTCCAACTCTTCGCTCACTCGCGAAAGAGGGCTTCCTATGCAAAGGAAAAGAGGGCTTCACATGCCCAAGGATGAGAAATCGTTACCCTTGCATTCTTCCGCGGCGCCATCAAAAACTATACGGTTGGAAAGCACCGCAACGGCGTCGCCTCCGCGGATCTGGACTCGGATCGCGATTCGGAGCTCCGAAGCTCTTCCGACGGCCAGATCTTGGACTCCTCCTTCCTCCTTGCTCTCCCTTCTCTCTAACTTTTAGAGAGAGATTGGCCAATGGAAAATGGGTTTCTAAACCCTATTTCCCGACTATAACCACCCAGGAGCAGCCCCCCACCGTCGGATCCAAAGCCAAGGAAACGAACGGCCCGAATTAAATCCAAAATCATAAAATCTGGGCCGAACACGGGTTGGCACACGGCCGTGTGCCTGGCCGTGTAGCTCATTCGCCGTCTCGACCAAAATTGAAAACCAGCACACGGCATGTGACACGGCCTCCGACACGCCCGTGTCGCCTGCGACACGCCCGTGTCGGGACCCGTGTCATGCCCCCCGTGTGTAATAAATCAACACTTCGCAGTCAGAGAGGTACACGGCTTGGTGACACGGCATCAGACACGCCCATGTCAAAATAGACACGCCCGTGTTCGTGCCCGTGTACCCAACCGCACAGCCCAGGTGTGACACGGCCTGGGACACGCCCGTGTCCTAGGCCGTGTTCCACCACACGACCATCGTCGACCTGCACAGGTCGACTACACGGCCAGCTCGACGGCCCGAGCTCGACACGCCCGACACGGCCTCTGACACGCCCGTGTCGGGGCCCGTGTCACCTGCACCAAAAATCTGCCTTGGCCAAATTCGATCCCTGCCGCTCCTACAACATTTTGGGGTGTTACACTGAGCAATATCCTGCCAGCCTCTATGAGAGTCATATTTTTCCTCTCAGCTATCCTATTTTCCTGGGGTGTTATTGGAGAAGAAAACTCTTAACAAATCACTAGTTCTTCACAGAACTTTGTCATGTCTTCAGACTGAATTCAGTATCATAGTCACTTCTGATTTTGAGCACAGAATTTCCTTTTTCATTCTGAAATTGCCTAATAAAGGTCATAAAGATGTACAGGATTTCAGAATTTTTTTTAGAGAGAAAACCCAAGCATATTTGGAATAGTTATCAACTATCACAAGTGTATAGACTTTCCTACCCAGACTATAAATTGGCATAGGACCAAACAAGTCCATATGTAGGAAGTACAAACACCTCACTGAATCCTTGGCCCTAATGTTCTTAAAAGATGCTTTAGTCTGCTTGCCCTTTTGACAAGCAGAGCAAATGCCCTCCTTTGTGCATTTTAAATTGGGTCCATTTCTGACTAGCCCTTCACTGAAGAGCTTGCTAATTGACTTGTAGTTCAAGTGAGCAAGCCTCTTGTGCCATTTCACATAATAAGAGACTTTCTCATTAACTACCATACATACTGGAGTGTCAGAACTTAAACATAAAAAAGTTTAAACAGTAAATATTCGCACTCTCAGTACCTGTCTAAATGCCCTCTTTGTCACTTGACCTTTTAATTAGACACTCATCCTTGTGGAAGATAATGACATTACCAAGATCACACAGCTGGCTTATGCTTATTAGGTTGTGTTGCAACCCTTCCACATAAGATACTTTTGTGATTGAGAGTATGTCAATTGTGATCATACCATAGCCCTTAGTGACTCCTTTTTCTGAGCCTCTAAAGATCACCTTAGGTCCATTCTTTACTAGATTGCATTCCTTTAGACGGCAGCTTGTTCTAGTCATATACTATAAACACCTACTATACAAGTACTATATTGGTACATGGGTACTTGGACTATCCTGCAAACACGGTTTAGTTTACCTTAGGAGCCCACAAGGGATTGGGTCCTTGGTTCTTGTTAGCTTGAAATTGAGCATTTCTACCTATAGCTCTCCTGATAGGAAGACTCACCCTTGCCCTTGGCACACTAGGGTTGTGCCAACAATTTATGGAAAAGTGTCCCACTTTACCACAACACCAACATTCATGGATGTTGTATCTCCTTTTCTGAACAGCCCTTGAGGAGTGCAAGGAGTCAATTACAATCTATTCAAAAGGGAGAGCGACAATCTTTTTCTTATTTCTTTCAACAAGAATTTGGCTGAAAGTGAGTCTGCAAGTAGATGTACTTGGCTTACTCTAAGTTGCTCCAATATCAGTCTTCTTCTTAGTAGAAAAGCTATTAATGACATCAGAGATGGATAAGTCAGGCTTATTGACTGACTTACCTTTGGTCTGAGTTATTGCTGGAATAGCCTGTGAATAGGCCACTACCTTATCCTTGAGTGTGGGGGCTAGAGCACCAAATACAAATGGTTCATGATGGGCCATCTGGATTTCCTCATGGGGAGCCTTAAAGGCACTCAAGCCCCTTCCCTTCTTTCCCCTATAGCTGTGAGCATTTTTGTTCACACTACTGGATCTTCCATTCAACCAATGACTATATATATTATCTTGGTTATACTTGTTAAATGGCAACAAAACTTTCTCAAAAGAGATATCAGGCTGAATTTGAGTCTTGCCCTTACTCTTATTCCTTCTTCTAGTATTCCTCTTAATGTACCCAATCCCTTTCTTATTAGTTTGAAAGGTGAAGGTATCAATGAGTGGCAATACTGATTTAGGTTTGGAGTATTGAGCCACTAGAATCCTCTCTTTAAGGAGTTTCTTTTCAAGATCCATAATGATCTTGTTCTTATAGCTGATGGTCCCAATCTAGATGATTGAGATAGTCTTCAGTTGGCTAACTTATCTCCTCATCTGATCAAGCAAGGGTGTTGATTAAGACTACAGGGAAGCAACTAGCCGTAAGGAGACAATCTCTTCAACTTGTTCCTTGACTAGCCTCTTGCTCCTTTTCAGAGCATCCAGAATGACACCACACTTGTCAATCAATTGATTGATATCCTCTTAAGAATCTGATCCATCATCCCCACTACAGGAAGTGGATGTATTAGAGTCTGAGCCAGACTCATAGATAGAAGAAGAGATTGGGATAGAATGTACCTTATCAGGAACATAAATGTCCTGATTATCTTCTGATAGAGCCATGAGACAGAGTTCCTCATCCTCATCACAATCACTGCCAACTGAGGACAGTGGGGCCCTAATTCCTATCCTTGTAGCTAGATAGTCCTCATCCTTTTCAGCAGCAGCAACAAACATCCCTATATAGGCATTATCTTCTTCTTCAGAGTCAAAATATGCTGAGTCAGTTTGGCTCCAGCTCTTCTCATTCTTGTTAATGAAGGTCTTTTCCTTCTTGACCTTGTGGTGGCGATGCTTCTTCTCACATATTTCTTTTCTTTTGACTGGGCAATCAGCAATGACATGCCCAGGCTTACTATAACAATAAAAAATAATTTTAGAAGAAATATGTTTGCTGAGTTTAGAATCATACCTGTCTCCTTTAGAGAATTTCTTCCCGGATTTATTGTGATTTTTCTTGTAATGTGAGGAGGAGGAAGGATTGTTCTTCCACTGCCTCCTATTCATTATCTTATAGAATTGCCTTGAGAAGGTAGCAAACTCTCTATCTAACATATTACTGTCAGATGAACTGGACTCAGAGCTTTCTGAATCAGCTGGCCTCCTTGGGGGTGAGGAAATCCTCTCCTTGCTCTCCTTAGAGCTCTCAGCCTTGAAGGCCACTGCCCTCTCCTTGTCATGGGACCTGATGGTGGTCTCCTCCTTCTTCCTAGCAAATAGCTTCATCTCATAAGAAAGCAACTTTCCAAACAAAGTGTGAGAAGGAGTTTCAACAAGCTTGGACACTTCTCTAATAAAATAAATCTGTATGTCCCAATCTCTGGTTAGAGATCTTAGGAACTTATCATTTAGATCATAATTACTGAAGACCCTCCCATAGTTCCTCAGCTCATTAACCACTCTGAAAAACTATTCATAGCAATCAGCTATGCTATCCGTGCTGCTTTGCCTGAAGGCCACATATTATTGATTAAGTAGGGATTTCCTGTCATCCCTAACTTCATCAGTGTCCTCCACATATACAATCAGGGTGTCCCACATTTCCTTGGCTATCCTGCAGTGGACAAGATTCTAGAATATGGAGTCAACTATGTCACTGACAATTATGTTTTCTGCCCTCTTGTCCATGGTTGTCAGGATGACCTCATCCTTAGTCATCTCAATGTATTTCTTTAGGGTTTGGACACTGGCATCTAGGATAGAAATCTTCATGGGGGATGAAGAGTCCTTCCTGAACTATGATGAAGATCTTTGGGTATGAGACTTCTATAAATAACCTGACCCTCTCTTTCCAAATACCAAAATTTTCCTTTCTACAGATTGGGAGCTTCATGGAGCCCAACTCCTTATGGTTCTCTCCTGAACCCATAAGGATAATCCTTAGCTACCCTTGGAGATCTATTCAGGTTGTTAAGTCCTTTTTGAATAACCTCGCTCTGATACCACTTGAAAGTCTTTGTTTCAAGAGTAGCTAAACACCTAGAGGGGGAGGGGGTGAATAGGTTTTTATGTCCTTTGGACTCTCTTTTTTGCTTTGGTGTGTTGTGATTTGGATTTAAGTTAGCTTTCAAGAACACACAACATCACACAAGTTATTTATAGTTGTTCCCCAAGGTATGAGTACATACACTGTACCTCCCACCTTTCTAATAGTGTGTTAGACAAGGTCAACTTCTCCAATATCAGCTCAATGAGCTTATAACACAGATCCCTCAAGATCTCTTAAACTCCTCCAAGTCCTACCTCAGGCCCAAGGCCCTACACTTAGAGATATAATCTTCTATAGCTAAGTAATCTGCACCAGATCACCTACCTCAGACTTTATCCAAAGTCCTACACTCAGGGTAGGAGGATAGCCCTACACTCAAATCCACCACAGGATTCTGCCTCAGAGAATAAATCTCCTACAGATCAGGCACACAGGCCTACCTCAGATCCACAGAAAGATCCTAAAACTCAGCCTTTATATATTAGGCTTACAGCTCAGAGCCTCAGATCTATTATGATCCTACAGAATGTGAGTTTGTTATTGATGACTTGCTCCATAGGAAGTATCCTCTGAGCCTTCTCTCTGAACTGATCTCGTCGAAGCTTGATGTTAACATCAAGTGGAGTAGAGCTACTCTTCCCCTCCTGCATGTCGAACCGCTGAACGATCAAATCCGCATAAACCCTTTGATAAACGAGTATGCCACTCTCTTTCTTCTCCACCTCGAATCCAAAGAAGTAGTGGAGCTCACCCAAGACCTTCATCTTGAACCGAATAACTAGCTCTGCCCTAAGTCTAGCTGTAACATCCCGACTTTTATTGGGCCACCAGAGCCCTAGTGGGCCCAATAAAGTGGCCCGGACCCTACCCATGACCCGGTGGGGGGTAACCAAAGGTAGGAAATAGAGCTAGAGAACTCCAAATTGAGTTCTGTCAGTTCCTGTGGCCTCGTATAATCAATACGAGTGCATCAGAGCTCATTCAGTTGGACCCCAATGTCATATAGTGGACATGACCATTCCTCGGAAAACGCAATAAGAGCAAGATTTTTGATATCGAGCTAGAGAACTCCGAATTGAGTTCTGTCGATTCCTGTGACCTCATATAACCTAGACGGGTGCATCAGAACCCATCGCGTCACAATCTGAGATCTTACGAAAGATTTAGACATTTAGACCATTTTAGCACGCTGCGATGCGCAAATTTCGGACTTTCACAAAACGGGCTCCAATTTAACCCCAGTCAGTAGCGTTGGACTCGTTTGGTCAATACGAAGTCAACAGAAGTCATTCCGGCCAATTTCGACGATAATTGGTAAACTCGTGGTCAAATCAAGCATAGTCGTGCACCGAAAAGCATGCACACACCAATTGTGACACGACACCCGAACTATGACCCGACCCCGATGACTTGGACCCACTTTGACTTTAACCAAGAAGGGGGACCCCCTAGGGTTGACTTAGTCAAAACCCCCTAAAAACCCACTTTTTGGAATTCTCTTCAAATGGGGGGCCCACCCCCTCTTCATGGCCACTTGGGGTCTTGCCCCTCACCCACTTTGGGCCCCCCAACCAGCAAGCAACCCACCCTAGGGATAGTGGAGGCCCACCACTACCCTCCTCTACTTCTCCTCTCTTATGGAAAGCCCAAGCCCAAAAGGGCTTAACCTCTCCCCCCCACCACATGGGGAAATGCTAGAGCCTCTAGCTATCCTAGGACAACTGGAGGGTGGTGATTAATCCATCCGTAAGGAGGGATTAATCCTAGATTTTCTAGGTGAGGAGAGACCTCCTCCCCCATGCCTATAAAAGAGAACCCCCTTCACCTTTCTCCCCACAGCTCATAGAGCAAACCCCCACCATTGCCCAACCCTTTCCGGAGCTTGGGTGGCAAGAAAAGGCAACCCTCCCCTCCACCACTGCCACCATTTGCATGGCCGACCAGGCTGGCCCCTCCCAAGCCCACCAGACCCAGGTGGATGATCCCTCCCTCCCCCCTTCCCTCTATGAATGTCGTGCATGCACCCTCCAGCGACCGGAGCGCCGCCGACGCCACCCGAGCAATTATCCAGGTCGGGTGGTGCTCTAGGAGAAAAACTCCTCCCCCAACACCGGTGGTGGCGCTGGGGGAATGCTAGGACACAAGGGGGGCGGCGAGCCCTAGCGGCGGAGAGCGGTGGTGCTGCCGGAAAACGCAGCTCCGGCGACACCCGCAAAACAGGTCAAGGCCCTGTTTAAATCTGCGGCGGTGGCCGATGGCACAAGGCCGCCGGACCACCGCCAGTGAGAAGCCCGACCCCCGACGCATCGGCAGGGGGTGGTGCGGAGGCCGACCAATAACCCGAGGAGCGGGGGTGGCGCGGTGGCTCCAGGAGTAGAGCCACCTCCACCCTGAGCTCTCGGGATGGGTTTTTCAGCGGCGACAGGTTGTCGGACCACCACCCAGTGAGTCGCCGACCCCCGTCGAGTCGATCGGGGTCAGAGATAGTGTCCTGCGGCAGCCTGCCGGCGGTGGTGGAAGCCGTTCATCCACTACACCACCGACGAGCAGCAGCAACCTCCCGATCTGGTGATGAGGATCGGGCGGCAGAGATTTCCTTAATCCCCGCCCCCACCTCAGCATCAGTGCCCCCCACAACAGATCCGCGACCGATCCGCTGTGGGTACCGAAGGACAAATCGCGTCCTGCGGCTCAATCTCAGCCGCAGGATCAGCTTGATCTGCTATATGCACTCCAAAATCAAGGACAGAAGTTTGTGAATTTTTTTTTGCAAAACCTAGGCCTCTAGGGGAAAAGTGTTCAACATAAAAAATGTTTCCCATGATGAGGGCTTCCTCCACAAAAATTTTGAAATTTTTTTGAGTTGACTTAATATTTTTAAAATTCTAAATAAAATTCATTTAGCAAAATTAAGGGTCCAAACTTGCCCGAAATTTTTTGGAAAAATTACCATCCTCTTTTTAAGTTCTTTTAAAGGTTGTATCAAAATTTGGGATCATGGTGACTAGTTTGGATATTTTTCCCAAATTATAGAAGCCTAGGGTCACGCTCGATAATTATCACGTACGTTTTCATCCAACGGTGGAATTGGAGCGCGCGACCACCCCTTTTAAATCAAACATGTAATTCAAACTATTTTATCAACAAAAGTGGCTGAGGCAAGTGACTGAACTCCGAGAATTCCGAGGCCTCGCAAAACCGTCGAGCGCCTCGACTCTCAGGTAATTTGGACACTCTCGGAAGAAGCGAGTATGAGTGATGAGTTAGGAATTATTCTCGATGAATAATAAGGGTGCGACACCTAAAAAACCCTAATCCCATTAAGCCATGATTAAAAAAGCGCAACCAGATTTCAATCGGACCTTAATAATGGGTGAAACTCAAGGGAACCTCCTAAGAACGAAGATGGGACTGAAGCCTCCTGACTGGAGTGATTGGACTACTAATCTTTTCTTTATGTTTTGCTCCAGTCTCATACTGGTCAAGTACTTTTAATTCAGCCCTACTCCAGTCTCATACTGGTCAAGTACTTTTAATTCAGCTCTACTCCAGTCTCATATTGGTCAAGTACTTTTAATTCAGCCCTACTCCAGTCTCGTACTGGTCAAGTACTTTTAATTCAGCTCTACTCCAGTCTCATACTGGTCAAGCACTTTTAATTCAGCCCTACTCCAGTCTCATACTTGTCAAGTACTTTTAATTCAGGTCTACTCCAATCTCGCGCTGGTCAGGTACTTTCAATTCAGCTCTACTCTAATCTCGTACTTGTCAAGTACTTTTAATTCAGTACTACTCCAGTTTCGTACTGGTCACGTTTCATTCCAGCACTTTAAATAAGCAGGACAAACACCTCCTTATCCTCATTGTAATTTACTATTATAATCTCGGGTCCTACTCTGACGAGCAGTCATTGTTAAGGTTTAGCATTAGTTGGGGCTAACTAGAGTTGAGGTATTACTCTAAATCTAGCCCCAAATAATGCGCTCCCATGCTCCTTATCAAAAGTAGAGCTAAGTGCCTCCACCCGAAGTTTAAACCTGGTAGGGCAAGCCGACGTAGATCCGGTGTGTATTATGTTGTTAATTGTTTGATTGTTTATAAATTGCTTGCGGTGAAATAGTGGCGGGTCAGTCCCTCCCATAGACCGTTCGTACCATTGCGGGAAGGTCGACGACTCAAGACGGCCGGGAGATGGGTACAACGGGTGACCGGTCGTTATATTATTCCCCGCCGGGTTTCCTCCGCTGGTCGGCCAAAAACGATTCGCTGGATGTTGCTCACATCCAAGAGTACACAAGGTTGTACGTTAGGGCCTGGGGTTGTGCGGTACGACCTCCCCCAGAAGTGGCAGGAATGGCCACTGTCACCGACGTCCATATTGGTGAAGCCCGCAGAGCTCGCTACCCTGCTAGAATAGAAGCGTTCCAAACTATGTCGACATAGGGTTTATGTGCACGGCTGTGAATGTCTGCGATAGAGTACAGGATATGAAAACCTGATGTGTTATTATGCTAGTGGAGCCTTGTTATAATTGATTTATACTGCTGCTGCTTTTCTCAGTTATACTATCTTGCACTCTTTTATAGTTGCTCCTAGCTATACATATATGAATTGTTTTGCTAACCCTCTTTTCTTCGGCTATTTACTTCTGTTGGGTGGGTGTGTGCTCGTCCCAAGGATACGGATCCGGAGAGGAGATTTTTTTCCACTTAGCTCTGTGACTAACAGTTATCTAAATAACCATTCATAGGAAATGGAGCATTGTAGTGACCCGCCGCCGCAGGAGATTATGCCAGCGGCTAGGACTACCCGAGCAGATGCACCACCGATGTCATCGGAGTTTAGAGATGTGAGTACCGCCGAGCAACATAGGGAGAGAGAGTGTGAGGGTTATATGCAATACATGTATAGCCCACAGGCTTATATAAATACTTAGGCTTCGGCCCTAGAACCTCTGTATTATTATATGATGTGTTATACATATCTGTAGTGGTTTTCTGTTAATGCTTCCGTTATACTCTGATGGGTTGTGAATGTTGTGATTCGAGTCGAGCAAGGCGCCCAACTAGTGCTTAGAGAGGGTGGATCGTTTCCCCTAAGGAGCACTGGGTGGACATCTTGGGCCAATAGTACCCCTCCGGCTCGGCTCGGGCAAAAGGTTGGGGGGGGGGGTTCTACACTAGCTACTTCCTTCTCGGAGTTTTCCGTGACGATCATGTCATCCACGTATAACAGCACCAAGACTTGAATCTCCCCCTCTTTTTGATGAAGAGGCTCAAATCTGAATCAGAGGCAAAATAACCGCAGAACTAAAGGTATTCTGCGGTCTTTCCATACCATACCCGTAGAGCTTGCTTCAAGTCATAAAGGGCCTTCTAGAGCTTGCACATATATCATGGATGATCTTCAGACACGTATCCTGGTGGATGAACCATGAAGATGTTCTAATCAATTTCCGTGTAAATAAAAGTATTTTTTACGTCCAGCTGCCACATCTTCCAACCTTGGCAAGCCTCCAAGGCCATCATCACACGAACTAAAGTCATCTTTGCAACAGGACTAAATAATTTTGTGTAGTCTTCTCTGTACTACTGAGAGAACCCTCGAGCTACAAGACGAGCCTTGTACCACTTGATGCTTCCATTCTCCTTCATCTTCAGCTTATACACTCACTTGGACATCACCGGAGTAACTTCATCAACCTTGGGCACAGTAAAAAGAGCTAAATAAATGCCAATTTTATTGCTCCAAAAAGATAATTATTATACAGGTATGCCAATTTATTTATAGAAAATGGGGAGAATGAGAGAATACAATAATCGATGCAAGACCAAATATAAGTCGGGCGACCTATGCAGTTTGATAAGGTCAAACCGCACACAATACAATGAACAACTGTACACCTGGCGGCAACTAAGAAAACACGCCACATAGCCAGGGAAGACCGCTAGTCCAGGCCGGCAGACCACAACCGTGGGTTGCCACTAGACCGCAATTGCAGTAAACAATCAGACCGTAGCTGCTGCAAGCCACTAGACCACAACTACGGGCTGCCACCAGACCACGGTTGCAGTTAACCATCTGTCTGCTACTTCGACTTTATCCATACCGCTGCAGCCAACCACCAGACCACAGCGGCTAACCTCCAGACCGCTGCGGCTAACATCCGATGCACTGCTGCGGCCTCAAACCAACCCGCTGGAGATGCTACCAAATAGGCCGCTGCACCAAACCGCTAGATGGTTGAACGGACAGTTCGCAAGACCACATCGCCAGATCGCTGACTAGACAGGTTGTTGGGCCAACTCGCCAGATTGCCGACTAGACAAGTCACTACGACTAGATCGGCTAATCGCCTGAACTCTGGTTCCAACTGTAACGCCCCCATTCGTCACGTGGAATATAACCGAGGGTCCGGCCGGGGCCCCACGCCATATGTCACAGACAAACGACAGAGTCACTTGAGAGTATCAAAAACCTTCTATACGCATCCTAACTCAGAGCATTCTAGCGGAAATTTATTAAGTGCAAGAACTTATAACAATGAATGTCCACTACTATATAAATATCACATTTATATATATGACCAGGAATGTTTACAAGACCACACCGCACACAGCCTTAAGGCCTTACAAGTTACTCTTTACAACACATATAATTTCATACATCGGCACGTAGGCCAGCCACACATGAAATCCAACACTTCGCACAGCCTTCAAGGGCCTACCAGCAGCATGGGCTTTTGCCCGCTCAATCCAACCAGCCCGCATCACCTGCATATGGACGTCCACCCCATGGGTGATAAACAAAGCAACGGTCAGCTTTCAGCTGACCAATTATAACGACCCTACCCCTTACCCGGGGCAGTGGTTCCTTCCCTGCATGTATAGCAATTTCAATATATACACAACATACACACAACATCACAAACGCCGGCCTCAATGCCAGGCGCTCCGTGCACTTAGGGCACATTTATGGTTTGTACTTGGTAAGCGGGCATAAGCCTCCAAACCCCTGTTGAAGACCTCACGCACCCGTCTCACTCAGAGGTACACACCACACCAAAACCCATGAGCACTACCAGTCGACCTACCCACGTAGTGTAACAAGCCTAGGGAATTCGCCCTGTTGCTTTGCTACCAATCGACCGCTCATCCGCTCTTAACATCGCCACTTGGTGGAATGGGCATAAGCCTCCAAACCCCTGTTGAAGACCTCCCGCGCCCACCCACTCAGAGGTGTCCGCACTCCATCAACCAGCTCTTAGCAAACATGCAACCAAAGGAGCTATGCAAAGCATCCTGTACACCAAGTACATCGTACTCACCATCTCCGCAGGCTAAACGATGAATACACGGAGTCTTCTCCGGTTCGCAATATAAACATCACCAATCCCGACATATGTCTGGATGGGCTTCACACAGCATGCCTATGCCGTACTACATATTTCCGGCTCTAGATGCAAACTCAACTGCTGGAATCACTTACGCAGTTCCATCTCTTGATGGAGGATCCCATGCACATGCAAAACAAAGGGCTTCACCTGCCCAAGGAAGAAAGATCGTTACCCTTGACGATCGCTTCGGCGCCATGGAAGAACTAGCCGGATGGAAATCACCGCAGCGGCCTTGCCTCCGCAACGCTGAACACGGCTCTCGATTCGGATCGACGAAGCTCCACCGATGGCCGGAAAGCTCCTCCTCCTCCAAGCTCTCCTCTCTTAAAGGCTAAGTGAGAATGAGAGTTTATCTCAATCCACGGCCTTATAGCAGCTGGAAAGGCTTTGGACCACAAGATCCAAATAGAGGGAAACGAACGGCCGAGATCTGCTCTGAAAAACATTTCAACAGGCCTGACACGCCCTGTGACACGCCCGTGTCACAGGCCGTGTTCCCCAGTCGGTTAGCAACCGACTCGAAAGATACCAGAACACGGGCTTTGACACGCCCGTGTCAAACCTGACACGGCCGTGTTCAAGGCCGTGTTCACGGCCGTGTTCAAGGCCGTGTACCTCTCTGACTCAAACATGCCATTTTCTGATTTTAATGAGTGACATGCCCTGGGACACGCCCGTGTCCCAGGCCGTGTACCCCCGACACGCCCTGGGACACGCCCGTGTCCCAGGCCGTGTCTAACAGCCTCCAACCCAAAACTGTTTACAAACATATTTTGAGATTTCTGGGGTGTTACACTCCTCCCCTCCTTATAGAAATTTCGTCCCGAAATTTAGCGCAACGCACAAGTATCAACACAACCACGCTGTTGCGATACAAACCAAAACGATCCAGGTTTAGAGCTCAGAGGCCGCAGCTTGTCTCGCCCCATGGAATCGTACCACCACAACTGTTTGTCACAAACAGAAATACATACATACATACAATAGACAACATAATAAAGTGCACACACCACTTTATTTCGGCTTCTCCGCATCTCGCAGAATCCGTTTAGCGGCCTCCATTAAGTCCAAAGCACGGATTTGCTGTTCTGCTTGATTTGAGCTTTGCGGCTCCTGCATCTCAAGAGTGTATATTCGCGGTTGCGCCCGCGATGCAGACGACTCTGCCACAGCTTTGCCCTTCTCGTCAGAGGACGCACCTGTCTTTCTTTCACCCTTTGACGCACCATTCCAGCAAAATCGCGCGATATGCCCTGGCTTCCCACAAATGAAACATGTACGCGGCTCAACCCGTTCTTGCCCAAACGTTGCTCCTGACGCAACATCCGAAGAAGTTTGTTCAGCAGGTCTGAACCGCTTCTTATCCCGTTTCCTGAAATCTGATTGCTCTGATTGCGGAACTTTGAAGTCAGACTTTTCCATTGCTAAGTTCTTCTTCTCCCGTACCCGCTTCAAATCCTTTTCCAGCGCACTAGCGGTGTGCACCAATGCTTGGAAGCCTTGGTTCACTGAACTCGGGAGAGCCAACCTCAGCTCATCACGTAGTCCTTCATAGAACCTATTCGTCTTCCGCGCCTCTTCCGCAAACGTCGATCCCGCATACCGACCAAGTCTGGTAAACTCATGCAGGTAATCGTCTACGGTCTTATCATCCTGCACTAGACGCTGAAATTCATTTTCCATTGCAATTCTCTGCGACATTGGCAAGTATTTCGCCCAGAATAATCCGGAGAATTCGTCCATCGATATGTCGCCCAGGTTTCTACCTCCCAACTGGTGCAACTCGATCTCATCCCACCAAAGCCTCGCCTCTCCTTCCAGGAGGAAAGTGGTTAACGGGACTTTCTGCTCCTCACTAATCCGGAGCGCAGCCAGGATTCTTTTCACTCTCGAGAGCCAATCCTCGGCCTCTGTTGGAGACGTTGCCCCAACAAACGTAGGCGGATTAAACTCCATAAAGTGCTTAAGTTGTTCGTCCGCTGCTTGCACAGCAACCGGAACCTCAACATGCTCTTGCCTCGCACCAACCTGCACTGGCGCCACAGTAGGCCTCGCTTGCCCAAAAGGTTGTGCCTGAAGCATGGCAAAGATCACCTCCGCAACTAAGCGCACCGTTTCCGCAGAAAGAGGAGGTGTAGGCACCTCAGGTGGTGCCGCACTCTCATCCGAACGATGGGGCTCCGACTGCCCAGCTCCACTCCTCGTCACCTATAGGTGAACAAGATAGCATTACTTTCCATGCGAATACGGCAAACTCACCGAATAGACACACACACACATTCCTAGTGGACATTCTTGAGTTCACTTTATGCGCTCCCAACTCAAACCCTAACCTCTGATACCAAATTGTAACGCCCTCATTCGTCACGTGGAATATAACCGAGGGTCCGGCCGGGGCCCCACGCCATATGTCACAGACAAACGACGGAGTCACTTGAGAGTATCAAAAACCTTCTATACGCATCCTAACTCAGAGCATTCTAGCGGAAATTTATTAAGTGCAAGAACTTATAACAATGAATGTCCACTACTATATAAATATCACATTTATATATATGACCAGGAATGTTTACAAGACCACACCGCACACGGCCTTAAGGCCTTACAAGTTACTCTTTACAACACATATAATTTCATACATCGACACGTAGGCCGGCCACACATGAAATCCAACACTTCGCACAGCCTTCAAGGGCCTACCAGCAGCATGGGCTTTTGCCCGCTCAATCCAACCAGCCCGCATCACCTGCATATGGACGTCCACCCCATGGGTGATAAACAAAGCAACGGTCAGCTTTCAGCTGACCAATTATAACGACCCTACCCCTTACCCGGGGCAGTGGTTCCTTCCCTGCATGTATAGCAATTTCAACATATACACAACATACACACAACATCACAAACGCCGGCCTCAATGCCAGGCGCTCCGTGCACTCAGGGCACATTTATGGTTTGTACTTGGTAAGCGGGCATAAGCCTCCAAACCCCTGTTGAAGACCTCACGCACCCGTCTCACTCAGAGGTACGCACCACACCCAAACCCGTGAGCACTACCAGTCGACCTACCCACGTAGTGTAACAAGCCTAGGGAATTCGCCCTGCTGCTTTGCTACCAATCGACCGCTCATCCGCTCTTAACATCGCCACTTGGTGGAATGGGCATAAGCCTCCAAACCCCTGTTGAAGACCTCCCGCGCCCACCCACTCAGAGGTGTCCGCACTCCATCAACCAGCTCTTAGCAAACATGCAACCAAAGGAGCTATGCAAAGCATCCTGTACACCAAGTACATCGTACTCACCATCTCCGCAGGCTAAACGATGAATACACGGAGTCTTCTCCGGTTCGCAATATAAACATCACCAATCCCGACATACGTCTGGATGGGCTTCACACAGCATGCCTATGCCGTACTACATATTTCCGGCTCTAGATGCAAACTCAACTGCTGGAATCACTTACGCAGTTCCATCTCTTGATGGAGGATCCCATGCACATGCAAAACAAAGGGCTTCACCTGCCCAAGGAAGAAAGATCGTTACCCTTGACGATCGCTTCGGTGCCATGGAAGAACTAGCCGGATGGAAATCACCGCAGCGGCCTTGCCTCCGCAACGCTGAACACGGCTCTCGATTCGGATCGACGAAGCTCCACCGGCGGCCGGAAAGCTCCTCCTCCTCCAAGCTCTCCTCTCTTAAAGGCTAAGTGAGAATGAGAGTTTATCTCAATCCACGGCCTTATAGCAGCTGGAAAGGCTTTGGACCACAAGATCCAAATAGAGGGAAACGAACGGCCGAGATCTGCTCTGAAAAACATTTCAACAGGCCTGACACGCCCTGTGACACGCCCGTGTCACAGGCCGTGTTCCCCAGTCGGTTAGCAACCGACTCGAAAGATACCAGAACACGGGCTTTGACACGCCCGTGTCAAACCTGACACGGCCGTGTTCAAGGCCGTGTTCACGGCCGTGTTCAAGGCCGTGTACCTCTCTGACTCAAACATGCCATTTTCTGATTTTAATGAGTGACACGCCCTGGGACACGCCCGTGTCCAAGGCCGTGTACCCCCGACACGCCCTGGGACACGCCCGTGTCCCAGGCCGTGTCTAACAGCCTCCAACCCAAAACTGTTTACAAACATATTTTGAGATTTCTGGGGTGTTACACTCCTCCCCTCCTTATAGAAATTTCGTCCCGAAATTTAGCGCAACGCACAAGTATCAACACAACCATGCTGTTGCGATACAAACCAAAACGATCCAGGTTTAGAGCTCAGAGGCCGCAGCTTGTCTCGCCCCATGGAATCGTACCACCACAACTGTTTGTCACAAACAGAAATACATACATACATACAATAGACAACATAATAAAGTGCACACTCCACTTTATTTCGGCTTCTCCGCATCTCGCAGAATCCGTTTAGCAGCCTCCATTAAGTCCAAAGCACGGATTTGCTGTTCTGCTTGATTTGAGCTTTGCGGCTCCTGCATCTCAAGAGTGTATATTCGCGGTTGCGCCCGCGATGCAGACGACTCTGCCACAGCTTTGCCCTTCTCGTCAGAGGACGCACCTGTCTTTCTTTCACCCTTTGACGCACCATTCCAGCAAAATCGCGCGATATGCCCTGGCTTCCCACAAATGAAACATGTACGCGGCTCAACCCGTTCTTGCCCAAACGTTGCTCCTGATGCAACATCCGAAGAAGTTTGTTCAGCAGGTCTGAACCGCTTCTTATCCCGTTTCCTGAAATCTGATTGCTCTGATTGCGGAACTTTGAAGTCGGACTTTTCCATTGCTAAGTTCTTCTTCTCCCGTACCCGCTTCAAATCCTTTTCCAGCGCACTAGCGGTGTGCACTAATGCTTGGAAGCCTTGGTTCACTGAACTCGGGAGAGCCAACCTCAGCTCATCACGTAGTCCTTCATAGAACCTATTCGTCTTCCGCGCCTCTTCCGCAAACGTCGATCCCGCATACCGACCAAGTCTGGTAAACTCATGCAGGTAATCGTCTACGGTCTTATCATCCTGCACTAGACGCTGAAATTCATTTTCCATTGCAATTCTCTGCGACATTGGCAAGTATTTCGCCCAGAATAATCCGGAGAATTCGTCCATCGATATGTCGCCCAGGTTTCTACCTCCCAACTGGTGCAACTCGATCTCATCCCACCAAAGCCTCGCCTCTCCTTCCAGGAGGAAAGTGGCTAACGGGACTGAATGTTCTTGAAGCTGTTCTTCTGTTTGAGGAGGAGCCTCAGGAGCCATGGGTAGGTCTTCTTGTATTGAAGCTGGAGGAGAGAAGCTCTGAAGAGAAGCTGCCAAAGACTGAATGTCTAAGGCACTGCTGATTTGCTGCTCTGAAACTGGAGGAGAGGCCTCAGATACCATTTGATCTTCTGCAGCAGACACTGTTTCTGAACAAGCAACTGATACTGTCTCTGAAGGAGGAGGAACAGCTGATGTACTTGTTCCTGTGGGAGGTCTTGGACAATCTGTCAATACAGAATTAAAGATGTCTTCATCAAAAGAGTTCATATAAAGTCTAATCCTTGCCTTCCATAGTGCAAACTTAGATAGATTGCACATAGGAGGTCTGGTGCTAGCAAAGTCCTTGTTTTGTGCCATGAGTTTTAAAAGATAAGTAAAACTAAGAAAAATAACCCTTTGAGAGAAATGATCTTATCAGAGATCTTTTGATCCAGGAGTTAGCCTGTATGAATGATCAACCTCTGGCCCCTATTCCTATAGGCCTAGAGTTGACCTCACCCCAAGAACTTCTCAAGAATCATCATCTAACAAATTTGAACAAGCTGTTCCCTTTGAAGATCCTACCAAGACTCCTGCTTACTGGAAAGCAAGGATGACAGAAATGGCTGCCTTAAATGAGATCAACAAAGCCAGAGAAAGAGGACTGGACATATCTCATATCAGTACTATGTCAGAACAAAGAAGAGTGGAATTGGAAAAGTATGGCTCAAAAAATTTTTTTTGATTCAGACAGATACATGGAACTCCACCCTGCAGCTGTACCACCCAGTGCTAGAGATCAAAAATCTTTAGGTACAGCTGATGACTTCAGATCTAAAAAGGAAGCTTCCAATCCAAACAGAGAAATCATCTTCAAAAAGAGTGATCAAGACAAAGCATCAAAGGACAAGTAAAGTAAGGTATTCTGACACTTTCTATATTCTGGACTCAGGACATTTAAACAATTCTGCTGCTATATAGTGTTTTATATATGCTGCATATTATTCTGTCATGTCTGGTTGTATTATTTTGTGTTGTATCTGCTTTATTTCTTTTCTTTGATTCCCTAAAATTCATGTAAATAGTAATCCTAATCCAAATAGGGGGAGATTGTTGGAACACCCTATTACTATTTGGACCAGGATAACTATATTTCTATAGGGATTGTATGCTGTGACCTCCATGTTGTTATAAAGGTCACATAGGCTAGTTAGAGTAGTCTTCAGCTCGACGCATAGTCGACTTCAGCTCGACGCAGAGTCGATCTCAGCTCGACGCAGAGTCGACCTCTGCTCGACGCAGAGTCGATCTCAGCTCGACGCAGAGTCGACCTCAGCTCGACGTGGAGTCGACCTCAGCTCGACGTTCCGTCGATCCCAGTTCTGCTTACAGAAAACACTCTCTGGCTGACGTGTGTCGTGCTCAGATCGACGTTTCTCTGTGAGCTCGACGTTTTCCAGTCTTCCGTCGATTTTGGATAGGAATTCAAATTCCTTCTGACAGACAATTAATGCTGAAGAATTATTGGCCGTTACAGCATATCTGGTGCATGGCTCAAGGAATTTTCTAAGGAATGTCTGGCTGTCATTTCCTTTGAGGCATGGACAGTTAAGGAAAGCAATTAATGCTGACTTCCAACGGCTATCAAAGTAAAAGGAAGAAGAAGACTCATATATATAATTCTTTTTCTTTCATTCCAAAAGCAGAAGAAGATACAGAGAATATACAGAACAAGAAGAGAACAACAATACAAGACTTCTCATCTTTTTCTCTGTGGAAAAATTGTTTTTGAAAGACTCTCTCACAGATAATCTGATTGCTTCAGACACCTCCATCCAACTCTCTTGGATCATCCTTTGCTGGAGCAAATCAGATCTTTGAAGACCTGTCACCCTTGTGCAGAGCTCTCCTTCCTGAACCTCATCTTGATCTCAGGGGGAGCTTTGACAACAACTTCAGATCCACTTCTGCTTCTCTTTGCTTGTTGAATAGAGAAGACAACAACATTTCTTTTTCTTTTTCTTTCTGTACAGGGTTTTTAAATCCCTTCAAAAATTACTTTTGGTTTTGCTGAAACCTGGTCAAAATCAGCTTCTGTTGGTTTGTGAGAACCTGATCAAAAACTCTCTGGTGCTCAAGACACCTGATCAACTCATCTTGAAGTGGATTCCTATCAAGGGTGATAGAAGAGTGGATGTACCCAGATTTGGGGAACCACTATAGCTCCTTGTGTCATCTGGATTGCTTGTCTCTTTTTGTGTTTTGCTTTGTGCTGTGAATTTATTTTTACTCTGATTATTTGCTATAGCACCTTACACTAAGTAAAGTAAAATTTTCTCTGCAAGTTTTTATTTGGAAAATTATTTTAAATAACTCTATTCACCCCCCTCTAGAGTTAGGAGTGATCTTATCCTGCACTTTCAAAGTGGCTAACGGGACTTTATGCTCCTCACTAATCCGGAGCGCAGCCAGGATTCTTTTCACTCTCGAGAGCCAATCCTCGGCCTCTGTTGGAGACGTTGCCCCAACAAACGTAGGCGGATTAAACTCCATAAAGTGCTTAAGTTGTTCGTCCGCTGCTTGCACAGCAACCGGAACCTCAACATGCTCTTGCCTCGCACCAACCTGCACTGGCGCCACAGTAGGCCTCGCTTGCCCAAAAGGTTGTGCCTGAAGCATGGCAAAGATCACCTTCGCAACTAAGCGCACCGTTTCCGCAGAAAGAGGAGGTGTAGGCACCTCAGGTGGTGCCGCACTCTCATCCGAACGATGGGGCTCCGACTGCCCAGCTCCACTCCTCGTCACCTATAGGTGAACAAGATAGCATTACTTTCCATGCGAATACGGCAAACTCACCGAATAGACACACACACACATTCCTAGTGGACATTCTTGAGTTCACTTTATGCGCTCCCAACTCAAACCCTAACCTCTGATACCAAATTGTATAACCGAGGGTCCGGCCGGGGCCCCACGCCATATGTCACAGACAAACGACGGAGTCACTTGAGAGTATCAAAAACCTTCTATACGCATCCTAACTAAGAGCATTCTAGCGGAAATTTATTAAGTGCAAGAACTTATAACAATGAATGTCCACTACTATATAAATATCACATTTATATATATGACCAGGAATGTTTACAAGACCACACCGCACACGGCCTTAAGGCCTTACAAGTTACTCTTTACAACACATATAATTTCATACATCGGCACGTAGGCCGGCCACACATGAAATCCAACACTTCGCACAGCCTTCAAGGGCCTACCAGCAGCATGGGCTTTTGCCCGCTCAATCCAACCAGCTCGCATCACCTGCATATGGACGTCCACCCCATGGGTGATAAACAAAGCAACGGTCAGCTTTCAGCTGACCAATTATAACGACCCTACCCCTTACCCGGGGCAGTGGTTCCTTCCCTGCATGTATAGCAATTTCAACATATACACAACATACACACAACATCACAAACGCCGGCCTCAATGCCAGGCGCTCCGTGCACTCAGGGCACATTTATGGTTTGTACTTGGTAGGAGGGCATAAGCCTCCAAACCCCTGTTGAAGACCTCACGCACCCGTCTCACTCAGAGGTACGCACCACACCAAAACCCGTGAGCACTACCAGTCGACCTACCCACGTAGTGTAACAAGCCTAGGGAATTCGCCCTGCTGCTTTGCTACCAATCGACCGCTCATCCGCTCTTAACATCGCCACTTGGTGGAATGGGCATAAGCCTCCAAACCCCTGTTGAAGACCTCCCGCGCCCACCCACTCAGAGGTGTCCGCACTCCATCAACCAGCTCTTAGCAAACATGCAACCAAAGGAGCTATGCAAAGCATCCTGTACACCAAGTACATCGTCCTCACCATCTCCGCAGGCTAAACGATGAATACACGGAGTCTTCTCCGGTTCGCAATATAAACATCACCAATCCCGACATACGTCTGGATGGGCTTCACACAGCATGCCTATGCCGTACTACATATTTCCGGCTCTAGATGCAAACTCAACTGCTGGAATCACTTACGCAGTTCCATCTCTTGATGGAGGATCCCATACACATGCAAAACAAAGGGCTTCACCTGCCCAAGGAAGAAAGATCGTTACCCTTGACGATCACTTCAGCGCCATGGAAGAACTAGCCGGATGGAAATCACCGCAGCGGCCTTGCCTCCGCAACGCTGAACACGGCTCTCGATTTGGATCGACGAAGCTCCACCGGCGGCCGGAAAGCTCCTCCTCCTCCTCCTCCAAGCTCTCCTCTCTTAAAGGCTAAGTGAGAATGAGAGTTTATCTCAATCCACGGCCTTATAGCAGCTGGAAAGGCTTTGGACCACAAGATCCAAATAGAGGGAAACGAACGGCCGAGATCTGCTCTGAAAAACATTTCAACAGGCCTGACACGCCCTGTGACACGCCCGTGTCACAGGCTGTGTTCCCCAGTCGGTTAGCAACCGACTCGAAAGATACCAGAACACGGGCTTTGACACGCCCGTGTCAAACCTGACACGGCCGTGTTCAAGGCCGTGTTCACGGCCGTGTTCAAGGCCGTGTACCTCTCTGACTCAAACAGGCCATTTTCCGATTTTAATGAGTGACACGCCCTGGGACACGCCCGTGTCCCAGGCCGTGTACCCCCGACACGCCCTGGGACACGCCCGTGTCCCAGGCCGTGTCTAACAGCCTCCAACCCAAAACTGTTTACAAACATATTTTGAGATTTCTGGGGTGTTACACCAACACTCTCCCTCAAGCTGGAGCATATATGTCAACAGTTCCCAGCTTGCTACAAACTTCGGTGACCAAAGTAACCGGCTCCGTGAAGAAATCAGCTAGCTCCTTATTATAGGTAACAAACGACGTACATATTTGATTCTTTAGAATCTTTTCTCTGATAAAATGGCAATCTACTTCAATATGATTCGTTCTCTCATGAAAGACCAGATTCTTTGAAATTTATATAGCTGCTTTGTTATCACAGAACATCGGTAGGGGATGATCATAAAACTCTCCCAGATTCAGCAAGAGTGTCCGAAGCCACTTCAGCTCACAAGCAGTCAGAGCCATGCTAGCTTCTGCACTTGATCTGGCAACTACATCCTATTTCTTGCTCTTTCAACTGACCAGATTACCTCCAACGAAGGTACAAAACTAGATGTCGACTTTCTGTCTCCTTGTCATCTGCGTAATTGACATCAGAATAAGCCTCTAACATTAAATTTTCCCTTCGCTGAAATAAGAGCCATTTTCTTGGTGCACCTTTTACATACTCGAGGATCTTTAGATCTGACTGCATATGACATTCCCCGGGAGCTTGCATAAATTAGATCACTCTCCCTACTGTATAGTAAATATCTATTCTTGTGACTGTCAGATAGATGAGTTTACCGACAAGACGTCTGTACCTAGTGACATCTTCAAGAAGAGGAGATGTCTCACTCCAGCATTTATCATCTCCAACAGCCATAGGAGACCGAGCAGGTTTAGTCCCAAGAAGACCTATTTCTTGCAAAAGATCCAAGGCATACTTTCGCTGTGAAAGATCAATAGAACTAGATTTTCAAGAAATCTCAATCCCCAAAAAGTACTTAGGAGACCCCATATCCTTGGTAACAAAATGCCAAAGAAGATGCTTCTTAATCATATCAATACCTTTCCTATCATCCCCTGTAAGAAGAATGTCATCCACATACACTGCAAGAATAAAAAGACTAGCTGAGATTTTCCGAATAAACAAAGAGTGATTTGCAACGCTCCGAATAAATCCAACAACAAAAATAACTTTGTTGAACTTTTCAAACCAGGCTCTCGGGATTTGCTTAAGACCACAGATGACCTTCAATTTACACACCTGATACTCCCCCTGAGCAACATACCCAGGAGGTTGCTCCATATAAGCTATCTCATTCAAATCACCATAAAGAAAGACATTCTTGACATCCAACTGAGACATTTCCCAATTTCTATTTATAGCCACATAGAAAAGCACCTGGATCGTAGTAATACGAACAACAGGAGAGAACGTGTCAAAGAAATCCACACCATAGGTTTG
This sequence comes from Platanthera zijinensis, assembly GCA_039513925.1. Taxonomy (NCBI): domain Eukaryota; kingdom Viridiplantae; phylum Streptophyta; class Magnoliopsida; order Asparagales; family Orchidaceae; genus Platanthera; species Platanthera zijinensis. Next base: position 16,287,242 of record CM077083.1, read on the forward strand.
CGTAAACCCTTTGGCCACAAGCTGAGCTTTGTATCGATCAACAGTACCATCAGGAAGATATTTGATGACAAAGACCCAGCGACACCAAACTAAATCAGCTCCAAGGGGGTAGGAACAAGAGACCAAGTACCCCGTTCAATTAGAGTTTTCATCTCTTTATCCATAGTAGTATTCCAAAAAAGAATAACTAGAGCATCACAATAAGACGCAGGAAGAAAAGTTGTCGCGAGAGCAAGAGAAAAGCTCTGAGATAGAGGAGACAGTCGAGCATAAGATACCACATCATGAAGAGGATGTTGAGTGCATGAACAAACACCTTTCCGGAGAGCAATCAGAAGATCAAGGTCAGTCCTATCTATTGGCTTAGTTCTATCTAAAGGAGAGACTACTAGACCAGGAGCTATTGTCAGCGGCTCAACAGAAGAATCAGAAAGAGAAGAAGGAAATGCAGGCTATGTAAAAGGTGTCAACACAAGAGGAAAAGAAACTGAATCAACAGAAGAAGGAAGAATAGAGGAAGGTGAAAAGAATGGAACCACCTCAAAGAAAGTGACATAAGCAGAAACATACTGTCAGCAGAGAACAAGATCATAACACTTGTATCCTTTCTGTGTTGGATAATAACCCATAAAGATGCATTTAATCGAGCGAGGAGATAGTTTGTCACGACTATAAGAAGGAGAGTGAACAAACGATGTGCACCCAAAGACACAAGGAGGTAAAGGAAAAGGATTCGCAGTAGGATGCAGAATAGAAAAGGGAGTCTTCTCATCGATAACTGACGATGTAACTTTATTAATGAGTAAACACGAGAGAAGAACATCATGACCCCAATAAGACTTGGGAACATGTATATGAGTGAGAAGACTACGAGTCACATCCAAAAGATGACGATTCTTTCGTTCAATAATGCCATTCTGTTGCGACATGTAAGGACAAGTAGTTTGATGAACAATGCCATGATCCATACAAAATGATGTAAATTGATGACTAAGATACTCTTTAGCATTATCAGATCGAAGAATTTTAATAGAGGTGTTAAACTGTGTACGAATCTCATTATAAAATACAGTGAAAATAAAAAAAATTCAGAGCATTCGTGGAGCAAATACAACCACGTACAACGAGAAAAATCATCAATAAAAGTCACAAAATACAAACTACCCCTATATATAATCTGGGTAGGAGCGAGGCCCCATATATCTTATTGTACAATTTCAAAAGGACGAGCAGAACTACGTCAATTCTTAGCAGGAAAAGTAGATCGGTGATATTTGCCAAATTGACAAGCCTCACAATGAAGAGAAGAGCCTCCTCGAGGTAAATCAGGCAGAAGTTGATAAAGAATCCGAGGAGGAGGATGTCCAAGATGAAGATGCCACTGAAGTAAAGGAGAGGAGAAAAAAAATAGAAGAAGTATCAAGATAGAACAAGTTGCCGCTTTCAGTCCCAGTAGCAATCGTCTCCTTGGATTGAGGAACCTGAAAAGCACAAGTAGAAGTAGTAAAAATAACTTCACATCAAATGTTTACAAAGGGTAGTGACAGAAAGAAGATTGCATGGAAAGTTCGGGACATAGAGAGTGTCTTGAAGCTGAAGAGAATGAGTAACATGCACTGTGCCAGACCCATAAACCGAAGACGGAGAACCATCAGTAATAAGAATAAGAGGTAACCAGTTACTTTTGTCAAGAGAAGAGAAAAGACGAGAATTTACCGTCATATGATTAGTAGCACCAGAATCAATGAGCCACCTACCCGTAGTAGCTAACTGAGCACCACCAAAAATAACAAGGGAAGAAGTAGACTTTTTGGCAGAATAAACAGAAGCAGGATGGAGGTGAGGATGTTTGGTCCAACAACAATCAACCAAGTGGCCAACTCTGCCACAATGAGATCAGAGAAACTTAGAATAACCATGACCTCCATTACAGCCACCTCGACCACCAGAGTTATCATGACGTACAGGATGAGCAACAATACTAGGAGAAGGAGAGAGAAATAACGGACGCTGAAGCAGAGTTGTAACAATAGAAATGCGAGTAGCAGCAGCATCCAGAGTCAGAGTATCTGCCTCTCCTAAAATCTGTTGACGAATCATGTCATACGAGGCATGAAGACGAAGCAAGTAGAAAATGACAAGAAGCTCCTGAAAGTGTTTTAGTTGCTCAGCAAGATCAGCAGAGAAAAGATGATGCTGAAGAAGTTTAGCACCAAGACTTTGGACCTCCTGATAAGCAGCAGTAGGAGTCATAACAGGGCGAGCAAAAAGATCTGCATATAAAGTATAAATGCACGAAGTTTGAGCTCCCTTGGAGTACAAAACAGTAAGATGATTCCACGCAGCCTTGACCATTTAATCATGTCTAATGACAGGAAGACACTCATCAGACAAACTGTTGGCTAACCAAGTGCGATCTAAGGTATCGACAGCATCCCGATCATCATAAGTGGCTGAGCAAATATGAGGGGATTCATCGGTCAAATGAGAGCACTTACGCTGAGAGTGTAAAAGGAAAATAAAGGACACACTCTAGTCCGGGTAATTTGGGCCGGTAAGCTTGGATGAAGTACCCAAATTACTAGAAGTAGAAGTAGAAGAAAGAGAGATGATCAAAGGAAGTAGCAGAAGAAGACGGAGGGTCCATGGGGAAAAGCAGCATGCCACACGGTTAACCAAACAAACCGCACGAACAAAAGAACAGAGAGACCACACGAGCAAAAGAAACAAGTCGCGTGGATAGGAGAAGCCCATACGCAGAGAATAAATAAGCAAGGGAGGGCAGGGAGGGAAGAAGTCGGGCGAACAGAAAAGAAGAAGCGTGGTTAAAAAAGCAAACTGCGAACAAGATGGAGCAAAAGACCAATTAGCTCTGATACCAAGTAAAAAGAGCTAAATAAATACAAATTTTATTGCTGTAAAAAGATAATTATTACATAGGTAGGCCCCCTTATTTATAGAAAATGAGGGAGATGAGAGAATACAAAAATCGATGTGGGATTAAATACAAGTCAGACGGCCTATGCGATTTGATAAAGTCAAACCGCACACTATACAATGAACAACTGTACACCTGGAGACAACTAAGTAAACCTACCATATAGCCAGGGAAGATTGCTTGTCCAGGCCGGAAGACCGCAACTGCGGGTTGCCACCAGACCGCAGTTACAATAAACCATCAGACCGTTACTGCTACAAGCCACTAGACTGCAACTGCAGGTTGCCACCATAATGCAGTTGCGGTTAACGATCTGTCCGCTGCTGCGGCTTTATCCAAAATGATGCAGCCAACCACCAAACCATAGCAGCTAACCTCCAGACCACTGCGGATAACATTTGATGCACTGTTGTGGCCTCAAACCAACCTGCTAGAGATGCTACCAGATAGACCGCTTCACCAAACCACCAAATGGCTGAATGGATAGACCGCAAGACCACACCGCTAGATCGCTGACCAGACAAGTCGCTAGGCCAAACAACCAGATTGCCGACTAGACAAGTTGCTGTGACTAGATCGACTAACCGCCCAAACTCTAGTTTTAACAACACAAGGTCCCAAGTCACATTCTTCTTGAGGGCAGCCATCTCCTCATCCATAGAGTTATCCCACTTCTTGACTCTAGTGGTGTATTCAAAGCTAGAGGCTCTCGCTCATCTAGAGGGCCTGCAAAGAAATAAGAGACCAAGCTCACTGTGTTTCTTTCACTATAATGAGCCGGTGGTTTAATGGTCCTCTTCAATCTCTGAAGAGTCTGACCCTACTTACTACCTCCACTGCTTCTTCTGAATCAGCTCTGTTCTAGGGAAAACTTGGAGCATCGCTCCCTGTGCTTCTTGAACTAGAAGCCTCCACCCTGGAGCTAGAAACACCTGGAGATCCTGGTGACACAGGAAACTCCACCAGAAGATCCTCAATAGCCTCCTCCTACCTGCCATCCGACTTGCTTTCCTACAGCTCCACAGAGGGGCCACCTCCATATAACGTCAATTCATCGAAGACCACATCTCTTGAGATGACGAACTTCTTCGTCACTGGATCCATACACTTCCATCCCTACTTTCGCTTGTCATAGCCCACAAAGACAAGCTTCATCGCCTTCACATCCAGCTTTGTCTTGAGAGCATCCGAGACGTGTACGTAGCAGGTCGATCCAAACACTCGAAGGTGTTCCACGCTGGGCTTCTCCTTAAACATCATCTCATGAGGATACTTCATGTTGATCGGGCTTAGAGGCATCCGATAAATGATATAGGTATTGCATGTCATTCCTTCCTCCTAGAAGGATCTCAGAATGCCTTTGGCATAAAGCCAACACTTGCATGTCTCCTTTAGATGACAGATCTTCTGCTCTACTACTCCATTTTGTTGTGGAGTATGAGCACAAGTGAGCTCTCTCTGAATGTTGTGTTTACTACAGAAGTTAGAGAACTCATTTGATAAGAACTCACCTCTGTTGTCCATTCTTAACTTCTTAATCCATAGGCCAAGATGGACCTCCACTAGCTCCTTGAACTCCACAAACAAACGGAACTCGTTCGACTTCTCCTTCATAAAGAAAACCCAAGTGTACCTTAAGTAGTCATCAATCAACACCAACATGTATCTGCTGCCTCCAAGACTGGCGGTGACGGTCGCCCCCATCAGATCACCATAAATACACTCTAATGGTGTTTTACTCCTGGCCTGTGACTTGTCAAACGGAAGGCAATGAGCCTTTCCATATTGACACTCTGCACAGACATGATCGTCGCCGAAGGATGACAACTTAGGCAAGCCTTTCACAAGGCTCTTCACCGTCATTGCTTTTAACTTGTACATCCCAGCGTGTCCAAGCCGCTCATGCCAGATAGCTGCACTATCATTGACCCTTATCTGATCAACATAGGAGCTTGTTGATAGCACAAACAAGTCCTTTGCCCTTCTCCCTACATGAGCAACGTCAGCCTTCACCGCCGACACATTATGGAAAACTTCACTTCCGTCGGGCCAAACAGAACGTGATAGCCCGTGTCCACCACATTGGTCACTGATAAGATGGTTCTTCTTCTTGCCCGGTACGTGATAGACACTCCTTAAGTTGAGTGGACCATTATCACTACATAAAGAAATGGCACCCTCCTTCTCGACTGCATGAATTGTATCATTAGCAGTTATGATAGCTTCATTACCGGAGAACGTTTGTAGAGAGGTGAACTTCGACTCATCCCCAGTGAGGTGGTGACCACACCACGAGTCCACTATCCAATCATATTTGTAGTTGATGGTGGACAAGGCACGAACACACGTGCCCATCATGAATGTATTCCCCCATCTAACTTCCTCAGCACTGGAACCAGCTTCCTCTTTATCTGCAATGTGCCTCGATTGCAGCTTGACTTTGCAGTCCTTCTTGAAGTGACCCAACTGGTCAGATCTGAAACACCTTAGCCCTTCCTTCTTATTCCAATCATGCTTAAGAGCATAACTCCTCTCTTATTGATATAAAGTTGAAAGGACATCACTAGCAGCAGACTTCTTTTTCTCCCATCTCTTCTTCTTCCCTGAGAAGAGCGCCTCACTACCTCCTTCAGAGATAGTGACTCCAGCCATTTGTATAGCTAAACTCTCTTACAAAGCCATCAGGTTCTCAGGCTACAACAAAGACGGTTGAGTGATCCAACCTTAAATAGAAGTAACAAAGGCCACATACTCCTTCCACAAACTGTGGATTATGTGTCTCTTCAGCTTCGCTTCTGAAATAAGCTCATCAGGGTCCAACGCTGAAATCTCAGTGCACAAGGTCTTCATCTTTAGGAAGAACGTTGAGATGGACAAATCTCCCTGAGTGGCCCTTGCCAACTTATTCTTCAGGAATTCTATTCGTGCTACATTCTTCCTATTGAACAAACCATCGAGGGAAGTCAAAATCTTCGCAGTTGATCGACATCTGATGATGTGGTCGAAGAGTTCCGGTGAGATAACACAATTGAGAGTAAACTTTGCTTTCGTATTTATCTTCCTCCAAGCTATCACTATATCAGCATTTCCAGCGGAAATAGTAACTTCTCGCCTCTCGTCTCTGCAGACGACCTCCCATACGTCCTCGCCCAAAAGATAGCTTTCCATACATGGCCTCCACTTCTTAAAGGTGGTCGATATAAGAAGCTCAATTCCAAGATCTCTTGCAAATCCCCCTTCCATTGCACTAACCCTGGTTCACTAAGACTTCCAGAAGTAATAAAGCAAACTGCTAGTTAAACGCTACTTAAGCCTCTATTCCCTCTGATACCATGTAAAAATTTGTGAACCGTGGAAAACGGGAAACCAGGTGCATGAATACTCAACCTATCTGAAGCCAAATAAACAAGATGCAAACAGAAGAGCAAGAATCTTGTACTATCAACAATCTCTACAAGACAAGGCATACATGGCAAGACTTGATTCGTCGATGTACCCGATGGAAGAAAAAATAAGAAGGTATAAAACAAGTCGTGCAGTCTCAATGAGTAACCATCGACTCTACCAAGCTGCCTAAGGAGTCCGCTGAAGCCGCCAAGTCGTAAGACTGCAACCTAGCCGCACAGACAACCCGTTATTCTAATGCTGAACTCTGTCCACTGATTTGCAAGCCGCCTAACTGCAAGATCGCCTAGCCTCCAGATCGCCGCGAACAGCTGTTGCCGAACTGAATAAGCCTCCAGAAGCGAAAAACTTGTTGAACTGGGAAAAGAGTTGCCAAAGAAAGATGACCGCCTGGTCGCAAGCCGCGACCTGCTGCTAACCGTCGATTGCTAACCGCAGAATCTGCATTGATCCCTGACTGGTCAAAACCAAGTCCCTGGCTTCTCAGCGCTATCTATACAACCTACACAGCAAAAATCAGTCAACTCCTCAAACCGTATGAACGCGAAATCCTGCCCGTAGCACGCGCGAACACGAAATCCTGCCCGCATCAACCACCCGAGTTCACTTTGTGATCATTTGGTTTTATAGTTGATGTGACTGGGGGTCCTATTTATAGGCGTAGAGAGGAGTGTGATCACCCCCCCAGCTGATAGGATCACCACCATATCTCACGGCGAGCACTAAAAGTATCCGCACAACTGCAGATACAAAGCCAGTCCGCCACGACTAGGCTAGACAGAGTCTGCCGAGGTCGCACCACCAAGGTCGGATAGAAAACCTATCCGCCTTGTCGCCACAAAGCCAAGCCATTACTTGTCTCCCACACCAGCAGACTCTACGCAAACACCATCAGTCTGCACACAAGCGAACATAGATCCAGTCTGCATGCCCTTGCGAACACAGTTCCAGTCCACCCACTCCGAGCCCGCAACTAGAGCACATAAGGATGACAGTTGCCAAACTTGGCGGACATGGAAAACAGTCTGCGCGACCTCCCGAACTGAGCATACTTGGACTTGGAATAAATCCAGACCAATGTCCACTCCACCAACCATCCCTGGTGTGAACTCAACACCAGTGGATACAAAGTCCAGTCTGCACAAATCGGCGGACTCCAACACCAATTCGCACTAACTAGCGAACTACGCGATTATACCAAACCGCACAACCAGAGCAAGACCAAGGCACATGTCATGCCGATCTCCTAGGCCCCAAATTAGTCCGCAACCTGGACTCGACGAACCCCGCAGATAACCATTCTATTTGTCTGGTTACCTCTAGGGAGGAAGCCAACTGCAGAACAACTGGCCTACCTGGCTAGTTTCCAGTCCTGTCCGCATATATCGTGTGGTCAGACCTCTAGACCGCTACCACTATCGACCCAGACCGTGTGGACAGTCCTCCCAGGCTGCCACTTTCACTTAAAAAAATTCAACAAAAGTTGAAACACTTTCCAAAAGTACATGAAGAAAGACAACGACAAAAAGGGTATGTGGTTGAAGAAGAAAAAGACATCTAATAATAACGAGGAAAAACTACCATCGAAGTGCTACCACTGTCAGAAGACTAGGAATATTTGAAGTAACTACTCAAAATACATGGAGGAGAAATCAAAGATTAATAAGTGAAAGTACAAGGTGTTTATGGAATCCACTTGAGATTACATCTCTGAGGAGTCTACTAGATAAATTATAAGGGACTATTGAAAGTGTAAAGTTGTCAACCTAAATCACCTAGAGGTGGGTGAATAGGTGAATTGTGCGTCTATTTGCGGAATAAAATTTTTAGCGATCTAGCACAAGAAATCAAGCAATCATAGAAAGACAAGAAGATTTATAGTGGTTTTCCAATCTTGGGTACGTCCACTTTACCTCACCGATCTAGCAAATCACTAGACTCGGCTACTCCACTATCTCGGATTGAAAACAATCCTACGCCTTGAAACCAAGTTCCTACAATCTCGATCCAAAAGGATCTACACTCGGAAGATAAAACTTCCTACAAACTTGGAGAACAACGCTCCTACACTCGGAGAAAATCTCCTACAATAATAGTAAAGAAATTTTGAATTACAAACAGAGGAATTTTCTCAGATCTGGAAAAATGAATATCTGAATCTTCTTCTTGAACTTTACGGCTCTTTCAGAAATGTTGAAGAAGATGAGTAGATCTGATCCGAGAAAGCTTTGACCAACTCGAACAAGTAGAAGATGAGAATCCTTGAACAACAAGTCTTCTTGAACAAAAATAGAAGAGTCGATCTGATCATGAGCGGCGGCGGCGGCGGCTTCAGAGATCTGAAATTAGAAATGGCCGACGAGAGAGATTTCGCGTGAACAGATAGCCACTCTTGCAGAAGATAATTGTTAGGGTTAGGTCTTAATGATAAGACCTTATATAGGATTACTCCTAACTGTTAGAAATGATATTAATGACAACACGTGGACCAATCACGTCAAGTCATTCAAAAATCCGTCTGATCTGACTTAAACAAAATTCCAGGAAAACATTATTCTGTATTTCTCGAGAAGTGGCATTAGCTGTCGAGAACTGATTGACTTTCTCGAGAACTGATTGACTTTCTCGAGAACTAACTGTCTGGAATAGAACTTAGTTTTCGAGACTTCAGGATCAATACTTCTCGAAAAAAATATGGACTTCTCGAGAACTATAGCCTGACTTATCGAGAACTATGAAGCTGAGTTTCTCTAGAATTGAGGACTTCTCGAGAACTAATCTAGACTTCTCAAGAACTAAGAGTTACTTCTCGAGAACTAAGACTTGGAAAGAATTTCTTGAAACTTTCTGAACTTCCCGAGAACTAAGAAATACTTCTCGAGAACTAATCTGGACTTCTCGAGAACTAAGAGATACTTCTCGAGAACTAAGAGATACTTTTCGAGAACTAAGACTTAGAAAGAATTTCTTGAAACTTTCTGAACTTCCCGAGAACTAAGAAATACTTCTCGAGAACTAATCTGGACTTCTCGAGAACTAAGAGATACTTCTCAAGAACTAAGAGATACTTCTCGAGAACTAAGAGATACTTCTCGAGAACTAAGACTTAGAAAGAATTTCTTGAAACTTTCTGAACTTCCCGAGAACTACTCCTGTTTCTCGAGAACTTCTAACTCTACTTCTCGAGAACTGAAAGGACTTCTCGAGAAGTGGACTTAGAAAATTTTGAACTTTATTAGAAAGAGACTTTTTCTTCTCTTTAAGGTTCCAATCTTCAATCCATGGTCCAAGTGTTTGAATATGAAGTGTATCCCAATAGAGAGGCTATACATGAGTCAATGCCTTGGATCACACAGTGAGGGATTACACTATATGGTCCTGTGTTCATGACCCACTGTACACTGACATTGGTCTACACTTAGTAATGATGATCTGCAAACACACAACTTAAACAAGATATCAAATACACCTTAATTCATCTTAGTTCAAGGGTGACTTCATGCAAATTTTGGTTATTGTGGATGCAATGCCCAACAATCTCCCCCTATTTGTAGAAGTCAGAACCCTCTACACTAAGGTGAATTATGACAATTAATAAAGAACTGGAAATGAAAATTTAAACTAATGCAGAAGAGATTAATTGGACACAATTAGGCAAAACTGGAAATTGTATATAAGTAATGTTTTAGGTTTCTTAATCAACAACTATTTCAACAAAATTCTCAAGAATAACTCAACAAAAGTACATTCTTTGCTCTAAGGTTGTCTGTCTTGCTTTTCCTACTACCTTCTCTTATAGCTGAATGGTTTGGGATAATACCTTGGGGGGCTTTGCAGGATCTTTAGGATTATTCTTTCCATATTCCCCATCATATATCCTCCTTTTGGCCATGGACTTTTCATATAATTCCCACTCAACTGAGCTGTAGTGGAGATTTCTATTCTCATTATAGTCCATTACCAACTTAAGAGTATCAAGAATTAAACTCTTAGAAGTGGGGCTCCAAACTTCAGCAAATTCCTGGGCTTTCCTTTTCTCTGCATCAACTTTGGGAATGCTTCTGTTGGCAGATGAGTCTTCTCCATATTTCCTCTTCTTAGAAGTGTTGATCTATGGTAAATCTTGAGGAATGATGTCATCCCATACCTGGTCATAAGAGGCTGGAGGAGGATCCTGATCTTCTGGCCTAGGAGAGAAGCAAGGCATTTGAGGTTGTTGCATTTAAACTGGCACTTGACTGGGCTGTCCTTCAACTAGTGGATTCAGATGATGAGGAATAATATTGGGATCAGCCTGAAAGTCAGGGAAAATCTGATTGTGCATCCAAACTGTGGTGTCATAAGTATAGAACTTCACTGAATGGATTTGAGCTAAAACATTCTTATTGATTTCAGAAATTTTCTCAGCCCAGAGAGTGTTTGCATCTGTAGAAAACTTATCCACAAGTTTGAGTACATGCTCTTTCACCAAGCTCTCCCCCTTTCTGAATTCTACAAGGAGTTTTTCTATAGTTTCTTCCTTGAAAGTACCAACTTCCTCATAAACCTTCATCACATATTTTTCAGCATTCTTTTCCAATTCAATTTGATTATTAGCCAGAGTCAGAGATTGTTCCATAACCTGAGCAACACTAGTAATAGTGTGATCTATGGCTTTGCCACTAATCTGAAATAAGCTCTTGAGAGAGTCAGTGTTGTGTTGGATCTCAGCAAATCCTTGACTCATTTCTATTTCCAAGGCAGTCACCTTGTCTTGCATCACTTTCAGAGAGTCATCAAAATGTTTCCTTTGATCAGAGAGCATTTGGCCTATCTGGAGAAGCAGTTCTGAGTTGGAAGGGGTAGCAGCAGTAGCAACAGCAGTAGAAGAGGTAGAGGAAGAGGTAGTGATAATAGCAGGAGGAGGGGCTTTCCATAGAGGTATCTCTTCAAGAATCACTGAGCTTACAACTATAGTAGTCTGAGCAGGGGTAGTATCAGCCTGATCAATGAATGTGGGGATGGAGAAATCTAATTTCCTCAAGGGAATATCAACAGGCTTAGGAGATATCCTGTCTTCATTAGAAAGAAGAGCAGTCTCAGGGATATCTTGCTTGGCAGGAGGGGATTGAGCAGGAGGTGATTCTGGTAATCTGATAGGTGAAGGAGAGGGAGCGAGAGAAGGATCTTTTGGATGTTCTTCAGCTGGTTCCTTGAAGAGGGGAGGAACATTTGAGGTGAGTTCTTCCACCATTCTGTCAATGGCTTCTGCAGTCTTTTGGAGGGTTTCTTGGGCTAGAGCATCTGGAAGGGAATATTCTGGAGAGAGTGCCACATGGGACTTTGCTGGAGAGCTGTCATGTCTTCTGATGGGAGATCTGCTTGCTGATCTTGCTGGAGAGGGAGGAGGAGATCTGGCAACAGAAACAGAGGCTGCATGCTCCCCCTGAGTTGCTGCACTAGATGGTTCAACAACATGATGATAGGAGGGAGATGGGGTCCTGACCTCAGAGGCAGAAGCTGCAATTTCTTTAGCTAACTGCTTTGGATTTTTCAGCTTAAGGTCCCATCTTTGGATGGAGGCCAGTGAGATCTTTTTCAAGTGATGAATTTGAGTACCTTTGGTTCGTTTGAAAGTTACTGGATCAATCTCACTCAGTAGTAAAGAGATTATCCTTGCAAACTTAGGAGCTTGAATACTGTCCCTGATCAATTCAAATATCATCATGCCAAACTGAAATTTCTTTCTGCAGATCACCGCTGTCATAACATCAAAGAGGTCATTTGTTATGAAATTAATCGACCCTATTTTGCACAACAAGATTTTTCCAATAATGACGACAAGAAGTTTGCCTACATCAATGAATAGATTTCTCCTAAAAGATATGACATTCACAGAAACTCCACAGAAGGAGTAAGTTCTGTCTGAATCTTCATTGGTTAGATCATCCTCTTCATCTACAACGGGCATCTTGAGAAGCTGAGAAACTCTGGTTTTGTTCAACTTTATCTTGATCCCTCTTACCTTAGTTTTCAAAATCATACCATTCCTCCTTACCTTTGAATTTCTGAAGAATTCTTCGACATTTGGAAAAGAGATTTTGCAGGGTTCTGACAGGACGAACATCAATCCGGCGATTTCCAGGAGAAGGAGCGGGTTCTTGAAATCATCAGAGATGTCTGCAATCCCTGCGACTACAAGTTCACTGCCGACTCCTATCTTTGAACTCTGAGCCATTGAAGATGATGGCGGCGACGGACTGAGCGCGAGACAGCGACGGAGACGGAGGTTCCTTACGGCGGAAGACGAAGAGTTTTCGAGAGAAATGATTTTGAAATGACGGTTGATTTAAGATTTCAAAAATATTATATATATATATATAACCCTAGTAATGTTAATGATGTGTCTAATTAACCTTGGATTAGGACAGAAATCAAGAGGTTTGCGAATTAGAAGAGTTAACAGAAATCGGCAAAATGACGGGCCATTTCTCGAGAGGCAGGCTTTAGTTCTTGAGAAGTGGCAGATAGTTCTCGAGAAGTAAGTATGGTTCTCGAGAACTAGTTCTCGAGAAGTAAGTATGGTTCTCGAGAACTGAGGAAACTTTTCGAGAGATAGTTCAAAGTTCTCGAGAAGAAGTCTTAGTTTTCGAGAAGAAGTATGTTACTTTTCGAGAAGTAGATAGGGTTCTCGAGAACTACCTTCCTCTTGAGAAATTTCTGACCTGTTTGAAGTATCCTCGATTCTTGAGCCTTTAAACTGATGACTTTGGTCTAATCTTCCTTGTTCAGCATCCCAAGTTCAGTTTTGAAGAAATTGAACTTTGTCTCGTCCAACGGCTTTGAGAAAATATCTGCAACCTGCTGATCTATTGGCACGTACTGCGAATCCACATCCCCTTGCTCCACATGCTCCCGAATGAAATGATATCTGAGCTCGATGTGCTTTGTACGGCTGTGCGAGACTGGGTTGTTTGTGATTGCGATTGCGCTGGAGGAGTCGCAGAATAATGGAATGTCTTTGATCTTCATATTGTAATCCTCTAGCTGGTTATTTAGCCAAAGCAGCTGTGCACAACAACTACCGGCAGAAATGTATTCTGACTCGGTCGTTGAGATTGCGACACAGTTTTGCTTTTTGCTGCTCCACGAAATAAGCCTTCTTCCAAGGAACTGACATTTCCCGGAAGTGCTTTTCCTGTCATCTTTGCTACCTGCAAAGTCTGCATCTGAAAAACCAATTAGTTCGCTGTCATTACTTCTTGGGTACCATAAGCCAAGATTCAATGTACCTTTAATGTATCTCAAGATCCGCTTTGCAGCAGCATAGTGAGATTCCTTATAGTTCACTTGGAATCTAGCACAGACACATGTGGAGAACATTATGTCTAGTCTACTGGCAGTAAGGTAGAGCAAGGATCTAACTATGCTTCTGTATTTGGTTTCATCAAAAGGTTTCCCTTTCTCATCCTTATCCAGAGACATAGCTGAGGCCATTGGAGTCCTCATAGAGGTTGCACTCTCCATTCCGAATTTCTTAATCAACTCCTTGGTGAACTTAGTCTGAGAGATGAAAATTCCATCTTCAGATTGTTTCACCTGAAGTCCTAAGAAATACTTCAGCTCTCTCATACTACTCATTTCAAACTTCCCTTGCATAAGTTTAGAAAACTTTTTGCAGAGGTTGTCGTATGTAGAACCAAAAATAATGTCATCGACATAGATTTGCACTAGCAAAATCTTGCCTTTAATTTCCCTAAGAAATAATGTCTTATCTATCTTTCCCCTTGTGAACTTGTTCTTGAGAAGAAAGGTAGATAACGTTTCGTACGAAGCTCGAGGAGCTTGTTTCAAACCGTACAACGCTTTTGATAATAAATAAACATACTCAGGAAAATTAGGATCAACGAAACCTGGGGGCTGTTCCACGTACATCTCTTCCTTTATGTCACCATTTAGGAAGGCGGACTTCACGTCCATTTGGTAGACAGTTAATCCCTTCAGTGCAGCATAAGCCAGGAATAGTCTGATGGCCTCTAATCTTGCAACTGTAGCGTATGTCTGGTCGAAGTCGATCCCTTCTTCTTGACGATATCCTTTGGCGACAAGTCTGGCCTTGTTCTTGATGATTATCCCATTCTCGTCCAACTTGTTCCTGTAGACCCATTTCATTCCGATGATATTCTTACCTTTGGGTCTTGGAACAAGCGTCCAAACTTTGCAGCGCTTGAACTTATTCAATTCTTCTTCCATGGCCAAGATCCATGATACGTCTGAGTTTGCTTCCTCAAACTTCTTTGGTTCAATCTGTGAGAGAAAACTTAGATAGAGATTCTCGTTAGTTGTACCTCGACGAGTTCTGACACTATCTTGGGGATCTCCTATGATTTGGTCCATTGGGTGATCCTTCAGATGTCTGAGCTCTAGATTCCTCGCATCTGGAACTTCTTCGACCACTAGAGTGACTTCATCAACATGAACAGTATTTTCAACTTGATCCTCTACATCTCCAATAGGGGTTGGAGAGGTGATCTTGATGAACTTTTCATCTTTACCTTCAGTCGATTCATCCAAGCTAATCTTTTTAAGCCTTGTACCTGCATCTTCAATAAGCACACTAGACGATTTGCTTTACAGCAAGCTCGTCTCATCAAATACAACATGTATGGATTCCTCTAAAACCAGAGTTTTTCTATTTAAAACCCTGTATGCCTTACTATAGCTAATATATCCTACAAAAATACCTTCAAAACGTTTCTCACTAAACTTAGTAGTATGATACTTACCATTGTTAAGTACGAAGCATTTGCAGCCAAAAAATCTAAAATATGAAACTGTTGGTTTCCTGCCTTTTAGAAGTTCATAAGGTGTCTTATCATGGTTCTTGTTTATGAGGGATCGATTTTGCACGTGGCAAGCTGTGTTGACGTCTTCAGCTCAGAAGTACTTCGATAGTGAAGCATCACTCAACATGGTCCTGTAGGCCTCTATGAGTGTTCTATTCCTTCTCTCAGCTACTCTATTTTGTTGTGGAGTACGGGGAGAGGAAAACTCATGAAAGATACCTAGGCTTTCACAAAATTCTGTCATGGCCCTAGATTTGAACTCCGTTCCATTATCACTTCTGATTTGGACTACGGAACAGTTGTATTCATTCTGGACCTACCTGAAAAAATTTGTAAAGATATCAAAGATATCTGACTTGTGTTTCAGAAAGAACACCCACGCAAAATGCGAGTAGTCATCAATAATTACCAACGTATAATCCTTACCTCCTAAACTTCTAACTTGCAGTGGACCGAACAAGTCCATATGAAGTAGGTGTAAACACCTATTAGAGTTTTTGCCTATAATGCTTTTAAAGGTAGCCCTTGTTTGCTTGCCTTTTACGCATGCATGACAAGGTCTCTCTTTGACGTGCTTGACATTTGGAGCATCAAGTACTAAGTTCTGGGAGAATAATTTATTAATAGTTTTAAAATTAATATGTGTTAGCCTCTTGTGCCATTGGTCACCAAGATACGCACTATCTTTTGCCAAAAGACACACTGGTGTAGAAGAATCTATACAAATGAAATTTAAACAAAATATGTTCCTGCTTCAAGTGCCTGATAGAATTGTTTCCATATTGTCAACAGACTTTATCAAGCACTTGTTAGCGTAGAACTCAACTATGTATCCTTTGTCACATAGTTGACTTATGCTTATGAGATTGTGTTCCAATCCCTCCACATAAGCTACATCCGAAAAGGATACATTACCATTAGTGATCATACCGTAGCCTTTAGTTATCTCTCGGTCTGAACCTCCAAAGATGACCTTTGGTCCGTTGCAGACTGGAGTGAAATTCTGGAGTAGGCTTCTTGTCCCGGTCATATGCCGAGAGCATCCACTGTCCAAATACTAGATTGGCATTTTGGTGGCCTTTGGACATACCTGTATTCATGATCACTTTGCCTTAGGAACCCAAACATGTTTGGGTCCTTGGTCTCGGGTTAGAACACTCCCCCTATGAAGATTAGTATTCTGAGTGGTCAATATCATGTTGCCAACTTGAGGAGTGGTAACTTTCCTGGTATTAAACCAACAATCGATGGCAAAATGACCAATTTTGCCACAGCACCAACAATCAAACCTGTTGTATCTTTGCCTTACGTACTCCTGCTTGACCTCTTGAGATTGTTGTCTAGCAGGAGTAGCACTCTTGGAGGAGGAGGCTTCATGATGATGGCAATCACATGACTTCTTCTCCTTCGGAGGCCTTTCCTCAACGGGCTTTGCTTTAGGTGCTTTCTTGAAGTTGTGGCCATGATTATAAGGACAATAGCCCTGAAGAATCACTTCTTCATAAGGTACCTTAAAGACACTCTCACCAAAGTTTCGAGGGCGAGTCCATCCTTGGTACCGAGACTTTGGCTCTACATAAGTAGGTCTGGTCAAGTGACCAAAGGACGAGTCTAGATCAAACTTATTTGTTGGAAAGATGACTTTCTTGAATACAGTCTGATCTAGAGGGGCTTTCCCCTTTTCCTTGGCCAAGGCCTTCTTGGCGGCCTTATTCTTCCATTGTGCCTTGTTCCTCCTAGAATATTTACTAGGAGCGGCAACATGGCCTAGTCCAGCTCCTTTGGCCTTAGCTGAGAATTCAGCAACGAGTGGAAGAACTGTCTTAGGCTTAGAGAAACTTTCAACAAGTTTCTTCTTAGCCTCGAGTTGTTTTTCCAACTCTTTGATGATTTCATCTTTAAGGTCAAGGTGCTTAAGAGCTTGATTGTATTCTTCCATAGCAAAATTGAAGTTCTCTTGAAGAGAGTCAGTCTTAGCGAGTTCTTCTCTCAAGCTGCTCTCAATAGCCTTTAGAGACTTAATCTCTTTAGCCTGAGTTTTCACGACTCGATGACATTTATCGTAAGTCATGATCAACTCCTTGTACCGGGCCATAAGTTCTGAATCATCGTCAGAAGAGCTGTCCTCATGATCATGGTCAGAACTTTCAGATTCAGAGAGATGAGTATGAGATTTTACCTCCCTAGTAAACTGGGGCTCTTGTTTGTCATCTGATTGAGCCATGAGCCCAAAGTAGGCTTCTTCTTCTTCACTCGACTCAGATGAGTCGGAGTCGCTGGGAGTTTTGCCCTTCTTGGCCAACAGGATTTTCTCTGTTCTCTTCTTATGGTATGAGGACTTCTTTTCCTCTCTTCTGCCACCCTCCTTCTTCTTATGGGGGCAGTCAGCTATGACGTGACCTAGTTTGTTGCAATAGTAGCAAATGATGTCAGTAGAAATCTGTTTGTTCTATTTAGAGTTATACCTGTCATGGCTACCCGAGCCTTTCTTTCGCTGATCACCATCATGTCGTGATCTTCTGTATGAGGCATCCTTGCCTCTCCACTGCTTCTTCTTGTTCAAGAATTTCTTGAACTGCCGAGAGAGCAACGAGAACTCCCCTTCAGATAGTTCTGAGCCTGAGGTGCTTGGCTCATAGCTTTCTTCTTCACTTACTTATTGAGTAGGTGCTGGTGAGGCAGCTTTGCCCTTGAACTTTCATCCTTTAATGCAACCGACTTCTCTTTTGAGGAGAAGCGACTTTTCTCTTCTTCAGCTTTTCTGGAGTTGATCTGCAAATCATAGGACATCAACTTGCCAAATAGATTCTGTGGGTCTGTCTCAGCTAGTCTACCAAACTCCCGGATGGCACAGACTTTGTTATCCCATTCCTTTGTGAGAGACCTCAAAACTTATCATTCAGCTCCCCATTGGTGAAGACTCTGCCATACACTCTTAGGTCATTCACTATATTGAAGAAATTCTCAAAGGTATCTGCAATAGTCTCCTTTGACCATTGCCTGAAGGCTTCATATTTCTAGTTCAGTATTGACCTTCTATCATCCCTCACTTCTTCAGTACCTTCCATCAAAGTAACTAGAGACTGTCACATCTCCTTAGCCGATTGGCAGTGAATCAGATTCTGCAGCATCGAGTCATCGACTGCACTTGCTATGATATTTTTAGCTTTCTTGTCCAACGAGACAAGTGCAATCTCTTCCTTATCCAGATCCATCAATTTCTTAGGAACTTTCTTGGTTGGATCTATAGTGGAGATAGTCATTGGAATGTAGGGACCTTCTTCAATAATCATGAAGATCCGGGGATCCACAGCTTCCATGAAAAATTTAATTCTTTCTTTCCACATGTGAAAATTATTCTTCCTTAAACTTTGCGGCTCTTTCAGAAATGTTGAATAAGATGAGTAGATCTGATCCGAGAAAGCTTTGACCAACTCGAACAAGGAGAAGATGAGAATCCTTGAACAACAAGTCTTCTTGATCGATAATAGAAGAGTCGATCTGATCATGAGCGGCAGCGGCGTCGGCTTTAGAGATCTGAAATGAAAAATGCCCGATGAGAGAGATTTCGCGTGAACAGATAGCCACTCTTATAGAAGATAATTGTTAGGGTTAGGTCTTAATGACAAGACCTTATATAGGATTACTCCTAACGAATAGAAATGACATTAATGACGACACGTGGACCAATCACGTCAAGTCATTCAAAAATCCGTCTGATCTAACTTAAACAAAATTTCATAAAAAAATTATTCTGTAGTTCTCGAGAAGTGGCATTAGCTCTCGAGAACTGATTGACTTTCTCGAGAACTAACTGTCTGGAATAGAACTTAGTTTTCGAGACTTCAGGATAATACTTCTCGAAAACAATATGGACTTCTCGAGAACTATAGCCTGACTTCTCGAGAACTATGAAGTTGAGTTTCTCGAGAACTGAGGACTTCTCGAGAACTAATCTGGACTTCTCGAGAACTAAGAGATACTTCTCGAGAACTAAGACTTGAAAAGAATTTCTTGAAACTTTCTGAACTTCCCGAGAACTAAGAAATACTTCTCGAGAACTAATTTGGACTTCTTGAGAACTAAGAGATACTTCTCGAGAACTAAGACTTAGAAAGAATTTCTTGAAACTTTCTGAACTTCCCGAGAACTAAGAAATACTTCTCGAGAACTAATCTGGACTTCTCGAGAACTAAGAGATACTTCTCGAGAACTAAGAGATACTTCTCGAGAACTAAGAGATACTTCTCGAGAACTAAGAGATACTTCTCGAGAACTAAGACTTAGAAAAAATTCCTTGAAACTTTCTGAACTTCCCGAGAACTACTCCTATTTCTCGAGAACTTCTAACTCTACTTCTCGAGAACTGAAAGGACTTCTCGAGAAGTGGACTTAGAAAATTTTGAACTTTATTATAAAGAGACTTTTTCTTCTCTTTAAGGTTCCAATCTTCAATCCATGGTCCAAGTGTTTGAATATGAAGTGTATCCTAATAGAGAGGCTACACATGAGTCAACACCTTGGATCACACAGTGAGGGATTACACTGTATGGTCCTGTGTTCATGACCCACTGTAGACTGACATTGGTCTACACTTAGTAATGTTGATCTGCAAACACACAACTTAAACAAGATATCAAATACATCTTAATTCATCTTAGTTCAAGGGTGACTTCATGCAAATCTGGGTTATTGTGGATGCAATGTCCAACAATTATGAGGATACAAGCTTGTTCCTCATGAGAAAACATCACCTTATTTCTGATGACGATTGTAGCGTCCAAAGCGACACTTAGGTACATCTTCCCTCTTATGATATTTTTTTTGAATATATAAAAACATGCAAGTATTTTGATAAAACTCTAAGGTTTTGTTCGTTTGGACGGAATTGGAAACCTGAAATTAGAATTAATTGAAGGTTATTTACAATTGAATTTAACCTTCAATTCCAATTTGAAAGCCTCAATTCCGCTCAACTGAATAGTGCCTAAATGATCTTGATATATAAAAATTTGAAAATAAAAGATTGTTTAATCAAATAAAAAAGTTAAACAATGAAACAATCAAATTGTGCAAAGAAAATATTGAATTCTAAGAGTGTGATAACTCATTAGCAAAGACTAAAGAATTGGAGGATTTGCTCTCCAAAGCCTCCTCCAACATCGAAACTCTCACTAATGAGAAGAGGGATTAGAGATCAAACGACAATCTTTTATCCGTGTGAGATGTTTGTAATTGAAAAGACCACATTAAAAGCCTGCACCCATGACTTAAAAATTGCAATACGAAAATTCAGAGTTGGCCAAAATCTCTTGGCATGATTTTGACCAACCAATATTATGAAAGTGCAAAATTTTGATTGGGTAACAAGTTTGGACACACATCTACCTCTTGATCGAAGAAGGGACCTTGTTTTTTAAAGAAAATTCGGGCACCTAATTCTTGCACCTACTATATGGGAGAAACCTCTTGAGTACTCAAATTTTCACATTCTACCTCTTTTTAGGTGTGTTGGCAGGCTATGAACAAAGGCTACATGTGATACATTTACTCGGAATGCTCCAAGAACGTGACAGACAATAACGAGAAGTTCCTTAGCCAAGATAAAGAAAGGTGCACTGGTCCCTTTTGGTGATAATAACAAATGAAGAATCATGTGCATTGATATAGTGGGCAGTGATTGTTTCTCTATTTTGAATGATTTTTGTGTTGTTGGATTAACACATAATTTAATTTATATTAGTCAATTATGTGCTATAGATTTTAAATGTATTATTTGAATCATCAATAAAAATATGCAAAATTATTTATGCCAAAACAAATAAAGTATTACTCATTGTGCTTAGATCACATAATATTTATATAATTGCTTTTAAGGATTTTCCTTTATCTTCCAGGAAATGTCTTGTTGCTAAGAATTTGAATTTTGGCATACGAGACCTAGTCATTCAGACACCAAAGTTAATTATAAAGCTATCTAAATATAAAATAATTCAAGGTCTTCCATAATTTAAAGGAAATTTATCTTTTTATGTAACCCATGGCAAAAAAGAAAATTTACATGATCAATATTTAAAATCAAAACGGAAGTTTCTACCACTAGCTAGACCACTACAATTAATAACATAAATTAAACATGAGTTTTCCGCTCCACTTGAAAATGAAAAATTCTCTACCTTTTCGATGGTTAGACATCAAACATGAGTTTTCCGCTCTACGTTATCCAAAACAAAATGGTGTAGTGAAGAGGAAAAGTAGAACCCTAGAAGAGTAGCATGCCTATACTTTTCGAGTAAGGGTTGTCTTATAACTTTTGGTAGAAGTCGCAATTAGTACCACATGCAATATTAGAAATCAAGTTACACTAGCTTCACTTAATTTTAAAATTAACATCATATGAAATATATTTTCAAAAGAATCATAATATCACTTATTTTAGAGTTTTTGGATGTAAATATTTTATTTTAAAAACTACAAATACTCTTGATAAATCTGATGAAAATCTGATGAAGGCATATTCTTAGGATAATCTTTAACTAGTCATGCATATAAAATTTATTTTACAAGAACTACGATAGTTTAAGAATCCATACATGTGAAATTTTATGAATTTGTTACATGTGTAGATCCTAGCGGTAATTAATATAGGTAATGAAAATGAGCCTATTACTGCATTGTGGTTTGGTAATTGCGTCGCTGTAACCACCATATATAACTACAAGATGGACGAATAACACTCCTCGATATGGAGCACACTGATCACCATTTTTGCGCACATGATGATATTGCCCCGGAGCAGTTTTGGCAGCTCGAGCCACACCTACGACGGTGCCGACATTGAACGCGAATAGTCCTACAATCTTTGTGGACAAGTAGCAAAGAAGGTTAGCATAAAAATGTTATAGACGGGCTCCTATGAAACTTTTGACATCAATACATAATTATCCACAAGATCATTATGGTCAATCTATAGCCGTTTTCACCCATAAATCTTAAAAGACTATCTACAAGACTACAAGCATAATATTAGTCAATTTCACCCGGATGATGCTGCCAACCACTAGGTGGACTCCTCAGTCTTGACCTGATGGGTCGTTATTACGATCGGGCTCCGTCCCTAAATCTCCGTCCGGGTGACGGGAGAAGTTGTCGAGTGGACATAACAATGATCGTGATTTAGAGAGAGGAAAAACAAGCCACGCAACCCCCGCGAGTGCTCACATGGCAGGCGCTGAGTGGACGCAGACGGCGTCCGAGTCCCGGATGCAAGAATTTCTCTGACTTGATGGGGGCATTAAAAGTCTACCGGGGAAGTTTAACTTCTAGATATAACGGAGCCTGTTTTTGGAAATTAGCAACAAAACTAATATTTGACCCAAGCTCTTTAGGCTCCATTTGTTTGGGCGTTTCGTTGCTCCGTTTTGAGCAAACGCCGCCGGAAGGAGGAAAAACAAACGAACCTCCGGCGGCGTTTGCTCCGTTTCCACCCGCCCCCTTGAGAAACGCCCCCAAAAAGCTCCGTTTGGAGCAGCCACCTCCCCCCTCCGGTTCGAACACTCCGTTTCCACCCGCCAGATCGACCCGCCACCGCCGAACCAAATGAAGCCTTAGTCATGCCATCCCTATCAAGACCAAGTCCCAGATTCCTTTGTATTATTTTATATCTTTTTAAAGTCCAGTCTCTAATTGATTCACAGATTTGGGTCAGTCTATAGTTTCCAAGACTTAGGGCCTGTTTGGGAGGGCTTTTGAGCTCCTTTTCGTTTTCTAGAAAAAGCTACCACACTTAAGAGACCGTTTGGATTGTCTATCGGTGGGAAAAGCTACCGCGAAAAACTCCTTTTTCTAATCTTTTGGAAAAGTCACTTGTCACCTACTTTTCAACCTTTTCGAAAAGCACCTTCTCATTCAAAAACACTTATCTCTTAAGAAAATTTACGACTTGATTTTTTTTTCTTGGTGCTATTTTTTTCCCTGGCGTAATTTTTTTGCCCGGGCGTATTTTTTTTTGCCCGGCGCAAATTTTTCGTTCGGACGCAAATATTTCGCCCCGGCGCGAATTTTTCGCCCGGGCGCAAATTTTTCGCCCGAGCTAGAATTTTTCTCCCGGGCTGGCATTTTTCGCCCAGGCTGTCATTTTTCTCCCGGGCGCGGGGTTTTTCGCCCGGGTGAGTTTTTTTCGTCAGAGTGCGGTTTTTTTGGCCGGGCATGTTTTTTTTTCGCCCGAGTGTGTTTTTTTTCGCACGGGCCGATTTTTGGTCCGGGCGTGATTTTTTCGTCCGAGTGCGTTTTTTTCATCCGGGTGCAATTTTTTTGCCGTTGCATGATTTTTTTTTCGCCCGAGCCGTTTTTTTGCCTGAGCGTGATTTTTTCGTCCGAAAAATTGGAACCCGGCCGAAAAATTGGGGCCCAGGTGAAAATATAGGGCCCGACCGAAAAAATTTCAACCAGGCGAAAATATCGCGCTCGAGCGAAAAATTCGCGCCCGGGAGAAAAAACCGCTCCCGGGCGAAAAAACCGGGCCCCGACGAAAAAATTCGCTCCCGGACGAAAAATTGCTCCCGGGCGAAAAAAATCCTGCCCCGGCGAAATAATTGCGTCTTCCCTCCGGACGCACCTTTTTTATAAAAAAAGTTACCGCAACGGAGATTTGTCAAACGATTTATAAAGTGCTTCTCTTTTTTGAAAATCTCTGCAAAAGAAGTTCACCCAAACAGTTCTCTTTTTCTAATAGATATTTTTCAAAAGTTACATTTCCTACCATCCCTTTGCTATCACTCTTTCTTCTTTCTGAAAAGCCTTCCCAAACAGACTCTTAGACTCTGGACATTATTATGTTGTTACAGTGGTTGTTATCATGTTCATATGCTACCAACTATATATTACCGCGGCGATGTAAATTTCGTTCCGACTTTCCTACATAAATTTGGTTACAAGATGAATACTACTGAAAGGAGCACAAGATGTCTTGCAGCATGTATTTTGCGCGGTTTTAAAAGAGCTCATCTGCCTACAGGTTGTCAATGCTGAATTAAGTTGCTCCTGCTCCTGGTTGTGTCAATTTGTTGTTCTAGTACAGCATTCTACCTCTAGCACTGGTAATTATATTCTTGGATTGTTAAAATCCAGTTTTCTTTTTTGTATTATTGATGATTAGCACATACCTTCCCACGTAAGAAATAGTGTAAGGGAATGGGACAGTACTCTTGTGGGGCCGGCTGAACACGCGCCTCCTCCGCCTCTGAGTCAGCGAATGGCGTCCACGTTTGCGCTCCGGGGAGGCCCTTTTGTTTGTTTAAGGGAATTGGTAGCGTCCTTGCTAACACTCAGGGATTTTGGGAGAGTTGGTATGCGCCTTTCCCAACAGTGGTATAAGAGGGATCTCGGGTTTGATCCCCAGTGGAACCAGTTTGGCGCCTGTAGCTGGGGGGAGGGTATGTTGTGGGGCAACCTGAACATGCGCCTCCTCCGCCTCTGAGTCAGCGAATGGTGTCCACCTTTGCCCCCGGGAGGTCCTTCGGTTTGTTTAAGGGAATTGGTAGCGCCCTTGCTAAAACTCCGGTATTTTGGGAGAGTTGGTAGGCGTCTTTCCCAACAAGTACACCATGACATGAACAACAAGAACCGGATAGCATAATATTTTAACAGCGCACAAATTGACTTCATTTTTTTTGGTGGTTACCATTTGCTCTACAAAAATAGTTATCCGCAACTATTTGATATCCACACTGCACTATTTCAACAAAAAAATATGCAAACAAAATTGATCGATATCAGTAAACAAAATTATTAAACTGTCATTCTCATCATCATGCTCGTCAACTCGGAGAAGCCCGTGCAACGTATTTTGATACGCTACATAAAATGTATGAATTTTTTTAGGTGAGATTGGGCGTTCACATCTGACAGTTCATGATCACCGCATAAACGACTGCCACCACCCTCCCAAACGAAGCCTATAGTTTAATTAACTTCAAAAGCTGCATTATCAAGGTCGCCCGACAGTAACATTTAAATGTTGCTCAACAATGGGGTTCCCAAGTGCCCAAAAACGGCAATTTCATAAGTTTCCCCTGTGCCCTGTGCTGTGCGCGTTTGTTGGGTATTGTCACTGTTGTACAATGAGGACGTCATATTCAAAGTATACATAATTGTTAATATATTAAATTCCTTAAATTTAATTTTGCATGGTTTGATACTTATAATTGGTTTAAATTTTAATTTATAATTATAAATTAAATATTATTTTATACATCACTAATTAGTATTACATTCATATTTAAAGAAAAGGCATGTGATTGTCATGTCAATAAATAGGAAGGGGGGGGGGTGAGGGTAGGCCTGAGCATATTATTCGAAAGTCGAAATCGCTCGTAAATCGTTCGAAAATTGAGCCTAATCGGAATCGGTTAAAATTGATTCGACTCAATTTGAGTTGATTCTATTTGAATCGAATCTGATTTCGAGCCAGCCCTGAATCGCTCGAAATATGATTCGAATCAACTCGAATTAATTAAAAAAATTATGTATTTATTAATACATTCTAATTTTAAGATTAAAAATAACAAATTTTAAACCTAAATTAAAAGAATGAAGGCTTTAAGTGTTTCATTTGCTAAATTTATAGGTTGCCCAATTTTATTTTGAGCAAACTAGGAATAAAACGAAAAATTGCTAAATTTCAAGCCGACTTGATTCGATTTCGAGCCGACTCAGAATCGAGTCATTTCGAATCGGGCCGACTCGACTCAAAATCAATTTCGATTTCGAGCCGAATTCGAGTCGGAAATTTCGATTTCGAGTCAAGCAAAAATCGCTCGAACTCGACTCGATATCAGCCCTATTTGAGGGTTTCACAAGCTTAAATTTTACGGCCAATAACTTTTTAGGCTCTGTTTGGATCAAATTGCATATCATGGTATTGGAATGCACGAAAGTAAAATAGTTTCTGCGGAGGTATATTTTATATAAATGTAATTGATTTTTAATGAGTTTGGTTTGGATCTGTTAGACATTCATTAATTCATTAGGGATTTAAGATTATACCTATAAATATTTTTGTTGGGAGTAACGTGGAGGTCGTTCCAAACTTGACGGCCACACGAGATTCTTCGAGCGCTTTAACATTCTAGAAGTCTTCGTTTGTATGACCTAGCCGTCCTCCCGTGTAAATTGCCCGCGCCCGTTTTTCTGAGATCACGAACGCCGCCTCTGGTCTCCTAATTCTCCTGTGTGCCACTTAGATCGGGAAAAGGAGCTTCCACCGTCGCAGCTTCTGTTCGCATTCTCCCGTGCGTCGCCCATGAGGAGTCTGTTCTTATTTCTCCTGTGCGCCACTCAGATCGGGAAAAGGAGCTTCCACCGTCGTAGCTTCTGATCGCATTCTCCCGTGCGTTGCCCCTGAGGAGTCTGTTCTTATTCCTCCCGCGCGATGTCGCTTGGAGGAAGAAATCGCTAAAATAATGTCATTGAGAAAAATAAAAAAAATCATGACTTTGCCACTCAAGGTGCCTAACTTATGCAAGAGTTTACGCCAACAAAAAGTGAGCAACAACAATTTTGATGGGGGTTCACCCTGGGAATTTCTAGGTCATACTGGGAACACTTTGACCAAAAGCGCGAAGGAAAGCCAATCTAACTAAGCAAGTCGCGCACACAAAATCACGCTCGCTCAAAGGTTCAAAGATACCCCGAAAGGGGAGCGGAACAAAGCACGCACGTGAACAGCACGCACGCGCATGTGCAGGAAGTGCGCACGTGCATGTGCAGGAAGCGCGCACGTGCAGACATCGCGCAAGCACGCACGCAACCAAACCCCGCGCTCGGCCCTTGCGCGCACGGCTCTTGCATGCGCGGCCAGCGCGTGCGCAGGCCTGTCTGCACACGCGTGGCCCGCCATAGCGCACGTACTAGCATGTGCCCCTTGCGCTCGCAAGTGACCCTTGAACAGGTGTGTGCCGGCGGTGGAGACTGCTGACCTCCACCGCCGCCGCCTTCGGCCGCCGTCGCCACCTCCGACCGCTGTCAGCAACTACCATCGCTGGGTAACCTGATCGGGCCACCCGAACCGCCCGGGGGGCTTGTTCGTCATTTTGCGTAAATTGTTGATCCAGGTGATCGAAACTGAGTGACCTCATTCGTTAATTCAAGACTGAGTCCAACGTAATTATCAGCTTGACCCTCCAGAAAAGTTCTAAAATGACCAACAAGCCTTCATTTTAAGATTAACAACTTCAGGTACTGGAGAGAGCTCTAAGATTTTCTGGTGAGAACGTGAGACTTAGATCATTCCTCTACTCAGAATTCACTCTGCTCGCTCTCCCGTCCGCTCAACGCTCAATGCTCATTTTGACGCTTTAGTGAGCCTAGAAGAAGGCGGAAGAGAACGTACTCGCGGACACTCTTAAGGACGCGAAACGGAAGCTTCGTGGACTTAACTTTTTATCTATACTCTTTATATTCAAAGCTTGTAACAGAAAGGTGACATGTCATCATCTGAGGAACTCCAAACACTTATAAATGAAACTAAATATAGAATTTTTACCCTCACTGATCTGACCACGTGGTTTTTCACACTTCCCGGATTTTCCGCGGTAAAAAGCCCTTTGCCATTGTTGTTTGGTTTTCTTTAACTATTTGTGCTCTCGGCCCGACTTAGATCTAAGGCGGTCTGATTCTCAGGTACAGAGGAAGACTGGGCTAGAGCTTTCTCCCTCCTCTTCAAAGCAGCAGTCAAGGACTCCTCTGATGAGTCTAGCTTCGTCCAAAGAGAGAAGAACTAATCCATCATACACCCATAGTTGTTTTCCCAAGTAAGCAGGATATCACACAACTCATTTAGATGCAAAGACAAAAGCCAAGTCAAGGCAATGGAAAAGAGTACAGCAAGGGAGCGAGTAAGTAGAACGACCATACCTTACATATAACAGCTCAGAAGGAAGAAGCCTCATGCTTCTTGCCTCTTGCACCAACATGCAGTGGAACTGTTCCCTCCCGCAAAGTTGACTTTTCCACAGGCAACTCTGGGGGATTCTTAGTCTCAGGAGCAGCAGGGGAGGACCACTTCTTGGCTCATCCGGGCCATCATCAGCCACCTCTATGACAATCTCGGGGGCAGATAAGGAAAATCCTACCAACCCCCACTTCAGTGAAAAGACCAGCCTCATCTTCCTTCCCCGCTTCAAGGGAACAACACATCTCCTCTCCACATCAGTAGAAAGGTCCGCCAGGATCAGCCTCTTCTTACAAATGATTGTGTCAATCCCCATGAGCACACTGCCCAACTGCGCGGATCCTCAAATCCCAGCATAGAAGTAAAGTCGTACTCTTGCCCCGTAAGATGACCACAATGTCTCGAGAGTTCCCGCCAAGTCTCGGGAAGCTTCCATGGATTCTGGACAAATTCAAAGAGCGTCCCTCCATGTCGATAATCTTTCTTGTCCTCGAACGTAAGCCACTTCTCGTTGCACTTCACCTCAATTCAGTCTCCAGAGTTGGGGCAGATTTCACCCCACTCGCAGAACAACTGCACAGACAAGCGAGAGATATGCTCCGGAAAGAAGCAGATCACTCCCATTATCCTTATCATCACTATCGAGAAAAACTGTGTTATCGGGACGCCACAGAACTTGAAAATCTCAAGAGCCTCCTCAACAGGAGGGATTCAAAAGTCTGCCTTTAAGCACCCCTCCGAGATATCAAAATAACTCGATGGAGGATTCTGGACGTGCTATAGCAAAGAGCGAATTCTAATCTCCACGTCTACCATAATTCCAAAGTGCTTTCGGCATGTGCTCACCCAATCCATGCTCAATGTCAAGGCAAGACGCATTGACATCAACGAAATGCCTCTCCTCAGAGCTTGAAGCAAAAAATATAAGTCAGCATAAGGGCCACTACAAGAAAAGTCCCATCACAGAGCACACATTCAAACAAGCGCCACACACCCATCCCAATGCGGAACCACACAACCACAAGATTGGAAGCGGGGGCGGTGCAGTGCGTCGAATGCACTGCACCGTAAAGTGCAGTGCATCCGACGCTCCATCCCTGCGTCGCGATGCGTGCTCGCTGCGTCGCGATGCGTGCGAAGATGTGCACGCATCGCGGCGCAGCGAGCACGCATCACGGCGCAGCGAGATCACAACGCGGCCGTTGGATTGCACTGCACGGTGCAGTGCATTCGACGCACTGCACCCCCCCCCCCCCCCCGGACCCCACAAGATTGGTGTGCGGGAACAGCTGCGTGCGCTAACATCCACGCGGCACTATCGCGCACAACCCCGCATCACCGCCGTGCACAACCCCGCAACACCGCCGTGCACAACCCCGTAGCACCTCCGCGCACACCCGCACGGGAACTGCCGCGCGAGCCGTCGCGCAGGCCAGCGCGGCACTGCCGCGCACAGACACCGCTGCGTGGGCCCATGCGGGAATCGCTGCACGCGCCAGTACATTCACTACCGTGTGTGGGCGCCGCTGCGCGCACCCATGTAGGCTCCGCCGCACATGACCGTACAAGCATCGCCAACCTCACCCACACGGCCGCCGCCGCCCCCTTACTAGAAGGAGACATGCGGATGACGAAACCTCAAAAACTCAAAGCAAGAACTTCAAAAGCTCCACAACAACGTAAATGAGAGAGCATGATTTTTCTCCAATTTATAAGATTTATAAGAGTACTCATAATGAAAAGCTCCATTAAGACAAAGGAATATCTTGTCAGATTTCGTTCTCCCTAAAAGGGCAATAGTACCAACATGATCCTATCTCATATTTTGCAGAAATGGCAGGAACTATCCTACCAATCATGATGAATATTTGGCCAAACGAAGGAGATCCTTCTAAATTCAAATCACATACAGGTGACGAGTCATGACACGTACTCGTAACACTATCCGAAATCATCACGTGTATTACAGAAAATTTTCACGCTCGTCGCTTCGCAGATTATGATTTGAGAAAATTTGCGGCATTTAATAGAGTTCCCCCAAAGAATTTCCGACCAGGTCATACCAGAAAGTAATCGACCAAAAGCGTGATGGCAAGCCAACCCAACCGAGCAAGCCGTGTGCACAAAGCCACGCTCGCTCAAAGGGTTCAAAGACACCATGAAAGGGGGCGGAACCAAGCATGCATGCGCACGCGCAGACAGCGCGCACACTCGCCGTATCCAGCCCCTATGCACACATGTCCCTTGCGCTCACATGACCAACGCACACTCAAACTGCAAGCGCGCGCAGGCCGGACCACACGCGCATGGTCCTCCTTAGCGCGCGTGCCCTTTTGCGCGCACACACCCCTTGCACATGTGTGCCCCCCTTGCGCACATACGCGCAGAAGCCGCCTCCATTACCTCTGGTCGTCGCTGTTACCTCGGACCATCGTAAGCCACCGCTGCCACCAGACAACTTGCCTAGGCCGCCCGAACCGCCCGGGAGCATGTTCGTCATTTTGCGGAAATTAGAGATCTAGGTGACAAAAATGAAGCGACGACATTCGCCAACTCAAGAATAGTCTGATGCAATTACCAACATTACCCTCTAGAAAAGCTATAAAAAGGTCTACTGGTCTTCACTTAAAGATAAGCAATTCCAGATACTAGAGAGATCCAAGGTTTTCTGGCGAGAACATGAGACTTAGATCGTTCCTCTGCTCCCTCTCTAGTCTGATCAATGCTCAGCGCTCACTTGGACGTTTCAGTGAGTCCGAAAGAAGGCAGAAGAGAACGCACTCGCGAACGCTCTCAAGGATACATCATGGAAGCACATGACCGTGTGTGAGAACGCATGACAAGATAACACGATTGCGTGTGATAATATGCACAACCATGATGTTGGGCAGAAGAGAACATACGGTCAGGCACACAACCACATGTCTGGCGCAAGCCCGACTTGTAGAGTCAATTTCCCGACAAACTCATCAAATACACACTTATGTGTGCGAAGAGAATTTTATATTATTTGCTTTATATTATTTGCTTCATTTTGATCCATAGATCTTTTGTTCTTTAGATCAAATGTCTCAGGATCTACCCAAGAGTGTTTAGAATGATGAATGAGAGCCTAATTACTTCATTTGGTTGACTCTTAATTTTGGAGAGTAAGGGGCAAAAGAAGAGGTAACTAGGCCTTAAGGCCGGGAAAAGGACATTGCTGTGTTGGAAACGTGAATGAGTCCCGCTTCGGACTACACCTCTAAAATACTTAGCACAAAATCCACTGAGTAACCGGAAAGTTCGCCAACTCTAGCCGCCTACTCGCGCGAGCTCCCACCTGCAAGATGATCAACGCGAGACCGCCACACCAAGACCTTCTCGCCAACACTTATGTGGTCTCGCACACACCTACTCGGCAGCAAGACCAAACAACCCACGCGGCTATGACTTCTAACCGCCGGACACAACTAGGCGGGAACACCAACTCGCGAACACGCACACGCGAGCACTCCACTCTTGCGAGACCGCAGCCTCGGCGAGTTCCAACTCGCGCAGCGAGATCACCAAGCCACCCGACCTCACTGTCTAGCCGCCCGACCTCTGCGAGAAGCCACTCAGCGCTGCATTGCACTCCCTCTCTCACAAAACCGAAAACACAAACTTGGGGGGGGGGGGGGGGTTCTCTTCTATTTCAGCAGCTTTAAAATGAACTACAAGGGCCTATTTATAGGCAAAATGAAAAACTCTCCATCTACCCTCTCATAAATACAACCTCTCAACTCCCCTATTAAATGCAAGCACTCTCTCTTCATAAATACATAAACCAAACTTTAAAATAAAACTTAAAATAAAAAGACTTTGACAAGTTGACCCGGTCAACTTGTCAACTCCAACAAACTCCCCCTCAAACTTGGCAGCACATGCCGAGTTTGCCTTTGAACTTCAGAAACGTGTCCACCTTCAACGCCTTAGTAAAGATGTCCGCGACTTGCTCTCCGGTCGGGCAATACTTGACCTCCACGGTCTTCAGCTCCACTTGCTCCCTGAGGAAGTGATATCTTGTCTCGATGTGTTTGCTACGCCCATGTAGTACAGGGTTCTTCGCGAGCTGGATGTCCGACATATTGTCCACCAACATGGTCGTTGGCCCATCCACTCCATAATGCAGACTCTCCAGGAGGTTCCTCAGCCAGATAGCTTGGCAGGTGCCAGCCGCTGCTGCAATGTACTCTGCCTCGCAAGATGATAACACTATCGTGGCCTGCTTCTTCGAGCTCCAAGAGAACACTCCCGTTCCCATGTTGAAAGCATATCCAGAAGTGCTCTTCCGGTCATTCACATCCCCGCCGTAGTCACTGTCCGAGTAACCTACCAGCGTCAGCTCCTCTCCGGTTGAGTACTTCAACCCATGGCAACTAGTCCCGTTGATGTACCTCAGGATCCTCTTCGATGTCGTGAAGTGGTCATCCTTTGGCTCTTCCATGTGCCTACTCACCACCCCGACCGCATACATGATGTCTGGTCGGGTGAAGGTCAGGTAGCGTAGACTACCCACCAAGCTCTTGAACAAGGTAGAGTCCACCGCTCCTTCCTTAGAATCTTTGCTCAACTTCAGCCCTGGGTCAGCAGGAGTGGAGATAGGCTTGCTATCCTCCATCCTGAACTTCTTCAAGATTTCCTCCGCATACTTCTTCTGGGAGATGAAGATCTCATCTTCTCCCTGCTTCATCTCCACCCCCAAAAAATAGCTCAACTCTCCCAAGTCTGTCATCTCGAACTCTCTCTTCATCATTCCCTGGAACTCTTTATACATCGCAGTGTTGTTCCCTGTGAAGATTATGTCATCCACATAAAGGCACACTATCATCATGTTGCCCTCCTTATCCACCTTGGTGTAGAGCGCATGCTCATGTGGACTCTTTTGATAGCCATGCTTCTGCAGGTAAGCATCTATCCTTCCATTCCAAGCTCTTGCTCCTTGCTTTAGTCCATACAATGCCTTGTCTAGCTTGCAGACCTTCCTCTCCTGCCCTTTCACCACGTACCCTGGAGGCTGCTCGATGTACACATCCTCCTCCAGGTAGCCATTCAAGTAAGCAGAGGCCACGCCCATCTGCATAATCTTCCAGCCATGATTAGCCGCTAGCGCGATGATCAACCGGATGGTGTCTATCCGCGCTACGGGGGCGAACACCTCATCATAGTTGACTCCTTGGACTTGGCGGTAGCTCTTCACAACAAGCCTAACTTTGTGCTTCTCCACGCCACCGTCCTTGTTCTTCTTAACCTTGTAGACCCACTTCACCCCGAGGGGTTTGTGGCTAGCAGGAGGGTCGACCAGCTTCCAGGTCTCATTCTTCTTGATGGAGGCAATCTCCACATCCATTGCCTTCCTCCAACTTTTCTCCTTTGCAGCTTCATCATAGGAGCACGGCTCGACCTCTGCCAAAAGACAATATAGTGAAAAATTGTTATGAGTTGTCGTCGTCTCTTCATAGATCTCCTCCAACCTCCTTGTCCAAGGATGAGGACGATCATCTTTAGTTCCACTGGTGCTTGCTCCACCAGATCCACCTCTGCTTGAACTCGCTCCACTTGAGTAAGGGGTGAGAGCTTCCCCTGAACCTCCGCTAGGTGGTGATGGTGGCTCAGCTCCACCTATCTCCGCCTCATCTCCCTAACCGCCTTCTTCTTCTTCATCTTCGAAGAACATCCCCTTGGTGTTCTTCACCTCCTCATTCCAGCTCCAGCTGCTTCCTTCTTCAAACATCACATCCCGTGAGATGATGGACTTCTTAGTCACCGGGTTATACAACTTGTAAGTCTTGCTCGCAGGAGCGTAGCCAATAAAGATGCATCTCTCACTCCGGTCATCTAACTTTCTCCTTCTCTGGTCCGGGATGTGAGCATAAGCAACACACCCAAAAACCCTCAAATGCTTCACACTGGGCTTCCTCCCACACCAAGTTTCGAATGGCGTCTTGAACTTGACGCTCTTCGTTGGACAACAGTTCATCACGTACACTGCCACCTGCACCGCTTCCGCCCAGAACTTCTTCGGCAATCCCTTGCCCTTCACCATACTCCTCCTCATGTTCATGATGGTAAGGTTCTTCCTCTCTGCCACGTCATTTTGCTGAGGCGAGTATGCCGTCGTTAGCTGATGAGAGATCCCCCATTGCTTACAGTACTCGTCAAATAGCCTAGAGGTGTACTCCCTACCCCTATCTGTTCTGAGCACCTTCAGCGGTTGACTACTCTCCTTCTCAGCCATCGCCCGGAACTCCTTGAACTTGTCAAGTGCCTCAAGCTTCTCTCTTAGAAAGTACACCCAACACTTCCTGCTGAAGTCGTCGGTGAATATGATGTAGTATCTGCTTCCACCTATTGAAGTAGTCTCAAATGGACCAGCGATGTCTGAGTGAACTAACTCCAACGGCCTTGTTGATCTCCGGGACTTGCCACCCTCAAAAGTTTCTCTCCTCTGCTTACCCTTCGTACATGCCTCACAGACCCTTTGAGGAGGTGTGATCATAGGCATCCCATCTACCATCTTGGAACCTGACAGCAGCTTCAGACCTGTGAACTCCAGATGGCCCATCCGGTGGTGCCACAGCCAAGCCTCCTCCTCTTCTGTCCTCGCGAGACACGCCGTCTCCTTGACATCCATGCTCAATATAAAGAGACGATTTGTCGTCATCTTTACCCTCACAACTTCCTTCTTTTGAACATCCTTCATGGCTAGGGTGCCATCCCGCAATAGGACTCGATAACCCTTTTCCACCAGTTGCCCAAGACTTAGGATGTTACTCCTCAAGCCTGTCACGTAGAAGACATCGTTGATGAGCACCTCCTTCCCATTCAATATGACTGCCACTACTCCTCTTCCTTCAACTGAGATCTTTGAAGCATCGTCGAAACTGACCTCACCACCATTTGGTTCAAGGCTCATAAACAGCTCCTTCTCTCCGCACATATGGTTACTTGATCCCGTCTCCAAGTACCATACTCCGTTCCTTCCACCTCCAGCTCCTTGGACGGTAAGGAACATCATCGGGTCACCTCCTGTGTTACTAGCCTCTGCATAATGGTTGGCATCTCCTCCCTTCCTTGGAGCCCAACAGTCAAAACTCATGTGCCCAAACTTGCTACAGTTGTAGTATTGGATTTGGGACATGTCTCCTCTTCCTCCTCTTCCTTGACCTCTTCCCTGGTCTCTTTCCTGTCCTCTGTCTTGGCCTCTCCCTTGGCCTCTTCCTCTTCCTCCTGTGTTCCAGCCTTGATTTTGCTTCACCTCCTTCTGGTGTGGTTGGTATCTTCCTTGGTCTCTGCCTCTTCCTCCTCTACCTCTTCCTTGGTAGCCACGGCCACGCTGGCCTCCTCCTCTTCCTGAGCTCTCTCCAAAATTGAGCTGAGTCTGGAGTGCTTTCCCCAAGCCACTCGCTTCCTCATCATCCTGCACCATGCGGTACTCATGGGCTTACAGCGAGCCTATAAGTTCATCAGCCGTCATCACGGTGATATCCTTCGACTCCTCAATAGCCACCACCACATGTCGGAACTTCTTGGACATAGATCGCAAGAGCTTCTCCATAAAGCTTACCTCGTCTATAGTCTCCCCGTTTCTCTTCATCTCATTCGTGAGTGTCCGCAGACGAGTCACGTAGTGGCCAACCTTCTCCGAGCCTTGCATCCTCATCACCTAATACTGGGCTCGGAGGGATTGCAACTTCACCTTCTTTGCCTTGTCCACTCCTTGCATGGAGCGCTGTAGTATCTCCCAAGCTTCCTTTGAAGTCTCGGCATCCGAGATCTTCTCAAATGTTGCTTCATCCACTACTTGGTACAAGATGAACAATGCCTTCTTGTCCCTCTTCTTGGCTTCTTTTAACGCCACCCTCTGAGCATTCGTCAACGCAGCTTCTATTTCGGCAGTAAGCTCCTCAACACCGTCCTCTACTACCTCCCACAACTCCTTGGAGGCTAGTAATACTCTCATCTGAATGCTCCAGTTCTCGTAGTTCGTCTTGCTCAGCTTGGAGACCTGCCCCGGCATCCCACTATCCGTCTCCATCACTTCACTTCACAAACTTCTGAGTACAACTTCCAGGGGTCTGAACCTCCCTCTGATA
Organism: Platanthera zijinensis; assembly: GCA_039513925.1. Lineage (NCBI taxonomy): Eukaryota > Viridiplantae > Streptophyta > Magnoliopsida > Asparagales > Orchidaceae > Platanthera > Platanthera zijinensis. The sequence continues at coordinate 16,323,479 of CM077083.1, forward strand.
CAACTTGTTGGAAACGTGAATGGGTCCCCGCTTCGGACTACACCTCTAAAAAACTTAGCACAAAATTCACTGAGTAACTGGCGAGTTCGCCAACTCTAGCCGCCTACCCGCGCGAGCTCCCACCTGCGAGATGACCAACGCGAGACCGCCACACCAAGACCTTCTCGCCAACACTACTGTGGTCTCGCACACACCTACTCGGCAGCGAGACCAAACAACCCGCGCGGCTACGACTTCTAACCGCCGGACACAACTAGGCGGGAACACCAACTCGTGAACACGCACACGCGAGCACTCCACTCTTGCGAGACCGCAGCCTCGGCGAGTTCCAACTCGCGCAGCGAGATCACCAAGCCGCCCGGCCTCACTGTCTAGCCGCCCGACCTCTGCGAGAAGCCACTCAGCGCTGCAGTGCACTCCCTCTCTCACAAAACCAAAAACACAAACTTGGGGGGTTTTTTCTCTTTTATTTCAGCAGCTTTAAAATGAACTACAATGGCCTATTTATAGGCAAAATGAAAAACTCTCCATCTACCCTCTCATAAATACAACCTCTCAACTCCCCTATTAAATACACGCTCTCTCTCTCTTCATAAATACATAAACCAAACTTTAAAATAAAACTTAAAATAAAAAGACTTTGACAAGTTGACCCGGTCAACTTGTCAACTCCAACATGCTGGAGGGTTTGAAATCTGATCGACAATTTAAATCCATAGAAATGAAGAGTTTCCTTCTCTGTTCATTCTCCACCAATTTTTTTATGGTTCTACTGGCTCCGAGAATGATGTCAAGGGTAACAACTCTCTCCTCTTGTCTTAGGATTGTTATTACACTTATAGTTTTATATATTGTTGTATTGAGGGATTTCTCCTTCCACTAATTAGTGGAGGAATAACCACCATTAGTTCTTTCAAGCCATTAGGCATATGAATACGGCCGCGTCATTACTTACATTAAACATTTGTCGATTCCAAATAAGGCAGGATGTGTGGAGCATATTCGTGGTCGTGTGCCCCAATCAAAGTGTTTTTTGCCACACCAAAAAACACTTTGATTGGTCATCTATTTGTATGTGGTTCCATTGGCATAGGGTGGATTTACACATCCCTTATTTAGTCCAAGGATCAAAGTTAAGAGGTGGAGAGCTTAGAGCAACTCCAACCGTCCGGCATTTCTCAGAAATGCCGGACGGTTTCCCTCCAATGCTTCGGCATTGGAGGCTGCATAAATGGAGGAGGCGGCATTTCCGCCTCCTCCTCCTCCATATTTAGAGGAGGAGAGGAAATGTCGGCCCTCCATTTATTATTTTATTATTATTTTATTATTATTTTTTTATTTTAATTATATATTTATTATATTTAAGGAAAACGTGTATTACACAATAACGTTCGTAGCCGCTAAAAATTATTTCAAACTTCACATATAATATACCAATAAATTTGTTTTTTCGAGACCTACAAAACGAGACTAATATTGCATACTTTCTAAATATTATTGATCATACAAATAGCGAGAGAACACGATTTACTAAATAAAATTGCACATACACCGAAATACATTCAAATTAAAATGCATACAATTTTTCAAATTACATTGTTTCATTACCATGTCGTGCACACAGATGTTCGATCAGTGCATCTCGAAGTGTGAAATGTGCCGCCTTGTCTCTGATTTTTTTATGCCGATTTAGGAACTGCTGAAATCTTTCGACTTCACTTGTGTCCATCTCTTCAACATTCTGAGCTGACGCCGGTGGAGAAATAACGATATCTTCATTTTCATCTCGCTCGTCCTCGATAATCATATTGTGCATTATAATGCAAACAGTCATGATATCATGCAACACATTTTTATCCCAAAAACGGCAAGGCCCCTTAATAATTGCAAAGCGTGATTGGAGAACTCCAAATGCGCGTTCTACATCTTTTCGGCATGCCTCTTGCATCATTGCGAAGTGTTGTTTTTTTTTATCTTGTGTATGAGAAATGGTTTGAACTAGTGTTGACCATTTCGGATAGATACCGTCGGCTAAATAATAACCAACATCATAATTTTTACCCAGTATTGTATAATTGGTAGGAGGCGTTATACCTTGGGTTAAGTTTGCAAATAAATTTGATGTCTGCAAGACATTAATATCATTGTTAGATCCAGGTAAACCAAAATATGTATGCCATATCCACAGGTCATATGATGCTACTGCCTCGAGAATGATTGTAGGTCCACCATGACGTCCTGAATATTGGCCTGCCCATGCCGTTGGGCAATTCTTCCATTGCCAATGCATACAATCTAGGCTTCCCAACATCCCTGGAAAACCTCGTTCTTCACCTTTCTGTAGTAATCTTGTTACATCATTTGCATTGGGAGATCTCAAATATTCATCTTTGTATAATTGTACAATTGCCCTACAGAATCTTTTCAAGCATTGAATCACAGTAGACTCGCCAATTCGAATGTACTCATCACAATTATCAGCTGATGTTCCGTATGGTAACATACGAAATGCTGTTGTAATTTTTTGTATTGTTGATAGTCCAGGCTTACCAACACCATCCTTCTTTTGAACAAAAAAATTGTCGTGCTCCTGCACTTCAGTAACAATGCGAAGGAAAAGATTTTTTCGCATTCGAAATCTTCGTCGAAAAAAGTTTCCCCATATGTGGGGTGTTCGGAGAAGTAATCATTCCAAAGTCTAGTGCTGCCTTCAATCCTGCCCCGATTGATTACCACGTGGCCAGGTATTGAACCTCTGCGTCGCAGACGTGCATCTTCTTGAAGTTGAGCTGCGATTATGGCATTGTTGGAGGCATGCATGCGAGCTAAAACTTCATCTTCATTCTCCCAATTTTTAAGGTCTTCTTCCCACTTGAGAAGTATTTGTTCATCATCATCTGAAGATGATGAAGATCGCAAATGGGATGAACCTTCTCCATAGTTCATTTTTCTTAGAAGAAAAGAATGTTTTGAATGTATCATTGACTATCTTAAAAGGGCGTTTATATAGCTCGCCAGCATTGGATGCCTTCTCCCAAGCATTGGATGCCTTCTCCACTCAAGCCTCTGTCTTGTCTTGTCAATCCTGTCATCTCGTAACCCGAAGTCTTGTTTTTTTTCCAGCATTGGATGCCTTCTCCCAAGCATTGGATGCCTTCTCCACTCAAGCCTTTGTCTTGTCTTGTCAATCCTGTCATCTCGTAACCCGAAGTCTTGTTTTTTCCCAGCATTGGATGCCTTCTCCCAAGCATTGGATGCCTTCTCCACTCAAGCCTCTGTCTTGTCTTGTCAATCCTGTCATCTCGTAACCTGAAGTCTTCCTGTCATCTCGTAATCTTGACAGCGTCCCCGGTGGGGGCTCGGGGGCAACGCCCCCGGACCAAATTTTTTGGGGAGATTTTTTCTCCAGTCGTCGAACTGGGTTCGACGATCGTCGAACCCAGCTCGACGATCGTCGAACCCAGCCCGACGTCGAACGTCGAACCCAGCCCGACGTCGAACGTCGAACTCAGCTCGACGTCCGACGCGCCGAACCCAGCTCGACGTTCGGCCAAGCTCGACGTTCGGACGAGCTCGACGATCGTCGACCGCCGTTCGACGTTCGGCCGAGTTCGACGTTCGGCCGAGCTCGACGATCGTCGATCGCCATTCGATGTTCGGCCGAGCTCGACGATCGTCGACCGCCGTTCGACGTTCAGCCGAGCTCGACGATCTGTTATGTTGAAGCCTATTTAAGGCGTTTTCTCCCAAGCATTGGATGCCTTCTCCACTCAAGCCTCTGTCTTGTCTTGTCAATCCTGTCATCTCGTAACCCGGAGCCTTGTTTTTTCCCAGCATTGGATGCCTTCTCCCAAGCATTGGATGCCTTCTCCACTCAAGCCTCTCTTTTTCATAAGTACCCATTCTAACACTCTCTATAAGTACCCATTGCAGAAGTCAAGTTCTCATCACTCTATCCCCAAAATCAAGAACTCTCTAATTTCTTTCCTCGTCATCATGTCATCTATTCGTGGCCAAGCATTCTCCCCAAAAGAAGATCAAACACTATGTTATGCTTGGCTTGAGGTTTCGGAAGACCCCGTTATGGGGAGTAATCAGAAAGAACAAAGAATGTGGGAAAGAATTTCAACCATCTTTCACAATACAAGACCTCAAACTTGCGTAGGACAGAGAACCCCAAAATCTCTTTCTTGTCGTTGGTCCCTTTTTGCAAGTAAAACAAGCAAATTCCGAGGATGTATTCGGCAGATAGAGCAACGAAACCCCAGCGGTGCTTCTGAACTTGATATTGTAAGTATTTTTTAGAATTTAAATGCATAAATATCTTAAATAATGTGTGATTAAAGTAATTTTTTGTAGCTCAATGAAGCCAAAATGTTATATGCCTCTGATTCAAAAGAGAAGAAGGGCTTCATGTTTGAGCATGTTTGACATATCTTAAAAAACACAGAGAAGTGGATGGAAACGTCAGGGTCTACAAAAAATAAGAACTCTCCAAATATTGACATGTCACAAACATTAAGTTCTAACACTCCCAGTCAAGGGAGAGGAATAGACTTAAATTCAGATAACAATAACATGAATCTTGGTAGTACCGGGGATGAAGAATCTCCAATCTCAACTTCCAATAATCGACCAACTGGGAGAAAGCAAGAAAAGGAGAGGAGGAGACAATTGAGTGGTAAGGGTTATGATATTGAGGTTCATACTAAAAAAACGAAGAAATCTTAGAGGTTTTAAAGAGAGGGCAAGAATAACGAGCAAACGATATGTCTGCTATCCAAGAGCTCATGAGAATAAAAGCAGAAAATCAAAAAAGAAAACTAGATCTTCAGAGCGCTAAACAAGATCACGATATCATGATGATAGATTTGGATAACATCAAAGGAACTCCAGAACGACAGTATTTTCGACAAAAAAAACAAGAAATTATGAATAGAAATATTATAAAACCATTATTTGGAGGATCTTCAACACTCGAAGGAACTGAATATGGAGGTGGCGTATACGGAGGTAGTGGTTACGGTGGAAGCCAATATAGAGGAAGCCAATATGGAGCACCTCAATTTGTAGGAGGTCAACTTGGAGGAAGTCAGTGTGGAGGAAGTCAGTATGAAGGAGATCGACATGGAGGACCTCGATATGGAGGGCCTCAATTTGGAGGACCTCCATTTGGAGGAGGTCAACATGAAAGAAGTCAGTACGGAGGAAGCCAGTATGAAAGAGACCGACATGGAGGACCTCAATTTGGAGGGCCTCAATTTGGAGGACCTCCATTTGGAGGAAATCAGTACCGAGAAAGCCAATACCGAGAAAACCAGTACCACGGAAGCCAATTTGAAAGACATCAGTTCGGAGGAGACCAGCAGGGAGGAAGCCAGTATGGAGGAAGCGACTACAACATACCAACGTATGGAGGAGAACAACATGGGGATAGCGCGCGCGGAAATCGTAGCGAACCCAGTGATGACCTCCCAGATTTTTAGTTAAAATTTCAAATGTAATATTTTAATTTTGAAATATATAATGCTTATTTTATTTTTATAATGTAATATTTTAATGTAAAGAACCCAGTGATGACCTCCCAGATTTATATAAATTATTATTTATATTAATTATTAATTATAATTATAAAAGTTTATTTTTTAAATAAAATTATGCAAAAACGTCGAGCTCAGCTCGACGTTCGTCGAGCTCAGCTCGGGAAAAACGTCGAGCTCAGCTCCACGTTTTCGTCCAGCTGAGCTCGACGTTTTCGTCGAGCTCAGCTCGACGTTTACGTCGAGCTCAGCTCGACGTTCGTCGAGCTGAGCTCGGGCAAAACGTCGAGCTCAGCTCGACGTTTATATTTAAATATAAATATTTTAATTTTAATTTTAATTATTATATATATTTATTTATACATATAAATATGTAAATTATATAAATATATTCTGACTTAATAAATGTATATTTATTTATACATATAATATTAAAAAATACATGTTCTTCAAATATGAAGAACATGGTTGGAGTTGGTTCTCCATGTTCTCCATATTTGGAGAACATAGTACCACTGCAATCTCTATATTTGAAGAATATAGAGATCTTCCGTTGGAGATGCTCTTAGGCTGCTATGATGTGAATGTGTTGGGAATAATCACTTTATGATTTGACATATAAGGTTCTTAAACTGATATAGGTTTAAAATGTCTTTATGTATTTGCATGTGGCATCTTGTCTCAGTATAAGTCCAAAGTTATTCAGTGGCCAGGTAGAAAATAAGAGCACGAATGAAGTCAAATTATGTTTTATTAATGTTATGAGCTTTGAGGAAATGTCGATGAAAGATGAAAAGTATACATGGAGTTGTCAACGTACGGCAAGAAGTTCTACTATGTGCTTCGATAATGAGCTAACACATACTATCAGTGATGTGCTGAGTTCTATTATACATAAGTGTGAGCGTAAGTATATATGTATACATTTAGATATTCTCTTCTCTATCTTACCTCAATGTACGTCAAATTTCACTCAAAGCTCAAGAAACTATGTGTTGATTATTCTTGTTGCGGTCCAACTCGGCGCTCCTAAACCGGTTCAAATTTGACTGTCTTAGCTTGGGAGCGATCGAGCACGCAATCAGTTAAAAAGTCAAAGAGTAGGTGAACAACACAAATTTAACGTGGAAAAATCTCTCAACTGGGTAAAAAACCACGTGACCGGGTCTGTGTCGATCAAACTCCACTATTTGCTTCGAGTTATAATGTTCTTGAAGAATCGAGGGCGATAGACTGCTCCTCGTTACACTTTGGAGGTGAGAGAGAATTGCTGACTCGCGGCGGGCAACAAGCTGCTTCGCACGGGATTGTTTTCCGGGGATTTGTGGAAGAACGAGGTGCTTGATGTTGTAGGAATCTCCTTCTTGCCGCACGTCGCGGGCTTGGGCGGAGTTCGGCGGAGAGGAGGTGGCTCGATGGTGGCTTGAAAATGGTTTGGATGGGGCTTGAAGATGGCTTGAATGCAGCTTGAAGATGGCTTGAATGTGATTCAGAGGAGGAATCCGGCAGAGCTTTGACCCGAGGAAGAAGAAAGTTGTGGAGCAAAAAAGGTGAGAAATGAGGAGGCATGAGACTCATTTTATAACCTCCAGGAGGTGGTTATGGTGGTTATGTGTCTATCTGCACGCCGTAACCACCCAAAATAATATTTTTATCATAATTTTGTAGTGTATAATTCCCGTTATTCATGACAGGCTGCTATCATGACAATGATTCCCCCCACTACCGGCGGAAGTTACACGAGCGGTTTTCCCAAGGAACGAACTGTTATGATTACGACGAGCTAATTGGACGGCAGAGGAGGGAGATGATGCTGCGGCCAACGGGAGAGACGTCGCTCCCTGGCGAGGGCGGTGGTCGACCATCGTGTTGGCCACCTCCTCCCGGCAAGTCTCCAGCTAGAGTCCGGGCCGGCTCTGGAGAAGGCCGCTCCCCACCGGTCGCGAGCATGGTGGGGCGGCGTCGCGCGGTCGCAAAGGCGCGGACGCACGCGACCCCTTTGTTGGGCCGGCCCGGGAAGACCGATCGGCGGGGAGAAGGCGGCCTCTCGCTGGTCGCGAGCCCGGCGAGGTGGCTGCGCTGTGCGGCCACAAAGGTAAGGCCGCATGCGGCCCCCTTGCCGGTCGGAAGCCAAGCCAGCTCGGGGTTGTCGGTCGGCGAGGAGACGGCCCCCCGTAGATCGCAAGTCCGGAGGGGTGGCCGCACTGTGCGGCAGCAAAGGCGCAACCGCACGTGCCCCTTTGCCAGCCACAAGCCGGGCCGGCTTGGGGCGGATGGCCGGCGGGGAGAAGGTGGACCCTCGTCGGTCGCAAGTCTGGCAGGACGGCCACGTCATGCGGCCGTATGGCGCGGCCCCTTCGCTGGGCAGAAGCCGGGCCGGCTCGAGGCGCCCGGTCGGATGGAAAAAAGGGAGAGGGGCCGACAGCTTATCCGGCCCGACCGTCTACCAGAGGCGGAATCCAGCGTGCGGGGATCGCGCACGATCGTGTGTGTGTATCGCATTCGGCGGTCAAACCCATGATCCCACTAATTTTGTGGAGATCATGGTGGAGTGGGCTATGCACACACCACTTCTTCCATAAAATGAGTTTATCCTCATCAATTCAATAAATTAATTTTGACAGAAGATTGAGTAAATTAAGATGGCAATTTTGATTTAATTGTGGTCTTTGAGACTAAATTAAGTAATGTATTCTTGAAATAATTTGTGATAGCGAAAAATGGGACATCAGGCGCAGGAACACTCAACCACACTGAGCCCAAACAAGCCAAAAAAATAACTAAAAGAGCAAGAGTTTTGTACTAATCAAAAAATCTCTTTACACAGCGAGGTATACATGGCGAGACATAATTGCCAATGTATCAGATGGAGAAAGAAAATTACAAACTGAGAAACAAACCGCGCGACCTCAAGGAGTAATCGCCGGCTCTGCTGCAAACCGCTAAAGGAGTCCGCTGAAGCCGCCTGATTGCAAGACAGCAACAAGCCGTGCGGACTACCCGTTATTCCAGTGTTGTTGAAGAACTCTAGTTGCTGAGCTGCAGGCCGCCTGACCACGAGGTCGCGTAGCCGCCAGAACACGCGGCCTGCTGCCACCGAACTGAACAAGACGCCAAGAGGCGGACAACTTATTTGAACAAGGAAAAAGTTGCAGAAGAGAAACTACTTAGTCACAACCCGCGACCTGCTGAAAACTGCTGGTTGTTACCCGCATAGTTCCCACTCAGTCAGAACCAAACTCCTGCCTCTCCAGTGCTATCCGCACAACCTGCACATCACAAACTGGTCAAACCTCTTCAAATTGCGCTGATAGAAAACCCTAACCATAGCAACTTTCTACGAGCTGACTTACTGTTCACTCAGTACTGTTGATGTGATAGGGGGGTCATATTTATAAGTTTGGAGAGGATTGTGATCACCTCCCTAGACGATAGGTTAACCGCCATATCTAGTGTGAACAACAAGTGTATCCACAAAGGCTGCGGATACACACTAGACCGCTGCAACTTAGCCAGGAGAGAGACTGCCAAGCCCAGCCAGACTAGAACACCAACCAGGCAGACTCAGCGTGTACCACCCCAGTCCGCCCACTTGTGGATAGCTACAGATCACAGAAAGAGAGCTCGCAGTCAAGTCGCACAAGACAGTTATTGCCGAGCTATGCGGATGAAGAAACCAACCCGCGTTGGCCGCACGACCTCCAGACTTATGCCGACCTGGACTTGGTACAAATCCAAATTTAGACCATGTCCACACCACTAGACATCCCTGGTGCGAACACAACACCAGCGGATACAACACCAGTCCGCACAAGGCCGGCGAACTCTAGAGCCAGCTGCTCATCCTGACAACTGAGCGAATAACCATCCTATCCTCCTGAAATAACCTGGGAACCAAGCTGCAGAACACTGGCCGACCTAGCAAGTTGTCAGCTTTGTCCGCTCAGACCGCCCGGTCTAACCTCCAAAACCGCTAGCAGCAACAAGGCCGACATGCCAATCTTCCACCCTCTATCCGCACAAGCCTCCAGGACAGACCGCCCAGTCCACCCAGTTCACCCACTTCCACTTCAAAAAATTCAACACTCCTCTTTAAAGTGGGAAGTGGAGACCCACCCTCGTAATTCTCATAACCGAGTAAATGGCCCCTTTGATAGCGCCTTCATGAAGATGTTCGCGATGTTTTCCTCGCTCTGCACATATCCAACCACCAGAGATCCCTCCAACACCTTCTCCCGAATGAAATGGTGCTCAATCTCAATGTTCTTGGTCCGTGCGTGACAAGCTGGATTATTAAACAGTTTTAGGGCACTCATATTATCACTACGTTGCAGAGTAGGACCGCGCACTTCATGGACGTCCTCTACTTGTCTCCTAAGCCAGATGGCTTCCTAAGCTGCCAAGGCCGAAGTCTTGTAGTCCTCTTCCGTAGTAGAGACGGACACCGAATCTTACTTCTAGTGCACTAAGAAATCCCTGCTGATCCACATGTGAAGACATAACCGGAGGTTGACTTCCATTCGTATGAATCTCCCCCATAATCAACATCCGAATAACCGTGCAGGTTGAAGCTTGTGTCTCTCCCATAAAGGAGACCCATGTCAGAAGTGGACTTCACATACTTCATAATGCTCCTTGTCGCCATCAAATGAGGCTTCCTAGGTTCCGCCATATATCGACTTACTCGGCCTACAACATATGCAATGTCTTGTTTGATAATTGTCTAATAGATAAGGCTCCCCACCAGAGCACGGAACAACAGAGGATCTGGAAGTATCCTCCCCTCATCTCGTCAAATCTTGATGCCAACCTCAAGAGGAGTAGAGAAACTCTTCCCTTCCCACATGCCGAATTGCTGAATGATCTGATCCGCATAGGCCTTTTGGGAAACAAGTATGCCTTTCTCTTTCCTCTCCACCTTGAGTCCAAGGAAGTGGTGGAGCTCACCCAAGTCCTTCATCTCGAATCGAATGGCTAGCTCTGCCCTGAGCCTAGCCACCTCCTCCTCAGAGTTACCCGTAACGATCATATCGTACACGTACAACAGCACCAAGACCTGAAGCTCCCCCTTCTTCTTAACGAACAAGCTCGAATCCGAGTCAGAGGCAAAATAACCGTAAAATTGGAGATATTCTGCAATCTTCCCATACTATGCCCGTGTAGCTTGCTTCAAACCGTAAAGAGTCTTCCTGAGCTTGCAGACATATCCTGGATGATCTTCAGACACGTATCCAGGCGGTTGAACCATGAAGATTTCTTTATCAATCTCCTCGTAAAGAAAACATTATTTATGTCTAACTGTCACATCTTCCAGCCCTGACAAGCTTCCAAAACCATCACCACCCAAACTAAAGTTGTTGGGTATTGTATCCACAATGTAACTGATTTGAAGAAGCCCCTGAACAAGCTAAGGTGAATTAACAATGTATTTGACGATATTTCTTCAAGGTGTGCTTGCAGCTATTCCATGCTAAGTACACACCAATGTCAGGGTGCAGTGGGTCAATATACACGGGTCTGTGCAATGTAATCCATCGTTGAGCAGATCAGTGTGTTGACTAACGTGTGCTCTCTCTATTGGAGTGTACTTATTTTCAAGTACAGGGTCGAGATAGATCAAGAGCAGAAGAGGAGCAAAGATGGGTCAAAGACCAAGTTCAGAGGAAGGAATAAGAAATCTTCTAAGTCAAAATCGACGGGAATCACTAAGTGATTCTCGCTGATTCGACGGGAATCACTAGTGATTCTCGCCGAATCATAGAGAATCACTCGCCGATTCCCGCCGACTTCATCTGGCTGACTGTCCTCCTTGAAGAATTCTGCTAAGGCAGAATCGACGATTGATTCTCGCAGATTCGTCGAGAATGATCTTGATTCCCGCCGATTCGTCGAGAATGATCTTGATTCTCGCCGATTTCCTTCGGATGACAAGTATTTCAACTGGAATTCTGCCAAGGAAAATTCGACGGGAATCATGAGTGATTCCCGCCGACTTCGTCAAGAATCATCAATGATTCTCGCTGAATTTGCCTTAGGCAAATTCGCTCTATTCGCTGGACCGAAACAAGATGTGCGCCGTTTTGACCGGGCCTAGGGTTTCTTCTTATGGGCCCCACAACGGTCATTTAGGGTTGTTGTACTAGACAAGAAGCTCTACGAAATGAACAAGGATGAGATGGTGCTTATTGTACTAGACAAGAAAGCTCAAAACATTCTAGTGAGCGCCGTCGATGATTCCATGATGCAGAATTTCTGCAACTGCAGGACTGCCAAGGACATATGGCACTGCCTGATCATTCTGATGGAAGGCACTGATGAAGTAAGGGATGATCGAAGATCCCTTCTGAACCAGAAGTATGAGGCCTTCAAGCAAGGTCCCAAGGAAGAGATCGGAGTGACATTCGAGAACTTCTTGAAGATCGTCAATGCCCTGAAGGGTTATGGCAGAGTGTTCACCGATGGTGAACTAAATGACAAATTCCTTAGATCCCTCACTAAGGAATGGGACACCAAGATCTGCGTCATCAGAGAGTTTGGCAGGCTGGCAGAAACTGATCCCCAGATTCTGTTTGGAAAGCTTATGTCCTATGAGCTTCAGCTGAACACCAGAAAATCTGATGAATAAGCCGATAAAGCCGCTGCCAAAGAAAAGACTAAAGCCCTGAAAGCCAATCACTCAAGAAAAGGCAGGGGTGCAGCCTCGACCCGATCTTAGAGAAAGGCTGAAGAAGAAGACTCTGAGCCATGCTCATCCGGCTCAGAGCTATCTGAGGAATAATCCTCCTTCATCACTTGAGAGTTCAATAAGTTCCTCAAGTTGAGGAATCATAGAATCAAGGATGGCTCCTCCTTCAGACATCAGAAGAAGAATTACTCTTCTGACAGGTATGAGTCTAAACAGAACAAACATCGTTCTATTGACAATATCTGCTTTGGATTCAATAAGCCAGGTCACGTCATTGCTGACTACCACCAAAGCAAGAGAAATAAGGGGAAAGGAGAGGAGCACAGGTCCTCTAGAGATAAGAAGAAGGAGAGGAGCTATATTGCAAAAAAGCCAAAGACACTGAGTGAATCTGATTCGTCAGACTCCAGTGATGATGAGGAAGCCTACTTCGGGCTCATGGGTCGCTCTGAATCAGAAGGAAACTGCCCCTTATTTACTGGGAAGGTAAAAGATCGTACCCCCCTCTCTGACTCTGACTCTGAGTGTCCTGATGATGATCTCGAGGACAGCCCATCTGTCCGTGAGGCTGAGCTCCTCGAAAAGTATGAGCTTCTGCTCAATACCTTTGAGGAATGCCGCAAGAGGTTGAGGGCTCAGAAAAAGGAAGTCAAATTCCTTAAGTCTGAGGGTGTGTCACTAAGAGAAGAGATCACTAGCTTGATCTCTCTTTGACAGGAACACCTGGACCTGACTTCTGAGCACTCAGATTCTCAAAGGCTCCTTGACCAAAAACAGGAAGAAATCAACAAGTTGGAAGAACAACTTGCGGCAGAGAGAAAAATTGTCAAAAGCTTCTCTATGCCCAAGACCGTTCTTCCTCTAGTTGATGAATTCTCTGCTCAGGCTAAGGGGGCTGGCTTAGGGCATGTGGGTGCACCTGGTAAATCATACAGGAGAAACAGAAATCAGAGAAGAAATAAGGCTGCTAAAAAGGCCTCTGCTGCAGAAAAGGGAAAGGGCCCACTCGATCTTATTTCATTTAGAAAGCCTGGCTTTCCTTGCAATGAGCAGGACTTTGAGTCAACATATGGCCACTTCTTCCGGCCCTCGGTTGAAAAGCCCAAGAGCCGGTATGATGGTTGGACCTTCCCCCACAACTATGGTGAGAGTGTCTTCAAGGCACCTTATGAGGAAATCCAAGTGGAGAATTATGGCCAGTTCTCTAGTGGCCATAATAAGAAGCAGGCTCCAAAGGCCAAGCCTATCATACTGAAGGAACAGGAAGTGAAGAAATCGTGTGACTGCTGTCATCATGATGCCTCCACCTCCGGATCCAAGGCCCCGGCTGGAGCCACCGTTCCAAGGGTGAAGAAGGAGCCTAGGAACCGGTACAACAGGTTTGACTGTTGGTGCTGTGGAAAAGATTGTCACTTTGCCGTGGATTGCTTGTTTAATCCAAGGAACAATAAGACTCCTCATGTTGGCAATGCGAGGCCGACCACTCATAGGGTTAACCACCTGAGGGGGAGTGTGCTAACAAAGAACCTAGGACCCAATGCCTATTGGGTTCCTAAGGTAAGATAATTTTATTTTGCAAGGTAGTCTAGGTACCTATGAACGTGAGGGGACCTAGACAAAAGATGTTCCAAACTTGCACTGGAACAAGGAATTTGGGAAAAGATATGATGCGCTACCACTTCATTCGGGAGCATGTTAAAAACATTGATATCTCTCTCTATTATGTCCTCACAGATAACCCGTTGCATATATCTTCACAAAGCCCCTAGACAAGGCCAAGTTCAGTCTCTTCAAAACTGAACTCGGCATGCTAAACTATGAGGAATGAAGACTAAAGAGCTCCAGGCTCTTGGATCAAGGGGGAGCATCCGCAAGGAACTCAAGATAGGGCACAAATGCAAGAACTGAGGGGGAGCATTATGTCCCAAGTGCTAAAGTTCCAGATTTGCAGAAGCCGAAAAGGGGGAGATTACCCTCTCGGCTAAGGTGCTAAGGTGTTAAGTATGATCTAAGGAAAATGGCAACGAATTTCATTCTCAACTGATTGTTCAGTTTATGTTTCATTCCCATCTGTTTTATTCACCTTAGCTTGTAGGGTTTAGGCTTCTTCAAATAAGGAGAGATTGTTGGGTATTGTATCCACAATGTACCTGATTTGAAGAAGCCCCTGAACAAGCTAAGATGAATTAACAATGTATTTGATGATATTTCTTCAAGGTGTGCTTGCAGCTATTCCATGCTAAGTACACACCAATGTCAGGGTGCAGTGGGTCAATATACACGGGTCTGCGCAACGTAATCCCTCGTTGAGCAGATCAGTGTGTTGACTCACGTGTGCTCTCTCTATTGGAGTGTACTTATTTTCAAGTACATGGTCGAGATAGATCAAGAGCAGAAGAGGAGCAAAGATGGGTCAAAGACCAAGTTCAGAGGAAGGAAGAAGAAATCTTCTAAGTAAAAATCGACTGGAATCACTAAGTGATTCTCGCCGATTCGACGGGAATCACTAGTGATTCTCTCCGAATCATCGAGAATCACTCGCCAATTCCCGCCGACTTCATTTGGCTGACTGTCCTCCTTGAAGAATTCTGCTAAGGCAGAATCGATGACTGATTCTCGCTGATTCATTGAGAATGATCTTGATTCCCGCCGATTCGTCGAGAATGATCTTGATTCTCGCCGATTTCCTCCGGATGACAAGCATTTCAACTGGAATTCTGCCAAGGCAAATTCGACGGGAATCATGAGTGATTCCCGCCGACTTCGTCGAGAATCATCAATGATTCTCGCCGAATTTGCCTTAGGCAAATTCGCTCTGTTCGCTGCACCGAAACAAGATGTTGTGCGCTATTTTGATCGGACCTAGGGTTTCTTCTTGTGGGCCCCACAACGGTCATTTAGGGTTGTTCTACAGTATATATACTCGCTTATTTCTAACTTCAACAGTAGCGATTCACGAAAAATCAAAGCCGCCGAGCGTGACCTAGCCGATCGCGAAAATCCTTCCGTCGTCGTCGCCGCACGCAAGTTGTCACCGCCGCAGATCTTAGATCCTCTTTGATCGTCTGGCGACAGAACCGAGGCTAAGCATAACGTCTCACGCTTCTCTCTCGAGATCCCTTATCTCTCGATTTGTTGAACGAAGTTAGATATTCATTCTGAATCGATTAAGACGACCGATCCGATTGAGATCGTTGGTAGACCTTGCTTGCTTTGTCAAGAAGATTTGATCTACAAAGCATCGCCGCCGCATTCACTTGCCGCCGCCGATCTTGGGAATATCCTCTCCAAGAGAGTGCTCCGGTCGTGGACTCTTCATCTTCATCAAGAACGCTTCAACGAACGAAGAGGGAAATCGGATTCTCCACACGTGTAGTTTGTATTTCTTGTACATTCTATTTTTGTTTTGTTGTAAAGGAATAGTGATTCCTAGTTGTAAGGGTTGGGTGCAACCCGTGGTGGAGGAGTAGTGACTCCTTCGGTTGGAAGGCTGTCTTCCATAGTGTGAGGATTGGATTTCAATCCGTTTTGTGAAGTGACCGAGTCGTCCCTTGGTGGGAGATAGGTCAAAGGGGGAGAGTGGACGTACCCAAATCGGGGAACCACTATAATTGCTTGTGTGGTTTTCTGTGCTGTGTTTGTTTAATTGTGCAGGTTATTTAAATTCCGCAAAAGACTGCAATTCAACTATTCCCCTCCATATGTGGAATTAGTTGACACTAAGGACTTTCAAGTGGTATCAAAGCGAGGTTACTCGTTAATAAGGTTAACACCTTGAGTAAGATCCCGTGCATAGTGTCAAGAAGAAAGAAGATCTCTGAAATAGAAGGACTCAAGTATTCAGGAATGATCCCAGTATGCACCAAGCTGAACTTTCCTATCTGGAAGGAAAGAATCAGGTTTTACATGGAAGAAGTCGACCCTCGAATCTTCATGGTAGTGGAGGAGGGCCCTTACATCCCCACTAAGGCCTCCACCATTGATCCGGCCAAGATGGTGCCCAAGAAGCTCTCCGAAATGAACAAGGATGATATGGTGCTTGTCGGACTAGACAAGAAAGCTAAAAACATTCTAATGAGCGCCGTCGATGATTCCATGATGCATAATTTTTGCAACTGCAGGACTGCCAAGGACATATGGCACTGCCTGATCATTCTGATGGAAGGCACTGATGAAGTAAGGGATGATCGAAGATCCCTTTTGAACCAGAAGTACGAGTCCTTCAGGCAAGGTCCCAAGGAATAGATCAGAGTGACATTCAAGAACTTCCTGAAGATCGTCAATGCCCTGAAGGGTTATGGCAGAGTGTTCACCGATGGTGAACTAAATGACAAATTCCTTAGATCCCTCACTAAGGAATGGGACACCAAGATCTGTGCCATCAGAGAGTTTGGCAGGCTTACAGAAACTGATCCCCAGATTCTGTTTGGAAAGCTTGTCCTATGAGCTTCAGCTGAACACCAGAAAAGCTAAAGAAGAAGCCGATAAAGCCGCTGCCAAAGAAAAGACTATAGCCCATAAAGACAATCACTCAAGGAAAGGCAGGGGTGCAGCCTCATCCCGATCTTGGAGAAAGGCTGAAGAAGAAGACTCTGAGCAATGCATATGGCTCAGAGCTATCTGAGGAAGAATCCTCCTTCATCACTCGAGAGTTCAATAAGTTCCTCAAGTTGAGGAATCAGAGAATCAAGGATGGCTCCTCCTCCAGACATCAGAAGAAGAATTACTCTTCTGACAGGTATGGGTCTAAATAGAATAAACATCGTTCTATTGACATTATCTACTTTGGATACAATAAGCCAGGTCACGACATTGCTAACTGCCACCAAAGAAAGAGAAATAAAGGGAAAAGAGAGGAGAACAGGTCCTCTAGAGATAAGAAAAAGGAGAGGAGCTATATTGCCAAAAAGCCAAATACACTGAGTGAATCTGATTTGTCAGACTCCGGTGATGATGAGGAAGCCTACTTCGGGCTCATGGGTCGCTCTGACTCAGAAAGAGACTGCCCCCCATTTACTAGGAAGGTAAAAGATCGTACCCCCCTCTCTGACTCTGACTCTGAGTGTCCTGATGATGATCTCGAGGACAGCCCATTTGCCCGTGAGGCTGAGCTCCTCGAAAAGTATGAGCTTCTGCTCAATACCTTCGAGGAATGTCGCAAGAGGTTGATGGCTCAGAAAAAGGAAGTCAAATTCCTTAAGGCTGAGGGTGTGTCACTAAGAGAAGAGATCACTAGCTTGATCTCTCTCCGACAGGAATACCTGGACCTGACTTCTGAACACTCAGATTCTCAAAGGCTCCTTGACCAAAAACAGGAAGAAATCAACAAGTTGGAAGAACAACTTGTGGCAGAGAGAAAAATTGTCAAAAGCTTCTCTATGCCCAAGACCGTTCTTCCTCTAGTTGATGAATTCTCTGCTCATGCTAAGGGGGATGGCTTAGGGCATGTGGGTGCGCCTGGTAAATAATCCAGGAGAAACAGAAATCAGAGAAGAAATAAGGCTGCTAAAAAGGCCTCTGCTGCAGAAAAGGGAAAGGCCCCACTCGGTCCTATTTCATTCAGAAAGCTTGGCTTACCTTGCAATGAGCAGGACTTTGAGTCAATATATGGCCACTTCGTCCGTCCCTCGGTTGAAAAGCCCAAGAGCCGGTATGATGGTTGGACCTTCCCCCACAACTATAGTAAGAGTGTCTTCAAGGCACCTTATGAGGAAATCCAAGTGGAGAATTATGGCCAGTTCTCTAGCGGCCATAATAGGAAGCAGGCTCCAAAGGCCAAGCTTGTCATACTGAAGGAACAGGAAGTGAAGAAATCGTTTGACTGTTGTCATCATGATGCCTCCACCTCCGAATCCAAGGCCCCGGCTGGAGCCACTGTTCCAAGGGTGAAGCAGGAGCCTAGGAACCGGTACAACGGGTTTGACTGTTGGTGCTGTTGCAAAGTTGGTCACTTTGCCGTAGATTGCTGGTTTAATCCAAGGAACTATGAGACTCCTCATGTTGGCAATGCGAGGCCGACCACTCATAGTGTTAACCACCCGAGGGGGAGTGTGCTAACAAGGAACCTAGGACCCAATGCCTATTGGGTTCCTAAGGTAAGATAATTCTATTTTGTAGGGTAGTCTAGGTACCCATGAACATGAGGGGACCTAGACAAAAGATGTTCCAAGCTTGCACTAGAACAAGGAATTTGGGAAAAGATATGATGCGCTACCACTTCATTCGGGAGCATGTGAAAAACATTGATATCTCTCTCTGCTATGTCCTCATGGATAACCCGTTGCAGATATCTTCACAAAGCCCCTAGACGAGGTCAAGTTCAGTCTCTTTAAAACTGAACTCGGGATGTTAAACTATGAGGAATGAAGACTAAAGGGCTCCAGGCTCTTGGATCAAGGGGGAGCATCCGCAAGGAACTCAAGATAGGGCACAGATGCAAGAACTGAGGGGGAGCATTATGTCCCAAGTGCTAAAGTTCTAGATTTGTAGAAGCCAAAAAAGGGGAGATTACCCTCTCGGCTAAGGTGCTAAGGTGCTAAGTATGCTCTAAGGAAAATGGTAACGAATTTCATTCTCAACTGATTGTTCAGTTTATATTTCATTCCCATCTGTTTTATTCACCTTACCTTGTAGGGCTTAGGCTTCTTCAAATAGGGAGAGATTATTGGGTATTGTATCCACAATGTACCTGATTTGAAGAAGCCCCTGAACAAGCTAAGGTGAATTAACAATGTATTTGCCGATATTTCTTCAAGGTGTGCTTGCAGTTATTCCATGCTAAGTACACACCAATGTCAGGGTGCAGTGGGTCAATATACACGGGTCTGCGCAACGTAATCCCTCGTTGAGCAGATCAGTGTGTTGACTCACGTGTGCTCTCTCTATTAGAGTGTACTTATTTTCAAGTACATGGTCGAGATAGATCAAGAGCAGAAGAGCAGCAAAGATGGGTCAAAGATCAAGTTTAGAGGAAGGAAGAAGAAATCTTCTAAGTCAAAATTGACGGGAATCACTAAGTGATTCTCGCCGATTTGACGGGAATCACTAGTGATTCTCGCCGAATCGTCGAGAATCACTCGCCGATTCCCGCCAACTTCATCTGGGTGACTGTCCTCCTTGAAGAATTCTGCTAAGGCAGAATCGACGACTGATTCTCGCCGATTCGTCGAGAATGATCTTGATTCCCGCCGATTCGTCGAGAATGATCTTGATTCTCGCCGATTTCCTCCGGATGACAAGTATTTCAACTGGAATTCTGCCAAGACAAATTCGACGGGAATCATGAGTGATTCCCGCCGACTTCGTCGAGAATCATCAATGATTCTCGCCGAATTTGCCTTAGGCAAATTCGCTCTGTTCGTTGGACCGAAACAAGATGCTGTGCGCTATTTTGACCGGGCCTAGGGTTTCTTCTTGTGGCCCCCACAATGGTCATTTAGGGTTGTTCTACAGTATATATACTCGCTTATTTCGAACTTCAACAGTAGCGATTCACGGAAAATCAAAGCCGTCGAGCGTGACCTAGCCGATCGCGAAAATCCTTCTGTCGTCGTCGCCGCTCGCAAGTTGTCATCGTCGCAGATCTTAGATCCTCTTTGATCGTCCAGCGACAGGACCGAGGATAAGCATAGCGTCTCACGCTTCTCTCTCGAGATCCCTTGTCACTCGATTTGTTGAGCGAAGTTAGATCTTCATTCCGAATCGATTGAGACGACCGATCCGATTGAGATCATTGGTAGACCTTGCTTGCTTCGTCAAGAAGATTGGATCTACAAAGCATCGCCGCCGCATTCACTTGTCACCGCCGATCTTGGGAAGATTCTCTCCAAGAGAGTGCTCCGGTCGTGGACTCTTCATCTTCATCAAGAACGCTTCAACGAACGAAGAGGGATATCGGGTTCTCCACACGTGTAGTTTGTATTTCTTATACATTCTATTTTTGTTTTGTTGTAAAGGAATAGTGATTCCTAGTTGTAAGGGTTGGGTGCAACCCTTGGTGGACGAGTAGTGACTCCTTCGATTGGAAGACTGCCTTCCAAAGTGTGAGGATTGGATTTCAATCCGTTTGGTGAAGTGACCGAGTCATCCCTTGGTTGGAGATAGGTCGAAGGGTGAGAGTGGACGTTCCCAAATCGGGGAACCACTATAATTGCTTGTGTGCTTTTTTGTGCTGTGTTTGTTTAATTGTGCAGGTTATTTAAATTCCGCAAAAGACTGCAATTCTCCTATTCCCCCCCTAGGTGGAATTAGTTGACACTAAGGACTTTCAGAAGTCATCTTCACTACAGGACTGAACGTCTCTTCATAGTCTTCTTTATACTGCTAAGAAAAACCTCTAGCCACAAGGCGAGCCTTGTACCGCTCAATGCTCCCATCCGCCTTCTTTTTCTGCTTGTATACCCACTTGCATGTCACACGAGTAATTCCATCGAACTTGGGCACAAGGTCCCAAGCCTCATTATTCCTGAGGGCAGCCATCTCCTCATCCATGACATCTTCCCACTCCTTGACCCCAGTAACGTCTTCAAATATAATAGGCTCTTGCTCATCCAGAGGGCCTGCAAAGAAATAAGTGGCCAAGCTCACCTCATTTCCTTCGCTATATCGAGCCAGTGGTTTGATGGTTCTCGTCAATCTCCGAAGGGTCTGACCCTTGCTAACAACCTCAATTGCTTCTTCTGAATTAGCTCCGTTCCCAGGAAGACTGTGAGCAGTGCTCCCCCTGCTTCCTGAACCAGAAGCCTCTGCCCCAGAGCTAGAAAAACCTGGTGCTCCTGGTGACACAAACAACTCAACCAGAATATCCTTAGCAGCCTCCCCCTGCTTGCCATCTGACCTGCTTTCCTGCAGCTCCATAGAGGTGCCACCTACATATGACGTCAGCTCGTCGAAGACCACATCTCTCGAAACCACAAACTTCTTCGTCACAGGGTCCATACATTTCCACCCCTTCTTTCGCTCATCATAGCCTACAAAGACAAGCTTTCTTACCTTTGCATCTAGCTTAGTCCTTAGGGCATCTGGGATGTGAACGTAGTAGGTAAATCCAAACACCCGAAGGTGTCCAACTCCCGGCTTCTCCTTAAACATCATCTCATGAGAAGATTTCATGTTGATCGGACTCAGAGGCATCCGATTGATGACATAGGTGGCGCAGGCCATTCCCTCCGCCCAGTAGGACCTTGGAATGCTTTTAGCATGAAGCCAACACTTGCATGTTTCAGTCAGATAACGGATCTTCCGCTCTACTACTCTGTTTTGTTGTGGAGTATGAGCACAAGTGTGCTCCCTTTTAATTCTATGCTTCCTGTAGAAGTTTGAGAACTCATGTGAAACAAACTCACCTCCATTGTCTGTACTCAACTTCTTGATCCGCGGGCCAAGCCGGCCCTCCACCAACTCCTTGAACTCCACAAACAATCGAAAGCTTCTGACTTCTCTTTCATAAAGTACACCCAAGTGTACCTCGTGTAGTCATAAATTAGGACCAGCATATACCTGCTGCCTCCAAGGATGGCTGTGACGGTCGAATCCATCAGATCACCATGTATACACTATGATGGTGCTTTACACCTGGTCAACGACTTGTCAAATGAAAGGCGATGAGCCTTTCCATATTGACATCCCGCACACACATTACCATTGCCGATGGATGACAACTTAGACAAGCCTTTCACAAGGCTCTTCACTGTCATGACTTTTAGCTTGTCCATCCCAACATGTCCCAGCCTCTCATGCAAGATAGCATCACTATCATTGGCCCTCATCCGATCAACATAAGAACTTGTTGATAACACAAACAAATACCTCACCCTTCTCCCTACATGAGCAACATCAGCCTTAACTGTTGACACGTTGCAAAGAAACTTCACTTATGTTGGACCAAACAGAATGTGATTGCTCGCATCTACCGCATTTGTCACAGAGAAAAGGTTTTTCTTCATGTCGGGTACGTGATAAAAACTCCTTAAAATGAGTGTACCCTTATCACTACTCAAAGATACTACACCCTCATTCTCTACTGCATGAACAGTATCATCAGCGGTTATGATATCTTCATTACCTGAGAATGTCCGCATAGAGGAGAACTTTGACTCATCCCCGGTGAGGTGATGACCACACCCTGAGTCCACGATCCAGTCACCTTGGTAGTCGACGGTGTACAAGGCCCAAACACATATGCCGGTCATGAATGCTCCTCCCCATCCGACTTCCTCAGCACTAGACTCAGTTTCCTCCTTGTCTGCAATATGTCTAGGCTGTAGTTTGACCTAACAGTCTCTTCTTAAGTGTCCTGGCTGGTTTCATCTGTAGCACTTAAGCCACTTCTTCTTCTTCCAATCTCTCTTAGGAGCAATGCTCTCCTCTTGCAGATATGAAGCAGAAGGTTCCTATACAACATCAGACTTCTTCTTCTTCTCCCACCTCTTGTTCTTCCCTGAAAAAGCACAACACTGCCTCCTTTAGAGATAGTGACTCCAGTCATCTGCCTAGCCAAGCTCTCCTGCAAATGCCAGCAGGTTCTCCAACTCCAACAAGGATGGCTGAGTGGCCCAATCTTGAACTGATCTGACGAAGGCCGCATACTCCTTCCGCAAGCCGCATATTATGTGTCTCTTCAGCTTTGCCTCATAAATAGGCTCATCAGGGTCCAGCGTTGAAATCTCAGTGCACAAGTTCTTCATTTTCAAGAAGAACGTCGAGATGGATAGATCACCTTGAGTGGTTATTGCCAACACATTATCTAGAAACTGTAGTTGTGCTATATTCTTCTTGTTGAAAAACCCATCAAGGGAAGTCCAAATTTTTGCAGCAGACCGACATTCAATGATGTGGTCAAAGAGTTCTAAAGAGAAAGCGTGCTTGAGAACAAACTTTGCTTTTACGTTGGTTTTTCTCCAAGCTCTCTTCGCTTCAACACCAGCAACAACAGTAACCTCTTGCTTTTCGTCTCCATAGATGACCTCCCAAAGGTCCTCGTCCAAAAGGTAACTCTCCATACACGACTTCCACTTTTTGAAGTTAGTCATTGTAAGGAGCTCAATTACAAGACCTCTTGCAAAACCACCTTCCTTTGTAGTCACCTTGGAAGCTTAGACTCACAGAAGCAAATAGACGGTTGATCACTGCTCAACCTCTGATCCCTCTAATACCATGAAAAAATTTGTGATAGAGGAAAACGAGACACTAGGCGCAGGAACACTCAACCACACTGAGCCCATGCAAGCCAAGAAAATAACTAGAAGAGCAAGAGTCTTGTACTAATCAAAAAATCTCTTTATACGGCGAGGCATACATGGCGAGACATGATTGCCAATGTATCCGATTGAGCAAGAAAATTACAAACTGAGAAACAAACCGCACGGCCTAAAGGAGTAACTGTCGGCTCTACTGCTAACCACTAAAGGAGTTCGCTGAAGCCTCCTGATTGCAAGACCGCAACAAGCCGTGCGAACTACGCGTTATTCCAGTGCTGCTGAAAAACTCTAGACGCTTAACTGTAGACCGCCTGACCGCAAGGTTGTCTAGCCGCCAGAACAGGTGGACTGCTGTCACCAAACTGAACAAGCTACCCAGAGGCGGATAACTTATTTGAATAGGGAAGAAGTTGCAAAAGAGAAACCGCTTAGTCGCAAGCTGCGACATACTGAAAACCACTGGTTGTTACCCGCAGAGTCCGTACTATGTTAGAACCAAACTTTTGGATCTCCAGTGCTATTCGCACAACCTGCACAACATAAGCTGGTCAAACCTCTTCAAACCGAGCGGATAAAAAACCCTAACCGCAGCAACTTTCTGCGAGCTGACTTACTGTTCACTCGATACTGTTGATGTGACATGGGGTTCTATTTATAGACACGGAGAGGAGTGTGATCACCACCCTATTTAGTATGAAAAACAAGCGTATCCGCAAAGGCTATGGATACACACCAGATCGCTGCGACTTAGCTAGGAGAGAGACCGCCAAGCCCAGCTAGACTAGAACACCAACCGGGTGGACTCAGCGAGTGCCACCCAAGTCCTCCCACTTGCGGACAACTCCGGATTGCATAAAGCGAGCACACAGTCAAGTAGCACAAGACAGCTGATGTCGAGCTAGGCAGATGAAGAAACAAACCCGTGCAGGCTACGTGACCTCCAAACTTATGCCGACCTGGACTTGGTCCAAATCCAGACCAAGTCCACACAACCAGACATTCCTGGTGCGAACACAACACCAGCGGATACAACACCAGTCTGCACAAGACCGGGGAACTCCAGAGCCAGCTGCTCATCCTTACAACTGAGTGGATAACCATCCTTTCCGCCTGAAATAACCTGGGAACCAAGCTACAAAACACTGGCTGACCTAGCAAGTCGCTAGCTCTATCCGCTCAGACCACATAGCCTGACCACCAAAACCACCAACAACAACAAGGCTGACCTGCCACACCACCACCCTCTATCCGCACAAGCCTCAAGGACAGACTGCACAGTCTGCCTAGGTCACCCACTTCCACTTAAAAAAAACCAAACGTTCACTCAAATTGAATCACATCTAATAAAGATTTGTTTTTCTACTTAAATATATACACATTCCTATTCTAAATGTTTACACAGATGAGAAGAATAGAATTTAGAAGCAATACATGAAGAAGTCATCTCTATCTCTCTCATCCCCCTTACTCTTCTTCTTCCTCCTCAAGAAATTCTGATAGAACAATAACAGCTAACGAGATCATCTTCTCTTTATCTGAAGACTATATTCTTTGAAGGATTTAAAGAGCTTCATCATATATTTGTCCTCTACAGATTCAAACCTCTTTCAATTAAATCTGAACTCACTTGAGGAATTAACAAAAAATTCATTTTACTAGTTTTCACACAGTTCCTTCAAGGAACCAAGTCCACATTGATTATTGAAGAGGACAACCTTATGGAAATAGATTTTCACATACAAGTTTTTATTAAAATTTTGAGAATCTCACATAAAAAAATCAATGGTTCAGGATCTACCATATGAAAAGGATTTTAGAGTGATGTTTGAGACAACCTAATCGAATGTCTCATGGTTCTTAGAATCCCCTTATCAAAGGATCTAGTGATTTGAAATGCCTTATTAAAAGCTTTATAATCTCCTTAACAAAATATTTTGTTGTATTGGTTCTAAGAGTCTCGATCCTTATCAAAAAACTTAGTGCTTATTTGTGGATATGTTGTCAAGGGATAGAAGAGTGGAGTACCCAAATATTACGCGAAACAACTCTAAATTTATGTAACTACCGGTTACCTAATCTTCTTTAGTTTTTTAAATTTTATACTAGTATTGTTTTAAAAACTATGGCACGTACCTTGATTAGTTGTGTAAAATTTTAATTATGTTATTCACACAACTAGAGTAATTCTTGACTATGGTTTATCCACCCTTTCAATTAGTATCAGAGGGACATAAATAAGGAAAAGCTGAACACCTTGATTAATCAAGATCCTATCAAGTATTACTTCTATGAATACTTTACACAATCATTAGTTGTACATAGAATAGAGATTACATTACCACTAGGCATCATGTTTGTAATTTTGATAAATTTACGTTATGGAAATGTAGAATAAAATTATATATGAACTTTATTGATGAAGTCATTTTTGATTCTATTCTCATAGGTTTTGTTAGTGTTTCTAGGATTGATAAGTATGAAAAAAGTATTCAAATTACAAAAGATGATTAGTAAAAAAAAAGGCATGTGATCTCAAGGCAATAAACATCCTGGTGTCTGCAATGTTAGATGATATATTTTGTAAGGTTGTTGATTGTCAAAAAGTAAAAGAAATCTAGGACTCATTGATAGGGATGGTTGAAAGGAGTTTTGATAAAAGAAAGGACAAGAGATCATATCTAATCTCTCAATATGAGAACTTCAAAAAGATCCATGAAGAGTCTGTGACAGACATGCGCCAAAGGTTAAGTTTGATTGTCAGTGAGCTGAGAAGCCTTGCCAAGGATATATGTATCACAGATATAAATGATTAACTTTTGATGTGCTTCCCAAGCTCATGGGATGAAAGGATCTTATCCATAATAGAAGTCAGTGTAAAAAATAATCAGAACAGATACCCTCTTTCTCAAACTCAAATCATTAGAACTACTTCAAACAATTATTGAAGGTGAAGCAAAGGGAAAAAACTTCTTCTCACAAAGAAAAGCTGATAGTAGTAAAAGTTGATGATTAAGAAAGCTAGGCTATAGATAATGAGTCAATGTGTCTTCTTGACAAAAGATTCAAGAAATGGATCAAGGATGAAGATTATAAAAGGAAGGATTGAAATATCTTTAAGACATGGTATAATAAAACTCATTCTAAGGAAATAATTTGCTTTTTAGGCAGGAAACCTGTGCACATTGCACCTAAGTGTGCTGATCTTAATAAGGACCAAGTCCAAAAGAAGGAAAAAATCATAAGAAGAAGTACGATTGTAAGAAGAACCAAAAGAAGGTAAGGGGTTCATATCAAAGTCATGGAGTGACACTAACAAAGCTCGTCCATCTCTGATGAAGATAAGATTAAAGCAGAAGAAATCTGCATGATGCCTCTATAAATTACTGAACAAGAGAATGATCTTTCTAATGCAAACAATGAGGTAATTCGCTTAGAGAATTTAAAATTTTCATCTAAAGAATTTAAGACCGCATTTCAAGGTTTTTCCAGGACTAATTGGTAACAACAAACTAGATTAAATTACTCGAAAATGAGATAATAACACTTAATCTGAGATTGAAAGAAGAAAATAAATATGTTGAAAATTATCAAATTGGTAGGATGAGAAGGAAGTTGACTCCTTTAAATTTGAGAATAAAAAATTGAAAGAAGAGCTTGATATTGCTAAACACTTTGTTTATAGCTTAAATGGGAGGATTCAACAACTTAAGACTATTTTAGAAAACTTTATATTCAAGATTATGAATCATTGTCCGGATGCCGACTAACCTCAAAAATCTAATTCTCCCCACATACTAGTCTAGAAAAATCTATAGAGTTCATAAGTGTTAAAGGGAAAGAGCTAATGAATTCAATGGTTGATATTCCCTTTACATATAGAAGTGTTAAGAGGAAAGATCATCATAAAAATAATAATGAACAAACTCATATAATGACAGCCTCAGTTTCTCCAGAACAAAAGAGGAATCATGAGAAGAGCTCCCATGAAAAAAAAACTTAATCACTTTAATAGATCTCAATATAAGTCAAGTTCCCCTAAAATTAGGTCGAGATATATATTTCTTGCATCGACTAGAAGTTGATGTATGGTTGATTTAGAGCAAAGTTATGAAATGCTAAGATCTTTTACAAGATCTCTTCCCTCTTCTACTAGGGTTAAAAAGGAAAAATAAATATAATAAATATGAATGTTTTTGGTGTCATTAAGTTGGACACTTTATGAAAGAATGATGGAATAAACTGCCAACAACCTCCCATCCTAAGGGGCAGCAGGATTGGATGTCATACTCCTATGCCACCCCCTATAATAGAAGATTTGGACCCAAGGTAACCTTGGTTCCACCTAACTTCTAATTATATTACAGGAAAGTAACTATCCAGTCATAATATATCTATGATACTTAGACAGTGGTTACTCTAGATATATGACTAGAGATAAGCATTTGCTAGAAGACAATATGGTAAAGCCCAGACCTAAGGTATTCTTTGGGGAATCCATCTGTGGTCAAACCTAAGTCTATAGGATGATTAATGTTAGGTCAATAACAATTAATAAGGTAGCTCATATTGAATGGTTTAAGCACAACCTAATCAACATAAATTAGTTGTGTGATAAGGAAAATAAGGTAGTATTCAACCGCCCTTAGTGCCAAATTATATCATCTATCGCAATTAGTATAACTCTTACTGACAATAGAAAAGGGAATGTTTATATTGTAGAATTTTCAAATACGCAAAATGAAATCTACATATTTAAATCTAATATAAGTAATGTTGATTTGTGTTATAAAAGAATAGGACATTTGAATAGAAAATTAGTATCAAAACTCTACAAGGATAATCTTGCTAGAGGTTTGCCACAACCGCAAGATATATATGTTAAGAAAAACCTTGTGGAGCTTACCAATTAGGTAAGCAATCTAGAGCATCATTTAAGAAAGAAAATAGAAATGACTCTTCTAGGATCTTGTATCCTCTACATATGGATCTATTGGACCCATTGTTATCCATTGATTAAGAGGTAAATCATACTCACTATCTATTATGGTTGACTTTTTGAGATTCAATTGTGTTATTTTTGAGAACTAGGTATGCCACTCCACTCATGAAGAAGATTATGAAGCTAAGTGCGACCAGCTGGCGTAGTATCTCTCACTCGAGAGGACTCTCCTCACTAGGGTTCCATCGCATTAGTTTCTACACATCCAAAGAGAGAAAAATTATAAGGTAGATGTACTCTCCAAGCTGGCCACATCTCCATCTATCTACCAATCCCGGAGGCATTGAGTAGAAGAAGTTGTGGTCCCACGCATCCAGGGACCCTAGGAAATAGCAGCAATCAATGAACTACATTCATCTTAGGTTAGCTCATTGTGGGCCTACCTTGAACACGAGCAACCACCCGCAGAATGAGTAGAGGCGTGGCGTTTGTGAATGCGAGCTGCAACCTTTACCATCATCGACGGAGAACTATATAAGCAATTATTTTTCAGACCCTATTTGAAGTGCTTACCAGAATCTGACACGAAATATCCTATGCAAGTGGTCTACAGGGAAATTTGTGGAGTATTTGGGTGACAAGGCCCTAGATCAGAAGATCTTACACCATGGATTCTACTGGCCGACTATGAAAAAGGATGCATCTGAATTTGTTCAGAAATATAGGAGTTGCCAACTTCACTCAAACATTACCTGTTAACGCTAGTGGAACTCATGCCACTGTAATTTCACAATTCAAGACCGACGGTTCAGTAATTCATGGCAGTGGTTCAGTATTTTATGGTCAGTGGTTCAGGATATCATGGATGGAGGTTCAACAATTCATGGTCGGTGGTTCAGTAATTCAAGGACAGTGGTTCAGTAATTAATGGCCAGCGGTTCAGTAATTCATGACCGCCAGTTCAGTAATTCGTGGTTGGTGATTCAGTAATTCTTGGTCGGTGGTTTAGTAATTCACGGATGGGAGTTCAATAATTCATACCTAATAGTTTAGTAATTCATAGATAGCAGTTCAATAATTCATGACTGGTGGTTCAGTAATTCATGGTTGGTGGTTCGTAATACATGGTCGACGGTTCTGTATTAATGACCACTAGTTCAGTAATTCATGGTTGGTGGTTTAGTAATTCATAGGCGACGATTCAGTAACTCATGTCCGACATTTTAGTAATTCAAGGACAACGATTTGGTAATTCATGGCTGGTTGTTCAGTAATTCATTGCCGGCGATTTAGTAATTCATGGTCGGGGGTTCAGGAATTCATGGTCGGCGGTTCAGTAATTAATGGTTAGAAGTTAAGTAATTCAATGCCAACGGTTCATTAATTCATGGTCGGCAGTTCAGTAATTCAAGACCGGCGGTTTAGTAAGTCAAGGTCGTCGGTTTAGTAATTCAAGGCCAGCGATTTAATAATTCATACAAGGTTGTTCAGTAATTTGTGGCTAATGGTTTTGTAATTCATGGTCGGTGGTTCAGGAAAACATGGCCATTGGTTAAGTAATATATGGTCGACGATTCGCTAATTCATGGTCAGCTGTTCAATAATTTATATCCAGCTGTTCAATAATTCAAGGTCGGTGGGTCAGTAATTCATGGCTGAGATTTCATAAATTCATGGACAGAGTTTCAGTAATTCACGGCCGGCAGTTAAGTAATTCATGACCGACAGTTCAGAAATTCATGGCTAGCATTTCAGTAATTCATTGTCAGCGGTTCAGTAATTTATGGAAGAAATTTCATTAATTCATGACTGGCGGTTCAATAATTTATAGTCGGTGATTCAGTAATTCATGGCCAGTGGTTAAGTAATTTATTTTTGGTGGTTTTGTAATTCAAGGTCAACGGTTTTATAAATAAAGGCTGACAGTTCAGAAATTCATTGTCGGCAGTTCAGTAACTCATGGTCGGCAGATCAGTAATTCTTGTCTAGCGGTTCAGTAATTCTTAGTCGGCAGTTTAGTAATTCATGGTCAGCTATCAAGTAATTCATGGATAACAGTTCAGTAATTCAAGGTGTGCAATTTAGTAATTTATGTCTGGCACATCATTAATTCATGGACAGCGATTTAGTAATTCAAGGTTGACTGTTTAGAAATTCAAGGCTAGTGGTTCAGTAATTTTTTGTTAGTAGTTCAGTAATTCATGGATAGTGGTTCAGTAATTCATGGTCGACAGTTCAGTAATTCATGGCCAGCAGTTAGTAATTCATGACCGGTAGTTCATTAATTCTTGGGCAGCAGTTCAGTAATTCATGGTCGGTAGTTCAATATTTCATGATTATTAGTTTAGAAATTTATGGCCAACAGTTCAGTAATTCATGGTCGGTGGTTCAGTAATTCATGATCGGGGGTCCAGTAATCCAGTCGATGGATTAGTAATTTATGGTCAGCGGTTCAGTAATTTATGGAGGGTGGTTAAATAATTCATGGTTGGCGGTTCAGTAATTTCGGGTTGATGGTTCAGTAATTCATGGTCGGTATTTCAAAAATTCAGGGCAATGGTTCAACTATTCAAGGCTAGCGATTCAGAAATTCATGGCCGGCAATTCAGTAATTTATGGCCGACAATACAGTAATTCAAGCTGGCGGATCAATAATTATATATGTCTAGCCTTTTAGTAGTTCATGGCCGACGGTTCAGGAATTCATCGTCAACAGATCAGTAATTCATGGTTGATTGTGTAGTAATTCATGGTCGGTTGTTCAGTAATTCATGGCTGATAGTTCAGTAATTAATAGCCAGCTGTTCAGTAATTCTTGCCAGGGGTTCAATAATTCATGGTCGGAGGTTCAGTAATTCAAGGACGATGGTTCATTAATTCATGGCCAGCGGTTAATTAATTCATGGTCGGTGGTTCTATAAATCATGGACTGCAATTCAGTAATTCATAGCCGACAGTTTCATAATTCATGACCGATGGTTTAGTAATTCTTGGTCGCGATTCAGTAATTCATGGTCAACAGTTCAGTAATTCATGGCAGGTGGTTTAGTTTTTCATGGTTGGCAGTTCAATAATTCATGGCCGGTAGTTCAGTAATTCTTGCCCGGGGTTTAGTAATTTGAGGTCGAAGGTTCATTAATTCATGGCCGGTTGTTTAGTAATTCAAGACCGATGGTTTAGGTAATTCATGGTCGGCAGTTCCCTAATTCATAGCTGACGGTTTAGTAATTCATTACCAGCAGTTAAGTAATTCATGGTTGACGGTTTTGTAATTTATGGCTGGCAGTTTAGTAATTTATGGATGGCGGTTCAGTAATCCATGGCATGCGGTTTAGTATTTCATGGTCCGCAATTCAGTAATTTTGTAACGTACCTATTTGAACTAGGACCTCTGTGTGACATGTGTCACGAGGGGATGGCTGGGACTGGGTGGTCGGCATGATACTTAAGAAAACCTTAAGTTCAAGCAAACTCGACGTTGCGTCGATAAGTAGTCTTCAGAATTACGTCAAATGGAACTCGATATTACGCTTATAAGTAGTCGATGCAACTGCGTCTGGAAATTTGCACAATTAGGCATTGACCTCCTTGGTCCTCTCCCCAAACAACGGGCCAAAGGAAGTTTACCATTTTGACAATTGAGTACTTCATCAAATAGGTAGAATTCGAACCCCTGGCCAAGACAACAGAAGAAAACGCTAAGCAATTTATCTGGAAGAACATCATATGACGCTTCGACATTGCAACAGTTATTTTTGTTGACAAGGGAACTCAATAAACTGGGAAATCATTCACCAAGATTTTCAAATACCTGAAGATCAACCTGCACCACACCGTCGTACCATACCCACATACAAACGGACAAGTCAAAGTAACGTAATGCACCATCCTCAAAGGTTTGGAGACTCGCCTATAGGAAGTAGGGGCAGTGGGTCGACGCACTTCCGAATGTATTGTGCGCCAATCATACCGCAAAAAGAACCACTACTCGGGATTCTTCGTATAATCTTTGTTACGGAACCGAAGTTGTTATCCCAGTCGACATCGGTGTCACAAGTATTTGTGTTCAGAATTTTGACAGAGAAAAATAACAGCCAGCAACTCCGAGAAATCCTTGACTTAATCACATAAGTCTGGGATATAGTTACTCAACACATCACCGCCTACAATGGACGTGTGGCACGACACTATGATCGGAGAGTGAAACCCAGGCCGATCAATATAGGGGACCTGGATCTGCGGAGCATTGAATCAACTAAGAAGGAGCCGCAAAAGGACAAGATCACGCAGTCATGAGAGGGACCCTTCGTCATCACCACAATTATCAAGCTTGCAACTATCAAGATCAAAACCGCCGAAGGGAAGACCCTTCATCGCACTTGAAACGCGCAGAATCATCGCCGATCCTACCAATGATTTCCTGTTTTTTATTTCCTGTTTTTCATTTCATAATTTTTATTTCCTATTTTCAATATTATAAAAAGCCACGAGCATCGACTCACGCAAATTATTTTTAAGTTATCGAAATTGCATTGTGTTTCCTCTAATCTTGTCCAAATAGATCTCAATCGGGTAAGATCGTACAATTGGTTTGAATGAACGAGCTCTTCACCAGCAAGTCTACGCCCCATCATCGCACGAGCCTTCCCTGTAACATCCCGACTTTTATTAGGTCAATAAAATCCTAGTGGAGCTAATAAAAGTGACTCGAACCTCTACCCAAGGCCCATAGGAGGTAGGAGGTGACCATATTTGGGAACGTTAAACTAGTGAACTCTGATTTGAGTTCCGTCAGTTCATATGAACTCGTATAGTCGATACAAGTATGATGAGACTCATTGCATTGCAACCTGAAGTCAAATGACGAATTTTATCACTTTGAGTTTCATAGCACGTCGTGGCGCGCAAATTTTGATTATTTAGCAAATGAACTCCGATTTTACCCCGGTCGGAGGCTTTGTATTCCAATGGTCAATACGAAGTCAACAAAATTCGTTCCGATAAAGTTCGATAATTGGTGGTCAAACCGTGGTCGAAACAGGCTTTATGTTGCACTGAAAAGCGATCACACACTGATACTACTAATTTATCCGAACTTTGGCTCGTCACTCGATGACTTGGACTTATTTTGACTTTGACCCACATGAGGAACCCACCTCATTGTTGACTTTAGTCAAACACTTCTAACAGAATACTTTTTTTCAAAGTTTAAGGTAATCCCTCCACTCACACCTCAACCACGGGCTCATATCAACCTAAATAGGCTTGATATTTGGAGGTACAAAAGCCCACATTTACTCTCTCTCCTCTCTCCCTATTGGCTTAATACCACCTTCTCACAAGGCCTAAAACACCACTAGCCTAGCTCTTAGGAGGTACCTCTCCTACAGATAATTGACATATGTGCTAGGCCAATTGGAGGAGTGTCAGCTACCAATCATAATTAGTGCAACCCAACCATTATTAAAAGCCAACAATGGACACAATATAATTCAAGAGGAGACAAACAAACATCTTCTTATTTATCAAACAAGATTTTTACAAGACTATAACACCACTCCACTGTGTTACAACTCTACACAACTCTACACAACCTTCAATACAATACAATGCAACATGATGACAACGTCACCACAAGCACTTGCACTACTAAGGGCCTGTTTGGGAAGGCTTTTCAGAAAGGAGAAGAAGCGGTGGCAAAAGGATGGTAGGAAAAGGAGCTTTTGAAAAATGTCTATTAGAAAATGAGAACTGTTTGGGTGAACTTCTTTTGCAGAGCTTTTCAAAAAGGATACACTTTATAAATCGTTTGACAAATCTCCGTTGCGGTAACTTTTTTTATTAAAAATGTGCGTCCGGGGAAAAAAACGCAATTATTTCGCCTGGGCAGGTTTTTTTCGACCGGGAGCGATTTTTTCACCGGGTGACGATTTTTCTTGCCCGGGCGTGAATTTTTTGCCCGGGCGTGAATTTTTCGCCTGGGCGCGATATTTTTTCCCGGGGCCGATATTTTTGCCTGGGCGCCAATTTTTCGGCCAAACCCTATATTTTCGACCGGACACCAATTATTCGGTCGGGTATCAATTTTTCGGACGGTCGCGAATTTTTTGAACAAGCGCGAATTTTCCGGATGAGCACGAATTTTTTCGGAGGACGGCAAATTTTTCGGACGGGCGCGAATTTTTCGGACAGGCACTAATTTTTCGACTAGGCGGAAAAATTTCGCCCAGACGAGAATTTTTTGCACGGACGCGATATTTCCGCTCGAAAGCGAAAAAAATATCTTACAAGCTGAAAAAATACACGATCGGGCAAAGAAATCACGTCGAGGCGAAAAATTCGCTCCCGGGCGAAAGAAATAGTGTCAGGGCGAAAAACCGCTCCCGATCAAAAAAATCGCGCCCGGGCGAAAAAATCGCGCCCGGGCGAAAAAATCGCGTCCGGGCGAAAATATCGCCCCCACCGAAAATATCGCCCCCTGCCGAAAAAATCGCGCCCAGGCGAAAATATCGCGTCCGGGCGAAAATATCGCGCCCGGGCGAAAATATCCCGACCGCGCGAAAAAATTGCGACCCGGCGAAAAAACCGCGACCAGGCGAAAAAATCGCAACTGGGCGAAAAAAACACCCCCGGGCGAAAAAAAACGCGTGAGGGAGCAAAAATCGCCAGCGGGAGAAAAATCACGCGATGGCGAAAAAATCGCGTCGGTGTAAAAAAATCGCGCCCGGGAAAAAAAACCGCGCCGGTGAAAAAAAAACACGCCCGGGCGAAAAAAGCGCGTCTGGGCAAAAAAATCGCCCCCGGGCAAAAAAATCGGCTCGGTCGAAAAAAAATCGTGCAACGACAAAAAATGACACCCGGATGAAAAAAACGCACCCGAGCGAAAAAATCACGCCGGACGAAAAACCGGCTCGGGCGAAAAATACACGCTCAGGCGAAAAAAAAATCATGCACGGGCAAAAAACCGCACTAGGGCGAAAAAAACTCACCCGGGCGAAAAACCGCGCACCCTGGCAAAAAATTCCAGCCCGGGCGAAAAATGCCAACCAGAGCGAAAAATGCTAGCTCAGGCGAAAAATCCGCGTCTGGGCGAAAAATTCGCACACGTGCGAAAAATTCGCCCACGGGCGAAAAATTCGCGCCCGGACGAAAAATTCGCGCCGGGCAAAAAAAACACCCGGCTAAAAAAATTACGCTCGGGAAAAAAATCGCGTTAAGACAAAAAAATCAAGTTGTAGATTTTTTTTAAGAGATAAATGTTTTTGGATGAGAAAGTGCTTTTCGAAAAAGTTGAAAAATAGGTGACATGTGACTTTTCCAAAAGATGAGCAAATAGAGTTTTTTGCGGTAGCTTTTCCCACCGATAGACAATCCAAACGGTCTATTAAGTGTGGTAGCGTTTTCCAGAAAACAAAAAGGAGCTAAAAAGCCCTCCCAAACAGGCCCTAAAACTGGGACACACAAACACCTTGCGAAGAGATAACCATCAAGTCCGTCTGAGTTTTATCCTCCTGCGACTTGAACAAGGCTGTCCGCAGGTTGCAGTTCGCTAAAAATCTGTTGCCCGCAACTTCTTTAATAGGAAAAAATTTTCCTTGCGGGTACCGTTCCTAGCTTTGGGAGCGAGTAGCCTGCTCGCCGTTGGATGACAGATCTAACCATCAGCAACAAAGGCGAATTTTTTTTTTTAAAAAGGCAAGTAAACACTTTGATCCGACGGCGAGCTGGATTGATCCAACGGCGAGCAGGGTACTCGCGCTCCTTCCTCTAGAAACGCTACCCTTAGCCAAAAATTTTCCACAAACTGCAGTCCTCATGATGCAGTTAGCAAGGCTTGCAGTCCACCAATTGTCTTGTCCGCAAATTCCTTTAAATGCAGTCCGCAAGATGTCCCTTACACGAGCTGCTGCACACTTCTTAACGCTCCTTCTGCACTATTCATGCCTTTATATAGGCATGACCACCAAATTGAAAACCGCCACGTGCCCCGGAGTAATTAATACCAATTTTTCTTCCCTCCTTTTACGCCTGCATCTTGCCATCTTTGTACGGCATAATATAACATATATTAACTTAATACTTTTTATTATTTGACCAAGTCAAATCATAGCCATGCACCCAACAACAAACTAATCCTCTCTCTCTCCAACATCTTTTCAGATCGATCCTTTCCATTTCAGTTAAAATGGAGGGGATCCATTTCACAGACAGGATTACTTGCTTTATCATCTAACGGGTTCTGTTTTTCCATTGCTTTTATATTTTTTTATTCAAAAAATTCTCGGCCACTAGGTATTTTTTGGACTTATCTCATCCATTAGATATGACATGGATCCCCTTCATTTCAATTGAAATGGAGAGGATCCGGATCCTGTTTTCTGGCATCCTACTGCCCCGCCGACCACAACCTCTGCAAAGGGTTTGCCTTTTTTTTTCTAACAACCATGTTCTCCTCTTCTTGGCCGAAAAGAAAGGAGGGGCTCACCCCCTCCCTCTCTAAATGCATACCCTCCAATCCAGAGGACTTTACTCCTCTCCCCAGCCCCAATAGAACCCCGCAAAGCTCTGCCAAAGCCCCGTCCTAGCTAGAATCCCTCCTCCCGAGCTCCACCACCCTCCACCGCCATTAATGGAGGAACACGTCGAGAGCTCCCGGAGGCCCCCAAACAAGGTGGATAGCTCCTCATCTACTTGCTCCATATCTTTTGGACGCATCACATGTAAGCTTCGGAGGACGGAGCACCGCCGCGGTGTAACAGCCTTACCATCACCTCCTTTTAACCAGCAAAAAACCAATTCATCGGTAGTACAGTTCAAGGAGGTATCCACACCGGAGGAAGAATAACATCAGCAAGTGAAATGAAAGCCGCGATGACTCAGCTATTCCAAGGCACCTCAAGATGCTGGCAGGTGGCAAGTACAGGAGATTGCTTATTCAGCCGCACGATGGACTCAAGATTCCTGCATCCAGCTCATTGCTATTTACTCCTCTTGTAACGGCTATAATTAGAAATAGCCTATATATATAATGTGAAGTGCATGTATTAAGTTTAAGATGGTTTTAATAAGAATTTCGTTATTTCCTCTCTTACTAACCTTGTTCTTCTCTCTCCCTCCTGCCTCTTCCTGGCATTCTTCTCTCTACTTTAGAATACATTGTTACATTGGTGCTCTTGTTTTCTTGATCTCCACCCTTTCGTTACCATGTCGGCTGGAACCAGATCTCACGACGATGTCCACCACCCGAGTGACATTCAAGAGGCCATTCAGGAGGAACAACGAGCAAGAATCTCACAATTCGATGTTTTCCGCCAAGAAACACAGACACCACACAATCAGTTGACACAACAAATCCTGGCAACTCGGGATCAGGCATCAGATCAAATTATGGAATTACGCAACGACATGAAGTCCCTCACTGAGAGCGTTCAACGCCCCTTGGAGTTATAAACCGCAAGAATGAACAAACAATCGGAACACTGCACGGGACAATCATCGGCGGGAATTTTGGGAGCATCGCCACAACCAGAGCCACAAACCCAGGTTGTTTCTGCTTAACCTAAACTTCTTTCTATTTCTTGCCCACGATTTGAG
Organism: Platanthera zijinensis; assembly: GCA_039513925.1. Lineage (NCBI taxonomy): Eukaryota > Viridiplantae > Streptophyta > Magnoliopsida > Asparagales > Orchidaceae > Platanthera > Platanthera zijinensis. The sequence continues at coordinate 16,361,435 of CM077083.1, forward strand.
GAGGGAGATCCTACCGACTGGTTATACGAACTTAAATTTTTTTTTACTTACAATTCAATTAGCCCCCATGAATTCTTAATTTACGCAGCTTTACACTTGGACAAACCCGCTTCACGATGGTATCAGGCCACTCTCACTGATCACCCATCCCTTACTTTTGATTTTTTATTCAGGCATTAATGAAACGATTTGGCCCATGTGCATATGAAAAACCTCAAGGCGCACTCACAAAATTAACTCAAACCATCACTGTAGTAGATTTCAAAAAGGAATTTGAAGATCTTAAAAACCGTGTTCCTGGTCTAGACCCAACCTTTACCAAAAATATGTTCATATCGGGATTACAACCGATTATTCAGAGTCAAGTCTTAATCCACGACCCCCCGGATTTAGATTCGGCATTTGCCATGGATCAATTAATAGAAGCACAAATGCGTTTAGGACCTCAGACTCCTTCACACACTCCCAAACACAGCGTCAGTTTTCCACCTACCAATCCAACATAGCAAACCCCATGACAACCCCTATCTCATTTCCCAAATAAGCCACAGTTCATTAAAAGACTCTCACCACAAGAACTACAAGCTAGACGTGACAAGAGCCTTTGTTATAATTGTGACGATAAATTCCAACCTGGACACAAATGTAAAGGCAAAGGTGTCTTATGTTTTTTTCAAGGAACGGAGGATAAGGACTCCCTAACTCATCCGACCACTTATCAGACATAGAAGACGACTCGCTTACGTTACTTGCCACTGTACAATCATTATCGGGATCTTCGAGCGGACGATCCATCTGTTTCACTGGGCATATACAAACCCTATCAGTCGAAATATTAATAGATAGCGGCAGTTTGCACAATTTTATCTCTCCCCGAATGGAAAAATTCCTGAATCTACCCATCTATACTGTTAATCATTTCCCAGTTTTACTGGGTAATGGGTCCACCATCAACTGCCAAGGGATGTGTAAGAATGTCCAGTTGCTCATCCAGACCCACTCTTTCAACGTTTAATTATTCGTTTTAGATATCAAAGGAGCAGACATAATTTTGGGAGTACGATGGTTACAGCCACTAGGGCCGGTAACTACCGATTACTCTAACCTCACCATGTCTTATAGCAGTAATCAAGGACAAATTACACTATGGGGTCACAATAGTTGTCCAGAGGGTCAGATTTCATCATCGCAACTATCACGCTTACTTACTTTACAACCCTTGGCCACTTGCTGGTTAATAACCTCTAATACAGTTTTCCCAACAACACTGAACTCCAACACAACACAAAAAACATTACCACCCCCACTTACAACCCTCCTTCAGCAGTATAATTCCTTATTCGAGGAACCCAATTCATTACCCCCCTCAAGAAACATTGACCATCAAATAGTCTTAGAATCAGAATCCCAAGCACCCAATATTAAACACTATCGATATCCATATTACCAAAAAAATGAAATTGAAAGACTGATCATTGACATGCTCCATAAAAATCACATACGCCCTAATACTTCAAGTTTTTCATCACCCGTACTTTTGGTTAAGAAAAAGGATGGTACTTGGAGATTTTGTGTAGATTATAGAGCGCTCAACAAAATAACAATTAAGGACCGGTTTCCAATACCAACTATTGAAGAATTATTAGATGAACTTCACCATGCCATATTTGTTACAAAATTAGATCTTCGATCCGGATACCATCAAATCCGAATGGCTGAGGATGATATCCATAAAACTGTATTTCGCACACACCAAGGACATTACGAGTTTACCGTAATACCATTTGGCATGTCTAATGCCCATTCAACTTTTCAATCTTTAATGAACAATATTTTCCAAAAATATTTGAGGAAGTTTGTTTTAGTTTTTTTTATGACATATTAATATATAGTTCCTCCCAGGATGAACATTACACACATCTTAAAATAGTTTTTGACATTCTCTCACAACATAACCTTCACATAAAAAAACGAAGTGCTCATTAATGACCACAACCATTGAATTCTTAGGACACCAAATTACTGAGGGAAAGGTAGGTCCAACACAATTAAATTTAGAGGCTATAAAAACTTTCCCAATTCCCAGAAAACCAAAAGGATGTTAGAGTATTTTTAGGTTTGACTGGTTACTATCAAAAATTTATTAAAAATTATGCATTAATAGCTTCTTCCTTAACTGATCTGCCTAAACAGGGTCCTTTCCACTGGAACGAAAAAACTCAACTGGCTTTTGAGCAATTAAGAAGTTATTTTCTTACCGCTCCAATATTATCACTACCCAATTTTGAATTACCTTTTGATCGAGTTGGAAACGGACGCATCCGGATTAGGAATAGGGGTCGTTCTATCACAACAAAACAAACCCATAACATATTTCAGTAAAAAACTAACTGACCTTATGAAAAAAAATGACTTATGTGAGGGAAATGTATGTCATTATTACTGCCGTAGCTAAATGGCGACAGTATCTCCTGGGGCAGCAATTTATTATTTACACAAACCACCAAAGCCTGCATCATTTACTCACACAAGACTTACACACACTTGAGCAACATTATTTTTTTTCAAAATTACTAGGCTACGATTACCTTATCAAATATAAGCCAGGAAAACATAATGTCGTAGCAGACACATTATCGCGTCTGGATTCAACCCCAGATCAACCCCCATCAATGAGCCTCCAAGTCCTTTATATGCCAATCACCCCCTTTTGGAGGGGTTGGAAAAAGAATATCAGCAGGACAAATACACTCAACACTTTAAGCAACAACTAATGACTACACCACACCTTCACCCCAATTGGTCTATTAAAAGCCCTTACATTTACAACAAGTATAAGTTATACATTCTAGAAAACTCACAATTAACAAAGACATTAATTAGGGAGGCCCACGATAGTTTATGGGGGGGTCATTTCGGAGTTAAGGGAACAACTCATCGACTTCAACAATAATTTTACTGGCCTAACTTAACTAATCAGGTCAAATTATACATTAGTAACTGTGATTTATGCCAAAAAGCAAAATCTAGCAATCATCTACCATACGAATTACTGCAACCTCTACAAACGCCAGACAAATTATGGGCGGATCTTTCGATGGATTTTATCACACACCTACCTAGGTCACACTCAACTGCAATAATAATGGTTATAGTTGATAAATTTTCAAAGGCAGTGCATTTTTCACCAGTAAAAACGTTATCAGGACTGATAGTAGCTAACATTTTTTGGAAAACGGTTAATAAATTACATGGTATTCTAGAGACAATCATCTCTGATCGCGATACCATTTTTTAAAGTAATTTTTGGAAAGAACTGTTTAGACTTCAGGGAACCCAGTTAAATACAGCTCCGCTTACCATCCCCAAACGGACGGCTTAACATAACGCCTGAACAGATCACTAGAAAATACCTCCGAATTTTTTGTAATCATAATCATAAAAAATGGGTTACTTTACTTAGCTATGCTGAATATTTTTTTTAATACTTCATTTAACTCAGCGATCAGCATGACTCCATATGAAGTTATGTTCGGTCACACTCCACCTGGCTTACTTTCTTACAGCCCAGGAAGCACGACAAATGAAGCAATCGAGACAACATTACAAAAGAGGGAAAAAATCATACAGTAGCTTAAGGACAATCTCCACAAATCACAGCAGAGGATGAAGACAAACACGGACAAGCACAGGATGGACTTACAACTCACTCCAGGGGAATGGGTGCTACTTAAACTCCATCCCTATCAACAACTATCACTCGGCCGCATCATCAATAAAAAATTATGCTTAAAATACTATGGTCCATACAAGGTTCTGGAGATCATCGGTAAAACGAACTACCATTTGAACCTTCCTCCTGAAGTAAAAAATCCACCCAGTATTTCACATATCCATGCTTAAAAAATACAATGGAGAGACAGGGCCTCAAGGAATTACTCTTCTAGAAAAGCATTAGAAAAATAATCCTCTTCATCAGCCGCTGGCGGTTATTGCAACACGGAAAATACTACGCCAAGATCAGGAAACAATGCAAGGTTTAATATAATGGGAAGGTCTGCGTCCAGAAGATAGCACATGGGAAGATCTGTCTTCCTTGGTAGATTTTCCCAAAATCGTAGGACAACTTCAAAATATCCCGAAAAATTCATGGAAGCAAAAAGGAAAGCGAAGCCATCGACAAAAACCCAACAATACACTCCAAGCGTGACTTCGGCTTCTACACCATGACCACAAAAATATAAACAAAAAAAGAGGAAAGCACTTCGAATGACAACAACACTTTGCCATCATACAAACAACACATATTTCCTATAGCAGATAAGGAAGATGGAACTAACCCAGTAACGAATAGGAGTTACAGACTCAGTAAACATCCAGGCCACACTTAAACATCTGCTCTTAGTCTACATCATTTCTGCCCTCTCTACCATTCGCCGGGAAGCTCCAGATCTACTTCCGTCGAGCTAGGGTTTTGAAGTGGCAACAACAGATGATAAAAACGAAGAAACGCTGAGAACAGCGTTTAAAAAGAACGGGCGCATTGTAATAGCCTTACCATCACCTCCTTTTAACCAGCAGACAAACCAATTCATCAGTAGTACAGTTTAAGGAGGTAACCACACCGGAGGAAGAATAAAATCAGCAAGTGAAATGAAGGCCACGATGGCTCAGCTATTCCAAGGCACCTCCAGATGCTGACAGGTGGCAAGTACATGAGATTGCTTATTCAGCCGCACGATGGACTCAAGATTCCTACATCCAGCTCATTGCTATTTACTCCTCTTGTAACCGCTATAATTAGAAATAGCCTATATATATACTGTGAAGTGCATGCATTAAGTTTAAGATGGTTTTTGTTGGTACCCTAGTTTGATTTGAGTTTAGTCCTCTCATTTGTGCTCCTTGACCCAAGAATTATCTATGGTCAATGGTTAGTAGTCTAGCTGTAGAGTCCTCACTTTTCTAGATTGAGAATTTGGTTAAGTAGTTTTTCGTTCGACCATAGTCGAACGCCGCTCGACTATCGTCTATCGGCTGATCGACGATCGTCTATCAGTTGGTCGACGCTCTGTCTGCGTTGATAGTTCGACTATCTGTTGATAGGTCGACTATCTGTTTGGCATGGTAGTTCGACTATCTGTTCTGATAGATCGACTATCTGATAGTTCGACTATCTGTTGATAGGTCGACTATCTGTTCCGCTTTGATAGGTCGACTATCTGTTGATAGGTCGACTATCTGTCGTCTTTGATAGTTCGACTATCTGTCCTGATAGTTCAACTATCTGATAGTTCGACTATCTGTTGATAGATCGACTATCTGGTCTGTTTTGATAGTTCGACTATCTGTTGATAGGTCGACTATCTGTTTTCTGAGGTAGGTCGACTATCTGCTTGATAGGTCGACTATCTGTTTGTTTCTGATTGTTCGACTATCTGTCGATAGGTCGACTATCTGATAGCTCGACTATCTGTTGATAGCTCGACTATCTGTTTTGCCCTGATAGTTCGACTATCTGTTGATAGGTCGACTATCTGATAGTTCGACTATCTTCTGGTAGTTCGACTATCTGCTGTGATAGTTCGACTATCTCCTTTGATAGTTCGACTATCTGGATCGTTCGACTATCTGCCCGATAGCTCGACGATCTCCGTGCGTCGGTCGACGATCTCCGAAGGTCGTTCGACGCTTTCTGTCTGCCTTTATGTTTTGTATTTATTTATTATATTTAATTAATTAATACATTATCTGGCATATCTTTTTAGCTGTATTATGATAATATTTCCAGGCATATCTGCTCTATTCTTTTTGCCTGAGTCAAATCTTTTTAGATAAAGTTGTTTGTCTTATTAGCTGACATTATAAATTACTTTATCTGCTGTCAGCCCTTTATAGCCGTTAGACTGAAAAGTCTTCTTTTTGCTATAAAGAGTTTGTTTCTGATATGACTTTATTTAGTACTTTATTATCAAATTGTTTCCTGCAGCTTCCTAGAAAAAGGGTTATTCCTTTTATAGAATGTTTCTGCTGCAGAGTTTGTTTTGTCTTCTTGATATTTACAGCTCAGGTCTCAAGTCTCAGAAGAAGACAAGTTATTCAAATTGAAGAGAGCCGTTGCTTGCTGATGTTATATAAAGGACCCTTTGAAGAAGGATTCAAGCCAGCACATAGCTAACTAGTTACCCAGATATCTTCAAGCATTCAAGCCTTCATCAAGATCAAGCTTTCTGCTCTCAGCAAATTCCATTTAACTGAGAAGTGTTAAGATCTTCCACTCTTCTTCAACCTGAGTTCTCCTGCTTTCAGGAAGTTCAAACTCAGAGTTCTTTTGAAGAAGAAGAAGAAGATAGCTGCTTGAAGATCTTTATTTTATTACTTATTATCTTCTTGTAGTTTTTCCTTCAGAGTTTTCTGAAGAGTTTTCTGCACTAAAGCAAGACTTCACCTGGACATTTTTGAGCCAGGGGGAGCCTTGATTCTCTAGAGCTTTCTAGCTCAGTGCAAGTTTTTGTGCTTCTCTAATCTTTGTAAAATAGAGAAGACATCTTAACCTTCTTCCCCCTCCTGTACAGGGTTATTACTCCCTTCAAAAGTATCCCTTGGTGGCAGGGCACCTGATCAAAAACCTGTGCTTGGTTTTTAGACACCTGATCAAAAGTCTAAAGGGTTTCTGGATCTACCTGAAGCAGATCCTGTTGGTGGCAGGGCACCTGATCAAAAACCTGAGTGGATTCCTACCGTGTGGGTAGAAGAGTGGACGTACCCAAGTTGTTTGGGGAACCACTATAAATTTCCTTGTGTCGTCTGGATTCACTTGTTTAATTCCTGCATTGTGGCTGTGAATAGATATAACTAGGATTGCTAGTTGCTGATTAGGTTTTCCAAGCCTTAACTGTAATTACAGTTAGCTTGTGTTTGTACACATCACTTGTGTTAGGCTTTAAGGTTAAATCAATATCTATAATCTTTTCATTCCGCACTTCACTCCAAGGGAGTTGGGTAGACCATTAAGTTTTGTCTAGTGCAAAATTTGATAACTCTATTCACCCCCCCTCTAGAGTAGTATCTATCCCTTCACTTTCAGTTTTTAATAAGAATTTCGTTATTTCCACTCCTACTAACCCTATTCTTCTCTCTCCCTCCTGCCTCTTCCTGACATTCTTCTCTCTATTTAGAATACATTGTTACACGTGGCGCCTCCATGCTTGCTTAAGGATGTGCTCTGTATGCACTTGTCCGACGGTGGCAGGTCGTCGGATCATCGTCGGAGGAAGCACCTGCCACCGGTTATTCGGCCGGGGCGGAGCCACGGTCGGCCGGTGGCTGGGCGCCGGCGAGGAAGCCCGCAAGAGTTCGTTTTGGTACAGGGCCGCACTCTGTTTGCTTGCGTAGAGGAAGGAGATGAAATTTTTATAAATTTTATGAAAATGTATATTTTAATTAATCATTGATGATTTATTTTTCTGGGGCTAAATCAGAACCCAAATTAAAAAGTTTTGAACATAAAAAAATATTATTTTTTAGGATATCTATCCCTCATAAAAATGTTTAATTTTTCTAACACTATTTAGTATTTTTTAAAATTAAAATAGTATATATTTAGCAAATTTGAGGGACCTATATGCTCCTAAAAATCTAATAAACTTTTCAGTGATATTTTGATCTCTCATACATGTTCTATAATGATTTTGTGATTTTCTAATAAGCTTTGGTATTTTTCAAGCTTTAAAAAGGATGAAAATAATTTTTGGAAATTAATATAGGTTATTTCCTAAAGTCATTTCTGGATGAAGTTTGAGAATTTTTCGAGCATTCCTGCTAATTCTATGTTTTAAATTATGCTCATGATTATTTTAAAGATTATTAAAGATAAATATTTCGATCAAAATGCCTTCAGCTTTTATAAGAGATTCATGATAGTTAAATGCATGCACTTGACATATGTGGGGAATTTTAATGCATTACTGGTATTGTAATAAATTGTAATAATTAGAGCCTATTTTGAATAATGTTAGAGACTATGCAAGACCTTGAAATAATGTAGATTATTTTGAAGTGCTTGCATTTTATATTTAAACTCACTGTCATTGTTTGATGATTCGAAATACGGCTTATTTTAAATAAAAAATAAAAAAAATAGTTTATTCGAGTCTTAATGAATTATTGAAGCTCAATCAAAGCTCAAAATGACTTGAGGAATTCTTGAGTTTTATATTTTGACGATTTCAACCTTGAGTTCTGGTTTCCTCGATTTTCGACTCTTTGTTGTATAAAAGCGGTTTAAATTGGAAAAAATGATATTGAGCTTAATATAGAAACTTAATTCGCCCTAATGCGAGCAATTGAGGTTAAGAGATGGTGTTAAACTCTTGCATATATTTAGCCTTCGATAATAATTATAACGAGAAGCAAGTTATTATAATATGATTGTTGTACAACCCCGTATCCGCTGAGTGGGTCCGCGGAAGCCAGACCGGCCGGTCCAGACCGCCTCACGGCCCGGGCAGGGTTCTCTGCCGAGCTCGAGCTCGGCAAATCGTCGTGCCGAGCTCGAGGATCATCGGGTCGAGCTCAGGGTTTTTGGAGCTGAGCCCAGTCGCTTACTCGCCAGGGGGTAAGGGTCGAGCCCGCACTCGCCGAAGCAGAGGTGCTCGCCAGGCGAGCTCGCACTCGCCATTGGCCGAGCAAAAGCGGCGAGTGCCAGCCCCATCGAGCTCTCGCCGCCCTGGCCGAGTAGGGCATCCAGTGGCCATCCCGCCCCCAGTAGTCTGCCCCTAGCCTTTCATAACAGCGGAGTTTGGCTATTGGCAGGCCAGCCCAAGGGGCTTTCAGTAATTTCAGACCAGCATAGGTAGGCTATTTGCAGGCCGTTTTCAGTTTTCTATAAATAGGACCCAAGGGGTACCTCAGAAACACACACTTACTTACTTGTCTCCCAGTCTTTTCATGCTTTCTGAGGTACCTTAGCCCGGCTATTGGCTAAGGAGGGGAAGTGCTCTGAGATCTTCCGGGATTGTGGTGGGACCTCCGCGCCGGGCCCTTGGTCTAGTCCTTTGTTCTTCACTTTCTTGTCATTTTCTTGCAGGAGTGGAGTAGGTGCGCGACCACCCCTTTCCCCAAGGGTCGAACTCCACAGAGACCGATTTTTCGGTTTCAACATGTGTACAACCCCGTATCCGCCGAGTGGGTCCGCGGAAGCCAGACCGGCCGGTCCAGACCGCCTCACGGCCCGGGAAGGATTCTCTGTCGAGCTCGATCTCGGCAAATTGTCGTGCCGAGCTCGGGGATCGTCGGGCCGAGCTCAGGGTTTTTTGAGCTGAGCCCAGTCGCTTACTCGCCAGGGGGAAAGGGCCGAGCCCGCACTCACCGAAGCGGAGGTGCTCGCCAACTGAGCTCGCACTCGCCATTGGCTGAGCAGAAGCGGCGAGTGCCAGCCCCATCGAGCTCTCGCCGCCCTGGTCGAGTAGGGCATCCAGTGGCCATCCCGCCCCCAGTAGTCTGCCCCTAGCCTCTCATAACAGCGGAGTTTGGCTGTTGGAAGGCTAGCCCAAGGGGCTTTCAGTAATTTCAGACCAGCAGAGGTAGGCTATTTGCAGGCCGTTTTCAGTTTTCTATAAATAGGACCCAAGGGGTACCTCATAAACACACACTTGCTTACTTGTCTCCAAGTCTTTTCGTGCTTTATGAGGTACCTTAGCCCGACTTTTGGCTAAGGAGGGGAAGCGCTCTGAGATCTTCCGGGATTGTGGTGGGACCTCCGCGCCGGGCCCTTGGTCTAGTCCTTTGTTCTTCACTTTCTTGTCGTTTTCTTGCAGGAGCGGAGTAGGTGTGCGACCACCCCTTTCCCCAAGGGTCGAACTCCACAGATACCGATTTTTCGGTTTCAACATTTTGGTGCGGTGAGCGTGGAGAGTGGTAAGCAGAGAAAATCTTCTGCAGGTTCGATGACCGGAGAAGAAGGACAAGGATCAGGCAGGGGCAACTCGCCACCCCTCCCCCGCCCCCAGCGCGGGGTTGCCAACGGAGCTCAGGGAGGAGATCCTCGGGCTCGTCAAGACAACACTCGGCATGCGAGCCGAGAGCGCGACACCAGCAGTCCCGGTGGTCGCCGCTCCCGCGCTTGGCGACGACGCGCCGCTCAGGCGACCAGGTAAGGAGCCCGCCGAGAGGGGAAAGCGCGAGTTCCACGGGAGAGTCCTATTCCCCGGCTCGGCTGCCAAGTACCACTTCGGCGAGACAGCAGGGAGGGAGTTCCCACCTCGCCCGGCTGAGGGGGGGAGCCCCTTCAGCGAGTTCGTCTCTTCAGCCCCAGTTCCAGAGGGGTTCCGTGAGCCAGAGATGTCCTATTACTCCGGGAGAGGAGATCCGGTCCACCACATCCAGTGGTTTGAGGACATAGTGTCTATCCGACAGATGTCGGATGGCTTTAAGTGCAGACTCTTCGCCATCACCCTCAGGGAGAAGGCAAGAGAGTGGTTCCACCAACTCCCGACCGGGTCCGTCTACTGCTTCGAGGACCTGCGACGGGGGTTCATGTTGAGATTCACCACTTCCAAGAAGAGAAAGAAGGAGGTCGAGTCTTTGTTCCGCATAAAGCAGAGGACGGGGTAAACCCTGGGAAGCTATCTGGACAGATTCCAGGAGGAACTGTCCCAAGTGCAGGAGATGCCAGGGCACACCATGATGGTGGCCTTCACCCTGGGTCTCCAGTCCGGGTTCTTCGCGATGGAACTCAAGAGGTCACCTCCAGTGTCTTTTGAGGCACTCCTGGAGAGGGCGGCAAGGGAGGCTGATATGGAGGCAGCGCACCCGGAGTTTGTGCGGAGGTTGGCTAAGTGGGCCATGGCAGAGGAGAGGACAAGGGGTGGCCGAACTCAGGAGGAAAGGAGGGCTGAACCCCGACAGAGGGAGCAGCCACAGCAGTAGCCACAACCCAGGTGGGGGCGTCCGGAGCAGACCCACCATTTGAGATGGAGACCGGAGTGGCAAGACCAGGCACCACGGAGGGGTTATCAGGGAGGAGATAACCGCCAGAGTGGCCGAGGGCAGTTCAACCCCCAGGGGGGTAGGCAGGGCCAGAGAACCCCTCTCCCCGACCAGGAGGAGGCAATGGCAATTGCCATGAGAGGGAGGAGGAGAGGGCAGTTGAGGAGAAGAAGGGAGGTCAGGGTGGACCTGCCCTATTGTGATTTTCATCAAGAGGAAGGGCACCTAACATCCACGTGCCCGGAGTTCCTTGTGATGAGAGGAAACAGGGAGCAACAATAACAAAACCATCAGGAAGTGCGGATAGAGGAGATCTGGCCTCGGGTGGAAGAGGATCGGTTTGAGGACCGGGTTGATTTGGGCACCCAAGGAAGGATTGGAGCGATCCACGATGGGGCTGGGATCGAGGCTTCCCATAAGTAAGGCCTCCACACCATGTACCGAAGGAGCATTGGCTCCACATCCCAGTCCCCGCCCCCGGATGAGAAAATCACCTTCTCTAGAGAGGATATGCCGGGTCACGAGGACCCATTTTGCGATGCGCTGGTCATCCAGACAGCCATCGAAGATTTTACCGTCTCCCGAATCCTCGTCGACAACGGGAGCTCGGTCAACGTCATATTCAAGAAAGCGTTTGACGCGATGAAAGTAGAGTCCAGAAGGGTGTTGGCCTCGGACGGGCCCCTGTTCGGCTTCTCGGGGGAGAGGAAAGAAGTCGAGGGAGGAGTGGGACTCAATGTCACTCTGGGGGCAGTCACGTAACTGCAAGTTTATCATCGTAGACGCCCCCAGCAGCTACAGTGCCATCTTCGGAATACCCCTCATCAGCGCCTTCCGATGCGTCCCCTCGTCCTTCCACCAGTGCCTAAAGTTCAACGTCGAGGGGGTCCAGATCCGATTCCGAGGAGACCCTAAGGAGGCAAGGGAGTGCTACGTCTCGGCAGTGAACTCCATCTCTTGGCTGGAGAGGGCCGAGGAGATGGGGCAGAGGTTGGTGGAGGTGGAGCAGGAAGCTGGCGGAGAAGAGAAGAAGGTGGAGGAATGTCGCGCCCAGGTGGAGGTCGCGGAAGAGGCCCGAGAGCCGGCCAAGGCAATGACCGTGGAGGAAGCTTAGGAAGAGATCCTCGCCCCCGGAAGGGGAGGTATAGAGGAATGGGGGGAGCAGTCTCGTCTGGAGGCAGCAGAGGAGGTGGTGGAGATGGAGGTTCTCACCATCGGAGACAGGGTGGAGAAGGTCCGCATCAGTGGAGGACTGACCCCGGAGGCTCAAGGAAGGATGCTGGAGTGCATCCAGAAGAATGTGGACGTCTTCGCCTGGAGCGCCGCAAAGATGCCAGGGATCGATCCCAACGTGGCCTGCCATCGCCTCAACCTGGACCCAGAGGCTCGCCCCATCCAGTAAAAGAAGAGAACCATCGCGGACAAGCTCGCCGAGCCCATCAGGTAGGAAGTCGCCAAGCTCCTCAAGGCTGGTTTTGTATCCGAAATCCAATATCCCGGCTGGGTCTCCAACGTTGTAATGGTTAAAAAAGGAGACGGCTGGTGGAGGATGTGCATTGACTTTTCACTTCTTAATAAATCATGCCTGAAAGATTGTTATCCCTTGCCTTGGATCGACGCGCTTGTTTACTCAGCCGTCGGTTTCCCTGTAATTAGTTTTCTGGATGCATTTTCAGGTTATCACCAAATTAAAATGCACACCCCCCCCCCCCCCCCGACGTCAAAGATGTCTCGTTCATCACAGGGGATGGATGCTATTGCTATAAAATGATGCCCTTCGGGCTAAAAAATGCGGGGGCGACCTACCAAAAAATGATGGACAGGGTCTTCCGATAGCAGAAGGGGAGAAATCTGGAGGCGTACGTGGACGAACTCATGATCAAAATCTTGGACGTCAATTCCCACCTCTGGGATTTGGAAGAGACTTTCGCCACCCTCCGCAAATATAAGATGAGATTGAACCCCTTGAAGTGTATCTTCGGGGCGAGCAGGGGAAAGTTCCTGGGGCATCTCCTCACCCCTGCCGGTGTATAACCTAATCCAGATAAGGTAAGGGCGATCGTGGAACTAAGGTCACCGCAAAATGCTAAGGAGGTACAGCGGCTGACAGGGAAGTTGGCGGGGTTGAGTAGGTTCCTCTCCCGAGCCGAGGAGAGGTGCTCCTCGTTCTTCAAAACCTATAGAGGGGGTTGGAAGTTTAAATGGACCTCGGAGTGCGAGGAGGTATTCCAGGCCTTAAAGAAACAGCTAACTCAGGATCCCCTGCTCCAAGGGCCCAAAGGGGGGAAGACTTATTTTTGTATCTGGGGGTCGGGGCGGAGTCCCTGAGCTCGGTTTTGGTCCAGGAAGAGGGGAAGAAGCAACTCCCCATTTATTATGTGAGCTTGGTACTGAGGAAGGCTGAGCTTCGGTATCCCATCTTGGAGAAGCTGGCTTTCGCCCTAATCATCTCGGCCCGGAGACTCCGACCTTATTTCTAGGCACACTCGATCTGAGTGGTGACTGACCACCCCCTCCGCAACATCTTCGAGGGGGTGGCGCATTCAGGTAGGTTAGCCAAATGGTCAGTGGAACTGAGCGAGTTCGACATCTCCTTCGTTCCTCGCCTCTCGATCAAGGCCCAGGCTGTCACAACCCGCATTTTTCCCAACAATTTAATTATATCAGAGCAATGGGGAAAAATGCGTCGTGATGCCACGCCGTGCAGGGGATAACTGTAGACGTTCAGGCAAGACTCCAAACTCTATGATTTTTAAAAGGAAACATAAATTGTTATGAATGAAATCCAGTTTAAGTTATGATGGTAGCCGTATCCCTCGGCTTAGTGAATCATCTAGTCCACGATTTAAAATATAAATTATATGCTTGTGGAAAAATACTTGTTTAAATTGACTCTAATATCCTACATGAGTATAAATGTCCCCGACGAACAACTCATACTATGCAAAGCCTAGATTTATAATAAGTATAGAAAAGTCTTTACGCTAACTAGACAGTAGTGGCTTAGTTTTGAAAGAGATGACAAGTATGCTTTACTAATAGTAGAGTTTTATAGGTTAAAAATATCTAACATGCAATCCTAGCAATAAATCATCCCAGAGAGCAAGTAATGTAAACCAAACATAAGGAAACCACAATAGCTAGCAAGTGTCCAAAAAAGTCAACAAACCTGTGGGCGTCAACAACCTGACACGAACCCACAGTATGAATATGTTTGAAACTAGGCAAAGAAAACTAAAACAACAAACTACCTCGCTACGGCGAGGGGGAAAACTACAGCCATACTGCTGCTGCTAAGGCTCCAAAACCGGCTCCGCTACCTGCTAATGCTCCGAACCTGAGACATTCCAAAGACAGAACACCTCAGCAAGAGGGTACAAATGGTGGCAGAAAAATAAGCCAAAATAAATAAAGGTCAAAAGGGGTACCAACCCAAGACCAAAACCATTAAAGTAAAGTACAAAAAGAAACAAGGCATCATCAGGAAAAAAAACTCTTACGTGATTCGTCACCAGAGTACACTAGACGCACGAGGCTATAAGGTGACAACATGAATAAATCACAAGGAAGAAATACAAAACCTTTATTAGGCACATGTGGTCGACTCTACCCAAAAACACGGGCGAGGTGGTCACTCAACTGGACACACCCCTCACGAATAATTTATCCGCTTAACTGCGAGGGAGTCTCATACTCTCCACCATACACCGCAGATGCCCAAAAACCCGGTAGACCTCCACAAGGTACAATAAAGGAGTCAGACAATGCGGAGGTGGTTTTATCCACTAACTCCCGCAATTTTTAGAAACCCAAAGAAACCACAACACAAATATATCTCGAAATTTGGCTCGTCGGATTTTACTTGACACTTCTAGTTTCAAGACATGGTTGATCAAACTTAAGAAACAATTCACAATCATAGATAAACTTTAATACGATCAATAACGATAGGTAATGCATTTAAAGGCATTAATAAGACACATCAAGAACGATTAAATATATCATGACAAGATCAAGTTCACCAAGACAAAATCTTACAACCTCGAGTGATCATCCAAAAAGGTTAATCGTAGCAATAACTTGGAAAACAAAGTGAAGAAAATTTTAAAGAACATAAAAACTGAACCGTTACCATCAAATCGGAGAAGGAGAAATGAGGGAAAACCACCACTTGCCTTGGTTTTACCGGAAAAGTTCTCCAAATCAGTCCATGTCACAGATCGGGACAAAAGAGGATGGAGGAAGTTGAAATCTAGACAAAAAATGGTCGAAAAAGGGGGGTTAGTGCCGAAAAACCCTAACGAGAAAACTCGAGGAAAGGGGAAAAATTTACCACGATAGCGTAGCTCTCGATGAGAGCTTTCTAGATCTACGCTCGGTTGAAGATTTCGAGCACTAGAGCTCCGTCGACGGCCACCGGAAGATTCACGAAATATTCTCTCTCTTGCTCACGCCGCTCAGGTTCGGGAGAAAGAATCGGAGAAGATGATGTATTCCTATTTTTCTAAATACCATAAGTATAAGAACATATATATATATATATATATATATATATATATATATATATATATATATATATATATATATATATATATATATATATATACGAGCATCTTCGCACGGGCTACGCCCGTGCTCGATGCTCTCGGGCGGCCTTCGGCCGCAACCAGGCGGGCTTCGCCCGTGCGCGCCGTCTTACGCCCGTGCTCGATGCTCTCGGGCGGCCTTCGGCCACATCCAGACGGGCTTCGCCCGCCTCCGCACGGGCTTCGCCCGCCTCCGCACGGGCTTCGCCCGCCTCCGCACGGGCTTCACCCTGCTCGTTGCTTTCAGACGGCGCCTGGCCCCCTCTCAGCCACCCTCTCTCTCTTTCTCTCTCTCCCCGCATATATATATATATATTTATCTATATATATATATAATTATATATTATATACAGTATATCTTCTATATATATATATACGGAGTGACCGCCCCTCAGCCGCTTTCTCTCCCCATCAGCACCGCTGAGCCGCTCTCTCTCCTCTCACACCTCCTATATATATAATATAATATATGTGATATCATCTAATATTTTATATTATATATAGCAACCCATCAGGACCTAATATATATTATATATAATAAATAGTAACTCTGCCGCCCCCCCACCCCACTCTCACCCGCACACACTCAATCTCTTTCTCTCTCTCTTTCCCTCTCTCTAGCTTTGCAGGCTTTTACACATCCATAGATCCTAACACATCAGCTACCTATGCTAGCTGCTATTTTATTTTATTTTATCCAGCAATTCTCTTCTTTCTCTCTCTATCAATTTCTATGATCATATGGGTGACGGCAGCGCGCATTCAATCAAAACCCCAAGTTTGGAGTTTCCTCTTTGGGACGCATCCAACAGAAAAGTCCAAAAGGAATCCTTGTTCTTGTGGGCCCTATGGGGGTGGCCTCCTTCCACGTAACCTTCTTATCTCTCATCATCCTAACCCTTAATTATACCGCCCCCTCTCAGCCACTCTCTCTCTCCCCTCCCTCTCTCTAGCTTTAGGATCCCTAGTTTTTTTTTTTTAATGATTCAAAATCGGACGGCTGATGAATTATGAAGTCATGATCCGACGGCGGTTGGAATTTCGAACTCATGTCATTGATACTTCTTTATATATGGTAAAGATATATATATATATATATATATATATATATATATATATATATATATATATATATATATATATAAGTAGTTATAAAAAACTGTTTAAGTACGAGCAGTTCGCGGAAAACAAAATTAGAGATTTAGTATGACTTCAAATCAAAAAGTGTCCAACATGAAAGTTGTAGATCTCGTCGAGAAGAACAAATTTCATGTTAGCCATTTTTCCATACGGCACCGTTTTGACCCTCAAAAAGGCTCCCAAATACAAACTATGACGGACTACACGAGAAAGACAACAGACTACTCGAGTATACAGAAGGCTACTCGAGTATGCAGAAACAGACTACTCGAGTATACAGAAGGCTACTCGAGTATGCAGAAACAGACTACTCGAGTATGCAGAAAGAGACTACTCGAGTATACAGAAGCAGACTACTCGAGTATACAGAAGACTACTCGAGTATGCAAAAACAGACTACTCGAGTATACAGAAACAGATTACTCGAGTATTCAAAAACAGACTACTCGAGTATACAGAAGGCTACTCGAGTATACAAAAACAGACTACTCGAGTATACAGAAGGCTACTCGAGTATACAGAAACAGACTACTCGAGTATGCAGAAACAGACTACTCGAGTATACAGAAACAGACTACTCGAGTATACAGAATTGGAGGAACAGAAGATTTACATAATAAGCAGAAACTTCACACGAGTCAAGGTTGCAGGAAAAACAATTTCTTGACAAATCTAACATTTTGATCAAACTATAAAAACGAATAGTACTTTTCATTTTTGAATAGTACTTTAATATTAAAATAATCATATATATATATATATATATATATATATATATATATATATATATATATATATATATATATATATATATATATAGATAAGGAAACGCGAGATCAAAACGGAGGTCCAAACGCGCGCCGAATCGAACGAAACTCACGCCGTAGGCGAACACAGATGCTACGAACACGACGGCGAAGTCAAAATCAAAATCAGACGAGCCATTCTCGAGATATAAGTTTTCAAAGTTTACGACGAACATAAATTCCACAAAACTTTGAAAAAACGCCGAGGCCCAAATATCGCTCGGATCGCGACAAAACTTGACGAGTAAGTCAAAAATTACTCAACTTAAATTCTAAATACAAAATTTTCCCATTATAACAAGAATTCGGCCGACTTGACCGCATGGACGCGAAAATGCCTTTATGGCATTACGCCGTCATCTTGACGTTAAAGGTAACGTCATGACGTCATAAATATGATGTTTCCCATTTAAATAAAATCGTCGAGCAAAATCAGGGGCGTTACAGTCACTCCCCCTAAAAAGAAGTTTCGTCCCGAAACTTAACACAACTCCAAAACCAACTCAAAATGATAAAATCAAACGTAACTGAAAACATAACGACGTACCCGAGACTAAGAGAAGAGGTGCGGATGAGATTCTCTCATTGCTGAATCCAATTCCCACGTCGCGCTCTCGACGTCTTGATTTCTCCAAAGAATCTTAACCATGGAGATGGTCTTTCTTCGCAAGACACGCTCTTGAGATTCCAAAACGCAGACAAGTTCTTCCACATACGACAGATTGGGCTGAATTTGGGACACCGAGTCAAGAATTTTACGATCACTATGAACACACTTCCGCAACTAGCTCACATGGAACACATCGTGGACACCAGGGAAGGTAGCAGGTAAATCCAGTCGATAAGTTGACACTCCGATGCGCTCTAGAATCTTAAAAGGTCCTACATACCGGGGGTCTAACTTGTGGTTCCTTCCAAATCTTTTTACTCCTGGCATCGGAGAAACTTTCAGGAAAACCAAGTCCCCAATGACAAACTCCAAATCGACCCTTCGTCGATTAGCATATTTCTCATAACGCTCTTGTGCTACACGAAGCTTCTCTCGAATATGAGTCACCGCACAATTCATCTCCTCAAGGGCTTCCGGACCTAGCAATGGTCTCTCACCAACCTCAGCCCAAAATAAGGGAGTCTTACAACGCCTCCCATACAAGGCCTCAAACGGGGCCATCTGCAAGCTCTCTTGATAACTATTATTGTAAGCAAACTCCATGAGTCTGATACGCTTATCCCAAGCACCACCATGATCCAAAATATAACATCTAATCATGTCCTCCACGATCTGATTTACTCTTTCTGTTTGCTCATTCGTCTGCGGATGATAGGCGGTGGAATACCTCAAGTCGGTACCCAACCCCTCTTGCAAGTTCTTTTAAAAGCGAGACGTAAATCTGGAGTCCCGATCTGATACAATGCTAACAGGCACTCCATGTAACCTGATGACCTCTTCAACATATAGCTCAGCTATCTTCTTCATCGAATACCCAATCTTAAACGGAACAAAGTGGGCACACTTTGTCAATCTGTCGACTATCACCCAAACTGAGTCATGCCCACGGGGTGATTTTTGTAGACCGGTGATAAAATCCATTGAAATACTCTCCCATTTCCAACTTGGAATATCAAGCGGTGTCAATTTACCACCAGACCTTCTATGATCAGCCTTGACAAGATGACACGTATAACATTCTCATACAAACTTCGCTATATCACTCTTCATCCCTGACCACCAAACAATTTGCTTTAGATCATTATACATTTTGGTGGAACCAGGATGATAGGAAACACTGGAACCATGAGCTTCTTCACAAAATTTAGCCCGGATGTCACCCATATTAGGAATACAAAATCTACCCCGATATTTCAGAGTACCTAGCTCGTCCAAAGAAAAATCAGGTAACTCTCCTTTCTCAGTTCTATTCCAGAG
Source organism: Platanthera zijinensis (assembly GCA_039513925.1). NCBI lineage: Eukaryota > Viridiplantae > Streptophyta > Magnoliopsida > Asparagales > Orchidaceae > Platanthera > Platanthera zijinensis. The sequence continues at coordinate 16,380,883 of CM077083.1, forward strand.
CTGTAACAATTCCGGATCATCCTTTTGGTGCACCCTAGTAAGGGAAATCCAAGAGGGCGCTTCTGCTTCCAAACTAGCAGGTGTAGAACTACTCCCAATCTCGATGTTCATCAACAAGAAGTCTTCTACTAAGGACTGTACAGATAGATTTAAGATTTTAGCGGTCTTCCTACTCAAAGCATCGGCTACTACATTAGCCTTTCCTGGATGATAAAGAATTTCTACTTCATAATCCGCCACATATTCTAACCACCGACGCTGACGCAGATTTAGTTCCTTCTGAGTGAAGACGTACTTCAAACTCTTATGGTCCGTATAGATCTTGCACAGCGCGCCATACAATAAGTGTCGCCACAGCTTCAGCACATAAATTACGGCAGCAAACTCCAAATCGTGCGTAGGATAATTTCTCTTGTGAATCTTTAGTTGCCTCGATCCATACGCGATCACCTTACCATCTTGCATTATAACACAACCAAGTCCGATGTGTGACGCATCGACGTACACAGCATACTCGACTCCTTCAGTAGGTAAGGTTAAAATTGGGGCAGTACACAGTCTCTTCTTCAACTCTTGGAAAGCCTCTTCACACTTATCACTCCAAATGAATGCAGTATTCTTCTGAGTAAGTCTAGTCAAAGGTGCAGACAACACCGAAAATCCTTCCATTAATCTCCTATAATAGCCAGCGAGGCCTAAGAAGCTCCTAATCTCCTTAGGTGTAGAAGGTCTTTCCGATTCCATCACGCCAGAAATCTTGGTCGGGTCTACAGAAATACTGTCCTTGCTTACAACATGACCCAGAAAGGACATCTGAGCTAGCCAGAACTCACATTTGCTCAACTTTGCATATAGCTTATGCTCCCTCAAGATCGACAAAACCAAACGCAAATGCTGAGTATGCTCCTCAACATTGCGGGAATACACTAGGACATTATCTATGAACACAATAACGAATCGGTCCAAGAAATCCTTAAACACCATATTCATCAAATCCATGAAAGCAGAGGGTGCATTGGTTAAACCGAAAGACATCACCAAAAACTCATAATGTCCATACCGCGAACGGAATGCGGTTCGGGGAATGTCTTCCTCACGAATCCTCAATTGGTGGTAGCCTGAGCGAAGATCGATATTTGAAAATACCGAGCTACCATGCAACTGATCGAACAGATCATCGATCCTTGGCAGGGGGTATCTATTCTTAACGGTCACCTTATTTAATTCCCTATAATCGATGCAAAGCCTCATCGATCTGTCCTTCTTCCTTACGAACAAAACCGGAGCACCCCACGGAGAAGAACTTGGTATAATAAAACCACACCTCAGCAACTCATCGAGCTGAGTACGCAACTCATCCAACTCACACGGAGCCATACGGTACGGTGCTTTGGCGATGAGACGAGCGCCTAGCTCGAGTTCAATCACGAACTTAATCTCCCTCTCAGGAGGAAGTCCTGGAAGACTATCCGGAAAGACATCTGGAAACTCTCGCACCACCGAGACATCCTCAAGACGTGGTGTAACAGAAGCTGTTTCCAGATCAGAAATAGAAACTAAAAACGCCTCGCAACCAGACTTTATAGCACGTACCGCAGAAATGACAAGGGAAACTCTGTCCTGAAATCCATAGACGCTCATAGGTTGGCCATTTTCCATCCTGAAGTCCAGTCTTTTTGCCTTGCACTGGATGACTACATCATACTTGGACAGCCAGTCCATGCCCAAAATCACATCAAAATCAGCCAGGTCTAAAATTATCAGATCCGCAAGGGCCAGAAAATTGCCAAGATGAATAGGGCATCTCAGAACTCCTTGATTGGATATCACCGAATCACCGGAGGGAAGCTTGATGTTGAAGGAGTCTCTCAATTGATCAACATCCAGGCAATGTTTATCAACAAACCTCCTGGCCACAAAGAAATGGGTGGCACCCGAATCGAACAGAACGCACGCCCACCTATTCCGTACCTTAAACTCCCTTAAAACCGTAGCATACATAACTAAACGAACGATAACTAGGGCAACAACGATAAATAATAGGGATAAAATAGACTGGGGCTAACCTGAAATAACTTGCGTAGAGTTTTGAGCTTCCTCGCTAGTCATCACGTTCAGCTTTCCTTTTCCTTTATCTAGGGTTGGTGGTGGCGACAGAGCTCGAAGCGGGGCAGGCTGCAGTGGGGATTGAGCCTGGGGGCACGAAGATTTCTGGTGTCCCTTCTGCCCGCACTAGAAGCAGGTCCTTTCTTTCATCCAGCACCGACTCACATCATGACCCCTCCTTGCACAGAACGAGCACACAAGCTCTCCCTTGGGTGCACCTTGGATGGCGTGCACTTGCTGCTGCTTCAGGGTGGCTGTTCTCTTGAAACACCTTTCATAAGGGTGGCCAGGACGACCACAGAAACTACACACTTTCTTACCTTTCTTCTTCGAAGAAGGGCCAGATGCCCTAGAGCTACCATCCTCAACACCCTTCCTTTTCTCTTTCCTCGCCGCAGCACCGCGGTTCTTAGCATTTTCAATCGCTTCAACCTTTAGTGCGGCTTACACTGCCACAGCATAACTGTCAGCTCCATAAGCGCATGCCCACTGCTGGACATCACTTCTTAGTCCTCCCAGGAAACGTTTCACTCTTCCCTCCTCCGAAGCTACCAAATCGGGAGTAAATCTACTCAACTTGCTAAACTCAATCTCATATTCGCTCACCGTGAGCTGTCTCTGCTTCAAATGCAGAAAGTTATTCATGAGGCGGTCCCGCTCGACCGAGGGTAGAAACTTCTTCAGCAACAACTTCTTGAAAGAGTCCCAGGTACAACCTTCCTTCAGACTCTCCTTTTCACGAATCCACCAACTCTTTGCTAGGCCTTTTAACTGATAGACTGCAATCATAACCTTCTGGGCTTCTAGAATCCCGGAATACGAAAACATCTCCTCGATTGAGATGATCCAATCATCTAAAATCATAAAGTCGGCACTCCCGTCGTAGGTGGGATGTCCCAATCGCTGGAAATGCGATATGAAATTCATTTCTGGTTGTATTGCCACCGGGGCCACCAGAGGAGCAGGGGTATCGGGCATGACTTGACCCAAGGCAGGCTCTTGCACTGAAGGCTGTCGCGCTGGAGCGGTAGACAAAAATGATTGCATTTGCGTTTGCATCGCAACTACTTGCCTTGACAGAGCCTCGTTGCTCTGGCGCAAACTCTCGATCAACGCATCACTCTGCGCACCTGACGACTCACCCTCCGACTGGGGAGTCGATCTCGTCGCAATACGCTTTGGAGGCATTTCTAAAGAAAAGGCAAACGAACGTCCCAATTAAAATCCTAGATTACGACTAGGGCAAACAAAACTAGTTCAGACCATACTTGAAAGACACTTGCTTAAGTTGTCACTTGCTCTGGGATTATATGATGATGATATATCCTACTCAGGATGATATCCTATCATCCTATTGACTCATGTGCCTATGATATGAATGCATGAATTCTTTACTCTTATTTAAAATCATGTGTGTACATATGTCATCGGGTAAATCTTTAGCTTGGCATGTTGTGCTTATGTTATATTATGCTATGCATGTGATGCTATGAATTCTATAAAAGACCTTAATGCATGTTATGAGAGGCGTACACAGACAATGTTATGCATCTCATACTACATAATATTGCATGCAACGAAATGAAAACGTGCTAATGGGCATTCATGTGGTGAGATTATGCATCTCATACTACATAACCCTCACATGTTGTCACCTATTGTGGATCCATATACTTCTAATCATGCTTATGAGTGTAGTGTTCATGCTTCAGCGAAGATATCTTGATGACACATCGGTGTGTGTATGATATGATACTAAGCAACTAACACTAACAAGGGAAGGTTGCCCGACCAATTGTCAAGCAACCTCCCTCTGATACCAACTTTCACAACCCGCATTTTTCCCAACAATTTAATTATATCAGAGCAAGGGGGAAAATACGTGTCGTGATGCAACGCCGTGCAGGGGATAACTGCAGACGTTCAGACAAGACTCCAAACTCTACGATTTTTAAAAGGAAACATAAATTGTTATGAATGAAATCCAGTTTAAGTTATGATGGTAGCCGTATCCCTCGGCTTAGTGAATCATCTAGTCCACGATTTAAAATATAAATTATACGCTTGCGGAAAAATACTTATTTAAATTGACTCTAATATCCTACATGAGTATAAATATCCCCGAGGAATAACTCATACTATGCAAAGCCTAGATTTATAATAAGTATAGAAAAGTCATTACGCTAACTAGACAGTAGTGGCTTAGTTTTGAAAGAGATGACAAGTATGCTTTACTAATAGTAGGGTTTTATAGATTAAAAATATCTAACATGCAATCCTAGCAATAAATCATCCCAGAGAGCAAGTAATGTAAACCAAACATAAGGAAACCACAATAGCTAGCAAGTGTCCAAAAAGGTCAACAAACCTGTGGGCGTCAACAACCTGACACGAACCCACAGTATGAATATGTCTGAAACTGGGCAAAGAAAACTAAAACAACAAACTACCTCGCTACGACGAGGGGGAAAATTACAGCAAAACTGCTGCTGCTAAGGCTCCAAAACCAGCTCCGCTACCTGCTAATGCTCTGAACCTGAGACATTCCAAAGACAGAACACCTCAGTAAGAGGGTACAAATGGTGGCAGAAAAATAAGCCAAAATAAATAAAGGTCAAAAGTGGTACCAACCCAAGACCAAAACCATTAAAATAAAGTACAAAAAGAAACAAGGCATCATCAGGAAAAAAAACTCTTACGTGATTCGTCACCAGAGTACACCAGACGCACGAGGCTATAAAGTGACAACATGAATAAATCATAAGGAAGAAATACAAAACCATTATTAGGCACCTGTGGTCGACTCTACCCAAAAACACGGGCGAGGTGGTCACTCAACTGGACACACCCCTCACGAATAATTTATCTGCTTAACTGCGAGGGAGTCTCATACTCTCCACCATACACCGCAGATGCCCAAAAACCCGGTAGACCTCCACAAGGTACAATAAAGGAGTCAGACAATGCGGAGGTGATTTTATCCACTAACTCCCGCAATTTTTAGAAATCCAAAGAAACCACAACACAAATATATCTCGAGATTTGGCTCGTCGGATTCTACTTGACACTTCTAGTTTCAAGACATGGTTGATCAACCTTAAGGAACAATTCACAATCCTCGATAAACTTTAATACGATCAATAACGATAGGTAATGCATTTAAAGGAATTAATAAGACACATCAAGAACGATTAAATATATCATGACAAGATCAAGTTCACCAAGACAAAATCTTACAACCTCGAGTGATCATCCAAAAAGGTTAATCGTAGCAATAACTTAGAAAACAAAGTGAAGAAAATTTTAAAGAACATAAAAATTGAACCGTTACTATCAAATCGGAGAAGGAGAAACGAGGGGAAACCACCACTTGCCTTGGTTTTACCTAAAAAATTCTCCAAATCAGTCCACGTCACAGATCGGGGCAAAAGAGGATGGAGGAAGTTGAAATCTAGACAAAAAATGGTCGAAAAGGGGGTTAGGGCCGAAAAACCCTAACGAGAAAACTCGAGGAAAGGGAAAAAAAATTACTACGATAGCGTAGCTCTCGATGAGAGCTTTCCAGATCTACGCTCGGTTGAAGATTTCGAGCACCGGAGCTCTGTCGGCGGCCACCGTAAGATTCACGAAATATTCTCTCTCTCGCTCACGCCGCTCAGGTTCGGGAGAAAGAATCGGAGAAGATGAAGTATTCCTATTTTTCTAAATACCCTAAGTATAAGAACACATATATATATATATATATATATATATATATATAGATATATATATATAAGTAGTTATAAAAAGTTTTGTCTAAATATATAAAAAAACGATTTAAATATGAGCAGTTCGTGGAAAACAAAATTAGAGGTCTAGTATGACTTCAAATCGAAAAGTGCCCAACATGAAAGTTGTAGATCTCGTCGAGACGAACAAATTTCATGTTAGCTATTTTTCCATACGGAACCGTTTTGACCCTCAAAAAGACTCCCGAACATAAAATATGACGGACTACACGAGAAAGGTAGCAGACTACTCGAGTATACAGAATGCTACTCGAGTATGCAGAAACAGACTGCTCGAGTATACAGAAGGCTACTCGAGTATGCAGAAACAGACTACTCGAGTATGCAGAAACAGACTACTCGAGTATACAGAAGCAGACTACTCGAGTATACAGAAGGTTTCTCGAGTATGCAGAAACAGACTACTCGAGTATACAGAAACAGATTACTCGAGTATTCAAAAACAGACTACTCGAGTATACAGAAGGCTACTCGAGTATACAGAAACAGACTACTCGAGTATACAAAAGGCTACTCGAGTATACAGAAACAGACTACTCGAGCATGCAGAAACAGACTACTCGAGTATACAGAAACAGACTACTCGAGTATACAGAATTGGAGGAACAGAAGATTTACATAATAAGCAGAAACTTCACACGAGTCAAGGTTGCAGGAAAAACAATTTCTTGGCAAATATAACCTTTTGATCAAACTATAAAAATGAATAGTACTTTTCATTTTTGAATAGTACTTTCATATTAAAATAATCATATTTATATATATATTTTTTTGATAAGGAAACGCGAGATCAAAACGGAGGCCCAAACGCACGCCGAATCGAACGAAACTCACGCCGTAGGTGAACACAGACGCTATGAACACGACGGCGAAGTCAAAACCAAAATCAGACGAGCCATTCTCGAGATATAAGTATTCAAAGTTTACGACGAACATAAATTCCACAAAACTTTGGAAAAACGCCGAGGCCCAAATATTGCTCGGATCGCGACGAAACTTGACGAGTAAGTCAAAAATTACTCAACTTAAATTCCAAATGCAAAATTTTCTCATTACAACAAGAATTCGGCCGACTTGACCGCATGGACGCGAAAATGTCTTTATGGCATTACGCCGTCATCTTGACGTTAAAGGTAACACCATGGCGTCATAAATATGATGTTTCCCATTTAAATAAAATCGTCGAGCAAAATCGGGGGTATTACACAGGCTATGGCTGATTTCCTAGCAGATTACGTGGTCGAGGTGGCGGAGGAGCAACTCACTCGCCCGGTCCCTTGGAAAGTCATGGTGGATGGTGCCTCGGGGAGACATTCTTTGGGGATTGGATTCATCTTGGAAAGCCCCCATGGGACAAGAATCGAACAAACCGTGGTAGTGCATTTCCCTATCACCAATAATCAGGCCGAATACGAAGCTGTAATCGCAGGTCTACGCCTAGCAAGGGAGTTAGGGGTGCATAACGTGGAGGTCCTCACTGACTCCATGGTGGTAGCTTCCCAGATCAATGGGGAGTTTGAGGCAAGGGAGCTCACCATGCAGCTCTATCTGACAAAGGCAAAGAGAATTATATGGACCTTCTAGACCTTCTCCATCAAGCACGTGCCTCGAGAGGAAAATGAGCAGGCAGACCAGCTAGCAAAGCATGGCCCCAGGGTGGGGGGCACCATCACAGGTCTCTTCCGACCTTCCATCGAGGAGGGGGAACTAATGGAGGTGGAGCAGCACCCATCATGGATGGACCCCTTCGTCACCTTTCTGTCCACAGGAGAGTACCCGGAGGGGATGGACCGAAGAGGGCTCAAACACAAGGCAGCATACTTCCTCCTGCGCGAGGGGAAGTTGTACTGCAAGACCCTCTCGGGGATGCATAAAATTTTGGAGGAGGTCCATTCCGGCGAGTGTGGAAGTCATTCGGGGAGCCAGACCTTGGAAGGGAGGATCATCAGGCAAGGGTACTTCTGGCCCACCCTCGGTCAGGATGCAGCCGAATTCGCGAAAAAATGTCATAAGTGCCAGCTCTATGCCCCGCTCCAGTTATAGCCGGCTCAGAGACTAAGAAGCATCATGGCACCATGGCCCTTCCCCATATGGGGTTTGGACCTCGTAGGGCCTTTTCCTCAGGCCAGCGGGCAGAGAAGGTTTCTGTTGGTCATGATCGATTATTTTTCTAAATGGCTGGAGGTGAAGGCTCTAGCCAAGGTGACCTCCCAGGTGATCATGAATTTTATCTGGGGGAGATCATCTGCAGGCATGGGCTACCACAGGCTATCGTCACGGACAACGGGCCTCAGTTTGCCAGCACGAAATTCATTCGCTTCTGCGAACAACTGGGAATTGACCTTCGGTTCGCCTCTGTCCACCACCCCAGGAGCAACGTGCAGGTGGAGGCGGCCAACAAAATAATCGTGAACCTCTCTAAAAAGAAAGTAGAAAATCTGAGGGAGAGCTGGGTGGAGCAACTTCCTTCAGTCCTTTGGGCCCTGAGGACCACTCCCAATACGGCCACGGGAGAGACGCCTTTTAAACGTTCTCATAGCTGCGAAACCGTTCTACCCATCGAGTTCGAGGTCCAGACACCCCGGATCGCCGAGGCGGAGGCTGGAAGGGAAGAGTGGAGATCAGAAAATGAGGAGGAGCTTCGACTCTCTCTTGATATGGTGGAGGAGCTACGTGACTTGTCTATCGTTAAGCAGGAGGAGGCCAAGGGGAGGATGGCCAAGTACTTCGACAAGCACGTCCGTGTCAAGCAGTTCGCGGAAGGAGACCTTATCCTGAAGAAAGTGGACGCGGCAGGGAGATCGGCCACTGTGGGAAAAATCCATCCCAATTGGGAGGGCCCCTACATTGTATAGGAGGTCTTAAAATAAGGGGGGTATCGCCTCCAGGATGTAAAAAGGGATACACTCAGCAACACTTGGAGTGGCGATGATCTGAAACGTTTTTACCCTTGAAAATATTATAGGTGCTCTTATTCCATGAATAAAAATGAATCTCATTATCATATCTTGTGCTTTTGCAAAACTATGATGGCAGGAGGGCTCGTGATTTGAAGACCAAGAGGCAAATGTTTTTAAGTCATCTCGCTCTGAGGTTAGGTCTCGTCACTTCCCTGTCAGGCTTCCACCTAGTTGGCACGGCTGAGTTTGGATGGACATCGCTATGACCCTGGGGCTGAGCCCGGAGGATGTTCAACACCCGCCCTCAGGCTCTAACCTAGCTGACTGGCCTGGTGGTAGAACCCGGGAGAGGCAAATGTTTCCAAGTATTCTCGCTCTGGGGTTAGGTCTCGTCACTCCCCTGACAGGCTTCAACGTAGTTGGCATGGCTGAGTTTCGATGGACATCGCTATGACCCTGGGGATGAGCCGGAGGATGTTCAACACCCGCCCTCAGGCTCTCACCTAGCTGACTGGCCCGGTGGTAGCACCCGGGAGAGGCAAATGTTTCTAAGTCTTCTCGCTCTGGGGTTAGGTCTCGTCACTCCCCTGCCAGGCTTCCACCTAGTTGACACGACTGAGTTTCGATGGACATCGCTATGACCCTGGGGCTGAGCCCGTAGGATGTTCAACACCCGCCCTCAGGCTCTCACCTAGCTGACTTGCCCGGTGGTAGCACCTAGGAGAGGCAAATGTTTCTAAGTCTTCTCGCTCTGGGGTTAGGTCTCGTCACTCCCCTATCAGGCTTCCACCTAGTTGGCACGGCTAAGTTTCGATGGACATCGCTATGACCCTAGGGCTTAGCCCAGAGGATGTTCAACACCCGCCCTCAGGCTCTCACATAGCTGACTGGCCCGGTCATAGCACCCGGGAGAGGCAAATGTTTCTAAGTCTTCTCGCTTTGGGGTTAGGTCTCGTCACTCCCCTGCCAGACTTCCACCTAGTTGGCACGGCTGAGTTTCGATGGACATCGCTAAGACCCTGGGGCTGAGCCAGGAGGATGTTCAACACCGCCCTCAGGCTCTCACTTAGCTGACTTGCCTGGTGGTAGCACCAGGGAGAGGCAAATGTTTCTAAGTCTTCTCGCTTTGGGGTTAAGTCTCGTCACTCCCCTGCCAGGCTTTCACCTAGTTGGCAAGACTGAGTTTCGATGGACATCGCTATGACCCTGAGGCTGAGCCTGGAGGATGTTCAACACCCGCCCTCAGGCTCTCACCTAGCTGACTGGCCCGGTGGTAGCACCCAGGAGAGGCAAATGTTTCTAAGTCTTCTCGCTCTGGGTTAGGTCTCGTCACTACCCTACCAGGCTTCCACCTAGTTGGCACGGCTGAGTTTCGATGGACATCGCTATGAACCTGGGGCTGAGCCCGGAGGATGTTCAACACCCGCCCTCAGGCTCTCACCTAGCTGACTGGCCCGGTGGTAGCACCCGGGAGAGGCAAATGTTTCTAAGTCTTATCGCTCTGAGGTTAGGTCTCGTCACTCCCCTGACAGGCTTCCACCTAGTTGGCATGGCTGAGTTTCGATGAACATCGCTATGACCCTGGGGATGAGCCCGGAGGGTGTTCAACACCCGCCCTCAAGCTCTCACCTAGCTGACTGGCCCGGTGGTAGCACCCGGGAGAGGCAAATGTTTCTAAGTCTTCTCGCTCTGGGGTTAGATCTCATCACTCCCCTGCCAGGGTTCCACCTAGTTGGCACGGCTGAGTTTCGATGGACATCGTTATGAACCTGAGGCTGGGCCCGGAGGATGTTCAACACCCGCCCTCAGGCTCTCACCTAGCTGACTGGCCCGGTGGTAGCACCCGGGAGAGGCAAATGTTTCTAAGTCTTCTCGCTCTGGGGTTCGGTCTCGTCACTCCCCTGCCAGGCTTCCACCTAGTTGGCACGGCTGAGTTTCGATGGACATCGCTATGACCCTGGGGCTGAGCCCGGAGGATGTTCAACACCCGCCCTCAGGCTCTCACCTAGCTGACTGGCCCGATGGTAGCACCCGGGAGAAGCAAATGTTTCTAAGTCTTCTCGCTCTGGGGTTAGGTCTCGTCACTCCCCTGCCAGGCTTCCACCTAGTTGGCACGGCTGAGTTTCGATGGACATCGCTATGACCCTGGGGCTGAGCCCGGAGGATGTTCAACACCCGCCCTCAGGCTCTCACCTAGCTGACTGGCCCAGTGGTAGCACCCGGGAGAGGCAAATATTTCTAAGTCTTCTCGCTCTGGGGTTAGGTCTCGTCACCCCCCTGTCAGGCTTCACCCTAGTTGGCACGGCTGAGTTTTGATGGACATCGCTATGACCCTGGGGCTGAGCCCGGAGGATGTTTAACACCCACCCTCATGCTCTCACCTAGCTGACTGACCCGGTGGTAGCACCCGGGAGAGGCGAAGGTTTCTAAGTCTTCTCGCTCTAGGGTTAGGTCTCGTCACTCCCCTGCCAGGCTTTCACCTAGTTTGCACGACTGAGTTGGTCCGAAAAAAGCACCCAGGGGCGAGCTCGCTAGCCAATACGGCGAGTTCGGGATATCCTGCCCCCTCCAGCTCGCTACTAAGGAATTCCTGGTCCCGTCTCAGACTCAGGGGTGGGGGGCAGTTCTCTCAAGCGAGTCCGACCTCACCGCAAGCACCGGTAACATCAGTGAGTCCAGCTATGACCGGCGCCTATGGTCTCGTCGCAAGCGCTAGTCCTAACTCATAAGCTTCCTATAGACGAGGTCGGACTCGGCAGGATCGCCTAAAGGGGTATCACGCGCACGGGTACAGTGTCGCAAGTAAGCTTAAAAAGAAGATGGAAAAATTGTGCAAAAATTGTTTTGTTTTACTATTATAATTACAAGGTGAGGCTTGTCTCGACAAGATACAAGGGAAAAAGAAAACAAAATTGGAGGAGCCCAGTCAGCTCTTGTCTTCCTCCCCTGTACGGCGATCCTCCTCGCCGCCGGGCCGAGTGTCCTTCTCTCCCACCCCCGCGAAGAGCGAGTCGAAGCTGTCTTCCTTCTCGCTGAGCGGGCTGGGTGGGAACAAGGCCAGCAGGAGATCCCGAACGGTGACTCCTTCGCAGCCTTCCGCAAAAATCCCCGTCCCCCTCATGGCTTTTAGGAGGCACTCGACAGACTCAATGGAGTTGACTCGTAGCCGCTCCGCGACATCAGTCTCTCCAAAGACCCGAGGCCTCTTGTAGGGGAAGGGTGGCTCGCTGGCGCCTAGGGGAAGGAGAGCTTCAGCCTGGCGGAGGACCTCGCCATGGAGCTCCTTGTTCTTCTCCTTCAACCCCGCCACCTCCACCCTCAGCTGGGCAGCAACAGCCTCTTGCTCGCGAGAGCGCGTCTTCTACTCGGCAAGCTGAGTTTCCCGCTTGGCAAGCTGAGCTTGCAGCTGAGCCACCTCGCCTCGCAGTGCGTTGGCAGCTTCGGCATCCTACGAGGCTAGAGTTCAGAACAAGCGCAAGAAGAATCCTTTCTAAGTAAGATAAGCAGAGATATCCAGTGATTACCAAGTCGTCGACAGATTTTGCGAGTAGAGCGTCGGCAAGGCCGAACCGCCTTTCCGCGTCGGCCGCGCTCTCCTTCGCCAGGTCGCGCTCCTGCTCGGTGGTCAGCAAGGCGTTGCTGAGCTGGAAGCTGCGGCGGACCATCATATGATGAAGCTCGAAGGCCCGCAGGTGGGCCTGCAACCCCTCATTGCCGAGCTGGCGGGGGGGTTAGCTCCTTGTACGAGTCGGCACTGTCGCAGCCGTAGAGGCCAAAGCCGAAGGCGAAGGCATGGCCAGTAGGAGGTCGGCGAGCTCCCCAGGAGGGGGCGCGAGTAGAAATGGAGACTCGGTGGGCCCCCTCATCCCACTTCAGAATAGGCTCGCCAGCCGTATCTTTGCTTCTTCCTCCCTTGCCGAAGTGGGGATGATCCTTCGGCAGGCCGGGCTCGCGAAGGACGACCTCCTCGACAGAATCTGAGGGGGAAGGCCCATTCTTCTTCTTCTTCTCCCTTCGGAGGGAGGACGCTTCTTTCATCAGACTCATCGGGGGCTCGTCGGAAGAAACTTTCGGCGAGCTCATGAACTTGACGGGCGACGAAGGGAGATGCAGCCGCCCACGCGAGACCACCTTAGCCTTTTTCTTCTTCGGGGCTGAAGGATCTGGGCGCGAGCTTGACCCGCCGAGATCCAAGCGCCTCTTGCTGGGGGGTTGACCCCGCGCTTGTTCATCTCGGCAAGCCTCCGTCGCTGCTCGGGCCAGCTCTAGGGAATCAGAGAATATCCCCGGGTCGGCAAACGGAGGGTGCTCCGGCAGAAGCCGCTCCCCTGCAAAAAAAGGCTTGATCAGAAAAGCTGAGGTTCACTTTGACAGGGCTCGCGAGAAGACAGGGCGAGGTATACCTTCACTAGGGAGAACGGGTTGAAGCGAGTCGAGGCTGCGGCGGAGGTAGGCGACCTCGAAGTCTTTGTGGAGGAAAAAATTATGGAGATCGGCGTCGCTACCGGATAGGGAAGGAGGACTGTATATGTCCTTGCTTTTCTGCAGGGGAAGGAAGGGGATGTTGTCGAGCTCGCCTTTGATAAAGACGAGCCGGGTCATCCAGTTGTGGTTCTTGTTCGCGAGCTCACGAACCTTGATGAGGGATCCGCCGAAGTAGGCGACCCCATCAGGGGTGGCCTTGTAGGAGAACAACTTACGGAAAACCATAAGGTTGAAATCGATCCGCTCTCGACGGAGGATACAGGCGAACGCCACCATCATAGCGATGGCGTTAGAATTCAGCTGCGCGGGCACCGCGCCGTAGTACTTCAGGATTTGGCGGATCTCTGGCCAGAGGGGGAGGCGCAGCCCCACCTCAAAGTGCGAGATGGGGAAGGAGAGCTCACCCTCCGGGAAGGAGTTAATGACCTCGTGCTCGGCGGGCCTGCGAGCCTGGAAGCCGGGAGGGACGAATTTAGCCGTGAATTCGGCGAGCTCCTCCTCGGTGATATGCCCCTCGAAGAAGCAGTGGTCGATGAAGTGCTGGGCGCACTTGGACCGGCCATCCGCGTCAGGGTTAGTCTTAACCATTCTCGCAAACGGAAGGAAGACGCGAGCTCGGGATGACGGAGGGGAGGCAAGGGTTTAGAAGCAATAAAAGCATACCCAGGGGGTAGGTGAGAGGGCCTATTTATAGAAAAAGAAAGTAAGGCAGGGAAGGGCGAGGGCGAGCCGACCGATCAACCCAGCTCCTCCACGCCGCCTCGCCACCCTCTGCTCACCGAATCCCACGAGTTAGCCCGGTCCCAGAAGGGGGAATTCGAAAGGACACTTACCAGGATATTGAAATGCATCCACATATATACAAGGTCACATAAAATTTGTTTAAATTATTACAGACAGGTGAATTGTTCAAAGCAAGGAAAAATAAAGACGCGAGGACCATGCGAGGGCGAGCGCGAGTACCGGTCGGCTGACAGAAGAGCCGCTCTATTCTCCCCGGTCTCTCCGGTCCGCCGTCGCAGATCGCCGCGCGTGGAGCTCGCGCAGCCGCCCCATGTTCCTATTCACCACCCACAAGTTCTCATCAATCTCATCCATCAGCACTAAGGAAGACGCCTTCTCGAATGCCAAGCTTACCCCCGCCCCGTCCGCAAGTCGCGAGCACTCCCACTGCAGCCTGTTGTTGTCCTTCTGCAGGTCGTGGAGCTCGCGCACCAGTTTCTTGAGAACCTTCCGCTCCCATTTTGCACGCTCAGGGCTGCCCAGTTCGGGGTCCAGGAAGGCGTCCAGGGCGCTTGGAGAAGGGAGAGACGAGTAAGGAGGTCAATCCACGGACTCGCCGTCCTCAATCCGGCCGAGAGGGTCTGCATGAAGAATTGAAAGGCAGTTAGAAGAGTAGGCACCCCCAAAAACAGAAGAGTATAGAGTTGAAAACTTACCGCGCGAGCCTGGCTCCTCTGGGTTGACGTGGGGAGAGAAGTGGCGCAGGTCCTTGCAACGTCCATGCAGAAATTCCTGATGGATGGGTTGATAGCCGGCGACGGAGATATGCCCGGCGCCTTCCCCCACGACTATAGAATCCGGGGATGGTTGCCGAGAAGGGAGGCGACTCGGCGACGCTAACTTCTGCGAGTCCGGTTCCTTGGCCTCGGAACCCCTTTTTTGCGACCTGTAAAGAGTACTCTTAGCCCGCAGAGTGGATGCCTTGCAACCATCCACCCGGTCGGAGGAGAGCGTAAAAAGGTTTTTATCAGGAGAACCGGAAGCCGGCTGATTGGAGGAGCCAGACCCGTCCCCCAGGGCCACCGTAAGATCGGCTAGAATAGGTTCGGCCCCCGGAGGAAAGGGTTTCGCCCGCTTGGCCGAGCCGAAATCAGCAAATCGGCGAGCAGGAACCTCTAGGCTGGTCAAGCCCGCAGCTTGAACTGCGATTTCCTCGCGGGAGCGTGCGAGTCGCTTTAGGACTTCCATGGGAAGCAGTATCTTAGCAGAACTCCAGGAAGGGCAAAGGTCAGTCAGATGCGTAGGGGTACATATATATAGCTATTTGTGGGGCCTACCAGAAGATTCTTTTTTTAACACATGCACCCCACTCGCCGAATCCTGCGGGGTTGGATGTATCTTTCCGAGGTTGTCCCAACCTCGCAAAGAGAGGGGATTGTGTACAACCCCGTATCCGCCGAGTAGGTCCGCAGGAAGCAAGACCGGCCGGTCAAGACCGCCTAACGGCCCGGGCAGGGTTCTCTGCCGAGATCGATCTCGGCAAATCGTCGTGTCGAGCTCGGGGATCGTCGGGCCGAGCTCAGGGTTTTTGGAGCTGAGCCCAATCGCTTACTCGCCAGGGGGAAGGGCCGAGCCCGCACTCGCCGAAGCGGAGGTGCTCGCCAGGCGAGCTCGCACTCGCCATTGGCCGAGCAGAAGCGGCGAGTGCCAGCCCCATCGAGCTCTCACCTCCCTGGCCGAGTAGGGCATCCAGTGGCCATCCCGCCCCCAGTAGTCTGCCCCTAGCCTCTCATTACAGCGGAGTTTTGCTGTTGGCAGGCCAGCCCAAGGGGCTTTCAGTAATTTCAGACCAGTAGAGGTAGGCTATTTGCAGGCCGTTTTCAGTTTTCTATAAATATGACACAAGGGGTACCTCAGAAACACACACTTACTTACTTATCTCCCAGTCTTTTCGTGCTTTCTGAGGTACCTTAGCCCGGCTCTTGGCTAAGGAGGGGAAGTGCTCTGAGATCTTCCGGGTTTGTGATGGGACCTCCGCGCCGGGCCCTTGGTCTAGTCCTTTGTTCTTCACTTTCTTGTCGTTTTCTAGCAGGAGCAGAGTAGGTGCGCGACCACCCCTTTCCCCAAGGGTCGAACTCCACAGAGACCGATTTTTCGGTTTCAATAATTGTAATCCCTAAATATAAGTCTGATTAAGCCGTGTTTGAAATCTACAACTTATCTAATATCAGACTTTAATAATAATAGTGAAACTCAAAAGAAGTTTCCTAAGAACATAAATTAAACTGAACATTCCTCCTATGAATAGAGATAAAACTGAACTTTTCTCCTTTGGATGAAGATGAAACTGAACATTCCTCCTATGAACGTAGATGTAACTGAACATTCCTCATATGAAGGGAGATGGAACTGAACATTCTTCCAATGAATGGAGATGGAACTGAAGCCTCCTGAGAATTGAGTGATTAGTCTACTAACCTTTTTCTTCATTACACTTTTTTTATTCAAGTCTCGCACTAGTTCAGTTCCTTTTATTACTATCAGTTCAGTTCTTTCTTTTCAGTACTTCTACAGTCTTGTACTAGTCTATTTCCTTTTATTACTATCAGTTCAATTCTTTCTTTTCAGTACTTCTCCAGTCTTGTACTTGTCCAGTTCATTTTATTACTTTCAGTTCAGTTCTTTCTTTTCAAGTACTACTCCAGTCTCGTACTGGTCCAGTTACTTTAAGTACTTTATTTACAGTTCTTTCTGTTTAGTACCATTTCAGTTTCGTACTAGTCATATTTATTTACGCACTTTATTCAGTGCATTCAGTTCAATAATTCAATTCTGTAGCTTATTTATAGCAGCATTTTATTACCGCATTTAAATTACTTCAATTTACAGTTTCGACATTTTTAGCACGGGTCATGCTCTGACGAGCAGTTGGTTTTGATAGAACATTAGTTGAGGATAACTAAGAGTCGAGATATTCCTCCAGGGTTAATCCTAAAAATCTGCTCTCATACTCGTAGCGCTCCTTGTCGATTATTGAGTGACATACTGTACCTACAACATTTTTAGTATTTAGCAACACATGATTTGAAAACATTTTAAAAAATTTGTTGCCTAAACTTTGATAGAGAACCGTTTATAAGTGTTGTAATAGGTTAACATCTTTAGACAACACTTTCCGTGTAACATTTAATAACTGTTCTCTATTCCCTTATATGAAATATTTTTGAAATATTGCACTTGACGGTTCACATTAGACAACAATTATGACATATTATCTTTTTAAAAAATAACTTGCAACGTGATAGAATTGTTGTCTAAACCTTTTCAACACAACTAAAATTATTATTCGCACGCATAATCTATTACTTAAAAATTAAACTTATAAAACTCAAATAGCAAACCCTTGGCTTTCTGCTCAACACTTCCCCGATACCCTTCCTCTTCCTCGTGTGTTCGGGTGACTTCCTCGGCATTCCTCTGGCTAGACCATCGGCAAGTGAGCCATTCACGTAGGTCCCCTTCCATTCCTCTTTGACTCATTCTCGCCATCGCTCGCCTTTCCTGCCCGTCCTTTTCCAGAGCAACGATGAACTTTGAGAGCATCAGAGCCACATTTCTTCTCCTCCTACCACAAACAATAGACTCTCCCAGGTAGACGCAGATCAGAAGCCCCTTTGTTCGAGTTTCTAGAGCATCATTAGCATATGTATGTTCGTGCTTGTAGGGCATTGACGTTGCCACATAGGTTGAGCTTCATATGTAACTATCGACGAAGAATGTGAGTATAATATGACTATGACTTGAATTTCTAATTGGGGGACGGCAGAGAGGGCACAAGAATTTGATTGAATAGATGTTGGTGTTCTTCGCGTTGCTGCTCCTCGGCGGGATCCAGTACCCCCTCTTTTTCACCGGCTTTGGACTGTTCTACGCCGTGACTCGGTTCTTCTATTTCAAGGGCTACGCTTCTGGAGTTCCTGAGAATCGTTCGAAGATTGGGTATTTTCTTCTTTTTCTTCTTCTTCTTTCTTCTTCCTCTTATTTCCTTCAATCATTCTTCACTTCTCTTCGTTGCTTTCCAAATTCCAAGTTGGAATAATCTGATAATCTCTGCTTTGTTTATTGCAGGGGTTATAATTTCCTGGGGCTATTCGGTCTTATTATTTGCAGTGCGTCATTTGGTATCAACTTGCTTCTTCGTGAGGCCCTCTTGGTGCTCAATGTTATTCTGCTTTTGGAAAGGCTTTCTTGTTGAACTTTCGTGACAGTTGTTTTGTTGTAGATTTCTGTCAATTTCAAATTATCATCTCATCAAATTAGTTTAAGCCTTTCAATAAGCAAAATTGTATCTGGATGAAGGGTCAGTAAATGAGTCAATGTTGCTCAGATCTGTGAGCTGCATGCTATGAATTGTATGTCATTGCACCAGGTTCTAATCCTCTGTTAATCAATTCTATATAACCATTCTCTCGTAGAACCGCTTTATAATGATAGAACTATTTTTATGCTAATCATGCATTAAATATCTCTTGCTAATGGTTATACCACTGATAACTGAAATTTTTTCTCATGGCTTCTCCCTTTGTGGCTCAATGTTTATCAACTTACCCATAAAAAATAGCAGAAATTAGAGGACTTTTTAGTTTTCTCAGGCATATGTGGTGATGACCTTTATTACAAGATTTTGGACTTGTGAGTTATTAGCAAAGTGGATGTGCGTATATATAATACCCGTTAGAGTAAATCACAACAAAGAAAAAATAATAGAGTAAATTCACACCCTAAAGATTAGTCTACAAGCCCAATTTTAATCTTATTCCTACCTTTTAATTGCACCCCATCCCTATCACCTCCATCAACACTGTCATTGTTGCTCGTGTTTTTCGGGATGCTGTCACCATGGGCTCTCTGGGATGCGGCTACGTCAATTACATTTCTGCTTAGGATGGATAAATGATGATGGTTTTTGTATTCAGAACCTTAGTGGATCTGTTGATAGCATGAAAATTCAAGAGATGTTTGGGAATTTTGGCAATATTTTATTCGACAAATTGGTCACTCAAGAAACAATTCTGTGGAAGATGTTCAAAAAAAACTAAGTCTTGTGCCTAGCTATGTTAACCATTATAATTGATTTATATTAATTGGTTGATCTATATTTAGTGTGCAAGGCTACATGAGTTTCTTGATGTGGTACTAATCTTTGTTGGTGTGTTGTTAGGCGCACATCTGCTATATCTGAATCATTATTAACCATTGGGGATGCTCTTGAGAAATTCCAACTTGTGGCTCAGAAGGTACATGATGTTATCAGTATTCCTTTTTTATGGAATTTTTCAAACTTAACCTTCAATAGAAATACAGTTTCCATAAGTTTGATAAATGATCAGACCCAAATCATTGTGCCCCTTTTGTCTTTATTATGTTCTTCAAATGGCTAATATGTGTTACTTTTGATGTTAGGCATTAGATTATACATTATGTTTGGCATTCTTATACTTTTCAAGGCATCATGTTGCAATGTTCCACTGCTGTCTATATATTTTGGTGTATGTTTTATCATGCGTTAGAGTAAGTACATGTTAATCTTGAACATCTGCTTCATTTGTGAGCATTCTTTGAAATTATACTATTCAACTTTTGGCTTCACCACTTTGGAAAAACTAGATGGCTAGTCACTAGTTTCTTAGAATAAAAGGTTTCTTCTAAAAACTGTTGTTCCTGCAGGTGATGATCACTGAGAAGTTGAATGTGGTTAGTAATACCTCTGGTGGACAAGGCCTTGATGAAGATGGTAGAGGACAACTGACCATAGCAAAGCTGGGTGTTGTTGCTGTTGTTCCTATGAGTCTTCAACAACATCATGTTTTATGACCAAGATGTTTACTTAATGGGAAGCGTGCAGCAGGCAAGCAACCATCATGACGCTCACCTTCCCCGACTCTGCAGTGAAGGAGTTAGGCTGCCCTGTTCCCAGCTAGAATTTCTTAGTGGTGATGTTGTTGCCATTTGTGCAAATCTCATTATACTTTATGGTTTAACATTATGCAGGTGTTATAATATAATATATCATCCCGAGTTGTAATATATCATTTCAACTTTTTTGTGTGCAAAAGATTCATGTAAATTCGGCGATATTGTCGGTTTAATTGTGATATCATAAAATTCCTTCAAGTCTTTGTGATTTTTGTAATTATCGCTATAATTTGTACCATATCAGCAATTATTTTTAAATGTCGTGGCATTGGGAGGCATTGGCGGATTTTTTTTAAAAAAATGTCGTAGCTTTTTGACAACAATTTTAAAGTGTGCCCTTTATACCTTTTGGCAACAGTTTTTAATTGTTACACTATAGGTCAACATTTCTAAAACGTTGCAATAGGTTCACCGAAAAACTGTTGTTTATTCTTAGGGTTTTGTGAACAGTTTTTGTGTAGTGTTACCTAAAGGTGTGAAAACTATTGCCTTAGACTTTTGGTAACACGCGTATAGACAACACCCTCTATGACAACAGTTCCACTATTTTGGCAACACTTGACAGTTTTAGGCAACAGTTTTTAAGTGTTGCTAAAGACCGAAAATGTTGTAGTGTGTTTTACAAAAAAGGTCTCTTGCACGAATTATTTGATGTCAAGTAAGGCAAGTCGCAACAGAACCAGTCTGTACCCGCAAATTATTTAAATTGAAATGCTTGTAAATTACTTGCGGTGAAAAGTGGCAGGTCAGTCACTTCCGCAAATCGTTCGTGCCGGTTGTACAATCCCGTATCCGGCGAGTGGGTCAGCAGGAGTCAGACCGACCAAATCGGGTAGTCTGAGTCCTTGGGCGAGCTCGGCAGGAGGGAGAGCTCGGCAGTCTCCGGCTCGCCCAGGCGGGGTGAGATATCTTTGGGAGGCGAGCTCGTACTCGCCAAGCCCACCTCGCCAAGCCTTGTTTGTCGAGCTATGGGTTGTTCGTCGAGCTCTGAGCTGTTCGTCGAGCTCTGGGCCTTTCATCGAGCTCTGGGCCGCTCGCCGAGTTCGGACTGTTCAACAAACCCGCAGCGTGCGAGCAGGGCAGTTCGGGCCCAAACTCGCCCAAGGTCGAAGATAAGCGGCGAGTGCTAGCCCCATCGAGCACTCGCCGCCCTTGCCGAGTAGGGTTTGTTGAGGGCTACTCGCCCAGTGATCTGCGAGGTGTTTTTACCATTTTCCCCCGCTGGCCTGCCTATAGCTAGTTAGAACAGCGGAGTCATGCTGTTGCCAGATCCAGTTGGGCTGCATATAGAGGTTCAGAACAGCGGTGATTGGCTATTTGCAGGCTGTTTTCAGAAATCTATAAATAGGACCCAAGGGGTACCTCAGAAGGCATGCTCATTTGTCTCCCAGTCTTCTAGTGCTTTCTGAGGTACCTTAGCCCGACATTTGACTAAGGAGGGGAAGCGCTCAGTGATCTTCCGTGTGTGTGGTGGGTCCTCTGCGCCGGGCCCTTGGTCCAGTCCCTTGTTCTTTTCCATTGTTGTTTTTCTTGCAGGAGAGAAGTAGGTGAGCGATCACCCCTTTCCCAAGGGAGAAATCCTCGAGATCGATTTTTCGGTTTCAACATTTTGGTGCGGTGAGCGTGGAGCGTGGTTAGTACAAAAAATCTTCAGCGAGCTCAATGACAGGAGAAGGGCAAGGATCGGACAGGGCCGACTCGCCACCCCCTCCCCCTATCGCCACGATGGGGATGTTCGAGGACTTCAGGCATGAAGTACTCGGCTTGGTCAGATTCTCACTAGGCACGCGTGCCGAGTGCTCGACGCCGGCGGCCCCTATTCTTGTGGTTCAGGCTCTCAGCGAGGGCGCTCCCATCAGGCGAGCTGGGAAAGAGGTCGCCGAGGAAGGGATAGACGATGAGCTCCCCGGGCGGGTGCTCTTCCCCAGCTCGGCAAGCGGCGACAAGTTTGGCAAGTGGCAGCAGGTTGGGCGAGATGGGGGTGCGAGATCCCCCTGCTCGCCCGGTAGGGGGAGGCAGCCCCTTCAACGAGCTGGTTTCTTCTGCTCCAGTTCCAGAGGGTTCAGGGAGCCCGAGATGTCCTATTACACCGGGAAGGGAGACCCGGTCCAGCACGTCCAATGGTTTGAGGATGTAGTCTCGATCCGACAGATGTCGGATGGGTTAAAGTGCATGCTCTTTGCCATTACCCTCAAGGAGAAGGCGAGAGAGTGGTTCCACCGGTTGCCGGCCAGTTCTATCTACTTCTTCGAGGACCTGTACCGGTGGTTCATGATGAGGTTCACCACCTCTAAGAGGAGGATGAAGGAGTCGGAGTCCCTGTTCCACATCAAGCAGGGGGCGAACGAGACCTTGGGGAGCTACGTCGATCGCTTCCAGGAGGAGGTCACCCAAGTCCAAGAGATGTCGGGGCATACCCTGATGATGGCTTTCACCCTGGGGCTGCAGCAGGGTTTCTTTCGAATGGAGCTGAAGAGGGTGTCACCCCTCTCCTACGAGGAGTTGATGGAGAGGGCGGCAAGAGAAGTCGACGGGAGGCATCGAACCCGGAGTTTGCCCGGAAGTTAGCCAGGTGGGCTACGAAGGAGGAAAGACACAGAGGGGGAAGGGGTGAGGGGTCAGGAGGAGAGGAGAACTGAACCCCGGTAAAGGGAATAGCAGCAGCAGCAGCCCAGGTGGGGGGGGGGGGTCAAGAGACGAACCATCGGCTAGGTTGGAGGCCGGAGTGGCAAGATCAAGGGCTGAGGAGAGGTCATCATGGTGGGGATAACCGCCAGGGAGGCCAGGGCCAGTTCTATCCTCTAGGCGGGAGGCAAGGCCAGATGCCACCTCTCCCTGACCAGGAGCAGGCTATGGCAATAGCCATGGAAGAGAGGAGGAGAGCAGCGCGGAGGAGAAGAAGGGAGGTTAGGGTGGAGTTGCCCTACTGTGAATTCCATCAGGAGGAAGGGCACTCCACAACCACGTGCCCCGAGTTCCTCGAGATGAGAGGAAATAGGGAGCAGCAACAGCAACGAGACCGCCAAGGAGTGCAGATTGAGGAGGTCCTGCCTCGGGCGGAGGTGGATAGGTGTGAAGACAGGGAAGATGTTGGGACCCGGGGAGGGATCAGATTGATCTATGGGGGGGGGGGGGGGGTGGGGGTCGAAGCTTCCCGTAAGGCAAGTCTCCACACCATGTACCGCAGGAGCATCGGCTCCACATCCCAGACCCCACCCCCAGAAGAGAAGATCACCTTCTCAATCAAGGATATGCCGGGTCGTGAGGATCTCTTTTGTGATTCGCTTGTCATTCAGACAACAATCAAAAACTTCACCGTCGCCCAGATCCTCATTAACAATGGTAGCTCGGTCAACGTCATCTTCAAGAAGGCATTTGACGTGATGAAGGTGGAGTCCAAGAGGGTGCTGGCCTCAGACATACCTCTGTTTGTCTTCTCGGGCGAGAGGAAGGAGGTCGAAGTAGGAGCATGACTCCATGTCTCTCTGGGAAGGCATTCCCACACCTACAGGTTCGTCATCATGCACGCCCCCAGCAGCTACAACGCCATCTTTGGGATGCCTCTCATCAGCGCCTTCCGCTGCGTCCCTTCGTCCTTCCACCAGTGCCTAAAGTTCAACGCCGAGGGGGTCCAGATTCAGGTCCGGGGAGATCCCAAGGTAGCAAGGGAGTGCTACGTCACGACGGTGAACTCCATTTCTTGGCAGGAGGGGGATGAGGAGATGGAGCGGAGGATGGAGGAGGCAGAGCAGGAGGCTGGCAGAGAGGAGATGGTGGTGGAGGAGAACCGCGCTCAAGAGGAGGCGGAAGAAGTCCAGGAGTCGGCCGAGACAATGGTCGTGGAGGAGGTTGGGGAAGAAGTCCTTGCCCCAGGAGGGGAGGACGTTGAAGAATGGGGAGAGCAGTCTCGTTTGGAGGTCGCAGAAGAGGTGGTGGAGATGGAGGTTCTCTCCCTCGGAGGTAGGGTGGAGAAGGTCCGTGTAAGCGGGGGGTTGACCCCAGCCGACCAGGAGAGGATGCAGGAGTGCATCCAAAAGAACGTGGACATCTTCGCCTGGAGTGCCGCGGGGAGCCATGGATCGATGCTGACGTGGCCTGCCACCACCTCGACCTAGACCCAGGAGCACGCCCCATCCAGCAGAATAAGAGGTCCACCATGGACAAGCTAGCCGAGCCGATCAGGGAGGAGGTGGCCAAGCTCCTTAAGGCTGGCTTTGTATCAGAAATTCAATACCCCGGCTGGGTCTCCAATGTAGTAATGGTTAAAAAAAGGAGACGGCCGATGGCGTATGTGTGTTGATTTTTCTCTACTTAATAAATCATGTCTCAAGGATTGTTACCCCTTGCCTCGGATCGACGCGCTGGTTGAATCAGCCGTCGGTTTTCTTGTAATGAGTTTTCTGGATGCATTTTCAGGTTATCACCAGATTAGGATGCACCCCCCCCCCCCGACATCAAAGATGTCTCTTTCATCACAGGGGATGGGTGCTACCGCTACAAAATGATGCCCTTTGGGCTGAAGAATGCAGGAGCAACCTACCAGAAGATGATGGACAGGGTCTTCCGAGAGCAAAGGGGGATGAACTTGGAAGTGTATGTGGATGACCTCATGATCTAGATCCGGGATGTCGACTCTCACCTCCGAGACTTGGAGGAAACCTTCTCCACCCTGTGCGAGTATAAGATGAGGCTGAACCCCCTGAAGTGTGTCTTCGGGGCGAGCAGGGGCAAGTTCCTAGGCCACCTCCTCACCCTAGCAAGTGTAGAGCCCAATCCTGATAAGGTCCGAGCAATCATGGAGCTGGGGTCACCTTGGAATGCTAAAGAGGTGCAGCGGTTGACAGGAAAGCTGGCAGGGTTGAGCAGGTTCTTTTCCTGGGCTGGGGAGAAGTGCTCCCCCTTCTTCAAAACTTTGAGGGGAGGCTAGAAGTTTGAGATTCCAAGCCCTGAAGAAGCAGTTGACTCAGGCCCCGCTGCTCCAAGGGCCGAAGGAGGGGGAGGATCTATACTTGTATCTTGGGGTCGGAGTGGAGGCCTTGAGCTCCATCCTGGTTCGAGAAGAGGGAAAGAAGAAACTCCCCATATACTATGTAAGCCGGGTATTGAGGAAGGCCGAGCTCCGTTATCCCATCTTGGAAAAGCTGGCCTTTGCTCTGGTCATCTCGGCCCGGAGGCTCCTGCCTTACTTCCAGGCACACTCGATCTGGGTGGTGACTGACCACCCCCTCCGTAATATCTTTGATGGGGTGGAGCATTCAGGCAGATTGGCTTAGTGGTCTGTGGAGCTGAGCGAGTTCGACATCACCTTCGTACCCCGTCTCTCGATCAAGGTCCAAGCGATGACCGACTTCCTGGCTGACTATGTGATCGAGGTAGCGATGGAAGAGCTCACTCACCCAGTTCCTTTGAGGGTGATGGTAGATGGCGCTTCGGGAAGGCATTCCCTGGGAGTGGGGGTGATCTTGGAAAGTCCCCAAGGAACGAGAATTGAACAAACGGTGGTGGTGCATTTCCCCATCACCAACAACCAGGCCGAGTACGAGGCGGTGATTGCAGGGCTCCGCCTGGCCAGGGAGCTGGGAGTGCATGACGTGGAGGTCCTCACTGACTCCATGGTGCTGGCCTACCAGATCAACGGAGAATTTGAGGTAAGGGGGCCTACTCTACAGCTGTACTTGACGAAGGTAAGGGGACCTGAGACATCACATCCAAGCCTCCTGCTCACCATCCGAAGCGCCTTCGACACTCCCCGTCTAAGAGCAACCTCGTGAATGTCCTCCATCTGAGGCTCCACCTCTCTGGTCCAAACCTCCTCACGGATCTCCTCGCCAATCAGGCAACGATCACGCATATAGTCCAAGGAGTCCATGTACTCAGCAAGCCTGGTGTCCTTCAACTACGCCACTCGATCCTCGGACGAAAGAAACTCCAACTCAGCCTTTGAAGCTCCTAGCTCCGTGCCCAAACGAGAAACCTCCTCCTAAGCAGTCTCTAGCGACTGCAGCATGCCCTCCACCAATGATTTATCCGTCGTCACTGCCGCCCCGAGCCTCCTCGAGCTCTGCTTTCAGCTCCGAGCCAATCCGTCGAAATCGAGACACGTCTCGATCATGCTCCTCCTTCAAAACAGCCAGTGAACTCTCTGCCACCCGAAGCTTCTCCTGAAGTGACAAGTATCCATCCTTCAAACTCACATAATGATCGTTCCACATGAACGCTATGTGAGCCTGAGCCTCAATCTGCAACCAAAGAGAAGATGATTAGTCACATAAAGTAACAAAAGCAAGAGCTAGATACAGGAAGGCGGGCTTATCGCGTCACTTATTGCCTTTAAAGAAGAAAACACTCGAGGGGGCAGAAATATCTGAATGAGGGACTCGGGGGGGCAAAAGAATCCAACACCTCAACCTCCGAATCTGGTAGTGTATCCTCACCTCGAGGAGCCTCCTCAGCCTGACAATCACTTGGCCGCAATAATGGTCGAGGCTCCGCATCTGTGTCACTAGAGCCCTTCCGACCAAACTTTCTTTTCTGATCACGGAACAATGATGCCTCTGCAATACTCTCTGAATAAGCCAAAAGTTCGCACAATCGCAATCGCTTCTCCTCCATGAATAAAGAAATGTTGAACAGACAATTCGCCAACTCCCGAGGCACTGTGAATCCCAATACGGGATAGAAGCCTCGTTCTCGTCCCTTCAGACGATGATAACGATTGGGCAAAGAGTTCCATAGCTCCGGTAGACCCCAAAAATTTCGGACATAACCAAACAAAATGTTGTGATGATGACGGACTGTGTGAATCTCAAAATCGAGCCAACTCTTGTTGCTATAAATCTTAACAAGACCACCACCATCAATACGAACTTCACATCAATCTCTGAACAACTCTAAGGAGAACTTCAAGTCATGCTCTCTGAAAAACACAACCAGCCCCATGACACGTGTCATCCCAAGAGGGTAAATTGCGACATAGGGACACTACAAAACTGAAGGATATCAATCACCTCTCCACACGACGGGAATCGCAATCCAGACCGCATCATCTCACATATCATCGACAACCATTCGGCGGATTCTAAACTCTTTCCTCAGTATGGGGGATTCTCTTTTCAAGATCGACGGATAACTCATATCTTTTTCTCCAAATTACGACTTGCTCACCGGTAAGAGTGAAACGCAATCACATCAGACGAGCTTGCACATTACGCTTCGAGACCTGAAAAACAAGACAAACATGGATTAAGGAAGTTACACCCGAGGCGCTCGCAACCAGTCGGACACATCAGGGTCGCGTCGCGGTGCGCCGCCCGCAAGGAGGCATCCATGCCTGGCCGCCCCTCCTCGCGTCCACCTCCCACGGCCGCGGGGCGCCGCCCGCAATGGAGCGGTCGTGCCCGGTGCGCCTCCCCGCGGCCGCCTACCGCGCCCATGGGGCGCCGCCCGCAAGGTGGTGTCGCGCTCGCCCCCCCCCCCCCCCCCCCCCCCCCCCCCGGTCACAGGGCGTCTCCTGTAAGGGGGCGGTCGCGCCTAGCCACCCCTCCCCATGACCGCCTCTCGTGACCGTGGGGCGCCGCCCGCAGGGGGTGGCTGCACCCGGCCGCACCCGGCCGCCCCTCCCCGCGGTCGCCTCCCGCGGCCGCGGGGCGCCGCCCGTAAGGGGCGGCTGTGCCCGGCTGCCCCGCCCCACAGCTGCCTCTCGCGGCTGCGGAGCGCCGGCCGCAAGGGGCAGTCTCACCCGACCGCCCCTCCTCACTGCTTCTCCCAACTGGCCGCTCCGCCGACTGCAACTCCTCTCCCCTCGCCGGCGATCGTCCGTCGAGGAGATGATCGCTCTTTCGTAGCAGGCCCTCCCCACCGTCTGATCATTCCACCGCGATCGCCGCCGTGCATTTCACGGATAACCACCCACTAACTGTCATGGTTAGTGGGGGGTTATCAATAATTAAGAAATGACTTGCATTTAGTATAAAATATACGCATAATATCCACCCAAAACTATATTAAATATGGTCTGCAAATAGTAATTATTGGTGGTTACGGTTTGCGGATAACCGCGTAACCACCGTAAGCACCTCTCGGAGCCTATAAAAAGGCCTCATGACCCCTTTTATTTCTAACTTTCTCCTCTCAGTCTAAGGATGAAATTCCTTCAAGTCTTTGTGATTTTTGTAATTATCGCTATAATTTGTACCATATCAGCAATTATTTTTAAATGTCGTGGCATTGGGAGGCATTGGCGGATTTTTTTAAAAAAAATGTCGTAGCTTTTTGACAACAATTTTAAAGTGTGCCCTTTATACCTTTAGGCAACAGTTTTTAATTGTTACACTATAGGTCAACATTTCTAAAACGTTGCAATAGGTTCACCGAAAAACTGTTGTTTATTCTTAGGGTTTAGGGAACAGTTTTTGTGTAGTGTTACCTAAAGGTGTGAAAACTATTGCCTTAGACTTTTGGTAACACGCGTATAGACAACACCCTCTATGACAACAGTTCCACTATTTTGGCAACACTTGACAGTTTTAGGCAACAATTTTTAAGTGTTGCTAAAGACCGAAAATGTTGTAGTGTGTTTTACAAAAAAGGTCTCTTGCACGAATTATTTGATGTCAAGTAAGGCAAGTCGCAGCAGAACCAGTCTGTACCCGCAAATTATTTAAATTGAAATGCTTGTAAATTACTTGCGGTGAAAAGTGGCAGGTCAGTCACTTCCGCAAATCGTTCGTGCCGGTTGTACGACCCCGTATCCGGCGAGTGGGTCAGCAGGAGTCAGACCGACCAAATCGGGTAGTCTGAGTCCCTGGGCGAGCTCGGCAGGAGGGAGAGTTCGGCAGTCTCCGGCTCGCCCAGGCGGGGTGAGATATCGTTGGGAGGCGAGCTCGTACTCGCCAAGCCCACCTCGCCAAGCCTTGTTTGTCGAGCTATGGGTTGTTCGTCGAGCTCTGAGCTGTTCGTCGAGCTCTGGGCCTTTCATCGAGCTCTGGGCCGCTCGCCGAGTTCGAACTGTTCAACAAACCCGCAGCGTGCGAGCAGGGCAGGTCGGGCCCAAACTCGCCCAAGGTCAAAGATAAGCGGCGAGTGCCAGCCCCATCGAGCACTCGCCGCCCTTGCCGAGTAGGGTTTGTTGAGGGCTACCCGCCCAGTGATCTGCGAGGTGTTTTTACCATTTTTCCCCCGCTGGCCTGCCTATAGCTAGTTAGAACAGCGGAGTCATGCTGTTGGCAGATCCAGTTGGGCTGCATATAGAGGTTCAGAACAGCGGTGGTTGGCTATTTGCAGGCTGTTTTCAGAAATCTATAAATAGGACCCAAGGGGTACCTCAGAAGGCATGCTCACTTGTCTCCCAGTCTTCTAGTGCTTTCTGAGGTACCTTAGCCCGACATTTGACTAAGGAGGGGAAGCGCTCAGTGATCTTCCGGGTGTGTGGTGGGTCCTCTGCGCCGGGCCCTTGGTCCAGTCCCTTGTTCTTTTTCATTGTTGTTTTTCTTGCAGAAGAGAAGTAGGTGAGCGATCACCCCTTCCCCAAGGGAGAAATCCTCGAGATCGATTTTTCGGTTTCAACATTTTGGTGCGGTGAGCGTGGAGCGTGGTTAGTACAAAAAATCTTCAGCGAGCTCAATGACAGGAGAAGGGCAAGGATCGGACAGGGCCGACTCGCCGCCCCCTCCCCCTATCGCCACGATGGGGATGTTCGAGGACTTCAGGCATGAAGTACTCGGCTTGGTCAGATTCTCACTCGGCACGCGTGCCGAGTGCTCGACGCCGGCGGCCCCTATTCTTGTGGTTCAGGCTCTTAGCGAGGGCGCTCCCATCAGGTGAGCTGGGAAAGAGGTCGCCGAGGAAGGGATAGACGATGAGCTCCCCGGGCGGGTGCTCTTCCCCAGCTCGGCAAGCGGCGGCAAGTTTGGCAAGTGGCAGCAGGTTGGGCGAGATGGGGGTGCGAGATCCCCCTGCTCGCCCGGTAGGGGGAGGCAGCCCCTTCAACGAGCTGGTTTCTTCTGCTCCGGTTCCAGAGGGGTTCAGGGAGCCCGAGATGTCCTATTACACCGGGAAGGGAGACCCGGTCCAACACGTCCAATGGTTTGAGGATGTGGTCTTGAACCGATAGATGTCGGATGGGTTAAAGTGCAGGCTCTTTGCCATTACCCTCAAGGAGAAGGCGAGAGAGTGGTTCCACCGGTTGCCGGCCAGTTCTATCTACTGCTTCGAGGACCTGTACCGGTGGTTCATGATGAGGTTCACCACCTCTAAGAGGAGGATGAAGGAGTCGGAGTCCCTGTTCCACATCAAGCAGGGGGCGAACGAGACCTTGGGGAGCTACGTCGATCGCTTCTAGGTGGAGGTCACCCAAGTCCAAGAGATGTCGGGGCATACCTTGATGATGGCTTTCACCCTGGGGTTGCAGCAGGGTTTCTTTCGAATGGAGCTGAAGAGGGTGTCACCCCTCTCCTACGAGGAGTTGATGGAGATGGCGGCAAGAGAAGTCGACGGGAGGCATCGAACCCGGAGTTTGCCCGGAAGTTAGCCAGGTGGGCTACGAAGGAGGAAAGACACAGAGGGGGAAGGGGTGAGGGGTCAGGAGGAGAGGAGAACTGAACCCCGGTAAAGGGAATAGCAGCAGCAGCAGCCCAGGTAGGGGGGGGGGGGTCAGGAGACGAACCATCGGCTAGGTTGGAGGCCGGAGTGGCAAGATCAAGGGCTGAGGAGAGGTCATCATGGTGGGGATAACCGCCAGGGAGGCCAGGGCCAGTTCTATCCTCTAGGCGGGAGGCAAGGCCAGATGCCACCTCTCCCTGACCAGGAGCAGGCTATGGCAATAGCCATGGAAGAGAGGAGGAGAGCAGCGCGGAGGAGAAGAAGGGAGGTTAGGGTGGAGTTGCCCTACTGTGAATTCCATCAGGAGGAAGGGCACTCCACAACCACGTGCCCAGAGTTTCTCGAGATGAGAGGAAATAGGGAGCAGCAACAGCAGCGAGACCGCCAAGGAGTGCAGATTGAGGAGGTCCTGCCTCGGGCGGAGGTGGATAGGTGTGAAGATAGGGAAGATGTTGGGACCCGGGGAGGGATCAGATTGATCCATGGGGGGTGGGGGGGGGGGGGGGGGGCGAAGCTTCCCGTAAGGCAAGTCTCCACACCATGTACCGCAGGAGCATCGGCTCCACATCCCAGACCCCACCCCCAGAAGAGAAGATCACCTTCTCAATCAAGGATATGCCGGGTCGTGAGGATCCCTTTTGTGATGCGCTTGTCATTCAGACAACAATCAAAAACTTCACCGTCGCCCAGATCCTCATTGACAACGGTAGCTCGGTCAACATCATCTTCAAGAAGGCATTTGACGTGATGAAGGTGGAGTCCAAGAGGGTGCTGGCCTCAGACATACCTCTGTTTGTCTTCTCGGGGGAGAGGAAGGAGGTCGAAGTAGGAGCATGACTCCATGTCTCTCTGGGAAGGCATTCCCACACCTGCAGGTTCGTCATCATGCACGCCCCCAGCAGCTACAACGCCATCTTTGGGAGGCCTCTCATCAGCGCCTTCCGCTGCATCCCTTCGTCCTTCCACCAGTGCCTAAAGTTCAACGCCGAGGGGGTCCAGATTCAGGTCCGGGGAGATCCCAAGGTAGCAAGGGAGTGCTACGTCACGACGGTGAACTCCATCTCTTGGCAGGAGGGGGCTGAGGAGATGGAGCGGAGGATGGAGGAGGCAGAGCAGGAGGCTGGCGGAGAGGAGATAGAGGTGGAGGAGAACCGCGCTCAGGAGGAGGCGGAAGAAGTCCAGGAGTCGGCCGAGGCAATGGTCGTGGAGGAGGTTGGGGAAGAAGTCCTTGCCCCAGGAGGGGAGGAAGTTGAAGAATGGGGAGAGCAGTCTCGTTTGGAGGTCGCAGAAGAGGTGGTGGAGATGGAGGTTCTCTCCCTCGGAGGTAGGGTGGAGAAGGTCCGCGTAAGCGGGGGGTTGACCCCTGCCGACCAGGAGAGGATGCAGGAGTGCATCCAAAAGAACGTGGACATCTTCGCCTGGAGTGCCGCGGGGAGCCATGGATCGATGCTGACGTGGCCTGCCACCACCTCGACCTAGACCCAGGAGCACGGCCCATCCAGCAGAATAAGAGGTTTACCATGGACAAGCTAGCCGACCCGATCAGGGAGGAGGTGGCCAAGCTCCTTAAGGCTGGCTTTGTATCAGAAATTCAATACCCCGGCTGGGTCTCCAATGTAGTAATGGTTAAAAAAAGGAGACGGCCGATGACGTATGTGTGTTGATTTTTCTCTACTTAATAAATCATGTCTCAAGGATTGTTACCCCTTGCCTCGGATCGACGCGCTGGTTGAATCAGCCGTCGGTTTTCTTGTAATGAGTTTTCTGGATGCATTTTCAGGTTATCACCAGATTAGGATGCACCCCCCCGACATCAAAGATGTCTCTTTCATCACAGGGGATGGGTGCTACCGCTACAAAATGATGCCCTTTGGGCTGAAGAATGCAGGAGCAACCTACCAGAAGATGATGGACAGGGTCTTCCGAGAGCAAAGGGGGATGAACTTGGAAGTGTATGTGGATGACCTCATGATCTAGAGCCGGGATGTCGACTCTCACCTCCGGGACTTGGAGGAAACCTTCGCCACCCTGTGCGAGTATAAGATGAGGCTGAACCCCCTGAAGTGTGTCTTCGGGGCGAGCAGGGGCAAGTTCCTAGGCCACCTCCTCACCCTAGCAGGTGTAGAGCCCAATCCTGATAAGGTCCGAGCAATCATGGAGCTGGGGTCACCTTGGAATGCTAAAGAGGTGCAGCGGTTGACAGGAAAGCTGGTAGGGTTGAGCAGGTTCTTTTCCCGGGCTGGGGAGAAGTGCTCCCCCTTCTTCAAAACTTTGAGGGGAGGCCAGAAGTTTGAGATTCCAAGCCCTGAAGAAGCAGTTGACTCAGGCCCCGCTGCTCCAAGGGCCGAAGGAGGGGGAGGATCTATACTTGTATCTTGGGGTCGGAGTGGAGGCCTTGAGCTCCATCCTGGTTCGAGAAGAGGGAAAGAAGCAACTCCCCATATACTATGTAAGCCGGGTATTGAGGAAGGCCGAGCTCCGTTATCCCATCTTGGAAAAGCTGGCCTTCGCTCTGGTCATCTCGGCCCGGAGGCTCCTGCCTTACTTCCAGGCACACTCGATCCGGGTGGTGACTGACCACCCCCTCCATAACATCTTTGATGGGGTGGAGCATTCAGGCAGATTGGCTTAGTGGTCGGTGGAGCTGAGCGAGTTCGACATCACCTTCGTACCCCGTCTCTCGATCAAGGTCCAAGCGATGGCCGACTTCCTGGCTGACTATGTGATCGAGGTAGCAATGGAAGAGCTCACTCACCCAGTTCCTTTGAGGGTGATGGTAGATGGCGCTTCGGGAAGGCATTCCCTGGGAGTGGGGGTGATCTTGGAAAGTCCCCAAGGAACGAGAATTGAACAAACGGTGGTGGTGCATTTCCCCATCACCAACAACCAGGCCGAGTACGAGGCGGTGATTGCAGGGCTCCGCCTGGCCAGGGAGCTGGGAGTGCATGACGTGGAGGTCCTCACTGACTCCATGGTGCTGGCCTACCAGATCAACGGAGAATTTGAGGTAAGGGGGCCTACTCTGCAGCTGTACTTGACGAAGGTGAAGGGGGTCATTTGTATGTTCCAGACGTTCTCCATCCAACATGTGCCCAAGGAGGAGAATGAGCAGGTAGATCGACTGACAAAGCATGGTCCCCGGGTGGGGCGGTACCATCACTGACCTGTTTTGCCCTTCCATCAAGGAGGGAGAGCTGATGGAAGTGGAGCAACACCCCTCATAGATGGACCTATTCACGACCTTCCTTTCCATAGGGGAGTATCCGGAGGGGATGGACAAGAAGGAATTCAAGTACAAGTCGGCATATTATCTCGTGCGAGACGGGCAGCTATACCGAAAGACCCTCTCAAGGATATTGGCGTGTTGCGTGGCTGAGAGGGAGGTCCCGAGGATCTTGGAGGAAGTCCACTCCGGAGAGTGTGGGAGCCATTCTGGGAGTCGGACCCTGGAAGGAAGAATTGTCAGACAAGGGTACTTCTGGCCTACCTTAATCCATGACGCCGTAGAGTTCGCAAGAAAGTGTAGCAAGTGCCAGTTATTCGCCCCCCTCCAACTGCAGCCAGCTCAGCGCCTCAAGAGCATCACAACGCCCTGGCCCTTTGCAATCTAGGGAATGGATCTGGTAGGGCCTTCCCCCAGGTTAGTGAGCAGAGAAGATTCTTGTTGGTTATGGTTGACTATTTTTCAAAGAGGTTAGAAGTCAAGGCATTGGCCAAGGTGACCTCCTAGGTCATCAGGAACTTTGTGTGTGTGTGGGGGGGGGGAATCATCTGCCGGCACGGGTTGCCCCAGGTCATTATCACGGACAAAAGGCCACAGTTCGCTAGTGCCGAATTCATCATCTTTTGTGGGCAACTCAGGATAGATCTTAGATTTGCTTCGGTTCATCACCCCAGGAGCACGGGCAGGTGGAGGCGGCGAACAAGATCATCGTTAACCTCCTCAAGAAGAAGGTGGAGAACTTGAGGGTTAGCAGAGTAGAGCAAATCCCTTCGGTCCTATGGGCTCTTAGGACCACACCCAACACAGCCACATGGGAGAATCCCTTCAAACTCTCCCACGGGTGCGAGGTGGTACTCCTAGTAGAGTTCGAAATCCGGACGCCTCGGGTGGTCGAGGCAGAGGATGATAGGGAGGAATGGAGAGAAGAGAATGAGGAGGAGTTGCGGCTCTCCCTCGATATAATAGAGGAGGTATGCGACCTCTCTGCCATCCGCCAGGAGGAAGTGAAAAGAAGAATGACTAAGTATTTCGACAAGCACGTTAGGGTCAAACAATTCGCAGAAGGGGACTTGGTCCTGAAGAAGGTGGATGCCGCGGGAAGGTCAGCCGCCGTGGGAAAGCTCAACCCCAACTAGGAGGGTCCATACATTGTAAAAGAAATATTGAGATCAGGAGGATATCGCCTCCAGAATGTGGAGGGCGATACCCTAAGTCTCATCTTGAGCGCTGACGACTTGAAACGTTTTTTCCCTTAAATCATGTAAGTAGCGTTCCTTTTTCTAATGAAATTTGAAGTGTCAATGCTCTCGTTGCAGCCTATGTGAATGGTTGAAGTGTTCGTTTGATAGACCTTCGAGCAAATCCTGTTGTCAGGCTCTCACCTAGCTGGCTGGGCTGGATGTCACTCGAGTGAGTCTTCCCCAGACCCCGAGCAGATCCCACTGTCAGGCTCTCACCTAGTTGGCATGACTGGATGTCACTCGAGGGAGTCTGCCCCAAACCCCGAGCAGATCCCGCTTTCAGGCTCTCACCTAGCTTGCATGGATGGATATCACTCGAGGGAGTTTTCCCCAGACCACGAGCAGATCCCGCTGTCAGGCTCTCACCTAGCTGACAGAACTGGATGTCACTCGAGGGAGTCTGCCCAAGACCCTGAGCAGATCCCGCTGTCAGGATCTCACCTAGCTGGCAGGGCTGGATGTCACTCAATGGAGTCTGTCCCAGACCCCGAGCAGATCCCGCTGTAAGGCTCTTACCTAGTTGGCAGGGTTGGATGTCACTCGAGGGAGTCTGTCCTAGACCCCGAGCAGATCCCGTTGTCAGGCTCTAACCCAGCTGGTAGGGTTAGATGTCACTCGAGGGAGTCTGCCCCAGACCCCGAGCAGATCCTGCTGTCAGGCTCACCTAGCTGGCAGGGTTGGATGTCACTCGAGGGAGTCTGCCCCAGATCCCAAGTAGATTCTGCTTTCAGGCCCTCACCTAGCTGGCAGGGCTGGATGTCACTCGAGGGAGTCTGCCCCAGACCCCGAGCAGATCCAGCTGTAAGGCTCTCACCTCGCTGGCAGGGTTGGATGTCACTCGAGGGAGCCCCCACCCTCTCCGGGAGTTATTTAGGAATAACGCTTTCCTAAGGGTGTAGAGAAGGAGGTCCTTATAGGCGAGTCGGGGCTCGCGGGCCCAACTCGGCAAGAGAAGACAAGCCCTATCCTAAGCCTCCTATTGTGGAGGGCGAACTCCAACAAGGCATTCCAGTCCCCTTTAGTTTTACTTATGAAATATTTTGACAATTTTGGCTCGACATTGGCAAGAGAAGAGAGCTCGCGCGCGAGCTGGGTGGTGGTGAACCCAGCTCGGCAAGTGGTCCATTCCTGGTTAACCTAGGGAGGGAGAGCTCTCGGAATCCGCTCGCAGGTACGAATCCTAAATAGGCACTCTAACGACGAGTTTTGTCCTAGCGAGGTCCAGCAAAGAGGAGGGTTCACTCACAGAAATGAAGTTCAAGAAAAATAAGATAGAAAAATTTACTTTTCATTCAGTATAAAATTGATTACAAAGGGAGAACTCGCCTAGGCGAGGTTACAAAAAGAGGGGAGAGAGTTACAAGAAAGAAAAGGGGGGGGGGGGTCAGCTCTTGCCTCCTCCCCCAGATTGGAGATCTCCGCCCGCCCCGCCAGAGGGATTGTCCTTGAAGTCCTTCCCGAAGAACATGTCCAGGCTTTCTCCTTATCGCTTGGCGGCATGGGCGGGAACAAACTAGGCATGAGGTCTCGGACCGTGACCACCTCGCAGCCCTCCACCAGCACCTGCATATCCTTCATGATTTTCATGGTGCATTTGGCGGATTTGATTGAGTTGACCCGCGGCCTTTCGACGAACTCAGCCTCGCAAAAGATCCTCGGGCTCTTGTATAGGAAGGGTGCTCGCTGCCACCTGGAGGGAGGAAGGCTTCCTCCTGGAGGGCAATTTCTCCATGAAACACCTTGTTTTCCTCGCTCAACTTCGCGTTCTTCCCTTCCAGCTCAGCGGTGCGAGCCTCCAGCTCGGCTGCGCGAGATTCTAGTTCGGCGGCGCAAGTTTCCTGCTCTGCGAAGCGCGCACGGAGCTAATTATTCTCTTCCTCCAGCACGATGGCGCGAGTCCGCAGCTCCCTAGCGGCCTCGGCGTCCTGAGGTGTTAGAAGCGAATTAAAACAAGCCGGAAATGGTATAACTGAAATTTATTATCAGAAAAAGGTATCTATTACAAAGGTATGCCCTCCCTTATATAGAATGGAGGAGAGAAGAGAGAATACAAATAAGAGATGTGGGACTAAAAAATATAGGACTAAGCGGACTATACAGAACAAACCGCACAAGCCGCGCGGTTAGACAGAAGGGCTAACCGCACGGCTACTACCAGAGAGAGAGAGAGAGACCGCCAGGGGAGACCGCCTGACCGCTCGGCAACCACACAGCAACAGCACAACAACCAAACCGCTGAAGGGAAACTGCCAGACCGCGCGGTCTCCAAACCGCCAAGACAGACTGCCAGACCGCCCGGTCACCAACTCCAACACTCCCCCTCAAGCTGGAGCATATATATCGATCATGCCCAGCTTGTCACAAATATGATGAAACGAGGTGGAAACTGGCTTGGTGAAGATGTCAGCCAGCTCTTCATCAGAAGTGACAAAGGGAGTGCAAATTTGTTCCCTTAAGATTTCTTCACGAATGAAATGACAGTCCACCTCAATGTGCTTGGTTCTTTCATGGAAGACCGGATTTTTGGAGATATATATGACAGCCTTGTTATCACAGAACATAGGTAGAGGATGGTTGTAGACCTCCCCTAAATCCAGCATTAGAGCCCGTAGCCATTTTAGCTCACAAGTGGTCGACACCATACTCCGATACTCTGCTTCAACACTGGACCTGGAAACAACAGACTACTTCTTGCTCTTCCAGCTCACCAGATTGCCCCCAACAAAAGTACAGAAACCGGAGGTAGACTTGCGGTCCCCTTTGTCATCAGCGTAACTCGCATCTGAGTATGCTTCAACCCTCAGATGATCATTCTTCTGAAAGAGCAATCCTTTCCCTGGGGCTGCTTTGACGTACTCCAAGATCCGCAAGGCGGACTGTATATGGCACTCCCTGGGAGCTTGCATGAATTGACTCACCTTGCCCACAGCATAGGAAATGTCGGGCCTAGTCACAGTGAGGTATATGAGCTTACCAACCAGACGCCGGTACCGGGAAGCATCTGAAAGAAGAGGCGAATCATCTGTCCAGGTTTTGTCTTCTCCAACAGCCATGGGACATCGGGCAAGTTTGGCCCCAGTCAATCCTGCTTCTTTTAAAATATCAAGGGCATACTTACGCTGAGAGATGACTAAAGAGTTGGGATTCCGAGAGATTTCGATCCCCAAAAAGTACTTCGGAGAACCCATATCTTTCGTGACCAGATGTTGGCGAAGATGCCGCTTTGTCAAGGCTTCCCCTTCCTAGTCATCGCCAGTGAGAAGAATATCATCTATATATACTGCAAGAACCACCAGTCCCGAAGAGGTTTTGCGAATAAATAGAGAGTGATCAGCAGAGCTGCGAGCAAAACCAACGGCCGCCACGATGCCGCTGAACTTGTCAAACCAAGCTCGCGGGCTCTGCTTGAGGCCATAGATTGCCTTCTGTAGCCGGCATACTCGTGTCTCCCCCTGAGCAACATACCCAGGAGGTTGCTCCATGTAGACGACCTCCTGAAGATCACCATAAAGGAAGGCATTCTTGATATCCAGCTGGGAAAGTGACCAGTCTTTGTTGACCGCCACAGAGAGAAGGACCCGTATAGTGCTGAGACGAGCCACGGGAGAGAATGTGTCAAAGTAATCAACCCCATAGGTCTAAGTAAAGCCCTTAGCCACGAGGCGAGCTTTATAACGGCCCATAGTGCCTTCTGGGCCAAATTTGACCACAAAGACCCAGCGACAGCCAACAACATCAGTATCAAAGGGAGGAGGGACAAGAGTCCAGGTACCCCGCTCTGTTAGGGTCGCCATTTCCTCATCCATGGACATCTTCCAGTGAGGAATAGCAAGGGCCTCCTGGTAAGAACGAGGTGTGGTAGTAGCAGAGATAGCCAGCGCAAAGGCCCTGCGAGAAGAGGTAAGACGATCATATGAAACAACAGCAGCAAGGGGGTGTAGGGTACACGTCCGCACCCCTTTGCGAAGAGAGACAGGAAGATCCAGGTCGGCGGGCTCTTCGGTATCCAGAGCATCCGTGGCAGAGAGAGCTGGCCCGGGAGGAGAGAGCGACGGCAGCGGAGATGAGGGAGATGGAGGCGGAGAGAGAGGCGGAGGGAGAGGAGTGGGCGGAGACGGAGGAGGGGCGGATATCGCAGTAGGAGACGAGGGAACGAACGGAATAACAGGAGAATCAGAGGTGAGAGAAGAGACGAGGAGTCATCCGAGAAGTAGGAGGCATTCTCGAAGAAGGTAACGTCAGCAGAGACGAACTGCTTATGAAGAACAGGGTCAAAGCAGCAGTAGCCTTTCTGAGTGGCGGAGTACCCCAGAAAGACACATTTGGTGGAACGAGGGGAGAGCTTATCACGGGTGGCAGATGGGGCATGCACAAAAGCAGTGCACCCAAAGATTCGGAGAGGGAGAGGAAAAGGCTCCTTGCCTGGATAAAGGATGGAAAAATGGGTTTTTCCCTTGAGAACGGAGGAGGGAATGCGATTGATGAGATAGCAGGCAAGAAGAACAGCATAGCCCCAATATGAGCGAGGCACATGCATTTGAGCCATCGATGTGCGAGCGACATCGAGGAGGTGACGGTTTTTGCGTTCCACCACCCCATTTTGTTGGGAGGTATAGACACAGCTTGTCTGATGAATAACGCCATGTTGCACACAGAAGGAGGTAAAAGCATGACTTAAGTACTCTTTTGCATTATCAGATCGAAAAGTTTTAATACCAACACCAAACTGATTTTTGATTAAATGATAAAAAGAGGTCCATACATTAAAAAGTTTAGAGCGATCTCGTAAGAGATACACCCAAGTACATCTAGAAAAGTCATCGATAAAGGTTACAAAATAAGAACTACCCCGACCAACAGTAAGGGTAGGAGCAGGCCCCCAGATATCGGAGTGGACTAGATCAAACGGACGAGTAGAGCCCCGACCTTGCTTCGGCGGGAAGGAGGAACGATGATGCTTGCCAAGTTGACAGGCTTTGCAGTTGAGAGGAGTATTGGAGGGAGGGAGGTGGGGTAGAAGCTGATGTAGAAGCTGTGGTGGAGGATGACCGAGACGGAGATGCCACTGGAGAAGATCCGTATAAGAAGAAGAGAAGACGGACAAAGCGGAAACGTTGTCGAGGAAGTAGAGGCCGCCGCTCTCAGTCCCAGTAGCAATCGTCCGCTGGGAGCCCGGATCCTGAAAAGAACAAGAAGATGGAGTAAACGTTACAGAACATTGAAGCTGCTTGCACAAAGAAGTAACCGACAATAGATTGCACGGAAACTTGGGCACATAGAGAGTGTCCTCTAGCCGAAGGGACGGAGTAACATGAACTACTCCCGACCCATGAACCGGGGAGGGAGAACCGTCTGCAATGAGGACCGGGGGCAATCGATCATGCTGTTCGAGGAGAGAGAAGCATTGAGGACTGCCCGTCATATGATTAGTTGCTCCGGAGTCGATAAGCCATTTACCTTGAGTGACCACATGGGCACTACCTGATGATGTGACCACGGAAGCAGACGGCTTGGAAGAGGAGGCGGAAGAGTCACCCGAGGGACGAAGATGGGGATTCTTCGTCCAGCAGTGGTCAGAAGTATGTCCGGTGCGGCCGTAGTGATAGCAGAGGTAGCGGGAAGAAGGACGTCCGCCAGATTGATGACTGCGGCTACCAGAGCCACTCCGCTGAGTTTGATGAGCATAATTATCCGGTGGAGAAGGAGCGGGCAGAAGCGGGCGCTGAAGGAGAGAGGTGACAGCGGCGATGCGAGCATCAGTGGCATCTAGAGTAGGAGATTCCGCCTCACCCAGAATTTGTTGGCGGATCATGTCATAAGTATCAGGAAGTCGTAGCAGATAACACACAACCAGAAGCTCCTGGAAGTGCTTGTGTTGTTGAGCCAGATCAGCAGAAATGGGACGATTCTGAAGAATCTCAGCCCCAAGAGCTTGAACTTGTTGGTAGGCAGCAGCAGGAGACAAGGTAGGCCGGGCAAAGAGGTCCGCATACAACGTATAGATGCAGGACGTCTGAGCCCCTTGGAGTATAGAGCAGCAAGATGAAGCCAAGCGGCCTTCACCGTCTCATCATGACGGATGACGGGAAGGCACTCATCAGATAGACTGTTAGCGAGCTAGGTACGCACAAGCACGTCACTCGCATCCCAGTCATCAAAGAGAGGTGAAGTGGTAGGAGGGGGGTCATCAACGAGATGATGACGTTTGCGTTGCGAGCGAAGGAGAAAAGTGATAGAGACGCTCCAATCCGGGTAGTTGGAGCCGACAAGCTTGGAAACGGTGCCAAGGTTCCAGGAAGAAGTATGAGGTAGAGGCAGAGCCGGATTGGCAATAGGGGTGGCGGCAGGAGTGGTGGTGGAAGCATCAAAAAGAGCCATAAGAGCAAACAGCAAGAAGCTGCGCGGTTAGGAAACAAGCCGCGCAGATAGGCAGAAGAAAAACTGCAGCGGTCAGGATGTCAAACACCAGTGGCCAGAAAGACCACGACCAAGCCGCAGTATCAAGAAGAGGGGAAGAAGTCGAGCGGCAAGAAGACAGTCCGCTCGAACAGAAGCA
This sequence comes from Platanthera zijinensis, assembly GCA_039513925.1. Lineage (NCBI taxonomy): Eukaryota > Viridiplantae > Streptophyta > Magnoliopsida > Asparagales > Orchidaceae > Platanthera > Platanthera zijinensis. The sequence continues at coordinate 16,422,480 of CM077083.1, forward strand.
CAAGAGAAGGAAAGGCACACGACGATAGGTCGCGGCGAACAAGGCGACAGATCGCAGCGAACAAGGCAACAGGTCGCGCACACAGTGGGCAACGACAAGGAAAGAAGGAGACCGCGTGGACAGGGCGCAAGCTGGAGAAGCAAGTCGCGTGGACAGAGAGGGCGCACAGAATCAGGAGGAAAGGATCGATTCCTCTGATACCATGTTAGAAGCGAATTAAAACAAGCCGGAAATGGTATAACTGAAATTTTATTATCAGAAAAAGGTATCTATTACAAAGGTATGCCCTCCCTTATATAGAATGGAGGAGAGATGAGAGAATACAAATAAGAGATGTGGGACTAAAAAATACAGGACTAAGCGGACTATACAGAACAAACCGCACAAGACGCGCGGTTAGACAGAAGGGCTAACCGTACGGCTACTACCAGAGAGAGAGAGAGAGACCGCCAGGGGAGACCGCCTGACAGCTCGGCAACCGCACAGCAACAGCACAGCAACCAAACCGCTGAAGGGAAACCGCCAGACCGCGCGGTCTCCAAACCGCCAAGACAGACCGCCAGACCGCCCGGTCACCAACTCCAACATGAGGCAAGAATAGGTAAGTAAATTGAAGCTAAGAATCCTAAGTAAAAAAGAGAAAGGGATAACTAGTTCTCACCAGTCCGCCGACACCCTTGGCGAGTAAGTACTCAGGAATGCCGAGCCTCCTCTCCAGGTCAACGACCTTATCCTGGGCCAAGTCGCGCTTCTGCTTAGCCTTCTACAGGAGGTGGCTGAGGTTGAAGCTGCGATGAACCACCATGTGGTGGAGCTCCAGTTCCCATATGTGGGCCTGCATGCCCTCATGGCCGAGTTGGGGCAGGGTCATGCGCTTGTAGGCCACGACGTCCACGCGCTCGTAGAGGCAGAAGCCGAGTACATAGGCTTGATCGGAGGAAGTCTCGCGGTCAGCCCAAGAGGATTGGAGGGTGGAGACGGAGATCCGGTGGGCGGACTCGTACCATTGAACCACGGGCTCGCCGACCGAGTCCTTCCACCTTGACCCAAGGCCGAAGAGGGGGTGACTCTTCGGCAGACCCAGCTCGCGGTCCGGGGTCTTCTTGACTGCAGGAGCAGAGGGCTCGCCTCCCTCCTGCTCTTTGCCCGTTGTCTCCTTCAACGGGCTCCCCGGCGATCCGTCCGGGGTGGTCTCGGGCGAGCTCATGTACTTGGGCAGTTGTTGTTATTGTTGTTGTTTCGCCCGAGAAACCACCACCACTTTCAGCTTCTTCTGCGGAGGATGGCGGCGAGGCGATCTGGACCCCGCGGGATCAGCTCGCTTCTTGCCAGAGGTCTTGGACGACGACGGCTTGTCTCGACAGGCTGCTGCAGCAGCCTTCTCGCAGGCGAGAGGGTCGAGGAGTAGTCCTGGATCCGCAAAAGGAGGGTTCTCGGGAATCAGTCGCTCCCCTGCATAAATAACTTAGTTAAAATTCCGATGGATTTGGCGAGATCTGGCAAGGAGGAAAGTTGAAAGATATACCTTTGTTGGAACCATAGGTTCTGATTTGGGTTAGGATCACTTTTTAGGATGTTTAGTTTGACCCACAATGTATAGTCTAAGGGTCATAGGATTTTCCAGGCATACCTCAGAAGAATCCCAGAAGAAGTGCAGAAAAATTCCAGAAAAGTTCAGTTTTTGAAGTTCAGATTTGCAGTCCAAAAGCTTTGAGCTGAGCTCGAAGCTTTGCTTTGAGCTGAGCTCGACTCTGCTTTGAGCTGAGCTCGAAGCTTTGCTTTGAGCTGAGCTCGACTCTGCTTTGAGCTGAGCTCGAAGCTTTGCTTTGAGCTGAGCTCGACTCTGCTTTGAGCTGAGCTCGACTCTGCTTTGAGCTGAGCTCGACTCTTTCTGTGCAGATTTTCAGGAAGCCTTAAGAATTAAGTTTGGTGGTTTCTTGTGCAGTTTGTCAGACAGACTTTTTACAGCTGGCAGAATTATTCAAGGCGTAATTAAGGGAGATTACAGCTATCATATTTAATGCTAAATATTCTCAAGAATATAGCCGTTTGAAGGCTGCATTAAATATGGAATTCAAATACTTCAGTTATATTGATATATATAACATACAGAAGATAGAAGGAAATAGAGGAGGTACAGAGATAAGAAGAAGAGATAGAGAGAGAAAATATTCAGAAGGCTTTTTCTCTCTCAAAGAAGAACTCTGCTTCAAGTTTTACTAGAACATCAACATCACAGAGTTCTTCATCTGCTCCAGGCTTTCAAGAGACAACAAATACAATATCAGTCTAGAAGCTTGCTGGAGAGCAACATCATCTGAAGGCCTACACCCTGGACAAAGCTTCCATCTTCCTGAAACTATTCAACATCTCAGGGGGAGCTTTGGCAATACAAATCCACTAGTCTTCTCTCAGTTGCTTTGAGATAGAGAAGACACCATCAACCTTTTTCTTTTTCCCTTTTTCTGTGTACAGGGCTCTTACTCCCTTCAAAAGTATACTCCTTGGTGATAGGGCACCTGATCAAAAACCTATTGGTTTTTGGGCACCTGATCAAAAGCTCAAAGGGTCTCTAGATCTACCTGCAGCAGATCTATTGGTGGCAGGGCACCTGATCAAAAACCTGTAGTGGATTCCTACCAGGGTGGTAGAAGAGTGGACGTACCCGAGGTTGAGGGGAACCACTATAGCTCCTTGTGTCATCTGGTTGCTTGCTCTTTTTCTTTCTTTATGTGCTGTGAATTTCTTTTTGTTTCATTTTGATTCAAAACTCTAAGTAAAATAAGACCTATCCTCACTTTCAACCTTCATAGGGAAGGACATAGAGGAGAGAGTCGAGGCCCCTTAGGAGGAAGACGGCCTCGAAGTCCTTGTGGAGGAAAAACTTGTGGAGCTCGGCGTCGTTGCCGGAGACGGTGGGGGGTCAGTATACCTCCTCGCCTTTTTGCTGCGGCGAGTAGGGGATGTTACCGAGATCGCCCTTGAGGAAGACGGTCTTGGTCATCCAGTTGTAATGTTTGTTTGCGATCTCGCGAACCTTGATAAAGGAGCCCCCGAAGAAGGTGACGTCGTCGGGAGTCGCCTTGTAGGTGAAGAGTTTCCTGAACACGGTCAGGTTGAACTCGATTCTCTCCTAGCGGAGGAAGCTCGCGAACGCCACCATCATTGCGATGGAGTTCAGGTTTAGCTGCGCGGGCACCACGCCGAAGTACTTGAGGATTTGGCGGTTTTTCGGCCAGAGTGGAAGGCACAACCCCACCTCGAAATGCGAGATAGGGAAGGCGAGCTCCTCGGAGTAGAAAGTGTTGATGGCCTCACCTTCCCTGGACCGGCGCGCCTCGAAGCCATGGGGCTTGAAGTCGGCATTGAACACGGCGAAATCCTCCTTCGTCGCGTTCCCCTCAAAGAAATAGTAGTCGGTGGAGTGCTGAGCGCACTTGGAGAGACCATTAGAATCAGGATTGGTCTTTCCCATGCTCGCGGAAGGTGTAGGGAGCGAGTACAGGTAGGAAGAAGGCAAGCATGGGAGGAAAGTACAGAAGCAATAAAAGCAGTAAGTCGGGGTAGGTGAGGGGTCCTATTTATAGGAAAAGGGATCAAGGGTCGAGCCGACCGATCGGTCCAGCTCGCCTAACCCAGCTCGCCTAACCCAGCTCGCCTAACCCAGCTCGCCGACTTCCAAAACCTGTCCCATCACCTGCCAAGCAAGAATATTATATTCAAACAACACGCAATAAAATCTAAAAATATTCTAAGTTATTACAGGCCCAAGAGGGATATTGTTCAGAGAAATCAAATTCAAACAAAACAGCAATTTCGGTACATGCGCGAGCTGAGGGGGCAGGAGGCGAGTTCCGGTAGTCCCCGTAGGGGGGCCGTTCTTTACCTCCCCCAGTCTCGCGTCTCCTTCCCCGCAGGTCGGCGCGAATTGCGGAGCTCGTGGATCCGCCTCAAGCATCCCCAGGCGGCCAGAAGGTTCTCGTCCAGCTCCTCCAACAACGGTGAAAGGGACGTCGCCTCACCCGTCGGGTCCTCCCTCGCCTCGCCTCCTAGCCACGCACACTCCCGTTGTAGCTCTTCGTTGTCCTCCCGCAACCGATGGATCTCACATGCCATCTTTTTGAGGACCTCAATTCCTCTCTTTGTCAGCTCGGGGCCCCCCAGCTCGGCGTCCAGGAAGGAATCCAAGGTCTTCGGGGAAAGAAGGGGCGAGTAGCGAGCTCGCTCCAGGGATTCGTCGGCGTCCGACTGACTGAAGAAGGTTGCAGGAATAGTTGAACAATAATGTGAAGGGCGAGCACGCCAGGGGAACTACGGATGATAACAAATAAAGGACGACTTGCCTGAAGAGCTCGGCTCCTCGAAGGAGAGGCGAGGTGGAGGCATCTTCAGATTTTTACCACGGCCCAGAGGATGTATTCGAGGTGGAATAAGGTTGAAGCCTGGCACTGGGATAGTTCCAAAACCCTCCCTCGAGATCTCAGCAAGCTGGGAAAAGGGAACATGGGCTGGCGAGTCCGGCCTTTGCGAGCTCAACCCTAGTGTCCCCAAGGGCGGGGACGGGTCGCGTTGACGAGCCTTTAGAGCCTTAAACCATGGGTCAGCAGGAAGAATATTGGCTCGCGGAGAGGTGACCTCGCCGCCTCCACCCCGACAATCTAGGTCGGCGCAGAGGTCAATGAAATTCCCCTCCTTCCCATGGGCAGGAAGGGTAGAGGAGCCGGTCTCAGGCTCCAGGGTCATTTTCAAGTCTTGGAAGACACGCTCGAACGCTTCTGCATCTAGCTTCGCCCTCTTGGAAGAATTAGACTTGTCCTGGATGCTCCGCGGGATGTTAAGGGGAATGAAGGTTCGGCTGGCGACGCGGGCAGAGGAGACCTCACAAGCCTTCGCAAGCCTCTCTTGGAGCTTCTTAGGGAAAGGCATCTCGACAAATTCAGAGCGAAGGGGAGTGACAAAGGCCACCAAGGTACGAAGGCGCATATTTATAGCCACTGGTGGACCCCGCCGAAAGATTCTCTGGCTCTCGCCACACTCGCCGAATCCCATGGGATTGAATGTTTCTTTCCGATCTTGTTCCAACCTTGCAAAGAGCGAGGATTGTGTACAACCCCGTATCCGGTGAGTGGGTCAGCAGGAGCCAGACCAGCCAAATTGGGCAGTCTGAGTCCCTGGGCGAGCTCGGCAGGAGGGAGAGCTCGGCAGTCTCCAGCTCGCCCAGACGGGGTGAGATATCTTTGGGAGGCGAGCTCATACTCACCAATCCCAGCTCGTCAAGCCTTGTTCGTCGAGCTATGGTTTGTTCGTCGAGCTTTGGGCTGTTCGTCGAGCTCTGGGCCTTTCGTCGAGCTCTGAGCCGCTCACCGAGTTCAGACTATTCAACAAACCTGCGGCGTGTGAGCAGGGCAGGCCGGGCCCGAACTCGCTCAATGTCGGAGATAGCCGGCGAGTGCCAGCCCCATCGAGCACTTGCCTCCCTTGCCGAGTAGGGTTTGTTGAGGGCTACTCGCCCAATGATCTGTGAGGTGTTTTTACCATTTTTCCCCCGCTGGCCTGCCCATAGCCAGTTAGAACAGCAGAGTCACGCTGTTGGCAGACCCAATTGGGCTGCATATAACGGTTCAGAACAGCGGAGTTTGGCTATTTGTACGCCGTTTTAGGAAATCTATAAATAGGACCCAAGGGGGCCCTCAGAAGGCATGCTCAACTGTCTCTCAGTCTTCTAACGCTTTCTGAGGTATTTTAGCCCGACATTTGGCTAAGGAGGTGTTGTTGTATAGGCCTGGGCGGACAGGCGGTTAAAGACCGAGCGGTTTGGTAACCGCGCGGGTTGGCGGGTTGTCTCTGGCAGTCTGATATCTGAGCAGCGACAGCGGGTTGGCATGGCGGTTTGGTAACCGGGCGGTTAGCTGGTTACTCTCTGGGATATCGATGGTCGGCGGCTCGTCTCCTGGTGGTAACCGAGCGGTTAGTGTTCTTACTAACCGCGCGGTTAGGCGGTTAACTTTGTATATGCTGTATTTCTGTATTTAGTCCCACATTGGGTATCTCTTCTCTATCTCATCTCTTCCATTCTATATAAGGGAGGCTATACCATTGTAATAGTTAGTTTTTTGGATAATAAAATTTCCATTACTCCAGTTTCCGGACTGTTTTTGGTCTATTCGCACATGGTATCAGAGGCAGCGATCTAGTCCCCCTGTTCCATTGTCTTCTCGCCGCGTTCTTATCTTTCAGTTCGCCCGGTTTACTCATCCTTATCCGCGCGACCTCCCCTCTGCTTCTCTGCGCTCCTCTCCTTCTGTTCGCCCGGTTTACTCATCCTTATCCGCGCGGATTTCTCCTTTGCTCTCCGCAGCTTGGTCGTGGCTACTCTAGCCGCTGGTGTTCCCCTTGTGACCGCTGCGGTCTCCTACTTCTGCTACTCGCCCGGTTTCCTTTCTTAACCGCGCGGTCTCCTCCTTCCAGAATGACTGTTTCTGATGTCTCCACCTCGACTACTGTCGTTACCCACCCTCCTCCTCCTCCTGCTACATCCGGGAACCTTGGAATAGTTTCTAAGCTTCTCGGCCCCAATTATCCCGATTGGAGTGTCTCATTTACCTTTCTTCTCCGCTCTCAGCGCAAGCGTCATCATCTTACCGATGAACCTCCTCCTGCGGACTCTAACCAGTTTAATGACTGGGATGCGAATGACGCTCTTGTTCGTACGTGGCTGGCAAACAGCTTGTCCGATGAATGTCTTCCGGTCATCCGTCACGATGAGACGGTCAAGCAAGCTTGGCTTCACTTAGACGCCCTCTACTCCAAAGGGGGTCAAACATCTCGCATCTATACTCTGTATGTGGATCTCTTTGCTCGCCAATCCATGTCTCCTGCTGCGGCTTACCAACAGGTCCAAGCCCTTGGAGCGGAGATTCTTCAAAATCGTCCCCTCTCTGCTGACGTGGCCACCCAACTGAAGCACTTCCAGGAACTCCTGGTTGTTTGTTACCTTCTGAGGCTCCCGGATTCCTATGATATGATCCGGCAGCAAATTCTTGGAGAAGCTGAATCTCCCACCCTGGATGCTACAACTGCTCGCATTGCCGCTGTTACCTCTCTACTCAATCGTCCTTTGCTTGCCGCTCCTCCTGCTCTGGATGCCTATGCCCACCAAGCACATCGTGGTGGCTCGGGTGGACGTGGTCACTAGTCCGGCGGGCGCGGCCCTTCTCGCTATCTCTGTTCTCACTATGGCCGCACAGGCCACTTGATTGACCGATGCTGGACAAAGCATCCGCTCCTTCGTCCCTCTAGTGATGCCCCCCACTCATCCAACTCATCTGCCTCGGTGGCCACGACTTCAGGTAGCGCCCATGTGGTGACTCAAGGTAAATGGCTAATCGACTCTGGCGCCACTAATCATATGACGGGCAATCCTCAGTGTTTTTCTCTCCTAGAAACACATGATCGATTGCCCCCGGTTCTCGTTGCGGATGGCTCTCCCTCTCCGGTTCACGGGACGGGCATGGTTCAAGTCACTCCGTCCCTTCGCCTCGCGGATACTCTCTATGTGCCTAAGTTCCCGTGCAATTTATTGTCGGTTACTTCCCTTTGCAAGCAACTTCAGTGCTCCGTAACGTTTACTCCTGTTTCTTGTTCTTTTCAGGACCCGGACTCCAAGCGGACGATTGCTACTGGGACTGAGAGAGGCGGCCTTTACTTCCTTAATGATGTATCCGCTCTTTCAGTATTCTCATCCGCTTCTACAGATCTTCTTCAGTGGCACCTTCGTCTTGGGCATCCTCCATCACGTCTCATCCACCAACTGTTACCCCACCTACCTCAGCATGCTTCTCCTATCAATTGTGATGCCTGTCAGCTTGGCAAGCATCACCGCTCCCCCTTTCCTCCTAAGCAAGGTCGTGGCTCTTCTAAGCCGTTCGACCTTGTTCACTCTGATGTATGGGGTCCTGCCCCCACCCTTACCATAGGGCGGGGTAGTTCCTATTTTGTAACCTTTATTGATGATTTCTCTCGATGTACATGGGTGTATCTTTTAAAAGAACGCTCTGAACTATTTTCTGTATGACAATCCTTCTATTTTATGATTAAAACTCAGTTTGGTGCTTCTGTGAAAGTTTTTCGTTCAGATAATACTAAAGAATACCTGAGTAATGAATTTTCTTCTTTCTGTATGCAACACGACATCATTCATCAAACTAGCTGCGTATATACCTCCCAGCAAAATGGGGTGGCGGAACGTAAAAACCATCACCTCCTCGATGTCGCTCGCACTCTCATGGCACAGATGCAGGTTCCTCGTAGCTACTGGGGCTATGCAGTTCTCATCTCCTGCTTCCTCATCAATCGTCTTCCCTCGACAGTTCTTAAAGGCAAAACACCTTTTTCCATTCTCTATCCGTCCAAGAATGCTTTTCCCTTACCTCTACGCATTTTTGGCTGCACCGCCTTTGTTCATAACCCTTCCGCAACTCGCGACAAGTTATCCCCACGTTCCACCAAGTGTATCTTTTTGGGTTATTCTACTACTCAAAAAGGTTACTGTTGCTTTGACCCTGTTCATCGCAAACAGTTCGTTTCGGCGGATGTAACGTTCTTTGAAAATGCCTCATACTTCTCCTCTGACCTTACTCTTTCTCCGGCTGACTTGCCCTCTCCAACCATTCCCTCCGTCCCATCCACTCCTCTTGAGATTCCTCCATCACCAACTCCACCGCACACTCTGTCTGTTGATCCCCTGCCATCTTCCTCCTCTCCTCGGCCGTCTCTCTCCGCTTTCGGGCCAGCCTTCTCCGCCACGGATGCACCGGCGACTGAGGAACTAGATGACCTGGAACTGCCCATTGCTCTTCGCAAAGGGGTTCGGACGTGCACCCAGCACTCGCTGGCCGCTGTTGTTTCTTATGATCGGCTAACACCTTCTCGCAGGGACTTCGCCCTAGCCATCTCGGCGACTTCCACTCCTCGCAACTACCAGGAAGCCCTTGATGTTCCTCACTGGAAGGCGGCCATGGATGAAGAAATTGCTACTCTCTCTGAGCGGGGCACTTGGACTCTTGTGCCTCCTCCTTTTGGCACAGATGTGGTTGGATGTCGCTGGGTCTTTGTCGTCAAGTTCCGTCCGGATGGCAGCGTGGACCGGTACAAGGCCCGTCTTGTGGCCAAGGGATTTACCCAGACTTACGGTGTTGATTACTTCGACACGTTCTCTCCGGTTGCTCGTCTCAGCACTATTCGAGTTCTTCTATCGGTGGCAGTCAACAAGGATTGGCCTATTTCCCAGTTGGATGTCAAGAATGCCTTCCTCTATGGTGATCTTCATGAGGATGTCTACATGGAGCAACCTCCTGGGTATGTTGCTCAGGGGGAGACTCGAGTATGCCGGTTGAAAAAGGCCATCTATGGTCTAAAGCAGAGTCCTCGGGCATGGTTCGACAAGTTCAGTGGCATAGTTGGGGCAATCGGTTTCACAAGGAGTTCGGCGGATCACTCCTTGTTCATTCGCAAGACATCCTCAGGTCTGGTTGTGCTAGCCGTTTATGTGGATGACATACTTCTTACTGGCGACGACCAAGCTGGTGTAGCCTTGACGAAGGTCCATCTCCGCCAACACCTTGTCACGAAGGATATGGGTCCTCCAAAATACTTCTTGGGAATTGAAATCTCTCGGAAACCGTGCTCCTTGGTTCTCTCCCAACGCAAGTATGCTCTTGACTTATTGAAAGAGGCAGGATTGACGGGCGCCAAACCTGCTCAGTGTCCCATGGCTCCTGGAGAAGACAAAACATGGACTGACGAATCACCTCCTCTATCGGACACTACGAGGTATCGGCGTCTTGTTGGCAAACTCATTTACCTCACGATGACTAGACCAGACATCTCTTATGCAGTAGGAAAGGTCAGCCAGTTTATGCAGTCTCCTAGGGAATGCCATCTTTAATCCGCTCTAAGAATTCTGGAGTATGTAAAGTCATCTCCTGGAAAAGGTCTCCTCTTTCAGAAGAATGGCCATTTGAGAGTTGAAGCGTACTCCGATGCTAGCTATGCGGACGACAAAGGGGATCGCAAGTCGACATCTGGCTTTTGCACGTTTGTTGGAGGAAATCTGGTTAGCTGGAAGAGCAAGAAGCAATCCGTTGTCTACAGATCTAGTGCGGAAGCAGAATATCGAAGTATGGCGTCAACCACGTGCGAGTTGAAATGGTTGCGGGCTCTCATGCTGGATTTAGGAGAGGTCTACAACTATCCGCTTCCCATGTTTTGCGACAACAAGGCGGCCATCTACATTTCCAAGAACCCGGTCTTTCATGAGCGAACAAAACACATAGAGGTTGACTGTCACTTCATTCGGGAAGAAGTGTTGAAGAACCAGATTTGCACTCCGTTTGTTACGTCAGAGAAAGAGTTAGCAGATATCTTCACAAAGCCTGTATCCGCTTCCTTTTTCCACATTTGCAGCAAGCTGGGCATGATCGATATATATGCTCCAGCTTGAGGGGGAGCGTTGCTGTATAGGCCTGGGCGGACAGGCGGTTAAAGACCGGGCGGTTTGGTAACCGCGCGGGTTGGCGGGTTGTCTCTGGCGGTCTGATATCTGAGCAGCGACAGCGGGTTGGCATGGTGGTTTGGTAACCGGGCGGTTAGCTGGTTACTCTCTGGGATATCGATGGTCGGCGGCTCGTCTCCTGGTGGTAACCGAGCGGTTAGTGTTCTTACTAACCGCGCGGTTAGGCGGTTAACTTTGTATATGCTGTATTTCTGAATTTAGTCCCACATTGGGTATCTCTTCTCTATCTCATCTCCTCCATTCTATATAAGGGAGACTATACCATTGTAATAGTTAGTTTTTTGGATAATAAAATTTCTATTACTCCAGTTTCCGGACTGTTTTTGGTCTATTCTCACAGGAGGGGAAGCGCTCAATGATCTTCTGGGTGTGTGGTGGGTCCTCCACGTCGGGCCCTTGGTCCAGTCCCTTGTTCTTTTTCCTTGTTGTTATTCTTGCAGGAGAGAAATAGGTGCGCGATCACCCCTTCCCTAAGGGAGAACTCCTCGAGACCGATTTTTTGGTTTTAACACCGGTGAGGAAGGTCAACGACTCATAACCACAATGGGATGTGTTCCACGGGTGACCGACCATCTTATTTTCTCTGTTGGGTTCCATCCACTGGCCAGCCTAAATTTTCAGAATTCACTGGATGTCACTCACATCCAAAAGTACACTTTATTGTATGCTAGAGCCTGGGTAGTGTGGCACGACCACTCCCAGAAGTGGCAGGACTGGCCACTGTCACCGACTGACACATCAGTGAGGCTCGTGGGTTTCGCTACCCTACTAGAAGAGAAACGGTCCAATCTATGTTGACATAGTGGATATGCGCGGGTTTGAATACCTGCGATGTTCGCGGGTTTGAATACCTACAGTGTGCGCGATTTGAATACCTGCAGTGCGCTGGTTTGAATACCTGCGGTGTGCGCGGGTTTGAACACCTGCGGTGTGTTGGCGGGTTTTGAATACCTGCGATAGGATTACAGGTTGTGAGTACCTGCTGGTTATGATAGCTAGTTGAGCGCTTTTTTAAATAACTGATGTTTATGCTGCTACTTTCCAGTTATTTTATGTTGCACTTTTTCAGATATTTACTCCAAGCAAATGAAATGAAAATGCACTATATTGAAATGTTGTCGCTGACTCTCTTTTGTTTCAGCTATTTACTTATTGTTGAGTGCGTAGGCTCATCCCTGGGATATGGATCCGAGGAGTAGAAGTGTTTCTACTTAGCTCTTTGACTAATGGTTATTTTAATCAGCATTCACAGGAGACAGAACATTGTAAAGTCTAGATGCTGCATTACCGTATACCAGTAGATATAACTACCCGAGTAGAGGCACCCCCATCATCTCCAGACTCCCAAGACGCGAGATTTTTGAGCACGAGGCATGGGAGAAAGAGAGAGAGTTCTAGTTGTAGATATTCTAGACCCCGCGGGCACTCTTATATAAACAGAGCTATGATCTATGCTTTTACTCTAAGACAAATATATATATTTCTATATATATTTGGTTGACTTTCTGTTATTGCTTTCGCATATATGTGATATGATGCGAATGGTTGTGATTTATGCCAGGCAAGGCGACCAACTAGTGCTTGGTAGAGTGGATCGTTGCCACTTGGGAAGCACTGGGTGGATGTCTTGGGCAGTAAGGCCCATCTCCGACCCGACCTGGGCATGGGGCGGGGGAGGGGGTCTTACATGCCCCCACACGATCCGCAATAATTGAATCCTAATCAGGTAAGACTACAGAATTAGTTTGAATGAGCGAGCTCTTCACCAGCGTTGCAAGTCTACGCCCCGCCATCGCCCGGGCCTTCCTCCCGCGCGATCGGCACCAATCGAATCTCAATCAGGTAAGACCGCATAATTGGTTTGAATGAGCGAGCTCTTCACCAACACTGTAAGTCTACGCCCCGCCATCATCCGGGCTTACCCCCCGCGCGATCAACACCATTCAAATTTCAATCGGCTAAGACCGCATAATTTGTTTTAATGAGCGAGCTCTTCACTAGCAGTGCAAGTTTACTCCTCGCCATCACCTGGGCCTGCCCTCACGTGACCGTCACCAATTGAATCTCAATTGGGTGAGACCGCGCAATTAGTTTGAATGAGCGAGCTCTTCACCAGCACTGCCAATCTACGCCTTGCCATCGCTTGGGCTTGCGTCCGCAAGATCAGCACCAAAAAATCTCAATAGGGTAAGACCACACAATTGGTTTGAATGTGCAAGATTTTTACCAGTACTGCAATTCTACGCCCCTCCATCGCCATCACCCAGACCTGCCCCCTGCGCGATTGACACCAATCGAATCTCAATCAGCGTAAGACCTCACAATTTGGTTTAAATGAGCAAGATCTTTACCAACACTGCAAATCTATGCCCTATCATAGCCCAGGCCTTCCCCATCACGATGAGCACCAATCAAAACTAAGTATGGGAAGGCCACACAATCGGATTGAGCAAGTAAGTTCTTTATCATCACTACAAGCCTACATCCCATCGATTACTTGCATTTGTGCAAATTAGAAAAAGTCACAAAAAAGAAGAAGCAATGTTATAAAAATACTAGGCACAAACACGCCACAGATGACAGCCAAAAGGCGATGAAAGTCCTTCACAGACTTGGCAAACAAAAAAAGACATACATCATCATACCAAACTCAACCAAAGAAAAATGAATTTATACCAACAAACTGAGCTTCGTGTGTGGCAGCCTGACGCCCATCGAGCACCCATGCGATCTCTCACATCTCCAAGTTGTAACGAGCAACGGCCTGTCTCTCTCGATTTCACCAACAATCTGTAAACTTCCACCAATAGTGAAGTTTGACCGACACCAGACCGGTCACGTGGGTTATTACCCGATTGAGGTGTTTTTCCATGTTAAAATTGTCCCGTGTTCTTCTCTACTTATTCAATGGATGTGTGCGCGCTCGACCACTCCACGGGCTAAGACGGCTTAATTTTGTCCTGCATATCAGGAGCATTAAGTTGACCGCAATAATAATACTAATAATAATAAATCTTGAGTAAAAAACACTCCAAACTTGTATGTTATTGTTTCTTTTACAAGAAATCACACATGCTATTTTATATCATTAAAGTCCCGTTTGGAAGGACATTCCTCCTTTCTGTTTTATGGAAAACGCTACCGTCCATAATACTTTGTTTGTTTTCTCTATCTATGGAAAATTTTTCTCATCCAAAATGAGTTATTTTATCTTTTTTGAAGACCATCTGACTATAAAACAAACACAATATTATGAACGGTGTCGTTTTTCAGAAAACGAAAAGGAGGAAAAAAAACCCTCCCAAACGGAGCCTAAGTTGATAGTAAAGTTAGTAAATGCACAAAAATACTAACATTAATATATCAACTAAATGATATTATATGAACTTGGAAGACTAATATTTAGGAAGAATTAAGAAGTAGAAATAAATACATGCAATATACGTTACTCCGACGGCTGACCAAACGTCCAGCTTAGGGCAGTGCCGCCTTGATCTGCTAGTATCACCCCAGGTGTGCGAGAACAATTCCATGCACGTATTATGTTTTGACCAAAAGAGAGAAAAATCTAGTTTGGCATGATTAAATTATATATTTTTGTTGATATTAAACCCATTAAAATTGATTTGTTTTTAATATAGTCACTATGGGGCGCAGAAATTTATTTAATATTTTCTTTTAAAATCCCAATATATATCTATATATATATATATATATATATATATATATATATCTATATATATATATATATATATATATATATATATCTATATATATATATATATATATATATATATATATATATATATATATATATATATATATATATATATATATATATATATATATATATATATTTGTTGAAAGTTTGGAGTTTCAGTTCAGCAGAAGAATAAAAACAGAAATGCTACTTTCGGTCAAAATGCGTGATCAAAATTATAAATTTTAACCAATAAAAAAGGCATGAGATAGCATGATTAAAATCAATTTAAAAAAATTGGAGGAATTTTCCATCTCACGAAAAAGGCCGTCAAAATAAGAACACATGATCAAAAATGAGCAACAAAGAAAAGAACTTGAGAAATTTTTCTGAATTTAATGTCTTACAAATGAAAACTTCATCCTCTTTTATATAGTCATCAAAGGGCATATTTTATTTACAAGTTAATGTCATCCCTGACCCCACTCTACGATTTACATCATCGCTGACAACATCATAATACTTACATCATCAATGACATCATCCTATAATTTAATCATCGATGATATCATCGTACAATTTACATCAGCAATATAATCATTTAATAATTTACATCATTGCTTACATCATTCGGGTGAGGACATCTGAAGCATTAACACAGGAATTCCCTAGCACTGTTGGCTTACAACAAGGTTCAGCTTTAAGCCCTTATCTCTTTACCCTTATCTTAGATGAGCTCACCAGACATATCCAACAAGCAATATCTTGGTCTTTATTGTTTGTGGATGATATTATTTTGATTGGTGAGACACGCGAGGGTGTAAACACAAAACTTGAATCTTGGTGAGATACTTTAGAGAAGAGGGGTTTTAGGTTGAGCATGACAAAGACGGAGTGCATAGAGCTTAAATTTTACAGTACAAGAAGGACGGATGACTTCGTTATTAGGTTGGGTGATCAAAATATTTTCCGTAGTGAGTGTTTTAAATATCTTGGATCGAAAGTTCAAAAAGACTGAGGTATATTGATAAAGATACGATGTGACACAGAATCCAAGCGGGTTGGTTGAAGTGGAGAGCCGTGTCAGGGATCTTATGTGATCGTAAAGTACCACTAAAACTTAAGGGCAAGTTTTACCGTACGGCAATTAGACCTGTGATAATCTATGCTTCTAAGTGTTGGGTAGTGAATTGTGTACATGAGCAAAAAATGAGAGTTGTAAAGATGATAATGCTTAGGTGAATGTGTGGACACACGAGACTGGATAAAATTAGTAATGCATGTATTAAGGATAAGACAGGAGTAGCACCAATTGTAGAGAAGATGTGAGAAACTTGACTAAGATGGGTTGGACATGTACAAAGGAGACCATTAGGGGCACATGTTAGGCGTTGAGAGAGTCTATTCACTAGGCATGTTAACCGAGGGAATGACAGACCAATTAAGACTTGGAATGAAACTATAAGGGAAGACATGATGTACTTTGGCATTAGTGAGATTATGACAAAAAATAGGGCACAATGACGACAAAGGATCCATATAACCGACCCCACTATAGTGGGATAAAGGCTTGAGTGTTGTTGTTGTATTACTTGCATCATTATTCAAGTTCAAAAGATTTGCATCACAAAATTAACATTCTCCTCATTGATACAAAAGCATCAAAGAATGATCTCTATCCGTATATGTCTGTGCAATTTTTTATTCGAATTAAGTTTAAACATAGTTTGAACTTTTTTTAATGAAACGACCTTCTTAAATGGGTATGGAAGATTTACCTTTATGTTTATCTTTAAAAAGTTTAATTACCTTCTCTTAAATTGCATTTAGAAATGAGTGACGAACATTGATGCTTGTCTACCCATAAAAGGTTTATTTCTTAGCAAGACAGATGTCACTTGAACTATTACTATTGATCTTCGAGATCTCCTGACTCAAACTCAAATCTACAAGTAACCTGTTGAGCCTTATAGCCTCCTTGACTACATCAACTACAACCAAGTACTCAATTTTAGTTATCGCCAAGGCAATAACCGACTGAAGTGTCGATCTCCATAACATTATGTGAGCTCCAATTGTAAAAACATAGCCAGTTGTCGCCCATTTTTTATCCAGATTTCCTGCATAGTTAGCATCAACACTATGAGCTAAGATGTATTTTTTTCACATTATCTCCTTCATAAATAAACTGATACTAATAATCCCCTTCAAATGTCGCAGGATCAATTTAACTGCATGTCAGTGTTCTTTTCCTGGGTTAGCCATGTAATGAATGACTTGTGACTCCAACTACTTAAGCAAAATTTGGTCAAGTATATACCATAACGTATATGAGACATCCAATTGCACTTTAGTATGGAACATGTGGCATAGACTCCTTTTTAGAATTTGATGTAGGTGATAACAAAGTTGAAAGTATGAATTGGGCTACTAATAGAGTAGACACATGCTTTCCTTCTTTATGGAAAATCAAGCAAAGAACTTTCTCGATGTATTGCTTCTATGAAAGAGACACTTCTCCTTGTCTTCTATCTCTAATAATCTTCATGTCAAGAATTTTCTTTGCAACCCCGAGATCTTTCACACCCCCCTTTAAGGACACTTCACAGTACAAAATAACATCTCACCTCTGTTGAAATTATTGAAGTGAAAGTGGGGGTTGATAAGGCAGACCGCGCGGCCTGGGCGGATAATATTGACGACTGATGGTGCGGCCTGAGCGGCCTGGTGATTGCGGCCTGGTGGTGTGTTCTTGAAGGTAGTTGTACGAATTAGCTGAATATCCGCGGTCTGGGCGGACTGGCGGTGAAGTTCTATAGTTCCAGCAGGCTTGTTTTGATGGCCAGGTTGGGCGAGCTGGTGTGTATCTGCATGTTCCAACAGACTGGTGGTGGTCTTGATTTTATTCCTTGTGTCAGGCGAGCTCTGTCTTATGGAATGGACTGCGCGGACTGATCTTCTTATCCATCGAGTCCGGCAATTGTCTCTCTGCTAACTTGGTTGTGGGCGTGGATTATGCGGGTTGGAGCAAAGTCCGCAGGATGTGCAAACTGAATCTGTGTCCGCATGATTAGGCGGACTGTTGAATTTTGTGAAGTGAAAATGAGGGTTGATCAGGCAGACCGTGCGGCTTGGGCGGACAGACCTTACGGTCTGGTGGTAGCAGCGTGGGGGTCTGGTGTTTGCAGCCTGATGGTGGCGACAAGCCAAGATGGCTAGTTCCCTGGTGAACTAGGCGGATAGGTTGTATCCGCGGATAGGGAGGACTCTTGCTGAGTTCACAGAGTCCGTTGTTGCGGTTTCTGCTTTGGCCTTTGCGGTTAGGCGATGTTGATTCTGCGGGCTGGGCGGACTGGTCCTTGGTGGCAAGGTGTGCAGACTGGGTGGTCTCTGTAGGGTTATTGCTGGTGATCAGTCCTGCATTGTTCCTTGGTGTTCTGGAAGATAGGGTTGTTTATCAGGCCAGCTTGGTGGTTGGCGGGCTGACTTCCTGTCCGGCCATTGTTTGGTAGCAAGCGGTTAAGCTAGTGTTCGCCCTTGTCTATGCGGACTGGGTGAACTGTGTTATGCTCGCCGCAAGCTCGGGTGGTGTATCTATCTCTAGGGAGGTGACCATACTCCTCTCCACGCCTATAAATAGGACCCCCGACACTTCTTTTGTAACTGGATGAACAATAAGTTAACTCGCATTTAAGTTGTTGCGGACTAGATTTTTGTATCCGCGCGGGTTGAAGAGTTTAACCGTTTCTTACTGTGCAGGTTGTGCGGACATCACTAAAGGCTCAGGGACTTGGTTCTGAGACTAGTGCGGACTATGCAGCTATAATAGGCAGTTTACAGCAGTTCGCTTGCGACCAGCTGCGGTTATTCTTCTGCAACTTTCCTTTCTGTTCAATATGTTATCTGCCTCTTGGCTGCTAGTTTAGTTGGTGGCAGCAGTCCGCTTGTTCTGGTGACTAGGCGACCTCGCGGTCAGGCAGTTGCAGTTCGGCGGACAGAGTTCCTTTTAGCACTGGAATAACGGGTAGTCCACGCGGTTGTTGCGGTCTCGTGACATGGCGACCTGAGCGGACTCCTTTAGCAATTAGCAGCAGTTCCGACGGTTACTCATTAAGTCCGCGCGATTTGGTTGAGTTGCTTTTCCTGTCTTTCTCCAGATTCTTTGGCAAGCATGTCTCGCCATTTATGCCCAACATTGTAAAGAAGTTTTTAATAATACAAGATTCTTGTTTTTGCTATTTGCATCTATTTTACTTGCTCAAGGGTGTTGTGTGTTCCTGCACCTTGTTCCCACTTTTCGCTATATCAAATTTCAACATGATATCAGAGGGAACAGTGGCTTAAGCAGTGAATCTACCCTCAGTTTGCTGTATTGCTTTTGTGAGTAAGTAACCAGAGTTGTTGTAATGGAAACTGGGTATGCAAGGGGTCTTGGAATCGAGCTGCTCACACCGACTAATTTCAAGAAGTGGAAGTCGTGTATGAGATGCTATCTTCTTGGTGAGGATCTGTGGGATGTTGTCGATGGTGATAACAAGCAGGAGGTTATCGTTGCTGCTGGTGCGAAAACTGATTAGGTGAAAGCTTGGAGAAAGACTAACGCGAAAGCAGAGTTTGCTCTCAGGCGAGCTATATCACTGGAACTCTTTGATCACATCCTTGGATGTCAATCTGCTGCGGAGATCTGGACTTCCCTTGATGGGTTGTTCAACAGGAAGAACATAGCTAGACTACAGTTCTTGGAAAATGAGTTGGTCAAAACAACTCAAGGAGATTTGTTAATCTCCAAGTTCTTTCTCAAGATGAAGAATCTCTGCGCTGAGATCTCAACGCTTGACTCTAATGAGCCTATCTCTGAAGCCAGGTTAAAGAGGCACATAATCCGCGGCTTGTGAAAGAAGTATATGGCCTTCGTAACTTCTGTTCAAGGCTGGGCTACTCATCCACCTTTGCTGGAGTTAGAGAACCTGCTGGCTTCACGGGAGAGTCTGGCTAGGCAGATGGTTGGTGTTACTGAAAGTTGACTAGTTGTCTAAATTATCACCTAGAGGGGGGTGAATAGGTGATTGCGACGTCTTTTGCGGAATAAAATAAAACTAATCGCAGCACACACAAAAAGAACACAAGCACAGACGACACAAGATTTATAGTGGTTCCCCGATCTTGGGTACTCCACTTTCCCTCTCACCGATCTAGTAACGCACTAGACTCGGCTACTCCACTTATCTCAGATTAAAGAAATCTTACAACTCGATCCAACCCGGATCTACACTCGGAAGCACAATCTTCCTACAACAAATACTCGGAGTGAAAACTCCTACAACTCGGAGAAGAATCTCCTACAGAATAAAGATTTACAGAAAATTATGAGACTGTGACAGATCTAGAAAATCTTGACGTTTCTTCTTCCTTCAACAATGGCGGCTCTGTCAGGAATCAGTCGGAGAAGATACTGTCGTCGATCTACAGATCTGGTTCTTCGGAACACACGGAATCAAGAGATTCGAAAGAAAGTCGAGGTCGATCTCGATTCTATGTGTCACTTTGTCGATCTTTCTTCGTCGGCGGCCTTCCAGATGGAAACAGTGAGCGGCGGCGACCGGGAAGACGAATCGGGAACTTAGGGTTTGTCGGCCCTTTTTCGTTTCACGTTTTTGAAGAGAGAGAAAAGATAAACGATAATAATAATTCTTAATGAAAACAGAGACTGATTAGACCTTTTATAGGGAGCCTAATCGGTCAGAAATCAAATCGTATTGAAAGTAATGCCACGTGGGCCAATTAGATGATGACAGATTAAAGATTGAAAAATAGAATGAATAGAAGGTCAACGATTTTGACAAATTCAGAATTAGAAAAAGATTCAAGTCAGAAGTACTCGAGAACTGAAGGTTGTTCTCGAGCACTGAAACAAGGAGTTCTCGAGAATAGAAATGATTGTCTCGAGATCTGAGACTGGGAAAAATATACTGTCCAAAATAACTTTCTCGAGCACTAATTGTACTACTCGAGCACTTATACTTAGAAGAAAAAGTATATCTGGATTACTCGAGCATACAGTAAACTTGCTCGAGTACTGGAAAGAAAATATTCGAGAACTTGAAACTTCTCGAGCACAAAGACTTAGAATAAAACTGGAAAACGAGCACAAGCAGAATTTGCTCGAGAGCCTGAAGAAATGTACTCGAGAATTATTAAGATTTCTCGAGCACTAAACACTTAAAAACAAACTTGAGAACTGGAGTACTCGAGAAACAAGTCTCTTTCTCGATCACAAAGACTTAATCAAAATCCTGAAAACTAGAGTACTCGAGCAAATGGATTATTTCTCGAGCACTTGAACATAGAGGAAAATCTGGAGGAAAGTACTCGAGAAGCTAAAGCTGTTCTCGAGCACAGGAACTTAGAATAACAACAGAGAAATAGTTCTCGAGAAAGGTAGACTTAGAAGAAGAGTTATATTTCTCGAGTACCTTTCCTTAGAAATATTTTTGCACAGCATTCTAGTTCTCGAGCAGCAAAGTCATTTTCTCGAGAAAGGAAAACTTTCTCTCGAGCATTAATGACAGCCAGATTTGAAAGAAAAAGTTCTCGAGCAAGCTGAGCTTTTTCTCGAGCACTTTTAAAAACTTCTCGAGACCTAGAGATGTAATTTACTCGAGCACTAATGTATTTCTCGAGCAAAAATGACTTAGCAAAAATTCTAAGTTACAGAAAAAATGTTTTCAAATAGAACTTCTTCAGCTTCAGCTTTTGTCCTTTTCTCCAAGTGATTTGAGGTTAAGTATATTCCAATAGAGAGGCTACACATGAGTCAACACCTTGGATTACACAGTGAGGGATTACACTGTGAAGTCCTGTGTTTGATGACCCATTGCAGACTGACATTGGTCTATACTTAAAGTGTACACCTGCAAGCATATGGCTAAAGAGAAATATCAAATACAACTGGATTCAACTTAGTTCATGGGTGACTTCATGCAAATCTAGGTGAGTGTGGATACAATACCCAACAATCTCCCCCTATTTGCAGAAGTCAGAACCCTATACACTAAGCTGAATCCCTTAACAAATAATACATAACAACAAATAAGCAAGACATATGTGACATAATCAAAATAACCTAGAGCAGGAATAACAGAAATGAATCACAGCACAATCAAAAACATATAGGTATATAAGTAATCAGATTTTTCAGATTAATGTTTTTAAATCCCACTATTCCCAAAGATACAAAAGCTGTTTTGAACTAGAGTGCAGGTTACTTCTTCTTGCCATCAGCCTGTTTCTTTTGTCTTTCACCCTCTTGCCATCTCTTCTGCTCTTGTCTCTCAAAGTAGCTGAAGGGCTTGGGAAAGTACTTTTCAGGTTTAGGAGGAGCTGCAGCATTGTTAAATCCATACTTAGACTCATGCAGCCTCCTCTGAATGCAGTTCTTGTCATACTTTCTCCATTCCTCATGGCTGTAGAATTCTTGTTGTCTTTCACTGAATTGAGTTACCAGCTTCAGAGTTTCAAGGATTAAAGTCCTGGAGGTGGGGCTCCAGACTTCAGAGTGTACTGGATACTGCCTTGGTTCATCCTGATGTCTTCTGTAGCCTTGATCATGTTCAGGTGCAGATCTCCTTGCAGAGGGCCCTTCCCCATATTTCCTTTTCTTTGTTTGGATATTAGGTGGCTGGTTAGGTAGATCTTCCCACACCTCTCCAGTTGGCATGAAAGTTTCTTGAAGTTCAATGTATGGAGAGAAGGCCTTCTGAGCAAAGGCAGCAGCAGCAGCAGCATCTTCTTCAGCTTGGACAGCAGCCATTGCATCAGCAGCAGCTTGGGCAGCAGAGGCTTGAGTGCTTTCAGCAAGGGCTGCTCTGACTGCAACTGGGTTCAGATGATAGGGAATTGAGTTGGAGTCAATCTGATGGTCAGGGAATATATTGTTGTGCATCCAGACAGAGGTATCAAAGGTATGAAACTTGACAGAGTCAATATGTTTCAGCACATTTTCTTTCAGGGAGGTATGGAAAGCATTCTGAGCCTTGATGACTTTGGCTTCTATGTCAGCTTGGGTTTCAATGCTAGCATTGGTAATTCTGGTCATGATGGATTCAGAATGTTTAGCTGAGACAGTCTTGAAAATCTCCTCCCCCTTTCTGACTTCTGTAGTAAGGGTTGCAATAGCATCTTCCTTAAAGGTGCCAACCTCACCTGTCAGGTTAAAGAACTTGTCATCTGTCCTTTTATCCAACTGAATTTGATTATTAGCCAACACAACTGATTGTTCCATGAGGTGGCCAATACTTGTTATAGTATGATCCAAGGCCAATCCTCCCTTGTGAAATGCTTCTTTCAGGGTATCTGTGTTCACCTGGATTTCAGCAAAGCCTTTGTGCATGCCCTTTTCAAGGGCAGTCACCTGGTCTTGAACCTTCTTGACAGCTGTGTCTATGTAGGTTTTCTGTTCAGCAAACAACTGTGTTAACAGTGTTATGATGGAATCAGTAGCAGCAGGAGCACTTGCAGGAGCAAGACTGGATGGATGTGGTTGAGCAGCAGCAGGTGGAGAAGGTGCATTGGAGGGGCTGGGGTTGATCTCTTCAATTACAACAGTAGAAGTGGATGGCTGTCTTCTCAGAGGGATGTTGTCATCTTCTTCATTTCCTGAAGGAAGGAAAGATGGGATGGAGAAGTGTGGCCTTGAAGGAAACCTGGACTCTGCCTCCTGAACATCCTCATCAGTTTCTTGGATGTCAGTCATTGGCTCAAAAGAAGAGGGAGTGGTTGTGGAGGAAGCAGCAGCTTGCTGTCCTTGGGTATCAGCTGGGTGAGAAGGTGATGGGGGAAGTGAACTGGAGGGCTGATCTGGGTCTGGAGAAGTATGTTTCTTAGGCAGTTCTGGAACTGGTTCAAGTAGAGCTGGGTCCTGAGTAGTGGCTGGAGCAGAATCTGGAATTGAGTCAAGTGGAGCTGAGTCCTGAGCAGTGGCTGTAGTAGAATCTGGAACTGAGTCTGGAGCTGTTGATACCACTGTTGATGCTAAACTGGGGTGCTCAGAAGTGAGTTCAGTGATCATTGCATCAATTTGTTCTGAAGTGACAGTGAGATCTATAACCATGGAGGCAGGCTCCCCCTCAAGAGAAGCATCCTGGATGACACTCTCTGTGTTTGGAGGGGGGGATGAAATCCTGTAGTCTGGGACATCCTTTGCCACAACTATTGTAGCAGGAACTGGGGGAATTTTTGGAGCTAGGGAAGGTTGTGCAGGCTCCCCCTCAATTGCTGGATGAGGAGAGGGAGGTGGAGTCCTGACAACCTCTTCCTGAACTAGTTCCTGAGCCCTGGTGGCCTGGGTGGTATTCTGCAATTTCAACTCCCATCTGTTAATGGAGTCCACTGTGAGCCTCTTCATG
Source organism: Platanthera zijinensis (assembly GCA_039513925.1). Classification (NCBI taxonomy): domain Eukaryota; kingdom Viridiplantae; phylum Streptophyta; class Magnoliopsida; order Asparagales; family Orchidaceae; genus Platanthera; species Platanthera zijinensis. The sequence continues at coordinate 16,446,157 of CM077083.1, forward strand.
TAGTGCAGAACACTGCCTTTAGACATTGAAAACACTGCTGGGTCAAGTTCACTGAGTAGAAGGGTTATAATTCTGGCAAATCCAGGCTTCTTGAGACTGGACCTAATGTGATCAAGAATCAGTCTACCAAAAGGATATTGCTTCCTGCAGATTATGGAGGTCATCACTTCAAACGTTTCTCCTGTAGCATGTTTGATTGATCCAGTAGCACAGAGAAGGCATTTGCCGACGATGTCCAGGAGGAATTTGCTCTCTGGGTTCAGCTGGGGGCGTCGAATACCAGAGGGTATGCCGGCGATTCCACAGAAGGAATAGGCACGGTCATAATCTGCATGGGTTAGGTCTTCTGGTTCTGTGACTGGAGGTAGATGAAGCAACTGATTGATGATGGAGGCCGAGAGTTTGACCTTGATGCCAGAAACGGTAGATCGGAGAACATGACCACTGGTGCTGACTGTCAAATTCTGGTAGAATTCATGAACCTGAGGAAGAAGGAGACGACACTTCTGTTCTAGGACAAAAGTGAGGCCGGCTATATCCAGGAGGCTCAAGAGGTTCTGAAAGTCTGGGGATATGTCTGCAATGCCATCTCGAAGGAGTTCACTGCCGATTCCGAGCTTGGCGATGGAAGAAGATGAAGCCATTGAAGAAAAACGGAGAAAAACTGTGGGGTTTTCCTGGTTTTCACGGCACCGGCGGAAGGCGAAGGGTCTCAAGATATTTGGGGATTTTGGGATTAGTGGATTTAACGATTTTAATCTGACTATTTATATACATATTGTAAATGAGCGGCAGAAATGATCTGGACTGCTACTAGGCATTTCGAAAAATAATAAAAGCTAACAAAAACTGTACTCGGGAAATTAGGGTTAAGAATTTTCGCAAGTATCAAGTAGGCTCGAGTACTTTATTAAGTTCTCGAGAGGTAGACTCGAGTACTTTATTAAGTTCTCGAGAGGTAGACTCGAGTACTTTATTAAGTTCTCGAGAAGTAGTCTGAGTGCTCGAGCACCGCCACTTAGTCAATTTGACACTTGGCAAAGTACTCGAGTACCGCTCTCGAGAATGAAATAAAGTTCTCGAGTACCCCGAGTAAAGTTCCCGAGAAAGAATTACTTAGCTTTATATATTTTTTTTTTTCTGAAACTCTGAAAAGTTGAAAGAGAACTTTTTCCAATTGATGACTTTTTCCTTAGTCCTCTTTGTTGAGCATCCCAAGTTCTGTCTTGAAGAAAGAGAACTTGGCCTCATCCAGTGGCTTTGTGAAAATGTCTGCAACTTGTCTATCTGTTGGAACATATTGAAGGTTGATATCTCCTCGCTCCACATGCTCCCGTATAAAATGATATCTCAACTCTATATGTTTTGTTCTGCTGTGTGACACTGGATTGTTGGCAATGGCAATTGCACTTGATGAATCACACATCAGAGGAATGTCTTCAAACTTCAGGTTGTAATCTTCAAGCTGATTTTTGATCCAAAGCAGTTGTGCACAACAACTGCCTGCAGAGATGTACTCTGACTCGGCTGTTGAGATTGCGACACAATTCTGCTTCTTACTACTCCAGGAAATAAGCCTTCTTCCTAGGAATTGACATGTTCCTGAGGTGCTCTTCCTATCATCCTTGCTACCTGCAAAATCTGCATCTGAATAGCCAATCAGTTCATTGTCATTACTTCTTGGGTACCATAAGCCAAGATTTGGTGTACCTTTAAGGTATCTCAAAATTCGCTTTGCAGCAGCGTAATGAGATTCCTTACAGTTCACCTGAAATCTAGCACATACACATGTTGAGAACATTATGTCTGGCCTACTAGCAGTAAGGTAGAGTAGTGACCCAATTATGCTTCTGTATTTGGTTTCATCAAAAGGTTTCCCTTTCTCATCCTTATCCAGAGACATAGCTGAGGCCATTGGAGTTTTCATTGTAGATGCGTTCTCCAATCCAAATTTCTTAATCAACTCCTTTGTGAACTTCGTCTGAGATATGAAAATTCCATCCTCAGATTGTTTCACTTGGAGTCCCAAGAAATACTTCAACTCACCCATACTGCTCATTTCAAACTTCCCTTGCATTAGTTTAGAAAACTTTTTGCAAAGGTTGTCGTCAGTTGAGCCAAAAATAATGTCATCGACATAGATTTGCACTAGCAAAATCTTGCCTTTTATTTCCCTAAGAAATAATGTCTTGTCTATCTTTCCTCTTGTGAACTTGTTCTCAAGAAGAAAAGTAGACAATGTCTCATACCAAGCTCGGGGAGCTTGCTTGAGACCATACAGTGCTTTAAATAGAAAGTAGACATGGTTAGGAGAGTTTGGATCAACAAAACCTGGAGGTTGTTCTACATATACTTCTTCCTTTATGTTTCCATTAAGGAAGGCAGACTTCACGTCCATTTGATAGACGGTGAAACCTTTTAATGCAGCATATGCTAGAAATAACCTTATTGCCTCCAATCTTGCCACTGGAGCATATGTTTGATCGAAGTCTATTCCTTCTTCTTGTCGGTATCCTTTGGCGACGAGACGCGCCTTGTTCTTTATTATTGTACCATCTTCATCTAGCTTGTTCCGATACACCCACTTGGTTCCTATAACGTTCTTATCTTTGGGTCTTGGTACAAGCTTCCAAACTTCACACCGTTTGAATTGGTTCAACTCCTCTTCCATGGCTAGTATCCATGATGCGTCGCAGTTTGCTTCCTCAAACTTCTTTGGTTCCACCTGAGATAGAAAACTTAAATATAAATTTTCATTAGTGGTACCTCTACGAGTTCTGACACCGTCTCGAGGATTTCCAATGATCTGTTCTATTGGATGATCCTTCAAGTGTCTGAGCTCTAATGTCCTAGCATCTGGAACATCTTCAGCATCTGGAGTGACTTCATTTCTTTGAACTGCTTCAATATCCAGATCTTCATTCTCAATTGTAGTTGGAGAAGTGATCTCGATGAAGGTATCACCCTTCTCTTCACTTGGTTCCTCCAACTTTATTTCATTTATCTTGGAACCTGCAGCTTCAAGTAACACACTAGACGAGTTGCTTTGCAACAAACTCGTCTCATCAAAAATAACATGAATTGATTCTTCTACCACCAAGGATTTCTTGTTAAAGATCCTATATGCTTTACTTTGGCTACTATAGCCTACGAAAATGCCTTCAAAACTCTTTTCGCTAAACTTAGTGGTATGATACTTGCCGTTGTTAAGTACAAAGCACTTACAACCAAAGATTCTAAAGTAAGATATTATTGGCTTCCTGCCTTTTAAAAGTTCATAAGGAGTCTTATCATGGTTCTTGTTTATGAGTGCTCGATTTTGCACGTGACATGCAGTGTTGACGGCTTCAGCCCAGAAATATTCCGGTAGTGAGGCATCACTCAACATAGTCCTGCAAGCCTCTATGAGTGTTCTGTTTCTTCTCTCAGCTACTCCATTTTGTTGTGGAGTCCGAGGAGAGGAAAACTCATGAAGGATACCAAGGCTTTCACAAAATTCCGTCATGGCCCCAGATTTGAATTCCGTTCCATTGTCACTTCTGATTTTGACAATGGAGCAGTTGTACTCATTCTGTATTTGCCTGACAAAATTTGTGAAAATATCAAAGGTATCCGACTTGTGTTTCAAAAAGAACACCCACGCAAAGCGCGAGTAATCATCAACAATAACCAACGTATAATCCTTACCTCCTAAACTTCTAACTTGCAGTGGACCAAACAAGTCCATATGAAGAAGGTGTAAACACCTGTCCGAATCTTTGCCAATAATGCTTTTAAAAGTAGCCCTTGTTTGCTTGCCTTTAATGCATGCGTGACAAGGTCTTTCCTTTTCGCACTTAACATTTGGAGCATCACGCACCAAATTCTTCGAAAACAATTTATGAATGGTTTTGAAATTAATATGTGCTAATCTCTTGTGCCATTGGTCACCAAGAGATGCACTATCTTTAGCAAGAAGACATACTGGGGTAGAGGAATCCAAACAAATAAAATTAAGACAAAATATGTTTCTGCTACGAGTGCCGGATAAAATGGTTTCTTGTTTATCAACCGCTTTTATCAAACACTTGTTGGTATGAAACTCAACAACGTATCCTTTGTCGCATAATTGACTTATGCTTATGAGATTATGTTCTAATCCCTCAACATAAGCAACATCCGAGAAGGATACGCTACCGTTAGAAATTGTACCATATCCTTTTGTAACTCCCCGGTCGGAGCCTCCAAAGATGACCTTTGGTCCGTTCTCGGTTGGAGAGTAATTTTGAAGTAAACTTTTTGTTCCGGTCATGTGCCGAGAACATCCACTGTCCAAGTACCATATTGGCGTTCTATTGGCCTTTGGACATACCTGCAAACACAAAATCATTTTGCCTTAGGAACCCAAATTTGTTTGGGTCCTTGGTCTCTTGTTAGATTGCTCCCCCTACCGATGTTAGCATCGTGAGCGGTCTTTCTCACATTGATAACTCTTGGGGCAGCATAAACACTTTTGTTGAACCAACAATCGATGGCGAAGTGACCAATCTTGCCACAACACCAACAATGAAATCTATTGTATCTTTGTCCATTCTTCTCTTGCTTGACCATCTTGACATGAGGTCTAGCAGGAGGAGCTGCCATGGAGGTGGATGCTTCATGTTGATCACAGGAACATGCTTTCCTCTCTTTGGTGGACAAGACTTCAACTTCTTTCACTTTCGGTGCTTTCTTAAAGTTATGACCATGATTATATGGACCATAGCTCTGAAGACTGATTTCTTCATAAGGTGCTTTAAAAACACTTTCGCCAAAGTTTCTAGGACGTGCCCATCCTTGGTATCTAGACTTTGGCTCTACATAAGTAGGCCTAGACCAGTGTCCATAGGAGGACTCAAGATCAAACTTGTTTGTCGGGTAGATTACCTTATTAAAGGTAGTCTGTTCTTGAGGGGCTTTCCCTTTTTCTTTGGCTAAGGCTTTCTTGGCTGCCTTATTCTTTCGTTGAGTCTTATTCCTTCTAGAAGTCTTACTAGAAGAGGCTATATGGCCTAGTCCAGCACCATCAGTCTGTGCTGAAAATCCAGCAATCAGTGGAAGAACTGTCTTAGGCTTGGAGAAGCTCTCAACAAGCTTCTTCTCAGCCTCAAACTGCTCTTCCAGTTTCTCAATGACTTTTTCTTTCAGACTGACGAGACTAAGTGTCTCATTCAATTCTTCTATGGCAGAGTTAAGCTTACCTTTGAGTGATTCCATCTCAAGAACTTCTTCTCTCAAAGAGCTTTCACTTGCCTTAAGAGACTTAATCTCTTTGGCTTGAGCTTTCACGACCTTTCGACATTTGTCGTAGGCCTTGATCAGCTCTCTGTACTGAACCATGAGTTCAGACTCATCGTCATAAGAGCTGTCCTCATTCTCATGTTCAGAATTCTCAGATTCAGAAAGAGGTGTGTGAGAGTTTACCTTCCCAGTGTACTGGGGTTCTGTCTCCTCATCAGTTTGAGCCATTAGCCCAAAATATGCTTCTTCTTCCTCACTTGACTCCGAGGAGTCTGAGTCGCTGAGGGTCTTTGTTTTCTTAGCCACGAGGCTCCTTTCATTCTTCTTTTGGTGAAAGGGTTTCTTGCTTTCCTTCTTTCCTCCTTCTCTTTTCTTATGAGGGCATTCAGCAATCATATGACCTGGCTTGTTGCAACAATAGCAAACTATGTCAGATGAAACATGTTTGTTCTGTTTAGGAACATACCTGTCATGGCTGCTTGAGCCTTTCTTTCTTCGATCACTTTTATAATGTGATCGTCTATGTGAGGCATCCTTGCCTCTCCAATTCTTCTTTTTGTTCAGAAACTTCTTGAACTGTCTTGATAAGAGAGAGAACTCTCCTTCAGACATCTCTGAGCCTGATGAACTGGGCTCTGAACTTTCTTCACTCTCAATTGTTTCCTGAGCAGGAGTAGATGATTGAGCTTTGACCTTTTTTGTGCTTTCTGCCTTCAAGGCAACAGTCTTATCCTTTGAAGAGGATCTGCTCTTCTCTTCTTCGGCTTTTCTTGTATTTATTTGCACCTCATAAGACATCAGCTTTCCGAAGAGATTCTGTGGGTCAGTCTCTGCTAGTCTGCCAAACTCCCGAATGGCACATACTTTGGTATCCCACTCTTTCGTCAGAGATCTGAGGAATTTGTCATTCAGCTCACCATTAGTGAACTTCCTGCCATACCCCTTCAGACCATTAACAATTTTGCTGAAGTTCTCAAACGTATCTGTGATTGAATCCTTTGGTCCTTGTCTGAAGGCTTCATATTTTTGATTCAGAAGGGATCTTCTGTCATCCCTTACTTCTTCAGTGCCTTCCATCAGGACTATCAGACACTGCCACATTTCCTTAGCGCTTTGACAATGTATCAGATTCAGTAGCATAGAGTCATCAACTGCACTTGCTATGATGTTTTTAGCTTTCTTGTCCAACGAGACAAGTGCAATCTCATCTTTGTCAAGATCCATTAGTTTCTTTGGTACCTTTAGAGTAGGATCTATTGTGGAGGTTGTCATGGGAACATAGGGACCTTCTTCAACTATCATAAAGATCCTTGGATCCACAGCTTCCATAAAGAATTTAATTCTTTCTTTCCACATGGGAAAGTTTGTCTTGGTGCACAGTGGAAGCTTTGCAAAATCTTTTGCCTTATCCATGCTTGGCTAACTTCTTAGACAACTTAGGGCAGATCTGATCAAGGTGTTAACCTTTATATGATCAACGACCCTCTGATACCAATTGAAAGTTGACTAGTTGTCTAAATTATCACCTAGAGGGGGGTGAATAGGTGATTGCGACGTCTTTTGCGGAATAAAATAAAACTAATCGCAGCACACACAAAAAGAACACAAGCACAGACGACACAAGATTTATAGTGGTTCCCCGATCTTGGGTACTCCACTTTCCCTCTCACCGATCTAGTAACGCACTAGACTCGGCTACTCCACTTATCTCAGATTAAAGAAATCTTACAACTCGATCCAACCCGGATCTACACTCGGAAGCACAATCTTCCTACAACAAATACTCGGAGTGAAAACTCCTACAACTCGGAGAAGAATCTCCTACAGAATAAAGATTTACAGAAAATTATGAGACTGTGACAGATCTAGAAAATCTTGACGTTTCTTCTTCCTTCAACAATGGCGGCTCTGTCAGGAATCAGTCGGAGAAGATACTGTCGTCGATCTACAGATCTGGTTCTTCGGAACACACGGAATCAAGAGATTCGAAAGAAAGTCGAGGTCGATCTCGATTCTATGTGTCACTTTGTCGATCTTTCTTCGTCGGCGGCCTTCCAGATGGAAACAGTGAGCGGCGGCGACCGGGAAGACGAATCGGGAACTTAGGGTTTGTCGGCCCTTTTTCGTTTCACGTTTTTGAAGAGAGAGAAAAGATAAACGATAATAATAATTCTTAATGAAAACAGAGACTGATTAGACCTTTTATAGGGAGCCTAATCGGTCAGAAATCAAATCGTATTGAAAGTAATGCCACGTGGGCCAATTAGATGATGACAGATTAAAGATTGAAAAATAGAATGAATAGAAGGTCAACGATTTTGACTAATTCAGAATTAGAAAAAGATTCAAGTCAGAAGTACTCGAGAACTGAAGGTTGTTCTCGAGCACTGAAACAAGGAGTTCTCGAGAATAGAAATGATTGTCTCGAGATCTGAGACTGGGAAAAATATACTGTCCAAAATAACTTTCTCGAGCACTAATTGTACTACTCGAGCACTTATACTTAGAAGAAAAAGTATATCTGGATTACTCGAGCATACAGTAAACTTGCTCGAGTACTGGAAAGAAAATATTCGAGAACTTGAAACTTCTCGAGCACAAAGACTTAGAATAAAACTGGAAAACGAGCACAAGCAGAATTTGCTCGAGAGCCTGAAGAAATGTACTCGAGAATTATTAAGATTTCTCGAGCACTAAACACTTAAAAACAAACTTGAGAACTGGAGTACTCGAGAAACAAGTCTCTTTCTCGATCACAAAGACTTAATCAAAATCCTGAAAACTAGAGTACTCGAGCAAATGGATTATTTCTCGAGCACTTGAACATAGAGGAAAATCTGGAGGAAAGTACTCGAGAAGCTAAAGCTGTTCTCGAGCACAGGAACTTAGAATAACAACAGAGAAATAGTTCTCGAGAAAGGTAGACTTAGAAGAAGAGTTATATTTCTCGAGTACCTTTCCTTAGAAATATTTTTGCACAGCATTCTAGTTCTCGAGCAGCAAAGTCATTTTCTCGAGAAAGGAAAACTTTCTCTCGAGCATTAATGACAGCCAGATTTGAAAGAAAAAGTTCTCGAGCAAGCTGAGCTTTTTCTCGAGCACTTTTAAAAACTTCTCGAGACCTAGAGATGTAATTTACTCGAGCACTAATGTATTTCTCGAGCAAAAATGACTTAGCAAAAATTCTAAGTTACAGAAAAAATGTTTTCAAATAGAACTTCTTCAGCTTCAGCTTTTGTCCTTTTCTCCAAGTGATTTGAGGTTAAGTATATTCCAATAGAGAGGCTACACATGAGTCAACACCTTGGATTACACAGTGAGGGATTACACTGTGAAGTCCTGTGTTTGATGACCCATTGCAGACTGACATTGGTCTATACTTAAAGTGTACACCTGCAAGCATATGGCTAAAGAGAAATATCAAATACAACTGGATTCAACTTAGTTCATGGGTGACTTCATGCAAATCTAGGTGAGTGTGGATACAATACCCAACAGTTACTATCTCTGAAGGAGGTAGTGAAGCTCTCCTCACAGGGAAGAAGAAGAAATGGGAGAAGAAGAAGAAGACTGTTCCTGGTGATGGCCCTTCAACTTCTTATCAACAAGAGGAGAGCACTACTTCTAAGCAGGATTGGAAGGAGTGGCTTAAGTGCTACAGGTGTAACTAGCCAGGACACTTCAAAGAGGACTGTAAGGTCAAGCTGCAGCCTGGGCATGTTGTAGACAAGGAAGAATCTTGCTCAAATTCTGAAGAAGCCGGATGGGGAGGAGCATTTATGACCGACCCTTGTGTCGGTGCCTTGTCCTCCGTCGACTACTAGGATGACTGGATCGTGGACTCTGGGTGTGGTCATCATCTCACTGGAGACAAGTACAAGTTCTCCTCTCTGAAGACATTCACAGGTAATGAAGCTATTATTACAGCTGATAATACTGTTTATGCAATAGAGAAGGAGGGTGTTGTGTCTGTGGGTAGTGATCATGGTACACTCACATTAAGGAGTGTCTATCATGTACCTGACATGAAGAAGAACCTCTTCTCTATGACCAATGTAGTTGATACAGGATATCAAGTTCTATTTAGTCCAACAGAAGAGAAGTTTCTCCGCAATGTTTCAGCGGTGAAGGCTGATGTTGCTCATGTGGGGAGAAGAGTAAGAGACTTGTTTGTTTTATCAACAAGCTCTTATGTTGATCGGATGAGGGCCAATGATAGCGCTGCTATTCGGCATGAAAGGCTATGATATGTAGGGATAGACAAGCTGAAAGCTATGACGATGAGAAGCCTTGTGAAAGGCTTGCCGAAGTTGTCATCCTGCGGAGATGGCCATGTTTGCACGAGGTGTCAGTTTGGAAAGGTCCATCGCCTTCCGTTTGACAAGTCATAAACAAGGAGCAAGGCACCATTGGAGTGTATTCATGGTAATCTAATGGGGCAAACTGTTATCGCTAGTCTTGGAGGCAGTAGATACATGCTGGTGCTGATTGATGATTACTCAAGATATACTTGGGTGTATTTCATGAAAGAGTAGTCAGATGCCTTCCGGTTGTTTGTGGAGTTCAAAGAGCTGGTGGAGGGCCATCTTGGCCTGCGGATCAAGAAGTTTTGATTGGACAATGGTGGTGAGCTTGTTTCATCCGAGTTCTCTAACTTCTGCATGAAGCACGGGATCTAGAGAGAGATTACTTGTGCTCATACTCCACAACAAAATTTAGTGGCGGAGAGGAAGATCCATCATTTGATAGAAACCTGCAAGTGCTGGCTTCATGCAAAGGGAATTCCCAGGTCTTTTTGGGCGGAAGGAATGGCCTGCGCTACTTATATCATCAATCAGATGCCTCTGAGTCTGATCAACATGAAGTCTCCTCATGAGCCGATGTTCAAGGAGAAGCCCAGTGTTAAACACATTCGGGTGTTTGGATCAACTTGCTACATTCACGTCCCGGATGCTCTGAGGACCAAGCTTGATGCAAAAGCGAGGAAGCTTGTCTTTGTGGGCTACGATGAGGGGAAGAAGAGATAGAAGTGCATGGATCCTACAAAAATAAACTTCATGGTATCAAGAGACATTGTCTTTGATGAGCTAACGTCATATGGATGTAGCTCATTTGTGGAGTTACTAAAGATCAATTCTGATGAAGGTTAGAAGGAGGCTACTAAAGACCTTCAAGTGGAGCTTCCTGTATCACCAGGAGCTCCAGGTGTTTCAAACTCTGGGGCAGAGGCTTCTGGTTCAGGAAGTAGGGGGAGTGACGCTCTAAGTGTGCCCGGGAATGGAGCTGATTCTAAAGAAGTAGCGGAGCTGGTGAGCAAGGAACAGACTCTTCGAAGATCGAAGAGGACTATCAAGCCACCAGCTCGTTATTGCGAATGAAATACGGTGAGCTTTGTCTCTTGTTTCTTCGCAGGCCCCAGGATAAGCGGGAGCCTTCTAACTTTAAAGAAACCACTAGATTAAAGGAGTGGGAAGATGTCATGGATGAGGAGATAGTTGCTCTCAAGAAGAATGAAACCTACGACCTTATGCCCAAGGTTGATGGCATTACTCATGTAACTTGTAAGTGGGTTTATAAGCTGAAGAAGAAGACGGATGAGAGCATCGAGAGGTACAAGGCTCGCCTTGTTGCTCGAGGGTTCTCTCAATAGTACGGAGAAGACTATGAAGAGACGTTCAACCTAGTTGTGAAGATGACTTCAGTTCGGATGGTGATGACTTTGGCATCTCGTTAAGGTTGGAAGATGTGGCAACTGGACGTAAAGAATGCTTTTCTTTACGGGGAAATAGACAAGTACATCTTCATAGATCATCCACTCAGATATGTTCTGAAGAACATCCTAGCTACGTCAGCAAGCTCCGGAAGGCCCTTTATCGTTTGAAGCAAGCACCTCATGCTTGGTATGGGAAGATAACAGAATACCTCCAGTTCTGCGACTATCTTGCTTCAAATTCAGACTCAAGCTTGTTTATCAAGAAGAAGGGGGAGCTCTTGGTCTTGGTGCTATTATACATGGACGATATTGTAACACCTCAAAATGTTGTAGGAGCGACGAGGATCGATTTTGGCCAAGATAGATTTTGGCGCAGGTGACACGGGCCCCGACACGGGCGTGTCGGAGGCCGTGTCGGGCGTGTCGAGCTCGGGCCGTGTAGTCGACCAGTTCAGGTCGACGATGGTCGTGTGGTGGAACACGGCTTAGGACACGGGCGTGTCCCAGGCCGTGTCACACCTGGGCTGTGCGGTGGGATACACGGGCAGTGATACGGGCATGAACACGGGCGTGTCTAGATTGACACGGGCGTGTCTGATGCCGTGTCACCAAGCCGTGTACCTCTCTGACTGCGAAGTGTTGATAAATTGCACACGGGGGGCGTGACACGGGTCCCGACACGGGCATGTCGCCAGCGACACGGGCGTGTCGGAGGCCGTGTCACATGCCGTGTTGCTGGTTTTCAATTTTGGTCGAGACGGCGAATGAGCTACACGGCCAGGCACACGGCCGTGTGTGAACCTGTGTTCGGCCCAGTTTTTGGGATTTCAGATCTAATCCTAGCCGTTCGTTTCCTTGGCTTTGGATCTGACGGTGGGGGGCTGCTCCTGGGTGTTTTTAGCCGGGAATAGGGTTTTGAAACCCTTATTTCACTTGGGTACTCTCTCTCTAAAACCTAGAGAGAAGGGAGAGCTTGGAGGAGGAAGAAGGAGGTCAACTCCGGCGGCCGGTGGAGATTCGGGGCTCCAAATCGCGAGCCGTCTTCGGATCCGCGGAGGCAAGGAGATTGCAGTGCTTTTCATCCGCATAGATTTTCATGGCGCCGCGGAAGAACGCAAGGGTAACGATTTCTCATCCTTGGGCATGTGAAGCCCTCTTTTCCTTTGCATAGGAAGCCCTCTCTCGCAAGTGAGCGAAGAGTTGGAGCGTTCCTTGGGGTAGATATGTAAAGTCCCCCTTGTGTAGAGTCCGTATGCGAAAACGGACATAGGCATTGTGTGTGAAGCCTATCCGGACAAGTAGAGCCGGATCGGTGATGTTGCATTGCATATGAACCGGGGAAGACTCCGGGTGTTTGGGCATTTTTCGGGTTTTCTACGTGGTAGATTGCATCAGGGAGCCTTGGAGATTAACTCCAAGGTGCACCCGGAAAACTGGGCAAAAGCGGGTTTTGCCAACACGGTGGCCGGGGAGCCAACGTGAACATAACCGGGTTATGTGATTATTGTGGTGGAAACGGGACTCGGTGAGTCTTGGCCTGCGCATATGGCTTAAATTGTCGTTGCGGTGTGAGCACGGGTCAGGCGGAACCGTACCCGGTCTATGTCGTTCGGTAGGACCGTTGGCATGGACGAGGGTCTTCGGCGGTCTATGGCTTAAATTGCCATGACCAAGGCCAGGAAGGCAAAATGCTCATATGGATGACCGTCCAAGAGGCGATGGTGGATTGGGAACGTCTATGGCTTGAATTGACGTGACGTTGATCGGTTCGCCGAGAATGTGCCCTGAGTGCACGGGGTGTGTGGCCGTGCGAGCCTATGCCAGTGGTGAAGTGCAAATACTTTATATAATTGCCTATGCTAATAAAGTGCAGGGAAAGAGCATTGCCGCCCCGAGTATGGGGGCGGGATCGTTATAATTTGGTCAGCATTGCTGACCGTTGCTATTGTTTGCCACCGGGCGGTGGTTTGTCGCTTGCAGGTGCTGCGGAGCAGAGCGAGAAATAGTGGGCTAAAGCCCTTGTTACTGTGCCGGCCCTCGAAGGCCTAATTGCTTATGTTTCTTTCTCGTTTTTCATGTATGACCGGCCTGTGAGCCGAAGTATGAAAACACTACTTTTGTTAAGTGAACAGTGTAAGGCCTTAAGGCCATTTCTCTTTTGGTGTATGTTTACATTCCTGAGTTTGTAGTGGACATTCATGCTGTTGTGGCTGGGTTCTTATTTCTTTTGCAGCCTAATCAATTGCTTCCGCTAGGTGTTGTGTAGAACGACATGATTGGTTGAATGGTTTCAACGCGTAACCAACCGGTCTGTCCGTAGTATATGGCGTCGGGCCCCGGCCGGACCTACTGCTATATGTTATGCGACAGATAGGGGTGTTACAAATTGGTATTAGACTTCTGGTTTCGGTCAAGCTTAAATGAATTCGTGGACGAATTCACTTTAAGGGGTGGTGAGCACATGTGTGCGTCATCGTTATAACATGAAAAGAACCCTTGAATGTCCACTTAGGAATGAAAATACACATGTTTGAGGAACCTGCGTGTTCCTATAATTGCTGTTTGCAGTAATTTATGGTCGCTTATCGGTGTTTTGCACGATTATAGGTGACCAGGAGTGGTGTTGGGCCGTCTGAACGGCCAGGTTCTGAGGCGAGCAGTGCGCCAAGCGATGCGCCTGCAACACCTCCGTCTGCCTAGACCATTAGGTTGGTGGCAGAAGCAGTCATGGCAATGATCAATGCGCATCCTGCAAGGCAAGTGCAGTAGCCTGCTCCTGCTGTGGAGCAAGTACCGCTTCAGACGGCAGAGCAAAGGAGGGTTGAGCAAGTGGTTTTGGAGCCAGAGTTACCTCGGAGAGCAACTGAAAGACAACTGAAGCACGTGATGGGCTTTCATCCACCGGTATTCACGGGGGCAAAAACCCCGACCCAAGCAGAGGATTGTCTCTCAAGGGTCAACAGGGTGATGACTGCGACGGAAACGGAAGAGTGGCAGAAGACCACTATAGCGACGTTCCTTTTGGATGGGGACGCAAGACTATGGTGGGAAGGCCTAGAGCTACATCAGTTGCGGGGAAGGCCGTTGGCCGAAGTTCCGATGGAGGAGTTTGCGAGACTATTCATGGCTCGATACCTCCCCTCGACGCAGAGAATTGCGCTAGAAAGCGAATTTCAGAAGTTGGTGCAAGGGGATTGCACCGTTGATGAGTACCTCCACGAGTTTACTCGGTTGGGGAGATATGCCGGCGCTACCTTCGCAGACGAGGAGCGCAAGACGAGCCGCTTCTATGAAGGGCTAAGAGATGATTTAAGGTTGCTACTATCGGGGCCCAAGGCGCAGGGTTTCATGACCCTGGTCAGTTCAGCCCGGTCCTTGGAGAAGGACATGAAGAATATCCAAGCAAAGAAGGAATCCGGTAGTAAGAAAGCGGAGTTCAAGGCACCGACTACGTCGAAGTCGGGCTACCGCAGATTCTATAAGAAAGCTAAGACGTCGGGTCCAGCTGCTTCAGGTGCCTCGGGGGCAACTACCAATCGAACCCCGGGCGCTTGTTCCACGTGTGGAAAGACGGGGCACTTTGCCCGTGATTGCTGGAGTGGACGCTCAAAGTCCGAAAGAAGACAAGGAGCTACCTACGAGGAGAAGGGCAAAGCAGTGGAGTCGACCGCGTCCCACTATGCTCCGACTCAGCCTAGAGTCTATAATTTGGGCCAGCAGGAGGCCATCAAGCAAGCGGATGTGGTGACAGGTATGAGTTAATTTATAGTAAGTTAGCTTTAATACTATTATCTATTGCTTGTTAGCCTAATATTGTTTGTATAGGCTTTGTTGTGATTAGTGATAGTCCGGCACGGGCACTGTTCGACACGGGAGCTTCACATTCCTTCTTGGCCGAAAGTTTCATATCGCGCATCGGAGTCCCTTCTTCGATGGCGAAGGACAAGTTGGATGTGCTGCTACCGAATGGGTGCTCGATGCGTGCGGACAGGGTGTGCGCCGTAAAGGTTCACATTGGGAACCAAGAGTTCGACTTGCTAGCGTCATTGCTGCCGCTAGTAGAGTTCGACGTGATCTTTGGGATGGATTGGCTGTCAGAGCAGAAGGCTTGGATTGACTGCGACCGGAAGGAGGTCAAGCTGGGTGTAGGGCGGGAGACTACATTCGAGGGGCTGAAGGGGTCGAGCAAGACACTGATGTTTGCTCTTTAGGTGGTAAAGGCAGTTCGTGCTGGTGCAGAGCTGTTCTTCGCAATAGTTGGGGCTGTGGAGCCAAAGTCCATGTTGGATAGCATTCCCGTGGTTTGCGAATACCCCAATGTGTTCCCGGATAGTCTTCCCGGGGCCCCACCGTAGCGGGAGATTGATTTCACCATCGAGCTCGTACCGGGGGCCAAACCGGTGTCACGTACTCCGTATAGATTGGCGCCTAAGGAGATGGCAGAGTTGAAAGTTCAGCTAGAGGAGATGATGGAGCAAGGGTATGTGCGTCCAAGCTCGTCGCCTTGGAGCGCACCGGTCCTCTTCGTTAAGAAGAAGGATGGTAGTATGCGGCTGTGTATCGACTACAGAGAATTGAACAAGCTGACGGAGAAGAATAAGTACCTGATCCCGAGGATTGATGATCTATTTGATCAGTTAGTCGGATCGTCGGTATACTCCAAGTTGGACTTGAAGTCGGGGTACTATCAGCTGAGGATCAGGGAGTGTGATATCCCGAAGACGGCGTTCAGTACGAGGTACGGGCATTTTGAGTTCACGGTCATGCCGTTTGGACTGACGAATGCGCCATCAGTATTTATGGACTTGATGAACAGGACGTTCCGAGATTTCCTGGATCGCTTTGTGATCGTCTTTATTGACGATATTTTGGTGTACTCGCAGTGCGAAGAAGACCACTTCAAGCACCTGCATTTGGTGTTGGAGACTTTGAGGAGGAATGAGCTTTACGCAAAGTTCTCCAAGTGAGAGTTCTGGCTACCCTCGATAGCGTTCCTTGGTCATATAGTGAGTGGGGAAGGTATAGCGGTGGATCCGGCGAAGATTGTTGCGATACGGGAGTGGCCTGCGTTATCTTCTGTCGCGGAAGTCCGTAGTTTCCTCGGGCTTGCCGGATATTACAGGCGCTTCGTAGAGAACTTCTCGCGGATAGCGCTACCTCTCACGAAGTTGACAAGGAAAGATCAGAGATTCTTGTGGACGCAGGAGTGCGTGCAAGCTTTTGAGGAGCTGAAGAGGCGGTTGACCACGGCGCCAGTGCTTAGTTTGCCGAGTGGGACCGAGGGCTTCGAGGTGTATAGCGACGCTTCGGGTAGTGGCTTGGGCTGCGTGTTATTGCAACATGGGAGCGTGATAGCGTATGGATCGCGTCAGTTGAAGGTGCATGAAAGAAATTATCCGGTGCACGACTTGGAGTTGGCGGCCGTGATATTTGCACTCAAGTTATGGAGGCACTACCTTTACGGCGTAAGGGTTGATATATACACCGATCACAAGAGTCTAAAATACTTGTTGGATCAAAAGGACCTTAATATGAGGCAGAGGAGGTGGATGGAGTTTCTTGGGGACTACACCTTCAAAATACATTATGTACCCAGGAAGGGCAACGCAGTTGCGGATGCGCTGAGCCGTAGGGCTCCCGCCCAAGCCAACTGGTTGTCGGTGCATGATGAGCGGCTAGTACGGGAACTGGAGGAGCTTGAGATCTGTTGCGTTGACAAGCAGACGAGCGCCAAAGCAATGTTAAACTGGACAGAGGTGCAGTATGACCTGGCTGACCGGGTTCGGCAGGCATTGGAGTTAGATGACTCCATGAAGGAGCTTATGGAGCCCGCTCTGGATGGGTCAAATTCCCAGTTCTCGGTGGAAGATGGTTTATTAAGGAAGGATCATCGGTTGTGCGTCCCGAGTGGGGGTAACCTCCGGGCGGAGTTGATGTATGAGGCTCATCATACCAAGTACTCAATCCACCCAGGAAGCACGAAGATGTATCGTGATCTCAAAAAGTTGTTTTGGTGGCCGGGGCTCAAGAAAGATGTGGCATTGTACGTAGCTAAATGCCAAACGTGCGCCTTGGTGAAGGCGGAATGCCAAAAGCCGGGAGAATTTCTGAAGTCCTTGCCTATACCGGAGTGGAAATTCGACGATATATCTATGGACTTTGTGCACGGGTTGCCAAGGTCGCAGAAGGGGAACAACGCCATCTGGGTGATCGTAGATCGGCTAACCATGGTGTCGCATTTCATTCCGCATAGGAAGGATGATCTAGTGGAGAAATTGGCAAAGTTGTATGTTGACAATATTGTTAGGCTGCACGGTGTGCCCCGTAGCATTGTGAGTGATCGCGATGGGCGGTTCACGTCAAATGATTGGAGGTTGGTGCAGCAGATGTTGGGGACAAAGTTAAAGTTCAGTACAGCTTTCCATTCGCAGATGGATGGGCAGACCGAGAGGGTCAATAGAACGATGGAGGACATGCTACGCATGTGTGTTCTGGATTTCGGTAAGCATTGGGAAGACCACCTGTATTTGGTGGAGTTCGCGTACAACAACAGCTACCAAGCAAGTATACAAATGGCGCCCTTCGAGGCCCTGTATGGTAGGAAGTGTCGCACGCCGCTATCGTGGCTTGAAACGGGTGAGGCAAGGTTGTACAAGAAGCTGGAGGTGGAGAGTGCTACTTCGTTAGTGCGGATCATTCGGGAGCGCTTGTTGATCGCTCAGGACCGGCAGGCGAAGTATTACAATGCCAAGCACCGGAATGTGGAGTTCGTGGTAGGCGATTGGGTATACCTTAAAGTGAAGCCGTTCAAGGGGGTTTCGCGGGTGAGATGCTTGAAGAAGCTGAGCCCAAGATACCTTGTACCTTTTGAGGTTCTGGAGCGAGTCGGCAAAGCTGCTTACCGTTTGAAGCTATCGGTGGAGTTGAGTGGGTTACACGATGTGTTCCACATTTCTGTGTTGCGGAAGGCGGTGCAGGAGCCTTCGCAGGTGATCGCAGCTGAGCAAGTGCCGGTGGACGAAGGGTTGACGACCAGGGTCAAGCCCATTCGTATCGAAGATGCTGAGGTCAAGAGACTCCGTAACAAGGAGATCCGGATGGTTAAGGTTCGGTGGGATAATTGCGGGCGTGAGGAGCTCTCTTGGGAACGAGAGCAGACTATGCTCGAGGAGTACCCGGAATTGTTCCGCTCAGGTACTGTTTTACGTTAAGCCCTGTTTTTCCTTTATTAATTTCGTGGGCGAAATTCTTTAAGGGGGGTAGAATTGTAACACCCCAAAATGTTGTAGGTGCGACGGGGATCAATTTTGGCCAAGATAGATTTTGGTGCAGGTGACACGGGCCCCGACACGGGCGTGTCGGAGGCCGTGTCGGGCGTGTCGAGCTCGGGCCGTGTAGTCGACCAGTTCAGGTCGACGATGGTCGTGTGGTGGAACATGGCTTAGGACACGGGTGTGTCCCAGTCCGTGTCACACCTGGGCTGTGCGGTGGGATACACGGGCAGTGATACGGGCATGAACACGAGCGTGTCTAGATTGACACAGGCGTGTCTGATGCCGTGTCACCAAGTCGTGTACCTCTCTGACTGCGAAGTGTTGATAAATTGCACACGGGGGGCGTGACACGGGTCCCGACACGGGCGTGTCGCCGGCGACACGGGCGTGTCAGAGGCCGTGTCACATGCCGTGTTGCTGGTTTACAATTTTGGTCGAGACGGCGAATGAGCTACACGGCCAGGCACACGGCCGTGTGTGAACCCGTGTTCGGCCCAGTTTTTGGGATTTCAGATCTAATCCTGGCCGTTCGTTTCCTTGGCTTTGGATCCGACGGTGGGGGGCTGCTCCTGGGTGTTTTTAGCCGGGAATAGGGTTTTGAAACCCTTATTTCACTTGGGTACTCTCTCTCTAAAACCTAGAGAGAAGGGAGAGCTTGGAGGAGGAAGAAGGAGGTCAACTCCGGCGGCCGGTGGAGATTCGGGGCTCCAAATCGCGAGCCGTCTTCGGATCCGCGGAGGCAAGGAGATTGCGGTGCTTTTCATCCGCATAGATTTTTATGGCACCGCGAAAGAACGCAAGGGTAACGATTTCTCATCCTTGGGCATGTGAAGCCCTCTTTTCCTTTGCATAGGAAGCCCTCTCTCGCAAGTGAGCGAAGAGTTGGAGCGTTCCTTGGGGTAGATATGTAAAGTCCCCCTTGTGTAGAGTCCGTATGCGAAAACGGACATAGGCATTATGTGTAAAGCCTATCCGAACAAGTAGAGCCGGATCGGTGATGTTGCATTGCATATGAACCGGGGAAGACTCCGGGTGTTTGGGCATTTTTCGAGTTTTCTACGTGGTAGATTGCATCAGGGAGCCTTGGAGATTAACTCCAAGGTGCACCCGGAAAACTGGGCAAAAGCGGGTTTTGCCAATACGGTGGCCGGGGAGCCAACGTGAACATAACCGGGTTATGTGATTATTGTGGTGGAAACGGGACTCGGTGAGTCTTGGCCTGCGCATATGGCTTAAATTGTCGTTGCGGTGTGAGCACGGGTCAGGCGGAACCGTACCTGGTCTATGTCGTTCGGTAGGACCGTTGGCATGGACGATGGTCTTCGGCGGTCTATGGCTTAAATTGCCGTGACCAAGGCCAGGAAGGCAAAATGCTCATATGGATGACCGTCCAAGAGGCGGTGGTGGATTGGGAACGTCTATGGCTTGAATTGACGTGACGTTGACCGGTTCGCCGAGAATGTGCCCTGAGTGCACGGGGTGTGTGGCCGTGCGAGCCTATGCCTATGGTGAAGTGCAAATACTTTATATAATTGCCTATGCTAATAAAGTGCAGGGAAAGAGCATTGTCGCCCCGAGTATGGGGGCGGGATCATTATAATTTGGTCAGCATTGCTGACCGTTGCTATTGTTTGCCACCGGGTGGTGGTTTGTGGCTTGCAGGTGCTGCGGAGCAGAGCGGGAAATAGCGGGCTAAAGCCCTTGTTGCTGTGCCGGCCCTCGAAGGCCTAATTTCTTATGTTTCTTTCCCGTTTTTCATGTATGGCCGGCCTGCGAGCCGAAGTATGAAAACACTACTTTTGTTAAGTGAACAGTGTAAGGCCTTAAGGCCATTTCTCTTTTGGTGTATGTTTATATTCCTGAGTTTGTAGTGGACATTCATGCTGTTGTGGCTGGGTTCTTATTTCTTTTGCAGCCTAATCAATTGCTTCCGCTAGGTGTTGTGTAGGACGACATGATTGGTTGAATGGTTTCAACGCGTAACCAACCGGTCTGTCCGTAGTATATGGCGTCGGGCCCCGGCCGGACCTACTACTATATGCTATGCGACGGATAGAGGTGTTACAGATATGATTGTCACGGGAAACTCCAAGGAGGAGGTAACTAGGCTTAGGACAGAGCTAGCTATAAGGTTCGAGATGAAGGACTTGGGTGAGCTCCACCACTTCCTTGGACTCGAGGTAGAGAGGAAAGAGATCGGTATTCTTGTGAGACTCCCCCTTCCCCCGACTTTAGCCCGGGTCGGGCTGGAGGGGATCTTACTGCCCAAGACGTCCACCCAGTGATCCTTAGGATGACCTACCCTATCTAAGCACTAGGTGACAACCTTGCTCGGCTAGAATCACAATATTCACAACACATCAGAGATTTGCGAAAACATTAACAGGAAACCAGTTTCAAATATATATAACATCATATATATTCACAAGAGTACTATATTGAAACCTAAGTATTTATATAAGCCCGTAGGTTGTACAAGTACTACATATAACTCTTCACTCTCTTTCCTTATTTAGCTCGTTGGTACTCACGTCTCGAAACTCTGAAGATGTTGGGGCTGCATTTGCTCGAGTAGTCCTGACTGTTGGCGTAATTTCCTGCTGTAGTGGGTCACTACGGTGCTCCATTTCCTTTGAATGGTTATTTATATAACCGTTACTCACAGAGCTAAGTAGAAATAAATCTACTCCCCGGATCCATATCCTTGGGACGAGCACGCACCCACCCAACAAAAGTAGATAGCCGAAGCAAGGGAGAGTTAGTACCACATTTCATATGCATAGGCTAGGAGCGTTTATAACGAAGCGCAGCATAGTATAGCAGCAGTAATGTTTATCAGTTAAAATTAAGGCTCCATTAGCACATCAACACAACAGGTATCCATTACCAGTACTGATGGAGACGACGGCCTGCAACGTTCTAAAGATGGTGACGATGTGCTTACGGATGACGATGTGGAGCGTCGCAATAATATCCGTCCTGAACACAAACCAATATATTAATAATTAATAATAATTAAATAATTATTATTATTAATTATTAAGTAATTTTTATGTTTGTTTTAATTTTCATTTTATGTGTAATGATGGGTGCTTATAACCATCATGTGTTGTTTTAATTAATTCATTTCACGTGCTATGATGGGTACATATAACCATCATATTTTCAATTTGAATTTTGAATTTTGAATGTAGAGAGATTGAGTGGTGTAGGTTATATATAGCCATGTTATGAAGGATTGATTAGAGAGAAAAAGAATAAGAAAATAATCCCCCTAAAGATCTTTTGAGATCCTCCTCCCCCTTGGCAAAATTCGGCCATCCCTCTTTCCCCCTCTTCCTTGGCAATTTCGGCCACCCTCCTCCCTCTCCTCCTTGTGGAATTCGACCACAAGACTCCTCCCCTCTTTCCCTCCTCTTTTCTCACCTTAACAACCCTCTCCTACTCTTTTTCTCGCCTCAAAACCGACCTCCAACAAAGCAACCATTCAACCCACCTCCTTGAAGAAATCGGCTAAGGCAAAGATTTCCTTTGTGGATTCCAACTCCGGTGTGACGTGACGAAGGCGGACAAGTTTCTCTCCAATCGGCGTGACTCCGGCGGAGCCGTTGAAGAACGATCCAAGTAGAGAAATCAGAATCATCCATTCCGATAGGGTAACGAATCCTTTCTACCGATTGTGTGTTTCTCTTCCTAGATTAATTCCTGTGGTGGTAGATTCGTAGCGTTGTATTTTGATAGCATTAATTCATCGTGAATTTCATTGATCGTTTTGTGTTTCTCTTGATTGACTTAATTTTCGAAAAGGGTTTGGCGAGCCCTCGTTTTCTTTTGTTGGGAGAGATCTATCTTTTCTGAATCATATTTTATTTGATAGATCTCTTTTGGTACAACACTGCTCGTTTGGACCGGGTGAGTCCTTTTAGCTGGAAAGTGTATTGGCCTATCGCCTCTATTCAATCCTAAATGGTTTGGTTACCCATACGCTAGCATTTAATTGATAGAACTAATAATATGGTGCGGCATAGAACAGTTGTACGGTTATTGGATTTGGATCGTAGAGAGATAAGCGTGCTAGCCCGTAGATATATTTCGGTGTCAACGTGCAAGCCTGCATCAATTTGGTATCAAAGGGAGGTTCACGTCAATTTCCTAATTGCTCCCTCCCCCCTTTTGCTTTGAACACTGACACGCACTTTGCACGTTTTATTGCACATCATATAAGTCAATTTTTAAATTTGTGATCTGCAAATAGCGGCCTAAAATTTTTAGCTTTTCTGAAAATTAAAAAAAAAAATAAAATTCTGGAAATTCTCCAACATTTTCTTAGTAAGAAATCCAAAATAATTTTATTAAGTCATTATTTTTATTAAATCATTTTAAAATTTAATTATTGGTCTGGCCTATAATTTTATTTTTTTTAGCAAAAAAATAAAAAAATAATAATTTAATAATCTTCATATTATTTCCTGCAAGCAAATGAAAAAAAATCTTTTATTACCTTAGTTATTAAGTGGGAACAATTCCATCTTTGAAAATTAAATATGGCCAGGTTCATTTCTCATTGCATGTGCACCAGTTCCGGGTGAGTTTTCTCTCCGGTTCTCACTAAAATGGCATATGAAGTATATGCTGCCCGGTTAGACTATTCATATGCTAAGGATATGGCTAAACACACCCCTAGGGCACACCACATTTATCCTACTTATGACAGTTTAGGATGTTCCCAAAATTTTAGAGATTGGCTTAAGGGATTAGAGTATTATTTTAATAGCAACTTATGGGATGACCACAAAAAGGTAAACTTTGCCCGAGAGCGATTAGTAGGTCAAGCCCAGTTGTTTTGGTTAAACGAAGAGCGTCATGTTGGTAGCTATCGTTATGCTTGGCCGCACATGCGTAGCCTACTCTCGGATAAATTTGATCCCGTCTACCTTCGCCCTGCTAACACCAAGCCTATGAGTGAGTATAGTTTTGGCACTAGATCCATATCTGCCGTTAGGAATGATTATAAACCAAACGCCCAGACCAAACGACAGATTACTGATGATTTGACAAACCTTAAACAAGGGAACAAGTCAGTCTCGGATTTATGTGTCTTTTTAAGGATATAATGGTTAGAAGTGGTGTGAAGGAGTTGTCAGAGATCACCCTCTCTAGGTTTCGTAAGGGGTTAAACCCCTACATCCAGGGTAAATTACTGCATTATTTTCACACCGATCTAGACACCACTTTTATTACGGCAATAGAAATTGAGAAGCACTACGTTCCTAGGAATAAAGCTCACTCGTGTCATACCGGAAAGACCGTATTAGGACCACCACCCCCCGTTAGGGAAACCTCTCCTAATAGGTTTTTTGTTGTGGACTCGATAGATGTTACCACTGGGGTTATGCCTCCGTTAGCCTCGACATCTAAGCCCCTAGAGATAGTGACTGATACCCCTGAGGATGCTGATGTTGATATACTATATCTGGATTTTGCGGATGACCCCGTAGGTGAGAGTATTCTGATATGTTCGTTAGTGCCCGACGATTCTGATGCGTCTGAGTCTGAGGGAATCCCTAGTGATATAGAGGACGATGTTTGGGATGATGATGATAGTCCAAGCTGCGAGAGTAACTCTTTGCCTATTACGTGCCCTACTAGCATTGTGTCTGTGCACCCTAGTATTGAGTGCCCTCTCCCGGATACGATCCCCATTGAGTTAGAGCCTACGATTATACCCACTGAGATTTTATCTGACTTTCCTGAAGAGCCTGTGAGTGTGGATTTTTCCATTGTCATTGACGACCCTGACTTAGTGGATGTTCCAACTGATTGGGAAGACTCACCTTATGTGAGAAGGTTATGTTTGGATGATTTTAGATCTGAGAACCCGAACGATAGTTATTTGATGATATCACCATTGTCTGAAGTTCCATCTGAATTAAATTTTTCGTCGGGTTCGATTTTGCCCATTTCTGAGACCATTACTGATTCTAAAGTAGACGACTTGACTAGTGTGTTAGAAGAAACTGTAGGCGAGGAAGTGGTATTATTGGACGATTATTTAGTTTTATCCCCGATTGAGAGTTCAGTGATGTTAGCATCGATAGGAAAAATTAATTCTTATTTGGATTTCCCGGGTTTCATTTCACCGACCCTTCCTCCTATTTTTGTGTCTGCATTAGTAGATATTTTAGGTAGTGGAATCGGTAGGCCTAGACTGAGTTGTTGTGACACGACTACTATATTAGTTCCTACTTTGGCGTTGTCTCAACGCTTAGATATCAGCAAGTTGAGTGCGCTAGTTTTTAGTCTGTTCACCGCTCCGCGTAGATCCGACTACGCGACACATTTGACTACTCATTTATCTGCGTGTCTGGCTTTGGTTCCACCCTCGTATATTTGTGAGTATTTGGCTATTTTGCCACTGGATGTGATGTCTTTTTCACACACCTATATACCACACCCGTTCGCACGGATTTACCCACCGCCATTTGATGACCTTTTTTCCACCCGTTAGTGACCACGGTTAGGCCACATGAGTTGTATCGCTCGCATCTGTTGTCACACCCGGGTGCGTTCAACTCTATTACTACTTATGCTGAGCGGTTTCCCTTGGCATTTCTTCATGCCAAGAGTGATTATATCAATTATAAAATTAGGACTGCAACTTTGAAGCCTATGAAAATCATCTTTGATTTTAAGGCTCCTGTACCTCCGGACTTAACTCCTTTATCCTCTGTATTTGGTTTAAGCCACATAGCGCATGGGTTCACACCGCATGGTAGCGAGATATTTAGGCGCACTTGTAATAAGTTACTCTATATAGTTGCGTCTTATGATTACTTATATGCTTGTTTCTCGCCGAATGAGATCGTGTACGGATTTAAAGCACAAGTGCCTTTTGACTTGATTTCGTTTCCACTGTCGGATAATCCAAGTCAACTCGCACTAGTTTATGTCTCTCATGTTCAAAAATTATATAAGCACAGTAGTGAAGCGCTAGCCATACAAATTATATTTTATCAATTTCATGCTAGTTTACATAGAAGAGCGTCTCACTATATGATTTGTGAATTAGTTTTGGTGCGTCTCGTCCCTGAACGGTTGCCTTCGGGCACTATAGAAAGTTGACGAGTTGGTGAGCTGGACCTTTTGCGGATATTAATGAAATTAGGAGAACACGCATATTATTGGAAGTTTTCCACTGATTTGGGTAATACCCATATTTTTAATGTTTCTGATTTAACACTATATGCCTCTCCACCACTTGAATTATCTGGCTGTCCGTTTGATTCCACCTTGCTCTCTTATGGTTTGGGTAGTGAGTTTGTGTCTGGATCGCTCTTTTCATCGGTCTTTACTGGAGGTACGTTGGTAGTTGATGTAGAAACTTATCTTCCTTTATTGCCTAATATTTTTCCAAGGGTCCCCAGGACTAACTTTTTGTATTACAGGATACTCCAGGTTGTTGTGCTCTCTTCTCCAAGTGGTGATGTTTACTGCTACGTGTTTCTTGTGGATGAAGCTCTCCTGCACCAGTACCTTCATACCAACTCATCGTTGATGAGTACTTTTGAGCGGGGGAGGATTGATGGAGACGACGGCCCGCAACGTTCTAAAGACGGCGACGGCGTGCTTACGGATGACTATGTAGAGCATCGCCATAATATCCGTCCTGAACGCAAACCAATATATTAATAATTAATAATAATTAATTAATTAATATTATTAATTATTAAGTAATTTTTATGTTTGTTTTAATTGTCATTTTATGTGTAATGATAGGTACTTATAACCATCATGTGTTGTTTTAATTAATTCATTTCATGTGCTATGATGGGTGCATATAACCAGCATATTTTCAATTTGAATTTTGAATTTTGAATGTAGGGAGATTGAGTGGTGTAGGCTATATATAGCCATGTTATGAAGGATTGATTAGAGAGAAGAAGAATAAGAAAATAATCCCCCTAAAGATCTTTTGAGATCCTCCTTCCCCTTGGCAAAATTCGGCCATCCCTCTTTCCCCCTCTTCCTTGGCAATTTCGGCCACCCTCCTCCCTCTCCTCCTTGTGGAATTCAGCCACAAGACTCCTCCCCTCTTTCCCTCCTCTTTTCTCACCTTAACAGCCCTCTCTTACTCTTTTTCTCGCCTCAAAACCGACCTTCAACAAAGCAACCATTCAACCCACCTCCTTGAAGAAATCGGCCAAGGAAAAGATTTCCTTTATGGATTCCAACTCCGGCGTGACGCGACGAAGGCGGACAAGTTTGTCTCCAATCGGCATGACTCCGGCGGAGCCGTTGAAGAACGATTCAAGTAGAGAAATCAGAATCATCCATTCCGATAGGGTAACGAATCCTTTCTACCGATTATGTGTTTATCTTCTTAGATTAATTCCTATGGTGGTAGATTCGTAACATTGTATTTTGATAGCATTAATTCATCGTGGATTTCATTGATCGTTTTGTGTTTCTCTTGATTGACTTAATTTTCGAAAAGGGTTTGGCGAGCCCTCGTTTTCTTTTGTTGGGAGAGATCTATCTTTTCTGAATCGTATTTTATTTGATAGATCTCTTTTGGTACAACACTGCTCGTTCGGACCGGGTGGGTCCTTTTAGTCGGAAAGTGTATTGGCCTATCGCCTCTATTCAATCCTAAATGGTTTGGTTACCCGTATGCTAGCATTTAATTGGTAGAACTAATAACGTGGTGCGGCGTAGAACGGTTGTGCGGTTATTGGATTTGGATCGTAGAGAGATAAGCGTGCTAACCCGTAGATATATTTCGGTGTCAACGTGCAAGCCTGCATCAAGTACCCTATCGCAGGCATTCACATCCGCGCATATACCGTAGGCATTCACAGCAGCGCACATATTGCAGAAATTCACAACCGCGAACACACCGCAGGCATTCACCGTCACGCACACACCGCGAGCATTCACAGCCGCGCATACACCGCAGGCATTCACAGCCGCGCACACACACTCTATGTCAACATAGTATGGATTGCTTCTGTTCCAGCCGGGTAGCGAGCCCCGCGGGCCTCACCGATGTGTCCATCGGTGATAGTGGCCAGTCCTGCCACTTCTGGGGGTGGTCATACCGCACAGCCCCAGGCCCCAACGTATAACTCCGTGTACTTCTGGATGTGAGCGACATCCGGTGATTCAATATTTTTGCCGACTAGTGGAGGTGAATCTGACGGGGAAGAAATATAACGGTTGATCACCCGTGGTACCTATCTCCCTGTCGCCTTGAGTCGTCGACCTTCCCGCACTGACACGAACTGTCTGCGGAAGGTACTGACCCGCCACTATTTCACCACAATCAAATTACAATCATTCAATCAGTATTGCTAACACCTACTGGATCTTCGGGGGCCTGCCCTACTATGCTTCAAACTTCAGGCTGTAAGACCCCTCCCCCTTGGAAATTCCGGGGTATTATACCCAGAACCGCCGTCTTACGGTGACACTAACTCACGGATTAGTCGACACCGCAAGACGCCGATCCTGCCGGCTAGCATAATCATAAAAACCTGTTCGGCCAATATGAGAAATAGAAATATAAAAGAAGTGTAGGAAAAACTACAAGCTAGTCCACAGTCACAGTACATATCATAAATATGAAATGAAAGTACAACAAGTCCACGATGAGTACAAAATAAAAGAGAGGAAAAAGGGTTTATGCCCTGTACATAATGATCAAATCTCTCTCACAAAATCAAAAGCTAATATATCATCTTTGAACTCGTCCCACCTGAGGAAGTGTTGCAGTAGTAGTAGGTGGTGGTGGTATCAGCTCCTCACGTCCTGCCACCTCGCGCTGGTGCCCCATCTCCTCGAGCTCCTAAAATGATTTGGTCACCGACCGTTAGTCAAAAGACTAAGTCGTTTCCTCCGCACCTCGCCCCGCAACTCCTAGGCACCGTGCGGGAGGATAAAATGGAGGACAACAAGGGATATCAAAAGGAAGCAGGTGACAATGAAGCTATACTACCAAGTATTAGAAGTAAAAAGTAATTCTACTATTGCAGTTCTATGTATATAGCACATATGAAGTAAGTATGTACAGTACTAAAGGTAAGTAAATACAGGAAGTAAGTAGAGTGCGGTACAGTAAATAAAGAACACCTATCTACTACTAATCTACCATCACAGAAGTACCCTAACTTATCTGAATGCCTATACAAACTTATAAGTTAGAGTTTCCAAAATTAACTTATCATATAAAAGAGCTTATAGTAATTTATATGATAAGGATCCTTGAAGCGTATGACCTAATATGAATGAATGCATGCGGTTTATGAATCATGCAAGTGCAACTCAAACACAACGACTCCGTGATCACAGACCTTTAGTTCCCGCTTTTTGGAGTTAGCATCACTCTCTGGTACCACCGTTGTGGCTACGACAGCAGTGGAGCGGGCGTTTCCACTCCTAGGAAGGTATGCACACTACCCAACCTAGACCTCTCATATGCCTCTATACACGTCCTAGGTGCACTCTAGAGTATTGCATACTAATTGCTGACTATCCGTCAGTCTTATTGGGTCGGGTGTGCGTTTTCGGGGATTGCCCTCCAGACAGCAGTATAAACAACCTACTGGCCCCTCAAACCCTCACACACGCCTGAGTCACCGTACTACCATCGGTGTGATGATTGGCCCAGTACCGCTTGACCCTCCACTAGTTTGTTTTATGCACATGCAAGGTATTTCAACTCAAGCCTCTAGCTCGCAGGACCAACCCGTCCTGAATCCCTCCAACCCTACACGGGTGAAAACGTTACCATAAATCCCTCCAACCCTACACGGGTGAGAATGATATCATGATTCTTAGCCTATTAGACTACTCTTGTCTAAGAGTTATTATGCTTAGCGATTTATGGTTAATCCCAGGACTGTCAGGGGTATACCCAATGAAGGGGTCTCGGGGCACTAGGAACCAAGATGGGATTAAAGCCCAAAGTTCCCTTTCGCAAGGATATTTACTCTTATTAATATCTATCCATGATTCACACCCAGCTCTCGTTGTTACTCTGGAATGATCCTAATGACTTAAGATATTATCGGGAAATCGACGGTCTTCCGCCGGTCTCCGTTTTAGCTACTGTTCTTGGGGTTTTGCACTCCACCACTCGATACTATGAAGTGACCTACTAGACACCAACCAAGGTTTATCTTCCAAAATAGTTATCAACGCAACCTTCTATCGTATCCCCCTGTGGTCCTAGTAGTATATACTATTTGAGCTAGACATAACCCATAACCTAATACCACCCGTAAGGTAAGACTTCCAACTTCTTAGCCAAAATGGCCCTAACCATTTATCATGGGATGGTATGGTATATGATGTTGACTATGTGGAATTTCACTATTTTCCTAAGTCATGAGGGCCCTAAATTAAATCCTTTAATTAAGTGGCCTATGTCACTTTATACATGAAGTATCATATCAAATGTTTCCCCTGGTCTAATAAATTTTCCTGAAGATCATCTAGGCTAATTATAACTGGTTACAAAGAATTGTAATTTTCCCATTTATATATCCATTTAATTTTCATTAAGTTAAATCCATGAATTTTTTCACTTTCCAAAAGAAGTACAATAACTACGTTACTATAAATTCTAGAAAAATTATTGCAGATGTAAATTGCTAAAATAATACATAAAATTGTTAATTCTACATAATTCCACAATATAATCATCAAATAGACCCATAAAATTTTCCAAGGATTAAATATAACTTCCTTGAGTTCTAAACCAAATTTGAGAATTTTAACTCCTCAATAGCCCTAATTTCAAATTTTTATCTTTAAAGGCCTAATTTTCAAAAATTCGAAATAATGGGATTTTTGATCCCAAAAATCTCATTATTTCTGTAAGAGGTATATTTCACCCTAACAAATCTCTGACAAAAATTTCATAGACTTTTAATGTTACAAATGGGCTAAGTCCCCATTATATAGCTTTTTGCTAAAGGCATCCCAAGCCTTTATTCATCATACTCATGCAAGTGGGTTTACCCAACATGCAGAGGTCTAAAGAGGCTGAAATTTCTTAGTATGGGCTTAGATTGACCCCAAGGCCAAGCCATTAAAATTTGGGGCCATTTGGAGGTATATTACTCCAAATATTCCATTAATTTAAATAAATGTATTTTCTCAAAACCTATAGGAAAAGTTCTTCCAAAAATTGTCATATTTGGGCAGGGTCTAAGTCTACCCTAATCAATCACACACCAAAAATTTTGGGTCATGTGGGCTTCTAGTTTGGCATGGGCATGCAATTCAATTTATGTCCTAGCCTAGGACCAGCCCTAGTAGAATGGTCCTACAAGGAGTTCTACTGTCCCAAATTAGGACTTTAGGGTGGCAAATTAAAGGTAAGTGGTAGGGATACAATTTTTCTATTCATCACCATATCTGAAAATGCCCCTTATAGGCCTAAAATTAGCATGCAAAACCACTGAAATACTGTGACATAATATTACTATTCACAATATAATAACTTAATTAATTTATTTAAATCGAAACGGGCGACATCCCGTCGTCGTCCCCGATCAGCCAACGGCTGAGATAGAGTCTGGATAGACCGACTTGTCTGGATATTTTCGGCCACCTGGGCCGGCGCCACCGCCGGTGATTATCGCCACCACCTTCGTTAAGGTGGTGGCTAGCGTTTCCCGGCGGTGAGGCTGCCGGAGGCGGCTCCCCTGGCGATCCCGAGCAAGAGTAAAAACTCAGTTTTTGAGCTCACAACTCCCATGCTATCGGCTCAATTGATCCCAATGTCTCACCTAATCGTTCTAGGAAGCTAGTATAGAGAGAGATGAAGTGAAACGAACCCGGAGACGGCCTTGACGGCGGGTGTGGTGGTGGTGAGCCATGACCGAGCTTGCTTCGGCGATTCCTTCCCTTTTCCTTGTTTCTCCAGCAAAAGCTCTGCTCCAGGACTCAAACTCCACACGTTTCCTCCTTTTGAAGCTGATGGTGGCGGTAGTTTTGGCTGGGAGTGATTGTATATGGAGTTAACTCCAAGGTGAGTTCGTCCAAGCATAGGTTGCTCCGCCCATGGTGCCAAGTGGCCATCCAACACCTAATTTCTTCTGAAATTCTCTTGGGAGGTCGACCAAGAGGCTTGGGCAAAAGGGATAAAGGCCACATGGCTTCCTCCTTTGCTTTCTCCTCTTCTCTCTCCTCTTTCCCCCAAAATTTCTATTTTACCCTCATGCATGCATTCTCTCTCCCAAATCAGAGGGGTAAGAGCTGTCTTTGACAACTTAGGCTGGTCATGGGCCATGGTTAGTGGGCTTAGCCCAAGGAGGGTGGGCCTTGCTTCATTTATCTTCTTTAGGTTATTTTGTTGACTTGGTTGACTTTGAGTTGACTTGGTCAACATAATGAGTGGGCTGACCCCACTTGATGGTCATGGACCTCATGTCATCACCCAACATGGGTTAGGCCATGGTGAAGGTCTTAGCCCATTAGGAATGGGATTGGTCTTCAATTATCCTTATTTAGGCTTAAGGTTGACCAAGTTTGACCTTAGTGATAGTTATACTTTCAAGACCACCTAAACACCTAGAGGGGGGGAGGTGAATAGGTTCTACTGCTTATTTTAACTTAAGACAGAATATAATTACTGACTATAAGAGAATTCAGCAAACACTGCAGCAAACACAACACAACAATCACAAATATGCACACATCACAGATTGCACACAGATTTATAGTGGTTCCCCAAGGTCTGGGTACATCCACTTTCCCCCTTCACCTATCTAGCAGTGTGCTAGATTCGGCCTAACTTCTTTCTTTATCTCAGATCCTCAGATCCTACACCTCATAACCCTGAAAGATTCCTACAACTCAGAACCCTATAAGGTTCCTACAGCTCAGGCTAACCAGCCCTACCTCAGCCTTGCCATAAGGCCTACAACTCAGAGAAAACCTTCTCCTACAACTCAGGCATAAACAACCCTACCACTCAGAGAATACCTCTCTTACACTCAGCCTTTATAATCTAGGCTTACAACTCAGATCTATACAAATAGATCCTACAGAAATTGAAATTAAAGTTATATAATATCTTGCCCTTGTTGAGAGAGAAGGGACAAGACTGTTCTTGATCAGCTTCTTGAAAAACCTGATGGATGAAATCAACTGGATCTTAGCTTTCTTTAAAGCTTCTTGAATCTGAACTTAAGAAACCTGTGATAGCTTCCTTCTTGTCTTCAAATGGCTGGATCCCTATCTATCCAACACCTTTGATGATACTTCAGAATTCTTGAAAAAATTCTACTTAGACTGATCCTGAGTGGTTGTACACGTCAGAATGTCTTCTTAGATCTTCTCACGAAGATCTTCTTCTGTGCCTTGCACTTTCTTGATTTGAGATCTTGTCTCACAACAATGATCACTCAGTTTGTTTTTATGTCTCAATTCTCTTTTTCCTTCTTCTGAATCTGTCTATTTATAGACTTCATCCTTGGTAATCGGTTGATCCGGTTTCTAACAAACTTCTGACAAGTCTGACAGCTTCTGTCAACCTATTGTAACTCACAGCTGTCAAGTCTTCAAACAGATCTTGTGCCTTTGTCTTTGTCAGCAAAGCGTCGAGACTGTCTGTTAGAAAGTGTCGAGACCATCTGTCAATATATGTCGACATAAGTGACTTAGGTGTCGACACAGCCTTTGATGATGTCGACATGTCTGCCTTTATGTCGACTCAGCTTCTAGATACTGCATCTAGAGAATTTGTCGACACAGAGCATTTGTATCGACACAAACACTTAATCATTCTCCAGCAACTAACTTGGTCTAGACTTTGCAGTGTGTCGACATAAGTCCTGTGTGTCGACACAGTTGATGTAGACTCAGAATATAGTGTGTGTCGACACTGCATCCAGGTGTCTACACAGCTGTTGTCGACTCTGCCTCTGTATGTCGACTCAGTCTTCTGGTGTCGACACACGTGTTGTCGACTAGCAATCCTGTGTGTCGACACAGCCTCCCAGTCTCGACACAGTTGATGTCGACTAAACTTCTGTGTGTCGACACTACTTCCCGGTGTCGACACAATTATTGTCGACTCTTTTTCTCTGTGTCGACACAGCCTTCTTCAAGTGTCGACACAATCTTTCTGAAGTGTCGACACAGCTTCTTCTGGTATTGACACATGGACTTAGAATAATTTTCCTGTATTTTAGTACATTCTTCACCTGCACATATCAACTCAAAATAACATCAAATACACATTGATGTATATCATTGAGCTAAGTTAGGCTTCTACAAATCAGGTACACATTTTCCAATGTACCCAACAATCTCCCCCTATTTGGAGAAGTCATAACCCTTTTAGCTAATGATATACACCATTTATCAAAATTTAATATGATGATGTACAAGAGCAAAATATAACAGGAATCTTTTATAAACAAAACATTAACCACAGATTCATCACAGAATAAAGATGAACATGAAGAAATGATTACAAAACAAGGTATTGTTTATTAATTTAGAACTGTTTGTTACAGCTTGTTTACATTGATTGGTTTAACAAACAAATCATTACAAAACATTTGAAAGAACTGATAAACTAAAACTAAGACTGATCAGGCTCCTGGATGACAATTCCTTTTCCTGATTGAATCTGAGCCTTCACAGTAGTTTCAGCAACATCAGCAGGCTTTTTGCCTTTTAGTTCAGCTTTCTTTTGAGCTTCCTCCTTGAGCCTTTGCCTTTCAAAGTAATGAAAGGGCTTGGGAAAATACTTGCTCGGCTCCTGAGCATCAGGTGGTAGCCTCCCCATCTTAGCCTTTCTTCTGAACTGTACTATGGCCTCCTGCCTGACCTCATACTTTTGTCATTCAATTTCATTATGCCACTTTCCTCTTTCATGCACTTGATCCTTCACAGCCTTCCAGGCAGTTAGTATAATGTTTCTTGATGTGGGGCTCCATTGCTCAAAATTAGGTCTTAGTTCAGCTTGCTCTCTGAATCTCTTCTTGGATAATTGAGCATCTTGTTGATCTTTCAAATTGGCTTCTGGCTGATCTACTTTTTCAATAATTACATTTGTAACCTCCTTTGGAGGACTGTACATGGCCTGTACTTGCTGATGAATCAATTCAAAATCAGCAGGGGGGTATATGACTTGGGCAACCTCAGGTTGATTGCCTTTAAGTAGACCTTGTTGTATTCCTGACTCAGCAATTGCATCATCATCATACAATGGTGGATATCCCAATGTGGCTCTGACATTGTTGGTAACCCACTTGGCATGTTCTGAGCCAACATGAGTGAGTACCCTCTCCCCCTTTAGGACTTCTCTAGCAATATGATCCCTAAGATCATTCTTTTGAAACCTTATCTAGCCATCAAGATAATTCACACCCTCTTTAAAGAATGGTTTTAATGTTTGAAGCTTAGCAGATATTTCTTTCTGTGAGGAGGTTATTGCAGTTTGAACTGAAACTAGGGCATCTTTGAGCTTTTGATCAAAGTCTTCCATATCTTTAGTCCTTGCAGCAGTCAGCTTTGTTGCAGTATCTTTTAACTCAGTGAGAATTTCATTGTGAGATTCAGTCAGATTGTCATTCATTCTCAGCTGATTTTCTAGAACATATTCTTGTTTCAATGCAATGTCATCCACCTTACTAAGGATAGTTTAGTGTTGTTGAGCTAGATATACCACAACATTACCTCCCTTATGGAAGCAATCTGTCATCTCCTTTTTATTCAGATTTACCTCAAATCTGATTGACTTGATGTCTTGGGCAAGATCAAACTGAAGTGACTTATTACTTTCATCGACATATGTTTTCAAGGCTCTTCTCTGCTCATCCATCTTTTCCTGCAAATTCACCATGAACTTATTGTAATCAAACTCAGTAGGAGATTGGTGACTTGCAGTCCGGATAGCTTGCTTATAGCTTTGACTTCTTTTCTTGAAGACCATGAGCTTCTTTTTCTTAGCCTCCCTGGCTTTTTCTGTCTCAGATTCTGAAGAACTTTCAATATGAACTCTTTTAGGAGGTGTTGTAGGAACGTCTGTCTCAATGACATGTTGTTCTTCCTCAACATTCACTTGCTCCCCCTCAACATCTTGCTCCTCCTCAATCCTATCAGTAGCAATTCCAACATCAGGAAACAACTCATCTAGAGTGAATTCCTTTTGTGCTTGAGCAGAAGATGAGTCATCAAGGCCAGCAGTGTTCAAATCTTCTGATAAGTTTACTTTTTCTTCCACTTGTACTTGTTCAGAAATTGACTCTCCCTGTAACTGTTCAGGATTAGAAATGTGCTTGACAGGAGAATGAACTAGCTCCCCCTGCACCTGTGCAGGTAATGTTTCTTTCTGGACTTGAGTAGACCCAGTCTGGTCCTCAGTCTGCTCTCTAACTTGTTCTCCTTGAAGTTGTTCAGTGCCCTGATCATGTCCAGGTGATGTCTCAGGTGTGTCCTGCCTGTCCACATCAGGCACCTCTTTGGACAGAACTCTATCCCACCTGGAAAATAATCTCATGTCCATTTTTCTCATATGATTAATCTTAGACCAAGGAATCTGTTGCATGACCTATGGAATGAGCCCAGTCAGGTATAGACTCATGATTCTAGCAAATTTGGCTTCTTTATTCCTTCTTTGATTTTATCAAACACAACTGCAGACCAGTCTGTGTTAATCTTGTAGAGTATCCTTGTCATGAGAGTGAACATCATGGCAGATATCCTATCATGACCTCCTAGTTTACACAAAATCACTTTTCCTACTATCTAAGATAGAAACTTTCCCTATTGATTCATTCCCTTTCGGTTGATGGCTGCTCCAATTTTTATGGTTGGATCCAATCCACACCAATGGAGAGCCTCCCTTGTCTTTGAGGCTGGGACCTCTTCTTTATCTTGAATGCTAGGTAGATGAAGAATCTTTCGTATAATTTTGAGAGTAATTTTAACCTTAGTCCCATGAACTGTAGATTTTATCTTGAGACCAGTGGAATCCAAAGTTGCAGTAGTATAGAATTCGACAATTTCTTTCTTCCAAATCTTTGAAGGTTCAGAAACAAGGTATTCCAATCCATTGTCAGCAAGAAGAGAAATCACCTGTTTGATTTCTGGCGCAGCATTGTCGAATGCAGCCCTAACCAACTCATATCCCTCATTGATGTTGTCTTCAACCTTTGGCGCCATTGGAAAGATGAGAAAGCTTGAGAGAAGAGAAGAGAGATTGTCGACACTGGGTTTTAGTCTCGAAAACCTTGTAAGCGTGTCGACACAATACGTTCTCGACCTATTTATATCCTCTAATGAAAGAAGGTCAAAAGTCGGGCAAAAACAGTCTAAATGTGTCGACACAGTCGGAATGTGTCGACACAAACTTCTATTGTCTCGACATTAATGTTGACTACTTTGTGTCGACACCAATTGATGATATGTCGACACGGGAGATACTAAGTAGTGCATTAGAAATTATGTGTCGACTCTTAGTATAAGAGTCGACACAAAATCTGTAAGTGTCGACATCATTATACTGGATGTGTCGACACTACATTTCTGGATGAGTCGACTCTTGACCCCTAGGTGTCGACACATTTTCTCATGTGTCGACACAATTTCCCTGATTAGTCGACATGAATCCTCTGTGTCGATACTTTATCACTAAATGTGTCGACACCATTTTACTTAGCCAATTTTATGGTAAATTAACCTATGGCCAGCATTCTTAATTCAATTTTAAATTTATTGAATTTAGTTTCATCCAGTGGCTTAGTAAATACATCTGCAATTTGATAATCTATTTTAATAAATTCCAATGAGATGTCTTCTTTTTCTACATGTTCTCTAAGAAAATGGTATTTTATTTCTATATGCTTAGTTCTACTATGTGAAACAGGATTGTTTGCAATAGAAATAGCACTCTTAGAATCACAAAATAAAGGTGTTCTACTTACTTGAATACCATAGTCCTTTAACTGATGCTGAATCCACAATAGTTGTGCACAATAACTTCCTGCAGCCACATATTCAGACTCAGCAGTGGATATTGCCACACTAGTCTGCTTCTACTGCTCCAGGATATCAATCTTCCTCCCAAGAATTGACATGTACCTGTAGTACTCTTTCTATCTTCTCTACAACCTGCAAAATCTGCATCTGAATAACCTGTTAGTAGAAAATCCCCATTCCTAGGGTACCAAAGGCCTAGATTAGGTGTGCCCTTAAGATATCTCAAGATCCATTTGACTGCAGTATAATGTGATTCTTTAGGGCAAGCTTGGTACCTAGCACAGACACATGTAGCATACATAATGTCTGGTCTACTAGCAGTGAGATATAATAGAGAGCCAATTATTCCTCTATACAAAGACTCATCTACAGGCTTACCTGCATCATCTTTGCATATTGAAATATTTGTTCCCATAGGAGTTCTCATGGTGGAGGATGATTTCATACCATACTTCTTAATTAATTCCTTGGTGAACTTAGACTGGGATATGGACAAGCCATCTTCAGCCTGTCTTACTTGGAGTCCCAAGAAGAACTTAAGTTCCCCCATACTGCTCATTTCAAACTTCCCTTGCATAAGTTTGGCAAACTTTTTGCAAAGGTTGTTCTCTGTAGACCCAAAAATTATGTCATCTACATAGATCTGGACTAAGATTATCTTACCTTTTGATTCCCTTAGGAATAGAGTTTTGTCTATTTTACCTCTTGAGAATTTGTTCTCAATAAGGAAAGTAGATAGGGTTTCATACTAAGCCCTTGGGGCTTGCTTTAACCCATACAATGCTTTCCTAAGTCTATAGACATAACCAGGTTTAAGAGAATCTACAAAACCTGATGGCTGCTCTACATAGACTTCTTCTTTTAGATCACCATTCAGGAATGCTGATTTCACATCCATTTGGTATACTTTGAATCCTTGATATGCTGCATTGGTAAGGAACATTCTGATTGCCTCCAGTCTTGCTACTGAGGCAAATGTTTGATCAAAGTCAATCCCTTCTTCCTGCTTGTATCCTTTAGCAACCAATCTTGCTTTGTTCTTCACAATTACTCCACTCTCATCCAACTTGTTCCTAAAGATCCACTTTGTGCCAATGATGTTGTGGTCTCTTGGTTTAGGAACTAACTCCCAGACTTTGCACCTTCTGAATTGATTAAGCTCCTCTTGCATAGCATTAATCCAGTGTTGGTCTTGGATGGCTTCTTCAAATTTCTTAGGCTCCAGTTGAGATAGAAAACTTGAGTGCAGGACTGTGCTCAGATTTCTACTTCTAGTCTGCACTCCTTGTCTTGGGTCACCTATAATTTGATTTGCTGGATGGTCTTTTAGATGTCTTGTAGCTGGAGGTAGATTTCCTTCAGGTTGAACGTCTCCAGATCCTTCATTATGTTGCACCTCTTGGTTGTCATCAGCTTCTATTGAGTCTTGTACTCTCCCTGGATAGTAGCCTTCATTTTCCAATACTTCATCTGCATTTGATGCTTCTGAAATGGAAAGCTTGTCCATCCTTTTGCTTATACCTGTTGGATTATTTGATCTACAAGGCAACTCACTGTTGATTAATCTTGTTTCATCAAATACAACATGTACAGATTCTTCTACAACTTGAGTAGTCAAGTTGTAGACTCTATAAGCCTTACTATTGATGTTGTACCCAACAAATATCCCATCTTGGGATTTGACAGTAAACTTAGTTAGATAAGACTTTCCATTGTTAAGTATATAGCACTTGCAGCCAAAGATCCTAAAGTAGGATAGATTTGGTTTTCAACCTTTCATAATTTCATAGGGAGTCTTTTTGTGGCTCTTGGTGATAGAAGCCCTATTGATCACATGACATGCAGTGTTTACTGCCTCAGCCCAGAAATATTCTGGAAGAGAAGTGTTACTCAATAGAGTTCTACCAGCTTCAATCAATGTCCTATTCTTTCTTTCAGCAATACCATTTTGCTGTGGTGTTCTAGGTGAGGAGAATTCTTGGAAAATCCCAAAGTCTTCACATAATTTTGTCATACTTTCAGATTGAAATTCAGTGCCGTGGTCACTTCTGATTTTGACCACTGTACTGTTCAGTTCATTCTGAATTTGTTTCACAAAACTAAGTAAGATACTTGGGGTTTCTGATTTTTGTCTCAGAAAGAACACCCATGTATATCTAGAATAGTCATCTATAATCACAAAAGTGTAGACCTTCCTACCTAGACTATGAACTGGCATAGGATCAAAAAGATCCATATGTAAGAGGTATAAACACCTCAATGAATCCTTGTTTTCGAGGCTATGAAAGGAGGATTTTGTCTGTTTGCCCTTTTGACAAGCTGAGCATATCCCTTCCTTTATACACTTAACTTGAGGACCATTCCTCACTAACTCTTTGCTAAAGAGTTGGCCAATTGTCTTGTAGTTAAGATGGGCCAGCCTCTTGTGTCATTTGACACAATGAGATGCATTATCATCAGCTACAAGACAGATAGGAGAAACCTTGTTCTCACATGCAAAATCAAGACAATAAACATTTCTCTTTCTATACCCAGTCAATATGACCTTTTGATCACTTGACCTTTTGATATGACATCCATCCTTAACAAATGAAATGTCATATCCAAGATCACTCAGCTGACTTATGCTTATCAGATTATGTTTCAAACCTTTTACACAAGCCACTTGAGTGATGGTAATTTGGTTTGAAGAAATGTTACCAAATCCTTTGATGATCCCTCTTTCAGATCCACCAAAGATAACTTTAGGCCCATCCTTGACAGATGTGTACTCCTTCAGCAGCCCCTTTATTCCAGTCATGTGCCTGGAACAACCACTGTCCAAGTACCATATAGGGGCATGACAACTTGGACTTTCCTGCAATACAGAATTACTTTCCCTTAGAACCCAAGTAAGTCTTGGGTCCTTGGTTCAGGTTAGCACCATTCACATCAAAACTACCAGCAGCTCTTCTAACTGGTAGACTATTGTTCTTCCTTACACTTGTGTTATGCCAGCAATGTAAGGCAAAATGGCATCTCTTGCTACAGCACCAACATTCATATTTGTTGTATCTAGGTCTAAATATACCCTTGGCAGAAAAATTTCTGTCCAGTGCTGGTGCTGTTGCAGCTTCACCCACTGATTTCTTATAACCATTGGGTTTATGAACATGGGCAGACCTATTGGCATTAACACCCTTTTTTTTCAGAACATAAGTCTTAATATGACCATGAATATTTTCAAGATCATATTTGTTAGAAGGCACTTGTACCTTTCTAAACATAATAGGGACTTTAAGGTTTAGTGGCTGGACAGGAGCTTTGTCTTTTCTCTTGAATTAGGCAGCCCTGGTGTTACCTTTGAAGCCTAATCCTGCCTTACCCTTTTGAGCCACAAACTCATCTATTATAGGTAAGACAGATTTTGGCTTAGAGTAACTAGTCACTAAATCTTTCTCTATTCTCAGTCTGGCCTCCAGACTTTTAACTTGATCATTGTTATATTTGATTGTTCCCATCTGAATAATAGTTATATTTTTCAGTTTATCAATCTCATTTAACTTTTGATCTAATATTTTTTCAAACTCAGATGCAGCCACCTTAAGATCAGCAATTTCCTGAGCCTGAGTTTTGACTAGGTTCTCGCTTTTCTTAAGAGCCTGCAATAAGTCCCCATACTTTTCTATTAACTGATGAACATCTCCTTCAGATTCAGATCCATCTACATCACTTGATGCAGATGTAGCTGATTCTGTACTAATACTAAAAACTGATTTCATAGAAGGACAATGTACCTTCCTGGGACCAGACTGATTCTGGCACATTTCTTCTTCTGATCTAGCCATCAGTCCCATACATTGATGATCTTCTTGTTCATAGATGGAGTTTAGCAATTGCATAAACTCATCTTCTTCATTAACTGCATACAGTCCAATGTATGCTTCAGTTTCAGATTCTGACTCTGAGGAGGATTGATCTGTAAGACTCTTCTCCTTCTTAGTAACAAAGGATTTCTCCTTCTTGCCCTTTTATTGAGTCTTCTTACTGTCTGTTGACTCCTTCCTCTTATCTGGACACTCAGCCACCACATGTCTAGGCCTATTGCAGCAATAGCAAACAATCTTTGATGTAGTAGCTTTGCTGGGCTTGGTTCTGCTCCTCTCCTTTCTTGATGATTTTCTCTTCTGATAGTAATCATCAACTGGCTGTGATGTGGAGGGCCTTGACTTCCACTGATTTTTCTTTAAGAACCTCTGAAACTTCCTTGTAAAGGCA
Organism: Platanthera zijinensis; assembly: GCA_039513925.1. Lineage (NCBI taxonomy): Eukaryota > Viridiplantae > Streptophyta > Magnoliopsida > Asparagales > Orchidaceae > Platanthera > Platanthera zijinensis. The sequence goes on from CM077083.1 coordinate 16,487,662, forward strand.
GCAAAATCTGCATCTAAATCACTGCTTTCTGAGTTCTTATTGTCTGAATTTTCTGAGTTAACTTCAGCAACTTCCTTAGGAGGTGATGGAGATATCCTCCTATTCTTTCTAGTGGCTTCAACCTTGAAGGCCACAAACCTTTCTCTATGTTCTCGTTTTGAATTCTTTTCTTCCTCCTTCCTAGCCATTAGTTGTATTTCATATGATAGCAACTTTCCAAACAAGGTTGGAGGAGAAATATCTGCTAGTTTGGCCACTTCTCTTATGGCACAAATCTTGGTGTCCCAATCCTTTGTCAAGGATCTTAGGAATTTGTCATTCAGTTCATATGTACTGAAGACCCTTCCATAGGACATCAGTTCATTTACTATCTTGTATAATTTTTTGTAGCATTCAGTTATGCTATCAGACTTCCCTTGTCTGAAACTCTCATATTCTTGGTTGAGCATAGACTTTCTATCTTGTCTAACTTCTTCAGAACCCTCCATGTAGACAATCAAAGTGTCTCACATTTCCTTGGAGGTTTTGCAGTGAATTAGATTTTGAAATATGGCATTATCTATAGCACTTACAATAATGTTCTGTGCTCTTTTGTCTAGTGTTGCCAGGATGATCTCATCCTTGGTCATTTAAGAATAACTCTTTGGAGTTTGAATATTTGCATCAAGAACTGATACCTTCATTGAAATGAAGGGGCCTTCCTGTACTGTGATATATATCCTTGGATCAGAAGCCTCCATAAATAACCTAACCCTTTCTTTCCAGATTCCAAAAATCTCTTTCCTGCAGATGGGTAATTTCATTGACCCTAGTTCCTTGTGATTCTCTCCAGAACCCATTTTCTTGATTCTGCCTTAGGGATCTAACTCAGACTGTTAAGTCCTTCTTTGAGTAACCTCCCTCTGATACCACTTGATAGTTATACTTTCAAGACTACCTAAACACCTAGAGGGGGGGGTGAATAGGTTCTAATGCTTGTTTTAACTTAAGACAGAATATAATTACTGACTATAAGAGAATTCAGCAAACACTGTAGCAAACACAACACAGCAATCACAAATATGCACACATCACAGATTGCACACAGATTTATAGTGGTTCCCCAAGGTCTGGGTACATCCACTTTCTCCCTTCACCTATCTAGCAGTGTGCTAGATTCGGCCTAACTTCCTTCTTTATCTCAGATCCTCAGATCCTACACCTCAGAATCCTGAAAGATTCCTACAACTCAGAACCCTATAAGGTTCCTACAGCTCAGGCTAACTAGCCATACCTCAGCCTTGTCACAATGCTTACAACTCAGAAAAAACCTTCTCCTACAACTCAGGCATAAACAGCCCTACCACTCAGAGAATACCTCTCCTACACTCAGCCTTTATAATCTAGGCTTACAACTCAAATCTATACAAATAGATCCTACAGAAATTGAAATTGAAGTTATATAATATCTTGCCCCTGTTGAGAGAGAAGGGACAAGACTGTTCTTGATCAGCTTCTTGAAAAACCTGATGGATGAAATCAACTGGATCTTAGCTTTCTTCAAAGCTTCTTGAATCTGAACTTAAGAAACCTGTGATAGCTTCCTTCTTGTCTTCAAATGGCTGGATCCCTCTCTATCCAACACCTTTGATGATACTTCAGAATTCTTGAAAGAATTCTACTTAGACTGATCCTGAGTGGTTGTACACGTCAGAATGTCTTCTTAGATCTTCTCACGAAGATCTTCTTCTGTGCCTTGCACTTTCTTGATTTGAGATCTTGTCTCACAACAATGATCACTCAGTTTGTTTTTATATCTCAATTCTATTTTTCCTTCTTCTGAATCTGTCTATTTATAGACTTCATCCTTGGTAACCGGCTGATCCGATTTCTAACAAACTTCTGACAAGTCTGACAGCTTCTGTCAGCCTGTTGTAACTCACAGCTGTCAAGTCTTCAAACAGATCTTGTGCCTTTGTCTTTGTCAGCAAAGCGTCGAGACTGTCTGTTAGAAAGTGTCGAGACCATCTGTCAATTTATGTTGACATAAGTGACTTAGGTGTCGACACAGCCTTTGATGATGTCGACATGTCTGCCTTTATGTCGACTCAGCTTCTAGATACTGCATCTAGAGAATGTGTCGACACAGAGCATTTGTGTCGACACAAACACTTAATCATTCTCCAGCAACTAACTTGGTCTAGACTTTGCAGTGTGTCGACACAAGTCCTGTGTGTCGACACAGTTGATGTAGACTCAGAATATAGTGTGTGTCGACACTGCCTCCAGGTATCGACACAGCTGTTGTCGACTCTGCCTCTGTATGTCGACTCAGACTTCTGGTGTCGACACACGTGTTATCGACTAGCAATCCTGTGTGTCGACATAGCCTCCCAGTGTCGACACAGTTGATGTCGACTAAACTTCTGTGTGTCGACACTGCTTCCCGGTGTCGACACAATTGTTGTCGACTCTTTTTCTCTGTGTCGACATAGCCTTCTTCAAGTGTCGACACAATCTTTCTGAAGTGTCGACACAGCTTCTTCTGGTGTCGACACATGGACTTAGAATAATTTTCCTGTATTTTAGTACATTCTTCACCTGCACATATCAACTCAAAATAACATCAAATACACCTTGATGTATATCATTGAGCTAAGTTAGGCTTCTACAAATCAGGTACACATTTTCCAATGTACCCAACACTTAGGGTTGACTTGGGTCAACTTGGGTCAACAGGTGACCCAATAGCATGCCTTAGGGTTTACTTAGATTGTTTTTAGGGCTATGGCATAGTGGTGGGGTCAAGGTGTGGCTAGGGTTCCAAATTAGCCTAGTTTGACTTAAGTTGACTTGGGCCCATAGTGGGCCCCATATGGCAATACCCTATATCCAAGGGTCAAACCTAGTCTAAGCCCACACATACACTACATGTCCTATCCAAATCTAAGTTGAGGGGCCTAATAGCAAAAGGGATGTTACACAGGCGGCGACACTCAGCTCTACTTTCGACAAGGAGTGTGGGAGCACTATATTTTAGGGTAAACTCGTGGGAACATCTCAACTCTGGTTATTCCAAACTAAGGATCAATCTTAACATACAAATGCTAGTCAGAGCAGGACCCGTGCTTATAATAGCAAATCACAGTAGAGAATGCGGTGATTAAAGCTGCTAATAATAAATGCTGCATAATTTAAGTGCTGAATGAAATGTGACCAGTACGAAATTGGAGTTGTTGAAGCCAAAAATGACCGAAGCCAAAATTGACTTCCGTAGAGTTCGACCCTTGGGGAAAGGGGTGACCTCACACCTACTACACTCGGAAGAACGTCACGGACCGAAGACTTAGGAAGCTATGAACTGACCCTCGTCTCTAGCGTGGAGGTCCCACCTCACATCCGGAAGACCTTTGAGGTCTCCCCCTCCCTAGCCAATGCTTGAGCTAGGTGCCTTGGAGGAAAGCCAAAGAGAAAATAGTGGCTAAGGAAAGAATGACAAGTCCCTCTCCAAGGCACCATCAAGGGTCTATTTATAGTTTTTCCAAGTCCTGGGGGTAAAATGACCAAAATGCCCTTAGGACAAAATGCCTCCAGCCAATAGAAAACCTCCACATCGGGGGGCAAAAAGGGAAAATCCACCTCGGGGGTAAAACGGTAAAAGCATGAGAGGTCACGCCCTCCGGCCACCCCCCCCCCCCTGGTCGGTCTCGCCCGGCCTGACCGCGAGGCCGCGAGGCAGGGGCGAGAACCCGGCCCCGGGCTGGTCTCGCCCCGCCTGCCCTCGCCTAGCCGCGAGGCAGGGGCGAGAACCCGGCCCCGGGCCGGTCTCGCCCCGCCTGCCCTCGCCTAGCCGCGAGGCAGGGGCGAGAACCCGACCCCGGGCCGGTCTCGCCCCGCCTGCCCTCGCCTAGCCGCGAGGCAGGGGAGAGAACCCGGCCCCGGGCCGGTCTCGCCCCGCCTGCCCTCGCCTAGCCGCGAGGCAGGGGCGAGAACCCGGCCCCGGGCTGGTCTCTCCCCGCCTGCCCTCGCCTAGCCGCGAGGCAGGGGCGAGAACCCGGCCCCGGGCCGGTCTCGCCCCGCCAGCCCTCGCCTAGCCGCGAGGCAGGGGCGAGAACCCGGCCCCGGCCGGTCTCGCCCCGCCTGTCCTCGCCTAGCCGCGAGGCAGGGGCGAGAACCCGGCCCCGGGCCGGTCTCGCCCCGCCTGCCCTCGCCTGGCCGCGAGGCAGGGGTGCGCCTCCGGACTCCGGCCGGTCCCGCAGCTTCCCCTCACGCCTACCATGCCAGGACGGGTGTCTGCCTACTCGCCGCCCTCGCCCCTCAAAGGGGCTCCAAAGCTTAAAACTTACTAGCATGCCTTATGCCTTGCTTGGGGTCCTCACTCCGCGAATACGGGGTTGTACACAATCCCCGCTCTTTTCGAGGTTGTCTAAGCTCGAAAAGAAACATCCAACCCAACGTATTCGCTGAGTGTAGCTTGCTCTCGCGGTATCGAAAGTCTGAGGCCTCTTCCGGGGGGTCAACCTACCATGCCAGCTGATGAGAGCCTGGGTGGCGAGACTCCCTCAGGGTAAAAATGCTTAACCTCCTGGGGGGGTCAACCTGCCATGCCAGCTGATGAGAGCCTGGGTGGCGAGACCCCCTCAGGGTAAAAGGATCTCCTGGGGGGTCAACCTGCCATGCCAGCTGATGAGAGCCTGTGTGGCGAGACCCCCTTAGGGTAAAAGGATCTAACCTCCTAGGGGGGTCAACCTGCCATGCCAGCTGATGAGAGCCTGGGTGGCGAGACCCCCTCAGGGTAAAAGGATCTAACCTCCCGGGGGGGGGTCAACTTACCATGCTAGCTGATGAGAGCCTGGGTGGCAAGACCCCCTCAGGGTAAAAGGATCTAACCTTCTGGGGGGGTCAACCTGCATGCCAGCTGATGAGAGCCTGGGTGGCGAGACCCCCTCAGGGTAAAAGGATCTAACCTCTTGGGGGGGTCAACCTGCCATGCCAGCTGATGAGAGCCTGGGTGGCGAGACCCCCTCAAGGTAAAAAGACAACCTCCACGAGAGATCAACCTGAACCCGCCAGCTAGTGAGAGCCTAGCAGCGGAATCATCTCGGAGCAAAGGACTTAGCTCCCACGAGAGATCAACCTGAACCCACCAGCTAGTGAGAGCCTGGCAGCGGAATCATCTCGGAGCTAAGGGGCTGGGCTCCCACGAGAGATCAACCTGAACCCACCAGCTAGTGAGAGTCTGGCAGCGGAATCATCTCGGAGCAAAAGGACTTGGCTCCCACGAGAGATCAACCTGAACCCACCAGCTAGTGAGAGCCTGGCAGCGGAATCATCTCGGAGCTAAAGGACTTGGCTCCCACGAGAGATCAACCTGAACCCACCAGCTAGTGAGAGCCTGGCAGCGGAATCATCTCGGAGCTAAGGGAGTTAGCTCCCACGAGAGATCAACCTGAACCCACCAGCTAGTGAGAGCCTGGCAGCGGAATCATCTCGGAGCTAAAGGACTTGGGGCTCTCACGAGAGATCAACCTGAACCCACCAGCTAGTGAGAGCCTGGCAGCGGAATCATCTCGGAGCTAAAGGACTTGGGGCTCCCACGAGAGATCAACCTGAACCCACCAGCTAGTGAGAGCCTGGCAGCGGAATCATCTCGGAGCAAAAGGACTTGGGGCTCCCACGAGAGATCAACCTGAACCCACCAGCTAGTGAGAGCCTGGCAGCGGAATCATCTCGGAGCAAAAGGACTTGGCTCCCACGAGAGATCAACCTGAACCCACCAGCTAGTGAGAGCCTGGCAGCGGAATCATCTCGGAGCAAAAGGGCTTGGGGATCCCACGAGAGATCAACCTGAACCCACCAGCTAGTGAGAGCCTGGCAGCGGAATCATCTCGGAGCTAAAGGACTTGTCTCCCACGAGAGATCAACCTGAACCCACCAGCTAGTGAGAGCCTGGCAGCGGAATCATCTCGGAGCAAAGGGACTTGGGGCATGTTACCTGAACTCTGCCAAAATTCAACATCCTCAAAAGGGGAAAAAGTTGGGTTACATGACCCTCTCGACCCTATCGGCCGGGGGTTGGACTCATTACAACATAAAGAAAAGTAAGATACATGACTCCGCCGAGGCGAGGCCTCTTCAGGGGGCCCGGGCATGGTGGTCGCCATCAGGTTCTATCCCACTGGACACCTCCATCCTGCTCAGGCTCTCCATGATTTTCTCCATCTCCTCCGCCTTAGCCAACCAAGAGATGGTGTTGACTGCCGTGACGTAGCACTGCCTCGCCATCCTGGAGTCTCCCTTGATCCTGACCTGGATCCCATCTGAGTTGAACTTGAGACATTGGTGGAAGGATGAGGGCACGCACCGGAAGGCGCTGATGAGGGGCCTTCCGAAGATGGCATTGTAGCTGCTTGAAGCATCAACAATGACGAACCTGCAGTTCCTTGAGGTCCCTCCCAACTTCACCTGGAGTCCGACTCAACCTTCCACCTCCTTCCTCTCCCCTGAGAATCCAAACAGAGGTCCATCCGACGCCACTATCCTCCTTGGCTCCACCTTCATCCCCTCGAACACCTTCTTGAAAATGACGTTGACGAAGCTTCCGTTATCAATCAAAATCCGGGAGACGGTGAAGCCTTCGACGGCTGCTTGGATGACCACGGCGTCGCAGAAGGGATCCTCATGCTCTGGCATATCCTTTGATGAGAAGGTGACCCTTTCATCCGGAGGAGGGGTCTGGGATGTCGAGGCAACGCTCCGCCGATACATCACATGGAGACTTGCCTTCCGAGCGGCTTCGATCCCCACCCCCCCGTGGATCACAGCTATACCACCTCGGGGTCCTACATCGACCCGGTCCTCGCACACATCTTCACCCCCTCCTTGGGGTAGAACTTCAATCCGCTCCGGCGGCGGTTGCTGGGCAGGACCTCTCGCCCCTCTCACCTCCAGGAACTCGGGGCAGGTAGCCGTGGCGTGACCTTCCAACTGGTGGAAGTCACAGTACGGTAACTCTACCCTGCCTCCCCCTCTCCCCTTGCGATTCCTCCTATCCCTTCGGCCAATCGCCATCGTTTGTTGGGGTGGGGGCAGGAGTTGTCTTGGGGCTTGCCTCTGGAAGTTGAACCTCCCTTGGCCCCCATGATGGTTCCCTCCATCCTGGATGAGAGCCCTTCCTGGACCATGGGCAGGTCCTCCCTGCTGCCTCCAGCCTGGCTCCGGACCCTCCTGTCTCTGGAACCCTTGAGCTCTATGCTCCTCTCTCCTTCTCCCTTCATGATGCCTCGAGCCACCTTGCTCCTTTGACTCCACCTCTGTCAACCTTGCCAACTTCTTCACAAAGGCCGGGTTGGCTGCCTCCATGGTTATCTCCTCTGCCGCCCTTTCCATCAGCTCCTTAAAGGAAAGGGGGGCCTTCCGAGTCAAGCTCATCTTGAAGAACCCTTCGCGCAACCCCACCGTGAACGCCATCTGGAGGGCATACCCTGGCACCTCCTGGATGTCAAGGACCTCCTCCTGGAACCTGTCAACGTAGTGGGCCAGCGACTCCTCAGCCCTTTGCTTTAACAGGAAGAGGGACTCAGGACCCTTCTTCCTCTTCTTGGAGGTGGAGAAGCGAAGCTGAAAGCTCCGGCTCAAGTCTTCGAACCCGAAGATGGACCTCGGAGGGAGTTGATGAAACCAGTCCCTTGCCTTCTCCTTCAACGTGATCGCAAATAGGCGACACTTGAAGGCATCCGTCATCGGCCTGATGGAGACGACATCCTCGAACCATTGCAGATGCTGGACGGGGTCATCCTTCCCGGTATAGTAAACCATGTCTGGCTCTCTGAACCCCTCGGGAACGGGAGCTGAGGTGATCAACTCACTGAAGGGTGACCCCCTAAGGGGAGCTCTCGCCACCTCCACTCGCGCGACCTGCTCGCCTGGGGGGTTAGCTCTCGCCGGGCTTGGGAACAGCTCCCGGCCTGAGAGGTCTCGCTCAACCCCTTCTACCATCCGCTCCTTCCCAGGCCTCCTATCCGACATACTCACTTCTCCCCCTGCTGGGGTGATCTCGCCTTGCCCCCTAGGAGCCAGCTCGCCGAGACCACTCTGAGTTAGCTCGCCGAGACCCCTGGGAGCTAGTCCCTGGGGGGTGGGGGTTGAGCTGTCAGGCCGAGGGGCAATGCTTCTAAGCATCCCCATGATGCCTTCGATGGAAGCCATGAACTCCTCTCTTCCTACAAAGGGTCCTAGGTTGGGGAGACCACCGAGGTCATCACTACCTCCCTGATCTCCAGTCATGACACTCTCCTGAGATCTTCTGTGCTGGTCACTCTCCACGCTCACCGCACCAAAACTGTTGAAGCCAAAAATGACCGAAGCCAAAATTGACTTCCGTAGAGTTCGACCCTTGGGGAAAGGGGTGACCTCACACCTACTACACTCGGAAGAACGTCATGGATCGAAGACTTAGGAAGCTATGAACTGACCCTCGGCTCTAGCGTGGAGGTCCCACCTCACACCCGGAAGACCTTTGAGGTCTCCCCCTCCCTAGCCAATGCTTGAGCTAGGTGCCTTGGAGGAAAGCCAAAGAGAAAATAGTGGCTAAGGAAAGAATGACAAGTCCCTCTCCAAGGCACCATCAAGGGTCTATTTATAGTTTTTCCAAGTCCTGGGGGTAAAATGACCAAAATGCCCTTAGGACAAAAATGCCTCCAGCCAATAGAAAACCTCCACACCGGGGGGCAAAAAGGGAAAATCCACCTCGGGGGTAAAACGGTAAAAGCAGGATAGGTCACGCCCTCCGGCCACCCCCCCCTGGTCGGTCTCGCCCGGCCTGACCGCGAGGCCGTGAGGCAGGGGCGAGAACCCGGCCCCGGGCCGGTCTCGCCCCGCCTGCCCTCGCCTAGCCGCGAGGCAGGGGCGAGAACCCGGCCCCGGGCCGGTCTCGCCCCGCCTGCCCTTGCCTAGCCGCGAGGCAGGGGCGAGAACCCGGCCCCGGGCCAGTCTCGCCCCGCCTGCCCTCGCCTAGCCGCGAGGCAGGGGAGAGAACCCGGCCCCGGGCCGGTCTCGCCCCGCCTGCCCTCGCCTAGCCGCGAGGCAGGGGCGAGAACCCGGCCCCGGGCCGGTCTCGCCCCGCCTGCCCTCGCCTAGCCGCGAGGCAGGGGCGAGAACCCGGCCCCGGGCAGGTCTCGCCCCGCCTGCCCTCGCCTAGCCGCGAGGCAGGGGCGAGAACCCGGCCCCGGGCCGGTCTCGCCCCGCCAGCCCTCGCCTAGCCGCGAGGCAGGGGCGAGAACCCGGCCCCGGCCGGTCTCGCCCCGCCTGTCCTCGCCTAGCCGCGAGGCAGGGGCGAGAACCCGGCCCCGGGCCGGTCTCGCCCCGCCTGCCCTCGCCTGGCCGCGAGGCAGGGGTGCGCCTCCGGACTCCGGCCGGTCCCGCAGCTTCCCCTCATGCCTACCATGCCAGGACGGGTATCTGCCTACTCGCCGCCCCCGCCCCTCAAAGGGGCTCCAAAGCTTAAAACTTACTAGCATGCCTTATGCCTTGCTTGGGGTCCTCACTCCGCGAATACGGGGTTGTACAGGAGTAGTACTAAAATGAATGTACTGTACTGAAAGGAACTTGACCAGTACGATATTGGAGTAGTACTGAATTGAAATGAACTTGACCAGTACGAGACTAGAGTAGTACTGAATTAAAAGTACTGAACTGAAATGAACTTGACAAGTACGAGACTGGAGTAGTACTAAATTAAAAGTACTGAACTGAAATGAACTTGACCAGTACAAAACTAGAGTAGTACTGAATTGAAAGTACTGAACTGAAATGAACTTGACCAGTATGAGACTGGAGTAGCACTGAATTGAAAGTACTGAACTGAAATGAACTTGACCAGTACGAGACTGGAGTAGTACTGAATTGAAAGTACTGAACTGAAATGAACTTGACCAGTACGAGATTGGAGTAATGCTGAATTAAAAGTACTTGAAATGAAATGAATAAAGGAAAAGGACCAGTATAAGACTGGAATAATCATAAAAAATGGTTAGTAGTCCAATCACTCCATTCAGGAGGCTTCAGTTCCATCTCCGTTCTCAGGAGGCTTATTAGGAGTTACACCCTTATTATTCATTGAGGATAATTTTGCAACTCATTACTCGTACTCTTATCTTCCGAGCATGCTCCAAATTACCCGAGGGTCGAGGCGCTTGACGATTTCTCGAAATCTCGGAACACCCGGAGCTTGGTCACTCGCCTCGGTCACTTTTGTTGATAAGACCATTTGAATTTATTATTCAAATTAGAAAGGGCGGTCACACGCTCCAATTTTCACTTTCGAGGAAAATGAGGGTAATAAATTCCAAGGGCAACCTTAGGCTCTAAGGAATTGAAGAAAATTCAATTTTGATCCTCAAGTCCCTAAATCTTGATACAACCTTTAAAAGAGCCTAAAATGAGCCTAGAAATGTTTTCATAATTTTCCCAAAAATTTTGGGTCTTTAATTTGGCCAAACTAAATTTATTTATGCTTTTAAAAATACCTAAACACCTCCAAAAGTTATCCAAATTTTTGTGGGGAAATCCCTCATCATGGGGAACATTTTTCATGTTGATCACTTTGCCCCCAGAGGCTCTAATTTTTTTCTAGAAATTTCTCAAGCTTCTGTTAATAATACAGGTCTACGGCTAGCCTTATTTAAATCGATCCCGTAGCTGAGATTGAGCCGAACCTAAGAAATCATCCTTCTGTCCCCACAGCAGATCGGCTACGGATCTGTTGTGGGGGTGCTGATGCTGAGGCGGGGGCGTGATTTAATGAAATCCCGGCCCTTCGATCTTTATCACAGATCGGATGACAGCTTCTCCTCGCCGGCGGCAGTCAGCGATAACCACTGTCACCATCGGCCAGTCACTACAGGGCATCGGCACTGCCCTCAGCTGGTTTGCCGAGGGCCGGCAAATCCCTGGGTGGTGGTCCGGCGGCCTGCCGCCGGCAGCCACCGCCTGGTCTGGCCAACCCGAGAGCGGGGTGGCGGTGAGTTTGCTCCCAGCGCCATCGTACCACCCCGCCTCTCCGGTATTGAGCCCAATCCCAGAACCACCCCCGGTCGGCGTGCCGGAGGTAGGGCTCTTCTTCGGTGGTGGTCCGACGACCATCCGCCGCCGGCCGCCACCGGAGTTAAAACAGAGCAAATGCTCTGCCTCTCGGGTGTCGCCGGAGTAGCGTTTTTCGGCGGCACCCCGGCTTTCCCCTACTAGGAAATGTCTTCCCAGTGGGTCAACCCTTCTATAGTGCAACCCCTTGTGCGGGGAGGGGCCTGCTTTCCTGTGGACACCACCCGACCTGGAGCATTGTTCGGCTGGTGCCAGCGGCGGTCCGGCCGCCGGAGGGTCCATGCAGAATGTTCAGAAGGAGGGGAAGGCGAGGGGAGAGGTTTATACCTGTAGAGGAGGGGCTTGGGAGAGGCCGGCCTTGTTGGCCATCCAAGGTGGTGGTGGTGGAGCTCGGGCTTGACTTTTCCGGCGACCTGAGCTCCAGCAGAGCTTAGGAGGGGTGCGGGAGTTGCTCATTGAGCTTGTGAGGGGATTTCCTTGGGGAGGGGGCCTTTTTATAGGTTGGAGGGGATCTCCTCCCCTTTGGCAATGTGGGATTAATCCCTCCATAGGGAGGGATTAATAACCACCCTCCAGCTATCCAAGGATAGCTGGAGGCTCAAGGATTTACACCATGTGGGGAAATGAAATTTCCCTCATGGGGTGGGCCTTTCAAAGTGGGGGAAAAGAGGGAGAGGTGGGGGAAGTTGGGTTGGTTGGCCACCTCTTGCCTCCAAGAGTGGGCTTGCTGGTTGGGGCCCAAAGTGGATGAGGGGGTAAGGTAAAGCCCTAACTAATTAAAGAGGATGGGGAAAAACACACTTCTTTTAGAAAAATCCAAAAAATGGACTTTTTAGGGGGGTTTGACAAAAGTCAACCCTAGGGTGGGTCCCCCATGCTGGTCCAAGTCAAGGTGAGTTTAAGACATCGGGGTTGGGTCAAAGTTGGGGTGTCATGTTATAATTTGCGCGCACACACTTTTTGGTGCACGAGTATGCTTGATTTGACCATAGGTTGACTACTCATATTGGAATTTTACGGGGCAAACTCGGTTGACTTTGTATTGACCATACGAGTCCAATACCACAGACCGGGGTCAAATCGGAGTTCGTTTGCTAAATATTCAAAATCTGTGTGTCGCGGCGCACTAAATCGGTCAAAATATCTATATTGATCGTTAGACCTCAGATTGCGACGCAACAAGTTCTATCGTGCTCGTATTGTCTATATGAGCCCGTAGGAGCTAACAGAACTCAAATCGGAGTTCTCTAGACTGATATTCAAAATCTTGTCTTCGCAACGTTTTACGAGAAATGGTCATATCTATCATATGACCTCGGGATCCAATGGAACGAGTTCTGATGCGTTCGTATTTACTATACGATGCCATAGAAATTGACAAAACTCAAATCAGAGTTTTCTAACTCTATTTCCTGCCTATGGTTACCTTCTACCGGGTCACGGGTAGGAGTTCGGGTCACTTTTATTGGGCCCACTAGGGTTCTAATGGCCCAATAAAAGTTGGGATGTTACAATCCAATAAAAATAAAAGGATTTTCGTCCCCGAAAATTTGCTCGAAGTAGCGGGAAAGAGTAACATACTTGGAGAAAGATCTCTGGGTGCTTTTCGCAGACGAGAGCCTATGGTTCCCAAGTGTACTCATCTTGTTTGTGATTTGACCATAATATCTTGACCATTGGGATGGTCTTGTTACGTAGATTCTTCATTTTATTATCTATGATCCTGATTGGTTCGAGTTGGACGGATTCGTCCGACCGCAGCTGTACTGGTGGTGTAGTAGGTACTGCTCTGGTTGTCAGAGAACTCGTCTCAATGAGGAGACATGAAATACATCATGAAGATTTCCCAATTCTGGAGACAGGGCTAATCGATAGGCAACAGGGCCAACGCGTTCGATTACCTGATAGGGGCCTAAATACCGAGGATCTAGCTTCTTTTTCTTTCTCAACCGGGAGACACCATGCATGGGTTTAATTTTTAGGAACACCATCTCCCCCACACGGAACTCCACTGGTCGGTGTCGTGCATCATAATACTTGGTCTGTCGGCTCTGCGCCTCCCGCATCCTTTCCTCGATTGCCTATATCACTATCGTAGTGTCATCAATATAAGCCACTCCTAAGGCTTCTGGGTCCTCTTTTTGAGCCCATGTTAATGGGGTTCGGCAACGTGTTCCGTACAATGCTTTGTATGGAGTCATCTTGATGCTAGCCTGGTAGATGTTATTGTAAGAAAACTCAACTAAAGGTAACAGCTGCTCCCAAGTCTCATTGTGTTCCACTATGCAAAGTCGAAGTAGATCCTCCATCGTCCAGTTTGTCCTTTCTGTCTGTCCATCAATCTGCGGGTGGAAGGCGGTGCTAAAGGCCAACTTGGTCCCCAAGTATGTCTGCACTCGTCTCCACTCCTTGGATGTGAATCTCCCATCATGATCGAACATAATTGACTTCGGCACTCCGTAGAAGCGGACCACCAGCTCTATGAAAATCCTGGACAGAATATCAACACCGTCCCCCTGTTGGTTTAGAATGAACCGGGCCACTTTGGTGAGTCGATCTACAACAACCCATATGGAGTCGTTTCCAGCACAAGATCGAGGTAGGCCGTGGGCAAAGTCCATGGATATGTCCTTGAAATTCAATTCAGGTATTGGCATGTGCTGCATCAGGCCTCCTGGGTTGTGACATTCAGCTTTAACCCTTTGATAGGTCTGACATTGGGCTACGAAGTTGGTAATGTCCCTTTTCATCATAGGCCAATAAATGGTCCTGCGCAGGTCCACGTACATTTTGACCACACCAGGATGTATAGAGTATCTCGACTGGTGGGCTTTTTGCAGAATTTCTTCGCGAATTCCCTCGGTAGAGGGAACAAATATGCGATGCTTGAATTGTAGAATCCCGTCGTGCAGATTATAATTCTCATGTTCTCCTCCTTGCAGAGATCGAATGATCGGAACCACCTCTGGGTCGATCTTCTGGGCCTTTCATATCCGATCTCGGATGTCGCATTGGATCTCCATCCAATACAACTGAGCATGGTATTCCTCCGGATCTCTTTGGGAAACCAGGGTAATTTACAAGCCTATTAAAGACCAGAACAGCTCCTTAGGGATTTGCTCCATCCAACTCCCAGCTATCGAAGGCTGGCGGCTCAAAGCATCAGCGACTATATTAGCTTTTCTGGGGTGATATTGGAGTGTGAAATCATAATTGCACAGGAATTCTAACCATCGCCGCTGCCGAAGATTCAGCTCTTTCTGAGTGAAGATGTATTTGAGGCTCTTGTGGTCGGAGAAGATCTCACATCTTACTCCGTACAAGTAATGCCTCCAGATTTTAAGGGCGAAGACGACAGCGCCCAACTCTAGATCATGAGCTGCGTAATTTAATTCATGCAGCTTCAATTGGTGAGATGCGTAGGCCACCATCTTGCCATGCTGCATCAGGACAACTCCTAATCCCTTCAGGGAGGCATTAGTGTAGATCTGGAATCCCTCGGTCCCTGCGGGGATCGTAAGGACTGGTGCAGAAGTCAGTCGCTTCTTCAATTCAACGAATGCGGTCTCGCATTCCGGTGTCTATCGGAATGTAACATCCTTTCTAGTAAGGAAAGTTAGGGGTAAAGCAATCTTGGAGAAGCCTTCTACAAACTTCCTATAATACCCGGCAAGACCGAGAAATCTTTGGATATATGTCGCTGTTCTGAGTGGTGGCCAATTTTGCACTGCCTGGATTTTTGCCTGATCTACTACTACCCCTCTCTTGTTTATAGTATGGCCAAAGAATCCAATTTTCCCATCCAAAACTCACACTTACTGAATTTGGCGAAGAGGGAGTGCTCTCGAAGTTTTAGTAGCACCATCTGCAGGTGCCTAGTATGGTATGCCTTTGTTTTTGAGTAGATCAAAATATCATTAATGAAGACGATCACGAGATGATCTAGGAAGGGATCGAAGACTTTATTCATTAGGGTCATGAAGGCGGAGGGTGCATTGGTGAGCCCAAAAGGCATCACCAGAAACTCATGGAGACCGTAGCGGGAGCTGAAGGCAGTCTTGGGAATATCTTCCTCTCGAATTCGAAGCTGATAGTAGCCTGATCTCACGTCCATTTTGGATAACACAGATGCTCCCTGCAATTGATCAGTTCGTCGATCCTAGGGAGGGGGTATGTGTATTGTATAGCACGCTTATTTAGCTCCTTGTAGTCGTGTTTGAGTTCGACAATTTTCCGAGAGGTCGACGAATTTCAGTCGACGATTATCGAGATAGGGCACACAGCCTGATACACGGGCGTGTCATAGGCCGTGTCCTGCTCGGGCAGTTTGGCGAGTTGTGCTGAGTTTGTTACACAGCCGTGGACACGGGCGTGCCCCAGGGCGTGTCTAGCACACGGCATGTGACACGGGCGTGTCACATGGCCGTGTCCTATTCGGGACGTTTTGGTCCTGTGTCGATTGAGGCACACGACCCATTATACGGGCATGGCACATGAGACACGCGCGTGTCCTAAGCCATGTCACAGGTCATGTCCTGTTCTGTAATTTCTGGTTTGATGGCGAGTGAGGGAACACAGACTTGGACACGGGCGTGTCACAAGCCGTGTTCAGCCTAGGAAATTATTTTTCAGGGAGAATCGTGGCCGTTCATTTCCTTCAAGTAGGATCCGATGACTCATGCTTTCCCTTGCAGGTATTAGGCCGAGAATAGGGTTTCAAACCCTCATTCCATTTAGATCTTTCTCTTTCTAAGGGTTAGAGAGAGGGGAGAGCAAGGAAGAAGGTGGAGGAGAGTTCCGGCCGCCGGAGAAGCTTCGGAGCCCCGTTTCTCGAGCGGAGTCCAGATCCACGAAGGAAAGATCGTTACAGTGGTGTTCATCCGACCAAGTTTCTCCATGGCTAGGAAGAGAGGTCGTAAGGTAACGACACTTCTCCTCTTAGTTTCTAGGATGCGCGCATAACATCTTTTCTTTTCAGTTTTTGGGCTCCAGATCTCTCAAATGAGAGGGGTTTGGGTTGCTATTGTTCAAGAGGAACCTCCGGGTCGATTGTGTCCATCCACGACATGATTTTACATTAGAGATCCTCTTCGTTAGTAGATTAGGCATTGTGGGTGAAGCCGTAGTCGCGACCGTTAGTCCGACTCGGTGATGTTGCATAGCGAGCCTTAAGGATTCGGTTGAAATCTGTTACGGTAAGATGCCATTGTGATTTATGTGTTTTCCCCCCTTTTCTTGAGTGAGTACTTGTAGACAGAACCGGACAAGGTTAGCTCCGCATTGGCGGTAGATGATTTTCTTGGTGAGCGGGAACGTTGCAGTACAAATGGTAAATTAGGGTGGGAAAGTTTATGGTTGTGTTATGCTAAGGCGTGACAATGTTTCCATGGTCGGTTAGCTATCCCATGACGTGCTAGTCATTTGGGGAGAGTGTCTCGACGAGACTAGTCCCCTTATGTGAGACTGACGAGAATGCCATGCGTAGGGCAAGCCCGGACAATGAAGCCATGAGCGGATGGGGTCCAACAAGGGTTCTTAGAATCGGTTTGTGTGTGAGACGGAATCCTGATGTGATAAGTCAGAATTTGCAGGCAAGCCCAGGTTTAAGACCCATGTGCGGGTGGGGCCTTGACAAGATTTCCGTGTAGCGGCTTTTGGGCCGTTAGGGGCATTGTAGTCCCCTTTTGTTTGCGGCTTTACGCCAATGGGAAAATGGAAGTACCCAGTTGATATGATGATGTGCTAGTTTCATACGCTATAGGATGCCTTGGGTGAAGCCCGGGTTTGCATACATGCTGTATAGTAGGCCCCTTTTTGTTCTGTGCTCAACATAGAAAACGTGATTGTTGTATGAGACATCCAAACCTGTTTTAAAGCTTTACATGTTTATGTATATGGTATACGAAGTGCCGACTTGCAGGTTGGAGGGGTACCCCGGGGTCCGTTAGGGGCGGCCGGGAGGAGATGCGTTGGTTACATAGTAGAGGTCAGTCTTTGCTGACCCACGTTACTACAAATTTTTGCAGGGCAAGGATCGCAAGCGAGAGCAAGTGTGTCGGCTAAAAAGCCCTAAGCCTCATGAAGTGTTTGCTATGCTTTCTAGCTTGTTTCCTTTTGATTGTATGCTTCATGTTTTGGTATATTCCGGCTTGCATGCCGAGGTAGCCTAGGAGTGTTGTTGCACGTTGATGTTTGACCTTGTGGTCTTTTCTTTTTTGGAATCATTTGATGTAAGGCCATAAGGCCCTGGTGATACTCCTGTTTTAGTAGTGGATAACTTTTAGTTGTTTTGTATATTTCCACTGTGTTTTATTCTGAGTTTTGAGATTGGGTAGTTAATATTATCTTTTAGTGCCAAAGCTGTGGCGTCTGTATGTTGTGGGACCCCGGATGGACCCATATTATACAGTCATTACAGGGGAGGTGTTACAATTTGGTATCAGAGAGAGGTTAGCGTTCCAAGGAGAAGATTCATGGTCGAAAGTCATAATCAAATCGCGTATTAGAAGTTATCCACATAGGAGTATCACGGGACCATGAGTGTCCTTGTGTTTGAGTCTTGCGATTAGAGACTGATTTGTGTTTACCTTACTTGTATTAAGAGTGCAAGCAACGAGGCGGGGACATCGAGGCCAAGAGAAGAGCTTTCGGCGAGCAGCGCTACTACGCATGGTACTTTAGGCATGGGGGTAACCCCGACCGATTTTTGTCGCATGCTTGCAGAAGTAATTGTGGTAGCCCAAGCTGCAGCGGTAGCACAAGTAGAAGCCCCCGTTGCTCAGGTAGCAACTCCTGCTACCCAGGATACGACGACGGCCGTGCCGGGCAGAGAAGCCAGGCGAGCAGAGCCGTTGGACGAAAGGGTTGTTGTCGTGCATGGGGACCGACATATTGAAGTTGGAGACCGGGCGGTCTGGCGGTCTGGCTTGGCGGGTTGATGACCGTGCGGTCTGGAGGTTTCCCCTCAGCGGTTTGGTTGCTGTGTGTTGCTGTCTGAGGTCCAAGCGGTCTAGCGGTTTGTCTCTGGCGACTTGGAGACCGGGCGGTCTGGCGGTCTCCCATGGCGATCTCTCTCTCTCTCTGGTAGTAGCCGAGCAGTTTTCTATCTAACCGCGCGGCTTGTGCGGTTTGTGTCTGTATAGTCCGCTTGTGTCCTGTAATTTTTTAGTCCCACATCTCTTATTTATTTTCTCTTATCTCTCCTCCATTCTATATAAGAGAGGCCATACCTTTGTAATAGACACCTTTTTGGGATAATAAAGTTTCTGTTATACCACTTTCGGTTTGTTTTTGTTCGTTTCTTACATGGTATCAGAGGACTCGATTTTCTCCTCCTGATTCTGTGCCCCTCTCTGACCGCGCGACCTGTCCGCGCGGCTTGCTTCTTCTTCTCCTCGCGACCTGTTTTTGCGGCTTGTTTCTTCCGCATGTTTTCTTGCGCCCTATTCGCACAGCCTGTCTCATTTGCTTGCTTCTTGCTTGCGACATGTTCTAGTCGCCGCGCCCTCCTCCTCCTCTTAAGTCGCCGTGACCTGTTGTCTTGTTCGCCGTGACCTGTTTGCCTTGTTTGGTCCTATCTTCTGTTCGCGCGGGCTGTCTTCTAGCCGCTCGACTTCTTTCCCTTTGCTTGGTTCTGCGGGTTCTCCTCTGTTCATGCGGCCTTCTCTCTAACCGCACGACCTTCTCCCTGCTTTGATCTGCTTCTTGGTTGTGTCCATTGCGGTTTCCTTTTTTTGTCCGTTGCGGTCTTCTGGTTCTCACGAACTTCCTTGTGTTCGTGCTGTGTTCGCTGATTGCCTGTTCGCGCGACCTGTTTCTCTGTTCGCGCGGCCTGTTTCTCGGTTCTCTCGAACTTCCTTTTAGTTCGCGCGACCTGTCTCTCTGTTCGCGCGACCTATTTATGCTCATATGGCTCTCTTCGATATCTCTACTTTCTCCTCTTCTTCGAAGCCTTCTGCCTCGGTGGTCACGTCTTCTGGTAGTGCCCACTTCGTTACTCAAGGAACATGGCTCATCGACTCAGGTGCTACCAATCATATGACCGGCTCTCCCAAGTGTTTTTCTCTCCTGGAAACACATGATCGGTTGCCCCCGATTATTCTTGCTGATGGCTCTCCATCCCCGGTCTATGGGACGGGAGTGGTTCAAGTCACTCCGTCTCTTCAATTGGAGAATACTCTCTATGTGCCCAAATTCCCGTGCCACTTAATATCTGTTATTTCTCTATGCAAGCAATTACGGTATTCTGTGACTTTTACTTCTACTTCTTGTTCTTTTCAGGATCTGGACTCCCAGCGGACGATTGCTACTTGGACTGAGAGTAGCGGCCTATTCTTCCTCGACAACGTTTCCGCTCTATCCGCCTTCTCCTCCACCTCCACAGATCTACTCCAATGGCATCTTCGCCTTGGTCATGCTCCTCCACGTCTTCTTCGTCAGCTTATGCCCCAACTTCCTCCACAAAGTCCTCCCGTCAATTGTGAGGCCTGCCAGCTTGGCAAGCATCACCGCTCCTCCTTCTCACCAAAGCAAGTTCGTGGATCTTCCCGACCATTTTATCTCATCCACTCTAATGTTTGGGGTCCTTCTCCTACCCTTACTGTTGGTCGGGGAAGTTCATATTTTAACACGTTTATTGATGATTTCTCTCGTTGTACGTGGGTGTATCTTTTAAAAGATTGCTCCGAATTATTCTCTGTATGGATGTCTTTCTATCTCATGATCAAAACTCAGTTTGATGTTTCTATTAAAGTATTTCGATCTAATAACGCCCAAGAATATCTCAGTCATGCTTTTTCGTCCTTCTGTATATAATATGAGATTATTCATCAAACTAGTTGTGTTTATACTTCACAACAAAATGGTGTGGCGGAGCGCAAAAACCGTCACCTCCTTGATGTCGCTCGCACCTTGATGACACAGATGCAGGTTCCTCGTGCCTATTGGGGCTATGCCATTCTCATCTCCTATTTCCTCATCAATCACATTCCATCCACCATTCTCCATGGTCAAACCCCCTTCTCCATTCTCTATCCGGGCAAGGAGCCTTTTCCTCTCCCTCTCGGAATCTTTGGCTCCACGACATTTGTGCATGCCCCATCTGCCACTCGTGATAAGCTATCTCCTCGCTCCACCAAATGTATCTTTTTGGGGTACTCCACCACTTAGAAAGGCTATTGTTGCTTTGAACCCGTTCTTCGTAAGCAGTTCGTCTCCGCTGACGTCACTTTCTTCGAGAATGCCTCCTACTCCTCGGATGACTCCTCTCCTCTTCCCCAAGCTTCTGATTCTCCTGCTATTCCCTTCATTCCCTCATCTCCTACTGTGATATCCACCCCTACACCGTCTCGGTCCACTCCTCTACCTCCGCCTCACTCTCCCACTTCTCCGCCACCGTCTCCCTCATCTCCGCCCCCGTCGCTCTCTCCTCCCGGGACAGCTTGCTCTGCCACGGATGCTCCGGATGCCAAGAGACCCGCTGATCTGGATCTTCCTATAGCTCTTCGCAAAGGGGTGCAGACGTGTACCCTACACCCCCTTGCCATTGTTATTTCATATGATCGTATTGCCTCTTCTCGCAGGGCCTTTGCTGAAACGGTCCAGGCCCGCCAACCCTGCGGGACCCAGCTGGCACTGTCGGCCTACCAGAAGTCCAGACCCGGGCCCACTACTGGTAGTCAGCATATCACATCAAGTCTGCAGGCCATGCACCCCAACCCCTCTCCGCGCCTGTTTTTCAGCAGCGGTAGGTTGTTGCCACTCGGAATCGAACCCAGGACCTTGATAAGAGACTGTTTATTATAGCTCTCATCACCAACTGAGCTGCAGCTCGAGCCTGGTTTGACAAGTTCAGCGGCATCGTGGCGCACGTTTGTTTTGCGCGAAGCTCTGCCGATCACTTGCTATTTATTCGCAAGACATCCTCGGGACTGGTTGTTCTTGTTGTGTACGTCAATGATATTCTTCTCACTGGCGATGACCAGAAAGGGGTAGCCTTGATAATGCGGCATCTTCGTCAACATCTGGTCACGAAAGATATGGGCTCTCCAAAGTACTTTTTGGGGATCGAAATCTCTCGGAAGCCCAACTCCTTAGTCCTATCCCAGCATAAGTATGCCCTTGATCTGTTAAAAGAGGCAGGATTGACTGGAGCCAAACCTGCCAGATGCCCCATAGCAATTGGAGAAGACAAAACCTGGACAGATGATTCACCTCTTCTTTCAGATACTACGCGGTACAGGCATCTAGTTGGTAAGCTCATATATCTCACAGTGATCAGGCTCGACATTTCCTATGATGTGGGAAAGGTGAGTCAATTCATGCAAGCACCTAGAGAGTGTAATCTACAGTCTGCCTTGTGGATCTTGGAGTATGTCAAAGCAGCGCCTGTGAAAGGATTACACTTTCAGAAGAATGGTCATCTGAGGGTTGAAGCATACTCATATGCGAGTTACGCTGATGACAAAGGGGATCGCAAGTCTACCTCCGGTTTCTGCACCTTTGTTGGGGGAAATCTGGTTAGCTGGAAGAGCAAGAAGCTGTTTGTCATTTCCAAGTCCAGTGCTGAAGCAGAGTATCGGAGTATGACATCGACCACTTGTGAGTTAAAATGGCTACGGGCTCTCATGTTGGATTTAGGAGAGGTCTACAACCATCCTCTACCTATGTTCTGTGACAATAAGGCTGTCATATACATCTCCAAAAATTCGGTCTTCCATGAAATAACCAAGCATATTGAGGTCGACTATCATTTCATTCGTGAAGAGATTTTGAAGGAACAAATTTGCACTCCCTTCGTCACTTCTGATAAAGAGCTGGCTAACATCTTCACCAAGTCAGTATCCGCCTCGTTTCTTCATATTTGTGACAAGCTGGGCATGATCGATATATATGCCCCATCTTGAGGGGAATGTTGAAGTTGGAGACCGGGCGGTCTGGCGGTCTAGCTTGGCGGGTTGATGACCGCGCGGTCTTGCGGTTTCCCCTCAACAGTTTTGTTGCTGTGTGTTACTGCCTGAGGTCCAAGCGGTCTAGCGGTTTGTCTCTGGCGACTTGGAGACCGGGCGGTCTGGCTGTCTCCCATGGCGATCTCTCTCTCTGGTAGTAGCCGAGCGGTTAGTCCTTCTATCTAACCGCGCGGCTTGTGCGGTTTGTGTCTGTATAGTCCGCTTGTGTCCTGTAATTTTTTAGTCCCAAATCTCTTATTTGTTTTCTCTTATCTCTCCTCCATTCTATTTAAGGGAGGTCATACCTTTGTAATAGACACCTTTTTGGGATAATAAAGTTTCTGTTATACCACTTCGGGTTTGTTTTTGTTCGTTTCTTACACGACAAATGAAATTTTTTCCGAGCTTCCATCCTCCAACGTTTAAGAGAGTCGGTACGTTGACTGATGCAGAGGATTGGTGGTCACGGATTCAAGAACTTTTGAGGGCGGTAGAGATGCCAGAATAGAAGAAATCGGAGTTTGCAACCTTCATGTTTGAAGGAGACGCCAAGTTGTGGTGGGTGAGCCATAGCGGCCGGCAGTTTCCTGGATGCACCCCGTCCATTGATGAGTTTGGGAATGCTTTCCTAAAGAAGTACATTCCTGCGTCGACAAGGTTAGCCCTCTAGAGGCAATTTCTACACTTGGTGCCGCGAGACAAGACAGTGGATGAATATGTTCAGGAATTCACTCGGTTGGGTCGTTATGCAGGAACGACCATGACAGACGATGAGGAGAGGGACAACCTCTTCTACCATGGATTGAGGGAGAACCTGAGGCAACCCCTCATATCTATGAAATGCGCAGGTTTCAATGAGTTGGTTGAGGCGGCCAGAATTTTGGAGAGCGATATGGAGCGAACCCAACGCCACAAGGGTTTCACACCCAAGTAAGGGGAAGGGAAGCCTTCTCAATCCCAAGGAAATTCTGAAGGGAGCAGATGGAAGAAAAAGCCTCACCCATACAAGTCCGGTGAGAAAAGCAACTGGACGTCCGGAGGGTCTAGCTCTAAGGGACCTCTGATGTGCTTTAATTGTGGCAAGATGGGGCACATAGCTCGATTTTGTACTCAAGGAGACACTGAGCAAGAGTCAAGACAAGAGAAGACTGTGTGCTCCGGCCCCAGTACCGTAGAGAAAGGGAAGATGGCGGAGTTGAGCGCTTCTTGGTTACAACCGGTGCAACCAAGGGCCTATAACCTTGGGCAGCAGGAAGCAATCCGTCAACCAGATGTGGTGACAAGTATGAGAGTTTAACTTTAACCTTGGGTTTCATACTTTCAAGCCGTTTATGATTGTTGCCTATGTTTAGGCTTTGTGATAGTTTCTGAATACCCCGCTAGGGTATTGTTCGATACGGGAGCGTCACACTCCTTCCTTGAGGAAAGCTTTATCCTCAGGATTGGAGTTTAGTCATTCTCAACGGATGCAAAGTTGAAGGTGCGCATGCCCAATGGGTCATCCATGACTACCAGGGCTAAGGGACGCATTTGTTGGAACTTAGACGGAGTCGACTTCATGTTGATAGCGGCGGTCCTATCATTGATTGAATTTGATGTAATATTGGGAATGGACTGGCTAGTAGAGCAGCGTGACAGTATTGGCTGCCTATCCAAGGTGGTAACCCTGAGGAGCGAAGGGCAAACGGAAGTTAAGTTTGAGGATCTTCACGGAGTGGCCTGTTCGCTAGTTTCAGCCATACAGTTGGTGCGGGCAGTTAACCAGGGAGGGGTAGCCCTTGTAGCGTTGTTGGAGGTTAGCATTTCCAGGTTATCCCTTGGAGAAGTACCCGTAGGTGCAGAATTCGAGAATGTGTTTCCTGAGGAGCTTCCTGGAGCACCTCCTCGAGGTGAGATTGATTTCTCTATTGAATTAGTTCCAGAGGCTAGGCCGGTGTCACGTCCTCCTTTTAGGATGGCACCAAAAGAGTTGGCCGAACTCAAAGTACAGCTATAGGAACTGTTAGAGCAGTGGTATATCAGACCCAGTTCTTCACTGTGGTGTGCGTCAGTGTTGTTTGTGAAGAAGAAAGACGATAGTATGCGGTTGTGTATAGACTACCGATAGTTGAATAAACTGACTATCAAGAATAAGTATCTGATTCCTCGGATAGACGATCTGTTCAACCAGTTGGTGGGGTTGGATGTGTATTCAAAATTATACCTGAAGTCAGGATACTATCAGTTGCAAATTCGAGACGAGGACATACCCAAGACATCGTTTGGTGCAAGGTATGGTCACTTTAAGTTCTCGGTGATGCCGTTCGGGCTGGCGAACGCACCCTCGGTATTCATGGACTTGATGAACCGAGTATTTCACAAATACTTGGACTCTTTTGTAGTCGTCTTTATTGATGACATTCTGGTTTACTCCAAGTACGAGGAGGAGCACGAGACTCACTTGAGAATAGTCTTGCAAGTATTGAGAGAGAACCAGCTTTATGCCAAGTTTTCAAAGTGCGAGTTCTGGTTAGAGAAGGTGGCATTTTTGGGCCATGTGATTAGTGGGGATGGGGTGGCGGTAGATCAAACAAAAGTGGAAGCCATCAGGGATTGGCCAGTATTGAGGACCGTGGCGGAAGTCCGAAGTTTTTTTGGACTAGCCGGGTAATATCGAAGGTTCGCGGAGAACTTTTCGTGGATAGCTCTACCCCTCACTTCACTAACTCGTAAGGATCAGGAGTTTGTGTGGACTCAAGAGTGCAATCAGGCATTTGACACCCTGAAGGAAAGGCTGATGACAGCTCAAATCCTAAGTCTACCGAAAGGGACTAAAGGATTTCAAATTTTCAGCGATGCATCCGGATGCGGTTTGGGGTGCGTATTGGTTCAACATGTTAGTGTGATCGCCTTTGGGTCTAGGCAGTTGAAGCCTCACGAGAGGAATTACCCCGTCTATGATTTGGAATTGGCGGCGGTAAGTTTTGCGCTGAAATTGTGGCGGCACTACGTTTATGGTGTGAAAGTGGGGATCTTCACAGACCACAAAAATCTGAAGTATCTCCTAGATCAAAAGGACTTGAATATGCGGCAGCGCAGGTGGGTTGAGTTCCTTGGGGACTATGATGTGGCGATTTAGTATATGTCAGGCAAAGACAATGTGGTGGCTGATGCCTTGAGTAGAAACTACTCTGGGCAAGGGAATTGGATCGAAGCTCATGATGAGCGATTGAGGCGGGGCTGGGAGTCCCTTGGCATGGAGTGTGTAGCCAGAGGCGAGTCTAGTGCGACTCGGTTGAACTGGATTGAAATGCAGAACGATTTGTCCGATCGTATTCGGGAAGCGACCTGTTTGGATGCGGAGTTCCAACCATACGTGGAGGAAGCTCAAAAGGGCGAGTGTAGCGCCTGGGAGATGATTGATGGGATTCTGAGGAAGGGCGGGGGGATTTATGTGCCGCAGTTCAGCAAGCTCTGTGAGGAGTTGATGTTTGAGGCCCACTTCACAAAGTACTCCATTCACCCGGGCAGTACAAAGATGTACTTGGATATGAAGAAATCTTATTGATGGCCTGGTCTGAAGCGGGACGTAGCTTTGTACGTGAGTCGGTGCCAAACTTGTACTTTGGTAAAGGCTGAGTGTCAGAAGCCGGGCAGGTTCTTGAAGCCTCTTCCTATCCCCAAGTGGAAATTTGATGACATCTCCATGGATTTTTTGCATGGGTTACCTAGATCGTAGCAGGGTAACGACACAATTTGGGTGATCGTGGATCGCTTGACCAAAGTGACACACTTCATCCCAAATCGGAAGGAGGACAGCGTGGAGAGGCTGGTTGAATTCTATGTTCGCAATATTGTGCGACTACATAGGATTCCCAAGAGCATTGTTAGTGATCGCGATGGACGTTTCACATCTAAGGACTGGAGGTTGGTTCAGAAGAGTCTGGGCACGAAGCTCAAGTTCAGTACGGCTTTCCATCCTCAAACTAATGGGCAAACCGAAAGAACGAACCGTACTGTGGAGGATATGCTGAGGATGTGTACTCTTGACTTCGGCAAGTAGTAGGAGGATTACCTCTTCATGGTAGAGTTCGCGTATAATAACAGTTATCAAGCAAGTATAAAGATGGCGCCATACGAAGCTTTGTATGGGAGGCGGTGTCGAACATCGATGTCTTGGACAGAGGCGGGAGACACAAAGCTTTTGGGAAAAGAAGTGGTAGCTGATGCATGTGAGTTGGTGTGAACCATTCAAGAGCGCATGAAGGTAGCTCAAGATCGGCAAGCAAAATATTTTAATGCTCGCCACAGGAAGGTGGAGTTCGCGGTAGGCGACTGGGTATATCTAAAAATCAAGCCGTTCAAAGGCGTTTCGCGGATTTGCCGACTCAAGAAGTTGAGTCCGAGGTTTTTGAGACCGTTCGAGGTTATAGAACGGGTGGGAGAAGCAGCGTACCGATTGGGGTTGTCTACGGAGCTGAGTGGATTACACGATGTCTTCCATGTCTCCATCTTGAGGAAAGCTTTGGTAGAGGCTAGTGTGGTGATCGAATCGGCATCAGTGCTGATAGAAGAGGACTTGAGGACGCGAGTTCGTCCAATTAGTATAGAAGATTCAGAAATTCGGCAGTTGCAGAAAGAGGAGGTCAAACTCGTAAAAGTTTGTTGGGACAACTATGGTCATGAGGAGCTTTCGTGGGAGAGAGAGCAGACCATGCTTGAGGAGTACCCCGAGCTTTTCATCTCAGGTAGCGTTTAAGTTTTGTGTACTTTCTATTTAAATTTCGGGACGAAATTCTTTTAAGGGGGAGGAATTGTAATACCCCGAAACTCAAAAGAAGAATGGATGACGTTTTCAGGCCAAGTTGGGTTCTGAATAGGCTGACACGGCCTGTAATACGGGCGTGTTATAGGGCGTATCGTGTTTGAGTTCGATGATTTTCCGAGAGGTCGACGAATTTCAGTCGACGAGCATTGAGACAGGGCACACAGCCTGAGACACGGGCGTGTCATAGGTCGTGCCCTTCTCGGGCAGTTTGGCGAGTTGTGCTGAGTTTGTTACACGGCCGTGCCCCAGGGCGTGTCTAGCACACCGCATGTGATACGGGCGTGTCACATGATCGTGTCCTATTCAGGACGTTTTGGTCCTGTGTCGATTGAGGCACACGACCCATGACACGGGCGTGTCACATGAGACACGGGCGTGTCCTAAGTCATGTCACAGGCCGTGCCCTGTTCTGTAATTTTTGGTTTGATGGCGAGTGAGGGAACACGGCCTTGGACAAGGGCGTGTCACAAGTAGTGTTCGGCCCAGTAAATTCTTTTTCAGGGCGAATCGTGGCCGTTCGTTTTCTTCAAGTAGGATCCGACGGCTTAGGCTTTCCTCTGCAGGTATTAGGCCAGGAATAGGGTTTCAAACCCTCATTCCATCTATATCTTTCTCTTTCTAAGCGTTAGAGAGAGGGGAGAGCAAGGAAGAAGGTGGAGGAAAGTTCCGGCCGCCGGAGAAGCTTCAGAGCCCCATTTCTCGAGCGGAGTCCAAATCTGCGAAGGCAAGATCGTTGCGGTGGTGTTCATCCAACCAAGTTTATCCATTGCTAGGAAGATAGGTCGTAAGGTAACGATACTTCTACTCTTGGTTTCTAGGATGCGCGCATAACATCTTTTCTTTTCAGTTTTTGGGCTCCAGATCTCTCAAATGAGAGGGGTTTGGTTTGCCAAGGTTCAAGAGGAACCTCCGGGTCGATTGTGTCCATCCCTGGCATTATTTTGCATTAGAGATCCGCTTCGTTAGTGGATTAGGCATTGTGGGTGAAGCCGTAGTCGCAACCGTTAGTCCGACTCGGTGATGTTGCATAACGAGCCTTAAGGATTCGACAGAAATCCGTTGCGGCAAGATGCCGTTGTGATGTATGCGTTTTCCCCCTTTTCTTGAGTGAGTACTTGTAGCCGGAACCGGAAAAGGTTAGCTCCGCATTGGCAGTAGATGGTTTCCTTGGTGCGCGGGAACGTTGTAGTACAAATGGTGGATTAGGGTGAGAAAGTTTATGGTTGTGTTATGCTAAGGCGTGGCTATGTCTCCGTGGTCAGTTGGCTATCCCATGACGTGCAAGTCATGTGGGGAGAGTGTCCTGGCGAGACTAGTCCCCTTCTGTGAGACTGACGAGAATGCCAAGCATAGGGCAAGCCCGGGCAATGAAGCCATGAGCGGGTAGGGTCCAGCAAGGGTTCTTAGAATCAGTTTGTGTGTGAGATAGAATCCTGACGCGAGAAGTCATAATTTACAGGCAAGTTCGGGTTTAAGACTTATGTGCGGGTGGGGCCTTGGCAAGATTTCCGTGTAGCGGCTTTTGGGCCGTTAGGGGCATTGTAGTCCCCTTTTATTTGCGGCTTTACGCCAATGGGGAAATTGAAGTACCCAGTTGATATGATGATGTGCTAGTTGCATACGATATAGGGTGTCTTGGGCGAAGCCCGGGTTTGCATACATGCTGCATAGTAGGCCCCTTTTTGTTCTGTGCTCAACATAGAAAACGTGATTATTATATGAGACATCCAAACCTGTTTTAAAGCTTTACATGTTTATTTATATGGTATACGAAGTGCTGACTTGCAGGTTGGAGGGATACCCCGGGGTCTGTTAGGGGCGGGCAGGAGGAGATGTGTTGGTTACATAGTAGAGGTCAGCCTTTGCTGACCCACGTTACTACAAATTTTTACAGGGCAAGGATCGCAAGCGGGAGCAAGTGTGCCGGATGAAAAGCCCTAAGCCTCATGAAGTGTTTGTTGTGCTTTCTAGCTTGTTTCCTTTTGATTGTATGCTTCATGTTTTGGTATATTCGGCTTGCATGCCGAGGTAGCATAGGAGTATTGTTGCACGTTGATGTTTGACCTTGTGGTATTTTCCGTTTTGGAATCATTTGATGTAAGGCCATAAGGCCGTGATGATACTCCTGTTTTAGTAGTGGATAACTTATAGTTGTTTGGTATATTTTCGCTGTATTTTATTCTGAGTTTTGAGATTGAGTAGTTAATATCATCTTTTAGTGCCAAAGCTGTGGCGTCTGTATGTTGTGGGGCCCCGGGCGGACCCATATTATACGGTCATTACAGGGGAGGTGTTACATTCCCGAAGCGCCATCTACCATCACCCTCCATGGAACTGAGTGAGTGAGTTCTTCCTTCGCTACCTCGACTACATAGTCAGCCAGGAAGTCGGCCATCGCTTGGGCCTTGATCGAGAGACGGGGATGAAGGTGATGTAAAACTCGCTCAGCTCCACTGACCACTTAGCCAATCTGCCCAAATGCTCGACCCCCTCGTAGATGTTGTGGAGGGGGTGATCAGTCACCACCCGGATCGAGTGTGCCTGGAAGTAAGGCTGGAGCCTCCGGGCCGAGATGACTAGAGCGAAGGCCAGCTTTCTAAGATAGGATAACGGAGCTCGGCCTTTCTCAATACCTGACTTATATAGTATATGGGGAGTTTCTTATTCCCCTCTTCCCGAACCAGGACGAAGCTCAAGGCCTCTGCTCCGACCCCGAGATACAAGTATAGATCCTCCCCCTCCTTCGGCCCTTGGAGCAGCGGAGCCTGAGTCATCTACTTCTTCAGGGCTTAGAATGTCTCCTCGCACTCCTTGCTCCACTCAAACTTCTGTCCTCCCCTCAAAGTTTTGAAGAAGTGGGAGCACTTCTCCCCAGCCCGGGAAAGGAACCTGCTCAACCCTGCCAGCTTCCCTGTCAACCGCTGCACCTCTTTGGTGTTCCGAGGTGATCCAATCTCCATGATTACTCAAACCTTATCAGGATTTGGCTCTACCCCCACGGGGGTGAGAAGGTGGCACAGTAACTTGCCCCTGCTGGCCCCGAAGACACACTTCAGGGGGTTCAGCCTCATCTTGTATTCACGCAGGGTTGCGAAGGTCTCCTCTAGGTCCCGGAGGTGGGAGTCCATGTCTCGGCTCTTGATTAAGAGGTCATCCACATACACCTCCATGTTACTCCCCCTCTGTTCTTGGAAGACCCTGTCCATCATCTTCTGGTAGGTCGCCCCTGCATTCTTCAGCCTAAAGGGCAACATTTTGTAGCAGTAGCACTCATCCCCTGTGATGAAGGAGACATCTTTGACGTTGGCGGGGTGCATCCTGATCTAGTGATAACTTGAAAATGCATCAAAAAAACTCATTATAGGAAAACCGACGGCTGAGTCAACCAGCGCGTCGATCCGAGGCAAGGGGTAACAATCCTTGGTACATGATTTATTAAGTAGAGAAAAATTAACACACATACGCCACCGACCGTCTCCTTTTTTAACATTATTACATTGGAGACCCAACCGGGGTATTGTATCTCGGATACAAAGCAAGCCTTAAGGAGTTTGGTCACCTCCTCCCTGATCGGCTCAGCCAGCTTGTCCACGATGGACCTCTTCTTCTGCTGGATGGGGCGTGCTGCTGGGGCCAGGTTGAGGCGATGGCAGGCCACGTCAGCATTGATCCCTGGCATCTCTGCGGCGCTCCAAGCGAAGATTCCCACGTTCTTTTGGATGCACTCAAACATCCTCTCCTTGTCGGCTGGGTTTAACCCCCCCCCCCCCCCCCCCCCCCCCCCCGCTGACGCGAACCTTCTCCACCCTACCCCCGAGGGTGAGAACCTCCATCTCCACCACCTCTTCCGCAGCCTCCAGACGAGACTACTCTCCCCATTCTCTGGCATCTTCCGAACCATGGGCAGGAACTTCCTCCTCAGCCTCCTCCACAGCTACGACTTCGGCCGGCTCCTGAACTTCCTCCGCCACCTCCACCTAGGTGCGGCTCTCCACCTCCATCTCCACTACTTCCAGCTCTGCCTCCTCCATCCTTCGCTCCATCTCCTCGGCCCCCTCCTGTCAAGAAATGGAGTTTACCGCTATGATGTAGCACTCCCTTGCTACCTTGTGGTCTCCCCGGACCCGGATCTGGACCCCCTCGACATTGAACTTTATGCACTAGTGGAAGGACAAAGGGACGTAGTGGAAGGCGCTGATGAGGGGCCTCCCGAAGATGGCATTGTAGCTGTTGGGGGCATCCACGATGACGAACCTACAGGTGCGGGACTGCCCCCCCCCCCCAGAGAGACATGGAGTCTCACTCCTCCTTCAACCTCCTTCCTCTCCCCCGAGAATCCAAACAGAGGTCTGTCTGAGGCCATCACCCTCTTGGCCTCCATCTTCATCGCATCAAATGCCTTCTTGAAGATGACGTTGACCGAGCTCCCGTTGTCAATGAGGATCCGGGAGATGGTGAAGTTCTCGATTGCTGTATGAATGATCAGTGCGTCGAAGAAGGGGTCCTCATGACCCGGCATATCCTTGATTAAGAAGGTGATCTTCTCCTATGGGGTGGGGTCTAGGATGTGGAGTCAATGCTCCTACGGTACATAGTGTGGAGACTTGCCTTGCGGGAAGCCTCGACCCCCCCCCCCCCCCCCCCCGTGGATCACTCTGATCCCTCCCCGGGTCCCAACATCTGGCCGGCAACTGGTGGAACCACTATCTCGCCTTCTCCTTGAGGGTGATGGCGAAGAGCCTGCACTTGAATCCATCTGACATGTGTCGGATCGAGACCACGTTCTCAAACCATTGGACGTGTTGGACCGGGTCTCCCTTCCCGGTGTAGTAGGACATCTCAGGCTCCCTGAACCCCTCTGGAACCGGAGCAGAAGAAACCATCTCCCTGAAGGGGCTGCCTCCCCCAACAGGGTGAGCTGGGGGGTCTCGCACCCCCATCTCGCTGTACTTTTTGCCGCTTGCCGAGATGGGGAAGAGCACCCGCCCGGGGAGCTCGCCGCCTCTCCCTTCCTCGACAACCTCCTTCCAGCTCGCCTGCTAGGAGCGTCCTAACCGAGAGCTGGAACCGCGAGAACAGGGGTCGCTGGTGTCGAGCACTCGGCACGCGCCCCGAGTGCGAATCTTACCAAGCCGAGTACTTCCTGCCTGAAGTCCTCGAACATCCCCATCATGGTGAGAGGGGGAAGGGGTGGCGAGTCGCCCCTATCCGATCCTTGCCCTTCTCATGTCCTTGAGCTCACTGAAGATTTTCTGTGCTGACCACGCTCCACACTCACCGCACCAAAATGTTGAAACCGAAAAATTGGTCTCGATAGAGTTCACCCTTGGGGAAGGGGTGATCGCGCGCCTACTTCTCTCCTGCAAGGAAAACAACAATGAAAAAGAACAGGGGACTGAACCAAGGGACCGGTGCGGAGGACCCACCACACACCCGAAAGATCTCTGAGCGCTTCCCCTCTTTAGCCAAATGCCGGGCTAAGGTACCTCAATAAATGCTAGAAGGTTAAGAGACAAGTGAGCATGCCTTCTGAGGTACCCCTTGGGTCCTATTTATAGATTTCTGAAAACGGCCTGCAAATAGCCAACCTTCACTGTTTTAAACAGCTATATGCAGCCCAACTGGGTCTGCCAACAACGTAACTCCGCTGTTCTAACTGGCTATGGGCAGGTTAATGGGGGCAAAATGGTAAAAATGCCTCGTAGATCACTAGGCAAGTAGCCCTCAACAAACCCTACTCGACAAGGGCGGCGGGTGCTCAATGGAGCAGGCACTCGCCGCCTATCTTTGACCTTAGGAGATTACGGGCCCGGCCTGCCCTACTCGCACGCCGCGGGCTTGTTGATCGGTTCGAACTCGGCGAGCGGCTCAGAACTCGACGAAGGGCCCAGAGCTCGTGGAAGGGCCCAGAGCTCGACGAACAGTCCAGAGCTCGACGAACAACCCAGAGCTCAACGAACAGCCCAGAGCTCGGCGAACAGCCCAGAGCTCGGCGAACATCCTGGAGCTCAACGAACCGCTCAGAGCTCGGCGAAAGGCTCTGAGCTCGACGAACAGCTCAGAGCTCGGCAAAAGGCCCAGACCTCAACGAACAGGGCTTGGCAAGTACGAGCTCACCTCCCAAAAAGAATCTCACCCTGCCTGGGCGAGCCGAATACTGTCGAGCTCCCCCTCCTGCCGAGCTCGCCCAGGGACTCAGATTGCTCGATTTGGCCGGTCTGCTTCTGCTGACTCACACGCCGGATACGGGGTTGTACAATCAATGGAAACTCCAGATGTTGTAGACTTCTCAGAACCTGATACACAATCCCATCTCTCTTCTTCATGGAACAATACATCTTTGGAAATAATGAGTTTATGTTGATTAGGTTGATAAATTCTATAACCTTTTGACTCATCACTATACCCAAGGAAAATTCTTTTCAATTTTTCTTTTCTAATTTCATTCTTTAATCACTACGAATGTATGAGTAGGTTATGCATCTGAATGTTTTTATGTGGCATACACTTAGTTTTAGGTTTGTCAAAGCTTCATAAGGAATAATGTTTTTCAAGGCTCGGGTGGGTGATCTATTGAGTAGATATATGACACTATTAACTTCTTCTGCCCAAAATTTAGTAGGCGGGTATTTTTGTAGCATCATTATTCATTCTCTCTACCTCATTCTGTTGAGGTGATTTACTTACAAAAAGTTGCCTCTTTATCACATTTGTTTGGCAACATTCTATAAATTCAACTGAGAGAAATTCTCCCCCACTTTCTATTCTTAACATCTTGATGAGAAGATTAGATTATTTTTCAACTAAGGCTTTGAATTGTTTCAAATATGAAAAAGCTTGGGATTTATATTATAGGAAGCAAGTCTACATAAATATAGTGCAACCATCAATAAATAATATGCAATACCTTTATTCTCCCATAGATGGTTTTGATGAAGGTTCCCACAAATTGGCATGAGTCAACACTAAAGATTGTGAGCTACGACAATCACTTGAGTAAGGAAATGGAGCATTATGATGCTTTCCCAATGCACATTCTTCACAATTAATTGATTATTTTTTGGTATTATTGGGAGCACAAGAACAATACTGTCTTGATGCAATTTCCTCAAATCTTGGATATTTAAATGACCATACCTCTTGTGTCATAATTGGATAATTGAGTTATTCTGAACATCATAAGTAAGAGCTAGATCCATTCCTGGTTTTAGCATGAAAGGAAATACTCATTTTTGACAAGAGAACATTGCCTGATTACCCTTTTGAATCAGTTGGCCGATACTTAATAAACTTTATGCTAAAGTTGAAATAAACTGAACATTGTCTATATGTCTCAATTATCCATTTTTAGTTTGAACTAATGTAGTTCCTTGGTCGTCTATTTTTTCCAATTTATCATTTCATAAAGCTACTTCTGACTCATTAGTTTCATCTAGGGATGAAAAATAGTTTATGTTCTCAATCATATGACTAGAACACCCACTATCCACTTACCAGGTTTCATTATCGCATTGTTTCACTATTGCATTTATATTGTTGCATTTGTTTTCATTTATGGAAAAAAATTGTTCTATTTTATTTTCAGAAAAATGTACTTCTGTTTGATTCTCTGAAAATTTTGCTTCTTATGGATTCCTATTAAGCCAAAAAACCTTGGCTAAGTGCGTTGGTCTCTTGCATCTTTTACATTTGAAGTAGCATTCTTGAGCATCAATTTTCCTCGGATATTTGGTATACAAAATACTCGCTATTTTGAATGTTGAAATTCAATTTTCCTCTTGGTTTGTAAAGTTATTTTTTAGTTTTAAAAACTATAGTTTTCTTAGTGATCGTTTACTACTATTTATTCTTCTTTGAAAGGCTTGATCCTGTGACGAATGTTGCCTTTTAATGCAATCTTCATAAGATTGCACTGATCCCATGAGTGATGGGATTGATAGTGTCTGGATTTTTGGACTCTTTTATAACCAAAACAATTGGATTAAAACTGGAGGGAAGATTTTTTAATATTTTTGGCACCACTTTTCTATAAGCTATTATGTATCCCAAGGTTTAAATTGGATTTTATACATTAGTAGTTCTTGCAAATAAGTCTTGGACACCTTCATTTTCCCTCATAAGGAGGGTATCAAATTCCCTCCAATAAGTTTGTAACTTGATAGTGATTACCTCATTTGAGCCATTGTACTCAAATTTTAACATTCCATATACCTCTTTTGCTGTGTCAGAAGCCATGATTTTGGGAAATATAGATTTGCTTATGCCATGTTGTATCAACCACATTGCTCTAGCGTGTTTTACTTCGTTGACTACTAGTGTCTTTTGTGTTGCTGTTATTTGAAGTTCAGCCTCTATTGGTTATTGGTAGCCATAACCAACAATATCTCAGAGCCCTTGAGGCTTGAATAGTTAGATCATTTGAACAGCCTAATATTCAAACAATTCCTCATGAAATATGGGAATTGTTCTTATGGAAATGTGAATGTTGACATTGTTGAGGTTTTCAAACAAAAGCTCTGATACCACTTTTGGAATTGAAGATAAATTCTCGGGACTCACAAAAAAGGCACATGTACAAATGGAGAGTAATGCCAAAGAGGAAATTCAAAATTCTTATATTATTGTTGTGAGTCGCTCGAGGCTTTTGGTAGACCGGATTAAATTAGACCGCCTTAGCCCGTAGAACGGTCAAGTGTGCACACGGTTACAAAGAGTAGAGAAACGAACAAGCAAGTTTTTAACCTGAAAAATCAATAAACTAGGTAAAAAAATCACGTGACCTGTTCTGTGTCAATCAAACTTCACTATCTTTAGTGATTCACAGAGCTTAGGAGGAATCGAGGGCGACAGACCGCTCCTCATTACAACTTGGGGAGGAGAGAGAATGCATAGCGCTTGGAGGGTGACAAGCCACCACTCGTGAAGCTTAGACTTTGTCTCCTTCTAGCGGTGCAGAATGCTTTCGATCACTGATCGGGCGGTGCGTGTTGGAGGCGGCTCGTAGGATGATTGTTGAGGAGACTGATTGGAGCACCTTGTGCTTAGCATAATTCTTAAAGAGGCCGACGAATCACCTCGCACATAAGAGCTTCATGGACTTAAATGAATCTTCTACATGCTCAAAGGAATGCAGCTCGTAGGAGGATTTTGGCAGAGATCTGGCCTGTTAGAGAAGAAAGGTGTGAGGAGAAAATTTAGAAATGAGAGGTGGTCTGGGGTCATTTTTATAGGTTACAAGAGTGGTTACGGTAGTCATGGGGCAATCCGCAGACCCTAACCACCTAAATTACTAAGTGTGGATCATTTTAGTATAGTTTTAGCGCGTATTCTTCTTATATTTTACTATACGCAAATCGTAATTATTTTATTTATTTGCACCCAATCATGATGGTGGTTACTTTAGTGGTTACGTGGTTGGTTACCCACATAATGGAAGGTTGTTATTGCAAAAAAGTGATCGAACGACGAAAAAGGGCCGATGTTGGCGGTGAGCCCCTGGCGGTGGGTGGACAATGGGGAAGGAGGGAGATCTGCCGCCGGTCGGGTGGCCGGCTGCGGGTGCGCCGGTCGGGAAGGCTGGGCGCGACGTCAGCTTGCATCTTTCGGCCACGACTAACTGAGGAGGCCGGCCGCGATGCCATCCGTGCCCCGCGACCATGGCCTCGCGGCTGCGATCTTATGGCTGGGAGGCACGGCCGAGACTGACTGGGGTGGCCTACCATGGCCCAGGCTATGGCACAGGCCGCGTCCTATGATCGCGGCCTTGGGTCGTGAGGCGCGGCCGTGGAGGCCGGCCATGCCTTGTGGCCACAAGGCACCGACTGGGGAGGCGGTCGCTCCTTGCGGCTGCGGGGATGCGGTCACGAGGCTCCAGCCAAGGAGGCCGACCGCGCCTTGCGACTGTAGGGATGCGGTATTGGGGCAAAGCTGTAACGATCCGGCCCATTTAGACCAAGCCTCGCTACAGGGCTGCTGCTTAGGCACTCCAACGCCTCTCTTGCCTGTTTTTCAGCACATTGCGTTGGTTAGGCGTGGATTCGATCCCACGACCTCCTTGATAAGATCCCTTAAATAGCAACCTCATCACCACAGTACCTTGTGCAGTCCCAGTTTTTTTATGATATTTTTGGAGTGTTGGGTTGGGTTGGATGGATGGCTACCACCATAGTGTCTGTTTGTGAATCATTACACTCGATGACTTTATTATGGATTGTTTGGTTGGGTTGAATGGATGAACACCACCACAGTGCCTTTTTCTTTTAATATTTTGGTTTGATGGTTTGTGTTGGAAAGAATGTCACCACCTCAGTACCGTTTTATGTCCGGTGTTAATGATTCACTCTTCGAGCCGATCAGTCTCTTGTATATATATATATATATATATATATATATATATATATATATATATATATATATATATATATGAATATTTATTGTACTTGGTGCAAGTCTTTCTTTTATATATCCATTTCGTACTGAATTAATTATAATTACTGCTTATGCGGTCTTTGATTGTTGTTGTTTCACAGCTATTCTCGTTGGGTTAGTAATCTTCTTAAGCTTATACACCTTTTGAACTATGTTTGAGCTGTTTTTTGCGCCTCCATGCTGAGGCATTCTTTTCTTTTTGAATGCCTCGGGTTCGGACCAGTTGCAGTTAGAGCTGACCGAGTTGGTTTTTTCCAGGCTTCAATAGCTGATTTCTTTTCCTCTCATTAGTGAGAGGTAGTCTGTGGTATTTTTCCTTGGCTTTGTGATGTATCTCGAGCTTTTTTCTTTTGGTGCTATAAGTTCATTTCAGATAGGTAGCGCTCATAGCGTAGTTTTTTATGTATAGACTGTTTAGTTGTTGTTTCTGCTACTTCTACTTTTTGTTGTTGATGCATTGCTCTCTGGGAAGGTTTTATGTTAGAATGTATATTAGTTATTTTATATGTATAAAAATATGCACCTTTACTCATACTCATAACATTTGTTTTTACTAAATGTCATCATATTTTGAAGATCTTAAAAGCTCTTTTTCTACTTATACCAAATTTAGAAACATGCATATCATTACCATATTGTTAGGTCTTCATACTCATGTAGGATAAAATGAATTAAACTCTACATTTTCCCGCTATATATATACTTTTCTACTTGTGGACTAGCTGATCCACTGAACCGAGCGACGCGGTCTTTGAAACTATAAACTTAATTCATGTTCTTTAACATAAATTGTTTTTTTATGAAAATAAAGGATGAGTCGGAGTTGCCTGAGAGTTTGCAGTTGTCCCCTGCATGATGTGACATCATGACGTGTATTTTCTCTCATTCTGATAATAAATTTATATATTGAGAAAAATACGGGTTGTGACTGCGGCCGCGACAGGCCGCGTATGTCGGTCAGGGAGGCCATTGGCGCTACGCGACCGCAGACGTGAGGCCGCAAGGTGCGTTCGTGACCGGGGACTCCGACCGTGGCACTGGCCTGGAGTCCACCTCTGGGTCTGCCAACCAAGAAAGGGCCGGCTGTTGCGGTGCGTATAATTGTATTCGTAGCTCGATTTTTTTCTATAAATTGCACGAGATCCCATCAATTATATATACCTCATAATACTAATATAAAACTGTTAGAAAAATGGTTCATTAGTATTGTGGGTTTATATGTTGATGACATGCTCGTCATCAAAAATTCCCCAAAAATGGTTCAAGAGTTCAGAAAACAAATGGAAACCGAGTATTCTATGTCAGATTTAGGACTCATGAAGTATTTTTTAGGTCTACAAGTTCAACA
Source organism: Platanthera zijinensis (assembly GCA_039513925.1). Classification (NCBI taxonomy): domain Eukaryota; kingdom Viridiplantae; phylum Streptophyta; class Magnoliopsida; order Asparagales; family Orchidaceae; genus Platanthera; species Platanthera zijinensis. Next base: position 16,526,270 of record CM077083.1, read on the forward strand.
ACCTGGTGCAAGTATACATATTTCCCAGGAAAACTTTATTATAGACCTTCTTAAAAGGATGCAATTTGATCAATGCAATCCTATTCTTACACTTATGCCCACACATGAACATTTAAGAAAGAAGACAAAAGATGAAGGAGTTGATACTCAGCTATACAGATCCATTGTTGTATCATTAATGTATGCAACAAATACCCGTCCTGAGATTGCAAATGTTGTAACCAAGTAGCCCGCTATATGTGTATACCTACTAAATTGCATTTGTTAGTACTACATCGCATCCTACGATATCTAAAAGGAACTACCATTTGGACTCATTTACAAGCCAGATACCAACTCAGACTTCATTGGATATTCTGATTGAGATTGGGGAGCAAGCCTAGATAATAGGAAGAGTACCAGTGGATACATCTTTCTTCTAGGAACCAAACCTATAGCTTGGGGAGTCCGTAAACAAGCAACTATCGCATTATTAACCTCAGAAGCTGAGTTTATATCCCTCAGTACTGCTAGTTGCGAATGCTTGTGGATCTCACGGATCTTAGATGAAATTAAAGGCAAAGAAGAAAATCACCCTACAATCCTCTTCTGCGATAATACATCAGCAATCTTTCTCACACAAAATCCAATTACACAGAAGAAGAGCAAGCATATTGATTTGCGCTTTCACTTTATTCGTGATCTTGTAGAAAAAAGAAAAATCAATGTTCAGTTTTGCCCTATCGAGTCGCAACTTGCGGATGTTCTTACCAAACCGCTTCAATGAAATCAATTTGCAAATCTTTGATCAAAAATTGGCATGGGAACTGGTACAGCGTAAGAGGGGGATGATGACATACTTCCGTCAAGTTCCAGGATGAAGACAAAGAAAATGGAGAAGCACGACATTACAACAACACCTACTTGCCGAAATTACCTGAGACAAAAGAAGAAGCAAAGTTATCTTTCATAACTGTGTATTTATTCTATAAGCTAAAAGTTAGTATCAGTTGTCATAAGTGTTGGGCCTGATAAGGATATAACTATTGGCCCTATATGTATGAGTGTATTGTAAAACTGTTGTAAGACTCACTAGTGTGTAAAAAACCTTTGAAATAATACAAGTTAAAACCTAATTGTTGGGATCCAGCCTTTAAAGAGTCTTTGGACTTAGAATTAGCAGATCAGGTCTGAAGTTTTGCTAGAAACAGGTTTGAGCTCTTTGTCTCCAGGCGTCAAATGGGGCAGGTTCCAGCCAGGCGTCAAGTGCTAGGCGTAGGCGTCAAGTGTATCGTCCTAGCGTCGATGTTAAATTTTCTCAAGTTGATCAACAAGGTAGCCCAAACACCAAATTAATATCTTCGGCACTACCCAGATCACAACTTGAACCGCGGAAAGTAGGAAGCAACTTAGATAACCAAACACACAGACAGAAGCAAGCAGATCACAATTTTATTTAACTTCTTTACAAGGCGAGGCATACGTGGCGAGACATGATTTCACCAGTATGAAAAAGCAGAAAAACAAGCCGGGCGGATAGAACACTGAGACCGACGAAACCGCCGAGACCGCCCAGTACACAACCCGCCAAACTGCTGAAGCCGAATACCAACAAGGAGTCCGCTTAGACCGCGAGGTCGCGCGGACAACTCGTTATTCGCCTAACTGCTGCTGAACAGAGGAACAAGCCGCCTATCCGCCGAGATCGCGAGGTCGCGCGGACAGAGAAGAAACTTGAGATAAAGCTGATGCTGATAACCGCCAATGCAGCCCGCTAACTCCAGCGGTCAGAACCAAACTCCTGGTTTGACACTGCTAGCCGCGCCACCTGCACACAGAAACCGGTTAAGCAACAGCCCGCGCGGATACACAAATCGAGTCCGCAGCCAACACTCAAGCTCAACTTACTGTTCACTCTGCTACCAAATGAGGTGCCGGGGGGGGGGGGGTCCTATTTATAGGCCGGGTGAGGAGTGCGGTCACCACCCTATGAGATAGAGACACCGCCCCTTGGTCGCAACTAGCAATGCCATCTCGCAGAGACCGCTCGGAAAAGGTCAGCCAACCCGCCAACCCGCAAGCACCAGACTGCATCCACAGGCAACCCGCCCGGTCACAGCGGATACTGCGGAAACCGAAATCTTCTCGCGCAGTCCGCGACCGCTGGCACAAGCCCAGTCACGGCGGAAACTGAGGAAACCAACTCCACAAGCGCAAGACAAGAAGGCGCGAGCTCGGCGGATACAACGTCCAGTCCGCCAGCTCTAAGCCCAGACCGCGGCTACCACAACTTCAAAGAAGACGTGCGGACTCCAAGCCCAGTCCGCACGGGCCGTGCACACTTCCTTGCAGAGCTCGGCCCACTGCCGGACTCAACCAGTCCGCGCAGTCCGCAAAGCCAGCCCGCAGCTAGCTACCCAGGTCGCCACCCAACTACCCGCCGGACAAGAGCCAGTCCGCGCGGTCAAACCGCCCAGGTCGCCCGGACTGCCGATCACCCCCACTTCCACTTCACAAATTTCAACACTCCCCCTTAAAGTGAGAAGTGGTGATCAACCCAAGCAGACCTCGAAGCCGCTGAAAAGGCCCCTTCGACAGCGACTTGGTGAAGATGTCAGCAAGGTTATCTTCACTCCGAACATGACCAACCACAAGAGATCCTTCCAACACCTTCTCCCTTATGAAGTGGTGATCGATCTCAATATGCTTAGTCCTGGCATGACAAACTGGATTGTTCACCAGCTTGAGAGCACTCTCATTATCCCCTCGGAGCAAAGTAGGGCCTTACACTTCCTCATGGACATCATCTACTAGCCGTCTTAGTCAAATGGCTTCCCGAGCTGCCAAGGCAGAAGCCTTGCACTCAGCTTCCGTAGTAGAGACAGATACCGAGTCCTGCTTCTTGCTACACCACGAAATGCCCGCTGATCCACAAGTGAACACATAACCAGAAGTTGACCTTCGGTCATCCGAATCACCACCATAGTCAGCATCTGTGTAACCTAGCAGAGAGAAACTCGCATCCCTTCTGTAAAGAAGTCCCATGTCAGAAGTTGCCTTGACATACTTCAGAATGTTCTTTGCCGCTACAAGATGAGACTTCCTTGGCTCTGCCATAAACCGACTTACTCGACCAACAGCATAAGCTATATCAGGTCTAGTAATCGTCAGGTAGATCAAGCTCCCAATAAGGGCCCTGAACACCAAAGGATCAGGAAGAACCCTTCCTTCATCTCGTCGAAGCTTCAGCCCTTGATCCATAGGAGTAGAGCAAGTCTTCCCTTCAATCAAGCCAAACCGGTTCACAATGCGCTCAGCATATCCCTTCTGGCAGATAAGGATCCCGCTCTCCTTCCTCTCCACTTCGAGACCAAGAAAGTGATGAAGCTCTCCCAGGTCTTTCATCTCGAAGCGAATGGCTAGCTCAGCTCTGAGCCTAGCAACCTCCTCCTCAGAATTCCCTGTGATGATCATATCATCAACATACAGCAGGACCAAGACAGAAAGCTCCCCCTTCTTCTTGATGAACAAGCTAGAGTCTGAGTTTGAAGCAAGGTATCCACAGAATTGCAGATACTCTGCTATCTTCCCATACCAAGCTCTAGGAGCTTGCTTCAACCCGTAGAGAGCCTTCCTGAGCTTGCAGACGTAATCAGGATGAACTTCAGAAACGAAACCAAGTGGCTGATCCATAAAGATGTCTTTGTCAATCTCTCCGTAAAGAAAAGCATTCTTTACATCAAGCTGCCACATCCTCCATCCTTGGCAAGCAGCCAAAGCAATCACCATCCGAACTGAAGTCATCTTAGCAACAGGGTTGAACGTCTCCTCATAGTCTTCTCCATACTGTTGAGAGAACCCCCGAGCCACCAGGCGAGCCTTGAATCTCTCAATACTCCCATCTGCCTTCTTCTTCAACTTAAATACCCATTTGCATGTCACCGGAGTAATGCCATCAACTTTGGGAACAAGATCCCAAGTTTCATTCTTCTTGAGAGCATCCATCTCCTCTCTCATGGCATCTTCCCACTCCTTGACACCAGTGGCCTCATTGAAGCTAGCAGGCTCTCGCTCATCCAGAGGACCTGCAAAGAAGCATGAGACATAACTCACAGTGTTTCCTTCGCAGTAGCGAGCTGGAGGCTTGATAACCCTCTTTGACCTCCGAAGAGGCTGCTCCTTGCTAATCACCTCCGCTGCTTCTTCTGGTTCACCTCTGCTCTCTGGCAAGCTTGGAGCAATGCTCCCCCTGCTTCCTGACCCAGAAGCTTCTCCTCCAGAGCTTGAAGCAACTGGAGCTGCTGGTGGCACAGCCAGCTCCACTAGATTAGCTACCTCAGCCACCTCCTGACCTTCATCAACCTTGCTCTCTGGTAGATCAACCGAGCTTCCTCCATATGATGTCAGTTCGTCAAAGACAACGTCTCTTGACACCACGAACTTCTTCGTCACCGGATCCATGCATCTCCATCCCTTCTTCCGCTCATCATAGCCAACAAAGACAAGCTTCCTTGCCTTTGCATCAAGCTTAGTCCTTAGCGCATCAGGGATATGCACATAGCAGGTTGATCCAAACACCCGAAGGTGTTCCACACTAGGCTTCTCCTTCAGTAACATCTCGAAGGGAGACTTCATGTTGATCGGACTCAAAGGCATCTGATTGATGACATAGGCAGCACAAGACATTCCCTCCGCCCAGAAGGACCTTGGGATACTCTTGGCATGAAGCCAACATTTGCAAGTCTCCGTCAGATGACGGATCTTCCGCTCCGCTACTCCGTTTTGTTGTGGAGTATGAGCACAAGTGAGCTCCCTTTGGATTCCATGCTTCCTGCAAATGATAGAAAAATCGGAGGAGACAAACTCTCCGCCGTTATCAGTTCTAAGCTTTTTGATCTTCAGGTTAAGCCTTCCCTCCACCAGCTCCTTGAACTCCACAAACAATCGGAAGGCTTCAGACTTCTCCTTCAAGAAATACACCCAAGTGTATCTTGAGTAGTCATCAATCAAGACTAGCATATACATGCTTCCACCAAGGCTAGCAGTCGCGGTTGGTCCCATCAGATCACCATGGATAACCTCCAATGGTGCTTTGTTTCTTATTTGTGACTTATCAAATGGAAGACGATGAGACTTCCCATATTGACATCCAACACAAACATGACCCTCACCGAAAGATGATAGCTTAGGCAAGCCTCTCACCAGGCTCCTACTTGACATAGCCTTCAGCTTATCCATCCCGACATGCCCCAGCCTCTCATGCCACATAGCAGCGCTATCATTGGCCCTCATACGATCAACATAGGAGCTTGTTGATAAGACAAACAAGTCCTTTACTCTCCTTCCTATATGAGCAACATCAGCCTTAACCGTTGATACGTTGCGAAGGAACTTCACTTCTGTTGGCCCAAACAGAATGTGATAACCAGCATCAACCGCATTGGTCACAGAGAAGAGGTTTTTCTTTATACCCGGTACGTGATAAACACTCCTTAACGTGAGTGGCCCCTTATCACTGCCCACCATTATTATACCCTCCTTCTCTACTGCATGAATAGTGTTATCAGCAGTTATGATAGCTTCGTTACCTGAGTAAGCCTGCAGCGAAGAGAACTTTGACAAATCTCCGGTGAGGTGATGACCACACCCGGAGTCAACGATCCAGTCGTCCTCCATGTCACTGGTGGACAAAGCACGGACACAAGTGCCCGTCATGAACGCTCCACCCCAGCCAGCTTCCTCCTTGCTTGAGGAGGCTTCCTCCTTGCCTGCAGCATGCCCAGGCTGCAGCTTGACCTTGCAGTCTCGCTTGAAGTGGCCTGGTTGATGACACCTGAAGCACTTCAGGTTCTTCTTCCAATCCTTCTTAGGAGCAAGGCTCCCCTCCTGCTGTTTAGAAGATGAAGATTCATCTCCAGCCGTAGTCTGCTTCTTCTTCCCTTCCCATCTCTTCTTCTTCTTCTCAGTGAAGAGTGCATCACTAGCTCCTTCAGAGACCGTCACCCCGACCATCTGTCTTGCCAAGCTCTCCTGTGAGGCAAGCAGATTCTCCAGCTCCAGAAGAGAGGGCTGAGTAGCCCATCCTTGAACAGAAGTAACGAAGGCCACATACTCCTTCCGCAAACCGCGGAATATGTGCCTCTTCAGCTTAGCCTCGGAGATCGGCTCATCAGGATAAAGAGCAGAGAGCTCAGCACACAAGCTCTTCATCTTCAAGAAGAATTTTGAGATAGAAAGATCTCCCTGAGTTGCCTTAGCCAACTCATTCTCTAAGAACTGTAGCCTTGCTACATTCTTCCTATTGAACAATCCATCAAGGGAAGTCCAAATCTCAGCAGCAGACTCACATCCTAAGCTGTGATCAAAGAGTTCAGGTGATACCGCCCGCTTGAGAGCAAACTCAGCCTTGGCATTTGTCTTCCTCCACACTCTCACCTGCTCGGCTGTACCAAACTCAGCAGTTATTTCTACTTGATCATCTCCACCGACGACCTCCCATAACTCCTCACCCAGAAGATAGCTCTTCATGCACGACTTCCACTTCTTGAAGTTAGTCGGCGTCAGAAGCTCAATACCAAGACCTCTTGCAAAACCACTGTCCATGGCGCTAACTTGGTTATCCTTCAGAAGCACACAGAGCAACAACAAAGCCTGTTGATCACCGCTCAAGCAACTGAACCTTCCTCTGATACCATGTTAAATTTTCTCAAGTTGATCAACAAGGTAGCCCAAACACCAAATTAATATCTTTGGCACTACCCAGATCACAACTTGAACCGCGGAAAGTAGGAAGCAACTTAGATAACCAAACACACAGACAGAAGCAAGCAGATCACAATTTTATTTAACTTCTTTACAAGGCGAGGCATACGTGGCGAGACATGATTTCACCAGTATGAAAAAACAGAAAAACAAGCCGGGCGGATAGAACACTGAGACCGCCGAAACCGCCGAGACCGCCGAGACCGCCCAGTACACAACCCGCCAAACTGCTGAAGCCGAATACCAACAAGGAGTCCGCTTAGACCGCGAGGTCACGCGGACAACCCGTTATTCGCCTAACTGCTGCTGAACAGAGGAACAAGCCGCCTATCCGCCGAGACCGCGAGGTCGCGCGGACAGAGAAGAAACTTGAGATAAAGCTGATGCTGATAACCGCCAATGCAGCCCGCTAACTCCAGCGGTCAGAACCAAACTCCTGGTTTGACACTGCTAGCCGCGCCACCTGCACACAGAAACCGGTTAAGCAACAGCCCGCGCGGATACACAAATCGAGTCCGCAGCCAACACTCAAGCTCAACTTACTGTTCACTCTGCTACCAAATGAGGTGCCGGGGGGTCCTATTTATAGGCCGGGTGAGGAGTGCGGTCACCACCCTATGAGATAGAGACACCGCCCCTTGGTCGCAACTAGCAATGCCATCTCGCCGAGACCGCTCAGAAAAGGTCAGCCAACCCGCAAGCACCAGACTGCATCCACAGGCAACCCGCCCGGTCACAGCGGATACTGCGAAAACCGAAATCTTCTCGCGCAGTCCGCGACCACTGGCACAAGCCCAGTCACGGCGGAAACTGAGGAAACCAACTCCACAAGCGCAAGACAAGAAGGCGCGAGCTCGGCGGATACAACGTCCAGTCCGCCAGCTCCAAGCCCAGACCGCGGCTACCACAACTTCAAAGAAGACGTGCGGACTCCAAGCCCAGTCCGCACGGGCCGCGCACACTTCCTTGCAGAGCTTGGCCCACTGCCGGACTCAACCAGTCCGCGCAGTCCGCAAAGCCAGCCCGCAGCTAGCTACCCAGGTCGCCACCCAACTACCCGCCGGACAAGAGCCAGTCCGCGCGGTCAGACCGCCCAGGTCGCCCGGACTGCCGATCACCCCCACTTCCACTTCACCAATTTCAACAGTCGAGGGGAGCTAGGGCTGACTGGTGTCGAGTGCGTCGAGTGCAGCTTATAGGTGTCGAGTGTGGCTTGTTGGAAAACAAGATATCCCACCACCACAGAGCACTTGAACCACCGTGTGAAGAAATAGAAATCTGCACAAATAATTAATGCAGTTTAGTTTTATCAAAGCCTTATTATGTATTAATGTAACTGATACTCTCCAACCTATCTCTTTAATCAGGGGCGGAACTATTCACGGGCACACCCGGGCACGTGACCGGGTTCAATTTTCGTAGAGAAAAATATAGTGTTTTTTTGGCCTCGGTGATCTTTCAGAGAATAATAGGTGATTTCTCCTCAACCGCACAACGAAATTCAAATCCGAAAGTGACGTTGGACTCGTATCGAAAAATTACACAAGATAGATCATTCTCTCAAATATTTTCATGAAGATTTGACAAGACTACTAATTTTACAAAATTGAAATTATATAGCTAATTGTCAAATGATCATTAATTAGATCAAATATAATCATCACTAAACTCCCTCTACCTACTCATGTGAATATTGTAATAATAGGTTTGATCATTTGGTTTTTTTTTCTAATTTCTAAATTTTTCACGTTAAAAATATTATTGACATTTTTTAATTAAGTGTATATTTGAATCATTTGAGAAGATGACTCTTATAGTTTTTTTTTACTTGGTGTCCGGGTTGAGTCTGAATCCTAGTTCCCCCACTGTCTTTAATGCTCGTATCTAGAATATTCCATTACTGGTATAAATACCTGTATAGAGCCCTGTACTAAGCATGTAAGAAATCATCAATTTGCTTTCATTCATCCCGTACACTCTGTTTTACCTCCAAAATTGGGGCTGATATCAAGTCGAGTTCGAACGATTTTGGCTCGGCTCAAAATCTCGAGTCGGCTCGACTCGAAATGACTTAATTCCGAGTCGGCTCGAAAATTGAATCGAGTAGACTCAAAATTTAGCAATTTTTCTCTTTATTCCTATTTGCCTCAAAATTAAATTGGACAACCTATAATTTAACAAACGAAACACTTGAAGACTCATTCTTTTTATTTTGATTTAAATTCTATTATTTTAATTTAAAAATAATAATATATCAACAAATACATAATATATTCAATTAATTCGAGTTGATTCGAATCATATTTCGAGAAATTCAAGTCTGGCTCGAAATCGACTCGAAATCAGATTCGAGTCAAATTGAGTCGAATCAATTTTAATCGATTCCGATTTGACTCAATTTTCGAACGAATTTCGAGCGACTTTCGAGTTTCGAATAATTGCTCAGCTCTGTGCAAAACGAATATCAAAGTAAACAATCACCGTGAACTACAAGCCTGGATCATTGCATTCCGGCCGCCGGAGCGAGGAAGGTTGTCGGGCCGGCCACCGTTCCTCGGCCGCGAGCGCGCGACCGAAGAGGAGGCCGGGCCATCCGCCCTTCCCCGGCCGCTGGCACGCGGCCGAATAGGAGACCGAGCCAGCAGTCGACGCGCGGCCGAAGGGGCGGCCAGGCCAGCCACCCCTCCCTCGGGCGCCGACGCATGGCCGAAAGGGCGGCTCTCCCCTCCTCGGTCCCCAGCGCACGACCGAGGAAGCGGTCGGGCCGACCGACCCTCCTCGGCCGCCAGTGCGCGTCCGAGGAAGCAGCTGAGCCAGCCGCCACTCCTCGGCCGCCGGCGCGCGGCCGAGGAAGCGGCCAGCCGTCCCCCCTCCGATGTCGGCTTGGTCCCCGCGCGCTCTCCCGAGCGTCGGCGGTGGCCTCCCTCCTCGCCGGCGGGTTCGGCGGCAAGCTCGCCGCCCGCCCGCCCGTGGGAGCCCATCCCCAACGTCCGATCGTCTCGGGCGATTCATGCCGTCCGATTCACGGGTAACCACCCACTAACCGCCATGTTAGTGGGGAAATTTCATTATTAAATTAATTGGTTATGCGTAGCAAAAATAATAATCCAAATATGGGACCTTAAACTATACCAAAAATATTTATGAGGGTGGTTATGGTGTGCGGATAACCGCATAACCACCATAACCACCTCCTGCGGGATATAAAAGGAGCATCATGCCTACTCATCTCACTTTTTTCCTCCGAGCTTTCTTCTTCCTCAGGCCGACGCTCTGCCAGATTTCTCCTACAGGCAGCACTCAAGGCGCATTCAAGCCCCTCCCGAGCCGCATTCAAGCCATCTCTAAGCCGCATTCAATCCACTCTCGAGACGCATTCAAGCCATCTCCAAGATGCATTCAAGCCACTCCCGAGCCGCATTCAAGCCACTCTCGAGACACATTCAATCCATCTCCAAGCCGCATTTAATCCACTATCGAGACGCATTCAAGCCATCTCCAAGCTGCATTCAAGCCGCTCCCGAGCCGCATTCAAGCCACTCTCGAGATGCATTCAAGGCATCTCCAAGACGCGTTCGAGCCACCTTCAAGCCACCTGACGAAGCCCGATCTCTCCGCTTCCGGGAGGCCTCCATGACCACAAACTCAAGTACTCCGCTCTAGCATTCAGTGTCAGCGTGAGGCCTAGCAAAGCCTATCGCTGCAAAGCGCAATTTGTAACAAATGCCGGGCGAGACTGTGTATCGTCCGTCGAGTGCTAAGTGTTCTCTCATCTCCAAATTGTAACGAGTAGCGGTCTATCGCCCTCGGTTCAACGAACAAGCTGTAACGACAGAAAAATAGTGGACTTTGACCGACACAGATCCGATCAAGTGAGTTTTTACCTAGTTGAGGGTTTTTTCCACGTTAAAACTTAGTGTGTACGATAGACTCATCTCATTGACTGTGTGCGTGCTCGACCATTCCGAGAGATAAGGCGTCCAGGTTATTCCAATCCGACCGGGACATCGAGTTAGGCCGCAACAGTTTGGCGTCGTCTGTGGAAACTTGATTCCAAACATCCTCCAAAGGCAATACCCCCTGCATAGCGGTACTCGAGAGTAAAGACAATGGCAAGGAGCGTCCCGATCCTCGAAGGACCAGTCCCCAAGGGGCGCTTCGAGTCAGCCCCCTCCCACATGGGAAAAATTGATAAAGTAGCAGCCGGTGGCAAGCTCAAAGGCATATTCGCCAAACATGCCACACAAATAAACGAACTCAAAGCCATGATGTTCGATATTTGTCGAGAAGTAAAGCCGTTCCCCACAACGACATTCATGCGAACTGACTCACCGTCACCAGGAGAACTCTGAGCCACAACCAAGCCGTCCCCGTACAAGGAGTACGACATAGAAAAGGAGTTCTCAAGCACCAGTAGCTCCCCCACTCCGGCAACGCTAACCCGAGATACGCGTGATCACTACCTCGGTGATCCTCAATATGATGGGGGCGTTAGAAACGCAACAAATCACAGACCTCATAAGAGGAAATAAGAAAGCAAACCGCAGCAGGAGCCTAAAAGGAACTACAACCGACGCACGAATACATGTCGAACAAAGGATCACGCCAACATCAAGAATTCGCGCCACTTAATGCCCCTCAAGACAAGATTTTCTAAGTAATTCACAATCACCCAGCGTTGCATAAGCCTAGACAGCTCGCCCGAGGTCGAGGAAATCCATCAAAATATTACAAATACCACCAGGGGCCTAACCACAACACTGACGAATGCAATCAACTGAAGGAAGAGATTCAACAACTCACCAGGCTGGGGGCAGTCAATCATTTCCTATCAAAAGAGAAGTCGCCTCCTACTCAGAACACGAGAAGCCTAAGCATCGACATCGGTGAGCCATGAACCAAGCTAAACCAAGTCTTGATAGACGAAGGGATTACAGTGAACGTATTGTTTCTATCAACACTACTTCAGCTCAAACTAACCGCCGACAGCCTCAAGCTAGAATCAACTAGAGCGCGCATCCCGAGGGCACTTCAGTACCAGTCATAGGCACCATTATCCTTCTCATCACTCTTAGAAAAGAGCCCAAGCAAGCAACCTATGATGTGCAGCTCCTTGTCATCAAGGCTGACTATGATCACACTGTGTTACTCCAGCAATCACTCTTGGACGTCTTCCAAACCCTCTCCCACCGCTTTTTTCCCTGAATTATAATCTTTTAATCTCAGTTTTTTACTCAATTATTGTTCCCTGACTAAGTATTGTAGAAACCGCAAGCTTGAACTTGTGTAAACTATTTTTTATATGGAATTATATTTCTTTCAGCAGAGCCTCATCAATTTCGAACTAAGTCATGAGTGATCCTCGTGCAAACTAAGTCACGAGAAATCCTCGTGCAAACTAAGCAGCGAGGGATCCACGTGCAACTAAGCCACGAGCGATCATCGTGCAATCCAAGCCGCGAGCAAACCTTATACAAACTAAGTCGCGAGAGATCCTCGTGCAAACCAAGCCGCGAGTGATCCTCGTACAAACTAAGACGCGAGCAATCCTCGTGCAAACCAAGATGCGAGCGATCCTCGTGCAAACTATACATCGAGTTATCCTCGTTCAAACCAAGCCGCGAGCGATCCTCGTGCAAACCAAGCCGTGAGTGATCCTCGTGCAAACTAAGACACGAGTAATCCTCGTGCAAACTAAGACGCGAGTGATCCTCATGCAAATTAAGCCACGAGCAATCCTCGTGTAAATTAAGCCGCGAGTGATCCTCGTGCAAAACCGGTAAGACTACGCATGCGGTTTGAATACAAAAGCTATTCACCGAACCTACCTTTCTACGCCACGACCTCGTCAGGGCCTGCCCCCCTCACAATAAATCCACGAGCGATTCTCGTGCAAACTAAGTCGTGAGCGATCCTCGTGCAAACTAAGGCGCGAGCGAACCTTGTGCAAACTAAGACGCGAGCGATCCTCATGCAAACTAAGCCACAAGCCAATCGCGGACAATGTAAGACCCCTCCCCTTACCATGGAGTTCACCCTGTCTTATGCCCAGAACCGCCGCCCAACGGTGACACTAACACACGGGTTAGTCGTCACTACATGACACTGATCCTGCTGGCAATACGATCCTTTAATCTGTAGGTCAATTATGAGAGTTGAAGTAACCTAAGAAGTATAACAAGTCCACATCACATCATCATATATATTATGAAATTACATAGTCCAACAATGAGTACATAGAGAGTAAGGGCTTATACCCGATACATGCCAAAAATGAATAAATCACTCTCTCACACATCACTCTAAGCGGAAGCAAAAACTGAAACACCCGTCGTCACCTGTCGCTGAGCTGTGGTAGTAGTGCGCGGTATCTACTCCTTATAAGACCCCCTACCAAGGGTAATACCCGATCTTATGCCTAGAACTGCCGCCTTACGGTGACACTTAGCGCACATGGGCTAGTCGACACCGCAAGACGCCGATCCTGTTAGCTAGTACGATCATTCAACCTTTCGGCCAATCGAGAAGAGAAGTAATATAAGCAATTATACATCAAGTCCACATTACAACATCATTATAATATAAGTAAAATGAGAGATTCAATAATCTACAATGAGTACAGAATGAAAGAGAAAAGGGCTTATGCCAGTACATAGTAATCAATCTCTTTCACACACAAAATCTAACCAAGCGGAAGCTAATCTATCATCATTACACGCATAAACACCTGACGCTGGGTTACAGAAGAAGTAGTAGTAGGTGGTGTCAGCTCCTCATATCCTGTCACCTCGTCCTGCTTGTGCTCCAGCTCCTCGAGCTCCTAAAATGATACGGTCACAACCGACCGTTAGTCATAAAGACTAAGTCATTTTGTCCTCGCCTCACCCCCGCGACTCCTAGGTACTAAGAGGGAGGAAGAAGCGGAGAATAACAAGGGGTATAAAAGGAAAGTAGGTGACAGTGAATCTAATCTATCATATAAAAGAGCCCATATCTCTTTGTATATAAGCAGACTATAATTTTATATAAAGTTTATTTCTTGATCAATTTTCATCGCAAGATCCATTTCTCTTTGGGTTTTCTTGATTCCTTATTCCTCATCGCAAGCTCCCTCTTCATCACCACTGCTAGGGGCGCTGCCCCTAAGACCCCTCCAGGGGCACAACCCCTTTGAACTCAGCCAGGGGCATAACCCCTTGGAACCCCGCCAGGAACGAATGTGATTTTGTTGTCATTTCTTTGTTTCTCCTTAACAATAATTGTCCTTCTTATTGGTTTATAAAATCAAGTCTGTTAGATTTTGAATCTCATATAGAGAGACGAGCTTATCTACTATGTAAGTGGAGTTGGTGTTGCTCATGTCCAATGCATGTAAATCTGAAGATTTAGAAGGGTTCTAGATGTTCATATTTAGCTTAGTTTATCAAGTTGAAGTTTTTTCTTTGTGTACGTCTGGGATGTATTTGGATTGTGAGTGTTGTATGTATTTTATGAATGTGCATATTTGTTAATTGTTAACTATGATTAAGTGTTAGTCAATTATCTAAAAATCTCTTATGCAATACTAAGTATTCGGATGCCTTCTGATGGATGTCACTCTTCCTACCTCGATCGATGAAGTGTGGGCTTGCCAAAGCAAGGTGCATTAATCTATCTTGGTAAGGGTGCGAGCGGATAATTGTTAAATCCCACTATAGATATCAGGTCAAACTTAACTAGGTGATCTCAAAAGTTGAGTGCTCAGAGGCATAGGTTTGGCATGCACCATATGATGGATGTAAATAAAGAGTTATTCACCAACCATACAAGAGTTGCATAATGATGGAATCGGCAAGAGTTGCCTACTTAAATAAGTATATTGTGAGAGAAAAGCCAAAGCTGACTCATGGTGTTGGTGAAATACGGATCTTGTCCACTAATAGAGTAGCTCGCATAAACTCTATGAATTGATATTAAGGGTTATTAGTTTGATTAAAATAGTGGGAGTAATTTTAATTAAAGTCCTAATTAAAAAAAAATATTTTGAAATGTAATACTGAGTTTTCTTTGCATAAATTCTTGTAGAATTTCCATGACAAGTGGATCTCACTCCACCCTGTTCCTCAAAGCTATCCTTGAAAAGGAGAAACTGAGCTAGACAAATTATTTGGATTGGTACAAAAATCTGAGAATTATTCTCAAACAAGAGCGTAAGCTCTATGTCTTGGAAGAGAATTCCCCTGAAGAGACCGTCGGGAATATGTCCCGAGCTGATAAAGATGCGTATAAGAAGTATCAAGATAACACCTTGGATATCGAATGCCTCATGCTCACCACCATGAACTCTGACCTTCAAAAACAACATGAGAACGTGAGTTGTAAAGAGATTGACGAGCACCTTAAGAAAATGTTTCAAGAGCAAGCTCGACAAGAGAGGTTTAACGTCACCAAGATATTATTTCAGTGTAAGACTGGAGCTCAAGACCCGATAGAGACTCACGTACTCAAGATGATTGTGTATATAGAGAACCTTGAAAGACTAAGTTTTCCTCTAGGATAAGAGTTGGCTACAGACCTGATCCTGTAATCGTTGCCAGATAATTACGAGTAGTTTGTCTTGAATTACAATATGAATGAAATTGACAAGACACTGCCCGAGCTCCTAGGCATGTTATGAACTATCGAGATCAACATGAAGAGGTCAAGCCTGTTATCCCCATACTGATGATGTATAAAGAAAAGGGCAAGACCAAGGGTTTCAAGAAGACTAAGGTTGAACCTAAGTCATCTCTTGAGCACAAGTATTCGACATTGAAGAAGAAAGGCTTAGTGAAGGAAGGGAAATGCCACCACTATGGCAATGCTGGTCATGGAGGACGAACTGTCCTGCTTATATTAAGGGTCTGCAGAAAATGAAGGGAGGTATGACTTCCGCTTCAAATATTTATGTTATAGAGATAAACCTTTCTGCTCCTTCATCTTGAGTATTGGAGACCGGATGCGGTTCTCACATTTGTATTAATGTGCAGGAACTGAGAAGGAGAAGAATGTTGAGTAAAGGGGTGGTGGACCTGTATTTTGGCAATGGAGCAAGAGTTGTTGCTGTCGCCGTAGAAGTTTACCGTCTTTATTTGCCCAATGAGATTATATTAGAACTAAATAATTGTTATTATGTTCCTACGATAACTAGAAACATCATTTCTATTTCATGTTTGGACATGATTGGATTCTCTTTTATTATTAAGTGCAATTGTTGTTATATATTTAAGAATGATGTTTGTTATGTTGTAGATCAAATGTTTAATGGTTTGTATGTTTTGAACTTAGGCCATCTGATCTATAATATAAAAAATACTAAAAGGCTAAAAATAAATTACTCAAATCTTACGTACCTTTGGCATTATCATTTGGGCCATATAAATGAGAAACACATATCCAAGCTCCATAAAGATGGACTACTGAACTCATTTGATTATGAATCATTTGAGAGATATGAATCATGTTTATTAGGTAAGATTACTAAAGTCCATTTCACTGGTTTTAATGAAAGAGCTGATGATCTCTTGTGTATAATACATAGTGATATATGCGGACCCATGAGTTCTATGCCTAGAGGTGGGTACTTCTACTTTGTTACATTTACTGATGATTTCAGTAGATATGGATATGCGTATCTTATGAAGTGCAAATCTGAAACCTTTGAAAAGTTCAAAGAGTTTAAGAATGAAGTAGAGAACCAGCTGGGTAAGAGGGTTAAAGTACTCCGATCTGATTGAGGTGGCGAATACCTAAGTCATGAGTTTCATGATCATCTAAAAGAGTGTGGTATTGTATCACAACTCACTTCACCCAAAATGCCACAGCATAATTGTGTGTCTGAGCGGAGGAATCATACTCTGTTAGATATGGTACAGTCGATGATGAGTCATACAAATTTGTCTGTTTCCTTTTGGGGATTTGTGCTGCTTTTACACTAAATCGTGCTCCAACAAAAAATGGTTCTAAAGAAAATATGAGAGATATGGACTAGGAAGCGTCCTAGTATGTCCTTCATTAAGATTTGGGGTTGTAAGGCATACGTGAGACATTAAATGCCTGACAAGCTGGAACCCAAGTCAAATAAATGTTATATTGTGGGGTATCCTAAGAAAACTAAAGGATACTACTTTTACCTACCGTCTAAGGGCAAAGTTTTTGTCACGAGGACTGGTGTCTTTTTGGAGAAAGAGTTTTTATCCAGAAAGACTACAAAGGTAGAACTTGAAGAAGTTTAGGAACCATAAATAGTGAATGAACCGGAATTGGAACATGAGCAAGGACTACAAGTTGTTGTAGTAGGAGAGCCTGCTCAGGAAACACAAGTCCCACGTAGATCTAGTAGACCAAGATTTGATCCTGAGAGATATGGATTTCTCATGTCTCAAATAGGTAATGTGTTGCTTATGGATCATGATGATGAGCATGCAACCTAACAAGAGGATATGTGTGGACTGGACTCCGAGAAGTGGCTTGAAGCCATGAAATCTAAAATGAACTCTATGTATGCAAACCAAGTTTGGACCTTAGTGGAACCACCTGAAGGGGTACGACCCATTGGGTGCAAGTGGGTCGTCAAAAAGAAGATCGACATGGATGAGAATGTATAGACATTCAAAGGACGACTGATGGCTAAAGTCTTCAGGCAAATTCATGGTATTTAATATGATGAGACCTTTTTCCCTGTTACTATGGTAAAGTCCATCAGAATTTTGCTTGTCATTGCTGTGTATTATGACTACGAGATTTGATAGATGGATTTCAAAATGGCTTTCCTAAATGGAAACCTTTTTGAGAAAGTGTATATGACACAACCCGAGGGTTTTGTATCTCCAGGTGAAGCCACTAAAATATGCAAGCTGCAGAGATCCATTTATGGGTTAAAATAGGTTTCTTGAAGTTGGAATCTTCATTTTAATGAAGATATCAAAGAGTTTTGTTTTATCAAGAATGAAGTTAAACCTTGTGTTTATAAGAGGATTAGTGGGAGCATTGTTTTCTTTCTGATATTATATATATATGGCATATTGTTGATCGGGAATGACAAACCGACCCTACAAGTTATTTAGAATAACCTAGGGGACTAGTTTTCTATGAAAGAATTGGGTGAATCGACTTATATACTTGGTATTAAGATCTATAGAGATAGATCGAAGAAGTTGTTGAGTTTGATCCAAAATACATATATTGAGAAGGTGTTGAAACTGTTCAACATGCTTGAGTATAAGAAAAAACTCTTACACATGTATCATGGTTTGAGTCTTTTTAAGGACAAGTATCCTAAATCTTTAGAAGATAAGGACCGCATGAAGTTGATTTCATATGCATTGGGAATTGAATCAATCATGTATGTAATGATATGTACTCGACCCGATGTCTCTTATGCTTTGAGCATGACTAGCATGTATCAGTCTGATCTCGATGATAATCACTAGATAGCCATTAAGAATATCCTGAAGTACTTGAGAAGGACTAAGGACACGTTCTTGGTATTTGGTGGAGAGGAATAGCTCGTTGTAAAGGGTTACACAGATGCTAGCTTCCAAACTGATAGGGTTGACTCAAAGGC
Organism: Platanthera zijinensis; assembly: GCA_039513925.1. Lineage (NCBI taxonomy): Eukaryota > Viridiplantae > Streptophyta > Magnoliopsida > Asparagales > Orchidaceae > Platanthera > Platanthera zijinensis. The sequence continues at coordinate 16,544,595 of CM077083.1, forward strand.
TCAACTAGTGTTTATATTTTGTCTAAATTGAGGAGCTATCAGTTAGAAGAGTTCTAAGCAGGAGATAGTTGTTGATTCTATAACTAAGGCCCAGTATATCGCCGCTGCTAATGCGGCGAAGGAGGTTGTATGGATTAGAAAATTCAACAGTGATCTTGATGTAGTTCCTAGCATTATTGATATCGTAGTTCTCTACTGTAACAATAATGGTGCAATTGCACTTGCTTCGGAACCTAGATCTCATTAGCGCTCCAAGCACATACTTTGATAGTTCCATCTTATTCATGAGATTATTGATCAAGCAGATGTGAATATTTACAAAGTGTTGACTGAAGAAAATATTACGGATCCACTAACAAAGCCTCTTTTACAGAGAAAACAAAATGATCATACTATATCAATAGGTATTAGATACTTGAATAATCAACTCTAGTAGGAGTCTTTTGGATTGTATGTTTGTTGGTTGTAATAATTCATTTGATGAATAGAGTACTATACATTTCATTTTATATTTATGACAAGTTTTTTTATTATGTCAATTTATTTCTATGAGATAGGTTAATTAACGTGATAAATGCCCTTAGAATGTTTATTTCCATAGGATTCAAGTTGATGACTTGAATGTGAGAGTCTATGTTCTTAGAAGCTTCATTCTTAAATGGTCCCTGGTCGGCATATCATCTTAGAAGCTATGGGCGATGATGACACATCAAGACTAGCATATGCATTGACTGATGAATGGTTCTCACGGGTCATGATATTATGATATTAAGTCATCTTATGGGTACTTATTAGTGAATAAGTTGTACTAGACAGACCCACCATGAGAATACTTTATGGATTGTTATATGAACGTGTCACAAGTATGTCTCAAGTGGAAATGGTATTTGTAGTTCTTTGACCTGAAGTCGTAGCATTCATCAAGTAAAGAAGAGTGTACTTTGATGTTATCTAAAGTCTTCCTTGACAAAGGTTGATGATAAAAGTGATTATTGGGTAGTTACGAGTCATTTGGGTATTTGTGTGTGGACAAAAATGAGATTTGTCCTCCTATATGAGATGAGTTGCATCCATGGGCCCTTTGGTGGAATGGGACTGAGAAATGCATGTTCATGCTTGGTTGAGTCAATATATGATATTGGGCTCACCAATTTCTGGAAGTCCATTCTATATCAAGAAACTTGGGTTGAACAATTATGAGGGTGACACATTCTATACCTCTTGTTTTATCCTTATATAAGGGACAAAAAGACATGACAACATTGATACATTGATCATAAAGGCTTATCGAGTTTTATAACTCTTATTGCTTGGGAAGCAATGATGTATTGCTAGATGTTGCTCATTGTTTGTGAAACTTTTGTTTGATACTTTCAAGGTCAAATGGGAGACTATTAGTGTTACCATTGTGATCTAGAAGTGGTCAAACAGGTAGTGTCACTACCAACGCAATATGAGCCTATGAGGTCGCACATAAAAGTATTGGAGAAGTTGGAAAGGTTTGTGTTGGCATTGTTCATATGTGATACGAGTGAAATTTCAAGCCTATGGCATTTTGGATTTGGAGGTTTTTCAACCCAGGACCTATATTGTGAATATAGATGACCAGGTAAGTTATTAAAAGACTCAAGGGTAATTCATCGAAAGGTATCTTGATGTTTCGTGGAATCAGTCTGAATTCGTCGAGAGGTCTCTTGACATTTCGACGAATTGGACTTGGATTCGTTGAGTACTCTCTTGACATTTTGACGAATTGGACTAGGATTCGTAGAGTACTCTCTTGACATTTCGACGAATTGGACTTGAATTCGTCAAGTACTCTCTTGACATTTCAACGAATTGATATGTCTGAGTTCGTTGAGTATTCTCATGTTATCTCGATGAATGGATCCTTGATTCATCATATATATATGTGTCATCTTGACGAATGTTGTTAACTCCGGTTTAATTCTTTAAGTCCGATTTCGGTTTGGTCTGCGAGTAACGATTGTTTCAGTCTTGGAGTATAAATAGATTAGATTAATGTTATCTCTTGTGCTTGACCTAATCAATCTTGATCGAGAGTGTGGCGACTTCTACTTCCTGATTGAACTATTCCGCAACCTAGAAGTCGCAGTTGCTGCTCCATGTCGCCGACCATTCCGATCTATTGCCATCGCCGGGAAAGTATTTCCTAAGCTTTGTCTTCGTCACCGCCGCCTCTCTTTTAATGTATCTAGCATTCTATGGAGACGTTGAGGGCATTCATTCTTCCAACCTTGATCTTGTGAGACAAGACTCTAAGGGTTCTTCTTACTCGTATATATACTCATAGAGGTGTTGATATACTTCTATGCTCGGAACTCCAACCACAAATGTTCATCAGATTTCCTTGGAGCACCTTGGTTGAGTAGTGACTCAATCCTGTTAAAGTATAATTTTATATAAAGTTATTATTTCTTCTTTATCAATGTTCATCGCAAGATCCATTTTTATTTGGGTTTTCTTTATTCTGTATGTCGCTGCGTACATGTGATGTGCCTCTCATAGAAACCAAACAATCTCGTCAGGACACCGACGCGGGTTGGGGTGCTAGAGCTGGTCTGGAGTCCTCCTGCGGTACTGGTCGGGGTGCTAGGGTTACTAGTGCCTGTTTGGGCTGGGGTTCTAGAGCTGGACTCTGGTCTCTCTCCTATTGTCGGGGAGCAACTCCATTGTCTCGTCCCCGACCTCGTGGGACCTCCACTTTCCCTCGATACTACTGGGCCACCATCTTTTATTCCGCCTCTATCGTATGGAAGGTGGACTGGGAAATCATAATTAGAGCCTGCCTCAAGTCATCATGCAGGCCTCAATAGAATTGAGCAGCCCGGTCTCTATCAGTGGCTATGAGCGTCCTAGCAAAATGGGCAAGGCGAATAAATTCTCACTGGAAATCAGGCACTGTCCTGTGTCTCTGACGAATGTGTAGGAACCTGTCCTGCAGCTCGGCTCGATCGACATCCGAAATGAAGAGCTCGCGGAATGCGATGAAGAACTCCCCCCACAGGATGGCAGTCAATGGTCACCCCCTAAACGTGGAGCGAATGGCCTCCCTCCATTAGTATCTTGCATATCCCTCTAACAGAGTCACAACCATGAAAACTACAGCTATCGCAGGGTGCATCGTGCCCACTAATAGCTCTTCCACACGCTCCACCAACTCCTATGCTTGTATGGTAGTATTCGTGCCTCTAAACGTAGGAGGCCTCATCCCCTAAAAAGTCATCAAGAGGTCTATAATTACCACATACTGCTATGGTGGTTGTGTTATGAAAGTCTGGAACGTAGTCAGTATGGCTATCAGCGTCCTCCCAAAGTCTGTCTCTGTGAACGGTATAGCAGCAGGGGAAACTAAGTCTGGAGGTGGAGTGGCGGGGACGTAACCTTTGGAAGAGGATCTCCCATTACTGGACTTCGGTTTCTGGAGAAGTAACTTGGAAAATGTCAATACTTTGCAAAAGTAAGGAAAATTTACAAAAGACTAATAGAAATAGAAATGAAGCGGTGTGCGGGTGTGCTACTGTACAGTCTAGAATCTTTAAGCCTTTAACATTAGGGTCCACCAGGCTTCCGTTATATGTTTCGTCCCGAACCAAAGAGAGAAGCGAGGATGGAAGGATCCTAAGATTGCTCCACAAGGACATATCATGATCGCTTTGATCCATTTGTAGACCCCCTCACCCAACCAATGCACGTGTCGGGTCGGAGACGGGCCTTACTGCCCAAAACGTCCCCCTAGTGCTTCCCAAGTGGCAACATCTCACTCTACTAATCACTAGTTGGACGCCTTGCCTGACTTGAATTGAAAAATTCACATCAAGGGGTCTAATGGTGTTATAAGGCTAAGGGTGAGGTCAATTTGACCATGTGAAGCCTAATTGAGCAGATTAGGGTTGAGTTGACCTATATTGACCTTAAATTGACTTTGGTCAAATCCATACAATTGGCCTACCAATTCATGAATTGACTGGTCAATTTCCTCCTCTTTAGGGTTAGAGATGTATTGGTCAGATCAATTTGAGTTGGTGAATCCAATTTGAGGTGAATTGACCTAGGTTGACTTGTGCTCCTTTGTGTGCACTTAGTAATTTATCTTGGTTCAAGGTAACCTATGGTTACCTCCTTGCTATAGCTCACCGCTCATGCCCTAACACTATCAAGGGGTCTAGAAGGAATAGGTATGTTACACATTTTGCCCGGGTCAACATCTCAGAGGAATGGAAGGAAAGCAGTATGGGGCGATGATCGATCAGAGTATAAGGCTAGGAGATGATGAACTAACATCAGCGCAAACATCTGAAGCATAGATGAAGATGCACAGAATCGATCAAGTCGAGTCGGAACCACGAATGAAGTAGCTCGTCGATTATTTCAGGTAAATCTATCGCTAACATATGGAATAGAAGACAACTCGACATCCATAAGCTCCCCCCAAATCCTTAATTTGCCAATACAGACGAGAAAGTGAGCTCTCCAACTCCTTTAGACAAATTATTTTATTGAAATCACATCCACAAAACCATGGTGAGGAAGAATCATTAGGCAGCTCCTGCAACAAATCCCAAGTCGACCAACAAAGGTACGATTCAGGATGCCCAGAGAAACCTGTGAACCTCCAATGTCCATGGCGAGATGACAACTAAATATCAACAACAATGTGGTGGCGAGAGAAGCACCGTAACGGCATATCCACACCCTTATCCCAGAAACACAAGAAATCTCTACTATGTCCATTGGACGCAATGACCACAAAAAATAAATTCCACTTATTCTTCAACTGATCCACGCACGAAGAAGAAATCTCAGTCTTCGAATTAACAAAGACTAAGGGCTAAAGCACACCCAGATGTTGAACTGTGCAAGTGTTCCCCAAACCTTGAAAGTTCGAACATAAGATTTTCATGACATCCAGTGGGGTCGCCGAGCAACCCCCACCAAAATCACATAATTCGTAGTAATAGCTTTTCCTTTCTTATCCTGATAGGAGAACTCATCATCTTCCAAGAATTTCATTGGACGCTTTGGCCACCGAGTCTAAGGATGTGGATTTCAAGTAATAGTAGGCATCAGTGGACATCACAAGGAAGGGGACATGGTAGCATCTTGAAGCACGAAAGTCATGGTAAGAGAAGGCCACACCATAGTGCTAACATCTTGAAGCACGAAAGTCATGGTAAGAGCAAGGTTGTCAGGATCGAGATCCTAGGTGGGGTCGTTTCAGGGGTTGGATCAGATCGGATTGTAGGATTGGATCGAGGATTGTAAGATCCTACTATATTCATAAATCCAGACTTATATGATGAAAATGAATTTGAAATCATACAATTACACAAATAATCTATACAAAAAATTATATAATTAATCATTTTCATTCGTTGAATCTAAGTCTAAGGCAAAATAAGAACATCAATAAAGAAACATTTATAATTATAAATGTACTTGAGTACTAGTGGAACTTCTGAGTTCTGACTCTACTTTAGCTACTGTAAAGCCAAGATGAGTACGCATTTTTGTCCTAGCTGTCCCAACTTTTTCAAACTATCTTCAGTAACCAAATTATGAAGATGAACCTACAAATGAGAAAACATAAATCTGAGAGACAATCATAAAGAAAAATTATCACATTGTCTAATAATCTAACCTTAGAAGCAAATGATGAAGCATCGAGAGCTACTTGACTAGGATGGAATCATGGAATGTTGCAAGCTTGCATGACAAATTTCCTATTTGATGTTTATAGTTATAACGATAACAATGCTATTAGATCGTTAATTTTGAAATATAAAATATAACAAAAACATAAATCATTATCAGCCACATCAAATAGAAGTCTTCCAACACATCAAATAGGAAATACAAAAATAAAGTCTAACATAAAATAACAAATCTAAGAGGCTCATAGTCTATCAAAAAATCATCAGTACAGATCATTAACAGGCACATCAACCATATCTTCATCAACAATAATCGCATCTTACTCATCACCACCACTGGCATCCTCATCGTCATCACATTCACCTTCACTAATATACTCAGTAAGTTTGAGATCACTACGCCTTAGGGTGAGATCTTCGACTCCACCTATAATAAAAGAATTTAATTAAACGAGTTATTTACACTTGATACTAATAGTGAAAACTTGAATTTTACAAATATTCTTCATTAATTATAAAACTTACCTTCATCATTTACTTCTTTAGCAGATTCTTCATCGTTCTATTCAACACTCTCATCACTATAAGTTTCATGTGTATTTCGAAGGATCCCCAACCAGTTGCCCTTACGTGGAAGAACTGGATATTCCCTCTCCGTGATCCATTCATCATCTAAAGGGATATCCTCGAAATTATAAAACTTTTCCTTCAATTGTGTATCCCTTCTATCTTGTCGTTTCATTAACCTCATGTTGTACATCACAAAAACCAGATCGTTCATTTTTTTGATGCAAATAATTTCTTTTTTTGAAGTGCACCTATTAAATATCATGACAATTAAAAATAGTAAGAATACAAATACAAGAATTATTCTTCATCATTCAAATAATTTGGAGCTCACCATCTCAAATGCGCTCCAATTGCGTTCACATCCAGAAGAGCTACATGTCAAACTTAGAACGCGAATAACATTTTTTTCCAATTCCGGACAATTATCGCCATAGGAATCTCACCAATAAGTTATAAAATACAATGTTGTAAACTTGTAATTGATTAAAATGATATTAATTATTTAATATGCATAATGATTAATAAACTAAAACTATTTTACTTGGAGCTCTTTTACTTCTAGATGCCTTTGTAGAGTCTAAGCCAAATAAGCATCTTGTGTGTTTGAAATAATCCATCTGAATATCTATCTTTGTCCTCTCATCTTCGTTTGGAATCATCCGTTGGAGGCAACTATAAAAACCAATTTTGACTTCTGCATCCTCTCTAAAAGTTGGGATAAAGTGATAATGTGGATTTAAATAATATGTTGCCGCATGCAATGGTCTATGAAGTTGGCTTGCCCATCTCCCATCAATGATGGCTCATATTGGCTCATATCTATATAAGAAGCAATGTTGTACAGTGTCGCAAAAAATAAAATAAAATAACCATTGCATATATTATAAATACTTAAATTCAAAATAATTAAATTACTAACTTTTTTTTGATGTTATCAAAATTGAGTTGAAATTTTTCCTTTGCTTTATCCATCTGCTCAATCCCATCATAGGACCTCCTGATTCAACAATTCTAAGCATCTTGATTAGTGGAAATGCTGCTTTCAAATATATGATCACATGAGACCAACAACGCCCCGTGTTCAAAATAAGTTTTTGAATCAATTTTCCCTCCTTAGAACCAGCAAATCTATTAGACTTCCATTTGGAGGAAGTAAACATTGTCATCAAACCACCTTTGTTCTCTGAAAGACATCCCAATTTCAAGTAAGCAGTTGCAAATCTGGTCACTGTAAGTCGGATCAATTCTCTCCCCTCTATAAATTCAAGCAAGCAAGCATGAACCAAAGTTCTAGATTAGATGTAGGTTGTTATTTTTTATCCTTTGCTATTGTTGATTTATGCAGCTCAATTTTTTTTCAAAATCTTCTAATATCAAGTTAATACAGTGGGCAGCAAATGGTGTCCAATATAAGTGTTGTCTCTTCTCCATCAACATATGACTGACTGCCTTATAGTTCAATGCATTATCAGTTACTACTTGCACAACGTTTTCCTCTCCGACCTTCTCCACAACCTCATCTAATATTTGAAAAACTTTTCCTGATGTCTTAGCAATGTCTGAAGTATCTATAGAAGACAAGAACACAGTACCTTTGGGACTATTTACCAAAAAGTTACATATAGATCTTCTTTTCCTATCTGACCATCCATCAAACATAATTGTGCAACCAACTTTTCTCCATTCTGCCTTATAGTCCTCTAGTAATTGAAGAGTTATGTCGACCTCTTATTTCAGGTATTTGACTCTTATGTTGTTATACGAAGGAGGTTTCATTCCGGAGCCATGTTGGCCGATCGCTTCAACTATACTTATGAATTCCTGATTCTTCACACAATTGAAGGGAATTGCACTTGTGTAGAAGAAACGAGCAATTTATTGGCATGCTCTTTCGCGTGCATCTTTTTTTAATATAGCTCCAATTGTTGATTGACTGCTCTTTCTTACAAAACATCCATTGGCTCTTTTCCCTTTGATTTTTTTAGTTGACACAACTCAGTTTCATAGTCAACTATTGCTTCCTCAATATCTCTTTTCTTCTTTATAACGTCCTCTCCATGAGCTTGAAGAATGCTCAAAAATTGATTTCACACTTTTTCGGGTTCTTTAGTGCATGTTTCCACGTTAAATTTTGTCCCTGCTAGATGATGTTTCAACCTATATATTCCACCGGATCTAATGACTAGACAATATTTACACTATACTTTTTTGGTTGTACTGTCTATTTCGATCTCATGCTCCCACCCAGGATCACTTCTAGAGTCAGATGCATTTTTTCGGGACTTTTTGCTTATGGGATTTGAACCAGAAGGTTCAGAACCCGATGTGGACATCTAAATATTAACAAAAATTAACATAAAAATAAGGTCATGAACTAATGATAAGAGAAACTTTCACATTCAGATGATTTCTGAACTGAAATCAGTCCAGAATTTCTTGACTGATTTCAGTCCAGAAATCATTCAGATTTCTGGATTGATTTCAAGCAGAGGAAGAGCAGTAAAGTGCAGAGTGCAAAAGAAGAAGAAGAAGAAGAGTGCAGAAGAAGAAGAAGAGTGCAGAAGAAGAAGAAGAATGCAGAAGAAGAAGAAGAACTGATTGTGCATCTGTGCGGGAGACGGGAGGAAAGCCGTCGGGGAGAGGAAATAGCCGGGAGGAAAGCCGTCGGGGAGAGGAAATAGTTGCGGGAGACAGGAGGAAAGCCGTCGGGGAGAGGAAATAGCCGGGAGGAAAGCCGTCGGGGAGAGGAAATAGCCAGGAGGAAAGCCATCGTGGAGAGGAAATAATCGGGAGGAAAAGCCGTCGGGGTTGGATTCAGGAGAGGAAATAGGGTTTAGGAAATATCCAGGACTTTTAACTACGCCGAATACGGATCGTGCAATCATTTGGGGTCGCAATCCTAATGATTCCACGATTCAGGTCGTGATCCCACGTGGGCGCGACCTGATTTTGATCCGGATCGAAATGTAGAATCTGGATTGTAGGATCGTGCGATCCTATGATCCGGATCGCGATCCTGACAACCTTGGGTAAGAGTAGCACACCGATCAGCCCCATAAACAGTGGAGTACTCATAGTGTTGCACCATAAACGTAAGAGACAAAGCCCTGATAGCAAGAATTGTTGAAATCTCTCAAGAAGCTCAGCAAGATAGTCTAAACACCAAATTAATATCTTCAGAACTATCTAGATCACAACTTGACCAAGCGGAAACCAGGAAATAAACTCAATCAACTAAATACAAAGACAGAGACAAGTAAATCATATATTTATCAATCTTCTTTATAGGGTGAGGTATACGTGGCGAGACATGATTTCGATAGTACAATGGAAAACAGAAAAATTACAAAAATCAATTCGGGCAGACAGAAACTGGAGACCACTGAGACCACCTGTCCGCAGAAGTCACAGAAAACCGCCCGAACTATTGTTGAAGTCGAACTGAACTTCGGAGTCCACCGAGACCGCGAGGTCGCGCGAACACACTGTTATTCACTGAACTACTTCTGCCTGCTGTCGAACTGGAGAACAAACCACCTTATCTGCCGAGGCCGACAGACAGGTAATTGAACTTGGAATAAAACTGAAGTAGAGAAAACTGGCTAGCCGTAACTATAACCCGTTGAAACCACCGATTGAACCCGCAACTCCCTGCTTCCTGACCATAGTCAGAACCAGACTTCTGGCTTCACAAAGCGAGCTGCACAACCTGCAAACAGCAACCAATTAAAACTTCTCAACTCAGCCCGTGCGGATAAGAATATCGAGACAACAACTTTTAATCCGTGCTCAACTTACTGTTCACTCAGTTATAAATGAAGTGTCGGGGGGTCCTATTTATAGGCGGGGTGAGGAGTGTGGTCAATGCCCTATGAGATAGACTAACCGCCCCTTGATCGCAGCTAGCACAGCTAGTCCGTCGAGTCCGCATTGACCGAATCAATAATGCCGGACTTGCGAACAATCCGCCAACCATCAAGCGCAAGACTGCCGCCATAGCAGACCTGCTAGCCGGATGCCAATCCGCACATGGTAGTCCGCCCAGTCCGTAAGGACAAGCCGGACATCGGCCAAAACAGCCAAGCACCAAGGCGAGAAGCTAGCTCGCACAGAGAAGCGGACACTGCACCAGTCCGCAAGCACAAGACCACGACCAACAGGCAGATCACCCGGTCACAGCGGACTTAGCGGACTCTGCGAACACCGAAGCAGCCCGCAATATGTCCACGACCAACAGGCATTCCTCCCGGTCAACATCGGACAATGCGGACATCCTAGACTTGTCACTATATGTGACCAAGTCCAGCAACCCACCAATGATATGGCGCGATCTCGGAGGACACTAAGTCAGATCGCAAGCTCCAAGGACAGTCCGCCACAAGAATGTGGCTCACCCACCGCAACTCTAGAGACCAAAGGCAAGGGCCATTGCCGATCTTGCGGACTCCAATAAAATATAGTCTGCGCAGTCCGCGGACTCCAACCTGCACAGCAGCCGACAGTAACCAACTGCCGGACTCACAACCAGTTCGCGTCGTCCGCGGATTCCAATCCGCACAGCAGCCTCTAGAACACTTCACAGGTCGCCAAAACTAGACCGCCAGACTGCTTCATTAGTCTGTGCGGTCAGTCCACCCAGGACGCCCCGACTTCCTGATCACCCACTTCCACTTCACACATTTCAACACTCCTCCTTGAAGTGAGAAGTGGTTATCAAGCCCAGTAGACCTCGTAGTCACTGAAAAGTACCCTTTGACAATGTCTTAGTAAAGATGTCAGCAAAGTTATCTTCACTCCGAACATTCTTGACCATAAGAGATCCCTCCAACACCTTCTCCCGAATGAAATGGTGCTCGATCTCAATATGCTTAGTTTTTGCGTGACATACTGGATTGTTCACCAGTTTGAGATCACTCTCATTATCACCTCAGAGTAAAGTAGGACCTTGCACTTCCTCATGGACATCTTCTACAAGTCTCCTCAGCCACATGGCTTCACGAGAATCCAAGGTCGAAGCCTTGTATTCTGCTTCCGTAGTAGAAACTGACACCGAGTCCTGCTTCTTACTGCACCAAGAGATACCGACTGATCCATAAGTGAAAATGTAACCCGATGTCGACCTTCGATCATCCGAGTCACCGTCATAGTCAGCATTCGTATATCCTAGCAGAGAGAAAATCGTGTTCCTTTTATAAAGGAGTCCCATATCAGAAGTCACTTTGACATACTTTAAGATATTCTTTGTCGTCATCAGATGAGTCTTCCTTGGCTCTGCCATATACCGACTTACTCGGCCAACATCTTAAGTTATGTCTTGCCTTGTAATCGTCAAATAGATCAAGCTCCCTACCAGAGCTCTAAACACCAAAGGATCAGGAAGAATCCTTCCCTCATCTCGTCGAAGCTTCAAACCATAATCCAGAGGAGTAGAGCAACTCTTTCCCCCTTCCATGCCGAATCATTTCACAATCCGATCTGTATAACCTTTCTGAGAAACAAGAATCCCGCTCTCCTTCCTCTCCACTTCAAGACCGAGAAAGTGATGAAGCTCCCCTAAGTCTTTCATCTCGAAGCGAATAGTAAGCTCAGCCCTGAGCCTAGCAACCTCCTCCTCTGAATTCCCTATGATGATCATGTCATCAACATACAGCAGGACCAAGACTTTAAGCTCCCTCTTCTTCTTGATGAACAAGCTAGAATATGAGTTAGAAGCAAGGTATCTGCAGAATTGGAGGTATTCTGCTATCTTCCCATACCAAGCTATCGGAGCCTGCTTTAAACCTTAAAGAGCCTTCCTGAGCTTGCAGACATAGTCTGGATGTTCTTTTGATACAAATCCAAGTGGTTGATCCATGAAGATGTCCTTGTCAATCTCCCCGTAAAGAAAATCGTTCTTCACGTCAAGCTGCCACATCTTCCACCCTCGGCAAGTAGCCAATGCGATCACAACCCGAACAGAAGTCATCTTCGCAATCGGACTAAATGTCTCTTCATAGTCTTATCCATACTATTGTGATAATCCTCTAGAAATAAGACGATTCTTGTATCTTTCGATGCTCTCATTAGCCTTCTTCTTCAACTTAAACACCCACTTGCAAGTTACAGGAGTGATTCCATTAACCCTGGGCACAAGGTCCCATGTTTCATTCTTCTTGAGAGCATATATCTCCTCTCTCATGACATCTTCCCACTCTTTGACTCAAGTGGCCTCATTGAAACTTGAAGGATCTTGTTCATCCAGAGGGCCTGCAAAGAAATAGGAGACAAAACTCATTGTATTCCCTTCACAGTATCTAGCTGGTGGCTTGATAGTCCTCTTTGATCTTCGAAGGGGCTGCTACTTGCTCACCACCTCTGTTGCTTCTTCAGGCTCAGCTCCATCTCCGGGAAAACTTTGAGAAATGCTCCCCCTGCTTCCTGAATCATAAGCCTCTGCCCCAGAGCTTGAATCAACAAGAGATGTTGGTGAAACAGCAAGCTCCTCTTGAAGAACTTCAACAGCCACCTCCTGCACTTCATCAACCTTGCTTTCTGGTAACTCAACCGAGCTCCCTCCATATGGCGTCAGTTCATCAAAGACCACGTCTCTTGATACAACAAACTTCTTCGTTGCAGGATCCATGCACTTTCATCCCTTCTTCCGCTCATCATAGCCCACAAAGACAAGCTTCCTAGCCTTTGCATCAAGCTTCGTTCTTAAAGCATCTGGGACATGCACATAGCAAGTTGAACCAAACACTCGAAGGTGTTCCACACTTGGCTTCTCTTTGAACATCATCTCGAAAGGAGACTTCATGGTTATCGGACTGAGAGGCATCCAATTGATGGCATAGGCTGCACACGACATTCCCTCTGCCCAAAAAAACCTTGGTACTCTTGGCATGAAGCCAGCATTTGCAGGTCTCCATTAGATGACGGATCTTCTTTTCTGCAACTCCATTTTGTTGTGAAGTATGAGCACAAGTAAGCTCTCTCTAGATCCCATTCTTCCTGCAAAAATTAGAAAACTCGGAGGAGATAAATTCTCTGTCGTTGTCAGTTCTAAACTTCTTGATCCGCAGGTTAAGCCGACCCTCCACCAGCTCCTTGAACTCCATAAATAATTTGAAAGCTTCTGACTTCTCCTTCAAAAAAATATACCCAAGTATACCTGGAGTAGTCATCATTTAACACAAGCATGTACCTGCTGCCACCAAGACTAGCAGTGACCGTTGGCTCCATCAGATCACCATGGATAACCTCCAATGGTGTTTTACTTCTTGTCTGCGACTTATCAAATGGAAGGTGATAAGCCTTTCAATACTAACATCCTGCGCAAACATGGTCATCACCAAAGGATGATAGCTTAGGCAAGCCTTTCACAAGGCTTCTACTTGCTATAGCTTTCAGCTTATCCATCCCTACATGCCCCAACCTCTCATGCCAAATAGCAGCGCTATCGTTTTCCCTCATCCGATCAACATAGGAGTTTGTTGCAAGAACAAACAAGTCCTTTACTCTCCTCCTAATGTGAGCAACATCAGCTTTAACTGCTGGTACGTTGTGGAGAAACTTCACTTCTGTTTTATCAAACAGAACCTGATATCCTGCATCTACTGCATTGGTTACCGAGAAGAGATTCTTCTTCATGCCTGGTATGTGATAGGCACTCCTTAATATGAGTGGACCCTGATCACTACCCACAGACACTACACCCTCTTTCTCTATAGTATGAACAGTATTATCAGCAGTAATGATAACTTCGTTACCTGAGTAACTTCGCAGCGAGGAAAACTTAGATTTGTCTCCGGTGAGGTGATGACCATACCCGGAGTCCACGATCCAATCATCTTGAAAGTTAATGGAGGACAAAGCATGGACACAAGTGCCTGTCATAAAGGCTTCTCCCCATCCAGCTTCCTTAGCATTAGAACCAGCTTACTCCTTGCCTGCAACATGCCCAGGCTGCAGCTTCATCTTGCAATCTCTCTTGAAGTGAACTGACTGATGACACTTGTAGCACTTCAAATTTTTCATCCAATCCTTCTTAGGAGCAACGCTCCTCTCTTGCTGATAAGAAGTTGAAGGCTCATTTTCAACAGCAGTCTTCTTCTTACCTTTCCATTTCTTCTTCTTCTTCCCAGTGAACAGAGCTTCACAGTCACCATCAGAAATAGTAACTCTAGCGATCTGCCTGGACAAACTTTCCTGCGAAGCAAGCAGGTTCTCAAGTTCCAGAAAAGATGGCTGAGTTGCCCAGCCTTGAACTGAAGTTACAAAGGCCACATACTCCTTCCGCAAGTGGCGGATTATGTGCTTTTTCAGCTTAGCCTCAGAGATAGGCTCATCAGGATTAAGCGCTGATAGCTCAGCACACAAGCTCTTCATTTTCAAGAAAAACTTTGAGATGGAAAGGTCTCCTTGAGTTGCTTTAGCCAACTCATTCTCTAGGAACTGTAGCCTAGCTATATTCTTCCTGTTGAACAACCCATCAAGGGAAGTCCAAATTTTAGCAACAGATTCACATCCAATGATGTGATCAAACAGTTCCGGTGAGACAACCCGTTTGAAAGTAAACTCTGTCTTTGCATTAGTCTTCCTCCAAACTCTCACCTGCTCAGCAGTTCCAAACTCAGCTGTAATTTCCACCTGGTCATCACCACCAACGACCTCCCACAGCTCCTCGCCCAGAAGATAACTTTTCATGCACGACTTCCACTTCTTGAAGTTAGTCGGCGTCAAAAGCTAAATTCCCAGGCCCCTTGCATAACCTCCGTCCATTGCAGTAAATCATATTAAGTTCCCAGAAGCACATAGCACAATCAGACGTTGATCACCACTCAAGCAACTGAACTTCCCTCTGATACCATGTTGAAATCTCTCAAGAAGCTCAGCAAGATAGTCTAAACACCAAATTAATATCTTCAGAACTATCTAGATCACAACTTGACCAAGCGCAAACCAGGAAGTAAACCCAATCAACCAAATGCAAAGACAGAGACAAGCAGATCATATATTTATCAATCATCTTTATAGGGCGAGGTATACATGGCGAGACATGATTTCGCCAGAACAATGGAAAATAGAAAAATTACAAAAATCAATTTGGGCGGACAGAAACTGGAGACCGCTGAGACCGCCTGTCCGCAGAAGTCGCAAAAAACTGCCCGAACTGCTGCTGAAGCCGAACTAAACTATGGAGCCCGCCGAGACCGCGAGGTCGCGCAGACACACTGTTATTCACTGAACTACTTCTGCTTGTTGCCGAACCGGAGAACAAACCACCTTATCCGCCAAGGCCGGCAGACAGGTTATTGAACTTGGAATAAAACTGAAGTAGAGAAAACTGGCTAG
Source organism: Platanthera zijinensis (assembly GCA_039513925.1). Lineage (NCBI taxonomy): Eukaryota > Viridiplantae > Streptophyta > Magnoliopsida > Asparagales > Orchidaceae > Platanthera > Platanthera zijinensis. The sequence continues at coordinate 16,560,173 of CM077083.1, forward strand.
CCGCAACTATAGCCCGCTGAAACGGCCGATTGAACCCGCAACTCCACTGCTTCCTGACCGCAGTCAGAATCAGACTTTTGGCTTCACAGAGCGAGCTGCACAACCTACAAGAAGCAACCAATTAAAACTTCTTAACTCAGCCTGCACGGTCAAGAATATTGAGACCACAATTTTAATCCATGCTCAACTTACTGTTCACTCAGTTACAAATGAAGTGTCGGGGGTCCTATTTATAGGCGGGGTGAGGAGCGTGGTCACCGCCCAATGAGATAGACAAACCGCCCCTTGATCGCAGCTAGCACAGCTAGTCCGCCGAGTCTGCATTGAACGAATCAACAATGCCGGACTCGTGAACAATCCACCAACCATCAAGCACAAGACCGCCGCCATAGCAGACCTGCTAGCCGGATGCCAGTCCGCACAAGGTAGTCTGCCCAGTCCGCAAGGACAAGCCGGACATCAGCCAAAACCGCCAAGCACCAAGGCAAGAAGTCTGTCCGCACAGAGAAGCGAACACTGCACCAGTCCCCAAGCACAAGTCCACGACCAACAGGCAGATCTCCCGGTCACAGCGGACTTATCGGACTCTGCGAACACCGAAGCAGCCCGCAATATGTCCACGACCAACAGGCATTCTGTCTGGTCAACAGCGGACAATGTGGAAATCCTAGACTTGTCACTGTGTGTGACCAAGTCCAGCAACCCACCAATGATATGGCGCGATCTCGATGGACACTAAGTCAGATCGCCAGCTCTAAGGACAGTCCGCCACAAGAATGCGGCTCTCCCACCACAACTCCAGAGACCAAAGGCAAGGGCCATTGCCGATCTCGCAGACTCCAACAAAACTCAGTCCGCGCAGTCCGCGGACTCCAACCTGCACAGCAGCCGACAGTAACCAACTGCCGGACTCACAACCAATCCGTGCAGTCCGCGGATTCCAATCCGCATAGCAGCCTCCAGAACGCTTCACAGGTCATCAAAACCAGACCGCCATACTGCTTCATCAGTCCACACGGTCAGTCCGCCCAGGCTGCCCCGACTGCCTGATCACTCACTTCCACTTCACAAATTTCAACAAGAATGAAAGGCGGCCTAGTCTTACCCTCAATCCCCTGAAACTTTGCCGACGCAACTGGAGCCCGGAGCCAAGGGCCAAACGGAGGTTGACCCCCCGGGTCTCATAAACCCTCCTCTAACTATCTAAGACACTCCAGATGCAAGTGCCCGATTAAACCACATAGGTATCAAAAATTGGGAGTCTTTCATACTTAACCGAATCCAATATCATCTCCTCACCAACCCCATAAATTCTCACCACATGCCTTAATTGAAGCCCAATATTCACCAAAACTGATTGTGAAAGGGAGGCCCACCATATGGTACCTTGATCATCCTCCTCCACAGCTATAAATTTCCCAAGCTGGTTACCAACCTGCACAGCCACCTCTTTTGTCATAAACTGAAATGGGATACCCCTACATGAATTTTGAATCAGCACTACTTCAACTCCATTTCAAGGGGATTATTCCTCTGTGCCACCTCCTCAAGAACAATAAGTTGTTTGCCAAAATGCATGTGCATCCCCCAATTACTCTGTGCAGATATACTGCATGAGAAAAACAACACAAAGAATCTATCCACAGATAGTTTCTTGAACAACATAGAACATGTAGTATTGAAAGAGATAGAAAGAGTATGCAACAACACCTTGAAGTTAGTAAGAGTCAAAGCACTTGATAACTCCAGTTCAAGTTGTGCCATAACAGAACAACAACAACAACAACAGCACCGTAGACAACCCTCCCCACTCTGATACAGTGTTGAGTGCGCCACGTGGAATGAACGGTGATGTCTGGGTGTGTCGCGACTCGTTTAAAGGGATAGTTTAGTCCCACACCGCCTAGCGTGCTCCTTGGTCCCGGGTGTATACGTGGGGTGACCACTCCTCCCTTAACTGCGTGGTTTTGGGGAGTGACGTCACAATGTTTTACATGGTATCAGAGCAGAGGGGCACGTGGCGAGGAGAGGTGTTGAGTGCGGCACGTGGAATGGACGGCGATGTCCGAGCGTGTGTCACGACTCGTTAAAAGGGTAGTTTAGTCTCACACCGCCTAGCGTAATCTTTGGTCATGGGTGTATAAGTGGGGTGACCACTCTTCCCCTAACCGCGTGGTTTTGGAGAGTGACGTCACAATGCTTTACATACAGGGCCAAGAAACCACCCCAAAGACGCCCAAGAACACCGAACATACCGCAACAATAAGAATAAAAAAACCTCGCCCAAATAGCAAACAGAATGACAAGAAACTAGGTGGGGCCGGTGAGATTTGCCGGAGAAACCACCCCAAACGGCGGGCAGACACTGCCAACGAGAGAAGAAACCCTCACCGAGGAGGAACGATCGCGTTCTTTCAATTCTAAGCAGCCTTGGAAACAAAAATCATCAAAACAATCTTTTTTTCATTTTCAGGGCTTCTGCTTTCGGCAACTTGGTGCGGATGAGGAGTCGGGCTCCTTTCAGCAGGCCTGAGCGGCGGATTTGGCGAGAGCCAGGGTGTTGGAGAAATCTCTAGCCTCATCGAAGGGCTGACGGAGGGGAATTTCCCGTTCACCTGCGAAGATTTTAACGATTAAAACACAACCTATGACGAAGGATTGCGAAAACGGGCCGAAAAAGTACCTTCTTCAGGAGGGATCGACGGAAGAGAGTCTAGGCATCGTCGAAGAAACTGGATGTCGAAAGACTTCAACCCAAAGAACTCAAAAAGGGCGCCCTCTCACCCCCAAGGGAGGCAGGCTTATAGGTCGCGTCATCATACTACACGAGCGCGGGGGAAATATTGTCGAAAGAGCACGGAAACGAAGACGAATTTCTGGGCCCAATGGTGGTTTTTGTTGGCAAGGCCGCCGGTCTTCACCGATTGCCCAGAAAAGAAAACCGCCCCCCTTAGACCGGAAGTTGAATAGCTTCCGGAAGACGGACAAGCTGAACTCGATCCTTTCCGCCCTTATATAGCAGAAGAAAGATATCAGGATTTCGATGGAGTTTGGGTTGAGCTGGGCTGGCACTACCCCATTGTAGCAAAGGGCCTGACGTACCTATGGCCAGAGGGATAGGCGGAACCTCACTTCAAAATGTTCTAAAGGGATGGAGAGCTCCCCTTCTAGCGTAAGGTTGACCCTATCCTCATTCCCAGGGTTTCGCACAATGAACTCCGGTGAGATAAAGTTCTCAACTATTGAGAGGTATTCCGCCTGGGTCAGCCGGCAGGGCGGGAAGTTTTGTTCCAGGAAGGTTTGTGCGCACTTAGAGCGGCCCTCGGTCTCGTCAGGAATCTTGAGAAAAGGTGGAATGGAAGTAGGCGAGAGGCTCTGAGTTGCAGACGGTGGAGCGAGCAAGGTAAGGAGAAGGACGAAGGCGTGGAATCAGAAAGAAATAAATGTGGTTGTTGGGCTTGCCCATTTATAGAGAGAGAAGAAATCATTAGGGATTTCCTAGGCGGCAGAAGTGCGGTGAGCAAATTTAGATATTGTGACTCCTCATATTCCACCCCACCTCGCCGACGCCTCTCGCACCTACAAACAGCTAGAGCTTCCGGAAGGGATCCCGGGTAAGAGCAAAGTAGCATACACATATGAAAAGCAAAAAGAGTGCGGTAACCAGGCACTCGATAAGATAGATAAAATAATAAAGTACATAAAATAAAACATCAAAGGCGTCTCGCTGGGCGAGAGCCTTATAAATAATTATTATGATAGCAAATGTTTAGATTGGTCGGGAGGGGTACATCACGAGAAGGGTAGGCCGGGAGGTTGGGAAAATAAGAAGCGAGATCCGGCGTAATTCAGTACTACTCCCAACGCCATCGGCCCCGACCTCGCCTTTCTGATCTCAGCGGCACCTGCAGGTAGTGGTAAGCGATTAGGGCGGTGTGCCCCTGGTTGGCTAAGCGCATCTGATCCAAGACTCACGCAATATACCTTCCAGGGGATGTCTCCTCACATTCAACCTGGCGCTCCTACTCACTGAGAAGGTGAGTGTAGTACCTCTCGATCACAGCCATTATCCTCTCGACCGACTTTTCGAGTCTCGTTAACACCAATGAATCAGGTTGGCGCATCCCATCAAGCTTTGTAAGGACTTCCGTTACCGCTTCCACCGAGTTCTGCCGCTCCCGTCAGCGTCTAGATATTCCTCCATGTCATCGGGGTAAGGCAGGGGAGAGACCGTCCCCTCCTCTTCATCGGCTTCTGCCTCCACAGCCATCGGATCTAACAGGAAAAATCTAGTCAAATCAAGCAAGGATGAAAAGACTAGGCAAGGACAACTTACCTTTTCAAGGGGGAGAGCTCTTGGCTGCAGATCGGAGAGAAGGGTCAGGATGCCCTTCCATGCATTTTCAGAAAAGGAGGTGGAGTGGTTTACCTCGTCTCGGGGGTACGCCATGCGCTCCAGAGAGATGGTTTCGGCCAGTTGGGGAGCGGCGGTACCTTCTTCCGTCGGAGGCCGGGACCCTGATGCCGGTGTGGTTGATTCAGTAATAACCCTTTCTAGTGAAAGGGGAAGATCGGCTACTGTGTTCTCGGGATCATTGGGCGCGGGAGTTTGGGGGCTCCGGTTGTTGAATCCAAAAATGGCCTCAACGTGAGTTCGGACCTTGGGGGTGTAGCAAACACCTACTTCTCCCAAGCCTTGACCTATGACTAGCAACGAAAAACCCAGAACTGACCCTTAGCCTCAGCTGGGAGGTCCCTCCACCAACCCGAAAGATCTCTGAGCGCTTCCCCTCCAAATCCAATAACTGGGCTAGTAGAACCTCAGAAAGCACACTAGAGAATTGTAGAACTGTTGATGGCCCCCTTTCTAAAGAACTCCTTGGGTCTATTTATAAGTTTTCAAAGTCTGGTCTTCCAAAAGCGTACTTTTGCTGCCCTAAAATTACTAAAATACCCCATGGGCTGGTCTGCCAAAAGCCAAACTCCACTGTTCTGAGGGGCTAAATGCAGACCTAGGGGCATCCAAGTAATTTCACCTAAGGGCACCCTGGTAATTTCAGGTCTGGGCCCCACCTAGGTTATACCTGGCGGAAGCTCTTCCTGCTGAGCCCTGTGGGAACCCTGCTTCCTCTAAGCGCGAGCCTTCCCGCCTATCCCAAGAGGGAACAAAAAACAAAAGAGGCGTTGAGCTTCCATCCAAGAGAGGCACGACCCCTTTTGCTTGCCCAGGGCAGAAGCCTTTTTGCTTGCTCGAAGACCCATCGTTTTTAGCCTGACGATTGGAGCTCGACTAACCAGCGTTCTCATCTTGACCCTCTGAGCTCGACGAGCTAACACTACATAACCCCTGGGCGAGAGCCTTCCCGCCTGCTCCCGGCGAGAACCCTCCTGCCCGGTCCTCTTTCCTGACCCAATATGCTTAACGCTAGCCCACGGCCAGCCCAGGTCCTTGGGATATCTTGGTCCTACCAAGCAAATATGGGGTTGTACACAATCTCCGCTCTTTGCGAGCTAGCCTTGCGCTCGGAAAGACACATCCAACCCATAATATTCGGTGGGTACATGCTGATCTGGCATGGAATCTTTCTGTAGACCCCACCTCCGCCCTATAAATACACCACTGAGTTCATCTTTCAGGCCATCTCTACCGTCACTACTTTTTTCTCGAGCCCCTGTAGGGCATGAAATTGCGTACCAAAAATGCTGAAAAGCCGCTCTCGGAGGAGCTTTAGGACCGCCTTGCCGCGGGCCCACGCCGACTGTGCCAAGGTCGCCCCTTGGCTGATGGGCAAGAGTCTCGCCGGCCAGCGGGTAGTGGGCGAGAAGTCAGCTTGCGAAAAACCAGCCGGCGAGAGCTCCTGCCTAAAGAAGAAAAAGAAGAAAGACAAATCAGTCAGGTGCGTCCTATTGAAGTAGAACCGAGCCTCGGCTACCCCAACTCCAATCCACGACGAGAATCTCCCTTCCTAATTAGAGGTACTTTTCTTGCCTCGCCCAAAGACGCGAACTTTCTCAATGAACTGGGACGTGTACTGATGTATCACCCTTTTCACAGAGGATAGTGCTGAAAGGTGTCGCCGGCAACCCTCTGGCGGATACTGAGGCATCTCGCCCTGTCCTCGAGTCTCCACCGTCCAACTCGGGGGCCACCCCTTCGACTACTCTGGCCGATCTCCCAAGAACTCCTGGTATTTCATCCTATGGCTTTCGCTTTAATTGATCTACTTTCACCTTCCGCTGACTATGCTTCTTGCAGCGCCTTCTCTTGGGAACTTGGACCTCATTGACCTGAGGCTCAGGGTTTCTGCCACTGAAGATCCCGTCAACCAAGCGGCTGACACCGCTCCCTCGGCCGGAGGGACTGTCGCTGAAACATTAGCTTCTGCACTAGATTCCCAACCTCTGATCGAAAAGGGTGCCTCTGTCCCCTTACCGACAGAGGCCGAGACCTTGAAGTTTAGGACATTCCATCCCAGGCGGGGAAAACTGCTTTACCTGCTCTTTGGAAAGAGCCCTGAGGGACTGCCTTGTCCCTCTCGCCGACTGTCGGCGGGACCCCCCGACCACAACACAGGTATGCAGGAACCTATCATTTTCCCTCTCACTCCTACTTTGATCTTACTAACTGCCCTTTAGGTTCAAAGGTGCAGGGGGCGGAAGCCAAAGAGGAAGAAGATGAAGATGAGGATGAAGAGGAGAAAGAAGAAGACGGGGGAGACGATGGAGCAGCGACTGGGGATGATGGAGCAGTGGCTGGGGACTGTCGAGCAGGACTGCGCCTACCTTATCTGAAAAATGGAGTCCCAGGAGACGTTTTCCACCGAGACCTCCCTCAGAAGATATATCGCGCAGATTCATGGTCAGCTCCGCTTGGCCAACCAAGGGCTGGACGCTCTGATGGCCTTCTATAATCTACGGGCACCTCCAAGGCCGGGGAGACAAGATTAGGGTCATTGGAGGTGGGAGCCGTACTGAGCCTTGTGGCCTTTATTATTTTCTCCCCACCCCCACCCCCACACCCCCGGCCTACCCCTTCCCCTTTGTTCTACCTGCGTCTTTTGGCAGCTAACAATTATCATGAGTATTATTTATTATTATATTTTATCATTGTTGTTCGGGGACTCTCCCCCAGCGAGAGCCTCTTTGTATCTGTTCCCTTTCCGCCTATTTTTCGCATGCTCTCTTGATACTCTGCGAACGCCTGGCTCATATGTCTGGCTCGATACTTCTCGTGCATTGGAATCGTTTGTATTTTCCTTAGCCTTTCCTAGAGGCTCTCGCTTCCTACAGGTCCAAAGAGAGCTGACGAGGCGGGACGGAAACCGAGGAATCAGGACGTCCGGATTTGTTGACTCGTTGACCGATCTTCTGTCGCATTTTCTATGAAAAAGCTCATAATTACTGTATCCTCTATAAATAGGCTAGTCCACCTACCTCATTTACTTCTCTGCATTTACTTCCTTGATTCCTAGTCCTTCTTCCTCCTAACCGTTCTCGCCGAGCTCTGGGGTGCAAAGGCTCTCGCCTCCCCAACCTTTTTCTTTTCTCTTCCTCTCTTCGAGATACCAGGCGAGAGCGATGGCTGCTCCAAGTGTGCGCAGACCTTCCTGTACCACGCTTTCCCGCCTTGCCGGCTCACGCAGGCTGAATTCATCATGATCACCCAGACCTTCATCCCACTAGGGTTTGTCGCGCGGAAGCCTGGGGGCAAGGACAGGGTTAACCTCGTGCCAGAAGGGAAGCTCGCCATCCCCTTGGAGGACTTCGAGGCGGGCTTCCGCCTCCCCCTCTGTCCTGAAATGCACCGGGCCCTACGCTATTATGTGGTGGTGCTGGCCTAGCTCAACCCTAACTCCATCGCCCTCCTGGTGTCTTTCGCCTACTATATGCGAGCGGAAAGGATTGAGTTTAGTCTGTCGATCTTCCGGAAGCTGTTCAACTTTCGGGCCAAGGGAGGGTCAGTCTTCCTTTATGGATAGTCGGTGAAGACGGTGGGTCTCGCCAACAAACACTATCACATTGCAGAAAGGTTTGTCTTTATCTCGGGGCCTTTTGATAACATCCCTCTTACACCCATTCAATATGACGATGCAATCTACAAGCCTCCCACTATCGGGGAGCGAGAGGGCATCCAGGTCGAGTTCTTCGGCTCAAAAGCCTTCGACGTCCCTTTCCACTGGTAAGACCTGGATTCCCTACAACCGGAACCCCCGGCGAAGGAAATTTTCTAGAATCGATTTGTAACCTTTAGTTTCGGGAGATAGGGATAATTACTATGAGACTCACAGGTGAGCAAGACATTCCCCTCCATCAGCCTTTTGACGAGTCCCGAGCGCTTGCTGACCCCTTGGCTCTCGCCAAGTCCTCCACAGCCGCTTGCCGGGAGGAGGCGAGATCCTCTTATGTGCCAAGTGTTCAGAAGCAGAAGCCGAGTTCCCACCCTGCTCCTCCTCTAAATAGATCAAAACCGTCGACTGTGGACAAGGGTAAATCTGTCACACTGGCTTCCACCGAAACCCCTTGCCGAGACCCCTTCAGTTGCCGACGAGGGGGATGGCATCCAGCCCGCCGCAGAGACCCCGGTCGAATCCTCTCGCCAGCCGGTGCCAAAAGGGCACCGAAATTTCGGCTTTGACGATAAATACAAGGATATAGAGGGCCTTGCCTTTGCTTCAGTGGGATCATACCACCAACCGCATCGCGGTTTCCACCATTCTTACCTCCTGGAGGGAGCGGGATTCAAGTACCGGACACGCCTTCACGCTAGGCTACGACCTCTACATTCGGGAGGATGCGGACACGTTCGATACGATGACATCCCGGGATCTCGTGTTCGACGCTGCCCAGGCCTAAATTCACACGATTCAGCTCTCTCACATGGCCTAGCGCCGCTCCCTCACCATAAAGCGCAACCTCGTTGATACGATCAAGTTGAGGGACGAGGCTGTGGCTGAGGTGGCAAGCCAGAAGGCCGACTTAGCGGCCGCCCAAAAACTTCTCTCCCTTCGCCCGACCACCGAGGTAAGTGGGACCTTTTAACACTCACGAGCCTTAGTGTGTATGTTTAACACATGTACTTTCGTCTAACAGGACCTTCTCGTAGGACTCCGTGCAATCCCAATTGACTCGCGCCAGAGTGGCTGGCGTCGAGTGCGAGAACCAACTGCTGCGAGCTGAGATGAAGCGCCTGGAGGAGTCGCTGGCCCTGGCGTAGGACCGACTATCGCTGGAGGAGAGAGTAGAGTGCCACCTTTAATCTGCATACGAGCTCAATGTGATCATCCAGAAGAACACGCAAGCTACAACCCAGATGGTCATCAAGGTGTTGCGGGAGACGGAGCTTTTGAATGAAAGAGGCGAGACCCTGACGACACGAGGGGTTTTGCCCTGGTTGTTCAAGCCTGTACCCAGGCCTTCGGGAGAGGACATCTCTCCAACCATCAACGCGGCGGAGGTGGCCTTAGCGAGGGAACTGGTGGTAGCTCGCCCGGCGAGTCCTCTAGCTACACCCCCAGCAGAACTTACAACGGGACCTCCGGCGAGACGTCCAGCGGAAACTTCGGCGGGACCCCCGACAAGCCTGCACAATAGCTTCCAAAATTTTGAGATTTCGTTGTATTCTTATTTTTGTAAACCCGTAATGCTATATTTTTTGTAACTTCGGTAAGGAGCGAGATCCCCCAACCAATGCCTCCACTGTTACTTCGTATTGAAAGATCTGTCTTTTTGTTGGGATGTCCATGACTTTTGCGCAAACCCTAAGCTCTTAGGTGATAGCCTCCGCCCGTTTGAAGAGCTAGCCCGGTAAGACTTGACAGAATGGACCTGCTGAATGCCTTGCCGAAAGGGGCCGTGCCGAGAACCTTGTCGAGAAGTGCTGGCTGGGACCCCAGGAGAGAGGGCTCTGAGGAGAGCCTGGGCGAGACCCCTGCACAGAGGGTCATCCCATCCTCACTTAGGGCTTGGTGTTAGCTGTGTGGGAAGTTATCATCAAGAGCTTCGTGACTCCATCATTTCAACTGCTCTGTCTGCTCGGTGTAAACTCGGTTATCTGGCCCACCTGGGACCACTTAAACAAACATTCCCTTCTTCCTTCTTCCCCCCAAGAAATCACACGGTCCTGTCAACTAGTGAGAGCCTGACAGTGGGTCCACTCGGGATATTTCTTAGTTCCTTAATTCTTTCTTCAACCTCTTATCCTTCCCCCCGAGTTTGCATACAGCCCCGCCCAGCTAATGAGAGCCTGGTCAGCGAGTCAACCCGGGGCTGAGCGTGCCTTCCAACCCTTCCAGCTAGGAGAGTCTGCGCAGCGGAATCACCACTCGAGGTATACCCTTACCCCCAGGCAAGCCTACGACCCTGCCAGCTAGTAGGAGCCTGACAGCGGGTCTACTTGAGGCCGAGTGCGCCCTCCGGACCTTCCAGCTAGTGGGAGCCTGAGCAGCGGGATCATCTCGGGGTCTTGCTTAGTTTCTTAATTCTATCTTCAACCTCCCATCCTTTCCCACGAGGTGTGCCTACAACCCCGCCCAGCTAATGAGAGCCCGGACAGCGAGTCTTCCCGGGGCCGAGCGTGTCTTCTAGACCTGCCAGCTAGGAGATTCTGCACAATGGAATCACCACTTGAGGTATTCCCTTACCACCCAGGCGAGCCTACGACCTTGTCCGCTAGTGGGAGCCTGGAAGCGGGTCTACCTGGGGCCGAGCACGCATTCCAGACCTGCCAGCTAGTGGGAGCCTGAGTAATGGGATCATCTCGAGATCTTTCTTAGTTTCTCAATTCTTTCTTCAACCTCTTATCCTTACCCCCACCCCGAGTGTGCCTACAGCCCCGCCCAGCTAATGAGAGCTTGGTCAGTGAGTCTACCCATGGCCGAGCGTGCCTTCCAGCCCTGCCAGCTAGGAGAGTCTGTGCAGCGGAATCACCACTCGAGGTATTCCCTTACCCCTTAGGCAAGCCTACGACCCTGCTAACTAGTGGGAGCCTGGCAGATTGTCTACCATGGTCCGAGCGCACCTTCCAGACCTGCTAGCTAATGAGAGCCTGAGCAGCGAGATCATCTTGGGGTCTTGCTTAGTTTCTCAATTCTTTCTTCAACCTCTCATCCTTGCCCCTCAGGTGTTCCTACAGCCCCACCCAGCTAATGAGAGCCTGTTCAGTAAGTCTACTTGGGACCAAGCGTGCCTTCTAGCCCTGCTAGCTAAGAGCATCTGTGCAGCAGAATCACCACTCAAGGTATTCCCTTACCCCCCAGGCAAGCCTATAGTCCTGCCAGCTAGTGGGAGCCTGGCAGTGGGTCTACCTGGGGCCAAGCGCACCTTACAGACCTGCCAACTAATGGGAGCCTGAGCAGCGGGATCATCTCGGGGTCTTGTTAACTGCCCACCTCTTTTTTCAAATCTCTAAAGAAATCGGGCATGAAATAACTCAATGAATTTATTACGAATAAGATTTATAACATTATCTCCTACTAAGAGTAGAAGCGCTTCAGGTCATCGCCACTCCACGCATGGCTTATGGATACCCCTTCAACATTATAGAGGTGGTATCCCCCCGATCCCAGGAATTTTTCCATAATGAAAGGCCCCTCCCAATTGGGGTTGAGCTTGCCCATGGGAGCCGATCTTCCGGCTGCATCAACTTTCTTTAGAACCAGATGTCCTTCGGCAAATTGCTTGATCCTCACGTGCTTGTCGAAGTACTTTGCCATCCGTCGCTTTACCTCCTCTTGCCTGACGGAGGCCACGTCATGAAGCTCCTCCACCATATCCAATGAGATTCGTAGCTCCTCCTCATTTTCTTCCCTCCATGGCTCGTCTCCTTTGCTAGCCACCGCAACTCGGGGAGAGTGAACCTCAAACTCCACAGGCAGGACCGCCTCACAACCATGCGAGAGCATGAAGGGTGTCTTTTCAGTGGCCGTGTTTGGGGTTGTACGTAGGGCCCACAACACAGAGGGGAGTTGCTCCACCCAACTCCCCCTCAAGTTCTCCACCTTCTTCTTGAGCAGGTTCACTATGACTTTGTTCGCCACTTCCACCTGGCCGTTGCTCCTGGGGTGGTGGACGGAGGCAAATCTGAGGTCGATCCCTAGCTGAGTGTAGAAGCTGATGAACTCTTCACTCGCGAACTGCGGCCCATTATCCGTGACAATGTCCTAAGACAACCCGTGCCTGCAAATGATCTCTCCCCATACGAAGTTCCCAATGACCTGGAAGGTTACCTTGGCCAACGCCTTGACTTCCAGCCATTTTGAGAAGTAATCAATCATGATGTAAGACCCCCTTTTTAAAAAAAAAAACCCGGTTCTTATGCCCAGAATCGCTGTTTTGCGGCGACGCCGACACTCGGGAAGGTTGCTACTACAAAACGTCAATCCTGCCGGCCTTTCACGATCACCAAAGAGAAAGAAGCTTAAACTAGTTCAGATAAAACTAAGTCCACAATCACCAATAATATAAAATATGAGAAATCACATCAAGTCCACATGATAACAGAAGTACTAAAATAGAACAGTACAAAAAATATAAACTGGCCCAGGCCCGGTGCATCAATCCTCACTATAAACTCTCACGGAAGCTAAGTAAACTAATCACTCACAGAGCCAGTTACCGGTGTTCTTGTGCTAGACTGGCCCACCTCAATATGCACCATACTCCGCTGGTACTGTATCCCCTACTGTTGCTCCCTGTCTCCCATGCGGAGCCCCTGGAATGTTGTGGTCCGAAAACCGTTAGTCAAAAGACTAAGTCCTATCATCCCCTACCCCTCCCCCATGGCTCCTAGGCACCGAGCGGGGAGGAGGAAAGGGAAGATATGAAGGTGGAGAATTAACAAAGCAGGTGACGGTGGAACTATTCTAGCAATTATTCATAATGTATTTACAGCTAAGGAAGGAGGTATAAGCTAGCAGTTCTATAATAGCAAACAGTAAGGTAAATAGGTAGATTAAAGCAACATTTGTAAGAAAGACATACTAAGAAGTAAGTAACATTAACTTATATAAAGGCTCATACAAACTTATAAGTTAAAGGGTCTTCTGCAAGGCTCCCATCATATAAAAAGTCCCATACCAATTTATACGTTGGGGTGTAGGTTGTATGCAAGTATGAGTGAGTGATATGTTATGCCATGATTCATACAATTGCAACTCACGCACACGACTCTATGCGCATAGACTTTTAGCTCCCCCTTTTGGGCAGCTAGCTTCACTCCTAAGAACCTCCGTAGTGGCAAACAGAGACAGTGATTCGGGCCCCCCACTCCTAGGAAGGTATCCACACTACCAGGCCAAGCCCTTACGTACGCCTCTGTAAGGACACAACCCAGAGTCACCACGTACTAATGCTGGCCATATCCACAAGACTTCCTTTGGCTAAGTGTAAACCACACCCGCCGAGTTAGCGTATCGACGTCGGAGTGAACGACAGTCCAATACTGAAGACCCACCACCTTTTTTTCTTATGCACATGCAATAGTATTATTGTTGGGTATTGTATCCACAATAACCTAGATTTGTATGAAGTCACCCTTGAACTAAGATGAATTAAGTTGTATTTGATGTATTGTTTGAGTTATGTGTTTGTAGGACTTATTGCCAAGTGTAGACCAATGTAAGTCTACAGTGGGTCACCAAACACATGACTATACAATATAATCCCTCATTGTATTATCCATGGTGTTGACTTATGTGTAGCCTCTCTATTAGGATACACTTCATTTTCAAGCACTAGGTTTGATGAAGAGAGATTTGTTGCTGATTGGAATGAAGAAACAAATTTTCATAAAACTGAAAATATTCTAAGTGTCTTACTCGAGTGGAATTATAGCACTTGAGTAGAAACCTTAGATGCACTCGAGTAGGTCTTGTCTGCAAATTCGAGTAAAGGAAATGGTTCTCGAGTAGCTTAAATCTAGCTCTCGAGAAGCCAAGTTCATTACTCGAGTAGACCCTCTCTCTTTCTCGAGTTATCAGTTTTTATGTCTCAGAAATTTTTCTAAGTATATCACTCGAGTAGTCAAGTCTAGTACTCGAGTAGATGAGCAGTTTATTTCGAGTGATAGAAGAAAAGTTTTCAAGAAGATTCTAACCCCACTCGAGTAGCAAATTCCCGTACTCGAGAAGTTTGTTTAGTTCTCGAGTAGTCCAGTTTCAGTACTCGAGTGATCAACATTTCTTTTAGAATTTTCTCTAAGTCAAGTTCTCGAGAAATTCATTTTCACTTCTCGAGTAGTATCTCTAGCACTCGAGTGATCCTTAATCCACTCGAGTGATTTGATATTCTATCTTGAATTTCCTGAATTGCTTCTTCTCGAGTAGTCAATGCTATCTACTCGAGAGCCAGTCATAGCACTAGAGTAGTATTCCTTTTACTTGAGAAATATTGTCTTCTTTTCAGAAAATTTCCTTAAGTCCCTAACAGACGACCTTTTGAATACTTTGATGTGAATGGTCCACATGACAGTCATTAATGACAAATCTAACCGTTAGGGAGATCCTATAAAAGGTCCTGTCATTATGACTAACCCTAAGGGCGTGAAATTCATCATTCTAAGTTTCTGGATCGGGGCTGACTCTTTCCTAATCTACAGAAGCCACCACACATCTTGAAGATCGCCAAGGCCATTTTCGATCCAGAACGACTTGCAGATCAAGAGCTTCTTCAATCTTCATCTTCTCTTTGATCATGTGAGTCCAAGTATCTTAGAACAAAGATGTAGCCGAGAGTCTTCTTCAATAAATTCTGATAAAGCCGAATAGATCAAGAAAGAAGACCTAGGCAGAGATTTCAAGATCTGAGAAAGATTTACTGTTTGTATTTTCAGATTTCATTTTATTCTTGTAGGAGATTATTCTTCGAGCATAGGAGCTTTGTTCTCTGAGTTTTAGGAAGTTTTCATCTTCCGAGTGTAGATTCCTTTTTGGATCAAGTTGTAGGAACGTTGTTCCGAGTGGTAGGATTGTTTTCAATCCGAGATTAGTAGAGTAGTCGAGTCTAGCGTATTGCTAGATCAGTGAGTGGAAAGTGGGCGTACCCAAGATTGGGGAACCACTATAATTCTTGGTGTCCTCTGTGAATGCTTGTCTGTTTCTTGTGCATTAGGTCGCTAAAGTTTTTATTCCTCAAAAAGACATACAACTCGCCTATTCACCCCCCTCTAGGTGATTTTTGGTAGACAACTTAAACAATTTTTTCAATTGGTATTAGAGGGAGGTTGATCATTAAAAGGTTAATACCTTGATCAGATCTGCCCAAGGTTATCTCTAGAGTTATCCAAGTATGGACAAGGCCAAGGATTTTGCCAAGCTTCCCCTATATACAAAGACCAACTTTCCTATATGGAAAGAAAGGATTAAGTTCTTCATAGAAGCTGTGGATCCAAGGATCTTCATGATTGTTGAAGAAGGTCCTTATGTTCCAATGACTATCTCCACTATAGATCCCACAAGAAAATTCCATAAGAAATTGATGGATCTCGATAAAGATGATATTGCACTTGTCTCATTAGAAAAAAAAGGCCAAAAATATCATCGTAAGTGCAGTCGATGACTCGATGCTGCAAAATTTGATTCATTGTCAATCTGTAAAAGAAATGTGGCAATCCCTCATCATCTTGATGGAAGGTACATAAGAAGTTAGGGATGACAGAAGATCCCTTCTGAATCAAAAGTATGAAGCCTTCTAACAAGGACCCAAAGACACCATTGCAGACACATTTGAGAATTTCTTCAAGATAGTTAACGGCCTAAGAGTATATGGCCGGGTCTTCACAAATAGATAGCTGAACGACAAATTTCTGAGGTCCCTAACTAAGGAGTGGGACAATAAAGTTTGTGCCATCCGGGAGTTTGGCAAGTTGGCAGAGACTGATCCTCAGAACCTATTTAGAAAGCTGATGTCTTATGAGCTACAGATCAATTCTAGAAAAGCTGAAGAAAAGAAGAGTCGGTTCTCATCCAAAGAGAAGTCTATCACATTGAAGGCAGACAGCTCAAGGAAGGCCAAGGCTGCATCACCTGCTCCTACACAGGTTGAGAGTGAAGAAGAATCATCAGAGCCAAGCACTACACGCTCAGAGCTATCTGAAGAAGAGTTCTCTCTACTCTCAAGACAGTTCAAGAAATTCTTGAACAAGAAGAAGCAATGGAGAGGCAAGGATGCCTCGTACAGAAGATCATGACATGATGGTGATCGACACAAGAAGGGCTCAAGTAGCCAAGACTGGTATAAATCTAAATAGAACAAACATATTTCTACTGACATCATTTGTTACTGTTGCAACAAGCTAGGTCATGTCATTGCTGATTGCCCCCATAAAAAGAAGGAGGGTGGAAACAGGGAGGAGAAGAAATCCTCTTATCATAAAAAGAGAATAGAAAGAAGCCTGGTAGCCAAAAAGAGCAAGACTCTCAGCGACACTGACTCATCTGAGTCAAGTGAAGAAGAGGAAGCCTACTTTGGGCTCATGGCACATACTGACGAAGAAGAAGAGCCCCAGTTCACTAGGGAGGTAAAATCTCACACACCTCTTTCTGAATCTGATGTCTCTGATCATGATCATTAGGGCAACTCTTCTGACGATGAGTCGGAACTCATGACCCAATACAAGGAGTTAATCAAGGCTTACGACAAATGTCGAAAAGTCGTGAAAACTCAGGCTAAGAGATTAAGTCTCTAAAGGCTGTAGAGAACTCTCTGAGAGAGGAAGTCGTTAAGATGGACTCACTCAGAGAAGGATAAAATACTGTTGTTGAAGAGTATAACAAGGCTCTCGAGCACCTAGATCTGAAGGAGAAGATCATCAAAGAACTGGAAGAGCAACTTGAAGCGAAAAAGAAGCTTGTTGAAAGCTTCTTTAAGCCCAAGACTGTCCTTCCTTTAGTTGTAGAATTCTCAGCTCAGACCAAAGGTGCTGGCTTAGGCCATGTTGGTGCTCCTAGTAAATCCTCTAGGACAAATAAGGCTCAACGAAAGAATAAGGCGGCCAAGAAGGCTTTGGCCAAGGAAAAGGAGAAAGCTCCTCAAGATCAAACGAAATTTAAGAAGGTTATCTTTCCTACCAATAAGTTTGATCTTGAATCATCCTATGGTCACATCACTAGACCTACTTATGTAAAGCCCAAGTCTATGTACCAAGGATGGACTTGTCCTCGAAACTTTGGTGAAAGTGTCTTCAAGGCACCTTATGAAGAGATTACTCTTCAAAGCTATGGCCCTTATAATCAGGGTCATAACATTTAGAAGGCTACAAAAGTAAAGCCTATTGCAGAAAAGCCTATTAAGGAGAAGAAGCCATGTGAATGTCTTCACCATGAAGCTTCTACCTCCAAGAATGTTGCCCCTGCTAGAACACACTCTCAAAAAGTCAAGCAGCAGAGATTTAGGTAAAGATACTACAGGTTTGACTGTTGGTGCTTTGACAGAGTTGCTCACTTTGCCATCAATTGCTGGTATAATTCCAGAAATTATGTAACTCCTCAAATTAACAATATGAGAAAGACCGCTCATAATGTTAATACATGTATGGGATCAAGCTAACTAGAGATCAAGGACCCAAGCAAGTTTGGGTTCCTAAGGCAAACTGATTTGTGATTGCAGGTGTTGGAACACCCTAGTTTGGATTTGGGTCAGGATCACTATGTCTTTCAGTTTATTAGATTGACCCATCATGTATAGCTAAGGGTCATAGGTTGTGCTAAGTCAGAGGCTCTCAGAGATTGAAGAAATCAGCCAAGAGAAATCAGCAAGAGAAATCAGCCAGAAGAAAACAGAATTCAACATTATGCTCAGGTCGACGATCGTCGAGCTCCGGTCGAAGATCGTCGAGCTCATCTCTGCAAGATCGTCGAGCTGCGGTCGACGTTTTATCTCAAGCTGCAGTCAACGTTTTATCTCAAGCTGCGGTTGACGTTTTATCTCAAGCTGCGGTCGACGTTTTAGTCCAAGCTGCGTTCGACGCTTTCTGTCCAAAGCTCAGGTCGATGCGGAACGTCGAGCTCCGGTCGACGTTCCCTATGCTGGAACGTCGAGCTCCGGTCGACGTTCTCCGAGCTCCGTTCGACGATTTCTGCCAGATCCCAGAATGCAAGTTTCCAGGCGGATTTTCAGGATATCTGTTGTCCTATCAAAGCCAGCTGTTATTATTCCAATACAGCTATATTAAAGGACTATTACAGGAATGCTTTTATGAGTATTATAGCCGTTGGAGTATTCAAAAGGAAGCAATAATTAATGCTGAATTCAAATGTCCGTTGCTCTTTATCAGAATATATACTCAGAGATTCAGAGGAACAAGATAGAAGGGAAAATAGAGAGAGAATACAGTGAAAATAAGATACAGGAATCAGAGTTCCAGGAAGAACTCAACATCACCTGTACAACAAAGTTCTCTTCTCAGATCTACTGTTCCAGGAAGCCTGAAGAGACAACTTCTCTACATCAGTCTGAAGGCTTACTGGAAGATCATCATCAAGGCTTCATCATTCTCTCCAAGACAACTCACATTTCAGCCTCTGCTGAAATAATCATTTGCTGGAGCAGTCATCCATTGAAGGCCTATCACCCTGTGCAAAGCTTCCACTCCTGAACCATTCTACATCTCAGGGGGAGCTTTGACATCATCAATCCACTTGTGCTTCTCTCATCTGATTGAGAACAGAGAAGACACCTTCAACTCTTATTTTTCTTTTCCCGCTGTAAAAGGGTTCTTGAACTCCCTTCAAAAGTTCTGTTTGGTTCTGAGAGCCTTGTCAAAACTCAGTGGTGGCAAGACACCTGATCAAAAAATCTAGCTTTGGTTTTTGAGCACCTGGTCAAAAGCTCATTGGTGTCAGGACACCTGATCAACTCATCCTGAGTGGATTCCTACCAAGGGTGGTAGAAGAGTGGATGTACCCAAGGTTAGGGGAACCACTATAAAATTCTTGTGTCGTCTGAATTGCAATTTTTATTTCTTGTATTCTTGTTGTGTGTGTTTGCTCTAATCTCTAGGATAGATCTGACTTTCAATTGGTATCAGAGGCAGGTTGGTTATACAACAACTAAACCATTATAGGTTGGTTGCTTATACAGGCTAACACCTGAACCAAAAGATCCTTCTTTTGATCAATCCTAGTTAGATTAATCATTCTAATTTTCACATAGCAAGAATATGGAATATTCTAGCACCAGACCTCCTAAGTGCAACATAAACAAATTTGCACTTTGGAAGACAAGAATTAAATTATATATGAACTCTATTGATGAAGATATTTTCTCCTCTATTATGACAGGTCTCCCAACCTCAGCAACAATAACTAAAAGTGCCAGGCTAGCTGATGCCAGAGCCATGAATATCCTAGCACAGTCATTATCTGATGACTTATTTCAGGAAGTTGTTGAATGCTCAACAGCTAAGGAAATATGGGATTCTCTTCATCAAATGGCTTCTGAGCCCATGGATGCAATATCAGAAGGAATCCACATCATCTCATCTGAAGGAGAAGAATCAACATCCCTAGATGTTGTTTGGGATGTCTCAGATGATGACTCATCATTTGAAGATGAAGAGGAGGAAGCAAGGGCCAAACAATTTTGCATAATGGCCATCAATGCTTCATGCAGCCATTCAGAAGCTGAACTGACAGAAGGAAAATCAAAACCTGAAAAGGTTCAGGTAGTATCAAAATCTGTTTTTAGTTCAGTTAATTTAGATATTCAAGGTTGTTGCCAAGTTTTAACAAAACCTGAGAAGGAATTAACACTTCTCAGAGAAATGTTTTCTCTATATTTCAATGAGTTCAGATTTGAGAGCTCAATTTGTTTTTTCATAAATTTGTTTTATAAACAAAAGGATAAATTACTTAAAATAATATCAAATCCTTTTATCATTTGGAACAGATTTATTAGAAAGCATTTTCTTTTCATAAAAAGCTGATTATATCTAATTGATATTCTGTTCAAAAATTTTGTTTGGATTTCTGTATTAGAAATTCTCTGTCAGATAACTCTATTTCTTATAGATCCTTTTCTAATTTCATTTAGACTGAGTCCTCTACTCTAGTTGCATTTGTCAGCTGAGTTTGAATCTCGTCTAATGAAAAGAAATTCTATAGGAAGGAAGATATCTGATTTTGTTTTTCAGATCCAGAATCTTAATTAGAATTTGGTGAACAAAATATCATTTCTTTTGCTGCTAACATATCCCCTTGTTCAAGGAGAGAGCAATCTCTACCATAGCTTTTTGCAGGTACCATCTATAAGAGTTAGCTGGATGACTCAATCAAAATCTAATTTTAAAAGTCATTCCAGCCTCCTCCAATCACAGTTATTGCATCAACATAGGGGAAGATTGCATTGCCAGCAGAAGTCAGTTTTTAACAGCAACAGGAGCCAGCATTGCAAAGTTTTTCTTTTTATATCTTATACTTTGTAATATTCATTGTAATATTTTAATTCTCATGTAAATAGTAATCCTAACCCAAATAGGGGGAGATTGTTGGAACACCCTAGTTTGGATTTGGGTCAGGATCACTATATCGTTCAGTTTATTAGATTGACCCATCATGTATAGCTAAGGGTCATAGGTTGTGCTAAGTCAGAGGCTCTCAGAGATTGAAGAAATCAGCCAAGAGAAATCAGCAAGAGAAATCAGCCAGAAGAAAACAGAATTCAACATTATGCTCAGGTCGACGATCGTCGAGCTCCGGTCGAAGATCGTCGAGCTCATCTCTGCAAGATCGTCGAGCTACGGTCGACGTTTTATCTCAAGCTGCGGTCGACGTTTTATCTCAAGCTGCGGTCGACGTTTTATCTCAAGCTGCGGTCGACGTTTTATCTCAAGCTGCGGTCGACGTTTTAGTCCAAGCTGCGTTCGACGCTTTCTGTCCAAAGCTCAGGTCGACGCAGAACGTCGAGCTCCGGTCGACGTTCCCTATGCTGGAACGTCGAGCTCCGGTCGACGTTCTCCGAGCTCTGTTCGACGATTTCTGCTAGATCCCAGAATGCAAGTTTCCAGGCGGATTTTCAGGATATCTTTTGTCCTATCAAAGCCAGCTATTATTATTCCAATACAGCTATATTAAAGGACTATTACAGGAATTCTTTTATGAGTATTATAGCCGTTGGAGTATTCAAAAGGAAGCAGTAATTAATGCTGAATTCAAATGTTCGTTGCTCTTTATCAGAATATATACTCAGAGATTCAGAGGAACAAGATAGAAGGGAAAACAGAGAGAGAATACAGTGAAAATAAGATACAGGAATCAGAGTTCCAGGAAGAACTCAACATCACCTGTATAACAAAGTTCTCTTCTCAGATCTACTGTTCCAGGAAGCCTGAAGAGACAACTTCTCTACATCAGTCTGAAGGCTTACTGGAAGATCATCATCAAGGCTTCATCATTCTCTCCAAGACAACTCACATTTCAGCCTCTGCTGAAATAATCATTTGCTGGAGCAGTCATCCATTGAAGGCCTATCACCCTGTGCAAAGCTTCCACTCCTGAACCATTCTACATCTCAGGGGGAGCTTTGACATCATCAATCCACTTGTGCTTCTCTCATCTGATTGAGAACAGAGAAGACACCTTCAACTCTTATTTTTCTTTTCCCGCTGTAAAAGGGTTCTTGAACTCCCTTCAAAAGTTCTGTTTGGTTCTGAGAGCCTTGTCAAAACTCAGTGGTGGCAAGACACCTGATCAAAAAATCTAGCTTTGGTTTTTGAGCACCTGGTCAAAAGCTCATTGGTGTCAGGACACCTGATCAACTCATCCTGAGTGGATTCCTACCAAGGGTGGTAGAAGAGTGGATGTACCCAAGGTTAGGGGAACCACTATAAAATTCTTGTGTCGTCTGGATTGCAATTTTTATTTCTTGTATTCTTGTTGTGTGTGTTTGCTCTAATCTCTAGGATAGATCTGACTTTCAGCAGGAATGTCCAAAGACCACCAAAACTCCAATCTGGTACTTAGACAGTGGATGTTCTCGGCACATGACCGGGACAAGAAGCCTACTTCAGAACTACTCACCAGTCATGAACGGGCCAAAGGTCATCTTTGGAGGTTCTGACAGAGGAATTACGAAAGGCTATGGTATGATTACGAATGGTAGTGTATCCTTTTCAGATGTTGCTTATGTTGAAGGATTGGAACACAATCTCATAAGCATAAGCCAACTCTGCGATAAAGGATACATAGTTGAATTTCATTTTGATAAGTGTTTGATAAAATCGGTTCACAATTTAGAAACGATGTTATCAGGCACTCGTAGTAGAAATATATTTTGTTTGAATTTTATTTGTATAGACTCTTCTACACCAGTGTCTTTTGGCAAAAGATAATGCGTCTCTTGGTGACCAATGACACAAGAGATTAACACATATTAATTTCAAAACTATTAATAAATTATTTTCTCTGAACTTAGTACGTGATGCCCCAAATGTCAAGTGCGCTAAAGATAGACCTTGTCACGCATGTGTAAAAGGCAAGCAAACAAGGGCTACTTTTAAAAGCATCATAGGCAAAACTCTAATAGGTGCTTACACCTACTTCATATGGACTTGTTTTGTCCACTTCAAGTTAGAAGTTTGGGAGGTAAGGATTATACGTTGGTTATTGTTGATGATTACTCGCATTTTGCGTGGGTGTTCTTTCTGAAACACAAGTCAGATACCTTCGACATCTTTACAAATTTTGTCAGGCAGATCCAGAATGAATACAACTATTCCTTAGTCAAAATCAGAAGTGAAATGGAACTAAATTCAAGTCTGGGGCCATGACAGAACTCTATGAAAGCCTAGGTATCTTTCATGAGTTTTCCTCTCCTCGTGCTCCCCAGCAAAATGGAGTAGCTGAGAAAAGGAATAAAACAGTTATATAGGCCTGCAGAACAATGTTGAGTGATGCCTCACTACCGGAGTACTTCTGGTCTGAAGCCGTCAACACTGCATACCACGTGCAAAATCGAGCACTCATAAACAAGAACCACAATAAGACGTCTTGCGAACTTATAAAAGGCAGAAAGCCGACTGTATCATATTTTAGAATCTTTGGCTGTAAATGCTTTGTTCTTAACAATGACAAGTATCATACTACTAAATTTAGCGAAAAAGAGTTTTGAAGGTATTTTCGTAGGGTATAGTAGCCAAAGTAAGGCATATAGGGTATTTAATAAGAAAACCCTGGTGGTAGAAGAATCTATTCACGTTGTATTTGATGAGATGAGCTTGCTGTAAGGCGGCTCTTCTAGTGTGCTTATTGAAGATGCAGGTTTAAAGATGAAAGAACTCAACTTGAGTGAGCCGTTTCAAGAAAAAGGTGAAAAGTTCATCAAGATCACTACTTTAACCCTTATTGGAGAGGTTGATGATCAAGATGAAGAAGTAATCCAAGTTGATGAAGTCACTCCTGCGGTTTAAGACACTCCATATGCAAGGACTCTAGAGCTCAGACATCTGAAGGATCGCCCAATGGATCAAATCATAGGAGATCTCCGGGATGGTGTCAGAACTCATAGAGGTACAACTAATGAGAATTTATATTTGAGTTTTATTTCACAGGTTGAACCAAAGAAGTTTGAAGAAGCAAACTCAGACGCGTCATGGATAATGGCTATGGAAGAAGAGCTGAATCAGTTCAAGCGTTGCAAAGTCTGTAAACTAGTTCCAAGACCCAAAGGCAACGTCATCAGGACAAAGTGGGTCTACAGGAACAAGATCGACGAGGATGGAATGATCATAAAGAACAAGGCCATACTCATCGCCAAAGGATACATGCAAGAAGAAGGAATCGACTTCGACCAGAAGTATGCTCCAGTAACAAGGCTAGAGGCAATCTGGTTGTTCATATCCTATGCACCACTTAAGGGCTTCACTGTCTATCAGATGGACGTAAAGTCTACCTTCCTTAATGGTGACATCAAGGAAGAGGTGTATGTGGAACAACCTCCAGGTTTCGTTGACTCTAACTTTCCTTATTACGTTTATCTTCTATCTAAAGCTTTGCATGGTTTGAAACAAGCTCCTCGAGCTTGGTATGAGACGCTGTCTAGCTTTCTTCTTGAGAACAAGTTCACAAGGGGAAAGATAGATAAGACATTTTTTCTTAGGGAAAATAAAGGAAAGATTTTGCTAGTACAAATCTATATCGACGATATTTTTTTGTCTCTACTGACGATAACCTCTGCAAGAAACTATCAAAACTTATGCAAAGGAAGTTTGAAATGAGCAGTATGGGAGAGCTGAAGTATTTCTTAGGACTTCAGGTGAAACAATCTGAAGATGGAATTTTTATCTCGCAGACAAAGTTCACCAAGGAGTTGATTAAGAAATTCGGAATGGAGAATGCAACCTCTATGAGGACTCCAATGGGTTCAGCTGTGTCTCTGGACAAGGATGAGAAAGGGAAACCTTTTGATGAAACCAAGTACAGAAGCATAATTGGATCCTTGATCTACCTTACTGCTAGTAAACCAAACATAATGTTCTCTATATGTATCTGTGCTAGATTCCAAGTGAACTGTAAGGAATCTCATTATACTGCTGCAAAGCGGATTTTGAGATACCTTAAAGGTACACCGAATCTTGGCTTATGGTACCCAAGAAGTAATGATAACAAACTAATTGGTTTTTCAGATGCAAAGTTTGCAGGTGGTAAAGATGATAGAAAGATCACTTTCGGGACTTGTCAATTCCTTGGAAGGAGACTCATTTCTTGGAGTAGCAAAAAGAAAAGTTGTGTCGTAATCTCAACAGTCGAGTCAGAATATATTTCTGCCGGCAGTTGTTGTGCACAATTGCTTTGGATAAAGAATCAACTGCAAGATTACAATCTGAGAGTCAAATACATCCCCTTGTTTTGCGACTCCTTGAGTGCGATAGCAATACCCAACAACCCAGTCTATCACAGCCAGACAAAGTACATTGAGCTGCAACACCACTTCATCTGGGAGCATGTTGAGCATGGGGACATAGATCTATAATATACCCCAACTGATAGGCAAATTGCAGACATCTTCACGAAGCCGCTGGACAAGACCAAGTTCTCTTTCTTCAAAACTGAACTCGGTATGCTCAACAAAGAGAAATAGACAAGGAGGACTCATTACATAGCTCAAAAATCAAGGATAAGTCAAAAAAGTTGGAATTTCTCTAAGTTGAACTTCATTTCTCGAGAAAGGTACTGACTACTCGAGTACTCGGCAATGACTACTCGAGTACTTCCTTGAATTCTCGAGAACTAAGTAAGTCACTCGAGTGCTATCACTCGAGTACTGAAATTCTTCTCGAGAAGTCGAAATTTACCACTCGAGTATCATCATTCTGCAACTTGAGTAATGTCATTCCGTCACTCGAGTAATGATGTTTCACTCGAGAAATGAGCTGATAACTTCTCGATTTCTTTCAAATCATCATTTTCGCAACCCGAAGCCTAAACCGTCGTTATCTAAGGTATGCTAAGCTTAATTACTCTCTTAATCATTATTACTAGGGTTATATAAATAGGAAAAATCGGATTTCAAGATTATTCACGAATTCAAATCCTCTCTCTCGAAAGACTCTTCGTATTACACCACTGTTACAGAGCTCGCCGCTGACACCATCTCTTGCAGTTCTCTGAAGAATATGAAACCGTTGTCGAAGGAAAGCATAGGCAGTGAGTTAGTCGTTGCCGGGATAGCAGAACTTTCAGATGACTTCAGGAATTTACTGATACTTCTGGACACACCCGGTCTCTCTTTCGTTCTACAGCAGCAATGTAAGATTTTATTTCCAGAATGAAAGTCCACCTAGCGCCAACTATCTTCACCTATGGGGGGGAATAGGTGTCTTGCAGCGATTTTAGCGGAATTAAATTTCTACCTGCACAAGTAAACAAAACAACACAACACAAACATACACGAGCAGTTATAGTGGTTCCCTGATTTGGGTACGTCCACTTTCCCCCTTCGACCTATCTCCCAACAAGGGATGACTCGGTCACTTCACCAACCGGATTGAAATCCAATCCTCATACTAACGGAAGGACCCTTCCAAACGAAGGAATCACCACTCCTTCACCATGGGTTGCACCCAACCCATACAACGAGGAACCTACGTTCCTTTATAACAAAAAATAAAATGGAATGTATAAAATATACAAACTACTTATGGAGTGCTAGGTGTCCCTCTTCGTTAGATGACGCGTTCTTGACGAAGACGAAGAGTCTACGACCTTAGCTCTCACTTAGAGTGAATCTCCACGAAACCGGCGGCGGCAAGAAGAGCGGCGGCTTGGCTTTGGATATCCAACCTTCGTAGCTATGCTAGCAAGGTCTACCAACGATCTTCCTTGGATCAATCGTCTCGATCGATTCGGAAAGGGAAGGTATTCCCAATCTACAAACTAAGAGACAAAGGATCTCAAGAAGGACACGTGAGACGCGTTGCTTGGCAAAGCTTCTATCGCCAGAAGATCAAGAGGTATCCACGATCAACGGCGGCGACTAACTTCTCGAGCGGCGATGGCGGCGGCGGAAGTGAAATCCGCGATCTAGGTCACGTCGGCGGCTCTGTTTTTGTTCTTGTGTATTCGTCGTTTTTACTGTTCAAGATGCCGAAGTATTTATACAGTAGGTCATACAATATGACAGTTGTGGGCCCCACCAAAATAAACCCTAGCTTTGGTTTCAAAACAGCCCCTGGAACTTGGTTCGGTCCAGCGAGCACAAGAATTTCGCCCAAGGCAAATTCGGCGAGAATCAAAGGTGATTCTCAACGGATCGGCGAGAATCACTTATGATTCTCGCCGAATTCTACTTGGCAGAATTCTGGCTGAAGATATAGCCAACCGGAGAGAATCGGCCAGAATCAATATTCATTCTCGACGGATCAGCGAGAATGCAAAGTCATTATCGTCGATTCGGCGAGAATCAACTAGTGATTCTCGACGATTCTGCCTTAAGCAGAAGTCAAGACGGCGTTGAGACAGCCGGCTGCAATCGGCAAGAATCAGCGAGTGATTCTCGACGATTCGGCGAGAATCACTAGTGATTCTCGTCGAATCACTAGTGATTCTCGTCGAATCACTAGTGATTCTCGTCGAATCACTAGTGATTCTCGACGATTTCTACTTAGACGATTTTTCGTCTTTCCACCCGTGAGCTGCTCTTTGGCCCATCCTTACTCCTTGTCTGCTCTTGATCTTTCTTAGCCCTGTACTTGAAAGTAAGTACACTCCAATAGAAAGAGTACACGTAGGCCAACACACTGATCTGCTCAACGAGGGATTACGTTGCGCAGACCCGTGTATATTGACCCACTGCACCCTGACATTGGTGTGTACTTAGCATGGAATAACTGCAAGCACAACTTGAAATATATCATCAAATACATTGTGGATTCATCTTAGCTAGACAGGAGGCTTCCTCAAATCCAGGTAATTGTGGATACAATACCCAACACAGAAGTTGAAGAATTTTTCAAGAATGTTAAGTTGAAGAGGAACGGGAAAGTCCTAAAATCCAAAGTCAAAGGAATCAAGATAAAACTCAACAAGACTTTTGTTTCTCAACTACTTTGATTGTTCGTGGTTGATGAGAAATATGACATAACAGAAGAAGATAATGACAGAGCTTGTTGTTTCTGTGGAATCTTAACTGAAGTAACCTCCATTCGAGGGCCAGACCTAAATCCAGGGAGCATGTTGTTAGTGGACATCATAGGGAAAGTGCTTCTGTGCAGGACAAGCTCCATAAGATTTATTACCAATGACCTTTTTGATATAATGACAGCAATTATCTGCAGAAGAGATTTCAATTTGGCATGTTAATTCTAGACAAGATCAGGGAGAGCATTAAGGCTCCAAATTATGCAAGGATTATCTCTTTGATGTTGCATGAGATTAATCCAGAGGTATTTGATTTCTCCAAGGGAACAACCCTCCACCACATGAAGAAGGTATCAGCCTCTTCCATTCAGAGGTGGGAATTGAAATTGCCGAACCCTGACCAGGCTGCAAAAGCCCGTGAGCAACCAGCTGTAGAGGACAAGACCCCCCCCCCCCCCCCTCTCTCCACCTCATATTGCTGACACATCTGGTGCAATTGCTGAGGGGGAGCCTGCTCCTTCTGCTCAAGAAGAAAGGATGGCTACTCCACCAGCTGCTGCTTCTCTCCATCCATCCACTCCAGAAGGAATTCCATCAGATGATCAAGTGCAAGAAACCATCATGTCTACTACAGAAGACATCAACAAGATGATTGAAGAACTCAGCTCTGAAGAGCCTCTACCTCCCCTCCAGAAAGAGTAAGTTGCAGAACCATCAAAAGAACCAACTCCAGCACACTCTCCCAGTCCATCTCCAGAATCCCCTGTTCCCCATTCTCCAGACTCCCCAGTACATCACTCTCCCGCTGCTAAGAGAGAACAAGAAGAGACCATATTGATTTCAGATGAGAAAGAGCAGACTCCAGAACCAGTTGAAACTCCTTTGAAGAGCCTGGATTTCATTCTTCCCACCATACTTGGTGAGGAAGGAGATGTTATGATTCACAATACCAGAGATCAGAGCTCAGTAGTAGTTGAATAAATTCCTCCATGGACTGCTCCTCCTCCTCCACTTACTTCTTCTGTAATTACAACACCTGTTGCCAATGATCTTCTTGGAAAGATAAAACAGATACAAATGGAACAAAGGAAGTACTTTGATGACTCCTTGAAAACTGTTCAAGAGAAAGTCACTGCTCTTGAAAAAGAAATGAGCAGAGGCTTTGCAAAGATTCAAAACAACAATAATCAACTGAAACACTTATTCAAGATAGGTGGAAAAGCACTAGACCATACCATCACCAGTGTTGGTCAGGTAATGGACCAATCTATTACTCTAGCAAATAATCAGATCTATCTTGAGAAGAAAGCCCAAGAGAACCTCATGAAGATATGTGAAGAAGTGGGTACTTTCAAAGAAGATGTCATAGAGAAACTCACTGTAGAAGTCAGAAAGGGGGAGGGTCTTGTAAAAGAACATGTTGAAAAGTTTGATACTAATGTAAAGACTCTATGGACTGCCAAAATAGATGAAATTAATAAAGATGTTAAAGCCTAGATACAATCTGTGAAATTCCATACATATGACACTACTATATGGATGCATAACCAGATATTCCTTGACTTCTAGGCTGATCCTAAAATCATTCCTCATCATCCCAATCCACTTGTAGAACTTCAGTTTGCTCAGATGCATGCTCCTCAACCTACCTGTTGGATCACTAGTTGGATTTGGGCTAAGTTAACTAAATTAGGTTGAGTTTGACTTATACTGTATAGCCAGGGTTAAGTCCTTGAGTCCTAGAGTTTAAGCTAGTCTGTAGGTTCAACCTTCATGGACCAGCAAGCAGAGGACTTCAGTAGACTCATGCTTAGCAGGATTCAGAGATCAAAATGACCAGTTCAAAGTTCTTCGAACTCAGCTCGATGATCGTCGATCATAGATCGCCGAACTCAGAGTTATTTCTCTGAGTTGAGCTCGATGATATTCGAGCTTAGGTCGACGATCGATTCTTTCTGACAGATTCTCGGCTCGACAAACTCAGAGCGCGGAATTGGCAAGTTATTCTCAGTATGCAGTTCTCAGAGCTCAGGTCGACGAATAAGAATTCTCAGGTCGACGAACTTGGATCTCCAGTCGATGAATTCTGTTCTAAGGTCGACGATTTCTGTCCTGAGCCAAAATGAGAAATTTTCCTTACTTCTGTCCCTTACTTTCTATAGTATTTAACAGTAATATTCCTTAATAATTAATGTTAATTTCCCCTAAATGTAGCCGTTATTGGCAACATTAATTATGGTCTTCATCAGGTTAATTACTTGCTTATTTTAATGGAACAGTTGGGGAAACTCATTTAAGATAAATATTCCAGCTGTTTCTTTCTCCAGGGCAATCAACATTTAATGCCAGCAATTCAAAATTCAAAGGAGAAGATTGGCTGCAGAATATAAAAGAGATTTTATCTTTTCCTGCCGCAGGGAACTAAGGATAATACAGACCTGAGAGATACTAAGATAGAGACATAAGACATCATACAGCATACAAGCATACATCATACAAGAATACTGAGTGAACAATACTTAACATTCAGATCTCTCTTCCTGTACAGAAAACATTCTATTTTCTCCCTTGTCCATTCTGAAGACTGAAGAAGAACATCCATCTCTATCAAGAGTCTTCTTCAACCTTCTCCTTCAGGAACATTAAAGGACAACATCTTGAATCAATCAGAAAGTTCCAGGATTAATTCAGACAACGCTGAAGACCTATACCCCGAGCATGGCTCTAACTTTCTGAACCATCTCAACATCTCAGAAGGAGTCTTGACAACAACATATCCACTTGTCTTCTCTATTGTTTAGAAAAAATAGAAGACCTCATCACCTCTCTCTCAACTCCTATAAAAGGGTTTATTAACTCCCTTCAAAAGTTTATTCCTAGTTTTTGGGCACCTGATCAAAAACCTAAAGGGTTGTGAGATCTCCCTGGAAATAGATCTTATGGTGGTAGTCACCTGATCAAAAACCTGATAGTGGATTCCTACCAGGGTGGTAGAAGAGTGGATGTACCCAGCCGGGGAACCACTATAAAATTTCTTGTGTTGTTTGGTTGTGTTCATTTTCTTTCTATTCTTGCTGTGACTGTGATAACTTCTTTTTACCCTTTTTCCTTTTTATATTATTATTGGTATCACATATTTTTACTCTGATATAAAACTAGAAAAACAGCCAAGAAAATTTAATTACTCTATTCACCCCCCCCCCCCTTTTAGAGTAAATCAGATCTAACCCCTTTCTTTTACTACCTTTTCTCTGAGGCATGAAGGGGAAGCTCCTCCTCCAGAATCATATGCTCAAGTATGGGAATCAGATATACCACAAGATCTACCTGAAGTACAGATCCCTAAGATAAGAAAATATGAAGATGGAGCTTCTGCCAGCAGATCAATTCCAAATCCAGAGACAGAGAAAAGGAAAGCACAAGAATTTGTAGAAATCAAGAGCCCAACTTCAAAATCTTTTATTCTTGATACTCTAAAGCTTATGGATTACAATGAAAGTAGGACTAATCACTATAGTTCTCATGAATGGGAATTATATGAGAAGTCCATGAACAAAAGAAGGATATATGATAGAGAATATGGGAGAAACAATCCAAATGCACCACCAAGACCCCCAAAATATTATCCCAAGCCATTCAGTTATCAAAGAAGACAACAAGAGAAGAAGGACAAATAGCAACAACAGCAACAACAGCAACAACAACAACAATAACAACAGCAACATCAAGGCTAAGAATGATCATAGTTATAAGATTGAGGATTGGGATTGTGCAGAACTGAAATCTTGAAACAATTCTATTTTATATAAATCCTTAGTTTTGATGATTCATTCTTTATCTTTAATTTTCATGCATGTCATTATGTGCTTATTTTCAATATCTAGTTCTTTTTTATTTTGATATAATTCACCTTAGTGTAGAGGGTTCTGACTTCTACAAATAAGGGGAGATTATTAGGTATTGTATCCACAATAACCTAGATTTATATGAAGTCGTCCTTGAACTAAGATGAATTAAGTTGTATTTGATGTATTGTTTGAGTTATGTGTTTGAAGGACTTATTGCCAAGTGTAGACCAATGTCAGTGTACAGTGGGTCACCAAACACAGGACCATACAATGTAATCCCTCATTGTATGATCCATGGTGTTGACTCATGTGTAGCCTCTCTATTGGGATACACTTCATTTTCAAGCACTAGGTTTTATGAAGAGAGATTTGTTGCTGATTGGAATAAAGAAACAAATTTTCATAAAACTGAAAATATTCTAAGTGTCTTACTCGAGTGGAATTATAGCACTCGAGTAGAAACCTTAGATGCACTCGAGTAGGTCTTATCTGCAAATTCGAGTAAAAGAAATGGTTCTCAAGTAGCTTAAATCTAGCTCTCGAGAAGCCAAGTTCATTACTCGAGTAGACCCTCTCTCTTTCTTGAGTTATCAGTTTTTATATCTCAGAAATTTTTCTAAATATATCACTCGAGTAGTCAAGTCTAGTACTCGAGTAGATGAGCAGTTTATTTCGAGTGACAAAAGAAAAGTTCTCGAGAAGATTCTAACCCCACTCGAGTAGCAAATCCCTGTACTCGAGAAGTTTGTTTAGTTCTCGAGTAGTCTAGTTTCAGTACTCGAGTGATCAACATTTCTTCCAGAATTTTCTCTGAGTCAAGTTCTCGAGAAATTCATTTTCACTTCTCGAGTAGTATCTCTAGCACTCGAGTGATCCTTAATCCACTCGAGTGATTTCATATTATATCTTAAATTTCCTGAATTACTTCTTCTCAAGTAGTCAATGTTATCCACTCGAGAGCCAATCATAGCACTCGAGTAGTATTCCTTTTACTCGAGAAATACTGTCTTCTTTTCAGAAAATTTCCTTAAGTCCCTGACAGACAACTTTTTGAATACTTTGATGTGACTTGTCCACGTGGTCGTCATTAATGATATATCTAACCGTTAGGGAGATCCTATAAAAGGTCATGTCATTATGACTAACCCTAAGGGCGTGAAATTCATCATTCTAAGTTTCTGGATCGGGGCCGACTCTTTCCTAATCTACAGAAGTCGCCGCACATCTTGAAGATCGCCAAGGCCATTTTCGATCTAGAATGACTTGCAGATCAATAGCTTCTTCAATCTTCATCTTCTCTTTGATCGTGTGAGTCAAAGTATCTCAGAACAAAGATCTAGTTGAGAGTCTTCTAATTTTGATAATGCCGAATAGATCAAGAAAGAATACTTAGGAAAAGATTTCCAAATCTGAGAAAGATTTGTTGTTTGTATTTTCAGATTTAATTTTATTCTTGTAGGAGATTATTCTTCGAGCGTAGGAGCTTTGTTCTCCAAATTGTAGGAAGTTTTCATCTTCTGAGTGTAGATCCCTTTTTTGGATCGAGTTGTAGGAATGTTGTTCCGAGTGGTAGGATTTTTTTCAATCCGAGATTAGTGGAGTAGCTGAGTCTAGCGTGTTGCTAGA
This sequence comes from Platanthera zijinensis, assembly GCA_039513925.1. Classification (NCBI taxonomy): domain Eukaryota; kingdom Viridiplantae; phylum Streptophyta; class Magnoliopsida; order Asparagales; family Orchidaceae; genus Platanthera; species Platanthera zijinensis. The sequence goes on from CM077083.1 coordinate 16,593,213, forward strand.
TCAGTGAGTGGAAAGTGGACATACCCAAGATTGGGGAACCACTATAATTCTTGGTTTCCTCTGTGAATGCTTGGCTATTTCCTGTGCATTAGGTCGCTAAAGTTTTTATTCCGCAAAAAGACGCACAACTCACCTATTCACCCCCCTCTAGATGATTTAGGTAGACAACTTAAACGAATGTTTCAATTATATTCTTCCATCGAGCCAAAGCTCCCTAGATTATCCTGTCCGTCACAATTATCTACCGAGCCATCGGCTCGCCGGTCTAACCTGCCCACCACTAAAACAACCAAGCCTACAGCTCGTGAGACCCAACCTAACTCCCACAATACCGGGAAGTGTGAGTGTAAGTGTAATCCTAGTTATACTAGTTACTCTTAAACATTAATTATTCTTACGGTTTACGTTAACCTTGGATTGCCCAGGGCATTCCCTGTGAAGGGCTATCGGGGGCACTAGGAACTACGATGGGCTGAAGCCCAAAGCTCCCTTTCGCAAGACACTTAGTGTTATTGGTTAATACCTGATTCCCAATCCCTTTTAATATTACTATGGATTTAACCCTAGTGTGTTTTGATTCTCTCTCTCTCTCCACAGGAAAGACGATCTTTCGTCGATCCCGAACACCTCTTAACACTAGTCAACCCAACACTCTCCTCATCATGACTCCTAATGAAGCTCCATTTTCCTCCTTTTCATCTTACTAAAATTAGTAAACTAATAATCCCATCTCCCTGTGATCATTCCACATGTTATCACAATTTCTGCAGTTTTACTAAATGCAGACCAACCTAAGCTATATGATGTATACGATATGAGGTACTCCAAATTTTCATCCAAAAGCCATAAAATATTTACTGGGGGTATATCATGATATATTTAGCCTAAATCCAGAAACTTGGAATTATCCTAAATAAATTAGCATTTAATTATTTTTCCCAAAAATTGGTCCATGGATGGCTTGAACATGAAGTACTAGATTTACTTAATATATGACCATTCAAAATTTGAGAACACTATAGGATGGCAAGATATCAATGAATACAAAATTCCATAAATTTTTATAAAGGGATTATCCTCCAAATAAATAATCTAAGGTAATTCAAATAAATAGGGGTAATGAAGGGAGTACCATAAATACGTGTCCAAAAATTATACAAAACTTAACATAGCTTTATTATGATCATAAAACTTTACTGACCAAATTTCATGCAATTCTAAGGTCTGTAAACTATATATAAAAATATATCAACCAAATCCATCGTGGGGCACTTTGTGAAGGAACATCCTTGTAATCTCAACTAAACAACATGTAAATATTTTTCTAAGCTTTTTTATGCCCTAAAAGTACTATGGCTAATTAACACAATTTTTAGCAAGCTATAGTATACCAAATAATTCACTAGTGCATCTACATGCTATTTGATCAGCTTTTCCAAAGTTTGAAATCATTCTAAGATATATAAACCATAATTGCATCAATATCATCAAAAGGGAAAGATGAAGTTTATAACTACAAGGGTGAGCTACTGTTATCTAGACACCCTATAATAAATTCCAGATGTATATATCACTATGACAATACTTCTACAAAAAAATCTCAAAGATCCAAGGTCATATGTCCCCTTGAATATTCTCTAAGGTGTAGAGACCTAAATATCAATTGGGTTCTTTAAGTGGGGTGCATGTGTCCAAGGTCCACCAAATCCCTTCTTAGGTCATTTCACCACCCTAGGACCACATGGACTGATTAACAAGTCCATCCATGGACATAACACCCTATGTCCTTCACAAATTCCCAAAGTTCAACCTTAGGGTTTGAACTTGGTTCCTAGGGCAAATCTACCCTAATCTATCCCATAATCCATGTGAAGTAGTTAAATATCATAAAAAATCAGTGGTCCAAGTTTCAATCTCTGTTGAGGTGATTTGGCAACCTAAACCCCACAAGGGACACTTTGACCTAATTACCCCTTTTTGGTCCAAATTGGGGTTTGCTTATTTCCAAACTAAATCATCTCCAAATGGGATGAAAATTTATAAAAATCCTTATGATGACCCCAAGGACCACTCACCAAAATTTGGGAGGGTTTGGAGGTCATCAGACCTTTTAAATAATTCATACATGGATTATTAAATTTCTACAAAACCTTTAGGAAAATGTTTTCCAAAAATTCCCATTTTTGGATATGTCCTAGATATAGGTACGCGTGACCCCCATCCAAAATTTCAATTCATTTGCAAGGCTAGATTAATGAGGGCACTCAAAATAGTCTATGATCTAGCCTAGGTATAGTCCTCACCAAAATGAGTTCTCTGGTCAAACCACTTACTCAAATGGGTTGAAAATAATTTTTAATTAAAGTAGACTCATAGAGCTACAATTTTTATGTTGACAAATTTCTCTGATTAAGCCTGTAAGTATTTTTAATATTTAATTTAAAAACAGCCCAGTAATGGTACAAAAATTGAAATAATATGAATTAATATACAATGATGCCAGCACGAATCTTAAAGCACATCTGATGGCCCCAGCTTCGTCTTCTTCCTCCAGCCAAGGGCCAAGATAAGCCCGACCTATAGCTCCTTCCAAGCCATTTTCCCGGCCACCCTGCCACCTCCCTAGTCGGCCACCGTCGACACCACCTTCGTTGAGGTGGGGGCTATCGCTGGGCGGTGGCACGACCGCCGGAGGGGCCATTTTCGGAGAACCAAACACTTCGAATTTCACGGAAAAACAAGGAAAATAACCAACCGATCGGGCTCAATTGAGCCCGATTCTTATCCCTATTGATTCCTAAGGTCTACCCATAGAAGGAGTAGGGAAGGACCTTATTGGAGAGCTGGGCGGGTCGATCGCCGGATTGTCATGGTGGTGGTGGCGCCGCTCAAGTTTTAGCAACAACACAGTCAAGTTGCCCGGCTCCTTCAGGTAAGGTATGGAAATGAATCCTATGAGTCTAGTGATGCTTTTAAAGTCACTAAATGGGGAAGAGAAGGGGCCAAGCACCAATGGCCATTAATGGCCATCAATGGTGTTTCCGGCCATGGGTGGATTCACTGTTCTGGCCATGAACAACCACTAAAATATCCCCTGACATTCCCCAAATTTAATGGGGAGTTGAATCAGCCCCCTTGGAGGTGGAGGGAGGGGCTCTTGGTCTTCCTTGGCCATGAATGGTCTTCCTCCCATTTCTCTCTCCTCCATTAAAGGGCAAGTGGGGCTTTTCCATCTCCTAGTCACCTTGGCCGAAATTAAAGGGGCAATTCAGTCAAGCTACACCCCATAAACTCATCTAAATAATTATCATGAGGCTAGCCCAATTGAATTTGGGTTTGAGCTTGAGTTAGCCCATTTGGGTTAACTTGACCCAAAGGTGGGTTAGCTCAACCCTAGGCCACATTGGGTGACCTAGCTAACCCTAGGAGGCGATTAGTGACCCATTGAACTCTCCTAAGGTCTAGGGGGAGCATGTTGGGGTGGTTTTGGCACCTTGGGGGTAACTTGACCCTTAGGAAATATACTTTGACCAAATTAGGGTTAGGATTGACTTTGGCCAGTTTAGCTTTTTGGGTTACCCTCAATGGGTCCTTGGTGACCCATTGGCCTCCCCTCAGATCTAGGTAGGGTTGGGTAGGGTTGACTTGGCACTTTGGAGGTCACCTGCCCCTTAGTTAGGGCACTTTGGCCATTTTAGGACTAGGGTTGACTTGGGTCAACTTAGCCTCTTGGGTTGACCCCAATGGGTCCTTGGTGACCCATTGACCTCACTTTAGGGTTAAGGAGGCATGTGTGGGGTTCACCTAGCTAAGGGAAAGTCAATTGACCCTAAGTAGGCCAGTTTGACCCATTTAGGGTTAGGGTGGACCGAGGTCAACCTGACCACTTTGATTGCCCCCAATTGGTCCTTAGTGACCCTATGGACCACCCAAGGGGTTAGGGGTGTTGTGGTGGGGTCATGAAGTCAAGTTGAAGCCCTAAGGTCAAACCCTAAGTTTGGTGGTGAGGCTGTGTTATAGGTAGACCAAGGTGATTTTCACCTTGGCCCTTGTTCACTTGGTACTTTGAGCTTCTTATGGTTTTATCATGTCATGACAAAACCACTCCTAGGGGTCTAGTTGTTTGAGGGATGTTACAAATGACTAGGAGGAACCTTCTCTGCCTGTTTGCTAGAGGGAAAGGTCCAACTAAGTCCATCCCCCAAATGGCGAAAGGCCAAGGCGCTGTGATGCTTCGAAGCCGCTGAGCGGGCAGGAGCTGGAGGGGGGAAAATAGCTGACACTTTTGGCACCTCCTTGCAAACTCCGCCGCATCCTTCCTCAAGGTGGGTCAGAAGTATCCTTGCCTGACCACCCTTACTTCCAATGTTCTACCCCCCGAATGACTGTCACACTCTCTGGAGTGTATTTCTTCCAAAATTCTTGGGACCTCTTCTTCTGCCACACACCACGCCAAAAGGCCCAAGAGCATCTTTTGATATAATCCCCCTTCATGTGCAAGATAGTGAGATGCTTTATGACGGAAACCCTTTGCCTCCTTGACCCCTTCGAGGAGGTTGCCTATGGCGAAGAAGGCCATGAAGGGGTCCATCCATGAGGCTCGCCAATCCACCTCCATCAATTCCTACGCCTCGATTGCTGGATGAAATAGCTCGGTCAAGGTCCCCCCCCCCCCCCTCGGGGTCCAAACTTGGCCAATCGGTCCGCTGCTACATTTTCTTCCCTTGGGACATGCTGAATTGAGAACGCTCGGAACCCTCCAATGATCACCATTGCTTTGGACAAGTACCTCCGGAAGGACCTCCCGAGCTTCATATTCCCCCCTGATTTGCGACGCCACCACCAGTGATTCTATGAGCACTTCCACGTCGTGAATCCCGAACTCCTTAGACAATCGCAACCCGGCTATGACAGCCTCATACTCCGTCTAATTGTTGGTGATCGGGAAGTGCAGTGCCACCGCCCTGGGGGCTCACCACTACCCCCCCCCCCCCCCAGGGTAATGTTTTCCCGAGTCTCCGTCAACGTACATCTTACATGCTTCCCATGGCAGCGCTTCCTCCCCATCTAGCTCTATGACGTAGTCGGCCAAGAAGTCATCTACCATTTGTGCCTTGATGGAGAGCCTTGGCACGAAGGAGACGTCAAATTCACTGAGCTCAATGGACCACTTGGACAACCGTCCTGAATGCTCCACCCCTTCAAAGATCTTGCGTAATGGATGGTTCATCACCACATTGATTGAATGATCTTGGAAATATGGTCTGAGCTTTCTGGCTGAGATGACTAGAGAGAAAGCCAACTTCTCCAGGATCGAGTAGCGAAGTTCCGCCTTCTTTAAGTCCTACTAACGTAATAGATTGGAAGTTACTTCTTCCCTTCTTCCCGCACAAAAACAGAACTCACTGCTTTTTCCCCTACCCCAAGATACAAGGTTAGGTCCTCTCCCTCCTTCGGGCTCTAAAGGAGCGGTGCTTGGGATAGTTTAGCCTTCAATGCTCGGAAAGCCTCGTCGCATTCCCCTGTCCACTCAAACTCTTTGCTCCCCCGATAGGGAGAGCACTTGTCCCTGAATCGGGAGAGAAAATGGCTTAACCCGGCCAGCTTACCTTTCAAGCACTGAACCTCCTTGGCATTGTAGGGCGACTCCAGCTCCACGATGGACTTTACCTTATACAAGTTAGGCTCAACCCCCGTCGGGGTTAGGAGGTGTCCAAGGAACTTGCCTCGGCTTGCCCCGAAGACACACTTCTGGGGATTAGCCTCATCCTGAACTTTTGTAGGTAGCGAACGTATCCTCTAAGTCAAATAGGTGCAAGTCCACCCCCCTGCTCTTTACCATAAGATCATCGATGTAGACCTCCAGGTTCCTCCCCCTTTTGGTTTTGTAAGACCTGATCCATCATATATTGGTAGGTTGCCCCTACATTCCTAAGCCCAAAGAGCATCATTTTATAGCTGTAGCATCCCTTCCTTGTGATGAAGGAAACATCCTTGATGTCGGGGGGATGCATGCGGATCTGTTGATAACCTGAAAAATCATCCAAGAAACTCATAATAGAAAAACCGACAGCTGAATCAACCAGCGCATTAATCCGAGGTGGGGGGTAGCAATCCTTAGGGCATGATTTATTAAACAAAGAAAATTCTACACATATATATAACACCCCGAAACTCAAAAGAGGAACGGGCAGCATTTGAGCCAAGATTGCGTCTTGGTAAGGTGAACACGGCTTGTAATACAGGCGTGTCACATGGACGTGTCGTACTCAATTCATCGAGGTGAGGTCGACGAGTGTTGAGTGCTGGGAACACGGCCTGGGATATGGGCGTGTCCCAGGGCGTGTCAAGAACACGGCCTGTGATACGGGCGTGTCACATGGCTGTGTCCTCTTCTAGAAGTTTTGGTCCTGTGTCAATTGAGGGACATGGCCCAGAACACGAGCATGTACTGATTGACACAGGCGTGTTGAATCTGACACGGGCATGTCTAAGCTCGTGTCTTGTTCGGGACGTGACGGTTTTAGTGCCGTTTGAGGCACACGGCCCATGACACGGGCGTGTCCATGGGTGACACGGGCGTGTCACAAGCCGTGTCGCGGGCCGTGTCCTGATCTGGATTTTCTGGTTTACGGCGAGTGTGGAACACGGCCTTGGACACGGACGTGTCGCAAGCCGTGTTCGGCCCAGTAATTTGACTTTAAGAGCAAATCGTGGCCGTTCATTTCCTTAGTTTGGGATCCAATGATTCAGGCTTTTCCCTGCTGGTTTAAGTCCGGGAGATGAGGTTTTTCTTCCTCATTTTACTTGGGTTATTCTATTTCTAAAGTTCTAGAGAGAGGAGAGAAAGTAAGAAGGAGTGGAGATCCGGCCGCCGGAGGAGTTTCGGAGCACAAAATCGTAAATTGAGTTCAGATCTGCAAAGGCAAGGCTGATACGGTGCTTTCCATCCGAGTAGATATTCATGGCGCCAAAGAGATGCTAGGGTAATGATTCTATACTTGGACATGTGAAGTCCCCTTTCCTTTTTGCATAGGAAGCCCGCTCTCGCGAGTATGCGGTGAGTTTGAAGTGTTCCTTTGGGTAGACATGAATAGTCCCCGTTATTTTGAATGTAGAGTCCAAAATCGAAGAACGGACATAGTCATGGTGTGTGAAGCCTTCCCGGACAAGTTGGTCTGGATTGGTGATGTTTCATTATGCATGAATGGTCGGATAAGACTTCGTGCCAATGGTTGTTTTCGGGTTTTCTACGCGGTAGATTGCAATAGGGAATCTTGGGGAGTAACTCCAAGGTGCACCCGAAAAACTGGGCAGAAGTGTGATTCTGCCAACCTTGTGGCCTAGGAGCCAACTTGTACATAATTGGGTTATGTAAGATTTGTGTATTCGCTTTGGGACTCGGGGAAGCTTGACCCGCACATATGGCTTAAATTGACGTTGCGGTGTGAACAACGGGTTAGGCGGAACTGTACCCGCTCTATGCGATCAGTACAAGCGACCTAATGTACGTGGTACTTGTCGTTGGCATAAATGGAGGGTCTTAGGCTTAGGACGGATAGACTATAATGCTCATGAGATTTGCCGTCCTAAGGGCGGTGGTGAGACCATGGATTTTACCGGGTTCACTGAGTAAGTGTCCTGAGAGCACAGGGTGTGTGGTTGTGCGAGCCTGCACCTGTGGTGTATTGTGCAAATGTTGTACTTTCACTTAAATCATTGGATTATACTAATGCAATGAAGGGAAGGAGCACCACCACCCCAAGAAAGGGGTGGAGTCGTTATAATTTGGTCAATTTTAGCTGACCGTTGCTTTTTGTTTGCCACTGTTGCGGTGGATTGTTGCTTGCAGGTGCTGCAGAGCCTAGTGGCAAGTAGCGGGCTGAAGCCCTGATTACTAAGCCGGCCCTCGAAGGCCATGTGAATGTTTACTTGTTGTATTCATGTGTGATCGGCCTGCGTGCCAAAGTTTGGAAGACACAGTTTAATTATGTAAACTCTTGTAAGGCCATAAGGCCAAGTACTTTGTGTATTTGTACGTTCATTCCCATTTTGGATTGTTAGTGGACTTTCATGATGTTGACTTGAGTTATTTCTTTGCAACATTTAAATTGCTTCCACTAGAATGTAATCTGAGTAGGACTTTTGTTATTGGAAGGATGGTTTCATCTAGTAACCCACCGGTCTGTCTGTGGTATATGGCGTCGGGCCCCGGCCAGACCTACTGCTATATGCTATGTGACGGATAGAGGTGTTACAATCTTTATGAGCATGAGTTTGATATAGGACTAGAGGATGATCCCGCATCTTTTAATGAGGCCAAACTCAGTGCTCACTTTGCTAAATGGTCAAATGCTATGATAGATGAGATGAAATCCATGAATGACAATGACGTTTGGGATCTAGTTGAATTGCCTAAAGGGAAGAAACCAATTGGTTGCAAATGAATATTTAAAACAAAGAAGGATTCTAAAGGCAATATCAAACGATATAAATCATGTCTTGTTGAAAAAGGGTTCACTCAAAAGGAAGGCGTTGACTATAAAGAGACCTTCTCTCCAGTTTCTTTGAAAGACTCTTTTAAGGTCATCATGGCACTAATGACTCAGCATGATCTGGAGCTTCACCAAATGGATGTTAAAACAACATTCCTTAATAGGAATATTCAGGAAGGATATGTTGCAACCAGAGGATTTTGAGCAAAATGGTTCAAAACACCTGGTGTGTAGATTAAAGAAATCCATTTATGGTTTGAAACAAGCATCTCGTCAATGGTACATGAAATTTGATCAAGTCATTTCTGGTTTTGATTTCAAAGAAAATATTATTGATCAATCTATTTACCATAAAATTAAAGCTAGTAAATTTATCTTCTTAGTGTTATATATGGATGGCATTCAGTTAGTGAGCAGCAATATAGAACTTCTACAGTAATATAGAACTTTCCTTTCAAAGAAATTTGAGATGAAAGACCTTGGGGAGACGTCTTTTTTGATGGGCATTTAGATACATCGTGATACATCACGTGGTATATTAGGTTTGTCGCAAAAGACATATATTGATAAAGTGCTGAATAGATATGGCATGAGGGGTGTTCACCTGGCGATACACCTATTACTAAGGAAGATAAATTGAGTTTACTCTAGTGTCCTAAGAATGATCTTCAGGTAGAGCAAATGAGAGATATCCCTTATGCTTCAGCAGTTGGGAGTCTCATGTATGCTCAAGTTTGTACCCATCCAGATATTTCTTTTGCTTTTGGCATGCTTGGCAGGTTTTTGAGTAATCTTATATTGACCATTAGAAGGCTGTCAAGAGGGTGATGTGATACCTTTAGAGGATGAAAGATTACATGTTCAACTACAGGAGATCTGACCAGTTGGAGCTGATTGGATACACATATTCAGATTTTGCGGGTTGTCTTAACAGCAAAAGATCCACATCAGGTTTCATCTTCATGATGTGAGGAGGAACAGTTTCATGAAAAAGTGTCAAGCAGACACTTATTGCTTCATCCACCATGGAGGCAGAGTTCATCGCTTGTTATGAGGCATCTAATCAAGTGATATGGCTTCAGAATTTTATTTTTGGGCTTCAAGTGGTGGATATAGTCAAGAAACCATTAAAACTATATTGTGATAATAAATCTACAAAGCTTTATTCCAACAATGACAAGAGTTCAGCAAGGTCAAGAAATATGGATATAAAGTTTCTCGTCATTAAGGAAAGGGTTCAGAATCATCCAGTGTATGTTGAGTACATTAGTACTAAACTCATGATTGCAGATCCACTCACTAAGAGCTTGCCCCTAAAGTTTTTTTTGGAGTATGTTGCTCGTATGAGTGTGGCTAGTTCTTCTGATGTGCTGATTTAGTGGGAGTCTGTAATTTTCTTTGCTTATTTTCACTTCGACAAACATCTGTGTGCACATTCTACTTTTGATGATTATGAGATAAAGTTGTGTCTGCCTTCTTTATTATTTAGTAGTACATATATATTTAAAGTTGGCAGGATTAATTGTTGGACTCATTTGAGTCATAAAGAACCAGTTGGAAATAGGCATAAATGATCATATATTATGTAATTTCCATGCTACACATCCACATTTTGATCTATGTCGTTGAGGACACTAATATCTGTGATATGGAAGGTCCTATCATGACTCAAAGTGATGACGGTCGTCATGTCCCGTGTTGGTGTTTTTCAATGGACCGGATTGTTTGGAAACATTGGTTAATTTTGACGGTTAAAATTTGACGTCATAAATTTCACAGTCTATATTCAGTATGACCTATTTGGCCCAAGTGGGAGATTGTTAGACAATATCTTATGTGTGGGCATACATGGGTCACATAGACCATGTTCACCGTCTAAGGTTTGACCATATAATAGACCTAATAAGTTATGATCATATTTTATGGCATGGTCTAGTCGCGTTTCTGTTGCACCTTGGACAAGGGTGCAGTTTAATTTAAATGTGGGCTTATCATATCATATGTGTAGAACTTAAGTTGAATAAGTCGTTACCCTTGGATCTGTGATGGGTGGATATGGATACGACTATATAAAGCTTGGTGTGGTTCTCCTCCAACGCTAAGCTCATTCTCTCAAATAAATCCCGTCAGTTTTGTGGAGCTGACTTGGGGCTTAGGTATCGGAGTAAGATCCCACCTGCATGTTGGCATCGTCGACTGTCCAGCGTCTCCTCCAGCCCAAATCTTATCACTTCTCACCGGATCCCTACCATGGCTTCAGGTATAAGTTATCTCCTTTAATACATCGATAGATCCTTCAACATTAGGCTCACAAGCAAGTTGCGGAAATAACAATCTTTAAAAGAGCATAAGCTTTTGAGTTTTGTCTCGAGGAATGTGAAGTATTTAATATGTAGTTATCTTTTGTAGCAAAGACTTTACCAATATCAAGTACTGAATTAACTAGTCGTTTCTGGCCTCATAGTTTCTCTCTACCTGTGATACTACTAACTGAGAGCCTGTGTGGATCACCAAGTTGTTTACTTTATAGCTGATAGCGAGACAAAGTCCAGCAATTAGCGCCACATATTATGCAATGTTGTTAGTGGCTGGGAACTTTAGCTGAATACCATACTCAAGAGTTATTTTCTTTGGGCTAATTAAGAGTTGCCCAACTCCTGCCCCCTCTAAGCCAGATGCATCATCTATGAAGAGAGTCCAACAGGATGTGTAGTAATCTTCCCTGGGGAAGCATTCTGGAGGGATGGTACATTCTACAATAAAATCTGCGAGAACCTAAGATTTGATGTCTAGTATGGGAAGGAACTGGATATCGAATTCTCAAAATTCTATAGCCCACTTGACCAGCCTTCTAAAAACTTCAGGCTTCTGTAGAATGGCTCGAAGTGGTAATTGTGTTAGCATTTTTATGGTGTGAGATTGGAAGTATGGTCGGAGTTTTCTTGATGAGAATACTAGCGCTATGGATGCTTTGTCTGTTGCTGGATACCTAGTTTTTGTTTCGGTCACGATTTTACTAATGTAATAAACTGGACATTGGTCGCCTCCTTCGTCTTTTACCAAAACTGAGCTGAGAGCTGTCAGATACAAAAATAAATCTTCCTCAGGAACTGGTTTTGATAGCAATGGGAGGATGCCAGGTATTGTTTGAGGCTTTCAAAAGCACTTTGACACTCGTCTGTCCATCGGAAACATGTATTCTGTGCTCCTCGGAGTATCTTAAAGAAGAGGAGATACTTATCCCCTGTCAGGGCCAAGTAGCAAGATAATGATGTGATTCTTCCATTAAGTTATTGCACTTCCTTTATTGAGCATGGATGCGACATTTCCTCGAGGGATTTTATCTTTTCAGGATTAGCTTCGATTCTTCGATGAGTTACCTTGAAGCCTGATGTGACCCCAAAGGCACACTTACTTGGGTTGAGCCGCATTTTATAGAGGCGTAGAATTCAGAAACACTTTTCTAGATCTTGGAAATGGTATTGGCGATTAACGCTTTTTACTAGCATGTCATCAACATATACCTCCATGGTTCTTCCGATAATGTCTTTGAATACTTTGTTCATAAGTCATTGGTAGGTTGCTCCCGCATTCTTGAGACCGAAGGGCATCACCTTGTAGCTGTAAACTCTTTTGTCCATTCGAAAGCTAGTGTGCTCTTCGTCGCTTGGGTTCATCCGGATCTGGTTGTACCCTAAATAGGCGTCCATAAAGCTGAGAAGCTCATGATTGGCAATCACATCCATGAATTGGTCGATTCTAGAAAGCAAAAAACTGTCTTTTGGGCAAGTCTGATTCAAATCAGTATAATTGACGCACATTTGTCATTTACTCGCAGCCTTTTTTACTATAACCATGTTTGCCACCCAAACTGGGTATTTCACTTCTCAAATGAATTTGGCTTCTAAAAGCTTGGTTACCTTCTCCTCGATAGCCTAAAGTCACTCGGGGGCAAAGTTTCTTTTCTTTGGATAAATGGGCGGTAGGACGGATTGATGTTCAGGGAGTATGTGATTACATCTGAATCCAGCCCTGACATATCTTCCAGACCTCGTGCAAAAAAATGTCCTTATTTACTCAGAGCAATGCTATGAGCAAATTCTTTTCTGTCAGAGGTAGGAGAGACCCAATCTGTACCGTGTGAGATGGGTTTTGAGGGGAAAGGGCAACCACCTCTAGTCCTTCTACCAGAAGACCTCTCTGAAATGCAGGTTTGTCGCATAGGTCGATGTTGTTGAGGTCGGAAGTAGTAGCTCGCGCTTCATTACTTAACCTTAACCAGCACATACATGTTGTTTCCTGAATGCCATGTGCAACCCTGATCCTCATGCCAGTGTGGAACTTTAAAACCAAATGTGGAATTGATGGAATGGCCTTAAATACTGACTGTAATGGTCGGTAAAAAATTGCATTGTAGGGCGAGTAACAATCCACCACCATAAATTGAACGCGATGTGTCATTTGTCTCCTATCGTGACTGGTAGAGATACTATTCCTTGTACGGGAATAGGACGATTATCAATGTCGTGAACGGGCCCCAACACGGGGTCGAGGTGATCCTTAGACAGTTTGATTCCATGAAGTGCAGAGAGGAACAAGACGTCAGTTGAACTTCCGTTATCAACAAGGATTCTTATTACTCCATGACATGGATCCCCCAGTCTTGCACTTATTATTAGAGGATCATTATGTGGCGTATGTACCCAAATGAGATCCTCATCCCCGAAGGTTATGGCAACATCTCGCTTGAGTCTTTTCCCGGGTTGCAATTTTAAGATTCTTCTTCAGGGCGTACATGAGTTGGCTCTGGGATGACCTTTCCTCTCATTCGTACAGCTTTTTAAGTCACGAGTATTGTTAAGTAGTCGATACTGTCTTTTGAATCTCTAGAAAGTTTTGCCAAACTTTGGTAGACTGAACTAAACTTGGTCGGTTTAGCCCATGAAGTGGTCGAGCACATACACAGTGACAAAGTAAGCAAAAGTACACAGCAATTTTAACGTGGAAAATTCTTTAAACTGGGTAAAAAATCACGTGACCGGTACGGTGCCAGACAAGCTTCACTATTGGAGTTAGTTTATAGGGTGTCTTGAGAATCGAGCGGGACAGGCCGCTCCTCATTAAAGCTTTGAGATGAGAGACGGTATTATGCTTCGTGGGCGACAGGGCGCCTCACACGAAGCTTATTCCTTTTTATTTTCTGGAGGGGTCCAGTGTTCTCGGACGCTGCTTGGCTAGCAAACTTTGTGGTGGGAGGCGCGAAGATGCGATGGCGGTGACTTGAGGAACTTCACGCACGTAGGAGGCTTCGAGGAATGGTGAGCAGAACGTCTTCTTCTCAAAAGCGTCGTGGACTTAGACAAATTTCTTGGTGGCCCGGCGGGTGGAGGAGGCACGTAGGAGGATTCTGGTAGAGCTCCGGCCTGAGGAAGAAGAAGACTGGGAGGAGGAAAAGTTGAGGAATGAGGATGTCTGAGGCTCCTTTTATAGCCTCTAAGAGGTGCTTACGGTAGCTATATGACTATCCGCACACCGTAACCACTCACGTCATTATTTTTATCATAGTTCAAAGTGAACATTATTTGCACAATATTTACTAAATGCAAGTCAATAATTTAATTAATGATATTCTCCCACTAACCATGGTGGTTACTGGGTGATTATCCATGAAATGAATGGCGGCGATCGTGGCAGAATGATTGGACGGCGGGGATGGCCCGCCATGAAAGGGCGGCCATCTCGCCGGCGGATGGTCGCCGGCCAGGGAAGAGAAAGAGTCGTCTGCCACCATGCACGCATCACCGTGCGTGCCTAGGTACACATGCGAGAACGCACGTACGACCTGGCGCGCATCCAGTTCCACGGCCTAGCATGCACACGAATCCTCATGTCTTCGCCTTCGCGCCTCCACTTTTGCGCGTCTGTACCTCCGGGAACATCTTCTCGTTCAAACAATTAACAGCGTACCTTGGCGTGCACATCATCACTCGTCGCTCCCGCAAGCACCTTTTTGTTCACCGCCGTCCTGATCAACACAAAAGAAGACACAAAAAAATTATAGCTCTTCGCACTCTTCGGTTCTAAGCACCGAGAATTTTGGGGCCATGTAATGATGCCATCATGACATTTATAGAAACTGTGTGTAATTAGCCCACTCCTAATGATCCTCACTAACTTAGTGGGATTATGGGATTGACCGTCGCACAAGCGATCCCCACATGCGATTCCCCACACACCGATCCCACTACGTGCACCATCTGAGCCACCATCGCGCCCGACCGTGCGCCCGACCGACCACATTAAAGCCGAGCCCAGCCGCACCTCCACGCCCCCCCCCCCCTCGGTAGCCGCAAGGCTCCGCCGGCAAGGGCGGTTGCGTTGCGGCTGCCCCTCCCTGCGGCCGTCTCCCACGACCTCCCCTCCCTGCGACCTCCCCTCCATGCGGTCGTCTCCTGCGGCCTTCCATCCCTGCAACCACCTCTCGCAGATGCGTCGCAGCCTCCCATCCCGGCGGACGTGTCGCGGCCGCCCCTCCCTGCGGCCTCCTCCTCGCGGTCGTCTCCAATGGACACGGAGTTTCGCCTATGTAGGGCAGTCGCGCCACGACTGCCCCTCCCCACAGCCGCCTCCTGCAGCCGTAGGGCTCCACCTACATCGGGTAGCCACACCTCGGTCACCCATCCTTATGGTCGTCGCCCTCAGCCGCGGGGGGCTGCCTGCGAGGGGCGGTCGTGTCTCAGCTGCCCCTCCCCACGGCTGCCTCCCGTGGCCGCGGTCTCTTCCGCCGCGGCCGGTCGTCCCGCCGGCCGTGGCTCCTCCTCTTCCCTCATTGGCGGCCATCCGTCGATGAGATGACCGCCCTTTCATGGCGGGCCTTCCCCACCGTCCAATCATTCCGCCACGATCGCCGCCATTCACTTTATGGATAACCACCCTGGTTAGTGCAGAAATATTATTAATTAAATTATTTGCAAGCATTTAGTAAATATTATGCAGAAAAATGTTCACTGCGAACTATGCTAAAAATAATGATATGAGTAGTTACGGTGTGCGGATAGTCGCATAAGTATTATAACTATCTCCTGAAGTCTATAAAAGGAGCCTCAGGCATCCTCATTCCTCAACTTTTCCTCCTCCCAGTCTTCTTTTTCCTCATGTCAGAGCTCTGCCGGAATCCTCTTACGTGCCTCCTCCAAGGATCGGTGATGTTTCATTATGAATGAATGGTCGGAGAAGACTCCGTGCTGATGGTTGTTTTCGGGGTTTTCTACGCGGTAGATTGCAACAGGGAATCTTGGGGAGTAACTCCAAGGTACACCCGGAAAACTGGGCAGAAGCGTGATTCTTTCAACCTGGTGGCCTAGGAGCCAACTTGTACATAACTGGGTTATGTAAGATTTGTGTATTCTCTTTGGAACTCGGGGAAGCTTAACCCGCGCATATAGCTTAAATTGAAGTTGCGGTGTGAGCAACGGGTTAGGTGGAACCGTACCCACTCTGTGCCATTCGGTTAAAGAGACCTAAAGTACGTGGCACTTACCGTTGGCATAGATGGAGGGTCTTAGGCTTAGGCTGAAAAAACCAAAATGCTCACGAGATTTGTCGTCCAAGTGGCGGTGGTGAGACCGTGGATTTTGACCGAGTTCACCGAGAGTGTGACCTGAGAGCACGGGGTGTGTGGCAGCGAGTGCCTACGCCTATGGTGATGTGGAATTTCACTATACTGTTGTTTATGCTAATAAAGTGCAGGTAAGGAGCATCGCCGCCCCGAATGAGGGGCGGGGTCTTTATAATTTGGTCATCCTTAGCTTATCGTTGCTTTTGTTTGCCACCATGCGGTGGAATGTTGCTTGCAGGTGCAGCGGAGCGGAGCAGCAAATAGCGAGCTAAAGCCCTTATTGCAGTGATGGCCCTCGAAGACCGAAGTGTATTGTTTACTTTATTCTCATGTGTGACCGGCCTGCGTGCCGTTATATGGAAGACACATTTTATTTAAGTAAACTTTTGTAAGGCCATAAGGCCCAGTACTTGGTGTATTTGTACGATCATTCCTGTTTGGGTTTGCTAGTGGACATTCATGCTTTTGGCTGGGTTCTTTCTGTGCAACTTATTAAAATGCTTCCACTAGATGCTCTGTGTAGGACGGTTGTGATTGGAAGAATGGTTTCATTTAGTAACCCACCGGTCTGTCTGTGGTACATGGCGTCGGGCCCCGGCCGGGCCTACTGTTATATGTTATGCAACGGATAGGGGTGTTACAACATACGCCACTTACCATCACTCTTCTTTACCATTACCATATTGGAGACCCAGCCTGGGTATTGAATCTCCGAAATGAAACCTGCATCGAGAAGCTTCTTCACCTCCTCGCGGATGGGATCCTCAATCTTGGTGGCGATGGTCCTCATCTTCTGACGAATGGGGCGCATCTTGGGGTCCAGGTTCAGACGGTGGTAGGCCACATCGGCATCAATGCCCAGCATGTCCGCCACAAAGATATCAACATTCTTCTAGATGCACTCCCGCATCCTTGCAAGGTCTTATGGGCACAAACCTCCGCTGATCCTGATCCTCTTTGTCTTCCCTGCCTTGCTGATGACCTCCAGCTCCAAGAATTCCTCTGCTGGCTCAAGCCGGGATTGCTCCCTGCCTGCTCTCTCCTCCTCTTCCCCTAATTCCTCCTCACCTTCTACCCTCTCGACCTCCATTTCCTCCCACAGCCCTTCCCCAAACAACTCCGCTTCTTCACCTCTCTGGGTCTCCCCCCCCCCCAATTTCTCCCTCTTCCCCCTGCTCCTTTGCAGCGTGCTCTCCAACCTCTCCTCGGCTCATCACTCCTTCCCTTGCCGCTTCCTCTCCTGCCTCGCTTAAGCTTTCCACTCCTTCTCCAGCTTTCCCTCTAGCCTCACCTAGGCTCTCCACTCCTCCCACAACTTCCTCTCCAACCTCACCTAGGCTCTCCACTCCTTCTCCCACAACTTCCTCCTCCCTTGCCAACTCCCTCTCCAGCTCTTCCGCTTCTGCCATCTAGGATACGGTATTGACGGCAGTCACATAGCACTGTCTTGCCAACTTCGGGTCTCCCCTGATCCTGACCTGTACTCCTCCACTGCTAAACTTTAGGCATTGATGAAACGAGGAGGGGACGCAACAAAAGGCACTGATAAGGGGCCGCCCAAAGATCGCATTGTAGCTACTCGGAGTGTCAATGATGACGAACCGACAGTTCCTCGATATCCCCCAACGTCACATGCAGCCCTACTCCACCTTCAACTTCCTTCCGCTCCCCCGAGAACCCAAACAACGGTCCATCTGAGGCTAGAATCCTCTGAGCTTCCACCTTCATCTCGTCAAAGGCCTTCTTGAAGATCACGTTCACGGAGCTCCCGTTGTCCACCAAGATCCGGGAAACTGTGAAGTTTTCCACCACTATCTGGATCACTAAGGCATCGCAGAATGGGTCTTCATAGTCTGACATATCCTTTGATGAGAAAGTGATCCTCTCCTCCTCCTGGGGGGGTGAGGGTCTGGGAGGTTGAGGTGACACTCCTTCGGTACATGGTATGGAAGCTCCCTTTGCGGGTGGTTTCGATCCGCACACCCTCGTAGATCACCCTGATCCCCCCTCGGGCTCCTACATCCACCCGATCTTCACACCTATCCTCACCTCCTCCTGGTAGAACTTCCTCAATCCTTGCGGGGGTTTCTGCTAGGCCTGCCCCTAGCCGCTCTCATCTCTAAAAACTCCGGACAGGTGGTCGTTGCATGCCCCTCCTCCTGGTGAAAGTCACAAAAGAGTAACGCCACCCTGCCCTCTCTTCTCCTCGCTCCTCCTCGAGCTCCTCTCCTTCCACCTCTTCCCCTCATGATCTTCATAGCCTCCTGCTGCGGCAGGAGGGGGACCCTCTGTCCCTGCCTCAAAGCTGGTTGGTTGAATCTCCTTTGCTCATGGAAGTTGTCTCCACCTTGACATCCTCCCCCCTGCCCTTGGGGGTGTCCTTCTTGGGGCCTCCAACCCAACCGATTGTTTGGCTCCCTACGCCCACACCCTTAGGGCTGTCCCTGATGCCCCTTACCTCTAGGCTCTTCCCTTCTCCTCTCCTCCCTCTACTCCCTCTGCTCTCTCTGCCTCCCGGCCCCGGCTCTTTCACATCCTCCTCCGCCAACTTGGCCAACTTCTTCGCAAATGCCGGATTGGATGCCTCGATCTCAATCTCCTTCGCCGCCCTCTCCATTAACTCCTCGAAGGAGAGGGGGGAACTCTTTTCAGCTCCATGCTGAAAAAGCTTGACCTCAACCCAAGGGTGAAGGCGAGCATCACAGTGTACCCGTGCATCTCCTGGACCTGTAGGATCTCCTCCTGGAACCTATCCACGTAGCATCTCCTACGGCTTCTTCTTGATGACGAACAAGCATTCCGTTGACTTCTTCCTCTTCTTGGATGTCGAGAACCTCAACAGGAAACCTCAGCGCAAATCTTCAAAATAGTATATCGAGCTCGCAGGCAACTGGTGGAACCAGTCCCTCACCTTCTCCTTCAATGTGATGACAAAGAGCCTATACTTGAAGGCATCCGACATTTGCCTTATAGAAATGGTATCTTCGAACCACTACACATGATGTGTAGGGTCATCCCTCCCTGTGTAGTATGACATGTCCAGCTCCCTGAACCCTTCTAGAACTGGAGCTGAAATGATAAGCTCGCTAAAGGGGCTCCCGCCAACAGCATGCCGAGAAGGCTCCTCCGCAGCCTCAGCTCACTGGCCCTGTCGGTGATGGTCTGCCCAGGGAACAGCTCCCGCCGGACGAGATCCCTCTCGACTCCTTCCGCCGGAATCTCCTTCCCGGGACGCTGCTCGAGAGCGTTCTCTCCCAGAGATGGAACGGCAACCACCAGGACTTGAGGCGTGGCCCACTCGCTCCTTACCGAGAAGGCCAGGTGGATGGTTTAGATAACTTCTCGCCTAAAGTCTTCTAGCATCCCTAACGTCACCCCACTTCCCCGAGAGGGGAAACCTCCTGAACCAGCTCCTTCCCCTTCATCCCGAGTCATGAGACTCAACTTAAGATTTTCTTGTACCAGCTATGGTCCACGCTTACCGCACCAAAAATGTTGAAGCCAAAAATGGCCTCAACGTGAGTTCGAACCTTGGGCGTGTAGCTAACACCTACTTATCCCAAGCCTTGACCTCTGACTAGCAACAAAGAACCTAGAACTGACCCTTAGTCTCAGCTGGGAGGTCCCTCCACTAACCCGAAAGATCTCTGAGCGCTTCCCCTCCAAAGCCAATAGCTGGGCTAGGAGAACCTCAGAAAGCATACTAGAGAATTGTAGAACTGTTGATGGCCCCCTTTCTGAAAAACTCCTTGGGTCTATTTATAAGTTTTCAAAGTCTGGTATGCCAAAAGTGTACTTTTGATGCCCTGAAATTACTAAAATGCCCATGGGTTGGTCTGCCAAAAGCCAAAATCCGATGTTCTGAGGGGCTAAATGCAGACCTGGGGGCATCCAGGTAATTTCACCTAAGGGCACCCTAGTAATTTCAGGTCTGGGCCCCACCTGGGTTCTATATGGCGGAAGCTCTTCCTATCGAGCCCTGTGGGAACCCTGCTTGCTCTGAGCGCGAGCCTTCCCTCCTACCCCAAGTAGGAACAAAAAACAAAAGAGGCGTTGAGCTTCCGTCTAAGAGAGGCACAACCCCTTTTGCCTGCCCAGGGCAGAAGCCTTTTTGCCTGCTCGACGAACCATCATTTTTCAGCTCGACGATCGGAGCTCGACAAACCAACATTCTCAGCTCGACGCTCTGAGCTTGACGAGCTGACGCTACATAACCCCTAAGCGAGAGCCTTCCCGCCTGCTCCGGGCGAGATTCCTCCCACCCGGTCCTCTTTCCTGACCCAATGTGCTTAACGCTAGCCCACGGCTAGCCCATCCCGGGTCCTTGGTAGATCTTGTTCCTACCCAGGGAATATGGGGTTGTACACCGGTGGCTGAGCCTTGCGCTGCCGAGAGCGAGGGCTGCAAAAAAATAGTCAGCGAGAGGAAAGTAGGTCATACAAGATGAATGACGAAAAAGTTTATAAGGATGGATCACGAGCTGGACTTGGGTAGTCAGAGGGATGGCCCCCGAGACCAGCTACGGGTTCTCGCCCGGGGGATGAATCGACTCGGTATCTGCTGGAGGGTTGTCAGCGGTAGTTTCGGGAACCTGTCAGCAACAAAGAAGGGTGTCAGACTCAGCAAAGCGGGTTCACACAAAAAGGCGAGACAAGGGGAATACCTCCAGCAAGGAAGGAGGGTTCTTAGAGCGATTATTGGTCAGAGAAGGAGTAGCCAGGTCCATCTTCGAGTGGTCTCACCTAACCGACTTAGCCTTCCTCTTCTTTGGAATGGGAGGCGAGCTGGTCGGCCTCTCGTGCATGAGCCAGGGGGTAACCCCCGCGCAGTTGGCATGGGCTCTTGCCTGAGCCACGACGAGACAGTCTTGGAATTATTTTTAGAGTGGCTTCTCGCTACGCTTGACATACATCTTGACAGCCTTGCGGGAGCTAAAGGGAAGGCGACGACAACAAAGGTGGCCTGAGAACTGGCCTGGTGGCGTATATATATACAGGGGCAAGGTAGGGCCCACCCAAGATTCCCTTCCAGGTCAGCAAGTGCCCAGCGAATATCTGGGGTTAGATGTGTCTTTTTGAGCGCAAGGCTAGCTTGCAAATAGCGGGGATTGTGCACAACCCCAGATTCGCTGAGGTGGAACCTAGATTCCCAAAGGGCGAGGAGTGAGCTAGCCTTGGGCTAGCTTTTGGCTAGAGGCCGGGTCAACTAAATGATGGGAGAGAGGGTTCCCGCCCATGGCAGGCGAGAGGGTTCCCGCCAAGGGCATGCGAGAGAGCTTGCGCCCGGATAGGCGGGATCCCCTCAAGGTTGGTAGGGGCAGGCACAAAACTTACAGAGCGGCGGAAGGGCTCCCGCTCATTACGGTTCAGGGGTAAAATTACCAGATTTCCCTCGGGTAAAATTACTAGATTTCCCTCAGGTAAAATTACCAGGATACCCTCTGCTCTGCTGTTAGCCTTTTTGCACAGCGGAATTACACTGTTGGTAGACCATGTACTGAAATTCTATAAATATGACCCACGGGGTACCTCAGAAGGCAAGCTACCATACTTTCTCAAATCAGTTAGTGCTTTCTGAGGTGCTCCCAGCCCTGCAATTGGCTAAAGAGGGGAAGCGCTCAGACATCTTCCGGGTTAGAGGAGGGACCTCCCAACTTAGGCTTAGGGTCAGTTCTCGGTTCTTCGTTGCTAGTAAGGGGTCGGGGGTTGGGAGAAATAGTTGTTGGCTACTCCCCAAGGTCCGAACTCTCATTAAGGTCAGTTTTTTTGCTTCAACACCATCTGCGACATGTTGGTTCAGATTGGTGATGCTTAATTCTGTGCCGAAAAATGATTTTGAGAAATATTTTCGTGTGTTGTGAAAGATTGGCTTAAGAGAGCTCGTATAGCCATTGGTCAAATCTCTATTGTATTGCGGTGGAAGAAAGTAATTTTTCGACATATCCGTAATGACTAGCATTTTACCCCCTACGATGGTTGTGATCACGAAGCCTATGCCCTCTCGAGTGAATTAGGTGTGTAGGGTGTTATGCTGAAGGTCGTGAGTGTCTAGCTTGTTGTGAAATAACTTGTTTATCATATTAATGGGTCGAGGTGAAGCAGTACCCGCACCATGATAGTGTGATTCCTGTGATTTAAGCACGAGCAAAGCTGATCTGAACCCGTCCCATGCTAGTCGGTGGAGAGGTCGCTCCTCGATTCACCGTTTGATCTTGGGGAAGTCAGTGAGGCGTAATGGCCTTTGACGACAGAAGCTCAATTCCTATCTAAGTTTGTAATAGTAGGGATGGAGGTGGGACTCAGGGAGTACACTGAAAGCGTACCTTGAGAGCACAAAATGTGTGGTCGTGCGTGCCAACGTTTATGGAGATTGTGCATATATTGATTGTGCCTGGCTCGTTAGTAGTTGCACTTTCCTGTTGAGATATACGTTGTTGTACTGCTTTCTTGTAGGGAAGGAGTGCCACTACCCTGAGAATGAGGTGAGGTCGTTACACCACTGTAATCAGCTAAAGCTGACCGTTGATCTATTTTACCGCATCTTTGTGGATTGTACATGTGTAGGTGCCAACGAACCGAACGGGAAATAGCGGGATAAAGCCCAGTATTGTGTTGGCGCTCAAAGGCTAAAGATTTGTGTATATAAGTACTATGTGTTGCTGGTCTGTGTGCCAATATATGTAAATCAAGTAGTTATATTTGGAAACATGTAAGGCCTTAATACCAAACACTTGCGAATGTATTTGCATTCCTAATTGTTATAGTGGGCATTCATGCAGTGTTTAATAAACTATTTCCATTAGTTTTACTCGGTGATGTCTTGTTGGGTTGATTTACTATTTAGTAACTCTTTAGTTTGTATGTTTAATATGATGTGGGGTCCTGAGCGAACCAACTGTTATATTATTTGGAACAGGCAGAATGTTATATGCGTGTTCGGAAGAAAACTGTGTGTATGGGAAAAATACGTGCCCGGATGAAAAATGCATGCCTGAGTGAAAAATGCGCGTCCGAGCAATAAAACCACGCTCGGGAGAAAAAAGCGTGCTCGATCGAAAAATGTGTGTTTGGGCAAAAATTGGTGTGCCCCTGCGATAAATGTGATTCTGAGAGAAAAATGCGTGCCTAGGACAAAAAAATCATGCACTTGTGAAAAAAATTGCGCCCGAAAAATAAAGCACGCCCAGGTGAAAAATGCTCACCTGAACAAAAAGTGCCTAGACCATCTTAGACGAGCTATAAATTGGTCAGCTAAATGCTGACCATTGTCATGTTTGCCACCTTTGTGGTGGATTGTCCCTGTGCAGGTGTTGGAGAGCTGAGCGGGAAATAGCGGGTTGAAGCCCTTGCTGCTATGCTGGCCCACGAAGGCCGAGCGGAAAAGTCTTACTATTTTCATGTGTCGCCGGCCTGCGCGCCGATGTTTGTAAACCACATTTGTGAAGTATAACCTTAAGACCTTAAGGCCATAACTTTTGTGTATTTGTAAGTTACTTTCTTGTTATATATATAAATGCTTTGGTTTATATATAGTGGATATTCATTTGGTATGAGTTCATGCAACCATAAAACTTTCGCTAGAATGCTCTGTGTTATGATTTGAGTAAATATTGATATTAACCTGTGATCCCGCCGCCTGTTTGTAGAATATGGTGTTGGGTCCCAGCCGGATCCTCTATTATATTTCATGTGATGGACGGAGGTGTTACACATAACAAGAAGGAGTGAGAGTGAGAGGGAATAACAAACTATTTTATTTCTTCTTAAATAGAAGTTATAAAGAGGGAATAAAGATATTACAAATAGAGTTTCCAAGATGATTACAAGTGCAATAAAAAAGATCTTATGAACATTAAAACATGAAAACATTAAACTGAAATACTCTAAAGAAAAACAAAAGAATAAAGTCCTGAAAATGCAAAGAAAATCAAGTAACAAAAACTCCCTTTCCGCACCATATTTGGATCCTAAAGCCTTGGGTCACGTCCACCTTACATGCCCGGGTCGGGCGTGTACCTGGGGCGTGTAATACTTGATGACTTTGGCTGGCTGAAATTAAAGTCTAGAAGTGATTGACGCAACAGTTGGGTTACACGCCCAGATGACACGCCTGTGTAGGAGGGGCGTGTAAGATGCAGCGTGACGGTGGAGTGGCGAAAAGTGGCGCAACGCATAACATGTGCCTCTAATGGACTCCTTTGTATGTGTCCAAACCATCTGAGGCGAGCTTCTCGCAACTTCTCTGAAATTGGTGCTACTTCTGTCTTATCCCTGATACTTTCATTCCTAATTTTATCCAATCTCGCGTGTTCACACATCCACCTAAGCATTCTCATCTCTGCATTCTCATTTTCTCAGAAATTGGGTAGCATGTGGGAATGAAGTACAAAATTATGCATGGAAAACAAATAAGTAGAGCAGATGAATAGATAAGGGTCCGTTTGGCTAAAAGTCTTTATTTTAGCTCATTTGGATTTTGGACAAAAAACTTTACCATTATTTTTAAAAAGTTTAGAATGACAACGGTGTTGATTGGGTTCCCCCTAAAAAGTTTTCAAGTCAAAGGATTCCGGCCAGTGACGGACTCAGAATTTTCATTCGACCCGGACACCAAATAAAATATTTAGATTTTTGATAAAAAAAATTTTATTCAAAATCTTTAAAAATATTATTGCAATTTGCAAGTGACAAAAATGAAAGAAATAACAAAAATATCAAAAATACATATTCGTTCAACTACTTTTCATGAGCAAACTAATGAATTAAACAAGATTACTTCTAATACTTTTGAAAGTTGAGTAGATTAGAGTAGCTTAAAATTATTGAATTCTGCCTAATTTACATTCAACTGCTTTCTTGAATATGGAGATTCAAGAAAATATATGTAAAGAACATACATTTTTTGCCTTTCTGCTTATAAGTATTAAAATTAATCAGGTGAAAATGGAGATTCAATTATTAAATACAGTGGCGGAACTAGGATTTTAATCTGACTCGGGCACCATATAAATAATATTTATTTATGAGAACTTTTTTATTGAAAAATCAAAAAAATATTGCAACAGAAAGTAAGAAAAATGAAAATTAGAACATTATATGAAAAAGAAACTTGAAACTGACCAAAATAGATATTATAGTAGAGTTAAATATTACATAATGAAATTTTTTAATGGTAAAGTGCTCCAAAAAAACTTACAAATCAAAAAACCACTTTTCTCGGGCACATATTCTGGAAACGCTGAATAATTTCTTCATTGGTAATGTTGTCTGCAATATCTTTCTCAATATATGCTATCAGACAATCATTCATCCAATTATCCTCCATTCTATTCCTTAGACGACTCTTTATAATCTTCATAGCCGAGAACATCCTTTCTGCAGTAGCAGTTGCCGCCGGTAGAAGACAAGCCAATTTCAAAAGGCGATACACCAACTGGTAATGATCATGTTTTTTGAGTTCCACTAATTTTGCAGTAAGTCCACTTATGGCATTAAGTTGTGAGAATTTCTCATTAGAGCGAACATCAAAAATATATATATCAAGCTGACCATCTAGTATCTGCAAGTCTAATTGAGTAAAATCACTTGGATAATATTCTGCAAGGCGAATCAACTTATCTTTATCAAAAGAAATGAATTTGTCGCTTGGATCAAGACTTGAAACACAGAGAAGTAATTCGGTATTTACTTCATTAAATCGATCATTTAACTCGTTTAACATCCAATCAATTACGGTATTGAAGATCTCAACCCGGAAATGATGATAATTTGTAATATCTCTTGCATTACGTCTTGATCTTCCAGCTTGAATAAATTTTTCCCCCATGTCTGGAACATCGATGTCATGTTTACCACAAAAGCTTGAAACTTCCTTTATGAAAGCTTCCCACTGTAGATTGATATTTCTCATATTAAATAATAACTGTTTGGACAACTTGACGAATTTCATTGCATTGATGATGTCTTGGTCCTTTTTTTGTAGCGCCTGTGATAACTCATGTGTTCTCGACAAAATATTTTTCATCAAATGAAGGAGAAAGATGAAATCAAAAGTTATTATACTTTTTAAAAGACTACTTGCAGTTCCTCGTTGATTTGCATCCATTCCATCAACTTTAATAATCTCAAGAACATTAACTATAGATGAGAACATACGAATGAAATTCAAAACAGTACCGTAATGTGAACTCCATCGTGTTTCTCCTGCTTTCTTAATTTCAAGTGGTTGATTTAACCCTCGACCACTCTCCAATTCTCCGCAACCAATTTCTTGTGCTACTCTTTCGACTTCTAGTACTCTAAGACAGTCACGTCGTTTGCATGATCCCCCAACAACATTCAATACCATGTTAACATGGAAAAAAAGCTCGGCAATTTCAGAATGACCTTCTGCAATGGCTATTAATATAAGCTGTAGTTGATGAGCAAAACAATGAATGTAAAATGCAGAAGTATTTTCCCTCGATATCAATGTTTTCAAACCCTTTAATTCACCTTTCATGTTACTGGCTTCATCATAACCCTGTCCCCGTAATTTTGAAATACTTAGATTGTATTTCACAAATAGTGTATCAATAGCAATCTTCAGAGATAAAGCAGTGGTGTCGGATATGTGAACAAAACCAAGTAGTCTTTCAACAATTAAGCCTTTTTATCAACATACCGCAAAACAATAGTCATC